>OX415253.1:28841268-33841268 GCA_948329865.1 Linaria vulgaris
TCACAGATGCACATCAGATGTTCGATAATATGCCTAAGAGAGAGAGAGAGAGAGAGAGAGAGAGAGAGAGAGAGAGAGAGAGAGAGAGAGAGAGAGAGAGAGAGAGAGAGAGAGGTAAAAATCGGCAGGTATTTGAGCAAGTACCTAAGAAAACCAATGATATGGTGAACTACAAATCTGCTAGCATCAGCAGTAATAAAGGATTGGTAAAATTTTAGTTACCTATCCAAACTTTGCCCGCTTTTGCACTTACCTATCCAAACTTACATTCGTTACACTTTACGGTCCAAACTTTCAATTTATTTACAGTCAACGGTCTAAACTATTTTTCCAACCTGTCTCGGCCAAAAAACATCACTATGCGACTAAATGGTGCATCGATGGCGTCATCCAGAGGGGTATTTTTGGTACTTTACTTAAAAATAAAATAAATTAACAAATCAGACATATAAAGACTTAGCACACCATTTCTCTTGCACAACCCGCCAAAATCAGAAACCCTAATTCCCAAAATCGAAAGCAAATCCACGAAATCGAACCTCAATTTCTTGTTATTTCCACTCGATCGACAGAATCTAACAATGGTGTGGAGAGTAAGAACCCCCACTAACGTTATTCCTGAAGAACAAATTACACCCGATTATGGTAAGAATCCCCAAATCCAAAATTTAATTTATTTCTTTATTTGGAGTTACTTTTCGTCGTGTGGTCCCTCCTTTTGGGTGTATTTGAGGGAATAATTGAACACATGTGAAAAATTAATAATTTTTTTCCTTTTTTGTTCTCACTTTAACTGCCACTTGTGTATTTGTGTGCTTAGTTTATCTTTGTCCACGTGATAAGTGCGTTTCTGTTTGTTTATATCACACTAATTAATTTTTTTCTATATTCAGCTGGAGATAGAGATGACCTTTTCACCATAATCTTGCATCATTCTGGCAAATTAATGAATTTGGGCAAATGGGTTTATCTTGAGGGACAAGTAAGCTATATAGACTGGTGTAATGAGGATGAAATGTCCAGGCTAGAGATATTGGAAATGGTGAAAGAGGTGGGTGTTAAAACAGAGGGTTGTGTGGTGAGAATATGTTACATTCAAGATTCTGGTCCTAGTGAGTATATTGAAGTAAATAATGATAAGGACTCACTGGATACGGCATTGGAGGCATCTACAAGAAAATTAGTAGATGTTTATGTTCTTACAGATGAGGTACCATTAAATGCTACTCAATCACAGAGTGAATTTCCTAATCTTCCTCCAATGAGTGAAGGGTTGGATTATATTGGTGAAAACAATGGAGGTAGTGCCAATGTTGGTGAAGATGAGGGGTTTGTAGAAGGCCTTGTAGAAAGTGATGATGAATTGCCTGATGTAGAAGATGTACCAATTATGTTAAGAGATATGGCCACCAGAAAAGCAAGACCAAGTGATATACCTAGCTCTTCAAGGGCTAATGATGATATCCACACTGCCCCCCCCCCCTCCCCCCCCCCCAACTGAATCAAAAAGCTAGAGATATGTACCCCCAGTGCTTAAGAGACAATACTAGCCCACTGTTGGAATCTATAGTTGATATAGTGGACACTGATGATAGTGATGGTGAGGTCTCATGTTGTGATGATTCATAATTTTTAGACACTCTCAATGATAGTGACAATGATGCAGCTGATGATGACTATCTTAAGAGTGCTAGTGAGGCAGTAGGGTTTGACGAGGAATAAGTTAATGCACCAACTGAATCTGTTCCACCTACTATGGAACCAACAACTGATGATGGGGTTGAAAGCTCTAGCAGAAATGCTCCTGTGCAAGATGGGGCAGAAAATAATTCAAACAAACGGAAAGGAAAGGAAAAAGGTGAGACTTTGACAGGAAGGAAACCACAAAAGCCAATACCAAAAAGACCTACACACCAAGGTCATCCAATTTTCAATCCATTACTTGACATGCATTGTGTCAAGTTTGAACTAGGGATGCAGTTGAGACGACTGAACGGTTGAGGGGTGTTGTAAACACTTTTGCAGTATCTGAGGGGAGGTCTATCAAGTATCCAATCAATTGTCAGTTGAATATCAAAGTAAAGTGTGCATAGGATAACTATAGATGGGAGCTATATGCATCAAGGGCAAACAAAGAAGACACAATGAGGATTAAGACTCTGAAGGAGCCACATTAATGTGCTAGACATGGCAAAGTAAAACAAGAAACTACCAAATACTTGGTAAAGAAATATCATACAAAGATAAATAGTGATCCAAACTAGCCTGCTAACTCCATGCTGACTATTGCTAACATGGATTGTGGTATAGACTTCCATATAGCCCAAATGTACAGAACTAAGAAGAAGGTATTTGCTGATGTTCATGGAACTGATGCAAACCAATATGCCTTGCTATGGAGCTATACTGAGGAGATCATGAAGACTAATCCAGGGACTACTGTGAAGTTAAAGTGTAAAGTGATAGGGGAGGTGTGTAAGTTCAAAAGAATATACATATGTTGGGATGCTTTGAAGAAAGGCTTTGACTGGTTGCATACCCATCATATGCTTATATAATGAACAATTATGATTGCAAATGTTTTGTAAGTCTTTGTTTTGTTTAATGACCATTTGTGAGTGACACTGTTTTGTAAGCTTTTGTTGTCCATATGAATGGATATTTGTATGTCAATCATTATGAAACAACTTTGAAAAAAAGTGCAATAAGTTAAACAAACTAATGTCTAAACTATATAACATAAACTTTCTAAAATTTTACACTTTACGGTCCAAACTTTCAAAAATGATACACTCTGAAATATAAACTTTGACAATTTTGACATCCGCGAATTTGAACTTTGACATTAATTATTTATTTCTTTTTATTTGATAAGACGTTGTAACGACAAATTCTTGATCTCTGAAATTAAAAGATAAGAAAAGATTACAAAATAAATTTGAATAAATTTAAAGTACAATTGTGGTGCAATCTCTATTTAATCCTCCCATTCTTTCTCAAACAAATGATTTTGAAATTTGGTTAACTTGAGTGAATTTGATTTTGATCTCTTCTACGTGTATTTGAGTTGAAGGTTAATCCAAGGGCGTTGAGCTTGATCTTGAATTGACGATCTACTTGACTTGATATTTGCAACGAACAATTTGATCTTCGTCTTGAACTTGTTGAATGCCAATCTTCTTTGGAAGAATCTTGATCTTCAAAGTAATTGAATATTTGACAAACGTTGATTTGAGGGCTTGACGACATGATCTTGGATCGAACAGAAATTTGATTTGGAATTTGACTTGAAGGTTGATGAAGATTGGTATGATCTTCGTCTTCTGTTCTTTGGATTTTTTGGGTTTTGATCTTCTTGAATGGACATCAATATTCAAAAACGGTTTTTGAGGGTCTTAGGACTTGATCTCGGATTAAACGAATTTTTAACGTAAAGAACGGTATGAACTTGGTTTTGGATTTGTTGAACTTCTTGGAGTTTGATCTTCCTCGGCAGAAGTGCAATCTTAAAAAATGGTTTTTGGATGGAATTGAGACTTGACAGCGGATTGAAAAGAGTTCTTTACGAAGAACACCTTGAAAGTTGGTGAAGAATGCCTTGAATGCCGCGAAGAACGCTTGAAGATGGATGAATTTAGTGGAGCAAAAAACTTAGAGCTTTTCCCTCTTCAACTTGTGAATATTTTGTGTGTGTCTTTACTTTATGAGAGGACCCCTATTTATAGTTGTAAAAACCTAGAGCTCCTACTTGTGATTGGTCGATTTTATTTTCAAGATAAGCATAGATTTAATTTGGCTTGCTTATCAAGAAAAACATCATATTTCCACATGGCTTAACATCATAGGTTGAAATACTTCATCTTGTCCACATGGCTTTGTTTGATTGGTCAACAATATATGAATTAGAAAATCAATTAATAAATCTATTTTCTATTGGAATTTAATTTAGTAAAATCCCAAATTTAAATATAAATAATTAATTTAATTTCTAATATTTATTTTGACACTTGTCAATATTCAATTGGAGGAGACAAATTTTGTTTGTCTACAAATGCCCCCTTGCGACTTGTCACGAATAGCATTTTTTAAAAATGCTTCTTGAAGTGAATACGTCGTAACATATATTTTTTCCGAGCCATCAATGGAATTGGTAGAAGATCATGCACTTCAACACGAGAATTAAAATCTTAGTGGGCCTATGTGTCAATTTCATTGAGGACCAAAATGAAATTTGTGTACCAAACCATTTCTTTTTTTTGTGCATACACGTGATGTTTTGCTTTTTCTTTCCTTTTTTTTGTTTAACACTTGGTCCATGTAGACCAAAGACATGGCATGATTTCTCGTATCTCCTTCACCAATTGAAAGTGCAGAGAACGCCGAAGTAACCCTTCTCTTATTTTTTTTTAAGCAAACGGTGGATCTCTTCTTTGCAACCCATAAGACTTCTTATCAAACCAAGAAATTGAATTCAGTTGTCTAACTCAACTATAATTACATAAGTTGAGTTCTATTTGAATTAAACTCACTATTGTTCAATTCAGCAACGAATAGTAGAACATTAGGCAGAAAACTTGCCAGCTCTCAAGGTTTGACAACCACCTGCGAGCCTTTTTCAGGATTCCAACCCCTGTTTTTTTTTCTTCTTCACCAAACTTTTTTTTCTCCAGGTTATGTTCCATCTTTGGAGAGGGAGGGCTGAACATTCTCTAAATTGACAGGCAACTTGCAAACTTTGATTTAAGATTTAATTACGGCCTCTCTTTCTTTTTTGTTGTTTTTTTTCAATTGTTGCTCTGATCCACTTTTTTTTTCTTTTAGCAGCAGCTCCTGAATTTCGTGAACTCTTGAACGAAGATCCTTTGTGCAGCCGACACCATTATTTGTTCAAACATGCTTCCTTTTCAATCGGATGAAAAACTTGCTTATCAACAGTCAAAGACCCGACAACAACATGTGACCACAACTTGATGCACGTGTTGTTTGACAGTTCAAGCGAATGACCTAAGGAGTTCCCATCAAATATTCGAGACTATTGAACATGCCTCTCACCATCAACCCACATGCGATGCTACCCTACTCCCTACTTTGGGCTAGATATTGTCAAACTTGGTGCCATAGATGAAGGATTTTCTTTGCTGGTGCAGAAGTAAGTGACGTATAAGAAGACATATGGCCAATCCATGCGTCCTTATTCACGTAAAAGTGCAACTTGGAGACGGTAAAAGTTTAATGCGTGTAGTGTTCCTTGACAAAGTCTGGATCTCTTGCAAGCAAAGGAAGAGCACACTACAATCTTAATCGACACCACCTCATTGGTGAGCTTGAAGGAGGAGACATTCTTTTCACTACTCGACATCAAAGAAACCTTGATGATGAGACATTCATTCAATGATTTGGCATCAAAGAAGCCTTGAAGGAGATATCCTCTTCAAGACTTAACTTCAAAAGGCATCCGAAAGGAAGAGACTTGCTTTCGAGACTTGGCATCAAAGACATTTAGTAGGAGTGGACTTGTTTTCAAGGATTGGAGTCAAAGACATTCAGCGAGAGTGGGCTTGTTTTCACAACCCTACATCAAAGACATCTTGAAGAAGGAGACATTGTTTTCATGACTTGGCATCAAAGATGGCTTCAATGACGAGAGTTGGCTTCAAACACATGTGCACTCATTTTGTTGGTCATACTCATGCATTCTTCTCATTAAAGATGTCGGCTTCGTTTGTCAAAGAAACATTCAAGATAACTAACCTCTTGAAGAACTTCGAAAATTCTCTTTGTTGGTCAAAGCGGAATGACGTACTTGTTGCACTCCACCCTAAATTTTCAAATAACCTCGCCAATATGGGAGTGGTCAAACGACATACTTGTTAAACTACGTTCCATCTTCTTAAAGGACTTCTCTAGTTAAACATGCAAGGCATATCCTTTTCATGATTGGAATGGTAGTTTGGAGGTATCGACTTTGATCTAACAACACAAAAGTATCTAGTCAATGATCAAGTGAGCTTGGAGCACGATTGCAGCTGTCCTCTTGGAGCAAAGTGTTTGAAGATTGGAATCAAGGCACATAGTAAGACATCCAATTGAAGTTTGCAGTGTCAACTCAAGAATCACTCAAAAGCTTGGAGCATGACTGCAACATTCAAAGCATTGACGTTCTTTATCTCCTACTTGACGAAAGCTTTACTCGTCTTATCAGCACATCACACTTCAAGGAGTTTCATGTAACATCTTCAACTCAAGATAACTTGGTGAAAGGATATGATTGAACTCAAAAATTCTAATCTACCTACGTATCCAATAAAGGAATCAAGTCACAACGTAGTTCAAATTTCATAAATTTGGTTTAGAGATGGTGCATTTTATACTCATGCATGTCAGGAGTAACGTGCAATTTAGACTCATGCGTCATGGAGCAATTGACTTGAAGACTTAAAGACTTGGACACTTGAAGAACATGTAGACCTTTTTGCTCGTGTCTAGGAGGACTTGCAGACTTGAAGGATTTGCATAATCTCGACGTGTCTAGAATACTTAACGCATTTTATTTGAAGACTTGAACGACTTGTAGACATTTTGGCTCATATCTAGGAGACTTGAACATTTACTTTGAGGACTTGAAGGATTTATAGACCTTTTGGCTCGTGTCTGGGAGACTTGTGCATTTGTTTTGAAGACTTGAAGGATTTTTTTGAGTTGGGATATGCAAATAGTTTATACTCGTGTTAAGGAGGATTTTGATAGTTTATATTCTTATCAAGGAGTACATGATTTGACACTTAATTTGAAGATTTTAGATAGTTTAAGCTTGTATCAAGGAGCATATATTTTGGCACTTAATTTGAGGATTTGAGATAGTTTAAGCTCGTATCAAAGAGCATATTGGTTGGATCCAGAATTAACGGCGCGCCCTCTTCATTGTCATCGTCATCGTCTGTATCATCACTTCCAATATCAAGGCCATGAGTTGAGCTTTCTTCTTTAATAGAGTTTACATTTTTCTCTATGTCATGCGCTCGTGTCGCCAATTCTTCAAAGTTTCTTGGTTTGATTCCTTGAAGTATGTAAGAGAGACTCCAATTCATCCCTTGAATGCAAATCTCCATGGCTGAAGTGTCAGAGAGTTTCTCTTTGCAACTTAAGGATAGGCTTCTCCACCTATTGATGTACTCAACCACTGGTTCGTCTTCTTGTTGATGAAAATTTGCAAGTTCAATCATGCTTACAGTACGCCGAGTGCTATAAAAGCGATTGAAGATTTCGGTTTGTAGATCGTTTCAACCGTCAATGGAGTTTGGTTCAAGATTAATGTACTAATCAAAGGCAAAGTCTTCTAAGGTTCGAACAAACTGCTTGACTAGAAGATCTCCATCAGTGCCAGCACTATTGCATGTCTCAATAAAGTGAGCAACATGTTGTCTTGGGTCTTGAGTCCCATCGAATGTTTGAAACTTTGGAGGTTGATAGCTTTTCCGCATTGCGGGGACAAGGCCTTGTGGGGAAACTTGGATTTGTTTGCTTGAGGACTTGGGATATTCTCCAACTTCAACATCTTGAATGTTTTTCTCGGCAAACTTTGTGTGCATCATGGCACCTTGCTCTTCCTTCCTTGAGAAACTTGACTTGTGGAAAAGAGAAATGGCATGGATCATTTCGCTTAGAACTTCATCAAGTTCTTGAGTTTCGACCTCTTGAGCAACCTTTTCACGTTCCATGCTTTGATCGCCGATTTCCACGAGCTCTTGCTTTTGGAGATGAGGAGAGACTTCAACTTCGTTGATTGTAGTCTTGATGCATCCTTGAACTCCAATATTCTTGGTGACCTCTTTATAATTTTCAACTCCTTCTTGGCACTCTAGCTTTTGGAAAAGGCGATTCAAATGGTCATCACGTTTATGAGTTTGATTTATAAGATTCTCAATGGCTCTTGCAAACGCTGCAGCTTGCTCTTCTAATAATGATACTTGATCATCTTCATTAACATCATGTCTTGCCCACGGTGCGAGTGTATACTTCATCATCGATTGCGAAGAGCCTCCGCTTGTTTCCTCTATTGACTTGTCCATTGTTGAGCAACACTGACTTCTTGTGACTTCAAATTTCAGACTTGTTGGAAAAGAGATGAGAGGTAGAGATTGTCTCACTGGGCGTGCCAAATTTGTAACAACAAATTCTTGATCTCTGAAATTAAAAGACAAGAAAATATAACAAAATAAATTTGAATAATTTTAAAGTACAATGTTGGTGCAATCTCTATTTAATCATCGATTCTTTTCTCAAACAAATGATTTTGAAATTTGGTTAACTTGAGTGGATTTGATTTTGATCTCTTCCACATGTATTTGAGTTGAAGGTTAATCCAAGGGCATTGTGCTTGATCTTGAATTGACGATCTACTTGACTTGATATTTGGGACAAATAATTTGATCTTCGTCTTGAACTTGTTGAATGTCAATCTTCTTTGGAGGAATCTTGATCTTCAAAGTACTTAGATATTTGACAAAAGTTGATTCGAGGGCTTGATGGCTTGATCTCGAATCGAATGAAAATTTGATTTGGAATTTGACTTGAAGGTTGATGAAGATTGGTATGATCTTCGTTTTCTGTTCTTTGGATTTGTTGGGTTTTGATCTTCTTGAATGGACTTCAATATTCAAAAATGGTTTTTCGATGGTCTTAGGACTTGATCTCGGATTAAACGAATTTTTGACTTGAAGAACGGTATAAACTTGGTTTTGGATTTGTTGAACTTCTTGGAGTTTGATCTTCCTCGGCAGAAGTGCAATCTTAAAAAAAATGGTTTTTGAATGGAATTGAGATTTGACGGCGGATTGAAATGAGTTCTTTACGAAGAACACCTTGAAGATTGTTGAAGAATGCCTTGAATGCCGTGAAACACGCTTGAAGATGCATGAATTTGGTGGAGCGAAAAACTTAGAGCTTTTCCCTATTCAACGTGTGAATATTTTGTGTGTGTCTTTTCTTTATGAGGGGACCCCTATTTATAGTTGTGAAAACCTAGAGCTCCTTGCTTGTGATTGGTCGATTTTATTTTCAAGATAAGCATATATTTAATTTGGCTTGCTTATCAAGAAACACATCATATTTTCACATGGCTTAACATCATTGGTTGAAATATTCCATCTTTCCACATGCTTTGTTTGATTGGTCAACAAAATATGAATTAGAAAATCAATTAATAAATCTATTTTCTATTGTAATTTAATTTAGTAAAATCCCAAACTTAAAATAGAAATAATTAATTTAATTTCTAATAATTATTTTGACACTTGTTAATATTCAATTGGAGGAGACGCATATATCAACATGATTAGACATCTATTCCATTATCACCGTTGGATCAAACAAGGACCGATGCAAGACATAAATATCCGCAAGGCAACAACTATTCATATTCTACTATATATATCAAACGTTAACCTTAATTATCACATGCAAAAAAACCCTTAAATTCCATAGCAAAAAAACTCTCCCAAAATTCTCAAACTCTTTCAATGGAGGCATTCTACCAGTCAACTCTGGAAAACGAATACGACGAGGTTAGCGAGTATCTGCCTAACATCTTCATCAACTTTGTAAACTACTCTCACGGCGATGAAGCCAATCTGATGGATGAACTCCGTGCTCTCGTCCAACATGACCTCTGGTACACAGAAGCAACGATGTAGCCAGTATACCGTCAACTGGCTACAAAATACTCGGTGAGGAGGGGTGTTGAAGTGACCCCTGTTGAGACTCTGGACCATCTGCAGATAATGTAGACACGTTATCAACTATTCATTGATTTTTACGGGAAACTGGGGGTCACCTACAAGAGGAGGCTAGGGACGGTGAAGACAGATTCCAACTATGCGCGCCTCGTAAAAAATGTAAGAGTTCTACAAACTTTATTTATTATGATAAGAGTAATAATATGTCACGTTTTTTTTAATATGTATTGCATACAAAATGCAGTCTTCCAATATGGAAAAGATATTTGCAAATGAGGGATTGAGGAACTTTCGCATGTTGGACTACTATTTTAGCATCAGAAGGCTTCCCATCCCCACTTTATAATCATCTAAAGTGGTGGAATTTTATAATCACTGTTGACTCTCCCCCCCCCCCCCCCCAACCCCCCATACCTTTAGATGTATAGGGTTTATTTTGTTTTTTATGGGAATTTTGAACAATTTTTTAATTATATTTTTCTTTTGTTTCTTTTTTATGAATGGATGTAGTTTAATTCTGTTATTATTCTATTTCTGCTCCATTAAATTAATTATTATGTGCATACGTTCAACACATACATCAAGTTACATAACAGAAATCCAACACCTAAATCACATCCCTTTCATTCAACAAACTTTATCTCAAAATCAGAAAACAAAAGCCTACTTAATCAAGTTAAGTTACAATACAACACATAAAATAGAAAAAAACATAGGGCAATCCATAATTTCCTATTTTTGACCTCTAAATTAGTAGCATGCTTTTCAAGCTTCTTCATCCTCTTCAGTAGCTTAGTATTCTCCAACTCCAGCTCAATGTTCTTCTGCTGAAACTCATTTTCTTTTTCCTTTTGAATTACCTTCAATTTTCCTTCGGCTTTTTCAATTCTCCTCCTCAACGTTGGTATAACCTCTCTTGCACGATCACAAAGGGGTTCATCAACCCAGAACAACAATCCACAACCTTTGTTTTCATTGTAACATTGAGTAAATCGACAATCCAGATTTTTATCAGTTAAGGAGAGCTGGGTTACCGCTGGAAACCGACACTTGCAAGAAAATTCCTCCATAACAGTAGTCTCTCACATCAGTTGATTTTGATGAGTGGAACAAAGAAGAATATGAAAGTGTTGGGATTGTAGAACCTAAACAACGACGACGAAGATCAGAACACAGTAACGGAGGGGAAGATAAATGGGCAAGTGTAAGACACCAAGGCATGTAGAATACATCATTTTAAATTTATTTACTTTTATCATAATATTCTTTGGAATATGTATATACGACGAAATATCAAATTGTATATAAATAGTATATTTTTCAATTTGATATCTGTTATTTTCTTATCTCATTCTCGTAGAATTAGAATTGGTGAAGTCTCAAATTTATAGTATGTTTTATATTCTTCCTCAAACATTGATTAACACAATATGTTTTCAGATTCAGTGAATCCAATTTAGTGATGCAGGAAGAAATCATGGTAAAAGGGCTCCGTAAAATTAGTGACTAAAACATGAGATTTCAGCTTACGACCCAGCAATAAACGCAATTTGTTTTGCAAAACTGCTCAAATTGAGAAGGTTCTAGAATACGTGTTATATATAGTTGGAAAGCTCTACGAGTCTTCCTTTTAATAAAACAAACGAGAGGTCGTGTGAAAGTTTCTTAAGGGAGTTAATTAACATTTTTTTTTGTTTTCATTGGCCTTCTCTTTTCTTTAATTGACAGGAGGTCAAATTGATATGCAAGTGACTGGATCCATTTCAGTCTAATTCGATCTAAGAAGAAAAACGCACGCTCTGTAGGATTTGAACCTACGACATTGGGTTTTGGAGACCCGCGTCATAACGGTGTTTCTAAACCTGCGCAGGCTGCTTTGAATTTTGTCGAGTTTGAGTCATTTCATATTCCTTAATAATTTCAGCTTTTACTTTTAGTTATCTTTGAGACTTCTACTAGGGTCAAAAAATATTATTTGCAAGAGTTAATTTATGTTGGTTGATGTCTAGGAAGTTGAAGAGTCAAAAGATCATTGTAGAACTTGATATGACCTATAAGTAGTCCATGGCCTTGTAGTGTTTTGAGAATTCAATTTGAAATAAAATTACAAATTCTTCTTAAAGTCTCAGAATTTCTTAAACTCTTATTCATTTTGGTGGATTCCTAAAGGCAACGAGTGGCTCTACGCTTTTTGGTGGATTTTCATTGAGTAAAGAGTGTTTTTAAGTGTTCTCTTGTGTTTTCTCCTTACTTGTCCAGTATATCGGTATCAATGCGGTACTAGAGCCGAGGTTAATAGTGGCCCTCCTTTTAGGATTTTTTTCCACGTGAAGCTCCAATGGGTGAATGTGATATTCGTGATATCGAGTTGGAAGACTTGAGTAGACAAGTGCAACAACTACAACAACGCTTGGATGAGTGCGAACCTTGGGAATACGATGAGATGCATAATGATTCAGATGGTGATGGTGAAACCGATGAAGAGGTGGATAACCCCTTTCATCAATGACATGGTTCAGGTTCTAGTTTATGCATGAGATAACATGATACACGTGCGCGAAGATTTCAAAATCAATTCAATACCAAAGTTGATGTTTTAGAGTTCGAAGGAAGAATGCAACCTGAAAATTTCAAAGATTGGCTGCAGTCAGTAGAAGATATTTGAGTATCATGAAGTGCTAGAAGATCTGAAAGTAAAGTTGGTGGCCAGGAATCTTACGAAACCCGCTACGATGTGGTGAGAAAATCTCAAAAAGCAATGACTTCGTGAAGGAAAATAGTGTAATGTTACATGGGAAATGACGCAAAAGATGCTCAAGAGAAGATTCTTGTATGATGGTCATTTCACTTTAAAAGAGAATAGTGCTTTCCTCCCTCTTTGTAGGGTTTTCTCGGTCGCCGCCTAAAAACGGTGGTCTTGTTTCTTCCGATTCGTTCGGATTTGTTCCTAGATCTGGCTTTTCTTCTCTTTTCCTCCCTTTTGATCGAGTCCATTTTCTCTCAGTTTCTCAAAGTTTGAGATGGGCATCTTTCATTTCTCCCCTACCCAGAAACCAACTCTGGCCACAACTCCACCACTACCAGAAAAAGCTGAATCAGCCGCGGAGTGGCCGTTCATCGCCGGTCGCGACGGTCACCTACTCTCAAAAACTCACCCACCATCGGTACCTATGGTTACCCCCCCTCCACGCACCGGTTCTATCGAAGGGTCGCTTACTTCTGCCCTTCGTGTTGTTGACGGATAGTTTCAGTTCAAGTGGTCAAAAGTTTGGCCAACTTTTGACTCTTATTTTGAACTCTCAGTGTCAAGCTCTCTTGAAAGCTTGGTGCTCATTGTGTTTTTTTTATGCTTGTTTTCTTGTTATTGTTGTTTTAAGTTTATTGTCTGTTGGTTTGCTTCTTGAGATTTATCATGTTTCGTTGTTGGTTGTGCCTGTTTGGTGGAACTATTATGCTCTTGGTGGTAGTTTGATTTATCTGCAGGTATTCAGCGTTGAAAAAGTTGGATGAAAACCCGCTTTCTTCTCTACAGATTTGAATGTGGTTTCTATTTCCTTGTTTATTCCCAGTCATTGGGAACCCTGGTTAATCAAAAAAAAAAAGATTCTTGTACGATGTCTATTGCTGTGATATTTTTCTTAAAGTAGAGGAAAAAGGTTAGTTGAAGAATATATAGTTGAATTTGATCAACTCTCTATGAAATTGCTAACATCATTCAATTAATGTCATATTATACCTACGACAATATAATCAAGCTTTCACTAAAGGTCAAGAAACAACTCCTCTAGCGTATTGCATACAACGAGTCTTTCAAACACGAAGTAATTTTTCATGACTCGAAGAATGAGACATTGGATGAAGAGGATTTTAATTTTATTGATCAACATCAAACTGTGTGCAATGAATCTTGTTCAAACTTCTTTGATCAACAAGACTACGAATTTCGACAAAGTTTAATTAATATCAAAAATGATGTTTTGGATATTGAAGATGAAACTTATGAAAGTCCTCCAATTTATGATGAATCGAAAGGAGAAGATAATGAAATTGGCCTTAGAGATCAAGATGAACCTTTGATGGTAAATTATGTCAAGAAAACATCTTATATTGATTATGGTTCTTCACAAGTCAATGAGTTATGCGATATAATATATGATTTTAATGCTCAGCTTCTTATCCTTGAATCTCGAGATGCGATTGTACAAGAAATTAAGGATGATCTCCTTACAGTGAAGAAAATGGTTTGTCATCGGAACATCATATTTTGATGATAACCAAGTCGATCGTCAAACTTGTTATTTCAAGGGGATGGAATGTCTAAAAGTTTTAACATCCATATGGATTTTGCATCTGCATTATTCAATTGCACCATTAATTGAGTTTGTTTCAAAGATTCATGGTCGTGTTCTTTCCGAAAAAAAGAGAAGAATATTGTTCGAAATATGTGGCAATAAAGTTGGCGCACATTCGAATATGCAAATACAAGTCTTGTGTTCATCACATTATTCTATTATTGAATTATCTACAAATGAGGAAACACGGGATGAGTTTGTGCGCAGCGAAAACAAATGATGCAGTAACAAATTATGGTAAAAGGGCTCCAAAAAGTTAGTAAACTAAAACATGAGATACGGCCCAACAAGCAGCCCAACTTGTTTCAAGAAACTGCTTCGATTGAGAAAGTTTCATAATGCGTGCCATATATTTTGGGAAAGCTTTACGAGTCTTCTTATTAATGAAATAAACGAGGGGTCACTTGGAAGTTTCTAGAGTGTGTTATGGTGGTTTTTTTGAAACTGCGCAGACTGTTTCGAATTATGTCGAGTTTGAGTCATTTCCTATTTCTTAACAATTTCAGTTTTTACTTTTAGTAGTCTTTGAGTCATCTACTAGAGTCAAATTTTGTATTTGCAAGAGTTAATTGATGTTGGTTGATGTCTAGAAGTTGAAGAGTCAAAAGATTATTCTAGAACTTTATATGACCATTAAATAGTCCATGGCCTTGTATTGTTTTAACAATCCAAGTTGAAATAAAACTACAACTTCCTTTTCAAAATCTCAAGCTTTCTTAAACTCTTGTTCCTTTTGGTGGAATCCTAAACGCAAAGAGTGACTCTGCGTTCTTTAGTGAATTTTCATTGAGTAAATAGTGATTTTGAGTATTCTCTTGTGTTTCCTTCTCACTTGTCCAATTTACCGGTATCATTTAGAATATAGGATTATAAATTAGTTTCTACATATTTACTTATACATTTTCTTAAAAATCTAACCAAATTACATTAGAAGTTCGAAATCCTAAGTTTCAAACTGATTTTGGATATATATCATCGCACTTTGCTGTACATAAATTTTGACATTGTACATTTAAACTGGATTTTAGTATGTTTATTATGGATGATTACATATACAACCCATGGGTAAAAAGTTGAAAGGTTACTTTTGAACTTTTTGCAAATCCATTTTTAAAGCACAAAAAGACAATAATAACAACAACAACCACAACCACAACCACAACTACTCACCCAACCACAATCAAACCTATAATCCCAATAAATTGATATATATCATATAAATCATAAGTGAAGCACGTCGAGTTTGATAAATTGATTTTCCATCTTCATTTATTACGGTGGAGAAGTGATATATATATATATATATAATATTCTTATTATACCAATATTTATGATGTGAAACTATAACTATCGTTACTAAACATTTCATAGTTTAATTACGTGATTACACATGTTAAAATTTTCATTTGCCAAGTCTATTAATAAGCGCAATAAAATAACTAGTAATTATATTAACTCCCTCCAGGTACTATAAAATCCACTTACCAATACCAACACTGAATCAGTAAGTGGGATGTGGTAATTATTAATTATTACAAATATCCACTCATCCATTTGATGGTGCCCACTTTCCACGAGCATAAATAACAAGCGTACCACATAGTAAAGAAGTATTAAATCAATTAGTATCTCGTTGGAACAAAAATGCATCCTGATAATCAAACGGGCTTCTTCCTTGAGTTACTCGTATTTTGTGCTCTTATATGTTATCTCCCTTATGTTGCATCTCAGTGTAACGTTCATCATCCAGTGATATTCAACTTCGGTGACTCAAACTCAGACACTGGTGGTTATTCTGATGCAACGGGATTCATATTTGGATATCCAGATGGTCGCGCCTTCTTCCATAAACCTACGGGAAGAATTTGCGACGGACGATTAATCATCGACTTCCTATGTAAGTTACACTTTATCAAATGTGTCTAATCATATCATGGATATACAAATTTAGAGATCTTAGCTAGTTCATTGTTGAAATTTAAATTACACCGTGAGCTTTTGTGTACTAATAATCTCCTTTGTCCTTTAATAAGCTAAATAGATGAGTCGTAAATTTCAAAATTAAATTCTAGAAAACGTTACTTCATGAATTTCATTTGCACAAAACCCTTGGAAATTAAACAGTAATCATTGTTTTTCCACGTCCTGTTATATTCTTAAGTAATGTGTTGATTGACAACTTTGGATTATATCGACAACATGCTATATTTTGAGCAAGTTGTACAGATTTTGATTCATTAATTAAAAAAATGGCAAATTTGGTTAAGCCCCCTAACGTATATTGTGTTTAACACCCCCATTGGAATGTTGATTAGACGTTCATTATGGACACGAGTCCATATTTTTGCTCTAAGATTTAGTCCATGGGGTTATTCAGCATATGTTAAAGGGCACATTGCTAGTTTTAAAAAGTTATGGGGCAAAGAGAGAAACACATTATACGTTAGAGGGCTTAATAAAGTTTTTACCTTTAGGGAGAATAGGTTGTGGAGATTTTTGTCATGTTTCATATATACGCAATCTCAGACGTAAATGCCATGACTGCCTACATCCTTGATTCTCTCTCTCTTTTATTTTCCTCTGGGGTGTTATAACTTGTTAAGAAATGTCTATTGAAAAGAGTTAAGTTGGGAAATATAAAACGACCAATTGTTAAAAGTGCCCCCTATAACTTTGCACTTTTGATGCAAATGACCTATATGTTTTTGGTCGGGTTTGTGGCATGTAACTTCTCTTTCTCTCTACCATTAATCAAGTTTTCTGCATTGCGGACGCCAAGTCACTCGCCATGTCGGTACAACCAATCTTTTGTTTTCTTTTTAAATTTCACTTTATAATAAATTATAAAAGAATAAATTTGAAAACTTTCCCTAATGCTTAAATTACTATTTGCACTCCAAGATTTGTAAATTGCAATTTGCACTAAAATTTGTATTTGTATACTAAAAACAAACAAATTAAATAAATGCTTATATTACAAAAATAATATAATTAATTCTATATCCCTAGGACATAATTAATCTATTCTAAAAAACGCAAGTTTATATTCCTAATAAAATCAATTAATTCTTAAATTTTATTTTTTTAAATGTTAGATAAACTTAAATGCAAAATTAATATTACTTCGATCAACAACAAAATACTGAAAACTTTGTATATTTTTTCTTAATTAATGTATATGGTATTTAAATCCTAAAAATTATTGGATAATTTTAATTTTTCCAGGAATCAGAGAAAAAAAAAATCCCGCCATCCAATCATTGAAAAACATTGCATCTCCTCATTCGTCTCCCACGATATGCCTCTAATAACAGTTTACCTAATCTGAATCCAACTCAATTTTCAACTATTAATCGAATATCATATCAATTCGATTCAAATTCCAAACATTGTTTACTGTTTGTTTGAGTGTGTGTGAATCAAAATTGAGAAAATTGGTGAAAAGGTTTTTGCGGTAGTATGGAGACAACATCTGATTGGTTGTTGAATATGAGTGAAACACTGACGGTGGTGGGGTGGCGTTTGGCCGGGGGAGGGGGCGGGGTACGAATTCCTTTTTATGTTGCTTTTTTTCTTTGCTTCAAATTTATTATTTATTGAGAAAATGAGTTTAATTAAATTAGAATTATACAATATTTTTTTACATAATCTCCCAATATTCAAATTAAATAAAACACGAGAGTTATGATAATTAAATTAATACTAGAGTTTTTGTTTTCTAATATCCATTTTGGGGTGAAAATTACGGTGTGGCAGGCGACTTTGTCTGGTTGGACAACCGTTTTTATGAGTTGGCCGTTTAGTTTGCGTCCACACGTGTAGAAAGCCTGATTAAGGGAGAAAATTGCATGTTTTGCGATAAAAAATGAAAACTTACATGCACGAAAATGGCATTTTCCGTGGAAAGTTATAGGGTACTTTTAACAAATGATCCTATATAAAATAACGTCATAACAAAAATATGTTGCACAAACACTATGAAAAATAAAAAATTAGCGTCGGATGCGTCGGGTTATTAGAAAAGAAAAAAGAACAAAACTCAAAAAATCGTATTGGACAGATTCTAAGGCGTATATCTGACACGTTCAAGACACGAGAATATATTACTGCTTAATTATTGTAACTTAACTTGTCTTTTAACTTTTTAGTGTTTGTGGTTGATTTACGTTTACATTTACGACTTTACTATATCAGTTCTTTGAGTTTGCTTTTTATTTATTTAATTGAGTTTGATTGGATAGTGTTTGTAGTTGATTTAGATTTACATTTACGACTTTACTATATCATTTCTTTGAGTTTGCGTTTTATTTATTAAATTGAGTTTGAATTAATCCAATTGATACATGAATGTTGGGTATTAATTTGTGAAGGAACTTGAGAATACCTTTATCATGCGTTTTATTATTGATATTATTATATGTATATTATGTTATAAAATTTAAAACGTTTCCATGTCATATCATATTTCATAATTTTTTAATATCCGATCCGCATTTGTATTCCATGTCTGTGTTGGTACAACATCTACCAACACAAGAAAAAAATGTAATGAACGCAAGCTATATCAGCTCACACGTCAAAGGAGCTGAACAAATGAATTCCAACACTCCTTGAGGAAGAATCAAGACACCAGTTTAGAAGAGAATATCCATCTTGTTTCATAAGTCTTTTTAAAAAGTAAATGGATAAATTAAAGGGATTCAATTTCTTTCAGACATGCATCGTGCAAATTCATAATTCTCTGACTGAATGAGTTTTCAAACTATTCATCGGTTACATAGATAACAGTTGGATTTTACTTTTAAGAATCTTCTTTTTACACAAAAGCGAGTAAAGGTTACTCCGCCATATCTTTGTGTAGTATGGTAATGGACTATGGATACATAGATAACAGTTGGATCCTCGTTATTTTTTCTTTTTAATATTTGCAGGTGAAAATCTGAACACAAGTTATTTAACACCTTATATGGATTCAATTGAACCTGACTTCACAAATGGAGTTAATTTTGCATTTACCGGCTCAGCTACTCTCCCAAGATATGTTCCTTTTACTTTGGATGTTCAAGTTTTACAATTCAAACGCTTCCAGAACCGATCTCTGGAGTTGCAATTTAAAGGTATACCACATAATTAACCTCTTGACGTTCAATGTATATAAGTCTGCTCGCTCATATGTCGATCGATTGTCATGACATGCACAGGTTACAAGAATCTGGTTATACAAGAGGATTTCAAGAATGCACTTTACACCATCGACATCGGACAAAACGATCTGTCTGCTGCATTTAACGGCCTTTCATATGCTGAAGTTGTAGAGAAGATCCCTTCTTTCATCTCTGTAATTAAAGATGCTATGTGGGTGAGTAACTTTATACAAAAATACTTGAGGTATTTGTGACTATCACATTTTGCTATCCAACTCATTTCGTTTTTGTGTGCTAGACCTTGTACCAAGCTGGTGGGAGGAATTTTTGGGTGCACAATACAGGGCCATTGGGTTGTTTGCCTGAAAAACTAGGCACAATTACAAAAGCAAATGCTACCGACTTTGATCAATATGGATGCATCAAATCTCTCAACGAAGGTGCAAAAGTGTTCAACACCAAGCTAAATGATCTTTGCCAAGAACTAAGACCTCAGATGAAGGATGCTACTATAGTCTATGTTGATATTTACTCCATCAAGTATGAGCTCATAGCCAATTCTGCCTCGTATGGTATGTCTTTTAGAAAATTGATTCTCATTAACTGAATAGTGTAGCTGGGCAACAGTTTAGTCATTACATGAGAAACAAATTATGTTGCATTCAGCTTTGTCTTATTAATATTATATAAGATCACAAGTATCTATTCATATTTTCATGAATCCTTTGATTTTATAAATGCATAGGTTTCAAGAATCCATTATCGGCATGTTGTGGGTATGGTGGAGGTCGTTACAACTATGATCCAAACAACACATGCAGGGAAAGTAAATACACCGTGTGTGAAGAAGGATCGTTGTACATAAGTTGGGATGCAGTTCATTATACTGAGGCTGCTAATGCAATTGTTGCTTCTAAAATACTCTCAACCAAATACTCAGATCCGCCATTGCAGTTAAACTACTTCTGTAACAAGCAAGGATAGGCTACAAACATGTAAAACTAGCTAGATTAGACCTCAAACGAACTATGTCAAGATATTGATTTTCATGGTTTAGCAATGATGAGCAATAAAATGAGTCTAGTTATTCAGTTAATCCCCTTAATTTATGGCCATTTATATCTGTAAGCTTCTTCTAGACTTTCCTACACTCACAAATTGCGATTGATAGTTTGTTCCAAATATTTTTAGAATATTGAAGTGGCTGATATCACAAAAATAAATGAGATGATTACTTGTGAATTATTAAGTATTGCGATCAAGTCAGGACATAAGCAATGTACCACCAATACATGGAGGGTTATAAATTAAGTACCTCTCATTTGATCATCAGCAGGGATAACTCTGTCTTGGATAACTCCTTTTGTTTTCTTGAATGTAAAAATATGCTTTTCCATATGAATCACACACGTAGTCAATTAATCTTGCTGGAAGAAAAAGGATAACATCCGTATTACGGACTACTTCGACAAAATGAGTCGTGCACAATTACATTAGAAGCAATTAGACAGAGATGTTTGTGGTAGTGTGTTTTTCACAAACACAAATAGAGCTTTCCACCAGCCGGAGTCTGCCAACAAGGATGTGGATAAATTGAACCACAGACATGTCATGAGGTACCAAGATATATAAGGAAAACCACAAAAAGAAATTTACTAACTATTTGACAGCTATCAGTAGACAGACGAGCCAAAGTCGTTGGTCAAGGTTTCCAGCCCACCATACGAGACCATGTGAAAATGGTTCTGGTACATCGCATCACGGCATCAAAGCTCCAACATGGACGTCTCACCCTTCTACCCACCTTCTACAAAAGGAACTGCAACTTTGTATTAGAAATAACAACAAGAGAGAAGAAGAAAACTTACAAAGAGAAAAGTAAGTCCTTGCTCATAAATGTTAGATTTTCGAGGATTGATTGTTTGTAATAGTCTCTCCTATTGTAATTCGTCCATATCGTTGAAAGAAGAATTTCCAACTATTAGATATATTTCGATAGATTGGTATAGATCTTTTAGATATGTTAATATCCTTAGTTATCATTAGATGATTTGGTAGATTACCAAAAGATAGCTTGTTGTACTCTTATATATTGTACTCATTATTGATGAATGAAATCAGGGAATTACATTATCTCACATGGTATTTAGAGACCAAAATTTTTAACCTAAAATTCTTCTAGCCGTCACCTCTCTCTCTCCATGGCCGACCCGAAGTTCCACCCCGCCCTCACCGTTTCTAACGTGAGGAACTTCATCCCCATCACTCTCGACATGGAGAAAGGCCAATATTCCACTTGGTCTGAATTGTTTAAAATTCATTGTACGGCTTATCAGGTCCTGGACCACATTCTACCTCCCCCACCACCACCTTCCACCACTCCCTCTGATCCTAAACCCGCAGACTCTCTCACCGCTGAGAAGGGCGACGACCCCTCCTCTAAAACGACCACCAAAGCAGACTATGCTCCCGCTGATGGCTCTGCATCATCTAAAGCAGCGACCGCCCCCTCTCCCTCTCCCACGGATCACGCTCTATGGATCCGTCTTGATGCCATCGTCCTACAATGGATTTATGGCACGATCTCTTCCGATCTCATGCACACAATCTTTGAGAAGGACACCACCGCCGCTCATGCATGGATCCGTCTTGAGAAAATCTTTCAAGACAACAAACATTCAAGGGCCGTCTACCTTGAAAATCAGTTCACCCACGTTCACATGGATGACTTTCCCAACATGTCCACCTACTGTCATGAGCTCAAGATGTTGGCTGATCAACTCTCCAACGTTGGCGCACCGGTTTCGAATCAGCGCCTCGTCCTTCAACTCATTGTCGGGGTCAATGAAATACGTTCATTCAACAGAGCGATCCTCTTCCTCCTTTTTACGAGGCTCGCTCTCGGTTGATTTTGGAGGAGACTATGAAGGCGAAGCAGACCGCCTCATCCGCCGCCGCCGCAGGATCAACCCTAGTTGCAGACGCACCACACTCGGATCTTGCGCAGCCCGTGCGCACCTCCTCCTACCGTGCACAGCAGCCCGCTCCGCCACAGCAGCAACGCGGACAAGGCCGCGGGGGTTATCGCAGTCGCGGTGGCGGTCGCGGTCGTGGCCCTTACTCCGCCTCGACCGCGCACACACGGCCCCCTGCGCCGCTGCAATGGGGAACACCGCCATGGGTCTACCCTCAATGGGCCTACCCCCCTTGTGCGTACCCTAGCTCCTCACAGGCCCGTCCGTCCGCCCCCTCTCATCAGCCGAGCCTCTTGGGTCTACGGCCCCATCAAGCCCATGCGGCCCAAACCGCCCCGGTCCAGTTGTACGTGCCCACCGACATCAACGCTGCCATGCACACAATGACTCTCGGTCCACCCGATGGTCAATGGTACATGGACTCCGGTGCAACGTCTCATAGGACATCCTCGTCAGGTACTCTCTAATCTTACTCTAATTCGGGCATTGATCGTTCTATACTTGTTGGTTATGGTAATACTATTCCTATATTTGGTCATGGCACTGCAACGTTACCTAAACCTAACACTCCCCTTTCCCTTTATCATGTTTTGCATGCTCCCTCACTTATTAAAAATCTTCTCTCCGTACGTCGTTTTACCACTGATAATTTTGTATCCATTGAATTTGACCATTTTGGCTTTTCTAGTGAAGGACCTCATGACGGGGGTAGTTATAATGAGAAGCAATAGTACATGTGATCTTTACCCCATAACATCCCTTACATCCTCCAAGCCGACGCCACCACGACCGCCCTCTCACCTCTTCCTCGCCGCCGTCTCTCCCAACCTTTGGCACGACCGCTTGGGGCATCCGGGGAAACAAGTATTGCAATTTCTTAACACGAACAAGTTAATTAATTGTAATCATTTCTCTTCTTTTTGCAACTCTTGTGTTTTTGGAAAACATGTTCAATTACCGTTTTCTTTGTCAAACACTTCTAGTTTACGTCCTTTTGATATTTTGCATGGTGATTTATGGACTTCTCATGTTTTGAGCTCTTCGGGCCATAAATATTATTTTCTCTTGCTAGATGATTATACTAACTTCTTGTGGAATTTTTCCATTGGCAAAAAATCTGAGGTTTTTGATATTTTTGCAAAGTTTCATTCGTTTGTTCGTACTCAATTTAATATGTCAGTTAAAAATATTCAATGTGACAACAGACGCGAATTTAACAATGCAAATTTTCATTCTTTGTGCCACAAATTTGGGATGACTTTTATTTTTTCTTGCCCACATACATCCTCTCAAAATGGGAAAGCTGAAAGAAAAATAAGATCAATAATGCGATCCCTACTTGCACACGCCTCCATACCTCACCCCTTCTGGCCTCACGCCCTCCAAACAGCCACTTACCTCTTAAATATACTACCCTCCAAATTACTCCACTCCAAATCTCTCACTCAATACCTATATAATCGTAACCCCACTTATACTCATCTTCGGGTTTTTGGGTGCCTTTGTTTTCCTCTATTCCCTTCCACCACTATAAATAAATTAGAGGCCCGCTCCACACCATGTGTATTCCTTGGGTATCCGTCAGATCATCGGGGTTATAAATGCTACAATATGGCTACTAACAAATACCTCATATCTCGTCATGTCATATTTAATGAGTATATTTTTCCTTTCTCTAATATTTCTATTACGCCTCTCTCTTCTTCTTTTCTTGATGAAGGGCTTCGTCCTCTTTTTCTTCCCACCATGCACTCCCTGGCGGCCCCAATCGACGTAACCGGCCCAGCGCCCGACGGCCCAGCTCCGCCAAGCCCAGCGCCCGTTGGCCCGGCACCCGACGGCCCAGTGCCTCGCAGCCTAGCGCCCAGCCCAACGCCAGCAAGCCCAGCGCCCCCAAGCCCAGCGCCCGCTAGCCCAGTCCCCCCAGCCCACCCAACCACCACCCACCACCGCCGCCCACCCGTACCATGACCACCGGTAGTATGCGAGGCATCTTCACCCCCAAACGCCCCCTTAACTTATCCGTCTCCACCTCCCCCTCCCCACTCCCGAAAAATCTCCACGTTGCATTGTCTGGCCCAAATTGGAAACAAGCCATGCAGGACGAATTTAATGCTCTTATTAGAACTAAGACTTGGGAGTTAGTCCCTCGACCTAGTGATGTTAATATTATTCGTTGCATGAGGATTTTTCGTCATAAATTCTTGTCTGACGGTTCTTTTGAGCGTTATAAGGCTCGCCTTGTGGGTGATGGCAGGTCTCAACAGGTGGGTGTTGATTGCAATGACACTTTTAGCCCCGTTGTCAAACCAGCAACCATCTGGACTGTCCTTAGCATTGCTTTTTCCCGCTCTTGGACAATCCATCAGCTTGACGTACAAAATGCCTTTCTCCATGGCAATCTTGAGGAGACAGTGTATATGCATCAGCCCTTGGGTTTTCGGGATGCTAACTTTCCCGACCACGTCTGCCTTTTGCGTCGTTCTCTTTATGGACTCAAGCAAGCCCCCCGGGCGTGGTATCAGCGTTTTGCTGACTTTGCTTTCTCCATTGGTTTCACTCACAGTCGGGCTGATCACTCTCTTTTTATCTTCCGACGAGGTACGAATACGGCTTATCTTTTTCTATATGTCGATGATATTATTATTACTGCCTCCTCAGATGCTTTGCGCCGTATGCTTATCTCTCAATTTGCCTCTGAGTTTGCCATGAAGGACCTTGGTCCTTTGAGTTATTTTTTGGGTGTTCGTGTTTCTCAACAAAAAGTGTGGTCTCTTTCTCGATCAAGAAAAATATGCAGCTGAAATTATTGACAGGGCCGGCATGACATCTTGTAAGCCCGCTGCGACCCCCGTTGATACCAAACCGAAGCTTGGGGGGTCTGTCAGTGAGCCTTTTTTCGATGCTTCTCTCTATCGCAGTTTGGCAGGGGCCTTGCAGTATCTTACGTTTACGAGGCCGGATATCTCTTATGATGTGCAGCAGGTTTTCTTACATATGCATGACCCGAGGGTGGATCACATGGTTGCACTCAAGCGGATTATTCGGTATATTCGGGGCACCTCTTCCTTTGGTCTTCATCTCTCTCGGTCTCGGGTGGACCGCCTTGTTTCTTATATTGATGCGGATTGGGCTGGTTGCCCCGACACTAGACGCTCTACTTCGGGCTATTGCATGTTTCTTGTGGATAATTTGGTATCTTGGTCATCCAAGAGACAACCGACCCTCTCTCGTTCTAGTGCCGAGGCAGAGTATCGAGGCGTGGCTAATGTTGTTTCTGAGTCTTGTTGGTTGCGAAATTTATTGCTTGAACTTCATGTTCCCCTTGAGAAGGTAACCTTGGTGTATTGTGACAACGTTAGCGCCATATACTTATCAAATAATCCGGTGCAACATCAACGAACAAAACACATTGAGCTTGATATTCATTTTGTACGCGAAAAGGTGTCTCGCGGTGAAGCTCGTGTGGTTTACGTCCCTTCACGACATCAACTAGCCGACATATTCACGAAGGGCCTACCCCGTGTATTGTTCGATGATTTCGGTCCAATCTAAGCATCCGTGAACCTCCTGATTCGACTGCGGGGGTGTATTAGATATATTGATAGATATATTTTGATAGATTGGTATAGATCCTTTAGATATGTTAATATCCTTAGTTATCATTAGATGATTTGGTAGATTACCAAAAGATAGCTTGTTGTACTCTTATACATTTTACTCATTATTGATGAATGAAATTAGGGAATTACATTATCTCACACCAACCCCAAGAAAATGGTATCAAGAGCTTCATGTTTTGTTTCCTAATAGTCAGTAATTTTTTGTTCAATGTCATTCCAAAATTGTGATTCGTTATCACGGTTACAAATCCCTTGTTGCGTAGATTCCAAAAATACAATTTTCAAAGGATTCCAATCGCTAGAGAGACCCGATTCGGCCTGCAAAATTTCCGTTCCAAAATTGTGTTTTGTTATTATCGTTACGACGCTAGTGTTCCGAGGATTCCGAATATATATTTTTCATAATTGTTTGGTCACCAGAAAGTGTCGTTTCATGCCGATCGAGTTAACGGCGAGTTAACTCGGTGAACTTACAACTCGGCGAGTTAGCGGGTGGAGAAGAAGACTCCAGATTCGGACCACTTAACTCCTGGTCCAGTCAACAGTTGGTCAGACCGGTCATATTTGGTCAAACCAGATTTCGTCTGGTTCTCCAACTTGTTTTAAGCCGGCTCAACTCTTTCTTGATTGGTTTTCAACAAGGTCAGAGTGGTTCCCACGATTTTGATCATTCCAAATCCATTTGTATACTCCATTTACTCAAATTCGGCCTATAAATCTCAGTAAAAGCAAACTCGTTGAATTTTATAATGGAAAATTCAACATTGGACCTTATGATGCGACTTACGCCCGCCAATTACAGAATCTGGAAGCCTTGCGTGGAAGTTTTGCTGAATTTGAAGGATTTAGCCGACCTAACTGAGAGTAAAGGCATTAAACCAGAGAAGAAAACGGATGCAAAATGGACCAAAATGAACAAGAAGATGGTGGTTCAGATTCGCTAGTGGATTGACCACAGTGTGTTCCACCATGTTGTGCAGAAAAACAAGGTGTTTAATCTTTGGCAAATACTTGAAAATATGTATCAAGAAAAGACAGCTCGCAACAAAACTTTTTTGATGAGGCATTTGGTGAACCACAAGCTACAGAGTGGTACATCTGTAGCAGAGCATACAAGTCAATTTTAGGACCTCGTGAACCAGCATGCTAGGCCCGATTGGGTCATCAAAAACGAGGAACATGCCATCTTGCTTCTCAGTTCTATAACTGATAACTAGGAGACTCTCATTATCATTATGAGTAACTGGGCTCCTGGCGGTAAAATATCCATGGAGATGGTCACATACGCTCTTTTGAACGAGGATGACTGAAGGAAGGAGAATTATACTAAAGATTCATATGCTCTCATTTATGACAATAAAGGACGAGGCAGAGAGCGGGGAAGAGGTAGAGGCAGAGGCAGAGGAAGACGCCAGTAGAGTGGAACGGCACCACAAGAATCGAACAATGCCAAAGATAGCGTATTCAGTATGAAGACACAGTGCTATGCTATCATTGTGGTGTGAAGGGTCACATGAAAAAAAAATGCAGGAAGTTCTTGAGAGAGCTACTAGCACAAAGCACACAAGAGAATAACAAATCAAAAAATGGTGATGCGGTGGTCACCATATTTGATGATGTGGCATAGATCGTACGAAGAGGGTACCTTCTCTGTTGTGACATTGGAGAAAGAAAATGATGGAGTACAGAGAATGTATTCTCGGTGTTTTTCCATTCTCTTTGTTGATTAGAGAAAGAGAATGATGGTGCACGGAGAATAATTATATCTCCACGACTGCATTTCCTTTCTCTATGGATTTTTCTGAGAAAGAGATAGGTATTGTTTGTTTCCCTTTCTTCAGAGTTATTCGAAAAAAGATCGAGTATACGGAGATACATTATATCTCTATGTCTGTTTGCCTTACTTCAGGGTTTTTTGAAGAAATATGGCTATACGATTCTACGGTATATGTCCCGCTCTGTTTACCTTTTCAATGGCATTTTGATAAAGATAAGTTCTGAGCAAGGAGAAGTGTTCACTCCTAATCTGAAGTCGTAGGAATGGTCTGAGGCGAGCGATAAATCGTGTAGTATCATCCTGATGTTCATTGTTATACCATCATTTGCTTTTTTATATTCAATGGACCGCATCTTCCACGTATGCTTAGTGGGTTACTGAACTCTAGTTGGAAGATCCGTAGGATCTACCGATATTGAAAATAAGACACCGCTCATCCAAAAATCTCATAAGAGAAGTTAGTTTTGAGACACCAGGGATTCTGTATTTTTTTATCTTTCAATCCTCGTTTGGCAATAGAAGGCATAAGAAAGAAGATATGGTTGAGGCTGGAGGGGGAGATTGTGGGTCAAGTTTTCCAGCCTACCATGTGAGGCCACGTGAAAATGGTTCCGGCACATCGCATCACGGCATCAAAGCTCCAACATGGACGTATCACCCTTCTTCCCATCTTCTAAAAAATGAGTTGCAACTTTGTATTAGAAATAACAACGAGAGAGAAGAAGAAAAGTTACAGAGAGAAAAGAAAATAGAGAAAAAAAGTCATTGTGCATAAAAGTGAGATTTCGAGGGTTGGTTTGTTGTAATAGTCGAGTGTGAGAAATTCTCCTCCTATTGTTATTCGTTCGTATTGTTGAATGAAGAATTTTTCAATTCTAACAAAGGTTTATTTGACAAGTAAGGGCTAAGCTCTCTTCATGAAAATACTAACATGTAAAGGTTGAAACAAATGTTGCAGTCTGTGCATCACAAATATCGTATTAAAAATTGAGGGACTACATGACATGGATATTTATGAAGGTGTCACGTGGAATGGTGCATAATGGAACCAAGGCATTTTGAGCATACTAGGAAGGTATAAATGCGTTCGACTTACTTTGCGTTGAAATATATTAAAGGAGTGTGGAGGCCATGCAAGAAAATGGGAAGGTTCGACTAAGAGAGAAGATCAAAACACCTTTGTATTTGACCTAACACCCTTACTTGAACTTCACCAAGCAATTGTATGAATTTTGAGAAACACAGCGCTTTTTCCATGTTTTATGGAACCTATAAATACTGAGTAAAATGGAAAAACCTTCATAAGTTATTTTTATTAGCAAATTAAAATGTAATTCCTATGTTATTTGGCCAAAGTCAAAAAACTCCTTAAGAGCTCATGGTGTACTGCATGCGCTAAAGCTGAGAGTGGGTTTGAAATTCCTGATCCAAAATCACATTTCAATCCTCAATAGAAAATTATGAATTAAGTAAAAGAATAGAAAAAAAAAACCACAAGCTCAATCAAAATTATAAAAACATTCGACAGCCATTTGACATTCCGTCCTCACGGTGCCGCTTTGGTACAACTTCCAAGATTCAAAAAAAAAAGTTCACCAATCGCCTTCTTCGATGTCGTGGTCGTCTTCTTCGTGCTCCTCCCTTTATCCGACATGTTTGCGTTTGTATTTTGGAATTGGTAAGGTGAGTGGTGAGAGGAGGGTTCAGACTACAAAGCGGTGGTGGATACTCGATGAGGTACTATTCTGTACTGCCTCGATGTCGTGGAGGTGAACGGAAACGGCCAAGTCCTCTTTATTTTCCTTTTAAGATTTAATGATTTGTTTTAAATGATCATTACTTAGAATAATTGTCCTTTTAATTTAATATTTGAATTCAAATATTATGATGAAAGTTGCTTAAAGCTTATGTTTCATTCAGTTAGAATTAACTTTTATCTTGCACGGTTGACAAGCTTTGTAGACTATTGCGTCAATCTGCGAGTTTACTGAGTGCCCACCCAAAATGTAGCGACTGTGGGTTCTCACGTCATCAAGAAAAAATAATAAAATTTTATCTGAGTATAAGATAAGAGAAAGTAAAAGTGTAAATCATTCTCGTTAAAAATAGAAAGTTAAACATCAAAATAATTAAAGCTTTATAATTAAGGGTAAAAATGTTATTTGCAATTCAAAATTAGATTTTATTAGGTGCAGTGTGCTAGTTTTTTAATAACATAGAGAATTTTTGCTAATAAAAATAACACAAGAAGATTTTTGTTAATTATAGATAATACATGGTAGTTTTTTGCATTTTCCTCCACATATACTAGATCCTGAAAATAGAGGTAAGTCACAGTTATTACTCATTACTAGCCTTAATCTATGTAGATCAACATCAAACCCCTGCATTCGACCTAGTCTTATTTCGGTCTACAAGCTTGAATTTGGCCTTTCTTTCAGTTGAGCTCGACCTGCATCATATCATTTTTATTCGGCCTTATGAGACCCAAATTCGACCTCCAGTTCGAATTCAACCTTCAGGTTATTCGACCTATCTTTATAAACTCTTTGCAAAAATAAGCATTGTAGTCTCTAAGCCTGCCTGACTAAGGCGTAGTTTATGTGTATTGACAGTCGTGTATTTGAGTACCGGACAAAACTAATCTAGATAGGAATCCACTTAGCTCTTTTGAAATATTTGATTTTGCTTGTATGGACCGCAAACGAAAATACACCATTCATGAAAATCATCAAAAATTTACCTTGCATTGGGTCATGATGATAAGGCACACTATTATATATTTATATATATATATACATATATATATATATATATATATATACCATTTGATTTTAGGAGAAATTATCGTACTATATAATAAGAATGGATGCAAACACTAGACGTAAAGTTGCAGACGTTGATTTAGCGTGTTTCGATTTTGCCCATGTAAGTTCAACTAATTATTGTATTATGTTTTCTTTTACAGTAATGAATATCTGGAGGGCTCGCACGTATTAAGCGGTTGGGACCCGCAAATAAAAAAAATTCTTAATACTTAATAGTGTTGTGGTCCTCCGTAAATTGTAGAATGGTCCTTTTATTTTTTTAAGTCTTTTGATCTCACCTCAAAAGTTTTATATTTGCACCTACCGGCCCATTGTAAATTGCAAAATAGTCCTTTTACTTTTTTTTCTATATTCACCCAAAAAGTTTTATGTTATTTATTTTTAGGCCCTACTGTTTGTTGTTAACATATTGATATTTTAGTTTCACAATTTCGACAATCTTAAAAAATTATTATAAAATTATCCAGCTTTAAGTTCAAGGTAATGAAACGGGTTTTATCATTTGTTTTACTTATTTCGTTTAAACCTTGTAATGTAAATTAATGATTATACCAAATAAAGGTTTGTTAATCAAATGATATAGAATATTTATGCATTTTCACCCATTGTGAATTTCTTAGGCTAAATCTATTCTTTTTAAATATAAAAAAATTGTTAACAATGATAAAAGTTATTAGAAAATTAGGTTTTAAAATTTAAATAGCCCGTGCATTGCACAGGCAAGTTCCAAGTTGATTTAATAAATGTATTAAAAATTAATTTGAAATTCTTTATTCCAAGTTGATTTAATAAATGTATTAAAAATTAATTTGAAATTCTTTATTCTGAGTATTGGGATTCGCTAAACCTGAAAAACATGTGTTACTTAATGTTTAATGAACTATTTAAAACGTATAATTTTGAGATTTTAACAATTTTAGTTCTAAAACATATTAGAAATCAATTTTAAAATATACAACTCGGAGTATGATATTTTATCACATATACTTAATTCCAAAAGAACGTGGTAATATAGAAAAATCAATTTTGAGTTTACTATTACACATAAGAATTTGCCACATTAAATTCGAAAATATTCTTTGGAATTATATACAAGGCAATCAAATCAAACTTACTGTTTCAATCTTGGGATATTCAATATACTAAGTCTCAAACTAATTTCAAAGAGACTTATTAATTACCACATTTTATTAGAAGCAAATTTTGCAAATTTTTCAAATCAACGTTGTAAATTTAAATTGGGAAAAATCACTTTGCCCGCTATGGCCCATTTTTCACATGCCTCCTGAATTTTTTGATTTTATCACTTACCTCCTTTGACTATCTTAAACAAATAAAAATAATAATAAATCAAATCACTTTCTCACCTTCGACGTAATTAAGCCTCTAAATGACCGTTAAACAGTTTTGAGGGGTAAGTGATAATTGTACCATAGTTTAGGGGCAAAGTAACTTTTTACATAAAAAAAGTTTACAAAAATGATTAATTCTTGAATATTTATATCTATATCCTAAAAAATAAATTAATTAGTTCTTTAAAAAATGATTATATCCCTAAAAATTACATCAATAAATTCATAACGTTTATAATTATGTCCCAAAAATATAAAACTTTAAGCAATATTGATAGAATCTCATGAATTTTAATTTGTAAATTATAAAATAATCTTCTTCCACAACCGTTTGTCATCAAACTTTTCGACTTAATAATATTGATGCAGTTAACAAGTAAAATCTCATATATTTAAATTTGCATTTTTTTAAAAAACTAGCTATATTATGTTAAATAAGTTAAGATACGAACTAAACCGACATGAAATACTTATACGATGAGCAACAGACATATGAAGCATTGGCTTCATAATTGTAGTAGTATCATAATCAATAACTAAATTATTCGACAAGTATGTATCTATAAGCTAGAATAACTAATGATTTTCCGTAATTTATGAAAACTTAGTATTTATCCCACATCGCTTGGCGATGTCATGGATTATTGTTAATAAAGATGAGTTTCCTCTCCACTTAACAAAGCCTTTTAGAAGGAAATATGGGGGGATCTAACTTCTATCATGGTTTAGAGCCATAATTTTTTTATTTTCTCTCGTCTCTTTCTAAAAATGACCAACCCTAATGATGACGGCTCCAACTCCTTCTCGACCACTACCGGAGCCGCCGCCCATACTTCCCCCCTGTCGGATGCCTCTCACAAATTTCATCCGGCTCTCGCCGTCTCCAACGTGAGTAACTTTATTCCAATCACGTTGGACTCTGACACCAGCCTCTACAGATCATGGTCGGAGCTCTTCAAAATTCACGCTCGCGCGTATCAGGCCATTGATCATATTATCCCTTCTGCCAACGCAAGTCTATCCTTGGACAAACTTTGGGATCGCATTGATGCCATCGTTTTCCAATGGATCTAGGGTACTGTCTCACCGACCTCATGCACACAATTATTGAGCCTCAATCTTCCGATATGTGTGCATGGACACGTCTTGCTAACGTGTTTCAAGACAACAAAGCCTCTCGTGTTGTCAATCTCGAGAACCAATTCTCTCACATGGTTCTCGATGATTTCTCCGATGTTGGCGCCTATTGTCAGAAACTCAAGATGTTGGCTAACCAACTAGCCAACGTTGGGGCTTTAGTTTCCAACTAAGATCCCGTTCCTCAGTTGGTTGTGAGTCTCAATAAAAACTACATTGGCATTGCGACCCTCATTCAGCAAAGCCACATCTTCCAACAAAGGCTCTTCATGCTCTCTCTCGAGGAAACTAGCCTCAACAAAAGTGTCGCTCGTACAGCTGATGCTGCCCTTTTCACAACGTCTCAGCAGCCCATATAGGATCCCATTCCAAACCCCACACCTCAATATCAATCGGGTTATACAGGTCGCGTTCGTGGATGTGGTCGCAACGACCACGGACGACAAGGAACGGACGAGACAATCGTAGTAACCCTAGCCGTAGCTTGTAGTCACCGCAATAGCCTCTTTGGGCTCAACAACCATGGCACTACCCTCCTTGGGCCTTATATGGCTCACAACCTTGGGTCGCGCCACCGTCGCCCTACCCGACCATAGCTTTCCGCCAACCCGCCTTCCTGGGTCACGCCTTTCTCAAGCTTATCATGCCGAGTCGACCCCGACCTACTCTCCCACCGATTCAGGCGCAGCTATGCATACTCTCTCCGTCATTCCGTCATACACCAATTGGTACATGGATTCCGGGGCGACGTCGCATATGGCGTCCAAACGAGGTACTCTCTCGTCTTACTTTAATTCGAGCATTAATTATGGTATTACCGTAGGTAATGGTCACTCTATTTCCGTTCATGATTCGGGTTCTACGGCTCTTTCTCCTCCCTACCCCCCCCCCCCCCCCCCCCCACTCTCTCTCAAAAACGTTCTTCATGCCCCAAAACTTATTACAAACTTAATCTTAGTCCATAAATTCACTACAAATAATCTAGTCTCTATTGAATTTGACCTCTTTGGTTTTTCTGTGAAGGATCTACGGACGGGCAATCACATTATGAGAAACAAGACTACGGGCGACCAGTATCCCCTTCTATCTCCACAACGCCCTTCGTCCTCGCCTACATTCTCTCTTGCTGCCCTCTCATCACCCTTGTAGCACGCACATTTAGGCCACTCGGGCACCTCCTCTATACACTTTCTTAGTCATAGCAATTTAATAAATTGTTCTTCAAACACTGTTCTATATTTTGTTCTTCTTGTTCCCTCAGAAAACATGTACGTTTACCATTTGTTGTGTCAAATTCTTTTACTACTATGCCATTTGACATTGTTCATAGTGATGTTTGGACGTCGCCCATCTTAAGCACATCGGTCATCGATATTATGTCTTGTTCTTGGATGACTTTATTGATTTTCTATGGACGTTTCCCATTGCACAAAAATCACAAGTTTACTCTACCTTTTTGTCTCAAAACAACTATATCAAAAATCAATTTGAACGTGACAAATAGATTTTTCAATGTGACAATGGTAAAGAATATGATAACAATAATTTTCTATCTCACTTTAATTCTTGTGGCATCCAATTTTTCTTCCTCACGCCTCGATTCCACCTGAATTCTGGCCTCACGCCCTCCATATGGCTACCTATCTCCTAAGTATTCAACCCACTCCTCGTCTTCACAAAAAAACTCCACTCTAAATCTTATTCCCGAAAGACCCCTCATACTCTCATCTACGGGATTTTGGTTGCTTATATTTTCCTCCCTTCCCTCTACCACTATAAACAAACTCCAAGCACACTCTAGACCTTGCGTGTTTTCGGGGTATCCCTCCAATCATCGTGGCTACAAATGTTATAACCTAGCCATCAAACAAACTATCACATGTTGATATGTTGTGTTCAATGAAAGTGCGTTCCCCTTTGCCTCTCCTAGCCTGGCCTGCACTCCATCATATGAGTTCCTCGACTTTTTTATATCCCCACTCCTCTAATCACAACTACTTGACTCACCTCCTCCATTCGTCGCGGCTACTCCTCAAGCTACGCCTTGTGCCGCTTCACCCTCACCCGAGCCGCATTCCTCCCCTCCTCCTTCGCCGACTTGCGCTCCCTCTCCGCCCTCACGGCCATCACAACAACTCTTTCCTCAAATGACCAATTAAAGTAAACATGGGATTTTCCATCCGAAACAGCTCCTTATACTTCACGCTTCAAACAGTTACTCTCCTCTCCCTGAAATCCAAATGACGCTTTATCCGACCCTAATTGGAAATTAGCAATAACTGATGAATTTAATGCTCTTATTAAAAATAAGACGTAGGAGTTGCTCCCCCGTCCATCTAATGTCAATATTATTCGGTCTATGTGGATTTTTCGTCATAAGTTTAAGTCTTCTCAAACGCTCTCTCTACGGTCTCAAACAAGCCCGTCGTGCTTGGTACCAATGTTTTGCCGATCATGTGGCATCTTTGGGTTTCTTTCATAGAAAATCAGATCACTCTCTCTTTATATATTAGCGTGGCAAGGACATTGCTTATCTTTTGCTCTATGTGGACGATATCTTACCCACGGCATCCTCCTTCGACTTGCGCCTCACTATTATGCGCCACCTTACCTCTAAGTTTGTTATAAAGGATCTTGGCACATTAAGTTATTTTCTCGGCATTGCGGTAACTCGTGACTCCACCGGACTCTTTCTCTCTTAAAGGAAATACGTTCGAGGAAATCATTGAGTGCGCGGGTGTGGGCACGTGTAAACCGTCTCTTACTCTGGTTGACACTAAACCCAAACTTGGCGCATCCATGGATTGTTCCCATTGACGACCCCACTCACTTTAGTAGTCTCGACAGGGCTCTTCAATATCTCACCTTCACTCGCCCAGACATCTCCTATGTGGTTCAACATATTTGTCTTTATATGCATGGTCCTTGCATAGAACACATGCAAGCCTTCAAACGCATTGTCCGCAACATTCAGGGCACTCTTCATCTCGGTCTTCACCTGTTTTCGTCCTTGTCTAATCGGTTTATCTCTTACATCGACACTGATTGGGGTGGCTGCCCAGACACCCACCATTCCACCTCGGGTTACTATGTTTTTCTTGAAGATAACCTCATCTCGTGGTCGTCTAAATGCCACCCTCCCCTATCCCGTTCGAGCGCAAATGTCAAATATTGCGGGGTTGCTAACACCATCTCTGAGTCCTGTTAAATCAAAAATCTTCTTTTGGAACTTCATCATCCTATTCCCTCCACCACGCTTGTTTTTTTGTGACAATGTAAGTGTTATCTACCTCTCAGGAAATCCGGTTCAACATCAACGCACGAAACACATTGAAATGGACACTCATTTTGTTCGAGAAAAGGTAGCGCGCGGTCAAGTGCGTGTTCTTCATGTTCCTTCTCGCTTTCAAATCGCGGACATCTTTACCAAAGGACTCCTTCGTATTCTATTTGATGATTTTAGGGCTAGTCTCAACGTCCGTGAATCGCCCGCTTCGACTGCGATGGTGTGTTAGATATGTAAATATTTTGTAAATCTTTTGTAACCATATCGCAAGATATTAGTCTAGATTAGATTAGTATTGATTAGATGATTATCTTATTTCCTTATTAGTAGGATTCTACTTTTTATATATATTGTACTTTGATGAATGAGAACATTACCGAATAATATTTACTTTCATGCCTAAACAAACTGTAACACATAGACTTACATGTTTTGGTGCAAATTATGTAAAATGATCCAACAACAAATTAGTAGTTGTTAGTTTAACCCAAGCTTTCACCAATATACATAAGAAGAAGAAAAGTCTGAATTATAAATATCGATCCCTGATTTTTTTTTTTTTGCTTCAATTTCTTTTTTTTTTACTACACTTCATCTATACTATTATATAAAGAAAGGCAAACTGTGACACCAAACTTTTGATTTCCAGTTTTAACCTTATAATTTTAATGTTGCACTAAAAATATATTATTAAGTTCCTATTCTAACCTTATAATTTAAGTAGAATCATTAATTACAATAATTATGGTGATTGGTAATTTAGTTTCCTAGAATTTGAATCTTTCTATATAAATTATATATCCTTATATATGTAGTCTTTTCTCATTAAAATTATTTTCCGCCTACACAAATTAAAAATATATTTACGCGGGAACCGCGTGCCAGCGTTTCTAGTATATTATATTTAAAGCAGCATATATTGACTAACTAAGGAGGTCTAGGCTTGTAGAGTAAGACGGATTTGGAGATTTCTAATCACATCAATATTATTAAGTTGAAAAGTCTGATGAGAAAAGGGTTATGAATGGAGGTTTTATATATATATATATATATATATATATATATATATTTACATTAAAATGCATGATATTTAATTAATATTTGGTTCAAGTTTTATGTTTTAGGGACATATGATGTAATTTTTAGGGATATAATTATTTTGTAAAAAATTATTTTTATTTGTTTATGATATAGATATAAATATTTAATAAGTAATTATTTTGTCCTTTTTTTAAGACATTGTTATATGTTACCTGCTCGGGATTGTTTAACGATTATTTAGAGATTTAATTAAGTCGGAGAAAGGAAAGTGATTTGATTAATATAGTTGATGGGGGTGACTAATAAAATTTAAAGCTTAGGGGTGCAAGTGAAAAGCAAGCCCTAGCTTAAGGGATAAAAATAATATGTTTGCTTTATATTAGATTCTACTATGTTTGTGGGGTGATTGCATATACGATTGTGTGGGTTTAATTGCATTAGAGACACCTCTTTTAGTTTTGAATAGTTGTATGTATAAATAAATCGTCTAAAAACCACAATAAATAGAGGGAGTGATCATCAATACACCACTGATATTATTTTTATGTACAAACAAACCGTCTTTTTAATTGTTTTGGGGTATTTCATTAATAGGTAAATTCCGTTAACTCCCTAGCGTATACCGTGTTTCTTACTTTGCCCCTAAGGTTTAAAATTTAACACTATACTGATCACCAAGGTATTTATAATATCCCCACTGAACAGTTGATCAGTCGTTCATGCGTGTTCACATTTTTGTTCTTCATAATAGTCCGGAGAGTATTCACCATACGTTAGGAGGGTCATCGCTAATTCTAAAATCTTTCGAGGCAAAGTGAAAAATACAGTATACGTTAAGGGGTTTAACATGACTTACCCTTCATTTATTCAAAGTTGAATAATAAGTTTATTTCGAATATCGTGTTGTTTGCACAATCTTATGGAAAAGCTTAGAATTCGTTTTTGGTTTGACGAATACTTTCGGGATATTTGCAAATTTGGATTTTTTTTTATTATGATGCGTATTATATATGTGTTCTTATTTTATCTGAATACACACTCTATCGCAAGTATACGAGCTCAAGTAATATAAAATGGAAAGTAAAGATTACTACCCAAATATCAAATCCCACGGCTATGATTAAATTGCACACCTAATTGTTTCACTAATTTCTTCATTAATTTTGTCACGATTTAAATATTTTGTTTTAATTAAACCAAATGTTGAATAAACCAAATTAATTGATCAAACTATTTCTAACTATTTTTAACTACTTGACTGAATTTAATTTATTTGATTGGATTGGATTGTAAACAATAATAATTAAATAGCTTAGAGGTTCAGGTTCATTGGACATCCACTATGCTCTTACAGATGCGTTGGCTTCCTTAATTGATGTTCATGTTCATGGCTTCTTTCGATGTCACAAATGAACATGGCCCGACTTATCTTTTCCACACACTCACGGGGTCATTTATCCACAGAACATGCTATATGGCTACGCTAGTACCTCCCATAACTTCATATCGTTATTATGTTGATTAGGCATAATAAAGCATTGCGTACAAGATAAATAAACAAACAATGAGTAGAAATCAACACATATGTCTTCACATAATTTTAAATCCAATTACTTCCTAACTCTAAGCATAAAGTACTAGCCACTTATCGTTTCAAATAGCAGACTCCACATTAAAAATAACATATAAAATGAATATGGGATGGAGGAGAAATATCATTTTGAATGATTATCTAGGATAGTTGTGTATTCCTCTTGATCTTGTGTTTACTCCGCCTGGTGAGAATGACTCTTCCTCTTTCTTTGAATGATGATTTATTATTCTCTTGTTGATTCTTATTAATATCTTCTGCATGGTGTAATTCGAAGGATTTTCTCTCTTGCTGAATATAGTGTTGAATGGAATATTCGTGGTAAAAATTGTTTTTCCTTTGGCTGCTGCATAGTTTTCTCCTTTTATAATTTTTGTTTGGCCCATTAGGTTAACAACCGACGGGAGAAGCCCTACGTAAATTTCTATCACGCACGATTAGACACATTGTGCATCCAGATCGTGCGCCTCACGCACGATCAAAATCGCATAGCGTTTCACATCACTCTCCCTTGTATATTCCAGTTGCGATGTTCTTATGCGTCTACTGCTTGCTCGCGCCACTCTCGGGTTTTGGTCTGCTATAGCACCTGGATCGCGCCTCTCTTCCTTCTGTATCCTGTTTGTGTTGTAGCGCTCTGGTAGTGCTATCCTCGTTATCTTTTGTTCTCCCCGAATTCTCCAAAATCATGTAATTGTACCTTTAATTGCAATGTTTTGACTCAACTGACTCTGAACCTGAAATAAAACGAAACGTAATTAAAATGTACATAAAATATCAAAAATCGAGCATTATATCGTTCATAATCAAGGGTCAGATATTGATGTTTTACACACGTATCTGATTACAAAAAATCTTTTTAAGATGAACATCCGTCGAATCTCAAACCTGGTATGAAGGTGCGTTTTTGCAAATCTAAAAGAGTTAACAAATACCCCTTATATATTAAAGAGTGTTTATGCAATTATTCAAATGATACACATGAAAAGTTTTTTATTATACCAAACTATACAATGTATAACTATAATAACATGGTTACACATACTAAAAACTTTCATTTGCAAAGTCTATTACTAAGCAATAAAATGGGCAGTAATTATATGAATTTGCTCCAGGTTTTATTTAACCACTTACCAATTTCGGTATTCAATCAATAAATGGGATGTGTCTATCTGCAGTGCATCTAATTGCTCATCGTAATTAGCACTTTTACGTACTGATAGACGAACCAGACAACATATTTTCATTGTACCACATTTGAGCGGAGTGTCTTGGCTGCACTTACATGGTGTGCAGTCAAGACACTTTTTCCTTATAATAAAGGCAAGTACTTTTTATTTATTTACATTCTAGCCCCCATATTTTAGACTATGTTATTCTTCTTTTCTTTGTATAATCAAATTCTCGTAGAAATTATGTTAGTACTTATAGATAGTAAGTAAGTTATTGATTTTACTTGAAAAATAATTTTGTAACAGATCCATAGTTTTCTTCTTTTCAGATATTAGGACCTATAACTTTATATTTTCCTGAATCAAACCCTCATATTTCAATTGTATTTTTAATCAAACAAAGAAATTAATATTTCTCGCTCCTCGATTTATAAATTAAATATAGTATTATAATTAAACGCATTCATAAATTTCAATGTTTTTCTTTCCTTTTTTTATTTTTATTTTTATAACAACAGAGACTAGTTATTTGTTAAAAATGGCATAAATAACTTTGTATGTTATCTTTTCTCATTCTTGTACCATCTTGTCTCTAGAAGAATTAAATTTAAATAAAATTATATACGGTCAAAAATTTAACTAATCGCAACTTTTTATTAGAAATTAGAAAAGACCTATTTGCAATGTAAGGCTTTTTTTTTTTGTTATTTAACATTTTCTTTAAGAAAATATTAATTTTCTCAATTGAATTGAATTTCACAAGTTATAAACTTATAGTTGGGGTGTTACAAAATTATTAATTAATTAGTTTTACATAAGTACAAACATAGTCTAAAATATGAGGGCTAGAATGTAAAGAAAGAAAAAGTACTTGCAGAAAAAGTGTCTTGACTGCACACCATGTAAGTGCAGCCAAGACACTCCCACATTTGAGTTACATGTCCAACTTGGTTGCAACTTTTATTACTTTTTCATTCTATTAATGTTGTATCTCATTTTTTCTCATCGATTCTCCTTGTACTAAGACTATTTACTTGCATTAATTAAATTAACTGTTCAAAATGAAAAAGAAAAACAAAAGAAAAATAAGTACTATTATAGACATCAATTTTGATGCCCACTGCCCACCGCCCACTGGCCACCAGTATAACTAACAAGCATAAAACATAGCCAAAAATATCCAATCATTTACTATCTTGTTGGATGAAAAATGAGTCATGATAATCGAAAATGCCTCTTGGTTGAGTTACTGATATACCATGCTCTCATCTTTTATCTCCCTTTTGTTGCATCTCATTGTAACCTTCATCCAGTGATTTTCAACTTCGGAGACTCAAACTCCGACACAGGTGGTTTATCTGCTGCAACGGGATTTGTATATGGATATCCAGATGGCCGCGCCTTCTTCCACAAACCTACAGGAAGAGTGTGCGATGGACGACTAATCATCGACTTCCTGTGTAAGTAGTAAGCTGCACCTACCAATCTAATCAGGGATCTCAAATATAAGAATGTTTAGCCAATATAATTAGTTGTTGAAATATAGCCTACATTACTTGAAAATGAATTTGAGTTTATTTATACTACTAATCTCATCCTCTTTGTTTAAGAAGGCCTTAAAGAATAAGAGCTTTACATTTCTACATTAATTTTCAGAATTACATAAAACGTACATCGAAACTGTAATTGTATATATTCTACAGTATTGTGAATGATTGATAACTTTGGATATATTGACATCATGCATACTATATTTTCATCAGCAAGTTGTAGAGCTTTTTGTTCTGTTTTGATTCACTCCACCCGTGACCTGCATAGAATCTTGGACTCTCCCTCCCTCTCTCTCTCTCTCTCTCTCTCTTTCTCTCTTTAAAAATGCACAAACTGTTGAGACGTGTCATTTGTGTAAACTTAATTAACTTTCCATTTCCCATTAAAATGTTTTAAAGTGCATGCAAAAAAGGGGTCTAATTGTGAATGATCTATTTCATCATTCTACTAAATTTACGGAAGCTCTTTTAATCATCATTTTTGCACGAAAAATTGATATTCTAGCAGGTCCACATTTTTGTGTATGGTATGGATATAGATAAGAGGAGAACGCTGCTACCAATTAAGCCATAAGTAATCTACTTCTGAATTGGCCTAGTACCTCTTGTTAATATAATTTACAGGTCAGAATCTGAACGCTAGTTATTTAACTCCTTATTTGGATTCACTGGAACCTGATTTCACAAACGGAGTTAATTTTGCAATAAGCGGATCAGCCACGCTCCCTAGATATGTTCCCTTTAATTTGGGTCTTCAAGTTTTACAATTCAGACGCTTCCTGAATCGATCTCTGGAGTTGCAATTTAAAGGTATACACAACCAATCTTATCAAGTTCAATATCTAGTCTCCTTGCTGATATGTCAGATGGAACGTTTTGACACGATACACAGGTTACAAAAATCTGGTTGGACGAGAGGATTTCCAGGACGCCCTTTACACAATCGACATCGGACAGAACGATCTGTCTGCTGCATTTAAGGATCTTTCGTATGCTGAAGTTGTAGACAAGGTCCCTTCTTTTATCTCTGAAATAAAAGATGCTATGCGGGTGAGTATGTCGCTGCACATTGTTTTGCTTTTTATTTCCAATCTAGAATACAATTGAAGTTATTGTATTATTTATCATCAACATCATGGTAATTTAGGCTATATACCAAGCTGGTGGGAAGAACTTTTGGGTGCACAATACAGGGCCATTGGGTTGTTTGCCTCAAAAACTAGCCATAATCAAACCAAACGCTTCTGATTTTGACCAAAATGGATGCATTAAGTCTCTGAACGAAGCTGCAAAAGTTTTCAACACCAAGCTAAATGCTCTCTGTCAAGAACTCAGGTCTGAGATGGAGAATTCTACTATAGTCTATGTTGATATCTACTCCATCAAATATGAACTCATAACTGATTCTGCCTCGTATGGTAAGTCTTTTTCCAAAATAGTTTCTCCTTAACTAATTCTTTTGTGCTATACCATCTCAGATATACGAAAAAGTAACATCTCTTGTATCTAATGAAACTTTTTTCTAAGGTTGTTCTGGTATAAGTTTCTTATTACTTTTTGATACTCGTAGGTTTCAAGAAACCATTAACCGCATGTTGCGGTTACGGTGGAGGTCCATACAACTATGATTCCAACAACGAATGCAGGGGAAGTAAATACACCGTGTGCGAAAAAGGATCGGCATACATTAGTTGGGATGGAGTTCATTATACTGAGGCTGCTAATGCCATTGTTGCCTCTAAAATACTCTCAACCAAGTACTGTACTCCACCACTGCAGTTAAACTACTTCTGTAACAAGCAAGGTTAGGCTAGAATATGTGCAACTAGCCAGATTTGACCTCAAAAGAATTATGACAAGAAAACTCTTTTTCTAAGCTTATAGCAGCAATAAAATGAGTCTTGTTATTCATTTAATAATCCCCTTGACTTGAATTACGGTCATTTATACCTTTATGCCCCGCCCAAACTTCCGTGGATAAACTAGATCCCGGACAATTCACGAGGTTCTAGGAATCTGTTAAGGAAAACCACACCACAAAAGCATAAGGAAATGCACTTACTATCTGTGACACCACTTTCAACAGACAAACAAGCCCAAGTTTCTCTGACAAATCAGGCAATAGCAAACTTGCAGATACACATTATGGGCCAATGCTATACAGCACAAATTATGTTTCTAAAGATATTATATGACCAGTTATTAAGAAAAAAATGCTGATTGACTACAAACGGCGTCCCAAGATATATCATAACATCAGTATAGTTTACCAAATTTACTAGCAATAAAGATATAGCACAAGTTTTTTTTTTTTGTTTGTTTATGAGGAACTAAGCCTATATATATTGATTTTCGTTACGTAATTTGTTCTCTTGGGCATGTAGACACGAATAGTATATATATATATTTCTGCAGTTGTTTCTCTTCAGTTAAATGTTAAAATTAAAGAAGAAAAAAAGGGCAAAAATTTAAAGAGAAAAGTAAAATTACAAGGCAAAACACAAAAAGAGCCCGTCAATCAACGATAGTTAAATCATCCAACATTTCCTATAATTAAAACAAATAGAATATTTACATTCTTATGCATTATTCACATATACTTACAAAAATACCTCTGTGATTTTTGCAGTATTAATGAATTAACACAGTAATCTATGAATCACTGACCAGGGGGATGTCGTGGCTGCACTTAACTTCATGTGCAGCCAAGGCCCAATTTTACATTAATACCCTCAACTTATTTAAGTTGAGGGTATTATTAATGTATTATGTTTATTTTTTTTTAAATTGCAAGTATTGTTTATGAGATGTTATTTAAAGATGTCAACAATATTTATGCTAATTTGAAGCTATGAAATAAACGAAAAATATGTTTCTGTAATATATATATATATATATATATATATGTTCACAACAAAAGGATTTATCTAAGAGCACAAAAAAATACGTATATATATATATATGTTCCCAACAAAAGGATTTATCTAAGAGCACAAAAAAATACGTATATATATATATATAAAGATTCCTTTTGTTGGGAACATATATATATACGTATTTTTTTGTGCTCTTAGATAAATCCTTTTGTTGGGAACATATATATATATATATATATTACAGAAACATATTTTTCGTTTATTTCATAGCTTCAAATTAGCATAAATATTGTTGACATCTTTAAATAACATCTCATAAACAATACTTGCAATTTTAAAAAAAAATAAACATAATACATTAATAATACCCTCAACTTAAATAAGTTGAGGGTATTAATGTAAAATTGGGCCTTGGCTGCACATGAAGTTAAGTGCAGCCACGACATCCCCACTGACCAGATCCTACTAATTCAGGTAACGATTGAGTATTTACTCCACGATTTCAAATATTAAACATCTTAGTTCTATCGCTTTGAAAACCAAAAGGCGGGGATAGCTCAGTTGGGAGAGCGTCAGACTGAAGATCTGAAGGTCACGTGTTCGATCCACGTTCACCGCATGCATATTTCTTAATTTTTATATATTATATTGGGCAAAAAATATATCTTTTGTTTTTTGTTGCATTTGCGTTTTTGACTTTTGTCTCCAATATCTCTCCAAATTTCGACATTCCCTGAGTTCTTAAAATCCTTAAAGAATGTAATCATTTTAATAATATATATATACTACCACTGCAGTTCTAAACATAGGGTGCAACATTTTGGCCCTACAAATAAAAACGGATGCGCGGAAATAAAATTGCAAGATACCAAGATGAAGAAAAAGGAAAACGTTCAACTAAATCTCCTTTAGTTCTTAACAGCCAATAAAATCGTGAGCCTCGATATCATGAAGTTTTTTACATCTGGCCCAACCGACTTCCAAGGCCAAACTATACAATGGACCTACCCACAATCATGATGACCTACCCACAATCATGATATGCCGTATGCGTCATTTCCGAAAAATGGATGCACCAGTCCAGCATCGAATTGGCCCGTCATTTCTACCTCGACTTGATATAGGTATTTTAGCCTAATGATATAAGACAGTATAGGAAAATTAGCTTCATGTAATAATAAAAATAAGTAAATTATCTCTTTGTGAATAAATACATACCCCTTGTTATGTATCATATAACTCAATAAGTACATACCCCTCCTATGATTTTAAAATGCAAGACTTCCCGCCTAATCACTGAAATATAATAAGGATAGTTTTGTGACTCGTGCTTTGGTCAGTAAATCGCATTGTTTATTGTTTTTTGATATTTCTTTTGTTGCTTTGTATTCTTTGCACAATGTTTTGTTCATATTTAGGGCCCTACTAAGTCTGTTATTGATGGTTTTAACGATTACTTGCTTATTGTTAACATATTTAGTCGCGATATTTTCTATGTCTGTAAAAACCTTAAGTGCACGCACGCTATATTTTGCCAATTTAAAAATATTGCGAAAAACAATTTCAACATAACATTATCAACTTTTATAGGGATAGTAGCCAAGATTCGTCTCTCTCAAGCATTCCTTCGTACACAATGGAATTAGTTGGCTCACAGCAACTCCGCATACACCGCAACAAAATGGTTTAACTGAAAGAAAACATCGCCACATTGTGGAAACTGGTCGCCCTCTCTTATATCGATCGCATCGTCCATGCTCGTTTTGGTCCTTCGTATTTCAGACTGTGGTCTATATTATTAATCAACTATCCTTCTCGACCTTGAGATTATCCACGTCGTTCTTGGTCTTATTTAACACATCACCAAATTATTTAAAACTTTGTGTTTTTTAGTGCTTGTGTTTCCCGCGGCTCAAGTCGTATGTCAGTGGCAAACTCTCAAATTTGTCTCGTCTATGTATATTTTTTGGCTACTCAACTTCTTAAAATGCATACAAGTTTCTCGACACATCCCCCAGCCGAAAGTTTCTGTCTTGGCATGTTTGCTTTTGCGAACACATTTTTCCTCTCTTCTGTTATAGCTCCAAACCGTCATCCGACCTCTCGGATTTTTCCACTGGTCCTCAACTAGTTTTTTCAGTTATTACCACCACCAATGCCACAACTTTGTTCGCCTTGGTCTCCCTCGCCCTCTCTTCTACCATCAACACCCATGGATTTGGTCTTGCATGTATCTCTCTCTACGTCTGATATCGCTAAATTGGACAAGTAAAGAGGAAACACAAGAGAACACTCAAAATCACTCTTTACTCAATGAAAATTTACGAAAGAGCATAAAGACACTTGTTGCCTTAAGGGATCCACCAAAAAGAATAAGAGTTAAGAAAGTCTTAGACTTTATAAAAGAAGTTATAATTTATTTCAATATGGTTCTCAAAACATTACAAGGCCATGGACTATTGATAGGTGATATCAAGTTCTAGAATGACATTATTACTCTTCAACTTCCAGAATATTAACCAACCTAAATTAACTCTTGCAAATCCAAGATTTGACTCTAATAGATGGTAGAAGCAGACTCAACTTAAAGATTATTAAAAGTAAGAACTGAATTTATTAAGAAATATGAAATGATGCAAACTCTACATAATTCAAAGAAGTATGCGCAGTCTCGGGAGAACATACATAACTCCCTCTAGAAAATTCCAAATAAGCTCCCGTGTGTTGCATTAAAAAGAGAACACGTAGAGCTTTCCAGCCATACATATCACGCCTTCTAGAAAATACTTAATCAGACCAGTTTTACGAAACAAGTTGGGCTTCTTGTTGGGTCGTATGCTGAAAATTGAATTTTAGTCCACTAATTTTATGAAGCCCTTTTTCCATGATTTCTTTCCGCAACATAGCCTTTGTCGCCTTCTTCAGTCACTTACACTCATCCTACGGTGAGTCTTTAACAAAATATATTCAAACTGAAGGTACATACCACAAAAAACAATCACCTGCAACCTCTTCCACCCGAATCTAACTATGTTTCTACAATAATTCAGGATCCTAAGTGGCGTTTGGCGATGTCTCAAGAATATAATGCCCTTATGTTCAATGGAATGTGGGACCCTATCCCACGTCACTTTGCGTAAGATATTGTTGCCTGCAAATAGGGAATTTGTAATACACAAGATCCCGACAATTATGTTCACAAATACAAGGCTTGTCATGTCGCTAAAGAGGATTTTGGTATCTCAAGGGTACCATTTCTCACGGTTTTCTCCTCAAGAAAAATCAAGAAAAGTCATTTGTGGTTACTCTTATGTTGATTGGGTGGCGACCCTCATGAACATACTTCCACGTCTGCCTATCTCTTTTTCCTTGCCTTCAATTCGGTGTCTTGGTCCTCTTGCAAACAACGGGCAGTTGCTCCCTCTTCCACATAAGTTGATAAACAAGCATTAGTAATGACAACCTCGGAGCTTCAATAGATTCAACATCTTCTTTCCAAGCTTCATGTCCCACTACACGCTAAACCCACTGTCTTTTGTGACAACATTGGCGCAACTCACTTATTCTTACATTTCGTTATTTCTTCATGCATGAAACACATTGCTATTGATATGCACTTCATCCGTGACATTGTTGTTAAAGGCCTCATTTTGGTTTCTCATATTAGCATGGTGGAACATGTGGTCGATGTACCTACTAAGGCTTTATCTCATGCTCGTTTCCTTCTACTACGGTGAATGGTCTTAGTTGATGACACGACACTTTTGAAGGGGTGTGTACCAGATCCAACTGATTCTTCTAAATTTATCGTGTCGATCCTTCATAGCATAAGATTTTAATTTTATCTTCTTCCTTGTTATCATAATCTTGTATATTATCATTTTCATTTTCACCAAGGTTAAGCCTTGTATATACATGTGATGTGTGAGTTATTGTAAAGTAAGCCACAATTAATAAGAATTATTTTCATTATTTACAAAAATTAACGCGCAAAACCAAATAGAAAAAAAGTAATACCAAAAAGAAAAAAATGGGAAAAAATTATTGCAACCAAATTCGAGTGGTAATAATATTAGCATACGCACAATTTGGCGACTGAAAACATCGGGTTCCAATAAAAGAAATTAATATATTTGCACAAAAAATGTGAAAAAAAAAATTAGAAAAGAAAAAAATGCGAAAATAATATTGGCGACCCAAGTTTGGTTGCTAATAATTGCTCCAGCATTAGCAAACTTATCTACATCACCAATACAAAATTCTAAAAAGTTTTAATGAGCTACAAAACTGCTGCGCTCATTGCAGTTTTTAAACAATTTCTAAAAGTTTGAAAATTGAGCGATAGATCTTAAAAGAAAGTATTGGCAACCGAAAAGCGATTGTCGATAAGATTAAAGGTATTGGTGATGGATTTTCCGTCTTTAATATTCAATTTACAGAGGAATTCTCTCTCCAGGACAAAAAAACTGCCACTCAAAACTCGAGGAAAAAGAAAAACAAAAACAAAAACAAAAACAAAAACAAAAATAAAAGAAAATAGTTTTAGCAACCGATTAACAGTTGCAAATAAGGCGAAAGGTATTGATGATAGATTTTTCTCACCGATATCTAATAAAAAATAAAAGATATATAATTTTGCGCGACAGTAACACAAGTAAGTAAAAAATGAATAAATAGAAATTGGCAACCAATAGTCGGTCACCTACTATATTTTTTAATAATTATTGATTAATACATAATTAGTTATTAAACAACTATACGATCAATTACTCATTCTTTGAAGAATAAGCTAATACGTATAACTTTAACCACTAATATAGGTTTAAATAATTACTTAATCAAGAATATATGTATTTCAACTAATATTTGATTTATAGACATATAATTCTGAAATTGTGTGGATCGGGATTGATACTTCTTCACATAGTGTTAAGTTGATGTTGTGTTAACACTGATTACTTCCCACAATGTTAAGTCGGTGTTGTCTTAACTCTGCAAGCAGCTAAACTTCTTGACAAAGAATATGTCGTGGAAATTTAAAGAACACATGAAGATATTTTTTAGAAGATTATAATAGCCTTAGGCGAATAATCACTATGAATGATGATTTTAACAAAACGTTTTTCACAACTCTCAAACTCGCACTCTCAAGTTGTTTAAACTCAATCGAGCAAACAAAAACTAACTCCTTAAATCTAAGAGCTAGACTTAACTCGTTAATCTCAAACCTCGATAAACAAGACAAAACATAAACAACAATTGATCCAATCACTAAGATTCATTAGCTCTATTGTCTTGTATTTGTCCTGGTCTTGATGTACTTCATTTCTTTATATAGTAGTCTTGAGAATTGATCTTCAAGGTATGTTGTACACGGTTTTGGTAAATCTTCAAGTTTCCTTGTTGAACTCTACTTTCCATAAGTCTCGGACTCCTTCTTGATTGAGTTATAATTAGGAAAGACAACTTTTTCAATTCAGAGATCACCCTAGACACCTTCCTAGTTGCACCTGGATGCCAATTATTTCCTTCTTTAACAAACGTGTTCGGCCAATAAGGAAACTTCTTGCTTTAGCTTATGTTTAAGCTTGATCCTAAAACATACAAAGTCAACTAAAACCGTGGAACTTGATTAACAGGCGAATAAAGGCAAAACATAAATATTCAACGTTAAAAACTCAATGTTATAAAGTTTTTGTATCAATGTTAAACCAACATTGTAACTCTAATATTCTTCTAACATTGACCCAAGAATTTGCACTTTCAAATTCATTACTAAACCAATTATATTTAATGAAATTCTTATTTATTAATTAATATATGCTAGTTTAACCACTTATATGATTTTTACCAACTACTCTACCCCTATATGATTACTTAACCACTAGTGTATGATATTTAACTAATATATTATTTATAAACATAGAAATGATTATTAAACCGCTTATATTTGATAACTTACTTATTTATTGAATAATAACCCAATATATTTTAATTACCACTTAACTAATATATTCAATCTCACCACCTATATTTGATCATTTATTCATTTGTTGAATACCAAACAATATATGTCAATTTTACCATGTATGTTTAGTTTAGTCAACTAATATAATCAGTTTTGCCCTATTAGATTCTTTTTTCTTTTTTGATAGAAAAGGGAATTACAAAGAAACTAAGCCCTCTCGGCCTCTATCAAGTTCTGCATGCACGGCGGTGGTGTATCCATGAATACATCCCGCTCTCTATCTCCAATCTTCATCTTCGCAATGTGGTCCGCAAGCCTATTTGCTTTCCTTGATATCCATTTAACTTCAATCGTCCAAGGCATTCGTATGAGTTCTCGACATTGAGTAACTAACCTCGAGTTTGTTGTGTTGGAGGTAGTTCCAGTCACAAGTCTATAACTCTCTTCGGAATCTGTCTCAACAGAGATATTTGTAAGTCTTTTCTCCCACGCAATTTGGAGCCCATTTTTCAAAGCCTCAAGCTCGGATTCTAGAACCGTAACGGTCCCCAACTTCTCCTTAAAACCTCAGACCCAACATCTCCTATTCGACCGAAGAACTCCTCCCGCCGCGCCTTTATTAGTGTTGCTACAGTAGCTACCATCGACGTTTAATTTCCACCACCCGTGCTTCGGTTTTTCCCATCTATCGTTTTCATTTTCCGAACACTTCCTGTTCTGAAAGGTCGAACCCAGCTCCATACAGAGCATTTTAATCTGGTGTAATATGCTTCCAATGCCTTCTTGTTTCCCCCTGAACACGACTGTGTTTCTCGCCTTCCAAAGACACCAGATCGTTGATGCGAAAATATGTTCCCAAGACGCATTCGGCATGTTGTCCGCACAGAATTTCCCTATTCTCAGATTTCTCCGCAACCATTCTTCATCTTTGATCCGCTCGAACTCCCGTAGGTCTGCCCCATTGATCAACCTGCTCCATACCTCCTTAGCCACATCACAATATCGAAACAGATGCAAGGTCGTTTCTTCTGGATAATCACACACGACACAGCTAGCTATGGTAGTCATTTTTCGAATTTTCCTTAGCTGATTCATAGCTAATCTGTTACGCAATACAACCCATAGGAAAGATTTAAGTTTATTGCTCAAGTTTGACTTCCAAATCCAGCTCCACTTCCCACCGCTAATCGGATCAGCCCCATACATTTTGTGGAATGCTTTATATGCCGATTGGCAAGTAAATATTCCATTTCCAGTTTCACTCCAAATAACCTCGTCCCCTTGGTCTTTAAGAAACACCAATCTCTTGCGTATCTCGCTCATGACGTTCGAGGGAATATGCGTGCTCAACTACTCCAATTTCCAGTCCCCCTCATCCGATAACACATCACAAATCCTCAAGGTTTTCTCGTTCACATTAATATGAGGGACAGGTGTACAAAGTTTCCCGTCTCCCATCCAATTATCATACCAAAAGGATATTGATTTCCCGTCTCCTATTCTCCACCTTAGCAACGGCTTCATCAAATTTAAGCAACGCGAGATGCCCTTCCATGTTTGACTCGCACCCGGTTTTGGTATGTGGTAAAAGAACGATGTGTCTTTAAGATATTTCTCATTAATTAATTTGCTCCACACCGTATCCTATTTTTTTAGCACTTTCCAAGATAATTTTGACAAGAGAGGCTCATTACTCGTACAACTTGTGCGAATCCCCAAGCCCCCCTCCTCTTTCGGTTGGGTCACATGGTCCCATCCCATGAGATGTACCTTCTTTTGAGTTATATTTGTCGACCAGAGAAAGTCTCTATTTAACTTGTCAAGTTGGTCACAAACGTTCCCCGGAACCCATGCTGAATGCATGTGATAAATTGGCAGCGCCGACGAGACAGATTGAATTAAAGTTGCCCGTCCCGCGAGAGATAAGCACTGACTTTCCCACCCGTTAAAGCGCTTCATGACTCTATCCATCATCTCGGCAAAGTCTTCTTTTGTAGCTCTCCCGTGTATCAAGCGAACACCAAGATATTTCCCCAAATTGCATGTTTGCTCGAAACCAAGGATTTCACTAATACGCCTTTTAAGACTCACGCCCGCTCTTTTAGAGAAAAAAACTTTCGATTTTTGGAGGCTGATTTTGAGGCCTGATTCCGCACAAAATTTCTCGAGCACTTTATTAATAGTATGTGCCATTTCTTTTGTCGCTTTACCCATAAGAATTAGATCATCCACAAAAAAAAGATGTGAGAACTTAGGACCCCCACGACACGGGATAACCGGCTTCCATTTCTTTCTATCCACCTCCTCATGAATTAAATATGAGAGCCTTTCCACGCATAAGACAAATAAATAGGGGGAAAGGGGATCTCCTTGTCGCAACCCAAACTTATGTTGAAAAGAGTCCAACGAAGTACCATTCCACAAGATTTTAGTTGCTGCGTTACGAACGCAGTACATAATAAGTTCAACCATGTTCTCGGGAAACTATAAAGCTCGTAGTGTATCTTCTAAAAAATCCCAATTTACCTTATCATATGCCTTCTCAAGATCAAGTTTCATGATCATCTCACCAACTTTGTTATTCTTTTTGGCACGCAAAGAGTGTAGAATTTCCTGAAGGACAAAAATATTGTCCTGTGTACTTCTACCCTTTATAAAACTCGATTGAGTTGGCGTTATGATACGTGGCATAATCTCTCTTAATCTCAATGTAATACTCTTCGTTATGAATTTATAGATAACATTACATAGCGAGATAGGTCGAAATTGAGAGATAACTTCCGGATTAGGAATTTTCGGAATAAGGCACAAATGAGCTTCACATATTTTCCTATCAAAGCATCTGTTAGCATACGCCGCCATCACAAGGTCCAGCAGAGAATCCTTGATCCACAACCAATTCTTTTGGTAAAAAATAGCTTGCAACCCGTCCGGTCCCGGGGCTTTAAGAGGATGAGTCGCGTTCACCACTACCTTCAATTCCTCCAAGTCAATCATACGGCCCAAATTTTCTTTTTCTTCAATCGTCAATATAGCTTGGTAGACCGAACGCGCGTCCCCCCTTTGAGGGCTGTCCCCTCTCGAAGAAAATAAACTAGCAAAGTATGTGCGCGCATGCCCTCTAAGAACTGCCTCGTCTCTTTCCCATACATCATTAACTTTCAGCATTACAATTTTATTTTTCCGTCGCCTTGTCATTGTCGATTGATGGAAAAACTTTATATTTCTCTCGCCCTCCTGCATCCATTTAACCCTTGATTTTGGAGCCAAAATACCTCTTCTTGTTTCAGTATTTCATTGTACTCCACTATCAAATCCTTCTCCAAAGAGTTAAGATATTCGTTCCTCCCATTGTTATTAGCTCGCTGAATACCGCCAATACGAGCCAACACTCTCCTTTTCCTCTTAAAAATATTTCTAAAGGTGATCTTATTCCACGGTTTCAGCACTTTTGGAACCTCTTTGATTGCCATAATGATGTTCGGGTTTAGGTCCCATATTCTCCTTAGAATTCCTTCACATTCGGGGTGCCTTAACCACGTGGCTTCGAACCTAAATGGGCGAACTCCAGATCTCAATGCCAAGCCGCAACAGTGTGTTATAATCGGTGCATGATCTGATTTTGTACGGGGGAGGTGCACTACTGTGTTATTAGGAAACATGTCGATCCACCTCAGATTCGCCATAGCGCGATCGAATCTTTTCTTAATCATACCGCCCATTTCTCTTTTATTCCACCATGTAAACGACGGCCCCCTAAAACCCAGATCGATAAGCCCGCATCTATTCATGTAATTATTAAAAAAATCCCAATCTACTTACCGAAGTTGTGCACCCTCCTTCCTTCTCATGCGCAAAACTAATCTCATTAAAATCTCCCATCACGAGCCACGGTAAATCTTCTTCCTCGGCTGTTCTTACCAAACCATCAAAAGCTCTAATCTCATTTGTTCTACTCGGTTGGGCATACACCCCGGACAATCTCCATTTATTCGTCAAGTTTGAGCGGATGAGGGCGTGAATAAACTGATTTTCTACCCTCTTTATTTCCACTTCCACTTCATCTTCATTCCATAGCATCCAAATACCCCCTCCATCCCGGATGTTGGCACCATATAAAGTTAGAGAAACCAAGGTGGGGTAAAATCTCCGTAGCTCGGTCAGCGCTAACTCGAGTCTCCAACACAAATAACACCGTCGGGGAATGTTCCGAAACTAATTCTCGTAAGTTTCTTCGAAACTCCTTGTAACGACAAATTCTTGCTATCTCTGAGAATAAAAGACAAGAAAAAGATCACAAAATAATTTTTGAGTATATTTGAAGTACAATTGTGGTTCAATCTCTATCTAATCCTCTGATTCAATTCTACAAGAACAATATTGAAACATGTGATGGAAATCTTCAATTTGATCTTCACTGAGATTATTTGAACTTGGAGAAACGTTAATTCGAGGGTCCTTGGACTTGATCTCGGATTGAATGGTGATTTGATTTGGAATTTGTTTTGAAGGTTGATGAAGATTGGTATGATCTTCGTCTTCAGTTCTTTGGATTTGTGAATTTTGATCTTTTCAGTATGGATTTTTGTCTTCAAAAAACGGTTTTCCGAGGGTCTTGTGACTTGATCTCGGATTGAAAGGAGTTCTTAACGAAGAACACCTTGGAGATTGTTGAAGAACGATATGAACTTGATTTGGATTTGTTGAATTTGTTGAAGTTTGATCTTCCTCGGCCGAAGTGCAATCTTCAAAAACGGTTATTTGATGAACTTTAGACTTGATATCGGATTGAAAGGAGTTCTTTACGAAGAACACCTTGAAGATTGATGGACTTGGTGGAGAGGATTTGTTGAACTTCCTTGCTCTGAATTCTTGAAGCTTCAATTGTCGTGTTTTGTTCTTCAAGAGCTCGTCTATTTATAGTTGTAGAACCGAGCCTCCTTGCTTGTGATTGGTCGGTTTTATTTTTTTAATATAGGCATGGATTTAATTTAGCTTGTGGTGGACTTCTTTCCCGGATCCTCGCATTGCGGGGATGCTTTCATGCACTGGGCTGCCCTTTATCAAGAAATTCTTAGAGCACATCGTATTTCCACGTGGCTTTATTTGATCGGCCAACAATTCTCAATCTTTATATTATAAATCAATTAATTAACCTATTAATAAATAGAATTTAATTTAGTAAAATTCCAAATTAAAAATAGAAATAATCAATTTAATTTACAATAATCAATTTGACATTTGTCAATATTTAATTGGAGTAGACAAAATTAATTTGTCTACACTCCTCATCTCCTACACCCTGGCAATTCCATGATATTATCTTCATAGGACTACGATGGATGTGGTGCGGTACCATCGGGTTATCAATAAGAAACCCCGTCCATGTCACAATCAGCTGTCTCAGGGTTTCCAGCATCATCGACATTTGCCTCCTTAGCTCCCACATACTCAGCGACGTGTTTTGCCACCACGTTCTCGGTGCTCCCTCTTGCGGTCTAATATAGATTTTTATCACGAATTCCCACGTTGTCGGGGGTATTATCAATACATGGATTAGATCTTCCTCCTGGGTGGTTTGTGATATCATTAAAAGGCCTTGTAGTATTTGTACACGAATCACAATTTCGATCCACCTCGCAATGAGCATTCTGTTGCGAAACAGTATCTGTACGCGTCTGATAATGCACGTTCTTTTCCTTCTCAGTCATTCACCGTCGAGTTTGTGTAGTTCGATTCAACTCAGAACCTATCTCAGCTATGGCCTACCAGGTTAACGCAGCATAAAAAAAGGATGTTTCTTTTGTACGCACGACCTGCTCGTTAATTATCAACGCAGCAAAAGGATTATTGCTTTTCTGACTAGGGCTTGGTCTCTTATTTACTCCTGGACCTATTATTTTCTTACCTTTTGCCTCTCTCTTTTTATTATTTAGGTAGCTAGGGAGTATCCTTTTTCCTTCAGGATTTTTCTTTTGGGATGTTTCCTTCCCGAGGTGGAATTCCACCTCCTGTTGAGCACTAGGCTTGCTGGAACTTCCCATAATTTGGCCAACTCCCTTCCTTCCGCTAGTCGATGATCCGTGATAATTCTTGCCCAAGTTTCTGTTACCCCTTTTCTGTTGGACCACTACCCATTCACGAAATTCCTCTTTTTGAACTTTTTCGACGAGCCATTCGTTCGGGTTCGAGCTTTGTTTCTTCGAATTTTCCCCAATCTCCATATCCTTAGGTGTCTCCTGATCCTTGTTTTCCTCCTTCCCCTTGTTGCATTTGCTCATATTATGATCGACACGACCGCATATATGACAGATATTCGGCAAGTTTTCTTACATGAGTTGGTAGACTCTTCCCTTGATCTTAATCGCTTGTTCAACAGGTTTGTCCGAGGGTAGTTGTACGCAGAATCTAGCGTATTTTCCTCTCGTTGCTGAAAAGGTATTACCATCGATTTTTATCGGCTCGCCAATGCTGCTCGCTATAGTCTCTACCATTGCTTCATTAAAACATTCTAGAGGAAGATGCAGGACAGGAACCCATGTTATCACGCAATCAATTGAATCACTATCCGCACGGAAGTTAGGAGCCGTGAGCATGTCTTATACAACAACAAAAAAAAGAAGAAACAAAAAAAATTCCTTCTCTTTCCTCTTCCTCTCATGGCCGCACCTTACATCAGAGATTTATCGCGGATGTGATAGAGTTTCATCTCGAAAATGTCATCATCATAATCGTGAGCTCAAGAGGAACGGTTAGTGTGGTGGTTTCGAGGTATTTCCGTGCTTTGACGTCTTCTTCATCTTGACGCCGCTATCATCGGAGCACAACACCTCCTCACGAGTTTTTTTTTTGGAGCTTTAATGGCGGATTCCGCGAGTTTCTGACGTCGCACCGCCGCGCCACCGCCGTCCGCCTCTTCGGTGTTGATAAGTTTCATGTCCCTTGCGTGTTTTTGGTGGTTGTGGAGGTGATTTTCATCGGATTTGAGTCTTGGGTCAGTTTTGGCTTCGGATCCAAGGGTTTTAAGCATTTTCCGTCGGTTTTCCGCTGTTTCCGACCACCTCTCCGACGTAACCTCGCCGGAAAGTGTCATTTTCAGGTAGTACTCTTCGTTACGGTCAGATTGGTGGGTGGACCGACCCGAGAGCAGTTGTATTGGATCCGTAACGTCCTTAGCTCCATTCTAGTGGCTCCGGTTGAATTTTCCGACCGCAACCGCGTCTCCGGCGACTTTCCGACGTCGCACCGCCGCGCCACCGCCGTCCGCCTCCGTCCGGTCAACTGTCTATAGGCGGCGGTCAACTGTCAGCTATGGTTTGGTAGTGGGGGGCAAGAATATTCCACTACCTTGGCTTTTGTGAGTTAGTGGAGGAGTAAGAGCACTAGGGGACAAGAGTGCTTTTCTTTGTCTTTGTGTCCCCCATTATGAATGTGGTCCCTTTCTTTACACTTGTCATCACCTTGTAAGACCAATGTGGACCCGCGTGCCACATCAGCTGTGTTGACTGAGTCAACGTTGACCCTCGGAAAGTCAACTCCGAAGGTAAATGTTGATCAAATCTCAAAGATGAACTCGGAGCTTGTTTTGTTTTGCTAATCTCAATATTTTTTTTTGTAACAGGTTGCAGTGGATTTTTGAATTGGAAAGAGGAGTTATTCACAGTACAATTGCAACTTGGAGATCGCGACGGTTTTATGCGCGTGTCGATACTTGACAAAGTCCGGATCTCTTGCAAAGAGAGGAAGAGCACAATCAAACCTCAACCAACACAACATCATTGGCGAGCTTGAAAGAGGAGACATTCCTTGGATGGCTCGGCACCATAAATCTTGAAGGAGACATCATTTCAGGACTCGACATCAAAGAAACCTTGAAGAAGACATTCATTTCAGGACTCGACATCAAAGAAACCTTGAAGGAGACACTCATTTCAGGACTCGACATCAAAGAAACCTTGAAGAAGACATTCATTTCAGGACTCGACATCAAAGAAACCTTGAAGGAGACACTCATTTCAGGACTCGTCATTAAAGAAACCTTGAAGAAGACATTCATTTCAGGACTTGGCTTCAAAAGTTTCCGAAAGGAAGAGATTTGCTTTCAAGACTTGGCAACAACGACATTCAGCAAGAGTAGACTTGTTTTCAAGACTTGGCATCAAAGACCGCTTGAACGAGGAGACATCATTTTCACGACTTGGCCTCAGAGACACCTTGAATGAGCGCATTGTTTTCACGACTCGACATCAAAAGGCATCCGATAGGAAGATATTTGCTTTCAAGACTTGGTTGCGCGCGCAACTTTGTTGGCCCGTCATATCTCAAGGATCTTCATGTAACATCTTCCACGCAACATAACTTGGCAAAATAATATGACCGAACTCAGAATTATATAACTCCGCAGAATCAAGAATATTTCCATTTGAATCACAACTACCAGCCAATATTGCGATTTCCCCGAGGCTTGCAGAACCAAACAAACATCTAGGCGCATTCATACTCATTCCAGTAGTCCACGTGCTTGTCAACAAACTGTAACGATAGATAGCGTAAGACACGAGTTCTCTACCGAAAAGAAGAAGTTCAGTTCCAACCGCCAAAGATTCCTTATCTCCAAAGACAAAGCATTGATTAGGATTCAAACTCGGTAAAGTCATCCAACGACGGCGCTTGGTGTCAAATGCTTCCTATTCGAGCAGCTGGCAGGAAACATAAATCCAATGCTCAACTACTCAATTCAGTCTCCTCAGCCTGTATAACTTGCCGCTTCATGATGTTTGTTATCGGATTGGTCCGGCTGAACAAGAGGACGAGTCAAAATTCCACCAAGCAATAAGGCCGTATCTACATGATCATCAGTCAGTTTTGACACTTTCTTAACAAGCACGTCCTTCACCTCGATAAAAAGGATCAAATCACGACGTAGTTCAAAATACATGAATTTGGATTTAGGGGTGGCATTCACGGCTTATGCTCACGCGGGCTTGAAGTAACGTGCAGTTTAGACTCGTGCATCATGGAGCAATTGACTTGAAGAAATTTCGTGCTTGTGTTGAGGAGACGTGAATACTTGAAGGATTTCCAAGCTTTGACGTGTCTCGAAGACTTGCACATTTTCTTTGAAGACTTGAAGGATTTGTAGACCTTTTGGCTCGTGACTAGGAGACCTTTATTTACCTTATTTTGAGTTATTTATTTGCATTGGCATCATGTTTCTTTCCTATGAATATTGTAACATAACGCAACAAAACCAACTTAAGCAAATTTCATGACTGAACTTAGAAAAATTCTAAGCTGCCTACGTACCTTAATAAAAAGGATCAAGTCATAACGTAGTTCAAAGATATCAAGATTGATTTAAGGGGGGTGTCCTACACAGTTTATACTCGTGCGGGCCAGGAATATTCATTCTTTAACCACTTTGAACAAAGTGGTGTATTTAAAATTTAACCACATAAAACACCTTTAGTGGGGTAAGTTATCATTTTAACCACACAATTTACCATTGGTGGTTGCCATCCACAGTTTATACTCATGCGGGCCAGGAGTAACATGCAGTTTAGGCTCGTGCGTCATGGAGCATTGACTTGAAGATTTGAAGACTTGAACACTTGAACACTTGAAAAACATGCAGACCTTTTTGCTCGTGTCTAGGAGGATTTGAAGACTTGAAGGAGTTGCAGACTTTCGACGCGTCTAGAAGACATGCGCATTTGATTTGAAGACTTGAAGACTTGAAGAACATGCAGACCTTTTTGCTCGGGTCTAGAAGGATTTGAAGACTTGAAGGATTTGCAGACTTTCGACGCGTCTAGAAGACATGCGCATTTGATTTGAAGACTTGAACACTTGAACACTTTGAAGAACATGCAGACCTTTTTGCTCGGGTCTAGGAGGATTTGAAGACTTGAAGGATTTGCAGACTTTCGACGCGTCTAGAAGACATGCGCATTTGATTTGAAGACTTGAACACTTGAACACTTTGAAGAACATGCAGACCTTTTTGCTCGTGTCTAGGAGACTTTGAAGACTTGAATGTTCACTTTGAGTTCACATATGCAAACAGTTTATACTCGTGTTAAGGAGAATGTTGATAGTTTATACTCTTATCAAGGAGTATATACTTTGGCACTTAATTTGAAGATTTGAGATAGTTTAAGCTCGTATCAAGGAGCATATTGGTTGTAATGAAATTTGATGTCAAGCCCTCTTCATCGTCATCGTCGTTGTTTGTATCATCACTTTCAATATCAAGGCCATGAGTAGATTTCATACTTGATTCGATGTCATGCGCACGCGTCGCCAACTCTTCAAATGTTCTTGGTTTGATTCCTTGAAGTATGTAAGAGAGACCCCAATTCATCCCTTGAATGTAAATATCTATAGCTGAAGTTTCAGACAATTTCTCTTTGCAGCTTAAGGATAGATTTCTCCATCGATTGACGTACTCAATCACTGGCTCATCTTCTTGTTGATGTGAATTCGCAAGCTCAATCATGCTCACAGTGCGTCGAGTGCTATAAAAGCGATTGAAGAATGCACTTTGTAGATCTTTCCAGTTGTCAATGGAGTTTGGCTCAAGACTAATATACCAATCAAAAGCGACGTCTTCTTCAACATCTTCTTCACGAGAAGTGATATGGCATGACGACCCTACACTCTCTTCATCTTCGTCTTTGGTATTTGTGAGTACTACGGTTTGTAACTTGACTTTAAGCATTTCACCACAAGACACTATCAAGCCTTCGCGGAGAATCATTCGAGATGGGATCAGACTTTGAATTTTCTTAGAGTTTAATGACTTGAGGTTTCTCTTAGCGTGTGTTGACATATGTGGAACACTCAACCTTTTCCAATCAAACCTTTTATTTGGACCAAGCCTATCAAAGACTGTTTTATTCGGACCAAGCCTATCAAAGACTGTTTTATTCGGACCAAGTCTATTAAAGACCGACATGTGTGGTATCTTCTCTTCACAGCCTGTTGTTGAACCCTCTACTTCGCCTATGTAGTTGGTGTTAGCTCTTTTTATAGCAATACGAACTGGGTTTGGTGGCTTGTAGCCAAGGCCTACCCGAATGTTTGGAATGGTATGCCCCTTTTCCTTTAGCATAACTTGTGTGGAATTGAGTCCGTATGGCTTCTCTGCAGCAGCATCAAGAGCGAGGCCCTCCAATCGTTGTTCTTCATTAGGGTCATATCCAGTTTTAACTAGCAATTTGAAAGCTTTCGGGTCGAAGCATTGCTCAATCTTCTTTGTGGGAAATGTTCCATGCTCTGTTTTTGGTCCTTTGGATGGACGAACAAATCCTTCAAGTGGAGGAGATGGCCCTTTCTTTTCAAGTGTTGTAAGAGGGAATGTTAGTTCTTTCAAAGGCTTTGACTCAAGGGGAGATCCATAAATTTTACTCTTCTCTGTGTCACTTGTGTTATCGGAGCCTTTTACATCATGCTGCTGGAGTTGCTCAGTTCCATTGAGTTTCATAGTGCTCTTTCCTTCAATATAGTATTTTGCATCTGCAAAGTGTGATTCAGCATCAGAAAAAGGCTTTACATCACCATGTACCTTTCTTTCGACTCCATCTTGATAATATCCGAAGCACTGGTGTAATGTTGAAGGAACAACGCCATTTTCATGTATCCAAGGTCGACCCAATAACATGTTGTAGGATGTGTTGGATTCGATGACATAGAATAGCGTACTGGATGGCATATCTTCAATAAGAAGATCTAATCTTATGATGCCGATGGCTCTTTGCCCCCCTTGGTTGAAACCTTGGATCATCAGACGACTACTTGATAGTTCATCCACCGAGATCCCTAATGTATTCAAAGTGCGTAGAGGTAAGATATTGACCGCAGAGCCCCCGTCAATTAACATTCGATTGACTCTTTTCTCGTGAATATAGCCAGCGACAAACAAGGGTCGGTTGTGGAGCTTGGAACCTAGTAGAAGGTCTTCATCAGTGAAGCATATAGTGGACATGTATTGGTTTGTGACATGAGCAGTATTTGAAGTAGAGTCTTCAATTTTCTCTCCTTCGTGAGTTGCATTGCATGAAACGATGATGTGAGAGTCATCTAGGCTATCAATTGGGCTTGAGAGTGCGACAAGGTTTGATGACACGACATCCTTTTCTAGCGTGATCTTTCCATCACGAGCCAACCGCATCACCTTATCTTTGAATATGAAGCAATCGTGGATTGGGTGTCCTACGAGACGGTGATATTTTCAATACTTAGGATCATCGGTGCGACCAGCCTCTTCTGGTCTCTTCATTTCAGGCAGCTCAATCAGATTAGCTTTGAGCAAATCATCAAATATGGCTGAAACGTCAGAATCGAGGAATGGATATTGCTTTGACCGCATCTCCTTGAGTGTCGTCTTCCTTTGCTCATTAGCTTGTGAATTATTGACCTTTTCAGATACCAAAACACCTTTTCGTTGGTCGTTGCTATCATTTGTCTTGGCCTGGATTCTCAACGGAGCAACATTCACCGCTATAGACTCTTTGGTAGGTGCTTTGTTGAAAGATTTGCCTCCTTTCCTTGCATCTTGCTTGTCATTGAATCTTCGCGGATCTTGCATAGGCGGTCCATTGACTCCACTTGCTACCGTACTCAGTTCCATGTCATGAACACGAGTTGCTAACTCCTCAAACGTCATTGGTTGTATTCCTTGAAGAATGTAACGGAGCCCCCATTGCATGCCTTGGATGCACATCTCTATAGCCGAGGTCTCGGACAACCGATCCTTGCAATTGAGACTCAAGTTTCTCCAACGGTTTATGTAATCAATCACCGGCTCTTCATCCCATTGGCGAGCATTTGTTAGTTCAATCATGCTGACGGTCCTTCTCGTACTGTAGAAGCGATTGAGGAATTCTTGCTCCAACTCATCCCAACTATCAACCGAGTTTGCTTCCAAGTCAGTATACCAATCAAATGCATTTCCCTTCAGCGAGCGAACAAATTGCTTGACAAGATGGTCACTGTAAGTTCCGGCATTGTTGCAAGTCTCAACAAAATGAGCTACATGTTGCTTTGGGTTGCCTTTGCCATCAAACTGCTGGAAATTTGGTGGTTGGTAGCCATTCGGCATCTTAAGGTTATCTATCCTTTGAGTGTACGGTTTGGAATATGAGAATGATGATTTGAAGCTTCCGTCTAGTTTGTCCTTGATAGTTCCCATGATGAACTCCTTTAATTGATCAGCAGGGATCATGCCATTTGAAGAGACTTGGAACTCTTTGGCAATAGACTTTTCCTTCTCATTGGATAATTGCTTCATTGATGTTTCACCCTTTTCAAAGCCTCCAAACTTCAGGTCCTTTACATGACTTTCTTCCACCTTGACTTCCCTACTCAACAATTTTTCTATCTTGGAGTCTTGGTCTTGCACATGTTTGTTCAGCATCTCTATGGCTTTGGTCAACATCCCAATTTGTTCCTCCAAAGTTGTAGCACTTGTTGTCAATGCGTGCACTGTATCCAACGGAGGTGAGAAACCCGATGAGGAGTGAGGAGTTGGTGGGGAGGAGTCGCCGCTCTCAACATCTTCATCATTGTTGACGTTGTCGGAGACAAATGAGTCCTTTTGAACAATGTCGTGGACGACTTCACTTGGCATCTTCGTGGATGGATCAGTCAATAGATCGGACAACCTTCTTGTCTTGCGTGATGCCATATGGTTGACTTGTTGTTCTTGATGAAAAGAGATGAGAGGTAGAGTTGTCCCACTGGGCGTGCCAAATTTGTAACGACAAATTCTTGCTATCTCTGAGAATAAAAGACAAGAAAAAGATCACAAAATAATTTTTGAGTATATTTGAAGTACAATTGTGGTTCAATCTCTATCTAATCCTTTGATTCAATTCTACAAGAACAATATTGAAACATGTGATGGAAATCTTCAATTTGATCTTCACTGAGATTATTTGAACTTGGAGAAACGTTAATTCGAGGGTCCTTGGACTTGATCTCGGATTGAATGGTGATTTGATTTGGAATTTGTTTTGAAGGTTGATGAAGATTGGTATGATCTTCGTCTTCAGTTCTTTGGATTTGTGAATTTTGATCTTTTCAGTATGGATTTTTGTCTTCAAAAAACGGTTTTCCGAGGGTCTTGTGACTTGATCTCGGATTGAAAGGAGTTCTTAACGAAGAACACATTGAAGATTATTGAAGAACGATATGAACTTGATTTGGATTTGTTGAATTTGTTGAAGTTTGATCTTCCTCGGCCGAAGTGCAATCTTCAAAAACGGTTATTTGATGAACTTTAGACTTGATATCGGATTGAAAGGAGTTCTTTACGAAGAACACCTTGAAGATTGATGGACTTGGTGGAGAGGATTTGTTGAACTTCCTTGCTCTGAATTCTTGAAGCTTCAATTGTCGTGTTTTGTTCTTCAAGAGCTCGTCTATTTATAGTTGTAGAACCGAGCCTCCTTGCTTGTGATTGGTCGGTTTTATTTTTTTAATATAGGCATGGATTTAATTTAGCTTGTGGTGGACTTCTTTCCCGGATCCTCGCATTGCGGGGATGCTTTCGTGCACTGGGCTGCCCTTTATCAAGAAATTCTTAGAGCACATCGTATTTCCACGTGGCTTTATTTGATCGGCCAACAATTCTCAATCTTTATATTATAAATCAATTAATTAACCTATTAATAAATAGAATTTAATTTAGTAAAATTCCAAATTAAAAATAGAAATAATCAATTTAATTTACAATAATCAATTTGACATTTGTCAATATTTAATTGGAGTAGACAAAATTAATTTGTCTACACTCCTCATCTCCTACACCCTGGCAATTCCATGATATTATCTTCATAGGACTACGATGGATGTGGTGCGGTACCATCGGGTTATCAATAAGAAACCCCGTCCATGTCACGATCAGCTGTCTCAGGGTTTCCAGCATCATCGACATTTGCCTCCTTAGCTCCCACATACTCAGCGACGTGTTTTGCCACCACGTTCTCGGTGCTCCCTCTTGCGGTCTAATATAGATTTTTGTCACGAATTCCCACGTTGTCGGGGGTATTATCAATACATGGATTAGATCTTCCTCCTGGGTGGTTTGTGATATCCTTAAAAGGCCTTGTAGTATTTGTACACGAATCACAATTTCGATCCACCTCGCAATGAGCATTCTGTTGCGAAACAGTATCTGTACGCGTCTGATAATGCACGTTCTTTTCCTTCTCAGTCATTCACCGTCGAGTTTGTGTAGTTCGATTCAACTCAGAACCTATCTCAGCTATGGCCTGCCAGGTTAACGCAGCATAAAAAAAGGATGTTTCTTTTGTACGCACGACCTGCTCGTTAATTATCAACGCAGCAAAAGGATTATTGCTTTTCTGACTAGGGCTTGGTCTCTTATTTACTCCTGGGCCTATTATTTTCTTACCTTTTGCCTCTCTCTTTTTATTATTTAGGTAGCTAGGGAGTATCCTTTTTCCTTCAGGATTTTTCTTTTGGGATGTTTCCTTCCCGAGGTGGAATTCCACCTCCCGTTGAGCACTAGGCTTGCTGGAACTTCCCATAATTTGGCCAACTCCCTTCCTTCCGCTAGTCGATGATCCGTGATAATTCTTGCCCAAGTTTCTGTTACCCCTTTTCTGTTGGACCACTACCCATTCACGAAATTCCTCTTTTTGAACTTTTTCGACGAGCCATTCGTTCGGGTTCGAGCTTTGTTTCTTCGAATTTTCCCCAATCTCCATATCCTTAGGTGTCTCCTGATCCTTGTTTTCCTCCTTCCCCTTGTTGCATTTGCTCATATTATGATCGACACGACCGCATATATGACAGATATTCGGCAAGTTTTCTTACATGAGTTGGTAGACTCTTCCCTTGATCTTAATCGCTTGTTCAACAGGTTTGTCCGAGGGTAGTTGTACGCAGAATCTAGCGTATTTTCCTCTCGTTGCTGAAAAGGTATTACCATCGATTTTTATCGGCTCGCCAATGCTGCTCGCTATAGTCTCTACCATTGCTTCATTAAAACATTCTAGAGGAAGATGCAGGATAGGAACCCATGTTATCACGCAATCAATTGAATCACTATCCGCACGGAAGTTAGGAGCCCACTTCCGAATTGATAGGAAGTTTCTCGCAAGTTGTCACGGTCCTTACGTCAAGATGAACTCCTTTTGCATTGCCGATATCCCTTTCAAACAATAGATCCCGAAGTCTAAATCTACCAACTCGCATTCGCCCGAGAGTTTCCACATAGTACTAAGTATGTTAACGAGTGCATTGTTGTTCCATGGTCGTCTGAGAATTTTGATGAGGATGGTGTCCTTCCACTGTGAGCACATCAAATTTTCAATCTCCTCTTCAAAATCAATGCATTTGAGTGGTTCGTCCGCCGTGGGTTCAGAAACCCAAATTTTTTTCTGGATCTCGGCAGTTCTCCCATTTTCAATTCTGACATCCTTTTGCTTCACTTTGTTAGCGTAAGTCTAATTTTGATTGCTGCTCTCCATGGGACATGGGATGATCATTTTGTCCCTTTTCTCCTCCGTGCAAAATTCGTACAATTGCCTAGGTCGCTTTTGTGTACCTTGTCCGTTCGTATCTTGAAGCCCTAGTATAGAATTTATAGGAATTCCATCCTTCAATGATTCAGAGTTTCCAAGATTCTGTTGACACCGAGAGTGGTCCCTCGCCGGCGTCGGGTGTAATGATATACTTTGATTTGCCACTTTTTGCTTTGTTAAAACCCTCTTTAATCAATCTAATTTGCCTATGTATTCAATCAACAAGAAATGCAAATTTTCCCTATTAGATTTTAGTCACTAATATATGATATATATTTAACCTAATCTCTGACTCATAGACATATGATCTAAGCCACTTATAGTTGATTACTTACTCATTTGTTGATTTCACCACTTAAATGAGTTTATATGTTCAACAAATCTCATCAATATCACTCCTATATGATTACTTAATTACTAATATATACTATTTCAACTAATATTTTATTTATAAACTTTTAATTGATTATTAAATTGCTAATATAAAATTACTAACCCATTTTTTGAATAGTAAACCAATATATGCTAATTTAACAACTTGTATGAGTTTATACTATATATGATATATCAACTAAAATTTAATTTATAAATATATATAATATTATTAACCATTAATAATAGATAACTTACCCATTTATTGAATAATATATGCTAATTTATTATATATTCAATTAATTATATAATTTGTATGATTATTTAATCACTAATATATAATATTTCAACTGATATTTGATTATTTGATTATTAAACCAATTCTATTTGATCATCTACTCATTTGTTGACTAATAATAAATCAACACACTGTATGCTAATTTTATCAATCCTACCTCTGATTAGTTTGTCAAATATAATATTTGACATATAAATATATTTCATCTAATACATAATAAAAGGTAAATTTAATTAATTATAATATAAAATCATCTCATTCAACACTAGGATATATATATATATATATATATATATTTCTTTAAATTTATTATAAATTTTACACATTTTCTATCGAACGGTTACCTCTGAATTGAGTGTATAGAGTATACACATGTTCGAGCATCAAATTCCAGGGTTATAACTGAATTAAGCTTTTAAAAATACACATATGAATAAATTTATTTGGTAGATAATGATTATTATTTTTGGAATGAAGAAAAAATTATATATGTATCAAATCTAATTGAGTTTAGTGAATAGTTTGTTATATGTGAATGTGAAATATATAAATGAAACAACTTCATCGAGTTTGAAAAACATTCATTTACTTTTCTTACGATAATAGAGCACGGGTGTGTGATTATGATATAAATTATATTTTGTATTCAGTATCGAGATTTCTTACTAAGTGAATCAAAAGCTATATGTGATGATACATATCCAAATCATAATAAAAATCCTTCTAGGGAGAACTCGGGAAATAACCCGGGGCGATCTCAGGATCGGAGACAAGTCCCTCGGAACACGCCCACCGACCATGCTTATAGGAAAGAATTAGTACACACCTCCTCAGGCTAAACCTGATCAACTCATCACAGGCAGCGTCGAAAGGGCTACCTCTTTAGGTGACACCCGATTACAATCTTTTGGTTTAACATCAGGCTAAACATGTGGGGATCCATTTCGAGGATCTATCCGTCCTCATGGAACACGCCCATCCAAGTCATCATGAAGAATGTAAAAGAGACGAATGAACTCCAATCACGACCAACAAAGGTCACACCCACGAGTTCAGCCCCGAAAACTATTTTGGAAGCCCGTGTGAGGTACTACCTCTGCACAATTCCTAACGGAAGATCTGCCCACATGTTTAATCCGTGGAGCCATCTACCCTCGTGGATTATGCCCGACTACGCTGCCCTCGGTAACGACAATAGGATTACCACATTGTAAAATGCTCAGCTTCCCCCGAGGAGTATAACCTGAGACAAAGTTCCCAAGTCCCGCATCCCGGGGACCCTACTGTAATTATATCTAGAAAAAAACACTCTCGGACAAATACTCCAAGAGCTCTTCTACCGAGTCATGAACTAACTCCTACAATACGTTCAAGAAAAATTATACTACTACTCAAGAAAATATCATTGACCCCCTAAAAGTGAACAATCTGATTATCCTTGAAACATGTAAGAGAGAAATGAACACTTCCGATGAGAAGCTATTAAAAGGGAGCAATACACGTGTAACTAAGGAGTTAACCCGCAACTACCCATAATATATAAAAGGAGACCACACCTGATTGGCTTTCTCTACAGTAGGCAGTCATTGACTGGAAGGAACCCCAATGATAAGCCTTCCTTGTAGAGAACGACTACTGTCATAAGATAATGCATGAAATTGGTCCCTCTCTCTAAAGATGACCATGGGTGGAAAAGGATGTTCCCTGATTGGCCAAACACTCCCTTGAAGCTTCTTAGAATATGGGACAAATTCAGCAAACCCATACAATACTTTTGTCTATCTTTCAACACCTAAAGCAATCTTGTACTCAGCATTTTGTGATTTACTATATTTCCTTTAGCTAGTATCGCGCATCCCCCCCCCCCCCCCCCCCCCAATCAAGCTCCCCCATTGTAACTCTCCCTCATTAAAATAATAAAATATTACTCATTTTCTCAAGTCGGACCAACGTTCCTAAAAGTACTCATTTGATCTTTATTCCCAAATTACCCTCCCCAAGGTGCCAGACGATATTGCATCATCACCATCTATCAGTTAATTGTGGTCAAGATACAATCGATTTTTCTTAGAAACTTTACATTAAAATTATTTTTGTTATTTAAATTTGATATTTATGGAAAATCTATACATCAATATTTTCTATTATGCATATTTTCTCTTATTAAAAAAATACATCTGTATATTGAAAAACATTCTATGCTTATTCCACTATTAAAAGTTAATAATACTTTTCACTAGATATTATAATAATATTTAAACAAATTATATGGTATATAATACATAAACAAATCATATGGTATATTTACAAAAGGAATATATAAACTGACAAAATTATCTCTAGAGTTAATTGTTAACTAAAAGTCAAAGTCAATGAATGAAGGTGGATGAGAAAGTTAAAACTAAAGGAGAAGTGGATGTAGAGATAAAGTGGATGGAGAGATACAATACGTGAGAGAGGTTGATGAAATTTGTCCATGTATAACATTTCAACTAATATGTACTTTTTAAACTTTAATTTATTATTAACACACTAATTTGACTACTTATCCATTTGTTGAACAATAAACCAATATATGCTTAATAACCACTTATATGAGTTTATTCCATTAATCTAATTAAAATCCTACCACTACACGGTTACGTAATCATTGATATATGATATTTGAACTAAAATTTAATTTATAAATATATAACTGACTATTAAACCACTATTTTTATATTTAATTGTCTATTTTTCAAGAAATAACGCTAATTAATCACTTATACGAGCTTATTCAACTAATTATCTATCATATATGATTTAATCACAAATATATATAGAGCTCTTCAATCTCAAGTTGGAGTTGCTCATAACCATGTTGTAGCTAATGGGAGTTAATAGCTTATCAAAGCCCTTATTTTAAAGCATAAAACCCTTCAACGTTTGCGGTCATTTACAACAAACTCCCATAACTTTGGGCTTTGACGGTCAACCTTAAGCTTTGCGATTTTTGTGCCAAGTGCCCCCTTATTCACATTTTGATCGTAAGATTTGCTGACGTGTCAACATTTTTCACCGTTAAATTGGCCAAATGGAGAAATCCACACAAAATTGTAAAGGTTGGGGAGTTGACCGTCAAAGACCAAAGTTATGGGGATTTACTGCAAATAGGGTCAAACGCAGTAGGATTTGATGATTTTCTCCTTTTCTATATTGGCATGATTTTGAATCACTATTTGATTAGTAATCAAGTCATTATTTTTTAAAGTTTGATGAAATGTAACCCAAAACTTGTGTATTGCTTCTTTGCTTTCCTTATCACCTTTCTCCGAATATATGCTTATAGAGCCCTTTGCATTCAATCATATGTATTAAGACGAAACCAAGCGAAAATCCACCAACGACAACGAAATTCATCCCCCGGATGACTTTTTCTTCACGGCCAGACAACAAAACGGTCCTGACCTGCAGGAGACGATATGGACGTTGCCATGCATGAAACTGCACCTGTACTCTCGAACCCTAATGTAAAGTATCCGCCTTCTTACGCGGTCGTTGCAAAACCTAGGGCAGCCCAGCGCGATGCTCGATTTGATGATGAGAAAATAACTGAAATTTGCAAACACCTCATTTTTCACGAACCCTCCGAACTCTTCCTCGTAACTAAGGTTGCACTCTCGGACGAACTGGAATAAATAATTAGAAAAAAGTGGAAAGACTGCCTCATAATTCGGGTCCTAGGTCGTCCATGGCAATACGAGGCCCTAATTAACAAACTTGACATTATGTGGTCGCTTCAAGATGAGTTTGAGCTCATGGACCTTGGACACAGCTGCTATTGCTTGATGGGAGTAAGCCCCATCAAACGGGAGATGATCCTAACAGAAGTTCCTTGGCACCTGGCAGGAAGTTTTCTCTCAATTAGAACTTGGTTCCCTGACTATAATGCGGACACGGACAAATATTGAGAGTTCCATTACCTGGATCCGCATCATGAATCTCCTGATGGAGCTACTAGCCGAGGAGGGAATCATACACGGGTTAACAAGCTGCATCGGTGTACCTATCAAAATTAACAACAACACGCTTAATGCGACGCGTGGTCGTTTTGCAAGGGTGTGTGTCGGAGTCAGCACGAGTACCACCCTTTAGCTTGCAATAGGGGTACGAGAAAAGGCTTATCAGGTTAAGTACGAGAACCTACCCACGCTATGCTATCGCTGCTGTAAAGTAGGTCACCTGGAGACTAATTGTACGTCTGGTGGCCCGACGACACTACATCAGGATTCCTCTCCCGTGGAGAGCGGACTGGAACAAAATCGAGATGAGAGGTCCCAATGGCTAGTGGAAAAGGTACAGAACAAAGATTATGGTGACTAGATGAAGGTCACGTGTGGAAGGAAGGTGACACCCAACAAGGTTGTTGGTAGAGTGCCAAGGGATGTCACTATCCTCTCACGCGCAAATAATGCATCTCCAAACGCGTCTCCTACTCTGGATGAGACTCGTACCACTATCAGACGTGCTAATGATGGAAGATAAGTCATACCTGCCTTCTTCAATGCGGGCAACCCCTCTTCCATCAGGAATACTACTCCTAACAAGGAAACAAATCCGAAGAAGTCCAAGACTACAAGGAAACCTTCCAAACCAGCTATTAAACCTCAGACGCGAACGCATAATTCCTTTGCAGCTTTATCTTCGGCAAAGGACACCGCGTTAGCTCTCGCATCTGTTCAACATTGTAATGGAGGAAAACCACTGGAACTGGGACAACTTACTACTAGGGTAATTGGAGTTAGTGGAAATCGAAACGAGACACCATCGTTTCACACCTCCATCATGGACCTCACGCATAGCAATAGAGGATCGGGTAATCCAAGTCTTGGACATTCCGAGTAACGTTTGGGAGATCGAGACATTAACTTATCGCACACTGAGGGAGGGCGATATAGCAGCTTGGTGGCAGAGGGTTCATCCGAGCGCGAGAGAAATCTGAAGACAAATCACTTTGGCGACGGAGATGACGAATCAAATAGTTGCGACATGGAGGGGGCCCAACCGCTGGGCTATCTCATACGCCCTCTCCTCGCTGACTCTTATTTCGAGGACAAAAATAACAGACGGACCATGTGAGCGGACCAGTTCTCTAAAATTGCTTCTAAAGTCAATGTGACTTGCCCCTTGGCAATTCCATGAGACCATCTTCATATTAACTAGAGGAAGGTGGTGGGGCTCAGTCGGACGTTCAATTTTGAACCCATGAAGTCAAGGGGTTGTTGCACATAAATCATTTCACTAAGATTCCCATGCAAAAAGGTATTGCTAATGTCAAGTTGCCAAGTTCCCCAAGAGTTAGACACGACAAGAGCGAAAATGATGCGACCTATGACCGGTTTAACCACATGACTAAATGTTTCCATGTAATCTACTATGAGGCGTTAATGAAAGCCATTGGCGACAAGACGGTCCTTGTACTTATCCATGGAGACATCGGGGATGTTTGTAGCAATATGACGAGGAATAAGATCCCAAGTTCCATGAGAAACAAAAGGGGTTAAATTCACCGGACATGGCGAAACGCCAATGTGAGTCGTGAATAGCTTGCAAAACACAAGTAGGTTTGGATGAGTCGAGAAGTGGATGCTTAGAGTTGGTCGTGAGAGCCTTGGGATTGAATATATTGTTCTTAGACCAGGTTACCATGTGATGAGTGTTAGAAGGCAGTGGGCGCGGAAGATGGTAAAGCAGGAAAAGCCGAATGAGCCGGTGGTAAAGATACGTAGAGAGAGAGAGGTGCATGTAGTTGAGGCGGCTCAGAAGAGGACGGAGCTACAACAGATAACGGTGGCAGCTGTGGTGGAAGCATGTGAATGAGGGGCAAATCACCATTGGAAGTAGGCTGTGATAGAGAGGATCGAGAAAGGATGAGATGAAGTCCTCGTAGAAACGAACATGGCAAGACAAAAAAAAAGATGATTGAAAAAAGTGTCAAGACACTTGTAGGCACTCTGAGATGTCGAATACCGAAGAGAGATGCATGGTCGAGACGGATAAGATAGCTTGCTGCTGACATATGGGCGAAGCCAAGGATTATAAAGACAACCAAAGACCCAAAGCTTGAGATAATTCAAACGTCGATTGAATAACTTGAAGAATGGCATAAAAGAATATAGGGTCGAGCAAGGGAGCCGATAAATTAAGTACATCGCTGTTTGGAAAGCAGTTTAGAAGTTATAAAATAAAAATATAAAATTGACCCACACTAAAAACTCTAGGCCAGAAAGAAAGGTAAAGAAAGAAATAAACAAGGGTTTGCAGTTGTGATTTTAGAAAAAATATGATAAGTTATATGTGACCTGAGTTTTTTACTTTTTTTTCTTTCCACTATTTTAAGGTTTCTTCCATAACATTATCATATCAAAGTATGATATGAATATGATCACTTCTTTTGCTTAATTCCAAGAAGCCTACGAACTTCAATATTTCTTCTTCTATTGTTCTTTTGTGAAAGCATTTATAAAAGCTAATGTGAATTGTGAGTTCACTAATATTTTTGGGGGTTTTTGCATATGAGCAATTTGATTTTAAGTTTTAACTCATATATATTTTGAATATTCTCAAGGCTCAAAGTTTATTTTTGGTTTATTCTATATTTCTTTGTATTATTATATACTCGTTTTATTATATTATGCTTAAAATATATTAAAATGACAACATGTATTGGGCTTACGCCCCACACCTCGAGGCTTATGCCTTGCCTCTAGCTATGAAAAACGCCTCGCTTATTCCCCCACCTTTAACAACACTACCAATAAGTACTTGGTAAATTAGCCTGATGAAGAAGGACACGACATGTTTAAAGAATGTGGCAAGGACGGCGTTTAGACATGCCATTTTTTTGGGGCGTGTGTAACGCGATCATGAGCCAATTTATGCGAGATTTAACAAAAAACTATTTGAGTACCACAAACTTTCCCCCATTATCATTGTATAAGCTAACAATATTTTGCCGAAATTGTTTCTCAACAAGTGTTTTAAACTGATAAAATATATCATGAACTTGTGATTCAGTCGACATAGGAAACAACTAACAATAATGACTAAACATGTCAACCAAAACCAAATAATAATGAAAACCATCGACACAAAAACTATCATTCGCAGAGGATTTATTACTAAGCGCTATATTAAGATGGAAACTAAAAGGGAACTCTTCTTGAAAACTGAATGACCTAAACGAGAATGCCAAGTGGAGGCAGTTGTTCGAACACCAAGATTCATAAACTTTTTCGGATGGCAGAGATAGAAAGAGGGAGGACGAATGTGATACGTCCCATTAGTGCATGCTCATGTCGCCATTTTTCTCCTGTAGCCCGATCCTTAACATACTAGGATAGAATTCCAGAGATACTTCATTATCCTTACTAAATTAATGAACATGGAATAAATCGTGTTTGGTAGAAGAAACACATAACACATTATTGATATGAAAATCACGTGATGGAAAAGAAAGAGAAGAGGTACATGTATGAGTAATTGGCATGCTAGTACCGTCGGCCTACTGAACCTCATCTGTTACATCGTATTCTGAGTGGTAGGAAAGGTTGTTTAAATCCCGGATAACATGGTGAGAGGCACTAGTTTCGACCATCCAAGAATTAGAGAGAGGACGGTTCATGGCAGGGGGCGATGTATGGGTAAGGTTTGCAATCGGATTGAGCAGACTTTGAAGCTTAAAGCAAAGAGAAGTGATGTGGTTCAGTTTTTCGCAAAACTGGAAAATAACCTGCTCACCATTGGATGGATAATTGTTAGTAGAATGAGGAAAAACATAAACAGATGACTTAACACGACCACGGAAAAGACCACAACCGCCACAGTTATTGTCAAGCCCCCTCGAAGGAGCGCCACGATAAGAGGAGGAGTCCCGGTCGTATGAAGAAACAACAGTGTTTGTGTTTGGCAACAAAGGTGGGATATTTGTTCTCAAGACGAGGAATGTAGGATTCATGTGTCACGAGGGTGCTATAGAGTTCAGCAAATGTGAGAGGATGTCCTCGAAGATGGATGAAGGGGCCAATATCGCAATATTTATGTCCTAAGCTGTTGAGGACGTATAGCATGACGTTGTCGGGGTAGATAGGGTGGTCGAGCATGGTAATCTTATCAATCATGGCCTTCATGTTGGTGAGGTATTTAGGGATGGAACGGGCTCCTAGAGACACATTGTTGAGAGAGTCCTTAAGCGCAATGATACGCGTGCGGTCACGATAAGCGAACTCGGCCATTAGAAGAACCCATGTCTCCGAAGAGGATTTGGCTGAGTGAATTATGGGTATGCGTTCAGGCGACATCGAGCTAATGAGCGTCGCAAGGATCAGTTGATCTTGTTGAAACCAATGATGGTGGGTGGATGCATCAAACAGATTGGGACACTTGTACGTACATTGAAGGTAACCAAGGAGGTTAAGACCATTCAGTTGCACAACGACTTTGAGTCGTCTTGATAGGTAGATTGCGGACAAGGCGGAGGTGAGGTGGTGATGCGACGTGACCATCACAAGATTTATGGGTAGGGCGGCTGCGGTGTTTTGGGAGGTGGGTGCGCTATTATCAGCTGAAGATTCATGGTTGTAGTTAAAGGAAACGGCGGACATGATGAAGAACTAGGGTTCAGCCGGAAAGAAAAAAAAGATAGTAATCATAAGATTATTACTGGCAAATTGATACCATGTAGAGAATAAGATAGTTTTATTATTGATGAGTTGAATTACAATGATCTTACACCACCTATTTATACATGAGTAAATTTAGTGCACAAGTAAAAGATAACTACGCAAAATCTAATTATAAGGAAAGTGATAATAACAAATCTATCGGATAGCGTTGGAAGGAAGAAGATCCGATTGGGAGTTGGGTGTATCTCAAAGTATTTCAGCGGTATCAGAAGAATCGAATCTTTGCGCTTCCATTAGAGGATTTATTTTGATGGCCCATTCCTTAATAATAATAAAAAAAAAATAGGGGGCATGGGGCCTCTTTTTCAAAAGGGTTTGTCCCAACTGCAAGTCAGACATTTTGTATTGGTTTTCTGCTCCTTTCGAAAAAGGCATCGCTCTTTAAACCAACGAGTTGGGTGTAGCTAGGAGCACACTCTTTGTTTAGTGGAGGATTATAACTTTTAACCTAAAGGGAGTGGACCGTATCATAGCGCCCCTAGCTTCATTCATTCCCATAGATCGTTTCTCAGGGAGTTAAGGGATTCCCACAGATGGCACTATTTGATGATAATATTTCTCATGTGTGTTTGGTCGTACAAAAAAGAATTGGGGGGGGGGGGGGAGGTTAGGGGGTTATACATTGTTGTAAAAGCCTACTCCCGAATCTACGAGGAATTGGAGTGGTCAAACTAGGGGTATAGAAAAAGTGTTGGATTCTTTCAGAATTTTCTAAGAAGGTTCTCTTTTATTCTCTCCATCTTGGGGGTGTTTTATAGAAGGAGAAGATCGACTCGTCACATTGTCTCCCCGAATGACGGTCGGCTTATTATGTACACCGTGACTCTTTAGAATTCTCACAAGTGTCCCAGATTCGTGTCGAATTTTTATAGGGGGATGATGAGTCTATACTGATCTTGAAACAAGATAAGATTTTTGAGGCGTCTTGTCAGCATCATCTCTCTTTCTGTCATCCAAAGTGCAACTTCATACGAGAGAGCAACTTCATCTTTTTGAGGTGCTTGATTCTAGTAGTATCACCAGGACTATCGAATTGCCCTGGATTCGATATAAAGAATTGTCGAACACTAAATGTTGAACGATCGAACTGAAAACTATCAAATCGTGGTAACTATCAAACTAACGATTTGATACTTCCTGGATTGGTGAACAGTAATTAATTGCATGCCTTGTGTCTCAAAATCTAGGATATTTATAGACCTCGGATCGCGGACCTCTGTCTCAAATTTTTGGGATAAGGTCGAATGACAAGACCTATCAAACCGAGCATTTGCTAGTTCAGCGGAAATATCGAATCATGTTGATTCGATACTCGTCCGCATGGGCTTTTTATTGGACGGATCGACCCAGTTCATTTATTGGGTCAACCTAAATAACCCCCACCAATCAACCTCCGAGTGGGCAACGTCGTTAGTCTAAGCAGTGCGATCCCTATGCCACGAATTCCTAAGTAAGCGCAATAGGGATCTGGTGCATATCATTTTAGACAGAGCACCACCCAAACGAGGGGGAAACGTATCGGCCATCTAAAATTGTTGACAAGAGAGAAGTGGGAAAATTTGTGTTTTAAAAAACAGAGTGATAGAAACTCATCTAGTAAGAGGGTAGTGGTCACCGGTGACAGCAATTTAGCAGTAAATTTTTGCCGCCGAATGAAAAGAAACCTTTTCTATCTAATTAAAAATACTAATGAGTAATGGGCGACAATTTTTGGCGCAAAATAAAATTGCCCTAGATGATTGATTTTTAATAAAACAAACTATATATACTTTAAAAAAAAATTAAATACCCTATCGCCGACGGAATATTCTTTAGTGGGGTTTTGGGCCATTGGTGATGGTTTGACGGCCATGAAGCGTCGCTAATAATTAATTTTCTTATATAATATACATATAACTAATTTGATAAATATTAGTTCCATGCATATCATTATTAATTGTCCCCTACCTCAAAATTAACAACCTACCTGAATGTTATATCACTACTAAACGAAAACAGCTTTCATCTATTTAATTATGCGTAGTAGCTGAGCCTAATCAGGCAGTATATAACTTATAAATTACCCATAGCATTAATAATATTGGTACTACGGTCCCTGCATGGTGCATGTACGCGTTTGCTTGATTCTTGTTGATTTTAGTACTTGCAGATCATATTTTTAATAAATGTCATATGTATTGGCATTCACATGAAAAGTTCTGCTGTCATGCTCCCTATTTTCAGTTCTGTCATTGCAAGAGGAGAGATAAAAGGGCATGTGAGGCAGTTTCACGCCCGGCCCATCCTATCTCTATTTTTTTAAGTAAAAAATGGAGACATATCGTCAATGCGTCAAAAAAATTCAATTATGGGCACCCCCAAAACTCTAAACGAACATCAAATCTCGAATATTATTAAAAAAACAAAAAATATAGCAAAATAGCCATATACCCAGAGGTCAAAATAATCGAAAATTCTTTCTATTGCAAGAATCAAGAATATAATAATTATTAACTGAATCCAATATAAAAGATGGACAAGAGTTTCACCAGTGTTGTCTGACATGTGTGGTCCTGTAATTTGCAAGAGAATCCGCAGTCTTGTTCTCTTCTCGAAAAATATGTGAACCCCGAAAATGAATGGGGTTGATCTATTCCAAGTAAGTAGACCATTTGCTCTCAGTTCCCATACATTGAACCTTATAATTTATCTTAAATTAACAGCAAAAGTAGTTACTTTCAAGCCAAAGATATATGCAGTTACTCTCCCTTGCTTTAAGGATTGCAAAAGTTGCAGCCTATAGCTCAATCTCGAAAGCAAACACCAACTCAAGTCTAAGGAGAAACAACCATGCGAAAAACTTCTGCCGTTTCGAAAAATCTCGCCAGCTCCTCCAACTTCCAGCATCCCAAGTGCACATCTATCCATGTTACATTCGATCCAAGCTCCAACGGGGGTCACAAATCATAAGGATGATTTTTGGTGCTTTTCGAGGTTGCACCTCCAAACCAAACAATTTAAGAACTCTAAAATCATCTATGGATGTTTCCAAGCACACCTTAAAAAAATTCACCTCTTTTATGCATCACCAAATACGCCTTATAGAAAAATATCCATATTAGCAGCATAATTCTCAAAGACAAAATTATTTCGAGTATTTTTATAATAGCCAAATACATGAGACAATCGATACACTCCATAATGCACGCACCTAATTCCAAAATGTACCCCACGCGCTTCAATAAGCAAGGTTTTGGGGAACCTCGCCAAATCATTTTGGAGTTCTTTAAGTTCTCTTGAATTTATAATTAATTTCTATTAGAAAAACTTATTTTGCTTCTGTTTGTATTGTTTCTTATTCAATGGTTAATAGTATAATAACTTATTGGGCTTTTGGTATATTACCTTCCTGTGTTATGGTAAATTGACAAATACCTCATTGTGAAAAATAAGTTGGCCGAATACCCTCTTATGATCCCAAAAGTTGGCTATTAAAAGACTAAAATACCCTCGTCAACACTCATAATTTCATTTGTGTAATTTGAATTTGGTTCTACTGTATTTTTTTATTAATTTTTTTTAAAAAAAGGCATTACATGATATCTTAGATTTTTATTTTGAATTTTAATTTAGTTTTATATTTTTATAGTTTAAAATATTGAATTAAAAGAGATAATGTTTCCTTAAAGAAATAGTGGTACTAATGTCATATTCAAAATACAATCTAACCCTCACTCTCATATAAGGGAGAGTGAACTTATATACACCTCCATGCATAAGGGATAAAGGGAGTAAAATGACAACTTTTGATATCACATAGAGGTATTTGATCAAAAAAAAATTTTCACAAGAAGGTAACTGACCAATTTACTCTAACAGGGAGGTAATTTATCAAAAATCCTAACTTATTTGTAATTCGTCATGATACATTTTTAGCTATATATTTATTTTAAGAAACTGGCTGTAAAACCTAAAATTAAGCATATGATTAATTACTACAATAACATTAAAATACACATTTTCCTTAAACAAGATATATCAATATTGCTTAAGAGCTGTACAGTATTTCACACTGTAGTTTCACAGTTTTAATATAGAAGAGATCGGAAGAGAAAAAGTTGTACACTCAAGCAAACGATTTTCTCCTTTAAGAACCATATAAATGACAAAAAAGTTTACGGAATTCTGATGTTGATTTAATTATAATTTAATATCACCATAGTCAATAGAGCATGTGAAGCAACTGAAAAAATTATTAAAACATTCTTGGGGACGTTTATTCAATATTTCTATTATTGGACTTTTGTATCGTTTTCCTATATAAATATATATATAACTATCTTTTTACAACTACTTTACTCAATAATGTTATTGCAGGGTTTCTTTTGTATTTATTATATTAATAATACAATTTACTGACTGTTATTCTTGCAACGACTTAAATCTATTGAATTATAAATTACCAAAATAAATTCGTTGTATTTTGCCCCCAACATCATATTCCTGCCTGCGCATGCTCATTGACTCGTCATCGTTGCGATAATATTGTATAGAGAGATATAACAAATTAATTAGAGTTAGGACTTAGGAGAGGCATCTTCCTTGGCAATGACACAGCTCAGTAGGCCATGCTTGTTAATTAAATAGTATATCAAATCGTCACTTCGTAACTAACATGCATGATCTACTGACTTCGAAATATTTTAGAATTAAAGCTAGCTACGCGTTTTCTCTGTTCAATTTGAAATTAATGGAAGTACATAATTTTTTAAAAGTGATAGTATGAATAAACAAATTTTACGTTTCATAATTCTATATAACTCTCACTCATTTTGTATTAATTCACGCAGGCTATTAGGCATACATATGTAAATCAACGAAAAGACTAAATTATTTACAATAACCACGTGTGTTACGATTCAAATTTCGTAAAAAGTTAAAATAATGTCAAAGTTATGCTAGTTCTCAGAAAAGAAAACTTCCCTGCCCGCCAACGGTTAGTCATTTACAATTCATTGTGGTCTGGTCTATTTTGAAATTGATAAATGATGTCGTTTTCAAAGGAGTGATGGTAGATACAACGAAAGTTCTCGGCCTCATCAAAGTTAGAGCTTGGATATGCTTTAATGCTAAGTTTAAAGGTTTTGCATATTAGTATGTCGTGTGTCCAGTAACTCAATTCATAAGTGTCATCTTTAAGTCCTTCTGAGTTTCTGTACTTCTTGTACCCAATTATGTGTAATGTTTCTTCTTCTTTTTTGATAACTTGTGTAATGTTTCTTCTCTTGAATAAAATCTTCTCTTGCTAATAACAAAGAAAAAGAAAAAACACACACACACACATATATATATATATATACATATTCATGTCTGCATCGAGTGATAGTATTACATACATATGATGAATTACGATGGGACTTCTCAATTAAATGTTTTAATGAGAGATTAGACGTAAACTTTCTTAAGAATCACACAACATTAAATTTTCCAAAATCCCATCGTATCTAAAATGACTACTTGCCGCTAATGAATGAATAAGCTCCTCTGTATTCTTTTTTTTCTTATCAAGCAAATAAAATAAAATAAAGGGTGTACTAGGCGTACTCCAACCCCTCTTGAAAACCAAAACTATGTCTAATGAAGGCAGTCTAACCAAAGAGACGGTACAAATATAGCCAATCCGAAAGACAAAGAAATCGTGAACTCTAGTTTTAACCCACAACCATTTTTTCACTTTAATAGGATCTAACGGTGATTTGATATCTGATGAGCGATAAATTATAGCGATTTCAGTAGCGGATTTCTTATATTTTTGCATAAAATTTGTGGCAATTTAAATTGTTTTAGTCTTGTGTTGTCGTTTTTGTAGTTTGAGTCGAGTCTGAGTAAAATGAGGCTTATTGGAGGGCTACTAGCACAAGAATGATGACACGAGCAAGAAGTGCTACGGCGCAACTAGTTGAGCTACATCACAAGAGGAACCGAAGGTTGCACCACCAGCACACCATTGCAGAACGTCGCAGAGGAGAGACAGAGTGGCATGACGACAAGAAAAAATAACACGACACGCCAGGTCGCACAACTCTAGGGCAAAACTACCTCATCCTGGAGTTTAAGTTGCGATTGTTCATGAAACTAGGGCAACAAGACATTATTTAAATAGGAGGGGACGACCAAGACCTAGAGACACACATACACAGACGCACATAGGCACACAAACACATTCATAGCTATATTTCATCGTTCGAAGTATTGCAATCATTGTTGAGAGAAGAAGGTGATCAAAGTAGCAAGTAATTAAGCAAAAGGAAGGCAATCAATAGTCAAAAGGAGAAGACACGCCGAAACCTCACCGAGATCAAGAGTTTAATTTTTTTTCTTTATTGCTCAACTTTGTTAGGAATTATTGTTCTTATACTATTATCATGAGTAGCTAAACCTCTCAGTGTCTGGAGAGGATGTAGTTATCTCATATGGATACACCTTAAACCTATGTTTTGATTAATTCTATTAAAGACTTTGTTTTGTTGGATATTGTTTGTTGCTTATGCTACTTGGTATGATTGACACACGTGTTTCTCTAAATCAATAGAGTGATGTTGAGATACCTTGTGTTATGTTGAATTATTCATAGGACATTGTTAACACAACACTAGCATAATAGATCAAGCAAATAAATCTCTAGAACTTCGGCACTAGCGTTCAGTGAGGAATCTAGATTATAGTTGTCAACTCTAATTCTCTTCTAAAACCCTGTATGGATCTTATGACATAGTGAACTTCTGGAGAGGGGAAAGTGCCTAACCGCCTGACATCACTAGGAATTAGAGGGTTCTTTAAGTGGTACAAAAGTGCGCTTAATTAATCAAGTCAACATGAGAATGAAACAAGATTTAATAGAATGAGGCTTACATAGGGATCATTGTTATTTTTTCTATGAAATACCCCGCATTCGAGATTAGCAAAACGCACCTCTTAGATACATTTTCCTTAATCCGTTTTACAACCAAAATTAATCCATCAACCAATCAATTCAATTATGTGTTAGTTAAATTAGTTTTTAGTAGAGTAGTCGTAGTTCTAGTTCAATTAATCTTTCGATTTCATAAAAGTATTCAAATCATTGTTTCACTTAAAAGTTCAACAATTTGAATTGCCAACAATACTCTCTTGGAATTCGATACTTGATCAGTTATATTTACCTTCCATTTTATGGTTACTTGACTCGTATACTTGCAAAAAGTGTGTATTACTTTGATTAATAACACGTGAAAAGTATGCATCAATATTCTCACTCTCATTGTTACATAACTTCTTCTTCCCTACTTCTCAAATTCCCCACCAAATAAAACACCATAAAGTATTTTAGTTAAGAAATGACACCATAAGGGCTTATCCAACATGCCTAAATGAAATGATCTTGGGCTGGCTCAGCCGAGAAAAAGCTCAGTGGACCATATCTCGAAAGCCTATTTCGAGATATCCTCGCCTAAGCATCTCGAAACATACTTTCGAGATACCAAACTTTTAACTTATTCTTAAAATTTGGAAAATATTCCCGCATCCCATGTACTATTATTACTCTGAACCCGATAATCAAGGCACATCATTTATTACTGTCGCAACCACCTGCTCTTACCCCAAATAATAGTTTTGACATAAGACTTTCGACTTATAGCTCATTTAGAGTTATAAAGATTTTTGAGTTATCACGGTAGCAAGTCATACTTTCGACTTATCCCATAGTTTTGAGATATTCCTAGTTTTGAGGTCTTCCGAGTTTTGAGATCTCCCAAATTTTGACATAGCAGAGTCTCGACATATCGCCAATTCAAGTAATTAAAAGATTTTATATGTTGCCTTGGTCCCATCGTGCATCTGGTTTATTCCAAACAAAGCTAATCTAGAGGGGTTTAGATTAGCATTGGTTAATATAATTAGGCTCATTTGCACTCTGGATTATCCTACGTGTAATACAAGTAAATTGTTACCAAATTAGTGGCGGCGTCTTTAGGAACTAACGAGAATGAGGTCGATACTATGAGAAAGGCATTGTTAGAGCAAGGAACTGTGAAGCGTGAACGTTGAATTTTGCATCAATAGAAGATTCAAATATGGAACTGGTAAGAGAGTTTAGGATGGTGCCCTTATTTTCGAGTAACCTAGATAAGGTGGTAAGGATTGGTCGTACCTTGCACCCCTGGGTGGAGCAAAGACTGGTGGATTGCCTAAGACGCAACGTGGACATAGTTGCATGGACAAACGCAGCCTACGGGGCATAAACCCAAAGATAATGGTGCATAGGCTTAACGTAGGCCATCGAGTTAAGCACATAAGGCAGACGAAGAAAAATTTCAACAAGAAGAAGGATGAAGCAGTTGAAAAAGAGGTGACAGAGATGTTAGCAGCCATATACATTTACGAAATTAGATATTCTGAGTGGTTGCGTAAGATAGTATTGGTGCTAAAACAACAAGTAACTTGAAGGATGTGTGTTGGCTATACATAACAAAATGGCGTTTGTTAACGGTATCGGGGTCTACTGTTACACTGTGATATCGTCCGGCCTGAAGAACGCAGGCATGACCTTCCAAAGGTTGGTGGCAAAGATGTTTTATGCATTTATAGAAAATATGTGGAGGTGTGTTTTAACGACATGTTAGTCAAGAGCATGAAGGTGGATGAGCATATTCAACATCTAAACGAGGATTTCTCCATTATGAAAGGATACAAAATGAAGCTAAACCCAAAGAAGTGCAGTTTTGGTCTTACAGCGAGAAAAATCTTGGGCTCTGTGGTAAACTACAAGGGAATAGAAACCAACCTAGATAATAAGGGCAGTGATGGATCTATCTTCCTAGAACAATCAAGGACGTGTAGCACTTGGTGGGTCATCTGAAAGTATTCGGGCGGTTCATCACTATCATAGCAGAGAAGAGTTTGTCGTTCTTCAAGGTGATAAAGAAGAGCAAGGATTTCCAATGGATCGCAGAATGTGAGTGTGCCTTTCAGTAAATAAAGAGGTACCTGATGACCCTGCCGTTTTTAGCAATGCCTAAAGGTGGGGAAATGTTGTACTTATAACTGGCAGTGACACCGCATCCATAAGAACAATTCCAGTTAAGAAAAGACAAATACAAGAGTTACCAATTCATTATGTCAGCAGAGTACTACAAGACGCAGAGAAGAGTAGCACTTGGTGGGTCATCTGAAAGTATTCAGGTGGTTCATCACTATCATAGCAGAGAAGAGTTTGTCGTTCTTCAAGGTGATAAAGAAGAGCAAGGATTTCCAATGGACCGCAGAATGTGAGTGTGCCTTTCAGTAAATAAAGAGGTACCTGATGACCCTTCCGTTTTTAGCAATGCCTAAAGGTGGGGAAATGTTGTACTTATAACTGGCAGTGACACCGCATCCATAAGAACAATCCAGTTAAGGAAAGACAAATACAAGAGTTACCAATTCATTATGTCAGCAGAGTACTACAAGACACAGAGAATAACTATTTGGAGATAGAATTATTTACTTTGGCTATTATTGTCACGACTTGGAAGTTGCGCCCTTTTTTTCAGTCGCATCCTATCATGATTGTAGCTGACAAGCCATTGAAATAGGTCACGGTAAAACATGAGACATTCGGGCGTCTAGTCAGGTGGGCTATTGAGCTTAATGAGTTCGGGTAAGAGTTTCGCACAGAGACATCGATCAAATCTCAAGTATTAGCGGGTTTCATGGCAGATACTTTGAGCAATAGCGTGGTAAGCTCAACAAATTTTGTTTGGACCATGTCCGTGGACCTAAGCACCAACCGTTCTAGTGAGGATTGGCTTCTGCATGTTGACGGTTCAGCGACCATCCATGGAGGTGGTGTTCGAGTTCATCTACTTTCCGCTGATCGACGGGAATTTTGATTTGCCATCAGTTTGAATTTTTCTGTTATCAATAATGAAGCAAAATACGAGGTCGTCTTGGCTGGTGTGCATATGGCCATGACTCTCAATGTCGATCACCTGGAGGTTTTTACGGGCAATTGGTGGCGAACCACTTCTCGAGGAAATATGAGAAAAAAAGAGGAAACCATGATACTATACTTGGCAAAACTGACAGATCTAGTAGCTAAGTTTTTGATCTTTAACCTACTGCAGATTCCTCGCTTTGAGAATGCAAATGTTGATGCATTGTTCAAGTTTCAAGTTCTAGAGATCTACATGCAAAAATGCGTCACACTTCTGGCCATAGAGAAGCCAGCCATTGAGTTTTCAAAATATAGCATGGCATGGAATGAAGTGGACTACATATTGCCCATAACAAGTCAAACTTTGTAAAAGGATGAGATTTTCCAAGGTTGCCTGAAGACCCCAATACCTGGCGACGGTTGAAAACAAGACCTATCGATTCACAATATAAATAGAGAACCCTACAAATGTTGCATTTTACCAAATCAGGCAGATTATGTGATAAAGGAAATCCACTTAGGAAGCTGTGATAATCACTTCGGAGGTATGGCTCTAGCTCAAAGAATCCTCCACCATGATGTCACGTCATACTCTAGGAAATGTGAGCGTTGTCACTACCATATGAGACTGATACATAGTCCAGCAAAACCAATGCATCCCTAGATGTTGCTTGTCCATTTGATCAATGTGAAATTGACATTGTTAGGCCTCTCCCAATTTACAAAGTTACAAAAGAAGTTTCTTGTGGTGGCCATCGAGTATTACACAGAATGTTTTAGGCCGATGTCTTGGCCACAATCATGGAGAATAACATGATTGAATTCATCTGGTGCAATATCATCTACCAAATCAGAATTCCAAGGGTCCTTGTCCAAGACAATGGGCTTCAGTTCATCGGAAAGAAGATAACTGTTTGGTGTAAGAGACTGAAGATATCACAACATCTCCTTTGGTGGCCCATCCCCAAGCCAATGGTCAAGTGTAGTCAATGAACAAACACCTAAAGGATTATCTTGAAAGGAGATTGAAATATACGGGTCAAAGATGGACCGAAGTACTGCACGACCTATTATGGGCATACCGCACAACAGCTCGTACCTCCACTGGAAGACTCTGTATACCTTATTCTATGGATCTGAATCCAGAGGAGTCTGCTAAATTACGCCAGACGGACCTTGACTTGATTACCCCACCAGAGAGCGCAAGCTTTGACAAAAAAAGCTCATTTACAGAATTACCAGGTTGGAGACCTAGTTCATAAAAATCATAGAGACCTACAAGCATGTAGAAAAACTACAACCATGCTAGGAAGACTCATTCCACATCTTCACGACGAATTCCAAAGGATACTACTACTTGGAGGATTTTGAGGGTCAACAACTCACCCGATCAAAAAAATTTCAACATCTGAGGCATTACTACAACAAGCAAATTGATTTTATGAATAGTCTTTTTATAAAAACTAAAACCAGCTTGATTTTTTTTTTCAAGGATACGTAGGCAGCTTGGAGAATCTCCAAGCACAAGCCCATTTGTTTAAAGTTAATATTTCTTCACTTAAACTATGCGATCTTACAAATTTGATCTCTTATTGCCGTGGAGATGTTGAATTAGCATTAGTATATCAACTTTGGCATCCGAAGGGGTTGCCACGCGACAAACACCTCACCGTCGGGGTAACCAAAATACGCGATAAGCGCGGACACACAATGTGGGATGATGGTCATCTATCAACATGATATGATGCAAACCTAATGGTCATCTATATGATAAGATACAAATCGAATGAATAAATGATCATCTCTATCTACATGATAAGATGCAAACCGAAAAAACACAGGGTCATCACTATGTACATGATAGGATGCAAACCGAATCACATGTGATGGTCATCTCTATCTACATGATAAGATGCAACTCTAATGGTCATCTCTTTCTAAATTTTAAGATGAAAACCAGATGACAAGAATAGTCATATATATGTACATGATAAGATGCAAACCTAACAAAAAAAAAGGGTCATCTATATCCATACTTGACAAGATGCAAACTGCAAGACTGAGTACAAATCCGTCCCCATCAAAGGCAGAAAACTGAGAAAACAAGCAAATGAAAGAGGTTTATCCAAAAAGATACATTAATAAACTAATTTCCATATTAGAATACAAGTACAATGGACCACAATAGAACTGTACATCAACATGGAGAAGGATATTAGTTTTTATAATCTCTATATAAATCCTCGGGGTGAGGAGAGTCCAGATGCCGTATAATACCAAAACACTTGTAGATTTCACCACAACTTGCATTAATTTTCTTGTCTATAATGGTAAGAGTCTCTAACTCACGGTACTAATCGATGTCCAATAGCGGATCAATGTACTTTGAGTTCGTTCCACCGGATCCCGGATCCCTACCCGACACGTGGACTGTTGCAAAAACTGGTTGGCTAGTGTCAACAGTGCCCATTTTGGGTGTTGTCCAAGGGTTTTTGTCAGTCAAAGTATTCACACACGTGACCGAGCTCATTCTAAATTGAGTTTCGATTATGAGGCTTTCATCTCACTCCATCTCATGAAGCATGTCTACACCATCACTATTGTCGCCAAATACATCAACAAGTGTGACACCCGCCATCTCATAGACACCCTCTACAAACTCCTCGACTGGATAACCCTCTTCCTCTTCTATCGCATCCTCAATATTTACCTCTGATAAGGGCAGAATGCCAACCATATTCACCCTTCTTTATTGAAACAAGTCGAAGAAAAGATTTGACGGCCTGGGTCCAGACCAGTTTTCATCGTCGTCAGAATTATCAAGAACCTCCATATCTAGTCCCAGTCAAATACCAAGCCTGTTCTCACTAAACCCATTCATCAAATAACTGAACGTTTGGATCAGACCCCTGACTAGATTCATTATGAATTCTATATCCTTGATACCTCGTCTAGGTGTTGGGCTCAAGTATTCTCTACAATATCATCTTTGTAGTCCGCTTACTCGAGGTACTAGATCCTTTTTGCCAGACGATTGATATTTGCTTCAAATTCTAGGTTTTCTGCCTTATGTGAGTCTCATTCTTATTTTAGCTCAGGTTTGCCGCCTTATATGAGTCTCATTCTTATCTCTGCTCATAGTTCTCCCCCCCAAGATTCTCCACTTCCAAGAAAAATTATTTTGATCTTTCATGTGCTCCCGTTGCATTTAGACCAATGGAAACCATGTCTCTTTTAGCCTTATCCTTCACTTTATTGGCTTTACGAGCTTGTTTGTGAAGCTGCAAGTCGGGACAGGTCTACGAGGAAACATTCTCCTGCATTCTGTAGACTAACTGGTTATGCTTGTCTTGCACCTCGATGAGAGTGATATAATCACAACACATGACATTTAACATAATCCTAACACCAAACACAATTATGCAAGCAACAAATACAGTGTACACTTTAGCTCCACCATTACATGTGTGATGGAGACTTTCACGTTCTTTACCATTTATTTTCATTTCTTCAAGATAACTTATTTCAACTAGCTAACTTTAGCATTTTTTTTATTGGCAAAAAACATTTATTGAAAGAGAGTATCAAGAATACTCCCAAAAGAAAAGGATACAGATAGCGTAAAAAATTTACAAGCACATAAGAGGTTGACAACTCCAATTAATGAAAGGGTAAATAAGTCATTTTTTCCACCCTTTAATCCAAAGCCAAGTCTTGATCTTCATTGCTTCCATAACTTTATCGATATCCATTTGATCTCCATGGAAGATAACTTTGTTTCTTGTTATCCGAATTTGCCAAACAGTGAAGAACGATGCCCAAGTCCATTCATTAGAAGCATAATTCAGGTGAAGGAGATTTCTAAATTGAACAAGACGGTCTTCGAGGTTGTCCGGTAAAACTGAGTTGATACCAAACCAACAAAGTATTTTCATTCAAATTTGGTATGCCTACTGACAGTGGCAAAAAACATGTGATACAGATTTTCACGACACTGTTTAGAGTATTGTTAGGTATTTTGTCTATGATAGCTCTCCAAGAAAATGCCATCATCTTAAGAGGTTCCCCCACATTCAAAAATATACATGGGAAGACAAAGTTGATGTTGCTATTTATTCTGTTTAGAGTGTTGTATGCTGATTTGACTATAAAAGTCCCTGTTGGGCCTGCTTTCCACTTCCAGCTATCCACCCAGTTCATGTCTCCTCTAAACTTTTATCTTCCCAAACAAGTAATCTCCGACGCCACCTCCATTTAAACACCCATCATCCTTCAACCCATTCACCTTTTTCTGCAATACTGCCATTTTTGTCAAGGCTTATGAGGTAAAGCCGTTGAAACCAAGTGCACAATGGTTCTTCACAGATCCACCTGTCAAGCCAAAATTTCGTGTACATCAACAAACCAATCTTTAAACTTAGCAGACTTGATAATTTCTCTCCACCATATAGAAGCATTGGCAAATTGAAAATTGTTGAAATTTGCAGAAAGTAACGAGTGAGTTGTTCAATATTTCGAAAAAGTAACTTCATGCCAAAGAGAGGAATTAACATGAAGGGTTTTCCACATCAACTTCAAGATTAAAGCTACATTGAATTGAGAAAGATTTTTAACGCCTAATCTTCCATTGGTGTAACTTTTACATATCAGATCCCAGTTTACCCATGAGATTTTTCTTCCTTCTTCTCCATCTCCCTAAAGGAATCTTAGAAGAATTATTGTGAACTTATCGATGACTTTCCTGAGAGCCTTGTAGAAGGAGAGAAAATAAACCGGTAAGCCTGTGAAAATCGATTTGAGAAGGTCAGCTTTCCCCCGAAAGAAATATGACTGCTCTTTAAGGAACCAAATCTATTATGCAAAGATTCAAAGATTGAACTCTAGGTAGACGAAAGTCTTGGGTTTGCATCTATTGGGATTCCTAAATATTTAAATGGAATCTTCTCAACTTTACAGTTAAGGATAGAGGCGTATGAGTTCAAAGTCTGCTCTTCAATATTTATCGCAATCAGACTACTTTTCATAAAGTTAACTTTCAAGCCAGAGATCATCTCAAAATTACGGAGGATGCTCTTGATAGCATGGATGTTGTTTACTGAATCTTCACTGAAATCATGGTATCGTTGGCATATTGCAAATAAGACACTTCCAAATAGGGGTAGGAACGGGTAAGAGAACTTGCCTTACCCGACCCTTCCCGCGGGAAATTACATGTGGGAGAAATTTCCAACATTTACTTTCCCGACAAACCGTCGGGAACGGAAATTCCTATCACTCACGGGACGGGAACGGGAGTCCGTTTCTGATTCCCACGGGAGACGGGAATCCCGCCAAAAAGCAGTATGTTATTTTAATTTTTTTTTATATAGGGGTTGTTATATGTTAAAAAAAAAATTGGGATAGTTTTAGAATACAAGAAAGTCGATCGGCCAAAAAGAAAAAAGGAAAATCATGTTATAGCCACAAAATTAAAAAAACAAACACAACTCTCACCTCTCTCTCTTAACTCACACGCTCTGCCCTCTCTTAACTCTCTCTCTCAAATCGCCGCCGCGCTACCAAATCGTGTTATTCTCTCTCTCTTTCTCTCGCTCACGCATGCACCGCGCGTAGTCTAGTCGTCCACCACCTCTCCACTCGTCACATTGCCGCCGCCGCACCATAATCTTTACCAAGATTTTATAGATGTTGCTAATAAAGGAAATAAGTCTGTACTCACTTATTGCTACTGGATTGATCTTTTTTGGATCAAGAACAATGAAGGATGGATAATTACCAAGCACCAGTCTACCATGAGAATGAAATTCAAAGAGAAATCTGATAATATCAAGCTTTAAGTCATCCAAGAACCTTTTGATAAAGTTAAGGGTAAAGGCATCCGGACCTGGACTTTTTGTGCCATCACATCCCCACACAACAACTTTAATTGCATCTTCTGAGAAATGACTGCTTATCAATGAGTTTTGGGATTCACCAACTGATCTGACATTCATGTTACCAAAAGTAGGCGAACCATCCAAGCGTTCTTCATATAATTTTGAGAAGTGATCTCTAATCTCATGTTTCACCTCAACGACGCTGTCAATTCAAAATTAATTAAATATGCAAGGGTTCTTCATATAGTTTTGAGAAGTGATCTCTAATCTCATGTTGCACCTCAACGACGTATCCCATGTTTCATCCCCGTTTGGTTTTGAGTAACTAAATATACTAGACTCATCTATACGAAACGTTGATTTCATAACGCTAATACAATTCTAATTTCATAAAAAGTAACCTATTAAAATAAATTTCCAAAAATTAGGAAAAACTAATTCTCCCAACATTCCTAACTTCAGATTCAAATGGTTTCGTTGCTTTTGAGTATATAAACATAATCACAAAGATTAAACGACATTGTTGAGAGCTTAAAGAACAAAACATAATTTCATCGGTAGATTCAGAAAATTGGAGTCAAGGCTACGCCGGAATTGAGGAGTCGGTAGTCGGAGATTTTTTCGATGATGAGGAGGAAGGCGGCATTGACAAAGCTGAAGAAACCGCCCTCGAAGTTGATGCGGTCAATCCGGGAAATATAGGAAATATTAATGAAGATCGAGATAATCGAGAAGGGACGTTAATGGGGTTGAATCTCAATTCCTTGCAGTCGAACTTTCTGAATTTGGAGGAGCCGGTTAATCGATCAAATTCTAATGTTTTTAAGTCACACTTGGAGGGGCTGCCAAAGGATATAAACATTGCAACTGAGGATGTAAATGTAGTAATGACTGGGCTCAACCCCACGAAGGAAGGAAATGCCTCAAAGCCTGATACAGTGATTATTACGGAAGAAGGGCAGATAGAATTTGCTGATGAGAATATGTTGCCTGATACAAGCAACACACGGCAAAAGCTGAAAAAGGGAAATAAAATAACGAAGAAAGAAAAAGTTAGGAGAGAAATGGAAAATTTCAGAAGCTTCATATCGGGGATCGAACCAGTTGGCAGTCGTCAATTAGAGTCGCACAAATCCAATCAGGCAACGCAAAGTCTCTCATTGGAAGCGAAAGAATGTCAAGCAAAAAGTGATAAGAATGAAACAAATTCCAACAATACTCTGAGTGACGGCAAAAAGAAGTTCATCAGAAAAAATAGACTTGAGGAGGCAATCGATATTTTGAATTTTGGAAAAATGTTGGGTGTTGAATTTAGGGGTACGAAAGAAGAAAATATTGGGAGACTAGTGGATTTGGAAAAAAGGGATAAGTCTGTTTTCTTGGACAGAAATTTGAAGAAAGGTGAGGAGATGTAGGGAATGAGATTGTTAGTGGGTTTGATAATGGTTGAGGGTTTGAAGTTGGTTGATCATTTTCTTTTGGTGGGGGTGCTTTTGGCGGTTGTTCATTGTTGTGTTTTCAATTCTTCGTTCTCGTTGGTGGTTGTGTTTTGGGTCTCTCGTTGATGGTTGATTGGGTCATTTTCATGTTTTGTGGCACCTGTTGTTGGTTTGCCCGCTTTGTATTCCCTCTGTGGAGTATTTCTGATACTCCTCTTTTAATACATTTCTTTTGCTTATCAAAAAAAAAAAAGAACAAAACATAATATAGGAAAATGAAGTCAAACCCATATCTTACTTCTGCTCTCCGTCGCAATTCTATACGAGTGTTTTTGTATCTCTGTAACCCTCTTGTGTACTGGACGTACCTTCAACTTTGTCCACGGAAACTCCAATTCCTGGATAGGTTTTCCTCCCTCAAAAGTCGAAAATACCCTTACGTAAACTTCTGTGCACATAAGCCACGGTTTGACACAAGCACTGCATATTATGGTATGTTCTAGTTTGTCTCTCCTTTTGCTAGAGTCGCATTTTGCTTGAAGTAGCCCTTCTGTCTTCTGGTAGTTGCACATGAGTGGTGACAATAATACGTGCTTCAACTGCATATTGCATAACTTCATCATTTTTGGCTCTAATTTATTTTCTAATAGTCAAATTCGGAAATAACTTTTCTCCTTGCAATCTAGACATCCATGGGATATGAGTGGAATCAAACTCAATTCCTCACAAAAGTACCAAGCGTCTCATTGCAACTTGCAAGTCACACTCTTTGTAAGATATACTCTAAACCAACAAACGCAAAATATACTATAATAAAACGCAAAGCTAACAAGAATAAGCAATTAAGTTTTTTAATGTTACTTGTATGTACGAACACACACTGACACATATAGATACATTTACAATTTTCTTATCATTTAAATCAATGAATAGAAGCGCTTTAAATTGTATTTTTACTCCAAAATGAAGACAACATAATTTTTTTTTCTTTTTTTTTTTTTAACTCAAATGGAGAGTTGACCAGAACTAAAACAAGCAAGCCCATTAATCATCATGTTTTTGTTTTTCCAATATTATTCTCGTTGACATGATTTGAACAACGTAATACTAGTAACTTTTAATTATGTCGGTAATAATAAATTCTTAAGAAAGCGAAAGAATATTGTGGTTTGTGATGGCAGCGGACTGTAACTGCGTAATAAACATATCACCTTAAATTCTGAAACTTTACTGCATAAATGGAGAAATTCAGTTGACATTCCCATTACCAGAATATATATATATAGCAAACAGGTACAAAAATAAAATAAAAATAAAAAGGTGGGAGACCTTTACTGCGATGAATCTCATTGGCCATATACATCGAGATGGTGATTGTTAGTCCAAGCAAAATTCAAAGCCAGCTTGTCTTGAACAACTGTCCCTTCTTCTAATACTACTACTACTACTACTACCCACAACTTATATTACTAATTTTTCACCACATTATTGCAAATTTATTAAACAAATACACTATTTGTAGTTTTTATTTCATATGTGACACACCAAATCTCACTTTCAGCCCCTTTGTACCACCCCCTTTTTGAATGAAGGGCAAAAAGCTCTATATATTTTGGATCTTTCTTCCCTTTCTTCTTTAGCAGCTCACATTCTGTTTTCTTTTACTTTTTTGCTTCAAGCAGTTGCAAAGCTTTTACCTTTTGGGGCTACCAAGATTCTTCTTATTTGTCTAGTTTTGTACTCATTATCTATCATGTAAACCTGTTTTTATTCTAAATCTCTTTATAAAGTCCACAGCTTTATTCCTCAGAATCTTGTCTGGGTTTGCAAGGATCTACACTTCTCTTTGTGGGTGGACATTTTGTTTAGCTGTTAAAACTAAGATTGGAATCACAAAATTATGTAAATTTTTTGCTTCCCATTTTAAGCATTTCAATGGCAGTGCTGTTTCTTGGTGGAGTAGTCCCCTAGTATTTAAGATTGATTTTGGAGTTTAATTGGTCCTGATTTGTACCATTTATAAAGAAAGTAGCATTTTTTTTTTAAGTTTTTAAAATGGAGGAAACATTTGTACCATTTCGTGGGATTAAGAATGATATTCAAGGAAGGCTGCTATGTTACAAGCAAGATTGGACTGGTGGCTTCAAGGCTGGTTTCAGGTATTGTCCTTATTTTCTTTGAGAATTGTGTCTTTTTTTTATTTAATTTGATGTTGGTTTGGGATACTTGTTGTATTTATGTTATATGTTCATTGATGCAAATTCCCTTACTTTGTGTTACTGCCCCCACTCATTTCAGAATATTGGCACCTACGACCTATATATTCTTCGCCTCGGCTATTCCCGTGATTTCTTTTGGCGAACAACTCGAGAGGAATACAGGTATTGAAATGGTTTATATTTATGTTCCTCTGAAATTAATATATATTTTGACATTGTGAATTTGTGATGCTATGTAACACTTATTGGGAGGTTGTGGAATGTGTTTAAGGGTTGTCGTTATAGTAATTTGATGTTGTTGTTCGTCGATATAGTGCTTTGCCCATTGATAATTATGCAACAGATTGCTGCCTAGTCATCGAAAGAAATAAAGTTTGGTGATATAAAGATAATAATATCACATGAAGGTGCTCAGGCCTTATGATCTGTTATTTGTTGTTTCTTGAATTGATGCATCAAATTTTATACCAACTATTGCAGAAGGAGTTTTAACAGCTGTTCAGACTTTAGCATCCACTGCTGTTTGTGGAATTATACACTCAATCATAGGAGGACAACCTTTGTTAATCTTGGGAGTTGCTGAGCCAACTGTGATAATGTACACTTTTATGTTCAACTTTGCTAAACAAAGATCAGATTTGGGTCGGGAAATGTTTCTTGCATGGACTGGATGGTGAGCTTCTTGGTGGCATTTTTTTTCTCTTTTGGCGCATGATTCGAGTTAGTTCATATCAGGTAAATTCTGTAACCTGAATGTTTTTGTTTTATCAAAAAATTGCAGGGTATGCGTTTGGACTGCAGCTCTATTAGTCATGTTGGCTATTCTAGGAGCTTGCTCTATTATCAATAGGTTTACCCGTGTGGCTGGCGAATTATTCGGAATGCTTATTGCTATGCTATTCATGCAGCAAGCCATCACAGTAAGGAAACTCCGCGATTGGTTTGCTTCACTTCCTCTATTTCTATTTCATGCCTAAACTGGGATGGGTATATTTTAGCATTTTCATCAATAACTTGACTTCTGTAATTTCGTGTTTAGGGACTGGTGGAAGAGTTCCGCATACCAAAAAGGGAAAATACTAATCTAACAGAGTACATGCCTTCATGGCGGTTTGCCAATGGCATGTTTGCTTTGGTTCTGTCGTTTGGTTTGCTGCTAACTGGATTAAAAAGCCGGAAAGCGAGGTCGTGGCGCTATGGGTCTGGTGAGTATTGATTTCAACAGAACATTGACAGCATGATCAGATTATAGAGAATGAAACTTCTGGAATTCAGTCAACACACAAAAGTTGAACTATGGATGTGATTATTCAAGCTTATCTATCATACAGGTTGGATTAGGAGCCTTGTAGCAGACTACGGAGTGCCTTTAATGGTGTTGGCCTGGACAGCGGTATCATACATCCCAGCCAAGAATGTGCCAGAAGGCATTCCAAGACGTCTCAAGAGTCCAAATCCATGGTCACCTGGTGCATACGAGAACTGGACAGTAATTAAGGCACGCATGATACTTAAAAGTATGAACTAGTTACTTAATTGTTATGAAACTTCAAACTGATGGTTTCCGGTTGAATGGCTTTAATTTGGCAGGACATGCTAAATGTGCCCGTCTTATACATACTTGGAGCTTTTATCCCTGCAACGATGATTGCAGTACTTTACTATTTCGACCACAGTGTCGCGGCTCAATTGGCTCAGCAGAAAGAATTTAATTTGCGAAAACCATCTTCTTTCCATTATGATTTATTGTTGCTTGGGTTTCTGGTAAGCAATAAGCATTTCTCTTGCTTGTGTGATCTGCTAGGTATAATTATCCTGAACTAAGATAAAGCGATCTTTGTTTTTGTGAGCAGACACTAATGTGTGGCCTTCTTGGCATTCCTCCATCAAATGGTGTTATTCCACAATCGCCAATGCATACAAAAAGTTTAGCAACTCTCAAGCACCAGGTGATTTTTGGTTAAGGTTATTTCATTATGTTAATACAACCTGAAACGCCTAAGATTTGCCTTCAAAATCCTTATCTCGGAATTGTGCCTCAATCAAATAGTTCCTTGTATTGGTCCTTCTCACATCTATTTTACCGCATACAGTTACTCAGGAATAGACTTGTCGCCACGGCACGCGAGAGTATACAGACGAACTCAAGCCTTGGACAATTATATGGGAACATGCAAGAAGCATATCGGCAAATGCAGACTCCTCTCATTTACCAGGAGCCGTCACAGAGGGTACGTAGCCTACTTTTAAGAATTCTATGACAGAAAGTCGCTCTTTCATTGACTTGCTATTCTTGGAAGATTTGAGCATATAAGGCCTCATTACATCTGAATAATGTGTATCATCATTAAAGGACAAATTAGGAAGAAAAAGAAGAAAGTAATACCATTTTTATCTGAAATAAATTAACTTCAAATAAGCTTGGGAAGGGATGACGTACCCTATCCATAATCTAAAGACATATAATTTCACTAATTTCAGCAATATCAAATAATTTAATAGGGTCTGAAGGAGTTGAAGGAATCAACCATTCAGTTAGCGTCAAGCATGGGAAGCTTTGATGCTCCAGTAGATGAAACAGTTTTTGACGTTGACAAGGAAATTGATGACTTACTCCCTGTTGAGGTGAAAGAACAGCGTGTTAGCAACTTAATGCAAGCTGTTATGGTTGGAGGATGTGTTGCTGCAATGCCAGCCTTGCGAATGATTCCAACCTCTGTCCTCTGGGGATACTTCGCTTTCATGGCCATTGAAAGCTTACCGGGTAACCAGTTCTGGGAAAGGATACTACTCCTCTTCACTGCACCCAGCAGAAGATATAAGTCAGTTCTTCACATAATTGCCTGTTCTAAGTGTTTTGGTTTACCACACTATTTCCACTAACTTTGATTTTCGCTGTTTATATAGAGTTTTGGAAGACTACCATGCCACATTTGTGGAAACAGTGCCTTTCAAGGCAATTGCGACATTTACAATATTCCAAACAATATACTTGCTTCTTTGTTTTGGCATTACATGGATTCCGATTGCTGGGGTGCTTTTCCCTCTGCTCATTATGCTTTTGGTCCCTGTAAGACAATATGCGTTGCCGAAGTTCTTCAAAGCGGTTCACCTTCAAGATTTGGACGCGGCAGACTATGAAGAAGCGACAGCAGTATCTTTCAACATTCCAGAGGTAGAATATTCTTTCTCCTTTGTCTGTGTTCTTTAAGGAACTTAATTGGCACCTGAAAGATGGATCGAACAAAGACTGCTTTTTCTTAGTAACATGTGAAATATACATATGCAGGAGGGAGTATTGGGTTCGAGACACTCATTTGCCGATGGAGGTGAGCTTTTAGATGGAATTATCACAAGAAGTCGTGGTGAGATCAAGCATATTTGCAGTCCGAAAGTGACGAGTTCATCAGCAACCCCTGCAAAATATAGTAAACTTCTGAGCCCTAGATTATCCGTGAAAGCATACAGTCCACGTGTTAGTGAACTTAGAGGAGAGCAAATTCAAAGAGGACCTTACAGTCCAAGAACTGGAGAAGCGGGGGTGTCTAACTTGGGGATAAGTCCTGGTACCTCAACTTCAAGCCAGTGAAAGAAAGAAATCGATTCCTGCTCGTCTGTAGTGAATTTGAGATTGTAAAGTATGTAAGAATAGTTTCTACTTTCTAGTACTTCTTTTTGTTGCTGGTGATCTTGTAAAACCTTCTATGAACTCATATTTCATGGTATGCCTATAAAATTATCCGTTTATTGATTCTTCAATTGTGAGAAAAGTACTCCATTTTTCTCTTAAATTTTGTTCAGAAGCTCTCCTCGAACTAACCTACTATACTTCAAGACAGTAACCTAACAAGCAAGCTAGATCAATTTGGTATGACGAACATAAATCAAATACCAAAGCATACGGTTTTTATGTTGGAAGCAATCTAAACGTCCTAATGGACTCCTTGATTACTATTGCTTATTTCATATAGCCATTGGATTTCTTTAAGGCAGCCCTATGAATTCCACTTAGCCAGACATTTTCATGGAGTAAACTTTAAAGATTAAAGTATGCAAATAAACTAGCATGTTCAAGAAAGTCTGTATTTGGAGAGGTATATATTTGATGTTCATTTTTATCTCATGCATATGCATGCCAGCTTGACAATATACCACAGCACCTACACAACTTTAAAGAACGTATGTCGACAAATTTAAGTAATGTCATCAATACTGTGTAGCTAGATCCTTGGCTCGTCTACAACTTGCCTGCAAAACAAATAATACAAGTCTAATCAACAGTTTATTTCTTCCAGTATTACACGTATAAAGTGGACCAAAGGATGTAATCTTTCTTATCGCGAGTCCATGTATTTTTAGGCTTATTCACGCCATTCAACATCTTGACTGCCGTGCCGTGCCGTGTTTTGTTTCTCTTGGCACTCCCCCTCCCCCTCATCGAACAATTTATGAGTTGGTATTCAGTTGGACATGTTTTGGTTGGTATCATGCGTGGTTAGTTGAACACTGTTGTGGTGGTTAGCAATGTCCATATCATATTAGAAAGACAAAAAAAAAGCTGGATTAAAATAGCCAGAAAGCAAACTGACCAGAAAAAGAGCACACAATGGAATGTTAGCAAACTAGGCCTAGCAGTAGAGTGCAGGAGTTGCAAAGTCAATATAATTAAAACCAACATGTCTGATAACTAATTTTGCAAAGACAAGCTTTACACGTGTTGCAAACTTTAAGAAAACTAACCCTGCAAACTTGCATTGGAATACTGTGTAGTGGAGGGTAAGAAAGGGAAAAGTTGAGTCTTGTGGGTAGTTTTTGGAATGTAGCTGCAAGAGACACTTTATTCATAGGACACACAACACACATAGGACATAATATGGAACTATAGTCTAAACTCCCACTCGACCACTCCCTTTTTAACTTTTGAGCCAGCAGTTGTTGCAATGGTGCGCGTGCGTACAGATTGCATTGTTAGGGGCTATTGCTTTTTGGGGCCCGCGTCGAATCCTCACCTTTTGTACTTCATTCTCTTAAGACTTTGTTTTTATCTAAACTATCTTTAAATTAGTCGAAAAGCTGAGGTTTTCTTTTAGCAGTTTATTGTTTAGTGGTTAGTTCAAACAACACAAGACAAAAACTTATAGAACACTTAAGGTTAATAAACTTACATAATATTCAGAGATATGTTGCCATTTTGGACTAAATTAAGAACACGATAGCACAGAAACGATAATATACATTAATTTCTTATATATCAATGAAAAATGGCCCTAATTCAAGTACAGGGGAGTTTTGCTAATGAAAGATGTTGTAAGAGTATTTCTGAGTTAGGATTTGGGAGAATGCAGATGGGGAAATTCAAAATCACCCCGGCACTACAAAAGCAATCATATAATTTTTTGTTGTTAAAAAACTCACTTAAAGAACATATCATGGTTTGAGTAGTCTTTTCATTAATTTTACATGGTACTGCCAATTAAAACATCTTGATAATTACTTCCTTACATTTAGAGTGAACTTAGCATTAGTATTTGGTATATACTGACTTGTTTTTATTGTATTAACTCTAAGTTCTCAACAGTCAGAGACTCAAGAGAATTCAGAAAAACTTGTTGGTCGTAGGATCAAGATTCAAACAACGCAGACATAGGATATGTATGTCTCTACAGTGTAGGAACAACAAACAATAATAACAACTGGACATACAGCAAGTGCTTTCAAGATGCAATCAAGTGAACTAAAAGATGACCTTCCCAACAGACATCTTACGAGTAATCTAACAAACTCCAAACAAAAAGACAACAGACGATGAAGTGGGATTCATAATGTGCCCCTCCTACACCATATCATGATCTCTAACATGAGGCTTCGCCAATTTCATTATTATGTACATACATTATGGCAATTAATAGAGTCAAAAATATCTCAGCAATAGCCTATATCATTCTCCAGAATGGTCCGCGGAACACCCTCCAACAAGCAAGAAACTGGAGGAATGGTTAATGTTTCCAAATCTCCGTAAGCATTCCAACAGAAGGGGTCCAACACCAAATCTCCTTGAGCTGGAAGAAGCTCCACGTCAGATAGTGTTATGTTTGTGCAAGGAACCGAATCGCTGCATGCCAAATGCATTGGCGGGCTTCTGATATCGTATGTCCCTTTAATTCCTATGTACTGTATATCGGATAGATAAACTGCTGATGTGTGGTTGGAGCAGTCTTTACTCATGCAGTAGTACTGATCGATTATGATTGGATTCCTAACGTTGTCCATGTGAATGTTGTCGAAAGTCACACTCGATACTGCCCCGTAGCCTCCTTGCCATGTCTTGATTCTTACTCCATTGTCTGAGTTCTTTATCACGGAATCTCTAACCGTGATGTTGGATGCGCAGGCGCGCGAGTTGTGGTTGCCTAAACTCCCTATACTGATGGATCAAGAAAAGAAATCAACTCAGACATAGGTATCAAAATGTTATCTAATTTAACAAAAAAAAGTGTGACAGTTTTACATACATACCTTATGCCATGTCCTGGTCCGCATGTGATGTTCTTAATGTCTACATCGTAACAACCTGATCCTATCGAGACACAGTCGTCGCCTGGCATATATTTTTGGGAGGATTTAATAAAAAGATCGACATTAATTTATAAGAAGACATGAGTGAATTGTGTGTACTAACCATTGGCGATAACAGAATTGTATATTCCTACATTGTTAGTATTTTCTATATGAATCCCGTCTGTGTTGGGACTTAATGCCGGTGCGGTTATGTGAATTGAATCTATATGAACGTTCTTGCATTCATCAAATCTGAAGTGGAACTGAGGGCTGTTTCTGATCTTTATTCCTTGAACCGTCAGATTGTTGCTCATAAAAAATCTTATAGCCTGTAATAACAGAGATCAATCTAAGTGTCAGAGGTTTTAAATTTTTTTTTTTTTTTTTTATACCAGAAAGAGAATCGTCTTTAGAAGGCTTTTTGTGTGATATCACTCACAATTGGACTGTCACATGGTGCCCGCAACATAGTTCCATTAGCATCCTACACTAGTGGGAACAGTCAGCAAAAAAGTTAGATTCCCATCTCAAGCAAAACAAGATTCTGTTTGTTATATTTACATAATAAATAAATAAATAATACCTTATGAGGTTTGCAGGGTAACTCCCACCACTGTTCTCCCCTGCCATCAATTAGACCTCCACCTTGTAGTAACATTTCATCAATTCTATAGAAAACCAGCCATTGCCGCCTGCTGTTATTCTTAGGCCACGAGTCCGGTCCATCAGGTGGCATTATCGTTCCATCAACCTAATTCAGTGGCACAAGGTTAATAATACATAACCATCATTTTAATTTTTTGTGCATGTAAAATTTGATATATTGAAGGGTCAAAGAGTATTGAATTGACTCAACCCTTTCGTGCAGGTTGTAATCATTTTTGCTAGATCTAACGCATGGTAATTTGAGAATTAAGTGACTGCTCGATTCGAATCATGAACCCTTTTTGACCAGACTAGATCTAAAACACGATTGAATTTTCGTCTCATGTAGCCACCAAAAACTTATTATGTTTTAGCTTAAACTTCTAAACGAGACAAGCAATTTAAGAAAGAAAGCTAAGTTACCTGAAAAACAAAGCCGCTTTGACAAGGACCGGTAAATATAGTGGACTGAATCATGAAACTAAAGCCATAAGGAACGAGTAGGACCCCAGAATCAGTTTGGCAGGCGGCATCCCATGCCGACTTAAACGCCTCGGTGTCGTCTGCGAGGCCATCGCCAACCGCGCCAAACATTCGCACGTCAAATATAAAATTATACCAATTTTCATCAGGAGACGGGGCGGAGGCGGAACCCTCAGGGGGAAGAGAAGGTGGCATTGAGATTTGGGGTGATGCATGATGTGAATGCTTGTGTTTGTGATGGTGACGATGGTATCTTGCATGCCCACCACACATGACTATTGCAAGTGTTAAATGAAAAACGAGTTGAAACATGCGAAATGACACCATTTATTTTTTTTCCTTTTTTACAATGCTAGAAAGAGTGAAGGATTGATTGAATGAATGAGTTAAGACAAGAAGTGTGAGTTTATGTGTGACAAACCAAACTGCACACTGAATCGATCAACTTGCTTATAGATATAATCTGTCCAAGGACATGCAAAACTAGGAAGGGTGACAACATGTATATATAATAAGAGTGGGAAGGTCTTATATGCCATTAAAAAATAAAAACGAAAAATGAAATGGATCAATATTATTAAGAAAAAATAACCGACCAATTTCGAAAAAGAAAGTGGTGGGTTTTTATGTGCGGGGAAAAAGTGACATGAGAAGCGAGAAGTCCTCCATGTTCTTCCCCATGACTTCCACTTCTTCTGGTCCTAGTTAGCAGTAGTTACTTACCACACGGCCTATGCTTCTCCAATTTTGTGACTAAGTTGCTTCACCATTTATACATTATCCAATAGAAATAAAAGATGAATTAAGGTGTGCAACAAGTTAAATTTACATGTGGAATAATTAATAACACGCATATCCAAAAATCATACAAAGTTTGACTCAACACAAAAAAAAAACGGTTATTGATCATTTTGTCCTAACTATTTTATTGTACATGTTTGGAATTATAAGAGATATATTTGACTGAAATGAATTTCTCATTAATCACAAAACAATAAGTACAATGCTAAAGTACAGAATAATAAATATAATAAACTAAATAATATAACATAAGTTAATATTATCTAATACGCCCCAACAAAATTGACATGCCATCGACCACATAAATTTTGGAATGAAGAAGCTCAAAGCGGGAGCGAGCAAGTGGTTTAATGAGGACATCCGCGAGTTGATCGAGAGTATTGACATAGGATACACTCAAGAACCCATTGCTAACCAAATCACGAACAAAGTGTAAATCAAGAAAGATGTGTTTCATGGGGGAGTGCAAAACCGGGTGCAGGGATAAACGAAGAGCACCAATGTTGTCACAACGAATCAGTGGAGGAGAACGATACTCAGCCTCAGTAGAGAAACGAGAAACGGCCATTTGCTTGCGAGAGGACCACAAGATGGGGGTTTGTACCCAAAAGGATGACGTAAGCCGAGGTAGACGTGTCGTGTAACTTGTCCCCGCCCCAGTCCGAGTCAGAGTAAACCGTGAGAGTGAGATTCGTGTCCCAACGAAGCTCAATACTGTGCGCAACAGTCCTCTTAAGATAACGCAACACTAGTTTGAGAGCCACCCAATTTACCGAGTCTGAAGCCTACATCCGTTGCGCGAGGCGATTGGTGGAAAAAGCAATATCCATACGGGTAAGAGTGAGATATTGGAGCCCGCCAATGATTTGACGGTTGGTGGTGGCATCGACAGGTTCAACCGAGACTGGTGCACCAGAATTGCGGGCGATAGGGGTAGTGAGCTGTTTCGCGCCGTCTATTTTGTGGCGAGAAAGTAAGTCAAGAATGTATTTGTGCTGAGATAGAAATAGACCATCACCCGTCTTATAGAACTCAACACCCAAGATATAGCTGAGAACACCCAAATCCTTAACTGCATACTGACCCCCAAGTTGCTTAATCAAGGTTGAAACGGTGGAGGCACAAGATCCAGTGACCACAATATCATCAATGTACACAAGTACAAACAATCGAACCTTGTCCTTGTGAAGAATGAAGAGAGATATGTCGGACTGAGATTAAGTGAACTCGAATGCAATAAGAGTGGCACTGAGAGCAAGGTACCACGCATGGGGAGCTTGCTTGAGTCCGTATAGGGACTTGTGTAAGAGACACACGACATCGGGCTAAGACTTCTCAATGATCCCCGGCGGCTGACTCATGTACACTGTTTTCGACAGATCACCATGAAGAAAGGCATTGTTAGCATCAAGTTGACGAAGAGGTGAGCCATACATGACAGAAAGTGCGGATCAGGACCAATTTTGCCACGGAGCTAAAAGTCTCCTTAAAGTCAACCCTTGGTCGTTGATGAAACCCCTTGTCCATGAGTCAAGCCTTATAGCGGTAATGGTCCCATTCGAGTTACGTTAGATTCAAAAATCCCATTTGGAATGAATAATGGAGTGATTGGGAGGACGAGGAACAGGGGACCATGTACCATGAGTCGTGAGCGCGGTGAGCTCCTCGACCATGGTGGCACGCCAAAGTAGGTCGACTAGAGCCTTAGAAACACATGTAGGCTCAATTAAACCAGAGACCGGGTGTACCGAGGCCGCAAAGAACTATTTAGGCCAGAAAATATTATAATGGGACCGTGTAACCATATAGTGTGAGTGTTTCGGCATAGAGGGGTCGGACGCAGGACGCGGTGGCGATCGAGGGGTGACCGACGGCTCGGAATTGTCCGACGGATTCGGAGACAAATGGGCGGCCGTTGGGGGAAGGCGAAGAGGCTAGATCCAAAACCCTGGGCAGCCCAAAGGCCAGGGGCAGTGTAACCGCGGGTTGGGTCGATGCGATATGGGCTAGGGGCAGCAACGCGGTCGTCCATGCTATATGGGGTCACGTGTTGGATTGGGCCGCTGGCGGAGTAAGAGATATGGACCGAATCCTAGGGCGCCCAAGTAGCAGCTGTAGAGCCCTAAGTAGGCAGGGGGTCGAAGGTGGCTCGTCAGGTGGCACAGAGGAGCCCATGGGCCGATTCAGATCAAGGCATTCAACTGCGGGTTGGGTTATGCTAGGAAAGACATGTTCCACGAAGCGAACATAATGGGAGGTATAGAGACGATCCGAGACGAGATCGAGGCACCTGTAAGCATCTTGATGAGTATAATAACCAAGAAAGAGACATTCCCGAGAGGGCGGCTTCAACTTGCACAAAAAATAAGGTCGTAAGTGAGGGAAGCAAAAACAACCAAAAACCTATCAGCCCAAGTAGTTAGGCGGTTGACCAAAAAGGACCTCATGTAGAGAGCGAGAGACCAAAAGATGAGTCGGGAGGCGATTGTAATGATATATCGTCGTACAAAAGGCAAAGACCAAAACCCTGGTGCAAGATTAGCACGACTTAAGAGCGTGTGTCCCATTGTGACCACATCACGATGGCGTCGCTAGCTAGCCCCATTTAATTGATGTGTGTGTGGTGTCGTAGTGAGCCAAGAAATACCATTAGATGATAAGTAAGAACATATTGCAACAAAATCCCCACCATTGTTAGTATAAAAATGGCGAATAAGTGCACCAAACTGCTTCTCAACTAAGGCACGAAATTTGATAAAAATCTGCATAACCTCGGACTTTGTAGTCATGGGAAAAATCCAACAAAATTTGCTAAAGTGCTCAACTAAAAGTAAATAATATCAAAAACCAGTTCTAGACACAATAGGAGAAGGCCCCCAAACGTCCCCATAAACATATTGAAGGGCATGGTTGAACACAATAGAGGTTTCTCTAAGCTACTATCCGACACAGTGGATGACACAACTGGTAAATTAAATTGACGAATAAATGTTTACGGGCGGATGCCCAAGTCAATCATGCCAACACCCAATGCCCGTACGCTCCCCAACCATAGCAAGAGGCGATGTGCACCGAAAATACGGAAACTTATCATAATAGACTCCATCCACACACTCTCCTTGAAAAAGACTACTTCTCATACATAGGTCCTTAACAACAAAGTGAGACGAGAAGAATTCAACGAACACATTATTAGCCTTAGTAAATTTGTGCACATATAATAAATTGTGATGCGCAGATGGTACACAAAGTATATTATCAAGAGTGAAGCGATGATCTGGAAAAACGAGTTGGGTAGAGCCAACGTGAGAGATAGGCAAACTTGAACCACTAGCAGTGGTAACCTCATCCGTGCCCTCATACTCGGAATGGAGATTGTTGTTTTGGAGATCAGAGGTGAGATGATGCGAGGCACCCAAGTCAAGAAGCCATTCCTCACATTTGTGCTCAGTATATGGCGGCAAAGCTGCAAAATTCTCATTTGGCATAGGATAACGACGACAAGTATGAGCCTGTGACCATTGACACCACACAGTTGACAAACAACGGAACCCCTAGCGAGAGGTGAGACATAGGCATCCGGATGACAAACAGACTGACTGTATGACCCGTTAGTGGGTGGTTGATGGCGACCTGATGTGGGCGGACCGCGGTGGTTGGATTTGCGATTCCTATGCCTATTGCGGTTGTCGTTGCTGTTTTGAGACTGCGACATGGCCAGGTTGGCCGACACAACATGGGTCGTATTTTCAGCCTCCAAGCGACGAAGATAGGATTCTTGACTCACGAGTAAATCATGAAGTTCAGGGAACTGGATCGGATGTTCATGAGCTCGGATCAGTCCAGCAATATAGTGATAAAGAGGGCCAAGGCCATTAAGGACGAAAAAGGTGAGATTGTTGTCCTTCACGGGGCCATCAACGGTCGCAAGTTCATCAGCCTTCGACTTGATCGCATGTTGGAATTCAGACACCGAGCAGTGGCCAAGACACATGGTGTTCATGTCATCCTTCAGTTGCATGACACGAGAGCGGGAACGATTTGCATAGGTGTGGTGCAGATCGTCCCACACCCCTGCAGGAGAGGTAGCAGAAGCAATGAGCGGCGATATTTCATTGGCGATGGATCCAACAATCGCAATGACTAGAAGTGAGTCCTGGCGGGTCTACAACGTATAGGCCGAAAAGGATTCGGGCGTGTCACCCATCAGGGGGCACGAAAATGTGCGATCCACATAGCCAAAGAGGCCATAACCATTCAGCAGGTGGCGGAGTTGACAATACCACGACGGAAAGTTGTTTTCTGTGAGCTTGATGGGATTATGTTAGACGTGATGGGGATCCACGCGACACCACTGGAGGACGGCCCATGGAAGGGCGGTACGCGTGGTCGGATAGAGACAGTGGTCTGCACACCAGTGTCCGAGGAATCCCCAGAGGCAGAACTGGTGACGGCGCTGGCTTGCTCTAGGTTAGACATCGGATCAAATAGAATATCGTTAGAAGATTTGGTCTCTTGATACCATGTAAGAAATATATTTTAGTGAAATAAATTTCTCATTAATCACCAAAGAATAGTTAAAGAGATTACAAGGGTACAACAATACAATGCTAAAGTACAGAATAATAAATACAATAAACTAAATGATACAATATAAGTCAATACTATCTGATAGTAATACCCATGTCTTATTATTAAAATCAAAATCAACAAAATATATAAGCGATTGAGTAAATACTAACGATTAAGAGAATTTAAATTCTCCTCTTCTCCCTGTATATTTTTAAAGAATGAATTGAGTTCTAAATTACATGAGTATGGACTATATACAGAGTCGAAAGGAGCATTTGTTTGACTAAGCGCGTGTGTACTATATTTAAGTAACTAGACTAACTAATCAAAAGATTAAATAATAATATCTATAAATTTACTAAATAATAAAATCATAAAGCATGTGACAATAAAACATACTTTTATCTATATTTTCATCCCAAGATGAGTATGGATATCGAACATGCACATCTTGGACGTCATGAGAGTTCAAAGCTGAATTCTCATGGGCTTGATAAGAATATCAGCTACTTGATGGTCATTTGGAATGTGCAAGATCTTCAATAACTTTTACTGAACCATTTTGCTAACAAAATCACTGTCTATTTGAATATGTTTAGTTCTTTCATGGTGTATCAAGTTTTTTGCAATACATAGGGTGCTTTTACCGTCAGTGAAGAGTACGCGAACCTTGGTTTGAACAATGTTGAGGTCTTTCAATAGTTGCAGCCAGTGGCGTATCCAGGATTGGTAATTTAGGGGGGGGGGGGCTAATTTTTTTTTTTTGTAAAGAACAATAAACAAGAGATAAAGAGAAAACCACGAGAATAAAGGCTCGAACGTTTTTTTTTTTTGCAAGCTCTTAACATCAAAGGGGTTTTGTTTTGCTAATTTTAACTTCAAAAAGAGCTTTCCGCTAGTTTTTTTTTATATCAAAAGAGGTTTTCTTGCTAATTTTTTAACATCGAAAAGGTTTTTTTGCAATTTTTTTAATATCAAATAGACATTTTTTTGCTAATTTCTTAACATCAGAAGAATCTTTTGGCTAATATTTTAATATCATATTGGTTTTTGCAAGAAATAAGAGTCTTTCTTTGCTAATATCTTGACAACAAAAGGAGATTTTAACTTATTAAAATAACACTTGAGGTTAATTTCTAATTAAACATATTATAGGTAGTTTTTTAAATATTTTTTTAACTTTGGAAGTTAGATATATATATATATATGTGTGTGTGTGTGTGTGTGTGTGTGTGTGTGTGTGTGTAAAAAATTCCAAAATAAGTTCCAGCCCCTACACACCTCCGCCCATTGTTGTAGCAACCAAAGGAATCCTCATGTTGTTCAAACAATAAACCATGTACTTAACTTCAGCAGATGACATGTTTAGTGTTTGTTGTTTTTTGGCCCTCCATGGAATTATGAATCTCCCAAGTACAATGCAAAACCTGCAATTCCTCTCCATGTGTCTGGACAACTTGTCGAGTAACTATCACATAATGTTTTGAACGACACTCTGAGTTAGATGGAGAGAGAGTACATTTCTCTGGTGCTGATTTTAGGTATCTAAGTACTATGTGAGCGATAGTTAAATGGTTACTTGCAGGTTTCGACACAAATGAAGATAAACACTAAATATTATAATTGATCAGGTCTGGGTATGGTAAGCTACATGAATCTACCCACCAACCTTTTATAAATAAAAGAATGTACTAAGAGAGGTGCATCATCAATCTTCAACCTATTGTTGGGATCCATAGGTGTGGTACAAAGCTTACAACCAAGGTACTCTGATTCAGTGAGTATGTCTAGAGCGTACTTGCGTTGACACAACTTTATCACATGTTTAGACCTGACAATTTCAATCCCCAATTGTGACTTTATTTACCAAGATGTAGTTTCAGGTTAGTGATTTCAAGCGTGTCATTACATGTTCGTATGATGTCATCAACGTATACACAAAATGCAGTAAAAGAAACAGGAAGTGTGTTTAGTGAAACTAAGAGATTGGTCCACAATAACCAAAAGATAGTGAACACGAAGTAAGTTTAGTGAAGTATAGTCTAGAGGCTTGCTTTTAAACATATAAACTCTTTTTAAATAAGCAAACTTCTTTGTCATTTGGTTCACAATATTTAATCTTCATGCAAAAAATAATTATTTACATCTAATTGGTGAAGAAACCAGATCTTAGATGATGCAATAGCTAATAGAACTTTTATAGTAGTTAACTTTGCAATTGGGAGGAAAGTGTCTTAATAATAACCCCACTTCTTGGGTGTAACTATTAGTAACAACTTTAGCTTTAAATCTTTCCACTATGTTATTAGCTTTATATTTCACCTTATAGATCTATTTACAGTATGTGGTGTATTGGTTAGGAGGTAACCATATTGAAATGGAAATCAACAAAAAAGCTATTTAATAAAATCGAACAATTGAGAGAAATTAAATTCTCCTCTTCTCCATGTGTTATTATTAATGAGCAAACTGAGTTATGAATTACAAGATACAACGATGACTAAATATACAAAATCAGAGAGGAGTGTCTGAACAATGGGAGAGGAGCATATGGACAAATATGTGCACGTCTATTGTAGCTAATTAACTAATCAAAAGATTAAATACTAATGGCTATAGAAAACTTAATTCATTAAATTATGAAAATAGAAAGCGTGATAATAAAATGCGTTTTTATCTATATTTTAAAACTTAAATTAATTTGGTAATATTCCTCCTTAAAATAAAGCAAAATTGCGCCCTTTGCTTGTATCTAAGAAAGTAGCTCTACCTTCTATAATTTTACAAAAGTAGCTCACGACCTTGCTTTAGTGGAGAGTGCAAGATCCTCTCACATATGTGTATGCCCCAACACACGCACACATGTGAGAGACCTTGCACTGCACAATAAACATAGGTAGAATTATGGGTTACTGGCCTAAATCCAAATTTTAGTTAGTTTGGCGCAAAAATACATTTATAATCTTTATATAAGTCCTTGGTTTTTGGTTCGTGGGCTATTTTAAATAAAATCCTAACTCTGGATAGCTAGTATATAGGGGAGAGGTGTTAGGGAAAATCTTGGTCGTCTCAAATGTTTTTCTTTTAATATTACACTACAATTAAATCCAAATTTAATATAAGAAATACAAAAATCAAGGTTCTTTTGATTATTTGGAACTATCAAATACAAAACAATAAACAAGACAGGGCCTAATGTGCCTTTCATTGAAGTCGTTGCGAGGATTTGTTGGTTTACTTATAGGGTGTGATTGTCCAAATCAATATAATAAAGCACAACCTGGTTTGTAATTATTGGCTCCTATTATCTATGGGAAATGCGGAATCAAGATACATGGCAAGTCGATGCTTTAGGCATCAGAAATAGAACTAACTTTACAATGCATACTCTATCCCCGTTTTCTATTTCTTTCTTCTGAAATCTTCTTTTTTGAGCTTAGATTAAGATCATCAGACCAGTATGTTCAATTAAATTAAGAAAGAATTCTCTCTGTCATATAATGTCATGTGGCATGTAGAAGTCCACATAAATAATCTCCCAAGTAAAGAAATCAAAATCTCTTACAACCAAAAAAAAAAAACTTAAGATTATATCATGTGGGAATTAAGATTCATGGCATTTTATACACGTGAGATACATATATGTAGAATTAATATACTTAAAATGAAACACAATTATTGAAAAATGTATTAATTAAAGTGGATAAAATTATAAATATTTCCAATATTTTTGAAGTCTATATTGATGTGAGAATATTACATCATTTTGTTTTTACACTAACTAGAATCTCCATGGTATAGAGCTACATATAAACACAATAGTGAATATATCACAACAAGTGTGCACCACGTGGGAATAGTTATGATATTATGGACAATTTTCGATATGGGCCAGTTCACTCAGCAATACGGGCCCAACCCAGTGGGTCGTCGGCTCAATACTCTTATTTCGTGGATGAGACCCGATATACGACGCTATATCGAATATCGTATTCAATTTGATACACGGAGGAAATCTATAAATACCCCATCCCGCATACCAAGACGAACTGACATTTACTTTCCCTAATCAACCTGTTGACATCGAATATATATATTCGATATCATCCTCGACTTACCCTCGATATCACCTCCGATATTACCTTCAATATCACCTTCGACATTCCCTTCAATATTACCTACAATATGCCTTTCGACGCCACCCTCGACGTCACCCTCGACAGCACTTTCGACATCGCGCTTGACATCACCCTTGACATCATCTTCAACGTCACCTTCGATATTATCTTCGATATCCAGTCGAGCTTTCCATCTCAAGCATATGTTGTTTCGGACTAGAGTCGACCTATAGCTATCATTAGTGATAGGAGACATAGTTTGTAATAGATTCGTAGCCCCACACTTGTAACATCGCACTTTGTACATAATCTACGATCTATTGTCAAATTAGTGGTACTGTCTGTGGGAACACCAGTTCTCCTGATCAGATAGCCACAGAGTATTCAGAGAATAACAAGACCTCAGAAAGCAAAGGAGTCATGGCAGAAGAAGAGAAAGATAGTAGTGGATTAAGAAGTTGGAAGCTGATACTCCCACCGAGTTATCCAAAAGGGAGAAAGCGATCTTGCTCTTTCAGAATGAACCAAAAACGGAAGCCGTAGGAGATTTTGTTACTATTTGTATTGGCCCGGAGAGGTAGTACCGCACGTTGCAGATTGGATCAGCAATGTCAGATAGCATTAGGACCGCGCTGGTGGAATGTTTGCGGAGAAACGCTAATATCTTCGCGTGGTCTAATTCGGACTTGAAGGGGATCGACCCCAAGATCATAGTCCACAAGTTGAATGTCGATCCTAGAGCTAAGTTGGTGAGGCAGAAGAAAATGAAATTCAGTAAGGAGAAGAACGAGGCTGTGGAGAAAGAGCTAATTGAAAATTTTAATGCAAGACATATTTAAGAGATATGTTATTGGCAATGGCTCAGCAATATAGTATTGGTCATAAAGAAAGTGGACGAGTGGAGAATGTGTGTGGACTACACCGATCTAAACAAGCATTGCCCCCGAGATCCATTTCTTTTACCGCGAATCGATCTGATCGTGGACTCGACGACAGAGTGTGCGTTGTTCAGTTTTGTAGATGCAAAGAGTGGATTCCATCAGATATTCATGGCAACCAAAGATCAAGCAAAAACGGCCTTTGTTATGGACATTGGTGTATATTGTTATCGAGTAATATCTTTTGGGTTAAGAAACGCAAGCGCTACCTTCCAAAGGCTAGTAGCCAAAATGTTTTTGACCTAATCGGAAAATACATAGAGGTCTACGTGGATGATATGTTGATTAAGAGTTTGAAGTCCGAGGATCATGTGAAACACTTGGAGCAGTCCTTTGGGATTATGAGGAATTACAAAATGAAGCTCAATCCCAAGAAGTGTACATTTGGCGTCCAGGCAAGAAAACTCTTAGGTTATATGGTTAACAAGAGGGGGATCGAGGCTAATCCCAATAAGACCCAAGCAGTAATGAGCTTGCCTCGCCGCGGTCAGTGCGAGATGTGTAGTGTTTAGTCAGACGCATAACAGCATTAGGGCGGTTCATTGCGACCTCGGCTGAAAAGAGCTTGCCTTTCTTCAAAGTGCTGAAGAAGGCAATATATTTCCAATGGACGGACGATTGCGAGAGAGCATTCCAACACCTAAGGAAATATTTGATGACTCCAGCGTTGTTAGCCAAACCTGACACAGGAGAGATGCTTCACTTGTACCACGCAATCACGACCGTGGTCTTGCCAATGATGTGAATGGCAAACAACTGCCCATTCACTATGTCAGTCGCATGTTCCACGGCGCAGAGATAAACTATCTACAAATCGAGCTATTCACCTTAGCAATAGCGATAACGACCCTGAAGTTGAAACCCTATTTCCAGTTGCATCTCCTAATCGTGGTTACAGATAAACCGTTCAAATAGATAATGGCGAGCCCATAGACTTCTGGGCGCTTGGTTAAATGAGCAATAGAGCTGAGCAAATTTGGGCTAAAATATCGTCCGCGGACCGCCATCAAAGCGCAGGTACTAGCATATTTTATGGCTGAAACCTTTGGTAACAACATGGATCATTCTTGCAACCACATATTTACTATAATCTAAGACCCAAGGCCGAGTACCCAGCATTCAGCCTAGTTACTTCATGTAGATGGGTCGTCAACTGCCAATGACGGGGGTGCAGAAATCCACCTGGTATCGCCGGACCGCCAAGAATTTGATTTCGCCAAAAGCTTGAACTTTCCTATTATAAATAATGAAGCTGAATATGAGGCAGTCCTTACGGGGGTAAAGATGGCGAAGACATTAAGTTCCGACCACTTGGAAGTGTTTTCGGATTCCCAACTAGTGGCAAACCAGTTCTCAGGATTCTTCGAGGTGAAACAAGAGACCATGGTCTTATATCTATTAAAACTAAAGGCATTGGCCTCAGAGTTCACCATGTTCAACTTGAATCAGATTCCCCGATCAGAAAACACCAAAGCAGATGCATTGTCAAAGTTCGCGAGCTCATCGGACAATTTTTTTTAAAAAACGTGTCACTTTATTGGCCACTAGTAGGCCGGTAATAGGTTTTACCAAAACTAGCAAAGTATGGTTTGACGTAGAATTCATCTTCCTTATTACAGACGCTCCTTGCTGGAAGGACAAAATTTTCCAATACCTCCAGAACATGAGGCTTCCAGACGATGCAAATGCACGACAATGCCTCAAATACAACACATATAGGTTCACCATTTACTAAGGAGAACTTTACAAGCGCTTCTTTAAAGAGCCACTCCTAAGATGCATATCCCCCGTGGGCGCGCGGTACATCATGAGAGAGATACATGCTGGGAGTTATGGGAACCATTCTGGTGGGCGAGCGCTCGCACAGAAAATTTTGAAGCAAGGGTATTTATGGCTAACGTTGTGGAAGGATGCAATGCAATTTTTCCGTATCTGCGAGAATTGTCAGTACCATGCGAGGATGATCCATCGGCGAGCTGTTCTGATGCAACCTTTAGAAATTACATGTCCGTTTGACCAATGGGGAATCGACATTGTGGGACCTCTGCCTATTGCCAAAGGCTAGAGAAAATCCTCTTAGTTGTCGTGGAGTATTTCACTAAGTGGGTGGAAGCAGAGGTGTTGGCCCACATAACTGAGAATAATATGATTAAATGCGTATGGAGGAATATCATGTGCATTTCGGCCTTCCTTGGCTCCTTATTTCAGATAATGGTACCCAATTCCGAGGTAAAAAATGGTTTCATAGTGCAAGGAGTTAAAGATTGAACAACACTTTGCGGTCGTGGCTCATCGACGGGCCAATGGATAGGTTAAGTCCACAAACAAAACACTAAAGGAATATCTGGAGCGTTGGCTTCACGCCACATGCACGAGTTGGATAGAGGAACTCACAAGCATCCTTTGGGCATACCATACTACTCCCCGGACCTCTACTGGCGAAGCACCCTACACCTTGGTATACGGATCTGATGCGGTGGTGCCAATGGAGATAGGTATGCCCACCTATTGGATTACTAAATATAATTCAGAGCACTCAGCACGTCTGCGTCAGATGGACCTTGATATGATCAAGTCAACTAGAGAGCATGCCTATCAACGCACTGTGACTTTTAAAACAGCTATGGCCCAAACTTTTGACAAGCGGGTCCATTTGAGCAATTTCCAGGTTGGAGACCTCGTCTTAAAAAGTGAGAGAGTTAGTAAGCATGTAGGAAAACTCCAAGCAAATTGGGAAGGCCCCTATTGGGTTATTCAAGCAAGTTCCAAAGGATACTATTATCTAGAGGATACGCATGGGGATCCTTACCTCGTCCATGGAACGTGCACCACTTGAGACGTTTTTATTTTTGAGAACATCACATCCTGTAATCAGAACTACGCAAAGCTTGATTCCTAATTTGGGATACGTAGGCAGTCATCTTCCCAGCCCATCACCAAAATATTATAAATCTATTATCCTCATCATGTAGGAGCAAGATACGACGAATCATTAATCAACTTACTTGCATGATAGAATATGATATATGCTGATACAACAACAAAGAGGTATCGCCCTCAGGACATGTTTCTTGAAAAGACGATTGTGCATATAACCTCGCGGTAGATATGCTGATACAACAACAAAGAAGTATCGCCCTCAGGACATATCGCTTGAAAATACGACTGTACATATACCCTCGCGGTAGATATGCTGATACAACAACAAAAAGGTATCGCCCTCAGGACATATCACTTGAAAATGCGATTGTCCATATACCCTCGCGCTAAATATGTTGATATAACAGCAAAGAGATATCGCCCTCAGGACATATCGCTCGAAAAAGGCGACTGTCAATATTCCCTCGAGTTAAAAATGCTAAGATAATAGCACTAATGTATCACCCTCAAGACATATCACTTAAAGAAGCCACTACCCATATAAGGACTTAAGTCGGAAACATTCTGACAGACATTGTGGTACGACGGATATTTGTCAAATTAAGAATAAAGAACTTTTCAATAATACTAATGCATATCCAAAATTGCACATAAGTAAGCATGAATACCCTATTAAAAAGGCGTAACCATTAAAAAGATGACATAAATACACAAGGGACAACGACAATGTTCCAACACTATTCCTGACCCTTACTAAGAAAGGACACGAACAAATACGTTAAAAGAAATCTTCGCCATAGTTGTCAAAGAGGTCACCACGGATTTCCTCCCTCAAAAGATCGACGAGAAAGGAGGGACCAAATTCCAGGGTATCCATGGTTCCTCGTTTATATCTTTGGCAAGCTCGACCACCGCCTCAGGGGATAACGCATCCGGATATTTATACCACTTGAGATTGTCCATTTCAGGATCGTCCTTTGGCCTGAGACTGACCGATACCCTATATCGTAGTCGAGGATATGCCTCAGCAGTAGCCCATACAAGTGGCATCCATGAAAGCATCAGCACTGCTAAAAACTCTATCCACGCTATCCCGCATTTCGTTGCTAGAAACAACATTTCCAAGGACTTCCTCAGGAGGTCAACCATTCATTTCCTCCTCCCTACCAGGAGTGGGCGTAAAACTAACCATGTATAACCCTCTCTCATATAGGAGAGGAAGGAAATGATCCCCAATGCATGGAGGCACGGATAGACCGACAACTGAATCTCCATGATCTACACTTTGGGGCCCAAGCCCCGAGTTAAGTATTCTAATCTCGAAATCTTCCCCCTACAAACCCTGGTTTTGATCCGATCTATGGTTGTATCCATTTCAAGTTTAAAGTCTTTTTCCCCTGGCAAAAGCCCAATTTGATTGAAGGTGGAAGACTTCAGAAACTCCCTAGCGACGGCTCGCCTATGATGATCCAATTCAAGAAGCTCAGAAAGCTTAGCATTTTGCGTCTTGGGAAATATCACAGAATCCCTATATGAATCCCGCTCCCTCTCTAAAAGCACCTTCCGTCGCCGCAACTGATCGGATTCAGATCTTGCTTGTTCAAGCTCCTATGTAAGTTTTTCTTTTTCGACTTGAGCTCTCCAAGCTTCATCATACGCCTTCCTTGCACACGTTTTGGTTGCACGCTTCCGCGGATTTGTTTTTTCGCGAGAATCGTTGCTCTGAGCAATCAACTTCTGCATCTCCTTAACTCTCGCGACATGCCCTGATTGTACCTCTGCCAACATCAAATGATCTTGGCAAAGAGAATGGAATAGATTGCCAAACTGTCGCGTGTAAGGAACGCTAAGGATCAATACACATACACCAAAATAAGAACGTAGTAAGAGTGCAATGTCACAGACCTTACCCCATAAAAAATCATTACACACATCCGCCGCACTACAAAAGTCCCCAGGTTGCATATTAAAACATCAGGAGCGACATCGGGGTAGATACAATTCAGAATCGTAATAGCATCTTCTTCCCGCAAGATGCGGCCACCTATCCTCATGATTAATTGATCCAAATTTGGATCAGGAAGGAAATCATAATTCCTCCTAGTAGCTCAGATAGTGGCGTCATTGTGTGGGGGGGGGGATCTATCTCGTCGATTCTGAGATGGGGGGAGGAGCCTCAGAAGATGCGACAGGGGATGTGGGCACCCCATCTCGGGGAGACTTGCGTGTCTTGGGAGTGGCCGACCTAACAGGAGAGCGAACAAGTTCCTCAGGTTCGAGTCTGATAGCTTATCCAATGCCAGGCAGAACTGACATAGCTGTCGGTTCACTAACGACAAGGACGTCAACGATTTCAACATCATCTATGCCAACTTCCCCATCCAAAGTAATCCCACTGGAGCTTGCACCAGCCTCTTTCTCACGGGCATCCTTATCAAAACGAGCCTTAACGTTTGGAATAGTTGGGTGGAGCGTAGGAGGGCAGCGGCGCTACGACAACCTTAGGAGGATTGGCATCGAGCCTCCTCTGTGATTCAACTTCTAGCTCCACGGCACGCTGTCTCTCTTCATTCAAAGCCAAACCTTCGTGAATGTCTAGGCGGGTTCTGACAATAGTGCTACCACCATCGTGGCATGGTCGAACTACCAGGAATTAAGTAGGAAATCGAGAATTTCGTTCATATAAATGAACGCATGGGATCCTGATGTCCGCAGCGATACCGAGAACTCGCATGAGGCCATCATCAAGTGCTACGACCTGTTGAGGTCCGCGAGGCATACTTCCTGCCGCGACGCGTGTTAGCCACTGAGGGATTCGGTCCAGAAGCGCCTTCCACATGAGCACCCGGCACATACTATCGCGGGGAAACAATATACTTTTGATATGGCGGATTCTTAGTTCGCACCATTGCTCACCTAACGGACAGAGAAACGTTCAGAGCAAATTTAACAATACATAATAAAAATAAAATAAGATTAACATATAATGTTGATATCGGGTATCGACATCTGAAAGTTTATATCAAATTCCCATATCGATTAAGTGATTATTTTATATCGAACGACGATATCAGAAATCGACATCGAAGGAGGTCATATCGAATATGGATATCGAAAGTAAGACCCCACATACGTATCGAATTTCGATATGGATATTTGATATTCGGCCCAAAACGACAAAAGCTCCACAATAAAATAATTACAAGCTGACAAAAGGCGGCGGGGACCAGTTTATATAATAAAATGACTGGGCCCCGCAAGCAATTAATGGTCCCGACGTCGGGGGTATATCGAAACTCAAATTTGATATATAACCGATATTTGTAAATTTTCGACTTTCAGTGTCACAAATTGTCTAGGAAAATGGGGGAGTATCATAGCTCTATTTTCACTATTCCAATTCCTTGTTTGTGTAAGTTGAAAACTTTGGGGGAGTTGTGGAACCCCCCCCCCCCCCCCCCAACAAAGACACGAACCTATGAATCGAGTTTACGAATTATCATTCAAACAATAACTCTTAAACTGGGCGACTACTTGGTATCGGGATATGGGAAATTCCCGATCTAGGCCAGCCCACTCAGCAATACGGGTCCAACACAACAGATATGGGTAATTCCTGATTTGGGTCAACTCACTTAGCAATACGGGCCCATCACAGCGGACCGCCGACCCTACTCTTATTTTTGGATGAGACTCGATATACGACGCTATATCGAGTATCGTATTCGATATGGTACAGGGCGAAAATCTATAAATACCCCGCCCCGCATACCGAGATGGACTAACATTTATTTTTCCTAATCAACCTAATGGCATCGAATATATATATATATATATATATATATATATATATATATATATATATATATATTCGATATCATCCCCGACTTACCCTCGATATCACCTCCGATATTATCTTCAATATCACCTTCGACATTCGCTTCGATATTACCTAGAATATCCCTTTCGATGCCCCCCTCGACAGCACTTTCGACATCATCTTCGACGTCACATTCGATATTATCTTCGATATCCAGTCGGACTTTCCATCTCAAGCATTTGGTGTTCCGTACTAAAGTCGACCTAGAGCTAGCATTAGTGATAGGAGACATAGTTTGTAATAGACATAGCCCTACACTTGTAACCTCGCACTTCGTACATAATCTATGATATGTTCTCAAATTAAGTTATAAGACAAAATTTAATTCGCACTTTTTGGGAATGCATGAAACAAATCAATAAGTGATTGAAGATTATATAGAGACCGTGAAATATTGTGTTCTTGAACAAGTTTACAAGAAAGAGAATCATCAAGGGGTAAAGGTTTTAAGAATGAAACGGAATGTTACAGGTAGGTTTAAAAGAATAAGGAGTTAGATTGATTTGCTCATTTTTACGGGAAACGAAAATTGTAATTTTATTTGAGGAAAGAAAACAATTATTTCTATAATATAGATTAACTTAATCAATTGATAGATTAATGTGGTGGTTAATTTATGTAGGTTTATACATGACACGTGTCATTAAGGAAAGAGAGAAGGGAATATTAAATGGAAATAGAGGAATTTCGCCCACTACCTACGAGATTTAACAAAGAATCCATTGTAAACCAATAACTGCATAACATTTTGGTAAGTATATCATATAGAAACATGTTTTCTTGTGTGACACTATATTTTGTAATGTACGCTCATAAGTTCCACACGTATTAGTTTGATATTATTTCGTCTGGATTACACGAAATAGAAATACGGTACAATTGAGTCTGAAATATACCAAACTATGTTAATCTAGTATAGAAATTGAATAGTTCTAGAACACCTATCACACAGTATGAAATCCAAAATAACTAGAATAACCCTTAAATGCCGAATCTAGGAACTGCTGAACAAAGCTTGTTTGATGTTGAAATAACTATCGAATTTCAGGACAATTGAATAGTTATGAATTCAATATTGAAAACTATCGAACGGGGTTCAATCATTTTTTTAACATATTATGCAGTCTAAGCTAAGGTAGCGGTTGCAGGTTGGCACGTCATGAAAAATAAAATAAGTCTTAGATTGATTGAATCGTGCATACAAGGGTCTTAGCCTTCATATGGAAGAGCTTCATCCTTAGCTTTTGGGAAATGCCGGAGGGTATTCGTTGTGAAGTTGCTCTTTGTCACTCTCATATGAGGCAGAATTAACATACTAGGGTATTAATGTAAAAGAAAAGAAGATTTGTACATGTCCATAGATTATATAGCTACACAATACTAACGGTCTTAATTACTACAGAATGCATCAAATTAATTCTAAACATTAAAAATTAACGTTACACATATATTGAAATGACCACTTCAGAAACAGTAGCTGAGTTCCAAGTTGGTTACATAAACTCAATAAAGCTTCCCCATATATACGCTTGAGTTACAAAGACCTTTTTTTTTTTGGATAATTGGAATTACCAAGAATAAATTAATTAGATTTCGCTGATTTCATGCAGTTGGGCAAGATGTTTACTGATAAATTACGATTCTAAACAAATCCTGAAATCCAGAAGCTTCTACAGGATACGTCAATAATATTCCCATCCTCGACATTCTCTTGTGGTAAGTGTTTGTTTCAGTATTAAACTGGCATTCTTGATCAAACTCTTCCATATGGTCCAAACATTTGCAATGGAAGTCGCCTATAACATATTTTAATTGTTAGATGAATCACAACCGCAGAAGTCCATTACCTTAAAGAAAAGGAAGCATAGTCTTAATGTCACCTTTATATCTCCTCCAGGTACAGTCAGCCTATAACACACAATAGAAAATCATTTCATTTTACCTTTAACTTGGTAGACAAAAGGAATTGTAAGAGGGCAGTACACAAGCATCTTTCGGTCCATTTCTTTTTCCTTTTAATATTAATTTGTTTGTTCATTGAACAGGAAATGAAATAAGAAAAGCATCTTTCGGTTACACTTTTTTTTCCTCTGCGCATGGCGTAAGCTGCATGCCTTTTCGACCTTGTCTGAGGTGTGGGTTAACAGTCCTCACCTACCCAATTAGCCCATTGTGGTTTCTCCTTTGTTTTCTCGGATAGGTAATCTAGCCCATTGAGTTTTTTTCTTTTTTACATCAACTCTCTCTCATATACATGTATATATATATATATATATATATATATATATATATAAGTTTGTAACGAAATCATTGGTTTAATTATATGGATAAACCCACCAGAGTAATGGGGAAAATTTGTAAAATGCACATTTTCTCTTCAACTTTTATATATAAAAACATATTAAGTTAGTTTTTTTACGCACAATTAAGCAAATTCACTACCCTAATTTCGTCTTCCCTTCAACGCTTGTTTGAAAACAATTACTAAGCCATGTGGTGTGGGCATATTTAATTTGGCTGGCCCATCATAGCGAAATTGGGCGGACCTGCTCTTCTAAAAAGCACAGCGATAAATACTTCGAGGCACGGTTATAAACATCTCAAAACATAGTTTCGAGACAACGTTATTTCTATACACGCCCGAGAAATGGAGAAAATGGACCATGCATCCCGAGGCCTATAAATACCTTCAATCTCAAGAATTATGTACGTCATTAATAATGTAGCAATCATTCGCTCTTGCATCGAGAGCTAAATTCGAGACATCTTTCGAGATATCCTTTCGATACCCTAATACTTTGGAGATACCTGAACATCGAAGAATTTGTATCAACTATCAAGACCATGGTATTTCAAGTCCATTACAGTTTTGAGAGACCTACCTTTTGAGGTAGGCCTATATCGACATATCACAATTATGAGAGATCCGATTTCAAGACGTTGTAGGTTTTGAGTCATTTGGAGTTTTCAGTCCAATACAACATTTTTACCGTGCTTAAGGGTGTTTCAAACAAAACTAATCAGTTGTATTAAATTAATTAGCATAGTTTGTATAATTTAGGCCAATTTTATACTTTCATTATCTCCCGTGTAATCCAGACCAATTATTACCAAATTACATGTTAAGGGAGTTCACATAATGTTAGTCATCGTAAGAGATTGTTTGAGATTGTGCTTTAAATATATGGTCTAAGTCTAACCTTTGTATATCGTCTGAATTGATGTTAATATTTCTTATAATCGTGCACAAGTCGACATTTTAATAATCGACTGAAGACAATAGCCCATTTTACCAAGTACTAATTTATGGAATTGTCTTTCATAAGAATAATTGCTTTCTAACTTGAGATGGGATAGTAATGTAATTCTTGTATTAGATCCTAACTCTTAAGATGCAATATTCTGAACAAAATAATATAGACTCGAAAGACTGGATAGAATCATCTCGTTTACTAGACGATCTAGATGTGATCATGTTTCTAATGCCCCTGAAATTTGGAAGAAAAATAAAAATTTATTGTTTAGTCCTCAAACTTTTGAAAATATCATTTTAACCTCAAACGTTTGAGAGAATTTGCTTTTTATTCCTCGAAACAAAAATTAACCATGTTTTATTATTTTATATGCTTTGAATATCTTTAAGAAATATATTTTACATGTACATATTGATATTGGAGTTTTTAATTACCTAGAAAACCTTACATAAGTAAATATATATAAAATTATCTATTTTTTGATATTTGATTTTATTATAAATAATAAGAATAATATCAGTTCAATGGTTTTGAACTCATCCACATCACCGTTTACATATTGGAATCAGATTTAGTTGGCTATTTATAAAAAATTAAAGTGGGACATTAACCTAAATTGTTAACATGTATAAAAAAGTAAATATGTATATATTTATCTATATGTATTTTGTTTTAATTAGACATATCACATCATAATTCATAAGTAAATGAACAACAATCAGCCATATCTCCCATTTTGATGATTAGAATCTGAATTAGGTGGCTAAGGATAAAAGAAATTAGGGTGGAAATTTAATCAAAATTATGTTAACATGATGTTTTGGCTATATTATTCTTCCCAAACATTTCACACCCAAACCATTTCGGTTTACAAACTTTTTTCCTATTGGTCTCTTCATTTTTGAGTGTACTATCCAAAAACAATCATCCCAATGATTTATTTCATCTTCTTCTATCCAAAAACACCCCCAAAACCTTTGAGGCGCAAAAATTGTACATTCGGCCCTGCACTTTAGAGAAATCATAAATAATAGTAGAAAAATCATTTTTGCACACTGTCTTCGACCACATACTCTCCATGATGTCCTATAACCTTTATATGAAGACATATATCTCAAATAATGTGATTTAGAAGGTCGTAATGTTAAACTGTAGACTGTTGTCTGAAAATGCCAAAGCAGATTCTATGTTTACAACAACTATTCAGCATAACAAACCTTTGTATTTTTCTCCCAATTTTGGTACGCATGTTCATCATGATGTTAGGAAAAAGAAACCACAAGAATATTTGTAAACAAGGTTTATTTGAATATCCGATCAAAGGTAAATACGAGACTGCTATGATTTTTAACTTATTTTGCATGACTTTATGTTCTTAGTTTATGATTGAAAATAATCATCTTGTTACATGATTAATCACTCACACATGACTCTTAAATGATATAAAAATGATTAGAATCACTTTATTATAATTTGTAATCATGAATTAATATTTTTGAGATTTTTCAATAGCATATACATAGTATATTTATCATGTTTAACATACTCTTAGATAAGTTTTATAAGATAATCATAGCTACTTTCATGGTCTAATCATCTAATATGATTATTTATCATAACATAAGCATTTCTTGAACATTTATTCTGATTAGTTTTTATATTTATATTTTTATAAGTTATAAAAACAATGTTATGTAATTTAAAGTAATAAGATTGAAGCAAAATATTAAGTTGTATATTTTACATCATTGCTTCATGGAATATTTGCTTGATGTTGTGATTACAGAAAATCTTGGATTGATCATAGGCTCAAATAAGACTATTTCATAAAGTTAGTTAAGGAATGTATTTTAAAGATTCATTACGCATCGAATTAGATAGTTTATCAAATTTTACTTAATATTATTGCTTGATATCTAAAATGATTTTCTAACAATAGAAAAAATATAGATAATCATAGTTATAGATTTGTACATATGTTTGCTTAAGATAAGCTTCAAGATATCGATTGTGTATACAAAAAATATTTGATATTTAACTTAACCTTATGACTTATCGATGAATTATCATCGATGATATGTGCTATTTACTTAAATTAATATTAGCTACCATTTTTAACAAGAACTTCTTCAAGTTTCATCAACACGAAAGTTGAAAAAAATATATATTTATTGTGGTGAATAAGAAAGATCCTCGGTACAAATAAAGGTAAGGTTCAATTTGTGATTTTGTTCTAACCCAGTTTGGCATCCGGCCCGAGGAACTTGGACAGAAAAGACATTACCCCGTTACCAAATCACGAACAACCTATTATTCATCATATTCATATTTTTTGCATCTCATCTCATAACATGATTACCTTACTCATCGTTAAATCATACTCCATCATTAATTATTTATCACATATTAATTCATAATCAGTGTAATTCTTCAATATTACAATCTCATATGATTTTCTTGAATTGTGCAAAGAGCAGCGAACTATGTTTGAAGCATGTAGCTCAAGGAGAAATGGATACTATCCGATTTACTAGCTTATTTATTTATCACCCATTGGGATGCCTTTGGGAAGTTGGACCTAGGAATTGAGTCGATTTACTGTCGTGCAGTAAGACTTGTGGTTGCAATAAGAACTGTGCCCGCGTGCTGGATCGGCATGTACTCGAGCATGACGCCTGTTTTTTTTTTTTTTTTGCGAGGTCGCTCCTCATTGGGAGGTATAGGGTAGTATATTGGAAGTCATAAGGTTGGATTTGTTTACTGTTAAGCACATATTCATTAACTAATCTGTGAATATTCCAATACGGTTACACAAGTTTCTATGGATAAGATCACTCCTCGAAATATATCAATTGAATAATTCTTAATTCTTACATTGCCAATTGTTTTGTATGAATCTCACTAAGTCATCAAAAACTCATTCCTCGTTTCTTCTGTCTGTCCATTCATCAGGATAAGATCGACGTGTCATCTTGGATCAAGTGGATAATTTTGTCAATCTTGCCTTTTGAAATTTTTGTGTATTAAAAAGGGTTTATCATTAGTACGTAATTAATAAAATTGCCAAATTATTGTATTCACGAGACTTCCATTGTATATATCAAAAGTTATTTTTTATTTATCATAATCTGTATGGTTCATCCTAGACAGTGACACATCTTCCTATGAGATATGTTTTAGTCTGAGTTGGGTAAAGTAACTGATCACCACTGAACCAACTCGGATCGAATCATGGCTTTTGGGACGTGGTCATCACAATGATGGATTAGACCTAACCTGCAACGGGAAATTCTAACCTACTTTATTGTGTAGCATCAGACCACACACATGTGTATGGTTTCACGTGTGTGAGTCTACACAACATGGTAGGTACCCAGCATACCATATTCTCGTTGTCCTTATCCTATGTGCGATTTAAAATTTCCCTTTGTGTTTTTTAGCAATATGAGTATTCAAGTAATCCAAGCGTAATTTGGTACAAGATCGGATTTTATTAACTATTACAAGAGATTACTAAAATAGCCTTCAACCTAGTACAAATTATATCAACTATAGCTAACACTAGCATAGAGATTGACTTTGTCCGAAACACCTACGATGACGCTTGGGTGCCTCTTTTGGATGTCGAATACTCTGGGGATGTCGAATGATGATGATGTCAAAACCTTGGTGATGTCCAAAGTATGCGCGTATGTCGAATGTAATAAAGATGTCGAACTTAAACGGTATCGGAGATGGGATCCATATCGAATGTAATCGTATGTCGAATATAGTGATATATCGAAAGGTGGATTGATATCGAATAAGTGTATTCGGTATGTTGTGTGAACAGTAAATATAATATTAACTAACCTGGCCTTGAATTGCGACGAACTCTGTACCATATCAAAGGTGGGGTCTGCTTCCGGGAATTGTGACGAACTATGTACCATTCGATATGCGGACAAATATTCGATATAGAAGTGGCATATCGGGCATAAATCCCCGATATGCACTGGGCTTGGGCCAGTAATTGGACCGGGTTGGCCTATACGATATTCACTTATATCATGTAGTCACCTAGTTTATAAGTTATCGTTGTAAACGATAATTTTTAAACTAAAACTAAAATGAATTATGGTGTCAATACTAAAATAAAACAATGCATACCGTTCGCGCCTTTACTTAGGATACAACTGCATATACCCAATATAATGGTTTTGTTGAGTCCGTTAAGTTGTGGGGAAAAGACTTTTTTTATGAAAAAATCATAATTTGTTATCGAATTTGATATTAATATCGATCACGGGCCTTGATTTTAAATTAGAGATATTGATATCCCATCGTGGATATACATATATATATATATATATATATCAAATACGATGTCTATATCAAATTGGGGATGTCGATATTGAATTGGAGACGTCGAATCGAATACGGTGTCGATATTGAATTGGGACGTTTCGATGTGGCAGACGAACCGTCCGCATTAAATACGGACTTAATCTTGCCTCCACTATAAATAGGAAGAGGGAGGAGGGAGAAGTCATTTGTATTTTAGCGAGAGCGTTCCATTTTCGGCAAAGGTATGTCAAAATCTTCCTCTATATCGAATATGCCATTTTGACATTGAACCTTCGATATGTAAATTGGATATCGAAAATCATGGGATTCGATATGTAATCCCCAATATCCATTTTTTATATGGATCAGTGCGTAGGCGTTTGCTACACTTAGTGAAAAATTTTAAATTTTTGAAGTGATTACTTATCGGGTTAACTCTTTCTTTGCAGATTTTTATAGCAAGGGGTTAATATCGCACACGCAATTAAATGTGGGTTTTCTGATTTAATTCGAAGTTTGTAGACATATAGGTCTTTTTCGTAAGTGCGCAAGTTTATAGGCATCTTTTATGGTTGTTAGAACATGTCTGAGCCACAAGATCTTAGGTCGGTTTATGAGGGGGCTGTCGCCGTTCATGAGGATGAATGGGCGGGTGTTAATGCTAGTCCACTGCACCCGTTGGGATATGTGCAGGCATCCCAAAGTGACAACGATATAGGGGACACCGAGGATCTAGTAGGTGACTCATCCCATCACAATGAGAAGGGTGATGGCTCCGACGAGTGGTATGATGAAGAGAACGACTATGGTTTAGTCGGGGTAGGTGAAGGAAAGCAGTATAGGACATGAGAGGGATACCAAGATATGGTATCTTGTTTGCCGCATAAACCAAAATGCTACTATGATATATGATTGTGGGATTATGAGATCAGATTCCCCGAGAAGAATGAAAGGATGCATACCCCTCCGGCGGGTCATATCACTATGAATTCCAAGCATTTTATCAATGGCTTGAGGTTCCATATTCATCCTCTGATCAGTACCTTGATGGGTATAGTTTTTTGATGAATTTAGTTAAGTATAATTTTGACCACACATTGTTGGTCAACGGTGATGTATTAAGAGCTGGAGGCTTATCGCCCAACCCTTATAACAGGCCCCATAGCTTGAGTATATTCTTCAATATGTTCTTCTTTCTAGCTCATCTTTAAGGATATATTTGTGTCGCTCTCATATGCTAAAAGTCTGACTTACTTGTTGTGTTGTTCTCGTAGCCGCTCTTGTGACGGGTCACCAAGCGAAGATGCAACAATATGCTATTGCGAGGCGAGCAGCTAGCACTGAGACTGATAGCGGCGATGGCTAAAATCATGTTGTGTTAAAAACTCACGGGCGGACTGGTCACCACACTCAAGCCAGGGATGCTGGTGATTCACAAGGCGACCGGGCAACCAGTCCGCGAGACTAGAACGCGGATCTTGGGGATGTTTCCCCTGGTGAAGCTGGAGAAACTTCCAGTAATCCTCGGGCTACACCTACTCATCACGGCTCAAGATTGGGCTTAGCAGGGCAGAAAATTCCATTTCCTAGGGGACCCTCCACCCCCCGCACATCTGGTCGCGCTACTTTAGGTCCCAGAATTAACATAGTTGCCCATGAGTTCAGAGAAAGCGAAGCTGTTCGTGCTATGGGCACTATCTTCCATATTTTCGCGAGGACTCTATTGATATGGGAGCATGATCGAAGACGAGTCATGTGCCAAGACATTCATGTTTTCTAAGCAGTAAGCGATAATATCTTAATTGGTTTGCATTTTTTTAAATATGGTCATACATGTGTCCTCACCTAACCGGTCGTGTCTCATGAGGATTGATTTTAGGCTGCCAAGTTTATGAAGATAAGTATGACTGTGGCGAATAATGATGAGGTTGATAAGACATAGCCCGTGCTGCAACTAGGGGCCGATATAGATATGATGGCGAACTTTGACCTTACTGCAGCTGATAGGGAATTAGCGGAAAAGAACCTTGCTCTGAGCCAGCTCCAATCTACCAATCAAGTTCTTGCCTCTTCTCAAACGGAGAATCCCAAACTGAAGACCGAGCTCGAACAGACTAAGAAAGACATCTTAGCTGAGAAGAAAAGCAAGGAAACTGCCAAGCTTCAGGTTGAATAAGTAAACTCCGAGAATTCCCCCTACAATCAGAGCTTGCCGAGGCCCTCAAGGCCCTTTAGTTTGTGATAGATTTTTCATTTTTAGAGTATCTAACTCTTTGGAGTAACAATCATTTTTTATTCTTAGTGTTTTCTTTTTGTCGCGTAGGACCCATCGGCTGAGATCAAGGTGCGTATTGCAACGCAGTTCATGTTGAGCAATACATACAAGAAAATCAATGTGAGGTATGGTTACCAAGATCGCTAAGAGTGCATGGAGGCGATCGTGGGGGCAGATCGAGAGGTTGGAGGGATTCGTCGAATGATTCGATACATCCCAAGTAGATGCGACGCTTGGACCCGACGGCAAGCCTCTTGAAGACTCAAACTCTAATAAGGACAACGCCTGATATGTTCGCCAAGGTCTTATAAAAGGAGATCCTGGTGATGATTGGAATGGAGGGGGCGCCTCCGTATCCGAATTAAACGACAATTTTGGCATTGCGTTAACCTTTCTATATATTTTTCCAAAGCACTGAACGATAGTATTTTCTTACCTATTTTTGACCTTGATTATGGGGTAATGTTTGGTATCTTGACCTTTGTTGTCATTATTACGAATATCTTTCAGATTGAATGGTCTGTTGCCTTGTTATTGCGATTTAAGAGAGTGTCTGCCCTCTAGGAATTTATTGTTTTTCTCTACACTTTGGTAGATACTAGTTAAGCTTTACTAGTCGAGGTAGCCTTCTGTCGTACCCCGTAGGATAGAAGATACTTTACATGTCGAGGTAACCTTTTGTCGTACCCCGTAGGATAGGTCATAGGAGATACTTTATCCGTTAATGCATTGCTAACCGTCTCCGTCCATAGGCATCGTCGATTGAGTAAATGGTGTGTCTTAAGCCTCACTAACGCAACGAGCGAAACAGTTGAGAAACTATCAGAATCTATCCTCGAGGGACTTAGATGGCATGAGTCGAAGGTTCTGATGGCAGGGTTCTAACTCATAGAGCATCAGATCCACGTGGCACTACGAGTCATAAATGACCCTACGATGCCCAAATAAATGATCGTTGATGCTCTCGCTGGTTGCCACCCGATAGTAAAATTAAGCCCCGATACTTCAACAATCCTCGATGATCAGACACGACTCATCAGGAGAAAAATAGCCACCTGGACACAGAACAAGCTAGGTAAGCAAGAAGGTGAAACAGTTTTCCATATCCTATCACTCTACAGTTAAAGCAGACCAGCTGTCGGAAGAGTAAAAGGATCGTCAGCACACAAAAACGCATGGTGTCCCCTCAAATCCATGCATAGCAACAACTGCCCCCTCTTGTAACCTTATAAATATCACCATTGCTAGCAGAAGAAATGGAGGTGAAAAAAAGAAAATAAAATACCAAAAGAGAATTTTGTGATTAATAAAATAGCTAAGATAAAACAAATTATATCTCCAAGGGGGCCAAGTTTGGGGAGGGCATTCCGACACTTCAAATTTGATATTGAAAAATCATGTGTTAACAAAATCAGGTGGAGAAACAAGGATCGCGCATTCCTCAAACTCCTTTGTGCATGTCCCCTCATCGAGCACATGCTTACCCACCGGAAGATATGGGATACGATGGAAGACCTCATAATTCTATGATCGGTCGGATGGAGGAGATGCGCTAAAGGCATGTCCAAAATCCTTTTAACCATCCCATCGGAGAATCTACTCTGTGGAATATCGTCAATCACTTGAGACGTGAAATGCAAAATATGAAAGGACTATCACCCCTGGCAAGGAACCGGTATTCCATGGATCTCCATTTATTCTGTAGGTTGCACAAGCGATAGTCCCCCTAAATATGAGACCAGCTAATTTGCCACTCTATTCAGGAGAAAAATATGGAAGAGAACTGTAAGATTATGTCAATCGGTACATAGCCATAATGGATTTAGCATCGGTGCCCGACTACGCCCTCTGCAGAGTGTTCTGCACCACTTTGACAGGACGGGTGCAATCCTAGTTCATGCGGACACCAGCAGGTACGATCTCTAACTTCGAACAGCTGGCCTGTCTTTTTGTCAGACAGTTTGTATGCAACAGGCGATACCCGAAATCCGCATGTCATCTGCTTACTATTAAAAAACAGAAGGATGAATCTCTAAGGGACGTCATGAAGTGATTTTCGGATGAAGCCCTCGATGTACCCAACGTAGAACCATCTATGATTGCAGACATCCTAGCACAGAGCTTGCATTCAGGGAGTTTCTTCCGATACTTAATTAGAAATCGGGTAAGAGACATGAATGAACTCATACAAAAAGCCGAGACATACATTCTCATGGAGAAAGCTGAGAATTCTAAAATGAAAGTCGAAAACACGGACAACAGCAATAAAGGGAAAGAGAAAGAGGACAAGGTGTAATTGCAGCAAAAGGATAACCGGGGAATAGTAAAAAGACATCTACGGTCGATCCCTCTGCCCGCTTTAACAATCACCCCAACTGAGGTATTAAATGTGATGAAAGGGCACAAAGACTCCTCCTGGCCCTGACACATCCGACAACCCTACTAAAAGAAAGACTCTAGAAAGTTCTGTAAGTATCACAAGGTTTACAAACATACTACATATGGTTGTACTACTTTGAAAAAAGAAATACACCTACTATTGGATCTGGGATACTTGAGAGACTATCTGAGTGAGAATAGAAGGGGTAATCAAGCACCCGATGCACGTAAAAAGGCCATGAATGAGGAGGAAGATGTTGTTAAAGAGACCCGTCAAGTGAAAATAGAAGAGGAAGAATATCTATATCGCATGCCTCCTCCCCCGGAGTCATATGAAGACAATCCTTCATCAGGCAGGACAGTCAATATGATAAAAGAATGAGATATTACGATCATTCCACCAGGAAGGAAGAAGAAGTATCTCAAAGAGGCCCAAAAATCGGAACAAGGGTTGCCAGTTTGTTCACTGCTGGGAGCTCGGCTCCCGGTCATTTCCTTCGGGCCAGAAGACTTGAAAGGCATCGCATACCCCCATGAAGATCCTTTAGTAATAACCGCAACCATAATGGGGATAGAGGTTCAAAGAATCTTAATAGACACTGGGAGCTCCGTGGATGTGTTGTTTACGCCAACCTTCAGTGCCATGGGATTAAAGAAAGTTCTTCTGAAACCAACAGAGGTGCCCTTGGTAGGTTTCTCCGGGGAATACAGTCGCACACTGGGAATGATAACATTACGTGGGAGATGGAGCTTTGCGGCGTATGGAGCACATAAAGTTTTGGGTAGTGGACGCTTCTTCTCGGACCTATAATGTAATATGCGGAAGGCCTTCGATACACACGTTTTAAGTAACTCCCTCCACCTTCCACCTTAAGATCAAATTCCTCACCATGTCAGGGATCGGGGAAGTAAGAGGAAGTCATGTCAAAGCTAGTGAATGCAGCATGAATGCCATTTCATGGGAAATAGAAAAAGAAATCACTGCTCCCGGCAAAAACAAAAAGTAGAAGAAGTCAAAGTGCAACTCGTAGAAGAGTTGAACCTCATAGAAATCGTGGAGGGTGATGATAGTAAGAAAGTTAAAATAGGAACGGAAATGGACCCCATAGTAGAGCAAGAAGTAGTCACCATCTTAAATGAATATAGCCATCTCTTTGCTTGGGAAGGAGGACCACCGAAACAAATCAGTCCTGAAATATGCAACACTACCTTAACGTGAAGCCCACCGCAAAACCTATACGACAGAAGAAAAGAAACATGGATCCCGAAAGAAATAAGATCATCAGATCTGAGATACACGCTGGTGAGTTTGCATCAGATAAGAGAATTCATATACCCGAAATGGTTATCAAATGCGGTGCTGGTCCCCAAGAATGGGGGAAGATGGCGAATGTGCGTTAATTTTACTAATCTAAATTACGCCTGCCCAATGGACTGCTACCCCTTACGGAGCATCGATCAGTTAGTAGATTCCACCAAGGGGCGCTCTCTTATCCACGATGGATGGAGATCAGGGATATAACCAAATACCGATGGCGAAAGCAGATTAAGAGAAAACTAGTTTCATTACCGACGCCAGAACCTTCTGCTACTTGGTGATGTTGTCCGGGCTTAAACATGCGGAGGCCACATACTAGAGGCTAGTAAACCTAATGTTTTCCAAACTTATAGGGGAACCTATGAAAGTTTATGTATATGATATGTTAAGAGCAAAGACGCGAGTGATCATCCTCGAGACTTGAAGAAGGCATTGGCCATCATGGATAGCATCAAAATGAAAATAAAGCCCAGCAAATGCTCGTTTGGAATCAGAGGTGGAAATTTCCTATGGTTCATGGTGATCGAGAGAGGGATAGAAATGAATCCCGAAAAGGCCAAAGCCATCATAGAGATGAAGGCACCCGAAACTGTCAAAGATGTCCAGAAACTCACAGGAAGAATATCATCATTCAGACGATTTATTTCCAGATCCGCGGAGAAAGGGTTGCCGTTCTTCAAAATCTTGAGAAACATCAAAGATTTACGATGGGGCTCTCACTGCGAGAAAGCTTTCGAGGACTTGAAAAAGTATCTTGTAAGTCCGTTATTACTGGTAAACCCAATACCTGAAGATAATTTTCTCTTGTACGTGTCAGCAGGAGAGGAAGCAGTTAGCGTCGTACTAGTAAAAGAGCAAGTAATGGAACACTTGCCAATTTACCATGTCAGTAAAACATTACAGGGAGCGAAAAGAGGTACACTCAAATGGAAGGATTGGTGTGGGCACTAGTAACCGCAGCAAGAAAGCTACGCTCATATTTCCTCTCCTATCAAATATTGTCTTTACACGATACCCTTTGAGAAATATTCTCAATCGACCCGCGGCTTCGGGGAGATTAATGAAATAGGCAGCAGAGTTAAGTGAATATGATCTCTATTACGCTCTACGACCCGCCATTAAGGCACATTTACATGCTGACTTCATCGTATAAATGGTGGAACCAAAACCTGGAGATAGCCAACCCTTGTGGCATGTCTTTGTTGATGGATCTTCAGTAGGAACCCATGGGGGTGCAGGGATAGTATTTAAAAACACGGAGGCAGAAGAGAAAGTACTCCATTTTGCCGTAAGAATTGACTATCCCCTATCTAATAATGAAGATGAATATGAAGCTCTGTAATTGGCATGAGGTTGGCTCAAGAAGGAGAAATTAAGCGATTAATAGTCCATAGTGATTCACAGTTAATCGTGCAATAATTTAGGGGGAATTTCTAAGCCAATGAGGAACGAATGAAAGCATACACACAAACGGTTCAACGAAGAAATGAGTTGTTTGAAGAATTCCAAGTAATCCAAATACCACGGTAATTTGACAATAGATCGTATATATCGAATAGGGTCGATTACAAATGTAATACAACGAGTTTATCTCAAACTATGTCTATTATCACTAGTTATATGATGACTTTAGTCTGGAACTCCTGGTACTCGAAGTAGAGGTTCAACCAGACAGCCTTACTGATATCGTAGGTGATATCGAGAGTATGTCGAGGATAATGTCGAAAATAATCAAATATATCGGGAATGATATCGGGGATGATTTCAGGTCAGATACGTGATGCAATGTCAAACTCTGTATCAGGTAATATACCAGAGTCTATATTGAAAGTAATATCGAATATGAGTATTCGATATAGGCGGGTGGATCTAGGTATTAATTGTGTGTCTTCTCGGTATGTGAGATGTGATATTTATAGAGTTCGCATTGTACTATATCGAAGGTGAACTTCGATATGTACGTCGGGAATGATCCCCGATATAGCTAATCGGCCTGGTATATGGCTGGCCCAATACGAGAAATTTCTTTATCACACGGTTAGAGAACCAAGAGGCAAATACCCTGTCAAAAATAGCTACCCAGTTTGTGGTAATAACGCGACAGACTACGCTCTTACAGATTACAAGATCCGAAAAAGAAGAGCCAGAAATCACGGGAGCCATCCTGTGTCGCGAGAGGATGGATGAAAGCCATCAAAACCTACCTGGAAAATCCTGAAAGGTTTGTGTGCGATAGAAAGGAGAGTCAGGCGATGGAAAGGAAAGTTGCCCGCTACTTCTTATACGAAGGAAGTTTATACCGAAGGTGTTACTCCAATCCACATACCAGGTGTCTCAATGAGCAAGAGGCGAAAGTGGTAATGAGAGAGATGCATGAAGGAACTAGCGGCGATCACTCAAGAGGTTCCAGCATGGCGATTCGAATCATCCGACAAGGGTACTATTGGCCCACCATGGTGCAAGAGTGCAAAGAATACGCTCAACGATGCCAAGCATGTCAGATCCATGCATCACAAATCCATGTACCCGCTGCCCCATGGGAACCCAACCTCTTAGCCCTTTCGAGAAATGGGGAATTGATCTAGTGGGACCACTCATTCCCAATGCGGGACAAAAGAAATTCCTTTTAGTGCCAGTTGACTACTTCACTAAGTGGGTAGAGGTAGAACGGTTAGCAAAGATAAATTCTTGCGATGTCATCAATTTCTTATGGAGAAACATACTCTGTAGGTTCGGCATCCTTTGGTATTTGGTCAGTGATAACGGGCTCTAATTTGATAGCGAAGAACTAGAAAAGTGGTGCGCCCATTGGAAAATCAAGCATCGATTTGCCTCCGTAGGATATCCCCAGGGCAACGGACGGGTAGAAAGGACTAACTAGACGCTACTCAAGAATATGAAAGCTCTACTCGATTGGCACAAAGACAGATGGGTGGAGGAGATTCCTGGTATCTTGTAGGCCTATCGCGCGACATCGAGCACATTCACTGGAGAAACCCCATACAACATGGCATATGGTTGTGAAGTCGTGATACCGCCAAAAATAATAGCTGAAAGTTGGCGTGTTAAAGAATATGAAGAGGCGAGCAATAGCTCCAACTTAGCCCTCGCTTTGGATTTACTAGAAGAAAGGAGGACACGTGCAACAGTAAGAATGGAGGGTTACAAAGCACACACGGCTTGAGATTACTATAGAAAAGTCAAGACTATAACCTTTCAAATAGGAGATATTGTGCTTAAAAGAGTGGGAGCCACGAGGAATGTGGCTAAGCTACAGCCAAAGTGGAAAGGACTCTACAAGGTGTGCAAGATAGGGCAAGCCACCTATTGGCTAAGCGACATGGAAGGTAATGTATTCACTAAAACCTAGAATGCAGTCAATTTGAGGAAATATTATGCTTGATAAAATAGAAATAGGTAATCAGCGAGAATTGTCATAGATGTACATGTAAATAAACCGTGGGTAGTAAAGATGGTGTTTTATTAGAGAAACAGTAAGTGCCCGAAAAGACAGCAACTACGCAAAAAGAAAATTGCACACTACTACAACACTTCACCTAGATACCACAACAGCCATCTTAACCACGACTTATTTATATACACATACTTAAAACAGGGTGAATATCACACAAAGATATATACAAAAACACAGAACAATATCATTACTCTAACAGAGGGTGTTTTCCCTCTCGGATAATGCGTCGGCGTGTTCGAAGGTCAAATCCACTTGATCCATAAGGGTCACTGTCGGGATAAATTGTCATGCGAAGAGGAAGGAACAGAGTAGTCCACTGGTAACGGACGTACAAATGTCCGGGTCAGGGATAGTTAAGCTTGAAGAAAATTCGGGAAGAGATCTTACTGCCTCTTGACATATGCGATAACCAATCAGAACCGTCTCTCTCATATCCTCACGAAGGGTCTCACGCATCTGAGAAAGGCTAGGGATAGCCATCGTGGCTTCTATGCGAGCTATCAGTAAAGCCATTTCCATGCGATTTCTGCATTTCCTCAATCTTGCAACAGGCGACAGGCATCTCTATAAGTCGTAAGCAACGCAATCAGTTCATCGGAAACGTTAATTTGTGCCTAAAAGCATCAATCCTCTCATCAAGATCTAGAGAATAGTCTCGCTCAAGGGAAATGAGAAGTTCTAAGTCACACGCCTTCTCTTTGGCATCCTTCAATAATCCCTGCAACACTCCTTCGTCAGCCTCCTCTTGCACCTTTAGATTTTCAATCTTCTGGTGGGCCTCGGAAAGATCTTTTTCCAAGTCATCAAGATGGCAGAATAAGAAGCCCACATTTTCTAAAGTGTAGTCCTTATGTGATACAAGGGCTCTCGTACAAGGTACTCTTCACTTCGGTCTTCACTTGTCTCGTTCTCCTGTAAACTCTCTTCGTTCCTTCACTGATGTCGATTGGGGAGGATGTCCGGATACTCGTCGGTCTACCTCGGAATATTGTGTCTTTTTGGGGGATAACTCAATCTCTTGGTCCTTAAAACGCCATGCCATCTTATCTCGTTCCAGTGCTGAGGCCGAATATCGAGTTGTTGCTAATGTGGTTTCTGAAGCTTGTTGGTTAAGAATCTTTTATTGGAGCTTCGTATTCCGCTTTCCACGGTCATGGTAGTTCACTGTGATAATGTTAGTGCTATCTACCTCTCAAAAAAACTCCGATTCAGCATCAATGCGCTAAGCACATTGAACTTGACATCCATTTTGTTAGAGAAAAGGTTGCGCGCGGTCAAGCTCGTATTCTTCACGCCCCGTCCCGTTTTCAAATTGCGGACATCTTCACAAAGTGATTGCCTCGGGTTCTGTTTGAAGAATTTAGGTCCAGTCTTAGCGATCGTGAATCTCCCGCTTCGACTGCGGGGTGTATTAGACTAATTAATTATTGTATATAATTATTCTCCATATTGTGCTAGACTAGATATCTTACCTTATTTAGGTTTCCTTGTAAGTTCTATATAAACTACATTGATGAATGAAATACACAATGTTTATTTCCTACAGTTTGATTGAGGACCATGAAGATGTTTCCAACATTTGAAAATTGCAGAAAACCCCCAAACAACTTTATACTACTGGAAGAGCACCAAGATTTTCCAAAAACTTATCACAGACTCCACAAATTTTAACTTGTTGAAATTGTTTACGCCAATTTTACCTTTTTCGGTGATTTATATCTAAGACATAAACTTCTGAGAATCTTATAAAATTCAATAAATATTCCAAAACAAAAAAAGAGACTTTACAAGTGTTCCAAAAATCTCATTTCCCTCATTAGTAGTTTGAGATTGAATTTATCGGTGTATAGCACGAGCTAAATTCCATTCTTGTGGGGCCTGTTGGCCAATTTTATTTTACCAAATGCAGTATTAAAGAAAGAAAATAGGGCACAATAGACAAATCCATAGATGAACGACCGCAAACTTCAAAACTTATACAGTGTGTGTGTGTTATTAATTAACTTATTAATAATTAGAATTTAATTTAGTAAAATTCCAAATTAAAAATAAAAATAATCAATTTAATTTTTAAAAATTTAATTTGACACTTGTCAATATTTAATTAGAGTAGACAAAATTAATTTGTCTACAGCAAGTTCCTGCAAACTTGCCTAGAACAAACAACGAATCCATATATCTTAGTAACTTCTAAGGGAATGTCTAATTCGCTTTCTCAGATTTCGGTATAATTATGACGTTTGCCTGGTACTGTCATATATACAAAAACGTTTGTAAATTCAAAGAATATGAGAAATAAGTTTGAATTATTAGACTCCTAAATTGAACCTTAATAGAGCGTCACTAAAAATATTCAATCTAAGCTTTTATGAAAATTCAGAAGTTCCTGCGAGTATACGAAACTTTAAAGCCTGTCATTGTAATTATCTCTAGTTACAACTGTTAGATTATTCGGATACTCCTCAGATAGTTAGGATACGATTATCTTTTTTATTCTTATCTCTTTATTTAGATTTACAGAATTACAGGGATAAACTTCTATCCTCACCTCTTGTAGAGTTTGTACGTTTTGTATTTAAATGAGATCAATACACACAGATTGGTAATTAAGCCAATCTCTTTCAGCATTATATTTTCTTTATTTTACTTTATTTTACATGGTATCAGCTGGGAATTAAAAGTCAATACTTTTTTTTCCTTCCTGGTATACGCTTCCGCACAATGTCTGAAACTCCAGCAAATGCTTCTACCAACAACAACTTGAATGGATCTTTTAATCCACACTATCCATCACCTGTCTCTTTCAAACTTGAAGGACATAACTACTTGGGATGGCAATCTTTATTTTTGCCATTTTTACGCAGCAACTCACTGATGGGGTTTGTGGATGGTTCAGAACCCGCACCCAACAGACTTTTGCCCGACAACACTGTGAATCCAGCTTACAGTCTTTGGTGCCGAAAAGACCAAGCTCTTATCGGTTGTATCCTTTCCTGTATCTCTGAGTCTTTGGTTAACAGTTTGTATGGCAAGGACACTTCGTTCAAAGTCTGGAACACGTTGCTCAATCGTTTCTCTAGTCAGTCACGTTCTAGGATTGCTCACCTCAAGCGTCAGTTACAGACGATTCACAAGGTAACCGTGCAATTTTTGAATATCTCCAGACCACAAAAGTATTAGCGGACCAGTTAGCAGCAGCAGGTAAACCAATAGATGATCAAGATTTAATCTCCTTCGTTCTTGGTGGTTTGAATCCTGAGTTTAATCCGTTCATTACCTCGTACAACTTTGCTTCGCGAGACAAAGATCTCTGTCTTGAGGATTTCAATGCTGAGCTTTTGAGTTATGAAGCATTGATTGACTCTCAGCGTGCTTATTTCAATTCTAATACACCGCATTTTGCGTTGATTGCTAACAAGCAGAAAAGTAATGTTCCACAGAAAAAAAGATCACAGGTGTCGACAAGTCGGCCTATGCCAAACAATAGGAATATTACTCTGTCTAGTTTTCAGCAGGCTACAAGGCAAACACAGGGGAACAGACATGTCTGTCAAATATGTGACAAAACAGGTCATACGGCTCTTGACTGCTATCATCGCTTTGATTTTTCATATCAAGGTCGTCATCCTCCTGCTGAACTTGCAGCCATGGTAGCGGAATCAAATGCTACTTCTGAACACCAAGTTTGGTACGCTGACAGCGGGGCTAATGCTCATATAACATCATCCGCAGAGAATCTCACTCAACATCAGCCCTTCACTGGACATGACATTGTGACTGTAGGTAATGGTTCTGGTTTATTAATCAAAAGCACTGGTTCTACATCTTTGAAGATAGGACATACCACATTCAATTTCACAAATATTCTCCATTGTCCTCACTCATCTACCAATTTACTGTCTATAAACAAATTATGTTTAGATAATAATTGTTATTTTGTACTAACCGGTTCTGACTTTACTGTGAAGGAGAATCAGACAGGACAAATGCTACTCCACGGGCAAGTTGAAAATGGGCTATATCCTATTGCTGGAAATAAAGGTATTCAAAATAAATTACAATGTTTAACCACGACCATAGGAGCTACCACCTCAGTGGACCACTGGCATTCACGGTTAGGACATCCGTCAAAGTATGTTTTGGAGCTTTTAGCTCGTCAAAAGTCTTTGTCATTGTCAAATGCAGTTAATAAGTTGAGTTTTTTGTTCATCTTGTCCGTTAGGAAAGGCTAAACAATTACCTTTTTCAGATTCCACTCGAAAATCTATTGTTCCTTTATCTTTAGTTCATTCAGATGTATGGATTTCTCCAATACCGTCTGTGAGCGGGTGCCGTTATTATGTTAGTTTTGTTGACGATTTTTCGAGATTTAGTTGGATTTATTCGCTTCACCACAAGTCTGATGTGTTTGCAACATTTCTCAAATTCAAGTCACTTGTTGAGAATTATTTTTCATGTTCCATAAAACAGTTACAAACAGACAATGGTGGAGAATTTCTATCTAAAGAATTTATGGAGTTTCTATCTAGAAATGGCATTTTTCATAGGCTAACATGTCCACATACATCTCAACAGAATGGAATTGCTGAGCGTAAACACCGTCATATACAAGAAATAGGATTAACCTTGCTTGCTCAATCAGGTCTCAGAAAAAAATATTGGGTCGATGCCTTCCAAACAGCAATCTTTTTAATAAATAGGTTACCGACAAAAGTCTTAGGACAAAAGTCGCCGTATAGCATGTTACATAATAAAGAACCAAATTATTTTGAGTTACGTATTTTTGGTTGCTCGTCTTACCCTCTCTTGAGACCATATCAGCCACATAAGTTAGCCTTTAAAAGCAAAAAATACGTGTTTATAGGATATTCTACCAATCAAAAGGGGTACCGTTGTCTCGACTTAGACACAGGTAGAGTGTACATTTCTCGGCACGTAATTTTTGATGAAGATCAATTTCCCGCTAAGGATATGGCTCCAAATTCAAACTCCCGAATGACTGCGTTGCCAACTGAACTCCAACTGGTAACTTCATTTCCAGTTTTGCCAAATACATTATTTTCTAATTCTTCTCCACTTCCAGCAGCTTCTGATAACGTGTGTTTTCCCTTTGAAAATTCAGAAAGTCATTCAACCAATGATTCTTTAAATCCATCTGTTACTTTTCCTGATGTGGACACACCAATTCCTTCTCCTATATCCAATGAACAAATTCCCATTAGTCCACCTCCCATCGGCGATAATCATCCTACTCTTGAACCTGCTCATCATGATCAAATATTAATAAATCCACATGTTCCTTCATCCATTACAACACGTTCTAAAACTGGTAATAGTAAACCAAAACATTTCCCTGATTACAAAGTTTTTTACTCTACAAGACATCCTTTGTGTATGTTCTCTAGTGTTTTTAATGAACAAGAACCTACTTGCTATACAAAAGCAGTGTCTAGTCCAGAGTGGTGTGCTGCTATGCGATTGGAATTCAATGCATTGATGGAAAATGGCACTTGGTCGTTATGTCCTCGACCTTACAATAAGCACGTGGTTAGAAATAAATGGGTTTATAAAATCAAGAGGAGGCCTGATGGTGCTATCGAACGACACAAAGCGAGACTAGTTGCTAAAGGCTTTGATCAAAAGAGTGGCATCGACTACCATGATACATTTTCTCCGGTCATCAAACCAACCACCATTCGACTGGTTTTATCACTTGCTGTCACATATCATTGGCCGATTCAGCAATTAGATGTGTCCAATGCTTTCCTTCACGGCATTCTTGACGAAGAGGTGTATATGGAACAGCCGAGAGGATTTATTGATGAAACGAAGCCCGATTATGTTTGCAGGCTTCATAAATCTTTGTATGGTCTTAAACAAGCTCCCCGAGCTTGGTTTATGAGGCTCTCTCAATATCTTATTGAACTTGGCTTTTCAGATTATACAGTTGATTATTCTTTGTTCACGTTGCATGTCGATCAACATCAAATTTTTGTCTTGATTTACGTTGATGACATTTTAGTAACAGGTTCAAGTCCTTCAGCTATCAAGAGCTTTATTCAGCAATTACAACTTGAGTTCCATGTGAAAGATCTCGGCCAGATCCATTATTTTCTAGGAATTCAAGCTTCGAGGGACGAGAAAGGCCTTCACTTGCGCCAATCGACGTATATCTATGATTTATTAGAGAAGACAAAAATGCTTGGTGCTAAGCCTCTTTCGTCACCCACAATATCAGGTTCCAAACTTTCTGCTGAAGAAGGAAACATTTTAAATGATGATGGAGAATACAAACGTATCATAGGTGCCCTACAATATTGCACCATTTCGCGTCCCGGCATCAGTTATGTCGTTAACCAATTATGCCAGTTTATGCATAAACCAAGGGAACCTCACTGGTGTGCAATGAAACGTGTCCTTAGATATCTTAAGGGCACGATCGACTATGGCTTGTCCTATTCTCCTTCCTCTATATCCTTAAATGCCTTTTGTGATTCCGATTGGGCAGGTTCCCCTGATGATCGAAAATCCATCAGTGGATACGGTGTGTTTCTTGGCCATAATCTTATCTCATGGAGTGCTAAGAAACAACGGTAGTTGCACGATCAAGCACTGAAGCAGAGTATCGATCTATGGCCTTGGCTACTGCTGAAGTTTATTGGATCAGAATGTTACTACGAGACCTACGTGTTCCCTTATCTTCACCTCCAACTCTTTGGTGTGATAACATGGGCGCCATTTCCTTAGCTTCAAATCCAATGTTCCATGCTCGTACGAAACATGTCGAAGTAGATTATCATTTTATCAGAGAAAAAGTTGTGAATAAGGACATTTTGGTACGCTATATATCTACACAAGATCAAGTAGCCGATGTCTTCATGAAGGGTCAAACTGCTATCCGTTTTAACTATCTGCGTTCCAAATTGATGGTGACTCTTCCTCCCATCAATTTGGGGGGGGGGGGGGGGTGTTAGATTATCCAAATACTCCTCAGATAGTTAAGATACGATTATCTTTTTTATTCTTATCTCTTTGTTTAGATTTACTGAATTACAGGGATAAACTTCTATCCTCACCTCTTGTAGAGTTTGTATTTAAATGAGATTGTATTTAAATGAGATCAATACACACAGATTGGTAATTAAGCCAATCTCTTTCAGCATTATATTTTCTTTATTTTACAACTGCAACAGTAAAGTGAGGTCACACCATAAAAGGAACAGCGATATTATAGCAAGCCTTCCAATCAACAAAGCAATTATAGTTTTGTCGTAATGAAAAAATGGTCAGATACCAACAATACTGGGAAGATTAAACAGAAACAAAACCTTGTTTTCCTGCTACAATAGAATTTAATAAATACAAGAAATCGTGATGCCAAAAGGAAACAAAAAAAGTAGGTTACTTCATACAAGGCTACGGACTCAGATCTGCTGATAAGAGTAAATTCCATGAAAGATATCTCACAGGCCAAGGAATGCACATTGCTTTCTCGCATGTTCTGGGATCAACTTTCCAAGAAACTCCACCGGTACACCTTTCAGCTCTAATCAATTGAGAGTAGAACGAAGAAATCAAAAAAAAGATAACTCACATGAAGAACTTCAGAAGAAACCAGCAGGAAATACAGAAGCATGTCACAAGGAGAACTTACCATGTGGCTTAAAGTTGAATAATGGGGGAAGGAAGCGCCCATTTGGTAGGCGAACATTTGGATCACGTAACTCATTAAAGAATGGGTGGATCAAAGCCTCCAGCTGCATACAACCGAATAGCTTGAGATATTGTATGACCAGTAAGTAGCAGCACTAAGAAACTACTAAAAACTTGCAGGAAATCCGTACTGTCCACTCGGAAAGTAATTTAAGGTTTCATTATAGTATAAAAGATGAAAATAATTATGGACCACCATGAATTTATAGCGAGCAACTTTTAAACCAAGATAACAACTCCCGCAAACTCACCGCTGTGCTTCGTAGGTTTGGGGAATACTGAAGCAGTCTGGAAACAAGATCAACAGCTTCTGGTGGCATGCGCTTGTGGAAGATCTGAAATGAAATTTGTAGAGTGTCAGGTTTACAATATAAAGAACACGGTCATGACAAAGTGGCTCAATAAGAATATCCAAATTACCTTGTGCCATGGGTGAGCTTTGATTTGAGGAAATTTAAACTCCGTGTAGTTGGGATTCATACATTTGATCTCCTCCCTTGTTGGAGTGCCGAGAACCTAAACCAAGACAAACATGACCACACTGAGCATCTAATTGCTTACAGAACAAGTTCATAAGAGACTATGAACAGCAATAGAAACTTTGATCTAAAAAAAACTACATTTCTATCACGTGCGTAAATAAATCATTATTACCTTAATGATTTCCACAAGCTGGTCTACTCCGCTCTCACCAGGGAAAAGGGGCTGAAATTTTCATGCAGAAATTTTAGTTTCTGTAACACAGCAAGTTTATCTTTCAAAACAACTTGGACAACAGAAAACTTAATTGCCAACCTGTCCAAGCAATAATTCAGCCAAAACACATCCTGCAGACCAGATGTCAATTGCAGAAGTATACTCCGTCGCACCAAAAATTAGTTCTGGAGCCCGATAATACCTTGAGCATATATAAGAAATGTTTGGCTCTCCTTTAACCTATAAAGTTTTTATCCAAACAAAAAGTCAATTAACGTACCCCAACAATAAAAATGGGAAGAGATGTTAACATGAGAAATAAATGGTACGCACCAATACTTTTGCACTTCCAAAGTCACATAGTTTCACCTGGTGAGTATGAGGATTGACCTGTGAACCACACACAATAAGAAGATGAATAAGTTTAAATTTACCAGTTCTTTGTTAAAAAGTCGATGGAGCTAATTTACACATTAATCCTCTTTCACAACAGACAGATACACTCACCAATAAATTTTGAGGTTTAATGTCTCTGTGGCATACGCCAATGCTATTGTGGATATAAGCCAGTGCTCTAAAAATCTGCGAGGAAATGAAACATCTCATTTAATAATAAGGACTTGCCTGGTAAAAATTGTTAGCAAATTGTTATATAGCTTCATGTGAAATATAATAGATCAAATCAAGCATACCTGATAGGAATAAAGCTTCACATATATCATTGGCATCCTCTGGCTCATCTTGTTATAATGTCTAATCACCCGATGGACGGTCTCGGGAACATACTCGAGTACCAAGTTAAGGAAAAGTTCATCCTTTTCGGTCGTGGAAAAGAAGCAATGCTTCAAAGACACGACATTAGGGTGGTCTAGCAGGCGCATGGTTTGTAGTTCACGGTTTTTGTAACGCTTGTCTTGAAGAACCTTCTTTATTGCAACAGTTTCACCTGTTTCTAAGCATTTCGCCTGCGGAGCAATATAATCAAATTTACATAAATGACTCAATCTCCCATAACAAGTGAGAATCTAGAAACATGTATGTAAGGCAATTCCTACAATTTACCTGAAACACTACTCCGAACGAACCCTGTCCCACAATGCGCTCAGCCATATAGCTGATTGTCTATAAATCAAGAAAGAAAAACAGTCAGACAAGATAACAAACAATGCCAGAATATTATATTATAGCATTTACAAAAATTTGACCTGCTTGGGTTGGCCATTTCTGCCCCCAATCGTAGTTACAATTATATGACCAGTTTCAGTTCCATTACCATCTACAACAGCTGGTTCCATATCCTACAAACCAAAATAAAGTAAACCCTTTTCACTATAATATATATATATATAACATGAGATGACGATAAATTGCAGATAATGACAGTCACTTAACAAAGGAAATAAGTAGAGAGGTGGGTGGGTCTGTTACCTTGTCGTCCTTAAGCTTCATCTCATTCAAGTCATCTGGTAACCTATCGAGAGCGGTCGGATCTCTAATACCAGATGCTGCAGGACCTACACTTACGGAGGTCATGCTTGCCTTATTCTCAACAATTAAGGAAAGTCTGGCTGGGCAACAATTTATTATTTATAGTAGGGGACTCTGCAAACAGTTATTTAAAGGTTAAAGTTTAAAGTTAGAACAGACAGACACTGGGCAAACAAACTGAACTATTAAAACCCTTAATAGATTTTTTTTTCCAAAATACTGGTTATATAAAAAAAAAAAAAAAAACACTACCAACATATAGATCAAAACTGCAATATATATAGAGATATTAACATACAGAATCAGAAAAACTTAATTGAAGATTCGAATAATCTTTTATTAGATTAACAACGAGATCTGAACAAGTAAGTAATATTCATTCAAGTCTGAGCTAGAGGGAAAAGGAAAAGACAAATAATATGCAACCAAGTATGAATGAATGAATACAACAAGTTCAAATCTGGAATAAGAAAATAAGGAAAGTAAACTCTAAAACCAATAACTACAATCTACAGTTTCAGCTAAGATCCACATTAAACCAAATCAAGTTAAGAAATAAGAAGAAATTGGTACCCAATGGAAAGCGAAAAGCTTTCGCCGGTGAAACGTACAGATCCCAGAAATCAATCAACAGCAAAGCAACTTCTTCTTTACTTTATTTATATATTATTGGTGCTTGGTTGGTTTTACTTTTAGGTAATTATGTGTGTGAATGAAGAATAGGTACTAGGTATTTATTTGTTGATGGCAGTCAGTCACAAAAGAAAAAGATGACAAAGGGAAGAGAGCATATAAAATAATGATGATGGAGTTGTTAGTTTTACCTTATTATTATTATTGGTGAAATGAAATGTGATGAGATGAATTTTTGCTTTATTATTATTATTACTTTACTAGTTGGTGCTGTGCTGATGCAGCAGCAGCAGTTTGTACAGCTATTAACAACATTACAACTTTTCTTAATTTTTTTAATTTTATTTTATTTTATCTGCAGTCTCTGCTTTTTGACCGTTCAACATCCTTTTGCTTTTTCAAGGATTTTCGTTGCTTTCTCGTTCATCTCAATCCTCATCCACCCAATTAATTAATTAATTAATTAATTGCCTTTTATTATTATTATTATTATTATTACCGCAGTTCAGCACAAGATTCCACGAACCCTACTGAGAACTTCTAATATACATCAGGAGGCAATACCGCCTACTGAGAACTTCTGTTGTTTCAAAGAAAAAAAAGCACAGGTCCCTTTCAAATCCAATCAGACGCTAAAGGGAAAATGTTCCAACTCTAATCCAACCTTTGATTACGTTTTTCTTCACGCGCAGATTTGTCCAATAATTTCTGATTTGACCATTGACCACTTAATGGATTTTTCTTTTTTTTCATCATTTGCTTATTACTCGGAAACATAGGGAACATTGGGATTTTTCTCGGGAAGCATATGCTCTTTCTTTCCATTGCAATTGTCTCTTCTTTTTCTTTTTTTTTTTTTAAAGAAAACGTCTCTACTCTCTATGAATCATGACCACAATGACTTTTATGAAAATTACTAGTAACACAGTCACGTGATTTTTGCGTAATTAAGAATTTAATTTAAATATAATATAATTAATTTAAATAATAAAAATTACAACTTAAATATTCAGAGATTAAACATATAAAGATAAAAAGTCTATATATCGTAACCTTACTTTTATATATGAGGAATTAAATAATAATTTTGTTTCATTTAATGAGAAGACTTAAATAATAATAAAGCTAAAATAAATTAAAGTTATATCCCTACTAATAATAAAATTTAATAGCATAATGAAGGATAAATAAGAAAAATCAAAATATTGGTGTAACGCTGGATTTTTCTATATAATAGTATATAAAATATGGAAAGAGTTTGACTAATTGAAAGTATGTGCCATAAATTTGGAGTAGAAAAATAGAAGAAAAACATTTTACCGAGAAAGTAAATCATTAATTACAATTAGTAGTGTAATTAGTCTAACTTATAACGCTACTTTGGGGATTTAATATGATATTTTTACAATGTAGCTAAAACTCAAGGGTTAAAGTTGAAAATCAAAAGATTTGTGTCACAGTGGATTTCTTTTTATAATAGACGAAGATAATAATAACATAGTCCTAATGTCATAGTTTATCTATTCATAATTTGATTCTTGAAAGCTAAAACAATAATCTTAGGAGGGGCTTTAGTTTCGATATTAAGTTGTGTGACTTAATTCAAGTAATTACAAAAAGTCAAAATTCACGGTGCCCAAATAAGTTATTTCGCTTTAGTAACCTATTTGGTTTGCAAAAAGCGATAAGTTACAACTTAATAATTAGACTCAATAAACTATTTGGTTTAACATATTACTCGTGTTTTGTTATTAATTACGGTGAATTTTCAATGTTATCCCATCTACCATATATCATCTTTGTTGGCTCGATTTGCCAAACAAACTCTTCCTTTCAACTCAAAAATACCATAGAGTAGATACTCAGGCGAATCTATGTCACCTACAAACATCATTGACCTAATTCGTGCCACCACGACATCAGTCTTGGTAAGCCATCCATTAATCTCTCTAATTAATAAATTGGTTCATTGTTAATTACATTAATGTTCTTGTTTTACAAATGAATATTATTTAAATTGAGATTGTTATGAATTTATTTATATTATTTGTGGCATTGATACAATTGACATTCTAATAAGTAACGTTTATGATTTACAGTATTTTTCAATCCACAATTGTTTGACCTTTTTATAAAAATGTTGAAATATGTACATGATATCTTGGAAATGATAATTAACAGAGAGTTAAGTTTGAAAACGGGTCGGTTCCACTCCCTAAATTCTATCATAAAACTAAACTCCTAAAACAACGCATAATCTAGTCAATCATACACCTCTTTAGGAACAGATATGAGCAGCAATGCATCTGATCACAAAAAAGACACCTAGAGTAGGTGGACCGTTGAAATTCCGACGGGGAGATACACAACATTGACTAGGCGTCTTTTCATATTTAATAATCCAAGCATGTTAATAAGACACAATTATTACTATAAATAACTCCCATCTACCCCCATATTCACACATTATTCCAAAACCTAAATTACCAAAACCAATAGTAAACAAATAATGACGTCTAGTAGCATAACTTTGAAGGAGGTTTACGATTCAACCACGGTAACATACAATGAGTTTATTATGTTTCTGAATTTATAAGGTCTTACGGTTTCATTGTTGCTTTATTGATAGAGTTTGATTGTTGCAGGACCACATCCATAAGGTTTTCCTAAATTTTGATGATTTCACAAGTAATGATGAATATATACTGTTGTTGAAGCTCCGTGATATTATGAACCGGGAAATATTGTTCACTACACAGATGATGGAGGGGACCCATGAGAAACTCGTAGAGGTACTCACGTCATTCAAGAGGAAGGAAGTTACTCGTTCAATGATTAGGGATCGCATGCGGATTATCAAAACTCGGTTCATTCTCTTCAACCGATTTTACAAGTATCTAGGGGTGAAATTTGATGAGGAGATAGGGGAGGTAGAAATTGATCACATTATGTATGATAGACATGTGAAAACAGTAAGTATGTTTCCCTTTGTATATGTATTCTTTAATTCGTCAATATTTGCAACACTCTTTTATAAACAAGGCAGCCATCCATCATCAACAAGATGTTCGAGGTTCTGAAGTTCCACAACTATCACCTTATGTTTTATTGCTTCATTATTAAGGAACTCCCCATCCCTGAGATTAGGGTGCTATCGGCGCACGATGTTCTGTTTGGGAATGTATAATTATGGATAATTTGTTTTGTGATTTTTATGTTTTGATGAATTTTGGAATATTTCCCTTTACCCCTGTTTGTTTGGGAATGTTTAACTATGGATGATTTATTTTGCGATTTTTATGTTTTGGTGAATTTTTGGAATATTTCACTTGAATCATGTTTTGTTTGAGAATGTTTAACTATGGATGATTTATTTTGTGCTTTTTATGTTTTGGTGTAGTTTTTTAATATTTCCCTTGAAGCTCTAATTTACTTTGGTGTGTGAATGCTATGATTTTCATTAATATTCATTTTGAACGTTCACCAGTTACAATGTATTGATTTAACATATTCTAACCACGATGAGGAGAATATGTTGTTGGTTGTCTTGCTTCATTGCGTGCAGGTATACAGATCAAAAAATACTAAAGAAGAAGAGGCCAACCACATAAAGGAATGAGATTGAATGTAGTCAATGACAACAAAGAGTCCATATGCTTATAGTTTGGATGGGTTCTCTGTAGTTACCGACATAGTGTAATCGTCTCTGTATAGAGTTATGCTTTTGTATGTAGAATACGCCAATTTGGGCTTTTAGTAGTTTTGACTTTACTGCAATAAAACATGTTACATGGATTATCTTAGTATGTGCATATATTTTTTTTTATTTTCCTACGTAGTGGATAGAAATTATGTAACATGTAAATTGTCATAGCGTAATTATGAACTTGACATGTGAACCTCATTAACAGCACAAAATCTTATAGCACATAACCAAAACATCATACTATCACCAAACGCGAATACAATATGCCGCATATTCACTGATATAATAGAATACCACATTTCAGAGTAGGTGATGCAACATCTTTTACTACATGTTCTGGTCACAACTAGTGTAACCCACAAAAGCTATCCTTCATAACCATTACCTCCGCAGAAACCATAATATAAAGCAAATCGGAGTTTAATTAAAAATAATACAACGCATGTTCATAACAAGTACTAAACATTATCAAAATAAGCATGTCAAGGACATGCTATATCAAGGCGTTAACATTGATCACTTCCGGCACTATGTTACCCAAATGGTCCACATTGTCTTCACGAAGAACATTGACAAGGGCAAAGCGTACTTCGAACACCTCTTCCCAAGCTTCATAAAAAAGAAACTGCTTCCCTAAGTAGCTCTCACAGCAAGGGTGTTCCTGAATCAAATTTTTGCATTTATTACTTCATTGATGCATTAAAAGGTTGGCACTAAAAATGTTAACTACAAGCAATATGTTATTTGGTAATACTTTTACATATTTATTCCACAATTCATAATCACACACGTCTATTGTATGAGTGAAACGGTTGAACCATACCACTCCAGTATTGTAATCAAAATACTGGTGTAACGCTGGATTTTTCTATATAATAGTATATAAAATATGGAAAGAGTTTGACTAATTGAAAGTATGTGCCATAAATTTGGAGTAGAAAAATAGAAGAAAAACATTTTACCGAGAAAGTAAATCATTAATTACAATTAGTAGTGTAATTAGTCTAACTTATAACGCTACTTTGGGGATTTAATATGATATTTTTACAATGTAGCTAAAACTCAAGGGTTAAAGTTGAAAATCAAAAGATTTGTGTCACAGTGGATTTCTTTTTATAATAGACGAAGATAATAATAACATAGTCCTAATGTCATAGTTTATCTATTCATAATTTGATTCTTGAAAGCTAAAACAATAATCTTAGGAGGGGCTTTAGTTTCGATATTAAGTTGTGTGACTTAATTCAAGTAATTACAAAAAGTCAAAATTCACGGTGCCCAAATAAGTTATTTCGCTTTAGTAACCTATTTGGTTTGCAAAAAGCGATAAGTTACAACTTAATAATTAGACTCAATAAACTATTTGGTTTAACATATTACTCGTGTTTTGTTATTAATTACGGTGAATTTTCAATGTTATCCCATCTACCATATATCATCTTTGTTGGCTCGATTTGCCAAACAAACTCTTCCTTTCAACTCAAAAATACCATAGAGTAGATACTCAGGCGAATCTATGTCACCTACAAACATCATTGACCTAATTCGTGCCACCACGACATCAGTCTTGGTAAGCCATCCATTAATCTCTCTAATTAATAAATTGGTTCATTGTTAATTACATTAATGTTCTTGTTTTACAAATGAATATTATTTAAATTGAGATTGTTATGAATTTATTTATATTATTTGTGGCATTGATACAATTGACATTCTAATAAGTAACGTTTATGATTTACAGTATTTTTCAATCCACAATTGTTTGACCTTTTTATAAAAATGTTGAAATATGTACATGATATCTTGGAAATGATAATTAACAGAGAGTTAAGTTTGAAAACGGGTCGGTTCCACTCCCTAAATTCTATCATAAAACTAAACTCCTAAAACAACGCATAATCTAGTCAATCATACACCTCTTTAGGAACAGATATGAGCAGCAATGCATCTGATCACAAAAAAGACACCTAGAGTAGGTGGACCGTTGAAATTCCGACGGGGAGATACACAACATTGACTAGGCGTCTTTTCATATTTAATAATCCAAGCATGTTAATAAGACACAATTATTACTATAAATAACTCCCATCTACCCCCATATTCACACATTATTCCAAAACCTAAATTACCAAAACCAATAGTAAACAAATAATGACGTCTAGTAGCATAACTTTGAAGGAGGTTTACGATTCAACCACGGTAACATACAATGAGTTTATTATGTTTCTGAATTTATAAGGTCTTACGGTTTCATTGTTGCTTTATTGATAGAGTTTGATTGTTGCAGGACCACATCCATAAGGTTTTCCTAAATTTTGATGATTTCACAAGTAATGATGAATATATACTGTTGTTGAAGCTCCGTGATATTATGAACCGGGAAATATTGTTCACTACACAGATGATGGAGGGGACCCATGAGAAACTCGTAGAGGTACTCACGTCATTCAAGAGGAAGGAAGTTACTCGTTCAATGATTAGGGATCGCATGCGGATTATCAAAACTCGGTTCATTCTCTTCAACCGATTTTACAAGTATCTAGGGGTGAAATTTGATGAGGAGATAGGGGAGGTAGAAATTGATCACATTATGTATGATAGACATGTGAAAACAGTAAGTATGTTTCCCTTTGTATATGTATTCTTTAATTCGTCAATATTTGCAACACTCTTTTATAAACAAGGCAGCCATCCATCATCAACAAGATGTTCGAGGTTCTGAAGTTCCACAACTATCACCTTATGTTTTATTGCTTCATTATTAAGGAACTCCCCATCCCTGAGATTAGGGTGCTATCGGCGCACGATGTTCTGTTTGGGAATGTATAATTATGGATAATTTGTTTTGTGATTTTTATGTTTTGATGAATTTTGGAATATTTCCCTTTACCCCTGTTTGTTTGGGAATGTTTAACTATGGATGATTTATTTTGCGATTTTTATGTTTTGGTGAATTTTTGGAATATTTCACTTGAATCATGTTTTGTTTGAGAATGTTTAACTATGGATGATTTATTTTGTGCTTTTTATGTTTTGGTGTAGTTTTTTAATATTTCCCTTGAAGCTCTAATTTACTTTGGTGTGTGAATGCTATGATTTTCATTAATATTCATTTTGAACGTTCACCAGTTACAATGTATTGATTTAACATATTCTAACCACGATGAGGAGAATATGTTGTTGGTTGTCTTGCTTCATTGCGTGCAGGTATACAGATCAAAAAATACTAAAGAAGAAGAGGCCAACCACATAAAGGAATGAGATTGAATGTAGTCAATGACAACAAAGAGTCCATATGCTTATAGTTTGGATGGGTTCTCTGTAGTTACCGACATAGTGTAATCGTCTCTGTATAGAGTTATGCTTTTGTATGTAGAATACGCCAATTTGGGCTTTTAGTAGTTTTGACTTTACTGCAATAAAACATGTTACATGGATTATCTTAGTATGTGCATATATTTTTTTTTATTTTCCTACGTAGTGGATAGAAATTATGTAACATGTAAATTGTCATAGCGTAATTATGAACTTGACATGTGAACCTCATTAACAGCACAAAATCTTATAGCACATAACCAAAACATCATACTATCACCAAACGCGAATACAATATGCCGCATATTCACTGATATAATAGAATACCACATTTCAGAGTAGGTGATGCAACATCTTTTACTACATGTTCTGGTCACAACTAGTGTAACCCACAAAAGCTATCCTTCATAACCATTACCTCCGCAGAAACCATAATATAAAGCAAATCGGAGTTTAATTAAAAATAATACAACGCATGTTCATAACAAGTACTAAACATTATCAAAATAAGCATGTCAAGGACATGCTATATCAAGGCGTTAACATTGATCACTTCCGGCACTATGTTACCCAAATGGTCCACATTGTCTTCACGAAGAACATTGACAAGGGCAAAGCGTACTTCGAACACCTCTTCCCAAGCTTCATAAAAAAGAAACTGCTTCCCTAAGTAGCTCTCACAGCAAGGGTGTTCCTGAATCAAATTTTTGCATTTATTACTTCATTGATGCATTAAAAGGTTGGCACTAAAAATGTTAACTACAAGCAATATGTTATTTGGTAATACTTTTACATATTTATTCCACAATTCATAATCACACACGTCTATTGTATGAGTGAAACGGTTGAACCATACCACTCCAGTATTGTAGGCAAACAATTCGTGGAGGTGATGATAACACCTTTCGAGACGGTTAACTTGGACTCGATGTGTGGAAAGGCCTTGACAATAGTATTAGGCATAAGCACCCTCATTCTCGCTTCACACCTTGTAGGTATGCGGCTCTTAGGTAGTTGGTAACGTGACCTTTTTCGTTAAGTTGTTCTGTCAATGCCCATATGAGAGCTTCCTCCTCCTGCCTAGTACATGAATGACTTGTCGTTGCCATCTAACCATTCAACATTCATGTGAAGGTCATCAACAAGACAAGAGTATATACTAGTGTACTCTAGTTAATTGTATTATCTAACTTAATGATGACAATTAATTATTGAAATGGACAAAGTTTTATCTATTCTACTAAATCAAGCAATTAAATATTATCACCACATTAATCATCAACATTCGTGTGGACGTAAACTACATCAAACCAAATGTAAGTCAATTACACCATGGATATGTTAATAGAACATCGTGGTTTTACAACCATTAACATGTGTTACACTAGGTAATGCGTAAAGGTAGTGGTTCATTTCACGTAAAATTGGGATATTTTAAAAACCTCCAAATCATAAACATGAACTATAGTATGACGAACTAGGGTTCGCATTAGAGTAAAACATTACAAAACAAGAGTTGTAACTCAGTCAGAGTAAGTATACATTCGTTGAAAAACGTGAAGAACAATCAGATTCCTAGAAATTTAACTACACGAATCGAGAATCTATTTCAATATATTCAAAAATTATAATGAAATTAAGACATCGGGAGTAACACATGACATGGATCTAACAAGATTACGAAGTAACGAGCAACATTAATAAAGTAATTAGAAGAATCGGGGCTCAAATTAGGGTTCGTGAAACTTACCTCTAAAATAGTCCATTTTGACACTTTGCACCCCTAAAATGAAATGACACCACTTTGCACCCCTAAAATAGATGTGTTGACACAATGCACCCCATTAGTATGTGTAAGTGTTTTTACATGGGCAAAAAAGACATTTTACATATATTCATAATTAAATTAAAATCTAAAATTGAAAAATGAAAAATGAAAAACCCAATTCTAATTGGAAATGAAACCAAAATTAAAATCAATTAGTATGTTAAATCTCCATAATACCGAATGCGAAATAAGATTGTAACTTTTGTGAAACAGTTTCGAAGGAAGATAATCAATTCACCAAATTATTTATCAAAAATCTTTTAAGTTCATAGAATCATTTCCCGGTATGAACGTGCCGAATTAATCTACAACATAAACACCAAAATCAACGATAGCTAGACAACCAGGTAATTAATTGTTTTCAGCAGCTGGCACATTGAAATAGATTGAAAACAAGATTAAGCTTATGTGATTTAAATACAACTACAAAAATGGTCGAAATGAAGGAAAACAGTATAAAGACATAACATTTTATTTCACATTCAAGCGATGTAATCACAACACAAAACCCCTAACCCCAACACACACGAACCTTAAATTTAAGATTTTACGCAAAACCAAAACAGAGAAATAGAAAACTAGAATCAGTCGACAAATTAATAATAATAAATAGATGAAATGCGAGACATTTGGAGATCGGGGCAGGGCGAGGAGCCAATTGAAACTTGTCACCCATTGATGAGAGAGAGAGAGAGAGGGGGGGGGGGGGGGTTTAATGGACTGCTTGAAGGTGCACAAGGTATTTCTGCGAAAATTGTGTACATTTGATTGACTGATTGACTGTTGTTGCTCGAGTGCCGACGCATATGCAATGGTGGGTGACTGGGTGGTGTCGTAGAGGTGGCGGTGCACGGAAGAGATAACTAACACTAGTGGTAGGGGTGGTGGTGGAGATTTGACATATTAGTTGATTTTTTTTTTGATTTTTTTTTTCAAATAGAATGGGGTGTTTCATTTTCATTTTCATTTTTCAATTTCAGATTTTAATTTATTTATGAAAATATGTAAAATGTCTTTTTTACTCCTGTAAAACAACTACACACTAAGGGGATGCATTGTGTCAACAAGTCTATTTTAAGGGTGCAAAGTGGTGCCATTTCATTTTAGGGGTGCCAAGTGTCAAAATGGACCATTTTTAGGGGTGCAAAATGCTTTTTACCCATTTATTTGTGAAATGATATAATTTTGTTTATAATGATTAATGAAGTTGTTGTGAATTTTAGACAACTTATGTAAAAGGGGAACATACTTTGATGAGTTGTCACGTGTTTGTTAAAAGAATGGGTAGTTCTTAATAGATAGAATATCTTACTTGCCTTAGCTAGAACATCTTTGATATCTATCAATTCTTAATTACGGATTCTTGTTGTATTTAGATTAGATTAGATTATATGTTTCTATGATTATCTTTGTACATGTAGTTATATAAATACTCTATTTATCATCAATAAGATTTAACGCATTACACACAACTCTTATAATTCTGTGTTTTCGCATGGGGTGATTTAATAACTGAACTCGGCTTATATAATCGCAGGGGGGAGGGTAGCTATTACTATCCGAGTTATTGAGGTGAACAATTATGGGCCGCCGAACTTTTTGTTTAAATCCCAATTCCTCTTTCGCACGAACTAAATTGTGTATTAAATCAAATAAGACCCCTTATTTCACCTAATATGCGGAACCAAACGCCCCCTTAATGTTTAAATTACCTTGATAATTGCAATATATGAGATGTATATAAATAAATATATGTATATATGTACATATGTTGTGTTTCATTCTAGTAATTATTATGATAATGTATAAAAATTGGGCAGCACTGCGAATATTGCGAGTTAAGGTAGACAAGACATCCCCCTCCTCTCCTTATTACTGAGAGATCATACCACTCTCAACCTATGAGCTTTGATGAATTGACCCCTCTTCCATACAAATAGAAGCACCAATGACTGTAAAGTCCTCGAGAGAAAATAAAATAAAGGAAATCTCAACCATAAGATCACATGAAGATGTTGCTCGAGATAATAACGATGTCAAGCCACATTTTCGACATGAAATACAAGTTCTGAGAGCTTTTAAGACCATATACGGTGATTGGCTAGCATATGTGTCTCTTAAGCATTGACGTGTGGAAGGAACCATTTGCTACTAGACACATGAGGATAGTGGGAGAACCATTTGGGTTCCCTTTTAAGCCCAAATGAGGCATTGTAATTAGCAAGCACACATACTTGAAAAGTCAATACAGCTAAACTAGCCTTTATTCGTGTCTTAGTCAAGTTTAAAGTGTTATCAAGCCTATCTTCCTTAACACCACTCGAGAACAGGAAATGTGATTTTCAAATATATATACTAGCATGACTTTGTGCCTATAAGCGAACAGTCTTGTGATTTAATGAATTTTACATCCTCAAATTAACGCGATTTGCACCTTCGTTTGTTTATAAAATTCCTTCCTCTCTAAATATGGGATATGGAGAAGTATTGCCGCAAACTTTCCGTTACCGCCTTCTGTTTAAAAATGACTGAATCCTATTATATTTCAGTTTGTATAAAAAAGAAACTCTGGTGAGGATTAATTTCGTCTACTGACTAATCATTCCACGCCAGATTAACCCAAGCTCTCTACTGGTCCTAAGCTAGCTTTGAGTTCGGGAAACCAAAACTGAAAAACAAAGCAGGTAAATTAGGTCGGGGATAGCCCGACGTAGGCTCGTCGATCCCAAAGTTAGTTGATGTTCGTCGATGGGTGAGACTATAAGAAGGTATAACTCAAGTAATAACATAAATAGCAATAGCAGTGCATAATCAGACTCACATGTAAAAAGTTTCACCTCAAATAGTACATAGATGAGATAAGGGTCACGTTGGCAGATCAGCAACTCGAGACGTCAACAGTTAGGGACGTCAACTGGTTGACTAATTAAATGCCCCACGTAAAATAGTTGACGTGACTTGAGAGCTCTCTAAACTTATCTTTAATTATCATTAGTGGGATAGTTATATAGGCTGATTACTTTCTAATTATAGGAGTGCAATGTGTTTGCTTTGTATGGACCAGGTCAGCCAGAGACGTTGGTACGTTGTCACCTAGGCCTAATTGACGTGATGACTTAGAAGTGTGTGGCGTGGTCACTTGAGAGTGTTTGACGTGGCAAGATGCATGTGTCAATGAGGCAATTTATAGATGAACTCGTTACAAGCCATTTGTCGCCTTTGGTTTGTCGATGTGTTTGTATCAAAATTAAGGCACACCATTACATCCCCCAATTTATAGTGGGGTCGTTGTAGACCAGTGTGTTGCAAACTTCACGAGTGTTCGTAATTTGGAGATAATTTTTAAGAGGTTGAAGTTCATTTAAAATCATTTTCTTCTTGGTTGATCAGAAGGGCATTGTTGTCCTTTTTGGCGCTCATATTGAATGTGTGGCAAGAGATTTGATGCGAATTAGTAGTCCAAAGAGCAAAATTGTCGTTTGTACGACACTACGTGGACACATCTTGCTTGTCGAGGACAAATTTGTACTTTTTTAACCTTTGTTGTTGTTTTGCTATACTCTGATATGCTAGACATGATCGATAGATGTGATTAGTAGTTCCAGCTAGTGGCTTCATTTTGGTGGATTTTTGACTTGCTTGACGATATAATTGCATTAAATCCTTATTCCTCCATTTCCTCATGTCATTCACTATAAGTACCATAGCTGAAGTGAAAGACTACCATAGTCAGGTTCATCATGATCATTTCATATTTTAGAATTTTTTGAATCATCGTGATTTCATCTACATTTCATATTATAAGACAAATTATCTTTTGAGTGTGATAGTCTTTAAAAACAATGGTGTAAGATTGTTATATTAGTCCATTCTTATGTTGCACTTCTTTATTTAATCAAGTGTTTGGTCAATACCAAACCAAATTGAAGTCGAATACGAAACCTGGGGCAGGACTCTCATAAAAATCCAACAAGTCAAATTAGGAGTTACTTTATTTTTGCATCTAAGAATTTTGTTGATTTACATAATGTTCGAAAGAACTTAACTTTCTACTAATGTAGCCTATTCAATTCTGACTTAATCAAAACTCTTCATGTTAAGATAATAAAGTGCAACACTTTCACTTCTCAATTTCCAGTACATAGAATGTTTCAATCATTGTATTTAGTTTTTTTTGTTTGACTTGCATTATGAGTGTACTCAGAAGAACCAAATGCATAAATGATGTCATATCGATCATATTTAATAACACATAATAGATCTAGAGCATAAAAAGGCTTTGCAACCCTCTTATAAGATTCTGCTCTTTAAAAACGACAAAGACAAGAAACGACACACGCGAAGAAAATTGATCCTCGTAACGCATGAACCCACTTCATGCTATACGAAGCAGAAACAACGCTCATCGTCACTCGTCAAAAAGCTGTTGTCAGTCACCTGACCATCCCAACTCGAAGACCATATACTATATTTATAAAGACTGATAAGATCTGGTATCCTAAACAAGGGCAGAGCCAGGAATCTGAGTTATGAAGGGGAGGGGAGGGGATTATACAAAAACAAATCATCTTTATTTATAAATGATAATAATATAAATTGATACCAGAATTATTATAAAGTACAACAAAATCAAGAATCACTTAGACGTATTGAATTGTGCTCTACGCTCTAAAGGCCCACTTGAAGTACAAGTGAGAGATTTATTCAACGATAATACCTCAATCAAAAGACAATTATTTCATAGGCAACCCCAAATTTAAGGTTGTCAGCGAATCTGCCTACTTCGAATTTAATTTAAATGTAGCCCTAACCTCTACTTGATGAAGATCAAGTTGCACAACTTAAATGAAAAGATTTCCTTTTGAGCACTGTACATACCTTTAATTTATTCGCAGCAGAAAGCTTAGTTTAACTCAACTTATTTCTCACTATCTCTTACTCTCTTATTTAAAATAATATCATCATTGTATCTCTTATACTTAGAGACATTTGAATTCCTTTATAGTTATCCAATAATTCCATTAATAATGTGACGGTCGCACCCCATAAGCCATGATCCGGTCCGAGTTGGTTCGCTAATGATCAATCACTTTACCCAATTCATACTTAAATACAACTTTAGGAAGGGGTGTCACGGTCCAAGATCAAACCATACATATAATTTGATATATACAACGGAAGTCTTGAGAATACAATAATTTGACAACTTTAATAATTACATATTGATGATAAATCTTTTTAATATTTACAGGAAAATTCCAAAATGCAGTCTCAAAAATCATTCACTTGATCCAAGCTGCCACATCGTTCTTATCATTAGGAATGAACAGACAGCAGAAACAAGGAATAAGTCTTCGATGACTTAGTGAGATTCCTACAAAAAAATTGGCAATGCAAGAATTAACAGTGATTCAATTGATATATTTCTAAAAGTGGTCTTATTGGTAGAAACAATTTAACCAGATAATTTGATGTAACAATGGTACTGAAATATTTATAAAATAGTTAATGAACTTGTGTTTAACTGTAAACAAATCAAACCTTATGACTTCCAATATACTACCTTATACCTCCCAACGAGGAGTAACTTTGCAAACAAATCAGGAGACATGCTTGAGTACATACCAAACAAAATTACTTAAACCGAGAGCCATTGACAGTAAATTGACTCAATCCATGGGCACAACTTTTCAAAAGCGTGTCAATGGGTATAACATATAAAACAATTAAGCTAGTAAACTGGGTAATATCCGTTGCTCCTTGAGCTATATTTCTCCAACATAGTCCGTTGTTCTTTGCACAGTTCAAGAACAAACATATGAGATTATATTAGCGGATAATTACCATGATAACAAATTAATATGTGATAAATACTTAACGTTTGGGTATGAATTAACGATTAGTAAGGAAATCATGTTATGAGATGAGATGCAAAAAATAGAAATACGCTGAATTATAGGTTGTTCGTGGTTTGGTAAAAAGGTAATGTCTAGTATGTCCAAGTTCCTTACGACCGTATGCCAAAACGGGGCTAGAACAAAATCTGAAATCGAATCTCACCTTTATTTGTACGAAGAATCTTCACGGGCATTGATAAGTTTCTCAAACCTTTAACTAATTAAATACTATTAGTTAACTGAACAATCACAATTTATAACATAATTATATGTAATATTTTGATTTTATTATTTGATGAAATTCTAGAAAGTTCTTATTAAAATGCTAGTTGTGGTGAAATTATGATAAACATCACAGGTTAAAAATCACTTCCCACCCTCAAATTAGCCACTTTTATCACTTTGCACCCCCAAAAAGAATTAAATACAGTTTGCACCCTCAAATTACAGTTATATTATCACTTTGCACCCCCAGTTATATTTTCAGCCTTAGACCCATTTTAAGAGGGGTAAAAATCGTTATTTAACATATACACAACATTTATATATTTTTTCAAGATCTATATGAATATAAACACATCAACTTCACAACATTATATTATATATATATATATATATATCTTTTATTATATATTTAATAATATATAAAATTATAAAAACAAAAAAATACTTTAGAAATTCTTTCATCTTCACACACACACACAAATATATAAATATATATAACCATTTTTTATAGCTTTTGCAATTCTTTTTTATATTTTTAACAATTTATAAGAATTATTTAAATATTAAAAAACAAAAAAAAAAAATACATTTTTAAAAAATTACTATTCATCATCTTCCACCTACTTCCCGTCACCCCCCCCCCCCCAAACGCCGCCCCTACCAGCCCCAAATTCGTGTTGATCATAAACGCCGCACCTACCCCTGATTTTTGCGAAGATGATGAATAGTATTTTTTTAAATGTATTTGTGTGTGTGTGAAGATGAAAGAATTTCTATTTTTTTTTGTTTTTTATAATTTTATATATTATTAAATATATAATAAAATATATATATATATATATATATAATGTTGTGAAGTTGATGTGTTTATATTAATAAGGATCTTGAAAAAAAAAATATAAATGTTGTGTATATTTTAAATGACGATTTTGCCCCCTCTTAAAATGGGTTAAAAATCACTTCGCACCGAATAGGTTAAAAATCACTTCGCACGGGAAGTGGGTGGAAAATGATGAAAGTATTTTTTTAAAAAATATATTTTATTTTTTTGTTTTTAATATTTAAATAATTCTTATAAATTGTTAAAAACATAAGAAAGAATTGTAAAAGCTATAAAAAATGATTATATATATTTATATATTTGTGTGTGTGTGTGTGAAGATGAAATAATTTCTAAAGTATTTTTTTATTTTTTTATAATTTTATATATTATTAAATATATAATAAAAGATATATATATATATATATATATATATATGTGTGTGTGTGTGTGGTGTATATATATAATATATAATGTTGTGAAGTTGATGTGTTTATATTAATATAGATCTTGAAAAAAAAATATAAATGTTGTGTACATGTTAAATGACGATTTTACCCCCTCTTAAAATGGGTCAAAGGCTGAAAATATAATTGGGGGTGCAAAGTGATAATATAACTGTAATTTGAGGGTGCAAACTGTATTTAATTCTTTTTGGGGGTGCAAAGTGATAAAAGTGGCTAATTTGAGGGTGCGAAATGATTTTTAACCAACATCACAAATATAATTTGAAATAACTAAAGACTATAAATATGTCATAAGAAAATAACTTGTTTATCAAATTATTTATAAACTAGACTCGACCAACAATGGATCATAAAAATAGATACTTTAATCGTACATAAATATCTGTGTTTTATATAGTAATCATTTAACATTTTAAGAGATTTATGAAAATAAAAGTAGTAATTAGTTTGTGTTACCTCGTGTTATCAAAGTATGAAACTCTTGATTTGAATCGTCATAGTAACTAATATATTACTTCAGTGTTAAACTAAACTTTACCAATTGTTACTATCAATAATATCTTAAAACCATAATACAACACAACTACATACTCTACAAAAAGATCATTTGTATACCTTTAGTGTTTTGATCTAAGCATCAAATGTGATAATAAAATTATTAATAATCACTTAATTATAAATTAATGTAGCTTTAATGATTAAGTTATTTAAAAAAGTGATTAAACTATATTAGTACTACTAATAGCCAAAGTAATTAAAACAACAAAGATCAAAACATTTAAACCAGCAAAAACCTACATCAATGTATTACTAATGCATTATTAACATCAGATCAAACTTACGCTACCAAAAAGATCTAGAAACTACCAAAACTACTTAATAGAAAAGCATACATCATTCTACACCGCTTAATGATCTTTCTAGACCTTAATCTACCATGAAACGAGAGGGGACTTCAGCATCACCCAGTTTTTTTGAAATCTATGTGTCTAATTTATAAATATGCAAGAAAATTGATAATCTAACCAACCAATTAAAAGAACTCAAACAGCGGCCGGTCAAATTTTTTTCTTTTGATCCACATGGTAAGGTGTTTATCTATGAAGTTTGGTTCATGAAAATTGTTCGTAACACATATGCGTTGCTCATTGGGGAGTATGTGGTCAAAATTTGACATTACAGAACGGAATTTTGATATGTTTTCCATATTTATAAATATTTCATCAACAAAACATGCAGATTTAGAATAACTAGGTATTATGAATTTTCAGGAATGAAGAAAAAGGTTTTAGGGGCTGGGTTTCCCGTATAATTAAAAGAAATTATACATAAATAGATATTTATATACATGTTTACGTATGTAAGATATTCTAAGTAATGCAAAACACCAAGATCAATATGTACATCTAAAATATATGTCTTAAGGATAAGTGAAGCATATAAAAATAATAAAATGACAAATTTTCAGTTCAAGGACTAAAGTACAATTTTGTAAGTTTGGGGTCAAAATGATATTTTTTCAAAAGTTTGATGACTAAAGTGTAAATTTATATGTTTCTTCCAAATTTTGGGGGCCGTTACAAATATAGCTATAAAATCCTTTCATTACTATGAGATAAGTGTAGGAACCACCTTTTAATCACATGATAATCCATTTTTAGTGCCTCGTACTAATACGACCACTCTCATTTCTGCCAGAGGCGAGCGCAGAGTCATCAAACCAGAAAGATATACAAGAGCTCCACCTATATTCTTCAGAAAAATAACTAGGTTCACCACCAACTATATGATAAGAGGGGAGGGGGCCAAACATCTCTAGAACTGAGCGAGCAAAACGCTCATTGCAAGAAAACTCGTCCTCAGCTAGATATCGTTGAATCGTCACTCCATCTGCTTATCGCACTGAGTATGGATCACAAGAAGTCCTCCACATAAGGTTTTCCATTTACAACCACAACATGGATCAAGAGGAACGAGTTCCTCTAATGCCGCCCCATGAAGACCAACAAGTTCCCAGAGGATCGACAAGAGGAGCACCCACATGAGAGCATAATAGACAACATCGTAGACATGAGGGTCTAGACCCCTACGGAAGAATATTATATACATCCTCTCTTGGGAGAAGAACCCACTCCCACACCGACGAATGATATCCCGGAGTACATATGAGGAGTTGTATAAGAATTACATCAACTGATAAGGGAACTAAGGGAAGCAAACACCCCTCGAGAAGATCTCATAAAAAGAAAAAACATCCCTTGCACCCATTAGATTGCAACTTGGTGGATTCATGGGGAAATGAGGCTCGTTAATCTACCACTTTATTTAGTAGAAAAGAACAAAAAATATCCGTGAGACCATGTGGAGCCATACTTGTTCTCCATGAATTTGGTAGCACTCCCCAACCTGTTGTTATGTCGCACGCGCTTTCCACACCACTTTATCTGGAAGAACCTAAGCATGGTTTTCCCAATTACCTACGGGCTCTATCGCTAGCTTGGGACAACTCAACAACCGAGAATTGGAAAACATCAATTACTTCGAAGAAGACATGTTCTTTTGATGAACATGCTTTTGAGGGAAGATATACAACTTCATTTTATTTTTGCAAAATTGCTAAATATACCCTCTAATTCTACCACTCTGCCACTTTAGCCCTACATCATTTTGGGCCAGAAAATAAGGACTACACCTCATGACTTTGGCCTGGCTTTTTTCCTAAACCCAGTCTGATGGGGCTTTATCCCATGTGTTTTCCATAACACATCTCGATTGAAAGTATCTTTTTTTTGAATTAAGAAAAAGAAAAAAGAAATGAAGAGATTCTCAACAATGGTGAATATTCTCTGTCCCCGTGGAAAGGTCAGAGAAGCTTCTTCGATGTCGACGACATTGTTTAGAGCAAATTAAACATAGTGTAACATGGCGGTTGAGAATGAGAGGGGGAATTGACGAGCCGTCGAAGTATTTAGAGACACTAAACCCGACGAATCGTCGATTGCTGTGTTGACTGCGACTCCGCCACGAGTTAATCGGAGAACGATAAATGGTTATTCGCCGCTGATTAGCGGTGGAAATCATACTCGTCGGAGTCACGCAAATGCCAGAGAAACCATGCGGTCAAACTCGCTTGTGAAATCTAAATTGCCGAGAGTCAAAGTTGAAGAAAAATCAGCGAGTCACATCGATTCACACTCTAAGGTAGAGGAGTTGGCATTGTAAAGTTAGTTTTCCACTTCAGTATGACGGGTTATGCGGTTAGTGGGTCCTTTAAAACGATGGGATTTGGTGGTGGTGGTGGGGGGGGGGGGGGAGGAGGTGCAGACGATGGTTTTTTATCTCTTCATTCTTTTTTCATTTTTTTTAATTAACATATTAATTCAAAAAAATAAAGAAAAAATAATTTGTTCTCCAATTTTAAAATTAATAGTACTTTTTTTTGTGATTTTCACAAGATAACCAGTACATTCTCTTTTTATTTCTAGTAGAAAATAACTAATTTAAGAAGAAATAGATTATAGCTTTTTGAATAAATTTAGATTTTTAAAGGTTTTATTATGTGGAGTGCAACTTATCCTACTTGGCGAACACATATGCTGGAGGTCCTTATTTTTATAGGCCAAGTAGGATAAGTTGCACTCCACATAATAAGTTGTAGTCCTTATTTTTTGGCCTATAAATAGGTAAGGCAAAAGTGAGAGGCTGGTAGAATTAGAGGGCATATTTAGTAGTTTTGTCCTTTATTTTTTATATGGGCTATTCTTTCTATTGGCCCGACTATTTAGGGCCTGGTCTAAACCAGTCACTAGATGGAAAATGCTCAACATAGGCACATGTCGAGGGTTTGCGCTCGACATACCCTTGACATATCTGACATTAACTGGGCAACGCGGGGGTGGCCCCGCATTCCGAGGCATATAAATACCATCGTCCTGGAAACCAAGAGAGAGCATTAATAACACCAACAATCGCACTGCACATATCAAGGATATATCATCGACATACATCCTCGACGTGTCCATCCTCGAAATGTCCATCTTTGGCGTGTCCATCCTTGAAGTGTCCAACCTCGACGTGTTCCATCCCCGACGTGTCTATTCTTGACGTGTCCCATCCTCGACGTGCACTATCCTCGACATGTATTTCCTCGACGTGTGGATCATTGACATATTGTTCCTCAATATAGAAGGGCCAGCATATACAGAAGGGATTAGGGAAGCTCCCGAAGCGATCCTAGCCGTTAATGTCAATAGTATAGGTGTTCCGGAACTTATACTAGAATCTTGCATTGGATTGTAGTTTATCATAGTTTGTGTATAAGTTCTATTCAATTTGTATCACGTGTACCCTAAACTAACTCGTACCGAATTAGGGTTCCCGTTTGTGGGAACACCAGTTCATTTGTTAGGAAGGTCAAGGCCTCATTGCAACAATGAAAAGATCACCAGCCAATAGTAATGACAACCTCACAAAGAAGAAGAAGACAAATAATCCTAAATCGCCTAAGGTCCCGAATGGTTTGGAACCACATAAGAGAGAAAAGATGCTCTTGCCTTTCCAAAGTGAATCAAAGACGGAACCATTAGGGGAATTTATTTCGGTTATGTTGGACCCTTAAAATCCTAATAAGGTCATGCATATTGATTCAGTAATGTCGACAGATGTTGAGCGAATGCTAGTGGATTGCCTCAAAAGGAACACAAACATCTTCGCTTGGGCAGATTCAGATCTAAACGGAATCGGTCCAAAGATCTTAGTGCACAGGTTGAATGAGGACATGTTGGCAAAATCGATTAGATAGAAAAAGAGAAGCTTCAGCAAAGAGAAGAATAAGGCAGCTGAGAAAGAAGTGATTGAAAAAAATGGAGGCGTGACACATTTACGAGATACACTATTTTGAACGGCTCAACTATATTTCTATGGTTCTCAAAAAGAAGGCAACCAGGAGGATGTGTGTTGACTACACCGATTTGAACAAGCATTGCCCATATGATCCTTTTCCGTTGCCTAGGATTGACTTGCTTGTAGACTAGACCAAGGGATGTGCTCTACTGAGCATGATGGATGCCAATAGTGGTTTTTATCAGATATTTATGGCCCACCATGATCAAAGAAAAACCGCACTCATCACTCAAATATGGGTGTATTGTTACAACATAGTGTGAGGCTGCCTTCCAACGGCTCAAGAGATACTTGATATCCCCTCCACTGCTGGCTAAACCTGTAAACTTAGAGAAATGCTCTATCTTTATTTGGCGATATGGCAGAAGCATTAGAAAATAACATCGAGCAATTCATTAATCTCATATACACCCTAGGTCAAGACCCCAGACCCTAACATGCATTGCTCGACTGGGTTATTGCACGTGGATGGTTCTTTTACCACTAACGGTGGTGGGTCGGATTACACTTGGTCTCCCCTAACCGCAAAGATTTGATTTTTCCATCAGCCTGAATTTTCCCGTCACTAACAATGAAGTAGAGCATGAGGCGGCATTGACAGAAGTCCCATTGGCAAAGACATTGAGCTTCGACCACTTAGAGGTCTTTACATAATCGTAGTTAGTGACAAACCATTTCTTAGGTGTTTATGAGGCAAAGGAAGAGACCATGGTCATGTACATAGCAAAACTCAAGGCTTTAACGGCTGATTTTGCATTTTCAACCTATCACAAATTCTAAGGGTGGAGAACACAAAAGGCGGACGCACTTTAAAAATTTTCAAGTTCATCGGAAATTCTTTTTCAAAAACGTGTTTAACTTCTGGCTACTAACAAACCAGCAATCAGAATCTCCAAGTATAGCAAAGTTTGGAGTGACGTCAAATTTATATTTGCTATCCAAGAGGGAGAAAATTGGAAGTATGAAAATTTTCAATATTTGCAGAATGGAACACTATCGTCACATATCAACGTTCGACGTCGTCTAAAATACAGGGCCTATAGATTTATTATTCATAATGAAGAACTCTACAAGAGGTCTTTTGAAGGACCACTACTTCGATGTCTATCCCCAGAGTAGGTTGACTACATTATGAGAGAGATACATGGTGGAAGTTGTGGAAACCACACTGGGGGCCTTGGCCCAAAAGATATTAAGGCAAAGATACTATTAGCCCACGTTGTGCAGTGATGAAACCAATTTGTGAAAGTTGTTAGTACCACGCTAGATTGATACACATGCCCGCCACCCCAATGCACCCGCTCTAAATCTCCCGCCCTTGTGAACAATGGGGTATTGACATTATATGACCCTTGTCGATTGCCAAAAGTTAGAAGAATTTTTTACTAGTAGTGGTGGAATATTTCACCATATGGGTGGACGCATAGGCACTTTCCACTATAACAGAAACTAATATGATATAATTCATCTAGAATAACATTATTTGTCATTTTGGCCTTCCTAAGATCCTCATATCCGATAACGGAACCCAGTTTTGAGGAAAAGAAATTGTTGAATGGTGCAAGGGGTTGAAGATTAGTCAACACTTCGCCGTTGTGGCCCATCCTCAGGTAAATGGACAAGTGGAGTCCACGAATAAAATCCTCAAAGACTATCTAGAGAGACGCCTCCATGCCACCGGAAAGAGTTGGATCGATGAACTGCAATGAGTCATTTAGGCATACCGTACTATGCCTTGCACTTCTACGAAGAAAGCACCTTATACGCTAGTTTATAGTTCAAAAATGGTGGTCCCGGCTGAGATCGGTATGCCAACATACCGCATTGCAAAGTATGACCCAAAACATTTGGCAAGACTAGGCCAAATGGATTTGGATATGATAGATTCCACGAGAGATCAGGGGTACCAAAAAATGATAGCCTTAAAGTGGTCATGGCCAAATCTTTTGACAAGAGGGTACACTTACGTAACTTTCAACTTGGAGACTTGGTCCTCAAAAGCGTGAAGGATAGTAAGTATGTCGGCAAGTTGCAGCCCAGCCAGTTCAAAAGGATATTATTACTTGGAGGATTTGTAAGGTGCACCACTGACCCCGCCATGGAACGTACAACATATGTGCTGCTTTTATATTTAGACTATTATTTTGTTGTAACAGAACTACGCAAAGCTTGATTCTCGTCTTGGGATATATAGGAAGCCATGACAACGACCTAGCACTATCATTTTATCTTATTATGTTTTGGAGCTCGCGCTAACGTAAGTGGAATATGACACCATGCCTACAACGACAAAGAAATGTGTACCTACATGGTATCGTGCCAGAAATGGCATAGAACCATCTACCTAAATGGTAACATGCCTACAATAACAAAAAAATGCGTACCTACACGGTACCGTGCCAGAAATGGCATATAACCATCTACCTAAACGGTAACATGCGTACAACGACAAAGAAATACGTACCTACACGATACCATGCTGAAAATGGCAAAGAACCATCTACGTTAATGGTAACATGCCTACAACGACAAAGAAATACGTACCTACACGACACCATGATAGAAATGGCAAAAAACATCTACCTACACGATAACATGCCTAAGATGGCAGAGTAAGGTCCACCAATATGGTGGCATACCTAAACGGCAAAGATACACATGCCTTCAATGAAAAAGAAATAAGTCCTACCAGGTACCATCCTTCAAAAGGCAGAAAAATATGTATTCGCGCAATCCTTTGCCTGAGCAGATGAAGAATTATATACCTACATGACACCCTACCATTAACAACAAGACAATTATCACCACAATCTACATCACTCAAAATGAGAAAAGGCATTCGCCAAGTGAAATATGATAAAACTTGCGTACCCATGCAATTTGTTACATTAAATAACCATGCGTTACCACTACAAATGAATATTTCATTAAGAAAAATAGTACAGATGCACCCGCCTACAAAAGGGACGACTCATCTTTTTGGCACACCCAAGCATTAACCTAGTAGTCCTTGAATACTTTATCACGCCAGTCACCATAGAAATTAGCGGGCAGTGGCATCAGCCCAACGTACTTTTCCATATGACACCGCGGCCAACGCACTCCCAGCTTGTATCTCCTCCTCTGTGAGGGTCAACTTAACCAAGTGGGAATTTAGCCGAATATTCAGAGATGGGTCAATCACCATGTGTCATCATCGGCTTCACTTTCACGCAAACTATAACCCGACACACATTACGTTACCACTGGACTATCATCGACCACGTCGCCAGTAAATGACGAACCTATCAAAACACTACTCTAGGATCAATATTTCCCCTGATCTCACTTTCTGAACCAAACACATCGGCTAATGTGGTATGAATATCTACAACTTCTGGGATGCTCTCGGTGTAATCAGTAAAAGGACCATGACTCCTTCCCGTCCTATCAGGAGACTGAGTGAAGCCAACCATATACAAATCCTTTTCCCGCACCAAAAGTAAGAAGGGATCATCATGTCTAGGTGGTTCGTAGGTGTCGTTTTCAGACTCCACATGCTCTTCCATATTGGGTCATAGTTCAGAATTCATCATACTTGGGTGGAATCCATCCCTAAGAAGTCCAAGTGTACCAATTTGGCCAGCAACAAGATCTATGCCAAACCTAATGTCCCGCTCCCCACGTGCATAACCTATATAATTGAACGTGGATGACCTCAGAAAGTCTTCAACCACTTTAACTTTGTAAATATCAGACTCGAGATATTCAACTCACTCCTCCAGGCCCCTGTTACGCACTTCGAGCATCTCCACAGATGCTTTATAGGACTCTCTCTCCTTCTTTAATACCTCATTATCTCAGCGAAGGCGCTCAGATTTGGCCCTTGTTATTTCCAGTTCCCTCCGCATCTTTTCGGTCTCAGTGCGAGGTTTGCCTGCCTCTTCTAAGGCTTTGAAACTGCTGGCTTTGGCTTTCTGAAGCCCTACTATTTGCCTTGGCACGTGATACATGGGCACTTGGCGCACTCTCGTACATCTTGTCTACAATTCCATCATGCTTCACTTTCACCTCTCACAACAACATGTGGCCCTGACAAATAGCATGGAACAAGTTCCAAGACTGCAAATATGAGAATAAGTAAGTACATTTCAAATGTGAAATTCACGCGTTTCAGAGCTAATTATCTCACCGCATAATACATTATGACACACATACAAAGCACGCCACTAGCTTCAATACCCCTAGCAAGGGCCTCAAGATCCATAGATGGGTATATACTATTGAGACATGCAATGGCATCTTCTTCCCTAAGTATGTGTCCATTCATCCTCATAGTCAGGCTCTCAGAATTCCCATCATTCAAGAAGCTATAGTCGGGCATGTTCCTTGCCGCGCTTTCTTCTGGGTTTGACTTGCACGATGTTTACGATTAGCTTGCCTCGATTTAGGCATGGATCCCAAACCCTGTTTCCCTGCCACATCAACGTTAGCATCGACCCCCGTCGTCGAATCCTCCTCGGCATGTAAACTCTTCCCGACACTAGGAATTGTAGACTCTGGAGTTGTCTTTCGAATACTGATGAATGTCTAAAGTGTGCAATTTTAGCCCTCATTATTTGGGGTTTAAGAAAGGCTTACTTAAGTAAACAACATATTTAAGTACGTTTTGTGTATTTCAGGTTTTCAGAGATATTTGGTGAAAACGTAGCTTAATTGGGGCAAAAATGAGCTAATATAGAGTCAAGGAGTACAATGCTATAAAGGAGGACCAAATCCAGAGGTAAATGGAAGGAAAGACAAGTGATTTGGAGAAGGAAAGAAGGGAGAAGAGCTGAAACTCCAAAAAGCTATTCAGTGAGGAGAACCCAAATGAAGTCATTTAAGCTCGACATAGACACATGTCAAGGGTTTATGCTCGACATACCGTCGACATATCTGACATTTTTAGGGAAACGCGGAGGTAGCCCCACATCCCGAGGCTTATAAATACCATCGTCTCGGAAACATAGAGAGAGCATTAATAACACCAACAACCTCACTGCCCATATCGAGGATATATCCTCGACACATATCCTCGACTTACATTTTCTCGACGTGTCCATCCTCGAAGTGTCCAACCTCGACGTGTCCATCCTCGAAGTGTCCAACCTCAACGTGTGTATCCTCGAAGTGTCCAACCTCGACGTGTCTCATCCTCGACGTGCCTTATCCTCGACATATATATGTCATTTAAATTAAACTAGAATTAAACAATATTTTTTTGTGATTTAGACAATTTATAATAAAATTTAATATATTTTTGAATTAAGAAAAATTATACAAAATTCTTAGTGTTTCTATTATTTAAGGTAATATTACTCTTAATTTTTAGTATAGTTATTATTTAAAATAATATAAATCTTAATTTTAAGTTTATTAAACATTTTTAGTTATAATGTTTAAGTTGTTAAAAAATTAATATAAAAATTATAAATCAAATTTGTCAAACTATTAAAAATGCCCTGTAGCTATAAATTATAGGGTATTTTTAGCATCACGGGCCACTAAAAGCCCAACATGGCATATTTATGTGAAAAAACAAGATTTATTGGGCGTTTTTATCGCCTGAAAAGTTACAGGGCAAGAAGCAAAAAATGCAAGATTTACAGGACATTTCCCAATAATTCTGCCATTAAAAGATCTGACTTTTCTACATTTTGCAAAAACAATGTATATTTTTTACAAATATAAAATATATATTTATAGCAAATAAAAGGGTAATTTAGTTATTTGGTGAAAAAGTTAAGAGGGTTAGTTAAAACTTCACGGAGGGGATTTTGTGCAGTTTTTAAACCACAAGAGGGTTTCGTGCAGGTTTCCGAAACCACATGGAGGGTTTTATGCAGTTTTCCCGAAAAACTTTGTACGAGAGAGGATAATAGTAATGAGAGTACAAATCAATGCCTAAAAATGTTTTTTTTCTCTTTCTAAGATAACGTTACGGGATCTAAACGCATGTAATTGAACATGGAATGCTCCCTCAACTCATTTTGTAAAAACCAGGTTACTAATGTAGACTTATTAAACTATTGTGATCACATTGAAAAGCAAGAAGAACTAATTTTCATGACATGAAGAAAAGCATTTTTTTTTTGTAAATTTGTAATTATCATATTTATTTATACTCGATTTCCTATCACGCTAGAAAGGTAAGTAGATGATTGAGTTTCATTTGATTTTAATTGAATACCTTAGAGGGCAATGAGTTTCAAACCTATCATCAAATATTATTAATTTTTCATTAATTGCAACCAAATGAAAACTATAATTTTTTTTTGAACAATGATAAGTTATCATTTATTACAACAAAACAACAGTTTTAATACAAGGAATATGAGAAAAAGAGAGACGCGTTACAACTGAAGTACAATTGAAAAACAATAAAGGCTGCATCCATGTGGGACGTAAACACTGTATGCTGACGATAACAAACAGGGTGATTGATCTTCTGCAGTTATCACTGTAGAGGCACTTAACTTTGCAAGTGTATCGGCAACATGATTAATTTCTCTATAGCAAAACATGGTCGTGACACTCGTGAAATACATGATACTAGTCTGAATCTTCGTCAGTAGTCCCACGAGATGTGCTGATGTCACATGTGTCCTGGTAATGCAATCAAGCATAAAGAGGGAGTCGGTAGCAATGACAAGGTGAGATATCTGCATAGCTCGTGTATGCTGCAAACCGTCCCGAAGTGCCCAAAATTCGGCTTCGTTGTTGGTGAAATATCCCACCGACGCAGAGAAAGCGAGCATGAAAGTGCTATTTGAGTCTCAAATTATATCGTCAATTTCTGCAGGTCCTGGGTTACCATAGGTCGATTCTGTTAAGGAAAGAGATTCTACACAATCTTCTTCCCATGATTGACATATTCTAGTTAATCTTGTACCTTATTTAGATAGAATATTCCCGCCTTGATTTATGTCTTCTAAGTGTATATATAATCTTGTAATACCATGTACATTACAATTCAGTGAAATACAATATTCTTTAAACATTATATGGTATCAAGAGCCACTAAAAGATCATAAGATCACAAACGATCCACCCTAATTTTTTTTAGTCGCCGCCATCTCCATGTCTCACGAGTCCATCGCCTTGTCCGGCGCCGTCCGCGACCAAAACCCCACCGCGGATATGCCCGCCGCACCTCCCTTCACTCCCACGGCCCCCACCTCCCTCATACACGTCACTCACTCCCACCACTTCCCACTAAAGCTAACCACAACCAACTATCTCTCATGGCGGCTACAAGTGGTCTCTCAACTTAATGGCCTCAACCTCCTCGGCTACCTTCAAGGCACGTTTCCATGCCCCAATCCATCCGACATTGCAGCCTACACATTGTGGTTTCAACAAGATTCACTCCTCTTGGAGCTCTCGTCGGATCAATTTCGGATGATCTTCTCCCCCTCATCCATAATGCCAAATCATCATCCGAAGCATGGGTTCTCCTCATGCATAACTTTGCACGATCAGATTATACTCGTGTCATGGCACTTAAGGACGCCCTAAACTCCGCCACCATCGGTTCCCGATCAGTCACGTCCTTCCTCACCGACATTAAAGCAAAAGTTGACGAAATAGCCATGATTGATCGCCCCTTGCATCCGGATGACGTCACTCTTTATGTCCTAAACGGACTTGGCGCAGCATATAGGGACATTGCCACCTCGATTCGTCTCCGTGAGACACCGCTCACCTTTGTTGAGCTTCACAGTGCACTTGTCTCTCATGAAGCCTACGTTCGTCGTCTTGAACAAGAGACAACAATCCTTGTTGCCACCGCTAACATGGCTGTCCACCACCATCCACCGCGCAGATCAGCCCCGCCACAGTCTAACCGAGCCCCTCAATTCCGTGGTCATGGCTTCCAACAATCACGGGGCCGCAACCCCCGTGGTCGTAATCGAATTAATCATTATTCTGTGTCGAATCATTCGAACTCCCATGTTTCTAACGTGCAATATCAGATTTTCGGCCATCATGGACACACCGCCCTTCGGTGTTATCAACTTGGGTCGATGGCACCGACTGCCAATGCCGCACGCACACCACCGGCGCCTCCCACGCGTCCGAACCTGGATCGTGGCTTGTTGATCCCGGCGCCTCCCACAATTTAACTCCGGACCTCAATAATCTCAATTATCACTCGGAGTATGATAGGACGGATGAAGTACAGATTGTCGATGGTCATGGTATGCAAATTACTCACGTTGGTTCATCTAAATTAAATTTTCCATCTCGTACGTTTACTCTATCCAGCGTTTTGAGGGTTCCCTCGTCACAACATAATCTTTTATCAGTGCATCGGTTTACGCAAGATAATAATGTGTCCATGGAATTTTCTCATGATTATTTTGTTATTAAGGATCAACCTTCGGGGGACCCGCTGGCGACGGGACTTTGCAGTGATGGTGTGTACCATATTCGACCTAATATGAAATTCGCTGCTCGTTTGGCTACCTTGGGGGTTTGAACAACTTACCATACATGGCACTCATGTCTTGGTCATCCGGCCTCCAAGACAAGTTCATCTTTAATTTCTGCATTTAATTTACCTGGACACTAAATCCTCTGCGCAGGACTTACTTTGTGATTCTTGCCATGTTAGCAAGTCTCATCGCTTACCGTTTGTGGACTCATCATTTACTGCTTTACATCCATTGCACTATATCTTTGCGGACGTTTGGGGGCCCAATGTGCCTTCGCTTGATGGTTTTCGATATTATGTTATCTTTGTGGATTTATACACTCGCTAAGTTTTTTCCGTTGGTTGCAAAATCACAAGTGCATGATATTTTTGTTCACTTCAAGCCTTTGGTGGAAAAACAATTTTCTCAAACCATAAATTTTTTTTATAATGACAATGGAGCCGAATTTTTGGCACTTAAAACATTTTTTTTTCAAAATCGGGAATAAGCTGGCTTACAACTGCGCCTCATACACCGCAACAAAATGGGATTTCTGAACGACGTTACTGTCACATAGTTGAAACGGGAAGGACACTTTTACATCATGCTAAATTGCCTAATATTTTTTGGTCTTTTGCACTACAAACAACGGTTTATCTTATCAATTGAATGTCTTACTCCGCCATTGCCAATAAGTCACCGTTTCAAAAATTATTTGGCATGTCTCCCAATTATCTTAAGTTGCGTGTTTTTTGTTGCCTTTGCTATCCGTGGCTCCGACCTTATGAACCGGGCAAGCTATCTTTTCCGTCTCGACCGTGCTTATTTCTTGGGTACTCTAGCTCCCAAAGTGCTTACAAGTGTTGGGACCATTCCACAAACAAATTATTCATCTCACGGCATGTTCGCTTTTGCGAATCCAAATTTCCGTCATATGTTGAGACACCAAAGTGCACCACCTCCGGGCCACCACCTATAACGGTCATTCATGCTCTCCCGGGCCAGCCCATACACCCATTGCCAAACCCAATGGCCGTACCGCGCACTCCGTCGCCCGCGCCACACTCCACATCTTCGCCCACGCCGGCTCCCTCGCCTACGCCTTCTCTTGAGCCACTTATTGAGCCACCTCCCATTCTGGAGTTACCACAAACTGAGTCAAGGCATCCTATGGTCACGCGCTCCAAGAATAATATCTTCAAGCCGAAAGTAGTCAATCTCGCTACAAAATATCCGCTTGAGTTATCTCTTGAACCGACCAGTGTCTCAGTTGCACTCAAAGACCCGCAATGGCGTGACGCCATGTCCTCTGAGATCAATGCTCTTCTTCGACACGGTACTTGGGAACTAGTCCCGTCTCATCAAGCCTCCAACATCGTTGGTTGCAAATGGGTCTTTCGCATTAAGCGCAATCCCGACGGATCAATTGACAAGTACATGGCCTGCCTCGTTGCTAAAGGTTTCCATCAGCGGCCTGGCATTGACTACACCGAGACCTTCAGTTCTGTAGTGAAGCCCGTCACCATCCGGTTCATTCTATCTTTCGTTGTCATGAACTCTTGGCCTATTCGCCAACTCGGTGTGAGCAACGCCTTTCTCCATGGTGATCTTTCTGAAGAAGTGTTTATGGAACAGCCACCGGGTTTCATTGATGATTTTCGACCTACGCATGTTTGCCGCCTTCGAAAATCTATTTATGGCCTCAAGCAAGCTCCCTGTGCTTGGTTTCAGACACTTCGAGATGTGCTCATTTATCTTGGATTTCTTCAGTCCAAATCTGATGTTTCCTTATTCATCTTCCGTCGCGATATAACCGTACTGTTTCTCTTAGTCTACGTTGACGACATTAACTTTATAGGCACAGACTCAGGGTTAATCTCATCCTTTATCAGTCGACTTCAGTCGTCTTTTGCGGTCAAGGATCTTGGTTCCTTATCCTATTTTCTCGGCATCGAAGCGCTACCTTGCAAGGAAGGTCTCTTACTGTCCCAGCACAAATATATTCACGATATTCTACACCGTCATCACATGGACGGGGCCAAGGCCGTATCCACACCTATGGCCTCCAACGCCGCCTCTACCTTCCGAGAATCCTCTCCTAAATGCGATCCACGTCTTTATTGGCAGGCCATTGACAAACTTCAGTATCTCGCTCTCACACGGCCCGACATTGCCTTCCCTGTCAACCGTCTCGCTCAGTACGTTTCTAACCCCACCGAGCTGCATTGGGCCGGGGTCAAGAGGATCCTACGGTATCTCAAGGGTACTCTCACTCACGGCTTGCTCATTCGCCGTGACTCCCCGCTTACTCTTCGCGGTTACTCCAATGCCGATTGGGTTGGGGATCCAATTGACCGTTCATCCCTCACGACTTTCATCATCTTTCTCGGCCACAACCCGATCTCATGTAGCTCTCGCAAACAATGTGCTATTGCTCGCTCATCTACCGAAGTCGAATATCGAGCACTTGCCATCGCCACGTCCGAAGTTCGATGGATTCAAAATCTCATGTCCGAGCTTCATATGTCCCCTCGCACGTCTCCTACCATCTACTGCGACAACATTGGTGCCACTCATCTCTCCTTGCATCCGGTCTTACATTCTCGTATGAAACACATAGCTATTGATATCCACTTTGTTCGGGATGTGTTTCATATCAGCACTCACGACCAGCTTGCCGGCATCCTCACAAAGACACTACATCGCACGCGGTTCCTTTCTTTACGTTCTAAAATTGCCTTAGCCGATGGAACGACAATTTTGAGGGGGCGTGTTAAGGAAATAGATTCTACACAATCTTCTTCCCATAATTAACATATTCTAGTTAATCTTGTACCTTATTTAAATAGAATATTCCTCATTGATTTATGCCTTCTAAGTGTATATATAATCTTGTAATACCTTGTACATTACAATTCAATGAAATACAATATTCTTTAAACATTATAGATTCATCTACGTTTAACTGAGCATAACGAGTTGGTGATTGGCTCCATTTAAGGTACAATAAGTTCTTAGTTTGGAAGGAATGTCCAAGGCAGGGAGGTTTCAGAAAGGGGAATTATGGAGTTAATAGATGTATGAAAACTATAATTAGTTAGAGCCTTACCGGCTGACCCAATTAATGTGAAACTTTTTGTTGGCACGACTAATATCCTTGCACCATAGAATTGGTTGCGGAAAAATCTTCTCGACATTATCTAGCAAAATGACAAGTTGTTTTTTAATGTTACATACATACATACATATATTATATATATATATATGTGTTTGTGTGTATACATTATACACACATAAAAAAATGTGTTGTGTATACAAGTTTCAAGATTATTGGATTCCAAGAGATTGTTGCAGAAGAGGGGACAAGATGCAAGAAATAAAACCGCAAAAATGTGATAAATAATGAGTAAATAATTAATCCTGATCATACCGTAAAAGAATATATACATGTGAAACGTGAAGTAATGCACATGGAAAGAAGAAAAATAAGTTAAACCTTCATTACATGGCTCCTTAGAAATCATAAATACTACTACTAGCAGTCCATGAAAGCTTGCTCTATCGGTCAACACTTGTATAACGACCAGGACCACTTAACGATATATTAATTGCCCATAAACAGAATTAAGGCCGGAACTTCCAGCTAGTTGCCACATTGACTATGAATAATCCTTAAAGTTTATCGGAACAAATTAAAAGAAAATTTTATCAAACATTATGCTCGGTTAATATTAAAACAAGGATTTAAAGTATAATGTGAAGGATGTTTTTATTTGATATCTCTAGTGCATATTGCAGGTTGTTTTATGTTTGAAAGAAGATTTCTCAACAATCTTTCTAATAAGTAATGGAAAAATTGCAAGGTAGCATCCAAAGTTTGCACTTTTTTGCACTTACCTAACACAATTTTAAAGTTTTGCACTCGACGATCTACACACTTTGCTATTTCAACTTTCAAAAATTACATATCCTAACCAAAAAACATCACTTAGCGTCAAAGTGACATCACTTTCCGGCATAATGACGTCACTTTAGATAGACCGATGCTTAAAAATTGAAAGTTTGGATAGTTAAGTGCAACAACTTGTGCAATATATGAAATGTCTTCCTTGATTTTTTTATGGCAGGTTATTACCTTTGGTATCAAGTGTACAAATTCTGGAGCTTGTCATTTCTGCGGCAGCCACTATTCATAATATTTGGCAATAACGTAATGAGCTAATTCACACAGGCCCAAAAAATGGGTGTTTCTGTTTTGCTCCAGCGCATTAACAAAGATGTTGAAGATCACACAAATTGTCAGATTAAACTTTCACTTTTGTCCAAAGCGCCCATATCGAAACGTGGTTGTGTTAAACCAAAAAAAAAGGATGGACAAAGATCAATTCAGATGCTGTGTTTTCTTCAACAAAGGCTACATCAGGTTTGGTTTGGAGAGATTCCAAGGGATCTATTATCTTTGTTGCCACAAATTCTTTTGTTTGTCTCGACGCTTGTTCAGCAGAGGCAAAGGGGTTGTTGCGAGCCATTTTGGTGGCTAATCACTTCAAGAAGGATAACGTTATCTTTGAGTCTAATTGTCTTGAAGTTATTAATTTCATGACCAATCCTAACCTCAGAGTGAATTGGTGTGAGATTCATAGGTATTGGGCGTGTTGGGCAAAATGAAAGTTTTGATTTATTCCTAGATCTTGTAACGTGGCTGTCCACTCCTTAGCGCTTGGGCTGGATCAAACGATTGGATATGATCCATGCCCGTTTTGACTTTGTCGGCCAATGTGTTTTGTGATCGGGGATTTTCTATTATAAATCCCCTATTTTGTAATCTTTCGTAACTTAATGAAAGCCTTATTCATCAATTTTTTTTTTATATTCCGTAGGAATAACTACATTTATAATAAACCCGCAAGGAATTTAGAGATTTTTTAATCTTGTTAGTCTTATATATAGACTAGGAATTTGGCTCGTGCTAAGCACGTGTCATATTCAATTTCTTCCTATTGATTAAACCAAAATTACCTTTTCTTTTATGGAGCGTATTTAATTTACAAATTATACTAATTTCAAATCTTACTAAAAGTAATCCATTAGACATCTAATAACCTCCTAACAAAATAATATAAACTATTGGTTTAAATACAAATCAGTAAGTTTCCTTGTTCTTTAGTTGCAGTAATGCGATGATCCCTTTTCACAAGTAATAAAAAGAAAGTCGATATTTTTGAATTTCTACATCCTTCTTTTTTGGGCCCATTAAATTGATTTTGGAACAAATTAAACTTTATATCTCATTTTTAACTTTGTACATATAACTTTCATAGAATAATTTCCAAATGCTTTGTTCCACCACTCTGCTTTCTATCTCCTCTACTATCCCACCACCACCGTTTCCGTCACCCTCTCCTCCACCTAATTCTTCATTGACGCCGCCAACAGCAACCACGACACCCACTCTATATTCCTCAAATAAATTTGTAGGTTTCTTTCTTTCTCTCTCTCTCTCTCTCTCTCTCTCTCTCTCTCTCTCTCTCTCTCTCTCTCTCTCTCTCTCTCACACACACACACACACACACACACACACACACACACACACACACACACACACACACACACAACTGCATCCCCGCCTTCTGCGGCATTCTCCAAACCTCCTCTACCACATTCGCCACCCTCGCCGCCGTTACCGTCGTTTTCTCGCAAGAACCCTACTCCGACGCATATCCAATTTTCTCTCGCCACGTCGGCACGAAGATCTAATTTTTTTACGCGAATATGGCAGAGTAAAAGAAAATAAAGGATCATTTGGCAATTTACAACGGGGTCTAAAAGCATGTACTGGTAAACAATGAGAGCTTTTGGGAAAACATAAAATTAAGAAGACCATTTTATAATTTACGGCGGGACCAATAAGTTGAATAACACAAACTCTTTGGGCGAAATAAAAGAATTTAAATATGAAAAGATCATTCTGCAATATCAACGACACCACTAAGTTAATAGCAATTTTTTTGGGCAAAAAATAGGTAAATCTACAAGTAAAAGGACAATTCTGCAATTGACGAAAGAGACGCAAAGTTATAGCATAAACTTTGGGACAAGAATCGAAAAGTACCAAAAGTAAAAGGTTCGTTCAACATTACAACGGGCTCCATAATTATTAATATGTGATAGTAAAATGACCATTTTGTAATTGACGATGTAGACACGAAGTTAAATAACATTAACTTTGAGGTCAAAATAAAAAAATAAAACTAAAAAAACTATTCTATAATTTATAACGAGTCCATGAACAAATAATATAAAAGTTTTGGGTCTAAATTGTAAGAGTAAGAAAAAAATTATGCAGCTCTTCCTAAAAAAAAAAAATCCCCGTATCTTTCCTTTTTTTTTTTTTAATGGTGAAAGAGCAGCCGAAGTCAAAATATGCGGCTGCCCCACCCTTTTTTTTTTGAACCTCACATATAGGAGATAATAGGGGCAAAATAGGAAACTGCAAAAACTACATAACCAAAAATCAAGGGCTTTATTATATAGTAGTAGATATTGTTACCTTAAGAATAGGAGTTATTTTTGGTTTTAGGAGTTGATTAGGTCAATTTGATTAATTGTAGGAGTTGTCTTTTTGGCAATAATTTTCTATTACAAAAAGACATGAATTTTTTATGCCACAAAATAAACATGATTCATTGTTACAAGTCCAATACATCAATATATTATTGAAATAAGTAATTTTATATTTCTCTATATGCTTATGTACCTTTTCATAAAGACAGTTTAGTGTGTAATTGATCTTTTTTGTAACTTCTTTATTTGGTTGCCTAATTATTTATTTATATGATTTGCAAATTGAATTAAAAAAAAACATATGCAATAGTTGAACAAAAATCTCACGGCTCATATGTTTTGTGAAGGTAGACAAATATATCCTACTTGAAAAAACAAGAAAGACAGCTATTGACTTTTACCAGAAAAAATATATTATTGTATACTTTATATTTTTCTTAAAATACTTACGGATTTATAGTAGAATAATTCTCTTTAACATAATAGACGAAATCATAATACCGCTCATTCAAATATTTCGCCTCCCAAGTAAAAATTCTTGGCTCCGCTGCTCCGCACCTACAAGCGCAAAAAGGGGCCAACTTTGGAGGCTATTCTGTAATTTCGCCATAAATAATTACTTAATTCAGAAAATGACTATTGATTTTTGTAGAAAAAGTTAGTTTTTAACGCATGTCATAACGAAAAATAAATAAAATTAACGCCATTCATCAATTATTTAAATTCGGACCTCAGTCAAGCTCTAGTTTTTTTATTTTGAAAAATGTTACAAAATCTATTTTTTAAGGAGCCGGATTCCGTGTTCCATTTCGTAGTGTTATGTTCGGTTGACATGCTGCATCCGTATATCATGGGGTATGGGCTTTTACTGATACGGTAACAATCGTAACCCAAATTAAATGATCCATTGAAGGTTAAGGCGCATCTATTTAGTCGAATCCTCATTATCTCATATACAACAATTACGAGTAATAACATTGGGTGTTATCTTTACTTTTATTCTTACAGCCTGAGATAGAAACCAAGCATAATAACCAATTAAATAACAACGAGCTAGTTACAAACGACAAAGAATAAAAAATTCCAAAGGAGATGTTGAAACTTAGATGTTAAAGTATAAATAAGACAATTAGACAATAGACTTAGTCTTGACCTGTGTACGAGATGAGAATATGTGTGGTACATTGCTTCCTCTAATAATATAGTAATAGTTATAGTGAATACATAAACAATAATATCAGTTGATATGGGTTTATATGGTTGACCCAAAAGAAACGAATTTGGGCTGACCCAACATGACAATACCCATCAGAGGATACTGCGAGTTCTCAATTTGATGTATTCAACACGCGGTACATCGAATCGCTTGTTTGATGTACGCTATAATTCTCTTTACCCGCCATTTTTGCAAGGTGGTTTTGCATCCCGAGAACTATAAATATTTGTGGCCCGATAATCAAGGTACATTATTTAATATACTTTATTCCTATCCGCTCTTATATCGAAACTTGGATTCTATATATTTTGTGATCCGATATTTGATATTTAACTTAACCTTACGACATTAAAGTTTATCGCGTAAGATTCTCATCAATGATATGTGCTATTTACTTAAATTAATATTAGCTACTTTTTTTAACAAGAACTTCCTCAAATTTCATCAACACGAAAGTTGAATAGTACATATGTTTATGATGGTGAGTTATGATTATTCAGTTCATTGATATTATATTAATGTTATTAAAAGTTTGACAAATTAATCAACGACGCGCAAGATTCTCCGTACAAATAAAGGAAATGTTTCATTTCTAATTTGTTCTAGCCCCGTTTGGCATCCGACCATGAGAAACTTGGACAGAAAAGTCACTACTCCGTTACAAAACCTCGAACAATCTATATTTTATCATAATCCCATTTTGCATCTCATCTCATAACGTGATTTTCTTACTCATCGTTAAATCGTATCCAATGATTTATTATTTCCTAATCATGGTAATTCCCCGATTTTTTAATCTCATCTTCTGGTTTTTGAACTGTGCAAAGAGCAATGAACTATGTTCGGGACATGTAGCTCAAGGAGCAACGAATATTATCCGGTTACTAGCTTATTTGTTTATTTGTTATACTCATTGTGACGCCTTTGGGAAGTTGGGCCCATGGATTGAGTCGAGTTACTACTGGGCAGTAAGGACTATCGGTTTAAGTAATTTCGCTTGATACCCATCTATCTAGGCGCCGCTTGCAGTCAGGAGTTGGCTGTAACCCGCGTGCTGGATCGTCATGTACTCGAGCATGTCTCTTGATTGTTTGCGAGGTCGCTCCTCGTCGGGAGGTATAATGTAGAATATTAGAAGTCATAAGGTTGGATTCGTTTATTGTTAAGCACAAGTTCATTAACTATTCTATGAAAATTCTAGTACCATTGCTACATCAAATTATCTAGTTGAACTGTTTCTACCAGTAAGATCACTCCTCGAAATGTATCCAGTAGGTCACAGTTAATTCTTGCATAACTAGTTCTTTTATATGAATCTTACTAAGTTATTAAAGACTTATTCCTTGTTTCTTCTATCCATTACTCAGAATAAAATCAACATGGCAACATGGATTTGTTCAAGCGTGCATTTTGGGATATTCGTGTTTTGTCACTAGTGCATAATCATTAAAAAGTCACATTGTTTGTAATGCAAGACTTCCGCTGTATATATCAAATTATATTCTATAAAACGTGTATGGTTTTGATCCTGAACAAGTGAGACCCCTTCCTATGAGTTACGCTTTAGTCTGCGTTGTGTAAAGTGACTGATCACCACCGAACCAACTTGAATAGGAGCATGGCTCGTAGGGTGCGGTCGTCACAGATGATGACGGTTATGATGTTAAATTCGGTGGAGGTACTTGAAAAATAGTCAAAGGAGTAGCTCAGGGTTTTAAGAAGGCCTTCTGTATATGACTGATATCAAACACGATAGCATTCGAGTTGCTGCAGCACATAGTGACGCTGATTTGTGGCATTGTCGACTAGGCCACATAAGTGAAAAATGAATGAAGCATCTGTGTTCGAAGGGTAAACTGCTGGGTCTGAAAATAGTTGATATGGGTATTTGTGAGGACTGTGTGTTTGGGTAACATTAATGGGTTTGTTTCGCAAAGGGTGGTAGAACTCTGAAGGAACATAAGTTAGAGTCGGTGTATAGTGATTTGTGGGGACCAGCCTATCACGTCTCTCAGTGGAGCTTCGTATTACATGAATTTCATTGATGATGCAACAAGAAAGTTATGTGTATACTTCTTGAAACAGAAATCTGAAGCGTTTGAGGTCTTCAAGAAGTTGAGAGCACTTGTTGAAACTGAAACTGGTCTGCGTGTCAAGTGTCTGAGATCTGACAATGGTGGTGAGTATGAACTTGAAGAGTTTAAGAAGTATTGTGCAGATAATGTCATTCGCATGGAGAAGACAATTAGAGGAACACCGCAGCAGAATGGGGTTGCAGAGCGTATGAGCAGAACTTTGAATGAGAGGGCTAGATGCATGAGGTTGAAGTGTGGGTTGCCTAAGATGTTTTGGGTAGAAGCAGTTAACACTGCGGCTTTCTTGATCAACCGAGGATCATCAGTTCCACTGGAAAACGGCATTCCAAAGGAAGCTTGGAGAGGAAAAGAGGTAAACCTATCTTACCTTAAAGTATTTGGCTGTGTTTCTTACGGTCATGTTGATGCTACTGCTAGGAGCAAGTTAGATGCAAAATCTGTGAAGTACGTTCATTGGATATGGCGGCGATGATTATGGGTATCGATTTTGGGATGACCAAAACAGTAAGGTTATTCGTAGTAGAGATGTTGTGCTTAATGAACAAGTTTTGTACAAAGACAGATTGGGTGCATCAAACACTGTGGGTGTTGATACTCGGGTTAAAGACCCGAAGATTGTGGAATTGGATGTCTCCAATTCTGGTGAAGACAAGATTGTGGAAAATGAGGTGACTAATGAGGAAGAACCATGTACTCTAGAGCCTACTTTGAGGAGATGAAGTAGGGAACATCATGCTCCTGATAGGTATTCCACTGCCTTATATTATTTGATATTAACTCATAGTGGTGAGCCAGAATGTTATGCAGAGGAAGTGAAAAGTGTTGATCCGAGCAAGTGGGATATTGCAATGGATGATGAGATGGATTCCTTGAAGTCGAACAACACGTAAAATCTTGTTGAGCTTCCAAAGGGGAAAAAGGTGATGCATAACAAATGCGTTTACATAATCAAAGTGGAAGCACATGGTAGCAAACGTTACAAGGCAAGGCTGGTTGTGAAGGGTTTTCAGCAGAAGAAAGGGGTTGATTACACTGACATATTTTCTCCCGTGGTGAAGTCGACGACTATTAGGATGGTTTTGAGCATAGTTGCAGCGGAGAACTTATTGTTAGAACATATGGATGTGAAGACATCTTTTCTTCACGGTGATCTTGAAGAAGACATTTACATGCAGCAACCAGAGGGGTATGTGCTTGAGGGTAACGTTGAGCTAGTTTGCAAGTTGGAAAAGAGCTTGTATGGTCTGAAAAAGCTCCTAAGAAGTGGTACATGAAGTTTGATGGATTCATGCATGAGATTGGCTTTGGTAGATGCAATGTTGATCATTGTTGTTACTTTATGAGGTTTGATAATAGCTTCATTATTTTGATGTTATATGTTGATGACATGCTGATAGCAGGTTCCTGTGTTTAAGAAGTGAACATGTTGAGGAAGAAACTATCTGAACATTTTGCCATGAAGGATCTTGGCGAGGCAAAAAAAATCTTGGGTATGCAGATTAATCGGGACAAGGTGGCGGATAAGTTGTATCTTTCGCAGTCTGATTACATTGATGAAGTGTTAAGGAGATTTAGTATACAAGATGCAAAGCCAGTAAGCACTCCTTTAGGTAGTCAATTTAGATTATCAAAAAGGGAGTCACCTACTAGTGATTTGGAGCATGCAGAGATGAAGAAAACTCCATATGCTTCAGCAATTGGGAGTCTTATGTATGCTATGGTGTGTACAAGACCGGATATTGCGCATGCAATGGGGGTTGTGAGTAGATATATGCCTAGTCCTAGAAAGCAACACTGGGAAGCAGTGAAATGGATCTTTAGGTACTTGCATGGTACTTGTGATAGGTCATTGTGTTTTGAGGGAAAACACACGGACTTGAATTGTGACGACCGCGCTCTACGAGCCATGCTTCGATCCGAGTTGGTTCAGTGGTGCCCAACCACTTTACCCAATCCAGACTAAAGCGCAACTCATAGGAAGGGGTCTCACTTGTTCAGGATCAAAACCATACACGGTTTATAAATTATATTTTGATATATACAACTGAAGTCTTGGTATTACAAATAATGTGACTATTTTAATGGTTATGCACTAGTGAGAAAACACGGATGTTTCAAAATGCATGCTTGAACAATTATTCACTTGGTCTATGCTGCCATGTTGATTTTATCCTGAGGAATGGATAGAAGAAACGAGGAATAAGTATTTAATGACTTAGTGAGATTCACATAAAAGAACCGGTAATGCAAAAATTAACTGTGACCTACTGGATACATTTCAGGAGTGATCTTACCGGTAGAAACAGTTCAACTAGTCAATTTGATGTAGCAATGGAACTTGAGTTTTCATAGAATAGTTAATGAACTTGTGCTTAACAATAAAAAAATTCGGCCTTATAACTTCTACTATTATACCTTATACTTCCCGGCGAGGAGCGACCTCGCAAACAATCAAGAGACATGCTCGAGTACATGTCGATCCAGCACGCGGGTTACAGTCAACTCCCGACTGCAAGTGGCAGCTAGATAGATGGGTATCAAGCGAAATTACTTAAACCAACAGTCCTTTCTGCCCCGCAGTAACTCGACTCAATCACTGGGCCCAACTTCCCAAAGGCATCCCAATGGGTATAACAAATAAATAAATAAGCTAGTAAACCAGATAATATCCGTTGCTCCTTGAGCTACATATCCCGAACATAGTTCGTTGCTCTTTACACAATTCAAGAACCAACGGATGATATTATAATATTGGAGAATTATTATGATTATGAATAGATATGCTATATAATAAATGATTGGATATGATTTAACAATGAGTAAGAAAATCATGTTATGAGATGAGATGCCAAACATGATTATGATGAAATATAGGTTATTTGAGGTTTGGTAACAGAGTAGTGGTTTTTTTGTCCAAGTTCCTCAGGGTCGGATGCCAAACGGGCTAGAACAAATCAGAAATGGAATCTCACCTTAACTCGTACGAGGAAACTTGATAGCATTGATTAGTTCGTCAAACCTTTGATCGGTTATCCAAATGAACTTTGTTTCAAAATATTTTTGTGGCAACTGATCCCTAACATTATTAGAAACATGTGTACCCGAATGGGAAGAAAAATCCAAAGGTTTGCTATGCTAAATAATTCTTGAAAACATAGAACTTATTTTTGGATTTTTAGACAGCAGTCTACGGTTTAGGAATTTCGACCTTCTAAATCACATTATTTGAAAAATATTTCTTCATATGAAAGTTAGAGAACTTCATGAGGAGTATTCAGCCGTTGGTCTTGATCAAAAAGGGTTTTTTTTACAATTAGTTATGATTTTTCTAAGGTGCAGGACCGAATGGATAATTTCTGCACAATAAAAGTTTTAGGGTATTTTCGGGTAGAAAATGATGAAATAAGAACTTGGGATGATTTTTTCGTGAAAGTAGACTCACTAACTTAGAGATTCATAGAAAGAAAGAAGGAAAAATTGAAATAATTTTGGGTGTGAAAATTGTTGGAAGAAAGCCTACTATTTATAGACAAAAAACCATGTTAAAATACTTTTAATTAAAGTCCCACTTTGATTATTTTATAATAAATCACAAAAAATCTTTTAATTATGCTCTTAAAGATGTCAGAGCTTACCTCATCAAAAAGATATCATGGCTTACTCTAGCTTAACACAGACGGATCGATGCTGGCCAATCCTGGACCCACATGTATCGGAGGAGTAATTCGTGATTGTGCAAGTATGGTAGTTAGTGCAATCTCATAAGCGACATAATACATCACCAACAATGTAGCAGAACTCAGGGCCATCCGCCAGGGAATGCTACTTGCACTACATATTTCCAATTCTGCACTCATTATAGAAATTGATTATGAGGTGACATACTCTTATTTGACTAGGACGCGGGGCGTTATGGCCTCGGCAGAAGTACGAGCCTTGCTTCGTGACGTGCAGAGTTTAGGAAGACATATACCAACCATGTTCCTCTCATGTACATACCAGGAGGAAATTGGTTCGCGGACGTGCTTGCGCGACAGAGATCTGATCGGGCCACAATGGACTGCCCCCAACAACCACCGTTTTTGGCAGGTTAGCTTGGCTGCCCGCCTTGTCTGGAGCGTTTTGAGTTGTGTAATATGCATTGTACATATTTGTGTTGTATATTAACTGGTCTCGGCCGTGGTATATAAATAAAGTTGTTTGTGTTAAAAAAAAAAGAGAAAACGACACTTATCCCCCTGAACTTTTTGCTCGCGAGCACTTACCCCCTGAACTTGTTGTGGAGCACTAACACCCCCAAACTTAATTTTTGAAAGAATTGTACTCCCCCGCGACACCCCCCACATGTGAGAAAGGGAGTATTTTACGGAATCTTTGGCTCTGCATGCACGTGTCGTCAAACACTAAGGACACTTACACCCCTGAACTATTGGCTCGTGAGCACTTACACCCCTGAATTACCGATTTTGCCTTTAATCTTTGACGACACGTGCACGAAATAGTTGTGAGTTGTTATAAGAAATAGTTCAAGCATATGTTATGAGTTGTTGTTATAAGAAATAGTTGTCAATATCGTTATTCATCGTAACAATACAAATAATTCTATTATATAGGTGGCATTGTGGCAACTTCATCCAAAAACAGATAATGTTTTTAAAGAACAGAAATAAGTGGAAGCTGCGTCAATAATTTCTTACTTAATTGCTTGCTTTTTCTTCTCTTTGAAGTTTGAATAGGTTATCGGCCTCTTTTTCTTAACGACGTTATGAATAAAATTATGTCCGAGATTTCTCTTACACCATATAAATAATGTCTTTGTTGTGGGAGCCAAAAGCAAAGAGCCAAAAGCAAAGAGCCAAACAATAAAAGTCATCCATTATATTGATATCCAATTGCGTGAAGTTAATGAAATGCTGTGAGGTGTCCTGTTCCCATAAGAGACACCTTTGCATTCGGGTCAACATGGTTGTCCAAATCTTGCTCGACTACTTCGAGGCAATCAAACAAGTAAATCCACGTGTTCTGCTTAATAGTCGTTTCACCAATTAAGCTGACAAATGCTAAGGTCTTAAACCAAAAAGGGGATCTTTCAACATGTCTCCTTTTCGGGTTAAATCAATCAAATTCGTGTGTTATTATTGGTTTGCTTTTACATCAGGGTAGTTCAGGTTCAGCTTCGTTACGACGCATGGCATGAGAGAAAAGGGAACTTGAGAGCGTATATACTTCAATTATTGGAGGAATTTGATTCTTTTTTTTACTTATCCCCCAAGAATACAAAGACTGGATTTTAGACACGTTTCTAAATCCAACTTATTAGAAGGTATCTTTGAATATACCAATTGTTACAAATTCTGTTATCTAGAATCAATCTACTTTCTCACTTTTGATCTTTTGAAAAGAAATCTAATCTCCACCTTGATGACGGATTTTTTCTTCACTGGCCACATGCCCCTGATGTGAACCAAACCACCATTGTCCTAATCCCGAAGAAGGAACATGCTCAACTACCGCAACACTATAGACCTATCAGCCTATGTAACGTCATCTATAAAATTATCTCAAAGCTGCTCGTTAATCGCCTTCGGCTAGCCATGAACTCTATCATCTCCCTCTACCAGAATGCCTTTGTGCCCCACCGATATATCACGGACAATGTCCTGATTGCCCAAGAACTGTCACACACAATCAATAATCTCCGCACAGGTCGACATGGGCTGCTGGTGACCAAAATTGATCTGGCCAAGGCCTACGACCATGTCAACTGGTCGTTCATTGAATTCGCCCTTAATGAGTTCTACTTCGCACCTCCCTTCATTACTCTGATCCTGGAGTGCACTCACTCTGTGGAATTCAATGTAGCGGTCAAACGGGCGCGCTCGCACTTGTGGCGACCGGAAAGGGGCCTCCGCTAAGGGGACCCCCTCTCATCGTATCTCTTCATCCTTTGCATGGAACTACTCATCGTGGCATTCGTTCGGGCAACAGAGGACGGGTCCTTTTGGGCCGCCCGGTCAAGACGCCAGGGACCCCCCATCCCCATCCTCTGCTTTGCTGACAACTGTTTTATCTTCTCTGAGGACCACCCAGGAACCCTCACGCGGTTAATGGAGTTCCTTGAAGCCTTTCATGTCATGGCAGGCCCTGGAGTGTGCTATGAAAAATGCAAGGTCCTATTCTCCCCCCAATATTCCAATTAGGAGGCGTCGAGCAATTCTCCGTCTCTTAAATATAGAAGCCATAGCGAACCCTTATAAGTACCTCGGTATCCCAATCTGGAAAGGTCGGTTCTGCGCGGGGTTCCTTGACCCTATCATTTAGCAATTTCAACGACGAATAGGCGCCTGGCACACCCGCCATCTATCCTACACCGGACGTCGATCTTGATCCAATCCACCCTCCAAACCATACCTGGATACCAGATGAGTGTGCTATCCTTACCGTGCACTGTCCTTACCAACTTCTCCAAACTATCCAAAGCCTTCATGTAGAATGCAGACATGAGTGGCAGGCGAAAAAGGACGGTTCCATCGCACATTGCTTACATGCCTCTGAAGCAACGTGGCCTTGGCTTTCGATACCTCGAAGAACTCACTAACGCATACATGCTCAAATTATGTTGGCGTCTGCTCCAATCTCTCGATACCTTTTGGGGCCACAGCCTAAAAGCCAAAGAATTCTAGAATAGACACCCGGTTACGGCACCCATACCGACCAGAGCAAGTCGATCATCGAAATCCATTGCGCGCCTGTTAATCAATATTCCAAAATCCACTTGCTGGATCGTGGGGAACGGGCAATCTATCAACTTTTAGTTTTCCCGATGGCTGGGAACTTCCACCATCGTAGAATACGTACCCAACATTCCAGCCACGCTCCTCCCTCTCAGTGTGCGGGATATTATTGGTAGGGCCGGCAACTGGGACCTAACAAGGGTCATCCACCTACTCTTGCCCAACATTGTGGCCCGTATATGGGGCATTCCACTGCCAATCGAAACGGCATCGGACTTGATTTACTAGGCCTGGACCCCGAGAGGGGAGTTCACGATCAAATCAGCTTACAACTGGTTGGTCAGCCGCAACCACGGTCATCCAACACCCAGTTTACCTTGGTCGACTCTCTAGCAAACATGCGTCCTGCCTTGTATCAAATTTTGGTCGACTCTCAACAATCGCCGTTTTCGGCTGTTTGGCTTGACTGTGTGCCCGGTTTGGCGTGTTTTGAGTTGTGTAATATACATTGTACATATTTGCGCCTATCCCGCAAGCCTCGACCCCGCACATCGTTGTACATTAACTGGCCTCGCCCTTAGTATATAAATAAATGTGTTTGTGTTAAAAAAAAATCTAATCTCAAAGTATTATACAAAACTGAATTTAAGTTCCCTATTGGAATTGGGCAAGGAATTAATTATCATTGTTTATTTTCACATTTTTTAGATAAAGTTGAGCTTTTGTAATTAATGAGGGCACAAACATTAAACCCCAACCACTACTGAACGTTTTGCATGTCGCCTTTGACTAATTTTTCTACAACTTGACCCCAAACCTATTGGATTCAATGCAGCATCTTGCCCCCAAACTTATTGGATACAATGCAGTTTGCCCCTCAGTCAACTTTAATTTCTGGTAGAATCTTTTCGCCGAAAAAATTGCATTCGCCGAAATTTGAACCTTAAACATGGGGCCTCACTAATTTAACTCCAATTTCAACAAAGAGCCATATTTTTCCTTCAATTTTTGTTACATTTATCTTAATTACAAACCCTAAATTGCAATAAATCATTTCGTAACTTAATTTTTTAAAATTGAGATGAAGAATGGATCTTCATTGTTGGCTTTAAATCGAGATATTTACGGTTCATTCCGTTAAAAATGAACTTTCGACATAAGATTTTGCCAAAAAGTAGATGGGGGAGGGCACTATGTAAAATCAAATAAATTGGGGAACAACATTCACAAGGATTTAATGTTTATTCTTTATAGCCCTTTTAATAATATTTCTTACCTCTCCTTAATAAGCTTTTGAAAGAAAAAATCGTTTTGCTTGAATCTATATTGCTGTATGTTTATATACGTACATAAATATGTATATATATGTTTTGTGTGTGTTTATTTGTATTTTTGTTGGTGTATCCTATCATTTATTTTCCACGAGTATGCAAATCCGCTTATCCTTTTACTACCACCTACAAGCTAGATGTAATTAGATTCAGTCAAGTAACCATCATCATAACCCCACATATTTCACCCTGTTTCTCAAATGGACTCCTCCACCACCAGATTTTGTCCAAATTAACATAGACGGTTCATCCTATGGTAACTCAGGTCAAGCAGGGATAGGGGGCATCATCCGGGACTCTAATGGGACATTTGTAGCGGCGTACTCTGCTTCAGTAGGGCACACTACCAACAATCAGGTGGAATTTTTTTTCACATAGCGACAGACTCATTTTAGCTCAGACATTGCAGCTCACTCACATCATTATCTTGTCAGACTCTATGTTTCTGATTGATTGTCTTTCCAAGACACAATCCCCACTGGTTCACCTGAGTGGTATGCTTCTAGGAGATTCGAACTAGACTGGCCACTTTTCAGGCAGTGATTGACACTTTCACATATAAAGAGACGAACCAGACAGCTAGTTGACTATCTTGCCAAAATGGGAGCTTCCTCCATCAGCAACGACTTACGGGACCTCCACCATATCATGTTTGGGTCACATGTCCCACTTGGTTGTAACCTTTATTACTTTTTGATTATTCTACTGTTGTTTCTCGCATTTCACGTTCTATTTCCCATTGTACTAAGACTATTTATTTGCATTAATATATTTGACCTCGGTCTGTTAAAAAAAAAGTTGCTATTTTTACATTTATTTTACTCTTTGATATTAAAACTTTAAATCTAAATAGCATTTGTATAATATTTTTTGCTTGAATTAATGTATTATTTGAATATTATGTCATACCTTGGTTCAGACACCAAGTTAGGCATCTTTCATATTCAGACACCATTTCCAACAGAGAAGTTGTTGAAGGCCGAAAGCAAGCAACAATCAGCATCTGTCCAGAAAGTTTGAAAACAACTTCTATCACACAAGGATTTTTACAAAATAGGATTGACGAAGTTAACGAGGACAACTAGCGGCAACTGTGTGGAAAAGGTGAGGTTTGATTTTGATTATTCCAGCCACGTTTGGCACCCGGCCCTAAGGAACTTGGACAAAAAAATCGTGATTTTTGTTCCCGAATCACGAGCCATTTCTTTCATCATTTATATTGCCTTTATGTTTCATTTACTTATTCTCTTTGGCGATTCAGTTTCTTTTATCTATTGTTACTTCATGTTCAAATGCTAAATCTATGACATGTCAATTCACAATTGTATTACCTGATCTAGTATGATAAACTATATATTGATTCTTGGACTGTGCAAACGAGCAACGGATATTATCCGGCTTACTATCTCATATGATATTATGGTTCACCCATTGGGACGCCTTTGGGAAGTTAGGCCCGTAATTGTGTTAATTTACTGCTGGGCAACAAGGGCTATCAGTTTAAGTATTTTTGCATAATACCCATCGATCTAGGCGCCGCGTATAGTCAGGAGTTGATTATATCCCGCGTGCTAGATAGACGTGTACTCGAGCATGTCTTTTGGTTTTTTGCGAGGTTACCCCTCGTTGGGAGGTATAAGGTAGTATATTCGTTGATATAAGGTTGAATCTAGTTGTTATGTGCACATGTTCATTTTCATTACTTCATGTTCATATGTTATTAACGCTCAATAGTTATTTCTTGCCATTCTTTCCCATTCAGTTCATTTTCGGATTTTACTTATTCTTGTTCAGTTTACTGCCTAAACCTATGAATCTCACTAAGTTATTAAAGAGTTATTCCTCTTTAGTTTTGTCTGTCCATTCCTCAGAATAAAAGGGCGACTTACGTGTGGCTGGTGTGAGCGGTTTTTCAAATCAAGAAGTTATTTTGCTAAGTGTGATTTTGAGTATGCATTTCAATAATCATAAATATTTTAAATAACTATGTATGTTACTTTTATTCAACTATGACGTTGTTATTTGTATTTTATCAAGACTTCTGCTGTGATATGTAATAAATTGATTTTCTTTGTGTATGGTATGATCCTGGCCGTGAGACATTTCCTTTAGACTAAATTAATATCGAGTTTATTTCTGTGTTGTTTAAACATGAGACGAGTTTGATATTAACTAAATCTGGAGGTGCGGTCCTCACAGTATGGTATCATAGCCATTGTTTTAAAAGAAGGTTTAAAAGTCATAATTTTAAAAGTTTAAACCTACTATTTTGCTTAACATAAATGTTTTTTCTTTATTTGACGAGAATTTTTTTAAATGGTCTAAAAGAATGCAAATCCAATGCTATACTATTTGGCCATAGTATTTCGTGATTAGCAATACATGATCTTTATGTTACATGCTTTTTGTTGTCTTGTATTTATTATGCCATATATTTTCCATGAATAATTGACCTTTATTTTTTTTCTCTCTTATTAAATGAGGTTTACGTACTTCCTTTAAGAACGCTATCCATCTCTTTTCGAGAATTCATGTATGAATCTGGGGACCAGATTCCTTGAAGGAGGGGGTATTGTCACGCACCGGAAAAAAAAACATTTCAATTTATTTTAGTTTAATTTGCACTTTAGTCCTTCAACTTACACAAATTAGGATTTTGACACTAATTAGTTTTAGAATTTACAAATTTAGACCTAAACGTTTATGATTAGCTTATGATAGCCTTTACACAATTCATGTATTTTTAAATTAGGTTCATAAACCCTAAATAATAATGATTATTTTAAAATTAGCTTAAAACATGTTAATTACATAGTTATCTCCTTAATTATGTATATATATCTTTTATATAATAACTATAATTGCTTAATAGTTAATCAAATACAACTTATGAATTATTTAAGATGAATATATGATCTGATTTTGATATTATAAGGTGCATAAAGTAAAAAAAAAAAGTGATAAGGAGACAACTATACAAGTTGCCAACTTGTTACTATAATTGCACATGAACCTATCAGCATCTAGATCTGACTTTGAACAATTTTAATTGTCATATTACTCACGTGAATGCATCATTTTTCTTCAATATATTCAACAATTTTGAGTCTAGTTTCATAAAAAATTATTTCATAATTTTTCCCATTGTCCTTCTACCCTCCAAAGATCAAAACTTTTCATTGTGCAGAAAAACTGCTTTCGAATCTGAGCCCTAAAAACATCATAACTCATCCAAAGAAAGTCCAAAAATTCTGAAATTTTAGATCTAGATTCCCCTCTAAGTTAGGCATCTTTCATATTCATACACCATTTCCAAAAGAGAAGTTGTTGAAGGCCGAAAGCAAGCAACAGTCAGCATCTGTCCAGAAAGTTCGAAAACAGCTTCTATCACACAAGGATTTTTACAAAATAGGATTGACGAAGTTAACGAGGACAACTAGCGGAAACTGTGTGGAAAAGGTGAGGTTTAATTTTGATTATTCCAGCCACGTTTGGCACCCGGCCCTGAGTAACTTGGACCGAAAAATCGTGATTTTTGTTCCCGAATCACGAGCTACTTCTTTCATCATTTATATTGCCTTTATGTTTCATTTACTTATTCTCTTTGGCGATTCAGTTTCTTTTATCTATTGTTACTTCATGTTCAAATGCTAAAACTATGACATGTCAATTCACAATTGTATTACCTGATCTAGTATGATAAACTAGATATTGATTCTTAGACTGTGCAAACGAGCAACGAATATTATTCGGCTTACTAGCTCATATGATATTATGGTTCACCCATTGGGACGCCTTTGGGAAGTTAGGCCCGGGATTGTGTTAATTTACTGCTGGGCAACAAGGGCTGTCAGTTTAAGTATTTTTGCATAATACCCATCGATCTAGGCGCCGCGTATAGTCAGGAGTTGATTATATCTCGCGTGCTAGATAAACGTGTACTCGAGCATGTCTTTTCGTTTTGTTGCGAGGTTACCCCTCGTTGGGAGGTATAAGGTAGTATATTCGTTGATATAATGTTGAATCTAGTTGTTATGTGCACATGTTCATTTTCATTACTTCATGTTCATATGTTATTAACGCTCAATAGTTATTTCTTGCCATTCTTTCCCGTTCAGTTCATTTTCGGATTTTACTTATTCTTGTTCAGTTTACTGCCTAAACCTATAAATCTCACTAAGTCATTAAAGACTTATTTCTCTTTTGTTTTGTCTGTCCATTTCTCAGAATAAAAGGGCGACTTACGTGTGGTTGGTGTGAGCGGTTTTTCAAATCAAGAAGTTATTTTGCTAAGTGTGATTTTGAGTATGCATTTCAATAATCATAAATATTTTAAATAACTATGACGTTGTTATTTGTATTTTATCAAGACTTCGGCTGTGATATGTAATAAATTGATTTTCTTTGTGTATGGTATGATCATGGCCGTGAGACATTTCCTTTAGCCTAAATTAATATCGAGTTTATTTCTGTGTTGTTTAAACATGGGACGAGTTTGATATTAACTATATCTGGAGGTGCGGTCCTCACACCTATTCCTATCCTTAGCTTCGCAGATGATTGCTTCATATTCTTTGAAGATCACCCCCACCCTCCGTCTCCTCCTCGAATTCCTTGAATCCTTCCATGTGATTGCTGGGCCAGGGGTGAGCTACAAAAAATCCTGCGTCCTCTTCGCCACCAACATACCACAGAGGCGACATCGTGAATTCTTTCGTCTCTTTGGCATGGAACCTATGACCAGTCCAAGGAAATACATTTGTATCCAATCTGGCAAGGGTGCTTTCGCCCCACTTCTTTGACCTACTCATTGATCGGTTCTCCCGATGCATTGGCACCTGGCATACATGATTCTTAACCTATGCTGCTCAACGTCTGCTCATCTAGTCTATTCTTCTGACGATGCATGGTCACCCAATGAGCGTCCTCCAGCTACTCCTCACGGTCTTAACCACCTTTAATAAACTATCGAAATCCTTCATGTGGAATGCGGATAGTCGCAGCCATCACAAAAGGCCGTGTTCCTTGGCACACGGAATGCCTTCCCACCCACTCGGGTGGAATAGGTCTCCTGCATCTGGACCATCTCAATGAGGCGAACATGATGAAACTAGGCTGATGTCTCCTCCACGAACCCAATTCCCTATGGACTCAGGTCATGGCTGCTAAATACTTCCCAAATCGGCACCCTATCACGACCCGCATCCCTACGAATGCCAGTCGCGCTTGGAAAATGATCGATGGCCTTTTCCTTAGTTTGCTCACCTCGGTGCGCTGGCTTGTGGGAAATGGGGTTTCTATAAAGCTTTGGCATACCAAATGGCTTGGGTCATTCACGATTGGCAAATATTATCTATTCCCCCTATCTTGTCTCCCTTACCGTTCGGGACATCATCAGGCCTCCGAGGAGCAGTGATCTCTCAATTATAGGCCCCTTTTTACCGCAGGACATTTCCAACCTTATTCTGGACATCCCCATTCCCTCTGAAGACGTCCTCAACTCGACATGCTGGGCGTGGAACCCAGGGGGCAATTCACTTTAAAATCAGCTTACAATTGGTTGACCCACACAGATAACGGCACCCCAACACCCACCCTTACCTTGGCCAGACATGTGGAAGATTCGTACTCTTTCTCGCATCAAATTCTTTGGTTGGTTGTGGGGACATGATGCCTTTTCTACTCGCGTATGTCTTACACGCCGACACATGCCAATTTCCACCACTTGCCCTTTCTGCCACTCAGCCGAGGAAACTACCACGCATTTATTTTTTGATTGTCCTTTTTTTTGAAAGTGCGCGGGAACTTTTCCCTTTTTCAACCACCCCTCATGGAATTCACATCATCCCACACTTTTTCCGCATACCGCCACCATCTATGACACTCATTGGGTGTTGGGCCATCTAGCGGGCGAGGAACGAATGCCTCTTTTGTGGTACCCTCATCTCGGCCACCCTCATTACCGCACGTATCTCACGCACACTTGTGCAAGCTCCACCTGCACCACCACCAAAACCGCACAAGACGCACATGTTCTCAATCTGGTGGATTTCGCCGCCGTAGGGTCTCTTTAAGCTTAACACGGACAACTCGACGTTGGGCAATCCAAGCCCCACATGTATTGGTGGCATGATATGCGATTGTGCAGGTAATATCGTTGGTGCATATTCCGAGACGACAAGATGTAGCACTAACAATATAGCTGAACTCCGGGCTATTCGCCATGGAGTGTTACTTGCTTTACAACTTTTGATTACTGCTCTCATTATTGAAATAGACCTGGAAGTTGTCTACGCTTACCTGACCAGAATGTGGATCTTAGAAGAAAGAATACCCGCCCTATTTGTCTTTTGTACATATCTGGAGGTGAATAGGTTAGCGGACGTATTGACAAAGCAAGGATCAAACCGAGCATCCGTGGATTGCCCACAACAACCACCTATTTGTGCAGTCTGGAACTGCTGCCCGCCCGAGTTGATGCATTTGGAGTTGTCTGATATACATTGTACATATTTGCAGTTATTCTGTCGACCCCTACCCCGCATCCCGTTGTTGTGTACTATTTGGCCGCGGCCATGTTAACTAAATAAAAGTTTGTTTGTTCAAATTTATTTTTTAATACACATTTAGAAGACGCTCAATCTCTAATTTTATCTAATCATAATTTAAGATTAATAAATATGTCTAGTGCTAAAAATTTACAAAAAAGGGATAAGGGACAGTAGTATTTATATTTCTTGTACCAATCACTTGTTTTTGTTTGTGTACTTGATTTACCTTATTTTCTATTCACATATATAATCAATATAATTTGTAATTTTAAACTTTCTTTACGCTTCTTTATTACATGAAGTTTTATGCTAATGTAACTTTATGATGAACTTGACTAAAATAGTTAATAGAAAAGAACTCCATGTTATATCTGTCAATGGATTCATCAATGAAATCTCATACCCTAAATTATATTACTTGCTCAGTCTCTAATAAGAGGCGACCTCATGCTCGAATCAGGGGGGATTCAAATTGCTATTGATAGGGATACAACCGGAAACCTCGACAATTTGGAAAAGAAATTACTACAGGAGTACCATGATATTCTGCCCCAGGAACATGTACTTTGGGTTCACAAATCCAAAGAAAATGTCGTTACTCTTCAAGACCGCAATACTAAGTTCTTCCACCATACCACTATCAATCGACAGTAAAAAGCACATATTCATGTATTTTGGTCTTATTTCGTTCGAGTTACAATACACCAAAGACAATTACAAACGGGCATGACAATGCCAAAATAATGCTAATCTAATATAATAAACGGACTAACTTGGTCCGGAACACCTACTGTCTAATACAAGTATTGAATTGCTCTAGATATCCTAATAAGACAAATAAACATGTAGATCGAATTGGGGACGTTCGATATTTGTATCGAACGTGTCTGGTTCGATGCTGTTGTAAATCGAACGGGGTTAGTTCGAGAGCATGTACAGTTAAATTAAAGAAATATCGAATGGTTCTGGTTCGATGCAGTAGTATCAAACTACAATGATTCGAGGTTGCAGTACCTCGAATGGGGACTGATTCGATCTTGGTTTGGATATGTGAGGTCAGTGTCAAACGCGGTGTAGTATCGAATGGTAAAGTGAGTCGAATCCAGGCGTTCGATATGGTAGCAATCGGTATTGTGCGTAAACTCTCTCGTGGAAGGTCAAGGGGCGGGGTTCTATAGACCCCGTCCCGTGGGACCCTCCAAATACATGAGAATCAGCATCGAACATGTGTGGTTCGATGCGGGTCCTGCATCGAACCAGACCTGTTCGATGCTCTCGTATTAAATGGGCTTGTTGGTGGGCCGGCCCAATCTTGGATTTGGGCCAATCTTAATTTATCCCCATCACATAGTCCCCCCAATTTGGGAAACGGTGTCGAATAGAGAGCGGTTTCCAAACTTAGAAATATTTGCGTTCTGCTTTATATTAAGAGGCAAAATTTTTAGGGAGCTGAATTCTGGCCATTCAATGCGCTGGGCGACAACGTCAAATCTCGGGAATTCGATATAGGCGTATCGAACGCGCATAGTTCGATGCATGCATGCGTAAACATCGAACCTGGTGAATTCGATGCGGGCGCATCGAACAAGATCGGTTCGATGTGGACGAGAGAAAGGCGGTGGGTGGTCCTATATAATGGGGCAATTTTCACCTCATTGTTATTTTCTTTCCTAGTGGAGTTTTTTAGTTGTTCTACAGACCGCATCAAAGGGTGAGTGTTCGACATACTTAACACCGAACCGTTAGCGTTTGACCTTGCCTACTGCATTGAATTCCAGGGATTCGATGTGCATAAATTTTCTTTTCTTGCTACAGTAATCCAGATATCATTCCATAAGCGACCTGAAATGGCAAGGACAAAGTCCAAAAATTGGAGCAAGCCTGTAGTGTCACCCGAGAATATCTATGATGCTCAAAGAAGGAGCGAGGAAAAGGAAACCCCTGATGTGGGCCCATCATTTGCCAGTGTTTCTTTTAAAGTGTCCCCATATGAGGTTGCAAGAACTAAATCTGCGACTAGGGTCCCTAGAGCTCTTTCCGAGAACTAGGGTGTAGGTCACTCCGATGCTCCACCCGTTGATCGTTCTACCATGATGCTTGGTGGCGTTAGTGCTGATACTCGGGTGCCTATTGTGAGTGACTTCTAGCGTCATGAGGATTCTGTCCCACAGAGATTGGTGATGACGCCAACTGCCACTATGGGACTAATCATCAGATTCGGATTATGGAAGAAATTAATGAAGAAGATGAGAGAATTGCTGCCAATTTGGCTAGATTCAATGCATCTAACCCACGTTCAGGAGTGTGCGAAACACGGATGGAGCGAGTTCCTCTCGTTCAGGGGATGAGCATTGGTACACCGCCGCAAAATGGAAATTAGCTGAGGAAGAGTCTGCTCGAGAAGCTCAAGACATCCCTCCGCCCCCATTTAGGCGACCTCGACCTTTAGGTAATCCGAGGTCGTCTCCTCCTGGTAGACTCGTTCATTATGATTTCCTTAATGACGAGAATTCAGAATCTTTGAGCACTACTTTGGGCGGATATCTATTGAGGGAAGAACTGGTGGCAGAGATTATGCAGGGCCTATGGCCTCAGCTGGATCATCAAGTCGTACTTGATAGGTTGGGATACCGTGATCTGGCACGCTTTGGGCGTTTATTCTTTGCTGCTATTACAATAGGAGTATATCGACTGTGTCGGGATTACAGTGGTTTGGCTGAGGTTCAGAGTCAACACAATTTCATCGTCGACAGGCTACGCTCCAACATTTGTAGTGGTGATTACAGCCGACGCAATGCGCTGAAATGCGCCAAAGAATCTGAAAAAATGGCTGCTAAAGCTGCTCGTGACACCCATGATGCTAGAGTCATAGCCAAAAAAATCGAGGAAAGTGTTGTCGCATTGCGTGCAGAAATAACGACATTGAAGAGAGAGAATGACTCTTTGAAGCATGAGAATTCTTCTCTTAAAGTGTCGAATGCCGCCGTGGATAGTGTAATAGCTGATTTGGGTCATCAAGTCCGACACTTCGAATCAGAGGATTACAAGTGCTCTATTGCCAAATCTTTCATGTAGAGTAATGTTTATAAAATGCTTGAGTCACTTCACGGTGGAGCGGGCATGAAATATGGCATGGAGCTTGGCGTCAATCAGGCTGGTTATCTCGGATATTTTAGAGAGGGTTTCCGAAAAGATATGCTGGATGCTAGCCGTGGCCCTATTATGGAGATTCCAGAGCCTAGCGGCGATGACAACGATGATATACGGGCCCCTAAGCCTGGTGATCAGTTTTACACCGTATGGCATGATGTTAAAGGCAAAATCGTGACTGGTTCCGGTTCTTTGAAACCGAGTTCGCCTTTGATGCAGAGAGGAATAGATAAAGGTGCTCCTAGTGCTACTTTGAGCGAGTCGAAGAGGGTCAATAAAGCCCTTCACGATGTTTTTGGTCAAAGTGATGATGAGGTCGAACTGCCTCCAAAAACGTCCAGGTCTATGATTTTTCTATCGAGTCCTCCTAGGGCGTCGAGTCTTCAACATATGCTTGGTGTGGCTGTGGATAGAAGAAAAAAAGTTATGCCCATTTACAGTTCCCTGGTCCGACAAAGATTTTGCCAACTGGAATGTACCCTCCTCGAGATCCTTCTTAAGATCGTGAAATTTCTGCTACTGAAGTTGTCGTGCCTGAACGATCATTCAATGATCAAAAGTTGATTACACCCATCAGATATCAGCTTGGCAAAGCCTCCGATAGAGATGAAGTTATTTTGCCTGAAGGTTGGGCACATGCTGAGGAATTGGTGCTCACGGAGGATCAAATTAAGGGAAATTGTGCCAATTATGCACGTTCCATGAGTATGATCCTTCGTCGTGAGTCCCCCCAGTCTTCAACTGAGTAGCAGTACTTAGGTTACATCATTTTGATGATATAAGGCCTTTTTGCTGTGTACACAATCTTTGTATCTTTCTTGCAGTAGTTCTTAATAGAAACCAATTCTGCCGCTTAATATCATAATTTTTGATTTATATCTTATTCGCACAACGTATTCTCTTTAATCTATTTCATGGCATGTTTGATCGCTCTTTGTCTGGAGTCGATTTCATAGTTATGTTATGTCTTAAAGTCATTTTCGATTTGATTTTGCATATCCGATATAATGATTGCGTTGGGTATGAGAAGTTTGAGCACTGTGGGCACTTAATACTACCGTTATGGCGCTCGTGGCGTGCATGAGGGGTTGGACCTCCCTTTGGGCCTCTTATTCTGCTGTCATCACGTCAGTGTGGTGCATGAAGGGTTGGACCTCTTTGGGCCTCTTACTCAGCCGTCATGATGTTCGTGTCGTGCATGAGGGGTTGGACCTCTTTGGGCCTCTTATTCTGCCGTCATGACATCCGTGTTGTGCGTGAGGGGTTGGACCTCCTTGGGCCTCTTATTCCGACGTCATGACGTTCATGTCGTGCATGAGGGGTTAGACCTCTTTGGGCCTCTTATTCCACCGTCATGATGTTCGTGTCGTGCATGAGGGGTTGGACCTCTTTGAGCCTCTTATTCCGCCGTCATGACGTCCACGCCGAGCATGATAGATTGGGCCTCTTTGGGCCTCTTATTCCGCCGTCATTCCCACCTGGGTCATTTGATGGATAGAAATTATAATTAGTAACTAAAAAAGTGTTAAGGTTGATATTTACCGAGGTGCCTCTGTTTCCTATTTTGCATGGGACTCCGTCCTTCGTAGTTCATACTATTGTCTGAACACCAAATGAAATTGGTTCAATTTCTATGTATAGTAACGTCTAAGATGTTGCACATTCCATGGACGCTTGTGTTGAACACCTTGTAGATTTTCCAAGCAATAGTATCCTCACGAACTTGCTCGTATGAATCTGAAAGGCCCTTCCCATTTTGGTTCAAGCTTTCCCATATGTTGTTTTGCCGCAATGCTTTTTAGGACCAAATCGTCTACTTCAAAGTTTCGGAACTGAACCCTTTTATCATAGCTTTTGGCCATTGCTGCCTGAAAAGCAATTGTACGTTGATACGCATCATCTCTCGCCTAACCTATCATATCGAGATCCATTTGTCTTAATCGAGACGACTGCTTCGGGTCGTAATCGTTAATCTTGCGCGTCGGCATACCTATTTCTACAGGCAAAACAGTCTCCCCTGTCGATGTTCTTGGAGTTGTTCTATATGCCCATAATATTCCTTGAAGCTCTTCTGGCCATGTTTTTCCTATGCTTGTCACCCTCATTTCAAGATAATCCTTCAATGTTTTGTTCGTGGATTCTGTTCGACCATTTGACCGGGGATGATAGACTGAGGTCAGATTGTGGGATATTTTTAATTCCGCGAACCATGATTTAATCTCCTTTCTACTGAATTGCGTGCCATTGTCACATATAATAGACATTGGAATTCCGAACTGACATATGATCTATTTCCAGATAAACTCGATCATATTCTTCTATGTGATTGACGCCATAGCTTCCGCTTCGACCCATTTGGTATAATACTCAACTGCAACTACCAAATATCATTTTTGACCTTTGGCCGTGGGAAAAGGTCCTACAATATCAATTCCCCATTGGTCAAATGGACACGATATGTCGATGGGTTGTAGATGTCGTACAGATCTATAAATGAGACGAGCGTAGTACTGACAACTGTCACATTTCCTTGAAAAAGCTGTCGCATCTTTTGATAGAGTTGGCCAATAATATCCCTGGTGCAATATTCGTTGGGCCAAAGCTCGTCCCCCGGAATGATTTCCACAGCACCCTGCATGAATTTCTTTCATGACATATTCGGCTTGGGTTGGAGTCAAACATCTCAGTAGTGGTCCTTCAAAAGATCTTTTGTATAGCTCTCCATTGCTGATAGTAAATCTATTGGCCTTATATCGCATTCTGCGCGGTGCATTCAGATATGTCGGGAGAATACACTACTGAAGATAAATCATAATATCGTCCTTCCAAGATGGGTCTTCTTGTATTGCCAATATAAATTCCACTCGCACCTCCGTGGCATTATATTTTGATATTCCGATCGATGGCTTGTCAGCAGCCATGAGTGTGACTCTCTTCTCTATCAGAATCTCCGAAGAACTCGCGAATTTAGAAAGCGCCTCTGCTTTTGCATTGTCTTCCCTTGGGATTTGAGTAATGTCAAATAATTTGAAATTCTTTGCCAATTCTTTTACCTTTGCGGCATAAAATTTCATCGTCTCCTCTCGCGTCTCATATTTTCTTGAAAAATGATTTACCACTAGGAGCGAGTCGGGGAATATATCCAAATGTTCAATGTTGAGTCCGAGAGCCATTTTGACATCGGCAATAACTGCTTCATACTCGGCTTCGTTATTCGTTACCTTGTAGTTTAGGCTGATAGTGAATTCAAACTCTCTTTGCTTCAGGGACAGAAAATGGATTCCAATCCCTCCTCCGTGAGTAGTTGCAGATCCGTCTATGTGTAATATCCATGTTGTGTTTGCCCTGCTGGTTCCGGCTTGGTCTGATATAGAAAAGATACATTTTGCGGTCTCGGATACACTGTTTCCTAGAGTCTCAGCCATGAAATCCACTAAAGCATGTGCTTTGATTGCAGTTCGCGACTTAAACTCCAATCCAAATTCACTGAGCTCAATTGCCCATTTAACCAATCTGCCAGAGGTTTTGGGCCTCGCCAGCACTTGCTTCAAAGGTTTCTCTATCACCACCGTGATTGGGTGAGATTGAAAATATGGTTTCAGTTTTCGTGCGGTAGCAACGATTGCTAATGCGAACAATTCTATTTCCAAGTAATTCCTTTCTGCCTCCTGTAGAACTCTACTCACATAGTGAATGGGTAATTGCTGAGTTCCCTTTTGCTTGACTAGTACCGTACTAATGGCATGTGAGGATACCGCTAGATATAGATACATCATTTCATTTTCCTCCAGTTTGGCCAACAATGGTGGGCTCACCAAATAATTTTTCATTTTCCTGAAAGCCTCCCCACATTCTGGCGTCCAAATGAAATCTTTGCTACGCTTAATGACTTTAAAGAAGGGAAGGTTCTTCTCTGCAGATGTCGATATGAACCTTTCCAAGGCTGTCAATCGACCCACCAGACACTGGACGTCCCTCACTATTCTTGGTGATGGTAGATCCAACACCACCTTTATTTTATCGGGGTTGGTTTCGATTCCTCTTTCATTCACCACATAGCCTAGGAACTTCCCCGCTGTCACCCCAAAAGTGCATTTCATGGGGTTCAATTTCATTCCGTAGGTTCTCATGATGGCAAAAGCCTCATCCAAATGTCGCACATGCTCCTTGGCTTTGAGACTTTTCACGAGCATGTCGTTGATATACACCTCCACTGACTTTCCAATTTGATGGTAAAACATTTTGGCCACCAATCTTTGAAATGTTGCTCCTGCATTTTTCAGCCGGAACGACATTACCCTGTAACAGTACACTCCTGTATCCGTGACAAAAGATGTTTTGCTCTGATCTTGAGCTGCCATGAATTTCTGGTGAAATCCACTTTTTGCATCTAGCATGCTTAGCAACGCACATCCTGCAGTCGAATCAACCAGTAGGTCTATCCGAGGCAATGGAAAAGGATCGCTAGGACAATGCTTATTCAAGTGTGTATAATCCACGCACATTCTCCATGTCGCTTCTTTTTTCATAACTAACACGATATTGCTCAACCATTATGAGAACCTTATCGCATAAATGTGCTGTGCTGCTAAGAGTTCTTGTACTTTTTTTCAGCGGCTTCATTCTTCTCCTTGCTAAAATTCCGCTTCTTTTGTCGTATCGGCTTTGCGCTCTTGTCTACATTCAAACGATGTACTATGATCCTGGAGTCTATCCCGAGTAAATCAGAATCAGACCATGCAAATATTTCTGAATTGCGCCTAAGACAGTCCACCAAAGTTGCCTCTATTATTTGGTCCATTCCTGCCCCAATCCTTATTATTTTTTCGGTGCTCTCCCTAAATAGGTGCACAATTTTGAATTCCCCTAAGAGTTTCATTTTACATTCTTGCCAATGTTTTAATAACTAACTCTCTGCTTTATCCCGCGCCTGCTTCTCAGACTCGAATTGCTTTCTATTTTCGTCTGTTTCCATTTTGATCTTCTTTCTTGCTTCTTTGTTTTCATCTGAAAGAGTATGCCGTTTCTTTATCATCCTAGATACCTATATCTAAATACAATATAAATGGTGTTCCCATATACGGCGCCAATATTTTGGTCTTATTTCGTCCGAGTTACAATACACCAAAGACAATTACAAACGGGCCTAACAATGCCAAAATAATGCTAATCCAATATAATAAATGGACTAACTTGATCTGGAACACCTACTGTCTAATACAAGTATGGAATTGCTCTAGATATCATAATAAGACAAATAAATGTGTAGATCGAATTGGGGACGTTCGATGTTCGTATCGAACGTGTCTGGTTCGATGCTGTTGTAAATCAAACGTGGTTGGTAAAAGAGCATGTACAATTGAATTAAAGAAATGTCGAATGGTTCTGGTTCGATGCAATAGTGTCGAACTGCAGTGATTCGATGTTGCAGTACCTCAAATAGGGACTGATTCGATATTGGTTTGGATCTGTAAGGTCAGTGCCAAACACGGTGTAATATCGAACGGTAAAGTGAGCCAAATCTAGGCGTTCGATGTGGTAGCAATCGGTATTGTGCGTAAACTCTCTCCTGGAAGGTCAAGGAGCGGGGTATTTATAGACCCCGTTCCGTGGGACCCTCCAAATGCAGGAGAATCAGCATCGAACATGTGTGGTTCGATGCGGGTCCCGCATCGAACCTGACCTGTTCGATGCTCTCGTATTAAATGGGCTTGTTTCTGGGCTAGCCCAATCTTGGATTTAGGCCAATCTTAATTTATCCCCATCATCATGCACAAAAGAATGACAAGGGTACTTGGATTGACAACCCGTCTCTCCTTAAAGAGTCAACAATCAACTATTTTTGGGATATTTTTTCGGCAAGTGACACCTCTTTTGTTAGAATACAAGACGATTTTGCCACCCTTACGCATACGAATATGGATGACCTCACAAGACCTATCAATATTGAAGAAGTACATTATGATATGAGCCCATACAGGAGCCCTAGCCCCGTCGGTTTTCAACAAATCTTCTTTTAAAAAATTTGGAGAATATAGCGAAAGGATCTGCATAACCTTGTTTAACAGTTCTTCCTTGACAACCGCTTTCACATTGATTTGAATAAAACCATGTTGTACCCCATACCAAAGTAGGATCACCCAAAAACTATGAAGCATTTCTGACCTATTGGCTTAAGTAACGCGACATATAAAACTATAACGAATGTCATCTCTGGACGTTTGAAGCTGATCCTTACCCGTATTATCGGCTGAGCAGAGCAGTTTCCTCCTTGGTAGAAAAATAAGAGATAACGTTATCATAACTCAAGAAATAATGTCATCGTTCTCTTACCAAACGTACCCCAAAAACTTATTAGGGACATCACGTCCTTATTATGTATTCCTACGACTTCCTCCTTGGGTAAGTATCTCGTAGTCCAAATGTGTGATGGCTGCATTGGCAAAAACTTATTAGCAAAAATCATAGAGAGGGTACAACGAAGGTATATTTCACCAAGAAATCGATTCGTCTCTCTTGCTAGAAGAAATCCGCTGATTCATTCAATTTGATCTGCTATTCCACTCTCTTCTATGCAAACTTATAACTTCCAAAGAAATTAAACCAATCACCTTGATCAAATTAACTGAAACTTCCATTGGGGAAGTGCCAACGAAAGGCAAAAAGTCCATCTTCGAGCAGCTTACCCATTTGTTTGCAAGGAAGTTCGTGCGCAAGCGCCGTTTCAAAAAAACCGCAGCATACCTGTTCAACATCAAACAGGGAAAATACAAGTCAATCTGAGACTATATGAGGAGGTTTTCCAATGGAGTCGTGGACGTTTCTCACGTTGACCTACATATGCTATCAGATATACTGGTCAATGGACTCTGAACTAGCGAGTTCTCCAATTATCTTATGAGAACTCGCGTAAAAGACCTTGAGGACCTGATGCAAAGGACCGAGTCTTTCATGTAGATGAAGAAGACGCTTAAAGCCATGGAAGAGTCCGACTCGACAAAGACCTTTGGCTCCTCAGGAGGGAAAGTCAAGGACAAGAAGGACAACAAGAGTCAAGGCATAAAAGAAAAAAAGGTAAAGAGGCACCTCAAACCGAATCCACTCCCTCCCGTGACATCAACCCCAATCAAAGCACTAAACATTATGGGAGTAGGAAGAGAGCTTCGTTGGCCCCGACCCACCAGAGATCCCAAAAAAAAAAGAGCTCAAGAAAGTAATGCATCTATCACATGACCTATAGGCACGTCACCGACGAGTGCACCTACCCTAGGAACGAAATTTGATGGCTTTTAAGTCTAGGATTTTTGGAAAAAGATGTGATGCTCGACAACAGACAAGGTTATATCAACCAAACCCAAGAAAAAGGGTTGTCGAGATGAAGAGGACAGAAACAAGGCCAAGAAGCTCCGCTGGGAGGCTTCCGAAGAAAAAGGTCGTACTCTGCCCGGTACCGCGATGAAGCAAGGCCGCCACCTGCTCCCCACATGTACCGCGATAACCAGCCTACCGGAAGAACCGTGAACATGATAGAAGGCGGAGTTATGTCCATCTACTCAGCTAGACACAAGAGGAAATATATTAAAGAGGCTCAAAACGTGGATCAAAGGCCAAAAGTGTATGCCGCCCAAAGGCAGGCCTCACCCATGATCACCTTTGGACCAGTCGACTTGCAAGGTATCCTCTACCCTCAGGAGGATCCGCTGCTCATTCAGGCCACGGTGCTAGGTGTAGATATGAAGAGAATATTGATGGATACGAGAAGCTCGGTGGACGTCTTCTTCTTCTCCACTTATCTCGCCCCCGCACTAACAAAAGATTAAATGGAGCCTCTAGAGGTTCTCTAGAGAGTATTTCCAGAAACTTGGAACAATCACATTGCCCATGTAATGGGGAGGAGGTGCCACAAGGCGCACCGATGCAATCAAATTCTAGGTAGTTAACGCCCCTTTTTGGACCTACAATGCCATCTGTAGCAGGCCATCCCTCCAGGCCTTCGGGGCCATATCATCCTCGTTACACCTAAAAGTGAAGTTTTCGACCCTGTTGGGTATCGAAGAAATCAAAAGTTATCAAGCTTAGGCGTGGAATACCGAATGGATACTTTGCCCATTGACCCATAGAAAGGCATCCCCGAGATTCAAAACTAAGAAACCTTGCATCGAGGAGGCGAGAGTCTAGCCAGCCGATGTGCTCAAGATGATAGAACTCGCAGAAGATGGCAAAGGGAAGATCGTGAAAATAGGTACCAACATTGAAGAGAATGATGAGAAAGCGATCACCAATACCCTAAAACAGCTCCAACATATCTTTTCCTGGGAGGGCGGCCCTCCGACAGGATTAACCAATAAGTATGTCAGCATGAGCTCAATGTCTATCTGACCGCTAAGCCGGTGCTGCAGAAACAAGCGGGCTATGGGACCCAACACAAACAAGATAATACGATCTGAGGTACAACGAATCCTCAATCTCAAGCAAATTAGAGAAGTTTCATACCCAAAATGCCTCGCGGATGTTGTTCTTATGCCCAAAACTTGGGAAAGATAGCTCATATGCGTATACTTCACTAACCTCATCGATGCCTGCCAAGGATTGCTAATCTTTTCCAAGCATCCATCAACTCGTGGGTTCTATTGCCAGATGTGCCATACTCTCAACCATGGATGGAGATCAGGTATACAACTTTATAACAGGCGTCGGGACTTTTTGCTATCTAGTCATGCCTTTCGGACTCAAGAACACCGGAGCCACCTACCATAGGCTGGACAACATCATGTTCCAAGAGGATATTGGAGGCACTATGGAAGTCTACGTAGATGACATGATCTTCAAAGGCAAGAAAACGGAGGACCACGCATAGGACCTGACACAAGCCTTCAAAATCATGGAGATTAACCCACGAAAGCGCTCTTTCGTGATTCGAGAAATTTGTTTTTGAGTTACCTTGTGACCGAAAAGAGAATATAGGTCAATACCAAAAAAGTGCATGCCATCATCAATATGGAGACACATAAGATGACATAAGAAGTTCAAAAGTTGACCGGGAGGATGGTCTCTCTTAGCCAATTCATCTCCTGCTCCTCCGAGAATGGTCTCTCTTCTTCAAAATACTTAGGAATGTGAAAGACTCCCAGTGGAATGATCAATTTGAGGAAGCCTTCAAGAAACTCAAGAAGTACCTTATGAGACCTCATTTTCTCGTAAAACTAGTGCCGAGAGAAACACTATTTCTCTACCTAGCCGTGGGACAAGAGTCTGTTAGTGTGGTATTAGTCCAAGTTGACAAAAGAGAACATATGCCTATTTACTATGTTCGCAAAACTCTGCAAAACGCCAAGACCCGTTACGGTCGGGTGAAAAAGATCGGCCTAACTGCTGCACGAAAACTCTGACCCTACCTTCTAGCGCACCCTATGATTATGCTCATGCAACATCCCTTGCGCACTATACTCAATCATTTCGAAACCTCTAACCCAATGGTAAAGTGGGCCGTGGAGATAGAAGAGTTTGACATCACTTACGCCCAAAGACCTGCCATTAAGGCCCAAGTCCTTACAGATTTCATTGTCAAAATGTATGAAAGCACAAAAGAGGATGATGCGGAACCTCATTGGCACCTCTTCGTTGATGGTTCCTCCACGAGCTCCCACAAAGGGGCTGGTATAGTGTTCCAAAAAATCGGCATCAGGAACACAAGGAGGTCCTAGGCTTTGTTGTTTGACTGATTACTTTGTGTTTAATAACGAAGGCGAATATGAGGCCCTCCTCATAGGAATGCGGGTAGCCTACGAAGGAGGTATGCACAGAAACCTATTCTATAATGACTCACAACTTGTGGTGCAACAGATTAGTTAAGACTACGATTCTCGAGAATAAATGTTGAAGGAATACTTGGAAGCCGTCCTGGCCAAAAAAAGTTGCTTTCTAAGAGTTTGAGGTGAAATAAGTCCCCCGAGCCGAGAATCAAGACGCTGATGTGTTAAACTTGCTAGTCAAGGTTAGCTCATAAACACTCGAAAGATCACATTTCTCACGACCCGAAAGCCCGAGCGACAAGCCGACAAAGAAATCACCCTAACAATCACCCCCGTCGAGAAAGGATGGATGACCGAGATCGTAGAGTTTCTCTCGTGCCCTAAAAGTTTTGCCAACGACAAAGACAAATATTGAACCATGAACAAGCATGCGGCTCGATATTTCCTATGGGGAGGAATACTCTATCGAAGATCCTTCTCCCAGCCCAACCTACGATGCATGGATGAACAAGATGCTAGGATTGTGAAGCCTGAACATTGAAGACGGTGTACTGAAATTGAAGACTGGAGTTCTAACAAAAGTGAGAACAAATAGCAGATCAGACGTGCAACCAGTAAGTGGTGCTACGGTGAGGCGCTCGGCGGTGGTCACGCATGTGGGGCGCTATCGGTACCTAATTGCACTAAGGTGGTGTTACGTACTAGAGTTCGTCCAGAAGCTGACGCTACAGGAGGCGCACCACAGTTTTGATCAGGGTGCCTGAAGAGCAATGTGGCGCACCGCGGTTTTGATCGTGCCCCATAGTTTTGGCCCAGATTCAACCAATCTAATTCTGATGCCCCATCAGCTATAAATATGTTATTTGAACAAGTCTTTATAGAGTGCGAAAAATAAAAATAGAGATAAAAATAAGAGAGAAAAACACTTGTGAGATTGAGAGACATTGTGAGAGATTGTTCTTGATCTGTGAAGCATAATTGTATCTTATTTGTAATCGTAAATCACTAATCATCATCATAGTTGAAATCCTGTGTGTTGACTATTATTTTGTCGCTATGGATTGTGCGTATTTTTTGTTCTTGTTGTGGTTTTGTAATATTCTGCTATGCAACACAAGAGTCTCAAAATTCCTAAAAGAATTTCACAAGGGATGCTGCGGCAACCACGCTGGAAAAGGATACTATTGGCTCGTAATGGTCGCCAATTGTGAAGAATACATCCAAAAATGCAAGATATACCAAGTCCCGCTCTGATGGTATACCAAGCCATCACACGAATCAAGTAATAATAAAATGGTAAGTATAGTTACAAACAAAGTATCGTATCCCAAGAGAGTGATGGTTCTATGCATGAATCACATAAATGCAAAAACACTAACAATTGTCACGATCTTCTCTCTTATGCTTGAAGGATGAATGCTTATGAATGATGTGAATGCTTTCTAAACTAAAGATGCTTTGAATGATTTTTATGCTAAGAATGCAATAAAAATTAATCTAAGAATGCAAGAACTGTAAATAAATATATTTTTGGGGTTTTTGGGTTTTGACTGCAAGAAAACAATGAAAGAAATTAAACTAATTAAACTAATGAAAACAAGTAAACAATTAAACTAAAAATATTTGGGGAGAGAGAATGGTAAACTAACTAAACTAAAGAACACAATTTAATGACTGTCTGATTGGTTGTGGTTGTAAACAATAATAGGAAATATTGTTTAGAGGTCAGGTTTCACAATGATTTAACCATAATAGTTCATAGATAAACAACCTATATCTACTTATAGTACTTGATAGTTATTTAATGTTTGTTGTCTAATTAATTCATGTCATTAGGCAGGAGCTATCCCAACCATACACCTATGAGCTTTTAATAACCTACCGTGTTAACGGATTAGCCCAGTTGTCAATTGTTTTAGAAGAGATATCAAAGATGCAATTCAATTAACTCATCTGAATTGTGTGAACAAAATGTACTTAGTCAAGATTGATCTAGTGTGATCTAAATGTTGTGCATCAGTTGCTTTCGCAAATCCAAAGTCACAAATCGCATATATATATAACTATCCTTAGCATTCTACACTCCAGACGGTCCCACATGGGTGCTTCCATTTTATACCATCGAGAGTAAGGTCAGTCATACAACATAAATAACTATTCAATATAAACATTCAAGATCATCAAACACACATCAAGTACAGAAAATATACATATTCATAAATTAAAGTTATTCACATGCTCTAAATAACAAGCAGGTTAGCACCTCATAGTCATGAGTTTAACAATCAACAAAGAAGTAAATATCATAGACAAAGTAAAAAAGGTAAAGAAAAGCTTCTCGGACCCCGTGGAACTTTGTTGCTTGACCCTTTTCGTACTCCCTTTTGCTATCTTCTTCTTCACGAGCTATTTTCTCTCTAACAATGACTCAACTAAACCATAACAAGACTTTGATGGTTGGGGCGAGGTGTTTTGGCTAGGCTCGAGATTATTTACCCACCAGACTCTCTTGCCCCTTATAGGCAACACAAGAAGAGCTTTTGGTTCGATGGAAACCTGTAGTTAAAGACGACATGGTTAGAAATAAACAGTTATATAAGTAAGTAACATATGCTAGGGAATGATACGGGTGTCGCTTTCTTGCACTAGTCTTCAAAGGATCAGCCGTGATAGAGTTAGGGCATATTCCGTCAAGGTTGGGCACCTAAAGGACGTGACGATCAATCGCCTGAATCTGAAGAAAGCCATTATCAAGAACTTAGAGCTTTCTAAGAGATGCAAGAGTCGCCTTTCTGAGGTGCAAGTTAGCAATGGAGTAATTGGGAATTTCACTGAAGACTGCGATGCTACTATTCAAAGATTAGAGCGCGAGCCAGAGGTGGGCATGAAGGCATAAGCCGATTCTTTTCGAGAAGGACAATTTACGGTAAGTGCTTCCCTTTAAGAGAACCCAAACTAGACTATTTATCCTTTACTTGTTGTTGTCTTATTTAAAGACATTATTTGTATTTGTCTTTGTGTGGATACCAGCCTTTAGATAGTGATGGAAAGGTCAAAGTGGTTGGCGAGTTCCTGACATCGAGCACATGGAAGCATATTGCCTATGAGCGTGGTGTTATTGATAATGGTAACAATTACAAGGAACATATGAGAAACATCGTGTATTACGAGGAGATGGGCTCGACTTTTTACCCTGCCAGATACTTCCTTGGATACTGATTGTTGGATAAGGATTATGTGGTGCCTAATCCTAAGGATGATGTCGACAATGATCTTGTCCCAAATGGTCCAGACGCTTTTAGCAGTCCGAGGAGTCGACGAAGCCCTTTGGCTTCGTGACATTGATCCAAATGCCCATGATGAGGCGTTAAATGATGATGTAGTGGAGGAGATCACGCCTGTAGTTGCTGAGGATGGGACGACTTTGCTGGAGGAAGACGGTCACCTCTAGTGGTGGCTTGGAGCTATCGTAGCGCACTGTGCTTGCCATGTCTCATACTGATGTGCTCAGCGCTATACTTGGTACACAAGACTTATATTTTGCAGGAATGAATCGTACTACCCACATGCTACGGATACACTTATAGACGTCTCATCCGATCCACACTCTACCAGACTGAACTCATGTGAGTCGCAGATTTCCAGCAAGTGGGTTGCAGATGGGCCTCGTTCTAAGGACAATTTCAATGGCATTGTGGATACTCTTACATTCCTGAAGGAGGCAGATGCATCGTTTGGAGCTGCTAGCCCGGGGACCAGTTCCAGTGTTGCCGAGGAGGTTGTGGCAGAGCCTGCCGTTTGAGGATTGGCTTAGGTTCACTAGTATAGCTAGGTTGGCTATGCATTGACGTATGTACCATTTTATTTGTATTTTTCCTATTTCAGTACTTTCAAAATTTTGGGGTGTTGGTACCCTATGATGTTGCACGCTAATATGCGGCGCGGTGTTTGTTCGCACTTTACATTGTGCTTTTGTAGTTGCCGTTGGTGGCAATATGATTTGAGACTTAGTTATGCTCATGTTGACTTGTGTATGGATGTTATACGCGTATCATTTTTTCCATGTTAGTCTTATTTGTTGGATAAGTTTTACATGCATTCCTGCTTATAGTTAAATGTTTTTGACGTCGACTTATCGTTGATGATTTAAGTGACGCTTTGCTTTATCGATCGTATGTCATTGAAGGAGATGTTTTCTTAGTTGACCATATTTTACTCTAGGTAACTTGTTGTTGCATCGACATGTTTGACCTTAGCATATGCACATAGCTTATTTGAGGAAACATTATTCCTCATTGTGATTGATGAGCTATACTCGATTTGTTTGGGTACCTTTTGAATAGGAGTAGGGGCTATGACGCCTTTATGAGATGTTGTCTCGTGAAGAGCATGTAATAAATTAGTACAAAGCTCGATCTAGTGTGTGACACCTTATAAGTGTGTTAGGAATATGAGCCATAGCGCGCGACATTCTTTTGGAATGCGAGCTTTAGATGAGAACTAAGCTCGATTTAATAAATGACACCGTAGAGGTGTATTAGGCGTAGGAGCCGTAGCGTGCGACATTCTTTTGGAATGTGGGCTTTAGATGAGAACTGAGCTAGATTTAGAGAATGACACTGTATAGGTATGTTAGGCGTAGGAACCGTAGCGCGTGAGATTCTTTTCGAATGCGGGCTTTAGATGAGAGCTGAGCTAGATCTAGTTAAAGACATCATATAGGTGTCTTATGAGATTTGATCTCTTTACAGCGCAGAGCCCGTAAGTAACTCGTGGTGTGTCATTTTTATGACGTTGTGTGGGTCTTCACAGTTGTCGTATTTACTCCTAAGCTCCTTCCAACTGTAAGCAACTCTCTTAGGTTTTATGCCCCTTGTACTACCTCTTTCATATTAACGTGGCTTTACGCAATCTCGAGTACAACCTATTGTAAGGATGGTACATACTCGGATGCACCCATGGCTCTTATTGATTTGTAGCTTTACGCATCAATAGCTACCAATTGTTACACGGTTTTACACCTTATAGGCTACCAAGTCTTGCATGGATTTACACATCTAGTGCAACCGAATCTTCTGTGGATTTACACATTTAAACTACCAGTTAATACATGGTTTTACGCCTTAAACGCTACCAAGTTTTGCATTGCTTTATGCATCTAGTGCAACCAATCTTGGGTTGTTGAAGCATTCCCATCCGACGAACCCACAACCATATACGACATATCACAAAAGAAAAACAATGCTAGGTTATTCAAGTGAGCGTGAGTAAGTTTTGCAACAAAGGGTTTTTACACCTGTGCACAGTATAAGTGCAAATTGCGACAAAAGCTTTCACTCTTGCGGAGTATTTTGTGTTTTTTGCTTCAAAATATGAAGTCTTAGTGGTAGGGTGTTTGTGGTAGCCCAGCTATGGGGTGCTATTCATTCATTTTTTCCTTTAAACACGGCTTGGGCGCTTGCATCAAGTTGAATGTGGAGGTTGCCCAGCTATGGGGTACTTCTCCTTCATTTTTTCCTTGAAACACGGAAATTGGGCTCTTGGGCCATTTTATGCTACTCCTTCCTATCTTATTGAAGAGTAAGTCGAAGCGTGTGCACGAAACATGTTCATAGCAAAGACGATAGGAGAAAATTTTTATTTATTTTTAAGACTGCACTTGGCTTTTGACCAAGTTGCCTACGTATCCCAAGTAATCTCGAGAATCAAGTCCCCACAGTTCATTTAGTTTGTTACAACATTTTATTCATGAAAATGGTAAAAACTGCAATGAGCTACGAAGAATTTTGAAAGCCGTTGTTTAGGCATAGAATTTTCGAAGTTTCTGGACATTTGAAGGACGTGCTAGGTCGCGATCGTCCATTTTATGTAGGTAGTAGTAGCCTTTAGAGCTTACTCGGGGTGACCTTATAAGGCCCTTTCCAATGTGGTTGGAGTTTTCCAACACGCTTGTGAGTCTCGATTTTTCTCAAGACTAAGTCCCCAACTTGGAACTGCCTGAAGCGAACGCTTTTATCATAAGACTTAGCCATCATTGTCTTGTAAGATTGGTTACGCTCGTATGCCTCGTCACGAGTAGAGCAAATAAATTCAAAGTCTTCGATGCGCATTCTTGCGGCTTCTTCTTGGTTGTAAGTGAGCATGCGCTGTGTTGGCATAACAATTTCTGCATGAATGACTGCTTTTGAGCCGTATACCAGTAAGAACGGTGTTTAGCCAGTAGAAGTCCTTGGGGTTGTGCAGTAGGCCCACAATATCCTAGGCAAAGCTTCCACCTAAGACTCCTTGAGTTCATGCATTCTTTTATCAAGGTACTCCACATGGGTCTTGTTTGTATTTTCTACTTGACCGTTGGGTTATGGATGATAGACTGCCATGAAGTGCTGCGTGATACTCAAGTCTTGCACCATGCTCAAATGTCGTGTCCTGAAAATTGTGTGCCGTTATCATATATGAGTACTCGCGGTTATCCAAAATGGCATATGATTTTTTACCAAATGAACTCAATGATGTTACGCTCCGTGATGGAGGATAATGCTTGAACTTCAGCCCATTTAGTGAAGTACACGACTACGACAACTAGAAATATCTTTTGCTCCTTCGCGGGTCGGAAAGATCCAACTATATCGATGCTCCATTGATTAAATGGGCATGATGCTTGCATCAGAGTAAGAGGTTGTGTAGGAACATGTGAGTGATGGGCAAAGAATTGACAACTTTTGCATCTTCTGACAAGATTCATTACATCTTTAGGCAAGGTCGAAAAATAGTAGCCTTGGCGTAACACCTTTTGAGCCAAGGAGCACCCTCCTGAATGATTTCCACAAGCTCCACTGTGTATCTCATTCAGCACAATTTCCGCTTGTCGAGGTGACATACACCGTAGTAGTTTTCCTTCGAAGGATCTTCTATAAAGCTCATCATTGAAGATGGTGAAACAATGTACGTTGTATTTTAGTCTTCGTGCCGCAACAAAGTTGCTTGGAAGCTTTCCCTTCTTGATGTACGTGTAGATTTCATCCTTCCAAGAAGTATTTGATATAATTGGCATGGCCTATTTGACTCGTTTGAGAGTTCTTAGATATTGAGTCTTGCCAACGGCAGATTCCTCTGCCACTAGTAAGACAATTATTCTTTCGGTGTAGGCCTCTATTGAAGTGGCGACCTTGAAAAGCGCATCGACCTTGATGTTCTTACTTCTAGAGACCCGACACAATGTAAAAACAGTAAAAGATTTCACAATATCTTTGAGTTTGTTCAAGTAGAGGATCATAGTGTCCTCATTGGCCTTGTACGAGCCGTTGAAGTGATTTGCCACAAGTTGCAAATCTGTGAAGAATACAATGCGTTTGACTTCCAATGAGCTTGCCATTGAGGCACCAGTGAGGATAGCTTCCTATTCCTTCTCGTTGTTAGTTACGACGAAGTTTAGACTGATTGCCGACTCAAATTTTCTGGCATCAGGGATCTTAGGTATACACCTACTCCTCTGCCTTTGATTGTAGCTGAGCCATCAACATGTAACATCCATGGGGCTTCTTTCGTTTTGACGGTACCAACTTGTGCTTCCTGAATTTGCGCCCTTTCGAGGGTTTCTACGACAAAGTGTGCTCAGACTTTTCATGCCGTACTCGCCAGGCTCTATCGACCATTTGACTCACCTTCTAGTTCTCTGGGGCTTTAACAACACTTGCTTAAGTGTTTTGTCTGTCAACACCACAATGGAATGTGGCTTGAAGTAAGGGCACACTTTTCATGCGATGACTACGACGACTAACACAAATTTCTCAATCTCAATGTAGTTATCTTCAGCAGTCTGAAACACTTTGGAGACTTAGTAGATTGGTTGGTGGACTACGCCTTCCATTCATACCAAAACTGTGCTAAAACCATTCTCGGATACCGCTAGGTAGAGATACAAGGTTTCTCCCTCGACCGATCTTGCCAACAACGGTGGAGAGGCGAGATACTTCTTGAGTTGCATGAAAGCTTCTTTGCATTCATCGGTCCATACAAAGTTCTGATTCTTCTTGAGGACTTTGAAAAATGGCAGTTTTTTCTGCCGCAATTGAGTTGAACCTTCCTAAGCTGTCATACGGCACGCAAGGCAATGTACATGTTACACGATCTTTGGAGAATGTAGTTGTGCTATAACTTTTATTTTGTCGGGATTGGCTTCAATCTCTCTTTGGTTGACCATGTAGCCAAGGAATTTTCCTCCATTGACTCCGAATGTGCATTTTTTCGGATTTAGTTTCATGCCGTATTGTCTCATAATAGAGAAGGAATTTGTGAGATGATCAACATGATCTTCAACTTTGATACTTTTGACAAACATGACGATGATAAAATATTTTGGCTACCAACCGTTGAAAAGCGACGCCTACATTTTTTAGGCTGAAATGCATGACTATGTAGCAGAAAACTCCTCAGTTTGTGACAAACGGAATCTTGCTTGTGTCGTAGACGACCATTAGTATTTGATGAAATCAACTTTGAGCATCCATCATGCTTAGGCGTGCACATCCCAATGTTGAGTCGACTAGCAAATCAATCCGACGTAGAGGGAACAGATCCCTTGGACAATGCTTGTCGACATCTGTGTAGTCTATGCACATGGACCAGTATTGGTTGGGCTTTGGTACGAGAATAATGTTATTGAGCCACTCGGAGAAGCGTACTTCGTAAATTTGGCGTGCGGCTAACTTCACGGTTACTTCCCTGTCGACTGCAGCGTTCTTTTCTTTGCTGAAGTTCAGTTTCTTTTGTTTGGCAGTTTTTGCCTCTGGATCGACATTTAACTCATGTACAACAATGAGATGATCAATACCTTTTAGGTCGCTATAGGTCTAGGTAAATATATCCATGTTGTCATGAAGCCATTGAATAAGCTTGTGTTCCACATCCTTTGACATGATGGTGCCGTTGCGAGTTATCTTTGTTGAATTGGTTGGAGACAGACATCTTTTTTGATTCGCCCATAGGTTTGACTCTAGCTATACTTGCCAGTTGTTGTCCGATTTTACAGATTCTATTGTCCTCCAACTCTGGTGATATTTCTGTGTCGATAATGCTGTCGGGAGTATTGCTGTATGATGACTCTTGCGGTGCTAGCATTTTTTGTATCATTGAGTGTGTTGATCATGTTGACCTCCAAAGTCGGATCTGCTTGAAGTGAGGCCATGTAACACGTCCAAGATTCTTTATAGTCACTGTGGACTTCGCCCGCACCACATTTGGTGGGAGATTTCATATTTGGATGATATATCGATACCACTGCATTGCAATCGTTGAGGTACTCTAAGTTTTGAGTCCTTCTCTTTGGTGCAGTCCCGAAGGGCGTAGGGAGCACAATTGTTCCTACTTCTGCCACTCTTGATCATCTAAAGCTATATAGTGGAGTTGTTACCATTTTCATGTGCGTGTCACCTAGTTCCATTTTCTCCAATGCATCATAAGAGACGATGTTTACCGAGCTTCCATTGTCAACCAAGATTTTCTTGATGTTGTAGTTTGCATTGTCTAGGCTTACGACGAGCTGGAAATTCAAATTCGCGATTTCCATAACTTGTGGATCGAGGTTTGTTTCATCATCATTGTCGAATGTCAATCCATCCTTAATTATTTTTATCGTGGATATCGTATAAGATACACGTTGATAGTCATATGCCAGATCACGTGTAATCCTCTTGCGTGCTTTGTTTGAGTCTTTTCTCGTTGGGCCTCTAGGGATCATAACAACATCGTTTGGGATTTGGATTATGGCAATTCCATCCCTCTTGCTTAAGGAACCATGCGGCAGCTTGTGCGGCAAGCTCATCAGCTTCTTTCTTTGTGAAGAATATAGAACTGTATAATTCATACTCCTCTTGTTTGAGCAAATTCATACTCCTCTTATTTGAGCTCGTCGATGCGTAGTCTCACTTTTAAAGTGAACTCGCAGAGGCGATTTGGCCCTATTCCTTGTAACATTCACAGATTGGGGATTTCCAATGTCGTAATGCACATAACGTATAGGGTTTGGCAAGCGCTGTAGTAGCATTTGGCTCTACAATAGCCATTTATTTGTGCAGATTCTGTCTCGTCCATTCTTTGATGTTGGTACCCGGGACGATGTTGGTCTGTCCTCTTTCAGTTGGAGAGGGTGTGTCAGAATTGGAGGTTGCTCGCTTGTTCCGATTGTCTGGCTGTTTGTACCCTTTGACATATTCTGCTAGGTAGCCTTCCTTTATCAAGTGTTCTATTTCTGCATATAGTGCACGACACTCCAAGGTGTCATGACCGTATTGCTCGTGATACTTGCAATAGAACTTTGACTTGCGTGTTTGCTCCATTTCTCAGATCCTTCTTGGAGTGTTGAGTAAATTTTGCTTTTTGGTGACATTGTAGATGTTGCTCATGGTGGTGGTAATCAGGAATTTTCTCTCGGAGGAAATCTTCCATGCTTTGTACCACTCTTGACATTTTTGTCGTTACGACGTGAGTCGTTTTTCTTGGACTCAATTTTGTCACTTCAAACACTTCTCATTTTGTTGCGCTACTCAATTTTCATATCGCATTGAGCGATCATGTTGATTTGCTCGATGGTCTGCGGTTTCTACCTCAAGAGCTCGTTGGCTAGCAATCTATTTCTCAAGGTGTTGAATAAGATGTTTGCAATGCTCTGAGCAGAGAGCATTTCAACTCACAACATCTCAGTATTGAACCGTCTGATATAGTCTCTGGTTAGTTCATCATTACCTTGTATGATAGTCTTCAAGTATTCTTGTGTCAATTATGTCCGCTTCTGGGTAGCAAACTGTGACTTGAACATTGTTCTGAGCTGATCATACGTATGTATTGAAAGTGGCAAAATCCTCAAAAACCAGTCTTGAGCTACATCGATGAGAGTGATAGCGATCAACGTGCTTGTATGCCTATTGAGTAGCCTCCCAAGTTGAGCAATCAGTCTAGGAGATGCAAGTGAGCACTAGGGTCCCCTTTACCATCGTACGTTGGCATCTTCTGGTCTTCTTGGCCCCGACCTAACACTATTCGCTGCATATCTGACAAGAATAAAGAAGCATCATCAACAAATTCATCGACTGCCCGAAGAGTCCTTTTAGTGAGGTCGAGAGGAGTGATTCTGGCGGGATTTCCTTCTCTTCTTTCTTGGAGCAAAGGTTACGGCCTTTCGGCGTGCGGTTGCCATTGTCTCTCGTGTCCACGATCATCGCAAGATCTAGCTCACGTAGTTGATGCATCAGAACGGGATGATAGTGGCAAGGGTTGAGCTCTTCTGCCACGTGGGTGTCTCTTATCCTCGGAAGGTAATGCACTGGTTGTCGTTCTTCTTTCACATGTGTTTCCCCTAGGAGCTAAACCTTGGGAGTGGTTCTCAGTCTATGCCAAATCTGCAACACAAATTGAAGGTGGTGGTACTTGATTTGCAGCCAGGTGCTGCCTAACTATATTCATCAGTTGATCAAACTGCTTAGGAGGAAGTGGTGGAGCACTTGTTGACGCAATGTTTCCGGTCTACACATTAGTAGCCATTGCAGGCGGAGCTTGTTGATTAGCCACATGTGGAAGTAGTGGTTGTTTCCTTGCTTCCGATGCCGTGTTGGAACGAGTTGGAGAGTTATTCCGTGAAGTAGTAGGTTGTCTTCGTGTTGTAACCATGATTCCATTGACATCGTGCGTCTAGTGGTTTCCCACAGACAGTGCTTCTAGCGCGCAGAGTTGTATGCATAGTTTTGGCCCTCAGGCTCGATTTGGACTATCCCAAAGGATGTTCGTCTGGTAGTCGAGGCCTGGGTGGCCATAGTACCGATCCCTGTTATGTGTATCATGTTTGGAGTACATTCAGACAGCGTAATGGCGTAGCATTTCATCTAGGCCTAGAGGCTCGGTATCGGACATTGTTCTCATACTTTAGTCCAATTGTTGACATAAGAATCTCTATAAAAAAGTAGAGGAGAAAATACTCTAAGTATTTGTGTTGACGTACTTTCGGTTGACGTGGAACAGATTAACCTGGAAACCATTGACGTGGAATCACTTGACGTGGAATCGATTGACCCAGAATTGATTGACGTGGAATCGCTTGACGTGGATTTGATTGACATGGAATCGATTGATGTCCTTTCTCTCATTAGAATTATAGAGAGAAGCTAGAGCATCCAAGCTTCCAAGTGAGCTACCCCTCAAGTATCCAACCCTCCAAATGAAGAAGTGATGGAGTATTTATAGAAAATGAGAAGGGCATGGGTGGACATGCCCACACACACTAAAGGTGTGGAAAAGAATGGGGTGCACCATAGGATAGGTGCACCTGCGCCGCATCGGAGCGAAGTTCGGGTGGCCCGGCAGTCAACGTGCCACGCTGCACGTTGAGATTGACCGACGTGGCACATTAGTTTGACTGAGGTGTCCCACGGTACGTTGGCGTTAACCGACCTGTATGTGGCACGTCAGGTTGACCCGTGGTGACCATGTCAGTTTGACCGACGTGGTCGGGCGTTGCACGACGAGTGGCATCGGCTTGCTTGATGCAGCTCGTACTATGGGCTCATGCCCTTTCGCTTGGCCACGTAAACTAAATCCTGGGAGTTTTTCCGTGGTGGACCATTTTCTCGTGGTCAATGGTCTTGACCCAGGGGTTGCGTTAATTTGACATATTTGTCGTATAGTCGGATCAGGAGGAAATTTCCTTCTGCCCCCTCTATTCCGAATTATTCCAAAGGGGACCACACATTTCTAGTTGTGTCGTAATTATGGCACACCAATGGTGTTTTCTCTCTGGTGACAACTCTTAGGGTTTTTTCTGTCGGCAGGTGGTTGAAAGTGGTTTTGAGAGATGTGAACGTCGTGCCCTAACGGCTGAACATAGCCTCTTATTTATAGTTTTTCTTTGCTCTGGGATGCGTTTTAGGATTTCTTATTTTTGGCTCAAATATCCTCTGATCGCGCGACTCCCGCGCAATGTGCCATCCTAATCGCGCGCCACCCGTGCGATGCGTTGTTGATCGCACTTATTTCTGATTTCTTCCTTGTTGTCTCCTGGTGTATTCTCTTCAATCGCACTATGTTTGAAATTTCACATTTTTGTAGTGCCGTAGCGCTCCCTTAGCGCTTGAATATTTCAAAATAGTGTCTTGACCAATTGTCGCCCAAAACATCCATTTTTAGCTTTATTTAGCCTCGTTTTGTCTCGACTCCCTAAACCTAAGAAAACATAAAACAATACTAAAACAAGTAAATACGCTATAGTATTTAAAAGCATAAGTAAACATATTCTTAAATCACACTAATGAGATGCTTATAGCGCAACATTTTATGTCGATTCGGAGTCCCCCCCAAAGCTGGTTAGTGACAACAAGTTGCAATTGAGAAACGAGTACTTCAAAAGAGGTGCGACTAATGGGGGGTCAAGCACCATTTCACCATGTGTTTTAGAATCGAACCGGTCACTGAACTGGTGAGGCTAATGGCTAGTAGTTCAGTTGGTCGAACCAGTCAAACCAGCGGTTGAACCGAGGTGTATTTTGATCATAAATAAATTTTGAAAATATTAAATAAAATGGAAAATTGCAAGGTAGCATCCAAATGTTGACCCTTTTTGTACTTACCTAACCCGGCTTTAAAACAATGCACTCAAAGGTCTATACTTTGATATCCCAACACTTCGCTATCCCAACTTAAAAAATTTCATATCCCATACAAAAAACATTACTTTGCATCAAAGTAACATCACTTTTCAACATTGTGATGTACAAGTTATTGCACTTTACTATCCAAAATTTCGTCTTTTTGGCACACGCTTATTTGAAATGACGTCACAAATACGTCATAATGCCGAAAAGTGACGTCTCTTTGCCCGGGTTAGGTTTATTTTCAAAGTTTAGATAGCAAAGTGTTCTTGGAGCAAATTTTAAACCGTCTGTTGCAAAATTTTAAATTTTAGTTAGGTAAATGCAAAAAAGTCAAAGTTAGGATGCTATTCTATAATTTTCCCAAAATAAAATAATATACATCATATACTTAATTATGTTAGTGTTAAACTAAATTGCATTGAAAGTCAAAATCTGAAATTGAAAAGTCTAATTTTTTCAAATTATATACAATACTCCGGTGGTGGTTTTTATTTTTTATTTTTATAAATTGGTCCACTACTTTGATAATTTAAGTTATAATTCAAAGATAAACTCACGAGAGTATAATATCAAGACCAATTACTAATTTAAGAACCCAAAGCATTGACTTTTGTAATATAAATAGGAAACATAATATTTTCTAAATCTAATTCCCTCTTCTCCAATTTGTGAGCAGCTTTTTTCCTTCTCTTCCGATCCTAAATTGGGACTCAGGTGAAATCTACAACCAAAAAGATATCGAAAGCTTGGACAAAACGAAAAGTGAGTGAGATGATAAGCTTTTATGACTGATGCGTAGGGTTGCTTCACGAGGTTTTTTTTCTTTTATTTTTTCCTCTTTTCTTCTTTTTAGTTTTTAGACAAGTTTTTTTTCTTTTATTTTTCCCCTTTTTAGTTTTAGAGCAGCAATGCGCAACCTTTTCTTTTTGTTCTTTTTTTTTTAACAATGTGCAGTCGGATGCTGGAGCAGGCCCATTGTAATTGCAAACAAAAATAAATTACAGACTAGTCTGCTAGTCGAACCGGTCCGACTAGAAAAATTCCGAGGGACCAGCCGCTCCGATCTGATTTTGAAAACATTGGTTTCAACCCTGTTGGATATCTTCATGGCAATAGACAAGTGGAAGTCACTAACCAATCCCTACTGAATATCCTCAAAGCTTGCCTCAAGTGGTATTGATCCAATTGGTTTGAAGAAGTACCCAATATTATATGGGCTTATCGTACTACTCCAAGATTCACAACCGGAAAAACCCTGTTTAGTTTGGTCTACGGGTCTGAGGCAGTCACACCATCCGAAGTCCTGAAGCAAAGTTGGGGAGTGCAAGAGTACGACGAAGTAAAGAACAACTCCAACTTGGCTCTCGCCCTTGACCTCCTTGAAGGAAAAGAAATTGAGCTACAGCCTGAACAAAGTAGTACAAAACACGTATGGCTCACTACTATAACGTACGAGTGCGACCCCGAACTTTTCAAGCCGCGAACTTGGTTTTGAAAAGGATCCAAGCCTCGAAGAATATCAAAAATTTAAAAACAAAATGGGAAGGCCCTATCAGATCTCGAAGATCCTCGGAGACGCTACTTATCTGCTCAAAGATATGGAAGGGCAAGCACGTTCTTGGAACGCTCTTAACCTCTTCTACTTATGGACTCGTCGAAGCAGATTCAGACCCATGTTATGTTGGCCCCACGTTAAGAGTTTGCATTTTGAACTATGTTGCAAGTGTTTGTATTTTGTCTAAATATGTTATGTAATCGCAGAAAAACAAGCACTATCTCGATGTAATAAAAGCTATGTACAAAAAAAAAACGAGTGTTAACTCAAAACACTTCATAAGATAGTTGACAGGATAAGCTGCTCAAAATATACGGGGGGATGGGAGGGGGGGGGGACCAGACCCTAAAAAAACGATCCCAACAAAATAAAGGCCAGCATGTACCCAACTCCCTAAGGAAAAAAGGGCTAAAACATGTGCCCGACTCTAAACACCTAAAACTACTCTTCATGATCAGAAAACTCCAAAGGACGATTCCCCCTCTCAGATCATCTTTCTACGCTCATCCTCTAACATTTTAGCCAAATACATCACCGTCACAACAAGCGGAGTGCCAACAAGAGTCTCCCAGGAACAAAGAGGGTCCTAATAAACCGAGTAGGGACTGGTAGGAACTCCAAGTAAGGAAGGACCAGAGTGTGCGGAAATCCGAGAAGGGCTATCATTGCCGTCAGAGCCTCCTTAAAGCCCACTCTCACCATACTGCGAAGCTCTTTGTAGAAATCCTTGATCATTCGGAGCAGCTCCACACGAGCTGTGGCCAAATGTGCCTTATGCTCCGCTTCCACGTCCTGGAGACGACATTGCAGCCCGTCTCGATCATCACCTACGGATCTCCTCTTCAGCGTCAAAGCCCATCTAGGTTGACCGCTCTGACTTTTCAAGCAGATGCACCACCTTTGAGACCTTCTACCCCATGACCCGCTTCAGCTCCTCCATCTCAAGGTTATGGCTCTCTTCCATAACCATGCATATGATTTGAGCCTCTTCCAATTCCTCCTCGATTCGGGTCAACTCTTTTTTGTTAGTCTGTAGCGAGGTTGATAGTACATTGCACTCACGAGTAAAGGCGTCAATGCTCGAAGGACTTGCACGATATGTCCCCAATGCATATCCAAGCACCACCAACTACGAAGAAGCAACTCAAGGCTAGCATACAAGTAGTAAGAAAATGCACCAAAATGCGAGGAATGGACTCCAAGGTACCTTGCAAGAGGCTTTACACAACTTATCCCATAAGCCCTCGTCCCAGAAACCCTCTAGACCGGTAGGCATCGTTCACTAAAACACTACCGTAATTCTGAAAGTAGACATGATCAACAGTATCAACGGAGAAGAGCGAATGAGGGACATGTGAATAGGAACCTCCTTAAGGGCCCGATGGACCCTCGCCCACTGCGGTCTTCTAGGTTGCCTCAAGTGAACTCGTGCTATCGGTCTTCTTACAGGTAGCCTTGGATGAATCCTCGTCGGCCGTCCCCTTAGAAGCATTCTTGGACAAACCGCCATTTGTGGTCAGTTTAGGGAACGGATGTATCAGACTCGATTCACTGCCAGACTGAGCCTGCATCACCTAGGCCAACACCTTGTCATCCACCTATGCGAGACTGGTCGTTAACCTCCATTGCATCCTCGTTCAGAATATTAGCTAAGTAAATCTCACTAAATGGAGACCGACCATGTTACTTCATCTCCTCCTCTCTACAGATAATAGAGAGTTAGACACCTTCGTCTAAACACCTAGTAAAACACAAGAAAAACAAGAGAAAGTCCCAAGGCTTACTAAAAATCATGTTTGCATAGAGCGAGGCCGAAGGGAGGTCCCAAGTCTCTATCCTCCTCAACCCGTCATCACGAGGGTTAATGGATTATTCAGCATAGAAGACACATAGTAGAAACTACAAAAGAGGCTGGCCTGGCTCAATTATGTCGCTGCTTGCATGTGTGCTTCACATGCGGAAACCACATAGTCAAGCGTCCACCATGTAGGCACGCCACATTGAGATATAGGCGCGCCCCGAGGGGTCACATCATAAATATTTTTGACGGTAATTGCCAAGATGCGATTCGGAGCCTTGGGAAGCCACGAGGAATGTGCTTATTATCCCGATGGGATAGACTAAAAAATAGAGACCCTACAGAAGTGGTCGAGGAACAATGACCCCCGCCATGACCTTAGGAGTGCATCGAACATTTAGAACATGATAACATAGTATGCACCCCACCAGGTATCGATATGAGGAAGGGGTCAATTAGCTCTGGCATATCTACCAATAGGCGAACAAATGTACTTGCTTCGAATAAATGGTCATGTACTCCAATGGAGGATCTTAGGCCCGCTGGTCATTGGTCAGAATCAAAACTTGGATGTCAACCTTGAAAATGTTGACCGATTTCAGCATGACCCAAACTCACTTCGTTGTCTTCTAGCTAATGGTGGAACCCACACGCCATGTTCCAAACATATTCGATGGCTCTAGAGTCCCTTAGTTATATATGGACCATGAAAGTGTAGGTTTTCGAGAATCAATGTTAGACAGTGAAATGTTAGACGATGTTGAGATAACATTGAGGATAACATTGAAAGCCGAGAGCATTTGCAAAAACTGTTCTTTAGTTGCCAAAATTAAGTTTTGCCTTTATTCACTTATTAATCAAGTTCCACGGTTTTGGTTGTTTATGTTTATGTCCAGGAAAGTATCTTAAACATAAGGAAGAGCTTTGGAAGATTCCTTACTTGAAGTTTCCATAATTCAAGCTAAGTTGAATAGTCAACTCACACGCTTTCAAAAGAAGGAAACAAGTGAGATGTTCTTTGCAACGCGATTCTTTCCAGGATTCTCCGAATTGAAGAAGATGTGTTACCTTGCTAAATCAGTAATGAAGGAAACACATATTCTGGAAAGATATGAAGTTCACAAAGAAGGCAATTTCCAACAAGGAAACAACAAGAGTTACCAAAACTGTGAACAATACATCTTGGCGTTCAAGACTCAAGAAATCTATAAAGATGTGAAGTTCATCAAGATGAAGACAAGACAATCGTGCCAATAATCCAAGAGATTAATCTTACTTTGTATTGTCTTCATTTTGTTTTGCGAAGTTTTTGTATCAACTTCTTAAGTCTAGTTCATAGAAGTTTAGTTCTTACTTGTCTGCTTCGTTGAGTCCGATCAACAAAGAGCGTGAGTGAATTGTTGTGAGGAACGTTTTTGATAAAACCTTTATAGTTATTTCGCCTAAGGCTCGAAAGTTTTTAATAATATTGAAAACTTCTTAAAATTATATCTTCTTGTGTTCTTACTTCCGCTGCACATCATTATTATCAAGAAGATCAAAATAGAGTTAAGGCAATTCTAGCTTAACTCTCAAAAAGTGTTGTGTCAATCCACGGTCCTACAATTTCAATTGGCATCAGAGCCAAACACCAACTACACTGGTGGTTTGGAGGTGATACAACACCATGGACAGTGTCAATCCTAATACCAACAGGATTCCAGGTTTGGATGGCTCCAACTATGCATATTGGAAGATCATGATGAGGTCTCACATCAAAGCTATTGATATTCGAGCCTGGCAATCCGTGATCAATGGATACTCTCTTCCAACATTACCAAGAGATGGTGAAGGTGATCTAGTTCCAAAACCAGAAGCAGACTGGACAGCAGCAGAGGTAAGTCTCTATAACTCTAATGAAAAAGCTCTTAATGCTATCTTTAGTTGGGTTAATCATCACATGTTCAAGTTAATCCAGAATTGTACAAAAGCCAAACATGCTTGGGATATACTTGAATTGCATTGTGAAGGAGATTCTGCTGTTAAAGATTCTAAATATAGACAACCGCTTTTGCAATTTGAAAAACTTGAGATGGGAGAAGATGAAAGTGTTGACAGTTATTTTGAGAAAATTCTTGATATTGCTAACCAATGTGAAAATCTAGGTTTTGCTATGACTAATCAAGAAATGGTTTATAAAGCTATGAGAACATTGTCATCTAAATTTGCTCTCAAGAAAATTGCAATGAGTGAATCTAGAAACCTTGCTAATCTACAGTTTCAAGTCTTGATGAATACTCCCTGAACTGCTTCAGATCTCAATGTTACCCCAACATTCAGGATCCAACATCAGAACAGGAGACCTTCTTTGCAGATTAGGATGAATATGATACTGATTCTGAACCTTATCTTGCATCCTACTTTGATGAATCTAACTTTGATTGTTTTCATGGCACAATGGATCTAGATGAAGAATACTTCTTTGAAGGTGAAATGTCCCAGGAGGAAATCATTGAAGACCTGAAGTCTATCTACCACAAACTGCTGCTTGAGAATCACAAACTCATCAAGACCAACAAAAGCTTGAAGGAAGAGATTGAATGCATGAAGAAGATGCTGAAACTGTATGAGAAAGACCTTGACAAAACTGAGGCTGAGCTGAAAGAGGTAAAGGTAAAATTAGATAAAGCTGAACAAACCATTAACAAATGGAACTCTTCTACATCTCTGCTTGATGAAGCGCTGAGTATGGGAAATCAAGGTAAAAATGGTTTGGGCTATGTTGAGAAACCACCCTCTAAAGCTGTTAATTCTGCCTACTTGAAAGCTGGTTTTATCAAGGATAGCAATAACTTGAGTTGTGAAATCTCTTCCAACACTGTGAAAAGGCCTACTTTTATCTGTCAATATTGTTTTCAACCTGGTCACATTAAGCCTTATTGTAAAAAATACAAAATTGTGATTGAGAAGAAAACAGTAATTAATAGCTGTACCAATGTTAGGAAAACCTCTGATCTGAATGTTATCCCAACATTAGGTAACAAATCTGAAGGACATAAAAGTAGAACCTGGACTGAGAAGATAAAAACTCCTAAGGTTAAAATTGTTTGCAATGTTGTCTTTTCTGCTGTTTACTCTAACCTTGCAGGTAAGTGGTATTTTGACAGTGGATGCTCAAGGCACATGACTGGAAACATTGACAACCTGAAAAATGTAATCCCTTTGACTGTTGGAATAGTTACCTATGGAGGAGGCACTAAAGGGAAAATCATTGGAAAAGGAGTATTGGATGTTGAAGGATTTCCACCACTCAAGGATGTGTTGTTGGTTGAAGGATTGAAAGCAAATTTAATTAGCATAAGTCAACTTTGTGATGACAATCTGCTAGTTACTTTTGATAAAAGTTCATGTGATGTGTTTAATAGTGACAATGTCCGTGTCATGACAGGTACAAGATCAAAGGATAACTGCTATCTTGCTCAAGATGAAGTAGAATGCTACCATGCCAAGGTACATGAATCTGTCATGTGGCACAAGAAGTTAGGACATGTGCACTATAGGAATCTGGAGAAACTACAGAAGTTAGAGGTTGTAAGAGGACTGCCTAAGTTGACTAGCCCAGGTAAAATTGTTTGTGAAGACTGCCTGAAAGGTAAACAAACAAAAGCTGTTCATCCACCAGTTCAGGTACAGAGTACTAACCCTAGAACTAATAGGTGCTTTGAATTGCTACATATGGATCTCATGGGTCCTATTGAGGTTAGTAGCCTGAATGGTAAGAAGTATGCTTTTGTTATTGTTGATGATTTTTCAAGATATACATGGATTAAATTTTTGAAAGAAAAATCAGAGGCATTCAACACATTCAAAATTTTGCATGCTAGTATTAAGAATCTTTATGGCACTTCTGTAGGAAGAATTAGGTATGACCATGGAAAAGAGTTTGAAAATGTAAGCTTTGCTAATTTCTGTGAATCTAAAGGCATTTTCCATGAGTTCTCTGCACCTAAGACACCTCAGCAAAATGGGATTGCTGAGAGGAAGAATAGAACACTTCAAGAGATGGCTAGAGTTATTTTGAATTCTAAAAACCTATCTAAGAAACTCTGGGCTGAAGCTTTGAATACTGCATGTCATATTAGTAATAGAGTTTATCTTAGCCCTGGTACTACTATGACACCTTATGAAATCTTGAAGGGTTCAAAACCAACAGTAGCACACTTTCATGAATTTGGTATTAACTGCTATTTGCTAAAAGATAGAGACTATTTGAGCAAATTTGATCCCAAAAGTGAAAAGTGTATATTTGTTGGATATTCTCCAAATAGTGTTGCTTTCAGGGTCTACAATCCAAGATTGCATACTGTTCAAGAATCAGTGAATGTCATATTTGATGATTTAACTGTTTCTGCAGGTACTGAAGAAGTCACTGGTTCAGATGTTACTCCAACATTGGACTCAACATTGAACACTGACGCTGGAGATGCTGAACTGGAAACTGGAACAAATGTTGACTTAACTCCAGAAACCCCCAATGTTAGGCCAACATCTGTGCTGTCGGATTCTGAAGATGAAGTGGTTCCTGTATCCAGAAGAGATCCCCCTCTTAGAATACAAAGAGATCATCCAGCCTCTCAAGTAATTGGTCAAATTACTGAAAGAGTTAGAACACGCAACAAAGAAAGGGTAAATTACAAGGATATGGCTAAGTTGTGTGTTTGTATGTCTTCTTCATGTACTGCTTCTTGTTTTGTGTCCTCCATTGAACCTAAGAATGTAACTGAAGCTCTTAAGGATAGTTACTGGATTAATGCCATGCAAGAGGAACTCTTACAATTCACCAAAAACAGAGTTTGGAATCTAGTACCTAGGCCATCACATGTGAATGTAATAGGTACAAAATGGATTTTCAAAAATAAAACTGATGAGAATGGTGTAATTATGAGGAACAAAGCTAGGTTGGTTGCACAAGGTTATACTCAGGTAGAAGGTATAGATTTTGATGAGACTTTTGCTCCAGTAGCTAGGATAGAGTCAATTAGATTACTCCTTGCTATTGCTTGTTGTCTTAGGATTAAACTTTACCAAATGGATGTTAAAGGTGCCTTTCTGAATGGTTTAGTTGACAAAGAGGTTTATGTAGAACAACCTAAAGGCTTTGCTGACCCTAAACATCCTGACCATGTGTACAAACTTGAAAAGGCTTTGTATGGCTTAAAACAGGCCCCTAGAGCTTGGTATGAGAGGCTAACTGATTTTCTGTTAGGCCTAGGTTTCAATAGAGGAGATGGAGATAGAACATTGTTTGTCCTTAGAAAAAGCTCTGATATATGCATTGCTCAAATATATGTGGATGATATTGTATTTGGCTCTACTAACAAGTCTACTTTAGACAAATTTGATGAGTCTATGACAGGAACATTTGAGATGAGCATGATTGGTGAGCTTAACTACTTTCTGGGACTACAAGTCAAACAGCTGGAGAATGGTATCTTCCTGAACCAGGAGAAGTATGCAAGGAATCTGGTGAAGAGATTTGAGCTACAAGAGTCAAAGCCTTGCAAAACTCCTATGTCTTCTTCAGTGAAGATAACAAAAGATGGCACTGGTAGCAATGTTGACCCAACATTGTACGGATCCATGATTGGTAGTTTGTTATATCTCTCTGCCTCTAGACCTGACATCATGTTTTCAGTATGTGTTTGTGCTAGGTACCAAGCTGATCCAAAGCAATCTCACTTGATTGCTGTGAAGGGGATTCTTAGATATATCTCTGGAACTTCACCCTTAGGCATTTGGTACTCTTATGACACTAACACTAACTTGGTTGGTTTCAGTGACTCTGATTGGGCAGGTGATGTGGATGATAGGAAATCTACAAGTGGGGGCTGTTTTTATTTGGGGAATAATTTGGTCTCCTGGTATAGCAAGAAGCAGAACTGTGTTTCATTATCAACTGCTGAATCAGAATATATAGCAGCTGGCAGCTGTGTTACCCAATTTGTGTGGCTCAAACACATGCTTTCAGATTATGGGCTAGATAGTGATACACTTCTCATGTTCTGTGACAATCTAAGTGCCATAAGTATCTCTAGGAATCCTGTCCAACATTCTAGAACTAAGCATATAGACATAAGGCATCATTTCCTAAGAGATATGGTAGAGGACAAAGTAATCAACATTGAACATATTGAGACAACAAATCAGCTAGTTGATATGTTTACAAAACCTTTAGATAGTGAGAGATTCTTCAACCTGAGGAAATCTCTTGGCATGTGTGATATGTGAAAATGTTGAGAAAACCAGTGTTGTCATAACACCACTGACTAGCACTGGTATATTGGTTGTGGTGTAGTAGGTATTCTGTTGTTATTCCTTTGTTGAGTTGCAGTTCTTTTTGAGTCTCATTTCATCCTTGTTTTGTCATATTTGATTTGTGTGGTTGAACTCTTTGATGAACAACTCTTTCTAGTTATGAGTTTCACATCTTTGTTTTGAAAAAGTTAATAAAACTCTTCTGTTTGTCTGAGGTTGTGATTACCTAACATATGGAGAAGCTGGGGTACACAAAGTTCACTACTTTGATGTCTATTCAGTTGTGTCTTATTCATATGGAAGGTGTGCAGGACATGTGGAGAAGCTGGGGTGCATGATGTTGACTGCTTCACTGTTACTCAGTTGTGCTTATTTACATGTTTCTATTTGTTTGGCCAAGGAACACATGAGGGTGATCCTTTCTACTAGGGTGTTTGAGGTTTCGATTTCTTACATTTAGTAGCACTGATCACTTGGTGATTCTCTTGAATGCAGGTTGGTAAACAAGTATGCATGAGGAATTGGGGTGTTGGGGTGCATGATAAATGAATTGCCAACATTCAAGGCCTTTGTACTTGCCTAACTTGCTGCTGTTAATGTTGTTACTGAGGTGTGTGGAGTTCAGGCTGCCCTCATTCAGTTGTAACATTAACTTTGTGTTTAACAACCTTCAGTTTTTGGTTCAGATGAGTTATGAAAATAATAAAGATTTTAAAGAGATGTGTGATGTGCTAATTTGAGAAGTTTTTCATTTGTGTTTACCATCTGCCTATTTGACATTACATTGTTGCATTCATATAGTACTGCATTGTTTTCTTTCTTGTTTGTGAGTTGTGTCGGTTTAGGCTTAGGGGGAGTATAATTCATGTGTTGAGGCATACAATTTGGGTGACATACTGCAGGTGACACACTGTTCTGTGACTTTCTATGTTGTGGAAGTGAATTGTTCCTTGAATTCATAACTGCTTATCTCTGTGTGTTTCTTGTTATCTATGTTGCTTACTCGTGATTTTGATCTGAACAATATGTCTGAGGTACTCACTTGCTATATTGGTTAAGTTTCAGATGTATTTTTGGATGTATCTCAAGCTCTCACATGAATTTGCCTTGGTGAAGCCTGTACCTCCACCTTCGGTTTTGAATGTTATCAAATGTTATCCCAACTTTGTGCACAGTCGCAGGTCAACATTGAAAACAGGAACTTATAAGTTTTCAGTTTTTTCTGAAAACCGCTCTGGTTAACTGTTAATTAAATATCAAAGCATGTGCGCGGGAAAACATAGTGGGAAAGTTTTACATGGTTCAAATTTGGTAACTGCCCACTAACATTCATTCTCTTTCCTTAATTCACGATTAATTCAAAAATCAAAACCCTATTTTCCTTATTTGTGCTTGCAAGATTATTATCTGTGCTTACTCTGAAAAATTACTCTCTCTGCTCTCAAATTCTCTCGTTTTCTCTCTGCAAATTCTCTCAAACCTTCTCTACTAACAATGGCAAGCAAGTCTCCCATGCAAACTCTTGCAGATGTTGCCCTAGAAAGTGAACCCACTGCTGCACGCACTCGCTCACATACTAGAAGTGCTGCTGCAAAAACAGTTGAGGCCCATGTTGCTGCTAAGAGGAAGGCGATTCCCTATGTGCGACGAGGAAAGAAGACCAAACAGGGAGAATCGACCTCCAATGTTGAGCCAACAACCACTCCCATCACCAATGAGCCTGAAACTGAGGTAAACACTGCTGAACCCATCCCTGAATTTGATGCTGATATACCTGTTGAGGGGGAGGGTAGTGGCTCTGTTGAAAAATCTGTGGAGATATCCGCGGATGTGTCTGTTGACAAGATGGTGGGGAAGTGGATTAGGGCTCAAAAGAAAAAGAGAAAGGGCAATGGGGAGAAATTGAAAAATATGTCTGAGTCTGCTAAGGCTAGGGCTGAGGCCAGGAAAAGACAGGCTGAGAGATCAGCTAGGAAGAGGGCTGTTGAGGATTAGAAGAAAGCTGAGGAAGAGAAGAAGGCTGCTGCTGCTGCTGCTGCTGAGAGAAAGAGGAAAGGAAAGCAAGTGATGTAAGAGGAAGTAGAGGTGGTAGATGTTGAGGATGAGGAAGAAGAATAGGAGAGGGAAGAGGAAACTGAGGAGGAGCAGGATGTTGTTGCTGATGTTGGGGCAACATCAGGAACAGAGGAGTACACTGATGCGCTATATGTGATCTATCCTGATGATGAGGAAAGCTACTTTTCTCCCTACTATCTCTCTCAAGAGTTGGAGAAGAAGTGGGACTCTTTCAAAAGAAGGGAGATTCACACTGAAAGAGCTATAGAGATGGCCAGTTTCAAAGAGAACAAGGTGATGGACTTGCTTGAGGCAAGAGGGCTGCAACAGTCAGTGATGGAGCTGAGTGACTATGCTCCTGAGATTGTCATGGAGTTCTACCTTAATCTCTCCAAATGGATCAGGGACTACAGATCTCCAAAATTTGGAAAGGCTTGAGTGAGGGGGAGAGTCTTCAACATTGACCCCTACACCATCAACAAGATCCGTGGCTTCCCTACTACTGATGAATCTGAGGACCTCTATTATGATGATGTGATGGAAGACTTGACTGGAGGGTTGGTCAAAATCTGGAGAAATGCTCTGCCAACCACAAAACTCACCTCCCTGAGTGTTGTCTTACACAAGATAGCTTGTTTCAACTGGCTGCCAAGCAAGAATGTGATTGTACTTACCAAGGAATCAGTGCAGGTTTTCGAGAATCAATGTTAGACAGTGAAATGTTAGACGATGTTGAGATAATATTGAGGATAACATTGAAAGCCGAGAGCATTTGCGAAAACTGTTCTTTAGTTGCCAAAATTAAGTTTTGCCTTTATTCACTTATTAATCAAGTTCCACGGTTTTGGTTGTTTATGTTTATGTCCAGGAAAGTATCTTAAACATAAGGAAGAGCTTTGGAAGATTCCTTACTTGAAGTTTCCATAATTCAAGCTAAGTTGAATAGTCAACTCACACGCTTTCAAAAGAAGGAAACAAGTGAGTTGTTCTTTGCAACGCGATTCTTTCCAGGATTCTCCGAATTGAAGAAGATGTGTTACCTTGCTAAATCAGTTATGAAGGAAACACATATTCTGGAAAGATATGAAGTTCACAAAGAAGGCAATTTTCAACAAGGAAACAACAAGAGTTACCAAAACTGTGAACAACACATCTTGGCGTTCAAAACTCAAGAAATCTATAAAGATGTGAAGTTTATCAAGATGAAGACAAGACAATCGTGCCAATAATCCAAGATATTAATCTTACTTTTACTGTCTTCATTTTGTTTTGCGAAGTTTTTGTATCAACTGCTTAAGTCTAGTTCATAGAAGTTAAGTAGTTCTTACTTGTCTGCTTCGTTGAGTCCGATCAACAAATAGCGTGAGTGAATTGTTGTGAGGAACGTTTTTGATAAAACCTTTATGGTTATTTCGCCTAAGGCTCGGAAGTTTTTAATAATATTGAAAACTTGTTAAAATTATATCTTCTTGTGTTCTTACTTCCGCTACACATCATTATTATCAAGAATATCAAAATAGAGTTAAGGCAATTCCAGCTTAACTCTCAAAAAGTGTTGTGTCAATCCACGGTCCTACAATTTCAGACCCATCAATCGAACATGCATAAGGGGGTCAGGGAAGAAACGCCACTTGGATTTGATCAGCAGTAGTTAGCCCAACGGTAGTGTCAGAGCCACCAACAGTGCGCCACTAGATAAAGCAATAGGAGTGGTTAGTGGCTTAGAAAAATGAGTCGTCGAGTTATCCACGGTGATAGACTGGCAGTTCGACCGCAGTGGATGAGTGTTGCATGCACTGTAGACTTTCGTGTTGGAATGATCGGAAGTTGCCCGAAAAAGGAAAACTATGGCCACAAAAATTAGGGGGACTCCTGATACAACCCCTCAGATTACAAAATAGATGTGCAATGGCCACAAAAATCATCCCTATCTACCTACAACTAAGAGTTGGGATGAGAAGGTCTCGGGTCAGAGGAATGACCAAATGAAACCCTCGGACTTGGAGTCGATGTACTCTGAAGCAAAAGGGTCAGGGTTGTGTCTCAGTTAGGGGGCACCACCATGTTCTTTGAAGCCAACCCCCGTAGATTGGCGCTAGAATTGTACAACCCAAGGGTCTGACCCAGATCCTTTCATGCTTTGAATCCCCATAAAAGGCGCCCCGCGTAGTACCACTTGAGGCGTTGTTCAAAGCCCTCCTCAAGATGGCCTTCTGAGAAGTCAACTTCTCATCGACCTTTATCTTATCATCGGACACTTGCTTGCGCAATGACTCCGTGAGCTATTGGGATTTCTCTAGCTCATATATTAGTCAAGCCTCTCTTGCATGAGCGACCTCCCATTCTTTCTCCAGCTCGGATACCCGAGTCTTTAGCGACTCTTTCGGAATTTCAGCTCCTTAATATGGATCCTATGATGGTCCATCCCATTTTCCAAATCAGTGCAATGGGTGGTCTGGGCTCGATGACCTTCTCTGCCTCTTCTAGTCGCACGAGGAGAGAACCCCTCCGACGACCCACCTCCTAATAGGAGGTCAAGAGTACCTTCACCTCTAGTGGCACCTAACACCGGAACAACACAAGTAGTTACAACAAGTACAGTAATAATAAACAAGGGAAAAGATAAAAAAAAAAACAAAAAAGTGCGTACCAAAGCCGACATGAGGCACGCCATGTCACAGGAGGCCTCAGGGCCTTAAAGGGATGCAACCGAGAAAGTCATCAGGTTCACCACGTGATCAAACAAAGCGGAGGCCCTTGGACCAATCTCAGAGATGTTGTCCAAAACGAGGCGCAGTAAAGAAGGGGACTATCGAACCCCATGTGGTTGGAGCAATGTTTGGGACCGAAGTGCCTGTCTCATGCCCAAATGGGTGAATCGAAGGCTTACTAGAACGATCCACTTCAAAGGGAGGGGAAGAGGCCACCTCCCTCAGGCTCGTCTCAACCATTTGAGAGGGTGAGGGTGCCCTGACCACTTCACGTCTTTCAAAATCCTCCTCATCTTCCAAAGGTAGGAGATCACAAAACCAAGCCTCACCTCCACCCGCTCCTTGAACGACTGATGGTCCCTCGGATACGAGCGACTCGACAAACATATCCTCACGACCTCAATGGGACGATAAGAAAGCGCTAAAACTTCTCACCCACAATGTAAGAGATTCCTTCTCCTCCTCCGAATCATTCGGGACAATGATCTACACCTCCTTGAAAGTAACCTCTGGATGATCTCCCGATTCAGTGTGAGTTGGAGGCCCAACGCTCTTCTTCCTCGTTGGCCACATGCTTTTAGAGGCCTTTTCCCGAATAACGTTCTCCACTTCGCCCTCGGACCACGGTACCTGGTGTTGTAGAAGCCGTTGAGCCTCAAGCTACATGAGTCTTTTTACCCCGTTATTTACGAGCGCCACCTGCCGATACGGGAGGAGGCGTATACTTCAGCCCATCCATAACCTCCCCTATGAAATAACAATCGTAAGAGTAAGTTAAACAAAACGATCAAAGAGAAGAAGATCGGGACTCAGAGAAAATGATAAAAAATGAGAGAAACTTACTCAAGTTGGTACGATCAGGATAGGGAGCCAGAGCCACCAGCATTTAGTTATCCAACTTGCAGGCCTTGCACAAAGAGATAAAAGTATCGCTCGGCATCATCAACTTGCAGTCGAGTCCTTATAGTCGGTGATCAATTGCGCCATTTCCCCATTCACATCATATGTGTTAGGAATATATGGCTCCTCGTTCCACTCAAGGGGAACATTCCATGCTCGTTCGCGTCCAGGGGTCGGGCAAAGAAGAACTTATCCTTTCAGCTGCTATGAGACCCTGAGAGTTTGTGCAGGATGCGCTTCGTCCCTTTTGCATCGTGGAGGTGTAAAAGATTTGACTCCCGGAGGACTTGAACAATTCGAAGCCCCAAAAAATCGAGTCACCATTCACAGGTCAATGTACGCCATACATACAAACATGAACATGGGCAATGTGGTGTACCTGTTAAGAGCCAGCTAATTTTGGCACAGACTACACGCCTTGCTAACCTAAAAAAAGAACGGGGGTAAGAGTGACAGGAGCCCCGCCTTCAGTTACTCTTAGTATAGAGCCAAGAACTTGGGACAAGGCGAGGTACCCCTCTCATCCTCTTTTGGGATCTGAACCTCCCGATGGAAAGCATTTATCCTGTAACAAGTGAAATCTGCTTTGAACTCACCCGTGGAATGCATAATACTCGGCAGCTCCTCCGACGAAACCCTAAAAGAGGAAGACATTGTCGTCCTCCTTGATTTCTTCGCGGGTATTTTAGACATGCTTTTGAAAGCGTGACAGTGACGGGAAGTACCAGCCGGCTCTGCCCCAGAAGAAGGAACCACAGTAACCAGATCCTCTGCCCGAACCGGGGAATTTCCCCTCTCAACAACTAGCGTACTAGAGTACCCAGATTGCCAGACTGATTCCCAGATCCCATTATCACAATTGAAGAAGCTTTGAAAACTGTAGAAGAAGAAAAGAGAGGGAAAGTAAAATCGAATGGAAGTGAATAAAGATAAAAGAACAAAGCCCTCTACTTATAGCCCTAGGATGGGCAACTGTCTCATCTAGACGCGTGGGCAACAAAGAGTCACATGGTCAACATGAAACCCTAGACCAGAGAACAAGTGACAACACACTCTAATTCTGAGTGTTTTCTACAAAGCACACACATAGCTGGGGGGGGGGGGACTACTGATGATGCATATCCTAAGATACGATTATTTTCTCCCACAAGAAGAAGGCTCGGGTAATAACGAGAAACATCCCAAGCACGGGGGTGATATCCTCGAAACACCCCTAACAACCATGCAGACAGGAAAACATCAGATCGCGCCCCTCGAGCCTCTCCCGGTTCTTTCCTAACATGTAACGTTCACCGAGACTCCTCTCTCGGTGACACTCGACAGCTCCTCCCACTACGGGGGACACATCCGAGTAAGCCGTTGAGATCTACCTTTTGAGATCTGCTTTGTTCTCTTGGATAACACTCGTTACACCCCCACCCCTTGTGTGGAACCATGACCTCTCAACGTCACATTCACACATGCTTTTTCGAGCGCTAAAAAAAAGGGCAACCCGGTGCACAAAAGCATTCCCGCAATGCGAGAGCTCGGGAAAGAGTCCCATCACAAGGGTGTATAAGAGGCAAGTCTTCCCCTGTCAAATTTGACAAGAGGCCACTCCGAGGACTTGAACCCTTGACCTCTCAGTCACACAAGAACACCTTTACCGGTACACCAAGGCTCCCCTTCACGTGCTTTCCTGAGCGCTACTTCCATAAAATACTCGATCCCTGAACCCTACTCAATCGATTCTTACTTTGACTCCCACGAGTCCTCCTATCACAACATTCTACGAGCTCAGCTCGTACGACCCTAATCGACCTTATACATGTCTTTCTTGGAAACTCGTACAAAACGTTCGAAGGCCTCTAACCCGAGTGTGCCAACACTTAGGAAATATTTCACTAATACTTTACTTTCTCAACTCTTGGCAGGAACGAGAAAGGCAACGATGTAAGTTAGCGAGAGGTAACGAGAGGATACAAAAAGGAACTTACTACAAATTTAATCACCAACTCCCAACTACAACCTATAAATGAAGAGAAAACCAAGCCTGATTGGTCGTCCCCCATTGAAGATGAACTATTGGATCCATGAAGCAACGACTCTCATTGGCTCAATACACCAAGAATCCTCTCAAATCCCTCTCTCACCCCCCAACTTACGGCTCTCATTGGCCTAGAAGAGGCCTCGCTATAGGCTACCTTCGTCAGAAACATCCATTGGCGCAGAGAAAGAGCTACCCCATTGGCTTATTAGCATTCCCACAAAAACTTTTTCCACTTTAACTTACACACTTTTAGCTTGAATCTTTTAACAACACTCTAGTGCTAAGTTCTCAGCAAATACATATTTGTACTTTAGCTCTAAGCTATTCTCGCTATAGTTATCCTACCCAACTGAGTTTCACACTTGTAGCCCTGCTCATATTCTCGCAAACATTAATAAAATATTGCTCCATTGCTCAGGCTCGGGATTAGCGTTCCGATAAAACTCACTCGATCAATATCCTAAAATTATCCTTCCCGATGTCGGATAGTATTGCATCATCAGATAGAGATAGACAAGATGAAGACATACCCTTCTTTCATCCTCCTATAACAAGTTGCCGATTCAATGAAGGAAAACAAAAATACAGAGAGAGAATTTCTGAGAGAAAAATTTGTAGAGCCGATGCATGCATATTTGAAGCAAGGAAAAGGGAGGGGGAACCAAAACATCGGTGTTTGGCATCCTAGAGTACCAATGATAGATAGGAGCTTAAAAGTGAGATTTGAGGGTTGTTTTTTTTAATAGTCGAGTGTAAGGGATTATCCTCCTATTGTAATTAATTATTGTCGTTGAATGAAGAATTTTCAACCCTAACAATCTCCACATTACAACTCTCCTGACCACTACAAACTCCTCATCTCTCTATGACTTCCTCGTCTCACCTCCAACGTTCCATCCTGTTCGGAAAGGCTCATCTCATCCATCCACAAAATATGTCTTTTGGCGTAAAGCTTGGGCTCATGAATAAATTTAAATATTAGCGCACTCCTGAAAACATGTTTTGTACATGTATAAGTTCCGTGAAATCGTAATTTCTTCAAATTCTTCGGTCATCAAATATAAGACTATAAGAGTGCGTCGTGGAAAATGAAGACCTTAAGAATTTGTCAAAATAAAAAAGCAATTTAGTTAGAAAGTCAACGGGGTCTAAGGTTGTTTATTCACGTCACACATTATTTCCCTAAACAATTAACGTCAAAATAGGACAGCGGGAAAGGAAGAAGAATTAGAAGTGGAGGGGTTTGGCGCGTCTTCGGACCGCGTATGGATCCCACACGCCTCTTCCAGAATCCACTGATATATTGTTTTGATTAAACCCTCCCTCTTTAACTTGCGTGTGCCTTACACTCCAACCGACCCGCTAAGGCCACGTGTCGGTTCATGCGACGACTCCAACGGCCTACAGCCGTAGCCAGCTTTTCTTCTAATACATTTCTTTTCTTTTCTTTCTTCTTATAAATATGAATTCAAGCCCACCTGTATTCAGTTTTCGTCGTATTAATTCTACACAAAAAACATAACAAAACAAAGTAATCTTTAATTTTACCTGAAAACTTGAAAAAGTCCCGCAAGAAATTTAATCTTTTTTAATTTTCCCAGAAAGGAAAGAATTTATCAGAAGAATTTTATGATCTGAATTATATAGGATGGGAGTAGTTGAAGCTGAGTTGGTTATTCAAAAGGGCATCTCCCCTGTTATGGATGTTCCTTGTGCTACACAAATTGTAAGCTTTTTCTCTTTCTCTGTAATTTTGGTCTTTGTAGTTTCTTGATTTTTTGTATTAACTTGTTCTTAGCTTTATATTTAGGCATACTTTTCTCTAGTTATGTTATGGGCTTTTAGGCCTTTGATGATGGAAATTAAGCAAGTTTTTCATTCGTGTCGACTATTGGTCTTTTGTTGCCAAGATTATTTGTTTCTTATGAGTTGGTTGACTTTGTTGCTGGGATCGTGTGGTTTTTGAGAACAACACCACAAACTAATTTATTTTGTTTGGTTAAAGTAAAGATCATTAGGCTCAGCTGATTACCGTGGAGAAATTGACATTTAGGATTTGCAAATTACTCCAAATTTTATTGCAAATGAACATGAATCAACACTAGTAATTCAACCCGTATTGGTTCTTGTTACTCTTATCCATGTATATATATTGTGGTTTAAGTTTTTTGTTGTTATTGCTCACAACTATGTTTGATGTGCTTGACATGTCAGGATGCCAAATCCCCAGATACCACCGGGCTCCCGTTTGTTCCCACCATTCGTTCTGGTAGCTTTGCTGATATTGGTCCAAGAAGGTTTATGGAAGACGAGCACATTAGGATAGATGATCTGTCTTCGTGCCTAAATTCTGTCATCAGTTTCCCCAAACCAATTGCCTTTTATGGGGTAAATACTCTTTTGTCTTGCTTTCGCTTTGTTTCCACTTTCTTACCGTAGTCGGGACATCAGCTGAATGAGTGATTTATATATTGTACAGATATTTGATGGCCATGGAGGACCTGAGGCAGCAGCTTACATCAAGAAAAATGCAATGAGATTCTTCTTTGAAGATTCTAATTTCCCACAGATTCGTGCGGTTAATGATACACTTCTTGTAGAGATCGAAAGTTGCCTAAGGAAAGGCTTTCTCCAAGCAGACCTGGCTTTGGCTAGTGACGGCGGCGTGTGCAGTTCTTCCGGAACAACTGCGTTGACAGCTCTAGTTATTGGAAGGTATCTTTTTTCTCTTAATTCTGTTTTCATCGGTTGGATATCTGTTTGTGTCTTATTTTCCGGCTACAATCTGCATGTTAAAGCCCATTAGGCCATTATTGTTGATGTTTAAATATCTTGTCTGAACCCACATCTAAAATACATTAGTGAAGCGAGTGGTTGGTATGTTGGTGGAAAGGAATCCTAGACCTAATGCCTCAAAGGTTTGAGTTAAAATGTTGTATCAAGCACACTGATGTATGTATCTTCTCACTTCGGCGTATGAATTACAGTCTCTCTAGTTGTTGGCTCGCACGTCTTAACCCTTGCGTGTGCAAGATCAAATTTAACCTTTTCATTGGTAATAAGTGTTTTTTGTTTCTTTTTGTAAGTGGGATCTATTATAATAGCCGCACCTTTGCTATTTTACGAGAAATTGCAGGGTTTCCAAGACGCAGAATTGGAAGATTTTTTTTTATTAGTTTTTGGTATGCTGTTTCTTGTTGCTAACTAACGCCTTTTGTTTATTCCAGGCTTCTGATGGTGGCCAATGCCGGAGATTGCCGAGCAGTTCTATGCCGGAAAGGCGAGGCAATTGATATGTCGCAAGATCACAGACCAAGTCATGCATCAGAGAAGAGGCGCGTTGAAGACCTAGGTGCATTCGTTGATGATGGTTATCTAAACGGTGTTCTCTCAGTCACTCGGGCCCTGGGGGACTGGGACCTGAAGCTGCCTTATGGCGCTTCTTCACCCCTTATAGCAGAGCCAGAATTCCGACAAATAATCCTGACAGAGGACGATGAGTTTCTTATAATTGGATGTGACGGAATCTGGGATGTTATATCTAGCCAAGAGGCAGTTAGCCTTGCGCGGCGTGGTCTAAGACGGCACGATGACCCTGAACAGTGTGCGAAGGACCTTGTGATGGAGGCACTTCGGCGCAGCACTTTTGACAATCTTACGGTTATGGTTGTTTGTTTTAGTTCCGTCGATCAGATTGGGTCATCATCCCCGCGGCAGAGAAGGTTGAGGTGTTACAGCCTCTCTGCAGAGGCTTTATGCAGCTTGAAGAGTTACTTGGACTGAGGAATTCATCAACCGTTGATTGTATATGTTGTAATTTTTGTCTTTTTATGACAATAAGTGGCCCATTAATTTTTAAGGGAAAAAGGCTGTTTGTGACAGCTTCAGTTGACCAATGTAAGTGGATAATAAGTGATTTGTTCTTCTTATTTTGGAAGAGTTGTATGGTGGTGGTGAAATGTGAGGTGGATGTACATACACAATTGATTGGTAGGCGGGGTAAGAGGATGTGTAGTAAATTATTAATCAAATTTTGTTTGTAGTAAATTACTAATTAATTTCCCTTTGCTATTTAGAGATAATAGAGGTCTATATTGCCTTGTCTAGTCTAAAGTTACCACTCATGTTAAATTTTGCTGGAGCGCACTCTCTGTGCATATGAGCAAATTGAGTACGTTTCTTCTGGTTATTGCCTAGTACAGTATTTTTCAAAATATTGTATTCGGCCGGTCACACTGTGGTGCATTATTGACATGCAGCTACCTTTTTGCGAATCACTTCGGTACTTAATATATCTATAGTATTTCCACGGTAGGCATTACTTCAACCTTAGTAAGCCGACGGGAAATTATTTTAAATCGACTTTTAACGGCTGTGAAATATAAAGTTTGGAAATGCATTTCGGCCATTTAAGGAGTGTTTACAAAATCCCAGCTTACAAAAAGAGTGAAGAGTCATTGTTTTAATCTACATAAATAACTAAAATTGGTTTTAATCTGGATAAATAGTTTTTTTTTAAGTATTTGCCTAGTTAAATTATACTTCTACCAATCTTAAAAAAAGGGGCATAAAAAGTATAAGCCCCAAAAACTACAACTATTACTTCTAAGTTAATTAACATCAAAACAATTTCAAGAAAACATGAAATAAGTTACCCATTAATAGTCTTACAAACACCAACTAAAAGAATTTGTGTGATGTTTTTCGAAAAAGATTAGACAACCCAAGTTGCCTAGCTCGGGGAGTCCGAATGACTCTGGAATTTTTGCGCCAGTTTGGATCGCTTTTGTTTCGAATTTTCAGTTTTTCGTTGGCCCAAAAATCATTTGGATCGTGACATCGTGTTTTGTGAGAAATGAAGCGAAACTGCATGAAAAATATTTTGTCCCTTCAATTTAGCTTTAGGCATCTAAGCTTCCCTTCTTTAATGAGTCTTTACTATTGCTACCACATGGAGTGGTACAGTTGGCCTCTATCCAAATAATAATAATAATAATAATAATAATATTTATAATAATAATAATAATAATAATATAATCAGTCTTTACTTCTTACTCTTTATCTCACAGCGGCTCACAAAGAATTGCTAGTGTATTTTTTTGCCAAATTAAAAAAATTTATCCTTTATAAATTTCTTGGACACATCAGCATATCGGAAAATACAACAGATTAATAGCTATGTTATGTTAAAATAATTATGTCTTCCTCCTAATTTATCTTCTTTTTGAGTTTTTGTGTAAATTCTTATAACATATTAATCTAAGAAGGGTTACTATATATAATAACTGATCGATTCATCTCCTACTTTATTATAACATATAACATAGCACTAAAAACTTCCTAAAAAACCATTATTAATGGGATAAATGCTCTTATTTTTTCTAACTTAGTAGTATTTAAAAAGCCATAATTAATAAGGATTTTTTTGTGAAATTGCGATATATAGTGGGCATATTTTGTAATTTCCCTTATCGTTAACCAACAAGAATCTTTTAATTTTATTGTTAATTGCCTTTTTAACAACAAATTTGCAAATTGCAAATTATGAGCAGCCATTTGCTTGCTGCTACAAATAATAAGCAAATGCACATTACAACAGTCACATGGCTGTAATTTATTAATTTGCTTATTTGCAACAACAAATTTACAAATTGCAAATAATATATGTTATTTATTTCCTCTTTAAGTTATTTTATTTTTTTGCAAATAAATTGTAAGGAACTATTAGTAACATCAAAAAAGTGTGATTTTAAGATGTTGACTAATTATTTAAATTTCTATTTTTTTTGGGCTAAAATTAGCTAAACAAACGGTGTAAGAAACAATTATTAATCCAAATATCATAAATATAACTTAAATAAAGATTTTTTTAAAAAGAAAACTAAATGAGTGCAACAGATTTCGAAATACAATCCATTGCCCCCTTTTTACAAAAATATATAAAAAGAATGGTTTTCAAAAAAAAGAACAACGTAACGGGAGCAGCAAAGATTATCTTCTATCCAATTATATATTTTTATTTAAATAAAAGCAATGGAAAATCGCTTTTTTCTTTTAAGAAATGTATATGCATTCAAAGTTTTTAAACTGAAAAAAAAAATTCAAAGTTGGAGCAGCCCAATTTGAGTTATTTTTCAGTTTTCACTAAAAATGAAAAGAAAAGTTTTTTAAAATAAAAAGACAATCATCAAATACTAATATTTAAATATCAATAAACAATTATTCTTTAATTTAAAATATTACTTTTTACTTACCTATCACATTGATTTGAAGTTTCACTTTATACACCTACTTTTCTTACCAACTTTCAAATACCCAAACTACATCCAAATTAAATTTCAATTTTTTCACACGTATTTCGAAATATTTTTCAAACACCCAAACCAAAATGAACTAAACCAAATCCACGAAGATACATCCAAACGAGCCCTTTGTTTTTTGATATGCTCGAATGGCGGCTTACTATTCGGTTTTGGGCTAAGTTAAATAAAAGTTGTGCGTGGTATGCCCATTATTTGTCTAGACACTTTGAGTTCCAATTTTCTCTTTCATATTTTCTTTTCTTATTATTTTAATCGTAATATTTCTAACAAGGTAAATTAAAATGAAATTCATAATATCGAAATCTTTTCGCATTTCATGATTTCCTTTACTTCAATATTAATCAACACAAATACCTAAAAGTTGGTAACTTTTTCTAAGGCAACTTTGCAGTCGAATTTTTAAAATTACATAACCTAACTAACTACATACTATACCAATAAAAGGGAGAGTTAATATTAGGAAGTCTTTCGTAGGTTCCTATGATGCACCGATACTCCTGGAAAATAAACTATGTTGTATTGGATACGTATCCAATACCGATATGCTACCGATATACTAATATGTATTGAATACGCAACTGGGCGTATCAGTTGATTTAAAAAAAAATCCTGATACGTATTCGATACACATTTTGGGGCGTATCGAACATATTTTGGGTCTCGTTTGTAAACTTTTAAATTGATGGGTTACTAAAATAATTACCACCTAAAATTCAAAAGTAAAAATAGAATTTTGTAATCAAATTTTGGAGCTCACGATAAGAATTTAGACCTTTCTCAAGAATTAATTTACTTACTATGAATGTGGCATCTTAATTTTGTAATATTAATATTAATTTATAATTTTATATAGACGTATCCATGCCGTATCAGTGTCGCCTATTTTATGAAATCCATATCGTCGTACTCGTACCGTACCGTATCCATACCAGTGCAACATAACTAGGTTCTTTAACCAATTTACCAAGATTAATTGGGCCTATTAAACTTAATTATACGGCCAATAGTTATGTCAATTATCAACGGACTAAAGTAACCATCACTAGCTATGACGTGTAGTCAGTGACGTGTAGTAAGTGTTGTGTACATAAGTTAAACTTGTTGGGGTGCATGAAGGGGAGGGTTGGGGTGAAAATTTACTTTAGTGATAAATAGGGGCGGAGCCAGAAATTTAGTTTTAGGCAGAGCGAAACACCGATGATTTCTTTTTTATTAAACACATAGTTCCTTTTTAAAATTATTGTAAAAGCTAGAATTTGCTATTAAACATAATTTATTTAGAAAGAAATACACTTTTTTCAGCTATTAATGCACAATAATTCAACACTACATTTAAAAAAAGTGGAATTTTAATCATAAAAAGAAACGTGTTGTGGATGTTGTATGTGTTCATGAATGTGGTTGTTTTTATTTATTTTCTTTCAAATGCGAGTTTTAGGCAATACTTCAATAATGAACTTTGGGACCAAACTTAAGCTATTTACACTTTTGTAGGCTTGAGTTGAGCCGGGATCGCGGCCCACGGGAAATAGCGTGGACGGGAGCACGACTGTGCTATCCATCTCTATATGAGGCCGCCGATGTCCCGCAGCGACGGGACTCCCGCTGGAGCGGGATCCCGACGCTTCCTCGAGCTAAAATACTTGTTGCAAAACATGGGATTTCAACCCTTTTTCGGGGCAAAATCCCATGTTTTGATTTTTGCCTTTGTAGGGCAAAAAATAATATTTTTTGCCTGTCGAATTTGATTGACTTTCGTTCTTATTTTTATTACGAATCAAATGAAGTATTAATGAAATCATTTACAATCACATAACAACATCCTAACAACAATCCTATTTCAATTACTTACGACACAAAGCAATGTATAATTAAAATCATTCATCTAAACAATATTCAAAACAAGTCCATAAAAATACATTAACCTATCATCAAACTAACATTATCACATATCAAAATATCGATTTTTTAAACGACTATCCCCAAAACAATCCATTTAATATCTAACGACCATCATAATTCAAAACCGTGAGTCCATAGCAATAACCATCCATCAAAACAACAATTCACCAACACAACAAATCTATAACATTAATCATCCATTAACACCACATTATCCTTCAATATACAAAACACGTAAACATCAATCCATCAAGCATAATTCCAAACATAAAGTTATTGCCAAATATATAGAACACAAGACAATAATGGGAACTCATCAACCGCTAATGCATTATGCTTGTTGCATTGCCTTCTCCCCTTCATTCATCGGGTAAAGTTGCATCTTTACTCATGTCCGCAAATTCTATACAGAAATAGAAAAACATATCAATGTCTATAATTCATATATATAATTATAAACTCGTACAAAAAATTATTAACTATTAAATTACACTTTAGCTTTTAAATGTCGGGTCGGAGCGGCAGTGGCCGTGTGGGAGTGGGGATAGGGTAGTGGAGCAGCCGTGGTTTAGGGGTTTGTGTTTTTGTTGTAGTTGTGAAGTTGTGTGTGTGTGTGTATTTTTTTGGTTTAAGTTGGGTGTGTGACTGAGAGCCTTGGTCTGGTAGGGAGCGTCGGGTTGGATCAGGAGCCGACCTTTACTCCCGAACACGTCTTGCAGGATCTGCGACGAGACCAATTTCCCGTCGTAGCAGAACATAAAATAGTCGGAAATCTCCCGAGCATAAGGTTTCTGACTGGGTTAGGTCGGGCCAAGGGAACCCGACCCTCCCACCCCTACACTTTTGTATCAATTGAGTCGTAGGTTTTACAATATATTAGGTGGATAGTTTTGTAAAGTATATAAATTTGTCATGTTATTATTTTAATAAACAGTTGAAGTTGTAGGCCATTTTCAAGTATTGGGTAAAAAGACTTGAGGGTGCAACATGCTGCCACATAGTTATATTGCAAAATTTAGATAGTAAAATGAAAATAAATCGTAATTAGGAAGGAGTTGAGGGTACAATTGCCCCCATTGCACCTCCCTTGTCTTCTGCCCCTGGTGATAAAGACAGCAACAAAAAGTACAGAATGCTCAAAGAAAAGTTAAGATAAAAATTACATAACCATGAATACACAAAAGGTGTACATGATACCTCATGGAGTAAAATTCATCAATCATTGAATCAAAATTTGATGCCAATTCTTATACAATATAGGCAAATTTAACACGCTGAAAACGCGCGTTCTCTTGTTGCTATAGAAACGTGAACAATTGAAAAAAAGAAATATTAACATGTTGATCAAACAACAATCTTGTCTCTTCTTTGTCTCTATTAATTTTTGACACAATTCTGCAATTATTGATGAATTTTGAAATTTCTGATGTCCCACACTATCCAACTCATAATAAGGCAATGAACATCTTAAATGATGCGTTCTCATTCATAAAATCTCTAGGATAAGATTTCTCAACAAAGACACAAATATTATCAGTGTCGAACGACTTGAAGTTTTCTTTAGGTTTCAAAGTAGAGGTTAGCTACAACCGCCTTATCATTGAATCTTTTATTAAGCTATGCCACTTGCAAATCTATTGTAACATGAGAAATATTAAATCGATAGTGGTGTTCTTGATCGAATCCTTTTGTTGAAGGCTTCTAACTGTTTTATAAGAATCTCTCATATTCGGGATTGGAATGTCATGTTTTTCACAAGCTTTCTTCACAAGTAAAATTAACAAATCATAACAGTAGTCTCATTTTTGAATCGACTCTTTTGTGGTAGAAATAAGATCTATTGCAATTAAAATATCATGGGACTTAGTCCACAAAGCTTGAAAGGGCAAATATGTAATCTCTATAACTTTATGCATAAAATATAAGATCTCATCTCCATTAAACAACCACGAGTTTCCCCTCGTATGTAGTTTGAAAGATCTATCATCTATCCACTTTTTAAAACATGAATCACGCCAATGTAATCATCCATTAAACAACAATTAAATCAAAATGAGAGTTCTAATGAGTCTTTTCAGCACATATACCAGTCGTGTTTTCACCACTAACTATCTCTTGTTCAATATTAATAACTTATGCATAATGTAATTCACTAGTACGTTTAGAAGAAGCGCCGATAATATCAACTATGAAGTTCGGTTTTGAGAAAAAAAAAACAAATAGACATTTATTTGCCAAAGTCCCCAACCATTGTTAACTGTAGTCGATGATGAGCGTTGATGATGAGCGTGTAAAACTCTCATCTGTTGCAGTGAGTTACACCTATCTTTTGAGGGATTCCTTTAGTTTTATCTTACAGTTGGTTATGTTCTTGTTCTATTGTAGGAAAAGGACAGTGTCGTAAAGCGAAGAAGTAATTATGCACAAGAAAGATGACTTAAAGAAGAGAGCAAGCAAAATGAGCAATGAGGAAAATTTTGGACTCAAGCTATTTGCCAAGAGACATGGAAAACGATGTGGCGTAGCAAAAAAAAGAAAAAAAAACAAACACCAACAAATAACAGCAGCAAACCCACGAGCGGATAAATTCACACCACACGAAAAATGATAAAACAATGAAAGAACGCAAGACACAATTTGTTTACCCAGTTCCACTATGTCTAGCTCTAGGGGCAATCTAAACCATGATTTTCACTATGATGATGATCGGTTATAAAATAAGACACAACAATTGTCTATCACGGATCAATAACAATCTCTCACAATTTTCTCTCAAATCTCACAAGTGTATTCACTCTTGCTTTAATCTCTCTATTTCAGTCGCACCCTACAAAGATGTACAAAACACATATTTATAGTACTAGGGCATCAGAATCGAGATGGGCCAAAACTGGGCAAAAGTGTGGCGCGCGATCTGGGCACGCGATGCGCCATAGCGTGCCAGAAGCGCGATCAACACCGCATTGCAGCTCCTTGTAGCGCCAGTTTCTAGACAAATTCCACACATACCACCACCTAGACGCAGTCAGACTCCGATAGCGCCTCACCCTAGTTTCACGTCTTGATCGTACAGTCTCCACAATACAAATGATTCGTCTTGCAGCATCTAAAAGTTGAAAAGCTACTTGACTCCAAGTAACTTGGTGAACTGGCTTCTGAAGCGAGGCACTTGATGGTAAGAATGCATACATACTAGTTAATCAGGGAAAATCAGATATCAAAAGAGTAGAAAAGCTAATAAGAGGTGTGTGTGAAATTTCAAGCACACAAGATGCTATTATTGAGTTATTAATTTGATAATTGTTCATAGTTTAGAGTAGTTTAGAGTACACAATGAAGAAAGAGACTCGTGGAGTAGAGCGTCTCACAAATTGAATCTCCACGAGAGTATAAGGAGTAGATCCAACAACTAACAATCGATAGATATTTTTATCATCTTTTTAATTAAGATGATTATGGTGTTTTTGGTTTATATATTGTTTTGTTGTTTACGTAATTATGAACATTCAAAATTTTTGTGCTAATTCTTAGAGAGTATCTAGACATGAACCTTATGAATTATGTTTTGATTTTTAAGTAGTTGAAGTGTTTGTTTTATATTTTGTGTTAAGCGCTTGGATATTTCTGGACAACATATTGATTTATTATGCAAAATAATGAATACCACATTACTTAGTGTATACATGTTTAGGGGTCGTTTGGTAGACGCTTGTATGGCCTATAAGGAGTTTTTATGTGGATTGAACAGTTTAATCCATTGCTTTGGTTGCCAAGTCTGAAAACAGGGTATTTGCTATTGAAAACGGCTGACCCGGGTTTGAAGCTGTCAGATAGAAAGTCCAAATCCCAGCGTTTTTGAAAAATGACTTGGCAATCAAACCTTGCCTTTTCTCGAGCAAAAATTACAAATTGAAGACCGATCTCAAGCAAGCTAAGAAAGATGTCTTATCTGAGAAGAAGAGCAAGGAAGCTGTAAAGCTTCATGTGGAAGAATTGATAGCTGAGAACTCCCGCCTGCAATCAGAGCTTGTCGAGGCCCTCAAGGCGCTTCAATTCACGATAATTATCTCTACTCTAAGTATCCATTCGAGTAATGACCCTTCACGACTCTTAGTATTTTTCTTTGTTTGTCGCGTAGGACCTATCGCTCGAGATCAATGAGCGTATTGCGAAGCAGTTCATACTGAGCAATACGTACAAAGAGATCTCAGCGAGGCGTGGATACCAAGATCACGAAGAATGTAGGGATGTGATCATGGGGTAGGTCAAGAGGTTGGAGGGATTCCGTGAGGGGTTCGACACATTCCAATTGAATGCCATGCTTGGCCGTGATGAAGAGGCTCTTGACGACTCGAACTCGGATGAGGATTCTGAGCATGACGTCTTTGCTGAGATCCTTCAGAAGGAGAGCCTGGTCATGATTGGAATGAAGAGAGCGCATTTGTATCCCAATTAGATGGTCATCGTGGCGCTGCGTCGCCCATTTTCTATGCTTTTCTTAGTTACTGAACAATAGGTCGAGCGGTTGATGGGATTCCCTGAGGGGTTCGACACATCCCAATTGGATGCCATGATTGGCTTTGATGGAGAGGCTCTTGACGACTCGGACTCCGATGAGGATTCTGAGCCTGAAGTCTTTGCTGAGATCCTTGAGAAAGAGAGTCTGGTCATGATTAGAATCAAGGGAGCGACTCCGTATCCCAAATAGATGGCCATCGTGGCGCTGCGTCGCCCCCTTTCTATCTTTTTCTTAGTCACTAAACAATAGTTTTTTTTACTATTTTTGACCTTGATTATGGGGTACTATTTGACTTGTGTTGTTGTTATTTCGAATAGTTTCTTGACTGAATTGTTTGTTCCCTTGTCATTGTTGTTCTAAGGGGCTATATGTCCTTTATGATTTTATCGCTTTTCTTTTTACTTGGTATGATAGTAGATAAGTTTCGCCTGTTGAGGCATACTTCTACTGTACCCCAAAGGATAAGAGACATTTACTTGTTAAGGTATCTTTCTGTGGCATCCCGTAGGGTAAGAGATCACTTCACCTATGAAGGCATATTGTTCCTTCTGTGCCCTGTAAGATAGGAGATACTTTATCCGTTAAGGTCTATTTCTGTCGTACCCCTAGGATAGGTAATACTTTTACCCGTTAAGGTATATATATATGTCGTACCCCGTAGGATAGAAGATACTTTACCAGTTCAGTTATATTTCTGCCGTACCCCGTGGGATAAGAGTTACTTTTACGTGTTAATGTATATTTCTGCCGTACCCCATAAGATAGGGGATACTTTTACCCGTTAATGTATATTTCTACCACACCCCACATGATAGGAAATACTTTTACCTGTTAAGATATGTTTCTGTCGTACCCGATATGTAGGAGATAGTTTTACGCGTTAAGGTATATTTCTGTCGTACCTCGTAGGATGAGAGATACTTTTACCCGTTAAGGTATATTTTTGTCGTACCCCCGTAGGATAGGATATACTTTTGCTCGTTAAGATATATTTTCGCCATTCCCCATATGATAGGTTTGTCCCTGCAATAACATCGACAATATGGGAGAGAGAGATATATGACATTCTCAAGATAAAGATAAATAACAGATAACGGTCGAGAACCGGGTAAGTCCCGGTTCGCCTACGTATCCCGTGATAAGGGAATCAAAACTAAGTGGTTCACCCTGTTTTAGTTACATTCCAGCCAATATAGGGAAATTTAGGTAAATTGAAATTGTTTGACATAATTGAAAATGCATAAATTTAAAACAACTGCGATTTTCGGTCGACTACTCCATCATTTCCTAAACTTCAGGTGCAACGACCCCTAGTTCTCCTCCCTCATTGATCCTAGGAAGCCTGAGAGATTCAATGTAGCAGAGCCATGCTTCTTTGTGATTGCCCATGACTTCACCAACTTATCCAGGGGTGGGAAACTTCATTTTCTAGTGGTATGTGGATACCGCTGTTGGTATTGCATTTAAAGTTGGGGGTCCATGATCACATACTAACATTCAATGTCCGCCTACATGGTTCGTCACTAAACGATGTCGGTAATGTGACTTGCCCTAACGGAACGACTTATGCTCCCCCAAAGCCCGTGAGAGGGTGCTGACATTTGCTATCACATTATGGCCTAATGCCATTTTCTCCAAGGCATGAGCGGGAATTATGTTTGTTGAGCTTCCATTATCAATCAAAATTTCCCATACTCCATAATTGACAATATCTAATTTGACAACTAGTGGGCAATTGAGTTACCTACGTGAATGGCATGTTGGGTTAGCTGCATCAGGTCCCTTTTTTGTAATGTGATATCCTCATCGAGTAGCTCATCAAGCTCGAGTAGGGTCATGAATCCCACATATTTATTGTTCAGCATCACCCGTGTGATCTTCTTGTGTTTATTGGAAGAATTTGCTCCCATTGCGCCTCAATTGATCATTGTGATCATCCATCGTGTTGGTGCATTAACCACTTTGTGCCCGTGTCCGCTTGGAGCCTCAATAGCCTTGTGCTTATCGTTTCGTGGAGAACATGGCATGTCCCTGTTTTCCTGCTCCCCATATTCCTTCAAGTGATAGACATATTCTATTAATTTTCCTTCACGGATGAGCCTCTCGATCTCATCCTTCAAATCCTTGCAATCTTCGGTGTTGTGCTCTACCTGGCGATGGTACTCACAATACTTCCTTGAATTTTTAGTCCATAGGGTCTCCCTTAGTTTCCTCGGCTGATTGAGCCAACCTCTCCTTTGAGCTATGGCGAATACCATCAAAATATCCCTATTCAAGTGAGTATATCTTCTCAGAGATTTGTCTCTGTCGCGATCATTCTTGTCTTTGTTCCATCCTTCCTTCCCCCTTTTGGCGATTCTACATCTGATTTGGAGTGTGCGTTGTGGCCATCATCTTATCATGGAAAATAGTTTGATATGACAAATCATTGATCTGATCTATAGTAGTAGGGTTCCCCTTGAGAAGATTGGCCGCGAACCTTTGCTGCTTCGTCGCGTTGAATAGGATGAGAGTCACATGGTCCCCTTTAAGCTCATCCCTCTTTAGGCTCATCCACCTTCAGTAACTCCTCGTTGAAACTTTTCATAAAGTCCTCAAGACTCTCCTTCTCATTTTGTTTGATTGAATTCAAGTGGTTTAGGTTGGTGTGCATCCTCTTTTGGCTTGAGAATTGACTCTTGAACCTTTTCCTCACTTGCTCATAGCATGTTATCAAACCGACTGGGATCCTCGTGAACCAATCCAATGTCGTGCCAAACAAGGTTGTAGTGAAGATGCGTGCATGTACATTATCAGAGAACCCCATGCAGAGTTAGTATTCCTTCTACATAGAAAAAGTGTTCACCCGAATCGCCTTTCCCATCATAGGTCTTGAGTTACGAAATCTTCTCGCCATGTCTAGTGCCTCAGCCTCGATCTCATCACAGAAGGGTGTAAGTCTTCTATGACCCAAGACTTGGACCAGTCTACGATGCACTTCCTCTTTCTCTTGGTTTCACTTCTCCATCATCCTACCTATGTACCTCATCTCTTCACTCAGGTTGGCGACCCTCTCCCCTGAGACTCGTGAAATGGGTCGATCCTTCCTCGATTCAACTTCATTCTCTATGTGTTGACCCTTGGTCCTCTCAGCCGGGCCCCTTGTCCTGGATTCTTGTGGGCGAGACGGCAAAGTGCAAACGTGGAGCAATTGTTGAAGTGGTAAGGCGACGACGAGGGTCGGGGTCACTGTGGCCTGAACGGTTGCATTGATATAAGTGATCACTTTCAGAGGTAGTACGACAAGCACCACAAGTGTGGGAGCAGGTGTTGGTCCCCGAGGGGGCGGTGGGACCTGTGTTCGTTGCTCCACAGTTGGGTCCGGTAGTGATCCTCCCCTTGGAGCGTCTTCAGCAGTGGAGCTTTCCATCATTGCCTTTTGAGATTGCAACCTAGTTCTTCGTTGCAGCCGTGCGTCCTCGTTTGAGAATGTGGTGTTCCCACAGACGAACGTATATGCCAGCTCAGGCAGAAAGCGACTTATGTGGATTGAGGGTTTGTTTATTTCAGACTGAACTTGGGACTAAGCCAAGCTACAAAAATCAATCTGAATGTAGTCCATTGTTTATGTGTGGTTGCCATTCGTGATCGGAGGTGAGTGTCGGACCTATGTCCATTGATATTAGCTGATGCTTTAGCATTGCACGACCTTACAGTTTTGCTCATAACTCCTTTGTTAGAGGTCCAATTGACAAACCGCTTCTTAATCCGGAAACTAATCTCAAGAGATTTCTATTAAGGTATAAGTCATATCAGTTCGGTCATATCAGACATTTGAGGTCGGTCAATCTTAGTTTGATCAAGTTCATCTAATGATTCAGCGTTGCACAGTCTTACGGTTTTGCCAATAACTCCTTCGTTGGAAGTCTAATTGATAAACCAATTCTTGATCTAGATACTAGACTTCAATGGATTTCCATTGGTATATGCCATGTTAGTTTGTTCATATGATATCGGACATTTAGATTGGTTATTCTTAGTTTGGTCGAGTTCAACTAATGCTTCAGCATTGTGCGGCTTTACGGTTTTGTCCATCACTCTTTCGTTAGAGGTCCGATTGACAAACCACTTCTTAATATGAAAACTAGACTTCAAGGATTTCCATTCGTGTAAAACATGTTAGTTTGATCATATGAGATTAGACATTTGAGGTCGGTCATTCTTAGTTTGGTCAACTTCAGCTAATGCTTCAACATTGTGCAACTTTACTGATTTGCCCATAACTCCTTCATTAGAGGCCCTATTAACAAACCGCTTCTTGATCTGGTAACTAACCTTCAAGGAGTTTTTAGGAATATAAGGCAATACAGATTTGAAGTTGAGTATCTATGTCGGCGATGAAGTATACGATCGAACTATTGTGTTGTGGGTAGCTCCCGCTTTTGTGCAGGTTTTGGGAGGTATATGTAGGTGCTTTTCGAGCTATTGTTAATACACTTGGGCCCCTCTTGTTTATCTATACTCGAGTTCACTAATTTGATGTCTTTAATACTCATCGAAATAGTAATCCACTTTTTGCGTTAGAGACTAGACATTCAAATCTTTTCAATGGTGTATGGTTCATTATCTTAAATTATAGTAGTGAATCATAAAATTTGTGCCAAGGCAAGAATTTGTTGCTTGTTCATATTGCACCACGCATCATTACCAAATTATGGCACACCATTAAGTCACCGAGTTTGTAATTTGTTCATTGTAGGTGAGGGCGTTGCAAACTTTATAAAATCTCATTATTTGCTGTAATTTTGATGTTGTCAGGGCAACATCAAAATTCAGGCATTGTTTGAAAAAGATGCCCCTTAGTCAAAGAGAAAAATAGCACGGGGATGAAGCTCAAAAGGCTGGAGTTGACTACCGAGCGACTATACAATGTAGCAGGAATAACAACAAGACTGCTCATGATGATGTCGTGTCGAAGGAGGAAGTTCAATTGGAGCTAGAGCTTGTTGTTGTGCAGGAGGCAATGAGAAAGTCGGTTGATAAGATAAGAAAGGCCCACGAGGAAGTGGTTGTGTAGAGAAGTTAACATGTCCGCTTTGAAGGCACCTTGAATAACATAGATTGCCGATTGAAGGTAGACATTGGACTTACGAGGTTAGTATAAAACTAATGATATCGCCTTGACTCGTGAAGAGAAAAAAAGGTTGAGGCAAACGCGGCGACGCCTTCACTCTTGAAGAGCAAAAAGGTTGAGGTAAAGGCGGCAACATGTGGTCGTGATCAAGCTGCCATAAGTTTTTGTATTTTGTTTGATTTGGTACCGCTCAATGTTAGTATCACTTGTCTATTATGAACAATATGTTATTTTGTAAAAGTTGAGTAACGAGTGAGGTAACGAGGATCGTTGTCATCCGCGACTTCAGAGATATGAAGTGGGGGGTACAAGGAGATGGTTGATCATGTGGACAAGACATTGCACTTCAGGTGCGATTGCTTATTCGGATATATTCTCTTTGGGATGGATACACATGCCTCGTCATAAAGGTGAAGCGTGGAAGTGAGTTCCATCGTTCCATGTATTGTTAGGTTAGTAGCCTAAACAATGAAGAGGGATGTCCTAAATTGTCAAGATGCCGGTTTGACAGCAGCTCACAAAGAGAACATAGCGATGGTCGCGCTACGTGTGGCGCCAGCCACGCTGTACTGGCGTCAGTCGTGCTGCTAGGACAGATAGAAGTGTAGGCCGCACACACTCTTGTGCATCGTGCAACGTCGACTCGACCTGCACGACACATCGTTCGGCTTAACGGCGGCCATGTTTCAGGCAAGCACCATCCTGATGCCCTATTTCATTTTTAGACGCGACCTATATGGCTTTTAGGACACGTAATTCAGGTGGCCTTTTACCTCTAAAATAGTGGTGATTCAACCACCTCTATACAGAGAGTGAGGGAGAGACTAAAATAAGAGAGAAACACTTGTGAGATCTGAGAGACATTGTGAGAGATTGTTCTAGATATGTAAGAGACAATTGTTATATCTTATTTGTAATCGCTCATCATCATCATAGTGGATATCCAAGTGTAGGTCGCCCCCAGAGGTAGTCTGTTGACGAACTGAGTAAACAAATTGTATCGTGTGTGTGTTTATTGTTTATCGTTTTTTGTATATCGTGAATTAATCCATTATTGTTGCTATTATCGAAAGATCTAATGCGCAACATGTATCTCCTTTGGTAGTGCTCCTCCGCCTAAAGTATCTCCTCGTGATGACTTAAAATAAGTTTCCGTCGTTGCCACATGAGTGGATGACCGATGTTCTTGATGACGAATAGCACTACAACACCGATAAAGGATTGGTGACGAGTTAGGCTATATGTAAGAGGAGGGCGGTGAGATTAATTTTTACGAGGGTATTTGGAGAGTGGTTGTTAATTGTTAATTTTACGAGGGTATTTGGAGAGTGGTTGTTAATTGTTAATTTTTACGAGGGTATTTGTTATTTAAATTACTCAAGAAATTGTTATCTAAGTGCCAGTTGCTTAGATTTACTATGCGCAAGAGGTGAGGCTATTAAAGTAGAGTCGTAGACCATTAAATACATTGGATAAATCCCGTTAATCATCTTAACGTATAGTGTGTTTTTTACTTTGTCCCCTAACGTTTTAAAATTAGCAATGTGCCCCCTAACATTTGTTGAATACCCCATAAACTAAATTTGACGAACAAAAATGTGAACATGGGTTGAAAATAAACGGCTGATCAACAGTGAGGAAGCAGGTTTTTTTTTCAAGAATGGTCATTTATCGTGGCCTCATTACGAAAATAGTCCGTTATCGTGCCATTCTCCACATTTAGTCATTTATCGTAAATTTTTATTTTCCAATTTTGGTCCTACGACCAGATTTCCACCGGATTCCGCACGTGAGGTCACGTGTCGATGAGATTTGGGGATTTTGACCTATTTTGATCAATTTTAGGCGATTTTGACTAATTTTGACCAATTTTTTTTAATTAACTAATAGGACAAATTATTTTTTATGCCCTATAACTTTTTCCTAAGATCTTAAATGTTTTTTTTTGTTTCGGGCCGATTTTTCTGTCCCGTAATTTTCAATTTTTCTACTAAAAATGCACAAAATCTCTTATTCGAACTAAATCCCTTACGTGACGGTCCAGTCACTAAAACGCTGGCCTAGTCAACGAAGCGTGCCGCCAACTCGATATTTTCGGCAAAAACGTGATTTTAAAAGTGCAAAATAAAAGTCAAAAATAAAATATATACATTAAAAAAACACAAAAAGAAAATACATTACCGCTGCCACCGCTGTCTCCACCACTAAATTCGTCATCGACGCCGCCGCCCCCTCATTCCAATCGATGTAACACCACCACCGAACACCGCCGCCGTCGTCGATTCGCTGAAACAGCGATTTCGAGCCCGATTGATTCCAACTCTACGATCGAACTCGAAGTGCTCAGTTTCGACACAACTAATTTGTCTAGTAACAACACCAACAAAGTGAAACCAAAACCAGTCTCCAAAAGCAAAGATTTACACTCCCAATAAGTTGACTCTATACCCCGAGATCTCATATTGCCAATCGGAGAGTTGACTCCATACCCCGAGATCTCATATTGCCAATCAAACTCCCACTCCCTCCAAAATTACAGAAACTACGAAACTCTTAAACTGGTCAGCTACTTCAAAGCTAGTGCCCAAAAAAACCCCTTTATTGAACAAAACCACAAACACCAGCTAAAGATACCTCCCTGCAATTTCTAGCAACCCGTCCACAATTTCGCACGAATTCTAAAAATTCGACCACAGCCCAAATGCCACAACCTCGTATAAAGATTCAAGCTTGAATTTTTCCAACTTGAAGTTCACAGTTTGAAGCTCAAAATTCAATCTCGAAATTATGAATCAACAGCAGGGTACAGATTCAAGTTCGCGAGAAAATTGAGTTTAACAGAGACAAATACACGAATGGGTTGAACTCATTGAAGCTCACACAAATTCGATTCACGAGAAAAGTAAAATCAACTTACACCTTTTAATTCTCTTTACATCAACACAACAATTTGGCTTCTCCTTTCAATTTAGCTAGTGTTTTGTTATGTTTTTTTTTTTTATAATTATTGTGGGGGTTGGGGGGGGGGGGATTTGGGATATTAGTTTATTTAAAAAAAAATTAGTCAAAATATGTCAAAATCTCCAAATCTCATCGATAAGTGACCTCACGTGCAGAATTCGGTGGAAAATTTAGCCGGATGACCAAAATTGAACAGAAAATCACGATAAATAACTAAATGTGAATAATGGCGCGATAACAGACTATTTTTATAATAAGGTCACGATTAAATGTCATTTTTGAAAGAAAAAAAAACCTCAGGGAGCATTATCAATATCTTGTGGGCTATAATGCTAATTTTAAATTGTTACGAGACAAAGTGAGAAACGCATTATATGTTAGTTGCTTTAATTTATTACGTGAGAAATTATTTGTTGCATCTCATGCACCACGTCATCTGGTGCAACCACCCACTCTTTAATTGACATGTGGACTTGGCAACTCCACCCCATAATCTTCTTCAAGTACAGACAGATATCTCTAAGAGAAAATCCATCTCCAACATCTCGTTAAAGGTGATTTGAACTCAAACGTTCAATCTAATTAGTCTAGGTGCTTAATCTCGAAATTATGTCTCCTAAAATATGAAATCTGCTGCAATTTTTCTCCTCATAAAATGTTGCGTAACTTTTAGAAATTAAGCCCATAATTTGAAAGATCTTTTAGTTGAAATCAAAAATAAAGGAATACATTGAGATCATTAATTCCAGAAAAGTATGGCAACTTGTAATTTGCAGATGTGGGTTTCATAAGTGAAAGAAGAACAAAATAAAGGGATTTGGTTCTAGAAATGAAATGAACAAGAAAGAGAAAAATGAAAGTGAGGCAGATCTACTACTCGGCATGAGATTCGTATGTAATTTGACAATAGAATTTGACAATAGATCGTGTATATATATATATATACATATATATATATAATGAGGTAGGATATTACAAGAGTAGTGCTATAATTCTATTACAAACTAGGTTTACTATGACTATGACTAGTGCTAAGTAGACTTGGTCCGGAACACCTCAGGTTGACGATGGGATGCACTGCTGGATGTCGGGGACAATGTCGAATACGACGTCGAAGGTGATATCGGGGATGATACTGGGGACCTTCTATGTCGGAGATATGTAGAGTATGATGTTGAATATGATGTCGAACAATATGTCGATGATATATATCAGAGATATATATCGGGTGCTATATCGAAGATGATATCGAGGATACCCGATATCGGGTGTACAGTGTATGAGAATAATTAAAATTTACCTTGATTAACGAAACCCGGGTATTTATAGAACTCGATATGCGGGGACCGCACACGTGACATACACGTAAGCTGTACTATATCAAATATTACACTCAATATGTACATCGGGGGCCATCCTCGATATATACCAAATATGGTCCTCGCCCATAGGCCGACCCAACACAAGAAATATCCATATCATGTAGTCCACTAATTTGGGAGTTATTATTGTAAATAATAATTCGCAAACTAAAATTCAGTTTGAATTATGACCCTCATATGGTCCTGGCAGTTCAAATGTCGGATCTCGGATACGTGAATTCATTCCAAGACGTTAATGGACCGCTAATGTAATTTACATAGAATAGAGGCCCGCATTTGAATTATCATAGAAGGGCTTAGGTAACCGTAAGTATGCTGCCATGTCCAATTTCTTCGATATCGATATCGAATTTGAGATTCGATATGACCGACAATAAAAGTGCAATCAAAAGGGCCTGCTATCTATAAATGGCAGTTCTGAGGAGAGGGAAAATTTTACCTTGTCTTTTAGTGAATTCAGACTTCTCTCGGCAAAGGTATGTTGGGGATATCTAATATAGTTTCTTTGTGAATCCCAATATATGTATATTCAATATACTACTTTCTGTGCTTTTCGATGTAGGATTCGATACGGATTTTCGATATGAACTTCAAAATAGATTTTTGATATGCGCTTCGATATCTGTTTCGATGTTGAATTCGACTTAACCTTTGATGTATATCTTCAACATGGATTTCGACTTTGTTTTTCGTAATTTTATTCTTATTCTTGTTCATGTCCGTGTGCAGGCAATAATTATCTAGCGCACTCATCAAACTTGTTTACTCAAGTAATGACTGGTATCCACGCATGTATGTTGCGAGTCGCTGCTGAACGGCAACCGACTGAGGCTGCCACTGTGGCCAGAGCGGGTGCAACAGAAGAAACGAGCAAGATCGGGCGCAAAACGTGCGTCCCAGCCTTTTTATCCTTTGTTATGTATGTAGGATTAAAAGTTTCCCTTATAATTTTTGTGGCATGTACAGTTTGTCAAATTCTTGGCAACTAGTATGAGGACTGTTAACCAATCCAATGGGGACAAGGATGCCATAATTGTCCAACTTAAAGCTGATATTGAAAAGATGGGTGATTTTAACCCAATGGTTGCGGAGAAACTAACTGTCGAGAAGGAAGAAGCCCTGAGTCGGTGGCGAGTGGTCAAAGATGATGTCAATGAATGTCGCGCTGAGAACGAGAGGCTCAACAACAAGTCCATTGCTTTGAAGGAGCACGCTCTTAAAGAGCAAAGTGATCGATGCTTGGCTGAGCGTGAGATCAACCAGGTGAAAGCGAAGAACGAGCGACTGGTTGCCAATCTTGCAAAAGCTTGTGATGACCTTGACAATATGGTATGTAAACTTTGCTTGTAATGTCATTATATTCTTATGATCCATCTTTTTAATAGTTTGTGTGTCTATGATACATCTCCTAAGCTGACGGTACGTATCGCCAAGAAATTCCTTGCGAGTGATACGTATAAAGATCTCCTCGCTGAGCGCGCCTTCTTGGAGAGAGAGGATGCGAAGTATTCGATAGTTGAGCAAATTATTGCAAAGAAGGATTTTCAAGATGGGTTTGACTTTACTCAGTTGGAGTCCATGTGTGGTCCAAATGGTTTGTCGCTCAAAGATACTGAGCCCTCGGATGCTTCTGTTGAAGAATCTGACCCATTCACGGCTCTCCTGAAGAAGAAAGGTCCAGTTTGAGTCTGACTTCCTTATGCTATCTATTGGCGTTGAATCACCTTTAATTCTGTGTTTATGTAATAATTCACTGGATATTGTGAGTTTCTGAACTCCTTGTTTTTATCCCCGTTTGGGTTGTTTAGTCCTTTTACTTCACAAGCCCTCGTGTCCGAAGGTTTATTTGTCATGTGTCATTTTATCCATATTTCTTGTGTCAGCTTCTTGTTTATGTTGCTCATGCTAGCCTCTTGTGACTATTGGGGAATCTCCTCCTCTTATTGCCCCCTCTCGGCACGAACGTCCGACCCTGCATATCAGTATCTACTTGTTGTGCTTCTGCTATTTTTGTAATAATAGAGCAATGCTTTGCTTTGGGGCCCCGACTTTTTTACTACATGTGATCAGTGCACGATATCCCGTGGGATTCGTATGTTTTCATTCCACTCAGATTTTCCTCTCGATTTGTGCAAGTCAGTATTCCATAGGATTGTAGATTTTTTACCCTTCCGGGTCCTCTCCTCGTTATATTGGTGGATAGATGAGTCATATCCCGTAGGATTTGTAGATCTTCTCCCCTTTCGGGTCCTCTCCTCCGTATCTCGGTGGATAGGGGAGTCATATCCCATAGGATTTGTAGATCTCCCATTTTAGGTCCTCTCCTCCGTATCTCGGTGGATAGGGGAGTTATATTCCGTAGAATTTGTAGATCTTCGCCCTTTGTGGGTCCTCTCCTCCGTATCTCGGTGGATAGGGGGGTCATATCCCATAGGATTTGTAGATCTTCGCCCTTTTCGGGTCCCTTCCTCCGTATCTCAGTGGATATGGGAGTCATATCCCGTAGGATTTGTAGATCTTCACCCATTTTGGGTCCTCTTCTCCGTATCTCGGTGGATAGGGGAGTCATATCCCATAGGATTTGTATATCTTTGCTCCTTTTGGGTCCTCTCCTTCGTATCTCGGTGGATAGGGAGGTCATATCCTGTAGGATTTGTAGATCTTCGCCCGTTTCGGGTCCCTTCCTCCGTATCTCGGTGGATAGGGGAGTCATAACCTGTAGGATTTGTAGATCTTTGCCCCTTTTAGGTCCTCTTCACCGTATCTAGGTGGATAGGGGAGTCATATCCCGTAGGATTTGTAGATCTTCACTCCTTTTGGGTCTTCTTCTCTGTATCTCGGTGGATAGGTAGTCATATACCATAGGATTTGTAGATCTTCGCCCCTTTCGGGTCCCTTTCTCTGTATCTCGGTGGGTAGGGGAGTCATCAATACATGTGATAATACAAAAATATATCAGTATATATTCCCCTGCAAGAGTTTCCAAGTGAGGGTGTGCAACCTAGGTGCAAAAAATATTTGAATCCCCTTTCAAGAGACTCTAACATTATATCCTGTAGGATATGTCGCTCCTGCAGTTAATATGTTAGAATAACAATTCTTGGAATATAGTACTTGAAAGATAAGAAATAACGATGGGCAACGGCTGAGGGCTGGGTAAATCCTAACTCGCATACGTATCCCGTGGTGTGGGAATCAGACCGACGTAGTTCCACCCCTGTTTTAGTTATAGGTTAACCCATCAATAAGGCAATTTTGGTAAACAACATTGTTCAAGAAATGTAAAGACAGGAATCGAAATGTTCGAGAAATAACAAAATAGAAATTAAACCAATGAGCCCTGGTTACTACTAGGCAATCACTCCGTGAGCGGGATATACTCTTCTACGGATCCCTCTGCCTCCTACACCTCCCTAATTCTGGGGAGTCGGAGTGATGCAACATAACATATCCATCCCTCCTTCTGGTCTTCTAGGAACTCTCCAACCCCGCCCTTTGTAGGAAATTTCATTTTCTGGTGGTAAGTAGATATCACTGCTCTTATCTCATTGACGGTGGGGCGCCCAATGATGACGTTATAAGGGAAGGGGAGATCGACCATAGTGTATTTGACCTTGATTGTCTTTCTGTAGGGGTCCTCCCTAAATGATGTAGGTAGCACGATTTGTCCCCTTGGAATCACCTCTCCGCCACCAAACCCAATCAATGGGGTGGAGACTGTTTCAACCATGTCTTGGTTCACCAGCACTTTTTCCAGGGTGTGTGCAAAGATAACGTTGAAGGAGCTTCCATTGTTGATGAGCACCTTCTATACCTGGTATTCAGCTATGTCAATTTTAACAACAAGTGGGCAGTCGAGTTTACCTGCCCTTAGCGCCTGCGGCGTGAGCTGTTCTAAGTCCTTTTGGTGAAGGATATCTCTTGGTCTATGAAATCTTCTTCGTCGACTGAAGTTGTGAAGCCCACGTATGTCCCCACCTGCATCTTACGGGTTATCTTCTCGCACACTTTGGCCGAGTCAGCACCAACTAGTTTTTTGTTAATCACATTGATCATTCCTCTAGTTGGAGCATTGACGATTGCTCTTCCACGCTCGCTAGGAGCTTCGATGGCCCTCTGCTTGTCCATCCTGGGCGAGCGCAAATGGTCCCTCCGAGGCGAGCGAGATTTATCATCCATGTCACTCTTTTCCTTTGAGCTCCTCACTAATTCCACCAACCTGCCTTCTCTTATTAGCCTTTCAATCTCATCTTTGAGGTCAGTACATTCATCGGTCTTACGTCCCGTCTGTCGGTGATATTCACAATACTTCTTAGAAAATTTCATTCTCTTGCTCTTTCTTAGCTTTCTCGGCTCGTTGAGCCACCTATTCTTTTTCGCCACAAATATGGTCATTATCCCTCTGTTCAGGGGAGGATACCTCTTACGGGATCTATCTCTACCATTGCCCCATCCTTCATTTCCTTGCGTTCTATTTTGCGACTAGTGCGGAGTATGTTTGGTCGCCATCATATTATACTTATAAACAGTATCGTATGACAATGTGTTGGTTTGATTGATTGTAGGGGATCTGAGCTTTATTAGTTATGCCGCAAACTTTTATGCATAGTCGCATTGAAGAGGATGAAGACCATCTGCTCGCTCTTAGGCTCATCAACTTTGAGCAATTCCTCGTTAAACCTTTTTATGAATTCCTCAAGACTCTCTTTGTCTCTCTGCCTAATTGCATTCAAGTGGTTCATATTTCTCCACATTCTATTTTGGCTAGAGAATTGGCTCTCTAGCCTTTGTCTCAAGTGCTCGTAGCTTGTTATAGAACCAACCTTTATCCTCGTAAACCAATTCAGGGCTGCCCCAGTTAGGGTTATAGCTAGAACCTTTGCCTTTATGTTCTCTGAAAATCTGTGGAGGTTCAAAACACTATCCATGTAGTATAAATGCCCACACGGGTCGCTCTTCCCATCATAGGCTTTCAGAAAAAGGATCTTATCTCTTTTTCCCAGTACTTCTGCTTCAATCTCCTTGTTGAACGGGGTCACCCTCTTGTGACCTCTCGAAAATGCTTGCTTTCGCCCCGACCTCTACATTCTCTCGGTCCAACTACTCCATCCTTCTTGATATGCTCCTCATGTCCATCAACGGGTCGGGACCGTCCTCCACGGGAATTCTCGATCGCGAGCGCTCCCTCTTAGATTCTCCCACATTTTCATGTTCGTTCGTCATGTGCCCAACTTTGAGGCCCTAGTTCTGGATTCCTGAGGTTGCATCGACACGTTGTCGGTGCCTTGATTGATCAAGTGTGGTAACAAAGTCTCCAGAGTAGCATTCACCGTCGCTTGGATGGTGGTGTTGACCCGTGCCATGACTTCCGGCGTCAAGATTGTAGGGTTCACGGGCGTGGGCGTCACTCGAGGCTGAGGGGTTACGGGATCATTCTGGTCCATCTCGGGTTCTAGTACGTGGACAAGTGGTGGTGGTGGTGCACTCTCTGCTACTGAGTTATCAATAACTGGTCTGGTAGATTGCGAACGGGTCACCCTGCGCTGCATCCTAGCGTCTTCGTCTGGAAACGTGGTGTTCCCAAAAAGGTGCCACTAATTTGACAATAGAGCGTATACATATATATATATATATGACGAGGTGGGATATTAAAAATTTAGTGCTACGATTCTATTACAAACTAGGCCCACTATGACTATGACTAGTGTTAAGTAGACTTGGTCCGGAACACCTCAGTCTGACGATGGGATGCACTGCTAGATGTCGAGGGAAATGTCGAATATGACGTCGAATGTGATATCGGGGACTTTCTGTGTCGGGGATATGTCGAACAGTATGTCGATGATATATATCGGGTGCTATATCGAAGGTGATATTGGGGATACTCGATATCGGGTGTACAGTGTATGAGGATAATTAAAGCTTACCTTGATTAGCGAAACCCAGATATTTATAGAACTCGGGATGTGGGGACCGCATACATGACATACCCGTGAGTTGTACTATATCGAATATTACATTCGATATGTACATCGGGGGCCATCCCCGACATAGACCAAATATGGGCCTGGCCCATAAGCCGGCCCAACACGGAAAATACCCATATTAGTATGGTCTACAGTTAGTTTTCATGGCTGAAAGTGTGAAGGTTCAATTTGTGTGTGTGTGAGTGCGTGAGAGAGGATAACATCACGAGAAAGAAGATGATGTTGTGGAGTTTTTTTCTTTTTTTTTTGGTAGAAATGAGGTGGAGTTTCTAATACCACAGGTCAATTACAGAGTAGGTGGTTGAACCATGTCGGACGTGATGACGTGGTGCAGCCGTTGCAACAAATAACTTTCTCAGAGTCGAGGCTATTAAAAACCATTCAATTACTTTATCTCAAAAAATATTTAGTCGATTGCAAATAGTTTAAGTCATGTGTTTTGTTACAATTTTCATTCATGCTTGACTACCAATCTCCCCTAGGACTGTTCATAACCTGATTGAACCGCTCGAACAAAATCTATCCAAAGATTTTGGACTAACATAATCCGAATAAAAAATTCAAAATTGTAGTTTGGGTTGAAATTTTGTTTATTTTTTGGTTTGGTCTAGAACGGATTATTATTCTTCCCCGAGTTAATTGCTACAACTATCTTCATCTTATTTCTAATTAGCAGAAATACCCTATAATATCTAAAGATATCAATATACCCTTTATATAATTAAAAAAAGGAGACAAAATCACATTTTGTCATATACTTTTATGCATCCAATTAGTATAAAAGGCTTTAGAATAGCTCGTTGTATCATATACTCTCTATGCAGTAAGTTAGTAGAAAAGGCTTCAAAGTAGCTCTCCATTTCAGTCCCTAATAACCAATCAAGTATATTTGAAGAGTGGTTGTTAGCTTTTAAATTTTGAAAAAGGTAACTTACACTGTTAATTAAATTACATATTAAATTATTTGCTAGGTAGTGCTTGCTTCAATCTATTATGTGCGGGAACTTCTGATATACAGTAGGGGTAATACTCCATGCACGCACAGACTTGTGGGCCCCACGTGGGACCCACATGAATTGGGCCCACAAGCCTGTGAGTGCGGGGAGTATTACCCTGTTGTATATCAGACAATTCCATTATGTGCAAGTGACCGAGGCTATTGAAGTAGAGTAATGTATAAGTTGTACTTAAAGTAATTGCTCGGGATTTTCAACAGTTTGGTCCTTTAAGTTGGCTTTAGCGCGATTTTGGTCCCATGAGTTAGCAGGCCTTAATTTTGGTCCCATAAGTTGGCATTTGAACTTGATTTTGGTCCCATGGTCAACATTTTCGAAAATGTATCCGTTAAAAGCCTACATGGCACCAATTGACTGCCCCGTGGCAATTTTGACTCGAGTTGGCAATTACGTGGAAAAACCATAATTGTCGAACCCTAATTTTGAAAAACCCCCAAATTGTCGACGTAATTGCCAACTCGAGTCAAAATTTCCACGGGGCAGTCAATTGGTGACACGTAGGCTTTTAACGAATACATTTTCAAAAATGTTGACCATGGGACCAAAATCAAGTTCAAATGCCAACTTATGGGACCAAAATTAAGGCATGCCAACTTATGGGACCAAAGTCGCGCTAAAGCCGACTTAAAGGACCAAACTATTGAAAATCCCTAATTTCTCTATTGCATATAGTTCAAGTCTCATGTTTTGCTTCAGATTCGTCCATTCAAGCTTAACTACCATTCTCTCATGAGTTAACTTTTTTGTTTTTTATTTTTATTTTTTATTAGCAAGTGAAAGAATTTTATTCATGACAATATAACAGATAAAAACAAAAGAGAACTTCAGACTTTACAAATAAGAGAGGAGAGATATTAGACCATTTAGACAAGAACACGTGAAGTTACTATTACCAAATTTAGCCTAGTACAAGCACAGGTCCATGTTACGAGGTAAAGGTTTTTGGCAAGCAGTACCCCTGTGATTTGGGAAACTGGCAAGGAACCTCCCCGTGTTTTGAAAAGAGGCAAAAAACAACCCCTGTTCTTTTAGAATCATAGCAAAATACCCCCTCTGAAAGTGTTATGCACATGCCAAGGAATGAGAGTGGGGATCCTTTTCGAACCTAAATCATTCCAAAAGCTTTTGATACTTTTGTCTTTAACTTTAGAAAATTACATTTCTGACCCAACAAGTCTTATTTTGTTTAATCCTTTGCGAAACTTGAAAATTGGTATCAAAGCATGGTTTATTTATTTTATGTGGTTATTTATTTATTTATTGCAACTCTTAATTACCTTATAAGAGGAGTTTTTTTTACAAACATGAGTAATCCAGTGATGGATAATATATGGGATCCCCCATATCAGTTTTACTTTAGAAAACACAAGTGTGCAAGTATTAAAAAGCAAATCATTGCTTTAACAAGCTATCGTGAGTATCATAACACGATGATTAAAGACCACGATGCCCTGTGTTGTGATCATGAACAACAAGGAAATACTTGCCCCATCAAGGTTGCTAGGCAAGAAATAGTCAGACAGCTTACGATTAGTCTAGAAAATGCTAATAAGCAAAGTTCTATACTAAGCCTTACACTTGAACAAGAGCTCCAACTCTTGATGACTAAGTTAGTTGACCTGGCTAGTCACAGACCAGACAATATCCCTGCCATTAGAGCTAAGTTTATAGTTGTTAATGGTCTGATGGCTGATATCGCTAGGATAAATAGATTAATCACTGAACGAAATAACCGTTCTTCATGAGTAATCTAGTTTTTCCAGATTTCCACGAGCTCGTGCCAGATAGCTCCAAGCTATCCCAGGACCTCAGGGAAGTCCAAAAAACAGTCCAAGCATATGGCAATCACCAATACCATGTGCCCGAGCATCTACAGGAAATCAGAGACAAGCTTGAAGCCATGTCTCGACGATAGAAAGAGATCTTGGGGAATTTACAGGATATCCAGCAAAGAGTCAAGAGCTTGGAATCTATGCCAAGGTCATCCGAAAGAAGGAGAGTTGGATGGTTGCCACCATCTTTTGGGAAGGAGCCCTTATTACATCAAAAGGGCAAAGCAGTCGAGGTCTAAAGAGAGTTGACCACGAGCGAGAAGCTGGAAGCACGGATACGTGGAGAACCCATCACATATTGAGATCATGTCCAGATTCAGGATGGACGATTTCAACTTCGAGATCGGGCGAGACCTTTCTGATCTTGCAGCATCACTTTCAGGACTTAGCCTGGAGAAAATCCAGACATATGAAAGCGCGATCGTGCCAAGTCAAAATCCTCCCCAAGGACAGTTGATGGTTACAAAAGGGGTCGGATCTTCCATCCCGAATCCAGAACCGATCCGAGAAGAGCCAATCCGTGAAGAACCCATGCCGCACCAGCATGACTTCGTGGCAGGATCTATGTACAACCGGATTCCAACCAGAGCAAGGGCGAGAAGGCCATATGTTCATGGAACACCATACGGGAGATCGCAACTCGACCCAATCCACCCGTATGGGCTTATGCTCAATCTGGACACTCTGGATTTCAAGAAACGCGAAGCCCTGATCGATGAATGGGCATCGGCAATGAGAATTGCAGCAGCGACGCTTGAACTCGACAAAGAGGGATTCATCATGATGTTACAAATGAGTCTCGAAGGATCTGTCAAGATCGGATGGGAACATGGTACTCCATAAATTAGAAGTGGGGTTCTATCCGGCAATTCTCTCAAAGACATTGTTGACAGAATGGCGAGGCTTTTCAAGATCTACTTCATTGGGGAAGGATACTTTGTTGATCCCCAAACCGGAGGAGGTGACCAGAAGAAAGTCAGGAGATATGAACAAGCACTGTATAGCTTGGAACTACATGACATATGTAGTGTGGATCTTTACACTAAATTGTTCACCGAGTACAGATGGAAGAGCCGAATGAATGAAGACACGGCGATTCCCTTATTTTTCGCCAAAATACCAAGCCCATGGCGGGAAATGTTACTGCGAGAATACACTCCTATTGGGGTCGACACAGTGGCTCAAAGGATGTCTTTTCTCAAAGTCAAGATGAGTGAATGGCGCCAGAAGGCAGCAATTCAAAAGAATTTCAAGAGGCTGAAACGAATCAATAAATCAGCCTGTCTTTGCTGCGACGATAATGACATCCCTATGGTCATTGGAGCACCGGAGAGACATCAAAAGAAGAAGCATAGGGATCACCCCTATGAGCGAAAAAGCAAGTTCACCAGAAGATCTTCGTGGAGGCCAAGAAGATTCTGGTCAAAACAAAAGGCCCGAAGTTACAAATCAGGGCAAAGACCAGGACCCAGCCGTGGGAGGACATCTTCCAGCCAAGGAAGCACCAGCAGACCACCCACTAGGCGAACTTTCAGGAGAACACATACACGTGCCAATGAGAGTTTCAAAGACTGCAACTGTTGGACGTGTGGAGCCAAATGACACATCTCAACAGAATGCCCAGAAAACCAAAAAAGGGGAGTTAGACAGTTCGAGGCTACGCTGGAGTTCGAAGAAGCTGTCTACTTTCAGAACCTTGTTCAGGTATACCAGTTTGAGGATATCCCTTCAGACGAAAGTATATATGAGGAAGACGAAGGACCAGATGAGTCTTCAGAATCAGAATCAGAATCAGACTGAAGACGAGGAGATCTTCCATCAGGAAGTTCAAGAAGACTTGACGGGATTTTTCTCACAAACCAACATTTCTCACAAAGCCTTGATGAGAATTATGCGGGAAGATCCTAAATTGCGAGTTTACGATGGATTCACCATCGGGAAAATGGAGAGAACCTTAGCTCAGCTAAGTTTCAGAAAAAGAAAGCATCACATCATCTACAAAGTTACAGCGGGAGAAATTGCTATCCCAATGGAGCTGACCAGTAATGTGATGGAAATGCAACTAGTTCCTATGAACGAGATCAAAGAGGAACTAGGGAGACTCAGGCCAGAAGTCGCGCAGAAAATGTCATGGATCCACATCGGAGCCATAAGAATACTGCTTAAAGCAACGTTCAAAGAAGGAATCAATTCCCCAATTGACATCGCCGTCTTTGATCATAGGATCCAGAACCTACGAGACGCCTGTCTCGGAGGAATTTCAGGAAATCTATTCGCAGGAAAGGTGGCAACATTCATATATCCAAAAGTCGCCTATAACCTAGCCAATAAAGATTTCAGCAGAGTCCTAACTCTACATCAGGACTTCAAAAACAAGGAGTTAATGAAGGAAGGAAACCGGCCTTACTCCATTACATACAGTATCTCCTACGCACTCTCCAACACTCACCATTCAGATCTCTTCCAGAGAAATGAGTTCGTTGAGATACCATAAATCTTTGAGAAGGTTGCCCATGCAGTCAGGCCAGAGATTTCCAATTTACGTCATATTCATGAAATGGATATGATCATCCGAGATCAACCGGTCTTTGGCAAAGATACGAGTCAGAGGTTCGAGCCAAGAAGAGTTTCTTTCCAAGAAAACAGGATGCAAAGTCTCACTTGGGGAAAGAAACCGATCGTTGAAATTATTGACGAGCCAAAGAAATTCACTACCAAAGGTGAACTTCAATGTCCAGGAGGATGGGGAGAAGTCGAAGTCATCTTCGACACCACCCAGAAGGATAATACATTACCATGCGACGCATTGTATTATCTAAAACAGCCATTCGTTGGGCGGTATCAAGGAAATCTTAAGCTCGGTGGATTTGATTTTGTCATCAATGGACGTGCAGGAAGAATCCCAGAACAACTTGTTCTTGGAATCGAATTTCTCGAGGATCACAACCCTTGGGAAAAATTGCCAGAAGGAATGGAGTTTACGGTGGAGGGAAAAAGATACAGACTCAGATGACCACCAGTCCATTCTCCATCTACATCTCGGTGGGGATGTTATACGAAAAATATCGAGCCGAATACTTTGCAGCGTATATCGACTCAGGAGCAGGGATTTGCACAGCAAAACCAGGAATCTTTCTGGGAGAACTCGGAGAAGATTTACCAGCAATCGCTGGAAGAGATTTCTCAAAGAAGATCATCATCTTCAAACGAGGAATAAAACAGGCAGAAATATTAATTGGCGGAGCAGGTGGTACCCCATGGTACAAAGTCAAGACGCCCCCAATTTATTTCCATGATACCGGAGCCGATATCTTACTCGGCAATAATTTCTTACAAACGTTCAAACGTTTTACACAGGATAATGAAACAAGACGTCTTGTTCTCATAACCACTTGTGATCATAAGATCTGGTGCAAAGATTGACGCATGCGTTTTATCGCCGACTACCGATTCAATTTCGCAGCAAGCGTGGTGATGAGGGAAGACTTCTACACCCAAAAATGCAATACCGGAGGAAATACGGTAAGGCAATCCTACAACTTAGGATTGAGAGTCTGGGCGGCCAGAAGACCAAAAGGATCAGAGATGAAACAATCGAGATCCTCAAGGCTAGCTTAGAACCAAGTCCTCACATTGACATCACTAATGAAGAGCACATTTCAATAGAAGATGTCAAGGCAAAGATTCGGAGGAACTACGAAGAAGATCCTCTGGCATGGTGGAACAAGAATGAACTCAAGGCAACCCTAAGAGTTCAAAAAGGAAAAGAGAATGAGTTTGTCAGGTACAGGCCCATCTTGATGAACCAAGAAGATCGGGAGGATATGCAGAAGATTCTTAAGGAACATCTGAACCTTAAGCTCATCTCACCAGGAGTATCCCCATACAGCAGTCCTGGATTCCTAGTCAGGAACCATGGAGAGATCAAAAGAGGGAAACCAAGATTATTAATCAACTACCAGGGGATTAATAAAATCTTGGATTTTGACGGATACTATATCCCTAACCGGGAGCACCTGATCAACTGCATCCAGAATGCAAGGGTTTTCTCTAAGTTTGACTGCAAGTCAGGGTTCTATCAAATCAAGATGGAAGAAGAGAGCAAGAAGTTTACAGCTTTTTCCACACCACAAGAGCACTATATCTGGAATGTCATGTCGATGGGATTGGCTAATGCGCCCCAGATATATCAAAGAAAGATGGATAATCTCTTCAAGGATTATTTCAAATTCATGTTCGTGTATGTCGACGATATTCTCATCGCCTCAAAGAATGTCAAAGAACACATCAAACATTTTTGCCACAAAGAAGGATTAGTGCTATCATAAAAGAAGACGGTAATTCTTACAAGGAAGATCGAATTCCTTGGAGTCGAGATTGACAAATCAGGTATTATCCTCCAAAATCATTTGGTAGAGAAGGTACGTGATTTTCCCGATGACCTCAAGACAGTTAAGCAACTCCAAAGTTTTATGGGGTTAGTTAATTTTGCTGGAATGTTTATTAACAATCTGGCAAGTTACAGGAAAACATTTAGTCCATTACTAAAGAAGGACGCAGAGTTCAGATGGACGGATGAACACAAGGAAACGGTACAAAAGCTCAAGGCTATCTGTCAAGACCTCCCCAAACTTGCAATCCCTAATGATGAAGATGACCTTGTGCTTTATACGGATGCAAGCGATCATTGGTGGGAAGCAGTCCTAACCAAGGAGAAGTGCCATGCAGATACTGTAGCGGTCTCTTCTCAAAAGATGAAGTAGCAAGATGGCACATCAACGAGAAAGAATTCTTTCCAGTTCAAAAGGCTTTTAAAAAATGGCCCTTATTCTTACTTGCTAAGAAGTTCACACTTAAAATTGATAATACTACTGTCAAATCTTTCTTAAAAAATAAAATAGAAAGCAAACCCGAGAAAGCTAGGCTATTAAGATGGCAAGCTGAATGTCAATATTACAATTTTGATATTCTTGTTATAAAATCTCATGAAAACGTTCTTGCAGATTTTCTGACAAGGGATGGAGGCACGTGAAGCCAACACCATCCTTACGAGATGGAGACACCACAGGGATAACCTGGATGAGCTCCGCAAGGCGATCGACTGTCTAACTATTAATGCTCAGGCTTCCGGTCATGTGCAGGAAAGGGACCTTACCAAGGTTCAAAGCTCAATGAAGGCGACTTTATTGGGTAGTACAAGTTTGTGGGATAGCCTCACGGTACCCCTTTTCCGAGATGCTTCCACATCAAAACTTGAAGTGGAAATACAAGCAAATATGTACGAGTTTGACGATCCGAGTAAAATCGGACCAATCAGTGATCCTTTCGAGGAAGTTACTGATAAACAAGTTGATTCAAGGGTGAAAACACCTAGAGAATCAGAAAAACAAGTTGATTCAAGAGGGAAAACCCCGATTGGATCCCAGGATACTTCTCCTAAGAGGGAAGACATGATTGATTTGAAAGGAAATACTCCGATTGAATCCCAGGATACTTCTTCTAAGAAAGAAGACAAGATCAGTCTTAGACCCCATGCGGGATCATCTAAGATTAAAAACGAGCCAAGAATACCCTTGATGGAATATCAAAGGGCTTGGGAAAAACTTCACACAAGAACGGGATTAATCCCTGGAAAATCCGTGGCCGACTAGTCCGGAAAGTATCTGAGAATCTGGGCACTGCCAGGATCAAAACCGGATAGTATACGAGAGTGGTTTGACTTTGGCTGTCTGGCCTCAGTATTCACCACATCACCAAGTTTCCTAGAAATTTCAAAATTACCAGGATGGATCTACGAGAAGGTGTACGAGACATGGAAGATGAATCCTACACTAGAAAGAGGAGACACCCTGGAGCTAAAATTTATTTCAGCAGCTCCAGAGATCGCAAGAAAGGGATTCCATCAGAGCTTTCACTTCATAAAAATACAAAGACCAAATACGAAAGCTATGGAATTCATCAAGCCACCACCCGAGGCACTTTTTCTGGTTTCCCCTATCACCGAAGACGAAATATCAACGATAAGGGCATGGGGATTGTGGGTCTGTCTCACCGAGATGGACAAAGTCAAATATTCGTTCAAGATATTTCACAATACTGAGAACGGATCATTCATGCTCAACAGCATGACCAGCAATACCACAGGATTTGCAGAAACCGCATTCGAAAAGAAACGGCAAATACTGTGGAAAAACGAGATGCCAGCAACGGCAGAAACAAGCTGGAAGTTCTGTAATATGATACATGCCGGACGATGGAAGAAACGCATATGCTCCAAATGTCCAGAGCAGAAGGAACCCCTCTTCGAAAAAGGATTCCCAATGAAACGAGACAAATGGGAAAACAACAAGGAGGGACCCTCACAAAAGGGAAAGATGCAGCGGCCAGGCAAAAGGACGACTTTTGCTGACAAAGGAAAAGGAACCATGTAAATAGCCAGGCCCACCCACGTAAACAATCGAGGCGGGTGAACAACCAAGACAAAACCTCCACTATCAGACTTATAATGGAGGGACCACAAGACCAAGTGGATACAAAGGTAACCACATGATTAAAAGACCACCTTATCAGGAGAATAATGGAGGACCCCAAGAGAAAGTGGAACACGCAAGCCATGTCGATTCCACTTCAAAAATGTAGTGAAGTCTGCATTTGAAATCCGGAGACCTCACCTATATAAACGAGCTGAAGGAAACAGAGAGAATCAAGTTTTCTCCACTGCTTTCTTACATAAACAAAATAAGATTGTAATAAGTTTGAGAGTTTTTATTTTTGAGTGTTTAAATTAGGAGTGTTTAAATTTCCAGTACAATTGTATTAGTGTGAGTATATGTACGAGAGAGACATAGCTACTATGAGTAGCTAAACAAGTAACTCCTCTCTAAAGGGGTTATGAGTGTGTTGTAATAAATAAGTCTCCACATAAATAAATATTGATTTGCTTTCGCCTGAGTATGTTGATGTTAAAGCTTTGAAACATCCCATTTAAGTTACTTCTTACACCCGGGGTAGGAAACGAACCAGGGTTGTGCTGATTACCGTTGAAGGAGCTGTTGTAGAACCATCGGTTGCGATCGAGTGGTTGAAGGCGAGGAGTCTTTGTAAAACCTGGCGGAATACCCGACGGTAGTACGGTCAAAACGAGGTACCTTTAATCGTTGTGTTTTAAGTTCTGTACGGAAGCATGTTGGGCCTGATATGGTCGTAATGGACTATTTCCAGAGTTTGAGTTTCGAAAAAGAATGACTCTAAAACTTTGGGGGTCAATTTCTAATTTTGTAAAAGTTAAAATCTGAAGAAGAGGGCAGTGTGCTATGATTTAGAAAACACAGGGGGGTTTCTTGCCCCTTTTATTTTCACAGGGAGGTTTTTTGCTACTTTCATCGAACACGGGGGGTTTTTTTGCTATCTGCTCACGAGGTAACTTCAAAGACTATCCCCTTTTTTTAATTAGCAAAATACCCCCTAAAAAGTAACAATTCACATATTCTTTTATACCCTATATATGCATTAAATTAGGACAAAATACATCAAAATATCGAGTGGTTGAAGGCGAGGAGTCTTTGTAAAACCTGGCGGAATACCCGACGGTAGTACGGTCAAAACGAGGTACCTTTAATCGTTGTGTTTTAAGTTCTGTACGGAAGCATGTTGGGCCTGATATGGTCGTAATGGACTATTTCCAGAGTTTGAGTTTCGAAAAAGAATGACTCTAAAACTTTGGGGGTCAATTTCTAATTTTGTAAAAGTTAAAATCTGAAGAAGAGGGCAGTGTGCTATGATTTAGAAAACACAGGGGGGTTTCTTGCCCCTTTTATTTTCACAGGGAGGTTTTTTGCTACTTTCATCGAACACGGGGGGTTTTTTGCTATCTGCTCACGAGGTAACTTCAAAGACTATCCCCTTTTTTCAATTAGCAAAATACCCCCTAAAAAGTAACAATTCACATATTCTTTTATACCCTATATATGCATTAAATTAGGACAAAATACATCAAAATAGTTGTACATCAGTACACACCGACTAATCAACTGTAGTTGGAGAGTGGTTATTTTTAAACTTCTACGATGGTATTTGTTAATTAGATTACATCAAGATATTTGCTAATTAAAGTTGAGTCGTAAACCATTCAAAAACATAATATAAAAAGTAATTAGTTGGCTAATCAGACCAACGTTATAGCATATAGTGAGTATCGTGTTTGGTTTACAATTTATTCGGCCAGGCTTATCTATCATTCTCCTACGAGTTAACTGAAACAATTGTCTTGCTTTATTTTTCATTAGCAAACGCACCGCAGTAAAATAATATACTTTTAGGTAACTGAAAAAGTATCATTATGACATTATCGACCCATGCAGTAAATTAGTATAAAATGCGCTATTTGTTTTAGCTTGTAATTTAGCAATAGATCGTATATATATGACGAGATCATATCTGTTTTAGCTTGTAATTTAGCAATAGATCGTATATATATGACGAGATGATATCATAAGTGCGGTACAACGATTCTATTATAAAATTAGACCTACTTAGATTAATGCTAGTGATGAGTAGGCTTGGTCCGGAACACCTTGAACTGATGTTAGATGCACTGTCGGATGCATGCCGGGTATGACGTCGAAGGTGATATGGGGATGATATTGGAAGCCTTCCACATTGAGGATGATGTTCTGCTGACGTCGAGGGCGACGTCGGGTATGATGTCGAGTGATGTGTCGGTGATATGTATCGGAGATATATATCGGCCCCTATATCGAATGATATGTCTGGTATGCTCGATATAGGTGTACAATAATTGCGGGTAATTAAAGCTTAACTTGATTACCAGAATGCGGGTATTTATAGGCCTTGGGAAGCAGGGACCGCACACGTGATTAACACGTGGACAGTACCATATCGAAGGTAATATTCGATATGCATGTCGGATATGACCCCTAACATAGGTAAAGTATGAGCCCGGCCCATGGACCGGCTCAATACCGGAAATACCCATATCATGTAGTCCTCAAATTTGGAATTATTATTCGAGAATAATAATTTGCAAATTAAATCTAAATTTGAATTACCAATACCTCTTGTCCCGCCAGTTCGGATGACGGAGCTCGGATACGAGAATTTACTCAAAGATGTCGGTGGACCCCCAGTATAATTGGCATATTCGAGAGGTTCTTATTCGAACTTATTATGATATGTGTTTACTGTAATTATAAGGTCATCATGATGGGAAGGTAGAGAAGTGTTTTTTAAGCATGATACCGAATGTTTCTTGGTAATGTATGTCGCATGTGAAAATTGACATGGTGGATATTTAATGCATATCTGTAGGTTTTGCGCCTATAAATAGTAGCCTTCTATAGAGGGGAGAATTCATTTTGTCTTTTAGTGCGTTTATATCTTCTTTTAGAAAAGGTGTGTCGTGGATATCCGACATTGATTTCGATATGCCCCCCTCCTTTGACATTCTCACTCGATTTACAGATTCCTTTTTTGATATGATACTCGATATGAGTATTCGATATATTTGTTCAATATGTTCTTCGATATGTTCTCGATACGTTCTTCGATATGATATTCGATTTGATTCTCACTTTGTTTTATGTGTTTGCAGATTTTCAAATTTGTGGCTCGCTTATATTTTGCATCTTTTTGAAAGTCATGGCTGGTATTCGCGCACGCATGCAGAGGATTTTGAAACGTCGGGCCGAAGAGGTTGCTGCTCTAGCGACAAGAGGAGAAGGAACTTCATCTGCTTCCCGTATGGGATCAACGGTTCTAGGAGGTGGGGTCGCCTCTACGACGACGTTGGAACAGACTGTCCCGGTTGTTGGTGTCTCACGACCGGTGATATGCCTCAAATCGTAGCGAGTGAGAGTGTGGTGGAGAAAGTTGCTCCGGTCGGTGTCGAAATTGGAGGGGAGGGGGTCCTCGAAATTTTCGGGGGCGTGGCTGGGGCGGATGCGTTGCTAAAGGTCGTGTCCATGGCCATTGATGTTGCTGGATCTAGGCAAGCTCGCCCTCCGCCTGTGGCAGAAACTTAAATTCGTCCCCCAACCGAGGACAAAGAAGCAGGTGGAGCTACGGCTTTAAGGGCAGCTTCAGCTGGTGATCATTTGGAGGGTAATCCTTCAGACGTAGCGTTTGCAGCCAGAGCAATTCCCTCAGAGGCAACTGGTGTAGCAGAGCTAGGACGTTCTTCTGAGGTTCCTATATAGCTAGATGAAGAGGCTTCAAATCTGGCCGTTATTGCGGCAAAAGCAAAAGGGTCCTGCTGCTAGCGTTGGTTTACATATGCCTCTTTTTTCAAGGGTGTAGGGGTAATCGTGCCCAGAAGCCCGCTGCACCGACCGCCCCGCCCTCTTCTCAGTTTGGTTGAAAGAGGGTTCGAGATGAGGGCTCCTCAGTCCCACGACCCCCTCTTGGGCAAGGGTGTACTAGGCTCGGACCTAGTGTCCAAGGTAAAAAGGTGGAGTTCAGGCAGGATGATGCGACTCGTGGCATGGCACGGGCTTTCCCTCCCCCGGCTAGGGTCCCCATATTGAGTGAACTAGAGCGGGCACAGAACGTGCGTCGTAATATGCACATTATTCAGAGTGTGAGTCATCGAGTTCTTTAAGTATTTTATGTACATTTTCCTCATGTTCTTCTTATCTATGCTTGTTGTATCTGTAGCTTGGGAAATTGTTGGCTACCTCCATGAGGACTTTCAATCAATCTCAGGGCGACAAGGATGCTATCATCGCTCAGCTCGAGGCTGACATCGAGAAGATGGACGATTTCAAACATATGGCCTTGGAGAAGCTCGAGGCTGATAAGAAGGAGGCTCTGCGCAAATCCCGGCTAATCAAAGAAGCATATGATGATGCTTGTGTTGAGCATGAGAAGCTTGTTATCTTGGCTGATAGGTACAAGGAGCATGACCTCAAAGAACAGAACGCTCACCGTTTGGCCGAGCGTTAGCTTGCAAGGATGAAGGTGGAGAATCAGCGTCTGTTGGCTGACCTTGCTAAGGCCCAAACCGATTTGGGGAAAGCGGTAAGTTTGCACGTTTTTGAAACATATTTTTCTCCCATAATTCATCTTTCTAATTAACACGTCGTCAATGTAGGATGAATTTCCTGAGGACGTGGTGCTTGTTGCCAAGAAATATTTGGCAAGTGGGACCTATCAGGAGCTCCTTGCGGAGCGTGCTGTCATGGAGCGGGAAGAGGCCTTTCATTCGTTGATAGGGTAGGTAACTACCAAGAAGGGATTCAAGAAGGGGTTCAAGTTCATGGAGCTCAACGCCATGTGTGGTCCGGATGGGTTACCCCTTGAAGACCATGAGCCTATGGATGTCGTTTCCGAGCAGCCTGGTCCGTTTTCATCCCTGTTGAAAAAGAAGGATCATGTTTAAGTCGAGCTGCTTGTTTTTCTCATTGGCGTTGCATCGCCGTGTCATTCATTTGGTTATGTAATAAGTGTCTAAATAATGCTACTCTGACCTTTTAAACTTATCTCGCTTTGTTTTACACTCGAATGGCTTCTAATATTGCTTTCTCTATGTTTCCATGAGTAGGGGATTATGATCCTCTGAGATTTGTAGATCTTGGTTCCCTTCGGTTAGTTGATATCCCGTAGGATTTGTAGGTTATTACTCTTTGTCGGGTTCTCTCCTCCCTATCGTGGTGGATAGGGGAGTTATCTCGTAGTCATTGTAGATATTTGCTCCTTTCGGGTGCTCTCCTGCCTATCGCGGTGGATAGGGGAGTTATGATCTCGTAGGATTTGGAGATTCTATTCTCCCTGTCAGGTTCTCTCCTCCCTATCGCGGTGGATAGGGAAGTTATCCCACAGGAATTGTAGAAGTTTGCCCCTTTCGGGTGCTCTCCTGCCTATCGCGGTGGATATGAGAGTTATGATCCCGTAGGATTAGTAGATCTTCATCCCTCATTGGGTCATTGATATCCCGTAGGATTTGTAGATCTTCATCCCTCACTGGTTAGTTGATATCCCGTAGGATTTTTAGATCTTCATCCATTTTTCAGGGTAGTCGCTATCCATTAGAATTTGTAGATCTTCATCCCTCTTTGGGTAGTTGATATCCGTTAGGATTTGTAGATCTTTCTACATGTTGTTTAAACAAGGGAACATAATGTGCATTGGTGAATATTCGATAGGACATGATTGAAAGGTGAATTCCAATCTGCATATGTTATCCCGTTGTGTGGGAGATATGTCATTCCTTGCGTGTAAGCAAGGAGCATCCTTGTACCTACTCTAGATAGGTGAAATGAACCCACTGGCAAAAGATATGATAATCTTGTACTGCGATCATAGGATATCTAATGAGAAATATCATAGAATATGTGTTCCTTTCGGGCATGTTTTGTTTGGTCCTCATGGTGAGGTACATCATTGTCATATCCCGTAAGATATGTACCTGCAGAAGTTCGTGAATGCTGTAGTGCAAACATATATCAATTTAAATGATAAGAGTTAACGATGGATAACATTAGAGGGCTAGGTAAATCCTAACCCACCTTCGTATCCTGTGGTATGAGAATTAGACCGGCGTAGTTCCCCCTATTTTAGTTACAAACCAGCCCAACGATGGGTCAATTTAGGGAAATAAAATTTTTCGAAAAACTATAAGTAATTGTTTCGAAAAAAGTAAAAACAAGAATTAGACTGAAGGCTGGAGCCTTTAGTCGTTGTGAAGTGATTACTCCGTATCTAGCTTATATTCTTGCTCAGCCGCTTCCACCTCTTGTATCTCCCCAATCATGGGAAGCCTAAAAGAGGCCACGTAGCACATCCAACCCTCTTTCTGGTCACCTATGATCTCTCATATTCCCTTTTTTGTTGGAAATTTCATTTTTTGGTGGTAAGTTGATACCACTGCTCTCATCTCGTTGAGTGTTGGGCATTTGATGATGGCATTATAGGGAAAATGGAGGTCGACCACGGTGTATTTGACCTTGATTGTCCTTTGATATAGTCCTCGCCAAATGATATGGGTAGTACGATCTGTCCCACATGAATCACTTCGCTGCCACTAAAACCAGTTAGTGGGGTTGAAACCGTATCTATTATGTTCTACTCTAGTGCCATTTTCTCAAGGGCGTGAGCGAAAATAACGTTGGAAGAGCTTCCGTTGTCGATGAGCACCTTCCATACCTTATATTCATCTATATCAATCTTAACAACAAGTGGGCGGTCGAGATTACCTACCTCTAGCGCATGCGGCGTGTGCTGCTCCAGGTCTTTCTTGGTCAATGAAATCTCTTGGTCTTGGAAATCCTTCTCCTTGGCCGGGGTCGTATAGCCCACGTATGTCCCTATCTTCATCCTGCGGGTTATCTTCTCGTGCCCTTTGGCTGAATCTGCACCTACTGGTCCTCCATTGATCTTATTGATCATTCCTCTGGTTCGGGCATTGACAATAGCCCGTCCACGCTCAATTGGAGCCTCGATTGCCTTCTGTTTATCCTTCAAGGGGAACGGGAATGATCACTGCGAGGCAAGCGGGACCTTCCATCCCTGTTGTGTTCATTCTTTGAGTTTCTCATAAACTCCACTAGCTTGACCTCCTTAATAAGTCTCTCGATCTCATTCTTGACATCTGTACACTCTTCCGTCTCATGTCCCATATGTCGGTGATATTCGCAGTATTGTTTGGAATATTCATCCCTTTGCTCTCCCTCAGCTTCCTCGACTGATTGAGCCATCTACTCTTCTGTGCCACTGCAAACACCTCCAAGATCCCTCTGTTCAGTGGGGTGTATCTTCTTGGATATCGATTTTTGTATCGCTCCTTCCCTGGAGCCCTGTTCTGTGCCTGATTTGGGCTCTGCTTGGTTTCCATAATGTTATCCTTGTAGATGATGTCATAGGAAAGCATATTGATTTGATTTATCATTGGCGATCTAAGCTTGATCAACTATGCCTCGAATCTCATATGCGAAGTGGCATTAAACAAGATGAGAACAACCTGATACCCTTTCGGCTCGTCAACTTTTAGCAGCTCATCACTAAATCTCTTAATGAAATCCTCTAAACTCTCTTTGTCCCTCTATTTCATCGCATTCACATGGTTCATGTTAGTCCTCATCCTCTTCTGGCTGAAAAATTGGCTCTCAAATCTCTGCCTCATCTGCTACCCAGCTTCTATCCTTGTAAACCAGTCCAAGGCTGCACCGGTCAGGGTTGTAGCTAAGATCTTTGCCTTGATGTTGCGAGAAAACCTGTGCAGGTTCAAAACACTATTGATGCAGTGAAGATGATCGGTCGAATCACTCTTTTCGTCATATATTTTGATGGTAGGAATTTTATTCCCCTGCTCCAATATATCTGATTCATTTCCTCCGAAAATAGGGTCAAGCTCATGTGGCTTTCTGTCAATGCTAATCTCTGTCCCACCTCCGCCTTCTCATGGTCAAACTGCTCAATTCTTTTAGCTATGTTCCTCATGTCCATTGTTGGGTCAGATCCTTCACCCCAAGGAACTCGCGACCTAGGCGGTCCCTTCTGGAATATCCTGTATTCTTGCGCTCATTAGCTCTACGCTCAGAACCGGGGCCTCTAGTTCTAGACTTTTGGGGTTGCGGCGGCGTGTCGCCTGCTCCTCTGTTGTTCAGGCGCGGCAATAAGGTCTTCAAGGCCGGATTCAGTGTTGTCTAGACGGTGGCGTTGATTTGCGCCATGATTACGGGTGCCAAAATGGTAGGCATTGCGGGTGCGGGTGTTGGATCCCTTGGCGGTTGAGGCTGCACGGGTTCATTCTATCCCACACCGGTTCTAGAACTCGAACACGCGGAGGGGGAGCACTTTCGGCTGCTGATTTGTCAACTATTGGTCTGTTAGACTGGAGCTAGTCATCCTTCGTTGCATCTTGACATCTTCGTCTGGGAACTTGGTGTTCCCACAGACGGCGCTACCAATTTAGCAATAGATCGTATATATATATATATATATATATATATGACGAGGTGATATCACAAGTGCGGTACAACAATTCTATTTAAAAACTAGACCTACTTAGACTAATGCTAGTGCTGAGTAGGCTTGGTCCGGAACACCTCAAACTGACGTTAGATGCAATGTCGATTGTCGGATGTATATCGGGTATGACGTCACCTGGATGTATATCGGGTATGACATCGAAGGTGATATTGGGATGATATCAGAAGCCTTCCACGTCGTGGATGATGTTCTGCTGACGTCGAGGGCGACGTTGGGTATGATGTCGAGTGATGTGTCGGTGACATATATCGGAGATATATATCGGGCCCTATATCGAATGCTATGTCGGGTATGCTCGATATAGGTGTACAGTAATTGCGGGTAACTAAAGCTTACCTTGGTTACCGGGATGCAGGTATTTATAGGCCTCGGGAAGCGGGGACCGCACACGTGATGAGCACGTTTACAGTTCCATATCGACGGTAATATTCGATATGCATGTCGGGGATGACCCCCGACATAGGTAAAGTATGGGCCTGGCCCATGGGCCAACCTAATACGAGAAATACCCATATCAACTTGCATCGACCAAGTAAGAGTATTTGGACTTGTTTGCTGGCAAATATCTTAGTCTCATGACTATTAAAACCTCGTACTAATATACCTTTGTATAATTAGTAGATTGAATAGTTTGACAAATAAGCACCCAAAATAAAGCCCAACAAAAAAATATTGTATGTTTGCTTGGACTTATTGACCTAAAATTTTTAATCTTCCAACTTATTTGTGAAAAATGACATTTTTACCCTTAGTATCTTTTTTCATCACACAAATCCATTTGTCTCACATACCCACAAAAATTGTGTGGATCGGGGGACTTGATACGATGTTATGATAACGCTGGACTAACTAATGTTATCTTAACACTATTTTGATCACAAAATATTGTAGCGAAAATAAGCGAACACAATAAGTTATTTTTAAGAAGAATATATAAATATATTCTTCCAAGCCTTAGGCAAAATGATCACTATGTTAATCATAATCTTACAAAAGTATGTTCTCACAACTCGCAAGCTCCTCACTCTTGAAATTGTTCAAACTCAACCACGCAAACAAAGAATGGCTTTTGAATTCTAGCAAGGCTTAGACTTAATTCGCTAAACTAAAAACTTAGAAAAGTAAGACAAATTACACGAGAACTATAGATCTAATCTCTCGGATTCTTTGGCTCTCTTGTCTTGTTATTTGACTTGATGTACTTCATGCCTTTAAATAGATGTATAGATCTTGATGTCCAAGGCATGTCGTACACGTTATTGAATACCTTCAATCTTCCTTGTATATCTATGCTTTCTTCTTTGGTCTTGGTCTTCTATAAAGAGAAGGTTTCCTTAATCACAATGAGTTCTCATTAAGGAAGACTCCTTCTTTAATATACACTTCATCCTTGGAAAGTATCTTCATAGAATCTCCTTTCTTTGTAGCATCCTTCTGGGATTAATCTTCTTTTATTCAATTCAAAACGCGTTTGGGTAATTTAGAAAAGTACGAATATGGAAACATTCGATTCAACTCACGATTAGCTTAAACCTGGAACATTCATAAACAACTATAATCATGGAACTAAATTAATATGTGAATAAAGGAGAAACTCAAAGATATATAAAATATTTCCAGATTGTTCAGTGTTACATTGTTTGTGTTTATTGTTATGATAACACTTCGTAAGCTCAATGTTATGATAACATTTTACAACTTCAGTGCATGATAACATTGTACAACACTTACACTTTCACCCACCATATGTGATTTGTCTTCACTCACATAATTTAAGCCCTAAAATCACAAACACTACAAGAAAAACTCGCATCAGCAACCGCCCAGGCGGTTGCTGATGACCCTATTGCGACCTCCGGGCGGTTGCAAACCGACAGTAGCAGAAACCTCTATCGCTAAATTTTAGCAACCGCAGAGCGGTCACAAAATGTTGTTGTGCAATGTTCGATAATCGCAAATGATAGGTCATCACAAAGGTTAGTGATGGCCAAGTGGTTGCTATTGACCTTGCAACTGCTTGGCGGTTGCTAATTTTCTGGATCACATTAGCAACCGCATGACGGGTGCAAACCTGTTTGGATGTCATTTCGTAGAGGGTGGTTAATAATGTTTAAAAATTAGCAACCGCTCGTCCGTCGCGAATAATATCATAGCATTAGGAATCGGCGGGCAGTCGCTAATAACCTTTAACAGAATAAAAAAAATCGGTAATTTCACAAATTAACGAAATATTATTGTTTGTGATGGACAAATTCAAAATTGTGGAGTTGAGCAAACTAAGAAAATTTTAAGGAAATTAAGATAAGTTAGAAAACTATTGGATTTATTTGAGGAAAAAGTAAAGTGTTTGGTTTTTGTGGATATGTGAAGAAATTTTTATAAGAAGTAAAATTGTTTGAAGATTTTGAAAAAATAATTGAAGGTGTGAAGAAGGAAAGTTGTTGGGTACTTTTTGAAGAATAAAAGAATTTGAATATTTAAAAACTATGATTGAAGAAAGGAAATGAAGAAAAACTAAAGGTGTTGTATTTTTTGATGAAATAATTTTATGTGTATTGAAAATGAGGGTGGAAGAATGAAGCATGTATAGATTTTTGAATGAAACTTTTGAAATTTCCTCCAAAATCCGACAAAATTCGGGTCTTCTGCGACTGCTGGGTGGTCGTAAATATTTCAAATATTTGGAAATTTTGAATTTTCCGCCAAACTGTGGAAAATTTTCGATGGTTGAGTGGTCGCAAATGACTAGTAGCCAAAATTGCGACCGCTCGACCGTCGCAAATACTGTTTGAATGTCATTTGCAACTACCTGGTGGTCGCTAATAACCTTTGAGTATTATTAGTGACCACCGAGAGGTCGCAATTCTGGACAATATATTTTTCCTTTTTTGGTTTCTTTTATTCGATCTTGATGCATTAGAGATTTTTAATGACAAATCTTCTTAATACATGTGAATTGTAATAATATATAATTAGTATACTTTAATTATCCAAGTTATTAACGATTTAACTTTTTTATTTCCTACAACTAATCATACGGAGTTATTATAATCCCCTTGTGTGCGAGTGATATTTGTTCCAAATGTAAGTATAGATGTTATTATAATAATTAATTAGTATCTCATCTAATGATAACGGCTAGTACGATTTGCAACAGCTCGGCGGTCGCAAAAGAGGGTATGTTTCTTATAAATACCCTCTATCATTCACTTTGAGAATTCATTCCAATCTTAGACATTAGTTAAGGTACCCTAAATTTTTTCCTATAACAGCTCTTTTTTCTTTCTTTGCTACGATAATTTGTTATTGTTATGAACGCTAATTTGATTATTTTGGCTGTTGTTCACTAGATATTGTCGTAAACCCAACGAGGGTTGCCGTGCACACAACATACTTGACGACAGGTCTTCTGCGCTTCAACAAGTACGTATATCTTTTTACTTTATTGCTTTCATTATGTTATACCATGTTTGTGACGTTTTATATTGAATATTGTTTAGTAGAATGAATTATAATTATTTGCTGTTTATTTACTTAGATAAATAATAGATTATCGCGCCAATAGATCTTGGATGTACGATAGATTAGATAGCAATGGTTATTTGAAAGATGATTTTGTTGTTGGAGTTCGGACGCTCGTAGAATATGCTTCGCAACAAAGGGACAACTTAGATCTAAACAACCGTCTCAGGTTCCCGTACCAAAAATGCGACAATTTAATTTTTTTTGAACGAAACGTAGTCCTTGATTATCTTCGTAAGTCGGGTTTACGTATTAATATTGGGTTTGGGTGTTGCATGGCGAGTAGGCGACCGGGGCATCTACATCTTATTTATATGAGTCACCCAGCTCACCACCCACTAATATTAACGTAGATAGCCTTGTCCACGTTGATAATTCTTTTAGAGAAGTGGTCGTGGATATGGGTGTCAATTTGTTGATGAAGTGGTGCGTGGAGAAGATCCAAATTCTGATGGGAGGGCGTTCTATGAGTTGATACATCAAGACCATGGACAAAGTTAGTAATTCCGCTCGCGAAAAGTTTTTAAAGTTGTCTAAAGATGATATGGACCCAGATATTGAGAAATTGTTACATGAAACGGATCTCGACATGAATAACATGTTGGCATGCTTGGGGTTAAGGTACACGAGGATCGATCTCTGTACAAATCAATGTTTCTTGTACGATGGCTTGTACGCCAATACAGATTACACCTCGTTCTCAGTATGCAAGGAAGAAAAGTATGAGCGTGGTAGAAAGTCGAGTCGCGAAGAAGAAATTGTGGTACTTTCCTCTAGGTCCCCCGTCTTTAGAGGATGTACTATACTATAGGCACTACAAAGCATCTGACTTGGCATTTGAAGTGTCGCTAGATAACTGATGAAACGATTCACCCAGCTTCAGGCAAGGCATTGAATCACTTTGACCGATAGTATCCACATTTTGCAACAGATCCCAGAAACGTACAACTTGGTTTATTCACGAATGGATTCACACCATTTGGAATATGGAACCAATTACTCATGCTGACCCATGTTTGTTACCCTGTATAACCTCCCTTTCGATCTTTGCATGTGGGCCGATTTCATAGTTTTTAGCCTTGTTATATTGGGACCACAAAGTCCGGGAAAGAACTTTGATGTATTACTGAGACCTTGATTGACAAGCAAATGGCTTGATAGAGCAATGGTTTATGGACGTATGACAACTCTAGAAAGGAAAACTTTCAATTACTAGCGGCCCTGATGTGGACGATCAGCGATTTCCTGGCATATGTAATGTTATCCCAATGGAGTACGCACGGAAAGTTATCGTTCCCATACTGTATGGTGGACACAAAATATTTTACGTTGAAGAATGGTGTAAAGCCATCGTTCTTTGATTGTCATTGTACATTTCTACCAGAACATCATAGGTGGAGGAACAATAAAAAAGAGTTCAACAAAGATGGAGGGGCACCTGAAGCACCTACTCTAAGGAAAACGAGCGATAAAATGAGGGCTATTGTGGATAGTCTCCCACTTGTGGGTTTTGGGCCAAACCCATCTAAGATCTTGGGGTTTGGAAAGATTCCTAATTGGTGTCCCTGGAGCATCTTTTGGGAACTACCTTACTAGTCCACAAACTTGATTCGTCACAATCTAGATGTCATGCAGTGTGAAAAGTATTTTTTTGATTATCATCAACACATTGATGGAAGACACTAAGACAAAGAACAACGCTAGTTCTAGACTAGATTTGCAGATCTTGACTAACCATAAAGAGTTGTTTCTAGTACCAACTGACAGAGGAAATGAAGTTAGAAAGTCGAAGGCAACCTACTGTCTCACGAGGGAGCAAAAGAATAAGGTGCTTGAGTGGTTGATTGGTCTTAAGTCTCTTGAACTTGGGACGATGTCTGCAAAAGCAACAAGAAATGTTGTACGGTATGAAGAGTAATGATTTTCAAGTTTTCATGTAGAGATTGATCCTGATGGCCTTTTGCGACTTCCTAGACCCCAATATTTGGGGCACATTAGTGGAGATTAGTCTGTTTTCAGGGCAATTTGCGCTTCACATGTTTTGTCCACCGATATGGAGAGACTTGAGTAATCAATTGTTGTTACGATGTGCAAGTTGGAGATGATATTTCCTCCACCCTTTTTTGACTCTATGCAGCATTTGGCCATACACCTGTCGTACAAGGCTAAAGTTGGAGGTCCGGTCCACTATAGATGGATGTATCCATTCGAGAGGTACAATATTTAGTTTATTAATAACAATATTGTTTTTATTTATTATTTCTTCCTATAACTAACAATTGTTTTACACATGCGTATGTACGACATTAAAAAATCAGTGTTGAATAAAGTGAAGGTCGAAGGATGTATACCAATTCATACATACTTTCGAAGCTTACCAATTTGTGTTCTCAATATCTGGATATCTCTGTTCAAACCAGATACAGCCGCCTCAACAGGAATGGGACGTTGGAAAGAACGGAGTGGGATGATGAGTTTTCAATATTTCACAAGAGATGGGTGCCAGTAGGAGCATTGAACAAGAAATGACAGTTAACGTCCGTTGAATGGGATCAGATTGAACTTTACACGCTTCTTAATTATTCAGAGCTTGATGAATGGGTCGAGGGAGTTAATGTTATTCATAATCACAATTTAATTAAAACATTCTCTTATCCTTTTTAGTACTAACTTGTTATTTTTGCTTTACTCGGGTTGCTTGAAAAGGAGGAGTGCAGTGGCCTCAGTCCCATGGAAATCCAAACCAAGAGGAACGAAGAGTTTGTGGCATGGTTCAAACTAACGTATTCGAGTGGGCACTACGAGAGAGACACACGAATAGATTCTCTGATCACTCGTCCCGTTGTTACAATGGCAAAGTACGATGGATATATTGTGAATGAGTTCAGATTCTACATAGATATGACGTTGGGCCCAAAGAAAAGTGATTGTAGCTGTGTGTATGTCAAGGGAAACATTGGAGGATCCGACACCACAAGTTGAAAAACATCATACATGTGGAATATTGTGGAGGAAGAAGACCGCTATAGATTGTGCTATTCAAATGTATGTGGTATCATATTCACCAAGGGAATGACGTTCACTCGACGTACAAAGTGGTAAATATTAACCCGCGATGTTCCCTCACCACCAATGAGCCGTTCGTTTTTGCAAACTAAGCTCTACAGGCATACTATACCCCGTAACCAAACTCAACGACAAGCCGCACGGGCCAAAAATGATGGTTGGTTGTACCTACTATTCCAGCTAGGCACATAATCAAAATGTCATCACTAGTGGATTCAAACGAGGACCATGCTGGAATGGCGGAACAAGTTTTACAAGAAAATGAATCTGGGGGTTGAATCTACCTGTAGACATGAGCTAATTTAATATGGATATTCAATTGGGGGTAGGTGAATTTGAGGTGGTTGATGATGTTGGTTCAAACGAGGAGGATGGTGTTGATACCGAAGAAGAGAAAGACGGCGCGATGGATTTGGAGTCAGATGATAGTGTGTATGAGTAGCGAGCGATTATAGTGTAATCATCAGTTTCGTAGATTATAATAGTTAAAAATTATTGTTTGTTAAGTATTTATTTTATGCCTGTAATGTTGTGAAGTGCAATTGAAACAAGCAATCCTATAAGTACACAAAACACAAAAAAAAACATAAAACATTACACAATTCATGAAAAGTACATCATCAACGTAACTTAATTACACTAAGAGTACACAGTTATAACTTAATTACATGAAAATCTACATAAACATAACTTCATTACACTTACAGTACATAGATAGAACTAAATTACATGAAATCTACTTAAACACAACTTCATTACACAAACAGTACATAGATAGAGCTTAATTACACTAACAGATCCACTTAAGTACAAATGAAAAAAAGCTACAACTAGGAAATATCAAATAAAATCCCACTCCTTCTTCTTAGCCTTATCGTCCAGCCCAAAACTACTAGGATCGGTCGCTCCAGCATCATCACCACCATCATCATCCTAATTCATCATCAACACCGTCAACATACTCATCCTCATCATCATCGTACTCAGGCTATACATAGGCGCAGTCGAATAGCTGGGAGTAAATGGATCTCGTATAGTACTGGGCGACGATGGCAACATCGGAAAGGTACTACTGTAGGATCTACGAGCTGAGGCCATGAATCTAGTAAGAAGCGAAGGAGTCTGAGTACTTGTCGCCTTTTGGATGTGATGGGACAAGTTCTCGATATGTTGTAGTAGGAGGTCAACTTTGTGATCAGTACATGTCCTCAACTTTGGTTCTCCGCCTCCAAGTCCTCCATGTAACCATATGTCAAGTCAGGCTCCCTCCTAAAGGGGATAAAAAAGACTTTGGAGCTGCCTTGCTCGGCAAGCCTTTTGCCGTCCCATTCTTCACTCCTTCAAACGATTTATGCCATAAATCAGGATCTATGAAGGCCAGGTAGCATGATTCGGATACCTATCCTTCATCAAGGTGATGTATCGCCCCTATTCATTTTTATAACAATCAGAATATAGATAATAATATGGAAGTTAATAAAATTTGCAAAATTAATAACAAGTATATAATTGATAGTACTTACCCAAATATCCTTGTACGGTCCATCCAGCTAAACATGCCTCGGTCAATCACCTGCATTCTCTCCCTGCACTAGATGTGTATGCTGAAAATGGTACATCTGATCGTGTCGAATATGGGTGTCCTGTCGCGGGTTCGCGTCTGTCTACACATTACAATAAAAAGTACGTTAAACTTTACAAATATAAGACAAAATCTTACGCGTATAAGTCAAAATTTAATAAGACATACCATCCTACGGTGGATCTCCATGTAGCCGATGGATCCATCTACATAAGTGGGAGGTGCAATGGGGCGCTCCTCCAAGGTCAACCCTCCTCTCATATTCATCTGCGCCCTCTCGGCGACCACCCTATGCTCTGGCGACTCACAATGACGTACTTAATCCACCTCCAACTTGTTGTTCATCCAAGTCTTTAGATGACGTGCATACTTGGGATCATCACTCCTCGCTTAGTAATTCTTCTTCGAGTTGTTAATCAACTCCTTTAACCTCTTTTTAGCCTTGTCCCCATATGCTTTATGTGCCTTACGCCGATCGACTTGACAAATCATATATATATATACTACAAATAATTAAGGTTTTTAGATTTTTTAGATATTTTTATAATATAAAATACACTTCCTTAAATAAAATAATTATATAATAACTTCTCACTGTAAATTTCTTCCATGTCTCATCTTTAATCTCTTGAGGAAGCATCTCATAAGCGGGAACAAAGCTCTTCAAGAAATGCCTGATGAGCTATGTGATCGTCATTGAAATCATGTGTCTCTCCTTAAAACCTCTACAACTAGTCAATGTAATGCGACGATGGGCTGTCAGATCCTGAGGTAATAGAACTCCTCTAAGGGTCCCCAAGGAGGACGCTCCTATGTTCCAGTAGATGGTCTTGCTTCTGCAAACCCTGTCGCCCTAATAGTCGGTTTAGCTCCGTTGGACTCAACATATGGTGGTCATGTACACTAGGCCTAGATCCGGACAATGTGCGTGTCGTTTGGCGCATCGATCCTATGGGTTGATCGTCTAGTCCATGAAAAATGTGTCGCTCTGGCAAAGTCCACGTTGTAGATCCACCCTGGGACCTACGAGTCTGGGTCTGGACAAGTGACTTGAATGGATCGCGATGCTGAGAACAGATGAAGGGCTCGAAATCAACACGAGATGAAGTTGAGGTAGCCGAATGAAACTGTATGCGAGGTTCGGCACTACCGCCACCACTTTCCCTCTTCGAAGAGGGGCCACCCCCAATCAAATGCAACGAGCGTGTAGGATCGTCTGACAATGACAACTACGTACTACGTACTAAGTTAGATCATTCCTATGTTATAGAGATTTTCTAAAATATAATTTACTAAGTTATATAGATTCCTTAAAGTCATAGTTTAAAAACCAACAATTTTACGAGTTGCAGAGATTCCTATACCGTCATTTCTGAATTATAGAAATTTCTTAATGGCATCTTCATTTTCAAGTTTTAGAGATTCCTAAAGGTATAAATAATGTTTAAAACCTCATAATTCTACAAGATCTAACAATACCTTAAGGCACAGACGATATTTTATATGCTAAACTAACAATTTTACATTTCAAAATATTATTAAAACATTAAATATAAGATATAAATTGAAGAGGTTGAAAAACTTACAATTTTTGAGTTTGTGACGGTCGGGCAGTTGCAAACGGGGGCGAGTGGTTGCTGGTTTTTTCAGGGGAGGGAGAGAAGTGTGTGTGAGAAATGAGGAAGAGAGGGGAGTATTTATAAAAAATACTCCCTCCAATAGCGACTGCCCAGTAGTCGCTAATGCAGCCCACCAAATTTGGACAACAGCTGGGCAACGCTACCCTCAGTAGCAAACGTTGAGAGCCTTTGGCGAGAATTTATCCCTCCAACGGATAACGACTGTTAGGCAATCTCTATTATGTATAACGACTACCTCGCGGTCGCAATACCTTGCCACCGCCCAGTGGTCGCAATCGGGCAGTTGCAAAAGGTACCTAGTTCTTGTAGTGAAAGCATCCACAATGACAACAGCTATGCAACAATGGGTGACCCGAATGAACGAAGCCCACGCCGCTACTGCCACCGACGCCTCCTCGACTGCTCGCAGTTGTCATTGTTCAACGCGGAATTCGAAGGATAAGGTATTGTGTGGGAGTAATTTTCTAGTCAACCAATGATAATTTAGTCACATACCATAAAATTGAGGAATATTTTGGTCTTTGGGTCTTAATCTTATTAGGGGTATTAATAGTTGGAGGAGGAGGGGAGGGTTCCAATTAATAGTTGCATGATAACTCCGCCACGTGGGCGAATGGGGCTATTAAACTTGAAAATCAAACAAAATTATATCTACGACTATTCATCTTAATTGAACTTTATTGGACAAAGCATACAACTCCTATGTTAAATAAATTTCACATTAAATTATTTGGCACGGGTGGGAGTTGCTTCAATTTATTATTGGCAAGAAGCGAGGCTATTAAAGTATAGTGGTGTTTTTTTCAATTACGTTATATCAAAAGTAATTAGTTGGTTGCATATAGTCCAGGTCCCGTGTTCTTTTGACAATTTGTATACTGGGGCTTATCTTTCAACTGGATCAGACTTATATGGACCTAGTCCATAAGGGAAATTATGGACTGTGTGGTCCTTATTGGTCCTGGTCCCATCTTCAAGCTACACTTTCTATTTAATAAATGATAAATCAAATAAATAACTTTTTAGAATTAATAATTAACCCCAGAAGTTTCACAATTTTCTTTTTCAAGACCACAAATTTGGGAATAGTCCATAACGACCATATCTGGCCCAACATGCTTCTGTACAAATAGTTAAAATCATAATTCAAATAGTACCTCATTTTGACCGGAATACCGTCTGGTATTCCACCAGTTTTTACGAAGACCAACTGCCTCCAACCGCACAATCACAATCGATGGTTCTGGAAATGGTTCCTTCAAGCGGCAGACACCACAATCCTGGTTCGTTTCCTACTCCGGGGTGTAAGAGGTATAACTCAAGATATATGATTGAGATAAAGATGCGTATGCAAGTTTAAGCAAAGCCAGAATTTTATTTATAAGTGGAAACTTATTTATTACATAATAGATAACCCCTTTTGAGAGGAGTTACCTGTTTAGCTACTCATGGTAGCTCTGTTTCTTAAGTACATAAACCTCAAAACTACAAATGGAATAACTATTACAATTCTTGTTTTTAGAATGGAAACTGAATACAATTTTATTTCGTAAAAAAACATAGGATAATGGTCGATCTCTTCTGCTTTCTTCAGCCTGCCTATTTATAGAAGTCCTTCCAGATTTCAAATTCGGACTTCAATTCTTTCTGATGGAGTGGTGCGTTACTGCTTACATATCAACCCATTATCTGTTATGGTCCCTCTACTTTGGCTTGATTCCCGCTAGTGGAGGTGGTCCTCTTCTAAGTCACATGGCCTCTTCACATGGCTCTTTTCTTCTTGTCGGGTCCGCTTTAGAATTTTGTCCTCTTTTTACTTGGTGGAATCTTTCCACATTTTGAGGGGTCCGTCTTGTCACTATCCCAATTGTCTATTTTTTACTGGGAATCCTTTTCCGAATAGAGGTTCCTTCTGGTTTGGGCATTGGGCGCAGATGCGATCTTTCCAATGACCAATATAAGCCATGTTGTAGAACTTCTGGCTTGTTTCTGGTGTGCTCGGAATTTCATTTTTCTGGAATGCTTGCCTTTTTTCTTCGAATATTCCTTTGGCAAACGTTGTGCTCCTGCTCATCATGGTGTTAACCATAAAAGACTCGTTCATTTTCCCCTAAAATATTTTGAACGGATATATAACCTTGTCCATCTCAGTGAGACAGACCCAAAGTCCTCATGCTCTCCTAGTGGTCACTTCATCTTCAGTAATAGGAGAGACTAGGTATTGTCCTTCTGGCGGTGGCCTTGCCAGATCCATCGCCTGCAACTTAGGCCTTTGCGGCTTGATAAAATGAAAGCTGTTGTGAAAGCCTTTTCCAGTAATTTCAAGTCCCGCTGTCAAGAATTTTAACTCCAGGACCTCTCCCCGATCGAATGTATTATTATTCTTCTAGGAATCATACACTCCCTTGACTAGCCATGCTGGTAACTTTGATATTGTGGGAATCTTGGTGATGTGGAGAAGATCGAGGCCAAACAACCAAAGTCATACCATTCTCGTACGCTTTTAGGTTTAGAACCTGGAAGAATCCACATCCTAGGGTATTTTTCTAACCAGTCTGCCAGTGTTTTGCCAGGAATCATCCCAATCCTCGTGCAGAGTTTCTCCCATGTTTTCTGATACTCATGTAGGGGAGAATTCTCAGTTTTCTCGATGATAACCTTAGATTTTCCCGTCATAGGTCTAAGGCTAATTTCCTCTTGTTCAACTTCAATCATGGTTGAATCGTCCAGTGCCTCCGATGTTTCCATCGTTGGATCAATGTTTTCCTCTATGTCTACCTCGAAAGGATTAACACTAGGTCTCGTGTTCGAGGTACTCGAACTTCAGTTTTAAACTTTGATTCGGAGGCATCTCGCATTAATGGACTCATGAGGTTGTTCATAAACTTGTAACATTGTGCATGGAGGCTCTCATGGCACTTCTGACCTTAGAAAGGTCAAGTTCCTATATATGACCAGATGCATTGGCATTAATAATAAGGCCTTCGACCATCTTGTCCAGTTTCTATAAGTTTTCCCTGTGATGTTTCCATCTTGTTAGGATGCTATCAGCTTCATATACCTCCATCTCTCGTCAAAAAATCTGCAAGAATATTCACTTGAGATTTAATCATAACAACATCAAAATCATAGTATTGACATTCAACTTGCCATCTCAGAAGTCTAGCTTTCTAGGGTTTACTTTCTATTTTAACTTTTTAAGAAAGCTTTAACACTCGTATTATCAATTTTTAAAATGAATTTCCTTGCAAGTAAAAACAAAGGCCACCTTTTAAAAGCCTTTCGAACAGCAAAGAATTCATTCTCGTTGATATGCCAACTTGCAGCATCATTATCCGCAAAAAGTCTGATGTAGTGTTTGTACGGAACTTCTCCTTTTGGTTCAACCTTAGTTAAACCGTTGCCCACCAATAATCACTAGCATATGTATATAGAACCAGATCATCTTCATCATTGGGTATTGCTAGTTTGGGGAGGTTTTGACATATGTTCTTTAGCCGTTGTACCGTTCCCCTATGTTCTTCTGTCCATCTAAACTCTGCATCTTTTTTGAGCAATGGACTGAAGACTTTCCTGTAGCTCGCCAGATTGTTAATAAACATTTCAACGAAATTTACTAACCCCGTAAAGCTCTGGAGTTGTTTAACCTCTTTGAGATCATCAAGGAAATCTCGTACCTTTTCAACCAAATGTGTTTGAAGAATGATACCTGATTCATCAATCTCAATCCCAAGAAATTCAATTTTTCTTGTTAGAATTATCGCTTTCTTTTCACATAGCACCAACCCTTCCTGGTGGCATATATTTGAGAATATTCTGAGATGTTGCAGATGTTCCTTAATATTTTTTGATGCTATAAGAATATCATCAACATAAACAAACATGAAACTAAAATAATCTTTGAAGAGATATCCATCTTTCTCTTGTATATTTGTGGCGCATTTGCTAAACCCATAGGTAGCACATTCCAAATATAATGTCCTTGTGGGGTGGATAAGGCCGTGTATTTCTTGCTTTCTTCCTCCATATTAATCTGATAAAACCCCGATTTATAATCAAACTTTGAGAAGACCTTTGCATTTTGAACGCAGTTGATCAGGTGTTCTCGACTTGAGATATAAAATCCATCGAACTCCAACATTTTGTTGATCCCTTGATAATTGATGACCAATCTTGGTTTTCCTATTTTGATTTCTCCATGATTTTGTACCAAAAATCTCGGACTGCTATATGGAGAAACTCCTGGTGAGATGAGCTTAAGGTCCAAGTGTTCCTTAAGAATTTTTTGCATATCCTTTCTATCACTCTGGTTCATGAGGATATGCTTGTATCTTACGAACTCATTCTCTTTTTCTTTCCTGACTTTTAAGGATGCTTTGAGCTCGTTTTTGCTCTACCATGCCAAAGGATATTCGTTGAAGTCTCTTCGGATGTTGGTTTTGACATCTTCCAGCGAGATTTTCTCTCCAGCAGTGATGTCTGGCTGAGGACCCTTTTCTAGGCTGGCTTTTAGGATCTCTATCGTTTTATTTTTGATCATTTCCTCGTTTAAGCCTCATAGGCTTTCAACTCTTAGTTGAAGGATTGCATTGCCATATTTTCTTTGGTCCTTCATTTTTGGGTGTCAAAGTTTTCCTTCATTACCACCACGCTTGTTGCGAAATGTAATGGGCATTTTCCTGTAAAATGCATGACGTAATCGTTGAACCATAATCTTTTGATCACAAAGGGCTGTGAAAATAAGTCTTCGTGTCTCGTTCTCCTGTGTGAAACACTTGAACGTTTGTAGGAAATTGTTTCCCAGCAGAATGTCTGCTCATGTATCATGAAAATAAATTGGGGGCATCTTAACTTTGTACCATGGGGTACCTCCTGCTTCGCCAATTAGGATTTCTGCTTGTCTCATCCCTCATTTGAAGAGGATAATCTTTTTATAGAAATCTCTTCCTGGGACTACTGGTAATTTCTCCTCAATGTCTTTTGGAAAATTCCTGGTTAGCTGTGCATATGCTTGCCCTTGAATCAATGTAGGCGGCAAAATACTCAGCTCAATATTTCTCATATAAGATCCCAATTGAGATGTATATGGAGAATGGACGGGTAATCATCGAAATCTGTATCTTTTTCCTTCCACCGTGAATTCCATTCCGTCTGGTAACCTTTCCCAAGGTTTGTGTTCCTCAAGAAATTCCAACCCTAGAAGTAATTGTTCTTGGCTCTTTCCTGCAAGTCCTCCAATGGTAAAGTCAATTCCACCTATTTTTAGGTTTCCTTGATATCTACCCACCAATGGCTGCTTTAGGTAATACAAGGCATCACGCGGTAAAGTATTATCCTTTTGGGTGATGTCAAAATTACATCAACCGCGCGCTATCCTCCTAAATATTGGAGTTCTCCTTTGGTTGTAAACCTGCTTAAATCGAAGCCAACTTCAACCATCGATTTATTTCCACATGTTAGGCTGTGCATCATATTTTCATGGAATGAGACTCTCCTGGGCTCGAATTTCATACTAGTGTTTTTGTTAAACACTTGTTGATCTCTTATGATCATATCCATCTCATGAATATGTGCTAGATCGGAAATTTCTGGTTTGACAGCATGAGCCACTTTTTCAAAGATTTCTGGTATCTCTACAAACTCTTTCCTTCGGAAAAGATTGGAATGATGAGTATTGGAGAGGGCATATGAAATAATGTAAGTGATATAGTATGGCCTATTCCCTTCTTTCATCAACTCCTTGTTTTTGAAATTTGGTGGAGGATAAAAACCCTGTTAAAATCTCGATCTACTAGATTATAGGCAATCTTTGAATAAATGAATGTTTCCACTTTCCCAGCAAATAGATTTCCTGATATTCTTCCAAGACAGACATCTCGTAGGTTCTGTATTCTTTTGTCAAAGATAGCTATATCAATCGGCGAATTGATCCCATCTTTGAATGTTGCTTTGATCAAGATTCTTATGGCCCCAGTATGGATCCATGACATCTTTTGAGCAACCTCTCTACTGTGCCGACTTTGCTCCTCCTTAATTTCGTTCATAGAAACCAATTGCATTTCCATCACAGTACTTGTTAGTTCCATCGGGATTGCTATTTCTGCTGTCGTAACTTTGTAGATGATGTGATGCTTTCTTTACCAGAGGCTTAGCTGTGCTAAGGCTCTTTCCATTTTTTCGATAGTGAAACTGTCATAAACGTGGAGTTTCAGATCCTCTTCATGATTCTCATCAATCCTTTGTGAGATATGCTCGTATGTGAAAAGAACCCAGACATATCTTCTTGCACTTCCTGACGGAAGATTTCCTCGTCTTTAGTTTGATTTTGATTCTCATTCCGAAGACTCATCTTGACACTCATCTTCTTAGTATATACTTTCGTGTGAAGGAATATCTTCAAACTGGTGTACTTATACGAGGTCTTGATAGTAGACAACTTCTTCAATTTCTGGTGTTGCCTCAAACTGTCTAATGCCTCTCTTTTGATTCTCGGGGCAGTAGATCGAGATGTGTCCCTTAGACACACATGTCCAATAATTGCAGTCTTTGCCCGTCTGAAAGTTTTTCTTGTTGGCATTCTTCTTGTGCTTCCATGGATAGAAGTTGTTCGTCCTCGATTAGGTCCTGATCTTTGGCCCGATTTGTAACTGCGAGCCTTTTATTTTGACCAGAATCTCCTCGGTCTCCATGAAGACCTTTTGGGGAAGCTTCCTCCTCTTCGTTCATGGGATGATCTCTATGTTTCCTCCGTTTATGCTTTTGAGGAGTTCCTGTGACTTTAAGAAGGTCATTATTGAGCAACAAAGGCAAACTGATTTATTGATTCCTTGCGGTCTCTTGTAATTCTTTTGGATTGCTGCCTTCTGGCACCATTCGCTCAGTTTATCCTTGAGAAATGACATCCGTCGAGCTATGGTGTCCATTGCTCCTGGTGTATATTCGCGTAGCAGAATTTCCCTCCATAGGCATGGTATCTTTGCAAAGAACAAAGGGATCACCGTGTCTTCACTAATTCGGCTTTTATATTTGTACTCGGTATAGAGTTTGATGTATAAATCGACGTTACACATATCATGCAACTCTAATCTATACAACGTTTGCTCATATCTCTTGGCTCTATCTCGATCGCCTCCTCATGTCTCGGGGTCAACAAAGTACCCTTATCTAATAAAGTACATTTTGAATAGCCTAGCCATTCTATCTACGATCTCCTTGAGGTACTCTCCGGCTAACACGCCTTCTGGAGCTGCGTATTCCCAACCAAGTTTAATCGATCCTTCGATGCTCATTTGTAGCATCATTATAAACCCTTTTTGTTGCGTTCTAATGTTACCGTTGCAATCCTCATGGCCGACGCCCATTCATCGATTAACGTTTCTCGGTTCTAAAATCTAATATGTTCAAATTAAGCATAAGTCCATAAGGATGTATTGGATATAACTGAGACCTTTCATATGGTGTCCCATGGATTTCTGGTCTTCGAATACGTGATCTAGTTTCTGATACTGGAAGAACATATCCAGCAACAAAGTCACCTTGGTGTGTAATGGGTTCATCTTGAATTGGATTATTGGATCCAAGGCTCTCGGTTATCGTCGAAAATCCATGTGGAGGATTCTGTGCTGAGACTATTGTTCCTTCTACTTTTTTAACATTTACGAGTTTTAATCCCGAAAATGATTCCGCGAGATCAGAGAGATCTTGCAGGTCACCGTAATTAATCTCGTCCAGATTGATTCTAGACATTCCTTCTCCTTATTAAGGCTTTTAGTTTCTCGTTGCTTGTTAGTTCTCGGTGAACTTGTACCGCCTTGCCCTTTTGATGTAATAAGGGTTCTCTTCCGAAAGATGGTGGTAACCATCCTCCTCTACTTTTTCCTGATGAGCTTGGCTGGGCCTCTAAATTCTTCACACGCCATTGGACATCTTGAAGGTTCTCAAGAATTTCCTTCTGATGTTTCGCCATGGTTTCTATCTGGATCTGAAAGTTTTGAAGGTGCTCGGGTATATGGTATTGATGATTACCATGTGTCTGAATTGTCTTCTGGATCTCTCTAAGGTCTAAGGATAACTTAGAGCCATCCGTCTCGATTTCATAGATTACTCATCTTGTTGATAGGATTTTACTATCATTATAATTCTTTTCTTATTTCATGTTTTCTAATTTCTCGGAAAACTTTTTGTTGAGAATATATCTCGAACTTTCGTTCGGATTCTTATTTTAAATTTACTACTCTCTCTAGGTAATTAAATATTATTATATTAAATAAATTTTCACTTTAAATAAATAAAATCTAGACTCTGATACCAATTTTGTATGCCTTTATAAAGAAAACTTTGTTAGAGTCTCCATATAATTTTTACAAAGTAAAAGATTAAATTTATTATCTTTTAAAGTCAAGGGGCTAAAAGACAAAATTGGTGACAAAGGACCAAAAGGTTCATAAGGAACTTGTGCACCTGTCCATATAAGTTTTTTCCCTTCCAACTCCCGTGAGTTAACGTAAAAAAGTCTTACCTGTAAGTCGCAAGCACACCCCTGTAAAATTAAGTAGATTTCTCACTCCAGGCAAGGCATACTTCAAGAACCTAGTTAGTTGGTAGTTAAACAATTAGCTATCAGGTCTAGTGGATGCATGAACCCAGTTCACTTATAGACCAAAGAAAATGAATTGGGGAATAATAACTTACCTTTTAGTTTAGGCTTTCGGCAAATTACCTAGATCCTAATGTTATGTTAAGTTAGGTGTCACGTATAAATTGGCCAACTAACTTCTTGTGGTATCAAAAGTTGTCATTTTACACACAAAAAAAAAATTTATTACTACTAAGGGTATTTTGGTATTTCAATACAAACTTTGCAATACAATTTTTTTAAAAATGTGGTGTGCCAACTTTTGGGAGATAATTGGCCAACTCATATTTCACAAGAATATAATTTACCAATTTAGCATAAACATGATCTATGAAAAAGTACACTTATATGTTCACGTTCCAAAATTATAATAAATCACATTTGCGTGTTCCTAAATTGTTAATTAAACAAAGCGAGATGATTTTTGTCATCAACTAGTTATATATTAATTTTGTTCCACACACAAAATAATATATGTGAGTCCAAATTAATGATGCTTTATTTTAGTTCATATGATGCACCGATACCGAGACTAAGTCAGGCTATACAGATTCAGATACCGATACCAGTACTAACGTATCTGATACGCCACGTGGCGTATCCTTTAATTTTAAAAATAAAAAAAATCTCGTTACGAATCCGATACGCTTTTTTAGGCGTATCGGAACTATTGTGGGTCTTTTTTAAAAAAAAATAATGGTCGAGTATCGAACATCTTGATTTTGTAATATTACAACAAACTTGTTAACTTTTTGTTTAGCTTGTTAGTCATTTTTTTTTTTGTCGGCTTTAACCTGTTAGTCATAATTCACCTTTGTATGTTTTCTTTTAGTTTCGATGCATGACTTTCTTTAATGTTAAACATTTTTTTGTGTATTTTCAATTTTTCTTGTTTAAGTTTTAAATTTCATTGTTTGTTAAAAATAAAAGACACACATAATAAATATTAATAATTTATTATATATAGACATATCTTTGCCTTATCAGTATCCGCTGTTTTTAAAAAATATCGTATCGACGTATTTGTATCGTACCGTATTGATATCGCCGTATCGAAACCCGTGCAACATAAGTTTAGTTCATTTGATAAATGGAGCAGGCATAATAATTATAAGGGTTTAAATGCAGTAAACACTCCAACTTTTTACATTCTTTCTAGGGATCGCCTCTAGCGTAGCGAAAGTTGCGTTAAATCCCCAAACCTATTGATAGATTGATTAATATAACTTTTGATTCGCTAAGATAAGAGAAAATAGGTATGTGGTTAACTGTTAACCCTAATTATTATCAAGTAAGTGGGAAATTAGATGTTGGTCACAAGAGTTGTGCTCTCGAGCCATACAAAATCCGACACGTGGAAACCATTACTTTTGATGAATTTCTTTTTTTCTTCAGATTTGCTTTGTGACCAACCACTCACAAATTGACACCTGTAAACTTCATACCTGATAACCCAACTATGGTTAGAATCAGATTTTGAATTTTTTGAATTTCAAATTGGGTTAACTCTCCAAAGTCCAACCCTACTAATCTGCCGCTCATTTCATCTCTTTCCTCTCTCTCTCTCTCTCTCTCTCTCTCTCTCTCTCTCTCTCTCTCTCTCTCTCTCTCTCTCTCTCTCTCTCTCACACACACACACACACACACACACACACACACACACACACACACACACACATCGTCTTTCTCATTCCTCATCTTCCTCCAAAATCCATGGCGGACAGCCGTGAAGCGGTTATCCATCCGTTCTCTTTCTTCAACGGCGCACTGTGGACGTAGCACTGTAGCAGCAGCGCTCATTTCTTTCTTCCTCCACGGTGGACGGGGGATCTAGGTTTTTTGTACGAGTGTCCGTCTAAAGCAGAGCAACAAAGGAGATTTCTAAACGAACGCCTCAACCACCATCGATGGAAATATTACGCTTCTAAATGAGTTTTGCAGTGATGGGTTTTATTCTGTAGTTCTGTTGGTACAAGTACAGTATTATTTTGTGGATTTTTCTTCCATCAATTATCAAAGATGGAGTGATGGACTGGGTCTTGGGCAGCGGACCTCACATCCACCTCAGGAACTTGACTGCAAGTGTCTTTTAGAATGAAGAGTTTACCCCCATTTGTAAATTCAGTTTAGTTTAATTTACTATCCATAATTTTGGTAATTATTGAATTGTAATATTTCTTACTTAATAATTTTAGATAGTTTGTATTGTCCTATAACTTATTCTCTAATGATCTGTATATTGCACATTTCTGTTTTTGCATATCTCCGCATTTGAACACAAATTTCTGTTGCTTAGTGTTTACAATTAGTGGTTTTGAAGGCGTACTGAGGAAGCATATGTGTATACTATTTAGATACAACATATGCATCAGAACTGTTCTTTTGTAGAAATACACTCATTTCCTGTCATCTAATTTTATTGTTCTTTCCATGTGTACTTGCAAGAATCTGATACGGCCCAAGATGAAGGCCGTAGGGTTTACTTGTTAGGAAATTAGTTTATTAAGTTATGTTATTCTTATATTAGGAGTCTTATGTTAGTCTTAGATTAGGAATCTTTATTTAATTAGAGTAGTATTAGATTTCTATTTCCTTTAGTAGTCTAGGTTTATTTGGTATGGGTTTATTAGTATTAGTATAAATAGTCCAAGTCTTGTAACTTTTATTCATTCAGAAAATAAGTAAAAGTTTAGTTCTCTTAAATTTTGTCTCTCTTCTCCCCCAAATAATTCTTGGAGCTCGTTCTAGCTCGAATAGAACCCTATCCCTAACAATTGGTGCTTTCATCTTTTGAACTCACTATATCAAAAAAAAAAAAAAATTTAAAAAATCATGGAGGTTTTGCTCTCAAAGACGCTACAATCCGTGGATGAGAAATTGTCGAAACTTATGGAAGCAATGAGAAATTACAATGGCTTATTGTCAAAGATTGACAGAGATTTGAGTGCACGTTCACAAAATCCTCCACCACTACAACTGCCGCCTCCACCGCCACCAACATCGCCGCCGTCGTCAACAATCTGCAACACTCAAGATGTTGATTTTGAAGTTTTGTTCGAAAAACCAAAGGGGTCCACAAAACTTAAGACCAACGTGGGAATACTGAGATTCAACGTCAACAGGGCAATCTTACCACAACCTCACATTAAAACTAAAAAAGTCTTGTTTTTTCTTGCACGGAATAAACGCCATTCAAAGATGGTGAGCCATAGCAACAAACTGATGATTTTTCATGCTGATTATAAAGAAATAGTGACTGTGAATTGGAGAAAACGGAAAAAATGTCTTGAGGACAAGACCCTGTTAAGGGGGAAGGATTGATACGGCCCAAGATGAAGGTCGTAGGGTTTACTTGTTAGGAAATTAGTTTATTAAGTTATGTTATTCTTATATTAGGAGTCTTATGTTAGTCTTAGATTAGGAATCTTTATTTAATTAGAGTAGTATTAGATTTCTATTTCCTTTAGTAGTCTAGGTTTATTTGGTATGGGTTTATTAGTATTAGTATAAATAGTCCAAGTCTTGTAACTTTTATTCATTCAGAAAATAAGTAAAAGTTTAGTTCTCTTAAATTTTGTCTCTCTTCTCCCCCAAATAATTCTTGGAGCTCGTTCTAGCTCGAATAGAACCCTATCCCTAACAGAATCTCTATTTTTTTTGTAGTATTATGGTTGGTAATAGATGCTTCAGTTCAGAAGCATTTTTCTTTTGTACCAAAATGTTACAACTCATGAGCTTTCAATTTGTAATGGATTTATGGATATTACATGCTGATTTTTTTTACTTCTGTTGATTACATGTTGAATTTTTCAATAGAAAGAAACAAAATAACATTGTTTAAATGACCAACAAATGTCATCACCTACTGTTCTGTACTTCTGTTGAGACCAACAAATATCAACTAAATAAAGGTGCAATTTTGCTCTCAGTTCTCAACAGAACAATGAGCCAAAAAGTTATCAACTTTTCTTTTTTCTTCCTTTTCTTATTCTACAAAATATTAATTGCTGATAATAAAGGCAAAACAAGAAAAGTGAAAAAATTACTAGAACTAGTTAAATGATTTCACATCCAGACTTACTAAATAATGAGTTATAATATCATTTGTTGAACAAACAACAATAACCAAAACATGCTAGTCAAAAATTAAGCTAGCTAAATAGTTTACATAGTCAACCAAGGAAGAGTAACAAAATGTGCTAGTCCAAAAGTAGACTTCAGTAAACCAAAGTCTCATGATCTCCTCTTATCCAAACCAATTGTATCATGTACCATTTGGAGAATAATGATCAAAAGTTCCCTACAAAATAATAAGTAAAAATTATATGCATGTCATGAACATAAAAACCAAAAAAAAATATGTATTCTAACAACATACATTGGGAAAAAACTCATGGAATTGAGAATGAAGAGTTGGTTGGAAATGTTGGTTTTGTTGCGCAATAGTTCCTTGTGATGGACAATTTCCTTCATTTCTTTGTGAACTTTGAGTCTTTTGATTTGTCCTTCCTATAAATGTATACACGATCAATAGTAATATAATAAAGTTAAAATAATTAAATAAAATATTTAAAAGCAACAAATCTTACTTGAACTCTCGGCTTTGCCTTTTCCTCTCTATCATCATCAACTTCCATGTTCCAATAAAACTCATATGCATCTCTTGGTATGAACCCCACTTTGTCTCGCCCTTGTGCCATATTTTCTAACAAGCGAATTGAATTGGCAACTGATATTCTAGATTTAATCATTGCAATTAAAACTATTTGTTGCTCATCTGTAATATCTCGACCAGATCTTAACAAGTATGTTTGATCCGCATCATACATGTCGTGTGTATGCTCTTTATCAAATTTCGCCACCTGCCATGGACCACCTTTCATTCTTGTAATTTTTAGTTGCGCCTTACAATCACACCTTGATGATGGTTTCGATAAATAGGTACCCTGTTTTTTGATCGCTTTTCATCTTTCTTACCTTCACAAGAGCACACAAAAAACTTTGCTTGTATCTCACCACTACCGTCTACAAACTTCACATTTTTGCCCCGTCTTATGCTAAAGCCTTTAGCTAAAGCATATTCGCAATATAATGCATAGGCCACATTCTCATTCTTAACAAATTGGCCTAGTTCTAATCGACTTTCTAGTTCTTCAATTGACCAATTATTAGAAGTTACCTCTTTTACTACTTGTGCTTCTTCATCAGCCATAGAAGATCCATCAAATGCTACTTCTTCTTCGCAATTTAAATCTACAAAAAACATAAAATTATGAATATATGAAGTTACTTATATTAACTTTTGTAAATCAAGTAATATTATACTATACCTGGAACCTCATCAAGGTTATGGATGAAAGATGAAGATGTTGGATGATTTTCCATTATACACCAACAACTACACGATAAATTATTGAGTGGGTCAGTTTAATGATTTTCTTAACAAGAACAGAATGTAAAACATATATAAAGAAAGAAAAAGTAAGATACAAAATTAAGAATTTATCTATTCTTTTTTACTTTAATTTATTATATACTCTCTGAAACATATATGAACATAACATGAAACATATATGAAGAAGGAAAAAGTAAGATATAAAGTTAATAATTCATCATTTATTTTCTACTTTAATTTATTAAACACTATCTGTATCACCTATAATAAACATATTCTACAAATAAAGTGTTGATTATGTGTTGTAGCTTAGCAATTGAAAGCAGAACCACACTCTTATAATGTACATCCCATTTATATAAGAAGAAAAGTTAAAAAAATGTACCATCACCACAGCGGCGGCAGCAACACAGGAGGGCGGCGGTCGGCGGGGAGTGGTGGCAGGCGGCAATCTAAGGTAGTTTTTGAAAAATGGGAGGGAGATTTTGAGAAAATAGAAAATAGTTAAACCTGCGGCTCTTAGAGTAAAAAAAAAAAAGTTAAACCCTAATTAATTAAATTTTCTTTTATTTTTCTGACTAAATTAGTGTTAACCATAGTTGGGTTATCAGATATGAAGTTTACAGGTGTCAGTTTGTGAGTGGTTGGTCACAAAGCAAATCTGAAGAAAAAAATAAATTCATCAAAAGTAATGGTTTTCACGTGTCGGATTTTGTATGGCTCGAGAGCACAGCTCTTGTGACCAGCATCTAATTTCCCCAAGTTTCATAAATTTGGTATTGCAGCCCATGCATCCACCTACAGATAATTGGGTCCCTTCTATTTTTATAATTTTTTACTGCCACAGCTCATAACATACATCGTCAATATCTCGAGCCCTGAATCCTAGTCAACCAACTGTAGGTTTGTAATAATCCAGTCAAACGCCATTATAATTAATAGCACCAGACAGCAGATCCAAGAACATTATATATATTAGATGCCCGCGGTTCAGTTCTAGCACGTATTGCTCTCGATCAACATGTCAAACCTAAGGTAAGCAATTAGTTTTATTTCAATATATCAATCGCTCCACTTGTCAATTTCTTTCGGTCGTCAAACTTCTCGCTAACACACAAGTAATAAAACTTTAATTAATATCTTATTCGATCAGGTTGGAAGACAAAGTCGCAATCATAACTGGGGGCGCCAGCGGCATTGGCGCCGCCGCAACAAGACTATTCGTCGAACACGGCGCCTCCGTGATAATCGCCGACATCCAAGAAGATTTAGCCCTTCAACTCATCTCGTCAATAAACTCCACTGACGATAAGGTAAGCTACCACCACTGCGACGTGAAAGATGAGAAACAAGTCGCGTCCACCGTTCTCTACGCTCTAGAGAAATACGGCACCCTCGACATCATGTTCAGCAATGCAGGCATCATAGGATCCATAACGAGCATACTAGATCTGGACCTCGAAGGTTTAGACAATGTTTTAGCAATAAACGTGCGTGGCGTGGCGGCCACGATAAAGCACGCAGCACGCGCCATGGTGGAGAGGAATATAAAGGGATCGATTATCTGCACGAGCAGCGTTGCGGGATGCATCGGCGGGGCAGGGCCGCACAGTTATTCGGCTTCAAAGCACGCGGTGGTAGGGTTGGTGAAGAGCGCGTGTGGGGAGTTGGGCGCGCGTGGGATTAGGGTGAATTGCATTTCGCCGTTTGGCGTGGCGACGCCCCTGGCGTGTAACTCGTACGGATTGAAGGAGAGTGAAGTGGAGGCTAATACCAGCGCGTTGGGTAATTTGAAGGGAATCGTGTTGACGGCTAAGCGCGTGGCGGAGGCGGCGCTGTTCTTGGCTTCCGACGAGTCCGCTTATGTGAGCGGGCAGAACTTGGCGGTTGACGGCGGGTTTACGGTCGTTAGTCACAGTTACTCTTCCTTCTGAATAATTTGTGTTGCAAAGTTTCAGAGAGTTTGGTCAACGGCGCTGCCAAGCCCATGTGCGTGCTGTATAACGTGCACCTTTAATGTGTTATGCTCTCTGTAATAATATGCTTCTAGATACATGGAATTTTCTATTATTGAAATATAAATTGGTCAACTTCCGGAGCCATTTCTCTTGATGTACATGTACATACCTTTCTTCACACTTCAACAGACCTCTCTCCCTTAAGAAATATATATTTATGAGAGTGCCGTGTTTTGTGAGAGTGGCCCATGGGAGCCTGATCGAGTTTAAGGCCTACGTCGATGCCAAAATGTGCTCTTAGATGGACAAAATAAGCTACCATTGTGCCATCTCTAATTAAAATTGACATACTTTAATTCACAAAAGCCTTGTACTTTTATTTAATTGGCATAGTGCACCAAAATTGTTTTTTACTCTTATATATAGTAATTTTATTTATTTTAAACTTTTATTTCATAATTAAATTGATTCATGTTTTTGGTAAATCTAGAAACAATATGAATCTCTTAAATTTTAATTCATAACTTTTGCCTTTGTTAACAATCTCATTAAAATAAAAATTTCTCTTGAATTGATATATTTATTGTACTTAAAAAAAACACAATTTCCTTCATAACCTTCCTAATAAATAATATTATTCTTATAAACTAAAATATCAAAAGATAATAATTTCAAAACATGTCTAGTTATGTTTTCATAATTATAATTGCCTAATAATATTGAAAAGAAAATCTAAAACACAAAAACAAAAAATAAATAAATAACCAAATAACTCTAATAGCGTGTTTGGTTCGAGAGATTAAGTGAGATAACATGTCTTATTTGACTTAGTAACATGTGTCGAGATTGTTTTTTGGGTTTTTTTTTAAAGTGCAACCCGATACTGTAGCACCTAATACCGGGTATTATAATCGCTCCCCCCCCCCCCCATTATATAATCTCGCATTTTGACCATAAAGTCGACCCGAGTTAAATGACATTTATTGCCCCCTAAATTGAAATCGTTGTAGCACTTTTGAAGATTGTTACCCTAGTTGTAACAACTTCACACAAACAACAAACACAAAAACTTCATCAAAATTAAAATATTCTTCCTAAAATTGCAGCCAAAAAATTGGGTGGGCGATTTTTGGCGAAACCCTAGTCTCTTGCACCATTATTCAACGCGATTCGTCAACCATCACGTCAAGAAGTGTTCTTCTTCGTGTTCTCATTTGATTTTACTGCAATTTTGTGACCTTTTTCTCGTGTTTAACGTATTTTATTTCTCATCGCAGTAGGTGGAGCAATTCAAGTTGGGGATTTTTGGCATAATCCCTGCTACACACTCTGAGACATTTGAAGGTTGGTCTGGTTTTTATGAATGTTATTGATTATTCTGCATTCAAATCGTTTGTGAATTTGGGGGTTAGGGTTTCGAATTGAGGTTTTCAGAAAATGTGTTATTTTTTTCGTTGTAGGATATTAATACAATCAAAATTGAGCTTGGGTTATGGTTTGTGATTGGTTTTTAGTTACTTTGATTTGACCAATGCCTGTCCCTCGGCTTGAGCAGTTATTTTTTATAGTGACGTGTAATTACTTGTAATTTTTGTGCTTTTGTGTTGAGCCGTGAGATGATTGATTTATCTTGCATTGCAATATTATGTTGTGCCATTTCGAATTAGCTATTTACCATTACCAGTAGCATAGTAGTGTAAATGATTGTGTAAATACATAACATAGTATCGTATTCATTCCCATTTTTGGTGGTTGGTATGCACCAGATGGAGCCTTGGAGGAAAAAACTTGATTTTAATGTTGTTGTAACTTGTTATTTTGCACATGTACATGTGTTTATGTTCATGGTCATTATGCACAATCATGAATGAAGAATAGGTAACCGTCGCCGGAGGGGCATTAGATATAGTTTGCTGGATAAGATTGATTATCTTCATGGGTACATGAATTTGATCACCACTGATAACGACGTGAACTGTATTACACAACTACGAGTGGACCGTAGTTGTTTCTTGAGACTATGTTGGTTACTAAAGGAGGTTGGGGGATTGCGGGACGAGAAGTATGTGACGCTGTGCGAACAAGTGTCAATGTTTTTGAAGATATTGGCACATCACGATACCGCGAGATGGGACTAAACTGGAAGATGTCTGGCCAAACGGTGAGCCGGTATTTTTGACGTACCCTTGATGCTTTGTTAAAGACGAGTTCGCTAATGCTAGATATACCAAAGCCAATTACTAAAGAGAATGACGATTGTTACGATCTATTGGAGTATTTCAAGGTAATTAGTTGATCTCTATGCATTCGTTTTCCTTAATTTTCTTACATATTGTTGGAGTAAGATGTACTAATCAATATAAGTATTTACAAGGATGCTTGGGTGCATTGGAATGTACTATGATTGACGTAACTGTACCCACTGGTGATCAGATTAAGTATCGGCCAAGGAAGAGTAAGGTGCAAGTAAACTTGTAAGGCGTATCCGATACGGAGATGCAATTCGTCTATTTTTAGTATGGGTGGGAAAGGTCGCCGACCGATGGGAGGGTTCTAAGAGATGCCATCTACATGCCTCTACCAAATGATTTCGGGGTACAACAAGGTGCATAGTCTCGAATCTCGTCCTCTATTTATGTCCATTCATATCAAAGAATATTTATATGTTTTATTAACCTTTATATACTTTTGTAGGTAACTACTACCTTGTGGATGCGGGGTATGCCAACTGTGATGGGTTGGGTTCCTATCACCGTACTGTGGCCGGAGGTATCACTTGAAAAATTGGGGAAATGGTTGCGGTTGTTCCTCAAAATCACAAGGAGTTGTTCAACATGCGACATGCAAGAGCACGGAGCATAATGGAGAGCATTTGCTGCTAAACTGAAAAATCAATGGAAGATTTTGAAACGAGCATCGTGCTATCTATTGAAAACACAGAAAAAGTGCGTAATTGTTGGCGCACTACTAAACAACTTCATAAATGCTCAAATGCCCATCTTTCCGTTTGATGACTCCTCTGTCCAATGACGATGATGATCTACCGACTAACTTCGTAGAGGGAATGCAAAACACCCATGTATGGAGCAATTATTGTGAAGAGATAACCATGAAGATGTGTAATGACTGGTGTGCAACACGTCGCCGAACCCATTGATTGCACATCAGTGTCTTGTTTGACTTTATTTAACTAATTTGTGAGGTTCTTTTGTAATGGGCTTGTGGGAGGAGAGGGGATACGTTAGGTTTTAAGAGGAACTATTTCCGTTGAGTTGGTGTGTCGTGTAACGTGGAGCAATGTTTGTTTGGATTTTGTGTTTGTGCTTGGAATACAATTGTTTTAATTATATGCCTATGATAGATTGATTGTTGATAAGTGACAACTTCTTGAGTGTGTTTTTTCATTGGGATTATTGTTTAAGGAGTGTGTATCTATTATGGAATCATTCGTTGGTATTGACTGTGTGACAATTGGTTTCGGGTATGGTTGCATCTAGTTGCAACTTTGCTCATGTTATGCCTGCCCCCGAGGCAAAAAAACCAAAGGGAGTCATCGAGCATGGACCCGAAAGGAAGAAGTTGCTCTCATTTCAATGCTGAAAGAACATAAGGGTCAGGGCTACAAGATTGACAACTTTTTCAGAGCAGGATACCTAGAGAAGTTGGAAAAAGCAATTAAAGTAATTCTACCCAGCATGACGTTGAAGGCCACTCCACAAATCAAGTACAAGATGATAGTTTAGAAGAAGACATTCCATCACCTATACCAGATATTTGACGGGAGTGGAGGAAGAGCATGGTTGAATGAGGACACATAAACAATATAATACTCATCATAGGACTGATGGAAGGATTACGTCAAGGTACGATAAGATTTCCTACTAAGTTAATCGTATATAATGTTGAAAAACATCGCATGCTATATTTTGTTAATTAATTTATCTTCTGGAATTCACGTAGGTGCATCCTTACTGTGAGGTTTATTTGAACAAGGTCTTTCGGTACTACGATAACTGTTGGAGGTGCTCGGCAATGATACGGCAACGGGGCACAGTATATTAGCGCTAGTGTACAGGATGACATGAACAATATGGATGATGGCACCAGAGCCTACACAAATCGACCAACTTCAGGCCCCAATGAGAGCACCCAGCTTGAGCTAGTGTATGTGGACGTTGACAAGGACGAAGGCAAAGGTGAGAAAAACGAGCCTACAAGATCTGCCCCTACCCATGTCTTAGCGATGTATACCCCTACGCATCTCCTCAAACTAATTAAAAAGTAGAAAGGATTAAAACACCAGAGAAACGTAAACGGTGCCAACTCTTCGGCTCTCGAGGTACCTGAATACGTGGACGAGTTCATGAACAAGAGAAATAAAACCAAGGAGTGAACAACAAGCATGGTGGTTCAGCCAAAGGTTGTAGAGAAAGATCCAGCCACTACACAGCGTAAAAGTTTGTATGTCATTCTCTTGGAGGTGCAAGTCTTTGAGGAGGACGAGAGGATTGAGCTCCTACACAAACTTGCACATTCAAAAGAGGATGTCGATATCTTTGTGGCACTTTCTAAACTGTCCCGTGGCAGGTACTTGAGGGTTCTAGCGAAAAGAATGGGAGGAAAGTTAGGCGAAAGGGTCTAGGTTCTTTGGTTTGCTTGAAGTACTTCCTGAACAATTTTATTTAGTAAGTTATTGTACGATTTCTTAGCATGGGTCAGCTTATTTAAATACTATTGGGTTTGGTTGGGCTACTTGAATGCAATTGATTTTGAGGTTGGCGGTAAGGTTATATGTCTTTTGATCAGGCCATGATGTTTGGAACACTTAATTTTGTTGGTTTGCTTTAGGCCATCCAGTGATTGTTAACTAGCATTTAACGTTCGAATGGTTGTACATTCATGTTATTTGTAATGCTTTGACGTCACCATTTGCAGTTGTATACTGAGTGATTGGACTACTACCGAAGTTGAAAAGAAATGGTGCTAACTTGTTAGGAAAGTTATAGCAACTTGACCATTCATATCAATACTCATAAATTAACTTTATTGAATACGTAAAGTAATTAGCGAACACTTATGCAACGCGTTTTAAACAACTAGAAATCAATTGACAAAGCGGAATAAGATGCCACTGAGCTCGTATCATCCCAATAATAATATGTGATGACTTTGTTGTGCCGATGTGGTTTTGGGACCGTATTATGCATACAATTCGTGTCTGAGCAAGTATCTGAGGCGGATCGAGGGTGCGCCTAAAAGGATTCAAGAAAACATACAATAATGTCAAAGGTTATATAATCTCGTTGATGGGTGTTTATTCTTAGATATTTATATACTCGTTTTTTTATGCTTTTGTACAGTTCTTATTGCATATTTATTGGTTTTAGTATTGTTTCGTGTTTTTCTAAGAGCTTAAATGGATGTTTTTGGAGACAAAGAGTCAAGACACTACATCGGGAGCCATGGCGCTACGAGTAGCACTACAACACTAAAAATATTGAAGGTAGCGCAATTGAAGAAGAACATGAGGAGACTACAGGGGATTTACCAAATGTGGCACTACGTGGGACACGACAGGAACACAGACTGCGCTTAGGGTGGCGTGACAATGGGGCGCGAAATGGCAGCTCGCGCGAGACGAGGAATGAACAGTCTTTTACATTAATTAAGTTACGGTTGTTCACAAAATTAGGACATCGAGACTTTCTTATATATAGGAGAGGACATCCAACACTCAAGGTGTGCCACTAGACCACTCACAACAGCTTATAAACACCTACAGTAGCATAAGAAACCCTATTAGATTGTTTTGAGAAAGAGAAACACCATCAAAGTCTTGTTCTAGTTTAGTTGAATCATTGTTTGATAAATAGTACGTGGAGAAGAAGATAGCAGAAAAGAGACAAGAAGATAGTCGAGAAACAAAGTTCCACCGGATCCAAGAAGCTTCTCTATATTTCTTTACTTTGTCTATGTTATTTAACTCTTTATTAATTGTTGAACTCATGACTATAAGGAGCTAACCTACTCGTTGTTTAGAGTAGGGGAGTAACTCTGATTTATGAATATGTTTATATGTTTTTCTTGATGTGTGTTTGATGACCTTGCATATCTAGATTGAATAAGTATTTATGTTGTGTGGCTAGTCTTGCTCTCGCTAGATGACGAAAGCACTACCCTGGGACCGCCAGATTGTAGATGTTAAGCTATATATATATATATATATATATATATATATATATATGTGTGTGTGTGTGTGTGTGTGTGTGTGTGTGCGTGTGTGTGTGTCTGTATATATATATATATATATGTGTGTGTGTGTGTGTGTGTGTGTGTGTGTGTGTGTGTGTGTGTGTGTGTGTGTGTGTGTGTGTGTGATTTGTGACTTTGGTATGTTAACGCAACTGATGCGCAGCCCTTAGATCATACTAGATCAATCTTGATTATGTACATTTTGTGAACATAATTCCGATAAGTTAATTGGATTGCATATTTGATATCTCTACTAAAGCAACTGACAATTGGGTTGATTTCGTTAACACGGTAGGTTATAGAGACTCTTAGATTCTATGGTTGGGATAAGTCCTGTTATAGGACACAGATCCATTAGACACACAAACATCAAATTATCATCAAGCATTGTAAGTGAATATAGGTGGTTTGTCTATGAACTACTACATTTAAGTCATTGTGAAACCCAAACTCTAAATAATCTTTACATTTATTGATCACAACCAAATAATCCAATCAATCAATCGATCAATTTTATCTTATTTTAGTTTGGTTTAGTTTAACTTTAAATTAATTAATCTAGTTACTTGCATTATTTTCGTTACTTGGTTATAATTATTTACTTGCATTCAAACCACTTGTTCCAATCTTTACTACTTTACTTGTATCATAGTTAGACTTTCACTGCATTCAAGATTAGATACTTTCTGCATTCATTTCATTCATAGCATAACAATCATCATGCAAGCACAAGAGAAATAAACGTGACAACCATTAGTGTTGTGCATTTAAGTGATTCATACATTAATCCACCACTCCCTTGGTATGTGATACTTGGATCGTAACTATATTTTCCATTTTCTTAATCTTAATTCGTGCACTTGAGACACGAGAAATTTAGGTGTATTATTTATTTGTTTACTTCTAATCTTTGTAAGCTACATCAAAGGTCCAATCAAGTTTTTGGCGTCGTTGTTGTGGAGTAACAGTACTGTTTTGTGTAAGTCATCAAGCTTATCTATCGAAGCACTAACTTATTCGTGTTTTCAGGAGTAAAACATGGAAAGAAGCAGGAGGCCAGTAAAAGCATTACCATGGGGGAGGATAATGAGGCACGATAACATTGGAAGAGACTTCACTCCAGGACTATTATTGCAACCGCCATACATGGGAGAATGGCACCAATGCAATTGGTACGTCGCAAAATTCAAGGAACGCATCAATAAATTTGCTTTACCACGTCCAAAATTCGATATCAATATAGTGGATGAAGAATTGATAAAAGTGGTAAAGAGGGAGCAATTTGATGGTTCTCCATCTAACAACCTTCATATACATGTTCAAGAATTCAAAGAGGTATATCAACACTTTGATGTGACGGAGGAATATAAGTTGGTAGAAATCTTCCCTCATTCATTGACAAGAAAGGCAAGAGAATGGTATGACATTGAAGTTAATTGGAGAGGAAATTGGGCAACAACGATCAAAGAATTGAAATTCGTATTTCGTGAAGGTGTGTACACGAAATCATGTAAGGAGAGAATTTTGAATTTCAAGAAGAAACGTGGTGGCCACATTTGTTGAGGAATGGAACAATTTTCAAGAGATGTTGGGAAAGGCACAAGAAGACTATATCGAAAGAGATAATACCAGATCTGATGTGTCATGGTTAGAAAAGAAGCATGTGAATGACATCTATCATTGACGGTTGAGCAAAGTTAACCACCACATTGTGGATAAATTGAGTGCATGACTCTGTTATGGAGAAAAAATCCAGTTGCTACCACTTGATGCATCATTCCACTTGACGTATGACGTCCTACTAGCCACAAGGAAGCAATGAGCTCTCACAGCACGTAACACAGCATTTAGGATTGTAGATGGATTCTTGCGGATGAACATCAACGAGAATACAGAGAAAAAAGTGAAGAATTGAGCAAATGAGGAGAAAAGACCATGGTGCAAAAGGTGCACCCAAGGACCCCTAATACTTCACCAAAATTGTCGAGCTAGCCAACAATAAACTAAGCGTTGTGTGGAAGGCAACCCACAGTAGTAAGTTTTTAATTATCGAGTCTTTAGTTTTTTTTTTAGTCATATATAGCATAAATTTTTTTAAGATGTCTTTAAGCTAACCATTTAGATATGAAAAGAGAAGAAAGTGAAAGAAGATATAAGTGGAGAGACGAACATGACAAAAGCAAGACGTTATTTAACAAAAGTAAGGACACCACGGACCAGAGCACAAAAGTAAGGACACCACTACTCCAGTTGGCCGCACGACCAAGACCGTGTTTTGATCTCTGTAGTGCCACACTTCCAGAAAGTAGCGCGGTCCAAACCGCTGCAAAATGTCCTTATGCCACAACACGCGTGACCTCCATGTGCGCCACTCAGATTTCTCAGTTCTAAAGGAAATAGGAGACGCGTAGAAATCAGAATCTTCGAAACTTGGCTGAGCAATCTCTATCTTTACCTTTCCTACCATACTTATACTTCCCTTATGATTAAATTCCATCGATACATGGGTTATTCTCATTGCGATTCCAATTATTGTGGAGAGTTGTGCAACTTAAAGAAGGTACCAAATTATTTTAAGAACTCTTTTGTTTAAAACTCTAGTTACTTTTATAATTCTACATTCTCTCATAATTCATAAGACTATTTTTTCTTTATTTCTCCATTTATCTATTTTCTTGAAAGAGAAATTTATTTTTCTTTTATTTCTTTGTAGAAGAACATGGCATATATTACACATTTGATCCAGCAATAGGAACACCACGCAAATCTTTGAGACTCTCTTTAGCTAAGCTGAAATTCGATCACAACCGATTTCTCAATGACAACGATTTCAATTTGTACAAGGCATTGTTAGAAAGACACTTTTATGATGAACAAGAAGTACAAGGGTTGGAAAAGTTATTAAAGCATGCGTGATTAGGACACATGATGAAGCGCCCTGGTATTGTGAACGATACCATTGTTCACAAATACTTTGCACATTATGATGAGAGCGATGGCAATGTTTGGCTTAGGGGAAGGTCAATTGAACGCACAGTGAGATGTGTGAACAAATACTACAAGCTGAAAGCAGATCAGATGATACTTTGGTACATGGGTTTACAACACAAGCTAACAACCGAGTGTGTCTCATGGTCTCTTCTACAACCAGACCTTGCATTTCAATACAATGATGACGACAATTTCAAAGTTGATTATAGAGATCTATAATCACTTTGTAAGGAGAGTTCTCGTATACTTCCACCAGACTACAAAGGAAAAAATTTCTAGGAACAAGCAAAAATTATGATTAGCATTAAAAGAGGAGATACACCTAACATTGGAGAAATCATACTGAATGCCATTGGAGATCACACTATTTATTGTCCACCACGCATATTGTCTTTTGGCACACTTATCGCTACCTTTTGCATCAAAGGAGGTTGTCCCAAACTTGATACATACATTCAACACTGTAACAACTTAGTTGTTTACTTCTTTTTGGTTTTCTTTTCGTAATGGTTATTACTTGTTATGACAGGTAAAAGTAACATAATAACACAGGGACTTATAGTGGTTCGGTCACAATAGACCTAATCCACTCGGCTTTCGCCAGTTCTAACAGCTCTAGTCTCTTCCGTTTAGTACATGACTTTGACTCACTCAGGTTGTTACATGTACTAGTAATCTAGACTCCCTATAATTACTTTTCTAACACCTGACGCGATGCCTTACTAAAGAGATATACTATAATCTGGAAATGATCAAGTTCATACAAAGTTCCTTCGCCTTGATATTTCATACAAGAATATAATAAATTGTTTTTGACTCTCAATCAAATAAAATATAAATCTTAAATCTAAACTTCAAAACTTGTCTTCAATTGTCTTTGTGTCTTCTACTTTTATAGAGTGCAGAATCTCTACACGGAAGGACACTTGTTGCACCAGATCTTTGATTCTTCAAGGTAGCTTGCGAACCTTCCTTAGTTCTTCCGATTTTATTCTGCTAAATATGTAAATAGAATATTCCAACGTATGCATATATATAATTTAGTCCATATACACTTTGAATAAAACCGGATCATACAAAGACAAATATAAAGCTGAATCTTGTTTCCATAAAAAATCTGATGCTGCAGTATCTATTTCTTTAAGGAAAACTATAAGATTCACTTTCAGAATCTCACCAACCATCTTTCCTTATTGTACATATCATGATAGTTGTTCTAACTATAAGGAAAGATTTTATATTCAAAATTCTTACGAAAATATTCAAAACATAATCAATAATCATATAATTAAAAGCACTTAATTATCTGAATAATAAGTAGTTTCATTAATAATAGTTAGACTGGTAATTTTGGTCCTAACATTCTCCCCCTTTGATTTTGTTTTGACAACAATAATATTTCCTGCAAAACAGAGTTAGTTCTAGAGATTCATAACAAACATAAAGTGTTGCCATAACCAAAACATAATGAGTTTAAGTTGCATCAGCAGTGCAACATTACAAAACAAAAAAAAATATTCAAACAAAAATAAAATGTAGAAATTAAAAAAATTTGCAGTTCATAAAAGTTTAAAGACTTAAGCCAATACGGCAGTAGCCAGCAGCACTCTCCCTCACTCTACTCCCTCTAACTCTTGCATTCTCTACCCCTTATTGTCACAACAGAATCAAAGAGAAGGAAGGCGATGCTCAATGCATTGAAGGGAGAATTACGTGGCCGAGATGTGTGTATCAAAACTGTCCAGAGTCATGGAAATGGCCTACATACCGGTCTGCAACTTCTCCTGGTTTGCTGAATCTCGCGCCAGCTCCAAGTGGATCCCATCAAGTCCCATGGAAGAAGTTGTTGGGCTATCAGGTTTGACATTTTTGCGAGCGGAGGGACCAGCTTTGGTCTTGGCAGGCATAGGCTCTTATGTGCGTTATGTCACCCTTGATGAGGCCTTCAGACCTTTCGGTACATGCTTCATCTCTCCATCATCATCAAGAATCATTTGTTCTGACAGAACACGATAGATGAGGGAGGGGTAGCCAAGAGAGGGTTTTACCTTATGCGAAAAGGCCTCCATAAATATCTGGTTGAATACCAGTTTCCCATGTTGATGGGAATCTGTTTTCCAATCCGGTACAGAATAGACGCAGCCACGGCATTAATAGAGGAGAGATAGGAGGCAGGCAACCAGTGGAAAGATAGGATTTTGAATAGAAGATTGTATTTCACTACCAAGTTGTTGGTAGAGAGCACGCCATCAAGAGCCCAAGTTGAGTCCAGATCCAGGGAGAAGTTCTGTTGTCACAACATCCATGTCGTCCTCTAGGCGCAACTCCCCCTTACCCTTATTGGGGTTATTGGGGGTCTCCATGTGTATGTTGAGTAGCTCAGAGGAGAAATCATAGACACACATACAAACCTTGCAATGCTGAGGGGAATTGCCAACCGAGAGCTGTTGCGACAAGTTTGCATAGAACTCATAGATGACCTCAGGGACAAAAGGAACGACCTTTGTGGTGGCGGCGTAGAAGCCCCCAGTTCCAGAGGAGGTCAAGGACATCTGTGATCCTATGCATCCTGGGAACCAGTGGATGCTCAGCAACAAAGGGTCTATGTTGACTTGTCATGTCAGCATACTTTTATCTGGCCTCCATGGATACAAACTTACGAGAAAAAACATGATTTAGATTGATTGGTGATGGGGCAGGTTTGACAAAGGTGAAGCGTATATGCTCATCGCATCAGCACCTGTCTTGACAAATGAGGAACATAACGGGGAGGAACAAAGGAAGATGGAGCGGTTTTTGTACGTCTCTTTGCTTGAGATTGAGGGGAATAATCCTCAATCTCAATGCTTCTTCTTTCCAGATAATGGGACATTTCAATTCGATCTGTACGCGTGGTGACACGACGCGATGGGGGAGGTGGTGGTTTCTAAGCAAATGAGTCAGAGTCAGATTCGTGAATATGAGAACCCTTAGGAGAAGGGGTATCCGCAGAATTGTCATTCTTGTCGGCTGCTTTCGTCTTTCCCTTATCAGTGGTAGGTTGGACGTTGGTAGAGGGAGACGGTGATGGTGGTAGGGAGGAGAGAGGGATGACGACAAGAGGTGCATCCACAACAGCGGGAGGAGGATTTATAAGATTATCGACTTGCTAGTCGACAATATTGAATTTGGTATAGGATGACACTGTGAGAATAGAAAAATTAGGGTTTTTGATTTTGCTTGAAAGAGTGAGTTCAGGTGGAGATGAGTGAATTTAGTAAAAAGGTACTAAGTGTCCATTAAGTAGGAGAGTGAGGTGACACGTAAGGCAACAAAAATTGATCATGGCCGAGATAGGGGGAAGTAACTTCACCTGCCAAAATTAAAAATCCCACCCAAAATAAGTGAATCAAAAATAAGGAAGTAAAGTATGCGGTCACAATTAAACGCCGAGTTTTAGCAATTTCCAAGATAAAAACATGTGGTCATTATTGGTCAACTGACTTCATATACTACGTTTGACACAATAGTAAGCAGTACCTTAATTACGTATCAATCCATTGAAACATGAACTTAATTATCTCAGCACGTAGCCCTAGCTCTGCGAATTTGCATAAATAAAATCAAATTTCATATGATGAGAGAATCCTTGTGCTGTAAAAGGTTTGTCATGGCTTAAAAAATCACAGATAGCCATATATAAAGTGACTTCATTCACCTATTGTAATTCTTTTAGGTAGCTTTTACACTAACACATTTTTGGTTGAGGTAGCTCTTTTCAATGTTGTGACGCCTGAGATAAGAATTGAATGCTTTCACTCTCAACCTTTTAGGTCAGGTTGCTTTTTCCATACAAGAGGGTTTCTTTCACTTTATTTGGAACAAAAATAAAAAGACAGAGAGTTGAGACATGTGTTCATACCCTGGTTTTGTTGATATTTCTACATCATGTCTGGTTGTGGTCACCTGTTGCGACATTTGTGGAAATGATGACTTACTCCATTCTTATGTAGGACTTTTCTTTTCATGTCTGGACAGTGTATAACAATCATCTTTTTTTACCTTCATAAAGGATGCATATGTCATGTTCATCGATACCTTTACATTTATCATTACTAAAGCTTACAAACAGCTCATGTTCGCAAAGTGGATTTACACTAATAAAGTTAGTACATAATCCTTCCACATACCTGACGTCATTTAGATGAGGGAATCCATCCACATTTAGAGTCCCTCTTCTGACAATTTTGCCTTTGTTTCTATCTCCAAACACCACACTTCCCTCTGCACTTTCTATGAATTCGCAGAGTAATTATTTTTTTCCTGTCATGTGATGGGAGCAAGCATTGTCAAAGAACCAGGTATTAGTAGAATGAAATGAGGAGGAATGGCTACTAACAAAACAATTGACATTTGACCGTTGAACCTATATTTGTTTAGATTTGTGTTTCGAAGCGTGTGTAATTGGCACTGTCGTTGTTGGAACAGTGGATTGTGTGGATTTCAAGCCGATGTCTTTTTCCCTATTTTTCCAAAGTTCGAAACAGTGTGGTCAAATATGTCCTTTGATCCCGCGGTAATGACCTACTGTTACAAATTTTAAAATGTTAGTGACACTAGAATTATTCACGGAATTTATGTGTGTACCTGCATTATTTCTTGTGACATGTAGTGATTGTCTCCTCTTCTGTTGTGTTACTGAGTGCAGTGGATAGGACATGTTTCCTCTGCTTATTTGTGAAGGCTCAACTACCTTATCTTGTGATATGAGATTCCTTGTGTGTCGAGGAAGATATTGTGATGATCCATGGCTCTTCGTTGTTCCTGTAGTAGAAGATGATTTTGATCCGACATGATCTTTGGTGATTCGTTGTGCTTCTATGATGTCATTTAGTTTGATTGCTTCATCACTGAGTTAATTGATGTTTAACTCAATACGGTTTAGATCATTCAGTGCTTTTACCAGTTCTTATTGAGCCTCATTTTTGGTAGATTATGTTTAAATTAGGTCTGAGACGGTTGCGTCATTTGCTGTCTTGAGAGTATCGATCTCCATTCCTAGTTTTAGTAACTGCAGATCTTTATCACGGGACTTGTCTGCCAGAGACCCAAGTTGCGCCTCTAGATCTATATTTTTTCTTACGACAGCATCACATTTTATAAGAGTTGCATTTATCTCATCGTAGTCTACGTTTTGTGATGTATCAGCAGCGTCTGATTCCTCCTCGGACTCAGTAAGGATGTTAGTTGCAGTAATACCATTCTCAGTTTCTTCAGTAGAAGATGATATGTAAGAAATTCTGGCAGTGAGGGCCAAATCAGACACTGTTTCTTCTTCTTCTTCTATCTCATCCGAATCATTATCACTCCATGTTGTGACTAAAGCACGATTTCTATTTTTCCCCAACAAGTTTGCACAGTCTGCTCTAATATGCCAGAACTCATGGCATTCCCTGCATTAAATACCTTTTTTTGTTTCTTTTGAATTCAAGATTATTAGCTGCAGAAGTATTTTTGGTAAAATCACGGTTTGATGAACCAGGTGACGAAAATTCACCTCTGAAATTTGTTATGTTCATTTTATTGAAATTTTTTGTTAAAAGGGCCATGGGCTTCATGAGATCCATTCTTTGTTCATTCTGTGGGGTTGGAGTACGTATTATATCTCATGTTTTTTTAGCTGATACACAATTGGAAATGATATTATATTGATTCATGTCAAAAACACTTAGGATAGTGTTGAGGGTAGTGGGATTTTGTTCAACAAGAAGATCTTCTTCATTTGTCCAATTGAGTTCATCTTTTATCTTACCATCTTCATTCTAGGCTTTCTGGTCCTATTGTTTGATGAAGTTTTGGAGACGATTCTTCGAGTATGAGTAGTTAGTGCTCGTCAACATCGGTGGTTTGTTTGTTGACAAACCTTCCTTGATATCTTCCATCTTTGAGAATATGATCTTTTCAAACCAGAATCTCACTAAAATAAACGTTAGTGACCAGCTCTTGATGCCACTTGTAAGGCCTTAGTTGTTTACTTGTTACTTGTTTTCTTTTTGTAATGGTTATTACTTGCTATAATAGGTAAAAGCAACACAATAGCGCATGGATTTATAGTGGTTCGGTCACAACAAACCTAGTCCACTCGGCTTTTGCCAATTTTAACAACTCTAGTCTCTTTCGTTTAGTACATGACTTTGACTCACTCAGGTTGTTACATGTACTAGCAATCTAGACTCCCTCTAATTACTTTTCTAACACCTGATGGGATGGCTTACTAAAGAACTCTACCAGAATCATGGAAATGCTCAAGTTCATATGAAGTTCCTTCGCCTTGATATTTCGTACAAGCATATAATAAACTATTTTTGACTCTCAATCAAATAAAATATAAATCTTAAATCTAAACTTCAAAACTTTCCTTCAATTGTCTTCGAGTCTTCTGCTTTTATAGAGTGCAGAATCTCCACACGGAAGGACATCTGTTGCACCAGATCTTCAATTCTTCAAGACAGGTTGCAAACCTTCCTTAGTTCATCCAATTTTATTCTGTTAAATATGTAAATGGAATATTCCAGCGTAGGCATATATATACTTTAGTCCAGATAAACTTGAATAAAATTGAATTATACAAAGACAAATATAAAGCTCAATCTTGTTTCCATAAATAATCTGACGTGGCAGTATCTATTTATATAAGAAAACTCTAAGATTCACTTTCAGAATCTCACCAACCATCTTTCCTTATTTAACATATCACGATCGTTGTTCTAACTATAAGGAAAGATTCTATATTCAAAATTCTTACAGGAATATTCTAAACATAATCAATAATCATATAATTAAAAATACCTAATTATCTAAATAATAAGTAGTTTAATTAATAATTGTTAACGGGTTTGGAATTACGATCTAATTAACTGAATTATTTATTTGGGTAGGAACGCCTTTGTCCGTGGTTCAAAAACTAAATGCTATTTAACGGGAGAGAAAACTGACAAAAACATTCCTTCCTTTTATTCACTATGATCCACTCTCTTTTCCGAGTCGATATGCGTATTTCCGAGTCTATGTGTGTTTTTCCTTAATTCTCCGACCTCCCCTACCTCTCCCTTCTTTCTCTGTTTATATAGAGTTTTCAGGGACAGGTGTCGTTATGCATGTTTTTACAGGTGTCGCTATGCATGTGGTGGTGTTCTACACGTGTTACAATGTTCATTTAACCAATAAGATAACGTGTTTATCTGAAGTGCTGAATGTATTATTTCTTCTTCTGAGGGCTTTGGTCTTCTTTATGATAAGGGGTAGACTGCCTTCTTTGCTTCCAAGAGCTCATTGCTTCAAATGGTGACTCGAGGGCCGAGTCTGAGTGTTCTCTTAGTGAAAGTGCTTCTCCGAGAGGTGTGTATTCTGGAGTGTTTGCTTCAGGATATTCTCCGAGGGGGTGTTCGTTCATGGGTTGATCTCCGAGAGGTTTTTAGCTATCGTGGGTAGGTGTTTTCTTTCTCCGAGTGCCCGGAGAGTGTTGTTCTGTAGTTGTTGCGTTATTATGAAGTTCCGACCTCTGGGTTGGTCGACATGAATAATGTTCCGAGAGCATTTGTGTTGGAAGTGCATAGCAAGGAAGTGTTTTTGTCAAGGTTCTGGGACTCTGTTGGTTTCCGATAGCTCCAGTGGGCTTTGATAGATTGGTTCTTTTAGCTCATCCTTTCCGAGAGTTCATATCTCTTGGAGAGGCAGAATGAGTGGGGCGGAGTGCTTGTCCGATGTTGAAGTAGTTCCGATAGCGGTTAGTCTGTGAGACTCTTTGGAAGTGTATCTGATAGGTGCCTGCCTTGGTCTCGTATTCCTCCTGTTGACTTTGCTCCAGTATTTGATGTCTTGGAGATGTGCTCCGAGGGATACTTGAGGCGTGATACCTGTATCGTGAATGCAGGTCGCATAATCATATAATAATATACCTGGTAATTCCAGTAATTGATTTATTGTTTATTTCAAGCAGGTGAATTATCATCCTGTTAACAACCCCCCCCCCCCCCCCCCCCCTCAGTTTTTAGTGCAGTTGGTCATTATTACTGCACTAGAAACTTAATAGGTTAAAGGGTACGAGGGCTCTGGTATCGTAAATTTGATCAGGTATACTGGGAATGTTTCACAAGGCCTTGTAGAACTCTTCATGGATGTCGTAAACACTCGTCAGTGACATTTATGTTTTGTTCGACGTTTCCCTCGTTCTTGGCATTACCTTTAAAAAGGCGAGGAGTATCGTGGTTACTCTCTCCGAGTGATTCCCGTCGTATTCTGAAATGTGCCCTCGTTAGATCATTATCGGGGCATTAATTATAATTTAAAGTTATGGCATTTACTTAACTGCGATTTAAATGCAGTTAATGGTGATTTTAATGCCACGTTTATGTATTGTGCGGGAATCGAAGCGTCTTGACCGTTGTGTTTCCGTTAACCGAGGAGACGTGACATTGAATAGCACTAAGCACGACTTTTAATCGTGGGGCGTGAGTGGGTTTAGTGGTCATTTAAGGCACTTAGTGGGTATAGGGTTTATAAATCCTCTTCTTTCCTCATTAGCCCCACTTGCAATTTTTGAGCGAAAAACATTCTCTTCTCTACAAAAAAATTTCTGCAAAAGTACTCTCTAATTTTTTAAGAATTCTCTACAATGGCGTCACAATCCAATACTAACCTGGTGTCGGCTGCTTCCGGTACCGGAGGAGCAGCGGGGGCAACGTTTCAGGGTTCACGAAAGAGGATTGCAGCAGCGGCGGGGGCGAGCGGCAGTGGTGGTGCCGGAAAAGCGAAGAAAATGAAGAAGAAGGCCGATAAGGGTGGTGTTCCGCGGGCTACCCAGAAGGTGGGTGACACGGCTAGCACCGCCACGGAGAAGGAAGTCCGAAATCTTTTTATTGAGTACGGCGCGCCTGGCCGTAACGTGGAGGTGATGGTGCCGGAGGCCCACCACCTGGGTGACTCTCCTCCACCGGGGCACCTGACGGTGTACTATCCACAAATAAAGGCGGGACTGCGCTCTTTTTTCCCGCTCTTTTACTGCGATATTTTCAACTACTGTAATCTTTGCCCTAGCCAACTCACCCCCAACTCTTTCACTGCGTTGGCGTTGTTTGTGTTTTGGTGTCTGGTGAGAGGCATCGAGTGCACGAGGGACAGATTTTTCGCTGTTTTTGAGTTGAAGCCATCTCTGGGGGGGTCCTTTCTATTGTTTCACCCATCGGGATAAGGACGACCGGATCTCCGAGGGCATGGTCACCTCCAACAGTTCATGGAAAATCAAGTTTTCTTCCTATGTCCTGCTGAGGGAGAGTGGGACATACCCCTGACTTGGAGGGAGCCCACCTTTCCCGAGAGAGTGATGGATGATACTTTGATGTTCTCGCTAGTATTCTCCGCGAAGCCCCTGGTGGAGTCGAAGGATTTTATTTGCCTCTATCGGACCGCAGGACTGAGGCACATTTATCCCTTAGACAAAATCGAGACTCCCCTGGCCATCCCCGAGGAGCTCTTCGATACCTTCGGTAAGTATTTACATCTCTTATAGCATACATGTTGTTTTTTTCTATCTTATCTAACTTGTAATCGTCTTTGTAGTGAATGTTCTGCGACCGTTCATGGTGGAGAACGAGGACGTAGTAACCAAGAAGGGGAAGTCTACCCTAGGAGAGGGTGAAGCCTTTGGTGCTGGTGAGGACGAGCAAGGGGGGACTCCTTTGAAGGTTGCTACAGTTACGTCCCGGTCGTCTAGCGGGACTTCCGATACCCCTAAGGAAGCGAGGTTAGGCGTGACTTCTGCAGATGCAGGCCCTGCGGAGGTATTTGTCATAGGGGGTGGGGAGGAGGATGTTGGGATAGAGGGGATGACTTTACCACCCCCCGGTGTTATCAGTATACCCTTCTCCTCGGAGTTATCGGGGGATTCTGTTTATGCACTACTGTCGACTCCTCCCAAAGGTATGTGTTTCTCCCTAGTCTTTAGACAGTATTGAAACAGTATACACTTCTTCTATTTGTATAGGAATATGCTCTAGATAGACGAAGGGATAGCTTTACTTAGAAACATTTCTGATTTTGCAGGAGGTGAAGACTTTTTTGGTCTGGAAGGGGGGTCGCTTCCCTCGGATCCCGCCCCTCCTCCATCTTTTGATACAATGAGTCTACTGGATGAGCTTCTCGCTGCGGGTCCCCCACTTACGAGTGCTCCTATTCCGAGATCACTCGCGGCCATCCAGTCCGATAGCCCCGTAGTCACTCAGGTTCCGCTGTCGGGGGGAGTACCTCCAAGGAGGCCTTCATCTTCTAAAGCTTCAGTCTCAGGAGGGGAGCCTAGCTCAGAAGATGCCCATGTGGCACTCGAGACGGTCACCCGATACTTGTCGGCTGCCAATTCCTTGCCAGCGGACAGGTGGCAATTCGTCCGAGCTTGTACTAACAATGTGGCTATGTTGGTAATTTATTTATCTAATTCGTTTAAGATCCTGTGACGGGATCTTTATTCTTTTGTTTTGCTTTCTTAGGCACCTAAAATGCTTCCTCTTCTGTTACTCGAGGTCGAGAAGCTGCAAGAACTGGCAAGCGCAGCTGAAGAGAAGTCTCGGAGGCTGGAGGCTGAGAACAAGGATATTCGGGAGAGAATGGGGAAGTATAACGAGGCGTGGGCCATGCTTACGCAACAAAACCACGACTTGGAGGGGGAGAATAAGCAGCTCCACTCTTCTGTAAAGGAGATGGAGGATTACGGGCTTGTACTAAAAGATAGGATGACCTTCTTCGAAGGGGAAAAAGTTGCTTGGGAGGCCAAGCAAAAAGAGTTGGAGCGGGATCTGTCCCAGGCACTGGGCCAGGTGGAAACTCTTAACGAAAAGCTGTCACAGGCTACGGTCTCGAGGGGTGTCACTTCCGAGGAGGTGCAGCAAAGGGTGGATGTTGCGGTCAAGCAAGCTCGGGAGGACGCCACTGCTCACGTGAAGGAACTGTATATCAGTAAGCACCAAGGATACTTAGCAGGATCTGCTATGTGGGGGTTCCTTCAGTGCTTCGGGCAGGTGCGCAGTAAGGTGGCTCCCAATTTAGACCCGTGGGTAGTCAATATCGCGGAGATGCAGAGGCCTACTTTGGAGGAAGCCTACGACCTCTTCAAAAAGAGTAGCTCTCGACTTCCTCCCTCCCCCTCTTCCCCGACTCGGGTGCCCTTGGCAGTGGTACTTCCGCGGCCCTCAGTGCACTCCCCTCTCCGAGTGGGGGTCTAGGCTGTCTCTTCTGGCGTTCCTCCTCCTGCAAGTGCTCCGGTTCTTCCTTCCACCACTGGGCCAGCTCCTGTCCCCTCGAGTGCTCTACCCCCCCCCCCCTCCCAGCCTTAGGGGTTTTTTAGTTCGTTTTTCTTTTTCTTTTAAGGACTATTGTACTTTTTATTATTATGTTTATGTGTAATGGTACTTTTAACTTTTATTTGGAATGAAACATTTCTCATTTGGAACGAAGCTTTTTTCTCATGTTAATAGTCACATAACTTTTCAGCATATTATGGATACTTGGTTCGTTTCCTTCAATTGTAGAATTTTAAGATTGAGTTTACAGAAATGAGAGAGCATCTCACTCTTACTGGCCAAACAACTTTCTTAGCATAGCGTGTCTATTTGCAGTGCAAGTTTGGGGAAATATACTTTCCTAAATAAGAGTATCCCATGACACGCCCTCGTAGCCTTTTATAGTATGCTTTGGGCAGCTCAACTTAATTCAGTTATTCGAGGAAAGGGTCCTAAGTATGTATGGATGCTTAGAGTTTAGTGAATATTTTCACGTTCTTTCAAAGAATCATCATTCCAATAGAATTGTTTATATCCTCGTCACTTTTAATTATGCGGACTTTTGGAAAGCCTCTGATGAGATAGTACGAGTGAAGCTTCCCAGAGTAACTGCTCTCGGAGATATTCTCCTAGGTCACTGGACCATGTCTTCCCCCCTCCCCTCAAGTATTTACATAGTAAATTATAGAATCTTATGGTTTCTCACGAAGATAACCAAAATCTGACTCGAACTACAACTAGTGAAAGAAGGATACTTATCTTTGGTGCGTATCGTTCCATTACAGTAGCACCTGCTTTCCCTTTTGGTTGTGGCAACGATCCCACGAACCTGGTTAAGGGTTTAATGACTGCGGGAATAATTTCTCCCCGATTGGCATTGCTTTTGAGCGCTCTTGATGGCGAATCTTATGGTGTTTCCACAGACGGCGCCATTTTGTTAACGGGTTTGGAATTACGACCTAATTAACTGAATTATTTATTTGGGTTGGAACGCCTTTGTCCGTGGTTCAAAAACTAAATGCTATTTAACGGAAGAGAAACTGACAAAAACATTCCTTCCTTTTATTCACTATGATCCACTCTCTTTTCCGAGTCGATATGCGTATTTCCGAGTCTATGTGTGTTTTTTTTCCTTAATTCTTCGACCTCCCCTACCTCTCCCTTCTTCCTCTGTTTATATAGAGTTTTCAGGGACAGGTGTCGTTATGCATGTTTTTACAGGTGTCGCTATGCATGTGGTGGTGTTCTACACGTGTTACAATGTTCATTTAACCAATAAGATAACGTGTTTATCTGAAGTGCTGACTGTATTATTTCTTCTTCCGAGGGCTTTGATCTTCTTTATGATAAGGGGTAGAGTGCCTTCTTTGCTTCCAAGAGCTCATTGCTTCAAATGGTGACTCGAGGGCCGAGTCTAAGTGTTCTATTAGTGACAGTGCTTCTCCGAGAGGTGTGTATTCTGGAGTGTTTGCTTCAGGATATTCTCCGGGGGGTGTTCGTTCATGGGTTGATCTCTGAGAGGTTTTTAGCTATCGTGGGTAGGTGTTTTCTTTCTCCGAGTGTCCGGAGAGTGTTATTCTGTAGTTGTTGCGTTATTGTGAAGTTCCGACCTCTGGGTTGGTCGACAGGAGTAATGTTCCGAGAGCATTTTTGTTGGGAGTGCATAGCAAGTAAGTGTTTTTGTCAAGGTTCTGGGACTCTGTTGGTTTCCGATAGCTCCAGTGGGCTTTGATAGATTGGTTCTTTTAGCTCATCCTTTCCGAGAGTTCATATCTCTTGGAGAGGCAGAATGAGTGGGGCGGAGTGCTTGTCCGATGCTGAAGTAGTTCCGATAGCGGTTAGTCTGTGAGACTCTTTGGAAGTGTATCTGATAGGTGCCTGCCTTGGTCTCGTATTCCTCCTGTTGACTTTGCTCCAGTATTTGATGTTTTGGAGATGTGCTCCGAGGGATACTTGAGGCGTGATACTTGTATCGTGAATGCAGGTCGCATAATCATATAATAATATACCTAGTAATTCTAGTAATTGATTTATTGTTTATTTCAAGCAGGTGAATTATCATCCTGTTAACAATAATAGTTAGACCAATAATTTCGATCCTAATAAACACCAAAATACATATACCATGAATCACATTGCAAGGTAAGTGATCAAAACGATGTTTCACACTAACAAGTCATCGGCAATTGAGTCAATTGAAGAAACATTGTCACCGATGCACAAGAAATAAAAGACATTTCATGAACAACTGCAAGAGGTGAAAGAACACTTGGAGCAAGAGAATGTTGAGTTAGTGCATCAATTCGAAGAAATCAAGAAGCAATTCTAGAGCAAAAACACCCACCATTGGAGGTAGTTGAGACAAATTGAGAGAGCATGACAAATGAAGAAAGCAATACCACCACCAGTCCGACGAGTGCCTTTTGAACTCGATCAAGGGATTCTTCTCATCTATGCTTTAATTTTGTCTATGTTTATACGATGAGCGCATCGAATGATTTTGAGTTGGGGTGGGAAAGCTACGCTTATTGTTATCTCTTATATGTTATATATTTATCTTAGGGTCTATTTTAGAGTCTTGTTTTTTCTTAGGATTGAGTCATTAGAATGGAATTTGAAGCATGAAAGCATGAATAAGTAGGGATCAATGATGAGATATGCATAATATAGTATAAATTTTAGATGAAAGAATACGTAGGTGCATCTTGTGTAATATTGTCAAAAGCATGTTTAAGTATCATATACACCTTTGAATCTGATGTTGTGTACAATTGTCGCAAGAATATTGTTAGTTTATGATAAAATAGTAATGAAGCATGTGATTATGACTCTTGAGAAGTTTTCTTGAATATTCTTTGATATAATTGGAGATTTTAATGCGTTGGGAAAATGAAATAGCCCATCTTTTCTATAAATTTGAGTTTTAGCCTTTTAAGCTAAGAACCTTTTTATGAATAATGAATATCCATTGAACCCCACTGAAACCTTTTCTATGAGCCTTTGTTATGAAGCCTACTTACCTATCCTGAGCAAAAAGAAAAATATTAGCCTACCCATTTCTAGATATGGATGTATTGGACGAATGAGGGATAAGGTAGAAGCTCATAACAAAAACATGAGCTAAAAAGAAAAAAAATGAAAAAGAAAGAGCTAAAGGTATGAGCGTAATAGAGAGCACAAATAATCCGTTTCTAAAACTTTAAGTTTGGGGGCGCATCTTGAAAAAATCATGAAGTATAGGATGGTTTAATTCTTGCGCACATAGAAATGCAAATGAAAAGATGCCAAAAACAGCCTAAAATGTATGGACAATGAAGAAGACACAAACAAGGGAGGAAAAACTAACACATGAGTGGTTTACTACATACATCTCTGGAGCTCATATGTGACTTTTTGCATTATATCCCACTCCCAAGCCTAACATTACAAGCTAATCAAGTCCTAAATGATCCTCAACGTATAAATCTACTTGAGTTAATGGCAATATGAGAGTAAAGAGTAAAAGTGAAGTGGTTGTATGTTAAGAGCTATGATCTTATAAATTTGCGACATGACAACAACTCTTATGCATAAACAATATTATCACACACTATTAGAGCACATGAAACGAATGTGACAATGACTTTATTAAATTTGATGTGCTCTTATTTGCTTATTCTATCGCATCTCTTGTTTTGACCATAGTTTGCATTCTGAGAACTCCTATTTATAAATGTTGACATGTTCATGATTGAATTCTAATTTAGATTGAGTCAAGCTAGTGAGTTTGCGGTTGTTCACAAAAGTAGGGCATTAATACTTACTTATATATAGGCGAACGTCCAGCACTCAAGGTGTGCCACTAGACCACTCACAACAGCTTATAAACACCTACTTAGCATACAAAACCCTATTAGATTATTTTCAGAGAGAGAAACACCATTAATGTCATGTTCTAGTTTAGTTTAATCATTATTTGAGAGAAGATAGTTCATGGAGAAAAAGATAGCAAAAATAAGTCAAGAAGATAGTCGAGTAACGAAGTTCCACTGGATCAGAGAAGCTTTTCTACATCTATTTACTTTGTCTATGTTATTTAACTCTTTTCTATGAGGAGCTAACCTATTCGTTGTTTAGCGTAGGAGAGTAACTCTGATTTATGAATATGTTTACTTTTTTTGCTTGATGTGTGTTCGATGACCTTGTGTGCCTAATTAGAATAGTTATTTATGTTGTGTGACTAGTCTTGCTCTCGGTGGATGAACGGAAGCACTACCCTGGGACCGCCAGAGTGTAGATGTTAAGCTAGTTATATATATTATATATATATATATATATATATGTGTGTGTGTGTGTGATTTGTGACTTTGGTATGTTAACGCAACTGATGCGCAACCCCTAGATCACACTAGATCAATATAGAATATGTACTTTTTGTTAACACGATTTAGATGAGTTAATTGGATTGCAGATTTGGCATCTCTACTAAAATAACTGACAATTGGACTGGTTTCGTTAACATGGTAGGTTATTAGAGACTCTTAGATTCTATGGTGGGATAAGTCCTGCTATAGGTCACGGATCCATTGGACACACAAACATCAAATTATCATCAAGCATTGTAAGAGAATATAGGTATTTTGTCTATAAACTACAATGGTTAAGTCATTGTGAAACCCAACCTCAAAACACTCTTTACATTTATTGATGACAACCAAATAATCCAATTCATCAATCAATCAATTATGTCTTAGTTTGGTTTAGTTTAGCCTTAGATTAATTAAGCTAGTTACTTGCATTCTTTTCATTACTTAGTTATAGTTGTTTACTTGCATTCAAACCACCATTCCAATATTTACTTGCATAGTAGTTAGACTTTCACTGTATTTTAGATTAGATACTTTATGCATTCATAGCATTAATAGCATAACAATCATATTGCAAGCACAAGAGAAATAAACGTGACAAACATTAGTGTTTTGCATTTAAGTGATTCATACATTTATTCACCACTCCATTGGGATATGAAACTTGGATCGTAACTATACTTTCGATTTTATTATTACTTGATTCGTGCACTTGCGAAAAAAAGAATTTAGGTGTAACATTTATTTGTTTATTTCTGTTCTCTGTAAGCTATATCAAAGTTCCAATCACTCGTGAAATAATCTGGATCCATAGTTAATACTAAGAACTAATAACCATTTGCAACATACAGTGTGACAAATGCATCATAAGTTGGAACGGAGTTAAAAATAAATAATTATTTACTGGTCAATTGTATGATTTCTTCGGTTCCCCGTATGGGTGGCCATTGGCGGCCTCACGCATACAACAACGGCTTTGATCTTTGGTTTCCCAAAAAGGACTTGAAGGTCCCACGAGAAAACTCCCACATCTCCTTATAACAATGTGCCAACTTGTGTTTCCGCATATTTTCAAGTCATCTCCCATGTAACTTAAATGTTACATATTTTTTTCTTAACACGTTTTGTTATAGAATGTGTGGTGCTTGCAGAATGCAGTATAAAGTTATAATTATTTTCTCGCATAAATCATACCACAACTCATTACTCATGCGGACACTGTTATCGTTCAAGTCCCATTTGGCAACTTCGAGTGACAGTACACTTCAAAAACAATAATGTCGCTCCACAAGCTTGAAATGAGATAGCATTTCATCGCTAGTGAAAGAAGTCGCCTTTGTATAGTTAATATGATCGTTGGAGTTGTTGAGGATCATGTCAAGATATTTCGAGTTTGAAAGTGGAACACAACCAAAACTGGATATACATTCTTCCTTCAAAACGTCAATGAGCAATTCGTCGAGCTCCTCATTCCATCCGCCCTGTAAAATTAGGAGGCTTGGTATCCCGTTAGGCGATTAAGCTTTGGCATTTCAAGAATAAAGGGTGGTTTTGTATTTGTTTGTTGATGTGTGTTTTATTTATTCAACGGTTTTCCAAGATACTCAATGATATGTATAGAGGCCACATTGCAAATCCATGCACAAGAGAACAAAACTCACTCATGGTTTGGAAACTCATCCTACAAATCCTACATATCAATCTTCATCAATAATTTACAAAAGATGAGTGAATAAAGTATAATCACATTTCTATCATTTTCACTGAAAGACATAAGAGTTGAAGGGAGATTCTCTAATGCCCAATAAAAACACTATTCATATACACGAGTATACTCATACTCACAAACAAAGACAAAAAAGTGGATGTCGCCATATTTTGAACACGTGACCCGATCAAGGATGCATCCAAGTAGCTACCTTACCAATTGTCAAAAAAAAAAATAAACAGCAAAACAACATGCATAATAGTTCATTACTAGTACATGTCTTACATATAAGCCAAAACACACATATTGGTAGGCACTTGTTGTTGCAACTGTTGTATCAAAATAAACACTTGAATATTACAAAAGAAAATTAATGTACAATGACAATTCTATCTTAAATAAGCCTGACTACAGAATTGGCAACATAATCTAAAATAAACACCTGCTCAAATTAATGGAGCAATAACAAAAATAAAATTAACCCAATTATTGGGCACTTGCTATTGGACTTACATGCCACATTTACTGCACCAAAACACTGAAAAATATCAAAGCATAATCACACCTAGTTATATTGTTCATCAAACATAGCAGGGACTTAAACTTAAGCATAATAAAATTGTTCTTAGGTATTAGTAGATGTAAAATGAAGTCAAGACAGATAGACCCTCGCCTAGTCCTCTATCACCGTCCCGTTGTTATTTTAACCGGCATAGCTAGGCCCTGGAATGTAGAAACTTGCTGGCACCCAATCCACGAAGAGAAATCCTCGACCATTAACGGATTGTCGATGATGCCGATCCTCTCCTCTGGCAGCAAAGCAGCCTTCATCTTCCCCACGAATGAGAAGTACAAATTTCTATGAGGGAACCCAACTAAACGGTAGTAACACTCGATAAGCTTTTGCTAACAACAAATACAATAAAATAGTCAGATGCAATATTATTGTCTATATTAAAGTTGCAATCCTAAAATGTTATGATAAACTTTTTTGGTAGTTACCTTCTCGATATGTGGCACGTAATCAGGTCTAATGGAAACCAGTATCTTGGTGTCTGGGTCAAAGGTAGCTCCTCGAAGCCTGATGAAATCAAGAAACACATTGTACTAGCGACGTTGTGCCACGATCTTATCCCTCACTTCAAAAATATGGTAGCGGCCCTCTCCCCATTCATCATCATAATTGCAATTTTCCTAACAGACTGCTCCATATCAACTAGATTCAAAAGATCCTTCTTCTCTATAATTTCTTTAAGCATCAGCAACACCACAAGGCTCCCATCTTTCCCAAAAACGGGGTCGTTGAAAAATTTGTGTAGACACTACATCCTAGTAAGTGGCATCCTACACTCAAGCATATGAATCGGTTCCATTAGCAATCATGCAATAAATATAAGAGGCAAACCAATTTACCAATGTTAACAGGTTTGGAATTATGAACTAATTAACTGAATTATTTATTTGGGTTGGAACACCTTTACCCGTGGTTCAAAAGCTAAATGCTATTTTAAAGGAGACATAATAACAAGAACATTCCTTCCTTTATTCACTATATTTCATCCCTGTTGTATGTTTTTTGCCTTTTTCTCTTTTTTTTTCTCCTCTTCCTCTTTCAATTGATCACCTCCCTTTACATAGAAATTTTTAGGGACATGTGTCTCTATGCATGTTGAGATGTTTTAGAATGAGTACACGTGTTACCAGGTACACCAATCAATAAGATAATGTCTATCTTGATCTACTAAGTGCTGACTGTGCTGCTTTATCTTCCTCCGAGGGGTTTTGCCTTCATTCCGATAGGTGGTTAGGCCGACTTCTTTGTCTCCGAGGTCTTATTGCTTCTAATATTGATTTGAGGGCCAAGTTTGGGTGTCATTTTAGTGATAATGTTGCTCCGGTAGGGGGTATCCCGAAGTAAATGATTCTGGACACTTTCTCTGAGGGGGTGTTCACCCGTGAGTTGAACTCCGAGGAGTTTTTTAGCCTTCGGGGATAGGCTTTTCTCTTTCCAAGTACCCGGAAAGTGTTGTTCTTTGGTTCTTGCATAAACGTGCGGTTTCATTCTTTGAGTTGGCCGTCTGGGGCATTGCTCCGAGGGAATTTGTGTTATGGGTGCATAGCAAGGAAGTGTTCTTGTCAAGGTTCTGGGACTCGGGAGTCCGTTGGGGCCCTGCTCGGCGTCTTGATGGATATCTGAATCAGGCGGATCCATCCGAGTTTGCTTTTTATCCGATGCCGCCTTGATATCTGGTCTTGATTCATCGTGACTTTCCGAGGGACGCTAGGTGCCCTCGTCGGATGGCCACTCGTACCGCTTTGGGTTAGTAACTGAGCGGTATTGGTCACACCCGATGGGCCTCCTCATTGGGAGTGGGTACAACTCATCGGAAGTACTCGTGACAATAGTATTGTCCATTTATTAATCCTCCTTATTTAGGACTAATATTCTCTTTAATCTCGTATTTATTTAATACGGTTAATAACCAATAATATTTAAAACAAGCTATATTCTGATACAATATTGGGGAATACAAAATGCAAAAAACAAAACTACACGATGATTTTAAAATTACATATAAGTTCCAACAAAGTCAACTAATGGGGAGAAATTATTGCAAACGGCCAACATGTTTAATATTTCAGATAAATTAAGCCAAATATCCAGAGTTTTACAATACACTTAGGAGGATACATATTGCGCACTGTGTTGGGGCTTACTTCCTAAGGAAACCAAACTTACATGGCAGGACTACCAAAATAAAAAGGTAAACAATGACCCAAGCTACAACACAACACATGACTGCTACCCTAGTGACCATACTATCGTTAACAATTTAAAGTACACTAGGCAGGGTCGAGGAGGAATCTCTATTGTGTTCGCGGATGTTAGAGCCGCTACTTATTTCTTCATTGTTGTTGTTTACAAAGGATTATCTATTTCTTGTAACAGACGAATGTCTCCCCCGGGTGGCACTTTGGGTCGACTAGATGGTTGGATATAATTTTATGTGTTCGTATTTTGGTAGATTTAGGTGATCGGCCCAAAGAAAGGAATAGGGGTGATCATGATGCAAATGACACTTGTAGTAATAGCGGTCGAGAAATGATGCAGTATCCTCTACCATTAGGTAGAACATTAGTCCATGGCCACAAATACAAGCAACAGTGCACCGGGCAGCCATCGACAAAGGCACAATGAAATTTCAACCCTACTTACAAGTACTTTATGCTTAACCAAAATACAAAGCCCCAAGTAAACTTAACCAACCAACCAAAAACTTTTTGGTTTCACTAAAATCAAATGGCACGGATTTTATAACACTTCAAAAAATTGTATGATATTCACTTTTCAAAAAAAATAACAGTTCCAACCAACATATGCAAATGTTAGAAAACTAAACTACACATCGTAAATAAAACTCCTCCAATCAACTATTTTTTTTTATTTCACAAAAATCAAATATCACAGGGTTTATAACACTTCTAATTAATAGTATCACATTTAAGTACCCCGAAACAATGAGAAATGAAATTCTAAACAACAAAAATTGTAAATAATGTATGATTTTAAATTCTTGTAAGCACTGAGCTATGACAGTGTGCCAATTAACGATAACAAATGGCGAAAAACAGAGAAAAACCGAATCCTCCATTTCAAATAATCCTCCAAGAAACATACTCGGTGTGGATAATATGAGAGAAAATGAGGAAATATACCTCGTTCAGTAGTTAGCATTGTTGGTGGAGTTGTGGTTGAAGCCCGAGTTCAAAATTGTTTACATGCAAACAAAAGTGACAACACAGTTAGTGCTACCCCAAAAAACGTACCAACTAATCGAAAATGAAGAGAGAATTAGGGGGCCTTACGGATTGCGATGTTGGATTTCCCGGGATTGAAAAGATTAGTACGAATTTGAAGGGATTTTGAGTGAAATGCACTTCTAGGGTTTGGAGGTGCATCTCGAAAATAAAAGAAGTATAGGGTAGAAAAATTGAGCTCGTGCAAATGAAAATCTATGATTCTGTGAATTCTTTATGAAAGTCTTGTATTCAATACCTATGATCAACATGAGCACACCACTGAGCGCAATGAGCGCGCGTTCGGCTGGTTTTTTTATCAATATTTCAATCGAACTTATGCCCCGAAACAATAGTATCACATTTAAGTACCCCGGAACAATGAGAAATGAAATTCTAAACAACAAAAATTGTAAATAATGTATGATTTTAAATTCTTGTAAGCACTCAACTATGATAGTGTGCCAATTAACGATAACAAATGGCAAAAAACAGAGAAAAATCGAATCCCCCATTTCAAATAATCCTCCAAGAAACATACTCGGTGTGGATAATATGAGAGAAAATGGGGAAATATACCTCGTTCAGTAGTTAGAATTGTTGGTGGAGTTGTGGTTGAAGCCCGAGTTCAAAATTGTTGACATGCAAACAAAAGTGACAACACAGTTAGTGCTACCCCAAAAAACGTACCAACTAATCGAAAATGAAGAGAGAATTAGGGGGCCTTACAGATTGCGATGTTGGATTTCTCGGGATTGAAAAGATTAGTACGAATTTGAAGGGATTTTGAGTGAAATGCACTTCTAGGGTTTTTGTTTGGACAAAAGAGGATTCAATTCGAATGGGGTGAATGAGTAGACATGACCGTTCCTAATGGAGGGTTATGAAATTAGAGTACGCTTGGTTTATTTCTTTAAGAAGCGTGTATATTTCATATAAACTATTCGAGATGTTGCATGAGTAGAAAATATTGAGATGATTATACTGATTTCATGAGAAAGTAAAGAATTGCAAAGAAATTATGAATATTAAGTGATTTGCTCTATTTTGAAAGGATTGTGAGTTTTTTACATGTTGAGAAAATGAATTAGGTCATCTTTTCTAACTGAACCCCGTTGAAGCCTTAACCCAAAATCCTTTACAAATAAATTAAATCCCTTGAATCTCGTTGAAGGCTATTCTATGAAAGACTTTTGCTGAATTAGCCGCATATACCTACCTTTGAGCTTATTAATGATATATCCTACCATTTTCTAGCGATGAATTGATTAAATCCTAGGAAAGAAAGAAAATGAGGAATAATGAGAAGATGTGAAAACAAAAGCATGAGCCTATAAAGAAAATAAAAAAGGCTGCAAATTCAAAGGAGGATAAGTATACTAGAGAGTACTAATAACCCTATGCAACTATAAGTTTGGAGGTGCATCTCGAAAATAAAAGAAGTATAGGGTAGAAAAATTGAGCTCGTGCAAATGAAAATCTATGATTCTGTGAATTCTTTATGAAAGTCTTGTATTCAATACCTATGATCAACATGAGCACACCACTGAGCACAATGAGCGCGCGTTCGGCTGGTTTTTTTATCGATATTTTTCAATCGAACTTATGCCAAAACGCTTTCGACTGGTCTTTTGCCATTATTTCTCAATTGGATTTGTTGGGCCAACACACTTTCGGTTGGTCTTTTCCCTTGTCTGACATCGCTAAAAGCTTTTCAAGTGGTTAGCTCTACTTTTGACTCAAATGCCAGGGTTAAAGAGGGCATGGGGTCTTCTTTGTCTTCTCTGGTTCTTTTAGGCGGGTGTGCCTCTCTGTCTAGCATCGCCTCTAGCTTCAGTTTAGTATATGGCATGGATTCTCAGCTCAAGGGTCATGACTTACAAGGGCTTTGCCTTTTCGTCTGTGTGGTTCTTTTTTTTGGGCGTTTGGAAGGATACACCCCTTTTGCCTAGCATCACCTTCAGCGTAGGCCCTATATGTGGCCCAGTCTTAGGCTCTAAGGTTAGGACTTACGGAAGGGCGCGTCCTCCTCTGCTTTCTTAGTTCTCCCTGGGCTCTCCTAGGGGTAAATTTCTCCTTCAGGCCCAGTTCTCTTCGGGGACTCTGTGGATGACCTGTCATTTTATTCATAAGGTCAGAACTCTTGCCCCTACCCTTGGTTGTGGCATGTGTGATGTCTCCTTGGGTGTGACCATCGTTCTTGCATTCTCACATAGTGAGAAACCAGGAACGACTTAGTGTGATGAGCAAGGGTGTCGCCCATTGGGGTACAGATCTCCTTTGGCTTTCTGTGGGGGCCTTTGTGATGGTGAATTGTGAGTTGGATCTTCGACATCCTTGCTTCTGGTATAATATGCCTCATCGATTATGGGGTACATAGTCAATGGCCTCTCTCTTGCCTGTTTATCGTGCCTCCGGGCCTTTCAGGGACTCACATTGACTTACTAAGGGGGTCTTCCCTTATTTTCCTTCTGAAGGTGAGGGTGGTCATTTTATGGCTTATGGGGCTTCTCCATGTCTTACTGATTTTGTCTTCTGCATGTTCTTTTGTGAGACGGTCTTCTTTTTTACCCGTTGTGCGGGGGGTTCTATCAAGGGCATTCTCTCCTTGAAGGTTGTCAATCTGCTCGTGAATTTATGCACGTTCTCCATTCTTGACGGCGACCGTTTTGAAGATGTTGAGCATGGGTCGAGACCTCATTCGAGTGGCTTCAGGTGATTCCTTTGGTGGCTCTTTGGGATCTCTCTTCAACAACCCTTTTGGTTACGATGTACTCTCGTAGATCTTGATCATAGGTCGGCTCTTTGGTAAAACGATGATTGATAGTCGGTCTCGAGACCCTTCATATTCACTGCTCATTATTATGTGCCGCTGTCATGTTGCTTGCTTACTTTTTCTTTCTCAAGAATCATACTCAAGGAATTTTTCTAATGGCGTTCCCACAGACGGCGCCAAAATGATAACATGAAATTAACCGAGTTAGGGGTAATGAATTATCGAATAGATGTGGTTTATAATGTAGTTCCTGCAATTCGTGAAGGGAGAGTGTATGGAAATTGGGATTAATACGAAGGGAGAGTTGCTTATTACGAGGGGACTTTTTAGGAGAGGAATAGCAAAGACAATGAATAAAAGGAAAAAAGTATATTGCTTAGAGAGAATTATGAGTACAAGTATTGTTATTCAGCTTAAGTTGGGGTACAATGAGATATTTTCTATTCTATTTATAGGACCGGCGTAGGGGTAATAGTGGTGGCCACTTATTCTTCATTTAATCTAGGAATGGGCTCTGGTTATGGTTGTTTCGTGGTAGATGGATCTACTGCAAGGCATTAATGTGGGTTGACTGGGTATTAAGGAGTTCTGATGCTAATAAAGTGACACGTTAGTTACTTATCACCAAGTGGGTCATTTATAGGGCCATAACTTCCTTCGTTTGATGCGATCCGCCTCGTTCTTCTTTATTCTAAGAGGCTATGTTATTATGGTTCTCTTCTTCGATCCTTCTTCTTCTTGGGATATTCTAGTCTTTTTCAAGTCCGGTGTATTTATGCATTATCAAATCAATCATAATAGAGTTTTTTTTGGTTGAGACATAGAAAAGTCGTGACATTAGAAGTGTCTTTGGCAAAATTAGTTGAAATAAACATTTTCGAGGAAAAAAATTTATTTTTATGAAAAGAGATACAAAGAAGCATTTCTTACAATAATATTTTAAATGGGAATAACAAAATATACAAAAGTATAATGCAAAGAAAAGAGTAAAAAGAACAAAAGTGGACCAAACAAACTTCAATATCTAAACTTTGAAATATGTTTTAAAGGCGATTTTGCTCATGAAAATACGGAAAAAAAATAAATTGGCCTGAGAGGAATCCCAAGTCCCAACATGCCCTTAAATTTCTGGTTCTACCGAACCGAAACACACAAACGATTTCCAATTTATTTGCAATTAAAATTTAATTTAAACAAAGTTTTTAAAATATATCGAAAAGATCCCGAAATATCGTCAAAAGTATTTAATATGTAGCAGATCAAAATAATATATACTCTCCGAGCAAGATTTTGATCCATATTAGGACTTACAAATTAATTAAGTACAGTTGAGGGATTAATTTAAAATTTAAACTTTAGAGGGTACTCTGATAACTAAAAGTACGGTCATTAATTTATTTTTGCCTAGTGGTAGTTGCTTCTGTTTACCAAAAGAAAAAACGTATATTTACGGAAATACTTTAGCTAAAAAGTAGATTGTTGACTGATCAAACCAACAACATTTTTCTATTACCAGGTTTCGTTTGTTTGCATTATTAGTCAGTTGTTCATATTCAACACTTCAACTCTAACTCAACTCCCACTTGGCTCCTTCAACTTCATCATATTAGCTAACTTATTAAGTAAGTAAAGTAAAAAGGAAATGGAGGATTCTGATCTCACATCAACTGGTGTGCCGGGATTGGAATATTGGGTGCAGTGGCAAGTTCTTGTTTGTGGGCTCATCATCTTTCTCGCCACCGTTGCCGCCTTCTTCCTCATCCGCAAAAGGGGCGGTGGCGCCGGAGTAAAGTCTAACGATCTGTGGGCCCCATGCTGGCGGAATCTCCATCCAAGATGGCTCCTTTTGTACCGTGCTTTCGCTTTTGCTACTATGGCGTTCTTGTTGTATCAGACTGTTGTTACCTTTGGTATCATTGCCTTCTTTTTCTACACACAGTAAGTACTAAGTATAAAGTACCGTACCTCATTAATTAGTCTCTTTTCAGCAGCAAATATATTCTCTAGTACTAAAAGAAAGTTCTTTTTGGTGATGCTAATTAATATTTTGCTAGTTAGATTCTAGTTGTTGAGATCATTGATAAAACTAGGAAAGTTAATAATCTTAATTTAAAAGTTGCTTGTATTAAATGAAATCTGATCTCTTAAAAGGGAAAGTAGCCTAAACTTTACTGATGAAACTAATACAAAATTTAAGTTTTTATAGGACTCTGTTGCCTTAATTGTTCTATGCCGATTTCTTCGATGAAGTAAATTACTTTTGGCGACCTGTCTTTGAACTGAGAGAATATAAAGATAAGATTCATTCGTTCGGTTGGAATATGATTATACTTACATGATTTACTTTATCAAAACTTAGTCCATTTTAGCGTTGCACCTATTATGACGAAATATCTTCAATCTACTGTGATTAAGTGTATGCTGGCTATTGCAGGTGGACTTTTGCATTGGTTGTGGTTTACTTTGCAGTATGTTCTAAATTTAATACTCCCCCTTCAATTTGTATATTATGTTGCTTGAAAAAACTTCTGGGACACGGACATTTCTGGATAATGTTTTCTTCAAGTGTAGCTTGCTACCATTGTGTCCGTCCGGGGATGCATGATTCATGCCAAAGGACCCTGTGCTCAAAGCGGGGAGAGGGATGGGTTTCTTAAAAAGGACGCGGAAGAGATTAACTATGAAACAAGTGATAGCTCCAAAGAGAAATACGGCAGAGGTTTTGTCAATCTAGCAGTTCATCGCAACACAGAATCCAACAACCAGCATGTTGGAGTTCTTGAAAATACTTTGCAAATTGTTTATCTGGTTAGTCTATCCTATTTGCTTGTTTTGGGAATTACATGCCTTATTAAGTTCGCTTACTTCCTATCTTGCCAAAGAGCTCAAAATGAGAATGCTTGATGACTCTTACAGTCTTACTATAGCCCTAAGCAACATAATTAGTTGATATAAGCCTGGAACACGTGTGCATCCTATTATGAAAAATATTGGAAAAGGAGGAGAGGGTTGGTGATGTATAACTATAGTATTTCTATGACCCATTCAGTATCAGATTTTAGAAGAAGGAACTCTGTACGTAAGCCGTAAGCTTGATAACAAAATTTCAACTTGGTCCAAGGACCTCAGAATGGTTTGGTAAGTTCAACTAGTTAATGAAAAAGAGATATAGAGTGAGCCCATATTGCCTGTCCATAAAGCTAAGTTCAGATATTGTGGTCCAATTCGTGTGTCGCCTTCGGATTTACAACATGTTTCTAGAATGTGCACTACGATGAGGTAGTGGCAGTTCGAAAAGGCAAGTATCTGCACTTTTTCCTTGCAATTATAGCAATCTATGGTGAGTTGGTGAGATAGATGACTATAACCAGTTGGCACATATAAATCTAATCAATCTTCCAGTTAGTCAGCTTCTTGATAGCTAATTTCCAGAAAACGAATGTTATCCGATGTGACTTGAAGTCTTGAACAATTATGTTGCACGTATCCCTCATTCTTGTACTTCCAGTTCATAATAAGCATTTGATTATTCTAGCCATAGGTCTTTCCCCATCAATAGTTTCTCCTGACGAGTAAATATGTGAAAGCGGTATCTCTTACTATCGACAGGACGTTTGGCTTTCCACGAAACTACACATTAATATCTATAGCTTTCTCTAGATTAACATGGTTGCTGGATTTTTGTAATTGGACAGATTTGTGCAGGGGCTGTGATGCTGACGGACATTGTCTTTTGGTGTCTTCTCCTCCCATTCATGGCGGGTGAAAATTTTGAGCTCACCCTAGTGAGTACAAGTCTTCTATTTCTTCTTTCTACTGAGTACAAGTCATCAAGCATCGAGTTGATTTTGTGATTTTGTCCTTGTAACATGGTCAAACACTTTAAGCCATTGGGTGTCTGATCATACACTTTGAATTTGTTGAAGAGAATATCGAGGAACTAGCACTACATGTTCAAAGATCCTTACTAAGTATGCGATTGATGTTACATCAACAAATACATAAATGTGCAATATGATGAAAGATTAAAGATCACCATACATTCCAATTAACATTACAATGATATTTCATGTATAATATGATGTCTCACCCTGTTCATCATATTGCAGTTGATCGGGTACATGCATTCCGTAAACGCCATTTTCCTTGTCATTGAGTCAGGTCTCAATCGCATGGTAAGGTTCCGATTTCCTTATGTCAGTCTGAATCGTTAGAATTACTGCAATGTTTCTAGCTGACATCATGGATGGTTCTTGTTGCAGCAATTTCCTTGGTTTGGTATAGTCTATTTTGTGCTTTGGAGTGTTGTTTATGTTGTTTTCCAGTGGGTTCTTCACGCTTGCGGTTTGACATGGTAATTCTAAGTGAACTTAACTTTCATTCGATATAAAATATAACTGTTGAAGGTGGAATTTATTTATCAGAGTGTCTTCTGCAGGTGGCCATATCCTTTCCTTGATCTTTCCGCTCCTTCAGCACCTCTATGGTAAGAAAAACTTGAAGGGATTTCTTGGAGAGGTTTTCAGTCTTGAGAAATGATCTTCTGAATTGCAAATTTTTTAAAAAGTTTCGTTAATTTTTTGCAAAAAGCTCAAGATATATTTTAGTTTCTACATTTAATTATGCGTTTTTATGATTGTTAGAAAAAACAGATTAACAGTGGTAAAAAGCTGAGAATGTGTTTTAGAGATTATTATACGTATAAATGGTGACAGGAATTAATATTATTTTCAGGTATCTAGGTCTTGGTTTGGTTCATGTGCCGTGCTATGGATTATACTTGTTGCTTGTCAAAGCAAAACAGGCTGTTCTCTCAAGGATGTTTCCTCATTCTTTCGTCAGGTCAAATTAATTTCATTCATCATCTCTACAATGATTCAATTTTGGAGTCCCAAAGATCTTTCTTATTTACTTATTTGCTCCACAGGGACAATTGTAGATTATATTTTACCTCAGTTAACAAACTTTATTGAACCTGGGACTGGGGTATTGCTTGTATCGATGAGATGTACTAATTCTAGTCTAGAGTATAAAAAAGGACTTGGAAAATTTAATATCTGACGGAGTTTCTGGTCTGACAGGGTTTCACTTTCAACTGGGAAGAAGCGAGATTAAGGCATTATAAATTTTATAATTATATCTTCTACTCTTTATACAGGAAAACCTTAAATATGAAGATACTATATATTACTGTTCAAACTTATGTCTCAAATCGAAATAAGTTATCCTTCAAATATGGTATATTATCTATTCAGTTGCGCTGATCTTATAGTATACCATTGCAATTGCACCAAGTTTAACTTTCAAAAACTTGAATGATCATATTTTGGGAGAAATTATTATGTGCAACTGTTGTACTTTAAAGTGGTGCAACAAGTCAATTATTTCTATCAATAATACACAGTGTGGATAAGGTGGTTTTGTGATGTATCGTTCTTTTAATTTAGGAAAAACTTTTGATCTTGATAGTTTAATTTGTTTAATAACTCATAAAAACTTTTTTTTATGTTTTCCTCAACATGGAAAATGAAAGGTCAACACGAGGTGCAGGAAACACGAGGAATATTAGTAAATAGAGATGGGGGTCTAGTTAGAGTAGAGATGGAAAGTGGGTCGGGTCAGGCCGACCCGGCCCAGGCCCGCCTTGGCCCGGATAAAATGTGGTCCGGTCCGGGCTGGCCCGTTAATAATATGGGTCCAGGCCTGGACCGGCCCGTTTATAATATGGGCTGGGCCGGTCTATTTTTTTTTTTTAACAAAGAAATAAGGAAATAAAAGGAACTTAAAACAAGTACTTTTATTCAAAAAAACATGAAAGGATAACTTAAAAAAGAAATACATAAAAGGTAAACTTTATAAAAACTTGAATTCTAAAAAAACATAAAAAGCAAACTTTAAAAAATAGATCAACATCGTTATGAAAGCATAAAAGGCAAACTAGATTGCGTACCTTGGTCGTGAACATTGCGATTCTTATGGGTCGTCGCTAAATGACGAGCCAACGTTCCCGTTCCACCATTAGGTCGAAATACAAAACAATGCTTACAAAGCTTACACGTAGCCATTTGAGCCGCCCTGTCCCTCTCAAAATAGGTCCATACCTTGGACGTAGTTTTTTTGGCTCGTACGGTAGAAGTCTGCGGATGAATGTTAGGATCCGTTAGTGTAGCGATGTCAGGTGTCGAGTGTTCATCATTTTCCATGTCACCATTTGGCTCTTCAAATTTCGGAGGATAAACCGGAGAGTTCCTGCCCATTGCATAATAGGGGTCGTTATGTTGAAACTCCGAAAAACCGAGACCCCTATTCCAGTTGGACTCGAATTGAGCCGTGTTGATTGGATCCACCGACGCGTCGTAATTTTGTGTCTCATCATCGGAATGTGCGGGTTGATTAACGGCGGCACGAGCACGATTAGTAATATCTTCGTGGTTGGATGGACGCCGAGATTGCGGCGTAGGAGTGAATGATTGGGCGTGATTGGTATATGGAAAAAATGGATGCGCCATAATATCGAGGAGGAGTAAGATTAATATTACAATAACAAGGTTATGCTAATTATTTTAAATACGTATAGAGAATGTTATGTAAACATGATATTATATTTTAAGAAGACTAGATTGATAATGAGAAAGTAGAGAAATAATTGTGAAGAATAAAAGACAAGGAATGGGGTATATATATAGATAAAGAAAAAAAATATTAGTAAAAATAACGGGGTAATCAGCCCCTAATGTCAATAAATATTTGAACGTTGCAAATTGCAACGTTAATATTGGCATGCATCATGCATGCACTATTAAGTGGACGTTGCAATTTGCAACGTCCACAATTAATTAGGGCCAATTTAAGTAGGCCTGAACTTAAGGCATAATTAAATAGGCCCAATTAGTAAAAATATTTAGTATGGCCCACACAAAAATCTGGGCCAAAAAAAAAATTTTAAACCAAGGCCCAGGACCGGTCCAGTTCGGGCCAGGACCACATTTGAGGCCCGGTTAAAAATATGGTCCGGGCCCGAGTCCGGAAACCCACATTTCATAACCTGGGCCCGGACCATATTTTTAATCGGGCCTCAAATGTGGTCCTGGGCCGGTCCTGGGCCTGGGTTTTAATTTTTTTTTTTGCCCAGATTTTTGTCTGGGCCATACTAAATATTTTTACTAATTGGGCCTATTTAATTAGGCCTGAACTTAAGGCCTAATTAAATAGGCCCTAATTAATTGTGGACGTTGCAAATTGCAACGTCCACTTAATAGTGCATGCATGATGCATGCCAATATTAACGTTGCAATTTGCAACGTTAATATTGACATTAGGGGCTGATTATCCCGTTATTTTTACTAATATTTTTTTTTCTTTATCTATATATATACCTCATTCCTTGTCTTTTATTCTTCACAATTATTTCTCTATTTTCTCATTATCAATCTAGTCTTCTTAAAATATAATATCATGTTTACATAACATTCTCTATACGTATTTAAAATAATTAGCATAACCTTGTTATTGTAATATTAATCTTACTCCTCCTCGATATTATGGCGCATCCATTTTTTCCATATACCAATCGCGCCCAATCATCCACTCCTACGCCGCAATCTGGGCGTCCATCCAACCACGAAGATATTACTAATCGTGCTCGTGCCGCCGTTAATCAACCCGCACATTCCGATGATGAGACACAAAATTACGACGCGTCGGTGGATCCAATCAACACGGCTCAATTCGAGTCCAACTGGAATAGGGGTCTCGGTTTTTCGGAGTTTCAACATAACGACCCCTATTATGCAATGGGCAGGAACTCTCCGGTTTATCCTCCGAAATTTGAAGAGCCAAATGGTGACATGGAAAATGATGAACACTCGACACCTGACATCGCTACACCAACGGATCCTAACATTCATCCGCAGACTTCTACCGTACGAGCCAAAAAAACTACGTCCAAGGTATGGACCTATTTTGAGAGGGACAGGGCGGCTCAAATGGCTACGTGTAAGCTTTGTAAGCATTGTTTTGTATTTCGACCTAATGGTGGAACGGGAACGTTGGCTCGTCATTTAGCGACGACCCATAAGAATCGCAATGTTCACGACCAAGGTACGCAATCTAGTTTGCCTTTTATGCTTTCATAACGATGTTGATCTATTTTTTAAAGTTTGCTTTTTATGTTTTTTTAGAATTCAAGTTTTTATAAAGTTTACCTTTTATGTATTTCTTTTTTAAGTTAACCTTTCATGTTTTTTTGAATAAAAGTACTTGTTTTAAGTTCCTTTTATTTCCTTATTTCTTTGTTAAAAAAAAAAATAGACCGGCCCAGCCCATATTATAAACGGGCCGGTCCAGGCCTGGACCCATATTATTAACGGGCCAGCCCGGACCGGGCCACATTTTATCCGGGCCAAGGCGGGCCTGGGCCGGGTTGGCCTGACCCGACCCACTTTCCATCTCTAGGTCTAGTACAAAGTTTTTAGAAATACAGTGAGATTTTAAGAAATAAATAACACAATAAAATTTGGTGTTAATACATGGGAATTTCTCGCATTTCGGTCTACTCAAAATGCATTGTCGTGGCAACAGTACTGTCATTATCTTCTGATATCCTAATAATAATACATTTCTTCAATAACATTCCAACAACATATAATATTGTTTTTCAAGTTGAACATCAAGGTAAGAAAGTTCTGAAGAAATACATAGCAATTTAAGTATACTGTCATAATTTATACGGAACAACACACACCATTACATCGGTGATTATAATGACCTAGCAATAATGGAATAGCGAGCTTTTTTTCGTCCCAATTATTTTCTGCTCTATTTGATCATCTTCTATGAGATCAGCATAATCGAAATTCTCGACGACCATTTGAAACAATGAAGAGGGTTTTTTTGTTTTTTTTTTTCATCAGAAAAAGGAAAAGATTTTATTAAAGATAGGAAAAGCAATTCTACTAACAGAGGTTTACAAAAAAGGTCTCTAGAAAGAAGAAAGTTGCTCCATTCAAACAAAGAATAACAGAATGATTGATCCTTCGATTTGATTCAACTCCAGACTTTCGCCTTGGTCCAATTCTAAACTTTTGCCTTAATTGTCTCAATAACGCCAGAGGTTGCTTTCTATTGAAACACTTATAATTTCTGATAACCTAAATTTTTCAAAAGATAAACAACCAAAAACAGACTCATCGTTGCCTGATTTTTAAAGAAGACAAAATGCAACAAAGTTGCATCAGAAGATCTTTCGAGTTTCCTGTGAAGACTTAAACAATTCCAAGCCACTTGCCAATATAACACCAGATACTACCAAAGACGACACATTTGCAAAAAAATGGTCAAAATCTTCAATATGTTTGCTACAAAGAACACAATTTACGTCGCCTCTCGGTCGAAGAATGCCTCTTTTCTGTAAATTTATTAGTGCTTCAATCTTCCACAGCATATTGAAATAGAAGTTCCCGGAGACAGTGTCATTTGGTGAGAGCATATGATAAGTGGATCTAACGCAAAAAATGCCACTCTCTTCACAAGTTCATCTCCATGGATCATTTTGCTCCCGTAGAGGGCCATAACTCGTCAAGTAGTTGGAGTTCCCATGAGAAAAGATTCATTCACCAATTCCAATTCTACCTCCCGCCATCATTAGTCCAAGGCCCTTTTTCCAAAATTGAAAACATCTTTATTTGTTGCCATGGAGAAAAGCCTAGTAAACCTAATGAAAAATAGGTTATTACCTGACCACTTATCTTTCCAAAATGATGTGTCAACCACATTACCGACTTTTTTACATATACCAACATCAACCACCTCTCATTTGACATCTCTTAACAAGAGACAAAAGGTCCTTCCACCAAATCGAACAAGTCAAAGAGCGACTCCTGAAGGTTTTGCAATCTTACAATATTTTGCCTCAAGAATATTCAGGCACAACGCATCCCCACCCTAAAGGGTACGCCGCTTCCATTTGGAGAGAAGAGAAATATTAAATCTCTTCATGTCTTAAACTCCAAGTTCACCCGTGGTTTTATTTTTGCGAACCAGGTCCACTTAAGCCACGAGATTTTACTCTAGTCAACCTTCCCACAATGAGGAGGGTTTTAATCATGTCTGTTCGTCAAATCTTTATTTATTTTCATGTTAGGGTCTAGAGATGGAAATCTGGTCATATGAAACTTAGTCTATATTTGATAGGAATTCAATTATGCATAATCTTTCTTTATTATAAATATAGTTGTCAAATAGATAACATCTCAAGAACATGAATATTATTGTATAAAACAAAAACAAAATACATAAAGAGTAAAACCCTTGTAGACATTGCAGAAATCGTAGCACGAGATAGAGGTGTGGCATTTTCCTCTTAAGCTCGATATGCCCTGCTAAATTCAAGCCTTCGTGGATACGGGACTCGAAAGGTACATCGCCCTTTCTCGGAATAGCCTTTGAAGTTCATGCTTGCTCCCTGTCGACCTCCATAGTGCAAAAGTTTCAAGTTTTTCATATGTCGATGAAGAAGATGATTATGGATGATTAAATAATCAACTGGAGGCTTCTTACATATAAGTATATGGGAATTCTCAGTTAAAACCAGCATCCATGAGGATTTATTCGTCTAAGTACCTTTAGAATTTGTTGCATACACTCCAAATGTCATGAAAGTGATTTGAAAAGCTCGCAATCTCCTTGTCCATCAAAATACCAAACCAAACTCCATCGCTCTCGCCAACTCCACTCTACGATACACCACTATCGCACCATTGAATTCTCAACGGCTAAACTTTGTTTCATTGAGCATAGTCACATTCAACTCCCCTCATGGACTAAACCACCGCTCCATTGGATAGTGGACTCTTTTTTAGAGGATTCTTCATACGTGGTGATTAGGCAGTTACGGTGTGGGTAGTGTCGGAATTAATTGAAATTTCTTTAACTTAATAAACTCTACATTTTACGTAGATGAATTTAGTATATTTTAATTATTCAAAATTAATTTGGGGCGAATAAAAAATTAAATGCTAAAGTTAGCTAGTTAAAATAAGTTGTTTTGAAGAAAGAATAAGAAATGGCTGGGCAGGTGTAGGGGTGGGTAAACTGCAATTCGGTTAGGGTACCCGTATTTTCGGGTAGGGTAAAACCCCTACCCGATACCCTATTGTATTTGGGGGTACCCGGATGGAATCGGGTACCCCAATTTTTCGGGTACCCCAAACTTCGTGTTTGGGGTACCCGAATGGTTTCCAGTGGCCTAAATTGGCCACTGGAAATGCGGGTTACCCGAATCCGGAGAGTTCGGGTACCCCAATACCCGATCGGGTATTATGGTACCCGATCGGGTATTAGGGTCGGGTACCCCAACCTTCGGGTATGGGGTACCCGAAAATAGTCCAGTGGCCAATTTCGGCCACTGGACAATAACTGCCATATATCCCCTGTTTTCGTTTTTTACGAAAACAGGGGATTTTTTATAAGAAATCACAATACATGAATACACACAAATTTATAAGAATCACACAATAGTACAATACCACGTTTTCGATTTGAGAGGGAGAGGGAGCTTCGTACCGTCGGTTGAGAGGGAGAGAGATGAAGGTCTCGGGCGCGGCGCAGAGGGGAGGCGGAATCGAAAGGGCTGGCTCGGGGACGGAGACGGACGGGCGGCGCTGAGGCGGACGGAGCAGTGAGAGAGAGATTTGAAAAAAAAAAGAGTGAACTGAGAGAGAGAGAGAGTGAGGCGCGGTGGTGAGTGTGAAAGAAAAGAAGAGAGAAATAGAAGGAAAAAGAAAAGGAAAGAAAAAAGGAAGAAAGGAAAAAAAAATGGAAAAGCGATTTTTTTAATCGGGTACCCGGATACCCGAAATTTTTTGGATTTGCTACCCGAACCCGTACCCGAAATACCCTATTCGGTTAGGGTACCCGATAATTCGGGTACGGGTCGGGTATTAATACCCGAAATTCGGGTAAAACCCGATCGGGGCGGTTAGGATACCCGAATTTCGGGTACGATTACCCACCCCTAGGCAGGTGAAAGTCACAATCCACATGAAAATCTTGCCAAAAAATGTGAGCTTATTTGTTACTTATTTGGACAATGATTTGGGCCCCTAGGGTATCACATGTCCTTAAAAATGGGAAGACATAGAAGCTACGGGTGATGCTCCAAGGTTCACATGCGCGTGCGAGTGCCGCAGTCGTCCTCTGTTGGGGACGTGGGTCACGTGTCACGGACTCGAGCCTGGGCTTTGACTTGAGTTGGAGTTAGAGTTTGGTTTTCTTCTTTAAAAACTATTATATTCGAACAAAGTTTAATTAAATAATAAAATATTCCAAATTAATTGTAACAAAAAAATAACAAATTAATTAATGTCAATGTTTTTAAAATCGAACTAGACTGCCCGGTCAAACCGGATCAACTGAGGATCAGCCCAGACTGCCTATTCAAATCAGCCTCTTTATTGAGTCGTTTTGCACCGATAAAAAACGGTCCAAAACCGTCACCCGGTGGATTGGACCGGTCCACTTATTAGCAATTAAAAAAATTCCTAAACCAAAAATAGGAAAGAAACGCAAAAATGGATGATCCTAAATTCCTAATCGGCTTGAGTAGATGCAATAGAGAAGAAATGAAAGTGCAGCAATTGGTCCAATATTATATATACAATAATTCGTTTAAATTTAATAAGAAATAAAATAGGTCTAATGAACTAATTAAAAAGAGAAAGTAAATAAATTGATAGATTGATTCAAAAGAAAAAAAAAACATATCATGCTTAATTGGTTAAATTAGATATTTAGATTTCTTAATAGTAAATATTTGATTAAATGGTAATGGGGTGCTTTGGATCAATGTTGTTAAAACCAGATCGGATCGTCCGGTCGAATCGGTGATCGACAATTTGATCGGTCTGCTTGAGTTTCAGAACCGATGACTCTAAAAACCGGTCAAACTCAGTAAGAATCGATCAAGAGCCGGGAACCGGTGACCCGGTTTGTTAGTAGTTGAACCAGTTCGTGTATTTAATTTTAAATATTTAAGTTTCTGATGGGTAATGGGATTAAACCTTAGACCTATAAGTAAGACTTAGAAGCTTTAACCAATTGAGCTACAATAGAATTAGTAGTTTTCACTTTTCACACTTATTAATATATATATATATATATATTGAATAGCTGAAATATATTTTTTCATACAAACAAATAAATAAAACTATTATTTTTTATAGCTTAGTGGTATTATATTATAAAGCATCTTTGTTATGTTATTTTCTTCTATATAGAAATCTCAGACTACTGATTATTTTTTTCGAACACTTCAGTAATTACAATTCATGAAATATCATGCATATTTGTTTAAAACTTAAATCACTAATTTATTAATCAAATACTCTAATTTAATTTTCTTTATTTCTAAATAATAAATTAACTAAATGAAATAAATTAGGAATTTTATGATTAGAAACATATCAATTAAGAGTGAAGAAACTAATTTATAATTTCTCGTTTTCTAAATTTAATACAACAAAAATATGTAGCAAGATATATTTTATATATATAATTTATAATATATTGTGTCATACCAGTCGGACCAGTCGTTCGATCAATTCGAACTAATAAAACCAGTAACTAGTGAGGGTACCGAGTCGACGTATGATCCGGTTCTGAAAACACTGCTTTGGATAGAAAATTTTGACTAGCCTAAATGAAATTTATGATTTACTTTACTTTATGAAAAAAGATTATACTTCATGGAAGACGGTGGTTCAAATCACAAATAAAACGGAAGTGATTTGAATATAAGAATTCATGGTTACTTTAAATATATAAAGATATAAATAGAAAGAAAAAAAAACGAATTTTGCCACAAAATTGGGAATGGATCTTGCCCCAAAAGTTGGAATGAATCTGGCCCCAATTTTCTTTCATATTTTTTTTTTTTGTCAAAGAGGATTTTCTTTCAATTTGATGTTGAACGAATCAGATTGCCCCAAATTAGAAAAAGACAACTAAACAAATAAAAAGACATCATACCATGCTATAACTTAACTAACATTTCATTTTTTTTTAAAAGGGTGTAATTTATCATTTCTATCTTGAATGGGATATACCATTTGTTTATATGAAACATTATTTAAGTTATCGTATGACGACTTTTTTCGTATAAATTATTTAATCCATCATATTTTAGAGACAAATAGAAAAAAATCATAAAATATAAGTAATTATAAGTCATACAATTTGATATTTCATTCACACCTTAATAATATCTCACACACAAAATTATTTAAGTTATTATTTTTGAAATAAATATCTAGATTTGAACTTTTTGTTATATGCTTTTATTCAACATTTCTTCTCAATGTTTATTTGGAGACTTTGAAATCAAATAATTTATATCTTTCTAATATGTATAAAATAGTTAAATAGAATAAAATATGAATTTATTTTGAATTTATTTAATAGTATTGAAGTTATTATAAAGTTTATTTTCCATCTTAATAATTATGAATATGATATAATTATAAGACTTGAATCTGACACTAGTCAGACATAAGTGTCAGACATAAGGTTACTGGTACATTTTCTAGTCCGATTTCAAAACACTGATTAATGTAATTAGCCACAAATCTCTGTCGAATTAGTGTGTCTAGTAAGTAAAAATTTCTCTAGTCAACAGACTATTCTTACACACCCAGTCAACAACGAATGATCACGTTAATGTCGAAATAATGTAAATTTGCACGATAAAAGTGTGATGTGAAGCATACGTGTTTGTTCTGTCACCGGCAAAGTCATCTTTCAAATATGAATAGACCCCTACTTCCTTCCTAACTCACTCATTCATACATTCTCTTCTTTTCTTTCCAAAGTTCAAAAATATTCTTTTGATTCGTGGTTCTTAATATTTACATTGCTGATGTACATCATGAAATACGATTGTTGATAAATCGTAAATACCGAGCAAAACAAATATCATTTTAAAGAAAAATAATTTAACTATTGCCTCGACTTTATTTTAACCAATACTGCAATGGACTCTAATGCAGCTCTGTCAAAAGCTTTACATATTTCTTCGAATAGATTGAAGGAGATGAAATTCTAGAAGACAAATGATTTAAGTCGATGGGAAGAAGGTTTTTGATCAAACCATCTCACCAAAATGTGCTCTCAGCTGGAACTATAAGCATGAACTCTTGGCCTTTGGAAGAATGTTACAGGAACAACCTCACCGGATTCTTTATCATATCCAAAGAATCTGTAACTTGGATGCTACAGTCTTGCTCACCATAGAAAGAATACCAATTAGATTAGACACATCCCTTTTTGCAATTTGACTAGGATAACAAAGATATTTTCTTTGTCTTGTTGGTGTATACATTGTTCTCGATGTTCATTTGTTTATGCCTGTCTTCCCATATGTAACATTTGTTTGAATTCATAAATCATTAAGAAAAAAGTCCAAAATAAAGACTACGATTATAGATGTTAGAACATCTAAGTTAAATTTTCGCAAAAATAGTGTGAAATTAAAATTTGTTGTGCTACAATGCAAACAAGGGACAATTATAAACAACAATAAGCAAAAGAAAAGAAAATTTGTTTACACATCGGCTATAATTTTTTCTAAAAGCTTTACCAAGCTAGAATCTTCCACTATATGTTTTTTTTGTCGTTGAGTTACTATTACATCATATAATTATCAATATTACTGAAAGTCCTTTTACATAGACCACCTATAGAATACCCAAAAAACAGAACAGAAAAAAAATTACCTCTCTCGAACCCCCAAACGGGGTCCACCCCCTTAAACCCTCGACCAACTCTTCTGTGAGTTGGATCATGAAAAGTAGTCCTATATTTACTGTGCGTAGCTGAATAAACAGTATTTTGAACTCCACAACCCAACAAAATTCAAATACTCAAATAATTGAAATATTTCATATAAAAAAAATTAGTTAAATAAATTGAATTTCACTAAAAAGAGAATAAACCTCACTTGCTTTTTATTAAGCAACTTTAATTTATACACTAGTTATTACTTGAACTCATTTCAAAATATCTGCTACAAACCATGCCATCCACCAGCCACTCGTTTGACTCAAACCCATATAATTAGAAAAGAGAAATACATATGATTTTAGCAATTGACAACAATTAAAATGGGATTTGATGATTTTTTTGTTTGCACTCACTTAAACCTACCCGCATACACACTTAAACAAGTGCTCCAGAGCATCAGATTGTCCCGCTAATATTTACAAACTTGCAAAGAATATGCGAGCATGGTTCGTGGTAAATTGCGCCCTTTTTCTGTAAGTATGAATATTATAATTTACAACAAATTACTTTGGATATGACATTAATGTAGTTTTTTCTTCACGTTATAAGAGATTTCCTATGCAAAACCCACCAGTGCGTTGCGCCTAATTGGCCAAAAAATCCTTTATTACCAACTGGTAGCAAATGCTTCTTCCAATAAGAAGCCCGAGATACTTTCTAATTATTTATAAAAATATACTATTTCATTAATAAATTGTTCTGGTTAAGAGCAAGCACTCCCATATTTTGTTTTAATAAACAAAAAGTTCTGGCTAATTCTAATAAACAGGGTCAAATGATTGCAGTTTGATGTTATTATGCACTGCACAATTTGCACATGGGGTGGTATACTGAATTCCTCATCATAAAATGATACAGAGAAACTAGAGTTCTACAAACAGAATATCATCTATAAACAAGGAATGATTTGCCTATTCTAAATACAGAAAGCCATAACACGATATCTATGAAGAGTAGTTATAACCATTTACAACCGAGTACTGTTTTGCACTCACCCACAGAAAAATCATGCAAATAATCAATTTATGTAATATTTTCTATAAGTGAGAAAGAATACATGAATAAAATCTTAATTTTGGTTTGATTATCACACACCATTTCTATACTTAAATCTTCTTCCTACAGGTCTTAACCCTCCAGTTTTTTACCCTCCACCACCAGACAAAGGTTGTAACCATATGTGATATTGTCAGCCTTCACAAACCAACCAGACAATGAAATGATGGTATCAACAAATAAACTCTCTGATATTAACCAACCAACCACAATGGCTACCAACACCATCATATTTACATATGGAGGCAGAAGATTCATGTTCACGACTCGGCGTGATTCATTCATGGTTCATATAGCCTACCCCAATTGAAGTGGGATTAAAGGCTTGGTTGTTGTTGTTGTACTATACAAGAGCCTAACAATGACACCAATACAAGTACATCGGTCAAGTTGATGTTTCAGTACTGGGTACGAGACAATAGCTTTCAACAAGCCATAACAAGTCCAGGCAGAAACAAGGTAATAACACTTCGCAGCGGACCACAATACAGCTTCATAACCAAAACCAACACATTAATAAGGAACCAGGATAAAACTAACAACATAATTGACTGTAAACTTAAATTAAATTTAAAATCCCAGTGCCAACATATATATAATTCGCATAACAAAACATAATATAATCTAAGATAACAAAATCCTTGATAAGTAAATAACAAAAAAGAAAAGAACATAATCTCTCATTTTGCTTTCTCTAATCACCACCGGCCTTGTTGTAGACATAGGTGAGCCCACACTTACCACAATAATGTCTGTCGAAGTGATTAGCCATGAAAGTCCCGGCACCGCACTCGGCATTCGGACACTCCTTCCTCAGCCTCTGCACTTTCCCGGAATCATCAACCTTGTAGAACTGGAGAACAGCGAGCTTCACCTTCCTGTGTTTGTGTTTGATCTTCTTAGGCTTGGTGTAGGTCTTCTTCTTCCTCTTCTTGGCGCCACCACGGAGTCGGAGAACCAAGTGGAGAGTCGATTCCTTCTGAATGTTGTAATCGGCTAAGGTGCGGCCATCCTCGAGCTGTTTTCCGGCGAAAATCAAACGCTGCTGGTCCGGGGGGATGCCTTCCTTGTCCTGAATCTTCGCCTTCACATTGTCGATCGTGTCGGAGGATTCAACCTCAAGGGTGATCGTCTTACCCGTTAGGGTTTTCACGAAGATCTGCATCTTTTCTTTTCTTTTCTTTTCTCTCTCGTGGCTGCTGATGGAAATGAGGTATAGTAAATATATGGTGAGGGAGCTGTGGATTAGGGTTTTGCATGGGCTTTTCTTCTACTCTTAAATTTGGGCTTGTTAAGGAAATGAAGCCCATCTTATATAAAAAAAATGGATTATCATTTTGCCAGATTTTATTAGAGAAAACTAGCTATGGTGTTATTTTTAGTAACTAGATTAGACTAGACTAGACTAGATAAAAATTTATTTGTAATTTTTTATATAAGCAAGTACCCTGTGAGTTTTTTAAAATATGCAAAAATCTCCAAATTGATTTGCCCCTATTTTAATTCAGCCTTCTTCACCGGACTTTTACCATGTCTCCCGAACAACAGTACATATGGCGCAAGACGATGCCATATATCGAGGTCGGAATAGGATCGAGTGTTTTCACGTCTCACCGTAGTATCCATTTTTTCTTGATTTTCGATTGATGAACAATAACTCTTTTTTTTTCCTTTTTTGACTGGCTATGTGTCCTTTGAAGGTGGATTCGAACCACTAATACAAGAATTTTCAGTCCTTTTTCTCTACTGAGCTATTTGGACTTTCAGTCCATTTCAGCGAGTCGATTGGCTAATTGCCTAAGGTAACTATTGAATGAACTTGTACAATGAATGAAAGTTCTCCCTCTGAATTTTATGCACTTTTTTTTGCTATAAAATCTAAATGCATATACTTGAAATCTAACGGTAGAGATTATTTGTAAGTAGTTTAATTTTATTTTATACATGAGATGATGATATTTGCTAATAAAAAGATTATAATGGCAATTAGAAGGTGGTTTTATGTAATTTAAGGAAAAAGTAGAAAACCAAATAAAAAGAATGAGCTATGGTGTAAGGGTTTAAGACAGTTTAAGGGGAAGGAGGGAAAAACTAGTCTTGGAATGGCAACAAGAAATACTACTCGTCGCTGCAAATTCTGGCTCCCCAAGAAGAAGAGATTTTGTTCAAACTCTCCTCTCCTTGAATCTCCGTAATATCTCTCTCTCTCTCTCTCTCTCTCTCTCTCTCACACACACACACACACACATTCATTTTTCTTCTTTACTTACAAAAATAATTAATTAATTTCTAACTATTATTATTCAGATTCTGCGGGAACCATACACAGAGGTCTGATACCAAGTGGATCCCCTGCCCTATCGATTCTTCTCAGTAATAACCAAACTATTTCATCTTCTTCCTATATATGTGATTTAATTTAATCCAATTGCTGCTAAGCTAATCTAATTAATACCTTATTTTGTTTTTTATTTTATTAGCTGTGTGCTTGAGGAGAATCTGGAAAGTCACTTACTCAGATGCCCTTTTCTAAAACAAGCACAATCTCTCTCCTGCCAACCTTTCTATCAACAGGCCATCAATGCCGGCAACGAAACTGATGATGCTGATGATGATGATGGTCCCAATTACTGTTTGATTACGTCGGAAATGAAGAGGAACGCTGTTTATGCAATGTCTGTCCCCCACTTCTCCGAATTCGTTGCTAAAATCAAGTCCGTCCATGCATCCGTATGTCAGTGCATTCCAGACTCTTACAAGATTCCCGAAGCTTGTAGCACGTGGACCAATCGAGAAGTTGACAAGTATGTAGTTAACGATCGCGTCTTTTCTGTACTCAAATGTGTGTTGATTTGATTGAGTGTGTGTGTGTGTGTGTGTGTGTGTTTTTATTTCAGGAAATTGCCGTATCAGGAGAAACATGTTATGCAACAGGCATCTATTCTTGGCAATTTAGAAGAGTTCGGGGTCTTTAACAAATCTAAGGGAACTACTCAGCCTAGTAATTTAGATGAAGAGTTTGAGACTGGTGCTGGTACTAATATTTCTGCCGTAGTCGAGTTTGGAGCTGGAAGAGGGTACCTGACACAAGTGCTCGTGGATTGCTATGGAATCAGGAAGGTGTTGTTGGTCGAGAGAAAGTCATATAAGTTGAAGGTCGATTCATTTCATGGCAATTTTAAATCTTATCTTTCTAATCAAACGTTACCTGATTTTATTTTATGGAATTGCATGTGATAATCGCTAACTCAGGCATGCTTTTCCTTTCGAGATTCCGTTATTTCCTTAGTTCAAGTGAATTGAATTTCTAAATATTTTCTTTTTTTTGCCAAATTTCTACTGTTAGGCTGATCGGAGTTTGCGACAGAAAGAGAGTCTAGTGTTAGAGCGTTTGAGAATCGACAGTAAGGTTTCAGAACCCTGTTTCATACTTGGACTTTGATACATAGTTTTATGAAATTCGTTTTTCTGCTATTGTAAAAATTCGGAGCATGAAACTTATTATACGATAAATACTTACCCAAGCGTAAGAAGTTCCAAGGCTTTAGAGTGATGAAAGACTGTAGTTCCAAACTACTTATTATGGACAAAAATAGTAAAATACTGCGACATCTTAGCAATGCTAGCTACTACAGTTGCGTTTGAGGCAAGATCTTAGATAAGTCAATTTCTTGTCTGGGCCCCTATGTGGTAGAGGCATTAGTAGTCGCCATTGATCTCATCGAAGTAGTGAAAACTCGGGTAATTGAATTACTAATTGACGTATGGTACTATTTGTAAATTTTTACAACTGTGTTTACGTTATGTTCTTATTGTAGTTGCAAGAAACGTCATAACGAAAGCTAGCATAAGTAGAGTGATTTGCTTGTGGTACATTTGTCTAAGTTTGTTTAAGGATTAATGTTTGTAAGTGATCAAAATTCTACTTTTTCAAAGGCTGTTTGAAGAGATGTTTTAGTTGAGTGTGTGTTTTGGATTCTCGAGAAATTCTTGTTCATCTTGAACAAAATATGGTGATGACTAAGGTGTTGTTACAACAACTGAAATTTTCTAATGATTTGAGGTATATATCTGTGTAGTCACTTTTTAAGTTAAAAAGCAGTTTAAAACTTTGTAAACCATTCAAATATATAGTATTTAAATGATTTTATAGTTCGGAAACTCAGTTGATGCATAAGAGTTAGTAAAATTAAGTTCATCTTGCAGCAAGCGAGTATTGTCATCCATAGCTGAACTTGAAATTGTATTAAAGACTCAACGCTTTTATTAAATTATTCTTCATATTAGATGGAATGTATGAGTTGATTACTTTTTTTAAAACTTTTCCTTGATATCTTTCTAGAAATGACGGAATGAAATATCATGTCGATAGTCCTCCCAAAAAAATGTTCTTGAAAAGCGAAGTAGTTCAAGACAATATGGAAGAGACTATGATGTGTTAATTTTAAAGTTTTGATATATTAATTGCTGTTATTTTTCAAGACAAATCCTTGCTTTTATTTATGCATATTCAATGTGTTGATTTTCAAGACATGTTCTTCTTAGTTTGATTTCTAAAGAAGAACTGTGACTGTAAATGTTGATGTTCGAGTGAGCTTGCAAACTTGTATAGATTGAAAGATCTTGGGTCGTATGTTTCATGCGATAGCCAAGTCTACAACAAGCCCTTCCCCCTCCTGCCCCCTCCAGAAAGGGTTTACCCACCCCACCAGCTGACGAGTCGGATCCATTTTGACTTGTCCCTACCAGGCCCGAGTCCTTGAAAATATAAACTCACAGGGTCTGGGTAAGACCGCACCTATGAAAGCCTTCATGTGTGGAACTATTCCTTTCGTCTTAGTTAGTGAAATCAAAATTAAATATTGTGTAGCATATTCTGTAATTCAACATATTCATTACCAAAGATTTTTGATGGATACCCAGAAATGCTGTTTTAACTTGTGTGATGATGTGATCCCTTCAAGTGCTAGGAGTGTACCCGAAACCTTTGAACACATAAATTATAGTTGGTCTACAACAGTAAAATCTAGGAGTGGTGATGAATGTTCATTGTGCGTGTTATGATACAGGATCAGATTTCCATGCAAGAGCCATGTAGCTCAATTAGTTGAACCACTGTCAGGTTTGCCCATAGATTGGCCTTTGGCCAGATATGAATTTTATGCCCCCATTGGTGATGTTCAAGCCGCTTGGGATGTTGATCTAACTGAATATAGCTTATAAGCCACTCAGGACTCTTTCATCTAGTGTAAGGATACCAAACAGATATGTTCTCCCGAGTGTCATTTCAGATATCTAGAGTTAAGATTGTGCAACCTGGCTTTTGTACTCTTCGGTCTCCTGTAAAATAGTATACTAGATTCTGCTCTTCCAATAACCTTTTTGATGTACTTTCTCAACTTTTGCTCTTTCTTCACCCTATAATAGTGTAATACCTCCGTCACTTCCGAAATTAATACCACTGTGTTAAATGAGAATAGTTCAATATACAAAGAAAATGTCTCCTTTATACCTTCAAGTAGTTTTAACGAGTTCATATAATTCCGTTGAGTCCATGAGTAGAAGATAATGCTTTTGATCATAACTTAGGTTCATACAGTTTTCTATTGATTCTGAGAAGTGTTTATAATGTGGTCGAACAATTCAGTTTCCTTGTTACTGCACATTACTGAGCTTTGCTGCTTAAAATGTATGGACCTGAGATTGTGATGTTAAACTTCCATTGCAGTCGAAGATCTGAACCTAAATGCTGTGAAGTCTTTACAAGGATCGTCCTATATGGCAGTTGGCAAACATCTTTGTGGGCCTGCCACAGGTATTAGAAAATTCGGTTGTTGGATCTAGTTTATATTACCAGCATCTTGCATATTACACGCCTGACTATTTCATGCAGATATGACCTTAAGATGCTGCATTGGTGAGCAGTCTGGCGAAAATCCTCCTCCTCAAACCCAAGCTAGTTGTTACCTAAGAGGCTTAGCTATAGCTACATGCTGCCATCACCTCTGCCAGTGGAAAAACTATATCAGTAAGAATTGAACAAAAAATTGTAAAATGTTTGACTGGCATTCTCTTGTTGATATTAAGTATCATTTCACTAGTCCTAATACAAATAATATTCTTGCTAAGCAGATAAGAGATATATGTCTGACTTGGGTTTCACCAAAGAAGATTTTCACAAGATCTCGTGGTTTACCAGCTGGGCAGTTGATGCGGATCATGGCTCAGAATTATCCCTCAATGCAGAAAGCTCAACCGAACTTGAGATCATGTATAAATTGCTATTGAGTTGCATTCTCATACATGTTCATATGAGCATGCGATTGTATCTGTATTACTACTAGTTTGTCGATGAATTCCTACTCAGGCGGTCAAATTTCTTTGTCATGTTTCAGGAGTGAGAAGAAAGAGTTTTGTTTCGACTCAAGCTTATGTGGAGTTGAGGAAATAGTGAGGAATATGCAGGCGGTTGATCGGGCGGTACTGGGTTTCATGTGCAAGGACATCATTGATGTTGGGAGGTTAATGTGGATCAAGGCACAAGGACTAAAATCTGAGCTTGTCAAGTATGTTCCCCATGCCATTTCTCCTGAAAACCGCCTCTTGGTTGCCAGCCCTTCGCTATAGCAAATGGTGATGATGTTCATTATTAATATTTCCAGATCTTTCCCACATTTCTGGTTCACTGCTGTAACAAATTTTGTCTGGCAGACTAAGATGAAAGTCTCAACAAAGTGAAATGCCTCAATACTCTTGTTACTTACCTATGATTCTCTATTTGATCGATTTGGCACATAACTTCATTGAAAACAAAACCTGTAGAACACTAGGTAGGTTCACTTAACAAATATTGTAATACTAAAATTTGCTTTCATCGGTCGCCGCATCTATTGACTACTATTTTTCATTAAGCAACCCTTGACCATAATTATTTGTGAGATAAGAAGAGAGAAAAGGGTGGTGAGAGGCGATAGAGAATCTTTAACACGTCACGACATATCACGTGTGAAATACAAGTACAACTTGGCATTTGCTTCTTCCTCCTTTATCTCATTTTCTTTTTAAAGGACTGAGAACGTGTTCTGTGCTTCAGTCCTAAGTTTACTTCATATATATTAAGGTGGCTGGTCACTTCATATCTAAACCTCGCCTTCTCCGAACACTCTTGTCCATACTGTCACTACAAGCTCACGCACGAACACATTTCGCCCCAAAATGGAACCCACTGGCACTATAATCTTCACCTCCATCGGCAGACCTGACTACGGCTTCGACATTTTCTCCGTTAAGCTGCCGTCAGATTTGGATCAATCCTCGGCTAACTGGAGCTCCACGGAACACCGCCTCACCGACGGTGTTTCCATCAACTTTAACGGCCAATTTGTTGATGATAACCAGGCACTGGTGTACGTCTCGGAGAGAACCGGGTCAGCCCGGATTTTCTCAATCCAACCCCGTAACGCCAAGCCGCAGCAACTCCATTCCCCACCGGAAAGCCTCTTCCACGATCGCCCGCTCGTGAAAAACGAGCAGCTTTACTTCGTTTCCGCCCACGAACAGCCCGATAAAAGTTTCCAGTGCTGGTCCGCTCTCTATTCGACCCGGTTGGACGATAAGAAAACTCAGCGATTGACGCCTTACGGTTATACTGATTACAGTCCCGCAATATCTCAATCTGGGAAGTTTATCGCTGTGGCTTCTTACGGGTCCCGGATTTGGGGCGGCGAGTTCCATGATCTCCAAACAGATATTGTTGTTTTTCAGGAATCGGATCCGGGAAAGCGTGTTGTAGTGTGCCAGCATGGAGGTTGGCCAACTTGGTGTGGCGACTCGACTTTGTACTTCCATCGGCAAGCTGATGATGGATGGTGGAGCATTTTCAGAGTCAACTTACCACACGATTTTGAATCCTCGGGGGATCTATTGGCACCAGTTCGTGTGACTCCATCAGGTCTTCATTGCTTTACTCCTGCTGGTACGCATAACGCTAGCAGGATCGTTGTTGCAACTAGGCGAAAGGGTGATACTTATCGACATATTGAGATTTTCGATGTTGAGTCGAAGAAATTCTATCCGGTAACGAAGCTGATTAATCCAAATTTTCACCATTACAATCCTTTTGTTTCCCCTGAATCTACTTATCTTGGTTATCATCGGTTCAGAGGAGAGGCAGCACCCACGGGGGAATCCACCATTCCCAACCTCGAGCCTGTAATTTGTCCGGTTCAAGGGCTGCGCATGCTCAGGATCAATGGCTCGTTTCCAGCGTTCTCGCCTTCTGGTGATTTCATTGCGTTCAATCACGATTTTGATCTGAATTCTGGCCTCAAAATTGTCAAATCCGATGGTTCAAGAAGGTGGACGCTTTTGAAGAATCGAACTGCCTTTTATAATTCCTGGAGCCCGGCGGATAATAATGTTATATTCACTTCCATTGGGCCCATCTTTCAGCCAGCAAGAGCATCTGTGCAGATTGCTCGAGTCACATTTGATCCAGCAAGTTTAACAGACGATCACAACGAGATCCCTGTGGAGATCAAGATTCTCACCAAAGAAGAAACTGGTAACAATGCCTTCCCTTCTAGCTCACCTGATGGGAAACATGTTGTCTTTCGGTCGGGGCGTTCGGGGCACAAAAACCTGTACATAGTCGATGCGGTTAATGGTGAGTTTGGTGGTGGAATTCGTAAGTTGACTGAAGGGTCGTGGATTGATACAATGCCGAGCTGGTCACCTGATGGGAAGTTAATCGCATTCTCATCGAATCGACACAATCCAAGCAATGTAGAATCTTTCGGAATATACTTGACCAAGCCAGATGGCACGGAGGTGCGGAGAGTTGGAGTGGCTGGATTTCAACCAGAGAAGGAGAGATTGAACCATGTGTGCTTCAGTGCTGATGGAGAGTGGCTGCTTTTTACGGCGAACTTGGCAGGAGTGACGGCTGAGCCAGTGGCACTCCCCAACCAATTCCAACCGTATGGGGATTTGTATTTGGTGAGATTAGATGGGAGTGGCTTGCAGAGGCTCACTTGGAACGGGTACGAGAACGGTACGCCGGCTTGGCACCCAAAAATGTTGTCTGAAGGAAGAAGTGAGGAGGAGCTTATTGACTTGTGTCGTTTGTCGTTGGAAGATGAGAACGTGGGAGAAAAATTGAAGGGTCAGATTGATGAACCTTTGTGGATTCAATGTGATTTTTGAACAGATCGTTTGGATTTTGATGCAATGAACTGGGAATATGAAAACTCTTGAGTAATAAAGCTGTTGTATATGTGAAAATAAATAGCAGCCATGCATCATCATCAGCTGTGTTTCTCAGGCAAAACGAATAAGTCCTTATGAGATTGTAATTTGGCTTCGTTTAATTGTCATTATCGAATTCTGATAATTATGTCTCCTCATGATTTAATGGTTGTGAGCTTTTTAGTATTGTGATTTTTCTTTTTCACACGAACCAACACGGACTTGATTCGTGAAAGAAAAAATAAAGAACCATGCGACATGACATGGATCGGATATCAGCAATTGGGAGGCTGATTCATAAATCAAGTGGCAAAGGATGCACACAGATGGTCACTCACATAATTGGCTTATTGCTACTGATTCTTTTTTCGTTAATGAGTTCATCTTCACCAATAATAAAGAATGATTGAAATAATTTTCCCACATTGCGTCAAATAAGACTGGATTCATTTACATCCTTTGTGCAGCGAGGGCTTTATTTCCATTGGAAGTGATCAAGCACCCTTATTTCTTGTTTCTTTCTTCTTCTACTTTTGCCTGAAGATATCTTGCACCAAAATCAGACAATTTATTGACCACTTGGAAACAATGAATCCTAACGACACGAATAAAAAGAATAGCGATAGTCAACAATTTTGAACTTACATGGTTTCTTCCTAGTTCATTCTTGGGTTCCTTGTAATGCTGCATGAGCTTTTATCACCAAGAACATTTGTGTACAGTTGTACTTCTGTAGGTTGATAGTTTGGAATCATTTTCGAAGTGTATGGTCTTGATTACTCTTCAACGAACTCTATGTAGAAAGATTCGACACTATTTATATCAAACCGTAACAACAGTCTCATTAACTTTATCTGAACTTAAAATGGCTATTGAACTTAAAATGGCTATAGTGGCGGAGCATAGAGTTGTTAGTTAATCATTTACTACACAATGCATAAAAATCAATAAATAATAATAATTCAAAGACATGAGGTTTGGATAGAATTTGGTTTGAGATATACGACGAAGATGCGCCTTCTTTTAGAGTACAAACTTATTCGTTGTCATGGTGTCAAAAGACCTCTCAACGCATAATTCCAAGATACAATGAGTCTTTTGAAAATTTTGCAAAGTTAGTCCTTTAAAAAATAACTTTTCAACTTTAGTCCTTTAAAAAAGTTTCATTTTTGGTCCTCCAGTGAGGGAATATTCCAAGATTCCCCGAAAATTGCCATGTGCAATGTACATGACTTCGGTTCTCAGTTTATTTTTGTATTTTCTTCCCAAATACTTTTTATAATTACACTCATGCCCTAATATTTTTTAAATAAGCATATATGCTCCAAATGTGAGTTTTTTTTTATTGTGTTCCACAGATTTCTTATTATTACACTCAACCGAATTTCTTTTAATAAAGCATAAATATTTTCTTATACTTACGATTTACTATAATTTATTTGTCTTAAACCATTCACATTTTCTTGAATTTAAGAACAAATATATTTTATCAACAATTAATCACCACTATTCATCATCACCATCAACATCACATTTAGTTAATTAAATAAGAACTAAAAAAATTATATTTCTAAAATCTAATAAAATTATAAGATAATATATTAAACACAAACAAAGTAATAGAATTCATAAATGCTTTTTTTTAAAAAGTATCATATCATCATCATCTTCCCTAACACAGCCCAATTAACAATCTCACTCATTTTCCTCCTCACGCTCAACTTCGTTGCCACGTCATCATCGGACCACCAATGACATCTCTACCACCTCCCCACGCCGCCTCCTCTACCCACCAACAGTCCTACACCACCTCTGTGCCACCTTCGACGATGACAAATACGACCGTATTCCCGCCGTTTGAGTAGCACGAAGAGTCTTTGATACAAGCCCAAGAGTATTTCGGCCCAGGCGTGTTGTGAATAAGCCCAACCATTTTAAGAACTATTTTATGTAATTTATCTTATTATGTAATTAGTGCAATTTCTCTTAATTCCTGTTATTTCTGTATTTTCGTAATAATACTAGTGGGTAGTTTAGCAGTTAGGAAGTTATGTTATTTAAACACTATGTTTGTAACTATTTAGTTTTTATCAGAAATATTATCCAAAAATTCTCTCTTCATCTACAATTTTTCTAGGAGAAAGTCCTATCTCGAATTTGGACAAGTTTGTTGTACTTTAATTTTATTAGAGTGCATCAATTGGTGCTTTCATCGAATATGGCTCGAAAAAATCAGGCGGAGACATCAACTGGCCAAGATGCTTCATTGCCAGATTCGTTGTTGCAAGTTCAGCAAGAGTTGGCTGAAGTGCGTGAGAATGATGATCAACAACGTGCTGAATCGGCTTCACATCTGGCCGAATCAAGGGAACAATTTGCCAGAATGCGTGAATAGATGGATGAATTGTGTATTTATATGGCAACGTTGTTGAACAAACCTACATGAGTCGAACATGTTGGCGCTGGTAGTCCAGGGCATTCACACACAATGAATCCCTTATATAGTGGTGGTAGCAGTTCGTATTCGACACCTAAACCGCCTCAGGTAACACTTATTTCCTTTGATGGTTCTAATGATATGGATTGGGTTGCACATGCTGAGAGGTATTTTTGATTATATCACATTCCTCTAGAAGATCGTGTGGGATTAGTTTCATTTTATATGCAAGGCAGGGCTTCCATTTGGTTTAATTGGATGTCTAACAATGAGAAAGTGCATGATTGGGAGCAATTTTCTCGTGATTTGTTAATACGTGTTGGTCCTTCCTCTTTTAAAAATCACCAGGCTTCGTTGTTTAAATTACGACAAGTTGGTACTGTTGATGAATTGTATGAAGAGTTTGAACATATTGCAAAGTTTGTGAAAGGGCTGCCCGAAGAAGCGCTTATGAACTGTTTTGTTTCTGGTTTAAAACCAGACATTAAGGTTGAATTGGCTATTCTTAAGCCAGTTGATCTTCATCACACTTTGGATTTGGCCAAATTAGTGGAAGCAAATTCAAGGAAACCCGTTACCGTTCAACTTATTCCAGACCGACTCAACCATTCAGATCTAAGCCAATTTTGGCGACTCCAAATCCCATTGCGCATGTGGTTCGACAACAACAATCCTATCCTATTCAACGGTTAACACAGTCCGAAATGCAGGAAAGGAGAGCTAAGGGACTTTGTTATAATTGTGATGAGAAATATGTTTTCGGCCATAAGTGTAAAACACCACAATTTTTAACACTTATTTACGATGAAGATGTAGAGAATGTGGAACTTGTGGAAGAGGCTGCTTCCCCAGAAGAGGGCATTACCCCACCCATTGTTCCTCCTGATGGATTAATATCTCAGAATAACGTGACCAACATTGTTGAGTTCTATCTTTCTATGGCAGCTTATATGGGTGTTTTTATGCCCCAAACACTTAGAGTTACTGGTTTGATTAACGGAAGGAAGGTTACCATCCTTGTTGATTCGGGAAGCACACACAATATTATACAATCAGGTGTTGATGATGTTTTGAAGCTTCCGATTTTGGCTCAGGATGAGATAAGAGTTATGGTTGGTAATGGAGCGACTCTACAATGTAATGGATTGTGTCAGCCCACTGTTTCAGTGCAAGGTACACAATTTCCACTTTCAATGCTCGTTTTACCAATTCAAGGTGTTGATGTGATGTTTGGAGTTCAGTGGTTGTGCATGTTGGGGGATTTATCCAATTTTGATCCTCTAGCCAAATTTCCCGTCGAATTTTGTACGTGAACTCACATGTCGGTGTGATTTGGGGATTTTGAGTGCACACGTGCGATTTCACAAGTGTGAATGCATTGACCATTTTTTATTATTTTTAATTAGAAAATCCCAACTTGCCCGACCCGACCCAACCAACCCGACCCAACTCTTATTCTCCCAAAAATGGACAACAGTAACACACACACACAAAACACAACACGACACGACATCAAAAACATACTCCACCTATTGTAAGTGTACTTTATATATTAATCAAAGTAACTAATTTTAATCATGTTTATGTTATTTAATTGGTATAATGATCTTAACTATAGCCAAGGGCGAAGGCTAATGTGAATGAACTGAGAGGAACGCCAAATGCACCATTCAGTTCACCGTTGAAAAGGAAAGTAAGTTTGCTAACACCCTCAATTTGGGAGAATTTTGTTTTTGATGTTGTGTTTGTGTGTGTGTGAGTGTGTGTGTTTTTTGTTGCCCGTTTTTTGGGAGAAGAAGGGTTACGGGTAGGGTATTTAGCTAGGCGGGTTGGGATTTTCTAATTAAAAAAATTATGGTAATGCATTCATACGTGTAAAACCGCACATGTGAGGTCAAACTCCCAACATAGCATCGGCACGTGAGGTCACGTGCAAAATTTGGCAGAAAATTTGGTTGTAGAATCAAAAATGGATAAACAATCCCAATAAATGACTAAATGTGGACAAAATCGCGGTAAATGACTATTTTTGCAACTAGGCCAAGATAAATGACCATTTTTGAAAGAAAAAGAAAACCATGGACACTGTTAGCATTAATTTTATGTTCCCTAAGAAGTCTTATAAATAGGACCCTTTAAAGTGAGATAAATCACTCATTCAAGTATTCTTATACTTACAAATTCTTCTCCTATCTTTATAAGCTTTAAATCTATTTTCCTAATTATAAGTCATCAGCATCACATTTATAACAGTTTGTGTATAATTATGCATACATACACATACATACACACATTTCTGTATAATTATGCACAGACATATATATACAGAGAAGATGAACATAGTTCAAGAATTGGAATGTAGGGTTATGGCAGCAAAATGTACAGATCAATTATATGCAATGAATGATAATGGTATCTTCTCCATGAGTAAAGATCGATATAGATAAGAACCTTGCGGCGCTTTTTAGATGGACTCAAGATTTAAGACACTAAAATTTGAAATCGAAGGGATGCGAACCCTCTTTTTCGGAGATTTGTTTTCATAGATGGGGATTTGAGAAATTATAAGCTGATTCACAAAGTGTTATGCGGCTCACCATCTTAATGTGCTTCCATATGTGAGGAATAGTATCAATGAATCACACATCTTTATTTTGTATCAATATCAATGCTCTAGTGACAAGTCCTAGTCCTTTACATTGCAGTTCCACCATCACATCTCTATAGGTGAACTCTATAAGAAGGATATGCTCAACATCCTACCTATGGTTATGAACCAGCTATTCTTTTTGTTGTTGTGATCTTAAAAGAGAATTGTATCAGCCGATAGGTCTTACTAGTTGACATCGCACATTTTGCTTGGAGGAAAAGCGAGAACTAGAAAAAAATCAGACCAAAACTAATCAATTTTAGGCCCGACGGGCCGCTCATAAACTTTGTTGTTTTTTTTCTTCTGTTAAACGTGTTTTTTTTTCTAGACAACATTTTTCTACTACATGTTTTAGATTTTCTCTCTTATCTTTAACCATGATCATTTATTATAGACGTTGAACTTCATCTCCTTCTTATCAAAAAAATATGTCGTCTTTCAAACTACAAAGCTTCAACTACCGCCAACTCCATTAATGGCTAAGGATTTATGACTCGAAACACCATTGAAATTATTTGAGGATGATTCTTTCGAATAATATGACCAATTGAACAATAGAAAAAATATATGGGATTTTTGATTTTGCATAAGAAATAAAACCACGGAACATGAAATTGTTTGAAATATGTATGTTTGTATACTATATTTACTTTTAGTGCTTTCTAATCTTAATATTATATTTGATGTATGTTAAACAATTGTACTACTAATTACAAAAATTGTCTACTTTATTAATCTTTTTAATTACATATATTTGATGATTTGAAATAAGAGTGATGCACTAATTAAGAATTTAGAGGAAAATCGTAACACTCTTCTCATGATTTAGAAAGGTGTGCTTATACACGGGGTGAGTATGTCTTATTACAAGGGGTAAATAGAGCTTTTGTATGTATGTGTATGTGCATGTATTTATATATATAGAGAGAATTACAATGATGTTATTCTTTTGATTGTGAGTATAAAAAATGTGTGTAAAGATCTTAAAAATGATCCAAGGATCCCCTTATATAGCACTATGACTATTGTGCTATTTATGGTGTACCCCTTGCCTACATAAATGGACGCATGATTCGCCAAAGGTAGATAGACCTCCTGACAGACTTGTTTTTTTTTTCAAAATTGGTCCTTTATTGTGGCCTCGATACGAAAATAGTCCTTTACTGAGGCATAGTCTAATTTTGGTCATCTATCGTGTTTTTTGGTCCAATTTTGGTCCTCTGACCAGAATTTCTAGCGAATTTGGGGAATTTGACCAATTGTGACCATTTTTAGGAATTTCTGACCAATTTGACCTTTTTTTTCTTTTCTTTTTTTTTTTGCATTTGCACCCCGAAATAAATTGTACTATGCACCCCAAAACATATATATATATATATATATATATACAAATTTTTTAATATCTTTAACAATTTATAAAAGTTACAAAAAACAACAAAAATACATTTAAAAAAAAACTAATTCATCATCTTCATATATATACAAATTTTTTATATCTTTAACCATTTATAAAAGTTATAAAAATTATAACAAAAAAAATACATTTAAAAAAAATTAACTCATCATCTACATATATATATATATATATATATATATATATATTTATCTTTAACAATTTATAAAATTTATAAAATTATAAAAAAATATTTTAAAAAAAAATTAGTTCATCACCTTCATATATATATAATTATATATACACAACTGTTTTAATATTTTTAATAATTTTTAAAGGTTATTAAAACAAAAAAAAACAAAAAAAAGATTTAAAAAAAAAACTAATTTATCATCTTCATATATATATACAATTTTCTTATATCTTTAACAATTTTTAAAATTTATAAAAATTATAAAAAAACTAAAAAAAATATATTGAAAAAAAAAACAATAATCATCTTCATCAACGGTGGTGGTAGCGGGGGGGAGGGTGTTGATGAAGATCATCTTTTTTTCAATGTCATTTTTTTATAATTTTATAACTTTTAAAATTATTAAAGATATAAAAAAATTTGTACATATAAATATATTTATATAAAGATGATGAATTAATTTATTTGTTTTTCTATAATTTTTTATAACTTTTATAAATTGTTAAAGATACAAAAATATTTGTGTGTATATATATGTTTTGGGATGCAAAGTGCAATTTATTTTGGGGTGCAAATACAAAAAAGAAAAAAGGAAGGTCAACATCGCCTAAAAATGGTCAAAATCCCCAAATCCGGCAGAAATTCTGGTCGGAGGACCAAAATTGGACCAAAAAAACACGATAAAGGACCAAAATTAGACTATGCCTCAATAAATGACTATTTTCGTACCGAGACCACAATAAAAGACCAATTTTTTTAAAAAAAAAAAACCGACATACTTAATGCAGGGTCATCTGAAGCATAAATTCCTGCACTTGCCAATAATGGACTAGCGGGCTTCTCAAGTGGTGATGTTATTTAGCCTGATTTTGTCAGTCTTTAGAAATATAATACTCGCTTCTCACACAAGGGTGTTGCGGGCTTACAAGTTGTCTTTTGTGTTGAGGCCAGGTCTTCCAATCCTAAGGGATAGTGATGTTGAAGTTCACGGGGACCTCTTCGTGCCTCTTGCAATCTAAAGATATAGCTCTTCTATAAGGCCTCTCACCTTGTATGCTTCTCATTTATCTTCGCTTATATCTTCGATATGAGGGTCATTATATTGGGACTGTAGCCCTCTTACTTTTACCTCTGACATTTTATATGTTATCAGATGTCCTCTAAGTCTTCGGTGTCGTCAAGGACGAAGCAAAAGACTTGAAATGTATTTTGTATTCTTGCCTGGATATCTTTGATTGATTTAGCTGTCGTGACTTCTCTGGTTGGTTCTTCATGAATTCTTTATGTTGTCTTCCATCAGGTTTGTCGTTGTGGCCTCCCTTGTTGGTTCCTCATGAATTCTTTCTGTTGGCTTTTGCGTCGCACCATTATGGCCTCCTTGTATGTGATATGGCATTCCAACATGTAATTTTGGTCATGTTGGTACCCCGATTTATTTATGCTTTACCAAATTGGTTTCTCCAATTATTTGACAATTTATCTAAATAGGTGCAATGTGATGAAATTGCAATTTCCTTAGCTTAATGAAATTTACATTTCATGTAAATGAGTCTAGTATATTCGGTCACTAATTCAATACATTCTCTTATTTCTTTCTATATTGTTCTGAGAGTTCAATACATTATGTTGTTCTCCGTTCTTAATATTTGTAGTGCTACTATATAAGAGTAGTCATTGCATCTTGGAAAACGATTACGAACTACACCGTAAGCACTAAATGAGGCAATCATTATTTTAAATAGAAATAGTTCAACTCTTGCCTCGACTTTAAATTATGTTCTGTTTTCTGAATCAATCATTGATTATCTTGTTGGTTTATTGTCCTATTGAAATATCTTTTATTAATGAGTTGATGTATCTAATACTGTTACAAGGGCTCAAGACTTATCCAATCATGTGAACATAAACGTACATAATCAAGATTGATCTGGTGTGATCTAGTGGTTGTGGATCAGTTGCATTAGCTTACCAAAGTCAAAAATCACATGTATATATAACTAGCTTAACATCTACTGTCTAGATGTCTAAGGGTAGTGCATCCGTTATTCCAGCGAGAGTAAGACTAGTCACACAACATAAATAATTATTCAATCTGGACATACAATTTCATCAAACACACATCAAGTAAAACAAATAAACATATTCATAAATCTAAGTTACTCCAACGAGTAGGTTAGCTCTTCATAGACAGGAGTTCAACAATCACCAAAGAATAAAATAACAGAAACAAAGTAAAGAGACAGAGTAAACCTTCTCAGATCCGGATGAACGTTGACTCTTTGGCTATTTTCTTGACTCATACGCGTTATCTTCTTCTCTACGACTATCAACTCTAAATAATGACAAAAACTAAACTGAAACAAAACTACGATGGTGTTTCTCTCTGAAAACCGTTGTAAGCTACTGAGAATTAGTGTTTGTGGGTTATGAGTTGTATGTGAGACTGTGTGTAGACTGGTGTTTGCGGTGTCTCTTGAGTGTTGGTCGTCCTCCCCTATATATAGAAATTCTTGATGCCTTAATTTCATGCACATCCGTAACTTAATCAGCAAGAAAATACATTTTTGTCCCCGAGTCACGCGACCAAATATGTCGTGTTGCCATGTCGCGCTTCTACCAGTGCGACTCGTGCTGCTTTCCTGCCTCGTCGCGCCACTCTCTGTTTCTCCACAGGGACGTTCTACTTCCTTCTGTTGTCCGCACTACATTCGGCTTTAGTGGCATTGTCGTGCAACTCCCCTTATGTCGCGCCGCTCCTTCCTCGATGTGGGCCAACTTTTGGACTTCTTCACGTGTTGCGATTAGGGTTTGTCTTCTTTGTGTTGCGCCATGGCCTTTGTAGTAGCGTCAGGACACCTTATTACCAAAAACATTCAGTTTGTGCTCTTCTAGCCCCGTTTTGTCGTGACTCGATAAAATCCTAAGAAAATAAGAAACAATACTAAAACCAATAAATACACTAGAAATTATACAAAAGCATAAGTAAATGAGTAATAAAATGATGTTAAATAAACGCTCATCGTTCATCGTGATGGGTATGTGGGTAGGATGCAAAATGTTGAATCGGTAACATGATTAGTGGTCAGAAATTGGTCAGGTTTGTTCAGATGTTGTGTTGAGAGTCTAATCATTTTTCTTTTAGTTGCTCAACGAGAAGCAATATATAAATTAGAGGGTGTTTGATGAGGGTGTAAAACTCGTCTAATGCATTAATTATTTTATGCAGTCGTTGTATTAATGACATGACAACCAATGACTTTGATCAAAATAATTTCTTAAATTACAGGAAATAGCCACCTCATAACTCCACCTCTATTGTGTCATAGTAGAAATAACCGAATTGTATGCCACCTCATCCTAAACGGTTGCACCAAGTAATTCTTTGATCATAGAGGTTGTTGGTTTGTTATATTCACGCATCTTTATTAGTACCACTTGCCGTGGAATATTAAATGAACTAGTATACATGTCTCATTTAACGAATCGTATTTATTAATTGAAACAACGAGACAATTAGACGAAGGTGTGGGCCATTTTAACTTATATGTCAAATTAGACATTTTTGTCGTGGTAATTCCAGACCACTTATATGATCCAATTTGACCTAACCAGCTCCTTCTACTGGACCATCTAAGATAAAACGTACATCTATATCTTATGGTAAAAATCTCTGAGTAAATGTCAGTACAATCAAATATAAATAACCTAGACCCGCCATAAAAGGCTAGAACTATAAAAATTAAGTATAATATCACCGGCTTTACTTAAAATATGCATCTAGAGATTGTACATTTATATGCATACATATATTGAATATGTTGATGAATAAGATTAATCTATGCATACATATATTGAATATGTTGATGAATAAGATTAATCTAACAGAGAGCTCTCGTCAGAAAATGAGTTTACAAGAATCTAATAAAATCGTATGTGACCCAGATAAGTTAACCTCGCGCGCCAGCCATAATTGTTAAACTGTAAACAGTTTGATTGTGTTATCTATTAACAAGACGAAAGCGAGAATAAGGCGAGCAACCAAAAACATCTAATCGTTGAAATATAAAAACTAAGACTTCAAAAGGCATTTCGATTAAGATGAGATGGTATCGAGATAACTCAGTTCAAGCGTCGCGTTATCTATTTTGAAGTTTTCTGACAAAAAAAAGTGTCACTGAACAAATGTTTACTTTCGATCTGATTCGTTATGATCACACGAAATTAAGCTAGAAGACCGGAGCGAGTGAGTAAAAAAGAAGATGCTCAAAGAAAAAAGCAAAAAAGTAATATTAAAACGTGAATCAAAAGACAATATATAGTCCACTAAAATCTGATTTGCAATATGGTATTGAAGTCCACGCCCAACACGTCTCCTCAAAATCCATATATATATATATATATTATTATAGAAAAATAAATGAGGCGTTCAGTCAATTCCCGACGCTGTTAGATCCTCCTTCCCCCAAATCGCAAACCCTAAAAAACTACAATTCGCATTCATTTTATTAGAAACCCTAGATTGATTTTGGAATTCGAATCGATGGATGATAGCTGCGCGGTGTGTGCGGAGAGCTTGCAGTGGGTAGCGTATGGTGCGTGCGGCCACAAGGAGGTGTGCTCCACCTGTGTCGCTCGCCTCCGTTTCATTTGTGATGATCGTCGCTGCTGTATTTGCAAGACCGAGTCCGCTGTTGTTTTTGTCACCAAGGTCGGTCACACACCCTCCCTCCTTTCACATGCCTTTTTTTTTTTTTTTTTTTTTTGGAGGTACTGATAGAACAGGCGCTTTCATTTCTAGCTTCAGTTGAATACGATTTACTGGTTTATATAATGCTTTATACTACTACTGGCTTTGGGCTTGTATATGAACATTATATACGGAAACAACCACGGTTTTCAATTTTGTTTGTCAATTAGTATGAAACAAGTTTTGATAGAGATACATTTAGCTTTGCCCCACTTGGATTAACAATTGTCTGTTTCTCTCGGCGGTTGCACAGGCTTTAGGAGATTATACTAAGACGATCAATGACTTCTCACTCTTGCCTTCTGAGGGAAAAGAGGGCAGGGTCGGGAAGTACTGGTATCATGAAGACACACAGGCGTTTTTTGATGATTCAGATCACTATAAGATGATCAAGGCTATGTGCAGGCTTTCGTGCAGTGAGTGTGATAGAATGGAAGACCAATCGGATGACGCGTCCCGGAAAAGAGTCAAATTTAGGAACATCGAGCATCTGAAGGGTCATTTATTCCATAAGCATAGGCTGCTCATGTGCAGCTTGTGCCTCGAAGGAAGAAAGGTTGGCCTGGCCCTCTTTTTGTGTTCTATTTCGTTAATTGATGATGATCTCTTATATTAATTGGTTATAGAAAGTATGACATAAGAAAAGGCAGATGTTTCTTGTTACAGTTAGCTATATCCTATATGTAATATAGTTGGTATTGCATTTGTGATAAACTCCCATTGTCATCGCATTCTTGATTTGGAATTATCGTATTATGTCTTCAGGTGTTCAGAAATTATTCTAATATTTGGAAACTTTAAATGATTTTTTGCGTGAGAAAATCGTGACTCAAAGGTTAAGTTGTATAAGACTCATTTGTATTTCTGTTAGATAACTTTTTAAGAGCTCAGGAGCTACTCCCCTGTTTATGCATTATTATAAAGAATTTACTGGCAATATCATTTTCAGAGTGTTCATTATCAGCAATTATTAATAGCTGCTCAGTTATGCTTTTTTACTAGACTGATTGGCCAACTTGCTGTTTAATTCTTATAGGTTTTCATTTGTGAGCAAAACTTGTACACTAGATCACAACTCAATCAGCATATAAACACTGGGGACTCTGAGGTGGATGGAACTGAGAGTGAAAGAGGCGGCTTCATGGGACATCCTATGTGTGAATTCTGCCTAACACCATTTTATGGTGACAATGAGCTTTATACGCATATGTCGACTGAGCATTATACTTGCCATATATGCCAAAGGTAATCAATGTGGTTTTAAGTTGAAACTATATGTTCGTTGAAGGTGTTCCTCATATTGGTTGTTAATTGGCATTGAACATACAGGCAGCATCCAGGACAGTATGAGTACTACAAGAATTATGATGACCTGGAGGTTAGGGCTTTAGTTCTGTGAATTTTATGTTTCCAGTGTTAAAATTCTTTCTGCCTTTTCTTTTATGGGTAGGAAATACTTCTGTTCTTTTTGTTTCTTGGTTCTTATCTGAAATAAGAGACCTTATCAGATTCATTTTCGTCGAGATCATTTCCTATGTGAGGATGAGGCGTGTCTCGCTAAAAAGTTCATCGTTTTCCAATCTGAAGCAGAAATAAAGGTTAGCTTCTTGAATGTTTAGTGAAGAGTATTGTTCTGTCTGTATAAGCTCACATTTCTACTTGGTGATTTATTAATGTTTCTTGCTTCTCTCAGAGGCACAACACTATGGAACACGGAGGGCGTATGTCTCGTTCACAGCGCAGTGCTGCCCTTCAGGCATGTTTTTCATTCCATTAGTGAATGATACACGACAAACCACCTGTCATTTGGTCTTTTCTGTTTCAATTATATTTTCTCCCTGCTTCTCTGTTGGTGTTATATATTCATGTTGATTTGGAGGCATCACGTTTCTGTCTATCACCCCCTTCTCAATGATGGCATGGTCATGTGCTCACCGTATTGTACTTTCTACAGATACCCACCAGTTTCCGATATAGACGACAAAATGAACAAGATAATCGACGTGGAAGGGGACGTATGTTCCGGCGAGATCCTACAGATAACGAACTTTCTTTGGCCATCCAAGCAAGTCTTGATATAGCCAGTCCGGCACCATCTAGTGCTCCACCTGTCACTGATCATGAAACGACTGACATTGATACCTTTAATCCACCTTTCGAGTCTTATGCAAACACAGACTCTGAAGTTTCTTCAAGGTACCGTCAAGCCGTGTCGCAAAGTGCAGTAGGTGGGGCTTTGGGAGAATCTGCATTCCCTCCTCTTGCCGGGGCTCCGGGAAGTAGTCAACAAAATCCTCATCATGATACTTCATCCAATAAAACTATGGCTGCACGTCTTCGCCAGCAGCGCAACCATAAAGTGAAGGCCTCAAGTTCAGGCCAAGCATCTACTCCTGCATGGCCAGCAGCTACTCGAGGCCCTTCACAACCATTGATTACCCCTTCTCGTGCTTGGGCTTCAAACAATGTCTCTGGATCACCATCAAGCTTTGGGCAGAGCAGACCAGGAATAGAGACTGGAACTGCTTCGTCTAACTATTCGTATTCTGCTCAGCCTCGCTATCCATCTGTTGCTGATTCATTTGCTAGTTCGTTAATTTCGTCAAAGACTTCTGGAAGTACTAGTAAGATGAGTCGCTCTGCATCAGCCCCAAAAATTTCTGAAAGCAGATCTCTCGAGCCCTCAAGTGCTGATTTTCCTCCAGTTTCAGCAGTGCAGACACGCAAGCCACCAGCCACTGTTGAAGCTGTGGCGAAGGTTAAAGATGTCCAGACAGCAAACAAGTCTCTGGTGGAGCAAATGCGTGGTGCTCTTGGGTTTGATGAACAAAAATTTAATTCTTTTAAGGAGATTTCTGCTGAATTCCGCCAGAGTACAATGGATGCAGAAACATATCTTGTGTACGTTGAGCAATATGGCTTGTCCCATCTTGTTCCTGAGTTGGCAAGACTGCTTCCTAATGCTCAGAAGCAGAAAGAGCTGCTTGATGCCTATAGTCTTAATCAGGCATTCAACGCTTCAAGAGACAATGGTTTTGGTAATGGAATCCAAGTAAGAGATAGTAATAATTCAAAGAAAGGTAAAGGGAAGGCTGTATCTGTAAATTCTGGTAACAACGTTTCTAGAAACAGCTTAGCTGATGACGTTATAAGCAAAGCGAAAGAATTACAATCAAGTTTCAGACCTCAAGAAGGTGAGGTTGAAGTGTTGTCCAAGGATGGATATCGAGCTGACAGAGGTAAATCAAAAGTCATTGTTGATGATTCAAGAGTGGATGTGAGTGGATCTGGTGCATCAACAAAATCGAAAAACCAGATTGACTTGTTATCTGCTGCTGGAGGTAATGGTACTGGCAATGGGAAAAGTAAGCAGCGGAAAAAAACATCCAAGTTTCACAGAGTCCGCCTTGGGGATGGCTCTGTTGAGGCACTTTTGGATCTTAGAAATACTGGTCCTGACTCAGATCCTGGTTCGAATTCAAATGAAGCTGATGCCTCAAGCGCGGAAAATAATCCTTTGGAAAGACTTCTGGCGAAGACTTCAAAAGTTCCTAGAAACTGAATTCAAGTGATGGAGCGGTTGATGATCTACTATGGTTGTGGCCTGTTGAGTTTATTCAAGTTTACCTGGCTTTTTTTTCTATTTGGAGCTGTGTTCGTTTGATGGGAGAGAATCTTTTTTGCCTGAAGCAGCTTTTCAATGCTTTGATGAAGATACTGTTTCTATAAATGTGCATATACTTCATACTTTGTGGCGAAGCAAATTTTTGGCGTAGGGGATGATGCCTTTCTCTTCGTGTTACATGATTATTAAAAGATTTAATCTACTTTTTGGCTCTGGCTTAAGTTGTGCTGTGAACTATTATACATGAGATACTGCTGCTGAACTATTGAGTTATATTACATATTGTGTGTGTTTGTTCTCTTAAAGGGGACGGTCTTGCCGACCGCTGATAGAACGATCGAATTTCAATACATTTTGCTTGAATACTCCCTTTTGTCTCCTGGTAATAATTATGTGGTTGAACATGGATTGATTTTGTGCAAGCTAAGTCGGATTCCTTGTCTCTGTGTGCCTGATATCCCAGTTGTCCATTTCTTTCAAGACTCATAAAACATTGCCTGTATAGGCAGAACTACAATTACAATGGTGGAGAGTAGTGATCTGGCGGTGCATGCATTAGATATGGTGACTGTTGGTTGTGACATGGCTGGACAAACTTATCAAGGCGCTGCACTCTGGTATAGCTCATCATTTAGAAGTTTAAGGTAGATTACTGAACACTAATAAACTCTAGTTTGGTTGATATTCAAATTTTCCTCTAATAGATGAGTCATATTTATCACAAATTTGAGTTTGTTATTATTTATTTTTTCTCCCCTTGTTGGTGAGATTTAGAACAATGATCCCAAAAGATTTAGATGGACTATATGAAATAAATAACAATTAAGTCGAGTTAAAAACATAAATTTTTGTTTCAACCTGTGGTTGAGTAGAACGTTTTCAGATAATATAGTTTTTCACTGATGATTTAACTTCCCTAGGCTTAGATAGTCAGCCAAGGCCTGATCATACAGTAGGCTTACAAATTTTCGCTCTGGATCTAAATTTTCATAGAAAAACGCTTTGATTATTGTATTATTGCCAAAATTCAGTCTGACGTTAGAAACATTCAAATTTCATACTTTTAGAATTTAAAACATTAAACCAGCTAATGAGCTAAACCCTTTTACTCTGGAGCACTTTCCGGGAATACTTTTTGATGAATCAAGCTTGATTGAAACCAAAGTATCCACTTATTGTCCAACCCCGACATCTTAGCGTCTACCGAAGAGTAATCTTCTCTCGTGAATTTTATACCTCCTCTTGTTCTCAAGATTGCAACATTGTTCATATTGTGAGTCACAAACAAATACATTCTGAGACCTTATCTCCAAAATAGCTAGCAGCAACCACAAACATCTGTTCAAGTTTCACTTCTATTCTTTATCTATAGAAGCTACAATGTCATGAAAAGCACACAGAAGGGACTTTTACTTGTCCTATTTCCACTCCAAACCGGACACAACGAGCAAGGCATTTGACTCGACGGATACTGCTTGTATTTATGTTGTGAGAAATCCAACACTGCAGGTGATAATTGGTGATTCCACGATAATCCAATTATGTACATACATAATGTATAAAAGTTACAAATGGGCTTATAATATACAACAAATAATTACATGCATGATTTGTGTGCCGTAGTCGTACATAAGAAAACCAACTAGCTAATGAAAAACTTCATAGTTCATAGCGGTGTCACCATAACCGAAGGTTTTCTCACTGCTGTAGCACATGTAAAGAAATCCATCCTCATCTTTAGATGAATCATACACACACTCGATCAAGCTTGCTGCAAAAGAAAAAGACAAACATCCATGACAGTGGACTACATCGAGATATGGGTTTTACACAATTACTTGTACATATGAAGCCATTAGATGGAGAACTTTACATGTTTGTGGTAATGTATTCTTCACAAATACAAATAGAGCTTTCCCAGGAGCCAGATGGAGTCTCCCACCAAGGATGTGTATAAATTGACCCACGGACATGTCACGAGGTACCAGGAACCTGAAGGAGAATCACATTACAAAAGCGCTAACTATTTTGAGGCACAGATTTCAACAAACAGATGTGCACGAGTTTCTTCGACAAATCAGGGTTAAACTCTTCTTCCAAACAAGAGTAACAGGTCATTTGGTAGAATACTAAAACAAGACAAGTTCTCCAGAAGTGAGAATCATTATGAGAACCAAGAGTGCTCCACGAAAAAAGTAAACAAAAATTACAAATATGCTAAAATAGAGGTAACACCAGCAAGGTGTGCAAAGAACAGCCAATAACACTTTCAGATACGCATTATGTGCCAATGGCAGACAACATATGTAAGTTTCTAATATAATCAAGACTACGTTATAGGCGAAATATATGAGGCCAGCGATTGAGAAAAAAGACAAAAACAAAAATCAATGAACTTGACCCCCCCCAGATGCTTTCTCCAAAGACTTATCAAACATCAGTATAACTAAAAGAAGAATAGATCAACATGTCAATGGTGCTCCACTAGGTAGAAGTATGGTATAATCAAAGACAAAGAAGTACATCGAAAGAAAGAAAGAAAATCAGCCTTTGAAGTAAGTGATAGCCCATGTAAAGTAAATAGCGAGGTCTGACTTGATGGCAAGTAAAATATTACAAAGCAAGACAAAAAAAGAAGAGAAACACAACTTACTTCTTCTTCTCAATCTCGGGGAGGTCCGTTTTGGTATACCTTTCAACGACAACCTGGAATACAATGCAAAAAATAACTACTATGTATATATAGATCTAAAAGAGAACGTAAACCAATCCGACAAATATTTCAAAGAAAAGGAATACAATGTGGAAGAAAAGAATGAATGAAGCACAAAATACAAATTAATAAAAGTTAAAAGGAGCAAATACTAGTGTTTAAAGAAAGCCAATTTAGGATTTAGAAATTAGGTTAAAAGTAATAAATTAAGGAATCGTAAACCTAATAATACTTACAGGTAGGCGATCGGGATACTTGGCGATCATGTCCTGTGATTCTTGTTGCCTTTCCTCTGTCAATAATAATTTGATATTTATGAATTAATTAACACACTAATTAATCGAAGAAGAAGAAGAAGAAGAAGAAGAAGAAGAAGAAGAAGAAGAAGAGAACAAACCGAGAGAAAATTGCGCCTTGAACGGTTGAGTCTTCACCTTCCCCATCTGCTCGAATTGAGACTTCACAATCCACAATTTCACGAATTCTCCCAATTGAGAATTTGAGGTTAAAAGGTTGGGTTTCGGGGTTACCGTACAACTCACGGCGTTGAAATTTAATATATCAAATAATATATATATATATGTACCTACCATTGAATACACAGCGGGGATAGCTCAGTTGGGAGAGCGTCAGACTGAAGATCTGAAGGTCACGTGTTCGATCCACGTTCACCGCATAATTATACTTCTTTTTTCTTTTATTTATTATTGGATTAACCAATTCCTTTTCTACAACTCTACTAAAATTCACATTTTAGTACATATTATAAGGTCATATATGGAATACTTTGTATATAAGAATCTTCTGCATATTAGTTATTTAAAACAAATTGTAAAATAATTACAACTTTTCTTGTAAATTTTACATTTATAAAACTATGAAGATTGATTAAGCCAAAATATTTCTAGTGTAATGTAACTAATATTCTTAATCTCCTCCTCCCTACCCCGTCTTCAAGGAACATATCTAAGATAGACCATGTACGAAAACTACCAAAATCTCGTCCTCCTCGCAGTAAACTTGGGAGAATTACTAATAAACCCAACTAAGTTTTGTAGTATTTATTAACTGTCAAAACTACGAGTTCCTAGATACGAAGGAAATTAAGGTTGTCAATTCATATAAAAACTTATGAGGGTTTCTCAAACTTTATTTTCTATTTGAATCTGCACGATATATTTGAACCCAACAATTCTGTATTCTTCGCCACTATAAGAAATAAGACACGTCATATTTATTTGAAAATGACAGAAACTTAAGATTTTATTTAAATAATATACCCATGATTTCTTCGTATTATCATCTCATTGAGAGTCATTTGAGAAGACATTCCCATCGAGAAATATCATTGGTGCTTGACCCCATATATCACCATTTATCAATTTAAATCTTTGCTTCTCTAGGGACTACCACCCTTCGGTAAAAACTAACCATTTTTTTGTTTCTCAAATCGACAGTCCTAACAATTGTCTGTGTTAATCTGATAACTTGCTTACCTTTGAACAAAGATGTTTATTCCCTTTCTCACTCATGTGGCCAGGTCTCAAGGGTCACAAATCAACATCACTCTTCACATTTGCAACTACAATGGTCTCTTGGTTCATATTGGTCATATACACATCATTTGTTCAACCCTCATGGCTTATTTTGGTTGTCTTCTAGATATCAGAACTAAATGATAAATGATAGCCATCATCGAGCTGTCGAGAGAGATAAGATTTTCCATCTGGCCATCAATATATCTCAAGCCAATGCAACATTCATACACCTACACTTGTAGATATAATTCAACATCCTGCTTCCCACGATTTTCAAAGGCTTGTCATAAGCAAGATAAGATTTTGGGATATTACTAAAAATCAATTCTTCATCAGATTGTTGTTAGATAAAGTATGCTCTAAAATACAAAACCCACGATTCTAATACACTGCACACACTCCTGATTAATGTATTACTAATCTTTTCTAAGGATGTGTTTGTTGAGCTTTTTTTTTTTTTTTCGGTCCCTTAACAAATTCTTTTTACAACAATCTTTTTTTTTTTTTACATTTTCAACACTCAATGAAACTTTTGTTTTCTTTTTTGGCTTATTTATGTTTCTCAAGTTTGATCTACCTCGATTCGACTTTGAATTTTAGTTTCTGATTCGCCTTTGCATACGATGAGTTACCTACAACAACAACTAAACATGTAATCCCAATTAAATTGGGGTAGGCTATATGAACCATGAATGAATCACGTCGAGTCGTGAACATGAATCTTCATCCTCCATATGTTTTGGTTGACGAGCATGTCTTTATTTAGATCTTTTAGCTTCATGTCGTTCCGTATACCTCCATCCACGTCTTTTTTGGTCTGTCCTAAGTCGAGATCTTCAACTTGTCGTCCCGGTGCATCTATGGGTCTGCGTTTAACATGTCCAAACCATCTAAACGGTTTTCTCGCATTTTCTCGTTGATGGCCGCCACACCCAATTTGTGTCGAATATCTTCATTCTGCACCTTATCTCTCTTGGTGTTACCGCACATCTACCGAAGCATGCGCATCTCTGTAACGTTCATTTTCTGTGCATGACTTTGCTTTATAGCCCAGCACCTGGAGCCATAAAGCAAAGTAGGTCTAATAGTCGTACGATAGAACTTTCCTTTAAGCTTTAAAGAAAAGTTACGATCGCATAGGATCCCTGTTGCACTCTTTCACTTTGTCCATCCAGCTTGGATGCGGTGGTTGACATCTCCGTCTAACTCTCCATCCATCTGTAGTATGGAGCCTAAATACCGAAAATGCGTACTTCTCGGTATCTCTTGGCCATCCAACTGAACCTTGTCATCGTTGTTTCTTTATTGTTTGCTAAACTTGCATTCGAGGTACTCCATTTTTGTTCGACTTAGTCGAAATTCTCGTGCTTCTAATGTTTGTCTCCAATGTTCTAATTTAGCGTTAACTCACATTCTTGTCTCATCAATGAGGACAATATCGTCTACAAACAACATACACCATGAGACTCGATCTTGGATGGTTCTGGTGATTTCATCAATTACAATGGCAAACAAAAATGGGCTCAAAGCTTACCCCTAATGTAAACCAATTGTAATTGGGAAGGCGTCTGTTAAACCACCACAAGTTCGGACACTTGTCACCACATTCTCATACATATCTTTTATGATGTTGATATATTTAATGGGTACCCCCTTCTTCACCAAGGTCCACCATAATACCTCTCGAGGTACTTTGTCATATGCATTTTCTAAGTCGATAAAGACCATATGCAAATCTTTACTCTTTTCTTGAAAGCGTTCAATGAGCTGACGAATCAAATGGATGGCCTCTATGGTCGACCTTCCGGACATAAATCCAAATTGGTTCTCAGATATGAGAATAATTTATCTCAATCGATGTTCGATCACCCTCTCCCATAGCTTCATGGTATGAGACATAAGCTTTATCCCACGATAGTTAGAACAGTTTTGGACATCGCCCTTATTCTTATATAGAGGTATTAGCGTACTCTTCATCCACTCTTCTGGTATTTTATTTGTTCGCCATATTTTGTTAAAGAGGGTCAACTAGGTCACCCCTATCTCTCTCATACTTCTCCAAGCCTCGATAGGGATACCATCTGGGCCAACAACTTTTCGAGTCTTCATCCTCTTCAAAGCATCTTTGACTTCCGACCTTCTAATACGGCGCATAAAATTGCGTTTCAAATCTTGGAGGGACTGCGAGATGTCACCCACTGCTTGGGTGGGGCCTCCATTGAACAGGCCCTCGAAGTACTCCCTCCACTGTGCTTTGACCTGATCCTCACGCACCAGGACAGATTGACCTTCATCTTTGATGCATTTCACTACTTCTAGGTCTCTAGTCTACCTCTCTCTAATGCGAGCAATTTTGTATATATATATCCTTCTCGGCCTCCTTGCTATCCCTCTTCTCATAAATTTCCTTGTACACAGCCTCTCGCGCTAGTCTAACAGGTTTATTTGCTTCTTTCCTGGCTAGCTTATACTTTTCAAAGCTTGCTCCATCATAGTTCTTCTTCAAATCCTTGTAGCAATCCCGTTTGGCCTTGATTGCCGCCTTCACTTCTTCATTCCACCATGACGTGTCTTCACCTGTCAGGCTACTACCTCGGGATTCACCTAAGAGGTCTTTAGCTACCTTCTTGATACAACAAGCCATTTTGGTCCAAGTTGTATCTGCATCGTCGTCAATCTTCCAATCTACCTCTTGAACCACTCGCTCCACGAAGGCCTTTCGGGCAGACTCCTTAAGCAGCCACCACTTCATTCTAGGTTCCACCTGGTGCCTACTCCTCTTCAATCCTTGCCGCAGTCTAATATCCAACCCCAAAAGCCTATGTTGCGTAACCACACTTTCTCCGGGGATGACCGTGCAATCTAAGAAACGACTTCTATCCGCCCTCCTAGCTAAGAAGAAATCTATCTAGCTCTTATTTGACCCACTCCTATAAGTGACCAAATGAGATTCTCTCTTCTTAAACAAAGTATTTTCTACAAGCAAATCATAGGAGAGGGCAAAGTCTAAGATAGCGTTGCCCGGCTCATTGCGATCCCCAAAGTTATACCCGTCGTGAATGTCCTCGAACCCATCACGGCTAGATCCTACATGACCATTAAAGTCACCTCCAATGAAAAGTTTCTCGCTACTAGGGATCCTTTGTACTATCTCGTCCAAATCTTCCCAAAACTTACATTTCACAACTTCGTCTAGTCCTATCTGTGGTGCATAGACACTAATGACATTCAAGATATCCTCGCCTATGACCAACTTGACCAGTAAGATCATGTCGCCCTTCCTTCTGACCTCCACCACGTTTTCGAGCCAAAGCTTATCTATGATGATCCCAACACCATTTCGGGTTTTCTCTGTCCCGGTATACCGAAGCTTACAATCCCAATGGTCTACTACTTTAGCCTTCTCACCAACCCACTTGGTCTCTTGTACGCATAAGATGTTGATCCTCCTCCTGGACATTGCCTCAGCTAACTCGGCCAATCTTCCTGTGAGTAACCCTACATTCCACGATGCAAGGCGAACTCGTCATTCCTGGACTAACTTCTTTATCCTCACCCGTCCTGGAAGGTGATGGAACCCTTGCTCATTTGACACCACACCCGGGCGTCGATGTGGCGCGTTGCTTCTGGGCGACGACCTAACAACCCTTGCCCATTTATCACTAACCCGGGGTAGGGCACGCCCCAACGCAACTTATAGTATGGTTCATATCATAGGATGTGACGGGATTTTTACGTTGGCTTTTATGTGAATTTCTTCATTAACAATTACATCTCTTACTTTCTTAAATTGCAACTTCACCCTTCTTGTGGATGCACTAACAAGAGTTACCGTCATGCTCCAACTCTTTAGTTAAGACTACTACAAAATTAGGGTTTTTACTTCTTCACCAAAATAGATTTTGACATAGCAAAATGTGACATTCTTTGATTAAACTCATTCACATGATGAAAACGCTTTATTTTCTATCACCTCTAGGTGAAACAAACAAATGAACATTTTTTTTATGTTGATGACTTCTTGAACATATTTATTAGGACCTTCAATATGTCTTTCTTGATTAACCTATTTGAAATTGTGGATCGGTTGATACGTGTCTGTTGTTAACTGCTCAATGTTACTTTAACAACGTTCAGAATAACGGTGCAACGAAAAATAAACAAACGCAAAATTTAAGAGGTGAATATATTGATATTAACTTCCGAGCCGTAGGCAAAATACCACAAGCGTTTATCAAAATATGCTTCTCACAACTCTCAAGCTCCTCACTCTTGAATTGCTCGAACTCAACAAAGCAGATAATAATTGCTCTCTCAATTCTAAACCTAGAACTAATTGAACAACTCACAAACTTTGCAAAAGCAAGACAACACTCAACAACTCGTGAATTAATCTCTCGGATTTATTAGCTCTTGTCTCGTATTTGTCTTGATGTACTTCACACCTATATATAGGTTCTTGACTTGGACTTCAATGTGTGTTGTACACGGTTGGTAATTCCTCTAGTTTCCTTGTCGAACTCCTCTTCCTTGTTCTCGCCGTCCTTCTTGAATAATAATTCCTTTGTTAGTAAACTAACTAAGGAAAGACTCCTTCTTCAAATCAGGACTCAACTTGAATGTTTCCTAGTTGCACTCGAACACCTCTTTCCTTATATGTTGAGCGGTTAACTTTAATTAAAGAAACTTCTCATTATAGAAACTTTGAGCGATTAACCTATGACAAGTTTGTTTCCTGAATAATAACCAAAGACAATCACAACTGTGGAACTAGATTAGTTAAGTGAATAAGGCAAAACAATAATTATGATATTCAAAACAAGATTGTAAAACAGACTCTGCCAGCCAATGTTACTCTAATATTGCCAGAATACTTGCACTTTCAATCTCCCCCTTTTTGCCTTACTTTACAAAACCCTAGAACCTGCCTCCTTAGATCAAATATTTAGAACATACTTAATCAACGTTGTGGTACATTTTAAAACAAGTAACTCCCCCTTAAGATTAGGAGAGTCCAACACAATGTTATTCTGACATTGATTTTTCCAATGTTGTCATAACATTCATCTGTCTTAATATTAACTTAACATTGGCTCCAGTCGAATGTTCTAACATTGAATTTTCCAATGTTACTTTAACATCAGGTATCAGCTAACACCTGCAGACATAGTTAGTACTTGACAGAAGTTCAAGATTTCATAAGACAAATCACAAAGTACCAATAAGCAAAATACTTAATTACAGGCCATTACTGTAACAAGGAACATACTCCTTGATCAGAATAAAGAAATATAAGAAAATAGAAACAGTTTAAGCAAAAACAAAAATAGTCCAGAAAAAGCTAAGAAACAGGAAATTAAAACTCAGAATTTTTAAAATTTGATCTACTCTCCCCCTTTTTGTGAGGAAGGCAGATCCTTTAGATTCTTTCTGAGGCCGTCAATCTCCTGAAGCCTAACTTCCTTGTCAGCAATCTCCCTTTGTGTGTCCTTGTACTCTGTGTCCAACCAAATGAGGGTCTCCTCCACGAAGACATCAACAATTACTGAGCAGCTGTCCCCACATGCTATAGGAACTGAAGAAGCAACAAACTTGTGAGTCCTCTTCTTTTTCTTCTTTCTGCTTGGTCCATCTGCATCCTCAGGATTCCATGGAAGATCTTGAATCCTTACATGTGTGAAATAGCTCCTGGTTATAGACATTCTCTGTCCTTGTTCTTGATCCACCCCACTGTCTTCAAGGTCTTAAACCCTTGTTTCACCAGTATGCTAGATATCAGAGAGGGATATGGAATGATTCCCTTTGTTTTTGTAGTGACCTCCTTCATAGACCTAGCACCTTTTCCCCTATATTGACATTCAGACCATTCTTCAACTTAAACACCAGCTTTGCAGACTCCTTAGTCATCACTGTTGTGTTGGAAGATGGAAGCCAATTGTAGGTAGAAATTTTGTGCAGTACAACACTCAAGGAAGTCAGCCTTGTTGTGGAAAGTTGTCATTCCATTTCTTGGTCAACCTACCAGTGAGATCAGTGATGATCTCATCCATGCTTGGATCCTCTGATTCTTCTGGATCAGATAGTCCCCATGCTTCATTGATAATGGAGGGGCTAATGTCGAAGACACTCTTCCTAACCCAAGCCTTTCCGTACTTGGGAGAATTCTGGTGGCACACCCATTGAGAGAGGTTCATATAGAACTCTCTAATGACATCTGGGACATATGATGAGTGGTTCATCACTGAACTCAGCACTCATCTTACTTCCAACAACTCATAGATTCTATTTTCTTTAAAACTGTCCTCCTTTATTTCCCTTTCCTTGTGGATTACCCTGATTTGATAAGCCTCCCATTGTTCCTCTGCTTCCATAGACACATAGAAGTCAGAATATGGCTTCTTAGGATACTCACCCTCCAGGACATCACAGTACTCCTCACTGTCTGATGTTGGAGTAACATCAGCAAGGTCTTCAGCCACAAGTTCCTCTTCATCCTCAGTATCCTCCTCCTCTTCCTCATTTTTCTCTTCTTCATGTTCCTCTTATTCTTCTTCTTCTTCTTCAGCTTCTTCTAACTCAGACTCAGAAACAACTACTACTTGCTTAGCCTTCCTCTTTCTAGCAGAGGTAGCTAGAGCAGTAAGAGTAAGGCTCTCTTCTTTTTCTTTCTCACTCTCATTATCCGCATCAGAATTATCAGTAGGGATACTCTCAGTAGTATCCAACCCGGTGACAGTCTCCTCACCCTGATTGTTCTCAGCATCAGAGGTAATATCCTCAAGAATCATACCATACTCAGCAACAACCTCAACATTCTCCTCATGAACATTCTCAAACTCACCCACATCAACAACATGGGTCTCATTCTCCCCCTCAATATCAACTTCAGCAGGTAAAGTTTGAGTAGGGTTAGCCATTATTACCTTATTTTCTGTGTTGGTGGGAGTGGAGGTGTTCTCAGCAACTTCTGGTGTTGAACCAACATTACCCTTGGCTGATTTATTTCCTTTGCGCCGTTGATATGTAGTTTTCCTCTTTGCAGCAGCGACGACGACGGATGCAGTAGATGCATGCCTGGTATTATACCTCTTTGGTTGCTCAATCTGCTCAACAGCATCTGTAAGGGCATCAATTGAAGACTTGCGGGCCATTGTTAGAGTAATTTTGGAGATAAAAGAGAGTTTGAGTTCAGAAATTTTGATTGCACAATTCTGATTTAGAAAGCGAGAAGAATTAGAAGAGTTTAGGGCAAAATATATAGCAATCAACTATGAAGAGTGGTGATAGTTGTGTTGTAACATGTTAACAAAATAATTGGACCACTTACACACGTTCCCGCGCACAGTACTTACCCACGTGTCAGTGTTAGATTAACACGTGACCATAGCAGTTTCCTTAATTGAAAACTTATAAGTCACAGCGTTGCAATGTTGGACTAACATTGGTAAGTTAACAGCAGGGCAGGAAGTTGGAGGTGCAGGGCTTTCATCCAAATATCTTCATGTGAGAGCGTGAGATATTACTAAATACAGATCTGAAACTTCATCAAAGCACATGAGTACACAAGACACGGTTTAAGACCATCAGTATGAGTAAGTGACACTTCTGACAGAAGAAACACACGGATAGTAGACATGAATATCCAGAAAAAATTCATTCACATAGCATAAAAGATCACAATCCAATGTGTTTACCTGCAGCATAGTCACCCAAAGTGTGTGCCTCAATACATGAATTAGGATTACTACTCCCCCTAAGCCCAAACCGACACAACAATAAGATGCAAAATATGAATGAATGAAACAATGTTAGATCAACATTGGGAGATGGTAACCAAGTACAAACAGCTGCACTGACTGAGATCAGGACATATCAATTTTGAATCTTTTACTATTATCATAAACTCTTTTTGAACTAAAGCTGAGAAATGTTAAAAAATGATAGTTTCATCACTGAATGCGGGCAGCACTGAACTCCACACACCCCAGCAACTAAACCATCAACTACAGATTAGGCAAGTACAAAGGAATTGAATGAGGATAATACACTTATCATATACTTCATCACCCCAATTCCTTATGTATACTTGTTGGCCAACCTGTTTACAAGAGAAACACCAAGTGATCAGTGCTACTGAATGTGAGGCAGTCGAAACTCCAAACATCCCAGTAGAAAGGATCATCATCATGCATTTCCTTGGCTAAACATAACAGAAACATGCAAATAAGCACAACTGAATATCACTGAAGCTATCAACATCATGAACCCTAGCTTCTCTTCATGTTCTGTCCAACCTAACATGGGTAAATCACAACTGAATAACACCAAAGTAGTGAACTCTGTGTACCCCAGCTTCTCTAGATGTTAGGTTAACATTCTCAGACCAACAACATAGTTTTTACTTTGCAAACCTTTTTGACATGTACCTGTTTACCACTCAATTCAGTGATTCGCATAGATTAACCACACAACCCAAAAGATGACAAACAAAGATGTAATATGCAAGAAAGAAAGAATGCAAACAAGGAAATAAAAGAATTACAGACACACCACAACCAATAACCAGTGCTAGACAGTGGTGTTATGTCAACACTGGTGTTCTGACATTTCTACACAATGCACATACCAAGAGAATTCCTCAAACTGAAGAACCTCTCAGAATCTAAAGGCTTAGTGAACATATCAACAAGCTGATTGTTTATCTCAATGTGTTCAATGTCTATTAACTTGTCCTCAACCATGTTTCTCAGATAATGATGCCTTATGTCTATGTGCTTAGTTATAGAATGTTGCACAAGATTCTTAGAGATACTGATAGCACTAAGATTATCAAAGGAACATAAGTAAGGTGTCACTATCCGACCCATAATCTAGCAACATGTGTTTGAGTCACACAAGCTGGGTGACACAACTGCATGTTGCTATGTACTCATATTCAACAGTGGATAGAGACACATAGTTTTGCTTTCTGATATACCATGAGTCCAAATTGTTCCCCAGATGAAAACATCCTCCACTTGTGGACTTCATATCATCAACATCACCTGCGCAGTCTGAGTCACTGAAACCCACAAGGTTAGTGTTAGTGTCAAATTAATACCAGATGCCAAGGGGCAAAGTTCCAGATATGTATCTAAGGATTCTCTTCACAGCAATCAAGTGGGACTGCTTTGGGCATGCCTGGTACCTTGCACATACACAAACAGAGAACATTATGTCAGGTCTAGAAGTAGATAGTAAAGCAAATTGCCTATCATTGATTTGTACAATGTTGGATCAACATTGGTTCCAGTCCCATCTCTGGTGATCTTGACTGAGGCAGACATGGGGGTCTTACAAGGCTTTGAATCTGCAAGTTCAAACCTTTTCACCAAATTCTTTGCATACTTCTACTGGTTCAAGAATATGCATGTACATGTTTGTCTTATTTGGAGACCAAGAAAGAAATTTAATTCTCCTATCATACTCATCTCAAATATTCTTGTCATAGATTCAACAAAATTTTCCAGAATAGAATTGTTAGTAGAACCAAACACTATGTCATCAACATACAACATAAATTTGAGCTATACAGATATCAGAATCTTTCTTCAAGACAAACAGTGTTCTGTCTCCATCACCTCTAACAAAACCAAGACTTAAGAGGAACTCAGTAAGTCTTTCATACCATGCTCTAGGAGCCTGTTTAAGACCATACAGAGCTTTCTTCAGTGTCTACACATGATTGGGGAATTTAGGATCAGTGAATCCCTTAGGTTGTTCTATATATACTTCCTTATCAATCAGCCCATTTAGGAAAGCACCCTTCACATCCATCTGATATAGTTTTATCTTAAGACAGCGGACAATAGCTAGAAGAAACCTAATAGATTCTATCCTAGCTACTGGAGCAAAGGTCTCATCAAAATCTACACCTTCAACCTGAGTGTACCCCTGAGCAACAAGTCTAGCTTTGTTCCTAACAATTACTCCTTCCTTATTACATTTGTTTTTAAAGATCCATTTAGTTCCTATTACATTTACACGAGGTGGTCTAGGTACCAAGATCCAGACATTGTTTTTAGTAAACTGTAATAGTTCATCCTACATGGCACTAATCCAAAAGTTATCTAGGAGTGCTTCAGATATATTTTTAGGTTTTATGGCAGAGACAAAACACGAGGCATTATCAACAGTACATGTGGAGTTCATACAGACACACAGTTTAACCATATCTTTATAATTCAGCCTCTCTTTATTGCATGTCCTTACCCGTTCAGTGATCTCACCTATTACTTGAGATGCTGGATGGTCTTTCTGAATCCTAGCGGGGGGATCTCTTCTAGGTTCAGTGCCACCTTCTTCTTATGAGTCAGACTCTTCAGCTGTTAGTCTAACATCCGGTCTGGCTGGTGTTAGTCTAACACCCATTTTTGTCTCCAGCTCAGTGGTGCCGGCTTCAAGTTCCAGTGTTGGAATAACATTCTCAGTTTCCAATGTTGGTTCAACATTAGAAACTGAAATGTCACCAGTACCTGTTTCAAGAGTGAAATCATCAAACACAACATTCATAGATTCTTGAATAGTCTTTAATCTAGGATTATAGACTCTAAAAGAAGTATTGTTAGCAGAGTAACCTACAAAGATGCATTTCTCACTTTTTGAATCAAATTTACTCAGATAATCCCTGTCATTTAGCAGATAACAGTCACATCTAAACTCATGAAAATATGCAATATTTGGCTTTACACTCTTCAAGATTTCATAAGGTGTCATATTAGTTCCAGGTCTAAGATACACTCTGTTACTTGTGTGACAAGCAATATTTAAGGCTTCAGACCAAAGTATTTTAGACAAATCTTTAGCATTTAACATAACTCTGGCCATTTCTTGAAGAGTTCTATTTTTTCTTTCAACAATATCATTCTGCTGAGGTGTCTTAGGAGTTGAATGTTCATGAAAGATGCCTTTAGCATTACAGTAGCTATCAAAACTAGCATTCTCAAATTCCTTTCCATGATCAGACCTAATCTGAGACATAGTAGAACCATACAGAGTTTTGATGCTAGCACAAAGAATTTTGAACTGATCAAAAGCTTCAGATTTTTCTCTAAGAAACTTTACCCATGCATATCTAGAGAAATCATCTATAATAACAAAGGCATATATCTTACCACTCAAACTACTTACCTCAATAGGACCCATTAAGTCCATATGCAGCAATTCAAAACACCTATTAGTTCTAGGAGTAGCACTATGTACCTGTAGGGGTGTATGAACAGCTCTAGTTTGCTTACCTTTGAGGCAATCACCACACACAAGCTTACCTGGACTGGTTAGCTTAGGCAAACCTCTTACAGCATCAACTTTCTGGAATTTCTCCAAGTTTCTATAGTGTGCATGTCCCAGTTTCCTATGCCATACAAAAGCTTCATCTGGCATGGAAACATTCTGCTTCTTCCTGAGCCAGATAGTAGTTATCTTTAGATCTAGTACCTGTCATAACAAGGACATTGTCACTATCATAAACATCACAAGACACTTTGTCAAAAGTAACTAGCAGGTCATCATCACAGAGCTGACTAATGTTAATTAAATTTGCTTTTAACCCATCAACCAACAGAACATCCTTGAGCGGCGGAAATCCTTCAACATTGAGTGTCCCCTTTCCAATGATTTTCCCTTTGGTGACTCCTCCATAGGTGACAGTTCCAACACTTAGGGGAATCATTTGTTTAAGATTCTCTTTGTTGCTTGTCATGTGTCTTGAACAGTTGTTGGTTTAACATTAGCCACATAAGCTATTTTCTTACCACTTTCTTTCAAATATTTTTTACAGAATGGCTTAAGGTGGCCTGGTTGAAAACAGTATTGACAATAAAGGTAGGTTTACTTTTTGCTATGTTGACAGGACCAGAACTCAATTTTGAAGATTCTTTGACAAAGCTAGTTTTAAGGTAGGAAGAATTCACATCGGAAGAGGAAGATTTCTCAACAAAACCTTTCTCAACAAAACCTAGACCATTTGTACCTGCATTACCCAAATTCAGTACCTCATCAAGTTTGCAAATTCCTGAATTCCATTTTGCAATGATCTCACTATCTTTCTTGAGTTTTTGTTTTACCTCTTTCAGCTCAGCTTCTGCTCTGTCAAGATCTCTTTCACAGAGTTTCATCATGTTCTTCAAACACTCAATATCAAATTTCAAGGCTTTATTACTTTTTATGAGCATTATGTTCTCTCTTTCAAGTTTGATGAATGTAGAATGAAGATCATCTATGATTTCCTCATGGGACTGTTCTCCAACCAAGCAGTATTCCTCCTCCAGATCAACTGAACCATGAAAACAATCAAAGTTAGTGTCATCAGAATCATAGTAAATATCAGAATTAACCTTTAAGTCACTGTTGTCCCAATTTCCAAATAAGATCTCTTGTGTTGTTGTTGGTTCCTCAATGTTAAAGTAACATTGTGGGCCATTGCAGTTTCTGGAATCTTCTCCTGACCAGTTAATCTGAGTGTAGAGTGCAGCAGTGTTGATTTCTTTTGAGTGTTCATCAGCACTTGATCCAGAGTTGAATTCAGCTTCATCGAAATCATCTACACAAACCCTATGAGAAATCCCTCTTGCTCAAAGGGTGTTAGCACATAAATGTTTAAAATGACCAAATCCTTTACATTCATAGCACTGGACATCTTTCAATTTCTCAGCATCTTGAGGAGTGCTCTTTGATGCCATGTACTTTATGAATTTAGGGGTTAGCTTCTTATAACCAGGACTAGCATTACCATATTGCTTTTGTTTGCCTTTATCTTGGTAACCTAATTTGCTAAACTTCTTGGTAATGTTTCCATAGTTAGAGGAGATCAATTCATGCTCATCATCATCACTTCCTACAGTATCTAAGCTAGTTCCAAGTAAGGCTAAAGCAAGTTGTTTACTGGACTTACCTAGAAATTCTAGTTCAGGTTCTTTTAAAGGGTTCGTTAAGGTTTGAAAATCCATATTTGCAAGATCTCTGGACTCATTCATAGCAATTCTTTTGACAATGAATTTAGTAGATAGGGATCTGAAGGCTTTGTAAACCATGGTTTTATTAGAAATAACAAGTCTTAGGTTTTGACATTGGTTAGCAATATCAAGAAGCTTCTCAAAATAGCTATCAATGCTTTTATCTTCACCCATCACTAGTTTTTCAAAATCTTGAAGCAACTTCCTATGTTTAGAGTCCCTCACAGCCACATCTCCCTCACAATATAGTTCAAGAATATCCCATGCAGATTTGGTTGTAGTACAAGTTTAAATAAGTTTAAACATATGATTACCTACCCAGCTAAACATAGCATTGAGAGCATTTTCATTGAAGTTGTAGAGAGCAATCTCATTGGTTGTCCATTGTCCTTTGAGCTTAGGTACCAGATCAGCATCTCCATCTCTTGGCAAATAAGGAATGGTGTAGCCTTCTAGAACTGATTCCCATGCTCTCAGGTCAATGGATTTGATGTGGACCCTGAGTATGATCTTTCAGTATGCATAATTGTTTGGTCCTTCCAACACTGGCAATCTGCTGGTATTGGGGTTGGTGTTGTCCATCTTGTCGTATCAACGCTAAACACCGGTGGAGTTGGTGCTTGGCTCTTGATACCAATTGAAATTGTGGATCGGTTGATACGTGTTCATTGTTAACTTCTCAATAACATTCAGAATAATGGTGCAGCGGAAAATAAACAAACGCATAATTTAAGAAGTGAATATATTGATATTAACTTTCGAGCCGTAGGCAAAATACAACAAGGGTTTATCAAAATATGTTTCTCACAACTCTCAAGCTCCTCACTCTCGAATTGCTCGAACTCAACAAAGCAGACAAGAATTGCTCTCTCAATTCTAAACCTAGAACTAATTGAACAACTCACAAACTTTGCAAAAGCAAGACAACACTCAACAACTCATGAATTAATCTCTCAGATTTATTAGCTCTTGTCTCGTATTTGTCTTGATGTACTTCACACCTATATATAGGTTCTTGACTTGGACTTCAAGGTGTGTTGTACACGGTTGGTAATTCCTCTAGTTTTCTTGTCGAACTCCTCTTCCTTGTTCTCGTCGTCCTTCTTGAATAATAGTTCATTTGTTAGTAAACTAACTAAGGAAATACTCCTTCTTCAAATCATGACTCAACTTGGATGTTTTCTAGTTGCACTCGAACACCTCTTTCCTTATATGTTGAGCGGTTAACTTTAATTAAAGAAACTTCTCATTATGGAAACTTTGAGCGATCAACCTATGACAAGTTTGTTTCCTGAATAATATAACCAAAGACAATCACAACCGTGGAACGATTAGTTAAGTGAATAAGGCAAAACAATAATTAAGATATTCAAAACAAGATTGTAAAACAGATTCTGCCAGCCAATGTTACTCTAACATTGAACTTCTAACATTGCCAGAATACTTGCACTTTCATTATTCATAGTGTGAAAACCCATGTTGCGCGTCAGAGATAACTGTGGTTATCTCATAGTATAAAATGACATGTTCTACCATAGAGATAAATGTACGTGCTCATCACCTTCAGGTCAACACGGTCAAATCCTCATTTTATTTATGTTTGTCAACTATCCTTCAAAGGTTTTCACAGATGATTAACATACAAGTATTCCAAATATGCAGTCTCTATAACCTATAATTGGAACCATTAAACTTTTCGATTATGTGTTCCCTTTGTCCATCTTACCTACTCTACTCTACCTTATATTCTAGATATCGCTTACAGTGCAGTAATACGAATAACAAAAACATCATAAAACATGAGAATATAGATAAAGAGATTTGTTTCAGTTTTTTTATTACTACTTATTGGGGGCATCGATCGAGTCAAGATTTTTCACTATATTTTGATGAGTCATTAATTACAATCACATCAAGATTACGTATTTGGATTAGGCTTAACATAATATGAATTTCACATTGGGGCAATTTAGTAGTCCTTTGTTTGAGGAAAAGATTGTTGAAACAAACAAAAGTCTCATATTAGACAAATGAAAGAGTTAAATTGGGTTGATAAGAACATTAATGTGTTAATTGGCATGAAGGCTTTTGTCATTGAATCCTACAACAAAACCATGAAGATTGGGCTCGAAGTAGACAAATTCATGCTATTGTAGAGCAATAAATCCTAACAGTTGGTGTCAGAGTTTTATTCTTGATATATTGGGTATCCCTCTTGATCTAGTGTGTATCCCTAGCGTGAATAAGAAAGGAGTGAGCTTATTGCTTCAAAAATTGCACACATGTGATGAGCACTCGAGTTAAGAAGAGACTTGATGGTTCTTTATTCAAGAAAATAGTTGTTGAGGCCAAAACCAATAACTCAACAAATGTGTATACCTTTTGTTTCCTTACATGAATGCCTGCAACATAATTGCACTTGCCTAACACATATTTTCTCTACTAGAATCTATTGGTCTTAATCGGAGCTGATGCAATTCATTTCATTTATACATCAAGAGAATGACTTATTTGTCAAAGGATAGCTAGAGTGTTAAATGTGAGGTAGATGGATCTAAATTAATGAGAGTTATGGGAGGATATTAATTTTCACCAAGATTAGATCTAAGGCATTTCTATTTATATGTAATTGTTAGATGATCAATACAACAAGTTATTTTCCCATCTCTTATACTTTACATGGTATCACAGTTATTTCTTATAAAGAAGGTCCAGTAGCCTAAACCATATCGCCATTGTGGCGCAACCACAATCATTGCGCCGCAGCGGTTTCCCTCCAGAATATTAGATCTTCAATTCTCTCTCCCTCCCGTTAATATATTTAAAATAAAAAATAAAAAATAAAAACTTTTAGGCAGATTTGTTCAAGTCCAGTTTCACTGCTTCTTCCATCGCTGCCACCCCGTCCGCTGCACCTCCACATGGAGCATCCTCACCCTCGCTATGTCCCTTTCATACTACAAGAGACAGTTGTACGCTATGTATCAGTTCCGTTCTTTTTAGTTTTTGTGTTTCTCCCTCGGATCCCGGTCGTCGCCGGTCACTACAGTGCCAGTAACTCAGGTTTCTCAGTTTCTGCTAAGCCTATCTGTCAAAGTGAATTAACCTTCAATCCGGTGCAACGACCTACCTTTTGGTTCTTAAGTCTCTGATTAATTACTGTTAAGTCCTACAGTTCTTATAATCTGCAATTTCATTCCTTTAATTCTGGAAGTTTGGTATTTCAGCTCAACGGCTCCTGGAGCTTGCAGTTTTCAGACGTAATCTTCTTTGGTTCTTTCTTTTACGCCGGTGTTTTCTTGAGTGTTTAACCAACTTTGGTCCAAAGTTTGAGTTTTCGAGCTTAAAGTTTATTTGGATTTTGAGTGTCTAAAGCGTCTTTCCCTATTTGGTGCTCATACAAGAGTACTAAGTAGTCGATCTAGTGCTTTTGTCGTGTTATCCAAACCTTCTGGATGTTCTTGTTTATTGTTGTGGTCATGTTTCATGAACTACGTAGCTTGAGTTACATTGTTGTGATTTGGTGAGATTTTGGTGAAGATTCCAAATTCCTATGGATGTTTAGGATTCAATTTGTCGTCATTCGAAGGTGAATCAAGTGGATTCAAGCCTTCTTCCAAGTTTGTTGATTGGGGTGTTGCCAATCATTCATCTCAATTTGTCGTCTTCCGAAGGTGCATCAAATGGATTCAAGCATTCTTCCAAGTTAGTTGATTGGGGTATTGCCAATCATTCGTCAATGCCGAATTACGAGTTATGTGAAGTTGCAAATGACTCGACGGAGATTGAATCAAGAAGTTTCAAGTGTGTGAACTCATCGTTGGTCAAAGATTGTCAATAATTGTAACTAGTTACGTATTTAATTCAATGTTCGTTTGTTTGTCTATTTTTGTATCGTTAGTTGGCAAAATGATGCTTCTGTAGCATCAATTTGAGGGGGGGTGTCAAACAGTGTTTTGAAACCCGGCCCGGACCGACCGGTTCGACCGGTTCGACCGGGAATCGGTAGGTAGGCCGGGCCGGTTCTGCATGTGTAGCGGGTTATTAGCGGTGGAGGGCGAATCGGCGCATTTGACCGGTTCGCCCGGCGAACCGGTCGCCCGGTTCCGCTCAAGAACCGGGCAAAATTCTTTTTTGTTTTTCTCTTTTGCAAATTGACCAGATTTCCCGGCTGATTTCCAGCCTTTATCAAGCATGATCTATAATATATAATATATCACCCACTCAGCCAGCTTTTATCAAGCATAATCTAAGGAAATAAAATAGATTTTCCCTTCAAATATTATATTTTATTTTTGGTGGGAAAGTTGCGGCGGGTTGGAGCACCTGAATGAAGCAAATTTTGTACTTTTAGTTATTGATAGTTAATATGAAATTAGGTCTTATTATTTAAAATCCCAGCATGACATTTCTGGTAATTATCAAATTATTAAGGCCAAAGCAAAGCCTTGTTTGTGTGGGCCCTGCTTAATACATAACTTATATATATAATGATAATATATATATATATAATATTACTTATATATTAAGTCTTACCTATTTAATAGAATCTGATTTAAATTAAATTTAATTTTAATGCACAATTTTTATCTTTATGTTTTTTGAATTGAGTTTGTGAAAGTTTTATCAATTGTTATTGAATTATATCAATTACTTGATCATTTATAGATAAGAATTCTAGTAATTATTATGTTTGGTAAAAAAAAGTATCTACTTTAAAACAAATTAATTCACATCTAATTTTTTGGGTACTATTATTACCAAAATATCTTGAAACGTTTTGAAACATTTTTAAATTCACATCTAAGTTTTTAAATTGTGGACTATTTTTGTATTTTTGTTTGTTACTTTGTTATTTTGGTACAGTGAATTTGAGTTTTGAATTTGAAATTGTTTAATATTTTGTTTGCTTATTTAGTGATTAGTTATGATAATATATTAGCATGATATATTAATTTAGAGATTCTGTAGTATGAGGAATTTAGTATTTTGTTATGATTTTTGTTATACACTTGAATATTTTTTTTTATATTTTATTAAATGTTGACTTTAGTCAACAAACCGGTCCAACCAGTGGTTCGACCGGTCCGACCTGTTGACCCACTACCCGGTAGCCTCACCGGGTCGCTCACCGGGCCGGGTTTCAAAACACTGGTGTCAAAGGATAGCTGGAGTGTTAAATATGAGGAAGGTCGATATGAATTACTGAGAGCTATGGGAGGATATTAATTCTCATCCAGATTAGATCTAAGGGCTTTCTATTTATATGTAATTGTTAGATGATCAATATAACAAGTTATTCCCCATCTCTTATACTTTACATTATTGAGGACAAAATTATATCATAAAAAAAGAGAACGGTGTTATATCTCAAGAGGTACCCAAACATTCATAAAAAAAAGTACCCACAAATTTGAAAGCAAAATCAAATATTTGTCAAACGCTTGTCGACGGGCTATTGGTAAATTACACTTGCAAATGAAACTAGAACAAAAGTATAAATGTTGTACTAACGGTATCAATTGTCAAATTTTTGTCATTAAGATTCACTCAATTCAATTTAATATTTAAGTATATAGATATTACCTCAAGAATAATTTTCCCCCCTTCAAGACCTTAAAATGAAGTTTTTCTATTTCAAATTACTTTAGCTAAATTATTCGGAGTGAATTGTCAAAATAATACTATCTACAAAACTTATTGTCAAAATAACACACTGTCAAAACTTATTGTCAAAATAACACACTTTTGTCACATATGCACAAAACTTATTGTCAAAATAACACTCCCTAAAACTATTTGTCAAAAAAACATCATCCTGACACATGTACTGCCATGTGTATAAAAGATATTATTTTTTTATTTAGTTCAATTAAGGAAAACATACTATTCTATCATTATAATTGTTGGATCTCTTTTGTACTAAAAAAATAAAAACAAAAATGTAGCATATTTTCTTAATAAACTATAATAAGCCGAAATAACCTTTGTTTAAAAGATAATCTCTTAGGCATACAAGTATAATATATGCACATTAAATCATCATTTATGCATTTCCAATTAAAAAAGAAGTCCAGAAGTGTTTGTACACATACCCTATAATGTATTTATCGTAAATTTCATATTGTTATTTTTTGCAAAACAAAAATGTACTAAATTAAGTACTTAACTAAAAGTATATTATTTATGCAGCCGTATCGCTACAAAATGATTAATTTGCCACAAAAAAAATGCCGTTAACTGGTTGTAGTCCAATTCTTTAAATTCGTCTACTTGAGAAATTTGCCATAATTTTCTAGTACTTATCCATTTTTAATTAAATCTTAGGCTGAGCAATTTTTTATTTTTATTTTTATTTTGAAGTTAGGTTCTTAATTTTAGTGCATCTTTGTTTTGCAAAATATATATATATATATATATATATATATATATGAAACTTACGATAAATAAATTATAGGGTACGTGTACAAACACTCCTAGACATATTTTTAACTATAAATACATAAATAATAATTTAAATGTGCATATATTATTACACTTGTATACTTAAGATAATGATTTTGTTTTTTTAAAAAAAGCTATTTCGACTTTATTATAGTTTATTAACAAATATGCTACAAATTTTATTTTTTTAGTACAAAAAATATGCTACGATTATAACAATAGAATATTATGCTTTGCTTACTTGAACAAAATAGAGAATTTAAAGATCATTGATACACGTGACAGTACATAAGTTTTGTGTACATGTGGCAAGAGTGTTATTTTAACAATAAGTTTTATAGAGAGTGTTATTTTTCACTCAATTATTCGTAACTTTTGTTTCTTTCTTAATGATCAGCTAACTTGAAAGGTAGTCCCATAGAGACATAAAATTTTACTTTGTAACACTTGTTTCTGGAGGTAAGAGAAAAACAATTTATGATGGTCATAAACTGTTTTTCTCTTACCTCCAAAAACAAGTGTTTCAGACACATGAAATTTATGTCTTTATTTCAAGTAAGCTGATCCGAAAGAAAGACAAAACTTTGTTACTCAAGGGGAAAAAAAAAAGATTTGCAAATAATTAAATATATGACAAACAATGAGCTTTGTTTATGCTGACATAAACTTTCACATAAGGCCCAATATTAGTGATGAACAATTAACATTCAAAACTCCATTCCCTCATTTTAAGAGTTTAAGCATGATACAGACAAAAAATAAAATGGAACCCGGTATTCATCAATCTGACAGATAAAGCGCATCTTAATGATCAGAAAAAGTCGAGGAGAGGGCGGAGATTGCAGCACCAAAGCCGGCAACACATTCCTTTAATCTGCAAACCAATTCAAGATCCCACAATCAAAGGGTTTTTGTCTTTGAACATATGATAGCGTTTGCATAATTTTTCCAATGTCGCTACTGAATGTTGCATTTGGTTTAGTTTGGTATCCATGAACATGCTCTGCAAAAAACAATAAAAAATAAATAAAAATGAAACTTATAATCTACATGAACTCAAAAAAGTCATATAAACCAAGAACAGTGGACTTGTTGCCCGCCCTTACATGATAGTCATCATTGTATTTTTGCACCAAACGACTAATGTAAATCCGCTGGATGGTAGTCAGTGGTTGAAGTGAGGGCTCTTTCCCATCTGTCCGTTTCTTTCCTAGAGCCGACTTCAAATCTGCATGGTTCCAAACATATCATTTCATTAACACTTATAAGAAGGAGAGAGGAAGCTTGTTAGACATATACTACTGCCAAACTAGAAAGCTCAACAGTTGACATACTTTTCGTTAGTTCAAGTTTAATCAAAAACGCTGCATTCTGTAAAGGACAACTGATACTGTAACTCGAAAACCCCGTTTTCCGTATTGTGCTAATTATGTTATAAATACAACATACCGAGCATGATGTAATTTCCGTTCTTATTCGTAAATGCTTACGACTTTAAAATTCAATAACCGAAAATACAGTAGAATGTATATTACATAGAGTCTGTTTAACTAACTGTATATGCATGTAAATAAAAATTACAAGCTGGAAAAACTACAATAGTTGGAATTGGGCGAGACTGATGAGCGGAGATAGGAAAAGGGATTAAAGAAAACTACAATAGTTAAGTAGACTCAGATAACTAACACTAAGAACTAAATTAGTGCGTATTTTACATGCCAGGTGATAAAAAAGCTACCTAGTTCAATTAGGTAGTGAAATATGTCGTGCCAAAACAATCCTGTTTCCTTAGCTCGAAAAACCAAAGTAGCAATTTGTGTAGTAACATAAACCCTGCTACCAACAAACTAACAGCATAAAGGCACCTAAAGTCTACAGACATTGAAATTGGGAGACATAATCAGCCAACGTGATCAATTCTAGAATACAAGATCTCCAATGAAAAGATCATGTCTACGCTACTAATGCCTTCTGATATGGAGATCACAATTTCTCAAGCATCACTTCACTATTGGATAAAGAAGTGATCTTTTCAGTTGAACATAAACACAGTGTGCAAACAAGAGATGCGATTTCGACACAAAAGAAAACCTTTTTGGCATATCGTTCAGGTAACACTTCACCCATTTAACTTAACACAAGCCACAAATTGACATAAAATGTGGTCATACTCATACACTCCCACCGAAAGCATACCGATGGGGGACTTCAATAACACAGCATCCAGGCAGGTAAATAATAATATCAATTCCAAGTTTTTGAAACCAACCTTTCATAGGTTTACCAATTAGAGTAAATTAAATTTTCCGATTAACGAACATGTTCGTTCATAAATCAACAGGCAGGTAGCTCAAATGCACAAAATGAATGGGAACAAACCGTCTTCTTCGAGGTCGCTGCCGCTATCTATGGGCTCGAATTCTGGTACGGCGTGGTCTTTGGGTGGCGGCATCTGCAGAGCATCACTCTCGACGATGTGAGAAGTACGAGAGCGAACGCCGAGGAAATTAGGGTTCGAAACGACGCCGAACGACTTGTAGTTGTCGATAACGCTGGCCTTGTCGTCCCATTTGGAGAAAGGGTCCAATAGGGCTTTCAATTTGGGTGGGAGATTGAATGCCGGCTTGAATACGTGAGGGTTTTTCTTCGGCAATCCGACTTGTACCTTCGAAGTCCTTGATCTCTTGTACTTTCTCCTTGACCCACCCATTGCTGTTACTGTAATTAGGGTTTTGAAGACAGGGGCAGGCAGGCAGCTACAGAGAGGGGTTTAAGGCTTATTGCGGATGGATTAAATGACTCAATTGTCCTCGCTCACTCTTTTCTTTGGTTTGAATATTAAATATTAACTTTTATATACCAAATATGTCAAATAGTAAATATTTAATTTACTTGCATATTCTCGTATATATTATTATTATAATAATGTATTTCAAATACGATTTAAAAATATCATAAGACTATCTACAATTTCACATAATTCAAAATTCCAATTTATCAAACATGATTATACTAAAGAGTTTCACAATACGACAAGCTAGAGGTTCTATTTTTTTCCCATTTATGTTGAGTGTTGAATGTCAAAGTGAAGAGTCAGATAATCGATACATCTATTATTATCTCACATAAATATGTAATTTTAATACTTATAAATTATAATATATATATATATATATATAGGTTTGGCAACTAAAAGTTTACAAAATTGCCAATATGCCATATTTTGTTAGGGATACTTTTTGGTACGCATTAAAACTGCATACATAAATATATTTTTTATTTATTTTTATTAGAAAGCGCCATGTGGCATAGCAGATACATACATATCTTAGGAGTATCATGAGGATATCCACGTTCAACACAAGCGACTTTAAGTGTATATGTGCATCATAGTTTATCAAGTTGTCCCATTCAGTGTTTTTAGACTCGACCTGAACATAGACCCGGTGAGGCTACTGAGTAGAGGGTCAACAGGTCGGACCGGTCGAACCATTGGTTGACTTTAGTCAACGATTCAATAAAATATATTAAAAATACTCAATTGTATAAGGAAGTTCATATCAAAATACTCAATTGTATAAGAAAGGTCTAATAACTACTAAACTATTTTTAGTAAAAAATTAACAATTCCTACTTTTTTCCCTACTTCACTACTAGCAACAACAACAACAAAGCATTAATCCTACTTCAATTTTCTACTTTTTCTCTTAATACAATTGTAATTAAAAGTTTAAAACCAACAACTGTAATTAAAATGAACAACATGGTAATCACTATAATCACAACTATAATTAAAACCAACAACATGATAATCAATATAATGCTAATCACAGTCTCTCATCATCACCAATTCACCATTCATTCACCACCCTTAGAAATTCATTAACAAATAGACCCCCCCCCCCAAAAAAAAAGGTAGCAGAATCGGGCAGCGCCGCACTGCGCAATGACAGGGTCTTTATCTGAGCTGAGCGGCGAGTCGACGGCGAATAGGGTTTTGTTATATTTTGACTTTTTTTTCTCTTTGAGTCGGGCGGAGCAGAGAGAGTAGCAGCATAAATTGTTTATATATATATATATATATATGACTATTTGCAGCAGGGGCGTAACAATAATTTACAAAAAAAAAAAAAAAAAAACAAGACACCGGTTCGATAGGCGGGCCGATCGGCCGGGTTACCGGTTGACCCGACTGAAACGACTGGTTCAATCGCCAGGGCTCAGCAACCCGTTATTAGGGTTGAACCGTTCCGATGTGCCTACCTGTTCTCGATCGAACCGGTCGATTCGAGTCGGGTTTAAAAACAGTGGTCCCATTTATGTATTTAGCGTCCTACTTAAATTCACTAATAATCTTGATCTTGTATTGTGACGAGGGTCCCTTATAATTATTTATATGACTCAGAGAACCATTTTTATGTAAGAAGACGAAAGTTTTATAGTGTACATTAGAGGTGAACAACAGGTGCAAGTACACGTGCATTCGAAGTTGGGTGCGGGTATGCATGATGGTAACCGGTGTGGTGTATCTTCCCTAGGTCTTGAGTTACTTCTTCACGTCAAACTCTCTCGTTCCTCGTAAGAACCAAAAAGAACTTTTAGAGTTTAATGAAAACATGCACTTCAAGAAACAAAGTTAGGCGAAATAAATATGCAAGTAAGATGAACAAAGAAAAATGATACGGAGTCGTGAGACAAACACGTGGTCAAGCCGCTCATGTATCTCTCTTGAATAAGCATTAAAGCTCGCTAAGAAGTGTTGACCATAGTTTAGCCCTGTTGTATCTTCGCTAGGTCTCGAGTTACTTCTTCACATCAACATCTCTCGTTCCTCGTGAGAAACAAGAGGAACTTTTGGAGTTTGATGAAAACATGCACTTCAAGAAATAAAGTTAGGAGAAATAAATATGCAAGTAAGATGAACAAAGAGAAATGATACGGAGTCGTGGAACAAACACGTGGTCAAGCCGCTTATGTATCTCTCTTGAAAAAGCAATAAAGCTCGCTAAGAAGTGTTGACCATAGTTTAGCCCTGTTGTATCTTCGCTAGGTCTCGAGTTACTTCTTCACGTTAAACTCTCTTTTCCCCGTAAGAAACAAGAACAACTTTTGGAGTTTGATGAAAACATGCACTTCAAGAAACAAAGTTATGCGAAACAAATATGCAAGTAAGATGAACAAAGAAAAATGATACGCAGTCGTGGGACAAACACGTGGTCAAGCCGCTTATGTATCTCTCTTGAGAAAGCAATAAAGCTCGCTAAGAAGCATCGACCATAGTTTAGCCCTGTTGTATCTTCGCTAGGTCTCGAGTTACTTCATCACGTCAAACTCTCTCGTTCCCCGTAAGAAACAAGAACAACTTTTGGGGTTTGATGAAAACATGCACTTCAAGAAACAAAGTTAGGCAACATAAATATGCAAGTACGATGAACAAAGAAAAATGATATGGAGTCGTGGGACAAACACGTGGTCAAGCCGCTTATGTATCTCTCTTGAGAAAGCAACAAAGCTCGCTAAGAAGCATCGACCATACTTTAACCCTGGTGTATCAACACGCGCTCTATTTTGGCCTGAAAATGAGTTTTTGAAAGTTGGGATAGTACGGTACTGGCTGAAAAAAGGTTGGATATCCAAGTGCAAATATTATAAGTTCAGTTTTACAGGTGCAAAAATTGTCAAAATTTGGCTATGAATCTCTAATTTTCCAATAATAAAATGAGCAAATTCCATCTACCTCCCTTAAGGCATCGGTGAGTTCCATCCACCTCCTTTCTAGTTTCAAATTTCTCATACGCTTCCCTTAAGTACTAGAAAATATTCTTAAATAGTTAAGATAAGGGTACTTTTATCATTCTCAAATTAATACAAAATTTAAGTTGTATCTTACACTTATTCATTAGCTAAGATAATTAAAAATCGAACATTTTTTTATTAAAAAAGTTAAAAATAGAACTTGTTAAAAATTGAATCGTTATTTTATGTCGTGTCCTTTAAAAATTATTTTGAGTGTATCTTTTTATTATTATATAGGGAACTTTTGTATTTTTTTAATTGACATGATGCAACAAAATAAAATTACAAATTTCGTTATATTTTAACGAGATAAGAAATTCTTGATGTTTTCAATTCCATGATGCAACAAAAGAAAAGTTGGAACTTATATTATCTTTTATAATAATTTTGTTCATTTCATAATGTTACCTAATGAAATGTATACTAGCTCAAAAACTAGCTTGGTTTATTTACAATTAGAGAACATCACTCCTATAAATATGTGATACTATAAATTAGCTTTGTTGCATTGATTATCTAATATTTGAATAATTTTATTCTGATTCATGATCGACAGTAGTTGATATTGCCTCCCGTTATTAGTCCTGGTCATATTTTTAAGACATACAATAAAAAAATAAAAAATAATAACTCTAATTTCTCTCCCAACCCCCCTTTTATTTTTCTTTCACACTCACTCCTCCTCTCTCTCATGCTCGACCTCTCTTTCACGCTCACTCCGCGCACACACTACCTTGATTTCTCTCTCAACACATGCACTCGGCCCGCCTCGAAATCTCTCTCTCTCTCTCTCTCTCTTAGGTTTTTCTTTGGTTCTCTTTATAATTAGTTAAAACTTACTTAGATTGTTGATAGAAATTGGAAATTGTTGATCGTTAATGTTGAATGTCATTGTTGAATTAGGGTTTAGGATTTTTGTATTCGGGTTATGAATTATGGCTTTGGAATTAGGGTTATGAATTATGATTTAAGGCTATGAATTTCAATGGGATTTTGTGGAATTATTATAACATTGATGCATTATTGATTAATATTGTTTAATGTGAATCAATTAGAATGTACTTTTACTTTTGTTTGTTTAGTTATAGACTACTCTACTACTTGAGTATATCGTGATTGTGATTGTGATTAGTTGATTGAGATTTGAGTTGTTTTAATATTTTTGTGTTAGTAGACTTGAGACTTGGGAATTAAGATTGAGTTAAGTTTATTGAATTGTTATTGCGGTATCGCCTATTTCTTTAATAATTTTGATGCTCCAACAACGTCGTGTTTGTTGATTGAGTTGTTATTCCTTTAATAATTTTGTGTAATTTGAGAATTGGATTGATTGCGTTAAGTTGTTTGAGTTGTTAATAATATATGTCTCACATATTAATTGTTGTTTTTGGTTGTTGTAGAAATGAAGAAACAACTAGCTACAAAACCTTCGGCTTCTCGCAAACGTTCTCATTCTGTTGCCGATGTTTATACTTCTATATTGGATGCTCCAACGACGTCGACTCAGTTAGAGACATATAATTCGTGCAGCCAATACACCCATCCAGAACTTCAAGCTAAAGGCCTTATTGAGTCACAATCACCACCATCACCACCACCACAACCACAAGAAGAGGGGCCTTCACACCCATCACCTAAGATTGCAGAAGAGGAGGACGTCGATGGTAAAAATAAAGTGCAAAAGTGTCAAAAGTTATTCTGAGAGGATGTCACAACAGTGGGGCAAGATGGTAAAATCATCATTTTTAGCACCAAGATGATCAAGTTGACGTCGAAATGGTGGCAACACTTTGAGCCTTTCCTTTGCCCAAATAAAAAAATTCTCAAGGGCAAATGTTTATACTGCCAAATAAATTGGTAGTGATGGTGGAAACCAAGGGACATCCGGCTTGGGTAGGCACATAAGTGCTTGTCATAAGAAGCCAACAACCCTTAAGAAGTTCCTAGCCCAATCTCGTTTGAACTTCGACAAAGCAACAAATCAAGTTGGAGTTTGGACATTCAATCAAGAATGGACTTTATAGAGGATTTTGCAGTGGGTGGTTGTGACTGAATAACCTTTTAGTACGGTGGATCAACCAACATTTAGGGAGATGTTTAGGCGAGCATGCCCAAACTTGAAATTGTTTTGTCACAAAGCAATAAAGGATAAGATTGTGCAAATGTCCGTGGACGACATGAAAAGTTGAAGGCGTTTATCAAAGAAAATGCTCATAGAGTTTTCTTAACCACGAACACATGGACTTCTATCAGGTGGAACAACTACATGGTCCTCACCGCACATTCCATTGATAAGGAGTGGGGGTTGAAAAAATGCATCTTGGTTTTTTGCTTGATTTCGGGCCAATCGGGAGAAGACATACCTCGAGATATTGAGGGGTGTTTGAGGGAACGATGGATAATGCTACTTTAAACGATGCATGGATTGAGAATTTAGTGAGAAAGTTTGTTGTGCCAGGTGATTTCTTTGTTTTAAATAGGATCCATGTGCATATACGGTGTATTGCACACATCCTTAACACTGGGGTGCAAGATAGTTTGAAAATGAATGATGAAGGCAATTATGTGGATCGAATAAGAGGTGCAGTAAAGTGGGTCAAGGGTTCCACTGAGAGGTTGAATAAGCTTAAGCAATACCTTGAAGATGAAGGTGTACAAAGTAAGAAATTGTTTTATCTTGACGTGCCTATAAGATGGAACTCAACGTACTCAATGTTGAAGGTAACATTGGAACTTCGATCGGGGTTTGACGCTTTCGAGCTCTGTGATCACCAATATACAATGGACTTCAAGGGCGTTACACAACAATACGAGGATTGGAGGACCGCGGAGATGTACATGAAATTATTGAGGCCGTTCAAGGATTTGACCAAAATTGTCTCGGGGACATCCTACATCACTTGAAATTTGGTGTTGGGTGAAATTGGCACCATAGATGAATTTTTGGAGGATTGAATGGAACTTGAAGAACGAGATGGACCAGATGAGAAGGAGCCCCACGAACTCAAGGTCATGGCATTCAAAATGAAAGAAAAGTTTGACAAGTATTTGGGCGTGGGAGGAAAGAGAATTAACCATATGTTATACTTAGCTACAATTTTGGATCCCCGTTCAACTTAGGGTATATCAAGACTATGGTGTCGGATGAATGACATGTCGTTCCAATCGAAGATTTGGGTTGAGTTTGAGACGTTTTATCAGGAGTAAAAGAGAATGTACGATGCAATTGCTTCAACTACAACTTGCCCTCATTTGAAACCCGCTAACGAGAAGAAAAAGAACACGAAACACTTGTCATTTGTAATGTAAGTGATTTATTATTTGTTCATTTGTTTGATAATTTAAATCATAATTCTTAAGTTAATCTTAACTTATTAAAAGTATAACGGTTTATAATTCAAATGTATTTGTATTTTTGTAGTAAGAGGACTCAAAATCGAGCTACACCAAAGAGTGAGTTTTAAAAATACTTTGAGGATGACAACGATGACCAATTTGGTGAGATTGATGAATCGTTCAACATTTTGACTTGGTGGAAGGTAAATTCGATACAGTTCCCGGTCTTGAGTAGAATGACTCAGGATGTATTGGCCATTCTAGTTTCCACCATGGCGTCAGAGTCTGTATTCAGCATCGGAGGGCGCATTCTAGACCGATTTAGGAGCTCTTTGAGCCCTCGGGTGGTACAAGGCATTATTTGTGAACAAGATTGACTATGAGGCAAAAGAGATCATTTGGAGGCTACTAACACAAAAAGTCAATTTTAGAAATGGAGAGTCGCGATCAAGGTATTTGTAAATTGAAATTAATTTCATGTTATCATTTCTAGGTGAATATATTAAAATCAATATTAGTCCATGTTTATTTTTTTGTTGCTTTTGTCATTGTGTAGAGTTTGCTCAAATGGGTCCGGGTGCATCTTTCCCTCAAGCATAATAGACGTGGTCAAGTGGAGACATGGAAATGATTTAATGGGTTTATTTGTATTGTGATGGATTGATGGTTTGGATAAATTTTAATTGCTAGTTATTTGAATTGTGATAATATTATTACATTAATGGTTAGACAATTTGTGACTTGATAGCCACATAGTTTTTTTTTGTGTGTGTGATTTGGGATAGTGAACAACGATTGTGATTGTGATTGAAATTTGTGGTTCGTGATAACATTGGATTGTGATTTGTGAATCGTGATAAAAGGTCGATAAATGTCGAAAGTATATGTTTTTTTTATCGAAAAAATGGGGTAATGGCGAAGGCAAAAAGGTGGGAAAAAATCCCACATTTCTTGCCATTAAATTTCTGGAAAGGGATCTCTTCATTTTTCCAGAAATTGGAGGGAAATTGAAGGGATCCCACGGGGAATCCCTTCAATGACGGGATCCCGTCAATGGCAGGACGGGAACGAGAAGGGGTTTCCCTTCCCGCGCATGCGGCCGCGGGATCCCTTCTCGCACACGCGAGATCCTCTCCCGTTCCCAAGCCTACACATCGTTCTATGAAACGACGTGCCAAGTAACACTATATGATGTGCCCAAAAAGTTATAAAAATCGGAGGAAGTTGAACTAGGTTTCTTACTTTTCCAAATTTTGGTGGAGAAATTTGCCTTCAAACAAACTTCATTTTGATCTAATCTCTCTCCTCTCCCTAACTTTGTACATTTTCTATCTCTAATGAGAAGGAAGTGGAAGATTTTCCTTAAGTAGTGTAGCCCTAATGGGCTTAAGTTGCCCTAAGGCCCATGAGCTATTAAATGCCATCTAGTCCATGTGCTAATGGTCCATTAAATCACCATACTTATAGGGTTGATAAAAAAGTGCTGGCCAAAATATTTTTCGTAAAAAATATTTACACTTTAGCCCCACAATTTTTCTAAAATTGTTAAAACCTTATAATTGGTCAAAATTTGCTTGTTAATCATTAAGTATGGCTGTAGACAAATTAATTTTGTCTACTCTAATTAAATATTGACAAGTGACAAATTAAATTATTAGAAATTAAATTAATTATTGCTATTTTTAATTTAGAATTTTACTAAATTAAATTCTAATTATTAATAGGTTAATTAATTGACTTTCTAATATCTATTTGATTGGCCAATCAAATAAAGCCACATGGAAAGGATGGATAATTGCAACCAATTAAATAAAGCCACGTGAAAAAAATGATGATGTGATTCAACCAATCAAACAAGGCCATGTGGAAAAGATAATATATTTCAACCAGTCACATTATTACACATGGAAATATGATGTGTTTCTTGATAAGCAAGCCAAATTAAATCCATGCTTATCTTGAAAATAAAATCGACCAATCACAAGCAAGGAGCTCCAGGTTTTTACAACTATATATAGGGGTCCTCTCATAAAGAAGAATGACACACAAAAAATATTCACAAGTTGAAGATGAAAAAGCTCTAAGTTTTTCGCTCCACCCCAAATTCATCCATCTTCAAGCGTTCTTCGCGACATTCAAGGTATCCTTCAACCATCTTCAAGGTGTTCTTCATTAAGAATTCATTTCAATCCGCTATCAAGCCTCAAGTTCATCCAAAAACCATTTTTGAAGATCGTGTCTCTGCCAAGAAGATCAAATCTTCAACATATCCGGAAAAATCCAAATCAAATTCATACCGATCTTCAACAACATTCAAGCCAAAAAATCCGTTTGATCCGAGATCATGTCACAAGACCCTCGGAAAACCGTTTTTGAAGATCAAAATCCGTACTAGGAAGATCAAACCCACATATTCAAAGAACTGAGGACGAAGATCATATCATCCTTCATCAAATCGTCAAGTCAAATAAATTCTCAAATCAAATCAGTGTTCATCAAATCCTAAAATCAAATCAGTGTTCATCAAATCCTAAAATCAAATTAGCGTTCCTCAAATCCCCAAGTCAAATCCTCAAATCAAATCACCGTTTAATCCGAGATCAAGTCCAAGGACCCTCGAATTAACATTTTCTCCAAGTTCAAATCATCCCAGTGAAGATCAAATTGAAGATTTTCACCACAAATTTTAATATTGTTCTTGTAGAATCGAATCAGAGGATTAGATAGAGATTGAACTACAATTGTACTTTTAAATGTACTCAAAAATTATGTTGTAATCTTTTTCTTGTCTTTTATTTTCAGAATTCAAGAATTTGTCGTTACAATGGCCAAAAAAAGCTCTAAAGTCGTTAACTTGCGTATGAGAATAATAATTATGTCTTGCATCTATTATTTTAAAATACGTTCACCAATTTGAGTCCATCTCAAACTAGGGGACCTTTGGACACCTAAAAAATGCAAAATCGCAATTGTCATTACACGGAACTAAGGGGACGAAAAGGCAATTGTCACATAATCCGTCAAGATCGAAGACACATCGAGATGATGTCCGAATGACATGATCCTCAACAAGACATAAAGACACATCGAATAGCCCGGCGAGACTAATCGAGAGCCGCGTTGGTTGAGCCAATGTGGCCCACGTTGAAGCCCATGTCAGATGGACCTATGTGACCCAACGAAGGGCACGTCGGCCCAAAATAATGTGCCATGTGTGCCCTCATTTTGGGGGCACATTGGTTGTATAACTGATGTGCCACATCAAGCATACTGGACCGCACATACGACGTCGGACTTTGTTCGACGCGACACGTCGGATCGAACATCAACGTGCCTCATTGGACCGACAAACGTGGCACGTAGAAAAAGTAACCAGCCACGTCGATTAAGGGACCAACGTGGCATGTTGGTCAACGGTCCCATGTCGATCACTAATCGACGTGATGGGAGCACGTCAAACATCCGACGTGCTCCCTTGCCTCTTTCCTCCTTGGGGGTGGTCCCCATACCCGAAGGCCTTCCCTACCTCTATAAATACCCATCATTCCGTCATTTGAAGAGTATGACTCTTTGGGAACTCAAGGGTGTGTGCTTTCTCTCTCTATAAAATAACGTCAATCGTCAATGTCAACTCATAAGTTGGCACGTCAAACCAATCAAGGTTGATGGAAGAGCACGTCAATTTGTGGCACGTCAAATAAAGGTACATCAAACAAGAGCACATCAAACAAGCACATCAAGAAAATATATGTTGGGATCAAGGATATCATCAAATTACATCTACTTCTCCATAGACATGATTATGTCAATAATTGGACTAAGTATGAGACGAATTTGACTGCCAAGTCAATGTACTTTGACTCGTGATTTGACTACCCCGTTGTGCAAATCACTCGACTTCTGAATCCAAAGCCTCATAAGGAGCTCGATGAATATTAACGTCGCCAGGCTGACAAAATGATCCCTAAATGAGACAAACGCCCTCCGTGGTTGATTCCACAATCGACATGGCCTTGTCTATTGAGACATACACCCTACAAGGTCGTCCAACTTAGCCTAAGGGCTAGATAAACTTATACAACTTCGTAAGTTAAAGCGTCATATGTCCAAAGACCCTCCGCGGGCACAAATGAATGAACTACGATCGACTTGATTCATTATTCTCAGAGAGATACGTAGGAAATTTGACCTTGTGTTGAGTTCAATTGCAAGCACGCTGAACCCGTATCCTTCCCAAGATTAGATTTATATCCTTATAAGTTGTATACGCCTAACTTTGTTCCTCTTAGCGTAGGTTTCCAGCTAACCGAAAACTCTTCTTGTATTGTCTGTAAGGTGCGAGAAAGTCCGGTGAGAGAAATTGCTTGAGTTAGCGAAAGCACCTCGCGGCACCACCCATTTTCTTTCATTTTTTGAAAGCAACTTATTTTAACTAGCTAACTTTTGCAAGTAAGTGAAGAATTTAAAGGTTTATTCTTTATAGTGATTAACGCTTTTAGGGGTTGTTTGGTTGCAGAGACAGTTATATATGTAGATTAACTATTACTCAGTTAAAATAGTCTTGTATTTCATATGCGTAACAGTAGCGTGTTTGGTTGGAGAGTTAATAAAGTTAATATTTTATCTTAATTTAACAAAACGTGTTTGGTTCATGTTATGTGCAATAGCTATTTCTGGATATTGCATGTAATTACCTTATTGCCCCCATTATATTCAGAAAATATACACCAAAAATATTTTCAAAAAATATCATGTTCACCTCCCAAGCAATATTCACAATTAATTATGTCCTTAACTAATTTGAAGTAAAACATTTTTTTGTAATTACATTTTTTAATTACATTTTTAATTAAATTTTTTAATTACATTTTTTAATTACAATTTTTTAATTATATTTCTTTAATTACATTTTTAATTACATTTTTTAATTACATTTTTTTAATTACATTTTTAATTATATTTTTTATTACATTTTTTAATTATATTTTTTAATTACATTTTTTTATTACATTTGTTAATTACATTTTTTTAATTACATTTTCTAATTACATTTTAATTACATTTTTTTAATTATATTTTTTAATTACGTTTTTTTAATTACATTTTTTTAATTACATTTTTAATTACATTTTTTTAATTACATTTTTAATTACATTTTTTAATTACATTTTTTTAATTACATTTTTTAATTACATTTTTTAATTACAATTTTTAATTATATTTTTTTAATTACATTTTTTTAATTACATTTTTTAATTACATTTTTTTATTACATTTTTTAATTATATTTTTTAATTACATTTCCTTATTACATTTTTTAATTACATTTTTTTAATTACATTTTTTAATTACATTTTTTTAATTACATTTTAATTACATTTTTTTAATTATATTTTTTAATTACGTTTTTTTTAATTACATTTTTTTAATTACATTTTTAATTACATTTTTTTAATTATATTTTTTAATTACGTTTTTTTAATTACATTTTTTTAATTACATTTTTAATTACATTTTTTTAATTATATTTTTTAATTACGTTTTTTTAATTACATTTTTTAATTATATTTTTTAATTTCATTTTTTTAATTACATTTTTTAATTATATTTTTTAAATTACATTTTTTAATTACATTTTTAAATTATTGCTTGTTGCTACATAAAAAGATTAAAATTGAAGAAATAGGGGTAAATAAGTCATTTCGTCGGGTGAGCTGGATGACTAAAAAGTGAGATAAAATAATAACAGGGGGTAGATATTATTTAAGTTGAGAAAGTGAGTTAAGGAGTGGGCCTCAGCTATTAAATCAAAAAGCCCATTTGCATAATCATACAAACCAAACAAGTTTTTAAGTTATTAAACCTCTTCATCTCACCTCATCACAGCAACCAAACAGCCCCTTAGTTCCTAAGATAACACGCTTGGTATCTATTAACGTGGAAGGGTTTTGCGAAGCCCAAGTGGCGGAGGTTTTTAAAGGAGCGCGACACACATACACACGCACACACTCTTTTCATTTTCCTTGCTGCTTCTTCCAACTAGGGTTTTCCATTCTCTCTCTCTCAAATTCTCTGCTAAAATGAGGTAATCTTTTTTTTTTTTTCTCCTAAGTGCAGCACATTTTTGATCTCATCTTACTACTCATAACGCTTCGGGTGAACACTATTTTGATCTAGTTTTAATGGCTAAATAGTAGGATTGACTGTATATTTGAGCATTTTAATGGCGATTTTCTTCGTGATTATTAGTTGTTTTGACTTATTTCGTACACTGATTTGTTTTCAATTGTTCCTTCGATTTTGTATGTGCCTTACTAAAAATACAGAGTTTAAAGGATAAGAGTATCCTAGATTCAGTTGATTTTGATGTTGATGTGCTTTACTATTGAAATATATTCAGGATCCTGTTGTCCAGTGTTTAGCCTGGTCATATTATATATATTGAGTGAGAAGATAATGTTATTTGCAGGAGTTTATGCTTCCAACATTAATTATGAATTAAGCCTAAAGGAATTTCAGAAGTTGTGATAGTCTATGTGGATTGTGTTTTCTAATTTGAACTGGTTAATATTGTTGCTCACCAAAGTGGTTTTTGTTTATGCAGTCGGCACCCTGAGGTGAAGTGGGCAGAAAGGGAGGACAAGGTATATCTTACTGTGTTGCTGCCAGATGCTAAAGATCCTAAGGTCAACCTTGATCCCGAGGGAACATTTTCGTTTACTGCCTCCGCTGGGACGGACAACAACCTTTTCGAACTCAAACTAAATCTACTTGATAAAGTTGATGTAGAGGTACAATTTTTATCTTGATTCTGTATTAAAGCTTGGTGTGAGTCTCTGAAGAGTGCTTGTTTTTTCGCTTGTCACTAAACTGAATGCACTCAGCATTCGTTTTATGTTTTGAAATTGTTATTTTATCTTGTTTTTCTTGCCATATCTTGTGACAACAAGAGAATACCATTCTTCAGTATCTCTGGTTAGTAGTCATCTTTATACTTATCCAAATAAAAGTAGTCATGGTTTTCTTGGGTTCAACAATTAATTTTGAGTAGCATTTTTAGGTATCACCAGCCATTCTTTTAGGCACTATTTTTGCACTTGTAGGAAGTTATACTCTGTAATTTATGTTATTTGCTCAAAAGGTCAAGGGCAGCACTTTGATTTGACTTTTGAGGGTGTGGTATTTTCATATTTTCCATTGTAAGTTGATTACGGAATGTGGATGTTTGTCCTCTCAAGTTCTTTGTTTGCTGACATGTCTGATTTTGCAGGAGAGCAAAATAAACATTGGCGTACGTAACATATTCTGTGTTTTGGAGAAAGCAGAGAAAAAATGGTGGAATAAATTGTTGCGTGGGAACGAAAAGACACCTCACTATGTGAAAATAGATTGGGATAAATGGGTTGATGAAGACGAGGATACTGGTGCAGGTCTTATTTCTTTTCCTCTTTTACATGTTTATACTATTGTTAGCTCCAGTAGATAAGTGATTATTCTGTATTTTTCCTTGCAAAATTGAACAGGTGGACCTTCTGATATGGATTTGGGTGGAATGGATTTCTCCGTAAGATTTTCGTCTTTCATTGAACACCATCTGAGTTTTCTTGTTATGAGCTGTTTTTTCTTACTTTGACTTATCCTGCAGAAATTTGGCGACATGGGCGGCATGGGTGGTATGGGAGGCATGGGTGGTATGGGTGGCATGGGTGGTATGGGTGGCATGGGTGGCATGGGCGGCATGGGCGGCATGGGTGGCATGGGCGGCATGGGTGGCCTTGGTGGTATGGGTGGCTTTGGTGATGCCATGGGCGGTATGGGTGACTTTGGTGCTGATGCCATGGGGGATGACTTTGAGGATAGTGATGATGAAGGTATTGACTTGCTCACTGTACCCAGTTCAAATGTTGTTCACTAGTTTGTTTGCTTTGTTATCTGTTTGGAGTTTAATGTTTTCAGTTCTTTCAATGAATTTGTGATGATTCTTTTCTGGGGATCTGGAGACTGGTTGTCCCAGGTAGGAAATAATACTCAGTTGTATTGATAACTTGGTGCAACCAACAATCAAGATCTAACACAGCTTTAAGTTTTCCTAGAATTTAGGAAATAACCACCCCCATCACTCCATCTCAACCCCCTCTCAACCGTGTATTAGTAGTGATTGCACCACGTCAGCAAAACAACGGATGCATGTCCTAACAACGGACGGATGCATGTCCCGGTGTTTACTTTGTGTTGTAATGGGTAACGTAGGTAGATAAAGATGACTTAAGCTTGAACAATATGGTGGCGAAGTGTAAAAGAGTATGTTCGGTGGTGAAGTCAAGTTTGAATATTGCACGATGAAGAAAGGATGAGATAACAACTTTGTTTTACACGAAACAACTAAATTTTCTTGAAGAGGCTAACTTTTTGCCAATAGCGTACAATTAACTGTTTTTAGCTTAATAAAAATATTTAGAAACGTATCATTGTTACTTCATAATTGCAAATGTTTTTTTTTTTTCCCAAGACCAAGTAGGGATAAAGTTTATATCCTCATTTATTTGCAGAGGTCAAGATGCCGGAAGTGAAGGCTGATGACAAGAAAGAGGGAGAGGCTCCAAAGGACAAAGCAGACTCCACGCCAAAGACAGAAATATGAGCAGACTCCACGCCAAAGACAGAAATATGAAGGCTTATGCTTGAGGATGGAGTTCCTTACTTTCTGTGTTTAACTATGAATCGTGCTTTATGTGAGGAATTATGGTTTTTTGCCTTGGATATTTTACTGACCAAGCATTGTTATTTGTACTGTTGGGGCTGAACCATATTTTCCATTCAGTCGGGTGTTGTAAGTTTTAAGGATTTGTACTTTCCGTTGGAAAGGATGGATCTTAATTAGGTATATTTTTCATGATTCATCTCCGATCTCTCTAACATCCTTTCTTATTGCACTGTATTTGCTTAGAGCGCACACGCTCGATTCAGGGCCAGGAAAGTAGAGTGTATTTTTTAAGGTAAAATCCATGTGTCAAAGTTAATTATAATAATGACCAAATATCTCCAAAAAATGCAGGTACAAGACCACATTCTTATAGTATAATGTTCTTTTTATCGGTTGTAATAACTTAAAAAGTATGGTCGCGTTAAGTCACAATATATATGATTACCACGTAAAAACTCGCACTATGAGAATTACTAGTACTGCGATTTGAGAGCAGTGTCACACCATACTTATTCAGCAAGAAGCGTATCTGTTTGAAAGCCAATTCTTGTAGAATGAGGAAAGTGATGATTTATTTGATGCTTTGGCGACTTTTGTGTACCATTGTAGGACGTTTCTCGGGTATTCTGGTTGAAACAAACTTGCGCCTCCAGCATTTTTGTTGATCATCATTCATCACACGCACCCAATCAAACATATTCAAACCTGAGAATATTGATAGATCTAACAATAATCAGGCGAGAGCCAATAAAACCAAAAAACTAAACAAGTATTCTTTTTAATTCAACAATCACTTGAATGGGGCTGTACGCTGTACTTTGAAAACTGACTTGTAAGTAGTAATAGCGCATTTGATACTTCTTTTGTTGTACATACTTTTATGGTTTTACATAGCGCGCACGTAGTTGATAATCAATCGTTAGTGTAATAATATATTGAGTTTTGCCCGCAACATAGCGATATACAGAAAGTTTCCTTAAACCGAAATGTTAATTACTCAAAATTTAGATCAGTTTTTATGTAGCTTCAAATTCAAATAGCTGATCTTACCAAAAAAAAAATAAAAAAATACAATTAGCTGAGATCTTATCTTATCTATAAATAAAAAAGAAAGAAGCAAGAAATTGAATTAGCTGAGGTGGCGATCCTCGATTAGCCTTACAATTTTTTTTTTAATTAGATTACCCTACAGTTCATACATGCGAAAAAATTAAAAAGATAATGATCATCCTCCTAAACCCTAACGGCCTAACCCCTCAAGCTGAAATCTCATCTCTCTACAAGAAAGAAAGAAAGAAAGAAATAAATAAAGAGAAATTAACAGAAAACTGATAACCTCACCGGAAAAATAAAAGATAAAAAGAAAATGGAAATTGCAGAAGAGATGGAAGTATTATCAATGAATCCCAATCGGTTAGGGCTCAGAAATTCCGTTCAGACCAATTTCGGCGATGACTACGTTTTCGAAATTGTTCCAAAGTAAGGTTTATTTTCTCCAATTTTCATTACTATTGTTTGATTAAATCATTAGTATTGTTTGATTTTTAATTGGAGAATTAATTAATTAGTTAGCTGATTGATTGATGTCAGAGATGATTGGACGTCGATGGCTGTTGCGCTTTCAAATGGTGTGGTGAAGTTGTACTCACCGCAAACTGGGCAGTACATCGGAGAATGCAGAGCCCATTCCTCACGTATTAATCAAATCTCCTTCTCCGGTCCGTCGGCCCCGCACGTGTTGTACTCCTGCTCTGATGACGGTACCATCAAAGCTTGGGATTCCAGATCCTTCCAACAGGTGCTAATCTTATTCATAAACAGCTAGCTAAATCCAAACACACAAGAAATAAATAAAATAAAAATGAATATGATGTGTATTATAAATAATGCAGGTGTCGTGTATAAGCGCAGGGCCGTCTCAGGAGGTCTTCAGCTTCTCCTTTGGTGGACCAACTGATAATCTTCTTGCAGCAGGATGCGAGAAGAAGGTATTGTTTGTTATTCTTTTTATGGAATTGATTGCTTCTTATGTCCTATTCAAGCTGATATATATATATATATATATATATATATATATATATATATAAGCTTATGAAGTCACTGGTTAGTTCCTAGTGTTTGTGTCGTTCTCAAGTTAACTTATCCACAACTTTTAAGTGTGTCTTCTCTAGGTTTTAGTAGGCACTCAGTATGCGTTGCCTGTATGCAGATTCTTATCTGGGATTGGAGAATGATGAGGCAAATTGCATGCTTGGAAGAATCTCATACGGAGGATGTTACTCAGGTATTTTCCTTAAACTTTGGTTTCCAGCAAGTATTGATATGTCTTCCATCCGGGCATCTAACAAATGAGGATAATAAAGAGACAAGGATAAAAGTTTAGCAATTTAGGCACTTCATTCGTTCCATCGTCCTTAACTGGTCAAGTACATGGCCCCTGATGCATTCATACCAAAGAGTAATGGCCTTGATGTTAGCCATTTTGGGCATATGCTATGCTGGTAAAGATTAACTTGCTCTGTACATGAGCACTTTGGTTACCCAACATTTTCAAGTGAATTAAATTTGTTTGATGAGATTATTCGAGCAAACAGAATCCGTTTGAAAGGCTAGCATTTAAAATAGGAGCTGCCTCTTTTTGTGTGGAAGCATTTGTTGATTCTCACTTATGACACTGTTGCTTGTAGGTGCACTTTGTTCCTGGTTATCAGAGCAAGCTTTTTTCTGCTTCGGTCGATGGATTGATGTGTCTATTTGATACCAATGGGGACATAAATGACGAGGATAGCATGGTTTCTGTAAGTTGGATAAACTTCTAGTTTCTATAATCTTTTTGTATTTATTCTGCCTTAGAACTTTCCGTATGGTGACCATGGCCAGCTCTGGAAAATTAAGTGCACGACATTTGCCTGAGTTATTTATGTTTAGGGGTGGTTTATCTCTCGACATGTCTGAATTTTGGGTCTTTCTACTAACACACACCTTTTGTTGGACTCTGAAAAGGTTGTCAACGTGGATTCATCGATTGGAAAAGTAGGATTTTTTGGGGAGGCTAATCAGAAATTGTGGTGTTTGACGCATGATGAAACTTTAAGGTATGAGTGAGCATTCTTTTGTGTTGCACCTTTCTGTCGTGATTATCGTTCTGCATGGACAACCACTATGCGTGGACCTTATTGTCAAAAGTTTTTTCACGTGTTTGAGATGCCTAAAAAACAATTTTGCAAGTTTTCCTGGAGTCGTTTTGCTTACTCTTTCTAATTTGCTCCTTGTGTAGTGTTTGGGATTGGAAAGATGCAAGGATTGAAACGAACTTTGAGGAGACTCGTAAATTAGCCTCGCATAACTGGAAGTCAGATAATGTAAGTCTGTATTAATATTTTTTCGATTAGTACTCATAATGTTCTCTTTGCATTCTATAGTTCACCTAAGACCTCTATACACCTGCTTCTCTGACTACTCCAGCACAAATTGCAATTGTAGGACCTGTGTACACTTTAAAGTATGATTAGATCGTATCTTGAATGGCATTCTGCTCATAGCCTTGTTCACTTGCTAAGCTTATGGTTCATTGTGGTACTCTCACATAGCATGGACAATTATGTTGCTTTGCTTTTATGGCAGAAGCGTAGTTGCTGAATGCTTGTATATGTGATGAGTCTACGTTATCTCCGAAATTGACGACTAACAGGCCTGATGAAATACCTGTGATAACACTTGGAAAACTGCAGCAAGAAGAGGGCTTGGATGATATGTTACAGGATGTACTCCTGAATTCTCCTTAGTCTCAAATAGGTGGAAGTTCTGAGTTTTTGCTTGTTATCCTTAGTTCTTAAGAGTATTCCTGATGTCTGGGAAAGAGAGTTCCACCCTGCCATGTTATTAATTCCCCCAAGATTTTCGTAGGTAATAAAGACGTAGGATGCTGAGTACTCAAATTCTGTGGCTATTTTTTGAATGTTGGCAGGTCAATTATTTTGTTGATTGTCACTACTCGGCCGAGGAAGATCGGCTATGGGCGATTGGAGGCACATATGCTGGCACATTTGGTTACTTCCCCGTGACTTGGGGAGCTAGTGGCACTATTGGGTCTCCGGAAGCTGTTTTTCAAGGTGGTCATACAGGGATTATTCGAAGTGTGTTGCCGATGTCTAGTATACCCGGTAGAACTTCCAGAAGCCATGGCATTTTTGGATGGTCGGGCAGTGAAGATGGCCGCTTGTGTTGCTGGTTGTCCGATGGTTTATCAACAGACACAAACTGTTCTTGGATAGCAAGTGCACTGGTTGAAAAATCACCAAAAGACCGAAGAAAAAGTAGGCACAGTCCTTACTAGAATGTATACCTTTTTTCCTTTCCCCTTCAGTAATTGCATGTTATTATAATCCTCCCAAAAAACCACCCTGTAGTCCGAAGTTATAAGTAAAAAATATTGAACATTATTTATTTTTAGAGTAAAATGCAAAAACCTACCTACCCTGTGTTATTTCGGAATAGCAAAAAGCTCCCTATATTTTTTTTATTAGCAAAAACTTCCCTGTGTTATTTGGTCTAAGACAAAAAGCCCACTAGCTAAAAGCCCAAATTTCCATTGCACGCTCCATTTTCGCATTTGGGTTTGGTGTTTTTTGGATTAACATTACATTTTTACCCTTATATGTAAATTATTAACCAAGTTAATTTTAAAAAAAAAAGAGCATACGAAAAAATAAACATATCCGGTGGAGGTGGATCATTGAGGCGATGGAGCCGCCGCACGGAAGTTTGTATTTTTGATGTGGAGAGATCTGACTGAAGGCTCGGGCCCTGTTATTTTTATTTTTATTTTTATCAAACCCATCCGGGAACCGTTGCCGCTATTTGTCGTCGGGATTTAACGAGCTTTCAAACGATAAAATTATTGAAGACGAGGATTTGTTTTGGCTGTCTATGATCTATCCTTCTTATACTTAAGCTTTCAAGTTCTGGTTTACAAAATTTATGGGGGGTGATGGATTATTACGAGCGTGGCTGTTGTCGTCCGCCCCAAAGGTTGAAGAAGACGGTCCATGCTTTTTCTTATTTTTTTTCTTTTTCATATTTGACGTTTAAATTGGGGGATCATTAAAGATTTGATTTAAACTATAATTAAGATATTTGTAATTTAATTGAAAAATAGGTTGTTAAGAGCAAATTTGTAAACAAAAACGTTATCTTTTTCTTTTTACATTAAGGTAAACTTAAAACATAGGATTTCAGTTTAAAAATCTCCAAATATGACTTTATAATATTGCAGGGCTTTTTATCGAGGACAAAATGACCTTTCACTGAAAGTCAAAGGAAAAAGCAAATTTGGGTGCGGTATGCTAAATAAAAAATAATATAGGGGTATTTTTGCTAATAAAAATAACACAAAGAGGTTTTTGCTAATTCGAAATAACACAGGGTAAATTTTTGGAATTTACCCTTTATTTTTATGAGGAAGGGATTTTATTACGCAATGTTGTAGCAGAAACCAAACTCCGAGAATGTCCAAATAAGACATAATTATTGAATATGCCATATAACTCTTCAAACTAGGATTCTTTGCCCTATAACTTTTCGGGCAGATGAAAATGCTAAATAATTCTTATTTCTAAATTTGCCTTTGACCAAGCCCGATTGGGCTTTTAACCCTGTTGTCTGCCCAGTCACCACAACGCGTCCGATGTTGATTAAACACCTTGCCATGTCACGTTTTTTTTTAAATCTCTACAACAACTTAACAACAAAAACGCTAACACTTATACACTCCACCACTTCAAAATCATTTCAACACTTTTCCCAATTCCTTCACACTCAAAACACCTCACGAACCCTGAATCTGAAATTGGCCAAATTCGATTCAATTAAACACCCTTACCCAATTCGATTGATGAACCAAATTTAAGGTTTCTTGAGATGTCTGAAACGACTTATGTTGCGGACTTCGATTGCCGTTGCGGTAAATCGGCGGTGACGCGACTCTCATTAACAGATGAGAATCCTGGTCGTCGTTTCCACGGATGTTACAAGGGGAAGTTGTTTGTGTGGGTTGGCGATCCCTTATGTGAGTGGGCAAGCATTGTAATATCAAGCTTGAGGAGAAGGATTGTGTTGGATTTAAATTAATTAAAAGTAATTAATTAAATGGGTGTGGAGCACCCATTTGGGTTGACCCACAACCCATGTGTTTGAAATTCAAACATGAGAAGTGGAGGGAATGGAGGTTATTTCCCATTCCCATAACTTCCACTAACTTACAATTTCAAACACAAATTCGGACAACACAAAAAGTGAGAAGAAAGTACAAAGAGTTTCTCTCTCATACTTTTCTATACACCATAATATAGTGGTATTTCCATTTTATCATCTTTTTTGTGCAACATCACATTCTAAAGGAATTTGGGTTGTGAACAATTTGCTGAATTCGTGATTTACGTGATTTGGCAAGGATCAAAGCGAGTACGCAGCGGAAATGTAATTGTAATCAATCAAGGTATGTTTTTTCTGTCATTTTTTATGCGTTTTAATTGGTGAAAAATGCATTTTCGTTTAGATTATTTTATTCAATAATCTTCATTGGTATCAGAGATTTAATGGTTGATTATATCACGTTTTTCTGCCATTTTTGTGCTCTAATCCATGCCTATAATATGTCATGCATTTTTATATCTCTTTTTAGAAAGGATTGGTGGTGGTTATGAATTTTCGTTTTTTTCAAAACTTCGTATTTTTTTCTCAAACAATTACTGTAGCATCATTATTTGTTGCAAAACATATTTGGACAGTTTTGTAATTTTTGGCTTGGTAGTTTTTCAGGAAATAATTGTTTAACCATCAATTTTCAGAATATTTTAAAATTCGTAGAAAATTCTGTAGTCCGTATTATGCTTTGTTTTTTATATGGTTAGAAACCTTATGTTAAGGGCTTCGTAAGCGAGGATCATCTAATTCGGACTGAATTAGTTATGAATTTTTTAAGTTTTAATCGACTTTACGTTAATTCTGAAAATTACTTAAAATACATGATTAAGAAATCTAAACACTAAATTCATAACCCACTCTCGTCGTACTCACGGGGCAGTGCACTTGTTGAGATAATTATATCGGATCTTGAAATAAACTGAACCATTGAACTCCGAAGGCCTAACAATGGGAGGATAGTTAAAATCTGATTGTCGAATAATGCGCGACGCGTGTGGGCGCGTGCGGACGTTATGTTGCTTCATTTTTTTTGAAAATTCTGAAAAACCAAAATTCTTGTTCCTTGTTTTCTGTAAATTAAAATTAATTTTTTGTGGATCAGAAATTGGATTTTTCATTGATGAGAATTTTCAATATTCTAAAAAAAAATGATTTTAATTGAAAACATATGGATTTGGTTTGTGGTAAAAGATGAGCAGAACATCACCTTCAAAGGTGGCTACTGGAAATTCTTAACTTTAAAAGAATAAAATTATATTTGGAATATAATTATTGTTTTTTTGTTTATGTTTTGAATTTCATTTTATTGTATTAAATGAGTTAATGCCCCATCATTTTTAGATATGGCTAGGTTCTTTAACGCTCCTCGCATTCTCCGGGGGAATGCAAGGCAAATGTATGCTCCTGAGCGCATGAGGAGACTTAGGGAGTTACAAGTTTATAGGATGGATCCGGCTCACACATTACCTCAACATATAAATGTTATGAAGAAAAAGATAAAATATCTTAAGCATTTGGGACTATATATGGACCATGAGTCTGAGAAAAGAATTTGGAAAAATTTGTTAAGTCCCTATTGGACTACTATTTTTGAGGATACACGTAGAGTCTTGGGAGAAAGCAAAATTGTAGAAGTTTACTTGGATTCTATGATTGCGAGATGAAAAAAGGAATGTCAACAAACTTTGAGGAAGACTTTCTTTTTAAGCATGAATCCTAGCCTAAGAGGTATAAGGCATACCTATAGAAGGCCTCCCGCAAATGCTTGGGTGCGATGTGTTCCTCGAGATAGACTCACATATAGTCTGCTTAAAATATTCGACCCTTCTCGACAGCTTCAAAAGAGCTATAACTTCAGACGAGATATGGGATGAGATGAATTGATGTGTTTTTATTTCATTTCGTTGTGTAAATATTGCTTTTATGTTGTGCTTTTCATTCAATACATGTGTTTAAGAAGCAATGGATAATTTATTATCTTTGTGTAAATATGTTGTAAATACATGTTTTATGAATGTTATTTTCTTATGACATGACATATGATGCAAATGATATATGTTTAATCATGATGATTAAGTGGGAGTTCTAAATATGAAGAGTTAATGGATTCTCACCTAGAACTTATTAATTTTGCATTAAGTAACCGAGTCAGTGACAATAATGTTTTAGGTTAAGATGATGATTGGATACTCCAAGTGACCTTTTGATTCTTACCTTATGTCAAAATTGTCATAGATGTTAGTTGGCTTAATGTAAAATAGCATGTGTATAAATGGGCATTAATATTTTTATGTTACCTCTTTGTCATTAACTTAGACTATGGCATCAAAATCAATCATTGCTGATCTAAACAAGGGTGACAAACTGAATGGTAGTCACAAGATCTGGTACGTACTGGATGAACAAGATGCATTGGATGGCATCAACCAGGTGATGGTGGATCCTGGAACGGGAAACAATACTCAAGAGAGGAGGGATCAACATGCTTATCTGGCGTGGAAAAAGAAAAACTCCACTGCTCGTGCCATCTTGGTTAGCTCTGTTGTGGATGATCTCATCCGTGAATGTGAGGAGCACCCTACTGCTCATGATATCTGGGTGTATCTGAGGGAGAAGTATGGTGGGACCTCAATCACTCATCTGAGGCAGCTGGCTATCAAGTTTGACACTTACAAGAAAAGAGGTGATCACACGATCAAACAACATCTGAGGGAAATGTCAAACATGATAAGTGAGTTAGAGACAACTGACCATTCCCTCTCTGATGAACAGAAGGTTCAAGCTTTGATCCGGTCTCTTCCTGACAAGTGGGAGCATCTGAAGGTAAACCTGACTCACAATGACGGCATCAAAACGTTTGCTGATGCGACTCGTCATGTGGAGCTTGAGGATGAGCAGCTTGGAGCTGCGAGACCCATGTCAGGTGCCATGGTTGCTGAATCTAGTTCCCAAGGTGCTTCTGGAAAAAAGCGCAAGAGGAACTAGAAGAAAGAAAAGAAAGGAAAGGAGACTGGTGAAGGTTCTAGGAACAACAATCAGAGCCGCAACAATAAGAAGAAGCGGTTTGGTAAGAAAAAGAAGGACAAGAGCAAGATGAAGTGCTTTAACTGTGATGCACTCGGGCATTTTGCTCGTGAGTGTACCGAACCTAAGAGGGACAAGGTATTACTCACTAACACTTCAAAGCATATTACTTATGTCTCTAGTACTGTTTTACTCACTGAATCTTATCCTTTGTGGATTGTAGACTCAGGGGCCACAGACCATGTGACTAGAGATCGAGAAGTGTTTGTAGATTTTCGTCGACTTCCTGCTGGTACTAGATGGATATATGTAGGAAACAATGCACGAGTTGCGGTGAAGGGAATTGGTACTTGCAAACTAGAGTTGCAGGGTGGTCGAACTTTAATCATGCATGACGTCTTATACGCTCCAGAGATTCGACGAAATCTTATTTCTGTTGTCGTTCTTATGAATTTAGGCTATGTACTGAACTTTTCTCATAGTATGGTGTGTATCTATTATAATAATAGGCGTGTTGGTACTGGACATCTGACTGATGGCTTTATTATATTAGATTGTAATAGATAGATGTTTAACTATTTTATAGATCGTTCTATGTCGTTAAATGTCTCTTCTTCTGTTGATGCATATTGTGATGTTAATATATGGCATGCTAGATTAGGTCATATTGGGCAAGACATGATGAATCGACTAGTTAGAGAAGGACTGTTGGGTTCATTATCTAAAGTTGATTTACCTATGTGTGAACACTGTCTTGCTGGTAAGATAACTCGAAAACCTTTTGGCAAAGCTGTTAGAGCTGAATTTCCTTTGCAATTAGTACATTCTGATATTTGTGGTCCAATGAGTGTGAGGGCTAGGCATGGAGCCTCATATTTCATTACTTTCATAGATGATTCAACACGTTTCGGTCATGTCTATTTGATATCTCACAAATCTGAAGCATTTGAATATTTTAGAAAATATATAAATGAGGTTGAGAATCAAATGGATAGAACAATTAAACTGTTAAGGACTTACCGGGGACGTGAATATCTATCAGACCAGTTCAAGGATCTTTGTAGTGAAAAAGGTATCATGAGATAACTAACTATTCCTTATACGCCTCAACAAAATGGGGTTGCTGAGAGAAGGAATAGAACATTGTTAGACATGACTAGGTCCATGATGGCACAAGTTAACTTGCCGATCTCTTTTTGGGGAGATGCTTTGTTAACCGCTGTGTATATCTCGAACTGAGTGCCATCAAAGACGGTGCCTTCCACTCCTTATGAATTATGGTCAGGTAGGTAGCCTGATTTAAGTAACCTTAGAACCTGGGGGTCAACAACTTACATAAATGACTCTACGAGTAAGTTCGGTAAGTTGGGTCCTCGAGGGAAGAAGTGTATCTTTGTAAGATACTCAGAACAATCTAAGGGTTACGTATTCATAGGAGAACAAGAAGATGGATCAATTACGGAGATCGAATCTCGTAATGCAACTTTTCTAGAGAATGAGTTTCCTAGTAGAGGTGATATAAGAGATAAAGAACCTCTTTATGAGTTAGTGGACTCAAATGATGACCAATCATCACTTGATCCTAGTGGGAGATCTCAGCCCCTCGAGGATTCAACGGAGTTTGAACTCCAAAAAAGTACTAGGAAAATTTGCCCAAACGTCGTTATGACATAGAGGGACATGCATTCATAGCTTCTCTAGAAAGTGAGCAGGAACCTAAGAGTGTTAAAGAGGCTCTCTCAGGTTCTGCAAAAGATGAATGGAAGATAGCAATGGAAGAGGAAATGAGATCCATGAGATCAAACTAAGTATGGGAACTAGTTGATCTTCCCTCTGGGCGCAAAGCTATTGGGAGCAAATGGATTCTCAAAATAAAGCGAATGGCTGACGGAGCCATAGAAAGGTACAAAGCTCGTTTGGTGGCAAAAGGTTATACCCAACAAGAGGGTGTTGATTATGAAGAAACATTCTCACCTGTTGTGAGGTTTGCCTCTATTCGCTTACTTTTGGCCATAGTAGCTAACATGGATTTAGAATTACACCAAATGGATGTTAAGACTGCTTTTGCCGAATGGAGAATTAGAAGAAGAAATCTACATGGAACAACCAGCAGGTTTTGTTCTTGAAGGCCAAACAAACAAGGTTTGTAAGTTGAAAAAGTCTATTTATGGTCTTAAGCAGTCCTCCAGACAATGGTACCTCAAATTTCACAAGGCTGTGATATCTTATAACTTTGTCATGATAGACGAAGACCATTGTGTATACGTGAAGAAATCCAAGAAAGGATTTGTAATTCTATCTCTTTATGTTGATGACATATTGTTAGCTAGTAATGATAAGGGATGTATTGAAGACATCAAAGGTTGGTTGTCGTCAAACTTCGAAATGAAGGATATGGGTGAAGCAAATTACATACTTGGTGTCAAAATCCATAGAGATCGTTCAAAGAAACTACTTGCTCTTTTGCAAGAGCCTTATATTAAAAAGATTCTTGAACAATTCAGGATGGAGAGTTGTAAACCCATCGATACCCTTGTGGCTAAAGGTGAAGGCTTAAGTCATCTAATGTGCCCTAAAACTCCAGAAGAAAAAGAAAAGATGTCTAATGTACCATATTCCAGTGCAATTGGGAGCTTGATGTATGCCATGTTGTGTACCCGCCCTGACATATGTTATGCCGTAGGTCTAGTTAGTAGGTATCAATCCAATCCAGGGATGAGTCACTGGAAAGCAGTTAAGCGGATCATTAGATACCTGAAAGGTACTGCAGACTATTTCCTATGTTATCAAGGAAAGAATCTATCCTTAGAAGGATACACATATGCTGATTGGGGAGGTGATTTGGACGAACGTAAATTCACCTCTAGTTATGCTTTCTTGCTGAATAATGACGCTATCTCTTGGAGCAGTAAGAAGCAAACCTGTATTGCATTGTCCACAATGGAAGCTGAGTTTGTGGCATGTGCATCTGCAGTACAAGAAGGTTTTTGGTTGAGAAGATTCTTACAACATTTGGGAGTGGTAGGCAAGAATGTGGGAGCTGTGACGATCAATTGTGACAGTCAAGCAGCAATGGCCTACACAAAAGACCCCAAGTATCATGGAAAGACCAAACACATAGATACTAAATATAATTTTGTGAGAGACATCATCGAAAAGAAGGAGGTGACATTGAAATATATATCTACGCATATGATGGTGGCAGACCCTTTCACAAAGCCAATCCCAAGGGATGTTTTTATGGGTCATATTAAGTCGTTAGGATTGCGTAGGATATGATGTAATTGAATGTTGTGAACATTTATGTATAATGCCCATGTTATTAATGTTAATGAATGTTTTTATATATACACATGTTTGAGCAATATAGATGTCTCTATATTTTTAAGTATGTCGGACAAGTTAAGATTGGCTCTCTCACACGAGCAATCGCCTCTGACATCGAGGAATGTGCAGAGATGAGATATCTAACAATTTTGACTTGGTTATCGTGTTGGATTCCCCACATCCATTGAGCTTGTCTAGAAGTATAGACAGATGTGAGTTGTTTGTTGGAGATTTGTTGGAGAAATCTTTTAGAGGATAAATAGACAAAAACTCAGGTTAAGTGTTGATGTACACTTGAACTAAGATCTGTACGATGCGAATTACATTTTCATTTGTAAATGACATACGCTTCCAAAAGGAAGATGAGCATCGTAGCATACGTTTCATACCGTATGTGCTAAATGACCATGGTAAATGAGCAAATGTATCCCTGCTTTCTCATTGTGTGAGACCTAGAGGTTTAAATGCCTCATTATGGTACCCTTATGACTTTCAACGGTATCTCGAAACTTTTCTTTAGTGTCGCTACTTTAGCATGTTACTAATAGCTATGATATATTCGGCAATGCGGTGCATGCCTAGGAAAGCGGCTATAGGGAAGTTTAAAGATTCCAGTGGGAAATGAAGTCTATCTTTTGACTATCACATGACTTATATTCACTAGCTAGCCAATTATGTTGAATTTTGAAATTCGAGACATAATTGTGAATATATGTTTGTAACTTGAGAGTCGATTATGCTCTGTTTACATATAGAGGGATAAGAGATATATCGACTTGTGTAGTAAATCAGATAGATTGGGGTATAGCGAGTTGAATGTCCTCTCTTTTGCATACTGAATGAGCATCTATGTATCCTTAACCGGTGTATAGCATTAAGCTCTTATTACTCGCTGCTCACACGACCCTCTTACCTGTATGATTTGAAGAATGTGATAAGATGATTATATTGTGTCTGAGCTCAACCCTCATGGGTGAGTGGGAGATGTTGGATTTAAATTAATTAAAAGTAATTAATTAAATGGGTGTAGAGCACCCATTTGGGTTGACCCACAACCCATGTGTTTGAAATTCAAACATGAGAAGTGGAGGGAATGGAGGTTATTTCCCATTCCCATAACTTCCACTAACTTACAATTTCAAACACAAATCCGGACAACACAAAAAGTGAGAAGAAAGTACAAAGAGTTTCTCTCTCCTACTTTTCTATACACCATAATATAATGGTATTTCCATTTTATCATCTTTTTTGTGCAAACATCACATTCTAAAGGGATTTGGGTTGTGAACAATTTGCTGAATTCGTGATTTACGTGATTTGGCAAGGATCAAAGCGAGTACGCAGCAGAAACGTAATTATAATCAATCAAGGTATGTTTTTTCTGTCCTTTTTATGCGTTTTAATTGGTGAAAAATGCATTTTCGTTTAGATTATTTTATTCAATAATCTTCAGATTGAAAAAGCTGAAGCCAAATTGAAGGAAATGGAGAATGCACAATACGATTCTGAGATCAAGAAGAGGAACTCAGAAATTGAGGCGATTGAACATGAAGCTCACAAAGAAGAATAAGAAGCTCGAAAAGATGGTGGACAATTTGGAATTGGAGAATAGAAATTTACAAGCTGTTGTGAATGTTATTTTGATTTGTTTAGTGTTATATGGAATTACCCTTTTGTTTTAGTTTTTGAGTTTGATTCAACTTAGTTAATTATGCTCAAAGTTGTTAGGGATGATTTTCGTGATTTTGTTGTTGTCTAGCATTAAACAAAAATGTGCTAGGTTGTAATTGTTTTTTCAGTGATGTCGTTGTTGTTTAGTTTGGATTTTAATTCAATAATTAGGCATCTTTGGTGTTTTTTTGGTGAGCTGAGAATTGCAAAAAGAAAGATGTACTTGATGAGTTTTAGCGATGTTGTTGTTGTTCTCCTACTATCACTCATTCACTGTTTTACATTTTGGTTTTTGATGAATTCTGCAGTTGTGTGTGTCAAACAATCAAACTCGCACATAATCGTTATGGAAAATACCAACCACATACCAACTGTTATTGAGACACATACCACCAACAAGCAAAAGCTTATATCGTTTTAATATTCTCTGGGCGATTTTTCTGGCGACTCCGTGGCGATTCGTACCGTGCAACCAATTCCGACACCGGGAAGATATAATTCCCGGTGTCCATCATCTGCTGAAGAAGGAACATTGATATTCGGCGCCATGACTGAAAATAACCCTAATCTAGGGCTAGAACCGAATGAGGACCAAGGAGCGCAAAAGAGACCTAGGAAACTACATGAATTCTCCGCTGGATCGCAACAAAACCCGCTGCAAGTGCATGAACATGCCACAATGATGGAAAAACATCAATCATAAGCGAACAAAGTGAAACCGAAGGACGTACGTATCGAGAAAGGTAAACATGAGGAGATACGTAAAAAAATTAGGGTTACGGAACCCACGGGGGACGACCCTTTTGATTGCATTGATCTGGAAGAGGATATAGATGACATGCTGTGCTCCCAATGGAAGGATACCATTCACATTAAAATTCTCGGACAACCATGGTTCTATCAAGCTCTTGTGAACCGACTGAGTGTTATGTGGTGGACTTAGGATTTGGTACCTACTACCTTAAAGTATTAACGCAAGTGCAACGGGAACTAATCCCAACTCAAGGGCCATAGCAACTAGCGGGGAGCTTCCTAACTTTCGAGCGGATAGTGACTTGATCGATTGCGCCATCACGTGGGTGCGCATCCTCCATCTTCCCTTGGAATTATTTCATGAAGCCATGATTGAATCGATTGCATGCTGTATCAGAGAGCCCATCATGATTGACGAAAATACATTTTCGGCAATAAGAGGACGGTACGCACGGTTTTGTTTGCAAATACCTTTAAACAAACATGTAAAACAAGGGGTATGAATTAAAGGCCGTGTGTATCAAGTTATGTATCAGAACTTACAAAACTTTTGTCAAAAGTGTGGTAGGAGTGATCATAACATGATAACCTGCGACGCAAGAAAAGGGAATGAGACCAACGCGGAGGTGGTTCATGCTATGGAAATAGGAGAATGGTCGAAAACAATGGCCTCGACCCCGAATGATTGGTTGTGCAAGAAGGCGAAAAAAGATGAATACGAAGATTGGGTAGTAGTGCCACAACAAAGAGGAAGCCGGGGAGTGGGCAAGAGCAGTAATGGAGTAACAATCCGCAGAAACAAGGATATGGGAAAAAACCAATATTAGTGAATGTGCAAGCGGTGGAGTTGCCTTTGCAAAAGGAAAAACTTCCCCCAGTGTTTAAACTTGGAAAGGAATTGCACATAAACAAGGAAACTTTTGGCAAAAGAGTCCTCCCCAACTCCATCTCTAATCCTAAGGCTTCGAATCAAAAATGAAAGAAACAAATTGGACTATAATGAGGACCGAAATAGGCGGCAAAATCCACTAAGGATTCGAACAAATTTCACAAGCTTCGAGACCTTGAAGAAATTGAGGGCGGATTTAACTTTGTGGATGAGGCTAGCTTAACACCAAACTCCCAAGAACCTGGGATCCCGAATGGAGCAATAAGGGCACCTCGAATTGAATATGGCAAACGGGATGCTGATCGGGCTGGTGCAACTGGGGTTTTGGGAATCTCACACTGTGACACAATGTTTCTACGACCCCTCAATGATCTCACAAATAGAACCGCGAACAGTCAAGGTGACAAATGTTGAATCATCAATTTGGGAGTTCGAAATTTGAACGGAGATAAAGGAGAGGATCGAGAACATATCCACATGTTAGCAAAGGATAGACTTGAGTGCATGGGAGTCGAACAGACACAACTATGTATTGAGCGAAATCTTAAGGCAACTGATACATTTATGGCTGGGACGGGGTGTTGACTACCCGTTCCAACCATATCACGTTATTAATTCTCCAATAAAGGCGGTGTCATGGAACTACCAAGGGGCAGGAGATCCGAATTTTAGAATTTGTTTTTGATTTAGTGCGAATTTTCTCGTCTGATATTGTCTTTCTACTTGAGACTAGAGTCGCAAGTGAGCGAGCCTATGAAACTGTGCCATATCTAGGATATACGGATTTGTGTATCGCGCCGACTGATGGTATGGATGGTGGGGTCTGGATGCTGTGGAACTCTGAGGATATTGATGTGGAGATTATACATGTCGAGGATCAAGGGGTTCATGCGAAGGTGGGGATTAAAAATAAGGATAAGTGGACGATGTCCAGGATTTACGCTAAACCTGATGCTGAAGACAAGCATAGGATATTAAGTAACTTGGAGAGGATGAGTAAAAGAATCAAAGGGCCGTGGTTAGTTCAGGGTAATTTCAATGAAATCGGATTCACCCACGAGAAACAAGGAGGACGGGGAAATTCAACGAATCGTTGTCTAGCCTTCCAAAGATGGATGCACACTTGGGGCTTGCAAGACTTAGGATTCCATGGACCTAAGTTTACGTGGAGTAACAAATGAGAGGGAACGACACTAATTAAGGAACGTCTGGATTGAGCACTTGCAAACATGGCGTGGATTGATAGCTATCCTAATAATGGCGTCTTACATCTACCGCGTACTCATGGAGATCAACATCCTATATTGATGAGTTGCTTTGGGTCGCATGTTAAAAAAGGTGCGCGGCCGTTTAGGTACGAAGCTATGTGGATGTCGAATATGGAGTGCGAGAGCATACTCCCATCGGTGTGGGATAAAAGTTCAAATATTGTGGAAGTGATTGCGCATATTCCGGATGCAATAATCCCATGGAACACGGAGCGGTTCAGTAATATATTTGTCAAAAAAAGGGTGCTGATCCGACGAATTGAAAGTGTCCAAAAATCGTTGGCTCGTAATTACAACGCGGGCCTCGCAAATTTAGAAAAAGAATTACTGGAAGAGTACACCACAGTTTTACGAAACGAAGAAGTGTTTTGGCACCAAAAATCAAGAATTAAGTGATTGGCAGAAGGGGATAGGAACAATCACAATTTGGAAATGATTCAACGTTTGTTTGAGAAAACGAACAGTGGAGTTGAAAAAGAAGGTCAAGAATCTACAAATTGAGAACAAGAAATTGGGAGGTAGGCTTAGGTTTCGTGTCATGACCATCAATGGCGTATCCAGGAATCGAATATGAGGGGGGCTAAAATTTTGTTTTTTTTTGGAGAGAACAACATGAAAAAAAAGAGGATAGAGAATGGTAATGATAAGTAGTGAAACTAATATTTTCTTCACAAGTATGATAAAAAAATATGTACATATTTACTTTGAACAACATTAATTCTTTATGTATCAAACAAATACAATAAAGTTTAAGTTCTTTTGTGGTAAAATTCAACATGTACGAATTAATTAAGTGTAGAATGAGATCATTTGCAATTTTTTTAACATTACAAGAGATATTTTGCTAATTAAAATAGCAAGTATGGCTATTTTCTCACTAAATATAACAATAGGGAACTTTTTGCAATTTACTATATGTTAGAGCTCCAAAATTCAAATTATGATGATAAGCCGTGTGACTTGGAGTTGTCTTTTTTTAATTTGTTTAGTTGATAAAACTGGTGGATATGCCATGTGATTTGTTGTTATATTCTTAAACTTGTTTAGTTGATAGAATTTGTGAAATTTGTGCGGTTAGTATTTTCCCCCTTTTTCACATATACATAGTAAAAAGGGGAGGGGGTGGGTGGGTGGGTGGGGGGCCACTGCACCCCCTAGCCCTAAGGTAGATACGCCTCTGATGACCATATTTCTATTTTGGGTTATTGTTGTCAAGTTGTATTGAGATGTGAAGAATCTGGAAAATGGTGTGTTGGTTGGAATGGATAATGTGTCTGATTTAGGTTCTATGTTAAGTTGTGTCGTTTTAAGGTATTGTAATGGTTCGATTGTTTAATATTGGGATGTAATGGATGGAATTCTGTTAGATTTTGCCATAACTGGAAATGAACAGTCAAGTCACTTCAATTGATGTTAATTGATTCATCTCTGTCCCCCTAACTCAAAGGTCACGACTAACTCAATAAGTCACACCTCCATGTTAACAGACGACTTTCACATATAAAAATTCATCATTAACCCTATAAATAAGTCACTAATCAATGTAAACGCTCACATTGCTGTGTTTATCCTCCCCTGCTTTGTTAAAAAAAACATAAAGATGATCATCACAGGTGCAATGCGGATGCAATTATTTTACATTGATCATAATTTTCACCCGCCTCACAGAAGCAATACTTTTGGATAGGTTGGTTAAGTATGGTAGGAGGCATATATTAAGTAACATTCATGCATTGATGAAGGGTTTGAGAATTATTAAAGAAGAACTAGATAGGCTGTTTGTTGTGCCATATTTAGAGGGTCAATTGGAGAAGAAAATACAAGAGTTGAGGCTGAAGTATATCATATTTTAAAGGTTTTGCTATCTTCTTGGTGTCCATATTGAAGGACCTGACTTGGAGGTGTCAGTTGGACCTTCCTATGAATGGATCCTCCATGCGGTAATAATTGTCTCTTGTTTAACGGTTTTAATGTTGAATCATGACTGCCAACTGGTTTAAATGGTTAGTTTATTTAGTAGAAGAGACATTGGGAACTATGTTTCAGACTGCATGGTCTGCCAAATGCCAAAAATATGCGTGCTCTCTTTGATGAGATGCATTGTGCTTACTTTCCTGACGAGGCTCATATTGCACGAGGAGGTCCCTCATGTACGAGTGGTTGAATTGTCTTATGATAAGGAAGATACTGGAGATGGTGATGTTGTTCATGGTCCTCTGGTGGATGGAGAAGATGATAGATACAGTCAGGATTATGATGGGGAAGGAGATGATGTAATGGACAATGATTAATTTACGTTGATAGTTTTTAACTTTTTAGTTGTAATGTAACTTTACTGTCAGTATTCTAAGCGTCTGCTCGTTGTGTTTATTTGTTTTCTATTGGTATTTTTTAAGGTTTAGGGGGTTTACTTTGTATTGACCTCATACTAATGTAATATGATAGCTTTTATGAATATATTGTGTTTTTGCATTGTTCATTAAATCAGTCCATCCGTGCCTTCACATAACTCATAAATGATAATGAAATCAAACCAAAATAATTGTACAATATGATAATCATCAATCATGCACACCTAATTATTGAACACATCACAAGAGTAATACCAAATATCAAATAGATTCCATCAAGGATGTCATTAGTGTATCAATTTTGTACCCAAAATATAGCTGTTTTGCACAACATTAGATGCTGAGATTACAACACAACATTTTGAGCTCAAAATTGCAAAATGGATTAAGATGATGATCAAAAACCTACAACTACATCACTGTCAACCAACAACCTTTGCACTACCAAAAAACAAAATGATCATTAACAGTCTTGATGGAATACTTCTTAAGCAATGTTCTACTTCTTTTTTCATTTGACTTTCCTCTTATCCTTGTCCTTATCTGCATGTCTGTCTTTGTTGTTCATGTTGGCTATCACTGCGCCCAGGTCTGATACCTTAACATACTTCCTGCTGGTGCCCATTCCTAAGTTAGGAGTCGTGTTCTCTTGTGCTCCTAGAACCTACTGGTTTGCCCTAAGTTGGGTAGTCACCTTTGGGTAGGCTGCTTCTGCTTCTTTTTGACCAAATTGGACAACAACCTCTCATTATCGATTGGCATATCATCCACAACAATTTCATCTCTTGAACGGGCTGCTTGAGCTGCTAGCTCTTCTTGTCTTGCTCTCTTCTTGTTCCTTTGCACAATCCCTATTATGCAAGACAAATGTGGTGCAAGTGGAATTTGGTTTAATTTGGTAATAGCACCAATTGTAGGTTCAACAATTAACACCTAAACACTACAGAGTACAAGTGTTAATATTATCTACCATAGAAACACATTACAAGATAATAGGGGATACATTTGGACAAGAAATGTGATTGGTAAATAACACACCTTTCTAGTGTCTGCTCTTTTGTGCCTCATAACAGACCTTGATGTTTGGGCAACATTTGGTGGGACTACATCTCCAGCATTAGGATTTAAGTCTACCTCATCTCCCAAAACTTGTGTTGTCTACATGATTCAAAATTAAGAACTATAATTACTATGAAGCACAACAAAGCTTCAATACATGAATGACGCTACACCTTTTTAGTAGCATATCTCTTTTTCCTCCTTAATGACCTTGACTTAGTAAAAATAATATCAATATCCACCAGACCGACATCAATATTGGAGCGATCATCAAACTCATTATTTTCTTGTGGTACTGTGAAATCATTCTCAAGAGGTACCACTGTAAATGTATGGATCGGGATTGGTACAACATTTGGAACTCAACACTGGTGTTGTCGTCCAGTGTTGAGCCAACACTAATTTTACTTAGTGTTGTCATAACACTTACTGACAGAGTATAAAACACACGTTATATTAAACTGAATGTTACGCCAACATTGAAGTACTCAATGTTGCCTTAACATTCGTGATAAAGTAAATTGTGCACAATGGAATTTAAAAAACACAGTAGGTAACTTTTAAGCAGATTGTATGAATATAATCTGCCTCGCCCATAGGACAAAATAACCACTAATAAATTAATGGTTTTAACAAAAACAAAACAACTGAGTAAGAAAACCAATCCTAACACCTAACTCACTATAAACTACAGACTCGTAAGGTAAAAATGCAGTACAACAAGACAAAGACACTCAACAATAAGATTTTCCTCTTTAGGATATTTTCGCTCTAGTCTTCGTGTCTTTTTCTTGATGCCCAACATGCCTATTTATAATATATTGTTCCTTGAGGTCCAAGTCATGTTGTGCACGCTTTTTATTGCTCTTAGATCTCCAAGATCACCTCCAATGTTGTTCTTGAGCTTATTATCTTCTTAGGCTTATCTTTAATTAAGTTTGGAATTCCTACTTTATCTGGACTTCTCCAAAATAAGACATCTTCTCTTGATCTAACTCCTCTTTATATAGACTTAAAAGCTTCTATCTTTATCTTGAAATTCGTTCACTTTATCAAGATGAGATCTTCCATCCTTATCTTGCACATCCAACGCCTTTATTTTTTAGATATTCTTCGTTTGATGAGTAAACTACTTGGTCTCTTGATTTATCATTATCCTGAAATATAAATAAGATAAACTACAACTGTGGAACTAGATTAGTTTGTGAATAAAGGCAAAATAAAATATTACAATTAAATAATTCGTACAGTGCAGTGTTGAGTTCAGTGTTGTGCCAACACTAGTTACCAGAATGTTGGACTAACACTTCACGACAACACCTACACTTACAACCACTACTGTAGATTTCTCCCTCTTGATACTTCTAGCAGATATGGAACTTTGGCTAACCTCAGTATGTTGCTCAACTGTCCCAACAGTAGGACCAACATCATTGACTTCATATGGTTGAGGAATAGTGTAATCATTCTCAAGAGGCACATGTATTGTCGACTTCTCTGTCATGGGTCTAGTAGACATGTTGATCTCACCAACTTGCGAAGAACGCTCCACATTTGTTTGATTGTTGCTTTGTTCACCAAAATTTAGAGGAGAAATTGGAGGATGTGGGGGGAGGTGTTGGTGTGCTCCTCTGCTGGTTACACCTTATTGTAGGTTTCAAGTGTGTAATGATCCACCACATAGTCTGCAATTTGTCCACCACTCTGGAGTATTGCACTAGTTGTATGCTTGCAAGGGAATTCTTTCAAGTCCCATAACCTGCATGAGCAAGTCTTTACAACTAAATTCACACAGTGTTGTGAATTATCATACCCACCCACTTGGTATCTGAATTCATTAGATTTCATATGCATGCAAGTGCACACAAGCTTGTCAACTCTTTTAACCCTCTTTTGGATGTTTGGAGTGAGGTGTACTCATTGTCCTTCTGGTTTCAGCCTAATCCATATGTTCTTTACCTTGTCTCCGTTCTTTGTATGTCTCACCATAGTGTACTCCCTCATCCATTTGAACATTGTGAGAATGGGCTTTTCCCTAGCTAGCAACATAATCCCATTGAAAGTCTCACAGTGGTTGTTCAAAACCAAACCAGTACTTGCATTAGTATTGAAATGAGACTTGCTCCAATATTCTGGTTCTTTGTCATTGAACCACCTCCCAAATTTTTCAGACATGGCCTCCAATTTCTTCATTGAGGTTTCAAACTCAACACCTGTAGTCTGATTAGCAGCATCCCAAATGGCATCACTATACTCTTCCCTACTGAATCCATCTCTACCTGCATTACCAATCATATGCCTCACAAAAAACCTATGTGTGGCACCAAGATAAATCTCATTGAAGGCATGAACCCTTTTTGCTTATCTGATATGAAGGTAAGATTGTTAGGTTCATTCAAATCCAAGTCCCGCCTCAGTAGAGATAAGAACCACATCCAGTTGTCAGTTTTTTACGACAGCCACAACAACCCAAGCAAGGGGCAAAATGCTATTTACACGATCCAATGCAATGGCTGTAAGTAAGGTTCCTCCATTAGGCCCTGCTAGATGAGCACCATCAACTCCTCTGAATGGCCTGCATCCTGCTTTATACCCATCTTTCAAGGCGTGGAAAAATATATACATACATTTGAACATATTCTCCGCACCTATGTCTTCTGTGTAGTTGGCCACTGTCGTTCCAGGATTAATCTTCCTTAACTCAGCTTGATATTCAAATAGATTGGAATATTGAAATGCTGGAGTACCCTCTAACTTGCTATTTGATAGCGATTTGGCTTTGTAGGCTTGGTTGAAGGTGACATTCACATGAAGGTTCTTGATAGAGTCTAACTGGAAACCAATAATGTTTCTTTTAGGATCTGTCTTAAAGACATACAAGAACTTCTCCGAAAGCCATGATGACTTCAAATTGTTGACATAGAATGTCTCTGCACAAGTGTGTTTATTTTTTTATGTCCTGATTTGAAAGGACTCTTGTTCTGGCACCTTCTTTGCATGTAGCCTCCATGGACACTCATCGTAGACATGGATCAAAATTTCTCTGCATTTCCTTGAAAAGTACCGAAATGTTTCCATTTTTGACTCTATTGAAACGAAACATACATGTAGTTTCCATGTTAGCTATAACCACAATATTACAAATTCTTCGAAACATGCCGAAAAATTCTCGAAATATTACGAAACGTTTCTAGTTTTTAGCTAACCGAAACCTACTCCAAAACCAAAACTTTGATCCATGATCGTGGACACATCTGTAATATACCCTTCCTGGATCACTCTTGTGAACTTTAACACTTTTTCTGGATTTGATAGCATGTGATTGAACAAAAGTGTGGAGGTTTTTTGTTGTTGTTGTTGTTGTTGTTGTTGTTGTTGTTGTTGTTGTTGTTGTTGTTGTTGTTGTTGTTAAGGGTTAACATCTTCATTTTGAAAACATGGTCAAACTTGCCTATCTTATTAAAATACTCAACCTCAAGATCTTCATCTCCCCTGGGATCTCTAAAATGCCAAGGCTCCATATGTTCAACCATTGCAACTATGGATCATTTGATTTTGCCCCTACATCAGCGACATTTTCTCCTCCTACCCATTTCCCCTTGCACCACCAGAATGGTTTTCAACATCAACACCGCTATCCCTTGCAAAATCTGTCTAGTTTTCAACATCCACACCTTCATCCCTTGCAACACCTGACTGATGTACATCAAGAACTATGTCTTCATCACCAAACTCAACATCAGTCGCTAATTGTTCTTCATCAAATACATCAACATGTGCAAACAACTCATCATCGGTGTCTTCACTTGATGTTGCATACATTTCATCATCACTATCCTCATCACTTTCATTTAGTTTAGTAGCCACACCCTTGCCCTTATCTAACATTTGTGGATTATTATCACCCACTCCATCTCTATTTTTATCAACTACATTTGTATGGTCACTAACAACACTAGCATCCTTCTTTGTCCCTATAACCCCATCCACAACAGGAACTTCATTTCCCTCCCTTTCATCATGAACCCTCTCAAATACAACAACATCATTATTAGGCCCCACTAAATAAACGTGAAATTCCATCTTTTCCTTATGAGCCCTCTTAGAGTTATCATACAAACTACCATCATTCACCATAACATGTTTATACTCATTACCCTGGTAAAGTATTTCTTTCGATCACGTACGCCTATATCACAAGCCAACTTATCTAAAAAGGACATTTTTACCTCTTTGTAATTCACATAATCATACACACATTTTATATCAAAGCCTCATAATCCCCACCACTCATTGGGGTTTTGGCAAACCACCCTCTATAGTGTAATACCAAGGCCAAGCATTTGTTTTCTGGTGCTACAATAAGCTAAATGACCGGAGTTATAAATGAGTCATATAAAATATCTAACTTTTTATTAAAAAATTTAACATAAGGACCACACAAGGGGACAATAATAGTGGAAAAAACTTGAAAGGTAGCAAAAAGACCAGATAAAGAAGCTGCACGTGCTAGGGGATCATGCACCTTCAGCCAAACCCTAAAACCCCACTAAAATCATACAAACAACTACGAAGATACAAACTTGACCCAAAAAGGTACATATCGTGTTGTAATGATTAAACACAAAAATGCAGTTACACTAGAATCGAAGCTAAAAGGTAGGAGAACTTACTATAATCGGGTGGGGGTAATCCCATTTCAAGCGGGGGTCTCAATTTCACCATCTTTTGGCCCTAACTCGTATGCGGATAACAAATGCTTGCGATTTTAAGCTTGTTGTCGCAGATTGAAGGGTTATAGTTTGGGGATTAGGATTCGTGTTTTTTCGCGACATTCGAGCTGAAAAATCCTAGGTGTTGGAGTGTTGTGTTATTTAATCGTCGGAGTATGTTGAAAATAATTTTAGACAAAGATTTAGCCGAGCTGGCATGGCGTTTTATTGACTGTGCTCAATGAATTATTGACTGTACCGCCACGTAGGCATTTAGCCCGAATAAGCAATTTTGGGCATTTTTGATAGAAAAATAAAAAAATAGTGGGCAGAAATACTAGGCCTGAACCAAAAAGGGCATTTAGGTTTCAAAAAAAAAGTTGGGGGGCAGAAATAATAATTCGTCCTAAATGTTAACTCCAACTTTCCATGTGGGATGAGGACTTTTCAGTTATCACATTCTCACACATTTTCTCTCATTTATTCAAAGTATCTTATGTTAACTAGCTAACTTTAGTATTTAATTTAACTAATTGACTAATTACGAGATTAGTAGATTACGTGCAGTCATGTGTAGTTTATTGGCCGGATTAGTGAAAATGAGACCAAAATTGGACGATTAACACACATTGTGGGGGCTAAAATTGTAAAAAGTATCATCAGTAGACCAAAATTGGAAAGGCTACAAATCTAGGACCATTTTAGAATCCTCTTAAATAAAAAGAATTAGTTAATAGAGTAATTACGAGATTAGGAAGTCATGTGCAGTTTATAGGTCAGATTAGTGAAAATGGGAGCAAAATTGGATATTCAGGATTCCGTTGGACTAAAATTGTTAAAAGTATCATTACGGGACCATAACTAGAAAAAGACTACACATTCTGAAACATTGAAAAATAATCCATTTGTTATCACGTCAGTCTAGCAATAATAAGTCATATTAAAAAAGGAAACTAGTGCAGTGTACAAAATGACCAAGTGATGAGCCGCACAAGTTTGATCACTGGAGACTTACAAAAAGTACTTATGGTGGTAGAAACATGTGACCAAATTAAATTCATAATAAATTATAATTGTACTGCCTACTTTTACTAACTATGTCGTCAAGGGGGCTACTGCATGAAACACTTCTGGATTGGTTGTCGACGCATGCCGTGAGCAACACTGTCGGGCGTTGTTCTTTTGTAGTTGGTCGAGTGGAGTTACCAACCGTCTTTGCTTGTGGTTTTTAATATTCCATTGTTCAACCCTTATTTTTGGATGGTTGCAAGTTTATTTCTCCAAGTTTCTGCCAATGAGTTTTGCCCAAGTGATTAGTGGATTTTGGATTCCACTGCTGATATAAACGCAGAATCGTCTACACCTCCTATAACGGAGGTATATAGGGTCCATTGTTTTCAATATACAAATGGGGAGGATCCCCCTATGTCCTAATCTATTATAGATAAAGGCATACTCAAAACCTAATACCCTGCAAAAAACATGAACAAAATGTGGTTGAAATGAAATGCAAGTATTAATGACGATCCCCAGTTTGAGGTGAACCTCATCGCATAGATTGTGAACGCATATATAACAACAAATGATGTAAATAAAAATAGGCGCCATATCATGATTTTGTGGCGAGGAGATGTCGATACATAAGTAAGAGGGTGTTTAGTATTACCCACAATGACCGACCTGTTTCGAGCGCTGTTGGTTGTAGAGTCGGGCACAACAAGGCGTCTGTTCCCTCTAACATGTTGGTGCCCTTGCTAGCTATCCTTGCTATCCAATATCCTCCGTGTATATGGCAACCTTTTGGTAGGGGTATCGTCCACTACGTGGCATTTGTTCCCACCAACATGGCGGTGTCCTTGGTCGCTAGCCTCAGTATTGTGCGAATGGGTGTTGTAGCCAAAATTCCATTCCATGAGATTCGAACCATCGGATGAAGTGTGAGGCATGAACCGGTGCTTGAGCCCATCCGTGCGATACCCATTGTGGTTTGTATCAATGCCATAGAGTCTATCTGGGTGACCCGACAGGGCAAGTGACTTTTCATGAGGTGTGAGCCCCTCATAGTGATGTGACTTACCTTTGAGTTGTATGTGTTGTGATGGTGCTAAGTGTGTGCCACGAGGTGTGATCCCCTCGTTTGTTGATTTTTTCCATCACTACACATAAGACTCTATGGTTCGATCAAAGCTTAGTGTGTGTCGAGTTGCCATGCGTCAATGCTAGAAAGAGAGTAACGAGAAGTGATCGTGTGCTTTTTGTGGAGGCAAATCTATGGAGGAGTGTAGCGTTAGCATATGGCGTGTGATGAGCACCGAACGCAAAAATGAGCGTGACATGACATGATTAAATGACATGTTATCAGAGCACAATCTATAAGAGAAAAGATGGGTGAGGGAAGCAACAACTAGAAACTCTATCGTGGTTAAAGTATAAAAAGACAAAACAAGGAAAAGAAATATAAAGTACTAATCTGGGGTGCGTTGTGGAAAGCCTGCACGTCATAATAGAGTTCCAATATTCAATTTCATTATTTTGCTCATAGTTGGTCCCTTGACCATATCTCTCATGTTGCCAATATATACATTTGTGCAGTGCGTCGATATACCTTGTACAACCCTTATAAACAATGCAAGAAGTGTCAGTGTGAGCTCTATTCACTACACTAGAGTTATTGGGAACATGATGCAAACTGAGGGTGTGCAACACGCTGAAATAAAGAAAAGAAAATGGCGTGCCTTATCATGATTAATCGATAAAGGGAAAGTACCGCATTATAAAAGACCAAGATAGGAGGGGGAGGGGAATAAAAGCTAGAAAGACTATTGCGATCGTATGAAATTAAAAAAACAAGGGGTGGGGTATGCGTAGTCGAAAGAATCATACCTAACATTCCTTAGGAAATCTGAAGTTGGGCCATTGTTGTCGGTCCATTTCAAAAAGATTTCTAATTTTAAGACTCACATCATTGGCATTGATCTCCTTAGTGATTTGACTAAGGCATACTTCGTTGGCTAACCCTGTTACCCTCTTTGGAATGTGCACGTTAGACTGCCATTCTGACTCGCAAACCATTGCCAGATTTCACCGATCTGGGTCGTCACCTTCCGATTCCCATAACTCGATTGCTCATTATCTGCTTAGCAACCAATGTGTCGGTTTCCACCATTAAATTATGAATTCCCCTAGCCACGGACATTTGAAGTCCCTTGTTGATAGCTAGAAGCTAGACTTTCACATTTTATATGTTAGCCAATGCAAGGTAGAAGGCTCATACAATGTCACCAAAATGGTCCCTCAGAACTCCCTCACGGCTGCCATATCAGGATTCGCTTTCGAACATCAATTAATATTCGGTTTGTACTAATCAATTGGCGGCTTTTGCCACATAACAGTGATAATCAACTTGGCTTTGGGTTTGTGCACAGTGATGCAAAGCTGTTGTGCTGCTAGCGTCTCACCATGCCATGTGCGCCATTCCTTTGTCGTGAGGTCGAAGAGATCCCTTAAATAAGACCCAATGCGGCTATGTATGCTGTCGACACTCATGGGAATACCTCTGTGTCTCGAATCGTTACGAACTGCCCAAATATTCTAAGTGATAAGTATCAGAACAATGGCTCTGATGTGCCCCAATTTGTTGCCCCTTTTCGATGTAAACCAGTACGAGTAAATGCTTTGCCACTGATCGAGGTTTGGAAGTTTTAGCTTGAATAGATTGAAGTAAAACTGCCAAGCCTCCTTGGCTAGGGGACAAGTCCAGAACAAGTGTTCCTCTATCTCCTCGAGGTTGCAAAAATCACACTTTAACACCATGTCATAGTGTCTCACATCTCGCATATATATGTCGACAGGGAGCATGCCAAGTACGAATCGCCACACAAATATAGATATGTTAGGCATGATAAGGCGGTGCCAAAGGAAGGCAATGATGCCGTTGCGTTGCTGGGTTTGAGCGATTTGGCGATGGGCAGACTTAGTAGTAAACTGACCATTTGTCTCAAGCTTCCATGTCCTAATGTCTTTCTCATCGTAGTTTAGCGACGTGTTACATATATTGTTGGTCTGGTTTTGCGACAGTACGACACGAAGCTTTGGTATGTTTTAGGCGCCATTGTGCTTGTACTCCGTCACCTCTCCATTTAGTTTTCTGGCAGAGTGATGTGGGTGGACTATATTGCTATCCACAAATGACGCAGCCCCATGCCAGTGATCACACCAAAAGAGTGCGCACCCACTCCCAATAATATGTGTAGTTGGGCGAGGGGTGCCATCTCTACATGGCGTTTCCACCCACTCGATTTCCATCCAATGATGATAAGTAAATCCTTGCAATGCCCATATCGGTTGTACATATAGCGAGCCCATAACGACTGTTGGTTCCTCATGCGCCACCACAGTTTTATGCCAAATGCAATTATTATATTTGGAAAGGTTATCACGTTAGTCTAGCATAAAATAGAGGTTTTATAAATATAAAAAGGAGGACTATACAAGGCGCATCAAGCTTGGAGTCCTCAACCAAGCAAGACCGAAAATAAGATAACAAAACTAGGGAGGCTTATAGTTATGCCCCTCGAAATGAAAAAAAGCCGAATTGAAGTTGCAAACATTTTCACCAAACGTTTTGCGTCCGAAGATCACGCCCAAAGATGGAGTGTGCAATTTGGCTTTGCGCTTTTGATATGGTACTTGTTTGCTTCTTCTCACATGGTGGCCAACAATAAGGTAAGCCCAATTAGGGTCATAAACATTTTATTCAAAAGTTTCACGGCCGAGAATCACACCCAAAGTTGGAGTGTGCAACTCAAATTTGAGCTTCTGGAATGGAACTTGTTTACTTTCCATATGGAGGCTATCAGAGTAGTACATATAGGTAAGAGCCTGCCAAAAAATGGGGCACCTCAAAGTAATAAGAAAGTACATGAAAATAGGATAAAAGAAATAAAACTTAAAATTGTTTGTGTTATCACAATCAAAATCGTAGTAGCAGCTAGAAGTTGAGCGCCAATTAGTGACAAAAAGGTCGTCCATGAACGTCATGTAGTCGCAAAAGTGGCACGGGTCATCAAAATGCCAGACGCTCGTCTTACCGCGGTTATGGTCCTTTGACCGTACCAGGGCGAGCGCATGCAGACTTCCATTGTTTCCAAGGTCAAGCGTAGATGGAGCGCAAAGGGACTGTTCGTGCTCAAAATTCACCAATTTTTGAGAAGAGTGACCGCCAACAGTGCGCGGTCTGAAATATAAAGCAATCGGTGGGAAAACCTCAAAATTAATATGTAATCCCCAACTAATGATCAATCGAGGGCGCCACTACGAGTCGCCCAGAAGCCTATTCCAAACCCAAAGGCCCCCACCCCTTATGATATAGCCAATGTCCATATTTATACATCACATACATAAAACTGAATAAATGCAAGCATAAGATGTAATCAACAAAAACCGAGACTTAATCTGACTTATGCAAAGTCCAAGAACCCCAACGAACGAGTGCAACGATCTTTGAGTACATCCGGCCAAAAAGAAGAGAACAAGAAAACCCATGAGTCTTGGCCAAACGCACTTGAGTGACAAAAATGCTAACTAGGCTTTGTGTGTGGAAAGGCTTGGATAAAAATCAAGGGGCAATGGAATTGAGGTACTTCCGAGGGTTCGAGCGGTGTATCTTGGGAGGGGAGTTAAACCGCCATGGAGAACTGTTCAAATAATACAAATATCAGGTGCCAAAATTCCAAGCAATAATAACATAAACAACATGCAAACATAGTTATCAATTACAATCAAATCGAATTCACAATTGAAAGATCTCTACAAAACCATGCCAGTGCGTGCAAGGATCTTCAAGTGTCGTCGACCGAAATAATGAAAACAAAATAAAGGAGGAGTGGTCGACCGCACTTGAGTGAATGAAACACAAACAAGGAAGTGACGTGTAATCACATGGTTAAATGTGATGTTCCAAAGGCTATGTGTATGGAAAGGCTTGGTATGAAAGCAACGAGTAACAAAATTGTGGTACTCCCAAAGGATTGAGCGGTGTATCTTTGGAGGGGAAAACAACCAATCCAAAACCACAAGCCTCATAATAATCACAAACCAATCGTCAATGACCACAACCAACCAAGCAAAGTCCACAAACCACATCCAGAAGATAGTGTAATGAGAATGTACGAATGCGAAACAAAGGGACAGAGTACTTACAAAGTTTTTGGGACTCGGATATAACTCCATTCTAACCGATCTCTTTCCATAAGAGCTTTGATTTTATGAATTTCCTCCTCAAGAGTACACCGGCTCGTTAAGCAAAGCAACCATGCTTCATTAGTAAGGAGGTCCGCCACTTGGTTTACTTCCTGAAAGACATGATATAATGCACCATTCAAATGATTGAGGAACCCGCCGACTTCCTCCAAATATTGAATCATTTTCCAATGCCCTCCCGATTTGGCTCGAATTTTGGGAGTGTGATGAGCGCATCAGTCTCCACATCGACACCATGTACTCTAAGTTCAACACAAATTTCCAGTCCCCTATGAATCGCCCGGATTTCAGCCTCCACATTGGTCAACACATCCCATGCTTCGTGAAAGACCCAAATGCAATTGCCTAAGTGATCACAAAGAATACCACCACCCCGCCCATTTAGGGATTACCCTTTGCGCTTCCGTCCGTATTGAGCTTGAATCTCCCCGCGCACGGTTTGTTCCATTTAACAATGATTGGCGGCTTAGTTTTGATCCGGTAAAGAGAGATGCCCCAAACTGCTGCAACTTGTTTAGAACCTTTCCAAAAGGATTCATCGCACAAGTTAATAAAAAAGAGCTCCCGGATATATCGTACAATTTTCACAATGATCTTGTTGGCCTCCACCGGGATCCTCCTACGTATTGCATCATTCCTCGCCACCCATATAAACCAAAGAGTAAAAATTGGGAGAATAACCCTAATGTGCCTCGGGTTAGTGTTTCGTTGTGCCATAATCCAATAAGAGAGGATAGTTCTCTATGCCAAAACCACCGTTTTTTTAATATTGAATAATTTGAAGAGATGACTTTAAATCTCACTCGCAATCTTACTCGACCAAAAAAGATGATCCATGGTTTCCTCATGAGTGCCACAACAACAACACTTAGAGACTATATCAACATGCCTAAGGGCATTATCAACCGGAACGAGGTTTTGTATAAAACGCCACATGAAGAATGAGATGTTTGGCATAACGAACTTGTGCTAAATATACTTAAAGATAGCATTCGGGCTCGGCATCATGTTCATGCATTTCCACGCGGACTTAGTAGTAAAGAGACGCCTTGGTTCAAGTTTCCACAAAGTCATATCCTTGCCTTCTCGCCAAGTCGGTTTAGAGAGAATTCGAATAATGTTTTCCTCTTCAAGGAACTCATCAAGCATATTAAGATTCCATTCGTCCTCGTCCCAAAAATCATGAACCTTAAGCTTGTCATCAATTTGCACTCCCAATTTAGGTTGAAAGATATCACCGTCAAGCCAATGATAAAGCCAAAACCATGCATCTCTGCTTTTGATATTCCAAAAAATGTCCCGTTGAACAATATAAGCACTTCGAGTGAGCCGCTTCCAAACAATGGATTCCCAACCACCGATCTTAAGAAAGTTAGGTCGATTAGCGTTCCAAAGCATCATATATCGCCCCCACAATGAGTCTTGCGAATGCATTCGCCATCGATGTTTAATACTAAAGGCATCGATCATACTTTGAAGAGACTTAATGTTAAGACCTCCATTGAAATACGAGTGGCAAATCTGGTCCCAACTTCTCCAATGTTGCTTGTGTCTCTCTGTGGTAGAGCCCCAAAGAAATTTAGCAAAAATCCTCTCAATCTCCTCAATCACACTCAATGGTGGTTCCAACACTTGACAAAGGTAAATCAAAATTGTGCACAAAACACTTTTAATGAGTGTAAGCCTTCCTCCAAAGTTAAGGAACCGCATTTCCCAACCACTAATAAGACCCCAAACTTTCTCTATCCATGGATTGAAGTATGAGTACTTCATACGGCTCCTAATAAGGGGGGCGCCAAGGTATGTGATAGGAAGAGTACTACGGACATAACTGATAAGGAGAGCAATGGAGTGTGCATGTGCGGAGTTAACATGAGGCGCGGTGACAAAGCAAATTTTATATGAATTGACATGTTGACCCGATACCATTTCATAAATATGAAAAAAATCAATGAGCTTTGTCATATTATTAAAGGTACCTCAGATGAAGATGATGCAATCGTCGACGTAAGCAAGATACGAAACCGGGAGGCCTCCACCCATGTCAAGGTATAGCTCCTTATTATTATCATAAAGATGATGCAAGCCCTGCGAGAGAAATTCAGCTGCAATAATGAACAAGGCCGGGGAAAGAGGGTCGCCTTGATGCACTCCATGTTTCGACTCAAAGAACCCATAACATCCGCCATTCACAAGAACTGAGAAGAAACATTGTTCAACACGACATTTCATGAACCAAATCCATTTTCTTGAGAAGCCGAACTTGTGAAGACATTGAAATAAAAAATTCCAATCAAGCCTATCGTAGGCTTTTTCGATGTCGAGCTTAAGAAGCATATTGAATTTGTCTCTTCTTTTGATAAGATTAGAAGTCATTTCTTGTGCCAAAAGTATATTGTCACCAATAAGTATTCCCTTCACAAATCCGCTTTGAGATGGCAAAACTATTTTCGGCAAAAGAGTCGAGAGCCGGTCATTGAGGAGTTTAGATACCACCTTGTAACTCACATTACAAAGACTAATAGGGCGGTAGTCTTTCCATTCTTTAGGTTCGGCCTTCTTTGGAGTAAGAGCAATACTCGTTGCTTTATACATTCGAGGCAACATGTTACCCTTAAAGTCAAGAATTGCATAAAAAAGATCCACTTTGATAATTTTCCAACAAGCGTGGTAAAAGGATGCCCCAAAACCGTCCGGGCCAGGGACGCTATTGGCACTAATATTAAAAACGACCTCTCACAATTCCTCATCAGATGGTTCACAACAAAGCCACTCGTTATCATTCGTATCCATAATAGTCGGGATAAAATGTAAGTTGTGACATGCGGACACTTCAATATGAACGGCAAGGAGGTTCTCAAAGTAAGCCACGGGTGAAACACCAATAGCATTGGGATCATCCAAAAGAACACCATTCTCCTCAATTTTAAAGATTTTAGCCCTCGATTGTTTTTTCTTAGCCATATCTTGAAAGAGTTTAATGTTTCTTTCACCCTCAACGGCCCATTTGCATCTAGCCCTTTACCGCCAATAGTCCTCCTCCATATTATGTGTCATGATATAATCGGCATAAGCTTTGTGGAGTTGAGTGCGAATAGTGGCGGAGGGATTTTCATCATGATCAATTTCAACAAGTTTAAGAATCTCTTCTTGGTCTTTGATCTTTTGAAAGTTGTTACCAAATGTAGCATGATTCCATACCTTAAGAGCTTTCTTAAGTAAAATGAGCTTCGCACCAAATTTGAAGAGACCAATGCTTGGTAATTGTTGGTTCCAATTTTCGTCAACCACTTCAAGAAAGGTGTGGTGTTTGATCCACATATTTTGAAACTGAAAAGGGCGCGGCTTCGTGAATGCCTCTCTATCAAAATAAATGATAAGGGGGTTGTGATCCGAATGCTTTTTTGGCAAATGTTCCACACTTGTTCGTGCAAAAGTCGAGATCCACCAAAATCGATAAGCGCATGGTCAAGGCGAGTTCGCGTGCCATTTTTTGCCCAAGTAAAGGAGTTACCTTCAAAGTCGGCGTCTTCAAGGCCACAATCATCAATGCATTCTTGGAAATCAAGCATGTCTCCCTCCGGAGGTGGCGACTTTCCAATCTTTTCACCAACATGGAGAACGGTGTTGAAGTCTCCAACGACAACCCACGGTTCCATATCACAACATTTCCTCAAACCGTCCAATAAATATCTACGAAGCGACCTAGTTTGAGCCGCATACACAAAAGTACAAAGGATTGGTTTTGGAAAAAGGGTAATTGAAATCCGATAATGAATATATTGGTCTTGATCATCAAGCACTTCAATGTTCGTATCAAAATCACCAAACACCCAAATTTTATTATTGCAATTACCAATAACTTTGTCGTACTGACATATACGACAATATCTTCTCGCATTGAATGAAATCATAGGTTCAAGGAGAGCAAATACCTTAGGTTTATGAGCTTGAAGAAGAGAGTATACATTTTGAGAAGAGGAATCTGTGCCGACACCGCGGACGTTCCAACACATAATACTCATCAAGATTAGTCTTTTTTGTTGGCGTTCCCATCTCTAGACCGAAGTTTACGACCAGTTCTCTCAATTTTCCGTTGCTCACGATTTTTAGGAAGAGGATCTTGAACCGCATTAGCCGAAAGTGCAACAATAATCCCATCCTTAATATATTTGTTACTCTTCTGCACACGGGATTCTTGTGATCGTGGGGAAGATGAGACTTCCTCATCACTATCCAAGCTACTATTTATAAGATCATCCGTGTTATTCTCACCATTATTTTGCCAAAGCTTACCTTGAGTATTTGGAGATGTCGAAGTGTCACAAAGGAAATCTTCTTCATCACTTTCCTCATTAGCATTAGAGCCCACTTCATGGTGAGATTTGGTCCCGTCTTCCAACTTTTCTTGTTCATGAGAGCCAAAAGAATTTTGGGGAGAGAGAACCCGAGACTTCTTTTTACATTGAGAGTTCGAGTGTTTCAGAGTCATCATATGCATCATTTAAGAAATCATCATCAATATCTTCAATCTCTTGTTTGTCCTCATGGGCAACCATGGCTTTTTTCCCTTTAGCTTTCCCCACATTACCATTACACATTTTAGAGCTCTCGGCCAAATGAGATGAGCCCAAATCTTTATGCAATTGTGTCTTATTTCTTTAAGAATCAAGTTTCTTGGCATTGAAAATTTCAACAACTTCTTATTCATTTTCCACTTCAAGATTGTTGAATGGATTATTATCTCCCCTTTGAAGGATCTTAGTTGGAGCAAATGAAACATTCTTTGCTTTCTTTGAAGTACTCGCATTGTGGGTCCTATTCTTTTTCTCAATCGGGCGGCAATCAAGCTTTGATGTATCATTTTGCTTGGTCACTTGAACCTCCAAGGTTTCAGATTTTTCTTTCTTTCCATCACATTCACCAAGTATGTGACCAAGTTTAAAACACTTAGAACAACATGTGGGGTAATTTTCGTACAAAACCTTTTGTCTCTCATAGAACATTCTTGGACCAACTTTAACCCCCATTCAATTAACTCTTTCCTAGGTTCAAGTAAATTAACCTCAACACAAACTCTGGGGTTGTCTGGTCTTGTCATTGTAAGAGTTCATTCATCAACTCTCAAGGGCTTCCCTAAGATTTAAGCGAGATTCAACAATGCACTCTTTTCCTAATATCTCATGCTAAGACCCGGGTATGCAATCGAAATGGCCATGATTGGAGGATCCAAATCCGGGTTGAAGTCTGGAGTCCATTTAAGAATGCGACATGGGACATTCAAGAATCGAAGATCCTTTTTAAGCCACAACCTCGTATAGTTTTCTTCAAGATCCAACTTGATCATTACATGTCTAGGGCTAAGCGGCTCAAGATTATAGCCACCCTTAAGCTCGAGATTCTTGATTTTTCGATGAATGTAAGGGTAAGATGGAATCTCCACCGAGAAACTAAGGACTAAGACAAACTCAAGCCTCTCATCAAGCTTCTTGATTTCCTCTTCCTCAAAATTTATCATTGGTTTACCCTTAACCATGTGAAATTCCTTCATCTTGATGTTGTCATCGCCAATGAATGATTTGTTCATCTCATATGAAACTTTACCACTTAAGGCTTGAGCAAAGGAACCGCTAAGAGTTGGCGGTTTCAAATGGAATTGCCTCGTATTAGCAGGGGCCACTTAAGGTTGAGCAAATCGCTTGTTTTTGTCCTTCACATTAAGCATTGGAGTTCTAGGCGAGATTTTAGAAGAATTTCCCCTTTCGAAATTAGAGGAAACTTGAGGAAATGACCCTCTCAAATTAACTCTCGCATTGTGAGAATTCGAGTCCAAATCGGAGGAAGAATCCGGAGCTACAAAAACATGCTTCTCATTCAAGTTCGGTTCATGTTCCGACAAAGAATCCGGTGCAACCATATTCGGATCCGATTCCAATATGGACTCCAACAATTGGGAGTTGGCCTTAGGAGGAAAGTCAACATTCATGAGAGATGAGTCACCCAAAGACTTGTTGACTATTGACTTGTCTTTAGACATTGTTGACCGAGTCAAAGTATTTGATGACATGGCAGTGGGATCTGCGCCACTTGGAAAACTGGAGTCTTGATTGACCGAAGTCAAAGTCCTTATATGGTATTGAGGAGGAATCATGTTGTGCAAAAGTAAGCAACACAACTCAAACGGCTATAAAGAATCAATTACCCAAAATGGATTGGGGACCAAGACTGTCGCCCGATCTGTAGTCAACTGCAGGCACCCGAAGAGGAAACTCTCGCCTGATAGTGACCACACCTTACTTACCACAAGACTATTTCGGACTAATGGAAACCGCTAGACCAAACCTTGGGCTGGAATTGACCGCTACCAACCCAGTTTTGGCCGAATGATGGAGGACTACAGAAAATCGCCGAAAAGTCGTGATTGGAAATGCGTAAAATACCAGAAACACCATGGGAACACCGTGCGAATGAGGAATTCGATGAGAGAGATCAAAAAAGTGAAGAAAAATACAACGCAAGTAATCTTCACAATTTGAACATACAATCGCACAATGAAATAATGAGTTACGGTTGAACAATTACACAAAAAATACAAAAAAGGATAACGAAAAAAGAACATGCAAAAGATTAACAAAAAGAAGGAATAAAACTCCACAAAGAGTGAGCAAATCGTGGCAATTAAAACCCAATCGAAGAAATCCAAAGATTTGCTTGGGGCTTAAGAACCAATCACAATTTGAGCACTCTCCAATGTTGGAATGAGAACCCTACAGCAAGAGCAATTCAAGCACGCAAGATTAACACCCCAACAAAGGGTTTTGTGTCGGAAAGAAGAAGGGGAGATGAGAAAAAGGAAAAAACAAGCAAGAAGACCAAGAAATCCAAGAAAACCAACGGAAGAAGAACACCAAGAACTCAACAAACACGACAACGATAAACCATACTCGGATCTACACAACAAACAACAAAAACTAACCAAACGAACCGGCCATTGATGAGTTTGAGGTCAAGAACAACGCAGTGAAGATGAACACGAACCCAACTCCCTCAAATCCAACCGTTCATCAAAGTAGACGCCAACAAGATTGTGAGGAGGTGTTGTGCTTCAATGATACCGGCGATAAAGAAGAGAGAGATGAAGAACACGTGAAACCGAAACTCTATGAAAACAAAGAAGCCATGAACGCAACTCAAAGTCCTCAAATCCACGACTTGAAACGATGCTCAAGACCTTACGAAGACAATGAGAAGATTTTCAAGGTGAAAATCTCTCAAAGTCGCGCAAAATCAACGAAGGAAAGATCGACCATGAATAATAACTTGAGGAGAGAGAAGAGAGCTTTTTTGTCTTTCTTATCAATTAGTCTAGCAAATATTCAAATGAGAACTTTGAAGGCCGAAGAGGGAAAAGGTTCCATGTGAATGACACTTGCACATGGGTTAGTCAATCCTAAGCATCAGGGAAGCCTGACAGACAGCGCGTTCCGTGCGTGCTCCAAAAGGGAATCGGGTTAAAATTCCTGATGAAGGTCTCCGATTTGAGTCTTGGCGAAGCCAATTTGCGGATTTTCATTATTTGCCTTTATTCAATCATTTTTATTACCTTTTTGGTACACCATAGCTAACAAATTATTTTTAGAAATTAACAAGGCCTAGCGGTTGGTAGGGGTGATTTAGGTGGCCCATAAATAATTTGGGGCGTCCTGGCCCATTAACGGCCCAAACGAGAATGAATCAAAACTAGGTGGTTTGATAGTTCTCAGACGATCAAACGGTAACGTTCAATTGTTATTGCCTTTTTGCAGAGCGGGATCCACGTATCGAGGTCTATAAATACCCTGGATTCGGAGACTCACAAGAGATCATTTTTAATTATTGTTCACAACCCTACAACAATCGAACCTAGTCGTTCGATTGTTCAAGAGTTCTTTGGTTCGATCGTTCTGCCCTCCAATTCGATCATTATCAATCAGTTAGTCTCGTTCGACAGTTTTCAGTATCGATTTCAGGACCGTTTGATTGTCTTAGAATTCGACAGTTATTCCACCATCAGACCCGCTCCAGTTCGACAGTTATTTTAGCATCAAACTCGCTCATGTTTGATGGTTCGACAGTTCTCAGATTAGATAGTCAGGGTTATTATAGTCATCTCATGCTTATTCAAAAGAGATAAATGAACTACATTCGACTTGATTCTCTAAATGCGATACATAGGCAGCTTGGCTAGTTTTCAAGTTCAGTCTGAAATCATTAAAGACCCTACCCCTCATGTCGTGATGCTTGGAGTGCAGGCGTGTAAAGGACAAAGCTGATTCTAACGCAACTATGAATCAGTATGACGTGAAGTGTCTTATCAGCCTGTCAAGTCAGCAGACGAAAACACCCCAAATCAGCGGTAATATTGTACTAACTGGAGAAAGCAACAGACCCCCGAGATTTAAAGCGATGCTTGGCGATGATTGTCATAGCAGAAACGTTGTTGCATTCTTTTATACGTATCTAAATTGTCTTTTTTTACTTCAAAATTGTTTGAATTAAACTTTGACGGTCTCAAACTACATCCTTCTACACTTCTCAGTAGTAGCATTTCTTTCCTTTTTGTTCATGCAAAAAGTCCACTTTCTTTTTATTTATGAAAAACTTACCTTTCTTTTTTAATGGTTTAGTTGTAGCATGTCATAGATGCATTCATAACTATATAGAGGAATGTATTTGAGATACATTGCTGGCTTGCTCATGCTATTCTCATTTTTAACATGTAATAAATTTCATCTTACATTATGTTTTTTTTTCTTCATACGGTGAATTTTTAAAACAACACTCCCTATAAGCATCTGATAATATTTTATCACGTAAAACTTAAAAGAATTATCAAAATTATGAATCTCATTATTGTGGTTCTTTCTCAACAAGTTTTTAGCTTATAAGTTCTCATGAAGTGTAAAATATTTACGACATGTTATGATTAATGTCTAATTCCTTGTACATAACTATTGTTTTGACAATAATTCGTTTAGACTGCACTCTAAATGAATAAAGGTACAATTGGATTCAAATTATACCAAAACATGCTAATCTAAGCTGTAATAGACTAGCTTTGTCCTTCGCACACCTACACTTTAAGTAACGCAATGAGAGGGGTTGTATATTTAATGATTTTGGATTAAACTTGGTCGTGCCAAGCTGCCTACATATCCCATTGAGGGAATCAAGTTGAACATAGTTCATTTGCATCAGGCGGATGATATGTCAAAATTGGAGGTGTCGAATTGGTGTATTGAATTTCCTGGTGCATAGAAAGTCCAGATATATCAAAAGGAGTATTGAAAGTAACTTCTCGATTCTGCCTCTGTATCGAAAGTAACTTCTCGGTCTTGGCCTCTGTATCAGAATTTGAAAGTAAATTTGTATTGAATGAGGACTAGAGTCAAACTAGAGGATGGGTTGAAAGTAATGTATCGAAAGTACTTGCTTTCATTTATGCTCAATATCAAAAAGGATTTTTCTTAATGTAAGGGCTAGGTGCTACGGTAATTAATGACGTGACATGAATCTCGGGATTCGGTGTGTACATAGGCCTCGGACTGGGGGCCCCGTTCTCTAGATTTCACGGGTTAGTATCAAAATCAATCTTCTGATACTACCTAAATCAAAATATACTTTTGATTCTTTCGTTGAGTATCAAAATATCTCTTTCAATACTCTTCTCGATGGGCCTTAATCTAGGCGGGTTGGGCCAATTGTTATATTTTGGCCCAACCTAATAAGCTCATACCATATAGTCCCCTCAATCTTTCATTTTTCACACTGATTTTCTATTTTCTTTTTTGAATTTCATTATTCTTGTAATCTGGGAGTCATTTTTGAAAAGAGCAGGTCTCAAATTTAAAATTGATTTAGTGCGGATGGAGTTAGTCTTTGAGATATCGAGTATCGAAAATCACTTCAAAAAGTGCCCCCAACTTGGGAGACGATTTGTTCAATAAACCGACTACAAATGTCAAAACTTGGCTTCAAAATATGCCCCCCCAATTTGGCAGACGATGTGTTAAAACATTGGATACCAAATGTCAAAAATTGACTTCAAAATACCTCCCCTAATTTAGGATACGATTAGTAAGAATCGAATGCCAAATATTGTAATATTGGCTTCAAAAAATGCTCCTCAATTTGGGAGACGATTTTGTAAGAATCAGATGCCAAATATCATAATATTGGCTTCAAGATATGCCCCCCAATTTGGGAGACGATGTGTTCAAGATTTGGATGCCAAATGTCAAAAATTGCCTCAAAATACCCCCTCCCCTATGGGAGACGATTAGTAAGAATCAGATGCCAAATATCGTAATATTGGCTTCACAATAAGCACCACAACTTGGAGACGATTCTGTAAGAATCAGATGCCAAATATCATAATATTGGCTTCAAAATCCGCCCCCTAATTTGGAGGTTATTCTGTAAACTTGTGGACTGCCGAGTTTTGTGCAACTTATGTATATGTCGAGTAATTTTTGCCCCACATGAAATGTTTCGCAGATATAACAAAATGTTTTCGACAATGGAAAAGTTGTATTTTAGTTATCTTATCATGACTTGGTCGCTCGAAAGTTTATCTTTAGAAGGTATATGTATATTTCATCCTTCCATGAAGGTTCTGAAGTTATAGGCATAGCCTATTCGATTCTTTTCATCGTTGTTGGTCCCTATGAAGTTTAGACTTATAGAATAATGAAATTCTCTTTGACCCATGGGTCGTACCTCATCGAGTATCGGTGGATAACCCATCCACATGTAAAGTCCACGTGTTTTAGTTGTTTTTTTACTGTAGCACTTAGTGCCTTTGAAGCTCTCACGCTCCCCAAGGTTTTGACCACAAAGTCTGCAAGGACTTAGGCCTTAATTGTTGTTTTTCCGGGTGATACTCAAGGTTATAGTAGCCAAGTTCTCTTGCCCGTTTCACAAGTCTTATGAATGTCTCTAGCTTTAGCATGGCTTGCCTGGAAGGTTTGTCAGTCAGCACCACTATGGGGTGTGACTGAAAAGATCGGCGCAATTTGAATGCTAGCGCGAGTTTATCAATCCCGTGATACTTGCTTTCCACAACTTGAAATAATTTTGGGACGTAGTTAATAGTTTGATGAATTATGCCTTCCATTTTCCCTACAACCGAGCTTAAGGCATTCTCAGATACTGCAACATAAAGGTATAAAGTGACTCCAACTTTAGCCAACAATGACGGGGAGGATAGATATGGCTTTAGCTCCAAAGAAGCTTGCCCTTGTTCCTAGGCCAACTCAAAACTTAGACTCTACTTTTAGGACTTTGGAAAAGTTTAAGCATTTCTATGCCATAGCGGAGATGAATCTCCATAATGTTCTCATGCGCCTGATGGGGCATTGTACGTTACGTATACTTTTGCTGCTATTGCTTTTATTTTATCAAGATTTTCTTCAATCCCTATGTTTCACCATGTAACCCATAAATTTTACCTTAATTGATTCTGAATGTGCACTTCTCTGGGTCCGGCTTAATGTCGTACTGTCTTATAATTAATAATGCGATAGTTAAATGATCAACAAAATCTTTAGCGTTAACGCTTTTGACAAGAACGTCGTCGATGTAGAGCTATATGTTTTATTTGATGTGGTTGTAAAACATATCTCGTCTCATCTCTCAAATGTAGATGTCCATTTTGTATTTGGTTTGCATCTTATTCTTCGGATGAAGATTGAAAATTTAGGATTGACACAACAACTTTGAGAGTTAAGCTGGAATTGTCTTAACTCTATTATGATCTTCTTGACTATAATAATGTGCAGCGGAAGTAACAACACAAGAAAATATAATTTTAAGAAGTTTTCAATATTATTAAAAACTTCCGAGCCTTAGGCCAAATAACAATAAAGGTTTTAACAAAAATGTTCCTCACAACAATCCACTCACGCTCTTTGTTGATCGGACTCAACGAAGCAAACAAGTACGAACTACTTAACTTCTATGAACTAGACGTAAATAGTTGATACAAAAACTTCGCAAAAGCAAGACGAAGACAATACAAATAATGATTAATCTCTTAGATTGTTTAGCCAGATTGTCTTGTCTTCATCTTGATGAACTTCACATCTTTTATAGATTTCTTGAAACTTGCACGCCAAGATGTGTTGTTCACAGTTTTGGTAACTCTTGTTGTTTCCTTGTTGAATTTTGGCATCTTTGTGAACTCTATATCTTTCTTGAATATGTGTTTCCTTTATTATTGTCTACTGATCTAGTAAGGTAACACATCTTCTTCAAATCGGAGTAATCCTGGAAAGAATCAAAGTTGCAGAGAATCCAATTTGTTTCCTTCTTTTGAAAGCGTGTAGAGTTGACTATTCAACTTAGCTTGAATTATGGAAACTTCAAGTAAGAAATCATCCATAGCTCTTCCTTATGATTAAGATACATTTCTGGACATAAACATAAACAACTAAAACCGTGGAACTTGGTTAATAGGTGAATAAAGGCAAAACTTAAATTTGGCAACTGAAGAACAGTTTTCGTACAAGCTCTCGGGTTTCAATGTTATCCTCAATGTTGTCCCAACATCGTATAACATTGATTCCAGAGAACCTTGCACTTTCAAAGATGTCCGTTTCTTCCTTTTGGTTTGCATCTCATCTTAGGATGGAGATGTTCATTTTTTTCGTTTTCTGTGTAAGAACGAACAACAGTTTAAGCATCCATCAGTATGTCTTCACCTATCTGAGCAAAGACATCCACATACTCGTGTAGATATTGGATAATGTTTTTTTCCACAACTCTTGGCATACTAGTATCGATGTGTGTTGGTTTGCTTGAGTCATGCGGGCACTAACATAGTTCTTTTGATTTTCTAAAAGGCTCGACTGTAGTCGTGTTGGCTAATTTGGTGCTTGATTTTATGGAGTCTTTGTCTCTAAATGTGGTGAGATTTTCATCTTGATGAGGTGCTCAGCATTGTTGCTCTAACTTGGCCGAGAAGAAGCTAGCATTTTTCATTTATCGTGAATGTTTTTTAGGATTATGATCTCACTCACGTATTGGTTTTTTATGTAATTGATCATTCTTGACCAACTACTTCATTAACTTGGCTAATTGTGTGAGGACGCGACAGGTCCTCGCCTAATACAATCTTGTAGGTACTACTCCTGTTAACCGAGGAAGACCTTGTGAGTTGGGCGTTTAGGATACTAGGTTGAGTGCGTCACATGACATGATTACCGGGTAGGGTGTGTTATATTGCAACTTGAGAGGCAAATGACTTGGATATGTAGGTTATGTTTCCAATCACTTGAGTTGAGCGAGAGGTCATCCTGAAGGAGGCCTTCGGCTACAATAAGTGACACATAAGTGATGGATCTGGTGCGAGCTACTGAAAATATTCTCGAGCTTCTTGTGGCTGCATATGTCAAATAAATGATCATTGGTTAAAATGCTATAGGATGTAACATGGCCCTATAAGGCTGGGTTTATCTCATGAATTGCTATTAGGTTCATGACATGCCATATGAAGTCGATGTCCTTCCGTTGAGTTTTCATATGTGCGTTGGACCATGCTATGGAGGTGATATTCTCTTGAGATTTCTGGTTTACATCTAATAGCGCCATATCGATGTCCACCTATCTGCTATGGAGTGAAATCTTGTGCACTGATTGCGGAGAATATATAATTTATGCTTGTTCAAAATATATCTATAGTTATAAGAGATTATTGCATGTCTTGGCTTCATCTAAGAAGGACTTGGTGAAACCCCAATAGGTGAAGTTGTACCATGCAACTTAGAATAAATTTCTTTTGAAGCGACCGACCAGTATGGGGAAGATGCGAATTCGAGGCTCGAGAATAAATATTATTATGCAATTTTTGTTTATTTGGTTACCGCGCCACCCTTGTCAGTATATTATCATACTTCATTGCATTCTTGTTTATTGAGTGCTTGCGTTTAAGCTATAGTATTGTATGCTTTTGCTTGTTATTGCTTATTAACACTAATATCTAATTTGGAGAATCGATATTCTTACGTCTTAAGGTAATGATACTTTTCACAATAGTATTCATTTTGGTAAGTTTTTCATCATACCACATTGGGTAGATGATCGCGATGCCGCTTTGGACACATTTAATTCGTTCTATGATAGATAGATATTTGTCGTAACGCTTTGGGTAGGTTTGCATTGTACCATGTTGGGTGGATATCTGTAACCAGCTATGTGTAGTTTGATAGAGTGACCATCCTTTCAATCATATGGATATTTGGTTTGCATCACGCTTTTGCTAGTGGGTGTCCATTCTTTCAGTCGAGAATATTTGGTTTGCATCTTGCTATTGCCATCGGATGTCCATCCTTTGAGATTTTAGGTTTGCATCTGACCGTGTGAGGCCAATGTCCATATTTAGAGATTTTATGTTTGCATCTAAGCGTATCAGGCTGATGTCCATGTTTTGAGACTTTAGGTTTGCATCTGACAATATGAGGCCTATGTTCATATCTGAGATTTTAGGTTTGTATCTGACTACATTGGGTCAATGTCCATCTATTGAGATTTTAGATTTGCATCTGACTGTATCAGGTCGATGTCCATCTCTTGGGATTTCAGGTTTGCATTTGGCCGTGTCAAATCGATGTCCATATCTTGAGATTTTAGGTTTGCATCTGGCCACATCGGGTTGATGTACATCTCTTGAGATTTCAGGTTTGCATCGTGTTGTGACCGATAGATGTCCATTGTGCCGCTTTGGGAAATATTTTCATGGCTAAGATTCTTTGATACCACTTAAGGGTAAGATTCATTATGATGCTATTTGGAGCGTAGTTGTTTATCTCCGCATGGGGAGTTCTTCTCATCTATCGCAATTTGTCTTCTCCATGAGTGTTATTTACAGAGGAACGATATTCATGCAAAGTCTAAGTCTTGCGATGTTCCGATCACCAGTGTCACTATTTTTTTGACTAATTAATTCATGCTTTTTCCTTCATTAATGAAATTTATTTCCAACGACATAGTTTTCTTTGATCGTAGTGTGGATTTGATTACAACTATTAGTGCAACTCCTTGTTTGCTCGGCAACTAGTTTCATGTTGTCAGCTGCGTAGTTGTTCCATTGGCGCCAATTTTTTGATAATAATTCGCCTGGACTGCACTCAAAATGAATAAAGGTACAATTGGGCCTGAATTACATCAAATTATTCTAATTGGAGTTGTAATAGACCAGCTTTGTCCTTTGCAAATCTGCACTCTAAGCAACGCAACGAGAGATGTTGGCTATTTAATGATTTTGGACTAAACTTGATCGTGCTAAGCTGCCTACGTATTCCATTGATGGAATCAAGCCGAACATAGTTCATTTGTCTCAGACGGATGGTGTGTCAAAATTTGAGGTGTCTCGAATTGGTGTATCGAATTCTGCGGTGCATCGAAAGTCCAGATATATCTAAATGAGTATCGAAAGTAGCTTCTCGATTCTGCCTTCATATCAAAGGTAACTACTCGATCTTGGCCTTTGTATCGAAAGTAATTCTGTATCGAACGAGGACTAGAGTCGAACTGCATGATTAGTTGAAAGTAATGTATTGAAAGTACTTTCTTTCGATTCTGCTTGGTATCGAAAATGGGTTTTCGATAATGTAAATGTTAGGTACTACAATAATTAATGACATTACGTGAATCTCGGGATCCGAGGTATATATAGGCCTCAGATTGCGAATCACGTTCTCCGGATTTCACAGGTTGGTATTGAAACCAGTCTTTCGACACAACCTAAATCGAAATAAAGTTTCGATTTTTTCGTTGAGTATCAAAATATCCTTTTTGATACTCTTCTCACTAGGTCGGAATCTAGGCGGGCAGCGCAATTGTTATATTATGAGCCAACTTAATTAGCCTTTACCAACTATAAAAAGAATAGGAATATTGAGTAAGAATTAAACATCCCAAAGGTCAAGATGCACACAGTTCTATAAAGTATATGCATGGTGATGTTTTTTTTATGAATTATGCATGGTGATGTTTAGTATCCAATAAGTGTGGTTAATCCCAAGCACAAAACTAAATTTTTATAACATATCCTGCAAAGAAGACTATTTATTTACTTAAGAAACATAAATCAAGTTTCTGCAATTAAAGAGTGTTTAACAGAAGTAAGAAAGTATTAAGGAATATATGAAATTTACTTTGTATAGAGGACAAATAAAGAAATTTAAAGATATTCTGGTAACAACAGACTGACACATTCAATTTATTAAATGAAATTAACTTCTACTAGGTTGTAGCCGATTTTTTGGTTCATCATAAGATAGTATTTTTGTTCATTTCCTCCAGTATCAGCTCTCTCTTTTAACATAATTAATTGTTCCAGAAACAAAATCATTTTTCTTCATTATGAACAAAGCTTACACTAACCAAAAAAGAAATGATATTATGTGATGGTATCTAGTATGTGCTACTCGTTTAATTGATAAGATTAAGTGACAAGATAAATGGTTACTTCAATCTCAATCACATGTTTGTTTGGTTTATGTAAGTAACATTCTTTTCTCTTATTTTTTTTTTAAAAAGAAATAAATAAAAGGTCGTTAGACCATGTCGGACTTATACAAAGCTAAGATCGCGGGGGGGAGGCGATTTCCAAAAGAATTTCTCGCCCCTAACGCCTAATTATATTTTTCCCACTGCATCCGCCAACTTATTTGCGCGTCTAGGAGTCCATTTCAGTTCCACTTCCCACGGTAGACCTATGAGAGCTCGGCATTCCCGGATAATAATCATATCTTGGTCTCTACCGGGCATCCTCATCAAGAGTTGCTTGTGCGCAATGAGGGAATCCGTCTCAATAATTATCCGGGGGTATCTCCTTTCCCAAGCCAACGTTAGTCCTCGCTTGATTGCCTCGTACTCGCTCTCATCAACTGTATGGCACCAAATTTCATGGTGAAATGCCCATAACCAACTTTCATGCTCATCTCTTAGGACCCCCGTGGCTATTCTGCGGTTCGTATCTTGTTGAAACCCTCCATCCGTATTAAGTTTCACCCATCCGATTCTTGGCTTTTCCCACTTTTTCTCGTTCTTTCCCTTCCCAGCTCTCCTTCGGCCAACCCACAAGTCATTACTCAACATCTTTATTTGAAACACACAGCTATTGGTGTTGTCCATCTTCCCTTTGAATACTTTGGCATTGCGGTTCTTCCAAATCATCCATAAACTTGCCGCAAAAATCGTTGTCCAGTCTCCGTCCGCGCAGGTTGTGCTCGCAAACTTCTTCACAAGTAAATTCTCTTTTAGCCATGATTCGTCTGGTATCTTATCAAACTCGACATGGCATGACCCTGGCAAAATCTTCCTCCAAATCGTGCATGCCATATTGCAGTGGCGCAACATATGAATCATGGTTTCGTCACTAGAGTCGCACACCAGACATGCGGGAGAGGTTGGAATTCCTCGCGCATGACGAAGGCTGTTCGTGGCAAGTCTTTTTTGCGTCGCTAACCACAAAAAATGTTGCAACTTATTGCTGATGTCGATTCCCCGAATCCAGTTTAGATCGTCCTTGTTATCCTCCTCCTCCGAATAATATTCAAGGTACGCTTTATACGTTATTTGACAAGAAAATTCCCCACTCGAATTCTCTATCCATAGAAGCCGATCCTTGTCATGATTTAGGACAACATTTAAATTATAAATCTCAGCCTTCAGCTCGGTCGAAATTACGGATCTTAATGCCTCGAATTTCAAGTCCCCGTTTTCATCCAAAGCCTCGCACGATTTCAGTCTAGCCTCCGTCGGATCAATAGCGCAATTAGTGTCACAAAGTCTTTTTTCCCCCATCCAATTATCAAACCAAAGTGAGATATCCTTACCGTTTCCGATCCTCCAACGCAAAAAAGGGTGCATGAGGTTGACGCATCTTAAAATACCCTTCCAAGCAGCGCTATGCGTTGGTTTAGCAATGCTTTCCAATAGCCGCCCCTTGCTTAGATATTTTGCGTGAATCATCTCTTTCTACACGGTATTCTGATTGTGTAAAATCTTCCACGCCAATTTTGAAAGTAACGCCTCGTTGCTCACCCTTGCCACTATAATACCCAAGCCTCCATTTTATTTTGATCTAGTAACTTTTGACCAACCAACAAGATGTAATTTTATTTTGGTAACATCCGAGGACCATAGAAAATTTCTGTTTAGTTGGTCTATGGGGTCACATATATTCTCCGGCAACCACGACGCTTGCTTGTGGTAAACGGGCAAAGTCGAGGACACGGATTGGATGAGAGTATCCCGCCCGGCAAGCGTAAGAAGCTTACTTTTCCATCCCGCAAATCTCTTCATAATTCGGTCCAAAAAATTTGCAAAATCAACTCGCGCAATCCGGTCGTATATTAAGGAGACGCCTAAGTATTTTCCCAAGTTCCTCGTTTGGCCGAAACCCAGTATGTCACATATGCAGGGCTTTAAACCCGAGCCTTATCTTTTGGAGAAGAATACTTTGGATTTCTGCAAGCTAAGTCTTAAACCCAAAGCCCCACAAAACCGCTCCAACACTCATTTAATAGCTCTAGCCGTCCCTTTCGTCGCACGACCCATCAATACTAAGTCGTTGGCGAAAAAAAGATGAGAGAGTCCCGGACCTCCCCGACACGGGACTAAGGGCTGCCACTTCTTCCGGTCCACTGAGTCCTGGATCAAGTAAGCTAGTCTTTCCACTCAGAGAACGAATAGATACGGCGAGAGAGGATCACCCTAACGAAGACCACACACGTGTTTGAACGGTTGGAGAGGTGAACATTTCCAAAGAATCCTCGTTGATGCATTACGTACACAAAACACAATTAATTCGATAAGCTCGATCGAGAAGTGAAAAGCGTGAAGCGTATCCTCTAGAAAATCCTAGTTCACTTTATCGTATGCATTCTCTAAATCCAGCTTCGTTATCATACACACTGTCTTGTTCTTCATCTTACTCCTAACTGAGTGCAACACCTCTTGAAGAAGAAAGATATTGTCCTAAGTGCTTCAGCCCTTAATGAAGCTCGACTGGGTCGGGGTTATAATTTCTGGCATGATCCCTCTGAGTCTCGACGTAATACACTTTGTAATGACTTTGTAGAGCACGTTGCAAAGGGAAATATGCCTAAACTGGGTAATATTGTCTGGGTTAGGAATTTTCGGGATAAGACAGATGAAGGTCTCACATACATTTGGATTGAAACTCCTCTCCTTAAAGACCTTTACTACAAACTCCAAGACTGATTTCTTCATCCACTCCCATCCGTTATGGTAGAACCCCATTCATCGAAAATATCACATCCTTCAGTTCGGCTTCATCAATAACTCGTGCAAGATCTTCTCTATTCTCGGCCATAAGTCTAGCTTGATACCTCGAAACTTGAAGGGTTTAAACAGAAACATCCCCTCTCAAAGCCCTCTCGATCCGAAAACAAGCCCCTCAAATATTCATGAGCGTGCTCCTTAAGAGTATCCTCCTCGTTCGTCCATATGCCATTAATTTTGAGATTCTCAATCTTGTTACGACGGCACATTTCCATCGTTGAGCGGTGGAAAAACTTCGTGTTCCTCTCACCATCCCTTATCCACTTGACTCGGGACTTTTAAAACCAAAAGGTTTCTTCTTGTCTCAAGACCTCGTTATACTCCCCGATGAGTTCTTTTTCTAAATCTGCGAGGTTTTGATTTTATTTTGTGCTCAACGATTTGTGTATCCCGTTAATGCGCGCAATCAGCCTCTTTTTTCTTTCAAAGATGTTTCCGAATCTTTCCCTGTTCCACGACAAAAGAATTCAAGAGACTTCATTAATGGCTGCTAGGATATCGGGATTACCATCCCAAATTCGTTGCAAGAGGGGTGTACATTCAGAGTGGTGCAGCCACGCTGCCTCAAAATGGAACGGTTTGTGACCTCCCTTCTTTCCTTCACCATCGCACAACATGAGAATAGGAGTGTAGTCCGAGTGCAACCTCGGAAGGTTTATGGCCGCATACTTCGGGAATTAATCAAGCCATCTTTGGTTCGCTATCGCCCGATCCATCCTTTCCCGTATAATAGCACCGTTCTCACGCTTATTCACCCATGTGAATGCTGGACCTATAAATCCCGCATCAATTAGTCCACACCTCTCCATGAATTTTGAAAGAAATCAAGTCGGCTCATGCTTGCGGTACTCCCCCCGGATTTTTCATGGGTGTAGAAAATCTTGTTGAAATCTCCCATAGCCAACCACGGTAAATTGGACCCTCGTGCGATGTTCTCCATGCTATTAAAAATACGGACCTTGTCCCTTGTTCGTGGCTGCGCATAAACCCTCGACAATCTCCATCTATCTTCAAGGTTTGGATTGATGAGAGTGTGGATTGCTTGATCCTCGATACCAAGAATCTCCACATTTGTGTCCCTTCCATTCCAGAGCATCCATACCCCTCTTATCATTCCCGATGTTGGCGCAAGCACATAGTTTGAGTATCCTAAACTCGGCGTAATTTTGTACGTCTTATCCTCACTTACACGTGTTTCATGAATAAACACTACTGAGGGTCTGTGAATTTGGACTAATCCCCTTAAGTTGGTTCAAAAATCAATATGCCCCGCACCCTGGCAATTCCAAGAGACAATTTTCATGGTAACTTGATGAATATGGTGCACCTCGACTGGGTTATCAACTTCTAACCCCACCCATATCGCATGCAATTGTCTCACCGTTTCCAGTGCTAGAGCCATATGTCTCCTCGATTCCCATTTGCTCAGAGTAATCCTCTACCACCATGCCATAATCCCATCCTCTCTCTCTCTGTTCGATAAACTGAGGTTCGTATTTCCGATGCTCATGACGGAATCGTCGACACTGTAATCAGTCTCTTCTCTAGCGCTGTTCGTGATGTTAATGAGGGCCCGATAATCCGCTTGTGCCTTGTTTCTATCTCGATTACTTACAACTCCCCCAATAGCAAGTTGTTTTCCCAAAGTTCCTCTTCCATTGTTTTCAATCAGCGTTGTGTCGCTTTTCTCAAGGTTGCCATTTGTTCGTGAATTTTCAGCGTTCTCGGCTTCTTTTTCTTGGAGAGATATTAAGGCTTGAAAATATTAAGATTCCTATTAGGAGTCTTCCTTCCCTCAATCACAGATTTTCTTGCCTTAGGAACGCGCTTCACCTTTCTTTCCTTTTCCGTATTTGATACTCCCTGTACCCCGTGATTAAAGGATTTGGGTAGAATTCTTTTGTTATGCGTTTCAGCTATTTGACCCGAGAATCCGAACCCAACCTCTTCCTCATTCGTACTCTTCATTGACTTGCGGGTTAGGATTTTTGGGATCCCGCCGTTAACTGTCATCTTATTCTTTTGGCTATCGGCTTGGACCAAATTCTTCTTCCTAAAGCGCGCAACTTTCATCCACTCGCCATATTTTTTATTTTGCACTTTTTCAACAAGCCATTGAGTTTTATCTCCATGGCTACTGGGTGTGACTATTTCCTTCGGCTGCGGGTTAGTCTCCATGTTCGAGTTAGTTCGTTCATTCATCGCGCAAATATTCTCCAAGTGACCGACTTTCACGCATTTGTAGCACAACGACGGAAGATTCTCATATACGACTTGATATATTTTATCCCTCACTCCGAGCCCCAATTTTAGAGGAGTTTTTGTACTGACTTGCACGCAAAAACGTGCGAACTTTCCCTGGGTGGCGTTGAAAGTGTTCCGATCAATTTTGATTGGATCTCTGATGCATTCGGCCAAAGAGTACATAATTCTTTTCGAGAGAGCTTCCGGCGACAGGTTTAGGACGCGTACCCAAGTTATGGCACTCTCAACTTTGTATGTATTCACATTAAAGTCGGGGAACCATTTGCGGATCGAAAGAAAACTCCCCGCCAAATGCCAAGGGTCCTCCGTCAAGATCATCTCCCTCTTTGCGGCCGAAAGTCCTTTTAGGCAATAACACCCGTAACCCAAATCCATAAGTTCGAACTCGTTGTGAAGAGTCCACATGATGTCCAATTTCGTTTGTAGCGCCTCGTAATACCATGGCCGCCCCGAAACCCTTATGATCAACGTATCCTTCCATTGCAATTTTATTTGTTCCTCCAGTTCATTCGAAAACGTAACCCTCGTGAACGGCATTGTGTTGGTCGGATCATGGACCTTAATGTGTTTCCTAATCTCTGTAGTTCTCTCCTCATCGAATTTAACGTCCGGTTGTTTTCCTTTCGCCCTCGTAATGGCAGCGTATGAAAGAGGCGACGATCTAGGCTTTCCCCCTAGCGGTGTGGATTCTGACATGTTAACGTCTGTTGCGTCCTCCCTACCTTGAGATCGTGATCTCTTTTGTTGTCTGGATTGGAGTGTGGATTCATCCGGCGGAACGAATTATGTTGCTGCCGAGTGGATTCCGATTTGCGTCGTTAGCGGCGAAAGGTTCATACTGTTCTTTGTATTATGTAAGTAACATTCAATCAACAATTTTTTATTTTTTTTTTCAATCAACAAAAAAGTTTACTCATTTGGCCCCTTTCTTTAAAGTGGAACCACTATATTCTTTTCTCAACACAATTACAGTTCTATCATCAGGACTACATATTGTGTTTTTTTTTTCTTTTAGTTTGAACCATATATGATCCTCATTGTTGCATTTTACTTATAATATTTATTGTTAAACTATTGTGACATCATCATTAGTACGTTTAATTATGCTTATCACTCGACTTCTTCTTTTATATGTCCACCTCTTATTTACCCCAACCATAAACTTCATGAAAAATATTACGAGAAAACTAAGTTATGACAATAAATATGAAGCACATGAGAGGAAAGAAAAGTTAGGTTTTTTTTCTATTTTAATTTTGCAAACCAATAGGAGTTTCTTTTTTGCATAATTATAAAAATGAGCAAATTGTTTCATAGCGCCTTGTCGTGTTTTCATTATGAATTCGGATCACTTCTAAAGGAAGATGAAATAAGTAAGAGAAACTTATGTTGAAATCTTTATTGCATGCTACGAAACAAAATTTATATGTGTACAAACATATACACATATGGCTACAACTACAATTAAGCCTCCAATCTCAATAATTGGGGGTAGATTCATATATAAACATATAACTAGATATTAAAATTCTGAAAATAAACTATCAAGATATTTTGTTTTATTTTCGATTAATAAACAATAAAAGTGATTGCCCACAAAATCTTATAAATATTTTGTTCAAACTTTTGATATAAGGAAAAAACGACAACTATGCCCCACCTATAACCACTTTTTCGAAACTATACTCATCCTTTCATTTTTAACGAAAATATACTTGACCTTTGACATCGGACTGAAACTATGCCCGAACCTATTTTACGGCGAAACAACGTCATTTACCCGGCGATAAGACGTAAGCACACCGCAACCCTCGAGGGTAAAAAAGTCTTTTCATCTATTGTGGCTATTTAGGTGGGAATATGTCGCTTATGTGGCATAATTAGCGACAAAATTCGTCCCTCTTTCCAAACCCTAAAATCGCAATCGAACCCGATCATCAAAATTCACCCAGATTTCACCAAATTCTCTTACGATTCTTGTGAAATCACTCTACCAGTTGACACGAAGAGGATGTCGTGGAAAATTAGGGATAAAAACACCGTCATTCCCAAAGGATCGATGATTCTCGACTATGGTGAGTGTTTAGGGTTTGACTCACGTTTTTTTTGTTTTGTAAGTATGAGGTATATGGTTTTTGTAGATTATTGTGATGTTGTTGTCTCGTTGGTGGTCCAGTGTGTCCCCCACTGACCAAAATGGGTTGTCTTTAACCAATATTATATTGCATGTACTAAGGTTTGACCGATTAGTGTATAATATACTAATAGTATTGTTAATTTTTAGGGTTTATGTTGTTTGTACTTTCTTGACAGTGGGTTTAGGGTTTTTTTATGTGAGTTTTGTATATGTGCACGTACTGAAGAGGAGTTTTTTACCATTATGATACATCATTTGGGTAAATTGATGTTATTAGGGAATCCTTCCTATTTAGAGGGAAATATAAACTATATTGACTACTGCAATGCAGACACCATGTCCAGAATTGAGTTGATTAGTATGGCCAAGGATCTTGGTTTGGGTGATGAATGGAGCGTGTTCTACATAGATACTCCTGATGATCCCTTTCTACACATGGCTTGCATTGTAAATGATCTTGATGCTTGTGCTATGGCTGAGATTGGTACTCGGAGAAGGTTGGTTGAGGTGTACCTGATTAGACCAAATGCTCCAACCACTGCATCTATAACAGATGATGATGAGGAACAGGTTGCAGAGGATGATGAAGTGCAAAATGCGCCTGATGTTCCTGTTGATGAGATAGACCATCTTCCCCATGTGATAGAACCACTTGACTATGTTGGTGATGATGAGGGGTGCGATTAGGGGAAGAAGCTAAAGGGGAAAAGGAGAACTAAGGCAACTATAAATGATTTTGGTGAGAGGATTGAAACCACATACTCTGATGAATTATTCTTTGAAATGGATGAAGCTGGTACTTCAGGGGTGGCTAATGAAGGATGAAGTGGAAGGGCTAGTAGTGCAACAAATGCTAATGATAATGGTACTAATCATGGAATGGAGGAAGAAGTTAGAGACATTCCAAGTTTTATTTTGGAAAACTGTGGACCACTGGTGGCATCCATAATTGATCTTGTTAATAGTGATGACAGTGATTGAGAGGTTTCCATAGGGTCTGGCTCTGAATTTTCTGATGGGTATGTAGATGATGACAATGAAGCAAGGGAAGAAGATGAATTAGATGCAGCCATTGCTGAGCCAGAGGTGAATACTACTACTGCAAGTGCTTCTGACCATGGTACTGCTAATACACCTACAACAAGTGCAAATCCCAGTACAAGTTCAAATGCTGGTGAGTCTACTAATGCCAGGGCAAGTGATGTTGGTGATACAATGAGGTTTCCGTCGACGCCTTAATCCCACATCGACACAGTTGGGTATTTTCCATTTTCAAGTCGATCGAATTTGGTCAATTTTTATTTCAGAAATTAGGGTTCAAGTGTTTGAATTTGGGAAGAAAATTCGAATTTATAAAGGCGCAGTAGTCGTTATTATTACCGTTAGCTACAGTAAAGTACCAAATTTGCCCTTCACCAATTTAAAATTTTGCCGTAAAATAAGTTCGGACATAGTTTTGGTCTGATGTCAAAAGTCATGTATAGTTTCGTTAAAAATGAAATGATGGATATACTTTCGAAAAAGTGGTTATAGTTGGAACATAGTTGTTTTTTTCCCTCTGAATATGTCCCAAAAAAAAACATTTAAAATATCTCATTTTGTAATTAAAAAGTGAAGTAATTTATAGAATTATAAAATAGTGTAATCCAAATTTACAGTAAACGGTCCAATAAAGACAAAATCAAAATTATTTATCTTGCTAAAAATTGAGATCATTTATCTCCTAATTTATGATAAAACCAAAAAATTCGGATGTATCTCACTTTGCCTAAAAGATAAGATACACTTTGCCTAAAAAATAAGATAAAGAGAGATATCTTACTTTATCTATAGAACCAAACAACTTCTAATATAGGAAAAATAAGAAAATGACTTCAAACTTCAAGTAAATACTAATCTGGGTCGAAAAAGGGTTAGCAGAAAACATCATTTGTTTGCATTATATAATTAAACAAGGGCAGAAAACAGGAAAGTCGACATGGCTATCAATTTGTCAAAAGAAATCTCTCTTTATGTACACGAGTTCTAAGTTAAATGGATGTCAATGAGTCGAACTAGATACAAGTATACAAAACAGGGAAGTACATTCTAATGCATGTCTTCATCACCTCTTTTTGGCTCATCAACTCAACTCAGGGAGGATTAACCCAACCAAAATAGAAAACTGAAATGGAAGACAGGGAAGACAAAAGTCGCCTTCTTGACTGTACCACAGGGCCAAGGCAGGATAAAATTGTCCATTGATAAAACTCGACCTGATGAAATGAAGGTTAGCACCGTAAGCTTAAAAAACATATTTTGATCAAGTGGTGTTGTAATAGCCATATATACGAATGGAAACGCAAATGCCAGGCTTAGAGACGATAACAAAAAAATTGCTTAGCAATAACCTGAAATAAGATGATTTCCACATCCGCACATCCCACCCAAATAATCTCAAAATTGAACGATTGTTTTGCAGTCCATCTACATGAAGTAACTAAGTGATTTCTTCTTTCTTGATCCGCCTTCTCCGTATAGTTCGTTCCACTGAAGTAGCTCATTCATGTTCTGTGATTCTGATGACACGCTTGCACAAACCTACAGTAAGACAAGCATCGCACTTTAGATTTGAGCGTCTCACTGGGAGAGAAGAATAAAGTTAATATATCTCGTAGTAGGGTTCTTCCATTTAATGCTTCACAAAAAAAATAAAAAATAAATCACAACATTGGTATGTGCCCTGATGCTGTCTGAGATAGATGCTCAAAAAGGCATTGAAATGTCCACACACAGTTTATCTACAATGTGATCTAGCAAGCACTATTCTAAAACAAGCTTAAGAATCCAGTTGAGGCTTAACAATTGGCTTATGTAAAATCCTGTTAAGGAATTTATCTTCCACAAAAATAAGGGAAAGATAATTTTCTGTGAGTTGTTTTGTAAACAAAACGTATCTTATTAAATATTGTATTACACCACAAACACGTGTTTGATGCTTATTTAAAAGGTTTCACACATTCAGAAAAGAAAAGGTATATGCACCTGTTCATGGGCATATTTGAAGTCCTCCATGTTCATTGCGCGGACATCCACACTGCTATGCAATGGGGGCAGTGGTTTGTTCTCTGAAACTGCCACGGTTTTCTCCTAAAATTTGCATAATTCTATTATATCAGCTTTCATATAAAAGAGAAAAGAGGCAGAGAAAGCTAGTAGCTAGCAAAAGTTTTCAGAGTGTGCTCTTCATGGCGACAGCTTAAAATAAACTTTCAACCAACAGAATGTTTAAGTTAGCTGTATCATACCTTCTTCTCTTTCTCCAAAATTTCTCTTATAGGGCAATGCGCAGCTGTCACACAGAGATTCTACGAAACAGAAGATTTTCCATTTGGGATTAATACAACAACTCAGTAGGTAAACTGACCAAAATGAACATAAATAATTGACAAAATAGATGTAGAACATGATACTTATGGCACAAACCTTTAGATCACTTCCTGAATAACCTTCTGTCATGTTAGCAACTGCTGCGAGCTCAAAATTTGGAGCCAGTTCTTCCTTGGCTAATATCACCTTCAAAATTTTCTCCCTATTTTGAGCATCTGGTAGGTTGACCATCAGCCTGCACCAAATGCCAAAAAAAAGGGATTGCTTTCAGATGTTCATTCAATTTGCTTTTATTTTCTTCCAGGGGCAAGAGGCAAGTGGTGGCTTTGGGGTAGGGTTGTATAAATACATTAGACTTCTTTTAATTGAGTAACAATAAATTAGTCGCCGAGTAGGAATTGAGAAAACCTTCTGGGCAGCCTCCTGATTACAGCCTCGTCAAGATCAAAAGGTCTATTTGTGGCTGCAAGTACTAATACACGCTCCTTATCCTTTGTACGTAAACCATCCCAGTTAACCATAAACTCATTCTTCATTTTGCGCATTGCCTCGTGCTCTCCAGGGTTTTCCCGTCTCCCTAACATACTGTCAACCTTGGGCAACAAATGCACAGAAAGTGATCTAAGGAAAAGAAGGCGATATAAGGGAAAAAAGGGAGATATGAAAAGTTATGCCTACCTCATCAACAAAAACGACACTCGGGGCTATTTTACTGGCCAAACTGAAGACTGCTTTAACATATTTTTCTCCTTCACCAAACCACTGAATGCAGAGAAATTCATAAATAACTAAAATAAACTAGTGAAATGAAGAAACATACAAGTAGAAAGGTAATTTGCACTGTACTTTTGACGATATACTTGACATTGATATGTTGATAAAGTTAGCACCAGCTTCAGTTGCAACAGCTTTTGCCAGCATCGTCTTACCAGTACCAGGAGGCCCAAAAAGCAGTATTCCCTTGCAAGGCTGCCAAAGGTGAGAGAGTTAGTCAACAAGATGATCCGGTTCCTACGTGACGTGAATAATGTACAGAAAAAAATTGATCAAACATCTAGTATGCTTCATTAGTATATTTAATGTACCTTTGTCAGCTGTCCTTTGCTGAACAGTTCAGGCCTCTGCAGAGGTAGCATCACCAATTCCTTTAGAGTTTCCTTCACATTCTCCAACGCTCCAATGTCATCAAAAGTAACTCCAATATCACCAGGAGGTATGACTTCAGCAAGGAGCTTTTTCTCAAATTCATTTTCGGTAGCCACATCCTAAAACTCAAAATAATCATTTTCCTAAGCAAGTTCAAGGGATAAAAAAACCGGAAAGCAAAAAATCAACCTAATCCATCAGATCACTAAGAAAAACAGCAAGCCTTACCTTTAGAGATTTATTCACAATCTTGTTTTCATTCTGAATGCCCTGAAGAATATTTAGCCCATAGCTGATACTGAAGATACAAAAGGCCAGAAGTTCATACTCTGTTCTGAGCGTTGTATTAGTAGTAAAGAGAAAGGGTTTCGACATAGATTCACCTTTCACTTGATAGTACAAGTTTTGACTCCTTGACCAAAGCTTTTGAGCAATTCATGAAGTGGTGGCTTAAGGCCCAACCAATAACTTTCTCGACACCTATCACCATCAGAATAGACATTAAGGAACATATTTGAAATACATGGAACTAATTAAAGATCTTAAGGTATACTATGAACTGACTTTCACTAGTCAAAACTTGGTCTTTAACAAATAATGTGTCCAGATCAGGGCAATCCAGTCCAATCCGATTTAGAACCTGAAATCCAGTAAAAGAGAGAATAAAACACAAACTGCTACTATCAAGGTTAGTGAGAACATGACCACGAGATAGATATACTACACAGTAAATTGTTTCAGCAATTAATGGAGTTTAGAGAAGATAATATATGTTGTTCTGAGTTTTATTTTACACATCATCACTACCAGCACCTTATAACAGTCAAAGATAATAACCAGACAAGAATGACATCTATAACACATAGAAAACTAAGAAACAACTGCAGCCAAATTAGTAACTAAGCAGAAAATTACAAATCACCCATCCCTATGAATCTGTGATGGTAAAACAAGGTCGCAGCATGCAAGTATACAAGGTACTGAGCCTATGTACTTCATGGAAATCAGGGGAATTGGGGGAGTAGATAATTAACAAGGATACACGATAAATATGACGCACTTCATGGAAATCAGGGGAATTGGGGGAGTAGATAATTAACAAGGATAGGCGATAAATATGACGCACCGTGCGAATGCTACCAATATTTGAGTGTGACTTCATTGTTTCAATGTCACGATCCAACTGTTGTTTCCAGTCCACTAGTACTGTTTCATCCTGTCATATTTAAACAACACTTATAGATCACTTCTAATTTACATATGTGTGTGTGTGTGTGTGTGTGTGTGTATATATATATATATATATATATATATAAATTAAAAATGGCTTACCTGGGGAATCTGGATGGCAACTTTATTTGGGAAAAGTCGACTAAGCTGTTTCATTGTTTTTGGAGTTTCTTTACTTCTATCATGTAATCTCCCAAAATTATCCTAAAAACAATTTAATTCCAATTAGTTGAACATGAACCAAATCCAAGATGGAAATGTCAAACATTTTTGATAGTCCTTATGCAGGACTGCCAAGTATAATTCACTGGGAAATAACAGATGTACCAACTTCCCTGGTAAAGGAATATGTGTAAGGATCTGATCAACATATGAAAGGCTAGTCATCAAGTAGAACTCAATCTCATAAACTTTCACATAAGTCTGAACTATTAGAACTTGCCGGACTACAAGCTACTGAATAAGGAAAATAAATTGCTCAAGAGAAAGCTATTTGAAAGAGGGTTGTAGGTGGATTGCCAACTAAAGAGCAAACATCAAGTGCAGCCTGTTATATGTTGGTAAAGATACCGAAACACACCATTTTAAGGAAATTAGAGATCAGGATGATGCAAGAAAATGAAATGGAAAGTCTATGTTTACTCAAAATGGCATACCGGGAAAGCAAGGTCGAGCAGTGCCGTTTGGCTGCTTCCGAATTTCGTAAACAGCAATCCACCAGGATGAGACTGAAGATCAAATATGATCGACATAGTCAGCTATACAGTATGCACATCTAATAACGAAATGCATATGTAAGTGCAGCAACACCAGTCATACATATGGATGCACGTATGCATTATGTGCGCAAATACACCACAAGAATTTGTGTGAGTAATAGTAGTATAAACAAGAGGACCAAACTTACTTTCTCCTTTCGGCCATCTGCTTGAGTATGTGAAGCTATTACAACAATGTTATCTGCTAAAGTCTCAAGCTTAATTTTAAAGGTTGCATATGCCTCAGGATTTCCCACCATGGACTTCTCTATGTCTTTCAGGAACAATATTAGCGGACTACTTTTACTTTCCATGGAAGCAACCTACATATCAGTAATATACGTAAATATCTACTTCCAAGCACATCTATAGAACATGATGTGAATCATATTATTATTAAAGAACATCTCATCACATGAAGTAACACTGCACTAGATTTTACCTCAAAGAGTTCATTAATGGCAAACTTTTCAATGTCAATAGCACTGGATCCATCAAGGCGCAGTAACTCGGCTGCAAAAAAAGAACATACAAGCAATGAACCGACTTGGTTATGCTTTATCAAAGGTCTAGAGAGAAGGGAGAAAGAAAATAAGAGTCCAACAATTACCAGCACAAAAGAAACCATGATCTTCTTCACAGAGACCCCCAAGATCATTACCTTCTGGAATTGTTCTATCAAATCTAACCCCAATTTTGGAAGAGCCATTTTCCTCAAAAGCAAGAACAACCTTTCCTTTATAACCTTGAGTTGGACCCCTGCGCAAAAAACAAGTTATCAACATCAACCTTGCATACATGTAATATAGATACACAGATGAATACGCACACACACACACACACCGAGAGAAACCACATTAAGACGATACGTAAAAAGCCCTAAACCATGTACATCATTGTCTTCGTACATAATCATGTGCCAACAAAAACAATGCAGAAACGTGGAGAAGAGAATGATGGAGGAAATTATCAAAACCGCTTTCAGCTATTCTGTCAATAATTATCATATGGAACAACACTGGTCATCATATCAAATAAATTCAAGAATTAGGACAACTCGAGGAATGCCAGCAGATGAGGCACTCCCAAAATGACAAACATTGACAGATGCATATCAATTTTGCAAGAGAAGAATACACCACATTCCACAGAACTTCATACATTCAGCATATTTCATCCGTATAATGAGCAAGTATGCTCTTAGTGAGCCCAAATGTACAAACTATGGAAGAGGAAAGGCATATGGTATTCTTTAACAGCCAGAAACGATGCCTAACTCAATATAACGGATAATACGTACATATTAACAGCCATAGAGACCAATGATCAGGGAAAATCCAAAACTATTTTTTTCAATTAGCAAGGAAGATCCAAATATGATATACCAGAGCATATTAAAGCCCTCAAGCACAAAAAAGTACCATACGGGTAAAAGAGTTTACAAACATCGAATATTTCATGAGGTACAGGATAAAGGAACACCAAACTAACTTCAAATTATACCTAATTGGTGTTTGAGCAGGAGAACCTGATGAACCCACATACTTCACTCTGTCACCTGCAAAAATAAAAAAACAATCAATTATAATACCAAAGTTTTGAACTTAAAACAATAAGGCCGGGAGAAAATATACAAAAGCAGTACCTTTTTTGAAAGTAATGTTTTTTGAGGAAGCAGTAGATGCTTCCTGCTTAGGCTGGGCATGAGAGCTTATTGTAGAACCACCAGTAATATCAGCATCTACACTTGAAGCTGGTTTCTTAAGATGCAGGGCGGCAGCAGTACGCTTAGCAAATACACTAGCTCTCTCAGGCTTTGAACTTTCTTTGACAGAATCAGTTTCCTTTGTTATTGGTCCCTAAAAAAGTTCTGATTTCTAAGTCGAGAGATACTGTACAGGAGGAGACTTTCATGCACAATATAAACTAAGAAAAAAAAAAAGATATCTTAGAAGCTTACACCAGGTAACAGAAATGTGTCAACTGAGAGGAGTCTTGCACCATAATGCTTAGCAAGTGCCTTGGCCAATGTCTCCTGATATATTTCTGAACCTATGAAGAAAAAGAAATCATTTCAATGATAACGAACAGGAATGAAAAGCAGAAGCGGAATATTTATATAAATTAAACAAAAATATGGAGATATACCTGCAGGGCCAGACAACAAGATTCTCGGACAAACCGTAGGGAGATCGGAAGTGTACTTTGCAAATTCATGACACTTCAAATGTATAAACGTCGAAGCTATAAGGATGTTTTTGGTGTTCTCACTGTCAAGAGACTTAAGAATTCGTTAAGTGAACGAGAAAGAGAAAATGCAATAGCATGTGAAACATATAAACCCACATCAAATGCTAGTTAAGGTACACATACTTTGACTCGCAAAATAATGATTATGTCAACTTTTTAAAGTATACTGTATCTTACAATTTGAAGGAACAGATGAGAAAATGCAACTAATTCAGCGTGAAATGGCCCGCATCTTGCACAAATGTGTACATGAATATCATTTATCACACGCAAGTTTTTCATTAACTACACAAAGATCATGACTCAAAATTACATTGTCTACTTATCTAAGTAGAAAAAATAGAACACATTTAACTTATTAGAAAGTATTTGCTACGGCACTTTTGGGGCCATAGAATTTACGACTCAGCCTTTCAGCAAGCATTTGTTGTTAAATAATTAGTTGGAAAAAGGAACAATTTGCTATTTCATCAAAAAACATTAGCATTTTTGATATTCCAACAAGTATTTAGTGGACTTGGGTGATGATGATGATGATAATAAAAAGATAGTACAAAAGAGTATGATGAACTTCAAAAACTTGTTACCTCAGATAATAAGGAAAATTCTCAAATGATACATCAATACTTTTGCAATCAAGTAGTCCTTGTTTCAAACCATCTTTGAATGCTTGACGTCTAGATAATAAAGACATAGAAGGGTCAGAATCTTTCTGCCTATCTCCAACTCCTCTATGCTCTTCAAGAATTCTAGATATGCTGCCACTCATATCAAAGTCGGGAGATCTGGAACCAGCCAGAATATGCAACAAAGGTCTCAAATCATTGTTTTCAGCGACAATCTTCCCACTCTCAGCATCAAGATTCAAATTTTCAGTGGCAACATCAGGAGATTGAACACCTCCCTTCTCAATAGCTGATGCAGTAGCACCATCATTATGGTCTGACACATCTTTCATTTGAACATCCGGACCAGGATTGTCTGACGCTTCCGAAGCAGACGGAAAAGATGGTATATCAGAACCCGGTTGTACCTCTTCATCATTCTGAGATGACGGAGGTATTAAAGATGATTCTTTATGAAGATGTGAAAATGCTGCAAGAGTTGATGCAACAGCAACAGCAGAAGGGTCTCTGGGCCTTGCCTCAATATGTAATCCGGATCCATTATCAGCTTCCAATATGCTTACTGCAGGCGGCACACCCACCGCAGATGCATCAGTATTGGTGAGCTTTTGGAAGATCTAACACCCCGTGTCAAGGAAATACGAATTTTTCTAATAAAGTAGAAAAATAACAAGTCCAGTTTACAAAATATGCCAAATCAAATTATAGAAACCACAACACAAACCAAAATGAGTAAGTACACAGAGAAAGGAAATATGAGGGTGAAAGGATACATAAGCATGTTTGCCCGAAGTGCTAAAAACCACCTCATCGCCTCCATTTAAAGCAATAGTCGTATCTTTGGGGTAAACCTTGCCATTCACTTGGACAGCTCCTTTTTTGCCAGTAATTTCAAGCACTGTCGCGGACTCCCCTCCCTGAGTGGTTGAGAAGCAAAAACATAAATCAGGCATAAAATTGGTGAAATTTTGAACAGAAATTTCACTGTGACAGAATTACAGTGACGAAGACAAAAGCAACAATAAGCAACAGAACACCAAATTACCTCTGAGCCCATGTGCTTCAAACAACACAAAGATTTACCAACCGTTTGATCTTCCACAGACAAGTCGTATTTGCTGCCTTGACCAACAGTAAAAGTAGGTTGGTGCATAACAACATGGGGATTCTGGAAAGGAGCATTGAACATTAAGTATTTCACTGGCTATCTGATATAAACATAAAATGGTAATGCAGCTTATCACCACAGTAGTGAGTGCAAGTAGCCACAGACATATTCATAGCAAAGATATGACGACTTCTTCCACAAACTTTCTTCAATAAAGTAGCAAGCGAAAGTTGCATGTAGACACAAACGCAATCACCAGAACAAACTGAAGCACCACATTGTTAAAAGTACTCACTTTAGCCCCAAAAAAAAAAACTAACTAGGGCAGCTTTAACCAGATGCAGAAAAAGATAAGTAACAAACATCAGTTTCCTAATTACAAATGCAGCCAAAGTCTACAGTTATCAGCCAACCTGAGAACACTGGGAAAGAAGTTTCCCCCATGCAAGCCCGGCATTGGATCTCAGTGGTCGCTTCTTCCCCCTGTTAATGGACGGGCCGCCATTCAACTTCCCTTTCTCCACATCAATTACAGAATCACCTGAAACATAATAAGAATTCATAAAGAAAGCCAGAAAAGATCCAAAATTGAAGAAAGTCAAAGCACATGCAGATCACCCCACTAACGAAACCTTACCTTCTGGAGCGGCTTTCTCAGCGGCAAGGCTATCCAACTGCTTCTTATCGCCCTCGCTGCCACCGCCGCCATTAGCAAGATCAGATGATCCAGCCTCCAATTCTTTATTGGGACCAACCACTTCATCTGCCACAGGTGAATCCTTAGTAGACGAAGAAGTTGCTTCCGCCGCCTGCATGCACCACCGCCAATGTACAAAACCATATCAAGTTAATAGTGAAGATCATAAAAAAATTTAAAAAAAAATTAAAATTTACAAAATTGAAATTAAAAAATAAAAATAATAAATTCGGAAAATTCGGGGAAATTGTAGAAGCGAAATCAAGATAGAGCAGAATCATGGTAAAATTGTAAAAATGAAATCTTGAAAATACAATTAAAAATTGAAAAATAAATAAAACCCTAACCTTGGATCTTTTCCCGTTACGGTGAGAAGAAGAGGAAGGAGAGAGAGGCCGCTTTGAGGAAGAAGAGCTCCGCCGCGTTTCAACCATATCTGATATCTTCTTCTTCTTCTTCTTCTGATCTATCAATTTTTACTCACAACAAAAATCAAAAATATCGAGAAGATATACAATTTTTATCTGTACTATTATTTATATATATTTCTTTGATTTATATAATTTTTTTGTATAATAATAAATGTAATAGGTAGCTACAGAAAGAAAGAGAGAGAGAGAGAGAGAGAAGTGAACAATAATAATAATAATAGTTATAATGAATGTATTGTAAGTTGTAACGTATACATATATATACAATCATCACCACCAAGGCTTTCTTGGGCTTTTTGTCTAAATTATACCTTCTTTTCTTTTTCGTACAAGATTTGATATTTAATGGTTTTAGTCTTCGTGCTGCTATGTTTACTAACAAAAAAAAAAAAACGAGCAGTCAGAGTTGAGTTTTTTCTGTTTACCTTTTTAGATAATTATTATGAGTTAATAATCCCAACCCCACCATAAAAGTTGTCATTATTCAATTATGGGGAAGTGGCGACTCATCTTCTAAGTTCTAGCTTCTAATCCTCCATTGCGTTATTTTCAAAAAAAAAAAAAAAAGAAGAAGCTTTTTTGCCTCTTATGTCGGGTAGAAATAATAGTTAAGGTAAATTAGGTCTATATATTTTTTTGTACTAAAATTTATGGCAATAAATATTTTATGCGTGAAAGACTTTTCAGGCACATAAATAACCACATAAGTTTATACATGCCATCAATTTTAATTGCTATATTGCACAAATACAAATACAACAATACGTATACAGAGATATGAATCTTGCAAAAATAACTGAATAGGATAGGTCGAATATTTAATATTGATAATTATATATATATATATATATATATAATTTAAGTAAATATGTCAAATAATAAATATTTAAGTCACTTTCATAGTCTCGAAAATGTAAGCATATACATAAAAAGATCCACAATTTCACATAAACTCAAATACTAAAAAAATGATCAAACGAGTTCAATAATATTAAATTGTTTCATTTCTTTTCTTTTCCAGATTCTCTTCTCAAGTGTTGTGAAAGTAGAGAGCTAAATCGACCAGCCTATTTTTATTTAAAACAAATTGCAGTTTAAATTTTTTTAATATAAAATTTAGTTTTGACCCTTTAAAGTTTAAAAAACTAATCAATAGTTATAATTTATTAAAGATACTTGTCGACATATCCTAAAAATATATCCGATACGTATCCTATTTTCTTATTTTTTATTAAGATACGTCACGTGGCGTACGGACTCGTATCATGGTTGTATCGTGGGTGTATCCGGGCTCATATAGTCTGATAGAGATCATTTTTATAGTATACGTCATTACATATCTTAAGTATTATCGAATCAAAGAGAAAAAAGTATAAAACTTGTGCCCTGTTACATTTTGACATTGAAGAAATAATGAATATGAGTCATATGACTTGTTAAAATTCTTGGTTCTATTAATGTACCTGGCTTGCATCTACTTTTATCTAGGCTACGTAATGAAGGTGAGAACACTACATTTATCTATCTTCTTTTTATCCTATTACTTTTTGTTAGTTACAATTTACAATTTTTTTAAATTCTATTTTACATGCATGGTTGTAATTCTTAAATTGGATCTCAAAATTGCAGGATAACCCCATAAGATTTCATAAATTTTAGGAAGACTACAAGAAAATTCAAAACATATACCAAATAATTGTAGAACTTCATAAATTGCATAATAACTAGCTGGAATTACAATCGCACTAAAACTACCATTGGAAATATTGGTATCTCAAATATTAAATATGGACCAGATAAAAAAGTTTCATAAACAATCTTGAAATTTTGGAAAATTCAGAAGAACCTCGAATTTCTAGAAATTAATTATTCATCTTTGCATTTCATGTTTTAAGCTTATAGTTTTTGTTAGTTCTATACATAGATAGTAAAATCAAATATTGGATCTCACGTGCGAAGATCTGCATAGAAGCTCAAAAGCTGTAGAAAACCTTAAAAGTTCTAGAATGTACAAAACAATCTGCAAAACTTCATAAACTACATTCGACTATAAAAAAAGAAAAATTCACAAATAGGACCAAGAGCTCTAAATAACAGTTACGCCAATATTAACATATAGAATATTATACCATTTCAAATGTACTCTAATTTCTTTCACATCCACATGAACTACAAGTCAAATGTAATACACGAACAATAAACTTGGTTAATTCTGGCGTTTTGCTCCCAAATCTGGTCAATTCGAGATACCAGATTTTTGATATATTTGCCTTAGAAAAAAAATTTGATTTATGATTTTGCCAATTGTCGGGAGCTTTTTATTTCATAATCTCTTTTGCATCTTAGGTGCAAGTAGTACTTTATATTCTTCATTAATTTTCATGTACGGTAGTACATACCTTTAGCGTAATTCTTTTTTGCTTGTATTTTCATTTGTGTAAAGAGCATAAGGTCGACGAACTTAGGAGTTTCCCAAGTAGTGGGTCAACTGGTTCGGACTCGTGTACTACTAGAGCGACAACATGGTCAACTTCAGAGGCTAGAACTACACGGGATACAACGTCTCAATATAGCTTCGGCCGGGAGATGGAATGGAGTGACGGTCCCGCCCCCCGGGGGCGATCATGCGGATAATAGGGGGCAAGTGGTTGCGCCTGTTGCTGCGAAAGAAAATAGGTCCAAAATACCCTATAAGAATCAAGTATCTTAGGTGTCGATGGATCGCAAGCACTACCACAAGCAATACAACATCAGCAACAATTATGCTCTACGAATGTATGAGAGGCATGAGTTAATGTATACTCCACCTCCTTGGTGGATGACAATCTTCGTGGGCCATCTCGTCAATGTTTCGTGGTTCCCAATCCCTGTGCCCATCCACGCTATAATCCAGAGCATTGGCGTATGTCCTAGCCAACTGACTCCCGACGCAATTGGCTCCATAATCTCACTTGTTGTTATGATGAAGGCATTGAGAGCCCCTTGTAACTATAGAATATTTGTGTCTTCTTTCTGAGTCTTCCATGTATACTGGATCTGTGATCTATAGTTGGATCAATCCTAACTATATAATCTATGATATCTAATAACCTACCGCGTTAGCGGGTTCAACCTAATTATCAGTTGTTTTAGTAGAGATATCAAATCTGCAACCCAATTGAGTCATCTGAATCGTGTTAGCATAAACGTACATAACCAAGATTGATTTAGTGAGATCTAGGGGTTGTGCATGAGCTGCATTAGCGTACCAAAGTCACAAATCACACAAACACACACACACACACACACTCACACACACACACACACACACATACACACACACACACACACACACATATATATATATATATATATATATATATATATATATATATATAACTAACTTGACATCTATACTCTTGTCGACACAGCACCAAACAACATTCAGAAAGAATAGAATTTTCACAAGAGTTCTCTGTTCTAATTCCTTTTCTTTTTCTTTTCTTTTCTTTTTAAGAGTAGTTCAATGGGGACATTGGAACAAGTTAAGTTTGGGGGGGGGGGGTGAATAGCTTCACTATTTAAGTTAGTTTTGCTCCAAATGTTTTCGTTTTTAGAGTCTTTTTAGTTATTTTTTGAGTCTGTATGTTAGAACAAAATTTTGAAGTAATAAAAGCATGCAAAAGTTAGGATCTATGATGATATATGCCTAATATAGGAGGATTTTGGAAGAAATGAATTATGTATGGATGATAGGAGTATACTTTGGTTAATTTGATTGAAGGCATGATTATTTCATATACACCATTCACGATGAGCATGAGTAGAAAATCTTGGATAATTATATGAGATTTGTGAGAAAAGGAAGCTTTACATAGAAATTATGAATTTTAAGTGATTTACTCTAATAGCGTTTGTAGTAACTACGAATTTGAAGTGTTGAAGAAATGGAATATGCCATCTTTTCTATATTTGAGTTTCAAATTTTCAATCCCATAAATATCCACTGAACCCCACATAAGTCTTTTTTATGAAGCATTTTGTAACGCTCCAAAAATTCGAAAGAAAATAAATTTATACTTTAGTCTCTGAGCTTTTGAAAATTTCATTTTTTGGCCCAAACATTTAGAAAATTTTGCCTTTTCGTCATTAGACTTAAAAATTAGTCATCTATTATTTTTATAGGCCTCTAATCCTCAAACATATATTAAAATTTCAAATATTAACCAAGATGATCAAATTCTCTAGGAAAATTACATAAGTAAATATGTATATAAAAAGATCTAATTATACCTAATTGAATTTTAATTATAAATAATTGAGGGACTTGATATGCAAATTAACTAATTGATGAGGTAAGCCATGATATCCTTAAGAGCATGATTGGATTCAGATTTTTGTGATTTGTTATAAAAAACATTATGGTGGAACATGAAAATTAATGATTAAAGTAGAATTTTCACCTATAAATAATCACCCATGATCAACATTTTATACAACCCAAAATAATTCGATTCTGCAAAAGTTCCCTGAAATAAAAGTTGTTCCTTTTTGTGTTTTCCTACGAAAAATAATTTTTCAGATTTTTATCTTGTTATTTTCTACCCAAAAAGACGCCAGAACTTTTACTGTACAGGAAATACCGATTCTGCCCCTACACCTTAGAAAAATCATATCAACAGTAGAAACATTATTTTACTACCTATTTTTGGATACATACCTTCATTTGTTTCTTATATCTTTTGTATAAAGACATTTTTCCCAAATAATATGATCTAGGAGGCCGTAAAACATAAATCGTAAATTGCTGCGAAGAAATCCGATAGCAGCTCTTATGTTGCAAGAATTATTTAGCATAGCAAACCTTTGTGTTTTCGCAAAATCTTGGATACACACATTCATCATGATGTTAGAAATTAGAACCGTAAAAAGATTTGAAAACCAAGTTCATTTTGATGTCCGATCAAAGGTAAAACCGAAATTATGGTGATTTTTTAGTTTATTTGGCACAACATTTATTTTCTTAGTTTATAAAGCTAAATCACCATCATAATTCAAGTATTTATCACACACATGAATTTAACATGGTATAATATTAGTTATAATTAGATTATTATAATTTATAATCATGAGTTGACATTTTTGTGATTTTATATATATCATTTAAATGGTAGATTTACCATGTTTAACATACTACTTTCATAAGTCTTACAAGATTAGTCTTGCCATTTCATGATCTAACCATCAAATAAGATTATTATCATAATAAACATTCCTTATCACTTGTTTTGATAAATTTTCCATGTTTATATCTTTATATTTAAGTTATAACATAATTATGTGCATTTTAAACTAACTATGTAAAATAAAGTAATAATTGACTAAGCTATACATTTTAAGGTGTTACCTCATATGATAATTATTTGATGTGTAGTTATTAAAATGGTTGAATTGATTAAGGGCCTAAAACATGAGTTTTCTTAGAGTTACATAAGTAATATGTTTTAAGGATTGATTATACTTCAAATTGGATAGTTAATCAAATTTTACTTGTTACCATGACTTGTCATCGAAATTACTTTAACACAAATACTCACAGTCACAAGTTTGAACATATGGTTGTTTAAGATAATTTTGAGGTATAAATAAAGTGGTTAAAACAATAGTTATTCAATATTCAATTGAAGCATATGTTCTTCTTTAATTCATCATCTAGGATTTTCATGTTTTCTGTAATAACATAGTAAGCTTATGTGTTATTTACTAAGATTTACATTGTAACTAACATTCTTAACCAGAACGTTCTCAATCTCACCAACATGAGAACTGAAGAAAAAGTACTAATATTTGTTGTGGTGAATTATAAATTCAGATGATTAATATTATTTAAATTTGTTAAAGATTTGACAAACTAATCAATAACCTCAAGGTTCCCCGCACGTGTAAAGGTGAGGTTCCATTTCTGATTTGTTCTAGCCCCGTTTGGCATCCGGCCTTGAGGAACTTGGACAGAAAGCCCACTACTCCGTTACCAAATCTCGAACAACATATATTCCATCATAAACCTTTTTTGCATCTCATCTCATAGCATGATTTTCTTACTCATCGTTAAATCATATTAAATCATTTATTATTTATCATATCGATTCATAATCATGGTAATTCACCGATATTATAATCTCATCTTTTGGTTCTTGAATTGTGCAAAGAGCAACGAACTATGTTCGGGACATGTAGCTCAAGGAGCAACGGATATTATCCGATTTACGTACTTATTTGTTTATATGTTATACCATTGGGACGCCTTTGGGAAGTTGGGCTCAGGGATTGAGTCGAGTTACTACCGGACAGTAAGGACTGTCAGTTTAAGTAATTTTGCTTGATACCCATTTATCTAGGTGCCGTTTGCGGTCAGGAGTTGACTGTAACTTCGTGCTGGATCGACATGTACTCGAACATGTCTCTTGATTCGTTTGCGAGGTCCCTCCTCGTCGGGAGGTATAAGGTAGAATATTATAAGTTATAAGGTTGGATTATTTATTGTTAAACACAAGTTCATTAACTATTCAATGAAAATTTCGGTACCATTGCTACATCAAATTATCTAGTTGAACTGTTTCTCCCGGTAATATCACTCATCGAAATGTATTCATCACAGTTAATTCTTTCATTAACAGTTCTTTTATATGAATCTCACTAAGTCATTAAAGACTTAATCCTCGTTTCTTTTGTCCATTCCTCACGATAAAATCAACATGGCAGCATGGATCAAGTGAATAATTGGTCAAGCGTGTATTTTGGAATATTCGTGTTTTGTCGCTAGTGCATAACCATTAAAATAGTCACATTGTTTGTAATACCAAGACTTCCACTGTATATATCAAGTATATTTTATAAAACGTGAATGGTTTTGATCCTGGATAGTGAGACCCCTTCCTATGAGTTGGGTAAGGTGACTAATCAACACCGAACCAACTCGGATCGGATTAAAGCTCATGGGGTGCGGTCGTCACACATTTTTTTATGAAACCTACTCACCTACCATGAGCCGAAAGAAAATATATATTTCTAGAGATGGAAGTAGTGGATTGAAGGAGGAATAAGGTAGGATCTTAAAACAAAATCATGAGCTAAAAAGATATATTAACATAAAATGAGGATGAATATAATAGAGAGCAGAAATAACCATTTGAAAAAATGCTAAGTTTGGGGGTGCATCTCGAAAAGCTATGATGTATATTGGGATTGAATCCTTGCGCAAATGAAAAGATGTTAAAACGAGCCTAAAATGTATGGCCAAAAGAAGAAGACACAAACAAGGGAGGAAAATGAAATATCAATGAGTAAATTCATTATGGACATCTCTAGAGCTCATAAATATCTTTTTTATTTATAGCCCATACCCGAGCCTACCATTATAAGCTAACAAAGTCCTAAAAATCCTCAACATGAAGAATTTGCATGCATGATAAACAGTGAGAAAAGTAGAAAGTATGAGAGTGGTAACTATATGTGAAATTTATTGATCTTATGAGTTTTATACGAAAGTCTTGTATTCTATACTTGTGATACATGAGCACACCACTATGCATGATGAAATATTTGTGACGACAACTTGATTAACCTTGGTGTGCAATGACTTGACATCCATGATTCTTATTATTTTAATTTACAATTGTAGGTGGCATATTGAGACGAAATCCTGATTTGGGCATGTTGTTATTATTAGAATTTGAATTCTTTTGTTAGAATCTTGCTTGGGACGAGCAAAGGTGTAGGTTTGAGGGTATTTGATAAGAGGAGAATATAGTGAACTAAGTACCTGATTTCTTAGACTTTTGTACAATCTTTGTGCCAATGTTACTTGTATTAGTGCTATTTCATTGCTTTTGTAGTTTGAGTCAAGTCGGAGCAAAATGATGTTTTTATGGAGGATTTGAGCACTTTTGAGTAACAAATGGGAATAAAGCTATGGCATTACCAATCGCGCTACTAAAGGAACCACAAAACAGAATGCAAGGCGAGCAAAAGGACGATCGCACAAGGAAGCTGAAGAAACAGAAAGTCGCGTGATCAGCGGCACATAGCATACCTGGCACGCGATCTAACGTAAAACTGGACCGATGCCAGAAACCCTAAAATGAAGCCCAAGATGAAGAAAAAATATAAAAATAAGGCTACATTCAATAGCTAGGGTATCGGTTTTCAGAGCACAAAACACCACTAAAAAGAGTTAGAGAGCATTCTAGGGTGAGAGAAGAGTAGAAATTCTATCGTTTGTAGCGCCACAATCATAGTTGAAGGAGAAAGGTGAACCTAATGAGTCAGCAATCAGAGTAGAGGAAAACAGCGAGAAGATCAAGAGTTTAATCTTTTCTTTTCCTTACTTGAATCATCTATGATGAATTTTTGTGATTTGAATATAACTATGAGTAGCTAATCCTCTCAGTATTTGAGGGCTGGTGTAGTTGATCTCATATTGGAGGCACCTTGAATCTATATTTTGATTATGTTCATTGATGAATTTGCTTTGTTGAATATTATTTGTTGCTTATGCTACTTGGTTTAATTGATGCACGTGTTTCTCTGACAGCAAAGTAGTGACATTGAATAACCTTGTATTATGTTAAATTATGCATGGGAGATTGTTAACGCAACGCTAGCATAGTAGATCATGCAGATAAATCTTTAGACCTTTTGATTATTAACGTGCTATGGAATCCATATCGTAGTTGGTAACTCTAATTCACTTCTAAAACACTCTATGGATCCTATGACATGGTGAACTTCTGGTGAGGGGGAATTGCTTAACGACCTGACATCATTAGGGATTAAAGGATTCTTGATGGAAACTAGCACACGCCATGTAATCTAGAAAAGAAGGATCTTCTCAAAGTTCATAAGTGCCCAAGAGAAGTATTTAGAAGGCCCAATAATGAATGTTATTGTGTTTAGACTCATTTCAAGTGATCGGCTGGAGCTAAATTAACTTGAAAGACAATTCTTAAAGCCCAAGGTCCATCAATTTCTTGGCTAACTTCAAGACTAAGTAAAGAGGATAAGTTTTGGTCAAATAAACCTTTTGTATGTCTAAGAAGTTAAGTATTCTTGTTTAGTGTTTCAAGAGTCATTAAGAGTGGTCAAAGGCTTTTTAGTGCTCCTATGTGTTTGATATAAATGTGGGACTCTCTTTGAGAGGAATTAAAATGTTGAAGAACTTATCAAGATCCTTGAGTATGATCTTGTGGCGTTCAACCATACCGAGGTTCTTGGCTGAATATATAGCCAATGGGTCGAGGTTTATCAAGCTCTAAGTAAGATCAAATCGGATTCTCGATCCGGGGAGACTTCTGCTTTATTTATATACATTGGATTCTTAGATCAATATATCTAACGGGTCCAATATCTCTATCCTTTACCCATATCATTTGGTATCTAAGCAATCTGGTACCACTACAAAAGAATAAAAAATACAAAAGAAAGTTTTCCAAAAAAAAAAAAAAACATCAAGGTTCGATTCAATTCTTCACTATACCAAGGTTCTTGTTTTGTATCAAGTAGCAGGTCGCGGTCATCATACCAAGGTTCCTACTTTTACTAAAGCAACGAGTCAAAGTTCCTTTCATTCTTCATTATACCGAGGTTCGTGTTTTGTCTCAAGTATCGGGTTGCGGTCATCATACCAAGGTTCCTATTTGTACTACGATAATGGGTCAAGGTCCATTCATTCTTCACTATACAAAGGTTCGTGTTTTGCATCAAGTAGAGGGTCGCGGTCATCATACCAAGGTTCCTATTTATACTAAGACACCGGGTTGAGGTTCCATCCACACATCATAAAGAATTGAAGATCCTACATATATCATTCGATTTCCATTCATCATAGATTCAGATTCGAGGACGAATCTTTTTGAAAATAATGAGAATGATGGAAACAAGCACACGCGTCTAAACTCGAAAAGGTGGATCCTTTCAAAGTTCATAAGTGCCTAGTAAATAGAGCTAGAGCCAAACAAATTAAAGAGGTCATGTCATACATTGTTGCTGAAATACAAGAACATGTGCAAGAGAAGTACTTAGAAAATAGTGAATGCTATTGGGTTGAGACACAATTCAAGTATAGGGCTGAAGCTTAATTAAATTGGAAGACACTTTTTCAAGACCATGGGCCATCAACTTCGTGGCTAACTTAAAGAGGATAAGTTTTGAGTCAAATAAACATTTTGTATGTCCAAGAAGTCAAGAATTCGTGTTTAGTGTTTCAAGAGTCTTGTTTAGTCTTTTAAGAGTCATTAAGAGTAGTTAAAGGCTTTTTAGTGCCCCTATGTGATAGACATAAATGTGGGACACTTTAGAGTCATTTTCTAGCATATAAATAAGTCTCACAAGAGTTGTAAAACAAAAGATCAGATATGAATCTGAAAATGAATATTTATTTTAAATATTTGGATTCTCTCTTTGAGAGGAATTAAAATATTGAAGAACTTATCAAGATCCTTAAGCACGATCTTGTGGCGTTCAACCATACCAAGGTTCTTGACTGATTATATAGCCAATGGGTCGAGGTTTATCGAGCTATAAGTAAGATTAAACCGGATTCTCGGTCTGGGGAGACTGCTGCTTATTTATACATTGGGTTCTTAGATCTATATATCTAACGGGTCCAATGTCTCTATCCATATCCGTATCATTTGGTATCAGAGTAATCTGGTATTGATCTGATTTTATTCTAATTGCCCTGGGAAAGAAAAGGTACCAAAAAAAAAAATACAAAGACAATATTCCAAAAAAAAAAAAACACATCACGGTCCATTCATTCTTCAGTATAGCAAGGTTTGTGTTTTGTATCAAGTAGTGGGTCACAGTCATCATACCAAGATTCCTACTTTTACTAAAGCAACGGGTCGAGGTTCTATTCATTCTTCACTATACCAAGGTTCTTGTTTTGTATCAAGTAGCGGGTCGCGGTCATCATACCAAAGTTCCTACTTTTACTAAAGCAACAGGTCAAGGTTTCGGTCACTCTTCACTATACCGAGGTTCGTGTTTTGTATCAAGTAGCGGGTCGCGGTCATCATACCAAGGTTCATATTTGTACTAAGGCATCGAGTCAAGGTTACGTCCAAACATCATGAACATCCTACCTATACCCTTGTTTTTCATTCATCATAGATTCAGATTCGAGGACGAATCTTTTCGAAGATGGAGAGAATGATGGAAACGAGCACACACCATGTAATCTAGAAGAGAAAGATCTTCTCAAAGTTCATACGTGCCCAAGAGAAGTACTTAGAAGGCCCAATAATGAATGTTTTTGGGTTAAGACTCATTTCAAGTGATGGGTGGAGCCAAATTAACTTGGAAGACACTTCTTAAAGCCCATGGTCCATCAATTTTGTGGCTAACTTCTAAATCTGGCCCGAGGACGCAAAGGTCAAGTAGTTAGCTAGATGCCTACTTTGCATAATTATAATAAACTGAAGATAACGTCTATATAATGACAGAATACTGCTAGACGCTAAAAAACAACGCGATAATACGATTAAATGAATAAATCATTCATACCATAATTTTATGGCATTGGCGTTACATCCGCCACCGTACTGCGACTAATCTTACAACGAAAAACACGCTCATTATCGCGTCCAAGACGGGAGTCAAGAAAAAGACCAAATTATAAAAGATGTTGCAGTTGCAGTGATTACAACATGTATATACACTATGAGGGTTAACATCTTCCCCATACTGGTCAATCAATTCAAAAGCAATCCACTCTACGTGGTACGACATGACTTTACCCTTTAAGGTATTGTCAGTTCCTAAATGCAAGCAACACAAACGATCAATTCTCATCGATAATAAGATCTCCAATAATACAACTGTGGCTATAAGATATATAATGTAAGGTTCAAAATGAACAACTACTATTCAAATAAATGGGGATGCATTGACTAAATAAAATCGCTCCAAATCACAAGAAGTGTTAGCCAAAAGATCATTCCAAGCAACATAATATGCTACGCTAGACATCAGCCTAAACTATACAACTCTTTCAAAGGTGACCAATCAACAACCCTTAGTAGCGCAAGCAAGCGATCTAATACGCATTAGGTGCAGAACTAAGAATGTCAAGAAATTTATCTGCATCTATAGCCGAAAGCCTTCCTTACGATGACTACTCGCTTATTACCTATCATATCCTCTCTAAATTGGCAAAGCTCATGTTTAAGTTTTATTGGAGAGAATCTTGAAATCTCTCCTCGGACCTATAAGTGATATGGACGTAAACCGCCTTTTACAAACATTATCCTTGGAAGCCTCCAGACCACCATGACGGACTCTAACCTTCTCAAATGATGTTTCATATGACTCTTTCTCTCACTGCAACCTTGCTTGACTTCAAACATTTTACTGTCAATTGATTAGCCTACTTTGCATGCTCAAATGGCTCACTACAAAAGTTGGATGAAGGCACGGTTGCTTGAAGATCACGCTTCAAAATTTCAGTGACGGGCAACCCCTATAAACAAATCTTTACCTACAATTTGTGTGGTGTTAGCTCAAAACCACCCTTGAGGTATAACAATGCTCGAAGCTACCTCAACAATAGCGTTAGCTACAAAACTGCCCAATTAAGGTATAGTGAAACATACCTTGCGCGGTATCCAAATCAATTACATGTCATGGTACAATGCAACTGCAAGGTATTTATGCTGTAGGGCGTACTCAATCTGTTATCATAGATCCTACCTCACAAGGTATAACAAGAATCATTTGTGATACAATGTCAACTACATCTACCAATAAAGGTATAGAAGTGCAATCAGATACTACATCTGATAAATTATTCGAGTAACTCAAGATGTACCTACAAAGTTCGAGTGTGTTACGTTCCCACCTCACTGAACGTGAGACCCAGCCACGCTAACGCTATGGCTGGTCTTTAGCATTCAAGTATTTTCACATATCCCAAATTGTTATTAAGTTAAAATCATAATAAGCAATAAAGAACGCAGCTTTGGTAAAGACAACATTTTCATAAACGGTCATATATACACAATTGCAAGTTATATCACATACAACCCTGCGCATAAAAAACTCCAATCACTCCAATTCATCTCTATCATTAATGCTTTGGTGGCCACGACGGCCTAACGCAGAGAAAAACCTCATCGTATTCCACATTGCCCCTACCAAGACATATTGTCACTATATTGATATGTGAATAAACCCGACATACCTTGTTGTTTCGATATAATGGGAATTCGATATTTGGGGTCACAAAATGACAAAAGGTCCCCAATAAAATAATAACATCTAGACAAGAGGTGGGGACCAGCTTATATAATAAACACATGTGGGCCCCGAGGACAATAAATGGTTTTCTATATCGAGGAGATATCAAAAACATATATTCGATGTCCACTCGATATCGCAGAATCTTCGACTTCCATCTTAACCAAATTGTCAGGCCAGTAGCTTTGCTCAACATTTTCTGCCGATTGTCAGCCTGTTCAGATAAAGCAGCTATAAAAGCTATGCTTTTCAATCGAGTAGGTGATTTTGGAAATAGCGAAATTCTTGGGTCATCTCAATGGTCCTAGTATCATAGGCGACCGAACGGCCCGCCCGCTTAGAAGTGGGTTCGAACCACTGACACAAGGATTTTCAGTCCTTTGCCCTTCTTTATGTGCTCTAGTCAAAGTAGCAAGCAAGCCAACTTTGATTCTTATTTTTGTTTTCGTATCATGGATCAGGGTAAGTTTGGAAAAGACTCATAGATTGATTGATTCTTTAAGGATGATCCTTAATTTGGTCAGAAAAAGAAGAAAATTCAAACCAGAATGGGTAGGAGTTCGGGGGTTGAATCAGCTGCTAAGGGAAATCAGCAGTTCTTGGAATAAGAGCTATGGGAGAGAATTCCATTCGACTTTGTGAATCGCGAGGGATTGGTCTTTTTGAAAAGTGGAAATCAAAAAAGTCATGAACCACTTAGTTCTCCGAAACAAGAGATCAGAGTGATCTTCTTCATTTTTCCCAATAAGAAAATGGGGGAGTATCCGAGCTGTATTTTCACTATCTCAATTCGTTGTTCATGCAACTCAAAAACTGGGGGGAGTGAAGGGTACCCTCAATAAAATACTCAAACATACAACTCAAGTTTACGAAATATCATCTACAATGATAAATCCTAAACTGGGAGACTACTGGTATGTATAAATATATCATCCAATTATAGTTTGAAGTATGCTCATGTTCCAAAAGCACACTCCAAATTGGGGGACTACTCATACTACATAATATAGTAACAATACGTGTCATGTCACGTGGATGCTACAATTGCAAGGATCACCAATATTACTGTATAACGAACTAGGCATCCTATGATATTTTATTGTAAATCCATGAATGTCTAGGTCGTAATGCAACAAGCGGATTGCAATTCGGTGGTCCGAAGTGGTAGTTATGCACGAAACGGTGGAACTGCGCCCCCAATATGTCATTTTCGATATACCTTGGCCCTTTTGTCTATAAATATCCCTTTATTTGGCCATAAAGTATTGATAGAACGTCAAGGGAGCACTCCCACAACCCTTATGTTGAATATATTTGATATACAACCCCCGACATGTGATATCGAATACTATTTTTGACATGTCACCTTCGACATGCAAGAGACCCGACATTGTATTCGACATAGGGAACGTTTGACATGTCCATTTGATATGTACCTTATATTGAATGAAATATATTTGAGATACGGTTCTATAGGAAGAAGAGTATTGAGGTGTCGATATACGTATATCAAGATATGGCCGATATTGTGAGACCTCACTGAAATACCCGACATGCAGGATACCTGACATGGTATTCGATATAGAGGATATTCTACATGTCTTCTCGGCATGTATCTTATATTCATGGATATATAATGGAGTCTACTTTCCGTATTAAGAAGCGGATCAAGGTTTGGACCTTCTTAAAAGGAGATATGGTCAAAACCGTGAAGCCGCGCAATGTAGAAACAAGTGAATCACATAGCCCGATTAGCGCTTGGTCATCAGAATAGATAAATGAACTATGTTCGGCTTCATTCCTATCAAGTATCAAGCACGTTATCTTTTTTAATTAAGGAAGAAAAAATTGGCGATTCCGTGGCGACCTCTAACTCGCAACAAGTCCTCGATTTTTGCATTTCCCGGTGGATCTTGAACGATTTCTTGCTGTTTTTGATCGGAGCTTGGTTCCTTTACCATTTCTCCATCGTTGTTGGGTGATTCATCAAGGTTTGGAGCGTGTTTTTGAGAAACTTGGGACGCAAGTTTCAGTTTTTGCTTTGGTCGTGGAGCTCTCGTTTGGGGACGATTTGTGTTGTTCTTGAGGCGCATCGGGTGCCCTTCTTCCCCTTAGGAGTTCATCCCTTGTTTCGTGGCATTTTGAAGGTGGTAAAGGTGTTATTTGTTCATTAAGTTTTGCCTTAAAACGTTTTAAGGATGTTCCTTGCTCACCAAGTTTTGGTTTGGAAGAACCCTAACGTTATGGGGCAGCGTTCCGAGGCTGCCTCTCCCCCAACCAATATTCCACCATCGAATTCCACCACGACACTGCCAATCAATATTGTGAACCCACCGGTAAAGTCCCTCTTTTCCTCATTTTCTTCTGTCCACGAGAGTTATCCAAAGTTTGATCACCCTCCTAAATCGACCTCTGTTCCTTTGCAAACACGGTTGTTTACGAGGCTTTTTGATCCTTATGTTATTGGGAAGCGTGAGTTATCTCCAAGAGCGATCAACAAATATTTTTGTGATGTTCCAACTTTTGCTCTTGATAAGCGTATTACCGAACCTAAAAAGCCTTATACCTTCCAATGGAAGCCGACAATCAGATTTCAACGTAAGTATTTTAATCACTTTGCTCTTCAATTCAAGTATGCATTGGTTGGGAAGTTTTCGCATGGCCGACCCCATCCATATATTTTGCAATATTGGTTTGCTAAACTTAGGCCTAAGGGTCAATTCTCATTAGGTGACATTGACTCTCGCCATGTTTTCCTTCAACTTTCTTCAGAAGATGATTCTACTCGGCTTAGGACGAGACAATCTTGGATGATCAAAGGTTTTCCTATGAGAGTTTTCAAGTGGACACCGACGTTCCACCCGCGTTCTGAATCATCTTTGGCTCCTATTTGGATCTCACTTCCTTGGTTACCAATTATCCTTCATCACAAGGGAAACCATTATGCATTGAATAGCCAACGACTAGATTTACACAGCCTAGTTGCGCAAGAATGTGTGTGGAAATTGATCTCCTAGATGAGGAAGTGAAGGAAATCTTTATTGATGGTCCTTAAGGTAGTTTCTGGCAGAAAATTGTATATGAAGACCGTCCTAACTATTGTATAGTATGTAGTCACGTCGATCATAGTGTGGACCAATGTTACACCACTGGCAAGGTTAAGCCACCAGGGAATTCTCGTCGTAATGGCCATAGATCAAAAAACAATATCCAAGATAATGATCAACAAGATGTTCAACAGTCTCAGCTAGAGCCCAAAGAGAAAAAATATAGTCAAGTAGACCAAGATCAAAAGGATGAAGATACTTCAAATGAAGAAAGGACACCAAAATAGATCACAAACAAAAAAGATAGTCAAGTTGAACAAGATCAAAAGAAAGAAGAGAATTCAAACGAAGAAGAGACAGCAAAAGATACAACAAAACTCCATTTGGAGGCTACGACTTCTAGTGATGAAGTAAATGATAGTATTTTCAAATCCATTAAGGGTGATCATAGGGTGGATAAACTCCAAAGCAATTATGATCGAGCTCCTCATGTCGCATGGCCTAGTATGGGCTTATCAAGTGTAGGGACATGAGCATTTCAAACGCATTCAGAATTTGAGAATTCGGTTCAACGAATTAAAGCATCTAAATGAAACCTCAGTGGACGCACTCTCCTTAGAGGAGTGGGATCAAGATGAAAATCCGGATGATGAAGAGTTTGCGGTAATGGAAGAGGTAGTTAAAAATCACTCAAGGTACGATTACAAGATGCTGCCAGAAAGGAGAAAAGAGAATTACCGATGTTTGGATCTAAAAAATCGGCACAATCATGGGACTCTCGATCCCAATAGGGGGATTTGACAATGGCACGGGCTTTGGTTAAAGTTTAGTCTTAGTGTGGATTAATGTTGAATTTGAGTTTAAGTTTTATTCATAGTGTTGGTTAAGTTTATTGCTCTTTCCTTTTGGTGCATGCTCGTTTTGAGTGATGCTGATATTGTTTTCCACTTTGGTGATTAATAAAAGGTTGGCTCTTTTTAGGAAAAAAAAATACATTCGGCTTGATTCCCTTAATGGGATATGTAGGCAGCTTGGGATAACCCAATTCTAGTCCTAAATTATTAAAGATACATCCGTCCCCTCACCACGTCGCTTGGAGTAAATGTGTGCAAAGGACAAAGTTGGTTCCAGCATAGCCCCGAACTAGCATGATTTGGAGTATTTCGTCAACCTGATGAGCCAGCAGACGACAACGCACCAAATCAACAACGCCAAATCAAATATAATTATTGCGGGTGGATAAAGTCGAAAAACACAACTTTCTCTACTGACTGGTGTCTGGTGGACTGGAGTACATTCCGTTGTCCTGCTTTTTTAATTCATTTCATTTTTCGTAAATTTGTGTATGGGTTGCTTGGTGTTTTGATTTTTATGTTTCGAGAATCTTATGTAACTCTCGCTCCTCTTGTTAGAGTCATACGCCTAAATAAAATCTTCTTCTCTTACTCATTAAAAAGAAACGCCTTATGTTGTTGAATTATAGCATCATATGAAAATACAAATTGGTAAATTACTCCTTGATATGTCAAATATGACATATTACGCTCAAATGATTACTCTATTTCTTTTCAATCAAGGAAATAAATTATTTATTGTTAAATTGGACATTACCATATGTGATAAAATTCTACAAAGTGTTTTGCGTATATATGTAGCACGCATAAAAATACACAAGAATTGTGATGTGTCTGTTTAACGCAAAGTAGCTTTTTTATATTTCCTTTGTAGAGGTAATGTCTCGTATTTAACTTACCACATGAGGGTAATATAATTACCTATATATTTTTAAGAGTAATATGCTTATTTCGCATAATACATGGGGTTTAGAAAAAGAAACGTAAACAATATGAACGTTATATTTTGTCCCAAATTTGTTTCTTGAAGTGAAACCAACTTGCATTTGCTCCAACATTATGTTCTAAGCATTAAAATTTTTGTAATTAAGTCGGCCAGTCAACTGACAGAGAATTACTCCATGAGGAGTAAGAGCCAAACATCAATTATGCGTGCGTTGATTGTCATGTGGCAAAGGACTAGGTACAACTAATCCTTATTTGGATGCCTATCTGAGCATACAAGAACTTCAATTAGTTAAATCAATTAATCATACAATTTGGTGGTTTTCAATATACAATGTATGGCACCGCAAGTTTCATGCAAGTAGCTCCGGTTGCGGCTGTTGAAAAATGAAAATGATCGTCACAAGGTTTTTGTAATTTCGAAATCGTCAAATGTTTTCATTTTTTGTATTATATTTTCTGACTCGGTAGACATATATGTGCTTATTTTGTCGACCAAACTTCATTATCAATATATTTATACCCTCATATATCAGTTGTGAGTCGTCTACCTTTTCTTTAAGAAAATAATCTAAAAGATTCTCTAATTAAAAAACGACTTATATATTTTCGGACGAATTATTATTTATGCCCTGTATGTTTCCCTTTTTTTGAAAATGCCCGTTATGTTTCCAATTATATGAAAATGCCACGTAACTATGCATTTTTTTGTAGAAACTGCCATTTGCGTGCCACATGTGTATTTCGGCCTACGTGACATCCACCGTGGCTGCCACATGTGTTTTTTTGTCTATGTGGCTGCCACATGTAATATGTTTAAAATAAAAATATATTTATATCCATAATATATATAAATATATAAAAAAATATATCTTTATGTATTAAAATATATCAAATATATATAAATATATAAAAAGGAAAAAAAATCATAAATATCATTTTTAATTACTAAAATTAATTTTTTTTTACTGAAATTAAAACTAAAATCATTTTTTTTTACTGAAATAAAAAAAGAAAAAACCCCACCCTCGTTCACCCCCCACCCCCACACCCGTCCCCCCCAGCTGCAACTCGCCGGTTGACGCCGTCACCACTGCTGGTGGTGGGTTGCAGTGGCGGCGTCGATTGCAACCCGCCACCAGCAGTGGTGGCGGCGTCAATTGACGCCGTCACCACTTGCAACCCGCCGCCAGCAGTGGTGGCGGCGTCAATTGACGCCGCCACCGCTGCATCCGGTGAGTTGCAGCGAGGGGGAGGGGGGGGGGGGGGGGTTGACGGGTGTGGGGGGGTGAATGGGGGTGGTTTTTTTTTTTTTTTTTAATTTCAGTAAAAAAAATGATTTTGGTTTTAATTTCAGTAAAAAAAAAGATTTTTTTAATTTCAGTAATAAAAAATGATATTTATGATTTTTTCCTTTTTATTTATTTATTTATATATATTTGATATATTTTAATACATAAAGATATATATTTTTTATATATTTATATATATTATGGATATAAATATATTTTTATTTTAAACATATTACATGTGGCAGCCACATAGACAAAACAAAACACATGTGGCAGCCACGGTGGATGCCACGTAGGCCGAAATACACATGTGGCACGCAAATGGCAGTTTCTCCAAAAAAAGGCATAGTTACGGGGCATTTTCATATAATTGGAAACATAACGGGCATTTTCAAAAAAAAAGGAAACATACAGGGCATAAATAATAATTCGTTCTATATTTTCTATGAAACTTACATAACTAAATACTCAAGATCTTTTCTCTCCTTTTTTTTTTTATAATCAAACATTTCATTCAATATATCAGTTGTGAGTCGTGAAAATAATATAAAAGATTCTCTAATTAAAAAACGACATATATTTTCTATGAAACTTACATAACTAAATATTCAAGTTTCTCTCATTTTTTTGCTTTTTTTTTTATAATCAAACATTTCATTCAAATCTCGCAGGTAAAAAACCTGGACAAAAGGTCATAAACAAATCACCAAACCAAGATCAAAGATAAAAGAACAAAGCAGAACATGAAACAAAAACAACACACTGTGAACTACTATTAAAACAAAAAAACGTACCATTTAATCATTCGCCAGCTCTCCCCTATCCAAATCTTGTCTCAAGTTGCATTCCGAGCAATGTGATGTGCATCATTATTTGCGTCGCAACACACCCATTGAAACACAAAAAAACAACTTCATGATCAACAATCTTACGGATATCATGCATCATGTTGGTATAAGTAGCCTCACAAGAAATCAGATTATTGATGTCGTGAAAGACCGAAAGTGAATCTCCCTCAAAATCACCCGAGTCCAACCCAAACTCACTGCTTAGTTTACCCCCAAAAAAGCCCCACAAGCTTCAGCGTTTGCTGCTCCAATATTACCAAGCAAACGACGTTGAATCGTTGTAATCGTCACCTCATCTGAGTTGCGCGCAATCACCCCAAGGCCCGTCTCTTCCTCATCGTCACAAGTGACACTGTCAAAATTAATTTTAAGCCACGTAGCAGCAAGTGGCGTCCATTCACGGTCACCACCCTCCAAAAGCTCACTCTTCGTGACTGTAGAATTAGACTAAGCCGATGAAAAGCCTCGAAAAAAGAAACAATCTCCTCCGGTGAGAATGATGCCTCGCCGACTGTGACCTTATTTCTATTATACTATAAAGCCCAACAAGTAACAACAATCTTCAACAACCCATCCGAACTTGCATCCTTACAAACTCCACGAACCCATGTTTCGCCATCCTCATTTGCTTGCATAAGAACTGAAGTATTAATGAAGGATAACGCCCATACTTGTTTTGCCAAATGAAAAGTATGGAAACAATAGAAAGTATCTTCCACGCCACACGCACAAACCACACAAATAGAATCTGCCGCAATATGACGACGAACTAATGCATGTTGTGTTGGTAAAATTTCCAAACAAATGAGCCAAAGAAAAATTTATCTTCATTGTACATTTGATTTTTCGAAGAACCTCTAGTTCTTATTCGTACTTTGCACAACAGCCTCAACCAAATGCTTTTTCACCAACCCTTATTGCATAATAACATAATATGCACTCCGAACTATAAAAAACCATTAATGTTGTAATCCCAAGCCTATTTATCCAGATTATCCGCATTCCCTAACGGTATAGGTAGAATCAGTGACACATCAACCTCTAAGAAAATCTCCTGAATAAAAGGAACATCCCATGACCCGGAAGACGAATCAATCAAGTCTGCGACTTTGATTACCTCAACGTGCGAATGGCGAGGACTTAACACCCAAAATCTCACTGGTCTAGGCAGCCACGCGTCGTCCCAAATGGAAATATTCAGTCCATTAACAACACGCCACCTCAAACCCGTTCGAATCACACCCACCGTCTTATGAATGCATCTCCAAGAAAAAGATGGAGAGGACCCGAGTTATGCGTCTAGAATCGAGCAATTTGGATAATACTGCGCCTTGTACAAACGACCAAACAAACAATCAAGAAACTGGAATAACCGCCAAGCTTGCTTTGCAAGAAGAGCAATATTAAAAGCTTTAAATCCCAGAACCCCATAGCCGCATCTCTTTTACTTTGACACAGTCTCTCCCATGCAATCCAATGCGTTTTTCACTGCTCCCCATTCCCCCACCAAAAATTGCTCATCATGGACTCTATTCTTTTATCAACGACTCAGGAATTTTAAAAATGATCATAGCAAACGTCAGAATCGATTGAATCACAACTTTAATCAGAATCTCTTCCCCTGCCGCCGACAACATCATCTCATTCCACCCTTTAAACCGACTCCACACTTTATCACTAATATACTCAAAAATTGCCTTTTGGTTTTACCCACTACTTCCGGTAAACCAAGTTACTTCTCAATATTTTCCTCAAGTCGAACCCCGAGCCCTTGTTGAATAGCTTCTTCCCCTCCTCATTCATATCCTTACTGAATACCGCGACAGATTTATCCAAGTTATTTACTTGGCCGAATCCAACTCCTATCTTTTAAGAATATTTAGAATTCCAGCCGCTGCCTCAAGAGTAGCTTCATAAAAAAATCACGGTATCATCTGCAAATAATAAGTGAGAAATAGAAGGAGCATTTGCCCGAACCGAGACACCCTTCACCAATCCCCTCGTCTCTGCATCGCTAATTAGGGCTGAAAAAGCCTCAGAACAAAATAAGAATAAGTATTGGGAGAAAGGGTCTCCTTGACAGATACCTCTCTCCGGAATAATATTACCAAATTCAGAGCCATTGATGAGTAATGAATATGAGATTGTAGACACACAACACATAATAAGTGACACAAACTCGCTCTCAAAACCTAATCTAAGCATAACCTTCTCCAAAAAGGACCACTCGACTTGATCATAGGCTTTACTCATATCAAGCTTCAATGTCAAGTTGCCAAGTTATACAGTTTCTTTTTGTTTTAAGATAATGATTAAGTTCAAAAGCAGTTAGAATGTTATCAGTGATAAGCCTCCCTGGCACAAAAGCAGATTGAGAATGGAAAATAATATTACCAGAATAGGTTTAAGTCCATTAGCAATTACTTTTAATTCAATTTTGAAGCAAATATTGCTAAGACTAATAGGACAAAACTGTTTCATTATCTCATGTTTGTTGTATTTAAGAAGTAATACAATATGAGTAAAGGTAACAAAAGGGAGCGACACTTTATCATTAAGAGAAAGAGTGAACCTTATCACATCTGGTCCCACGATACGCCAATATTTCTGGAAAACAAAATCACTGAGAAACCATCGGGACTGGAAGATTTGAGTGGATACATGTCTGATAAGGTGCAGGTGACCTCCACTCTCGTATAAGGTTGGAGAACGTGTTGATTCTTTGTGTGTTTTACCCGGGGCTGAATTATGCGGGAAAAAGATTCGTTTAGTCCTTTAATTTGGCTACTTCGCCATTTCCATCCCTCAATTAGGCAGGTCGCCAAAAACGTCCATTAAGTTGGTAAATTGGTCCCCTCTCCGGCACAAACTCAAAAATGCCCAGAAAAATCCTATGTGGAGACTGGTTGACTCAGTCAGCCCGGTTTGACCAATGAATTTAATTTTTTTTATTTTTTTCCATGTGCCATATCCACACAAGCAAAATAATTAAAAAAAAAATAAAAATTAGATTTTCTTTTTTTAAATTACACTTCTTCTTCTCCCCACCCCACCCCCCGCACCCCTAGCACCACCACCACCACCACCACCACCACCATCAACACCATCATCACCCCCCAAACTCGCCTCCCCACCGCCTCTTTCCTCCAAACACACCCAATCGTGCCACCCACCCCACACACAAACTCACCACCACCACCATGAATTCTCAACACAAACTCAAAACCCACCACCATCCAAATCCAACACAAACTCGAAATTGAATGTTTAGAAGGAATCAAATTCGAAGAAGGAGTTTAATGATGAAATAGAAAATGATTCAAAGAAAAAATAGTGACATAGGTGGCGGCGACGGCTTGGTGGGGAGGGGAGGTAGCGTTTGCGGGTGGGGGTGGGGGTGGTGGGTTTGGGGAAGGGCGACAGATTTGGTAGAATTAGATGATGGTGGCGGGATTGGGTGCGTTTGGAGGAGAGGGGCGGTGGGGAGGCGAGTTTGGGGGTGATGGTGGGGGTGCTGCTGCTAGTGGTGGGGGTGGGGGTTTAGGGGAGAAGAAGAATTGTGCTTTTTATTTTAAAAAAAATTAAAGAAATCTAAATTTTTTATTTTTGCTTATGTGGATATGCCACATGGAAAAAAATTAAAAAATTAATTTCATTAGTCAAACCGGGCTGACTGGAGTCAATCGGTTGCCACATAAGATTTTTTCGAACTTTTTTAAGTTTATGCCGGAGAAGGGACCAAATTACCAACTTAGTCGACGACTTTGGCGACCTACCTAATTGAGGGACGGAAATGACGAGGTAGCCAAATTAAAGGACTAAACGAATCTTTTTCCCGAATTATGCTCAAAATGTCCTCAATCTCATCATCAAAAGGTTGTCCGGATTTGCAAATATCTCTAAAATAACCCACCATAACACATTGTACCTCAATCGAATTCTCCCGTCAATTCCCTGCCCCATCACGAACCCCTCGAATGTTATTGTGTTTCCCCCTCTCATTAGCCTTTCTATGAAAGAAGGTCGTATTCCTATCCCCCTCTTTAAGCCATTGTGTCTTTCCTCTCTATTTCCAATAAAAAATTATCATCTAATAATTTTCCCAATTTAGTACTTAATAACCTTTCCCCTCTCTTAGAAACAGCAGTAATCATCCCCATGCGCAATGATTTAAGCTTCTTAGTAAGGAACTCAATACGCCTCCAAATTTCCACTTAATAAACTACCTTCCATTGTAAGAAACCTATCATGCAACAACCCAATTTCCTCCACAAATTATCAGCCGGATTATCATCATGCTCAATGGACCACATATCCTCAATAATACAGATGCAATCACGCTTCTCTACCCATATAGCTTCAAACCAAAAATGACCTTGTTGTCCCGACTTCCTTTCGTTGGTTGGGTGGACCTCACATTGGATAAGAATTGAAAAATGATCAGATCTACGCACCTCCAAATTAGAGACCTTAGAATTCGAAAAATGATTTCTCCAGTCTACATTCGCATAAGCCCGATCCAAACGCCCTCATGTAGTCTTAGCCATGATATACCGACTACACCATGTAAACGCCCGACCCACAAAACCGAAATCAATATCCCCCATTTATTGAAGTGTATGATAGAACTTCGGCATGAGAGTTAATGGTCTAGGATTACCACTCATCATTTCATCTTGAGATAAGAGTTCATTAAAATCCCCTCAACGAAGTCAATGTTTTATAAAAATTCCCTTTAGTGTTCGCAGCAATTGCCAAGTCTTGTCTCTATTAGATGCGTTACATTTTCCATAAAACCCCGTGAACCTCCATTCCTCTGTCTCATTCTTCAAAACCATAAGATCAATATGATTTCTTCATAGACTTAAAAGACGAACATCAACTCTTTTATCCGAAAGAAGTGCAAGCCCACAGGAAAGACCTTGAACATCGACAAATACCCCCAAACATACCCAATTTATTCTTCAAAATATCTATCTTCTTCCCATTACACTTTGTTTCCATTAAGAAGATAAGAGAAGGGTGATGTAGAGCGACTAATTGTCGCAATTCTCGTACTTTCCAAGGGGATCCCAATCCCTGATAGTTCCAACATAAGACATTCATTGGTTTTGGCGGGGTTATATAGCAGCCTCCGCCAACAAAACTTTCTCCTAGTCAAGTATGCTAAGACCCACCACCGCTTTCTTTCTACTCCCGTGAACCCCATACTCAGAACTAACAATGCTCTTACTCAAAACCTTCACCCTACTCCCACTCGCTATCCCTTCCCCTGTGTACAACCCTTCGACTTCAAATTCATTTTTCTTTGAGTCCTTTTATTTTGTGCAGTCGAGGTAAATGGAACAATAACCATTGGAATTGGTTCCTCAAGTTTCTTTGATTTGTTAGAAATATACATAAGCACCAATTCATTTCTATCAATTGGTTCACGTGATTCCCATGCAACACATCCATAGAGTCCCTTCCATCATGACAATTCTCTAATTATTCTCGATCCTTCACCCCATTAACTCTACGATCATCCTCTCCAATTCCATGTGGCCCACCTCTACCCATGTTCAAATTAGACACCTGCTCCAAATTAATCCCAATAATCGAAGACTAATCATGTATAACCCGCCCATTTCCGCTTAATAAATTTAGTCTCTCAGCATTTCGCTCTCCTCTGGAATTACCCGCATGCTACTGTTGCCCCCATTCATGACTTGAAATCTACAAATTGTCACACTGAACCTCAGATCGAACACTCATAAACAACCCCTCATTACCATTATTACTCGATGATCGGTATGACGTGTGCTCTGAGCTTGATTATGTGTCACTATATGAATTTGCATGATCACGACGTGATGATCCCATATCACGAAACCAACGTGAACCTCCTACTCTATACGTCGACTCTCTAAGCCACAAACTGTACATAGTCTGTTTAGGCAGTAAGTTATTCATCCCCGACTCATATCTTTTCTCACATTCTTTGCCTATGTGCCTGATAATACCACAAAGGTAACAATAATTGGGTAGTTGATGGGTGTAATTTTAAGTGTAATAATATAGAATATAAGTTAACACAAGAATTTTACACCTAAATCCCACTTTGTCGCAAGTGCACGAATTAAGTAATAATAAAATGGTAACTATAGTTACGAACCAAGTATCGTATCCCAAGAGAGTGGTGGATGAATCTAAAAATCACATAAATGCAAAACACTAACAATTGTCACGATATTTTCTCTTGTGTTTGCAGATCTAATTGAATATTTGTGAATTATTTGAATGCTTTCTATACTAAAGATGCTTTGAATGCTTTTTGTGCTAAGAATACTTAATATAAGATGCATTGAAAATTAATCTAAGAATGCAGAAATCGTAATTAAATATCTTTTTGATTTTTATTATTGAGTGCAAGACACAATTAAAGCAATTAAAAAAATTAAACTATTAAACTAATGAAAGCAATTTTTCCTTTTTTTTTTGGTAAGCAAAAGGCAAGTTTTATTAAATTAGATGACACAAAACACAAATGAAAGTAAGCAATTAAACTAAGAATGGTGGAAGAAAGATTGATTAACTAACTTAACTAAACCGAAGAACAAAATTTAATGATTGATTGATTGTAGTTGTAAACAATAATTGGAATGATTCTTTAGAGGTCGGATTTCACAATGATTTAATCACAATAGTTCATAGACAAACTACTTATATCTACTTACAATACTTGATAGTTGTTTGATGTTTGTATGTCCAATAGATTTGTGACATTTGGCTGGAGTTATCCCAACCATACACCTATGAGTCTCTAATAACCTACAGTGTTAACGTATCAACCCAGTTGTCAGTTATTTTAGAAGAGATATTAAATCTGCAATCCAATTAACTCATCTGAATCGTGTTAACAAGACGTACATAGTCAAGATTGATCTAATGTGATCTCAATGTTGCGCATCAGTTGCTTTCACAAATCAAAAGTCACAAATTGCGTGCACACACACACACACACACACACACACACACACACATATATATATATATAGTTGGACGAATTATTTTTTCTACCCCTCAACTCTTTTTAAAAAAAAACTTAAATGACCTTCTTGGTTCGGGCGGACTAAAAAAGCCCCATATCTTTTAATTTTTCTATCAAAAATGAACAAAATGTCTTATTCGGGCCAAATTGCTTACGTGGAGATCCAGTCAAGAAATCGCTCGTCCTAGTCAAAAAATCTCCCGCCACGTCAATTATTTTCACCCAAAAATGTTTTTACTTCACCACTTTAAAATTATAAAAAAATATTAAAAATAAAAGAAAAAGGTCATTTTCTTTTCCCCCACATCCCCCCCCCCCTTCTTTCACCACCACCACCAACAACAATGGCATGAAGATTTCCCTCTGCCGCCATTAAATCTCGTCGATCTCCTCTCATCCTTTTCATCATCACTCTCTTCTTCATCTCACTCAACCTCAAAATCAACAACAACCTCACCGATCAAATCTCCTCTCATCTCGTCGATCCGTCATAGCTCGTACTCAATGTGTTTCAAAAAAATAAAAAATCGGTCGTACACACTATCATTCATGTTCAACACGCTATTGGTTTCAGTTTCTGTTCCGTACAAAAGAGTATTCAAAGATTTTTTTCGTGATTGAAGTTTGAATATTTGATTAGGTGGTGGTGGGTTAGGTGTGGGTGGGTATAGGAGAGCGGGGTTACGGGAAAGAAGAAGATGAGTGCATTTGTTTTATGAATATTTTTCCTTTTTTGGTACTTTAAGAAACGTTTTTTTGGGTGAAAATAGTTACGTGGCGGGGGAGTTTTTTTTCAAGGCAATGCTTTTATTGACTGGATCGACACGTAAGCGATTTAGCCTGAATAAGACGAATTGAGCACTTTTTGTAAAAACATTAAAAGTCATGGGGCATTTTTAGTCGGCTCGAACCAAAAAGGGCATTTAAGATTTTGAAACAAAGTTAAAGGGCAGAAAAAATAATTCGTCCATATATATATATATATATATATATATATATATATAACTATCCTTAGCATTTTATACTCTGGGCAGTGCTTCTGCGTTATCCCAGCGAGAGTAAGGTTAGTCACACAACATAAGTAACTATTCAATCTAGACATTCAAGATCATCAAACACACATCAAGTAAAGCAAATAAACATATTCATCAATCAGAGTTACTTCCCTATTCTAAACAACGAGTAGGTTAGCTCCTCAAAATCCTGATTTCAACAATCAATAATGAAGTAAATATCATAGACAAAGTAAAGAGATCAAAAAAGCTTCTCAGATCCAGTGGAATGTTGTTTCTTGACCATCTTCTTACTCCTTTTTGCTATATTCTTCCTCACAAACTATTTTCTCTCAAAACAATCTCAACTAGACTAGAACAAGAATTTGATGGTGTTTTTCTCTCTTGTGCAAACTCTCAGGGTTTCTTTGTTGGAAAGTGATTGAAAGTGTGTGTAAGTCGGTACCCTAGCTGCTAAACGTAGCCTGCTATTTATAATTTTTCTCTGCTCTGGGCTGCGTCTTAGGGTTTCTGACTTTTGGCCCAAATCCGGCTTGATCACGCGCCACCCGCGCGATGCGCCATCTGATCGCACGCCACCCGCCACCCCCACGATGAGCCATCTGATCGTGTGCCACACGCACGATGCATTGTTGGTCGCACGACCTTCTTATTTCCTCCATGCGGTCTCCTTGTATTTTCCTTTTCAATCGCGCTATGTTCGGTATTTCGCCTTAATGTAGTGTCGTAGCGCTTCCGTAGTGCCTGAACATCGCGAAATAGTGTCTTGCCTAATTGTTTCCCAAAACATCAATTTTTGGCATTATTCAACATCGTTTTATCTTGACTCCATAAATTCCTAAGAATTCCTAAAACAATGATAAAACAAGTAAATATTCTATCATAAGTATTCAAAAGCATAAGCAAACAAATACTTAAATCACGTTAAATAAACGTTTATCAAATACTCCCAAACTTAAACATGTGATTGTTCTCAAGTTAACTCACTTAACTGACTCGATCTAAATTAGAATGTAATCATTGACATTCCAGCATGCATAAGCAAAAATTCTCAAAATACAACCTATGGTTAAAATAAGAGATGAGATGGAATAAATGAACAGGAGTACATCAAGTTTAATACAGTCATCTTCACATTCGTTTTATGTGCTCTAGTAGTGTGTGATACTATTGTTGATGCATAAGAGTTATGTTCATGTTCCAAACTTATAAAACCATAGTCTTAACATATAATCACTTCACTTTTCACTCTTTACTCTTCTATTACCACTGACTCAAGTAGATTTCATATGTTGAGGATGATTTAGGACTTCGTAAGCTTGTAGTGTTAGGCTCGGGTGTGGGCTATAATGAAAAAAGTCATATATGAGTTCTAGAGATGTATGTAGTAAACCACTCATATATTACTCTTTCATCTTTTGTTTGTGCCTTCTTCATTGGCATATTTTCATTTGGGTTTTCATTTGTGCAAGTATCAAAACATCCTATACTAATGATTTTTCGAGAAATACCCCTAAACGTAAAGTTTTTGCACTAGTTATTTGTGTTCTCTATTATGTTCACCCTTTTTTTCTATTTAGATTTTTTCTTTTAGCTCATGCTTTTTCTTTGAGCTCCAACCTTATTCCTCATTCATTCACTATATCCATCTCTAGAAATGGGTAGGTGGTATGCCATAATTACGACACCTCCAAAATACAAGATCATCTTGGAAAAACTCAGAATAAATGGACTAAAAGGCAATTTCCTCCCAATCTGTTTAGACACCCGAGATGCCCAGTCAACGCGACCCTTAGGACATTATCATTGACCTCGAGAAAGCTGTCTGTTATGGGAAAAATACCAGACACAACTCGTGGCATGGCACGTCGGTCAAACAGGGCCACGTCGGTCTAACCGATATGATACGGTTGACCGTATGCCACGTCAGTCAAATAGGGCCACGTCGGTTAAACCGACGTGATACGGTTGACCACGGTCAAGTTTGACGTGCCAGGGAACGTCAGTCAAATCCAACGTGTCGTGGAACATCGGTCAAATCCAACGTGCCACGTTGGTCATCCGGACCATGCCGGCGTCCGACATGGTGTGGTGCTGGTACACCAGTCCTATAGTACACCCCTTTCTCTTCTCCACCTTTAGTGTGTATGGCCATGGTCTATGATGCCTTATCCTTCCCCATTTTCTATGAATACCACCTCACTTCTTCATTTGAAGGGTAGCTCACTTGGAAGCTTGGGTGATCTGACTTCTCTCTAGAACTCTAGTGAGAGAAAGCACGTCAAGCATTCTACGTCAATAGTTTTGGTGCGTCAAGAATTTCACGTCAACATGTTTGGCTCGTCGACCAGTGGCACGTTAACATGTTTGGCACGTTAATCGTGGCACTTCAAGCATTCCACATCAACACTTTTGGCATGTCAACAAAAGTACGTCAACCAAAATACTTAGAGTATTTCTCCTTCACTTTTCCACAGACATTAAAATGGAGTTAAGTACGAGAAAGCTTTGACCCCGTATTTGACCACTTCGTGGTGCATATCGCTCGAGGTCCAACCTCGAGCCTCCAGGGCTCGATGAATTGCAACGCTGTTAGGCTATCAAAATGATCTCCAATCTTGATAAACCCAAACAAGGGTCAATACTTCGGCCACTCAGGCCTCGTCTACGAAACATACATCCCGAGGGATTGTCCAAATTGAGCCTAAGGGCCATTACAATGCATAAAGCTTTTGAGCTCGCATTACATCAACTAAGACCCCCCGCGAGCATAATCCAATAATGAACTACATCTAGCTTGATTCTTTCTTCTCATAGTGATATGTAGTCAGCTCAACCCTACGTTGAGCCCAATCGCAAGAATACAACACCCGCATCCTTCCCTAGAATATATGTTACTTTCTTATATAAATTGTTTACTTCTAACCATTATGTCTTTAGTGCAAGTTTCCATCGAACCAAAAGCACTTCTTGTGTTTCCTATAATAGGCAAGAGGGTCTGGTGGTGAGGTAATCTCGAGACTAGCAAAACACCCTGCGTCAGAGGCGCCGTCTGTGAGAAACCACTAGACGCACTATCTGAACGACATCATGGTTACAACACGTAGATAACCTACTACTACATAGAACCAATCTCTGACTCGCTCCAACACGGCTTCATAAGCGGCAACTTAGCATCAACAACCACAGGAAATTGATCAAGCCGCTAATGCTCAAGTCGGAAACAACTCGTCAACTAGTGCACTACCACTTTCTCCTACGCAGTTTAATCAACTGCTGAATATGGTTAGGCAACACTTGACTGCAAATCTGGTGCCACAACCTCCGATTCATGTTCCAAACTTAGGTCAGACTGACAACTAATCCCAAGGTTCAACCAAGGGACATGTATGTGAAAGGAAAACTACTACTATTACAGTACCTACCGAGGATCACAGACACCCATGCGGTAGGAGCGCTCAACCCTCACTCTCTCCATCATGTTCCGCTACATCTAGAGCGTGCATTAGATCACAAAATGACTGTGGATACGAGAGACAAGGTCAACAACATGCAGGAGGCTGAAACATTTACTCGAAGAAAGAATAGAAGGAGATCCCTCTAAACTCACTCCTCCCGACCTCACTAGAAGGACTCTACGGGCAGTCGATGAATTCATTGATGAGGCTTATCCATTCTCACCAAATATGCAAGGAATAGTGCTTGGTCGAGGCCGTGAAATCCCAAAGATGTCGACCTGTGATGGCAAATGGGACCCTAGTGATCACTTGCATCCCCTAGATAGAATGCTCAACTTGGGAGGCTAATCAAAAGGCATACAAGCACGTTTTTTCTCTATTACTCTCGTTGATGCATCTTAAGATTGGTTTTCAAGAAATCCACCACTTTCGGTAAATACATATGATTAGCTAAGAACAATTTTCAAATCAGCATTTGCTACATAGAAGCGGACACAGTTGACACAAGAATACTTGAAGACTATCATACAAGGCAACGATAGTCAACCAGAGACTACATCAGATGGTTCAATACCGAGATGCTGCAAGTTGAAATTCCCTCCACTCAGAGCGTTGCAAATATCTTATTCAACACCTTGAGAAATAGATTGCTAGCTAATGAGCTTTTGAGGCAGAAATCGTAGACCATCGAACAAATTAACATGATTGCTCAATGCGATATGGAAATTGAGGAGCAAAACAAGATGAGAAGTGTCTAAAGCAACAATACTCAATACAAGCAGAAGGACTCACATCGCATCAATAGAAATGATAAAAGTGGTACAAAGCTCGGATGATCTCCTCCGAGAGAAAAACTCTCGATTACCACCAGCATGAGCAACATCTACAATGTTGCTAAAAATCAAAACCTCCTCAATACTCCAAGAAAGATCCGAGAAATGAAGGAAACACGTAAATCAAAGTTCTACTGCAAGTATCACTAGCAACACGACCACACCATAATAATTTTGGCGTCGCTAAAGAGAGTCTTGAAGGTTTGCATGATATTTGCGTTGCTAGATCAAAGGTGTAATATCTTCCAGATGCCATGTTCTTCTACAAAGATATAAAAGAAAAATATTTTTTTCTTTTAAAAGAATAGATAGAGAAATAGAGAAGATACAGTCTTATGAATTCTGAGAGATATTAGAATTATAAAAGTGACTAGAGCTATGTATAAAAGAGTTGTTAAAAAAATCGAGAACTTTTATTGAGTTGCATAACTCTCATATTCTAAATTCTGCATATCTCTTGTTGCCTTTGAAACTGAGAAACGTGTTCGGTAGAAAATCTTTAGGCGCGACTTGGAGGTTGCGCATGACAGACACGGTGACATGTTGACAGCGGTGTGGAACGCGTTGTATTTTCGAACTATGGCGCTACGAAGATCAGAACGCGATTATGGCCGTGTGTGTGAGGCACGATGTGAACAGTGGTGGCGTCTCGTCGCGCCTGATACTGGAAAAATCTGCTCTGCATGCTTTGGACGACAAGAGAAAAAATGAGAGGATATTTAATGATGCATATCCTAAAATTATAATTAAATCCTCATATTAGCGGAAACCCGAGCAATAACATGAAGCATCCCGAGGTCGGAGAGTAGGCTCTTGCAACATACCCGACGACCACGCCAATGGGAAGGCATTGGGTTGCGCCCTCGGGCCACACCCGATCCTCTCCTAACTGGCAGCATCGAAGTGGCCACTTCCCTTAGTGACACTCGATTGCTCCTCTTCACTCGGAGGACGAATCAAAGTAAGTCGTAGATGTCTACTCTCCAAGATCTACCTCCTACTCATGGGTAACGCCCGTTATGCTCATCTCAGCAGGTTCACGAGCCCTGAGGTCATACCCACACCTCTCCTCTGAGTCTTGCTTTTGGGACCATCACCAAACATACATTTTACAAGCCTACCCCGATGACTCTAAACAATTTCATATAACTATCTTTTGGAACGATCCATACGGATAAACTTCTGAGGGTCTCCGACCCACCCCAAATAGACATCACTTTAATACTTAAAGAAATATATCACTAAACTTTCTACATGCATAAATATATTTTCTTGATTCTTAACGGGTATGAGAAGGGAAGCAGTACTAACTAAAGAGAGGCTAGAAAAGGGGATCGTGTATGTACAAACCCCGAGAGAGCCAACCCTTAACTACCCGGTATAAATAAGGAAGAGACTAAAACTGGTTGGTTACCCCGAAAAAAGCCAAGCTATTGGACCCAAAGAAACGACTCCAATTAGTTTTAGTGTGCAAAAGACAATTATTGAGTCAGAAAAGTCACCCCCGATTGGCTCTACTAACCGAAGATAACTAATGATGTAAAAGAAGCCTAGTTTTTTTTCAAATTCTTTACTACATATACCGTTACCAATTAGAATAGTTACTTAGATATAATATATATTCATGATATATGATATATAAACCATGTATAGGAGATAAAATGATAGAATCGGAAGATTTTGTTTGATCTTATAATCTTATCACAAAAAGGAAAGAGTATCATCTTCCACAAATTAAGCTAACTTTTTCAATTAGTTTCTAACACAACAAGATTCAGGGGTCTTTAGGGACCGCACCTAAAGACCCCTGGGCGGTCCCTAAAGACCTTTAGGGACCGCCCAGTAGTCACCAAAAGGAGGTCGTGGATACCCTTGGTCCCCCACCCTTTGGCGACCGCCTTGCGGTCGCGGGGACCACTTTCAGCGACCGCAAATAAAGGGACCGCCCGATTTATGGGGACCGCCCGGCGGTCCCTAAAAGTATATGGACTTTTAGGGACCGCCAAACGGTCCCCAATAATATTCATAGATGGGGACCACTCAACGGCCCCTAAAAGTCTGCGGCAGAAAAAAAAACCCAATAATATTCCAAAAATTTACCGGAATATTATTGGGTTTTTTGTATAAATTGCGTGTAGATATGTGCAACAAACATTTACAAGAATAAAAACAAACAAAATAATGATAAAAATGTAAAATGAAATAAAAGTCAACAAAATAAAAAAAAGAAAATAATGAAATAAAATTAAAATAAATGATAGTTATAAAAATAAACCAAAAACAATGAAAAAGAAGAAGAAAAAGAAATGAAGAACATATTGTTGGTGTTTTCTTAGCATTTGTTAAAAGAAAAGAGAAGAAAAGTTGTGCTTTGGGATTTGAAGAAAAAAGGAAAGAGTGTTTGTTTATATTTGGTAAAAGAAAGAAGAAACGAAAGTTTTTGTTGGATGATTTTTATTTTTGGGATTTAGGAAGAGAAAAATTAGAAGAGAAATTTTAGAGTTTGGTGTTTTTGAAGTATGTTGAAAAACTGGATAGGAGAGTGGTGGTATATATAGTATTGAGGGTGAAAATTTTGAGTTTTCAGAAATTTCAAATTCCCCCCTCCCCCATTCCCGCCTATTTCACTGCAGCGGTCCCTAAAGATATTTAGTGATCGCCCAGCGGTCCCTAAAGGTGGTATTAGGGACCGCCAGGCGATCCCTAATAATATTCATACTTTGTTTTTTGATTTTATGGAATGATCTCCGTGTATTTTTGATTTTTAGCAACAAAATTTAATATAATATGTCAATTGAAGTAACAAGTGATTATAAAACTACTACTTTCGTTCTTTAATAGTAGATTGAATGAGATTGAGAGATTTTTTAACGTTGAACCTATTATACGTTATACGTAGACTTAATCATCAAATGTTGTTTCAATTTGCATGAAACCTTGTAATTGTGTTCTCTTAACTATTATTAGGATATATATCAACTAAACAAACAACGCGGCACCATAATCGTTCCGTAAAATCAAAAAAAAAAGAGGTATAAATATTATTAGGGACCGCCAGGCGGTCCCTAAAACCACCTTTAGGGACCGCCGGGCGGTCCCTAAAGATACTTGGTGACCGCCAGGCGGTCCCTAATAATATTCATACTTGTTTTTTGATTTTATGGAATGATCTCCGTGTGTTTTTGATTTTTAGCAACAAAATTTATTATAACATGTCAATTGAAGTAGCAAATGATTATAAAACTACTAATGTCGTTCTTTAATAGCAGATTGAATGAGATTGGGGGAGTTTTTAACGTTGAACCTATTATACGTTATACGTACACTTAATCATCACATGTTGTTTCAATTTCCATTAAACCTTGTAATTTTGTTCTCTTAACTATTATTAGGATATCTATTAACTAAACAAACCACGCGGCACCATAATTGTTCCGTAAAAAAAAAAAAAAACATGTATGAATATTATTAAGAACCGCCTGACGGTCCCTAAAGTGGCTTTAGGGACCGTCGGGCGGTCCCTAAAGATATTTGGTGACCGCCCGACGGTCCCTAAAGGTGGTTTCTTGCGGTCCCTAATAATATTCATATTTGTTTTTATTTTATGGAACGATTTCCATGTGTTTTTGGTTTTTAGCAACAAAACTCATTATAACATGTCAATTGAAGTAACAAACAATCATAAAACTACTAATTTAGTTATTTAATAGTAGATTGAATGAGATTGAGAAAGTTTTTAACGTTGAACCTATTCTACGTTATACGTACACTTCATCATCCTATGTTGTTTCAATTTGTATGAAACCTTGTAATTTTGTTCTCTTAACTATTATTAGGATATTTATCAACTAAACAAACAACGCGGCACCATAATTGTTCCGTAAAATTAAAAAACACGTATGAATATTATTAGAGACCCCCCGGCGGTCCTAAAGTCACTTTTAGGGACCGCAGGGCGGTCCCTAAAGATAATTGATGACCGCCCGGCGGTCCCTAAAGGTGGTATTAGGGACCGTAAGGCGGTCCCTAATAATATTCATACTTTTTTTTTTAATTTTATGGAACGATTTCCATGTGTTTTTTATTTTTAGCAACAAAATCATTATAACATGTCAATTGAAGTAACAAACGATCATAAATCTACTAATTTAGTTATTTAATAGTAGATTGAATGAGATTGAGAAAGTTTTTAACGTTGAACATATTCTATGTTATACGTACACTTAGTCATCCTATGTTGTTTCAATTTGTATGAAACCTTGTAATTTTGTTCTCTTAACTATTATTAGGATATTTATCAACTAAACAAACAACGCGGCGCCTTAATTGTTCCATAAAAAAAAGTATGAATATTATTAGGGACCGCCCGGTGGTCCCTAAAGGTGGTATTAGGGACCGCCCGGCAGTCCCTAATAATATTCATATTTTGTTTTTGTGATTTTATGGAACTATTTCGTTTGTTATTTCAATTGACATGTTATAATGAGTTTTGTTGCTAAAAATAAAAAACACATGTAAATCGTTTCATAAAATAAGAAATAAAAGGTATGAATATTATTAGGGACCGCCAGGTGGTCCCTAAAACTACTTTTAGGGACTGCCTGGCGGTCCCTAAACCCCATTTTGGGTTGGGGACCGCTGGGCAATCCCCGTTGCTCCGGGCGGTCACCAAATCGCGAAACCCCCCCAAATCTTGTAGTGTAATTTCAGGTAAAGTCATATCCAATTAGAGAGAAATCATACATATAAACCCACGCACCCTTTTCTATATTTGAATTTTTTTTCTTTGAAAAATATATAAATGCGATATTTAATTTACTAATAAAAAGTTGAATTTTTGATATCCTCATGTTGGATCATAATTCAATAATTGTAATATTTATGTATTGGTTTGTAGCATGAATAGCAATTATCAATACTATATCGAATAATTTTAAATTTAATTATACTTTTAAGAGTGCAATCATGAGCAACGTAACATTGGACGCTCATTTTCAGCTATGAAAAATGTGAAGAGAATACCGCAAAGTTCTTATATAGATGTTTATTGATATTTTGAAGAAACAAATTTGATCAAAGTTTTAACGGTAATTATGAGTTTGCTCTCATGAAAGTAGAACACTAATAACTGTATTTTTTTTCTTTTGTACTTTCGTATAATTCCCCTCCCCCTCCCTCCAAACCTCAAATTCCTGGATCCGCCCCTATCCACAATAATAAGATTTTTCAGCAACACTTTTGCATTAGCTTTTGGCAGAAAAGGATACTTGTTTTCAACATCCTCGAACTTTAGCCTTAGTGCTTTTGGCAACACCTCTCTTCCCAATTATATTCTCCAACTTGTAGCCCTCTCTTATTCAAGCAATAATAAAAATACTGCTCTGTCTCTCAAGTTCGGGATCAGTGTCTCTAAAAAACTCACTTGATCTGTATCCCAAAATTACCCTCCCTAGGGTATCACAGATGACATTGCATCATCAAATGGCACCGTCTGTGGGAATGCTAACCAGCAAGTGTTGGGTATAGTGTCTGATAGGGTAATTCCCGTATTGGGTCAGCCCGCTCCGATTACATGGGTCAAGCCTATCATGAATCAGCCCATGTTCATTTATGTCGGGATGGCATCCCATATGAATGGTGATATCTAATATCACCTTCAATATAGTACATCTCACGTGGAAGTCACGTGTGCAGTCCCTGCATCTCGAGGTCTATATATTTGGGCTCCGCTAATCAATGTAAGCTTTATTAATTACATACATTGTTCACTCGATATCGAATATATGCCCGATATCATTCCCGATATCACATTCGACATACAATCCGATATACCCTTCCGACATATCACCGACGTCATCACCGATAACCTCCCCGACATCCACTCTCGATATGGCCACATCCTAGACATTGAAGAGGTTCGACATCACCCCTGATTCGACATCATCTTCGACATCCGACAATGCATCCACGTGTCAGGTTGAGGTGTTCCGGGCCTAAATCTACCTAGTACTAGCAATAGTGATAGGATACCTAGTTTGTAATAAATTCGTAGCCTTATTGTTGTAATACCGCACTTCGCATATGAAATACGATCTATTGTCAAATTAGTGTATTTTTTCGACGACATCCCGCTAAAACCCCACGAACAACCCTAATTCTCACATATATACAAGAGTAGTTTGCAATCTATAAGAAAACTACTTAACTAGGTAATTACAAAAGATATTGTACAAGAATAATATATACAGTCTATTAGTTCTCCATACACTTGGCGTTTAATAATTTGAGATGCAATTGTATGTTGAAATTTGTGAAATTGGGAGCTGGATCATAAAAAAAAGGCTACCAGCCCATCCAAACACAGAAAGTGAGATAACAGGATGGTAAAAGAATGAGTTTAGTAGTTATGCAAGCAAGAAGAAAGAAGGTTTATAAAAAGTAAAAAATATGGGGTACTACATCGGGAGCCGAGCGTTGTACCCAATCACTCGTTCCAAACAAAAAGAGGGGTTTATAAGAACACCCCAAAAGATTAACCTAAAGGCAATGCTCGAGATATCCAACCTACCAAGCGCCTTCCCACTAGAGCAATGACCGCCCGTGAGAGTGTAGTATCTAGAAGTCACACCCAAAATCAAAGTGTGCAATCCAAATACCTTCTCCCACATAGGGAGGCCAAGGCCTTTGTGAGAAGGGCGCACTTCCTCGAAGATGTGTACACCGCCCGTGAGAGTAAGATACTTAGAAGTCGTTCCCGATGAGGGCTTACGTAAGCATCCTCTCCCACATAGGGAGGCGTATACATTTCGAGCGAAGCCAAAGTGATCGTAACTATTACAAAAAAGAGCGTACCACAAAGCCGGGTACCTCGTAAAATAACCTAATCTATAATAGAAAAGGGCGTACAACAAATTATGACAACAAAATCTATCAAGAGGAAACAACCACTCCAAAAATCTAGCTTCAAGCTTCATGACCTCGGCTTAGGGTGTCGAAATGTAGGCCAACACATTTTGTCTTTCTCAATGAGGACCCGGACCTTGTGGCTAGCCAAAGTGCTCGGTTGACGACCGTTGATGCGAAGAATACATGCTTCATTAGCAAGTTGATCCGCCACTTGGTTGCCCTCCCTATATGTATGATGCATGGTCCCATTGACAAGGACCAATAGGGTGCGAATCTCTTCAAGTTGCCGAATGATCTTCCATGGGCCTCCTCTCTTCGCATTCACAATGGGTAAGGTGATAAGGGCATCCGTTTCAATATCCACGTCTCGCACTCCGAGAGAATGACAGTATTGGAGACCTTGGTAAATGGCCAAGAGCTCCGCTTCGACATTCGTCATAGGCTCCAAGGCAATGTGATAAGTCCAAGCACAATTCCCAAAGTGATCACGAAGAATGCCACCACCGCCGGCCATCCCGGGGTTCCCTTTAGAACTACCATCCGTGTTGAGCTTCCATCGCCCTTCCCCCGGCTTCTTCCACACAACCTCAATGGGAGGTTTTAGACGGACTCTTGCAAGTTTAATACCCCATACATCCACCACGTATTTGGAGCCTCGCCAGAGAATCTCCTCACACGGATTGATGGTGAAAAGATCAATCACATGGCGGACAACCCTATGAATAATGATTTTGGCATTCATCGGTACTCCATTGTGTCTAGCCGCATTTCTTGACGTCCAAATGTACCATAACACCAAGATAGGAACAATAATACGAATGTGACCGGGGGGGGAGGGGGGTATGACGCCTCGCCTTAATCCAATACGCAATTAAATTGTTCCAAGAAATAAAAACGGGTTGCTTGATATGGAAAGTGCGGAAAAAATAAGACCATACCTCTTGGGCAAGCGGGCTAGACCAAAAGACGTGGTCCGTAGTCTCAACATCCCGACAACAATTGCATTGTGAGATAATCTCCATCTCCAAGCGTTTAGCGATCTTTTGATCCGTAGGTAAAAGATTTTGCACATATCGCCACGCAAAGAAGGAGATATTCGGAAGGAGTAGACGATGCCAAAGGAACCTATAGATGCCGGATGGTGTATAGGGGTCACAAATGGAGCGGCGAGCGGACTTAGTAGAGAAAATCCCATTAGGATCAAGCTTCCAAAGAGGAGTATCTTTTCCTTCTTGACAAATGGGGACCTCCACCACCCGAGCCACGTCATCATCATCCAATACCTCCTCAAGTTTAACAATGTCCCATTCCCCATTGACCCAAAAGTCACTAATGCACGTGCGGGAGTTAATTTGCACTCCATCTCGGGGTCTAAGAAGGCCATCTTTCAACCATTGATCCACCCAAAAGAGGGAGGAACCATCCTTGATGTTCCAAAACATATGTTGTTGGGCTTTGGGAGCCGCTTTGGTCAATCTTCTCCATCCTCGAAAGTCCCAAGTTTTGCTACTAAAGATAGGGTCTCGCGTAGCGTACCTAGACATCATGTACTTGGCCCATAAAGAGTCTTGCAACCGAAACCTCCACCAAAGTTTAAGACCAAATGCTTCTACCAAGCAATGAAGAGAGGAAATATTAAGTCCACCCATGGCAAACGGTTTGCAAATTCTTTCCCAACTTCTCCAATGGATCTTCCTCCTTTCCTCGTTCGAGCCCCAAAGAAACCGAATAAAGATCTTTTCTAAGTGTTCGAGAACGCAAGCCGGAGGCACCATGATTTGACAAAGGTAGATCGGAATGGAGCAAAGGACGCTTTTGATGAGAGTGAGGCGGCCACCAAAATTAAGAAACTTCAATTCCCAACCACTTATAAGGCCGCGGATTTGGTCAATCCACATATCAAAGTAGGCTTGTTGCATTCGACCACGGATAATGGGGGCACCAAGATAAGTAATGGGGAACTCACCTCTCTCAAAACCCGTGAGGGCGTGGATGGCATGGACATGCGCACCATTGATCCTAGGGGATGTGATGAAGCAACTTTTGGATGCATTGATGTGTTGGCCCAAAGCATTTTCATAAAGATGTAGGAAATCCATAAGCTTGGCCATGTTGTCCAAAGATCCCTTCACAAATATAATGCAATCGTCCGCATAAGCCAAATGGGACACATCCATAACGCCCCCATTGTTGAGATAAAGATCCGGATTGCGCTCATAAAGTTGGTTAAGACCTCTAGAAAGGAATTCGGCGGCAATAATGAAAAGAGCGGGAGATATGGGGTCACCTTGACGCACTCCATGCTTAGACTCAAAGAAGCCGTGGCATGCACCATTGACAAGCACGGAGAAGAAGCATTTCTCCACGCAATTCTTAATGAGATCAATCCACTCCCGAGAGAAACCGAACTTAGTAAGGCATTGGTATAAGAACCTCCAACTCAATCTATCATAAGCTTTCTCCATATCAAGTTTCACCACAAGGTTGTGCGCATCTCTTTTTGCATTGAGATTAGAGGCCAATTCTTGTGCAAGAAGGATATTGTCACCAATAAGGCAACCTTTGACAAAACAACTTTGATTAAGAGAAATAATATTGGGTAAGAGAGAGGCTAACCGGTCATTGAGGAGTTTCGAAATGATCTTGTAACTCACGTTACAAAGACTAATCGGCCTATAGTCTTTCCATTCTTTGGGATCTTTCTTCTTCGGGATAAGTACAATGTTGGTGGCCTTGAAGATGCGAGGAAAGGTGGTGCCATGAAAGAAATCCAAAACCGCCTCAAGAATATCCTCTTTAATAATATCCCAACAAGATTGATAGAAGTGGGCATTGAAACCATCCGGGCCCGCCACACTATCCGAGCTAAGATCAAAGACAACCTCTTTAACCTCTTCAAGATTCGGGGGCCGACAAAGCCAAGTGTTGCCACTCTCGGAGATAAGGCTAGGAATGAAATCAAGATTGTGGCCCTCGTTAGTATCAATATTAGAAGTAAGGAGCTTGTCATAGTACCTCACGGCCGAGTTGCCAATCTCATCGGGGTTGTCCACCAAAAGACCATTCTCGTGAATGCGAAAGATCTTGGCCTTTGCTTGTTTCTTCTTGGCCATAGCTTGAAAGAGCCTAGTGTTGCGCTCCCCTTCAATGGCCCATTTGCATTTCGCCCGTTGTTTCCAATATTCCGATTCCATAGTGCGAGTGAGAACAAAATCGGCATAACACTTATTCACCAAGGAACGGGAAGTAGGAGTGGGATCATGGTCATGGATAATCTCGGCTTGCTTGAGAGCTTCCTCCTTATCCTTAATATTTTGAAAGATATTGCCGAAGGTGTTCCTATTCCAACTTTTGAGCTCCTTTCTCAACCGAATAAGTTTATCCCCAAGTTTGAGTAACCCCGAACAAGTAGTAGGTTGGCTCCAACACTCCTTAACTTTCCCATGAAAGTCTTTATGCTTGATCCACATGTTTTGAAACCGAAAAGCCCTCGGCTTACGAGTGAGGATCCGCTCGAAATGGATAAAGAGTGGGTTATGGTCCGAATGAAGTCTAGCCTCGTGGACGATCCGAGTGTTAGCAAAAGACGAGCTCCAATCGAAGTTGATGAGAGCACGATCAATCCGAGTACGAGTCCCATTGCTAGCCCAAGTGAAGGGGTTGCCTTCATACCCGGCGTCTTGAAGACCACAATCATCAATACAATCATGGAAGTCATCCATCTCCCCAATACTAGGCGGATTGATACCTCTTTTTTCCTCTTCCTTAAGAACAACATTGAAGTCCCCCACAACTAACCACGGCTTTTGATCATCACTTCTTCGAAGACCATCCCAAAGGGGATGTCGAAGAGCCCGAGTTTTAGCGGCATAAACAAAGGTGCATAATAAAGGGTGAGGGAGGATATGAGAAGAAATGACACAATGAACAAATTGGTCATGATCCTCTAGAACCTCAATATGCATATCACTATCACCAAAGACCCAAATCTTGTTGTTGATATTAGAGAGAGCCGAATCGTAATGGAACTTTTTCCGGAATTTATGCGCATCAAATCTAGCTTTAGGTTCAAGAAGAACAAGAACCTTAGGCTTATTACGAAGGACCAAATTCGCAACATTATCACCATTATTACGTTTACCAACTCCCCGTACGTTCCAACAAACAAATAACATCAAAAAGATGGGGGGTGAGACGTACCTTCACGAGCAAGCAAGGCCCGTTTGGCTTTCAATTTTTCCTTCTTTCTTTGGCTTTTGCTTTTCGGAGAAGGAGAGCTAGAGTCAACTCTTTTGGAGTTAGAGTTTTCAAGGTCCGATTCCTCTACTATGGTATCATTGCTCCCGTCCTCATCGTTGTCGCTCCAAAATGTCGAGGTAGGAGCTATAGGGGAAGAGGAGGTATTACATGTGAAGTAGTCTTCGTGGGATTGGAGCCTTGGTGACATGATCTTAGATTTTTTACGGATGTTGGAATCCGAGAGTCTAGCACCGTCATCGTTATCATCCCTAAGAATCCTATCCTCGGCATCCTTCTCGCAAGCTTTCCTTTCCACTTCCTCATTGCTCAAAGTAGTGTCATCAACCTCTTTAGTAAGCTCCTTATGACCTTGCGTTTCCTCTTTGCTCTCCATGATGACTTTTAAAGTGTTATCACTCAAATCTTTGCTAAAATCATTTCCTTCTTCATTGGTGGGGGTTTCCATAGCTTTTTCCTTTCTTTTCTCCATGATGGCTTCTTGATCAAGAATGTGATAAGGGTTCGGATCACCTCTATTAAGAAGTTTCTTCGGGGGTACGTTAGTAACATGAGATGTAGGATGAGAGGCATTCTTTCGACTCTTCTCCTTCCACACAAAGGAAGAAGAAACTTGTTGCTTCGATCCATGGTTGTCGTCCACTTTATCAACCTCCTCTTTAGCTTTTTCCATGTCGCACTCCTCAAGCCTATGTCCAACTCTTTGGCACTTACGACAATAGTTAGGAAGGTTTTCATAGACCACCTTTTGCTTGACGATGTTCACTTTTCCGTGCACATCCTCCACTCCCCATTCTATAACTTCCTTAAGTGGTTCAAGGAGATTCACTTCAACACATATCCGAGGGTAGTCGGGACGAGACATGGTTGCCGCTCCTTCATCAAGACGTAATGGTCTTCCAAGGTTGTTACCAATATTCATAAGGGCACTTCTTTCACAAAAGCGCATATTCAAGTTTGGGAGGCCAATCCAAACGGGAGCAATAGGAGGCTCAAGCTCGGGATCAAAGTCCGGCGTCCATTTGTAGATGGATCCATTTAGGTCGAGGAACCGAAGATTCTTTTTCAACCATAGCCGTGTGTAGTCCTCTTCCATAGTCAATTTGAGCATCACATGTCGCGGACCTATAGGTCCAAGAGTGTACGAGCCCTTGAGCTTAAGCTTAGCCATTTTGTTATGAATGTAGATGTAGCTCGGCTTGAGAAGATTGAAACGAAGAATAAGGACTAGTTTAAGCCTTTCATCAAGAGCTTTCACCTCCTCTTTTTTGAAGACAAGCATGTGTCTACCGTTAACAAATCGAGGTTCCATTGTCTTGAGGGTTGGATCGTCTACAAGAGATCGATTGATATCATAGAGCCTTGTGGGAGCGGCCGCTTGAGCATAAGAAGCTCGTCGGATCGGGGGACGCACTTGAAAAGGACGAGGGTTGTCCGGCGCCAAATTCACCTTCTTATCAAAAGTAGGTGGCGCAAAAGAAGATGGTGGAGCTAACAATGGCTTATGCAAGCAAGGGTTGCCTGGGCTAGCCTGAGGGAGACCCACTTTAACAAATGGACCTGCTGCCCTCATCGAATTCCAAACCGGATCTGATATGTATTACCGTGATCTCAAATTTATGTTATCAGCACAGTATAGTACCTACTATGCATAAAGAAAGATTTTGATCCAACGTTTTAAGTAATTTTCAAGTTTGCTCTTCAATTTATGTACAGAATGTCAAGGGTAAAAACAATTTAATAAATGGCATCAAATAACTAAAAATTTATGAATGTGAAAAGCTAAAATACAATAGTTAAATTTTGATATTAGTTAAGTAGTTATTACGAACATTTACTATAAAAAAATAAGAGCTCAACAATCAGTTAAAGAGAAAGAAAAGAAAATTGCACGTGAGCCCACTTGCACACAAGTTCTAGTGTATATTAAGTATTCGTGGCAACCTAAAATAAGAAACAAAACTTGTTTTACTATATTATAAAAATTGCACCACAATCTTTCTAAAAAAATATTATGAAAAAAAATCACTTACCCTGAAGTTTGACCCCGGTTTCATTTTTTCACTCACCCCTAATTATATGGATAAATACCAAATGGGCCTGTCCAGTCATATTGGGGATTTACACTCGATGTTGTGTCTCATATTGAATATCTACATTCAATATGGTACAGGTTCACTGCAAATCTCGAGAACGGACCCCACCCCCGAGATCTATATATAGGTCTGGTCCGCAATTCAAGGCACACTCATTAATTACTAAACATTGTTCACACAACATATCGAACATATTCTTTTGATATCTATGCACATTTCGATATATCACTTTACCCGACATACATCAACCCCCGATATGGAGTCCATCTTCGATATCTCCTAAGTTCAACATCAACACAACACCTGATATCCCCTTTATCCCCGATATCGGGTATCTTCGACATACTAGTCCACTTTCGACATCATTTAGTATTCGATATCCGGAGAAGATTCAACGTCTGCCAGAGGCATCCCAAGTGTCGCTTTTGGTGTTTCGGACAAAGTCAACCTAGAGGCTAGCATTAGCGATAGTTGACATAGTTTGTATTAGGTCAAAAGCTATTTCTGAAATCTTTGTACTAGTTTGTAAGTTATGGCCTTGTACCAAATTATTGGCGTCGTCTGTGGGAACACCACATTCCTAGACAAGGACATTAGGATGCAACGGATGACTAGATCGCAATCTCAAAAGGGAACAATGGAAAATTTGACCGCTGAAAATGTTGCAATTGGGGGACCGCTTCCGGACCGGACTGTTGAGCAACGGCACAGGTCCCACCTCCTCTTGGGCTCCAGCATCGGCTCTCGCATCTGCTGTACCCGTTGTTCTACCACCAGAACTGATCTCTCAGATCAATGCTATTGTTCTAGCAATCGTGATTGTCCGCACTGCCCCGTCAACAGGTGCTTCATGTTGGAACTTTACCACCGTGTCATCAAGAGTCTAGGACGAGGGGCCCAGTCAAGAGGACCAGGGGTCAACACCGAGAGGATGAGGCCAAGTCCAAGAGGGATCACCTGGTTTCCCGAGTGTCAGTGGAGAGAGTCCTCAACCCTAGAGTAGAGATAAGGAAGATAGTGAGAAGAATGGAAAAACTGAACCAGGAAAGGGAGGAAGTGCACCGCAGACTCGTCCAAGCCTCGGGTCACTGTAGGCTTACGCCCTTTTGTGATGAGATTGAGGCCGAAGCATTGGATAGGGGGGAAAAGATCTCGCAACTCAAGACTTATGATGGAAAAAGTGATCTACGTGAACACCTCTTTTATGTAGATGGAATACTAGCTCTACATGGATTTTCTGATAATGTGCAGGCACGCATATTTTCTACAACCTTGTATGGCGCGACACCAGAATGGTTCACGAGGATACTCGTGGGCTTGATAACAAGCTACGAGCAACTAAGAAAGAGGTCTGAGAGTCAATTCTAGAGGTAGAAGAGGATGCATACCAATCTGAACCACTTAAACCTAGTCAAGTAGGATGAGAAGGAAAGCCTTGAGGACTTTATGAAAAGTTTCAATGAGTATTTACTGAAAATGGATGAGCCCAAAGGGGATCAGGTGGCTCTCATTCTCTTTAATGCAACGCAACATAAAACATTTGGTGCTGATCTTCTTAAGAAGAACCTTGCGACTATAAATCAGATCAATGCATTGGCATATCATATTGTTTTCCACGATAAGATGATGGCACGAAGCAAGCACCGCATCAGACACATATCCGCCTCAAGGGAAAGGAAGGATGGAACAGGGATAGGAATGACCGCGGTAGAGATAAATCTCCTAGGAGATACACCCCCTTGAATAGGGATATTCTGACTGTATTCTTCGTGGCTCAGAGAAAGGGATAGCTCAATCAACCGAGAAAATTGAGAGAGACCCCAGAGACTAAATACTCAAAGAAATATTGCGAGTACCATCGCCATGGTGGGCAGAATATAGAAGACTGCAAGGATCTAAAGGATGAGATATAGAGGCTCATCCGTGAAGGGAAGTTTATAGAATACGTCAGTCACTTGAAGGACTCATGAGAGTAGGAAAACAAGAACATATCTTGTTCCTCGCGAAAGGATAAACACAAGGCCATTGAGGCTCCAAGAGAACATGGGCACGAAGTTGTAAATGCACCAATAAGGGGGATGATAACAATAATCAACGGAGGTCCACCGTGAGTAGATTCTACCAATGGACGTAAAAAGATCACGCGGGTGATGGTGGACGACATATATGTGGGTTTCACAACCCTACTTGAGCTAGAGGAGCTACTTGAGGAGAAGATCACCTTTACGAAGATATATCTGATGCAACTAACTCCGCAAGCTATTCACTCAGGTAATCTTAATTGCTCGCTTGTTGTTAAACTAGATATTGCTAAGTATGGGGTCTAGAAAGTTTTAATCGATAACGGAAGCTCAACAAATGTAATATTTGCCTACTCCTTGGAGAAGAAGGCACTGGGCCATAATGTGATTGAGAATGTCAATACCCCAATCATGGGATTTGGGGTAGCTTAGGTCGCCCCTTTAGGACAAGTCACACTACCAACGTCATTTGGTGAAAAACCGTGTAGGAGGACCCTGAACGTTGAATACTTGATAGTTGACCCATCATTCGCCTACAATATGATCATAGGGTGGCCAGCTTTAAATGCGATACATGTCGTGGTATCAACATACCACAAAAAAATGAAATTCCCGATCTTCGGAGGAGTCCGTGAGTTTATAGGCAACCACAAAGAGGCATGTCTCTGCTACATCGCGTCTCTCAAGCTTCCCATGATCAATGAAGGAGGAGAACCAGGGGTTGTTGCACCTGGAGTTCAACAAATGGCGGAGTAGTCGTCTTAGAGTTACCGTTTTTTTCTAAACTTTTGCATTTTTTAATTATGTTCGATCAATTTGAATTTTCGTAAATTTCCCTATATGGGAGACCAAGTAATTAAAACAGGGGGAAGTACGCCAGTGTGATTCCCATATCACGGGATACGTAGGCGAATTGGAATCTACCCAGTTCTCAGCCGTTAACTACCATTAATCTTTATCTTGAGAATGTTATATATATATATATATATATATATATATATATATATCTTATGTTGTCAAATGTGATTGCAGGAACAAACTTATCTCCTATCCTACGAGATACAACAGAAAATACCTTAACGGGTAGCTTATATCCCATCCTACGGGAAACGACAGAAAATACCTTAACGGGTAGACTTATCTCCTATCGTACGGGATACGGCAGAAAACACCTTAACGGGTAGGCTTATCTCCTATCCTACGGGGTACGGCAGAAAATACTTAACAGGTAGACTTATCTACTATCCTAGGGGATACAATGAAAAATGATGAACTCATTTCCTAAGACGAGATACATGACAGACGATCCCTTACACAAGAATGCATACTCCCTGTCTTCCGAATGACAAAAGAACATGCATATCTATTGCAATAATAGAGAACATAATCGTATAACACTGAGATAAACTATGTAACCCAAAAGATAGTCAGAATAACGACAATTGTTGTTAAAACATCAAATATTATCCCAAAATAGGATCAAAAAATATTCAAGAAAACACAACTATCCAAAATTGACTACAAAAAAAAGAGACGCATCGCAAAATGACTCTCAGTTAGGGTACGGAGACGCGCCCTTCATGCCAATCATTACTAAGATGTCTTGGTTCAGGATATTCGCAAAGGCATCAGACTCGGAGTCCTCATCAGAATCTGAGTCCTCAAGAGGCTTCCCATCAGGGTCGCAAATCACATTCAGTTGGCTTGCACCGAACCCCTATCTAACTTTGTTTAGCATCTCATTCTGCCCCACGTTTCCTCTTTGAACTCTTCACGATCTTGCCAACCACGCCTCGCAATAAATTCCTTGTATGTGTTTCTCATCATGAATTGTGCCGAGATGTGCCGTTTAATCTCGGGCGAGGGATCCTAGGTAAAATAATAAAAATATGCTAAACCGCAAATAAAAATATATAAGAATTGAAGAATCTTAAAATGGTCCTACCTCGAATTATAGGGCTTTGAGAGCCTCGACAAGCTTCGACTAAAGGCGCGATTCTTAGCCTTCATCTCCTCTAGCTGAAGCTTGGCGGTTTCCTTGCCTTTCTCCTCAACAAAGAAGTCCTTTTTATTTTGATCAAGCTCGTACTTCAATTTCTCGTTCTCGACCCGAGAAGAAGCAAAAACTTGGTTGGCGGTATGAAGATGACTCAGAGCAAGGTTTTTCTCTGCAATCGCCCTATCAGTCATAGTCGAAACAAAGTTGGCCATCATATCTATGTTTGCCGCCATTTGCACCACTGCCTCTGCCCCTGCCTTGTCGACATCAATGTTGTTCGCCACGGTCAAACTCGTGGACAGAAACTTGCCAACCTGAGTACAATCCACATATTACATAATAAGTTAAGGAAAAACTCGACATTTGACACTACTTAACGTAGGTGAAAACTAAATAAGAAACTAATTTTACAACTTACAACTTGGAACATATGAATGCCACGTCGCACAACAGTTGCTCGATCTTGCTCCCCTAGCAGGGGAGTTCTTGCCACAACGGGGAAAGTCCTCCCTATAGCACCAACGGTCTCACTCTCACTAAACTCATAGGACTCAACATTGATGTTGGGACCTGGAGTAGAACGACCAGACGTGCGCGGGGGAGGGTCCCCCGGGAACGGCCTCTTTCGTCCCAACAAGCCTGAGCTCATGCTGGGACGAGCGGGAGTGGCTTGAGGATTGTTGGAGCTGGTTCCTATGTCGCTTAGGGGAACGTCAGTGAAATCCCCACCCTGATCACGTGTGTTGGTTGCCCTATCGCCCCCGCCTGAGAGCGGTGGCCAGTCCACCTACGAGTCTTGAGCACATTGGGGACTGCCCCATCAGCCCCACTGCCCGCCGCATAACTAGTGACCCATTTTGACGCAGCATATTGTTTCATCCTAACTTGGAAAAAAGAAAGTAACAAGTAAGTTAGACTCCTAAGATATGGCATGAGCATAGACACATGCTTAAACAAGCTAAAAAGAAATGCATTTTTAAATATATACCCAAGTTGTGAGAACCGTTATAAGGCTTGGGCCATAAGCCACCAGCTCTCACGACATCATCCTTGACCAATAGCATGTGGTCAAAATTATATTTAACTAAATTCTTCAAAAAACCCTCCCCCCTAAGTTGGAGCCTCAATGCCCGCTGGGATACCAAATCTTTTAGCCCTCGACAAAACCTTGGGCAAACAATCAAACTCCCCTGGAGTCTTTTCTTTAACGTAGAAGAATTGTTTCTTCGCCCGAGCCCCATAACTAAACTGGGTGGCAGTAAAAAATTTGTGACCAGCATTTGCTCTCACAAAATAAAACCCCTTCCCAGTCTTCTTATTCATGACTACCGAAAACAACTTCCAGAATTCATTAACACCGCATGGGGTGTTAAGAGCCTTCATCACCAAGTTGAATGCTACCAAAGCCCCAAACGAATTTGGCGACAACTGAACCAGGAAAACACCTATCATGTTACTCAACAATGTGTTGATCAGTGGATGAATAGGAAACCTCAAGTCATTGACGAAATGTTTGGCATTCTCGGTAATATGACCCACCGGAGGGGTGTGCATCCTTTCATCTTTCTCAGGAATTTTATTTTATAACCCTCCAGATCGTAATTGTCGTAGTAGTGTTTAGGTTTATACGGCTCGGTGAATACCATATATTGGTATCTCTCTCGTGTCCTATACCATTTTTCTTCACCCACCCCAGCCAAGCCATATTCGTTTTCTTCTCCAGACTCCTCGTCTGAATCCTCCTCCCCCTCCTCATGCCCATACAAATCACTGACTTATATCGTTGGGGTCCTGCATCTCATTATCACTCTGGGACATCGGTGCATACCCCAATGGCTGCAGAGGACTAGCATTGTCTCCCACTAGTTCATTCTCATGAACAGTGGTAGTAACCTCAGGAGTCGACCTAAACTCTATTGGCTCAGACATTTTTCTAGCAAGCACAAAAGATTCCTCTAAACTCAGGAGGTTAAATGAAAAGACGTACAAAGCCTACAAATTCTAAATCAGATTATGAAACCCGCCTTTGATGGCATGTGCAGTGATTGAACTATTTGCTGAGAAAACCTGAAAAGTGAGAGGTAGCCCGGTAAGCAAGTTGCTTAAAAATTTGAAAAAAATTGACTAAATACAAATAGCGCATATATACTATCTCATGTCGAAAAGGGATATCGGGTAACCCGCATTGAATTCTAGGAGGCACCGATGCCTTGATTTACTTAGTTTAAAAGCTATCATTTACAACGATACCTCCTAAACTGGGGGACTACATGATGTGGATAAATACCAAATGGGCCAACCCAACTGATTTACTAGACTAAGCACACATTGTATCGGGGATTTACACCCGATATCATGTTTCATATCGATATATGACTTTACCTGACATACATCAACCCCCGATACGTAGTCCATCTTCGATATCTCCTAAGTTCGATATCAACACAACACCCGATGTCCTCCTTATCCCTGATATCGTGTATCTTCAACATACCAGTCCACTTTCGACATCTTTCAGTATTCGATATTTGAAGAAGATTCGATGTCTGACTGAGGCATCCCAAGTGTCGTCTTTGGTGTTCCAGATAAAGTCAACCTAGAGGCTAGCAATAACGATAGTTGGCATAGTTTGTATTAGGTCAAAGGCTATTTCTGTAATCTTTGTACTAGTTTGTAAGCTACGACCTTGTACCAAATTACCCATCAAGTTTCTTAATCTTATAATTCTCACCCTTCCGGTGTAATTAGCCCCTAAATCACCCTTTAAATGGTCACGTGCCTCTCACATGTGGCTGAATGAAGGAAAAAACGCCATTTCATATAAAAGTAGATTTTCTTAAAAAAAGTTTTATTATTAATATCTATATTTTGAAAGAAAAAAAGAAAAAAAAGACTCAACAGTTCTTTTTACACTTTCACCTTATAATTTTAAAAGAATGAAATTTAAAAACCACCGCTATTATTTTAAAATTGCACTTTGTACTCTAAACTGTATATACAAGAAAAAAATGTGAAAAAAGTAAATTCATTCTTAGATGTATATTTATAGCCTCAAAAACTAAAATTATTTCATTCATAATACACAAATTGATTGACTAACAAAATTAAAATATTTAATATTACAATTTGTATTTAAGTAAAAGCTAAAAAAAAACCATATTTTTCTCCAAAGCTCATCCTCCGGCACGCCGCCAACCCCCTCCTTGCTCCTCCCACCCACCAACACCATAATTATATAAAAAAAGGTTAACTTGAGAGAATGGACTAGTTACTGTTTGCAATGTCGATAACTTCGACGGAAGTCGAGAGCAAAGCAAAATGATGACATTTCACAATCAATTATTGATTGTTCGCCGTTTTTTCGACAACGAAATCACCGTTGTCGAATCTGACCACCTGAATTATATTTTTGGGGAAGGCGTTGTTGTTGAAGAAGAAGACTATTTCTTTTGGGGGGGAGGGGGGGATTTATTTCAAAAACTATTTTTTTACATGAAATGACATTTTTGCCCTCATTCAGGCCACATGTGAGAGGCGCGCGACCATTTAATGGGTAATTTTGGAGCTAATTACACCGAAGAGGGAGCGTGATAAGATTAAGAAACTTGAGGGGGTAAGTGAAATCGGGGCCAAACTTCAGGGAAATTAACTCGCTAATTCTTTTCCCGAAATATCGATCACGTTAGAGTTCCGAAAATATCTTTTAGTTGCAGTTGTAGGCTTGTAGCTATCTTATATTCTTTTCCAACAAACAAAATTTGTACTAGGATTTTGGTGGAAACTTCAACATGTATGGAAAAATAGTGGCCAACCATTTGAGATAAAAAATGAGAGGAGGTGAATAAATACGCGTACTGAAAGTTGAAGCAAAAACCTCGAAAAGAAACAAAATAACGTAACAGCCAATTTTCGTAAACGTTATTGTCCAAAAACAACCAAACAAAATTCCAATTTCGGTAATGTTACAGGACGAAGGATACCCATGATGCAAGTTTGCAGTCTAAAATTACAATATATACGTTTCGATACTTTCAAAGGTCCACCAACTTCCTTTTTTCTGTCTCCAATATTAGGATATCTTAAAAATATCCTGAAAAAAGAGGTTAAAATGATTGATATGGATTTGCTTATAAGACTCTTTAAATGTAATTCGAAATTAGGAAAAAATAAAAACATTTTTATTATATTCTGAATTGTGCGCCTTCTTATAAAATAATTTGTTGGCAAATGTAAAACTGTCTTCAATAATAATTTCTGTCCAAAATCGAAATGTTGCCTAATGTTCTTCATTTAGTTGATATTAGTTGTATACTTCTATGAATGTTCAGTGCTTAATTAAGTTTTATCAATTATTCTTAGAAAGAATAGCTTTGTGAAATGATAAATCAAAATCATATTTTCTGTGTTTACTTATAAGACTGAAAGATCGGAAATTAAAGATAAAGTCATAGAGATCATGAAAAAAAGAAAAGATCTTATGAAATCCACAAAAGAGAAGCATGATATACATCGACTCAAATTACCTTAAAAATAAGTTATTGACTGCTTGTTTACTTCCCAATATTTCACGGAAAGTATCTGCTAAATTTTTTTTAGTAATTTATAAGTATACCAATCAATTAATTCGACATCCATGAAAAGCTTTATGTAAAAATCGCATCATTCCAATAGCCTTCGAAAGTCAAAGCACTTGATTAATTAGTTACCAACTATTTTGGTCTTATTTTGTCAAGATGACAGAACACTTTAAAATAATACAATTGGAATACAAATAGTCAAAATAATGCTAATCAATTAATAATCGGACTGGTTTGGTCCGGAACACCTAATACAAACTTACTAGGTAAAACAAGTAAATTACAAAGTTAATGCTACGTATCGAATCTATAGCATTCGATGCTGACGTGTTGAATCGCTGTCGTTCGATACTAGATATGCAGTAGTGGTCCTGTGTCGAATTATGATGTATCGAATCTGTCAGATTCGATGTTGCGTTAAGTATCGAATTCAATATCCTTTGTTCAATGCCGTGTCGAATGTTCAAGGTTCGCAGATGAATATTGAATGCACTATGTTCGATCTAGGTGACTGTCGAATGCTCTATGTTCGATATTGAGTGGATCTGAATGTCTCTAGAAAGTGTGTCCAGACTTCAAGGAGACGGGGTATATATAGCCACTGTCCCGCGGGTCCCACTGTCAGCTGGGGAATGTACATCGAATCGAATCGGTTTGATGCTCATTCCGCATCGAACAAGTGTCGTTTGATGCATATTAAACATCGAATAGGGTTTGTTCGATGTACTATAAAGCAGGCTGATGCTGCTGGGCCGACTCAATATGCGATATTGGGCCAATCCTAAAATATTCCCATCACATAGTCCCCTCAGTTTGGGAGAAGGTGTCGAGTAGAGAGCGGCTCTTAAACTTATAAAAAATAAGTCATTGATTTGGAAGCCGTCGGGTGCATACCATCTTGATAAGGTTTTTTGTACTGGTTTGGAATATTCTTAATCATATGTTTCTTCTGACCGGATTGCAATATATATATATATATATGTATATATTTCGCAATTTTTCAGTGAAAATAAGGTGTGTTCGATGTGCGAGCGCGTCGAACGGTGCTGTTCGATACTCGATTTGTTCTTCGTGAATGATAGATCAAACCAGATGTGTTCGATGCGGAAGCGCATCGAACGGTGCTCGTTCGATGCTTCTTGAACAATAGATCGAACGCTTGTCGTTCGATGCTTTATTTGCTATGGCCCTGATGGGCTTTTTGCTGCCTATATAAAGGGGAGAGTGCTGCGAGTAGCTCATTTCTCCTCTTGCGAACTTACTCACTCTTGTAAGTAACATCGAACAGAGCTTGTTCGATGCGGTCTGCATCAAACACCTTCTGTTCGATGCTCTTGGCATCGAACGTAAAGCGTTCGATGTAGTGCCTTAGGATATTTTTGTTGTTTTAGCTTGGTATACAGATATTTTTCCTGCAATTTTAACATTTTTCTCGTTGTTTTCTTTTATCAGGCGAATCAATCGAACAAAAGTTGTTACCTTCATATACTCGATCAAGGTAATTAATATGTTCTCGTTTGCGAGATGTTTTTATAACTTTTTAATAAGTAGCCACTCTAGATACGTTGCGATAGTGTTATGAGAGCCAAGAGTGACGTATTCGCTCGCAGTCAGCTTTTTATTTTTAATTTATTTCAGTTCTTTCTTGTCCACGATGGTGAATTCTGAGTCAACTACTAAGAGTGAGTCGAGTAGCGGCTCGGGCTCTGGTTCGAGGAACTCTGTGGTGGGCCCATCCAGTACTCCCGCGGGTTCGAATATAGTCGTAGTAAATGAATACGAGCTAATTGACATAGAAGCTACTGGTTCACTCGCGGGTAATAATCCCGGTGCTAACGCTGAGCATGCGGCGCCTCAGAATGAAATTGAGGATTCACAATCGTCGTCATCTTTTGATAACCGTGCCTCTAGTGAGGCCGACGAGGATGCAGAATTCATCAACAGGGAATTTGATGATAATGTCGAGGTAGCAGGGATGGCGTATCATATGTATGTCTCGCGCCTGCAGCACAACCCCAAAGAGCTTCACTAGAAATTTGACATACTGAATAGATACAAAATTGTCCTTCCCGGTCCAAATGACCGCATGCATACTCCTCCGCCCGGGCATATGACAGTTTTTGTAGGCCAACTTTTGAATGGGCTCTGGTTTCCAATACCCACTGAGCTGAGAATGCTCCTAAGGTCTATTGACCTCGTGCCAAAACAACTTACGCCAAATTCGTATGGCCAATTTGATATGATTCATTATTGTACTGAAAGCGCTGTGCGAACCTCAAAGTCCCAACGAATATGCTCTGTTTGAGATCACTAGGCGAGAGGAAGGGTTCTATCATATTAAAGCGCAATGGCACTGTAAATTTTTGAACAACGAAGCTACTGGGTATGGAGAAGATTGGAAAAGGCGATATTTTTATATCAGAGAGAGCTACGAGGGTGAATTTAGGCATATCATCGCGAGTGGTATACCGGATCAAGGGTGGCGATACCCCCTGGCATTGTCGCGACGTCATGGGATTGCAATTTTATTCCGAATTTAGTGCGACATCAACAGTTTGATGTTAAAAAAGTGGTAGAGTCGAGTGTTATCTTTAGTTGGTTTGTCCCCGGTTCCGTATAACAGGAGATTTACTCTTAGTATAATTTTGCATCTTTTTCGATATTTTGCTTTGTGTTAATAATATGAATATCCTAATGATGTGATATTTTTGCAGGTCAATTTTTCATGGATTGCCACGCCCGCATGAACCGAGCAATTGCTGCTGAGCAAACAAGCTCTCAAACCGCCACTGTTCGGGAGATTCCCCCTCCAAAAAAAGGAAAAACAACGAAAAGAAAACCATTGCTGAGCCTTCGGCCGCTGCCGTTGCCGATTCCCACGTCGATCCTTTCGAGTATGTTCTGGGAGTGAATCGCAATATTGCGCCAGCTCCACCAACAGTTTAGCCATGTTGAAGCTTCTGAAAGTATGGCGGCTGGTCTGGGTGATAATACCGAAGGCATTACCTAGGCCAAAAGGAGAAGAGTCCACCAGACCCGCTCTCAAACGGGAGGGGCTATCCCACATGCTGCTCATGCAGGCGGTCCGAGTGCTGGGAGTGGCACTGCTCATGCAATGGGGCCAAATGCTCGGGTTGGATCTAGTTAGGGTCCACGTGTCAATGTTAGGGGATACAAAATCTCTGAGGCTGCATCTATTGACGCTCTGAAGACTCTTCTTCCCAACCTCGTTGTGCCTTATCCAGTCTCTACCAAAGAGAGGAAAATGGTGGAGCGCAATGCTCTTCCTTTGTTGACGGCGGTAATAAAAGCTTCTTCTTGAGTGGATTGTTTTTGGGCTTGCTGTGTGAATGCTGATTTGTTTGCTTATTATCTTTTAGGGTGGCAGAATAGTGGATGCCATGTTTGCGGCACTGGTCTAAGCTCATGAAACGGACACAAGTGGACAGCCACAGAACAGAGGCGAGCTCCACGGTGGAGGTGCTGAAGCCTTAAACTCTTGATGCAAAAGAGAAGGCCTTGCAAAAGGTCAAGGAGTATACCGCGAGGGCCCATGCCGATACAGAGGCAGTGAAGCAGGCGCAGGAGGCTGTTGATCAACTCCAACTGCAAGTATCCAATCTCTCGGCCAGCAAAGAGAAGCTGACCAAACAAGTCACAGAGCTCGAGGTGGAGGTGGCGGTAGAGAAGGAGAAAGCTTATCACGCCGATGGTGTTGGATATTTGCACAACCTTAACGAGGTAAAGAATTTTAACTCTTTGTATGTTTGTATTCTTTTTATATTCTTTCTTGTTAATTTCTTTTGTGCTCGTATAGGTTTCCGCTCAGCAGAGGGTGGAAATTGCTGAGGAGTTTCTTCGGAGCAGCACATTTCAAGAGATTAGTGCTCGTCGGTGTGCTCGTGAGGCTAGCAAGGCTCATGTCCTGACTGTCCACCAATTCTACAAGACGAAGTACGTCCGTGGTGATTTCAAGTCGGAATGGTTGGATCTTACTTTGAGGCCTAACCTAGAAAGTCTGCTGCCCCTAACGAGTGCTCAGTCTGACTCTCCGGATGAGTTCGCCGTGCTTCTAGAGGACGAAAACCTTGTCCTTCGTGGTCTCTCGCCAACGCCCCCCATGCCAGCAATGTATCCTTCCTCGGAGGACGTGGATGAAGCTGAGGTATGAAGGCTTTCGTATTTGTTTCGCTTTGTAATGAACAATTTTTAATTTGTCGTTTTGTGGCACTGCGTCGCTTTTTACGTGTTTGAACTATTCTTAACGATCGTATGTTTGTCCGCTTTGACTTTTTCTACTATTTGCTCGATCCGGGCCACATATCGCTGTCTTTTCTTTGAGTTGCTGTCGTCGCTTTTTACTTTATTTTTGTTTTGACAACGTAAGCATCCTTTCACAATCATGATAGTTTTTGTTTCAGTTTATGGTATGGGCCTATGGTTCGACTTGATTGAATTGAAACCATTTAAAAAAGCGTTATTTCTATATGTCTCATTATTATTCAGGGAGTCGCGGTGTCTCGTGTCGTTTTTAGACAAAATTTTGGTCCCTTGCTAATTGTTGAGGGAGTGTGGTATCTCGTGCCGTTTTAGACAGAGTCTCCGTCTCTTTTTAATTGTTGAGGTATCTCGTATCGTTTTAGACAGAGTATCCGTTCCTTTTTAATCTTTGAGGGAGCGCGGTATCTCGTGCCGTTTTAGACAGAGTCTCCGTCCCTTTTTAATTGTTGAGGTATCTCGTGTCGTTTTAGACAGAGTATCCGTTCTTTTTAATTTTTGAGGGAGTGTGGTATCTCGTGCCGTGTTAGACAGAGTTTCCGTCCCTTTTTCATTTTTGAGGGAGTGCGGTATCTCATGCCGTGTTAGACAGAGTCTCCGTCCATCTCGTGCCGTGTTAGACAAAGTCTCTGTCTCTGTTTCATTTTTTAGGGAATGCGGTATATATCTCGTGCCGTTTTAGACAGAGTCTCCGTCCCTTTTTATATAATATTTAATGACGTAATATCACGTGGAGATCCAATCAGGCAGTTTATGTGATTTGAGATAGTTTTTCGAAAGTGTCTCTCTTGGAGACGAATTTATGTAATGGGAGTAGAGCGGAGCTTAATTCAATAGCTTGGCCTGCTATGTTTCCCAGTGTTAGCCTTCGGGCTCAAGTCTTCAGTGTACCTATTTTAAGTTATTACATATCCTGCCTCTCAAGCTTGTCATGGCTGAGAGGACGAATAAATGTTGTTCAAAAATATTTCGGGTACTAAAAACTTGCAAAAATTAAACTGGAGCCCTTTAATCGATGTGCTCCATCTGCATGGGGGCCAATGCCTTTACCGCCTCTTGTTCCTGTCGTGGTTGTGAACGAAGTGGGTTCACGTAGCACTTCCATCCTTCAATTTGATCTCCGATCACTTTGCATGTACCTGCGGGGGTAGGAAATTTCACCATCTGATGGTAAGTCGAGGGCAGTGCCCGGAATGCGTTTAGAGAGGGCCTTCCTAATATGCCATTATACGCGAAGCGCATATCGACAATTGCATAGTTTGCCAAGAGTGTTCTCATTTGTGTCGCAATTCCCAAGGAAGTTGGAAGCACAAGCATTTCGCGGGATACAATTTCCAGGCCTCCAAAACCGCTAAACGAGTTTCTCACTAGTTCTAGAGCTTCGCCGTTCAGCCCCATCTTGTCCAAAGTAGAGCTAAACAAAATGTTGACCGAGCTGCCTGCATCCACCAACATTTTGGTAACACCGAAATTGGCTATGTCCACCGTTATCACCAACGAGGAATCCAAATTTTGCATTTTGAATGGCCTCGGGTTTCAGCTTTTGCAGATCTGTGGTAGAGAAGGTGACCTCTTTGTGCGGCATTTCCTCGATCCTCAGGATATTTTCCATGCTGACAAACTTATCTGACGAAACGAGTCTCGAAATTCTCTTTCGGGCATTGGTGGAATCTGCCCCCCCCCCCCCCCAAGACCTCCCGATATCACGTTTATCATGGCCTTTCTGATATTGCCATTCCCAATTTGTGGGTACTCGAACGACCGCGGCTGTTCGATTATCTTTTGCTTGTCCTTTCTGGAGGAGGGTGTCCTCTCTCTATCCTTACTATCGTCATGTTCTTTCATTCTTCTGACAAACTCCACTAGTTTGTCATCCTTCAATAATCGTTCAATCTCATCCTTGAGATCCTTGCAATACTCTGTGTTGTTCCCCTTCTAATTGTGATATTTGCAGTAGTGAGCCGAGCATCTTGTTGCCTTTGAGTCCTTCATCTGTCTAGGCTCTTTCAACCACCCCTTTCTTTTGGCCACCTCGAATACTGTCATGGTATTTGCATTCAGAGGCGTGTACCGCTTGGGAGATGCGTACCGCTACCTATTGTTCATGTTCCTGTAGTTACGACTTTGGTTTTCCCTTCTTCGCTCCTTCTCTTTCGGAGGCACGACATTGGGCAATTTAGTCGCCATCATTTCTTCCAAATAAACCACACCATGCACTATCTTATTGATTGCTTCGATTGTGGTGGGTTTATGTCTGATCAAATCCCCTCCGAAAATGGTGTTGTTAGTCCCTTGAAAGAAAATACTCATCACCATCTCTCCACTTGGGCTGTCTACCCTTAGTAGCTCCTCGTTGAAGCGTCGCATGAAGTCCTTCAAGCTCTCGCTGGTCCCCTACTTCATGCCAATCTGGTCTGACTCGAGAATTGATCTTTGAACATTTCCCTTAGCTGTTTGTAGTCTTTGATCGATCCTGGCGCAATCCGAGTAAACCAATCCATTGCCACCCCCGTTAGGGTGGTTGCGAATATCCTAGCTTGCATGACTTCTTTGAAACCATACAAAGACAGTTTTCTGTCCACGTGAAACAGATGATCGTAGGGATCAGATTTCCCGTCGTAGGTTATCAATTCAGGGATCTTCTCCCCCTGTCCCAAGATCACAGCTTCGATCTCTTCGGAAAACGAACTGCCCCTCAGAACGCTTCCTCCTGACTGCATCCGACCTTCAACCGCGGCTTTCTCTCTTTCAAGCCTTTCCACTCTCCTTGTCATCTCATCATATTCTTTCCTGGAGTCGTGACTCTCTTCACGTCTCATGTCTTCCTTTTCTTCCCTTATTGTGGGTGTTTCTTGATGATTTCCTCTTTTTTCTTTCATCCTTGTCTCACGGTGCCTTCTTCAATGCACCTCTATTGATTTGGGCTTTCCTCATTGGTCCCTGCAGACCGATTTTTCTCTACCCTGCCCTCCTTCCGAGGCAGGTTTACTCCTTTTGTCGTCACGACGCGACTTATCTTTCTCAGCTTCCTTCGAAGCTCTAGCAACAGAACCTTGTTCATTTATAGCCCCCACATGCCCTGCTAGTGGTGGCGCATGTAATTACGGCGCATGTGCCCAAAATTCAGCCATGGCAGTCTTCACCACGTTCATGTACTTTTCTCTCGTCATGTTCGGGGATGATGTTGTCGTTGCGGTTGCCCCTGTTGCACCAGCACCCTCTCTCGGTCCCTCTTCTACTGGTGTCTCACTTCTCGATGGTGTTGGCACTCCTGCAGGCACAGTCGGCGGTTGCTCATTGTCTGGAACCGTTCGGCCTACTGAAGCCCCATCGACTTCTTCGTTCATACCTTGTACAAGTCTGCTTTTCGACCGAGTAGTAATTCTAGATGCCATACCTAGTAAATTGTAAATATGCGGTGTTCCCACAGACGCCGCTAATATTTTGGTCTTATTTCGTCAAGGTGACAGAACATTGTATGATAATACAATTGGAGTACAAATAGCCAAAATAATGCTAATCAATTAATAATCGGACTAGCTTGGTCCGGAACACCAAATACAAGCTTACTAGGTAAAACAAGTAAATTACAAAGTTAATGCTACGTATCGAATCTATAGCATTCGATGTTGACGTGTCGAATCGCTGTCGTTCGATACTAGATGTGGAGTAGAGGTCCTGTGTCGAATTATGATGTATCGAATTTGTTAGATTCGATGCTGTGTTAAGTATCGAATTCAGTATCCTTTGTTCAATGTTGTGTCGAATGTTCAAGGTTCGATCCAAATGAATATCGAATGCACTATGTTCTATCTAGGTGAATGTCGAATGCTCTATGTTCTATATTGAGTGGATCTGAATGTCTCTTGAAAGTGTGTCCAGACTTCAAGGGGACGGGGTATATATAGCCACTGTCCCACGGGTCCCACTGTCAGCTAGGGAATGTACATCGAATCGAATCGATTTGATGCTCATTCCGCATCGAACAAGTGCCGTTCGATGCATATTAAACATCAAATATGGCATGTTCGATGTACTATAAAGCAGGCTGATGCTGCTGGGCTGGCCCAATATGCGATATTGGGCCAATCCTAAAATATCCCTATCACCAACTCACCTTATTATCTGAATAATATATTTTTTTTTAAGAAAATTATCTGAATAATTGAAGAAGTCAACAATACAAGATTTTAGAAACTTTAATATCTAGGGTTGTGCGTTCGGCCATACCTAACTAGCCCAAGTCCGGTATTACCAGCTATATTGCACGGGTTCGGATACGTCTATATACAATAAATTACTAATATTTTTTATACGTACTTTTTATTTTTAACAAACAATGGAATTTAAAACTTAAACAAGAAAAAATGAAACTACACAAATAGTCATGCATCCTAACTAAAAGAAAACATACAAACGTGATTATGACTAACAAGTTAAACAATAGGTTAACAAGCTTGTTGTAATATTACAAAATCAAGATATTCGATACTCGACGATTAATGACTACTTAAAGTCATATTAACAAAAAAAAAGTGAATTCATAATAATGTTTCCAAGTAATTCACTTTCAAAATTAAACTAAACATCACAAATTTACAATCTACATTGTTTCTTCACGGACTTCTTCGGCAAACAGTACAGATTCAAGTTCTGGTTCATCAAGCGACAAGTCTGTAAAAGTTTGTGGAATTTATATTTTATTTTTTAACTCATCAAATATTAAAAGTTTGTAAAAAAGGCTCACAATAGTTGCGATACGCCTAAAATACCGTATCGGATACGTATCGAGATATTTTACTGTTCAAAATGAAAGGGTACACCATGTGACGTATCAGATACGTTAGTACGAGTATCGATATCTGAATCGGTATCGATATGTATTGGGTACTGCATAGCCGACGGTGCATCACAGATTACGAGATGTGTTGAACAATTAAAAAATTGTACCCATTGCTAAACTAAATTACCCGTTTAGTACAAATTAAAAAAAAATGTCTTTTTATATTTAATTATTAACTGTAAATTTGATACGTTAACTTGAAAACAACACCACTAATTGTGAATAAACAAGGGGAAAGCTAAAAAAAATAAAAATATTTATATACACAAAATCTCTACGAATCAACACTAATATGCTTTTGTTTATTAGATTTAACTTCAAAAATAGAACATAGACCACAATGAAAGGGAGGGAGTTGATGGTAGCTCGAGTAGCAGTGAGCTTGAGAGAAGGGTGTTTTTTTTTCCTTTACTACTAAAAAATAAAGGAAAAGCTTTAATTTAACGACAAAAAGTTTACAATCGGAGAAGAAGAGCAGCGCGAGAGCGTACAAACCCTAATCTCTCTCTTCTATCTGTGTAAAGGAAAGAACTGAATTAATTAAAATAAAATAATTACAAGTCCTCTTATATACTGAGACGCAAAATACTGAAATTGTAAAATTTGGGGACCAAAATGCAAAGTCGTGTTTTATTAAAAACAAGCCAATATGCATAATCTAAGACCCCCTCTCTCGGGCGCAAGATGGGCATGGATATCAATAATTAGTTGCTTCACGCTTCTTTTTTTGAGGAGCCACTTTAGTCTGTACCTGTTTTTTTCTTTTATTTGCTCTGTCAGAGGGCTCACCTTGTCCCAGATCATGAGCAACACCAGTATTAACCACAGACTCCTGTGTTGCAGCAACCTACCAACATGAAGTACTAGTTAAATTTAGAAACTTTGAGTACATATTAATAGGAAATAAGACTTGTAATCACCTCGCATTGTGCACTAACACATGTCTCTGAAGGAACATTTGCAGTTGAAGGAACTTCAGCAGATGTACTAGCACCAGCAGATCCTTTTGTCACCTTTTTGGCTCTTCCCTTCCCACTCCCTTTCTTAATTCTTCCCCTACCATTCACCCTTGCCTTGGGAGTGCATGTACTTCCAAGAGAGTTATTCTTCCTTTCCTGACAACTCCTAGCATTATGACATTCTGCTTTGCAATAACCACAATGCATCTTAAGTCCATCCCTTCCTAGATGGCCACTAAGATCATTTCTCAACTGAATCTCTCTCAATTCTTCGGGAGATATTTTTCTTTTGTACTTTTTGGGCCTACCAGGAATAGTTTGGACATGGGGAGGTTCTATTCTGTTCATCTGTGTTTGAGGCATAGGCCAAGCACTCTTTCCTTGCATAGGAGACATGTAGTTACTGTAAGTCCTTAGATAGCTTCCAACTCCATCATCATCATTTGGAACAAATTCAGGTGGTGCAACAACTTCTTCCTCCTCATACCCCACTGCCTGACTAGCACTCCTAATATATTCATCATCAGCTGCATCATTGTTATTAGATATTATTAGATATATGTTGTATATTCTCTAGTATATTCTCTAGTATATTCTTTTGTGTATATCTTAGATTGATTTTGTACTTATTTAGATTAGGTAGTTTACCTTACTTAGACTCCTTGTTGTACTATATATTGACCTCAAGATTAATGAAGAACTCATTCAGCAAAATACATTCTTACACGGTATCACGAGTCTAACACTAGCCGTGTGCCTTCTCCCTCTCTCTCAATAGTTGCCCCCCCTCTCTCCCCCCCCCCCCCCTCTCTCTCTCTCTCTCTCTCTCTCTCTCTCTCTCTCTCATGGCTGAATCCAAATTTCATCCCGCTTTAGCCGTCTCTAATGTTCGGAACTTCATCCCGATCACTCTTGAGATGGAGAAAGGTCAATACTCCACATGGGCAGAACTTTTCCGTATTCACTGCCGTGCATATCAAGTCATCGACCACATAATTCCTCCCCCACCTTCCGCCCCCACCACGTCCGCCGCCAAAACCACGGACAAAGATACCACCACGGACAAGGAGAAGGACAAAGTCACGTCTTCTCCCGCTGCCGACTTCGGCCTCTGGTCTCGACTTGATGCTATCGTCCTCCAATGGATATATGGCACTATATCCGACGATCTCATGCACACCATCATTGAGAAGGATTCCACAGCACACAAAGCCTGGGTCCGTCTTGAAAACATCTTTCAGGACAACAAGAATTTATGAGCGGTTTATTTGGAGAACCAATTCTCTCAGGTATCTCTGGATAATTTTGCAAATATTTCTTCTTATTGTCAAGAACTCAAAGTCCTTGCAGATCAACTCTCGAACGTTGGTGCACCCGTTTCAAATCAACGTCTCGTTCTCCAACTCATTGCCGGCCTTACTGAGTGTTACGACGGTGTAGCCACGTTCATTCAAAAAAGTGATCCTTTGCCTCCATTCTATGAGGCTCGTTCCCGTCTCATCATGGAAGAGACCCGCAAGGCCAAGCAAGCCTCTACCGCCACTGTCGCCGCTATGGTTCACACCGCACCACCACCGGACCCCCTTACCATGACCGCGGTACGCCACCTCCCAACCGCGGCTCCTCCTCTTCTTACCGAGGACGTCGCGGCGGTAACCGCGGACGTGGTCGCGGTCGCGGCTATTCTGGACAAGCCGCACCGCGCCCATGGGCTCCTCCGGCCCAACCTTGGGCGTCCTATCCGTGGCCCAATGCTCCATGGACCTATCCGGCCTGTCCTTACCCTACCACTGGTTCGACACGACCCACTGCTCCATCTCAGTCCAGAATTTTGGGCCCACGCCCCCAAGCATACTCAGTCCAAGCCCAAACTCCGCACGGCTATGCACCTACGGACATTGACAGTGTTATGCATACTCTCTCCTTGCAACCTCCGGATCAGCAATGGTACTTGGACATCGGTGCCTCATCTCACATGACCTCGGCGAAAGGTACTCTCTCGTCTTATTCTTTTTCAGGCATGCATCATAATATTCTGGTCGGCAATGGTTCTCATATTTCGGTAAAAGGTCATGGTAACGCATTGCTCCCTTTCTCTTCTTATCCACTATATTTACAAAAAGTCTTACATACTCCCGATATTATTAAAAACCTTATCTATGTGCGACGCTTCACTACTGATAATTGTGTTTCTATTGAGTTTGATCATTTTGGTTTCTCTGTGAAGGATTATTGGACGGGGACCCCAATCATGCGATGTAATAGTACCGGTGACCTATATCCCGTCACTCCCTTCTCACTGCCGCCTATCTCCACCCACCCCACTCTCGCCCTCACCGCCACCTCACCCTCACTTTGGCATCATCGTTTGGGACATCCGGGATCCTCTATTTTACAATTTTTACATAAACACAATTTTATTCCTTGTCGTACTTTGAATAAACAAACATTATGTGAACCTTGTGTTTTGGGGAAGCATATTAGACTTCCTTTTTCTTTATCTTCTAATGCAAGCTTGCACCCTTTGATATTATTCATAGTGACTTATGGACCTCGCCGGTCTTAGGGGCTAGTGGTCACAAATATTACGTCTTGTTTTTAGATGACTTCTCCAAATTCTTGTGGACTTTTCCTATTGGGCGAAAATCTGATGTTTTGTCTATATTCATTGCCTTTGCTACATTTATAAGAACTCAATTTGGTACCCCTATTAAATGTTTGCAATGTGACAATGGCAGGGAATTTGATAATGAGCAATTCAAGTCACTATGTCACAACTCTGGCATGTCTCTTCGCTTTTCTTGCTCCTACACTTCGGCCCAAAATGAAAAAGCTGAACGCCAAATCCGGTCTCTGAATAACATTATGCGCACTCTCCTCACTGAATCGGCCGCCCCTCCCTCTCTTTGGCCTCACGCCTTACAAACTTCCACTTACCTCTCAAATATCCTCCCACATAAAACTATACACCACTCCTCTCCCACTCAATTATTATACAACCGCACACCCTCTTACACGCACCTACGAACTTTTGGGTGTTTGTGTTACCCACTCTCTCCCTCCACTACTATCCATAAACTCCAACCTCGTTCCTCCCCTTGCGTCTTTCTCGGGTATCCCTCGCATCATAGGGGTTACAAATGCTTTGATCTTCAGCACAACAAAATTATCCTATCTCGTCACGTTCTTTTTGACGAGTCCAAATTCCCTTTCAAAAACCTCTCCCCCTCATCTCCACATAACTACTCTTTCCTCGACAGTACCATTCACCCTTACCTCCTCCACAAACTAGACGCCCGCACCACCACTTCGGCCGAACCCTCCACGGGCGCCCCGGCCCATGGTCACTCGCCCTACCCGACCGCTGGCCCATTAGACCCGACCACTTACACCGCTGGTCCAACTGCTGAGGCCCCCTCTCCTCCGGCCCAACCTCCACCGGCCCAGCGCCCGTCCATCTCGGCCCCAATCCAGCCGCGGTTTGTCCTTCATCTGCCGCCTCCCCCATTCCGACCGCTATCTCCTCCTCATTACCGCCCCTTCCTCCCTCTCGCACTATAGTCACTCGCAGCATGCATGGCATTCACACTCCTAAACGTACTTTTAATCTCTCTCTCACTACATCTCCCTCCCCTCTTCCCAAAAGTCCTACTCTTGCGTTATCTGATCCTCACTGGAAGTCAGCCATGCTAGATGAATATAATGCTTTGATTAAGAATGAGACGTGGGAGTTAGTCCCTCGTTCGACTAATGTGAATGTTATTCGCTCTCTATGGATTTTTCGTCACAAAACTAACGCTAACGGTTCTTTTGAGCGATATAAGGCTCGTCTTGTTGGTGATGGAAGGTCTCAGCAGGTTGGTATTGATTGTTGGGATACTTTCAGCCCGGTGGTCAAACCCGCCACTATTCAGACCGTTCTCAGCATTACCCTCTCTCGTTCTTGGTACATTCATCAGTTGGATGTCAAGAATGCTTTCCTTCACGGGAATTTGGATGAAACGGTCTACATGCACCAACCACTTGGTTTTCGTGACTCACGCCACCCCGACTATGTTTGCTTACTGAAGAAGTCTCTCTATGGGCTTAAGCAAGCCCCCCGGGCATGGTATCAGCGGTTTGCAGACTTTGCTTCCACCATCGGTTTCTCTCACAGCAAATCCGACCACTCTCTCTTTATCTATCAGCGGGGTAACGATATTGCTTATTTGCTCCTATATGTTGACGATATTATTTTGATTGCATCTTCTATTGCTCTTCGCCGGTCTCTTATTGCTCAGTTTGGTTCTGAATTTGCCATGAAGGACTTGGGTTCCCTTCACTATTTTTTGGGCATTGCTGTTACTCATCATGCAGGTGGTCTTTTCTTGTCTCAAAGCAAGTATACTAGAGAAATTATAGAACGTGCATGCATGTCTTCTTGCAAACCTGCAGCTACACCCGTTGACACTAAACAAAAGCTCGGTTCTTCGGGTCCTTCCTTTCCCGACCCGACTTTGTTTCGTAGCTTGGCGGGCGCCCTCATGTATCTTACCTTCACGAGACCGGATATATCTTATGATGTTCAACAAATCTGTCTTCATATGCATGACCCTCGTTTAGAACACATGGCAGCCCTTAAACGATTACTTCAGTATGTTCAAGGCACGACTCATCTTGGCCTTCATCTTTCTCGTTCAAGGCTCGACTCTCTACTTTCTTATACTGATGCTGATTGGGCTGGTTGCCCCAACACTCGACGATCCACTTCTGGATATTGCATATTTCTTGGCGATAACCTTATTTCTTGGTCTTCTAAACGGCAACCCACTATCTCACGATCCAGTGCCGAAGCTGAATACTGTGGGGTTGCTAATGTAGTATCCGAATCATGCTGGATTCGTAATCTTCTTTTGGAGCTCTGCCTTCCTCTCTCAAAAGCAACCTTGGTTTATTGTGATAATGTGAGCGCCATCTATCTCACTACTAATCCAGTGCAACACCAACGCACCAAACACATTGAGTTAGACATCCATTTTGTTCGTGAAAAGGTTTCTCGGGGCCATGTTCGAGTTCTACACGTCCCCTCTCGGTCCCAAATTGCCGACATTTTCACTAAGGGGTTGCCCCGGGTTCTTTTTGATGACTTTCGTGACAGTCTAACCGTTCGTGATCCTTCCGCTTCGACTGCGGCGGGGGTGTATTAGATATTATTAGATATATGTTGTATATTCTCTAGTATATTCTTTTGTGTATATCTTAGATTGATTTTATACTTATTTGGATTAGGTAGTTTACCTTACTTAGACTCCTTGTTGTATTATATATTGACCTCAAGATTAATGAAGACCTCATTCGGCAAAATACATTCTTACAATTGTCACTGTCATTCAGATCGTCTACAAATTCAGAGTCATCACAACATGAGACTTCACCATCACTATCATCACTGTCCACTATATCAACTATAGATTCCAACAGTGGACTTGTATTGTCTCTTATCTCTTAAGCATTGAGGTATATGTCTCTGGCTTCTTGATTCAGTTGGGGGGGGGGGGGGGGGGGGGCACTTGAAGAGTTTGGTATATCACCTGCTCTTGCTTTTCTGGTGGCCATATCTCTTAACAGAATTGCTACATCTTCTACATCATGCCGTTCATCATCATCATCATCACTCTCTACAAGACCTTCTACAAACCCATCCTCTTCACCAACACTGGCACCTCTATTGTTATCACCAATATAATCCATCCCTTCACTCATTGGAGGAAGATTAGGCAATTCACTCTGTGATTGAGTATCATTTACCTCATCTATGAGAAAATATACATCTACTGATTTCCTTGTAGATGCAAAGAGTGCCATATCCAGTGCCTCCTTATCATTACCTACTTCAATATACTCGCCTGGAGCAGAATCTCGAAGGTAACATATTCTCACCACACAACCCTCTGTTTTAACAACCACTTCTTTCACCATATCCAGTATCTCTAGCCTGGACATTTCATCCTCAGTGCACCAGTCTATATAGCTCACTTGTCCCTCTAGATAAACCCATTTCCCCAAATTCATTAATTTGCCAGAATGATGCAATATTATGGTGAATGGGTCATCTCTAGCTCCAGCTGAATATAGACAAAAATTATTTAGTATTATATTGACATACATATACACACTTAAACTAACTTATCACACAAACACACAAGTTAGAGTGACATCTAAAAAGGAAAAAAGAACATGACGAAATGGAGGACCACACTTAAACTATTTCCTCACATACAACCAAATGGAGGACCACACTTAAACTATTCCCTCACACGACGAAATGTAACTCCAAACAAGAAATAAATTAAATTTTGGATTTGGGCATTCTTACCATAATCGGGTGTAATTTGACCTTCAGGCATAACGTCAACGGGTGTTCTAACTCTCCACACCATTGTTAGATTCTGTCGATCGAGTGGAAAAACAAGAAATTGAGTTTCGATTTCGTGGATTTGCTTTCGATTATGGAAATTAGGGTTTCAGAAATTGGCAGGTGAATTGAGAAAATGCCGCGTGATTGTACTATAAACGTTATTTGTTAATTTATTTAATTTTTAAACAAATAAACAGTGATGTACCGAAAATACCCCTCTTAATGACGTCAACGATGCGTCATTTTGTCAAAAAGTGACATTTTTGGGCGAAAATAGGTCGGAAACAAAGGTTGTATAGGAAAGTGTTACTAGAATGAAATGTTGGATAGCAAAGTGTAAAAAATGAAACGTTGGATAGCAAAGTGCAAAAACGGGCAAACGTTGGATAGGAAAGTGCATTTTCCCTATTATATATTTATATTCTATTATATTCGCGAGCTATATCTCTAGATAAATACAATGATGCTAAGAATTTGAAGTTAAATTAAAAATCAATTTCTAATCATTAAAGAAATGTACATACTAGCATTTCTTTTTACGAGCAAAAAATATTTACAAATTTCACTTGAATAGTCTCCATGCACCGCTCTTATTCGTGTTCTAGCCTCACGTAAGTAGCTTTAGGTGGGTTGTTTACCTTAGCTGCTCCCAACTTCTATTTGACCTTCGTTCTCTTCCATTCAGAACTCGACCGTCTAAGTTAAATTGCTATGGCGACTTCTCAAATCTATGACGATTTCATTTGCCAAGAGAGCTAAAGATTTTTTCTAGACCATTAGATGTGGAGAAATTATTAGGTGTATTTGTTGTACGGTGAGATGACATAACTGATTGAATATTTTTATCAATACACGGTAGAATGGGTTTATAAGTGATTTTTTATTATATATATAATTTTATAATACATGAAATTCCTTAATCTCAATTGGTTTCACCACATCACCAATCAAAAAAAAAAAATAATTCTTCCTAGACGTGGCTATTTTATCTCTTCAACATTACCATTGCTTGTTTTAACATTACCCGATATTTTAAAGAACTATTGTAATTCGTCACACCTTTATTTGTCAATTAATTTTCTGTAAAAGTCATAATAAAGATAAATAAAGAAATGTAGATTCATACGTGTCGCTAGCTAAATAGTTGGACCTTGAAAGGGCAGTATAGTCATTCGACAGTTACGTACATATTTTTCTACTTATCTGAAATAAAAAGAGATTGAGTTTGAGCAAAGGGGAAAAAACCACAAATAGCGCAGCGCAGCTGCACACAAAAACAATTCTCCTCAAAACCTTATCACAATTCTCATCTTCATAAACCCTCTCTTCCTTCATCAATGGAAGCACCCAACGATACTCCCTCAGGTTCTTTATTTCCTTCTTCTACTGCTACTGTTGAAACTCATAATTTATCCAACAACGATAATAATAATACTACTACTACTGTTTTGAACGATAATGATGAAAATACTATTAAAATTGGTGTTTCTGATGATGAGGGATATGTGAGTGGTAACGAGGAGTTTGAACCGGGTTTGGATAAACCCAGTTTGGTGGAAACTGAAGAGGCCAATGGAAACGGGACTCCTTTTGTTGATATATCCGAAAAAGTTGAGAACTTGGAGGTTGTCGAGAAAGGGGAGGATTTGTTGGGTAGAGATTCCGGGCCTGTAGTTGATGGTGGTGGGGTTGGGGATTTTGACGGCAAGGGCGGAATTCTCGATTCCGTGGAGAAATTGGATGAGGGTACTGATGATGTGGAGGTTAAGAGGGGTGTTGAAATTGCGGATGCCAATGCGGGGAATTTGGACGTAGAGAGAAAGGCGGCGAAACTCACTCCAGAAGGTGATTCTGTTGTTGAGACCATTACGGTTGATGTGAAGGGCCCTGGTGTAGCTGTTGTTGGAGAGACAGAAGAAAATGGAGATGCCTCCGAGGTGGTTGCTGTTGAACCAGAGAAATCGGAGGTGGTTGGTCCTGGTGATGTGACACTTTCAGCCGATGAGGATTCTATTGTTGATCCTATTCCGGTTGTGTCGACGGGCCCAGATGTAGCTGCTTTTGCGGACATGAGAAATAATGGAGAAACGGTAAGCGAAAAAGCGGCAGAAGATGTTGATGGGGTGGCTATTGTTGAACTGGAAAAACCTGAGGTGGTAGAATCTGGTGCTGCGAGACTCACGGAGGAAGGGGATGCTATTGTTGATTCAATTAAGGTTGATTCAGTGGCCCCAGGAGTAGCTGTTGTTGGAGAAGTGGTAGAAAAAGGAGAAACGTTAAGTGAAAAAGAGGTAGAAGATGTTGATGCGGTGGCTATTGTTGAACCGGAAAAACATGAGGTGGTTGGACCTGGTGATGTTGAGGTCATAGCCGAAGGGGATTCTATTGTTGCTTCTGTTCAGGTTGATCCAGTGGCCCCTGGAGTAGCTGTTGTAGGGGATGTGGTAGAAGATGAAGGTGAAGAGATTAAAGGAGCGGAGGTCCCACTTGAATCAGTTGGTGGAGTTCATGAAGTTGACAAGGAAGTAGTTGGTACAAGGGAAGTTGCAGTGCCTTACAACAACTCTGAAACTTCAGCTGAGATTGAAGAGCCCAAGAACCCTCAATCTGAAGAAGCTGCTGTGGATTTGGTGAATATAAGTTACACTCATGATTCTGTCAATGGAGGTACAGATTTGGACCTGGGGAGTAGCATGAAGAAACCAGACGTAGACCCTGACCCTGCTGTTGTTTACGAGTCCCAAGAGAACGGTATTACATCCAAGACTGGCACTGATCAAAAGGTCGAGCCTCTAGAGGAAATAGTAGCATCAGATAGAGATGTAAACCACCACCATTATTCAAATGATGGAAGCATTCAGTCCAAAGGTGAGCACTTTATTGCTAATGAGTACAATGAAAAGTTAATTCATGAAATATCTTGATATTCAAAATATATTGTGTTTGATAAAATGAATCTTACACCCGACTTCCTGGAAATTGCAGAAGTGGAAGATGAGATGGACGAAGAAGATGATGCTGCAGACTCCTTGTCAGATGGAGATACTGATGGTATGATCTTTGGGAGCTCTGAAGCTGCCAGAAAGTTCGCTGAGTTGGAACAAGGATCTGCCGCCGATTCTTATACAGGTGGTGGGAGTTCACTTGAGCAGTCCCAGGGAATTGATGGACAGATAATCACTGATTCTGAAGAAGAAGGTGATACTGATGATGAAGGTGGTGAGAAGGAACTGTTTGATTCGGCTGCCCTGGCTGCTCTTTTAAAGGCTGCAACTGGTGCTGATTCAGATGGTGCAGGTGTAACTATCACCTCTCAAGATGGATCTAGACTCTTCACAGTTGAGCGCCCGGCTGGTCTGGGCTCTTCACTTAGGTCCCTGAGACCTGCTCCCCAACCAAACCGTCCCATTCTTTTTAATTCTTCGGCTATCTCTGGCGACGGGGAATCTGAGGGGAACTTGAGTGAGGATGAGAAGAAGAAACTGGAGAAGTTACAAGAGATCAGAGTGAAGTTTTTGAGGCTTGTTCATAGGTTAGGCCTTTCTACTGAAGAATCTGTCGCAGCACAGGTGTTATATCGGTTGGCACTTCTTGGTGGGAGGCAACGCTCTCAAATTTTTGACCTAGATGCTGCCAAGCAGACTGCTCTGATGCTCGAAACGGAGGATAAGAATGATCTGGATTTCTCTATAAACATCCTGGTTCTTGGAAAACCTGGGGTGGGGAAAAGTTCCATGGTAAATTCGTTATTTGGAGAGGAGAAGGCTTCAATTGATGCATTTGAAACGGGGACGACTTCTGTTAAACTGATTTCGGGACTTATTGATGGAGTTAAGGTTCAGGTTGTTGACACGCCAGGCCTGAAATCTTCTCTAATGGAACAGGCTTTTAACCGCCGCGTCTTATCTTCTGTACAGAAGATAACAAAGAAAAGAACTCCTGATGTGGTGCTTTATGCGGACAGATTGGATTCACAAACTCGAGATCTTAATGATCTTCCGCTCCTGAAGACTGTTACAAGTGCTCTTGGCCCCTCTATATGGCGAAGTGCAATAGTCACCCTAACTCATGCTGCTTCAGCACCTCCAGATGGACCATCTGGTAACCCTTTAAGCTATGATACATTTGTGACTCAAAGATCTCATGTCGTCCAGCAGTCCATCGGCCATGCCGTTGGTGATCTACGCATGATGAGTCCAAGTCTGATGAATCCTGTATCACTTGTGGAAAACCACCAGGATTGCCGGAAAAACAGGGAAGGGCAGAAAATACTTCCTAATGGTCAGAGTTGGAGACCTCAGTTACTCTTGTTATGCTATTCAATGAAAATCTTATCAGAAGCAAGTTCACTCTCAAAACCTCAAGACCCGTTTGACCATCGTAAGCTCTTTGGTTTTCGAGCCCGCTCACCCCCTCTTCCGTACATGTTATCATCGATGTTGCAGTCACGCACACATCCAAAGCTTCCATCTGATCAAGGTGGTGACAATGTTGATTCTGATATTGACTTGGATGATTTGTCGGATTCCGACCAAGAAGAAGCTGATGAGTATGATCAGTTGCCACCATTTAAGCCCCTGAAGAAAGCTCAGCTTGCAAAACTCAGCAAAGACCAGAGGAAGGCTTATTTTGAAGAGTATGATTACAGAGTGAAGCTCCTCCAGAAAAAGCAGTGGAACGAGGAGTTGAGGAGAATGAGAGAAATCAAAAATAAAGGTAAGGATGCTGCAATTGATTATGGCTTTGCTGAGGATGATGCTGATTCTGGGGCTGCGGCTCCTGTGGCAGTTCCCTTACCAGACATGGCATTGCCACCTTCTTTTGACGGCGATAATCCTGCATATCGGTACCGATTCTTGGAACCAACTTCACAATTTCTTGCGAGGCCGGTTCTGGATAGCCACGGTTGGGACCATGACTGCGGATATGACGGTGTCAACCTCGAACACAGCTTAGCTCTCATCAACCGTTTTCCATTAGCATATACATTTCAAATCACGAAGGACAAGAAAGACTTCAGCATCAGTTTGGATTCCTCTATTTCAGCCAAGCACGGTGAGAACATGTCGAGCATGGCAGGTTTTGATATCCAGAGTATGGGCAAGCAACTGGCTTACATTGTTCGCGGTGAAACAAAATTGAAAAAATCGAAGAACAAAGCAGCTGCAGGAGTATCTCTTACATTTTTAGGTGATAACACTGTCCCTGGTGTAAAGATTGAAGACCAGCTTACGCTAGGAAAGCAGTATGTTTTGGTAGGCAGCGCTGGTGCTGTGCGATCTCAGCATGACACTGCTTATGGTGCAAACATTGAACTGCAGCGAAGGGAGCTCGATTATCCAATTGGTCAGGTTCAATCCACAGTCAGCATGTCTGTAGTCAAATGGAGGGGCGATTTAGCACTGGGATTCAATACTCTGGCTCAGTTCACCATCAATCGTAATTCTAAAGTGGCAGTGCGAGCAGGAATCAATAATAAGCTTAGTGGCCAAGTGACTGTGAGGACAAGCAGTTCAGAGCATCTCTCTCTTGCACTTGCTGCTATTCTTCCTACTGCAATTTCCATTTACAAGAAACTCTGGCCTGGCGCCAATCAGAAGTACTCAATCTACTAGTTATTCGTTTCCCTATTTGTTGCGTTTTTACATTACTGAGGGCACCAATCAAAGGCTGACTGGTGCTTTGCTGTTTCCTTTTGCAATTTTGAAATAAACATTGTATTTTATTTATATTCCAGACGGCATGAGTTTCAATCTATTTTGGCACAGTTGAAATGGTAGGGTTAATGAGAAGTTTATCTTTTTAGTTATTTCTGCTTCTTTTGGGGTTAAAATCTACATTATGATGTGTTATCTATGTTTCTCTCTTTTCGCCCTTGGCGCATTACTGAATGTTGCTAGATTTTTCTGCATAAGATTGGTCATAAGAAACAAAGCTATATTCTTAGAAATTTGATACTGTAGTAGGATGAGCTCTATACTTGAAGGGTAATTTGTTCCTGTTACAATACTTGTGATCTGTTGTTTGTTTTTGATGTATCTTTGTTATGCTGATCACTTTTGCTAGCTCCAACAACCCCATCTTAGATATAAGCATAATTTCTAGCTCACATTTCTCCTCTTAATTTCTTTTGGATTGCTGGTTGTTTTTACTGACTTTGTCATCATGTCTGTTGGAAGTATCATACTCTTAGAAGAGTTTATGGAAATGATTTTTGCAAAGTTGGTACAATGTCAGAAGCTCTGGAGTACTAGTTCATACCGTTCTTGCACCTAGATAGTTTTAGAATCCCGTCACATTTGTAGTTATTACCCAGTGAAATAAAATTCGTTTTCTTCAGAAAGAAGAAGGATGGGTATTAACGTGCATTAGAGTTTCACTTAACTGTAGTAAAAGTTAATCCCTTGACTATGGGTTCGGTCGATTGCAGCCATTTATGACGCAATTAATCACCGCTGTATAGTGTAGTGCACATGTTTAGCGTGTAGCATAGATATCTTAACCTTTCCTATTTTGCTGCGTAGTAGGGTGCTGCAATGGTGTGTTGCTATACATATAAACAACCACCAAGGCACCAAGAAAGAAAGAGAAAAAAGCTCCCAAAACGCTCTCTTCTCTCTCCTACATTCCCACCTTCGGCCGCACGTTCAGCCTCCTTGAATCTTCGAAGAAACGTTTGATTCTCCTCTCGAGAATCATACTGTCTTCTTCGGCTTGCCAAGCGCGTCGTTTCTAGCAGTGGGTCGGGGCAGTTTGGACGAGATCTGCGCAGTGATGGGTTTCGGGTGAACGGTGTTTTTGTTCGTGCAGCTTGCTAAGCTGAGCATCAATGGCGACTATCACCGGCGACTAAGGTTAGTGCTGTCTTTGCGTTCTTGGTACTTAGTGGCTTTCTCGTTTTGTATCATTTTTCTTTTCACCCGCCATTGTTGAGCTCTTCGAGCTCGTCTCCATCATTGGTTATCGGTTCGCTCTTGGGTGGAGGTCGTGAAGTTCTTCACGGTCTCCTTTCTTGGTGTTTGTTGGTTGCTCTACGTTCTTAGCTTGTGGACGGTCTGTGGTGCTATCGGCGTTCTTGTTCTTTGTGCTCGTGTTCTTATTCGTCGGCTGCGACTTGCCGTGTTATGTTCATGCTCATCATCGCCTTGGTTAGAGACAGAGTGTTTTGGTGTTAGTTTTGGTTTTTGTGCATTGTTAGTCACCGGAGCTATTTAGTTTTCTCTCTTGCCGACGGTGATTATCTCATTTACGTCTCTTGCGACGGTACTCATCGTCACCCTTGTGCTCTTTCGCATCAAACGGTGTTGGTTTGGCTATTGTTCTTTGCGTCTACTAGCACTCCGGTGAGTTTACCGTTGACTACCTCATCGGAGAAGAAGGCATTGCACGCTTAGTTCATTCAACCGCGTGTGAGTGCGTGTGTCAGGGTGTCAGGCACGCCCATTGGAGGCTTTGTTTATTCTTTGTGTCAGGCACGTTCTTTGATGGCCGACATTCCCCCCTCGGGAACGCGGACGCATCCTCTCTTGTCCCCCTGTCAGTTCTTAACGCCCAGATGCGTGGAGACAGCAATATTCCCACCACCCCAACGGGTATCTTGTCTCCCACGCGTATTACTCCAACAGCAATTAAGCCACGGCAGCCGGTGCCAGATGTACATGCTGTGCCAGCACATCAAGTGGGAATTGAGTCAGCAGTGGAACCTAAATCACCCCATCATGGGGACCCGCAGTCATCCTTTGGCGGCTTCCCGCCTATCTCAACTAATTTTGAATGGAGAAGAAAGGCACATAATGCTCATATCTCACCATCAAAACAGTCAAGTTATCGGCCGGTACTCACCACACTGTCTAGGCTACTCGCGGACCATACCGTTAAGACAACAAATGGGAATAATGGGAATAAGCCGTCCAAATCATTTGCGCAAATAGTCACTAATGCGTTGCCAACAGCTAAATCGCGAAAACTTCATGAAGTGAACAAGTCATTAATTGACGGGGCAGCAAACAGTAGACAATTTGTGACACCGAAAAAAGTCTCCATCGTCAAAGGGCTCCCAACCTTGATATATAATGAGGAGGAATGCCGGAAATTAGATGCCCGTCTTGCTTTCGCCCTTGTTTGCAAATTCCCTACAAGGCTTCCTAATTTCACATTCTTGGATAATGCTTTCGAGAGATTGAAACTTAAAGGCGACTATACATTCGGTACTCTTGGGCCACGACACCTATTATTGAACCTCGAATGCGAAGAAGATTACACAAGGTTATGGCAGAATGGCACACTTAATTTTTTGAGAATCGCGAATGGCACCGTTTGTAAGTGGACATCCGAGTTTGAGATTGACAAAGAGCCACCGATTGTGCCGGTTTGGATAGCGTTCCCCCGTCTCCCGCTACGTTTCTGCCAGAGGGAATGCTTTATGGATATGGGGAACTATTTTGGCAAACCACTTAGAATTGATGACGGAGCTGCTCTCTTAGCCCGACCATCGATGCCACGCATGTTAGTTGAAGTCAATATTATGGAACCCAAAAAAGATTGCATACAACTTGCGACCACCATCGGTGGAAAATTGAAAACCATTGTTCAAAAAGTGATCTATGAAGATTTCCCGAAGTATTGTGCCTCGTGTTGCGCTGTTGGTCACGACAAGGATGAATGTGACACCGTTATGACTACAACGGAGATAGACGATGAAACATTTGTGGCCAACGCAACATATCATAACCATAGGGTTATTTCCAAAGGGACGTTTCAGGCAAGGAAAATTAACCGCCCTTTATCCGAGCACAAAGAGTGGACGGAGGTGCCAAAAAACAAGACGGCCAACCCAAAGAAAAATATTGTTACACCTCAAGGGTCCAAGCGGCACACTGATAGCAACACGTTTGCGGTCCTTCCTGTCCAACAAGGGGCTAATGATCTTGATAATATAGCCTTTGATGATCATTGCACTTACAATGGGCAACTATCAGATTCTGCACTAACGGCTAAAACCAACAAATCAGTGAACAAATTTCTGAAAAAGGTTGAAAGAGCTAAGCAAATGAAGGAAAAGGGCAAGACGGAAACGGCAAAAAATCAAGAAGGAAAGAAACAAATCAAAGAGATAACTACGGCTTGGAAAGGTACTAAGTCTATACTTGGAGAGGAAGACTCGGTGGAAGAAGTGGATGCAACCGACGATGAAGCCGTCAAAGATACGTAAAGCGACGACCCTTCTTGAAGAAGGGAATTTTGTTGATGAGGATGACAGTGAAGGAGATAATGAGTTTAGCTCGGATGAGAATATAGAAGCACAAAGGGATGAAGGAACTAAGTCGCGGTCAATAAACACAACAGGAAAAGGAACGACACATCAAAATGACAGCGACACTGAGGCACCACGCGGACGGTTGATGGCAAAGGATGATCGTGATGATAAAAACAAATACCGTGTCGACTCAGCCGACGAAAGAACAGATAAGGCGAAGAAGAAGAAAAGTGAACGACAGAGGAAGGGTGATAAGTCTTTGGAGAGAGGCCAACGCAACAAGGGGCAAGCACCCCGTCATACCGGTCGTCGATGACGCACATCCTTGTCTGGAATGTGCGTGGGGTCGCGAAAGACGCTGCATGTGAACATGTTCACGACCTCAATAAGAAACATAAGCCGAAAGTTTTGGTCCTTTTGGAACCGATGGTGATGCTGGATGCGGTCCGTTATATCCGCCGTTTCAATTATGCCGAAGTTCACGCTAATGTCAGTAACAAGATATGGGTCTTTGCCGATTTTGGGGTCAATATGGAGATCCTTGTTAATCATCCTCAATATATTCATTGTAAAATTCACTCTCCAGATCACCCGTTCGATTACTTTGCTACCTTTGTTTATGCCTCGCAAAAGAGGACCGAGCGCCGTGAATTATGGAGGGGGCTTAGGGCAATGAAAACTGACGCACCATGGATAACTGTTGGCGATTTCAACATCGTCATGACCGAAGCAGACAAAAAGGGGGGTAATGTCATCAAACGGGGCGCGGTCAATGAGTTCTGCGAGATGGCACATGATTGCGATATCACGGACGCAGGTTACGAAGGAAGTCGTTTCACTTGGGCAGCGAACAGTGTTAGTGTGCGTCTCGACAGAGCTCTCATCAACATGGGATGGACGCTGGCGTTTAGAACCACGAGAATCCAACACTTGGCCCGCAGACGTTCCGATCACGCACCTATCTTGGTCCAGTTTGAACGGAGTACACCGTCTAAGCCACGGGTGTTTAGATTCCAAAATATGTGGATCCAACACCACTCGTTCCTTGATGTCGTGTCTAAAAACTGGGCGCACCATACGGTGCTTAAAGGGTCGGCTGCCCTAAAAGACAAGCTCTTTAGGCTTAAGCAACATTTAAGATGGTGGAACAAACACATCTTTGGGGACATACATGCCAACCTTGATCAAAAAGAGGAGCAGTTACGCTTGGCAGAAGTGAATTTTAATGAGGATCAATCGGCTCAAAAAAGGGCCGAGATGCACCGACTTAATGCGGAGCACACCCTCACGCTCCGCATGGAAGAAGCCTACTGGCGTCAAAAGTCTAGGTGCAAGTGGATCATTGAAGGCGAACGCAATACGAAAACGTTCCATGCCATGGCCAAACAACGGCACACTCGTGCTAACATTTTCCACATTATGATGGACGGTGAACAGATAAATGATCCGGAGATGGTGGAGCAGTCTGCGGATAAATACTTTGAGCACATTTTATCGGACCCGTTAGAGCCGTTGGCATGGCACAACCTTGACTTTATACCGCATATCATCACGGAGGAAACCAACAACTGGCTTTGCCGCGTACCTGACATTGATGAAGTCAAGGAGGCCGTCTTTGGATTGAAAGCTGATAGCGTTGCTGGACCCGACGGCTTCAACGCCCTCTTTTACCAAACATGATGGGACGTGATAGCCGCCGATGTCCATGCCGCGGTCTTGGATTTTTTCAACGGTACTACTCTTCCTCTTTCTTATAAGGCTACTAACATTGTTCTGTTACCCAAAAAAGATAGCCCGGAAGAGTGGAAAGATTATAGGTCTATAAGCCTTTGCAACGTCTCGTATAAAATCATTTCCAAGGTTCTCAATGACCGACTGGCTACTATTTTGCCAAGCATCATCTCTCCGTCCCAAAGTGGCTTTGTTAAAGGCAGATTAATTGGGGACAACATTTTATTAGCTCAGGAACTGGTTACCAACCTTAGTGTCCGAAGGGACAAGCACAATGCCGTTCTTAAGCTCGACATGGAGAAGGCCTACGATCGCATCGATTGGGGTTTCATTTATCAAATGCTACGTAAATTTGGATTTCGGAGCCGTGGGTTAACTTGATAAGATCATGCATTGAAGACTGTCACTTCTCGTTACATGTTAACGGTGACACTTATGGTTTCTTTAAATCTTCTCACGGGGTACGACAGGGAGACCCGCTATCACCGGCTATTTTTATCATTGCGGCTGAATTTCTGTCGAGGGGTCTTGACCACTTATACCGCAAGCATAATGATATGCACTTAGCCACTGGCGGGGGACTTCCGGTCTCTCACTTAGCATACGCGGATGACTGCATCGTGTTCATTAAAGGAACCGTAGGAAATTGGGGCAAACTCTGTGAGTTCCTTAGACTTTACGAGATGGTTTCCTGTCAAAAGGTAGACATTGGGAAAAGCTGCTTCCTCGTGGGTGATAGAGTTGAAGAAGAGCATATTCAAGCCGTCATTAATCTCACGGGCTTTAGCAAAGGGTCCTTTCACATCACTTATCTTGGGGCGCCGCTTTATAGAGGTCCGTTGCTCGCTAGGTATTTCGATAAGTGGATCGCCCAAGTCAAAGATCTTATTCACGGATGGGGCAACAAGTTCTTTAATCTTGGCGGCAGACTTACTCTTGTTAAGAGCGTTCTTTGTGCCGTCCCTATTTACCTTTGCCAAATCATGAAACCGCCGCTTTGTGTCATTGATGAATTAGAGAACATATTTGCCAAATTTCTTTTCGGTTTTTGTACATTTCTTTCAATACGTTGGTTTGGCTAATATTGTATCTGGGACCAATATGTTACGTTTTAGAAGATAAATGATACTCGATTATTGACAAGGTATAGCTTTTTAATGATTATTTATCGTTTTTGCTATTTGCCAGATTTTTTTATCCCATGATTTTTTCAACAAGATAAATGTAACAACTTAGTACGGGAATGGGAAAGCAGCAGATAAATCAGAGTATATCAATGAATGATCTCAGGGCAGTGATTGGGGGCAGAGAATCTACTTTTTGCACAACAACATGCCAACTCAGCAAAATCCGTCGAAATAGCCAAATTTGGGGTTGAGGAACTAAATTGGTGTAAAACGCCAACTTAATGGACTAATTTGACGGGCTGTCTAAATAAATGATCATTTTGACAAGGTAGTCAACTTAAAGGACTAAACAAATTTTTATCCCTTTTATAAATCCGCTCATTGGACTTCTTCCAGCTCTTTCATTCCTTCTTGGTGCCTGCATTTCTATTTTTTATTTCCCTATTTCCTTTTTAATTATTTAAAATCTTTACTTTGATTTCTCCATTGTATCCCGAAAAGAGAATGAATTTTAGCCCCTGCCTCTAAGGCCTCTAACCAACCATATCAGTTTTTGATATTACAAGAATATTCGGAATATAGTGAAGGATTAGCAAAGATTATGAATTTTAATATTGGATGGAAAAATTATAGCTGCAATATCCCCAATCATTAACTGATCATCATTAGTAGACCAGGAGAATCAATGCATTCAAGTATTTGAATAGCAAAATATATATCACAACAAAAATCATCGCCAACAGCAAATTGAAATAACACATATATTTAAAAAAAAGAATGAAATCGAAACACACACATGTATGATATGATGTAAAAAGCACACTTACAGACAATGTACAAAATCATCAGGTATTTGGAATCAATATTATTACAACGACGACAAGTCTTTTACTGCGAACGAGTGCCCTACCATATTTAATAATTTTTCATGTGAAAATAAATACATATAATTAAGTTCGACATCAAATAATTAAACAAAATATAAAAATGAAAGTTTAACTCCGGCACTGTGTGGCGGTGGTGCATGAGCGAGTGTAGGGATTAGCCTGAGCACCTGGTTGACAGTTGTAGTAGGACGCACCTCGACGAGAGCATGGGACATTATTCGCTTGCAGTGCACCGTAGCTGATGTAGTTCGTCGTGGCTAATATGCGCCTGTTGCTCTCCGTATCCATATCGAACTCACCCGAACCTGCCGCCATACACTCGGCTATCGTTCCTTGGCAGGCCGCCGGTTTATTGATCGGCATCCAGCTGAAGTCTTCGCCGGCGTTGACCGTGCTGAGGAAAAGAATCGCCACCAACACGGCGGAGATGATGACAAGGTCAAATTTCGCCATCTTTATATTTTAAGTGTTTGGTTTTGGTTTTGCTTTCTTTCTTTCTGATAATTATAATTAGAAAGTAAAGTAAAAACTAAAAAGAGTGAGCGGGGCAAGGCCATTTTAAATAAGCTGGTGGGAGGCGAGTCAAGTTAGTCACTAGGGCCTCCTATTTTTGTTAATTTACAAACTTACCCTCCCTATGCTCAACTTTTACATATATTATATTGGTGTTGAAAAAAATCAATACTACACCGAATGTGTGTATATAGAAAAATAAGGAATGTTCATTTTCTGTAGTATCAATAAGTACATCCTGTTGTGTGTGTAAAAAATGCAGCTGTGAAAACCGAATGCGAAAGCCATTAACTCTAATCTAAACTAGTCTTTTTCTTAAAAGAAACTATGTGTATATTATTTTTGATTTTAAATTGCAAGAAAATACAACCGATATTAAGTTACATTTTGCACTAAGTGTATTTTATCTTTTCTTTTATACTTAACTTGTATTTCTCTCAAGGAAAGAGGACAATGAAATTCGAAATCATGAAGAAATTAAAAAAGTAGAAGTACGTAGCGAGGATCAAAATGGAGGTAATTTGAAAACCATTATTTGTATAAACTTGAATTCCCACCATTATTGTGAATGTGGATCAAAGTTCTCGATTTGCTATTTTATTGTTTCTGCAATATCTCATGTTCTTCTAGCTTATTTCAAGAACTTCGTAAAACTTCTTGGACATGAAAACTACTTGTATTTTTTTTTATACAAAATTGAAAATAGTTTTCGAGGAAACAATTGAAAACTTTTATCTGTATATTTAGCAGTTAAGTCTTTAACTTAAGTATAAGTCGTTGCCAATTGGCATTATTAATAGACTACTGATTTATTTTGTGTAGTTGTAAAACAGAAAAGTTAAAATGAGAACTATAAAGGATCATTTGAATCCGTATTAAATTATTTTTTGAAGAAGAAATATCAGATTTGTTAAGAACCACTATTATTATTGTAATAGCTAGCAATTTCTATAAGCTCTTCCTAGGTTCACATCTTATATTTCATATATAGTTTAATAGATTAATTTGTTATCCCATGTACGTTGTTACTTCTTCCATGTTTGATAGAGTTGTTCAACAACTCATATTAAAATCAGTTTTTTGGTTGGGTGCTTAAGAACAATAGTACTGTATAGCTTTTTCGGTTGGAGTAAGATTCCAGGTCTTTTAATATAATTCCCAACTGTTCAACTAAAAAGTAGTGCCAAACCCGTCCTGAAACCAATACTAACATCCATGTTTTATCAATATTTAAATCTATTCGTAGTTCATTTCTATTTTATTTTTGTTGGTTGTTAGAACTTTGCCGCGTGGACCGAGTATGTTTCTATTGCAAAATAGCTAATGGCTTATATTTTATGGCAGACCATAATAACTTATTGCCTCTTCGCCCCTGTTTCGACGAAAAGAAAATAATAACAATAAAAAGACTAAAAATATGGGATTAAAGCAAAATTTGTTTCTCGCATTTCCCATTCCAATTCCAACCTTCCGTGCATTAAAACTGTGCTTATGTTAAATAAATTGACTACGGTCTTTTAAACAGAAAAGATTTATTTAATAATTTATAAATTAAAATTTTCAAAATTACTAGTGATGATATCGTTTCTCCTATGCATTTATTTATATTAGGAGGAAAAGGCACTAAAGGTTCGAGACGCTTGCCCTTTTTTCTATGAAAGCAGAAAGGAGGGAGAAGCTATGTATCCGATCTGCGCGGAGTCATAAGAAGTCCTCATTGTATTTATTATATGGGACATGTTGCCCTTGTTATTCGTGATTCTTTTAAGATTTTTCTAGTTGTGTTTACAAAGTACGACTCCCATTTCAATAGGTAAGGAAAGTTGCTCGAATTTAAGTCTTTTAGTAAATGGGCAAGTGCTAGGCGGGCTAACATGGGCCTTTCCATTGGTCCAACACATGCATGTTTTATGTGGCCACTGGTAAAGAAGACACGTGTAGGGCGAGGTTGCCCGTCCTAATCCTTCCTTTTTACCCTTATCATGGCTTGAGGATAAGTCTTTCGAGGGTAGGTGTTGGCATCGTTGTGAACTCGAGTCGTCAATGGGGATAAGGCTGAGGGAGAGGCCTCGTATATTTTGATCGTCATATTTTCCCCAGGGACGTACGAGGAGGCCCAAGGTCGTGACTATATTACCGACTGGGTTGACATCTTTTACTAGGCTTGTGCGTTTCGACTAAATCGACTAGTAGTATTAGATTTTGATTTTAACCAAACAAAAAGCAAAATCGGATCAACTTGAAACGAACCGTTCTATTTAAAATTATTGTATATATGTCGATTTTATTTGATTCGATCTTGATCTTGATCTTTTTTTTTATTTAATTGTGAAAATGTTTTATAACATCTTAATTTTACATAATAGACACCCTATAAAGTGGAGTATAATAATAATTTGTAACATATTCATAATAAAATAAAAATCCAATGTAAGCCCCACAAAATACGAGTCACAGTTTAAGACATAACATACTAAATTAGAATTTAATTTGTTGTTTTAATTAACTTTAAGTTTAGTTGATTTATTAAATTGGTTAGTAGGTACCTCATTAATGTTATATTTAACTTATTATTATTTTTCAAATTTAATTAATTTGTTTTTATATATTTATTTTAAGAAATAAGATAATTGTTCGTTACAATCTTAACCTCCCTAAAATTGAAAATCGAATTGAAGGGGGTTTCGATTGTCGGACGAAAATTGAAAATTAAAAATTGAATCAGATATTTAATTTAAATTTTTGGATCAGACCATTGATCTCTTTGAAGCAATTCCATCCAATCTATTTTGCACACCTATCATGAAATGCTAGACATTTTATGAAGGCAACAACTTCATTTTTTGGATAATTATTGTCACACCCCTGTGGTTTGGTGTAATATCAGTTAGCCCTCTCTAGATTGGAAAATCACAACCATCTCCCCTCGAACCGAAAGTTATAAAGAAATTTTGGATCAATCAAGCTTAATTTGAGTGGCGTAATTTTTACATTATTAAGTTTCAGATATACATGTAATGCTAAATAAAGATTGCACAATTCTATTTTACAGTGATGAAATTTCAAAACTGAAACTAGATAAATTCACGCGGTTATTTAATTAAAGTTTTTTGCTTCTTTATATTCTTAAAAATGATTTGGCCATTAACAAAAAATATAGAATATACATTATCTCTTAAATTCTTTTTAGTCTAAGTTAATTATTGTGCAGGAATAAAAATAGATAGGCATAACTTAATGGTGGGATCGGAAAAGATTAATTATATATTTATATTACAATAGCGACTTATGTTAATGATATTTCTAACATAGTACAAGAAACAAATATTAAATTTATTCACTTACTAATATTTTAAAATTAGTAAAAGTTGTATAGTTAAATTATATTTCAAATTTAAACAATAAGTAGTAACATTAATTGTAATATTGGATTAAACTATTTTATTGTTGTTTTATTATTTATTTTAAATTCTGTTGTTAGCTTTAAATTAAAATTGTGCAAGTTCTATTCATAGACACCCCTCCACCGAAGGAGGTCAAATTTGAAAGTTATTTATAGTTTTTGAATGGAGATCAGTTAATTGTAGTTTTCCAAACTAGAAGGGAGGTATGTAATTACACCAACCTTAGGGGTGTAAATGTAATTATTCTTTTATTTTACTTATAGTAATATATAATATTGTTTCTGTTTAGTACTGGCAGCTAGCTAGCTAGCTGTCACGCAATTTTTTTATTTTAAATGTGTGTTTCGTTATTCAGTTGTCCTCTTATTAGTCTTTCTAGAGATAAATTATAGGCTCAACAGTATAGGTATCTATAATATTATATACTTACCATGTAAAAACGTTGAGTATTTTAATTTCTTATTCGACAGATAAGGAGTTGACAAACCCATATATATATTCTTTGCACTTGGTCATATCAGCCTATCAGGATATGCTCCCAACAACCATCAACAACGCAGTTGTCCGAATAGTTAGACTAAATTATATATTACAATAATTGCAATTAATCGTACCACGAAGTCTAGAAAATAAAATATACTTTAGTGGAATCTTCATTGGCAGCAGGCGGTGGTCATAAAGATTATTGTAAATAATTGGAACTGGAAAAAAAATCGTTTTCATATGATTATTTAACAGGTTCAATCGCGTCCCTCGTTGTTGTCGTGAAGTTGGATCCCTCAAAGCACCATGAATGTTTCAATACCTACCATGGAGAACGATATATGCGTGTATAGAAGCTGAAGTTGAGGATCGCATGAATATATGTGACGTAGCATAACGCAAGAAAATCACATTTTGACATTATTGATTGATTAGAATGGACGTTTCCAGTTTTAACTTAAAGTTTCTTTCATTTTAGGTGTGATATATACAATTGTTTAATTAAAGTGGCAATAAGCAATAAAAGAATAGAAGTGATTTTAATTTCATGTAAAATAACTTTTTAATTAAAGGCATATTTGCAAATACTTATGTTAAGAATTTATTTACTTTCGGTTCATGTAACCTCTTTTAAGTGTTTATGTGGGATAAGACCGAATTATACGAAGAGGCAATTCTTGTATTATCGGTAATTGAAGAAGATCGAACGCCCTTCCCATAGTTTAGAGAGAAGTAAATTTTAGGGATTTAAGGGTATTTCGAGGGTGAAATATATGACAAAATTAGATTTGGCGTAAAAGATAATAAAAGTAATCAATGATGAAATTCTTTACACAAAGTATTCGTGCTGAGAAATTGATAATAGAGTAATAGATATATTTGTGTTGTTATTACAATTGAGTTTTTGGGGGTTTAAATAGGAGTGACTGAGTACTTGGCCTTCATAATGGAGCGGTATAATCCCGCCTTAGATCGGATAAGTGCGCTAACAATCATGAATGTTCATTGCATGCGGTATAAATGAGATATGAACAGTATACATGTCACGTAATAATGTTTATCAGTAAGTGAGCTGTTATTGTGACATATCTCTATTAGTGTATTTTGGTCTTATTTCGTTTATGTTACAATACACCGAGAAATCGATATAGTGGGGCTTGACTTAACCAAAATAATGTTATCCTATTACAATGAACGGGCTAGCTTGGTCCGAAACACCTATTACACATAAGAAAATGTAAGATGACAAGAAATAATCTCTAAATGGCCAAGTTGAGGGAACAGTTGAACGAGAGAGATTCGATGCTCTTAGATCGTCGTATTGCGGGCGTTAGACACTTGTGATATCGGACTGAACTTGGAAACTTGTCAGGCTGCCTACGTATTCCATTAAGGGAATCAAACCGAACATAGTTCAATTGTCTCTTTTGAGCTGCCTTTCTATGGTCGACCTCTGATAGGGCTGCTTGGTTCATTTGGTTCAGCATTGGAGCGACTGCACAATTTCGATCATATCTCTTTGAAGGATGATAGAAACCTCGATCCACTTCTCGATTATGGACCCTAACTCATGTAGCTTTCAGGTCACATAAGGGTTCAATCTTGGTGAGTATCGAATTGCCTTGGTTCGATGCATCCATGTCGAACAGGGTGAATTCGAGACTGCTTGGCGCGACTCCACGTTTTTGACCATATTTCTTTGTAGGATGATCAAAACCTCGATCCGCTTCTTGATTCGGAATCCTGACTCTTGTGGATTTCTGGGCATGTGCATCGAATTATCTTGGTTCGATGCGTGTGCATTGAATTAGATCCCTCAATGTCAAACCAGGTGAATTCGATGCGCTGTGCGCGACTTCACGATTTCGATCATATCTCCCTAACGGGTGATCGAAACCTCATTCTGCTTCTTGATTCGGGACCCTGACTCTCGTGGCTTTCTGGGAATATAAGGCTTCGATCTTGGGACGCAACGAATTGTCTTGATTAGATGCGTCCATGTCGATTAAGGTCAATTCGAGGCATGATAGATTGCGCATCGAACCTACTTGGTTCGATGCGCGTGTCGAATCGACTTGGATTCGATGCGTGGCCTCTTCGTCGGTCCCCCTTATATGTGAGGAGGGATGGGGTATATATAGGCATGATTAGAGGGGCTTAAAGGTTATTTTAGGAGCGCATCGAATTGTGCAAATTCGATGCGCTCAGAACACATCGAATTGTGCAAATTCGATGTGTTTTGCGCAGCTTTACTATTTTGAGCATAACTATCTCTCTGGACCTCCGAATCGCATTTCGCTTGTTGCGTTGAGACCTAGACTCATGTGGCTTTCCAATGACATGTTATTCAATGTCTAATTAGCTATATAGATATTTTGGTGAATCAAATACGGCTAAAATAACTTTACCTTTAAGCCTTCTCGACACTCATCGGTCAGTTTCGCGCCATCGTGGCTTCTTCTTGACATGATATATTATATCACACCATATAGTCCCCCAGTTTGGAGTGTGATTTTGGTACATAATCATTCTTCAAAGTATAATGAAGTGCTATAGTCGTTTCGCCTCAGTATTGGGGTGATTAATGTCATTAAACACTAGCGTAGGTTACTCAATAAGCCCGCATCATATTATAGTCCCTCCATTCGGGAGGCGGTCTGGATTTAAGAGTGGGTGACAAATTATAAAATTTTTGCATGGCTTGAAAATACGCCCCTTATCTGGGAGTCGTGATTTGGAGGATCGGTTGCCAAATAACTTTTATCGAACTTGATGTGATGCACGCTCCATGCGATGCACGCACTTGTGTGCTAGTGATCTGCTTTATGAATGCCGCGTCATGGGTAGTGATCTAGTTTGCACTTACCTCGAGGTATTGTTTTGACTAAATGTCCACGATTGGTCGAGTCTAACGACGATCGAATCGGGTGGATTCGATATAGGGTATCTTGAATTGGCCTATATCGAATCTAGATTGCATCGAATTGAGGGAATTTGATCGAGGCTGTATCAAATTAGGTGGTTCGATGCTCATATTTATTTTGCTCTGCAACGAACAATTTCTAACTTGCTATTTTTGTGGCGCTGCGTCGCATTTTTATTAATCACACAGTTGTCATTCATGACTATTTAATTTGTTTATTTGATCGAAGGCTCGTAATCGTTGCCTTTTCTTTCAATTGTTATCGTTGCTTTTTACTTTATTTTGATAACTCGAGCATTCTTCCATAATCACGGAAAGTTATTGTTGCTGTTAGGTGTTTAGGAAGTTGCGGTATCATGCATCCTTTTAGACAGAGTCTCCGTCCCTTTTTAGTTATTTAGGGAGTTGCGATATCTCGTGCATTTTAGACAGAGTATCCGTCCCTTTTTAGTTATTGCGAGTCCCCTTTTTAGGTCCTGCATGACGTTAGTTTCATGCAAACAACTCGTGGTTCCGCTTTGTTTATGCATATAGGCATAATTTGATCGATTCTTTTCATTGTTCTAATGCATCTTGTCATTCTTATGACATATTCTTTTGCCGCCAATAGGACGACTCTCAATTCTATGAATATCGTGGTTTTGTTGCGAATTATGACAATGCACCTAGTTACATTTCCGTCTTCGAGGATTTGGCAATAGTTATGATTGTGAAATGATTTCATAAGCTGCTAATCTGTAAAGACCGCAAGGCAATGAGCTTGTCATTGAGGTTCTAGCAAGAATATCTTTGTATTCTGCCTCGTTGCTGGTCATAATAAAACTCGACCCTGGGTGTGCCAGTTAGTTGTTGTATGATCTTACGGGATTTTTACCTCCAATTTTGATGTTTTCGCTATTTCGACAATGTTGTTGATAACATGGTGACAAGCATAATGAACTCTGAGTTAGTTATCCTGCCCCTCGATGTTGTGCATTGATTTTATAATTATGTTTGGTTTGGAATATTTATCTATATTCGTGAGACTTTATGGGATGCATTGCCTTTATTGAGGGCGAAAGCTTTACATGATAGGCCGAATCTGAGCTGTTAGATCAATGTTAGATCGAATCTGATGAATCTCTAAATTATCCGTACTGAGACTATTTGATAGTCATTTCATGTTTGAAGCGGAAATAAATCGATAGTGTTAGTTCACCATATCTCGGAATTGGATTGGTTTGACTTATGGCATACCTCGAATGGATGGAATTCGATCGTCAGTGCGCAATCTCATCCTAATTCGATTTTGAAAGTTATTAAAAAATTGAAGTTTGGATGACCACCATCGATCGAATGTGTTTGGATTCCTCTGCTCAAACAACCCTAATCGGCCCTATATACATCTTTGCATAAGCTCGGATAAAACCTCCGACAATATCTGGTCTGAGCACACCAACAATTAAAAAATATCTCACTAATACTTTTTCAAATCTTGGCAAGAACGAGGATGGCAGCAATGTTAGTTAACGAGAGGCAACGAGAGGCTACGAAAATGAATTCAGTATAATTTTAATCATCAGACTCCCAACTACCCACTATAAATGAGGAGAAGATCGAATTTGATTGGTCTCCCCCCGCATAAGGCAAGATATTGGGCCTAGAAGCGATGACCCATATTGGCTTAATACACCCACAACGTCTATTGTATGAAAAGAACCCCCTTTCATTAGCTCCCCCAGCCGATGACTCGCATTGGAGCAGAGGAAGCCTCGTTGTAGGCCATCCTCGTCAGAAATGTCCATTGGCGCAGACAGAGACCTACCCCATTGGCTGACCAAATCAAAATGATTACTCTCAGAAGAAGACCATAGGCGATTGGCCAGAGATCCCAATGGAAGTTCTATAAATATGGGCTTGTTAGGACTCCCACAACAAATTTTCACTCACTTTAACTTATACACTTTTTAGCTTAAATCTTTTAGCAACACTCCAACACCAAGCTCTCAGCGAAATCATACTTGTACTTTGTATCTAAGCTATCCTCGTTATAGCTCCCCTTCCCCAACTGAGTTCCTCCACTCTGTATCCTTCTCATTCTTGCAAATATTAATAAAATATGGCTGCTTCTCTCAGGCTCGGGATCAACATTTCAATAAAACTCACTCGATCAATATCCAGAAATTATCCTCTCCGGGGGGTTGGATGGTATTGCATCATCCAAATTTGTATGCATTGATTCTTTTAGGAATGACCTCGCATTTCCTCCCACATGTTGCTAATTGATATGTGTGAATGAGCTAGTTCTATTTTTTTTAAGTATAATTCAGTCTCAAGTTAACGTAAATCTAAAATCCACGTAGGACAAGATTTATATCATAACCATAAGGATGACACAACTGCATAGGAAATCTATTTATGTGTTCTTTACCAATGCAATGCAATAAAAAAATTAGCATTTAGAAGGTAATATTAACACGAAAACTTCAACAATGTTTATCCTTGATCAAACACTTTAACTTATTCTCTGATCATATGAATAGTCCATTCATTATTGTCTTATGTTCCAACCCAATGAACAACTTAAAAGTTTTCTCTCGAAGTTCTTGTGAACTTGGATATGACTCTAAACACATCAGCATAGGTAACAACATAAGTGTTGTTCATCTTAAGTTTAAAATTGACTTGGTCATTTGAACAATCAACTGAAAAGATAAACGAATGTTCAAATGAACGATGACGAGAATGATACTGGGTTTAACTCGAGCATATTACTCGACGGATTTTAACTGACTAAAATTATTGATCACGCTTGAACAAAATCATAGTCGTGATCAATCAGAATTTAGCAAATGCGCCATTTTTGTTAGTCAACGTCTCAAACACGAGTTGGTCATACATTTATATTTCACGTATAAAAGTATACCATCTGTACAGATCATTAATCACATGGCTATACAGAATGGCACAGACAGTCGTCTATATGCCCTTATATCTATATCCAAAGAAGAGTGGCCTTATTAAAATGTTTGGAGTGACTTAATCGATGTTGTTCGGGGCATCTAAGTATCTTATCCTGCTATCTAGACAATAGATATTTACAGTCAGTTCAGTTCACAATAGGTGCTTCGCTAGCACTTATTTGAATCTATGAACGAGACCGACTTGGTTGTCTTGGTTTGTCATTTTCTAGAGATATCTTCTTAAACGTCCATTTTTTTATATACAAATGATTTTATATCTAGCAAATTAACATTCATGATAATCCACCATAAGGTACGGAACCAAAGAGGTCATAAAGTGGCCTATCATCATCCATATCCCACGTTCATTATCACGAAATTAATTTCTAAATCAGAAAATCTACTAAGTTCAAGGTGAGAATTTCTAAAATTATGCCAACCATAAAGCTCCCACTTAGCTAAAAACTTTGCGTGCATACAACATGTAAAATATAAAATTACATGCTCAAAATAAATGCACACAAGGAAACAAATATGTATTCTACATGAACTAAAAAATGATTAAACATAATCATGCATCTTTTAACACATGCTTTCGTCATGAAACTACGGAATACATCACGTCACATGAAATAATTAAACTAATTATCTTCATGTGTACATGGGATTATTCCAAAAATAAATCCAATCATCAAATCTCAGTCGCATCTTCAGTAACATTTAGATCCCCGATCTAAATTATAGCATAACAAATGCGCAAAGAGATCCTTTTTAGGATTTATAAAGTTTTCGAGCATCCATATAAAACTACAAGCCTCCAAGCTCAAGGTTTTCTTTTCAAATATCTGTGTTTAAAATTGTGAAAATTTAACACAAGAGAATGTATATACACCTTTACTTTGGTTGTGATTTGGCGATAGATGGTATTATATATATATGTGAGTCGGTTACAAGTGAGTGATCTAATAATACAACGAACCTATCTCAAATCAGGCCTACACTATGTATCTCGCGTAGACTTGGTCCGGAACACCTCGAACTAACGCTTCGATGCTTGGACGGCAGTGGTATATCGGTGACTAGATCAGACGTATACCGGTGATTGTCTTCGACATGATATCGAGGACGCCCCTCGATGTGATATCAGTAGTGTGGTTGTATGACGTATCAGTAGAGCACTAGGTTATCCCGATATCGAGTACGATATCGAGAGTGAGATCGGGGATTTGTTTCGATGTGATGCGTGGTAGCTGAGGGATAATAATTGCTTACTTTGGGATTCGAGTACCGCGTATTTATAGACCTCGGGATCCGGGGATCGCAGTAACATATCGGTGATTATTACCGATATGATATCGAAAATGGTCCCCGATATGGTCAAATATGGGTCTGGTTTGGGCCAGGCCCAATATGCGGGAAATGCCCATATCATGTAGTCCCCCAATTTGGGGATTCTTATCTTAGAGATAAGAATTCGCAAATTTAATTTTGAATTCCTGGGTTGCCTGTACCCTTCGTCCCGCCAATTCAAATGACGGAGATCAAATTTGCGGAGAATGCACTTTGTGATGAACTTCGATGGGTCCCCTAATGTAGTGGACGCATAGTTTGAGGTCCTCGTTTGAATTCTACGTTTCTTGGGATTTGAGTTTCTTATAAATATGGGAATTGCACTTTGAGAATTGTGATGGGGCCGTCGGTGTAATTGTTATATTTTCGAGGCTTTTTGCGTAATAGGATAGGATATCGGATCTCATCGTCGATATTATGTCGAAACGCATATTCGATATGATGTCGAAAGTATCCTTCGATGTGGTTAAAGCTTCCCTCTATAAGTAGGGCTTGTAAGAGACCTTGAAGATCATAGTTTTCTGTATCTTCTCCGTCGTTAGCGTAACCATATCGGTATGTATATCGGTAATCATATTCGATATATTCCCCGATGTGTATTTCGATCTCGCCGTTGTACTGGATTTATTTATTATTATTTTCTCATGCTGATACTCTGATTATTCTGCAGGTGCATTATATTTTTCTGAGATATTCCGTCAGAATGGGTTTCAGACAATTGATGCATAAACTTCAAGTCGACCGTGATGCTCAGAAAGCTGCTGAGACGGCAGCAGTCGCGGTGGTGCCTGAAACAGGGTCTGCGTCTAGCTTTGACCTGAATAATGCTGCCACTGAGGTTCTAGCAGAGGCATCGGGAGTTGAGCAACCTCCCATAGCACTGTAGTACCTGAACATATTAGTGAAGAATGTTTCGAAAATGTTCATGCAACGGTTGGGTCCTTTAGCCAGAACATTCTTGATGTTGTGGGAGGCCTGGACGGTGCGGCCAATCTCTTGGAGGTGTTGACCTCGAAACAGAAAGGTGCGGTTCATCCGCCTGACGGAACTATGTTGACGGAGAGACCAGTTGCTAGGTCTCCTTCTGGTGAGTACGTAGCTCCACGTTCTGAGTCGATGGCCTACATTCTTTTGGCCGAGAACGTTGGAGGTTTAGATGCGCCTTTTACCGTGGGGTCAGGTTCTTCAAGCCCGAACCCTATTAGCGGCAAGGGAAAGGCGACTGCTTCAGGTACGACTGACAAGGGTAAAGGGCCACTGTAGGAGCCCTCGATATTGGGGGGCTTTGCCCCTGTCTTTCCTGAGATTCCGATTACGAAGCCTGCCGTTGACCTGCCTAGGATATCAGGTAATAAAAGGTCTCGTGAGCCCACAATGTCCACTCGTCTTCGAGTTCGGGCCCAAGGAAGGCGGGTGCAGTCAAATCCTCCAAGCGAGTAGAATTTCCTGAAGCAGATGCTGTACGGGGAATGATGCGGGCTTTTCCTCCTCCCGCAAATGTGCGGGTGCTCACCGAATTCGAGCGGGCCCAGAATATACACCGCAACACTCACATGTTTCAGAGTGTACGTATCTTAACACGACTTCGATTGATTTTATTTTGACTGTTTAACATAATTTTACGTATTGTATTGTGTAGACGGCAAAGCTGGCGGTCTCGTGTCTGAAGACAATTCGCGAGTCCAAGGGTGACCCTGATGTTGTCGCTGCCAATCTCGAGGCTGATATCTTGAGGATGGGGGGAGTTCAACCCCATGATAGTAGAGAAGTTGGAGGCTGAAAAAGAGGATGCGCTGAAGACATGTCGTAAGCTCCGGGAGGAGTATGATTTGTTGAAGGGCAACTTCAAAACCTTAGTGACTGAGATTGACCATGGAAAAGCGCGTGAACTTGCGGCTAACAAAGAGCTGGAGAAACTAAAGGCTGAGGTGTTGGCGGTGAAGGCTACTAACGAACGTCTCTCGTTGGAGCTCTCCGCTGCCAAATTAGCTCCCTTGGACTTGGTATATATCTTGTTTATGATATATGTTTCTATTTTTTCCTCTCGTATTTAATAGAGTTCAATTTGTAGGAACGTCGTCCTGATCTCCTCTGGGTTGGAGCGGAGAAGTTTATGGAAAGCTCGAGCTTCCGAAATCTAATTTCAAAGGTTCGAGAGGCAGCATTTCATGCTTGTGTATGGCAAGTATTGAGAAATGACGGTTTCAAGGACTCCCTCGAGTTGAGTGGGTTGAACCCAAGACATGATTATAACGACCTACCGATTGGTGGCCTAGATGAGATGGAGGATGGTCCGGTCGACCCTGATGTGTTTTCCAAGGTCGTTGAGAAGAAGACTGAAGGGTCCTCGTGGGAGTAGCTATTTTGCTGCCTTTACTGTAATTCAAATTTATCCCCTTCCGGACTATTTCAGATTCGTGGTTCTGTAACTGAATGTTTATTTCTCTGTTATCTTCATAATCTGTGACTCTGCGTGATCTCATTGTCTAAGAACTTGTTGATTTTTATTGTCATGATGATAGAGTGTGCGGTATTTCGATATCTGACACTGCATTCATTTTGTTCTTGTATCGATGAGATTTCTTTACTTTGCTTGTCGTCAATAAAGGATGATTTGAATTCCCTAGGTGGAAACATGGGTAATCTGCCACCACTCATTGGCGGGAGCCCATCCCGTTATCACAGGGAAATCGTTATTGCTTGAATGTTTATGATGGGCCCCGTTATCACAAGGGGATATTTTTCTTGTGGTTAGGGGCGCATCCCGTTATCACAGGGAACCCACTACCGTTAAAATGTTTACGGTTGACCCCGTTATCACATGGGATATTTTTTTCGTGGATAGGGGCGCATCCCGTTATCACAGGGAACCCGCTACCGTTGAAATGTTTACGGTCGACCCCGTTATCACAAGGGATATTTTTCTCGTGGGTAGGGGCGCATCCCGTTATCACAGGGAACCCGCTACCGTTGAAATATTTACGATCGACCCCGTTATCACAAGGGATATTTCTCTTTGTAGACGACCTGTTACCACTCATCGGTAGGAGCCCGCCCGTTATCACATGGGAACCCGTTACCGCTCATGGGTAGGAGCCCGCCCGTTATCACAGGGGAACCCGTTACCGCTCATGGGTAGGAGCCTTTTCTTTGTAGATGACCCGTTACCACTCATGGGTAGAAGCCCGCCCGTTATCACAGGGGAACCCGTTATCGCTCATGGGTAGGAGCCTTTTCTTTATCTCTTGGTGGCTCTGTCGTCGTGGAGTCTATAAGTCGTTAGGCCCTGTAAAACATCACAGACAAGCAAGATTTTTCGAGGTAAAAGATTATGTGACAGCACAAAATGATGCGCATGTGTTATCTGCGGAAAGTTCCCTCAATCTGGGAATTTCAGTTTCATGAAAGAAAAGGTGTATCCATTGTGTCCTAACGTGCCTGTTGTACCTGTTTGTACATATTTAGATGGATAATATTGAATAATCTAGGGCGATGCCCCCCGAATCCTTTGTTTTAAAAAGTTAGGGTTTAATATTCCCTATGTCCTTTTTGGACATAGTAATGTGTGATCCTTCGGGTTATGTACCTGTAAGAGGGCGATGTGTTAAACATACATCTATGGGAATACTCCTCAAATTCTTCGTACATTTCTCTGCACTTCCGTAATATCCGATTAGGACATATCCCTGCATGAAATATGATATTCCATAAAGCAAAAATAAAAAGTAGTGACGGATAACGGTCGAAGGCTAGGTAAACCCAACCCGCCTACGTATCCCGTTGAATGGAGAATCAGACCGGCGTAGTTCCCCCTGTTTTAGTTACATGCCGACCCACGAAGGGGCAAAATAAAAGATAACGGTCGAAGGCTAGGTAAACCTAACCCGCCTACGTATCCTGTTGAGTGGAGAATCAAACCGGCGTAGTTTCCCCTGTTTTAGGTTTACAAACTAACCCACGATGGGGCAATGCTTCAATTGTTCAAGCATAATTTAAAAATTACTGAAATTTAAAATATTGTTCTGTCTGTTCCTCATGGTGATCACTCCGTGCGCGGAATGTATTCTTGTTCTGTCTTCTTCTGATTTTAGGGTGCTTCAGCGAGTCCACATAGCACATCCATCCCTGTACCTGGTCACCTAGAATTTCGTCGACTCCTTGAGGTGTCGGGAATTTGATCTTCTGGTAATAAGTAGAGACCGCTGCCCTGATCTGGTTGAGCGTCGGTCTGCCAATAATGGCGTGGTAGGGGAACGGAATGTCGACTATTGTGTATTTTATCGGCGTCACCCGGGTGCGTGGGTTTCTCCCGAACACTGTGGACAATATAACTTGTCCGAGTGGAACTACCTCTGCTCCGCCAAATTCGGTCAATGGGGTGGATATCGGCTCTAGCCGGCCTGGGGCTATCATCATGTGCTCGTAGGCTTTTGAGAATATCAGGTTTGCGGAGCTCCCGCTATCCACCAGAACTTTAGGCACCTGATATCCATCCACATTAATAGTAATAACCAAAGGGCAGTCTAGTTTACCTGCGGTCAGGGCCAACGGACTAAGTTGCTCCAAGTCTCTCCTGGTGAAAGAGATCTCCTGCTCCAAGTACGCTTCTGGCATGATTGCATTTGTGTACCCAATGTAGGCTCCGCCCTGGACTCTTCATGTTATAGCTTCTCGGCCACGAGCCGTGTCGGCTCCCAAGGCACCTCCATTGATCATGTTTATGACGCCTCTGCTCGGGGTATTCACTATGGTCCTACCACACTCCTCGGGTGCCTCAATCATCTTCTGCTTTCCTCTCCTGGGTGAGTAATATCTTCTAGGGGATAAATAATGTTCTGCCCTCCTAGCATCTTCCTTGGCGCTTCTGACAAACTCGACCAATTTTCCCTCTTTAATCAATCTTTCAATTTCATTCCTCAGGTGCGTACAATCCTCCGTCCTGTGTCCAGGTTGACGGTGGTACGCGCAGTATTTTCCCGACGACTTCATCTCGGGAGTCTCATTCAACGACCCGGGTTCCGTCAACCATCTGTTTCTCTTTGCCACGTCCATCACCTCCAGAATGCCTCTATTCAACGGGGTGTACGTCCTTGGGGGCCTTTCTCTGTTGCGATCTCTGTCCACGTTCCTGCTGGAAAATGAACCTTGACGCGTTGCCATCATCTCGTCTTCGTAAACCATTTGGTTTGCAAGTATGTTGATTTGTGCTATGGTGGGCTCATTCAATTTGATTAGTTCGCTGGCGAACCTGCGATGGGTCATACCCTTGAACAACATCATCATGACCTGCCCGCCATGCGGCTCGTCCACCTTCAACAATTCATCATTGAACCTCTTCATATATTCCCGGAGGTTCTCCCTTTCCCTTTGCTGCACCGCGCCTAGGTGTAACAGGTTGGTCTTCATTTTCTTTTGGCTAGAGAACTGGTTCTCAAACTTTTCCCTTAGTTGCTCGTAGTCCGTTATGGATCTGGCCTCGAGCCTAGCGAACCAATCCAGTGCAGCACCCGTTAAAGTGGTGGATAGGATCTTCGCCTTTATGTTTCTTGAGTAGTTGTGCAGATTCAAAATGCTATCGACCTGATGGAGATGATCTGTAGGATCACTTCTTCCGTCGTATGGCTTGATCACTGGGATCTTGTCCCCTCTTTGCAATACCCCAACCTCTATCTCATCCGAAAATGGGGTCCTGTTGCGACCCTTCCAATGACTCTGAGTCACCTTCCTCGTCAACTCCGCCCTCTCGCGGTCTAGTTGTTCCATCCTTCTCGATATTACCTGCAGTACTTCTGCATCCTCATTCTTTGAATGTGCAATCTCAGCGCAGTCGCGACCGTGTTCCATTCTCTTGATTATTTACGCCCTCTCGCGGTCAAGTCGTTCCATCCTTCTTGCTATCTCTCGGTCCAGGGTCCTAGGGTCCAGTCTCTCCGACCTATCGTAAGTAGCGGGCGATATCTCTCTGAATGAGTCCCCCGTATCCTACTGTTCATCATATCCTTGCCTTGCCCTTCTCTCACCCGCTCGGGATTCATAGGGCCTTGCCCGAATGTCCCTTGTCCTTTGTTCCGCCAGTCGTGGAAGCAAAGTCTCCAATGTAGTGTCAAGCGCCGCTTTGATCTGCGCTAGCATCTCCGGGGTTATGGCGGCAGTGGGAAGGACGCTTCATCCTGCGGCCATCGTCTCCTCCGAGCCGAGAAGATCCGCATTTGGCGCCTCGGTCATTGGAACGTCCGTCACGGGGTTCTCAGCGGTCGGGCCCTCAGTCGCAGGTTCCGCCGTATTAGGTGCGGCAAAGGTTGGACCTGCATTCATGGCTCGCGGCGGTCTCTCGGGCCCGCGCCTTCGTCGCGGTTCATTCTGAGCCGGAGGAAGCTCCATCTCGGCTCGGGTCACTGTCTGCGCTTGGTCAGTCGGCTGTTGAGGAAGTGGCGTGTCCTCCATCCTCGCGTTCCTAGTCACAACTCCGTTAAACTCGGATCGGGTCCTCCTTCCTTGCATCTTGGCGTCCTCGTCCGTGAAATGACGTTCCCACATACAGCGCCAATGATTTGGCGATAGATGGTATTATATATATATATATGTGAGTCGGTTACAAGTGAGTGATCTAATAATACAACGAACCTATCTCAAATCAGGCCTACACTATGTATCTCGCGTAGACTTGGTCCGGAACACCTCGAACTAACGCTTCGATGCTTGGACAACATTGGTATATCGGTGACTAGATCAGACGTATATCGGTGATTGTCTTTGACATGATATCGAGGACGCCCCTCGATGTGATATCGGTAGTGTGGTTGTATGACGTATCAATAGAGCACCAGGTTATCCCGATATCGAGTACGATATCGAGAGTGAGATCGGGGATTTGTTTCGATGTGATGCGTGGTAGCTGAGGGATAATAATTGCTTACTTTGGGATTTGGGTACCGCGTATTTATAGACCTCGGGATGCAAGGACCACAATAACATATCGGTGATTATTACCGATATGATATCGAAAATGGTCCCCAATATGGTCAAATATGGGCCTGGTTTGGGCCAGGCCCAATATGCGGGAAATGCCCATATCAGGTTGTCAAAACAACTTGTATCCACAAAGATAATTACGAGTACATGTATGACACTCGAGACCACAATACGACATTTAATGTCCAATTTCGTCTCAACTATTAAAGAAAAACTATTTTTTCAAGTCTAACAAAATTAATAGTGGCTCAAATAAATGTCCATACACTTCCACTTGGCACACATACCTTTTATATAATCTCCATAGCTTAAAATAAAAATTTCAGAATTTCCCAGAAAAGATTTTTTTTTTCTGGAAATATCCTTGCATTAAAAGGTACAAAATCCAATGAAATGATTTTCAGACCCTAAAAAATTTATTTTCAATTCCAGAAAACTAGGAAATTTAATTGTTACAATAATGCAATTTTTGGATCCAAAACGGACCATCATAGGCTTCTCACGCGCCGCGGGAGCAAGTGATGCACTCCATGCCACGTGTCACGTTTCTGTGCATCTTCTTCAAAAATAGCAGAAAACTCTAGTTTTTGACTGAAAATTGAAAGTGCATAACTCTCTCAATTCTTGACCAAATTCAACCACGCAAGATTAATGCCAAAATTCATTGAAATAAAATTGCAGCATGCAATCAAAGTTTCAGATGAAACGCAAACACTTCATAATATATCACAAACCACAAAGCCCTTCGTTATCAATTTTTGCAGGAATAATATACATCATATTGGCACGCTATAGTAAAAATGCAAAGGCATAAACCGAAGAAATCAAAAATCCACCATTGATGACCATGAACCTTTTGATTTCGGGATACCATGAATGATACTTGCATATGAAGTGTGCAAACATGTTTATTCACGTTCAAAAAGTTAGAAATTGAGCAATAAGGCTCTCATAGCAATGAAGAAAATACTAACCTTTGATCCATGTTAATTGGATCCCAAAAGTTGCTCCCATGAACTTTGAATAACCCAGTTCGATTCCATGACTGCTTCTCCCTTATTCATGCTCCAGTTCGGTCGAATTCCAATCACAAATGGGAAGGAATTGTAGTCACAATCCAAGAGTCAAGTTGCACGTGCAAAAGTGTGGAAAAAATGATCAAAAATAGATTTTCACTTTTCCTCTTATTTTCCACACGAAAATAAGAGAGTTTCTCTCAACTTATGTGCCCTTCTTTTGTTCTAAAGAAAAATTGAATTGATATGGGAGAGGGGAGGAAAACTTGGGCGGTTTTTCTAATTCAAGATTAGGGAAGAAACCACCCTCCCTCTCTTTAATATGAATTTAAATTCACGGGTCTGTTTAGCCCTTATGGACGACCTCTTTTGGAAATCAAGAAACTAAGTAAATTAGATTATTAAGTAAAATCAATATAGATATTTCTTCCAACGTAACATCTTAATATCACAAGAAGATGTTATATTCTATCAGATGTGTATATATATATATATATATATATATATATATATATCCAAAGAACTTCAATTTTTCACATATTGTAAAATAATTACCAGTAATAAAAATTGTAACATAAGCAAATAAATAAATTAAGCCCAATTTTTTTTCCCACTAAATATTGAATAACTATGAACAAGAATTAACAAAAACAAAGGAGTTTCAGATATATATATAGAATATATTTAAAAATCAAGTATCTTTCAGTATACTTGTTATCTAAGTCAAATATATTTGTTCAAGTAAAAGTAATGATGGAATTAAGTGACGAATCAATAAACAAAATCAACATTGTTTTCTATATTTTTCGAGGCATACGACCCAAAGCTCATGGCCCGAAAGACTTGCGTTAGAGCGTACGTACCAAAGCAACATGAGCAAGCTCGTGAAAGCTAGCCTAAAATAGTTACCTTGGGCTATTGGTTTTCGAGGCATTGGATTCTCACCAATGTTTGCGTTACTCAAGCCGTCAAAAAAGCCCATGGCGAGTTTTTTAAAACACTAGAACTAATTCACCAAAAGAAGCACAAAAAAAAACATTAGAACTCAAACAATAATGGATGAATTTGATATTTTATATACATTGTTGTAGTGTGGTGTGCTACAATTTGGTACTAATATAACGATCAATCTCAATGTGTCAAGAGATAAACTCGACGAAATGAAAAGTGCCACTAGATCTAGCGAAACAAATCGGTCATAACAGTTCGGGCTGACCAACTAGCCTATGATCTAACTCTTTTTGAGCCCGTAATCGAACTCTTTTAGCCCACGAATGATCTCTTTTGGTCCACGAACGATCTCTTTTGGCCCACGAACGATCTCTTTTGGCTTATGATCGATCTCTTTTGGGCTATGATCTAATTCATGGACCCATGACCGAACTCTTTGCCTTGGATCAAACTCATTGCAGGCCCAACCCACACGATGCCCATGTAGTTTACTTCTACAATGAAGAAGCATCTAGTCTAAGAATTACCCCTCTAATCATCATTAAAGGTACGTTTTTCTCAAAGCTCTCAGATCAGTTCGCTTGTGCGATCTCTTCGTGAATGATTTTTCGTGGCCGATTTCTTTCCGACCGAACCAATTGCTCACATGCGAACTAATCGCATGAACGATCTCATTTACTATGCGTGCTTATTTGAGCTATACCTGCTTATAGACTTGTCTCAACGGGCATTTATTGACTTAGACATCGGAGTGCCTTTGCTGGATCAACACTAGCCTAGTTCACATACCGTGTTTTAAGTGTAGGTTTTTCAAACTCGACGCTAACTCATGACCAATATGCATCTTAGGTGACTTTAATGTTAGAGTGCTTAGTCAGTAGACGAAATAGCCTAATCAGACGAACAATGGAGATTAAATAGCATTTCAATAGAGGCGAAGGCTGGAAGACAACATAAAGCTAGGTGAATAGCCTATTGAGTGCAAATCCCATTAAGTAGGCAAATCACATAAGCTTACCAAACAAAACTAGATGAAGAGCCTGTTAAGCGATATCCCACAAATTAGGCAAAATACGTGGGCCCTACCAAATGAAACTAGGTGAAGACTGAAGAGGCTATTGGGCGAATATCACGTAAAATAGGCAAAATACATAAGCCTAACTGAACGAAACTAGATGAAGATCCTATTGGGTGAATATCCCATAAAGTAGGCATCTTAACATTAACCCTACCGATATATGCTATGGAAACATTATAGTTGCAATCGTAACATCCTGTGAACAAATTCAACAACAACGATTCAGTCACACAAAGAAGAAAGTTGTAGTTAAGACAACAACATGGAATATAGAAACTATAAAGGAAAAAGTATGTTCAAGTCAAATAACTAAGAAAGCAATGATCGGTTAGACAATAAAGGAAATTAGTATCAAAGCAACTACTATCGCTCACATCTACAGACAAAAAAACCCACCAACGAGAAAATAACTAATATATGAAAATGTACGTAAAGCATAAAAAATGGGGGGGGGGGGGGGGGGGGGGGGACGCCAAATAAATCCAACATGACTACTTTTAGATTTCTTCATCTTAAACTTTCTCACTAGGGCAAAACTAAATCTTCGGCATTATACTCTTTAGCATCATGTGCACGTCGTGCCCTCTCCTCCTCATCGTCAAACTAGTGGTTTCCTCAATCGATACCCTTGAAGCACTAGAGTGGTATTGGATCCCATACCCAGCCATAACCTGATTAGTAAAGCCATCGTTGTTCACTTGAAGCTCTGCTTAAGACATAGATAAACGCTGATTGTCAAGAGTGTTGTAGAAAAAAGCTCCAGCTGGCACAATCATCAATGGAAGCATGTCTAGAACGACCTTCACTAGTGAATGTAATGAGAGTAGAAGCATCGTGATTGGTAGGAGTGCGACACTTGCAGGAGGGGCATCTGCAAGAGGTGCACTTGCAGGAGGAGCGAGCAGCATCAAGAATCTCAACATCGACTTGCTATTCCACATAGGCCATCAGATCATCTTGTAGAGCCGTGCAATAACTCTTGTCTGCGCACAACAAATCGGGCATCCACAAGTCTAGATCATTAAGAAAATCGGAGAACTCTTTAAGAGGTGGCACAGTCACGGCCTCAAGAGTCTCGTTCTTTTTGTTGTCCTCTTCATTAACCTCTTCTTCTATCTCAGGATCTGCTGGAGCAGGTGGAGGCATCCACAAATACTAGGAATCAATTGCTCCTTCTTCTTTCAGGATCTTGGAAGCATTTGCATAACCAATTTACTCATGGAATTCCTTCTATATATTGCGATTATCTCGCTCGACTCTAATAGAGATTAAAGTCCACGACTTGAAAAAAATCACTCCACCTCCAGCCTTCGTGTTTTATCTGAAGGCTGAGAATATAAAGATAAAGTAAGAGACGACATGACATCATAGCTAATACTAGAAATAATATGATAAACAAATCATCACTTACCTTCTTCAAGCCACGCTGAGAAGCAGCCTCCTCAACATAAGCAACATGCTTACTGGTCTCCATCAACTAGTCATCACGAGAGGCCATCGACCCTTCCAAAGTTAAAACCTTGTCTTCAAGTTGGGCGACCAGGGCCTCGGCCTCAAGAAGCGCATCATGTGATTTCTTGGCTGTCTCTTGGGCCACGATTAAATCAGCCTCGACCTTTGTCTTGGCTGCTTTCTCCTCAAGGTATAGCTCAGTTTTGTCTTTAGAATTCTTCTTCGCATTCTTGCAAGCAACCTTAGCCAAGTTTCTCCTATCATCAAAATACTGAAGTTGGTTATTGGAAGTCTCGCACTTCTCTGCCCGCATCTCATCGCGTCCTTTCCAAGCACGCGCTTGCACATTTTCCTGTGATAATAAACAATTGTTAGGAATTGCCAATGAAAGGAACTAATTAGAAAGTATAGAACGACAAATACCCGATGAAGACTGTATATGAGATCACGAGGCAATGAAAAGTTGGCATTACCCAAGAAGTCAATATATCTCTGAAGAGGGACACTGTTGCAGGCCTGTTCCATATGTAAGATAGATTCAACCTCATATATGGCAACACCACCGCCCTTGAGGCCACCCAAGCGCTCATAGGAACGTGAAAAATCAGCCCGGGTCTGAGAAATGTCTTTTGTAGTATAGGTGGTCCTAGCGAAGCCTACGCCATGATTTGCTTGTTTCTTTATCAAGGCCTTCGAATCTAGCCTTAACAACCAACTCAAGATTAATAAACGATAGCGTCTCTCCAACAGTAGACACAGACACATCAACAAGGTCAGTCTCATTTGCAACAAATACTATCCATAGGAGGAGGACTCGTAGGAGGAACATAGTGAAGAGGCTACATAACCTCATCAATAACTATTTCATGAGAGCAACTCCATCTCTTAACCCCCTAACTGCGCTACTTAAAGGAAAATCTGAAGCTTCACCTTGCACATGCGCAATTCCATTATCGGATTCAATGCCTTGACTCAGAATGGAACGATTGAGAGTGGGACACTTCTTACTTGTAGTAAGAGCAGCTCTTTTTCCCTTGTTCACATTGTAAGGATTAGTCGAGCTCTATCATTTAATTTTACCCTTGTTAGTAGCAACAAATCCTCTGTCTTGCACCGATGGCGGTGTAGAGCTACTTTCTAGTTTAAAACCGGGTCCTCTAGAGCGGGAGTCACTCCAAGAACACCAATTGACTCCTTGCCTGATATGTTCTACTCACTGTGCACCATCTCCTCTACAACAGATTTCAAAGAAAGAATAAAACAGTGATAAAGAAAAGAAAAAATTAAAAATGCATGAGTAATATGTATACCAGATGTCTTAGCACCGTTGGACAGAGCTTCAGAAAACCCTCCAGCACTAAGGATATCCTCAAATAGAAAATTTCCCACATGGAACTCAAATTTTAACACCTTTTCATAAGGGCATCGGTCTCCTCAGTTCTATCTCCAGGGGCGGGATTATCCTTGTGTGGATTCCATTTCACCCGAAACTCATCAAACTTCTCGATGAAACTCTCCCCTATAAAACAAGAAATCCCCTTCCCAACGAGACCCAAAAACTTGACTTACATTTAAGAAGTAAACCATATTCCTAATCAGAATGAACATCGCCTCTTATATCATTCTTATGGATAAAATTCTGTCAGAACAATTCAGAGGTGCATGGTATACCGAATAATCGCATCACCAAAGCAAACACAATAATCAAGTCATAGGCATTTGGAGTAAATTGAGCTAAGTTACGCTCAAAGGACTTAAGGATGGTGGAGACGTCACGATGAACGGGAAATGTAAGACCATTTTTCAAATAACTAACAAAAATGATGATATGTTTATCAGGAGGCTTGTGAAACCTATCGTTTGGACTAGGAACAAACACGTTATAAACCTTGGGTATATGATTTCTGGTCCTACAGAAATTGGAGTTTACACAAATCTTGCATACTAGCTGATCATAAGGAATTAACGTGTTACTCTTCTTGGGCGCCTCAGCGCTACATCATCCACCTCTCCCACATCATCTCTCATCTCCTCACCAGCCTACGTCTCAATACCAATATTGTAATCATGATCACCATCAACATCATTAGCAACAGAAGGGACCACTTTCCCAATATTTACAGTAGCCTCACCAACTACATCCCTATCGTCATCTGATTCAAACTCAGAAAAACAAGAATATGAACCACTACAACTAGAGCTACTGTCACACTCGAACACTCATTCTCAGACTAAGGTTCAGACTCCTCCAACTCACGCCTCTCAAAAACATAAAATAAGAGAAAATCAAGCTGAATTCCATAAGTTACTCGCACTCGGAGGACTCTAAACTATCACTCTCTGATTTCTCTTCTCACGTAAATCGTAAGAACAACTCTGCCTAGGTGATGATCTCTCTCTTTCCTAACGTTTAAGTTGTTTTTTCGAGGAGGATTTTGATCCCTACGCTCACGTACCAACCGGCTATACGAGGTAGCCGAAACACTTGCCAAACAAGGAACCAGTTTCACAACTGAACAACTCTTTTTGCACGCAAAATCTTTGTTCACACGAACTGATTTCGTCCGTGCAAGAACTCTTCCTTTGCTTGAACTCCTTGTCGTGAATGAACTGATCCTCACCACGAATGAACTCTTTTGGGCCACGAAAATCTCTTTTGACCCATGACTGAAGTATTTGTCATTGGGCCCAACCCACACGAGGTCTGAAAAAACTAAGAATAAAGTGATTCATTTTATTTCTGTATATTCAATTTACAAAGTACATGAGTTTATATAGTTGTAGAATGAGAGTTTAATAAAGGAATGGCAAAATTAAACAAATTAATCATAATCTCTAAATCCCTGAAGTTGTGCCGTGAGCTGTGATTATGCAATCCCTGTGATTGCATTATCTGTTATTTATGATATTCCTTCAATCATGCTCAATACTCCCCCTCAAGTTGGATCATGAAGATTCGTCATGCCCAACTTGCGAATAAGAAGAGTAAAATGATATTTGCCAAGAGTTTTAGTGAATACATCAGCCAATTGTAATTTACTTGGAATATGTGTCGGTTGAAGTAGTCCAGAAAGATATTTTTCTCGTGTAATATGACAGTCAATCTCAATATGCTTTGTGCGCTCATGGAACACCGGATTTCGAGTAATGTGGATGGCAGCTTCATTGTCACAAAAAAGTGGAATTTGTTGTGGATGCAAGACACCAAGATCACGGAGAAGAGTTTTGAGCCAAACAAGTACGCACGTAGTGGCTGCCATAGCACGATACTCGGCTTCAGCGGAAGAACGGGAAACAACATGTTGCTGCTTTGTGCGCCAAGAAATAGGACTGGTTCCCAACGAGATGAAGAATCCAGTTGTAGAACGACGAGTTATTGGACAACTAGCCCAATCAGAGTCAGAATAAGCAGAAAGTCGGAGGTCGCAATGTTTCGAATAAAAAAGACCATGTCCAGGGGAACTTTTCAAGTAACAGAGGACGTGGATCGCCGCATTAAGGTGGGTGTCTCGAGGATTCTGCATGAACTGGCTCAACATGTTGACACTGAATGCGATGTCTGGACGAGTAATTGTAAGATATAGAAGTCGCCCAACTAATCGTCTGTAGGTACTTGGATCAGAAAGTGGTGTACCATCAGTGTTGGTGAGTTTAAGGTTCTGGGCCATAGGGAAAGAAGTAGGACGTGATCCCAAGTTGCCAGAATCTGCCAAAATATCCAAGGTGTACTTTCTTTGACAAATAAAAATACCATTCGGAGAGCGTGCAACTTCAAGACCCAAAAAATACTTCATGGTGCCCAAGTCCTTTATCTTAAATTTTGCGTCAAGGAATTGTTTGAGACGTTCAATAGCTGAAAGATCATTTCCTGCAACCAAAATGTCATCAACATATATAAGAACCACAAGGAAAGATGAAGAAGTAATACGAGTAAAGAGAGAGTGATCAGCCTCATATTGAATAAAACCATCTGATATGAGAACAAATGATAACTTAGAGTACCAGTTTCGTGATGCCTGTTTAAGTCCATAAATAGACTTAAGTAAACGACATACACGTTTCTCCCCCTGTGTGCCATATCCTGGAGGAAGGGACATGTAAACTTCCTCATTCAATTCACCATGAAGGAAGGCATTATTAATGTCAAGTTGATGAAGGTGCCAATTTCGTGCAGCGACAATGGCCAAAACACAACGAACAGTAACCAATTTGGCTACAGGAGCAAAAGTGTCATGATAGTCAAGACCTTCAATCTGAATGTATCCTTTTGCTACTAAATGAGCTTTATAACGTTCAATGGAACCATCTGCATTTAACTTGGTTTTAAAAACCCATTTGCACCCAATTACTTTTTTTTCTGGTGGTAGGTCAGTAAGAACCCAAGTACTGTTAAATTCAAGTGCATTAATTTCTTTTTCCATAGCATCTCGCCAATGACCATGTTTAACTGCTTGAGAAAAACTAGTAGGTTCAATTGTCTTGGATAAGGAAGATAGGAAAGCAAAATGCTTAGGAGAAAACTTGTCATAAGAAATGAATGAAGAGATAGGATGGATGGTCCCTGAAGGGTCATTAGTTGTGGGGGTAGGTTGAATAGTGGGGAAGATATAGTCATTTAGATGGGTAGGTCGTCTTATTGTTCGTCGAGGACGAAGGTGTTCAGAAGTTGGGTGGGTGAAGGTGAAGGTGAAGGTGGGTGAGTTGGGGACGAGGGTTGTTCAAGAATAGGTAAAGGTAGGATAATGTGCAGCGTAGTGGCTTTAGGTGTTAAAGAGTATGGAAAAACATTTTCAACAAAGGTAACATCACGAGAAATGCGAAATGTCTTAGTTTCTAAGTCATACACTCGATAAGCACTATGTGTGGATGGGTATCCCAAAAAAACACACGGGCGAGCTCGCGGTTGAAATTTGTCACGATGGGAAGAAAGAGTTTGGGCATAACATAAGCAACCAAATACGCGGAAGTGATCATATCGAGGTGGGGTATTGTACAGGCGTTGGAAAGGGGAAATATTATTTAAGGACAACGAAGGTGTGCGGTTTATTAAGTACGTGGCAGTGAGGACGCATTCACCTCAAAATGTAAGGGGAAGATGCGCTTGAAAACGTAAGCATCTAGCCACGTTTAAGATATGGCGGTGTTTGCGTTCGGCAATACCATTTTGTTGAGGAGTTTCCACGCAAGTGCGTTCATGAATGATCCCTTTATCAGAGAAAAAATGTTGTGTATTACGAGCAACAAATTCTTGGCCATTATCAGTGCGTATATGATACATTTTTGTATTAAACTGGGTATTAACCATGGCAGAGAAAGTACGGAGGCATGTTAAGGTTTCAGACATAAAACGCATAAGATAAATCCATGTAACTCTAGTGTATTCATCTACAATAGTTAAAAAATAATGTGCACCACAGGAAGAGGGAGTGTGATAACCACCCCAAATGTCACAAAATATTCGTTCAAAAGGTTTAGTACTTTTATTCGAAATTAATTTAAAAGGCATGCGAGTTTGTTTACCACGTGCACAAATAGTACAATGATCAAAATTAGAAGGACGCATAATAAAATTGGGAGTATTATTCAAGGAAGGGTGACCTAAACGTTGATGCCATGTTTCAAAAGAAGTATTGACATGTGAGTGAAGGGCGGGTAGCAGAAACGGGGTTAAAATAATATAAGCCATTACGTTCTCTACCCACTCCAATCAGTTTCGTCGTGATTAAGTCCTCAAAAACGCAAAAGTTAGGAAAAAAGAGACAAAACAATTTAAAGATTTAGTAATTTGACTAATAGATAGTAAATTAAATTTAAAATCAGGGGCAAATAAAATATTAGTTAGTTTAATATCAAGAGAAAGAGAAATTTCACCGGTGCTTGAAATTGGTATTTGTGCGCCATTAGGAAGAGAAATAGATGACGGAGAAATACTACCTTTAGGAAAAATGGGTTTGGATCCGGTGATATGGTGTGTTGCACCGTTGTCTATTATCCATTATTTAAATAAAAAAGAATTGCTTTTATTTTCTGAAATAAATTTATTTTCTTTTCTAAATTTAAATTTGCGAGAGCTACTGTTGGTTGTACTTTCTTTTTCAAATTGAGAGTTACTGGAAATTTCAGAATCATAATTCAAATCTCCTTTACTTTGAGAAATAAAATTACTTTCCTTTTCACCTTGAAATTGAAGTTGAGAAGGGCTCAGTAACTAAAGAAGACGAGAATATTGCTCTGCAGAAAGTCCAGGGATGGGTGCCTTAACGGCAGTGGATGGCTGGATCGAGACAGGTGGATTAGCGGCAAAGGTGTTGTTTACCGTTGCGGTGGCGGTGCTGGTTGTTTGGCGTTTATTTTTGGATGGCCACCACTCTGTATATCCGACAATTTCAAAACATTTTCTTCGTGGGTGACCGTCTTTTCCGCAATGTTCGCAGCGAGTTGTTCCAGCCATGGGATTTCGACGGTTGCGGGATGGATTCGCCAATGACAATGTCTGTTTTCCTGCAAAAAAAAAAACAGAAGAATCTGGGGTAGGAGGTAAGTGAACAAGTCGTTGATTTTCCTCTTGATGAATTATGGCATAGCAACGTCCGAGTGAAGGCAACAGATTGGTGGCTAGAATTTGGGATCGAAGTTGTTGGAAACTATCGTTTAAATCCCATCAAAAATTGATAGATCCGATCAGACTCTCGAAGTTCCGAGACAATCTTCGCTGCACCGCAAGTACATGGCGTATGGTTTTGAATGGAATCTAATTCATCCCATATTTCTTTCAATTTTCCGTAGTATGTTGTAACAGATTGTTGTTCTTGTCGGAGATTGACTAGATCCCGCTTTAATCTGAAAATTTTTGTCGGATTGCTTTGTTGAAAGCGTGTCTCCAATTCGTTCGACAGATCATGTGGTGTATTGCAAGATTGAAGACTTCCGGTGAGGGAACGATCAATGGAGCGTAGCAGCCACGTCATGATCATGTCGCAACATCTCTCCCAAGTTTCGGCAGCGTCGTCGGTGGATCGTTTGATACAAAACCCAATTTGTTTTTAGCGTTTAAAGCGCGAGTAATTGCGCGACGCCAAGTTGGGTAATTGTCTCCGGTTAGCGGAGCATCAACAAGATACTGATTTAGTTGATCGGAGGCTTGTATAAAGTATGGGGATGATGAGTCTATGGCTGGTGATTTTTCTGCAATGGTTGTGGTGTTTGTGTTTGTGGTGTTATTTGATTGATCTGGCATATCGAAGGCTTCTATAATCCTGCTCTAGATACCATGAAAAAACTAAGAATAAAGTGATTCATTTTATTTTTGTATATTCAATTTACAAAGTACATGAGTTTATATAGTTGTAGAATGAGAGTTTAATAAAGAAATGGCTAAATCAAACAAATCAATCATAATCTCTAAATCCCTGAAGATGTGCCGTGAGCTGTGATTATGCAATCCATGTGATTGCATTATCTGTTATTTATGATATTCATGCTCAATAAGTCCCATGTAATTGACTCATAAACTCAAGGCAACATCTAGCCTACGAATACTCCATTTAATCATCATTGAAGTTATGTTTTTCCCAGAGCTCTCAGATCAGTTCGTTCATGTGCGACCTCTTCGTGAACGATCTCTTCGTGGCTCGTCTCTTCCTGGACCAAACTAATTGCACATGTACGATCTGACCTCGTGACAATCTCATTTACTTTGTGTGCTTATTCAGTTATTTGAGTTGTACCTCCTTATAGACTCGCTTAACGAGCATTTACTGACTTGGGAATCGAAGTGCCTTCGCTAGGTCAGTCCCAGCCTATTTCATGTGCCGTGTTTTTAATAATATTTTTCGAATAGGGAGCTGGTGTTAGTCTGACGTGAAGTGCTTAGTAAGCTCCAACCTAGCTCACTTATCATATTTTCAATGGAGGTTTTTTGAACTCGAAGCTAGGCCAGGACCAACATAGAGCTTGTATTATTCTGATGTGAAGTGCTTAGTCAAGAGACGAAATTACCCTACATCATAGTGTTAGATACATGTTGCCTCTAACTTTAAATGCAAACTGTCGTTATATTACATTGATCTTTCTTCAATACTACAATAAGATAAACGAATCAACTGAAATTAGATCATGTCGAATCAAAATCAACTCAGAATGAAATTGATAGATTTAATCCAACTTAATTGACTTGGTAGATTTAATCCAGCTTAATTAAAATGCACAACAGTACCACCTGACATTTAAAAGAGTTTACAAATCTATGGAAATAACTACTTCAAGTATAAATTGAATATATATAACGTTAAAAATAATTAACTTTTTATTTCTCAAACCTTCTTGAATAGCACAGATACAACCTGATAAGAATTTTTTTTTCTTTTGTTTTTTAAGTCAACAAAACAAAAATCTAACACTCAAAAAGTAGTTAGTTTACATTTACATACCTCATGACTTGTGATAATAAATTGGTAAAAATATTTAGGAAAACAAACACATTCGCCCATTTTCTTTCGACCGGTTTGCACATTGTCCCCTAGTTTTTGTTTCAGAGTCCAGTGCCCACTTCGGTGCCCCCTCACGCGTCAAAAACAGTATATTCTTGGAATATTCCGATATAGGGGACAAAGTGCTAATTGCCTAATAAATTTTTTATCCTAAATTTCTTTTTCTTATACAATACACCCAGATTATTCCATACTTCAAGAAAAATACCATCTTTCTAAAATCAAACTAGTGAAAATCATTACCCGCCACATGAGAATTCAATAATTCAGGAAAATCAATTCCAACACACAAATAACCAATCATTAATTGATTTTACGCTTCCTATCATTAATTGTTTTTTTGTTCTCATTTCATCTCTGTCATTTGCTTTCGACCATTAATTGATTTTTTCTTTAATCTAATTGAGTTTTTGTTGTTAATGTTTGCATAACAGAGGATAAAAAAAAATCAATTACTCATTAACAACAAAATCCTGGTGCCCTCTACTTTTATCTAATCATCATTCACTCATACACTACTATATGTAAAGCCTTAAACCATACGTACTGGCAGCATATATGATGTCTTCATATTCAAATACAATGAAATAGAGGCTATTGAGGGTGCATGGATTAAATTTACAAGTTGCAAAGAAATAAGATATATGATATAGGCTAATCTCGTGGCCCAGTTCAATGGCCCAATGGGTAAAGGCCCGGATGGGCACCTGTTTGATAGGAGAATGTCGAGGACATATGCTCGAAATGCCTGACACTTTCGGGTAATCGCGGGTCTGGTTCTTGCATCTCGAGGCATATAACTATTTCCATCTCGTAAATCTAAGTGGGCTCATTAATTGCACAACATTGTTCACTTCTGCATGTCGAGCATTAACACTTGACATACTCCGTCACGTTGCCTTTGTGACTAGTCACATTGCCAACTTTATTCTGAAACAGCCCACAGAGGATGACCCTCAATGTCCAGTACTTGGTTGTAGACGAGCCCTTTGCCTATAACGACATCATAGGCCGCCAACACCAAATTTCATTCGAGATGTGGTGTCCACGTACCATCCGAAGATGAAGTTTTCCACTTCAGAGAAGGATGGCTTTGTTACATCACATGCCTCAAGACTCTATGATGCAATGGAAATAACGACCCTAGCTCCGGGGATCAAGCTATGTTGGAGTGATCCGGCTAACGCTCTAAGTTTACCACACTGTCTTTAATTATACATGACCAATTTTCCTTTATGTCCGAACAATTTTCCTTTGCCTAAATTGCCACATCGTGAGCGACTATAATTAAACAAGGAACTACGTCGGCTTGATTCCCATATCACGAGATACATAGGCAAATCAGAATATATCATAACTCAACGACTATCATTTAAACACTTTTATTTTGCTGCATATCTCTCTTATCACTTAGCTCAAATCTCACTTCCGCGGTTGAGCGTAACCATTTGACAGGAGGGCAAGCCAGAAAATATCTCCTAGCTAAAGTGATATGACAGATCTTACCTGAAAATGTACCATAAATATCTCATATCCAAAGTGATAGGCAGATCATACCTAAAATGGTACCAAAAATATCTCTTATCCAAAGTGATACGATAAAAAGGTACTAGAAATATCTCATAACCGAAGCGATATGGCAGATCTTACCTAAAACGGTACAAGAAATGTCTCATGTCCGAAGTGATACAACAGATCTTACCTAAAAGGGTACCAGAAATGTCTCATGTCCGAAGTGATACGGCAGATCTTACCTAAACATGTACAAGAAAATATATCCTATTCGAAGCAATATGGCAGATCCTACCATTAAAGGTACATGAAATGTTTTCTAGTGGTACCACAGACCCTACCAATAAGATTATAGTAAGATATTTTGACATATCCTACTTCTCAAGATAACCACACACACGATTATATAATTTGCGCGCAGATCAAATAAGACTAAAACATGCTTATATGAAAAGCAAAGCGATGCAAATATCGCAATATTCAAATGTAAACATAGACGAGCTCTCCGCCAGGATTGTAATAGTTCAAAATGTGTAACAAAGCAATTTAAAAAAGTGATGCAGTGCTTCAAAATGGTCATATCTCCATGATCTTTGGAGCATTCTTCATGCCGACCATAACGAGGCATTTATTCTTGAGGATGGGGGCAAAGACATCTTCCGCGGGCTTAATATTAGGACCCATATTCAAATCCAACTGTGAGACGTCAAATTTCTCAATAAAGCCCTCAAGGGTAGCTATTTTCCCGATGGTTAGTTCATGGGCCTCTGGCGATCTAGATGACATCACACTAGGCTTATCTCTTGATAGGTGTTAGTGAGAATGAACCGCTTGGCAATTCACAACAAGACCTCCGAAGGCGGATCCTGTAGCTGTAACATAACATTTAGAAATTGATGATTACTCTTTATTCAACTTTTAGAGAAATCAATAAATACCTTAGAAACCGCCCTCCTCCGTGCTGCCTCCTACGCCACCGCCAGATCATCCCGAAGCTTGACAACCTCGGCCTCAAGATCTTTCACCTTGCCCTCAACATCTTCTTTCTCCTTCACCGCCTGGTCTGCTGCCCGTTTCACCTGCTCCAACTCTTCCTTAGCTTTGTAGGCTTTGGCACAATCAGTCAGGATACTGTCATTAGCCACTTTGACCTTTTGAAGGGCTCTCTTTTTCACCTTAATGGTCTCTTTCGCGAACAAAGGATCAGAGGTGAAAAGTTGCTCTATTTGTTGCATCAATTTCCTCGTGTCCTCAGTCTTATCTGCCTCCATCGCGGACACAATTATGACGCATGAAGAATTAAATTTTTCGATATGTCAGGAAAACAATAATAATCAGTAACAAGAAATTGTAAACACTTTCATCTTAACAAAAACCAACAACTACTTACTGAGTGGAAAACATGAATGCCCTCCCGGTCCAGCATCTCCCCGCCTTCTGATTTTGCAGCTGCTCCTGCTCAAGAACAAGAAAGAAAGTCTGCATACCCCCACACATCCTCCTTGTAGTACTCATGTACCCTAACATTAATACTAAGACCTCCCGAGGTCTAGCCAGTGGGGCGTGGATCAGTCGCCCCACCTTCAGAAACTATCCTCTTATGCCCAGCCAAACCATGTGCACCTCTTTCTTGTTCAGAGTTCACCGGGGGAGGAACATCGCTTGTCCCAACTTCACCAACCCCAGCTTGACTGGTCCCAGCACCGTCAAAGTCGATGCCTTCATGCCCTTCAGAAGCACCCTCATCAACTTGTTGAGATCCCAAGGGATCCCGAGCCTTGGACAATATCCTATTTCTTCTGTGAGTCTTCTCCACAATGATATCCTCTGTGAATTGTTCATGTTGCGCACCCGCGAGTTTCCTCATCCTACTTTGACGCCCCAGTGTTATTGTAATTCACAACACACGTAAGACACATTTGAACATAATAATAATCGCCACACTCTTTATATCGCGATCCTAAAAGATGTCTACCAAGATTGTGTTCACCAACATAAGGTTTTGGCGACAAACCCCCATCCCTGACCACATCATCCTGAGTCATTTTTGTAAGATCAAACTCATGACCAGTTAGAGTATCAAACTCATGTTCGAACTCCCCATGTGTTTTTTCCCGTATATAGAAATACTGTTTTTTACCTCAGGCCCCATACTGGCTCTGCACTCCTTGCAAGAAACTAGCATATTGATTGGCCCTCACAAAATAGAACCCTTTAACTCCTCCTTTCACATTGGTCACTACATGGAACAGGCGCCAAAACTCATTCACCCCATAAAGGGGCGCCAAAGGATTTCATCATCAAGATGAACGCCATTAGACAACCTACCAAGTGAGGAGATAATTGGGCTAAGCAGATACCTATGCTATTTAGTAAAACCACCAACACGGGATTGAAGGAAAAGCGGAGACCGCTAACGAAATACTTCGCATTCACGGTGATCCATCCCTCCGAAGGCATATGCATTCTTTCATACGATCTAAGAAACCGCACTTCATATCCCTAGAGATCATATATTTCCTTATACAAAGTAGGGTTGCACGGAGGGTCAGTAATCATGTCCTCATATCTCTCTTCGGTGTGATATCGTCTCGCCCCAGCCCCCTCCCCCAAGACCAGGTCGCCCTTTCCCCTTAGCTTGCATCACCAACATCAGAGGTCTCCTTATCCGTCTCATCCTCCCCATAGGTATCGTCGCCCAACAATTGCGACATGTACCTCATTTAGGAGTCCTACCCTGTATGAATTCGACCCCATGAACTACGAGGCAGCGCCATACTCTCATTGCCTGATTCACCACGTCGATCCTCCGACCCGTGATCCGATATCGAACTATTATCTTCCCGATGAGACATTTTCTAGAAAAAAAAAACAAAACTAATCTAAACCTCACACACATATAAATAACAAGGGGGTTATAAAATGAAACATAAAATAACACCAGAGCCTACCTTGTTCGTTAATGCATAAGCTGACTTGTACATCATGCAAATATAAATTTATTGAGTCATAAAGATTTTCACAAAAATTGCAAAATTTGCTGGGGCAAGATGGCGAGCATTTTACTATATGTCGAGTTTTTATGCTCAACATATGAAATATGTCGAATTATTATAACCCTCGGCATCATTAACATATCGAGCACATGTAGAGTAAACTCACACTTGACATGTTTGCTATATAGAAGTTTCCTACATCAAAAATAAATCTTCTAAATACTTAAAAACTCGACGTGTTCGCTCCGAATGTGGCAAAGTTTCCCAAGTAGATAATATTTTCTCTCTCTTCCTTCACCCTAATTATGTGCCTTTTCACCGTGAAATCTCCTCCTTCCCATGTCTAGTTATTTTCCTTGAGATGCCAGACTATTATTATTAAAATTAAAATTAATTAAATAATTAATTTCTTACGTCGAGTATAATATACGCGACATATACACATGTCGAGTTATTTTCCTCGACATGCCCGTATGATTATCATATTTCAAATAAAAAACCCCAACCAACTCAGAGAAAAATTGGCACGAATATCTATCAAATATTCTTACCTCTGTGATATTCAACAATCTCCCCTAAAAATGATCTGTGATATTGGAGGAGCGATTAGCTAATTAGAAAGATTACCGACGTCTCATTTTTTCGCCCCGCTCTGGATTGTAGACTGGGGGGCCCCTGGGTACTTAATGGAATAATTTGAAAATAATGATCAACGATAACAATTCCCAAATTGGGGGGGTTACATGATATAGGCTAATCTCGTGGCCAGTTCAACGAGCCAATGGGTCTGGGCCGACCCCAAAGGGGCACGTATCTGATAGGAGCATGTCGAGCATTTATGCTCGAAATATGCGCATGTTGAGGACATACCTGACACTTTCCGAGAAACGCGGGGCTGGTTTCCGCATCTCAAGGCTTATAAAAACCCACGTCCAGAGAACCTTAGTGGACTCATTAATTACACAACACTATTCACTCACGCACGTCAAGCATTAACACTTGACATATTTTGTACACTCGACATACCCCGTACACTTGACATGTTCAGTATACTCGACATGTCATGAATTCTGGACATGCTCAGATCCTCGACATACCTAGAATCCTCGACATCTCAGTCACCACCACTTGGAAGATCTACCACAACCGTTCGTTTAATGGCGTCCGGTCTTTTGGTGTTCCACATAAAGCTAGTCTAGAGTCTTGTATATGATTATAGTTTAGAATGATCCGTGTATACGTTCTACTGATTTGTATTACATGCACACTAGACGATATTTTAACCACATTGTATAAATAGAAAGACACAACCAACATTAATATTCTCATATGCATTCATTCTTAGAAAGAAATAACCAACATAAACAAAATTCCAACTGGATCTAAACTAACTGGAAACTAAACCTTGTCCATATTGAGAATTCATACAAAGTCATAAGGATTAGAAAATATATATGTAATGTTGATGATTAGAAATAAAAAATGCTACTTTACTCAAAATGACTATGATAGTTCATTTGTACAACCATAGATTGAACACCAGCCATTCACAAGCTTCAAAAAGTTTAAACAAGAGCTCAAAAGGCTGTGTGTGTGCGTTTTTTTTTTTTTTTTTTTTAATTTTTATGGTTTTGATTTATCTTATATGTTTGTATTGATATGTTGTTGTTATTTCTCTTATCCAATCATTAGCTGCAAGATTTCAAATTGTATTGTAGCTCTATATATACTTGCAGTAGAATGAGAAATAAAGTAACACTCTTCATCATTTTTATTCTCTTATTACTTTTATGGTACCAATAGACCCTTTGTCTAACGACGCCTCTCATCCAAAGGCGCCACCAAACAAATGAAACTAACACTGCCACCACCATTGCACCTTTGCGCTCTCTTCTCCCATAGGAGAAGCACGTATTCCCATTAATCGCACCACCAAATCCGCTCGCCTTAACCTCTACAAATCTAGTCGATCAATCTTAACGGATACGATCTTATTGGGCATCTCACTGGCACATCCACGTGCCCCCGTTTGATGCACATAAACATTATGATGCATATGTGCATTGGTTTCAACAAGACCAACTCATTTTATCAGCGATTTTGGCTCTTTATCGGAAGAAATAATGGCAATGGTAGCTTCTGCTAAACACCTCAGGTATTAAAACATCACATGTTGCGTGGACAACCTTGTCTCCTTTGTCCATTAGTTGTTCAAGCGTGATGCAGCTTAAGGAGGGTATCTCCCAAGCAACCCTTGGATCTCAAACGGTTGCCGCATTTATTTAGTCAATTAAATCCAAGACTGATGAACTTGCTGTCATCGATAAGCCACTTGATGATGATGACATCATATTAAAAGTCTGTCTGTACAAACGATCTATGAATCACCTATTCATTTTGAAGAATTGCATGATCTACTCACTGCTCGTGAATCTTATCTAAAATGACTCTAAGCTCGTGATGAAACTTTAGTGGCCACTACGAATCCCACCGTTTCGTAGCTTGACCTCGAACCTTGGCAATTTATCCCTTCACTTAGGGTACGATGGACCAGATGAGGTGCAAATCAATGATGGTACAAGTTTGCCTATCACTCACATTGTAAGCACTAATATTTCTCATCCCTCTCAAAAATTATTGCTATCTAACGTATTATGCGTACCATCGACATGTAAAAAATTATTATATGTTCACCAATTCACTAAGTCGAACAAAGTTTTATCAACTTTCATCCTCTGTATTTTCTTGTGAAGGATCTAGTCAAATGGGACGAGTTTTCTTCGAGGAATGTGTGAGAAAGGGGTTTATCGCCTCAATTACTCACCAAAATCCATTGCAATGCCGAAATCACATCTAGGCGTGAGGACCTCTACAAGTTGTGACACATTCGTTTACGTCATCCACATTATTTATTGTGTTCTCGCATTATTAATGAATTTAAATTGCCTATTTGTTTGGCAAACTCTAGTAATAAACTTTCATGTACTTCATGTGATGTTAATAAAAGCCAACAACTCCCTTTTGTTGATACTTCTCTTTGCAATATTAGTCTGTTGGAATTTATATATGATGATGTTTGGAGACCAACAAAAATTACATCACTTAATGGTTAATATTATTATCTATTACTGGTGGATCATATTACAAAGTATATGTTGTTATATCATTTGAGTGCAAAATCACAGGTTGCTACTATATTTTCCACTATTTCGAGTGCTAGTAGAGAAACAATTGCTCTTTACAATCCACAACTTTATTCTGGAACGAAGGTGAATTTAATGCACTACAAACATACTTGTCCTCTAGTAGTATTAGTTGGTATACATCGGCACCACATACTCCACAACAGAATGGCACGGCAGAGCGTCGCCATCGACAACTTGTTACCACTGGTCTTGCTCATCTCCATCTTGCGTCTCTTCCTCCTGAGTTTTGGTTGTACGCTCATGAGACAAAGTCTTGTCTCTAAAATTGCCTCTCTAATCCAATTCTTCATGGAATGATTATTTATGAGGCGTTATTTCACAAAACGCCCAACTATCACAAGTTGCGTGTATTTGGTGGTGCGAGCTATCTTTGGCTTAAACCTTGTGTTTCTCACAAGTTGCGGCATCCTTCACGACAATGTATGTTCTTGGATATTATTCTGTCTCGCAAAGTGATTATAAGTGTTTTGATCCAGACACACGCCGCGTCTTTATCTCTCACCAAGTCCGCTTTGAGGAACACTTATTTCTCGGAATGCATTCCTTAATTGATCGAGGTTTGACCACTTGCGCACCTCATGTTGCCCACGTGATCATGCTCTCTCATTACCATCCTTGCGTATTTCTTCGTCTGACTCTTCTCTTGATCATGCATTGTTCGATATAGTGCCCTTTACACCAACTCATGCCACTGATTCACCCTATAAAGCTCCACCTATGCATTTTGCTATGTCGAACGAGACAGGTAATCATGTTGCATCCTCTAACGCTCATCCAATGTAGACACACTTAAAGAACAATGTCCATTTCCCTAAGCGTGTCTATACTGCCTCCAAGAATCCAATATGAACTACTTTGGAGCAAACTTGCATTTCTTCCACCATTAAAGATCCTCTTTTACGTGCAACTATGTCTGAAGAATTCAGTACCTTGATACGTCATGACACATGGGATCTTGTTCCTCCATCCTTAGCAAATAATATCATTGGCTACAAATGGGGATTTTGCGTTAAAAGAAAACATGATGATTTGATTGAAAAATATAGGGCACGCCTCATCGCGAAGGGTTTTCATCAAAGACCTGATCTTGACTACTTAAAAACCTTGAGTCCTGTGATGAAACCAGTCACCGTCATGTGTGTCCTCTCTATTGATTTAATGCATAAATGGTCCATAGGTTAATTGGATGTGAGTAATGCGTTCCTCTACGATAATATTTCGGACGTTGTCTTCACATGTTTGTCGTCTATGCACGTCATTATTTGGCCTCAAACATGCTCTTCGTGAATGGTATTGTGCGCTAAGTGGGGAACTTCTTTATTTTGGATTTTCTCAATCTGGTTCTCACACTTTTATGTTTCTTTATCATCATGACAATATTCATATATATTTACTTGTCTATGTCAATGACATTTTCATTACAATGAAAAATTGACACATTTGTGTCCGACATAATTCAAAGGCTAAGTTCCACCTTTGCTATTAAAGACTTAGGTGCTCTATCCTACTTTCTTGTCATTGAAGTTATTTTGTGCCGTAAAGGATTATTTCTTTCCCAGCATAAATATATAACCGAAATTCTTCATCGCCATAAGATGGATGGTGCTCAGCCAATTACCACACATATGGTGCATAATTTTCACCCTCTCTGGTCTCGTCGCTATGTGATCCATATCTTTATAGGTAGGCAATCGGTGCGCTGCAATACTTAGCTCTCACTCGCCCCGATACCGTATTCCTTGTTAACCATTTAGCACAATTTGTTTCCAATCTGATGGATGATCACTAGTCTGCGGTCAATCATGTTGTGCGTTATCTAAAGTGGATGGTTTCTCACGGCCTATTGTTGCGGCGTGGAGCAGCTCCTCTTTTACGAGTTTACTCCAATGCCGATTGGGCTGGAAATCCCTTGGACAAGATGTCTACTTCTGCTTTCATTATATTTCTTGGCAACAATCCTGTTGCGTGGAGTTCTCGAAAGTAGCATATGGTTGCTCGTTGACCTTGCAACTACTACATATGAGGTAAGATGGATTCAAAACTTACTCTCAAAACTTTTTATCCCGTTACGTCAACCTCCGGTGCTATATTGTGATAATGTAGGTGTGATGCATTTATCTCTCCATCCCGTTCTCCACTCGCGAATGAAACATATTTCGATTGATATTCCCTTTGTTCGGAATATTGTTTCAAAGGGCCTCCTCATTGTTCTCACATCAGCACCAAGGACCAGTTGGTAGATTTACTTACGAAACCACTCCATTGCAAACATTTTCACTGGTTGTGTTCCAAAATCGCCATGCCGATGTCACGACACATTTATACGAGAGTGTAACAGATCTGCTCTATCGCCGCTTAACAAGTTGACCAAGTCCGACTCATCCAATTAATTTGTTTTGATATGATCATATTATTGTAACTTATCTTATGTGTTAGTTTTGATATGCTGTTGTAATTTCAATTATCCGTTCATAAGCTACAAGATTTCAAATTTTACTATAGCTCTATATATATTTGCAGCAAAATGAGAAATAACACTCTTCATCGTCTTTATTTTCTTATTACTTTTCTTTGGCAACTTTACTTTTTTCCTTCCTATGAACTCTATTTTTTCGTGTTAAGGCGTGGTCATCGTGTTTATATCTCTTAGCTTGGATAATGACAAATTTATTATTTCATTCCTAAAGTTTTAATAGCTAGGAATTGTTACCCCTAGACGACAACAATTTATTAATTTTGCTTTTCACCCTTTTTATACACTTTTGCTATGTCATGTGATTATGGCCTTGTGATAGTCCTTAAGAGTGGGCGTGTGAAGCTGGTATTCACTTCCATATCAGTGTTGTCTAGATATTTCTCATTTGGAGTGGGTAAAATAAGAATGGGTCTCGCAACGCAAGTACCTTAGTTTACTAAAACCAGAATGAGAATGGGTTGTATTTGTCAAATTTCCTCCACCGTATATAGCTACTGGCACATTTATTTAGTAGTTTTAATTATGTCCATATATGTATATATATACATATTTTCATATCAATAATATAATAATTTCAAGTAGCATGACGTATTTTACTAAAATTGTATATTTATAATTAATATTTAAGTAACTTTAATTAATCAATGCATTGTTAATATTTTTGGGTCGAATTATTTTTTTCTGCCCTGTAACTTTTTTCTAAAATCTTAAATGCCCTTTTTGTTTTGGCCGACTTTTTCTGCCCTATAAGTTTTGATTTTTCGACTACAAATGCCCGAAACCTCTTATTCGGGCTAAAACGATGACGTAGTCAATAAGTAGCAAGTACAACCAATAAAATGCTCGAGCCACATTGAGTTTCACACTTATGTCCGAAAAACATTTTTTCTTACACCTATATTACACCAAGCACTTCTAACAACTTCAAAACACTTAGAACTTTTTGGACAAAAATCAGTTGCACTATAAACCCTAATCCTCAAATCGAACCGGAGTGAAGATCGCGATTGCAAACATTTAAGTACTGAAAATTGTAATTGGCATACGAGTTACACTACAAACATGTTTGTTTTGCGCCCCCGTTAGATATGGCTAGACCTCAGCCCGATTATGGTAAGTAGCCTCAATTTTTAGTTTCGATTTTAGTGTAAATGTATTTTTTGTGTTTGATTGTTACTTTATTGTTAGTGGGTGAGGTTTCCGACACGATTTGTAGTTCTTTTGATTAAAAATTGTATCTTTGCATTAGTTAGCATTATTTTAGTGGGGTATTAGGGGTTTAGGTTTGAGTGCATGGTCTCCTACCACGTGCTGGTTCCCTTATCTAGTTATTTTGCTTCAATCCATGCCTTTTTGTATGTATTGTGATCCCCTCTTATGGTCCTCTTGTACACAACCATTTTTGTTGGTAAAATATAGGTTTTTCATTGTAGCTGATATCCTTTATTTAATTGCAGAACCTGGAAGTAAATGCTTGACTCTAGTACTACACTATGGAGGGTGGTTAACCAACGCTCCATGGAATCTTCGTGCATATGTACGAGGTACTACATGTGTGTATTATTATGTGAAGTATAGTGAGGTGAAAAGGCTATTTTTGGACAAGCTTCCTTCTGATATACGAGTATGTGGTAGGAAAAAGTATTTTTTCTAGGCTAATGAATACTTTCATGTTGTATTTAATGATGAAGTGTTGCGTAATGCATGTAAAGATGCTCATAAACATAAGGAGTTTCATGTATTCCTGGTTGGGCCTAATCATAATAGAGAGGGTCCTTGGCGATAGACCAGAACATAATAATAATGATGGTGAGGTTGTTGTGGAAGTTAATGTTGAGAACAGAGTAGGGGAGGATGGTCGTGTTCCTGTGGCAGAGCATGAGGTGGGTGAGGGTAATGCAACCAGATTGGATAAGGGTAAGGGGATTGCTGTTGAAATAGATGAGAGTGATGAAGATATTGAAGATGAGATGTATGAAGCATCAAGTGAAGAGACAAATGTTTATGAGTTGTATGCACATGTTGATGAATTTGATGAACCAACATTATCTGAAGAAGATGTTGTGCCTTGATGCAAACTAGGAATATGTTGAAGAACCTAGAGCAGCAGCTGGAAACCATGAAGAACCAATAGTACCAGCTGAAATCCATGAAGGTGTTGTTCTTGAAAACAATGGGGCCAGTATACCTACTGGTATTTCAAGGCCAAGTGGTGTGGATGGTGCCAATGCCAATGAAGAAGACTCAGACTCAGATGATCCAGATGTAGCATTGGTTGAGACACTTTAAACTTGGACTTTCAAAGATGTTGGTGAAGACCCTGGTGAAATTGATACTGGGGTGTTTCAGAAGATAGGCAGGTTTGACCCTGTTTTCAAATTGAAGATGTTTATCAATAAAAAACAACTTCACACAACTGTTCAATCACATGCCATCAAGGAGAGGAGAAGTATAAAAGTCCACAAGAGTGACCCAGTCAGGGTATATTACAGATGTGTTGATGAAGAGTGTCCACGGAGGCTGCATGCACTAAAGGTTCTAGACCAAGAGTCATACCAAACCAGGATATACATGGCTGAACACACTTGTGTAGACACATTCTATTGTAACAACCTCAAGTCTCCTTGGCTAGCAGAAAAATATTTGGATGTGTTCAAGACAGGTTCTAAAAGAGACACTACTGGTTTCCAGTTGGACTCCATCAAAAACTTGCATATTAATGTTACTTCTAATCAAGCTTACAAGGCCAAGACTAAAGCTAATGGCAAGTTGGAGAGTACACCAGCCTACCAGTACTCCAAGCTGTTTGAGTATCAGACTGAGCTGAGAAAATCCAATCCAGGTACAACAGTGGCCATATGCACAGAAGATGTTGGCGGTGAAAACATGTTTAAGTGTATGAATATATGCTTTCAAGTTTTGAAAGGTGGATACAAAGCTGGATTTAGACCATTCATAGGTGTAGATGATGCTCATATGACTGGGCCAGATAGGGTGATCTTACTAACAGTTGTTGCGTTGGATCCAACAAATAACATTTACGCCATTGCCTCTGTTGTTGTAGCTGTTGAAAACATTGATAATTGGATGTGGTTTTTCATCATTAGTGAGGCATGATCTGGAATTGAATGACCCCAACAAACTCACCTTCATGTCTGATAATTAGAAAGGGTTGATACACACTTTCAATGAGATATTCCTAGGGGCCACACACAGGTTTTGTGTGAGGCATATGATTGGTAATGCAGTCCATTCTGAATTCAGTGGGATAGAGTACAGTGATGCCATTTGGATACTGCTAACCAGACAACAGAGGCAGAGTTTGATGCATCAATGAAGAGACTTGAAAAGATCTCTGAGAAGTTTGGTAGATGGTTTAGTGACAAGGAGAAAGAGCATTGGACCAAAGCTCATTTTGATACCAAACCTTTTACTGATCTAATATTGAACAACATGTGTGAGACTTTCAATGGGATTCTATTGCCAGCTAAAGAAACCTATACTCACAATGTTGGAGTGGATAAGGGAAGACCTAATGATGAGACTTACAAAAAACATGGACAAGGCAAAGAATAGGTGTCGTAAGCTTAAGACAAGTACTCAGAGAGTACACCTTACTCCTAACATTCCGGAGAGGGTTAACAAAGTGAATAAGCTTGTATCCACATGCTATCCTATGAAGTGTGATGTTGTTAGATACCAAGTGGGTGGATATGATACTACACATCATTGTGTCAACTTGGAAGAAAATACATGCACCTTCAGGGTTTGGGACTTGACTGGAATCCCTCATAAGCATGCTGCAAGTGCTATTCTACATAGTGGTGCACATATTGCAGATTATATGGCTGACCACTACACCCTTGGCACTTACAACAAAGTGTATCCGTTTGCCATTTATGGTGTACCTGGTACTGCACTTTGGAAGGATAAGGATTATATTCCTCTGAAAATGCAGGGTTTTCTTGAGTCAATGTTAGACGATGCAATGTTAGACGATGTCGGGTTAACATTGAGGATAACATTGAAAGCCGAGAGCTTGTGCGAAAACTGCTCTTTAGTTGCCAAAATTAAGTTTTGCCTTTATTCACATATTAACCAAGTTCCACGGTTTTAGTTGTTTATGTTTATGTCCAGGAAGGTATCTTTATCATAAGGAAGAGCTTTGGAAGATTCCTTACTTGAAGTTTCCATAATTCAAGCTAAGTTGAATAGTCAACTCACATTGTTTTAAAAGCAGGAAGCAAGCTAGCTGTTCTCTGCGACGCGATTCTTTCCAGGATTCTACGAATTGAAGAAGATATGTTACCTTGTTAAATCGGTAACAATGGAAACACATTCTCAAGAAAGATATGAAGTTCACAAAGAAGGCAAATTTCAACAAGGAAACTACAAGAGTTACCAAAACTGTGAACAACACATCTTGGCGTTCAAGACTCAAGAAATCTATAAAAGATGTGAAGGTCATCAAGATGAAGACATGACAATCGTGCTAAACAATCCAAGAGATTAATCATTCTTTGTATTGTCTTCGTCTTGTTTTGCGAAGTTTTTGTATCAACTGCTTAAGTCTAGTTCATAGAAGTTAAGTAGTTCTTACTTGTCTGCTTCGTTGAGTCCGATCAACAAAGAGCGTGAGTGAACCTTTATGGTTATTTGGCCTAAGGCTCGAAAGTTTTTAATAATATTGAAAACTTCTTAAAATTATATCTTCTTGTGTTCTTACTTATGCTGCACATTATTATTATCAAAAAGATCAAAATAGAGTTAAGGCAATTCCAGCTTAACTCTCAAAAGTGTTGTGTCAATCCACGGTCCAAAATTATCAATTGGCATCAGAGCCAAACACCGACTACACTGGTGGTTTGGAGGTGATACAACACCATGGACAATGTCAATCCTAATACCAACAGGATTCTACTTTTGGATGGCTCCAATTATGCATATTGGAAGATCAGGATGAGGTCTCACATCAAAGCTATTGATATTCGAGCCTGGCAATCCGTGATCAATGGATACTCTCTTCCAACATTACCAAGAGATGGTGAAGGTGATCTAGTTTCAAAACCAGAAGCAGATTGGACAGCAGCAGAGGTAAGTCTCTATAACTCTAATGAAAAAGCTCTTAATGCTATCTTTAGTTGGGTTAATCATCACATGTTCAAGTTAATCCAGAATTGTACAAAATCCAAACATGCTTGGGATATACTTGAACTACATTGTGAATGAGATTCTGCTGTAAAAGATTCTAAATATAGACAACTGCTTTTGCAATTTGAAAAACTTGAGATGGGTGAAGATGAAAGTGTTGACAGTTATTTTGAGAAATTGATATTGCTAACCAATGTGACAACCTAGGTTTTGCTATGACTAATCAAGAAATGGTTTATAAAGCTATGAGAACACTGTCATCTAATTTGCTCTCAAGAAAATTGCAATGAGTGAATCTAGAAACCTTGCTAATCTACAGTTTCAAGTCTTGATGAATACTCTTAGAGAATTTGAGATGGAGCTTGCCTCACAACCTAGCAAACATAGGGTTGTTGCTTTAAGAGGTTCAAATCTTGACAATGAAAGTGATGATGATTTTGAAATAATTTCTTCAAATTATGGGAAAATCACTAAGAAGTTCAATAAGTTGAATCTTAAAAGAAAAGGTAAAGAAAAGAACCTTAATAATAGTTCCCCAGGTTACAAGAAATTACCTCATAAGTTTGTGAAGTACATGGCATCAAAACCTACTCCTTTAGAAGCTGATAAGTTAAAAGATGTTCAAGTTTTGAATGTAAAGGATATGGTCATATGGCTAATGAATGTGCTAACACTCTTAGAAAAAGAGGAAATTCTCATTGGGTTTGTGTAGATGATTTCAATGAAGATGACTTTAGTTATGGAGAAGCTGAAGAACAATCAGAAGAGGTTCAAACTGCTGCGCTACTCACTTAGATTGACTGGACGCCAGAAGACTCCCTGAACTGCTTCAGATCTCAATGTTATCCCAACATTCAGGATCTAACATCAGAACATGAGACCTTCTTTGCAGATTGGGATGAATGTGATACTGATTCTGAACCTTATCTTGCATCCTAATTTGATGAATCTAACTTTGATTGTTTTCATAGCATAGTGGATCTAGATGAAGAATATTTCTTTGAAGGTGAAATGTCGCAGGAGGAAATCATTGAAGACCTGAAGTCTATCTACCACAAACTGCTACTTGAGAATCACAAACTCATCAAGAGCAACAAAAGCTTGAAGGAAGAGATTGGATGCGTGAAGGAGATGCTGAAACTGTATGAGAAAGACCTTGACAAAACGGAGGCTGAGCTGAAAGAGGTAAAGGTAAAACTAAATAAAGTTAAACATACCATTGACAAATGAAACTCTTCTACATCTCTGCTTGATGAAGTGCTGAGTATGGGAAATCAAGGTAAAAATGGTTTGGGCTATGTTGAGAAACCTCCCTCTGAAGATTTTAACTCTCCCTATTTGAAAGCTGGTTTTATCAAGGAAAGCAATAACTTGAGTTGTGAAATCCCGTCCAACACTGTGAAAAAGCCTACTTTTATCTGTCAATATTGTTTTCAACCTGGTCACATTAAGCCTCATTGAAAAAAATATAAAATTGTGATTGAGAAGAAAACAATAGTTAATTGCAATACCAATGTTAGAAGAACCTTTGATCTGAATGTTATCCCAACATTAGGTAACAACGCTGAAGGACATAAAAGTAGAACTTGGATAGAAAAGTTAAAAACTCCTAAGGTTAAAAAATTGTTTGCAATGTTGTCTTTTCTGATGTTTACTCTAACCTAGCAGGTAAGTGGTATTTTGATAGTGGGTGTTCAAGGCACATGACTGGAAATATTGACAACATGAAAAAGGTTATCCCTCTGACTGTTGGAACAGTTACCCATGGAGGAGGCACAAAAGAGAAAATCATTGAAAAAGGAGTACTGGATGTTGAAGGATTTCCACCACTCAAGGATGTGTTGTTGGTTGAAGGATTGAAAGCAAATTTAATTAGCATAAGTCAACTTTGTGATGATAACTTGCTAGTCACTTTTGATAAAAGTTCATGTGATGTGTTTAATAGTGATAATTTCCGTGTCATGACAGGTACAAGATCAAAGGATAACTGCTATCTTGCTAAAGATGAAGCTGAATGCTACCATGCCAAGGTAGATGAATATGTCATGTGGCACAAGAAGTTAGGACATGTGCACTATAGAAATCTGGAGAAACTACAGAAGTTAGAGGCTGTAAGAGGACTGCCTAAGTTGACTAGCCCAGGTAAAATTGTTTGTGAAGACTGCCTCAAAGGTAAACAAACAAAAGCTGTCCATCCACCACTTCAGGTACAGAGTACTAACCCTAGAACTAATAAGTGCTTTGATTTGCTACACATGGATCTAATGGATCCTATTGCGGTTAGTAGCCTGAATGGTAAGAAGTATGCTTTTGTTATTATTGATGATTTTTCAAGATATACATGGATTAAGTTTTTCAAAGAAAAATCAGAGGCATTCAACACATTCAAGATTTTGCATGCTAGTATTAAGAATCTCTATGGTACTTCTGTAGGAAGAATTAGGTCTGACCATGGAAAGGAGTTTGAAAATGTAAGCTTTGCTAATTTATGTGAATCTAAAGGCATTTTCCATGAGTTTTCAGCACCTAAGATACCTCAACAAAATGGGATTGCTGAGAGAAAGAATAGAACACTTCAAGAGATGGCTAGAGTTATGTTGAATTCTAAAAACCTATCTAAGAAACTCTGGGCTGAAGCATTGAATACTGCATGTCATATTAGTAATAGAGTTTATCTTAGACATGGTACTACTATGACACCTTATGAAATCTTGAAGGGTTCAAAACCAACAGTAGCACACTTTCATGAATTTGGTATTAACTGCTATTTGCTAAAAGATAGAGATTATTTGAGCAAATTTGATTCCAAAAGTGAAAAGTGTATATTTGTTGGATATTCTCCTAATAGCGCTGCTTTCAAGGTCTACAATCCAAGATTGCATACTGTTCAAGAATCAATTAATGTCATTTTTTATGATTTAACTGTTTCTACAGGTACTGAAGAAGTCACTGGTTCAGATGTTACTCCAACATTGGACTCAACATTGAACACAGATCCTGGAGATGCTAAAATGGAAACTGCAACAAATGTTGACTTAACACCAGAAACCCCCAATGTTAGGCCAACATCGGTGCTGTCAGATTCTGAAGATGAAGTGGTTCATGTATCCAGAAGAGATCCCCCTCTTAGAATACAAAGAGATCATCCAGCCTTTCATGTAATTGGACAAATTACTGAAAGAGTTAGAACACGCAACAAAGAAAGGGTCAATTACAAGGATATGGATAAGTTGTGTGTTTGCATGTCTTCTTCATGTACTATTGATAATGCATCTTGTTTTGTGTCCTCCATTGAACCTAAGAATGTAACTGAAGCTCTTAAGGATAGTTACTGGATTAATGCCATGCAAGAGGAACTCTTACAATTCACCAAAAATAGAGTTTGGAATCTAGTAGCTAGGCCATCACATGTGAATGTAATAGGTACAAAATGGATTTTCAAAAATAAAACTGATGAGAATGGTGTAATTATGAGGAACAAAGCTAGGTTGGTTGCACAAGGTTATACTCAGCTAGAAGGTATAGATTTTGATGAGACTTTTGCTCCAGTAGCTAGGATAGAATCAATTATATTACTCCTTGATATTGCTTGCTATCTTAGGATTAAACTATACCAAATGGATGTTAAAGGTGCCTTTCTGAATGGTTTAATTGACAAAGAGGTTTATGTAGAACAACCTAAAGGATTTGCTAATCCTAAACATCCTGACCATGTGTACAAACATGAAAAGGCTTTGTATGGCTTAAAACAAGCTCCTAGAGCTTGGTATGAGAGGCTAACTGATTTTCTGTTAGGCCTAGGTTTCAATAGAGGAGATGGAGATAGAACATTGTTTGTCCTTAGAAAAGGCTCTGATATATGCATTGCTCAAATTTATGTGAATGATATTGTATTTGGCTCTACTAACAAGTCTACTTTAGACAAATTTGTTGAGTCTATGAAAGGAACATTTGAGATGAGCATGATTGGTGAGCTCAAGTACTTTCTGGGACTACAAGTTAAGCAGCTGGACAATGGTATCTTCCTGAACCAGGAGAAGTATGCAAGGAATCTGATGAAGAGATTTGAGCTACAAGAGTCCAAGCCTTGCAAAACTTCTATGTCCTCTTCAGTGAAGATAACAAAAGATGGCACTGGCAGCAATGTTGACCCAACATTGTACAAATCCATGATTAGTAGTTTGCTATATCTCTCTTCCTCTAGACCTGCCATCATGTTTTCAGTATGTGTTTGTGCTAGGTACCAAGTTGAGCCAAGGCAATCTCACTTAATTGCTGTGAAGAGCATTCTTAGGTATATCTCTGGAACTTCACCTTTAGGCATTTGGTATTCTTATGACACTAACATTAACTTGGTTGGTTTCAGTGACTCTGACCGGGCAGGTGATGTGGATGACAGAAAATTCACAAGTGGGGGCTGTTTTTATTTGGGGAATAATTTGGTCTTCTGGTATAGCAAGAAGCAGAACTGTGTTTCATTATCAACTGCTGAATCAGAATATGTAGCAGCTAGCAGCTGTGTTACCCAACTTGTGTGGCTCAAACACATGCTTTCAGATTATGGGCTAGATAGTGATACATTTCTCATGTTCTGTGACAATCTAAGTGCCATAAGTATCTCTAGGAATCCTGTCCAACATTCTAGAACTAAGCATATAGACATAAGACATCATTTCATAAGAGATATGGTAGAGGACAAAGAGATCAACATTGAACATATTGAGACAACTAATTAGCTTGCTGATATGTTTACAAAACCTTTAGATAGTGAGAGATTCTTCAGTTTGAGGAAATCTCTTGGCATGTGCAATATGTGAAAATGTTGAGGAAACCAGTGTTGACATAACACCACTGTCTAGCACTGGTATATTGGTTGTGGTGTAGTAGGTACTCTGTTGTTTTCCATTGTTGAATTCATTTCCTTGTGAGTCTCATTTCATCTGTGTTTTGTCACATTTGGTTTGTGTGGTTGAACTCTTTGATTAACAACTCTTTCTAGTTATCAATTTTACATATTTGTTTTGAAAAAGTAATAAAACTCTTCTGTTGTCTAAGGTTGTGATTACCTAACATATGAAGAAGTTGGGGTACACAAAGTTCACTACTTTGATGTCTATTCAGTTGTGTCTTATTCATATGGAAGGTGTACAGGACATGTGGAGAAGTTGGGGTGCATGATGTTGACAGCTTCACTGTTACTCAGTTGTGCTTATTTACATATTCCTGTTTGTTTGGCCAATGAACACATGAGGGTGATCTTTTCTACTAGGGTGTTTGAGGTTTAGATTTCTTACATTTAGTAGCACTGATCACTTGGTGATTCTCTTGAATGTAGGTTGGTAACCAAGTATGCATGAGGAATTGGGGTGTTGGGGTGCATGATAAATGAATTGCCAACATTCAAGGCCTTTGTACTTGCCTAACTTGCTGCTGTTAATGTTGTTACTGGAGTGTGTGGAGTTCAGACTGCCCTCATTCAGTAGTGACATTAGCTTTGTGTTTAGCAACCTTCTGTTTTGGTTCAGATGAGTTATGAAAATAATATAGAATATAAAAGAGATGTGAACTATGCTGGTTTGAGCGGTTTTTCATAAGTGTTCACCATCTGCCTCATTGACATTACATTGTTGCATTCATGTAGAACTGCATTGTTTTCTTTCTTGTTGTTGAGTTGTGTCGGTCTAGGCTTAGGGGGAGTATAATTCATGTGTTGAGGTATACAATTGGTTGACATACTGTAGGTGACACACTTTTCTGTGACTTTCTATGCTGTGGAAGTGAATTTTTCCTTGAATTCATAACTACTTATCTATGTGTGTTTCTTGTTATCTATGTTGCTTACTCATGATCTTGATCCGAACAATATGTCTAAGGTGCTCACTTGCTATATTGGTTAAGTTTCAGATGTATTTATAGATGTATCTCAAGCTCTCACATGAATTTGCCTTGGTGAAGCCTGTACCTCCATCTTCGGTTTTGAATGTTATTGAATGTTGTCCCAACATTGTGCACAGTCGCAGGTCAACATTGAAAACATGAACTTATAAGTTTTCAGTTTTTTGAAAACCGCTATGGTTAATTATTAATTAAACATCAAAGCATTTGCGTGGGAAAACATAGTGGGAAAGTTTTACTTGGTTCAAATTTGGTAACTGCCCATTAACATTCATTCTCTTTCCTTATTCACGGTCATTTCAAAAATCAAAACCCTATTTTCCTTAATTGTGCTTGCGATTTTCATATTTGTGCTTACTTTGCAAAATTTCTCTCGCAACTCTCAAATTCTCTCAATTTTCTCTACTATTTCTTTCAAAACTTGTCTACTAACAATGGCAAGCAAGTCTCCCATGCAAACTCTTGCAGATGTTGCCCTGGGAAGTGAACCCACTGCCGCACGCACTCGGTCACACACTAGAGGTGCTGCTGCAAAGAAAGTTGATGCTCATGTTGCTGCTAAAAGTAAGGCTATTCCCTATGTGTGACGAGGCAAGAAGTCCAAACAGGGTGAATCGACCTCCAATGTTGAACCAACTGCTGATTCAACCACTACCATCACCAATGAGCCTGAAATTGAGGTAAACACTGCTAAACCCAACCCTGAACTTGATGTTGACTTAACTGTTGCGGGGGAGGGTGGTGGTTCGGTTGAGAAAACTGTGGAAAATCCATGGACAAGTCTGTGGACAAATTGGTGAGGAAGTGGATTAGGGCTCAAAAGAAAAAGACCAAGGTTGCAGGGGGTAAGTTGAAAACTATGTTTGAAACTGCTAAGACAAGGGCTGAGGCTAGAAAGAGACAGGTGGAGAGGTTAGCCAAGAAAAAGGCTGAGAGGAAAGCCGAGGAAGAGAAGAAGGCTGCTGCTGCTGAGAGAAAGAGGAAAGGAAAGCAAGTAGTGGATGAGGAAACTGAGGTAGTAGATATTGAGGATGAAGAGGAAGAAGAGGAGAAGGAAGAGGAGACTGGAGAAAAACAAGATGTTGCTGCTGATGTTGGGACAACATCAGGAACAGAGGAGTACACAGATGGGCTATATGTGGTCTATCCTGATGATGAGGGGAGCTACTTTTCTCCTTACTATCTCTCTCAAGAGTTGGAGAAGAAGTGGGATTCCTTCAAAAGAAGGGAGATTCACACTGAAAGAGCTATAGAGATGGCTAGTTTCAAAGAGAACAAGGTGATGGACTTTCTTGAGGCAAGAGGGTTGCAACAATTAGTGATGGAGCTGAGTGACAATGCTCCTGAGATTGTCATGGAGTTCTAACTAAATCTCTCAAAATGGATCAGGGACTACAGATCTCCAAAATTTGGAAAGGCTTGGGTGAGGGGGAGAGTCTTCAACATTGACCCCTACACCATCAACATGATCTGTGGATTCCCTACTAGTGATGAATCTGAGGACCCCTACTATGATGATGTGATGGAAGACTTGACTAGAGGGTTGGTTAAAACCTGGAGAGATGCTCTGCCAACCACAAAACTCACCTCCATGAGTGCTGTCTTGCACAAGATAGCTTGCTTCAACTGGCTGCCAAGCAAAAATGTCACTGTTTTGACTAAGGAATCAACAATCTTAGTCTACAAAATCAAAAATGGGCTAGCTGTGAACATGGGGGAGAGGATTGTGAAGTCTATGTCTGATGTTACTGGAAGGAAGAATGACATGCTGCCTTTTCCCTCACTCATCTGCAAAATCCTTAGCAATCAAGGATTGAAGACAAGTGTCACTATGGGCTGGAGGAAGAATGACACTGAACTGACAATTCTCCCAAGCTACTTGTCTGGATCAAGAGTGAGAGACCTTCCATGGAACCCAAAAAGAGTTGTGAGACCAAGGGTTGAAAAGAAGAAGGCTCATGAGTTTGCTGGAACTTCAGTGCCTATGTCCAAAGAAGAAGACTGTATGGTCATAACTTCTACTTTTGTGGATCATTTGTGAACTGGTATAGGGGGCAGATTGCTGATTGTCACAGGGAGATTGAGAAAAGAAAGGAACACCTCAAAGAGCTGGAGGACATGGTGAAAAATTTGGAGAAACTCACTTCTTCACAAAAAGGGGGAGAGTAGTTCCAATTTTGAATTTTAGTCTTCTAGTTTATGTTTTGTTTCTATGAACTGCTAATTTCTTTGAACTGCTGGTACATTAATCTCTATTGGTTTTATTTGATCAAGGGGCTTGTCCTTGATTTTTTGCTTTGGCTTGTAACTCTAAGTACTACTGTTGAACTGCTTTAACTGCTATTACTTATGAAAGTACATTTTGAACTGATTGTCTAGTTAACCTTCTGTGCAGGAAAGTCACTAGCTTCAATGTTGAGGCAACATTGATGAATGGTGAGGTCTGAACATATGTACATATCTGAATGTAGTGATGATCTTAATGCTTGTCTTTGTTAATTTAACTTTGAATTTGTTTGCTTGTATTGAGGGGGAGCAGTCTAGTAGTTTAATTTGTTTCTTGTTGATTATAACTTTATGGATATAAGACTTGATTGGAACATGTGCTGGTTTTGTGAAGAAAGGCAAAAAGGGGGAGATTGAAAATGCAGGGTTTTCTGGAGTCAATGTTAGACGATGTTGGGTTAGCATTGAGAATAACATTGAAAGCCGGGAGCTTGTGCGAAAACTGCTCTTTAGTTGCCAAAATTAAGTTTTGCCTTTATTCACATATTAACCAAGTTCCACGATTTTAGTTGTTTATATTTATGTCCAGGAAGGTATCTTTATCATAAGGAAGAGCTTTGGAAGATTCCTTACTTGAAGTTTCCATAATTCAAGCTAAGTTGAATAGTCAACTCACACGGTTTCAAAAGAAGAAAACAAGCTAGCTGTTCTCTGCGACACGATTCTTTCCAGGATTCTGCGAATTGAAGAAGATGTGTTAACTTGTTAAATTGGTAACAATGGAAACACATTCTCAGGAAAGATATGAAGTTCACAAAGAAGGCAAATTTCAACAAGGAAACAACAAGAGTTACCAAAACTGTGAACAACACATCTTGGCGTTCAAGACTCAATAAATCTATAAAATATATGAAGTTCATCAAGATGAAGACAAGACAATCGTGCTAAACAATCCAAGAGATTAATCATTCTTTGTATTGTCTTTGTCTTGTTTTGCGAAGTTTTTGTATCAAGTGCTTAAGTCTAGTTCATAGAAGTTAAGTAGTTCTTACTTGTCTGCTTCGTTGAGTCCGATCAACAAAGAGCGTGAGTGAATTGTTGTGAGGAACGTTTTTGATAAAACCTTTATGGTTATTTGGCCTAAGGCTCGGAAGTTTTTAATAATATTGAAAACTTCTTAAAATTATATCTTCTTGTGTTCTTACTTCCGCTGCACATTATTATTATCAAGAAGATCAAAATAGAGTTAAGGCAATTCCAACTTAACTCTCAAAAGTGTTGTGTCAATCCACGGTCCAAAATTATCATCCTCCTTTACCTTCTCATTTTGGTAGACAACCAGGAAGACCTAAGAAGACTAGAAAGAGAGGTCTGAATGAACCTCCTCCTGTGAGGGCAAAGAAGAAAGGTGCTCCCCCCTGAACCCACTGAAGCTGGTAGGATGCAGACAACTTTAAAGTGTGGTACATGTGGTCAGAAGAGGCACAACAAAAAACTTATGGAAGAAGGAATGGGAATGGCCAATCTTCAACAGGAGAATACCTTAACCAACAAGGGACTACCCCTACCTCCCGTACCCAAGCTTCATCATCAACCCCACATGCTCTATCCTCAACCCTACATGCTCAATCTCCTGCTCCACAAGCTCCTTCTTCTTCTCCACAAACTCAATCTCCTGCCCCACCAGTTCCATCCCCTGCTGTGCAAGATGTTGAAAATAACCAGATATGAGGAGCATTTTTCTCAAAATGTTGGTCAAAGGTATAGGTCTGCAAGGAGACAGAGGATAGAGAAATCAACTGTCCATGTACCTTATGAGAATGACTTTAAATTGCCTCAACCACAAGTACCACTTGAACCATTACCGATTGTGGAGGCTTCTCTTGGAGATGTCAATGATGATGCTGACTTGGGTAATGCTGATGTGGTAGATATTGACACCATTTTCAGACATCAAGGTCTTTGAGGAGGAAAAAGAGAGCCGTATCCAAAAAGGTAACATGATAAACCTAATATTGGTTAATTGCACAGTTCATATGTAGCAACACTTTTAGCATCTATTCATATTTCTTATTTGTGTAGACTTCTAAAGTGATTAATGATGGAGAGGATATAATGCATGTTGATAAGATGGTACCCCAACCAGCTGTTGGTAACATATCAAGGTCTATAAGAGGGCACAAAAGAGATAACATCAGAAAGGTCATTTGATGGGTAATGATCTAAATATATCTACAATTTTTTGTATATATTGTTGTAGTAATAGTAAACTTACTCAATATTTGTTTTGGTGAGATTTGTACCTGATGAGAGTACCATACCAAATGAAGTTGTGTTGTCACCCCTTGTGCCAGTTAATATAGGGCCAATGCAAAATAGCAAGAAGAGAGCACGGGAGGAAGAGCTAGCAGCAAAAGCAGTATTAACCGGAGCTGAGAATCCTCTTAGAACACATCATCAGCAGTGTGATTTAAGGCTGGGGACAAGTAAGAAGTATGTAAAACTATCAGAATTGACATCAGTAATCACAAAAATAAACAATATCAGTAAGAAGGACAAGTATATAGACAAGCAAAATGGCAAGATGAAAGGGAAGGGAAAGAAGAAATAGACATTGGGTTTGAAATCCATCAAGTTGTTGTAAAGTTTTTTTTTTTTTTTTTGGTAATGCATATTGTGCTAGCAGTTTGTGATGTAGTTGTAGGTTTTTGATCATCACCTCTAGTCACATTGCAATTTTGAGCAAAACATTTTGTCATGTTATATCAGGTTTAGTACTGGATTCAACAGTTAAATTTTGGCTACAAAATTAAAATATTGACATTTTGATGTTATGTAATTTGGTATTGTGGTTATGAGGTATTTATGTTCATTTGCAGTTGATGTATGTGGTTTATAATACATATTGGATAAATGTTATTGTATATATCTTGTTATTTCAAGCAATTGTATATTTCTAGTTGATGTATGTTGGATTTGTAGTAGATTTTCAAGACTAAAAGCATACTAAATGATGCTAGAAAATCTCTTAATCGGTACCAGTTTGGCATTAACACATAACCATGTTGAGTACAGTACAATATTATTTGATCATCAACTAAACTATAACTTTTATGAACATTATACACATCCACATAACAACCAAATCAAAATAAACTTATCTCCTATAATACAGTTTCATACACAACCCGCACACCCTAACCAATACAACTCTAATAGGAATCAACTTCATCAACTTTTCCATTGCCAAAACCAGCAAGATCATCTTCATCTGACACCTCATTCTCCCTAACCTCTGGAACATGATCAATAAACTCATCATCAACTAATATTTCATCCTCACCAGGGAACATGGCATAATGCAGAACATCAAAAAGGGCATATAGATTCTTGGCATTGTGCAGTCCATGATGTCTAAAATAACCCTCCCAAACTTGTCTCCTGCCAATAAACAAAAGATTAAAACAATTTGGAACAACAAAAACAACATACTAAGGGGTAAGTTGTATTGCCACATGTAGAATCCACTGATAGACAAGACCAAGGACCACTTCGAAGTCATCACCTAAAGTGTAGACACCAGGCAGATTGCAAAACCGCTTGAACAAGATATACTTTAGTTCGATATCTTGGATCTTCACCTCCAATTGGCTCTCCAAATAAGGCTCATGCACCAGAGAATCCAGTTCTGATTTTATTATTCTTAGCCCCCTCCTCAGTGCATATATGTTACTTAGTCTGAGCCTGTTACCATATGTAACCAACCTATCCAACAATATTGACTCTTGGAGGCTGGAGAAATTTGGATCATGGTAAAACAACTTCATCATAATGGCCTGAGTGATGATCATCTTGCCTTTCTTAGAATACACAAAAAAAAAAAAAAAACAGAGTACTATACAGGAAGGATAGAACTTTTGTGAGATTGCATCCCTTCCAATTCACTTATTTATAAGGTGAAGATGACTGTTGGGGTGGGGATCACACATACAGTCGTGGATTTTGAATATGTAACAGGTGTGACATTGAACATAGTATTAAACCAAATGTATGTGACTTTTTAGTTTTGGGGAGGGAGTTGAAGCAATTGAATCGATTAGGTGCATGTTTACTTTTCCAATCATTCATTACGACCATCACAACAATTTAAACAATTACATTACAACCTTATTAACACTACAACCATCACAACACTTTAAACCGAAACAATCTAATCTTAAAATTACTCCATTCTTGTTGGTGATATTATTTCAGTACAACTTCATAACAATAGCACAAAGTACAAATATTGCTATTACACAAATTCTAACCCTACCTCCCAATTTCTTGTTCTCAGATTGTATGTTCTTCATCTTCTCTTCAAGCTCAATATTTGTTTTGTCATATTCGTTGTTATGATTCTTCTTCAACTCGAGTTCTTGTTCGAGTTGCTTGACTTTTGCTTTACTTTTTTCGATTCTCCTCAGCAACGTAGGTACTACAATCCTCCCTCTTTCATAAACCGGCGGGTCTTCCCAGAAAAATAACCCACACCCGTAACGATCCTTCCAACACTCGTGAAATCTTCGCCCCAGATTCGCAGTCATAGTAGCCACCCGAACAACGACGGGTGTTTTGCAATTGCACGTTAGATGTGATATTGTGGTTGATTACGACATTGAACCACATTAAAATTTGAATGGAAGCAAGTAATTTAGGGATTTAGGGTTAGGGTTCTTGTTGTCCAAATTTGGGTCAAAATATGTGACCGTTGGTGTTCAAATTTAAGGGGGTGTAATATTACCGTTGGAAGAGAAAGCATTTTCAGACATAAGTGTAAAATCCGACGTGGCTTGAGCATTTTATTGACTGTACATGCGACTTATTGACTAGGCTGACACGTCACCATTTTAGCCCGAATAAGAGATTTTGGGCTTTTTCAGTCGGAAAATCAAAACTTAAAAGGCACAAAAAGTCGGCCTGAAACAAAAAAAAAAGGCATTTAAATAAAAGAGTTACATGGAAGAAAAAATAATTCATCCATTTTTTTAATATTGTAGTTTTATGAATTTAGTTAATTATATACTATACAGTTTTAATCATCATTGATAAAGTCTTGATTTGAATGTTATTGGATTTGATATTTGATGATTCGTTGTAAGTTACTATAGTATTTAAAATTTTATATGTGTAGCATACACATTTTTTATTTTAGAGAACTTTTAGGCTTCTTTCAAAGTTATGAATATAAAAATACATGAGATTTGAGAATGTGACTTGATGGCGAAATTTAATGTCCTATAGTGGCGAGTATCCCGTCTGCGCCCACCTTTTAGCATATCTTCCAAAAATCCTTTGCTAAACGCACAATAAGAAGAATAGGCAAGAAGCTGGTGGAAGATATAAGATATATATAGGCCTAGCCGCTAAGGACCCAATAAATGAGCCTTAACGGGCTGGAATTTTTTGCCCAAGTAATTGACAGTAAGGCCTAGCCCAGAAATCTTTCAAGTGGTATTTGCTCGATGAGGCCTGACCAGACAAAAAATATTCTTGCCCTTTTTTGGTTATAATATAATCCTTTCCTACCCTAACATTGTAAAATATGAAGATCCTATTTGATGTCATCAAAGTTAAGACTAAAAATTCCCCCAAAACAGGTTCGAGATCTGAAGTTGTCATAGAACAAGAAAATCGTAGCATAATTTGCACTATATAAATGTTAGTATCTCGTTACTAATTATTAAGTATTTGCATGTTGTATAGATCATAGGCCAAATTGATGAAAGTCCTCGGCAGTCATAATAGAACTCCTTGTGAAAGATTTGGTGAAGAATGATATCTTATGTTGACCTCTTCCATATAATTTGCTCAAAACAACCACTAACTACTACCTTGTCAACGAATTGATGTACTATTCTATATACTCCATGTCATCGGTTGGACATGTATATTCCAACGTTTTCTTATGCTGGTTTAATGAAAAGTTATTCACTCACAATAATGGTGTACCACAATTCATGCACTCGAAGTTTCAATGAAATGCACACAATATTGTCCGATAATTAATCCAATGTTTCAATGGAATGGCTCTACTGAAACTTGGAATCTCAGATAGTGATATGCTAACATATCTCGAAAGATATGTACTAAATATACGGGGTGGGGGAAATCTCCTTTTTTTTTTCTAACGGTTTGCACCTTGTCCCCCTAACTTTGAATCGTTGCACGTTGCTTCCCAGCTTTCGATTTTCGAGTCCGACACCCCCCAACTTTAAACTTTTGCCCCTGGCTAATATATTCTGCGAATATTCTGTTTTGAGGGACAAATTGAAAATTGCTACTAATATACTTTACCCTTAATTTTAAAATAATACACCCCAATTATTTCAAAATTTAACAAGAACGCAATCTTCTTCAAATCAAACTTGTGAAAATAAGTAGTCTAAAACACCCTCATATGAATTTTGTTCAAGCACCCATTTTTCATTCAAATCAATGAATATAAAATGCAATCGAGTCAACATATATTTTTACACAACAGGAGCAACAATGCGGGTTTCAATTCCATGGAGTCATGTAAAAAAAAATCATTTTCTAATAAAACAAAAGATTCAAGAAATGCAGTCGCACCAAATAATCAAAATATAGACCACAATACTTAAAGTAATACGAGAATAAAGATGATGAAGAGTGTCATTTCATTTCTCATTTTGCTGCAAGTATATATAGAGCTACAATACAATTTGAAATCTTGTAGCTAATGATTTGATAAGGGAAATTACAACAGAACATCGAAACAAACATATAAGATAAGTTACTACAATACTATCATATCAAAACAAATTAATTGGATGAGTCACACTTGGACAACTTGTTAAGTTGTAATGGAGAAAGGTCTGTTATAGCCAATGCAATTGCCTAAATGAGAGAACTTACCCAGATTCGTGTTGGGAACTGCAACCACATGCATTTAATATGACATGTGGTGCATGACCGAACATCTTCAAGTTGAATTGCATGTGCAAAATCATCAACGCCACACGGTTTTAGAACCTCGCATATGCCTATAAATAGAGCTACATTTGCAAGAGTTTCAGTATCCCATTTCAGAGCTTCTCATTCTGCCTATTTACAATGTAGTATGTAATATACTTGACGGGTGTAGTTTAGGGAGTGGTGTGAGTGAAAAGGCTATGTGGGGGGTCGTTTGGAGTGAGTGAAAATTATGTAGTTATACAAATTTTCTACATAGTGGATTTTACTCGGTTCCTCATGATTTTTCTCCGGTTAAGGAGTTTCTACTTTAAATCCTTGTGTTATTACTATGACCAATGTTTTATTCGTGTTGCTTCGTATTTTTCCATGGGCAAATCTAGGAGGCGGTATTTGAGGCGGTTCAAATACCCAACAATTCGGGCATATGACAAAGATTTGAGCTGTGATGCACCGATACCGATACCAAAACGGCTATGCAGTACCCGATACATATCGATACCGGTTCAGATATCGATACTAATTCTGACGTATCCTTTAATTTTGAAATTAAAAAAATCTCGATACGTATCCGAAACATTTTTTTAGGCGTATCGGAACTATTATAGGTCTTTTTTATAAACTTTTATTATTTGATGGGTTAAATATTTAAATATAAATTCCACCAAATATAAAATGAAATAAAAAAAATGAAAATCCCTTTTATCAATGGCAGGTCTCATTATTTTTACAATTATATTGTTCTCACCCCACCACCATGCGCCACCACAATTATACTTTTTTTCTCTATTCATAATCACCACCACCACCATGCGCCATCTTCAAGATTGTTATGTTGTTATTAACTTATTACTCATAAATAATTCACGTTTATATGTATTTTTTCATATTTGATGCATGACTTTTTTTAATGTTAAAACTTTTTTTCTGTATTTCTAATTTTTCTTGTTTAAGTTTTAAATATTTACTGTTTGTTAAAAATAAAAAATACGTATAATAAATATTAATAATTATTTATATATAGACGTATCCTTGTCGTACCGGTATCGACTGTTTTTAAAAAATGCAGTATCGGCGTATCCGTACCGTACCGTACCCGTACCGCTGTACCCGAAACCGTGCAACGTAGGATTTGAGTTTTGCTCATTTGGCAAATTTCCATTAAATTAAGCTAGTGATTTGTTAAAACAGACCAGACGAAGAACATTGTGGTTCAACTACGTTCTCAATTCAATTTAAAAAATCAGCCATCTATGCACTCCACCACCACAATAATTCAACTTCACAAGCACTCCCTAGCGATATGTCAACAACTTTTCAAGCCTTTTCGTTCTTATTCCAATTGTGGGGCTGCCACAGATTAGTTTCAACTAGTTTATGTCGTGGAGGGTTAATATAATTTACCTGAATTAAATAGGCAGTAATTTTGGATGCGTTAAGTAATATATTTTTTTTTGGTAGTTTGATGCGTTAAGTAATCTTATGACATCTTAACTTGTGATATGGGTAATTTCAGTATTGGGTTAGCTCATGGGCTAAGCCCATCTTCAGCTATAACGGTGATGGCCCTTGATATGTATATCGAATGTAATATTCGATATAGTACATATCACATGTACGTCATGTCTGCGGTCCCCACATCCCAAGGTCTATAAATACCCGGGTTCCGCTAATCAAGGTAAGCTTTAGTTATTCTCATACACGGTACATCCGATATTGAGCATCCCCCATATCACATTCGATATAACACCCTATATATATCCTCGATGTATATATTAAACATACCATCCGACATCATGTCCGACGTCACACCTGGCTTCATACCCAACATCTATCAGGACATCATCCCCGACGTAGAAGGTTCCCGATATCATCCCCGATATCACCTTCGACGTCATATTCGACATCCACGAGATACTTGACATATCATTATACATGATTGCACAATTAACCTATCACTAATGAACTACGTTCGACTTGATTCCCTCAAGGAGATACATAGGCAGCTTGGGATAACCCGAGTCCAGTCCGAAATCATGAAAGATCTATCCGTCCACTCACCACGTCGCTTGGAGTACATGTGTGCTAAAAACAAAGCTGGTTCCAACGCAGCCAAGAACCAGTATGATGTGGAGTGTTTCGTCAGCCTACCAAGTCAGCAGACGATAACACACCAAATCATTGGCACCGTCTATGGGAACACACTGGAATGTACTTGGAAACTAGCACGCAACCTTAAAATTCGATCGAGTTCATCAATAACAATGGCGGGTTGTAGCGCCATCAGACCTATTTCTTACATAAAGCTCATTCTTACGATTCTGGGTTGACCCACATTCATCAAAACCTTGGAGCATATTAAGCACCCAATACCCCCGGTCTGTCGATCAGGATAAGTCATATCAATTACATTATATTATTCACTTGCATAATCTACAATTAATTACGTTATACTGATTCACCTACGTATCGAGCCTATTTTCGATATCAAAATCTCTTTCGATGTCGAGCCTATTTTGATATCGAGCCTATTCGATGTCAAACATATTTTTGATACCAAGCCTATTTTCGATATCATCCCATATTCGATATTGTTTAGATTCGACGGAGGGATTGCCCAGGAATCACTTGGGCTTATTAATTTCTGCTTTTAATTACGCTAGAGTAATTTACATTTACCTGAATTGCCTTTCCCCATATTAGGCGAGCTGGGCTTTACCCGATTTTTGACCGTTATACGTTATTAATCTTTATTTTGAGAATGTTATATATCTCTCTCTTTCATATTGATAGACTGATTGCAGTAACAAACATATCATACGGGATAAGACAGAAATATACCTTAAAGGGTAAAAGTATCTCCAATCCTAAAGGATAGGCAAATCGGAGGCTATCCGGTTCTTGCCTGTTATCTATCTTGAAGTTTTATATTGATATATATTGTTGCATATATTGTTATATGTTTAAATAACAGGAACGTGGACATCCTCCATCAACGAGAAAATGATGAACATATCCCCTATCCACGAGATAAGAACGAAAAAAGAAAAGAAAAAATATCCCTTATCCACGAGATACGGAGGATAAAAGAAAAGAAAAAAGATCTCATATCCCCGAGATAAGTAGGACAAAAAAAATAAAATTCCCCTATCCATTGAGATACAGAGGATAAAAAGAAATATGCTGGTAAAACAACAGAGAGATATCGCTCTTAGGACATATCGCTTGAAAAGGCGACCGTCCATATGCTTCCACGACAAATATGCTGGTAAAACAACAAAGAGGTATCGCCATCACGACATATCGCTTGAAAATGCGAATGTCCATTTGCCTCCACGCCAAATATGCTGGTGGAACAGCAGAGAGGTATCGCCCTCATGACATATCGCTTGAAAAGGCGACTATCCATATGCCTCCACGACAAAGATGCTAGTAAAACAGCAGAGAGGTATCGCACAGAGGTCTTGCCCTCATGACATATCGCTTACAACGACGAATATCCATATACCCCAGTGGTGGATACGGTGATACAACAATAGAGGTTACGCCATCTTGACTACTTATACGGTGGACGTATCTCATAGCCTACGGGATACGGCAGAGGAATACCTTAATAGGTAATTTGTTTATTTACTATCCTATTGATATGACAGAAAATATTTAAAACTCTGAAACCCTCTTTTATTCATTAATTTAAATGAGAAAACAAACATTGTCGCCAACACAAATGAGACATGCAAGAAATGGCCGCGTCACTTCAACTAATACGGTAAAATGCTAGAAATAGTAGAGGAACATCTACATATATGGTAAAATGCTAGAAATGGCAGAGTAACAACTACATATACAATATTATGCCCGAAATAACAAGAGTAACATGTACCTTTACGGAAACTTGCTAGAAATGGCAAGAGTCACATCTACCTACACGGTAACATGTCAGAAATGGTAGAGCAACGTCTACCTATACAGTTTCATGCCTACATTGGCAGAGAAATATTTACCTATGATGTACCAAACCTAAAATGCAAATAAATCTGTACCTACACGACACCATGCCTATAACGGTAAAGACATACGTACCTACGCGGTACCGTGCCTTAAATGACAATGACTCATGCACCCACGAGGTACCCTAGCTGAAATGACAACAAATAAAATACATGATTCCTTTTACAGTATTCCTTTATATATTACAAACAAATGAGTTAATTTGAGACACCACGCGAATCGCAGAAATTGACGCACAAATATGAGATGACAGGCTTGTATTAATCCATACAAAAATGAACAAAGACGAACCAGATTACAACATTAATTACCAGCGCGGTAACCCGCTTCTTAAGGCACAACCACTAGTACCTACGTGGTATCCCCGCCTCATACGACACAAAAACAAGTACATATGCGGTACCCCCGCCTCTTAAGGCATAATAAAGCACCGAAATAAGACCCCGAGTCTCAAGAGCATAAAATCGTCGCCAAATGACTCCTCTAAATCTGGCCTGAGGATGCAAAGGTCAAGCAGTTCGCTAGACGCTTACTCTGCATAATTATAATAAACTGAAGATAACACCTATATAATGGTAGAATACTACTAGACGCTCAAAAACACCGCGATAACATTATTAAATGAATAAATCATTCCTTCCATAATTTTATGGCAGTGACGTTACATCCGTCACCGTACCGCGACTAATTTAACAACGAGAAACACGTTCATTATTGCGTGCGAGACGCGAGTCAAGGAAAAGACCAAATTCTAAAACATATTACAGTCGCAGTGGTTACAACATATATATCAACTATGAGGGTTAACATCTTACCCATACTGGTCAATCTTTTGAAAAACAATCCACTCTACATGGTACAATATGACTTTACCATTTAAAGTACTATCAATTCCTAAATGAAGCCAGCACAAACAATAAATTCTCATCGCTAATTCTCCACTAATACCATGGCGACTATAAGATATATAATGCAAGGTTCAAAATGAACAACTACTGTTCAAATAAATGAGGATGCATTGATTAAATAAAATTGCTCTAAAACACAAGAAGTGTTAACCGAAAGATCATTCCAACCAGCATAATATGCTACACTTTACATCATCATAAACTATACAACTCACTCAAAGAGTGACCAACCTACACCTCTTAGTAGCGCAAGCAAACGATCTGATACGCATTAGGCGTATACCTAAGAATGTCAAGAAACTTCTCTGCGTCCATCATCGCATTCATCATTTTAACAATTACTATAGCGGAGAACCTTCCTTACGATGACTTGTCGCTCATTACCTATCTTATCCTCTTTAATATTGACAAAGCGCATGCTTAAGTTACATGGAAGAGAATGTTGACATCTCTCATCGGACCTATAAATGATATGGACATAAACCGTCATTTACAAACATTGGTCGAGGAGCCTCCAGTCCGCCATGACCGGCTTTAACTTTTCCAAATGATGCTTCATATGATTTTTTCTCTCGCTGCAACCTTGCTCGACTTCAAGCAATTTACTATCAGTTGATTCACCGTCGGAAAAAGGCAGAAAATACCTCAAACGGTAAATGATATCTCATATCCTACGGGAAATGATAGACAGTACCCTAAAAGTTAAACGAATCTCCTATCTTACAGTAAGATGGCCGAGAATACCTTAAAATATCTATTTATCTCATATCCTATGTGATATGGCAACAAACAGCTTACCGACATACTTATCCTACAATGCCCGACAATAGATTCCTACCCAAGCAAATGATATCTCCTATCGTAAACAGTAGCAACCATGCAAAATATAGCAGTAAATGCTAGAATTTAAACAGAATGGCGAATAAAGATTACAATTGTCTAAAGGTTATTAGACAACAACATCAAAGGCAACATAGTGCCGCTCCTACTCTCAGTTTGGACACTGCGGTCAACACTTCACGCTAATCAACACGAGACTTTTTTTCTTGAGAATCTCGACAACGCCATCAGGCTCAGCATTATCATACCTACACTATGCACTGGTGATAGCTTAAAACCACCCGTGAGATGTAACAATATTTGAAGCTACATTCTACAATAGCTTCATCTAGAAACTACCCAATAATGGTATAGTGAAACATACCTTACGCGGTATCCAAGTCATTTACCTCTCATGATACCATGCAATATTGTCAACATGGTACTTATGCCGTAGGGCATAATGAGCACGTTATCATAGATCATACCTCACAAGGTATAACAAGAATCGTTTGTGATACAATGTCAACTACGTCTACCTGTAAAGGTAACAGAAGCGCAGACATATACTACATCTGCTAAAGTACTCGAATAACTCAAGAGGTATATACAAAGTTTGAGTTAGTTACGTACCCACCTCTCCAACGCAAGAACCAGCCACACAAACGCTATGGCTGGGCTAGAACATTCAAATATTTTCACATATCCCAAATTGTTATGAGGTAAAATTATAATAAGCAATAAAGAGCGCTCTCATCGGTGACCCTCAGAGTCTCAATCACTTGTCAACCTAACACAAGGTTGGTAAAAACCTGATTTTCATAAACAATCACGTATACACAATCGCAAGCTATAATCACAATAATACATGCAAACATTGCACATACAATACCCCAACGGGTCCAATTTGTCTCTAGCAGTAACGCTTTTTGGGCCATGACGGCCTCGTATGGAGAACAACCTTCTCGTGTTCTACAGTACTCTCGGTTAAGACATATTTATCCCTATATTGTTATGGGCCCTCTTGCCCATCAATCCATCACACGAAATGGTCAAGCACCCATCTCGGTACGCACGTTATTTAAAGTAGCCCTGTTGCGACCACGCTTCGCACCCACCTCTATATCGCCATTTTCATCGAATATAGGCATGTTACTCGAAATGCATTCCTTTAAGTGATTATAGAGTAGTAATGCATCTAAAAGTATCACGTGTTAAAAATCTCATCGAGTGGTAACAATCTTGATGGCCGCTGATACATTTAAAGATCATCGCATCGAGAGCCAATCATTGACATCAAGCAATTGTACATTATATCTTTTGCAAAATAGTTACAAATAGAGTTTTTGACCTCTACTTACCCCCTAGCGGTCTCCAGTAACGCCATCAGCACCGACTTGGTCAAGGACGTCAACGATAAACCACTTCGACAAATATTTGCATCCGAATAAATGGAGGGGACCAACTTATATAATAACCACACTTGGGCTCTGGCGGCAATAGATGCCTTCCATATTGGGGAGTTTTCGACAACGCATATTCGATATCTACCTGATATCAGTGAATTTTCGACTTCCATCTTAACAAAATTGTCCATGCAAATGGGGGAGTATCCGAGCTCTATTTTCACTATCCCAATTCATTGTTCATGCAACTCGAAAACTGAGAGGGGGGCGGGGGGAGTGAAGGGTACCCATCAATAAAATACTCGAGCATATAAATTCAGTTTATAAATTATTATCTACAATGATAACTCCTAAACTCGGGGACTACATGATATGGGTAATTCCTATATTGGACTGGCCAATGGGCTAAGCCCATCTTCAGCTATATAGGGGATGGCCCCCGATATGCATATCGAATGTAATATTCGATATAGTACAGATCACATGTACGTCACGTGTGCGGTCCCCGCATTCCGAGGTATATAAATACTCGGGTTCTTCTAATCAATGTAAGCTTTAATTATTCTCATACACGGTACATCCGATATTGAGCATCCCCAATATCACATTCGATATAACACCCGATATATATCCTCGATATATATATTAAACATACCATCCGACATCACGTCCGACCTCACACCCGACATCATACCCGACATCTATCAGGACATCATCCCCGACGTAGAAGGTTCCCGATATCATCCCTGATATCACCTTAGATGTCATATTCGACATCCACGAGATACTCGACATATCATTATACTTGATTGTATAATTAACCTAATACTAATGAACTATGTTCGGCTTGATTCCTTCAAAGGGATACGTAGGCAGCTTGGGATAACCCGAGTCCAGTCCGAAATCATGAAAGATCTATCCGTCCACGTCTCACCATGTCGCTTGGTGTACATGTGTGCTAAGGACAAAGCTGGTTCCAGCTCTATGTAAAACCAGTATGATGTGGAGTGTTTCGGTAGCCTGCCAAATCAGCAAGTGATAACACACCAAATCTATCACTCCAAATCAACTTGGGAAAAAATAAACTTGACCAAAGCGTTCCTTCAAGACCTATCTCGCAGTTACATAGAGCTAGTTAACTAAACTAAAAGCTACAATTCGCTTTCGATGAACTTTCTGGACACCCAGACCATGAATTAGATGGAACTAATGCTTCTTTTAGCATATGGAGGAATACTTTTGGCTTCTCGTACCTTGGTTTTAGATTAATATTTAGATAAATTACTCATTATAAATTAAAATGTAGCTAATTAAACACCATTTAATCCACTTACGAGTTATCAGCAAAGACAGATTTATTTATGGATTCCAACATAAGAATAAACATGTATTCACACGTCTTTATTCTAGTCAATGTCGGGAATTTAATCCTAGAAATCATGAAGTTTGTATGTTAATTTAACATTCTCATATAGTGATGTTCACGGATAAGGGTCATCATCCATTACATCCCGGAATTGTACGGAAAATCTGTATGCTCATATTTATACTGCAGTGGAAAATAATGGAGGACAACATGATTTAAACAATGGCACGCGAATGTGCTATCTATCTATAGTCATTGAAAAAAAAGGGGACCCCATAGTAAGTTTGCTTTAATTTCTGCATTGTGCGAATTAGTATTGTTTGTCTAGAACTATCCAAAGGGAAAAATAATTTGAGGTATGTTGTCAGCCGTATTACGTGTCCGTCACTAACTATGCTTAAAGGAAGAAATTTGTGGCAGATGCGGCGAGCACCAACCTCATGGTCCTTGTGGCATGTCTGAGTAAAAGTAGTAGATCGGTTTCGATTTTTTTCTTTATGCAATGATCTGTTTCTACTTTTTCTGTTCGAATATATATGTTGTGAAATTCTTTTCCCATCGAGCATCTTTACGCCAATTTTGTGGTTTCTATTGATTAGCAACTAGTCAAGGGTTAAATGAATAATATTGAAATTATCTAGGACGTGATTTTAATTAGTCTATATGAAAATATTTTCTTTCTCATACTATTAAAAGTTCTATGAAGAAAATGAATTTATATAGTATATCAATTTTTAAAAAAATCAGTCATGAATTTACAAATTTATAAACAAACATCGTATGGATTATAATAGCCTAGGTACAAAGCCCAAACAATGGGCTTTGATAAAATATGTCAATTCTAGGACTGTGCTTTTCCAGTTTCGACGTTGGAACTATGTAGATTGGGTCGCATTGATCATCCCTAACAAATTATTTGCAGTTGTAACCAAGAGTTAGTGTCGGTTTTCGAAGTAAATCAAAAGTCTGGTATCAACTTGTTACAAAAGCACCCTAAATTATTTCATTGAAGGCATTCTGGCAACGAAGGTTTATTCAAGACTGGTTGAACCTACAACAATGAAATCAAAGTCAGTACCAATCGAGCGTGTCAAGAGTAATCTCACATCACTTAAAGAAATAAAAATTAGCAATTTGAGATAATTCAGTCTTACCTGTTCCTTTAATACGTCTTTTAATATGTAAAATACAAGAATTTCAATTCACATACACTTCAAGGTAAGTTCCTTGAAGCCAAAGGCAGTTTGATTTGTTGAAATAATAATTTGCAATATAATAAAAACGAATCACAAAACTTGAAAGTCCCACTTGTGATTTAATAATGCAACATCATTGGTGGAAACTTCAAGAAGAATGCTACGTGGGAGAGAATTATAATTGCATATTATAATAAGCTTCATGATTAATAGATATTTAATATAATATTGTATAAGAGTAGTGGTTGAGAAATCTCATGGCGGTTTAAACATCCCTATAAATATGGGATTATGGATGAGTTGTAATAAGCAAAATAAAAAGCTTCAGCTAGCTGTGTACTATATTGAATTCAAATTACAAAAGCTTATTACATAAAAACAAATGTTTGCAGTCATTTTTATTTTTGCGACAACAAAACTTTTCTTTTTATCAATAATAACACAGTGGTCATTATTGAACTCCACTTTATAATTTTTTTTATTTTTTTTATTTTTTTATTTTACGGAAGGTATCAAAGCCAGAGTTTCACGCGTTGTATCAGTAGCGGCGATATATTCTGCTTCTGCTGATGAAAGTGATACCGTCTTTTGCTTCTTTGACGTTCACGATATTATTTTAGATCCAAGACATAGTACGTATCCCGACGTGCTTTTACGGTCGTCAACTGATCCAGCCCAATCACTGTCAGTATAGCCGATGAGATTATTCTCTTTTTTCTTGACATACTTGATGCCGAACTTCTTCGTACCTTGGAGTTATCATAGAATCCTTTTTGCTGCTGCATAGTGCAATTTACTTGGATCATGCATAAACCTTGATATGAGGCTCACTGGATAAACAATATCTGGTCTCGTGTTCGTGAGATAAATCAGGGAACCTACTAAACTCCTGTACATTTTCTGATAGGACTTTCAGATTCTCGGTAGAATTCTTCGGATGGTCCAGCGGCACCTGGACTTGGACCTTGGTCTAGACTTGCACTTGGACCGGTACTTGATTCACCTTGGTGAAACGAGGATGACGGTGGTTGATAGACATTATTTGTCTTCATATTATTTTTCCAGTTTCACGACTGCTTTTCATCAAAGATAACATACATCTCGAGAAATGATAAGCTTATTTGTTCTTGGGTCTAGTAAACGATATCCCTTGGATTCGTCACTATAACCAATGTGATTAACATGGGTAGTAAGAATAAACTTTACGTTCGAATGACTAAAATGTGAAGATTGAAGTGTACTTTTGATCCTCAGCAACTTGGGTGTATGGAGATATCCTTTTCATGTGCAAGTTGGTTGGCCATAGCCACATGCGTCGCATCGGGGAAAAGGGTTTCAGTTCCCTTTATGTATCACACGTCATCATACTCATTTCTCACTAAAAAAAGATATGCATGCAAACAACCAAAGTAATAGATATATATTTATTTGTCTTATCCCTTGCATGCAATTATATGCACCTATTCAGACAAAGAAGAATTTCATGATCATGTAATAAAATGAACTAAGTACCCTGCTTTAGTTAGAAATGCACTCTCATCTGCAAAAGATTTGAAAATAATACTGATTTCAATTCTTTGTTGATATGGTGATTGTTTTTATATGTCATAATTCAGAAGATTTCTTAATCACTTTATCCAGGGTGTATTTAAGAGATATTACTATACGTCTCTCGATCAACAAGAATAAGGTGCTGTCTGCCTTCACCACTATAGTGACAAAATAGTGGAAGAACAGTAAGAACCCATAAATCCTGTCTTCCGAAATGCTTCCTGTTGCAAAACCTTAACGTTGTGAGGCCGAAGTTTATTGTTTACGAGTACAACATTATTGTGTTGATCTCTATTTGTTTTTGGGTCTATGTCGAGATATACACTTGTCATATGCTATAGGCTATACTTTGCCAAAACTTAAACATTAAACTATAGTTATTGGTTTTCTAAATTCTCTCCCATTAAAAAAAAAAAAGAAAAAAGAAAAAAGATTATAAAAGTTTAACGCGTAAGCTTGTGTCTTCATGAATAACTATAGAAGTAAGATTTACGGTTATAACATCCATAGACCAATCAAATAAATAACTAATTTTATGTGCTTTATAATGATTCTCAATCAAAAATATTAAGGGCTTGTCCAGATCATAATAGTGAAGTATAATATTGCATATATATAATTAATTAGTCTTTAGGACTCCTTTCATGAATTACAGATAGCAACATTATACTACTCTAAAAAATTAATAAGAACCAGTAATAAAGCGTAGCAAACATGCTCTAAAATGATATCAGGTACCATTTAGTGTACGATTTAGTGATCTCGTGTTTTGGTGGGGGCCTAAGCATCTTGGCCGGTTATGGTGAGTGGAGGAATCAGGATGGAATCAGTAGTAAAGACCAATAGCGTCATCATCAGATATGAAATCATGATCAAAAAAAGACGCGCTGTACAGCTAATATCTTTATGCATGACTCCTTATATATACACCCCTTCATCCCTTTAACTATTCAAACAATAAAAACGTTCATAGCATATTTAATATAATAGAAGCCTAAACTAATATTTAAACTTGTTTGTTTGGATTTTAAAGAAAAAAAAAATCTCTTGTTCCGAATGGATGGGAAGAAACTGGAGTACAAAGGTGAGGAGGCAATGAAGGAACTCGAAAGACTAACGAAAAATCCCGACCAAATTCAAGAAGATATTCTGAGAAAAATCTTGGCCCAGAATGGTGATACTGAATATTTGAATGAACATATGGGGAATTCATCAATTAAAAGTGTGTCACAATTTAAGAAAAGTGTGCCTGTTATTACGTATAAGTGTATTCGCCCTTACATTCAGAGAATTGCTAATGGTGAAGAGTCCAGTCTCATAACTGGCCACCCCATCACTGAGATGCTATGCAGGTAGAGTTTGATATTGTGTTTTTATGCAAGTATTGAAGGGAAATGCACACGATATATCTGTAGTTTGCGCTTAAAAAGAATTGAAGTCCTTATTATCTGATATCAGAAACTCTGTTATTGTCCACCACTTCTTGAATTTGCAGCTCAGGAACATCAGCCGGCGAGCCCAAGTTGGTACCCTCCATTGCCGAAGACCTTGATCGCCGAACGTTTATCTACAATCTGATCATGCCTATAATCAACCAGTTAAGAACATATTATTGTGTCTGTTCACTTTTCTTTCAACTAAAGATGTTTGTAGGAAGCATGGAACAAGTCCATGCACCATAAATCTTGAGAACAATCAACACAAGAATGAACGGGGTGCACCAGTCTAAGTCTACAGCTTTCAATTTTGCTTAACAGAAACATATATTGTTTATCTGCTAGACATACATAATTAAGCGAATCGAGGGATTAAAGCTTTTTGTTTACAGACCAAGTTAAGACTTTCACCAACTAGAGTAAGACCACCCTTTTTTAGACTTCCAATTTTAGACGAGCACATTTTTCTTACCATGTCTTGCAACAAATTAAATGACCCATTTCATCATCAAACAACCCTGATACATTGCTACGTACTTCAGGGAATTACTATAGAGTGTAGTGGTGATATATCATTCTTCATTTTTGTCCCAAAAACTTCAGTCCTTTTCATGTCCTTTCGATGATATTCATTGAGGTTGTAACTACTAGCATATATATTATAGATATAACATTCAAACTAATGGACATAATGCACAGGTACGTACCTGGACTGGGAGAAGGCAAAGCCATGTACTTTTACTTTGTAAAAGCCGAGATGTCGACCCCATGCGGCTTACCAGCCCGCACCGTGCTCACCAGCTACTACAAAAGCTCCCACTTCAAGCACCGCCCACATGACGCCTACAATGATTTCACCAGCCCCGATGCTGCCATCCTCTGCTCCGACGGCTACCAAAGCATGTACTGCCAACTCCTAGCCGGCCTGATCCACCGTCACCGCGTCCTTCGCCTAGGCGCCGTCTTTGCCTCGGCCCTCCTCCGCGCAATCTCCTTCCTTGAAAGCCACTGGCGTGATTTCTGCCGAGACATCCGCACCGGGGAACTCAATCAAGACATCACGGATCCTGATTGCAGGTCAGCGATGTTGGAACTCCTACGACTACCTGATCCTGATATGGCTAATGAGATTGAGTGGATTTGCAGCGAGACAAAGTCGTGGAAGGGGATCGTGTGTAGGCTGTGGCCAAATGTTAAGTACATTGAGGCGGTTGTGACAGGGTCAATGTCGCAGTACGTGAAGGCGCTGAAGTATTACAGTGACGAGAAGCTGCCGCTGGTGTGTACAATGTACGCCTCGTCGGAATGCTATTTTGGTGTGAATCTGAAACCATTAAGTGATCCATCGGAAGTTTCGTTCACACTGTTGCCTAATATGGGGTACTTTGAGTTTATACCTTTAGGGGAAAACGGGAAGTTTATGACGGATTTTGACGAGGATGGGGAAGAAGAAGAAGATGATCAGGATGGGGTGCCGGAGGGTAAGCTGGTGAGTCTTGTGAATGTCAAACAGGGTTGCTGCTATGAGCTTGTCGTCACTACATTTTCCGGTGAGTTCCTCATCAACCCTTTTGGTGTTCGTTCCTTGTAAAAAAACCAACATTTTTTAGTTAAATAAAGGCTAAGGACAAAATTTCACGTAAAATTTTTACATATTATATATTTAAATTCTCTTTTTGTAGTATATAGAATACTGATTATCTGTCGAGTGAAACTAATTATTACATGCTAAATTCAAGATTGAATTCTAGTAATATAAATAAATCTCTTTATATTTCCAGATGTCAGTCAAATTTTAGATAATGTGATGGTACATGGATATTGCACTTGCACTTGCACTTGCACTATACTGTTTAATGGGATTGCTCACTTTGTCCTGCCTTCCACGTACGGTTCCACATAAGTGGGACTGGAGAAAAAGGAACGAAACTTTTTCAAAGATAAAGAGAGGGGAGACGATCTTCTATCCCACAATTATATTCCCACCTTGTGTCCTATCTCCTAGCTAAAATAGTAGTAATTAATTAAGATCCATAATAAATTCATTAATTACACCCCATTAATTTTTTTTCACCCAAGATAAATTATTCTCTCTCTTGCTTCTCTCATACTAAGGGCTCTCTCTCTTTGGATAAAAAAGTTTATTTTTATTTTAATTATCTTTTCTTACTTAAACACCTAGCTCCTAATAAATAGGACAATAATTTTTAAATTACTTTAATTAGATTGCTCTAATATAAGATAACGTATTTCCATTTTTTTTAATCATCATATGATATTGTAAAATATAAATTGGTGTTTTCATAACTATTATATGCACACAAAACTCTCATGCCAATGGTGCCTTCAAATAAAAATTTTAATTTAATGCAGTTTTAATTCTTTCATATATTGTTCACAATTTAAATTTTAAATGTTCAATTTATTTTTAGCTACGACATTATATTCATGCATTTGGGTTGTTTAGTTTTTGCACCGTGGCTATGAAAATAATGCAATAAATTATGCATATTGTTTGTTATTAATGACATTTTTCTTAGTTCGATCAACATATGTCCATACGTAAATTTATATTTTCTTGTTGTATCTATATGAAAATGACTTTCAATTTTAGCTTAACGGCCATTACGTAGAAACATATGCAGTTGAAGACGTGAATTATTAATTAGGAAGATACATTTTAAAAAAAAAAAAACGAATAACATATTGATTTTTTTTAACAAGAGGCTGATGTTGTAGTACTTTTTTTAATAATAATTTATGTGTCTTAATGGATATATTTATAATTAAGGTGTGAGTTGTACATAATGTTTAATTGGGAAAATAATCTGGTGTTAGATACAAAGATAGATATAGTCTATTACTATTTGCTATAATTAAGGAGTGTAAATAAACAAAAGATAAGATTGACAGTTAAAAAGAAAAAAATATTGGACATAAGAGAGGGAGACGTGAGAGAGAGTGGGGAAGAGAGGAAAGAGGAGATAGAATAATTATGTTACCATTAAAACTGAAAAAAGTGAATAAGAATTTAATATAAGTGTTAAATTAACTATTGTGATACAAAATGGGACAAAATGTGGGATAGAGGGTGTTGCATTGTATAATTAAAGTATATTCTTTGTTTGTCGTTTATAAAAAAGAAATCAGTTACTTTACCGAATTCTGTCTGAGAAAAAAAAAAGTAGACAACCATAAACATGAGTAAATTGCAAAAGATACTGTTTACAAGTGACAGTTAATATCCTTATAATTTTTATTACCAAATACCTCTGTGTAATTGAAATGTAGTAAATATCCTGGAGGCTTCTAAGTGACTAACACTCCTGAAACTAAATTTTAATTTACTTACTGCACTTGTTTGTTGTATAAATGATTAATATTATTTTACTTTCATCTTATATGTTTATTATATAAAAGTTACCAAACTCTATAAAACAAAAGTATAATATTTAGTTATATAATAACTCCCACAAATATCACACACACCAGATGTGGTTTACCTGTTCTCCCATGGATGCTTGAATGATCAGGACTAAACCGGTACCGCGTAGGCGACGTACTCCAAGTCACCGGATTTCACAACAAAACACCGCAGTTCCGATTCATCTGCCGCCGCAACGTCGTCCTCAGCATCGACAACGACAAAACCAATGAAGAAGACCTCCACCGCAGCATCACCACTGCTGCAAGGATTCACCTTGAGCCCCGTCACGTACTGCTCGTCGAGTACACCAGCTATGCGGACACATCCTCCGTCCCCGGTCACTACGTCATATACTGGGAGATCAATGACAAAATCCATCCCCAGGCGGCGCCTATCTCGACGGATGTGTTGGAGGAGTGCTGCATTGCAGTGGAGGAGGGGCTGGATTACGTGTACAGACGGTGCAGGACGAATGATAAGTCCGTGGGGCCGCTTGAGATACGAGCGGTGAAGGCGGGAACTTTTGAAAAGCTTATGGATTTGTTTGTTACTCAAGGGGGTGCTTCAATCAATCAGTATAAAACTCCAAGGTGTGTTAAGTCGAAAGCTCCGTTGAAGCTGCTTAATGCTAATGTGAGCGGGTGTTATTTTAGTCCCAGGGATCCTGTCTGGAATCCTTGAGACTGGACTCTGGAGTGGGACAGATAAAACAAAATTTAAGATCTAATGAGTTTCTGCCGTTGTATAAGCTTAGATACTCGATCCTAGTCCTAGCTGAGTCTTCTTAAGCCTACATGATCAAGGAATTATGATCTTGTAAGAGTCACCTAGTCAAATTGAGAACTCAGAAGAAATGAGGAAATAACAATTTTGGATTTTCAATATTCAGCATCCAGAAATATTATGTTTTCATGCACCTGTCCATATCTTACAAGGACAAAGATCAATCATAATATATTGCTATACAGTTTTTCAGGCAAGAGAACTTTGCAAAGAACTATGAAATAGCTATACAAGAATACCAGATATTTGTTTTGATAAAAAGAGAAAAAAAGAAGGAAAAAGAACAAGAGGAGGAATATTGTTTCATGGCATACATATAGTGCAGTGTGCTAGTGTTTTCTGCAATAATATCAATTAAGCATTTGAAAATAGTGTAAACTACAACAATACTAAAAGATTAAGAGCATCTTGAGGGTACCTTAGTGTACTCACGGCAAGATCATAGTTATACCAGCTTTGGGGTGTAAGGTACAAAAGCAGATTTCTATCTTTCAATGCAAACGTTCAGAGGATGCGATCGACCGACATCTCTGCAGTAACCAAATAAGAATTTGAGTCTGGTGTTACATACACAGGGAAAAGTAGCAGACTTCCTATAAATTAAAGTCATGGATATCAAGTATATGACTTACTATCAGTTTCCTCAAGGACAACATATGCACGCGGGTGACCATCTTATTTTAACAATGAGATGATGATTGAATGATTTCAATAATAATGGAACAAGAGAGAGAAAATTAATCGTGAAGTGCTCTTATTCAACTGAACATTACAGTGTGAACTTACGAGATTGCAACAACATAAGTATATTCATTTGGATGTCCTTTGTGTCATATGATACATGAGTTACGGATGATTCCGTACATGATTTGGTCTAAAAGTTGAGTATAGTATGCTACACGAGAAGAGGTTATAGGTTTTGGATCTGTTGTTGTTCTTCTAGTTGAAAACTCAGGTGGTAGATTGAATTTGGCCACTTAGAACTTAAATCATGAAAACAGGCTAATAATTCATCTAGCTCTACTTGTTGGGTATTTGAACCGCCTCAAATACCGCCCTCAGGATTTTTTCCCATGAGGTAACTACGAAGCAACACGAATATAATATTGACGATAGTAACAACACAAGAATTTAACGGGGACCCGAGAAAAATTTACTATGTAGAAAATTCGTACAACTACATAATTCTCACTCAACCCGAACGACCCCGACATATCATTTTCACTCTCACCACTCTCTAATCTACACTCTCTCGGTGTATAATATACTACATTGTATAATTAGAGAGAAAGAAAATAACTATAAAGGGATACTCTTCTTCAGCACAAACAAGGACTATCTATAGGCATATATTTGCAACTCGGGGAAGGCCACCGAGCCTTCCTCATTGGTTGCCAACTAACCACCTCATTTAATGAGGTGGACCAGTCAAAAATCTCCTCCTTGAAAATTTGGTAAGAGACAAATCAGATACTTCAAAATCATCTTCACTTCGGCCCCTAAACCATCGCACGTCCACTCTGCCTCATTTCTCTTTTGCCAAAAGAGGAACATGATTTATCGCTCGTCTAGGCTCATTCCTCGATCGAATTCATGTGTAGGGGCAAACACTCCCCCTTGCTCAAAACTTCTCTTTCTCCATAATACCTTGAAGAAAGGCAAACAAACGCGGAGATATACAATACCTCCGTATATCCGATCTTTCTTTGAATTTTCTGAAGAAAGGGAAACAAACATAGAGATAAACCACATCTCCGTATACACCTTCTTTCTTCGAATGACCCTGAAGAAAGGAATACAACACTTATCTCTCTCTCCGAAAACCCATAGAGAAAGAAAATCATAGGACGAATTATTATTTATGCCCTGTAAGTTACCCCTTTTATTGAAAATGCCCGTTATGTTACCAATTATACAAACATGCCCCGTAACTATGCGTTTTTTTGTAGAAAATGCCCTTTGGGTGCCACATGTGTATTTCGGCCTACGTGGCATCCACCGTGGCTGCCACATGTGTTTTTTTGTCTATGTGGCTGCTACATGTAATATGTTTAAAATAAAAATATATTTATATCCATAATATATATAAATATGTATAAAAACTATATCTTTATGTATTAAAATATATCAAATATATATATAACTATATAAAAAAAGGTAAAAAATAATCATAAATATCATTTATATCTATAATATATATAAATATATAAAAAAAAAGTATATCTTTATGTATTAAAATATATCAAATATATATATAAGTATATAAAAAAGGTAAAAAACCATAAATATAATTTTCTATTATTGAAATATTAAAAAGTTTTTTTTACTGAAATAAAAAAAAATCGTGTTTTTTTGTGAAATTAAAAAAAATCTTTTTTTTTTACTGAAATTAAAAAAAATCTTTTTTTTTTACTGAAATTAAAAAAAAACACATATATAAAAACTTAAATCTTAATAAATTTAAAACATAAATATATTTATATATTTAAAAAATTAATTAAAAAAAAATAGAACCCCCTCCCCCCCACCCCGCAACGCCCCCCCCCCCCCCCCCCCCCCCCATTGACGCCGTCACCACTGCAACCGCGAGTTGCAGTGGGGGGGGGGGGGGGGGCGTTGCGGGGTGGGGGGGAGGGGGCAGTGGGCGATCCGGCTGCGGGGGTGGGGGGGAGGGGGCGATCCCGGTTGCGGGTGGGGGGGGGGGGGGGAGAAAGGGGCAGGGGGCAGGGGGCGATCCGGTTGCAGGGGGGGTTCCGACGCGGGGGCGGGGGGGGTGGTCAGTGAAGAAGATGATGAATTTTTATTTTTTTTATTTTTTTTATTGTTAAAATGTTTATTATTATTATATATATTTATTATTTATAAAAAATAGTTATATATGTTTATATGTTTATTATTATTAAAGATATAAACATATATAACATGTGGCACGCATGTGGATGCCACGTCGTCCGAAATGGATTACAACTCGTTCGAAATGGATGTCACATCGCCCGAAATACACATGTGGCACTCAAAGGGCAATTTCTACAAAAAAGGCATAGTTACAGGGCATATTCATATAATTGGTAACATAACGGGCATTTTCAAAAAAAGGGGAAACTTACAGGGCATAACTAATAATTCGTCCAAAATCATATCGTGGAGATATAACTATTCTCCGTACACCATCGTTCTCTTTTCTCGACTCAACAAAAAGAATGGAAATCACCATAGAGAGTTTAATCTATGTACTCATTCGTTCTCTTTCTCCAACGTCGCTATGGAGAAAGGTATACCCTCCGTAGGTTGAATTCTTGTGTAATCCGACCAAATCAACTTCTCTCCGACTTGAACACGCCAAAAGTTATAGTTGATTTTCTCGTCAAACTTTCCTATATCCGTATCCTTGCTTCCTGACATTACACCAGTGAGTTGGTGAATTTCTTGAGAATAGTACAAAGTAAATCCCCGAAAAGAGATAGCTCATCTTTCCTGACACGGTTTCAAGGTTCTCAGGTAATTGGTGGGGTCGCAACGGTCCCACTTAATAATCAATACCTTTGACATAACCGCCTTTACAATACGTATTCATATTACACCACAACACAACTCCACCACAGGAGTAACTCCACCCCTGGCAGAACTTGGGCTCTGATACCACTTGTTGGGTATTTGAACCGTCTCAAATACCGCCCACAGGATTTGCCCATGAGGTAACTACGAATTAACACGAATATAATATTGACGGTAGTAACAACACAAAGATTTAATGTGGAAACTCCTTCACTGTAGAAAAATCACGGGGACCCGAGAAAAATTCACTATGTAAAAAATTCATACAACTACATAATTCTCACTCAATCGGAACGACCCCGACATATCATCTTCACTCTCACCACTTCATTCAACCAATTTGAAATATAAGACATGCGCCACGACGAGATCAGACATTGATGCTGCAACAAATAAAACTTAAAGCGGAAAAACTCATCAAGGTGGGAGGACCTAGTATTTATACCGTACTCTGACAATAATACAAATCAATCTCTAGAAAAACTAATGAAATTGATATTGAACAAAGTGGCTAGATTAACAAGCAGGATATACATTTTAATATAAGGTGAGCTACGAGACCAACATTATCTTATTCTACCTTACCACAATATAACTATAGGTTTCTCAATCAACAGCAGTTAGAAGCACAAACGAACAAATTTGCTTAGCTTAGCTTAGCTTGGAATAGCACAGGTTCTACAATTTGCGAAGTACAATGTCGTTGTGTTGTGATCCACATAGAATCGGTGCGTGGAACGGCTGGAACATCATTAATATGCTTCTAGAATTTATTTTACTCTCTCTTTATTCAAATCTAGATCCTTGTTAGGTGATCAGATTTAATTAAAATTAGTTTACAAAACAATTTCAAATTATTTCTATTTTTATCAATAAGTCAAAGTCAGTTAGTTTAAGTTTAGTTTGCTTTCTATTTTGGGAAACTGAGCTGGTATATAAAGCTGCAATTAGTTACTTTATTTTTATTTTACTTTTTCGATTAGTTAGAAGAGAAGAACGAGGACGATTCCTCGATGTGTAACAAAGGCGGAATCACTCGTCTCAATTCAATAATATTTGGTTTAATTCCTTTCTCTCGATCTTGCATTCGTTTCAATTCTCTTTTCCGACTTATTGTTCTGCAACTGTGAACTCTGATCATGAATTTCATATGCGATCACTAATCATGAGATTCAACATGGTATCAGTCGATTAGGTATTCGATTACTGTTTTCGCTTCCACACTTCGATTAATTGCATTACAATCCTTCTTTGATTGCATTCTTGCTGATATTTTACTGCTGTGAGTTGGTACAGAACTGTGTTCTCTAAAATTTGGGGAAATTTTGAGTGCTTGTGTTGCTGATTCTTTGTGCAGTTGTATTGTATCGCCACCTGTTTGTGAAATCTTGTGGATTTGTCTGAAATTTGATTCACATTACTGTCAATTTTGCCAACATGACCACCCCTGCATCTGATTCAACTACTGTACCAGCTGCTCCTGCAACAAAGAACCCAAGTGAGGATTCATCCTCAGTGTACTATTTGGGTATTAATGATAATTCTGGTAATTCCATTGTGAGTGACCTCTTTAATGGGAACAATTACATTTCTTGGAGTAAAAGAATAGTAATGGTTTTGAAGATAAAGAACAAGATTAAGTTCATTGATGGTTCCAGTGAATGATCAGTTATACACTTGTTGGATGAGAACAAACAATTTGGTTCTCTCTTGGTTATCCAACTCAATGACTAAAGAACTACAAAGGACTTTTCTGTTCTATGAGAATGCCTTAGAGCTGTGGCAGGAGATGAAAACTATATATGATAGGTCTGATGGTTCTAGAGTTTATCAGCTCCATAAGTCAATCTCAATGATATCTCAAGGTTCAGCTTCTGTAACTGAGTATTATGCTAACTTTAGGTCTCTCTAGGATGAATACTTGAGCCAGAGACCAATTATCTCATGTTCTTGTGGTCTGTGTACTTGCAACATGAACTCAAAGATGGTAGATTTACAACATTATGATAGTGTGATTGCTTTCTTGATTGGTCTAAATGAGTCATTTTCTGCTCTAAGAAGTCAGATATTACTCTATAACCCTCTGCCCTCTCTCTCCAAAGTTTATTCAATGCTGCTGCAAGAGGAAAACTAGAGAGCACTCTACACTTCAGTGCCAAATCCAGATACTCTAACTATGTTCACCAGGAACACACAAAGCAACTTCCAGAACCCTCAAACAAGATCTGCTCCAGTTTATCAGTCCACTCAACCTGTGCAGAATAAGTCCTTTACACTCTCAAAGCAAGAAAAACAAAGCTGAGGTGTACTCACTGTGGATACACTGGATACACCATAGATAAGTGCTTCCAAATCTATGGATATCTCCATGGGTGGGATGGACCAACAGGGAAGAGAACCAGCCCTCTCACTCAGCAAATAATGTTGTCACTCCTAATGGCTCAGCTACTTTCTCCTCTAGTCAGATAATGTCCAACTCCTCTAAGGACATTACTGAACAATTTTTAGCCTTCCAGAAAGCACAGGAGGAACACAAGTCAACAAAATTGAATGCTGCCAGAATCAAACTGTGCAACCTCACTTTGCTGCAACTACTATTACTGGTATTTCTAAACCTCATTTGGCTTATTTTTCTCAAGCTTCACATGCAGATTCATGGATACTTGACATATGAGCTACATACCACTTGGTTTGTACTAAGAACTGGTTCATTTGTGAGCCAAAGCCTGTCACAATAGTCATACACTTACCGAATAATAGCACCACTTTAGCATCACACATTGGTACTGTAACTTTATTTGAAAACATTACTCTACATAATGTTCTGTATGTTCCCTCATTCACTCATAATCTCCTGTTCATATCTAAACTCACACTAGAATCAAAATTACTGCTTATGTTAATGTCAAACTCATGCATTTTGCAGAACACAATCACCAAGAAGATGATTGGTTCTGCTAATATCAGTAACAACCTCTATGTTCTTCACACTAATAAAACTGCCTGTAATTCAACAATCAATAACAACAACATATCGCACCTAGTATTAGGCCTTGCTCTCATAGAAAAGCTATCTCAAACACCTTGCATTTCTACTTCAGCAGTTGACAAACAGAGACACCGTGATGTATGTCACCTGGCGAAACAGAAGAAATTGTCCTTTCCTGTTAGTACTTCTGTGTCTGTTAAATCTTTTGACCTTGTACACTGTGATATATGGGGTCCCCTAGCACAGCCTTCACATGAAGAATTTAGACACTTTCTCACCATTGTAGATGATTTTACAAGGTGTACTTGGACATACTTAATGAAGGCAAAGTCAGAAGTTAAACAATATTTACCTCACTTTTATAAACTTGTTCATACTTAGTTTCAAGCTAATATCAAAGTTATTAGAACTAATAATGGTTGTGAGTTTATTATGAAGGATTTCTATAACTGGCATGGCATTATCCATCAGACCAGTTGTGTGGAAACACTACAAAAAAATGGTCTAGTGGAAAGAAAGCATCAACATCTTTTGCAGGTTGCAAGGGCCCTAAGATTCCAATCTGGAGTTAGCTTGGATTTTTGGAGCAATTGCTTAAGCACAACAACATTATCATAAATAGACTTCCTTCAAAAGTTCTAAACAACAAGTCTCCATATGAACTTCTATTCAACAAACCAGCTGATTACACTCTACTGAGAGCATTTGGATGCATATGCTATGCATCAACACTTCAAAATCACAGACAAAAGTTTGATGCAAGAGCAAGACACTGCATTTTTATTGGTTATCATGCTGGAACTAAGGGATATAAAGTCATGGACATGTTGACAAAAGAGATATTCATCTCAAGAAATGTCATGTTTCATGAACAAATATTCCCATTAAAGAATCAGTCCAACTCTACACTTCAAACTCAAGCCATCAGAATATGCACATATACTTTTATATCAACAAGGCAACAGGCTCAAGCTCCACCTCAACAAGCCATTCATGAAGTCTCTGATCAGTACTCAGAAAACCAGCAAAATTCAGATTCTCTACCCTCAACTCCAGATATTCATCAACACATAGATACTAATATCCTTGAATCAACAACAAATAGCAATCATGAAGAGGCTGCTACCAATGAGAGCTCTCAACAACAAATTTTAACAAAAACTCTTGACACTCCAGCTACAACTACAGAACATGAAATTCCTGTCAGAAAATCTTCAAGAATTATTGCTCCTCTTGCATATCTAAAAGTATATGACTATGCACTCCCCAAATCTATACACAAGGAAAACAGTTCATCTACTATCAGATATCCTATTGAGAATCAAATCACCAACTCAAGACATGATCCAAATCACAGTGCATTCACAGCAGCTATAATTGTGAATCATGAGCCCAAGACATACAAACAAGCAAGCCAACACAAAGAATGGCAAGCCATGAACAGTGAACTACAGGCTCTTGAAAAGACAAAGACTTGGGTCCTAACTACTCTACCAAAACAACAACACTCAATTGGCTGCAAGTAGGTATTCAAGGTCAAATACAAATCAAATGGAAGTATAGAAAGATATAAAGCAAGATTGGTGACCAAGGGGTATACACAAGAGGAAGGACTTGACTATTTTGACACTTTCTCTCATGTGGCAAAGTTAACCACGGTACAGGTACTACTAGCAGTGGCTGCTTCAAAGGGTTGGCATCTAAAATAACTAGATGTTAACAATACTTTTTTACATGGTGATTTAGATGAAGAAATATACATGCAACCACCCCCATGATACTGCAAGAAAGAAGACAACAGAATATGCCTTCTAAAGAAAAGTCTCTATGGACTTAAGCAAGCATCCAGGCAATGGTACACAAAGTTAACTCTATGTCTTCTTGTTTATGGTTACAAACAGTCTATCAATGACCCTTCTCTCTTCACTCATAAAAAAAACCACATATTCACTGCCTTGTGTGTATATGTTGATGATATAATACTAACTCGAAACAGCATAGAAGCTATCAACAAAATCAAACAGCATCTGGATGAGCAGTTCACCATTAAAGATCTTGGTGATTTAAAATACATTATTTTGGTCTTATTTCATCACGGTAATAGAACACAGTAAAAGATTATAAAATGAGATCAAAACAATGCTATCCAAATTTATTAACGGACTAGCTTGGTCCGGAACACTTGTTACAAGCTTATTAGATAGAATAACTAAATTACAATATTAATGTAGCGTATCGAATTGTAGGTATTCGATGCTGACGTGTCAAATGTCTTCGTTCGATGATGAACAACTAACGCTGGTTGAAAGTCGTTCTAGAAGGTATCGAATTCGATGCGTATAATAGATGTCGAATTCGAGGCGTACTTTGGTGTGTCGAATGGAAGTACACTATTTAACTGTGGGTCGAATTATGGCTGTTTGATCCGATGCATGTCGAATGAGAGATGGTTCGGTGCTGACTGTGCTGAGGTGGTTATCTTCCCGAAAACATGCACGGAACTCAAGGGGACGGGCTATTTATAGAAACCGTCCCATGGGGCCCACAAACCAATATAGAAAGGGGCATCGAATCGTGCATGTTCGATGCGCACATCGAATAAGGGCTATTCAATGCGCTAATGGGCTGGCCCAATAACAACGTATATGCCTGTGTATTCGATGCGCGCATCGAATTCTCTCAATTCGATGCGCTTATGGGCCGGCCCAATCAGAATGTATTGGGCCAATCTTAAATCACCCCCATCATATAGTCCCCCCAGTTTGGGAGACGATATCAACGTGGAGATCGTCTTCCAAACTTTAAAAACTTTATTTGGGATTGCTTTGAACGGTCTTCGCCGTACGCATGTAAAGTTTTAGACATATTATCAATTATTTTATTGATTTGGGGTATTCTTATTCATAGTATAGTTCGGAGCGGTTCACAGCGGTCCTATGAACATTAATTTAATGCCTCGAATAGCTGCAATTCGATGCGTAAATTAGCCCGCATCGAATTATAGTTGTTCGATGCGGTTATTCGATGCGATCCCTCAAATGGGCCTGATGGGCCTGGAGACACCTATATAAGGGAGACACTGTCGTGGGGAGCTCATTTCTCTGGAAACGCACTTTGCTCTTCAGGTGAGACGCATCGAATTTGCGTCATTCGATGCGATCCGCATTGAACGGTCACCGATTCGATGCGATCAACATCGAATTGGGATGATTCGATGCGTTAAAATTGTTGCTTTTTCTCTCGTTAAATGTTCATATGTGCATTTTTAACCTGTTTCTCTTTTGTTTAGGATATTTTCAACCAAGCAAAAGATTTTTCTACCGAAAATTCGATCAAGGTAAATTTTTTGCTTTTTATTTTGCAGAGTTATTTCTTTTATCAAGTTCATTTTATGTATGTTTGAGTGATGTGCTAGAGTGTTGAGTGACGTGTTCGTCCTTAGTCAGCCTTCGTTTTAATTTATTTCAGTTCATTCTCGTTAAAAATGGTGAGCAGTGAATCCACTTCTGGGAGTGAGTCGAGTACTGGCTCTAGCTCTAGTTCTATTAATAAGGGGAACCCTTCGAATGCTTCCGCGAGCCCAAGCAGAGTCGAAGTAGATGTATATGACTTAATCGATATAGTAACGGTTGATTCACCTGAGGGTAACAGCCCCGTTGCAAATATTGAACCAACAGTGCCCGAAGTGGACAGTGATGATTCGTCCTCGTCATCCTATAAGGATAGCCGCGCTCCAAGCGAGGGTGAAGAGGACGTAGATTATATTAATAGGGAGTTCGATGATCACGTCGAGGTCCCCGTAATGGCCTACGATCAGTACATCTCCCGTCTCCAGCATAGTCGTAAGGAGCTTCGTAAAAACATTGATATACCTGATAAGTATAGGATCGTCCTTCCGGGCCCAAATGATCGGATGCATATCCCACCACCCGGTCATATGACTGTATTCGTTGGACAGCTCCTCAATGGACTGCGCTTTCCAATCCCGTATGAGCTAAGATGGCTTTTAAGAAAGATAAACCTCGTGCCCGCGCAACTCACGCCAAATTCTTATGGAAATTTGATTGGCTTTATTATAGTTATGAAGGCGTTGCGCCAGCCACAAAGTCCCAGTGAGTTTTATGCTTTATTTGAGATTGCGAGGCGTGAAGAGGGATTCTACCATATCAAAGCTCAAACGAATTGCAAATTTTTGAATGGTGGGGCGACTGGATATGGAAAAGATTGGAAGAGAAGGTATTTTTATATCGAAGAGAGTTATGAAGGAGAGTTCGGGCGATATCGCCGTGAATGGTTTACCGGGGTAAGGGTAATGATTCCTGGCGGCGTTTCCATAACTTCATGGGATTGCGATTTTATCCCTAGCTTAGTTCAAGAACATCAATTTGATGTTAAAAAACTCGTTGAAAATCAAGTCCTCTCTTTAGCTGGATTGTCTCTAGTGAAATATAACGGGAGGATGACCCTTGGTATAATTGCGTAACTCTTTTGGTATTTTTGATTTATGCTTGTTATAATTATAATGATTTATTTTTCTAGCAGCCAAGTACTTCATGAGTCGGCACGCGAGAATGAATCGAGTTGTTGCTGCTGATCTGGCGAGCTCCCAAACCAACATTGTGCCCGAAATTCCTCCTCCCCGAAAGAGAAAGAGTAAGGGCAAGAAAAACATTGTTGGTCCCTCTGTTGTCGCTGTTGCGGATCCAACAGTTGATCCTTTTGGGGACATGTTGGGGGATAACCCAGAGAATGTGCAAGGTGGTGCTGAGGCGTCAGAAAGCATGGCGGTTGGAACAGGCGACGATGTCCAAGTCGGTAACCAACGCAAGAAAAGGAAAATGCCTCAGACCCGGTCACAGGCCGGAGGGGCTGCTTCACCAGTCGGCCGATCAAGCAGGCCTAGTGCTTCTAATGCTTCGGCCAATGTAGCTGAGCCGAGCGCAGAAGTTGGGCCTAGCCAAGGTCCTCGAGCTCGGGCCGCTGGGTACGAGATCTCGGAGTTCGAAGCCATCGAGCATTTGAGGGCACTGATGCCTGGTCTGGCAGTTCCTCTCCCAGTCTCTGCCGAAGAAAAGAAGAGGGTGGAGCAGAACACGCTGCATCTGCTAACAACGATAATGATCTCCTCGCTTGAGTTTTATTTCCTCTGAACTGAGTTTGTAAATTATGATCTAACTGCTCATTAAATGTTAGGTGGGAGGTTTCGTGGACATCATGTTCTCGGCCCTAATGGAATTTTGGGAGACTGCTGGCGGTGGTAACAACGCTGCTCTTCAAGCTGCCCTTGAGGAAAAGGAAAAGGCCTTGCAATAGGCCAAAGACTATGCTGCTAAGGCGCATGTTGATCGGGAGGCAGCCAAAGAGGCACGGGCGGAGGCTGAAAAGCTCAAAGAAGAGCTAAACAAGGAAATTAATAACCTTAAGATGGAGGTGGGTGCAGCCAAAGAAGAGGCCCATAACGCCGATGTCAACGGTTATTTGCGCGGCCTCAAAGAGGTAGAATATATTCCTTTTCATGGTGTTTCACATCCCATTTTCCTGTTATCATATTAATATATATATTTTTCTTATAGGTTTCTCCCCAGCAGAAAGTGGAGATAGTTGAAGAGTTTCTCCAAAGCAGCACCTTTCGAGAAATCTGCACTCGTCGAGGCAAGCTCGAGGCTCGGAATGCTTAGGTTCTGACTGTGCATCAGTTTTACGCCACGGAGTATGTTCGTGGCAGTTTCAAACCAGAATGGTTAGATCTGTCTCTAGGACCAAATCGAGAAAAGCTGCCACCTCGTAAAACTTCTGAGCCTGCAGAACCTGATGAGTTCGCCTCACTGCTAGAGAAGGAGGATCTTATTCTCGGGAGATTATCACCACCGCTTGATATGCCTGAACCATATCCCTCATGTGACGATGAAGAAGATGCATGAATCTGCAGTCCTAAGGTTGTTCTATATTTCCTTGTTTATAAACAATTTTTATTTTTAATTCAATTTGTGCATGGCGCTGCTTCGCTTTTATGAGCATAAACATTTTATGCTTAGCGCAATCATACTTTCAAATGTTCGTCTTTAGTTATTTAATTATTTATTATGATCATATTTGTTGCCTTTTATTTCAATATCCTTTATGGGTTCTTTACTTTATTTTGACAACCTGTCGGTTTTTATTTTTCCTCCGCTATGAAGAATTGAGTAAAATCTTTGCTTGCACGATTATAATAGTGCTATTTATTATTACTTTTTATTTAGGAAAAGGTTTTGCTTGTCACTTTGGACATAGTTTAATCGTTGGTTTCCGTCTCACCAAGAGTTTCGTTCATATTTTCTCAAGTCATGAATGTTAATGAGGACTTACAGTGCCATACGTAGTGTCTGTTCCTTGTTTGTTTTGCTAAGAAATCTCGGTAATATTTGTCATTCCGAAAAGAATCCTTCGTCCCTCCTCATCCTCTGTGAGATTTTGAGTGTACTGCGGTATCTTGTTTCCTATTGGGACCAGCCTTCGTCTTTTTCATTGCCTCTGACTTTAATCGGTATCTCGTGCCACTTTGGACAGAGTTTCCGTTCTTCTAATTTCTTCAGGGATTTTTGGTATCTCGTACCACTTTGGACAGAGTTTTCGTTCTTCTAATTTCTTCAGGGATTTTCGGTATCTCGTGCTACTTTGGACAGAGTTTCCGTTCATCTAATTTCTTCAAGGATTTTCGGTATCTTGTGCCACTTTGGACAGAGTTTCCGTCCCTATGTTGCCTTTAGCTTTTATCGGTATCTCGTGCCTCTTTGGACAAAGTTTCCGTTCTTCTACTTTCTTCAGGGATTTTCGGTATCTCGTGCCACTATGGACAGAGTTTCTGTCCCTTTACTTTCTTCAGGGATTTTCGGTATCTCGTGCCACTTTGGACAGAGTTTCCGTCCCTTTGTTGCCTTTGGTTTTTATCGGTATCTCGTGCCACTTTGAACAGAGTTTTCGTTCTTCTACTTTCTTCGGTACTGCATAGATTTCTATTATGCATAGTAGATAAAATTCATGCAAACCAAATAATTAGACGTAATCTTCTTTGAATAATCCAAATTAGATTATATAAATATATCTGAGCTTGGGTCATTGCTCATTTGCCTGACTTCCAGTGCTGTCCTCCAGATCCATGGTTTGGGGTACCTGTTTTAAATTCATACATTTTTGTCCCTCATGCATGTCATAGCAGAGAGAACGAATAAAAACTTGTTCAAAATATTCAAAATGTTAAATACACTTGTAAATAGAAATGGAATCTTTAATCAATATGCTCCATTTACCTTGGAGCCAATGCCCTTGCCGCTATTTCTTCTTGTTGTGGCCGAACCCGGAGCGAAGTCACGTAGCATTTCCATCCTTCGATATGGTCTGCTATGACCTCACCTGTGCCGCTAGGAGTTGGAAACTTCACCATTTGATGATAAGTTGATGGTAATGCTCGAAAAGCATTCAGTGCTGGCCTCCCTATGATTCCATTGTAAGCAAAATACATGTCGACGATCACATAATTCTCCAGAAGCGTCTTTCTCTGCGGTGCAGTACCTAATGACATTGGGAGTTTGAGCATTCCGAGTGGGACTATCTCTGGACCTCCAAATCCGTGAAGAGATGTTCTCACTGGTTCTAGTGTCTGATTATTCAATCCCATTTTAAGCAACGTAGAATTGAACAGCACGTTTACTAAACTTCTGTGGTCCACTAGCATCTTGGTGACTCCATAGTTAGTTATATCCACTGTTATCACCAAAGGGCAATTTAAATTGGACATTTGTATAGCATGTGGACTCAGCTTTCTTAGATCTGCTGTAGAGAAAGTAATCTCTTGATGCGGCATTTGCTCAATTCTCAGTATACTGGCCATATCGACGAAATTATCCGATTCAACCAGTCTTGTGATCTTTCTCCGACCATTGGCAGAATCTGCTCCCCTCGGTCCTCTTGATATCATATTGATCATGCCTCTCCAGGCGTTCCCATCTTTAATCTGGGGTATTGGAAAAGTTACGGTTCATCGACCGCTCTTTGCTTATCTTTCCTGGGAGATGGAGTTCTCTTCCGGTTGAAATTGTTTTCCTGCTCTTGCACCTTCTTGACAAACTCCACAAGTTTGCCATCCTTTATTAGCCGTTCAATTTCATCCTTCAGATTGATACACTCCTTAGTGTCATGACCCTTCTGATTGTGATACTTGCAGAATTGATTTGAGTACATCGTCCCCTTGGACTCCCTCATTGGTTTGGGATCCTTCAACCATCCTTTCCTCTTTGCTGCCCCAAAGACTGCCATGATGTAAGCATTTAACGGGATGTACCTCATCACGCCGTTCAATTCCAACGTTTAGAGCGTAAAAACGGTATTTTTCTACTTCCAGCGAGATATATTTGTAATTTTTTCGACGAAATACGTGTTTTTAGGTTGAACGAGTGTTTTCTCGTGATTTTTAAACGAAGTGTGCGTTTTTTGGGGTGACATGATTTTTTTTGTCTTTTTTTATATTTTGTATGTTAATTTTAATTTTTTGACAAAAAAAAATTGGTGGGTCATATATGGGTTCATGGGTAACCCATGGGTTACTAATGGGTCACCCATTTATAACCTATATATTAAATGGGTCACCCATTACCCATTTAATCTTAGTGGGTAAAAGTTATCACCTCTACTTCTAGGCGAACTATCCCTTTTGTAATTCTTGTTCCTATTATTGTAATTGTTACGATTGTGATATTCTATGCCTTTTTCTTTTTCTTTCACAATTGCAACAACAGGTGCTTTAGTCGCCATCATTTCCTCGAAATGAACCACCTCTTGTGCTATTTTGTTAATCTCTTCGATAGTGGTGGGCTTTCGTCTGAGTAGATCCCCACCGAACATTGTATTGGTGGTTGCTCGGAAAAGTATGCTCACAATCATTTCTCCTGACGGCCTATCAATCCTTAATAGCTCCGTATTGAAACGTTTCATAAAGTCCTTTAGACTTTCATTAGTTTCTTGCTTCATAGTGTAGATATGGGAATGATCTAGAACCAATCTGGATTGACTAGAGAATTGGTCTTCAAACATATTTTTGAGTTGGCTGTAGCTTTTGATCACTCCTGGAGGAATCCGATTAAACCAATCCACAACTACTCCCGACAGAGTTGTTGCAAATATCCTGGCTTGGATATTGTCTTTAAAACCGTAAAGGGACAACTTCCTATCTAGCTGAAAATGATGATCTTGGGGATCAGACTTCCCGTCGTACGTTTTCAGTTCCGGGAGTTTATCCCACTGTCCCAAGATTTCTGACTCTATCTCTTGACAAAATGGATTGCGGCTATAAGTATTGTCCTCCTGTACCGCTTGAATCTCAACTGTAGCTTTCCCTTTCTCCAGCCTTTCTCTATCCCTGGCCATTCTATCATGCTCACCTCGTGAATCATGACCGTATGGATGTCCTCTATCATCTCTATTTCTTCTCCTTCTTAGTTCTTCTCTTTAGTCCTCTTCGCATTCCGTTCCCTTCTGGAATCATGACTTTCTGAACGTCTCATTTCTTCTCTTCTTCTTCGTTCAGTAACACGTTCTGCCTCATTTTCCCTTTCTCTCTTCTCAAGATGTCTTTTTGATTGTACCTCAACCGACACTAACTTCTTTCCTTGTTCTTCTCGGGTGGATTTTCCTTTACTCTTTGTTCCCTCCGAAACATGTTACTTCTCCTGTCGTCTTGCTGGGATTTTTCCTTCTCCTTTCCCTTTAACATTTTGGCAACAGAACCTTGATCCCTTAAGGTCTCTGGATGTTCAGCAGGAGATGGTATCATAACGGGCGGTGCTGGAGTGAGTACTTCGGCCAATGCAGCTTTTACCATTGCCATCAATTCATTCTTCATATTATCTGGAATAGAGGCACTCGTTGCTGTGGCTCCAGTTGCTCCTGCTTTAGTGGCGGGTACCTCCTCAGCATGAGGTCCTTGATTCTCTCTCCTTGCTGGAGTTGGTACTGCTGCGGGTACTGTTGATGGTCCCGCGATATCTTGCATGATTCGTTCATGTGTATTTTGTCCTGCTTCTGCCATATTTCCTTCTAGAGCTTTACTTTGGGATCTGTTAATTCTAGACATACTGCCTAATAAACTAATAAACTTTGTGTTCCCACAGACAGCGCCAATATTTTGGTCTTATTTCGTTACGGTAATAGAATACAGTAAAAGATTACAAAATGAGATCAAAACAATGCTATCCAACTTTATTAACGGACTAGCTTGATCCGGAACACTTGTTCCAAGCTTATTAGATAGAATAACTAAATTACAATATTAATGTAGCGTATCAAATTGTAGGTATTCGATGCTGACGTGTCGAATGTCTTCGTTCGATGCGGAACAAGTAACGTTGGTTCAAAGTCGTGCTGGAAGGTATCGGATTCGATGCGTACTTTGGCGTGTCGAATGGAAGTACACTATTTAACTGCGTGTCGAATTATGGCTGTTCGATGCGATGCGTGTCGAATGAGAGATGGTTCGATGTTGACTGTGCTGAGGTGGTTATCTTCCCAAAAACATGCACGGAACTCAAGGGGACGGGTTATTTATAGAAACCGTCCCATGGGGCCCATAAACCAATATAGAAAGGGGCATCGAATCGTGCCTGTTCGATGCGCACATCGAATAAGGGCTATTCGATTCGCTAATGGGCTGGCCCAATAACAACGTATTTGCCTGTGTATTCGATGCGCGCATCGAGTTCTCTCAATTGGATGCGCTTATGGACCGACCCAATCAGAATGTATTGGACCAATCTTAAATCACCCCCATCATACATCTTGGGAATTGAAGTGGCAAGAAACAACAAAGGAATATGCATCTCTCAAAGGAAATACTCACTGGACATACTCACAGAATCAGGGTACTTAGGCTCTAAACCAAGTAACATTCCAATGGACCCTAAAACAAAGTTAAGAGCAATGGATTCTTATCGGGGGAAGGATACTCTATCTTATCATCACCATAACACATCTCTCATACAGTATACAGTGCTTGACACATCACATGTCAAAACCAACCACTCAGCATCTTAAACAAGCTCACAAAGTACTGAGATACTTGAAATCAGCACCTCGAAAAGGTTTATTTTTACTAGCAAACTCTGACATCCACATCAAAACTTTCTGTGACAGTGATTGGGGTAACTGTGAAGACACAAGAAGAAGCATAACTGGCTTTGCTCTATACTTAGGCAACTCACTTGTATACTGGAAATTCAAGAAGCAGCCAACAGTAAGCAGAAGCTCAACTGAAGCTGAATACAGAGCAATAGCCAGCACAACCTGTGAAATAGTCTGGATCACTCAGCTACTGAAAGATCTCTCACTCACTGACTTGAAAACTCCTCTACTGTACACAGACATCAAAAGTGCAGAAATGATTGCTATCAACCATGTACACCATGAGAAAACAAAGCATCTTCAAATAGATTGTTTCTTTGTAAGGGAAAAGATTCAACAAGGATGCATAAAAGTGATTCACATCTCAAATGAACATCAAGTGGTAGATATCTTGACAAAACACCCACAATTACAGCCTTTCACACGCATGATGCTCAAATTGGGCATTTTGGATATACATCCCCCACTTGCGGGGGGTGTTAGCTGATCAGATTTAATTAAAATTATTTTACAAAAATAATTTCAAATAATTTCTATTTTTTTAGCAATAAGTCAAAACCAGTTAGTTTAAGTTTAGTTAGCTTTCTATTTTGGGAAAACTAAGCTGGTATATAAAGCTGTAGTTAGTTATTTTATTTTCATTTTACTTTTTCGATTAGTTAGAAGAGAAGAACGGCGACGATTCCTCGATGTGTAACAATGGCGGAATCACTCGTCTCAATTCAATAATATTTGGTTTAATTCCTTTCTCTTGATCTTGCATTCGTTTCAATTCTCTTTTTGCATTCGTTTCAATTCTCTTTTTCGAATTATTGTTCTGCAACTGTGAACTCTGATCATGAATTTCATCTACGATCACGAATCATGAGATTCAACAAAAGCCCAATGAGGAAATTCGAAGGTGTGTGTGGCAACTGGCAATTTTTCCAATTTTAATTTATTTGCTGTGTAGACCTACTTCCGTGCTACAGCCTCTTTGATTACTTATTTGCTATAGTGGAAGTTTGAATTTTAACATTTACTTTAATGTTTTCACTTTAGATCCATTACAAGCTCAATTCATCACTATTTCGCTACATAAAAAAATGAGTAATTTTAAGTTTACGTGGCGGTTAGAGAATTCATAATAATTGAATCACTTCGTGTCAGCTTTCAACAATTTTTTCTAACAAAATATATGAGTGAACACACTGTAAGAACCGGATAATATCATTTACATATTACAAAAGAACTACAAGAAAAAGCTTTTTGTTCTCTTACTCTTACATTACATGCATGCTCACCATAGACCACACAACTACCACAAGTTTGTTCTAACTCACTGCAACAAACAAAATATACAATCATCATTCTCACCGAGTTATTTACTTATCAGATTCTTGATGATCCTGCTTATTTACTTGAAAAGTATATATACTAGAAACATGTATGCACAAAAAGTTATCAAGCTAAGTGTGGCTCCAAGAACCCAAGAACATAATTGTTCTCATAGGATCCTCGATCCCAGATCTCTTGTTTCTTCTTTCAGTCTCATTAGAGAGAGAACTTTTACAACGATTGTTTGACATAATCACGTTCTCGTATGCTTGTCTGAACTTCTCACCAAACCCGTTGTTCGATTCTTGAATGAAAGAGGTGTCGCCTGGGTTGTGTGGCTTCATACCTCACTCACTTTTTTGTTAGACAATCTAAGATATTGGAAACTCGAAATGCAACTTAACACAAATTTATAGAGGCATTTGATAAGAGAATTTTTTTTTGGGGGGGGGAGGGGGGGGGGGGTTATGATTGATAAGAGAATAACTATAGCATGTGGTTGATGTGTAAAGTGTACCCATAGTGGATACTATGACAAGATTCTTATACAAGATGTAAGATGCTTATCTACTTAGTTTAGCTGATGTTATGATTATATTCCTCTTCATAACTTATCGGGAAAAAATCGAAACTAGTCTTTATTGTGTCCTAGTTACAATTTTGGTCCTTTATTGTGTCCTTGTTTTATTTTGGTCCTTTATTGTGTATTTCACTACAATTTTGGTCATCAGGAAGAAGTCAGAGTCGAAAATATCACGTGGGAGCACTTGCCAGCCAAAATAAAAACTTTTTTAATTCCCACATGCAAATTCACATGTGAAAACGTTGGTTTCAATTTTTTTTTATTTTTTTTTATTTAAAATTCTGACCCGGCCAACCCGATTTGACCGGGTTATCCGGATCGGACGGGTCAAAATTTTAAATAAAAAAATTAAAATTGTTGTTCCAACATGCGAATATGTTTGTGGAAAATTCAAAAAAATTGAATTGAGGGCAACACGTGCTCGTACATGATATTTTCGGCTGAGATTCCATCTGAAGGACCAAAATCGTACTGAAACACACAATAAAAGACTAAAATAAAACAATGACACAATAAAGGACGAAAACTGTAACTAAGACACAATAAAAGACCAATTTCGATTTTTTCCCTAACTTCTCTATAGCGTCGAGCATTTTTTTTTTTAATTTAAAGTGGTTTTAGCTTGTATATATGATTGAGCCTTTATGTATGTAGTCTACCAAAATTTGCTCTAATATTTGTCTCGTAGTTTTTCTAGAACCCATAAAAATGAAAACCCAATTATCTGTGATAGACACGACGAACTACCAACTAAAAAACATTGAGTATCTGAAAACAGGTCGCACCTTTTTTATATTTTATGTATAAACTATCTTTGATAGTGGAATCATATGCATTATCATGAGAAATTGCTTTATACAAGAAAAGGAATATTCTGCGGTGGAATAAAAGATCGGATTAGGTGTCAGAATAACTAGATGCTTTAAAGTACGAATCCATTAGGAGTTGATAGATATATATATATATATATTTTCCGATCATTCCAGAAGGAAATCAGAATAAAATCTCTCGGCGTCTGTCAGCTATTTGTTTCATGGCAGAGTTTGATTAGAGAAACAAGATCCTAATAAATGTTTTTTTGGAGTTTGTCTAAGAAGTAAATGTTTTTATATGGAGAAGGTGAATAGTCCTCAATAAATTAATTGGCTGTTCATTTCACCGTCATCGTCTTTAAGCTTCATCTTTGGTATTTTTTTACTTAGAAAGATTTTGTTTAAGTATTTCTGGTTGAGATTAGTACAGAGAACTCTCTTTCAAGTTTCAACTACTGAGTAGTGGTGTTTTTAACTTTTTGTATGTAAAACGATTTTTTCGGTAATGAAGTTATTTTACATATAGGAGTTATATTTTACTTTCAGATGTAGCGTACTGCATTGTCTTATAAAAAGTATATTTTGGTCTTATTTCGTCTAGATTACAATACACCGAGAAATCGATACAGTGGGTCTGACTTAACCAAAATAATGCTATCCTATTACAGTGAATGGACTAGCTTGGTCCGGAACACCTATTACACATAGAGAAATATAAGGTTACAGGAAATAATCTCTAAATGGCCAAGTTGAGGGAACAGTCGAACGTGATAGATTTGGTACTCTTTGATTGTTGACTTGCGAGCGTTAGGTTCTTATGATATCGGACTGAACTTGGGAACGTGCCAAGCTGCCTACGTATCCCATTAAGGGAATCAAGTTGAACGTAGTTCAATTGTCTCTTTTGAGTTGCCTCTCTATGGTCGACCCTTGATAGGGCTGCTTGGTTCATTTGGTTCAGCATTGGAGCGACTGCACGGTTTCGATCATATCTCTTTGAAGGATGATCGAAACCTCGATCCGCTTCTCGATTACGGACCCTAACTCATGTAGCTTTCAGGTCACATAAGGGTTCAATCTTGGTGAGTATCGAATTGCCTTGGTTCGATGCATACATGTCGAATAGGGTGAATTCGAGACTGTTTTGCGCGACTCCACGGTATTGACCATATCTCTTTGTAGGATGATCAAAACCTCAATCCGCTTCTTGATTCGGAACCCTGACTCTCGTGGCCTTCTGGGAATGTGCATCGAATTGGCTTGATTCGATGCGTGCGCATCGAATTCGATCCCTTAATGTCGAACCGGGTGAATTCGATGCGCTGTGCGCGACTTCACGGTTTCAATCATATATCCCTAACGGATGATCGAAACCTCATTCCGCTTCTTGATTCGTGACCCTGACTCTCGTGGCTTTCGGGGCATGTGCATAGAATTGGCTTGGTTCGATGCGTGCGTATCGAATTCGATCCCTCAATGTCGAACCAGGTGAATTCGAAGCGATGTGCGCGACTTCACGGTTTCGTCCATATCTCCCTAACGGATGATCGAAACCTCGATGCGCTTCTTGATTCCGGACCCAGACTCACGTAGCTTTCTGGGAAAATAAGGCATCAAATTGGGGCGTCGAATTGGGGCATCGAATAGGCGCATCGAATAGGGGCATCGAATTGGGGCGCATCGAATTGGGACGCATCGAATTGACTTGGTTCGATGCGTGACCTCTCTCTTTCTCTCTCCTCCTTTGTGAGGAGTGAGGGGGTATATATAGGCATGATTCTGGGGCTAAACGGTCATTATACACTGATCTGCCCAACTTTCCTATTTTGGGCATAACTTTCTCTCTGGACCTCCGAATCGCATTCCCCTTGTTTCTTTGCGACCTAGACTCATGTGGCTTTCCAATGACATATTACTCAATGTCTAATTAGATATAGAGATATAATGGTGACTAAAATACGGCTAAGGTAGCTTTACCTCTAAGCCTCCTCGACACACACCAGTCAACTTCGTGCCATCGTGGCTTTTCTTTAACATGACACATTATACCATATCACTAGTCCCCCAGTTTGGAGTGTGATTTTGGTACATAAGCATACTTCAAACTATAATGAAGTGCTAGAGCCGTTTCGCCTCAGTTTTGGGGTGATTAATGTCATTATGCACCAGTGACCGAATAAGCCCACATCATATAATCCCCTCAGTTTGGGAGACGGTGTCGATCAGAGAGCGGGTGCCAAACATATAAGATGTTTTCTTGACTTACCGCTCTATGCTAATTATTTTGATAATGCTGAAAATCATGCCCCTGATTGGGAGGCGGTCTGATGTGTGTGAATAATTCTCTGTGGAGAAAAGCGCTCGGAGGTGTGCGTGCTAGGCCCGTAAGGCTCAGGTGCTGATTGTAATGAACAATTTCTAATTTGCTATTTTTGTGGCGCTGCGTTGCCTTTTTATTAGTCGCATGGTTGTCATTTATGACTATTCATTTGTTTGTTTGATCGAAGGCTCGTAATCGTTGCCTTTTCTTTCAATTGCTATCGTTGCTTTTTACTTTATTTTGACAACTCGAGCATTCTTCCATAATCACGGAAAGTTATTGTTGCTGTTAGGTGTTTATGAAGTTTCGGTATCATGTGTCCTTTTAGAAAGAGTCTCCGTCCCTTTTTAGTTATTTAGGGAGTTGCGGTATCTCGTGTCATTTTAGACAGAGTATCCGTTCCTTTTTAGTTATTGTGAATCCCCTTTTTAGGTCCTGCATGACGTTAGTTTCATGCAAATAACTCGTGGTTCCGCTTTGTTTATGCATATAGGCATAATCTGATCGATTATTTTCATTTTCTAATGCATCTTGTCATTCTTATGGCATATTCTTTTGCCGCCAATAGGACGACTCTCATTTCTATGAATATCGTGGTTTTGTTGCGCATTATGACAACGCACCTAGTTACATTTCCGTCTTTGGGGATTTGACAATAATTATGATTGTCAAATGATTTCACAAGTCGCTAGTCTGTAAAGACCGCCAGGCATTCAACTCGTAACGAGCTTGCCATTGAGGTTCCGGCGAGAATAACTTTGTATTCTGCCTCGTTGTTGGTTGCAATAAAGCTCGACCTTGGGTGTGCTAGCTAGTTGTATGATCATACCGGGTTTTTACCTCTAATTTTGATGTTATCGCTGTTTCGACAATGTTGCTAATAATAAGGTGACAAGCATAATGAATTCTGACCTCGGTTACCCTTTGCCCCAGTGTTGTGCACTGATTTTGCAGTTATGATTGGTTTAGAATCTTTATCTATAATTGTGAGACTTTATGGGATGCATTGCCTTTATTGAGGGCGAAAGCTTTACATGACAGGCCAAATCTGAGCTGTTAGATCAATGCTAGATCGAATCTGATGAATCTCTAAATCATCCGTATTGAGACTATTTGATAGTCATTTCATGTTTGAAGCGGAAACAAATCGATAATGTTAGTTCACCATATCTCGGAATTGGATTGGTTTGACTTATGGCATACCTCGAATGGATGGAATTCGATCGTCACTGCACAATCTCATCCTAATTTGATTTTGAAAGTTATTAAAAAATTGAAGTTTGGATGACCACCATCGATCGAATGTGTTTGGATTCGATCGACACTCTGACGGGTCTGCTCTAGTGAACAATTTGTTATGTCTATTTTGGCGTTGCGTCACCATGATGCTTTGAACATTGATTTTCAATGGGTCTATGCTACTTTCTTTTTTGCGGTTATTTTCTTTCAGCGGCATTTTTTAGTTACTTGTCAACTTAATGCCACGTCATGTTGCAGAGTTTCTATGGCATCTTTTGCTAAGTTAGTTCAATGTTCACATCATTGTTTTGAGGTTTTCCATCCTACAAGATTTCTTTGGGTGCACTTGCCACTTGTGGGCAGAGTGTATATCCCCTTTGTCTTTATTTTTGCGGAACTTGTTGTTAGCGCTTTCGCAATTTACTTTAATTTTGGCAATTCATATGCCATATTGCATCGTGGGGTATCGCGCGTGTTTCATTTCTTTCTGCCGCACCGGACATTTGTTATGTCGGCGTAATCAATTTCAATAGATTTTTCATAGACAGTTGTCTGTTGAGACAAACTTCCTCATCTCGTTGCTTTGTTTTTAGGGATTTAATGGTTAGCACTTGTCATTTGAGACAGAGTGTCGATCCCGTTTCTTTCTCATCGTTGGTCTCCTTTCGATCATGGATGGTGTTAATTTTATGCAAATAATTTCGCAATGCGTGGTTCTGCTTTTGCTGCATTTGTGAAAAAATATTGTCATCGTTGCTTAACCATGTATGATTAGCGTTTTGAGGATTATGGCCTCACTCGTGTATAGGTTTTTGATATTTTTGATTGGTGCGTCCCAGCTGCTGCATTAGTGTTGTTGGGTCGCGTGAAGGCGCGACGTTTATTCGCCCAATAAAGCTTTGCAGTTATCTTTTGAGTTAATCGTTGCTAACTTTGAGAGGTAGACAGGTTAGATAACACGTAGGTTATGTTACTAAGCACCTCGATCAAGCGAGAGATCGTCTCGATGAAGACCTTCGACTATCATAGAAATGATATATAAGTGATGGATCTAAAGCGATCTAGTGCTAAATTTCTCAAGCTTCTTGCATTGATCTTGCAGTTTACGCTTGGTAGAGATCTTTGTCTATCTGGACATTGTGTCGCATTTGTTCGGATATTTTGTTGCATTTTTGCTCAATGATTTCTCGTGTTCTGTTTATGGAACTTTGTGCTGTCACATGCTATTGCTCTTCGACGTTGACGGCTAGTTCAATGAATGGATATCTGCACCTCTTAAGGTGATAATCCTTTTATAGTAGTCTAAATATGCACTCATTTGGACAAATTTTTATCGTATTAAGCTGGGTAGCTGACATGGTGCTGCTTTGGACACGTTCTCATTGTATTGTTATAATTAGATGTTTATCGTGTTGTTTTGGGTGTATTTGCATCGTATCATGCTGGATAGATGTAACTGATTTATCACGTGAAGTCTATTGCCATATCCAGCCTTTCAGGCATATGGATATGTTGTTTGCATCATGCTTCTACTAGCGAATGTCTATCCTTTGCGATGTCTAATATGTTTCAGACCATGATGGACTAATGTCCATTTTTGATATATTCCATTTATTCATCTGACCACTTCGGGCCATTATTTCATTTTTGAAATTTTAGGTTTACGTTTATCTTGTCAGGCTAATGCTTTTGGTATTGCTTTGGACAAGTTTGCTTCGTACCATTTCGGGTAGGTTTGCACCGTGCAGCTTTGTGTGGACATTCTTGGTGCCAATCTGGATACGTTTGACGTACCGCATAGGATCAGATTCAAAGAAATTGTGCCAATTTCGCTCGTTCGGTGGGTGTGATCATTCGTCAGCAGTCCCCAGTCTTCGAGTGATTAGCAGTATTTAGGTTACATTATTTTGACGATATTAGGCGGCCTTTTTGTTTTGTATAGAATATTTGTAACTTTTTCGCAGTGGTTTTTGTATAAGACTGATGTTACTGTTTGATATCATAATCTTTGATTTACGTTTTACTCGCATAATGTTTCTTCGTAATGCATTCCCAAGTATGTTATCTCATTCATTTGCTTGTCGTTGATTTAGTATATATTTGATGTTCAATAATGGTTTTTGATGTCATGGTGCATATCTAATATTATGATTGTGCTTGCCATGAAAAATATAAGCACTTTGGGCTGTTATTATTATCGTTAGGGCATTCATATTTTACCTTAGAGATCGGATCATTTGGCCTTTATCTCGCCGTTCTTGCATGCGGGGGTGGACCACTTTGGGCCTTCTTATCCCTCCGCCATGTTCTTCCTTCTTGCATGTGGGGGTGGACCACTTTGGGCCTTCTTACCCCTCTGTCATGTTTTTCCTTCTGGCATGCGGGGGTGGACTACTTTGGGCCTTCTAACCCCTCCGTCATGTTCTTCCTTCTGGCATGAGGGGGTGGACCACTTTGGGCCTTCTTACCCCTCCGTCATGTTCTTCCTTCTGGCATGCGGGGGTGGACCACTTTGGGCCTTCTTACCCCTCCGTCATGTTCTTCCTTCTGGCATGCGGGGGTGGACCACTTTGGGCCTTCTTACCCCTCTGTCATGTTCTTCCTTCTTGCATGAGGGGGTGGACCACTTTGGGCCTTCTTACCCCTCCGTCATGATTCTCGTGTTTGTCTTGTTGCTGAACTTTGGTTCCTCATTTGGGGTTTTTAGCATCATTTCTATAAGACTCCACCTGCGTCGTTCACGTAGATAGATACATTTAATAATTTGGAAAAAGTTGGGCTCAGTTTCTTACCGAGGGGTCTACGCTTCCTAGTCTTTGCATGGGACTCAAGCCTTCGCAGCTCATACAATTATTTAGCCGGCAGGTTTTTTTTTTTTTACTCCTATGCATAGTAGCGTTTAAGATGTTGCACATTCCACGAACGCTTCTGCTGAACACCCTGCACAGTCTCCAAGTAATTGCATCCCCGCGAACTTGCTTGTAAGATTTTGGAAGGCCCCTTCCAATTCGGTTCGAGCTTCCCGATATGCTGTTTTGCCGCAATGCCTCTCAGGACCAAATCTCCTACCTCAAAATTTCAGAATTGAGTTCTGTTGTCGTTACTTTTATCCATTGCTGCTTTTAAATGCTACAGTGCATTGGTACGCATCTTCTCTTGTTATGCATGTTATGTCAAGATCCATCTGACATAAATGAACTGGTTGTTCGGGATCAAAGCCATGAATCTTGCGTGTTAGCAATCCTACTTCGGCAGGCAGTACAACCTTAGTGCCGCAAACAAGAATGAAATGAGTTTCACCCATCGATGTTTTTGTAGTTGTCCTATGTGCCCATAATATTCCTTGAAGTTCCTCTGGCCACGTTTTTCTTTTGTCTCTCATCCTCCTCTCGAGATAATTTTTCAATGTCTTGTTGGTGGGTTTCATTTGTCCATTCGACAATGAATTGCGTACCATTGTCCAAATGTTCAACATTTAGCCCCAACGCTAATGTAATTTATGCTATAATCGCTTCATACTCGGCCTCATTGTTGGTCACCATGTAATTCACATTAATGGCGAATTCGAATTCTCTGCTACCTGGAGATAAGTGGTGAATCCCAAGCTCTTCTCCGTAACTGGTGGCAAATCCATCTGTATGTAGTATCCATGTGGTGGTGGCCCTGCTAGTTCCTGTTGGGTCTGATAATCAATGCAATCCGACCTTCAATACCCCATAAGAGTGAGATTCTTTGATATCACATTAAGGTAAGACAAATCATGACACTATTCGGGGTACAGTCGCTTGTCTGTGTAGGATTGGGATTAAAGAATCCCTAATCTCTCTCCGATAATGTTAGTTTTCTTGGTTGAATTGTGGATTTTTTTATTGCTCTTAGCACCACTTAGTGTTTGCTTGGGACTGAGTTCCATATTATCAACTCCGTAGTTGTTTATCGATCTCGATACAGCTACTGGGACTCTTCGAGGTTCTTTTCTCATTGGTTCATTCCCTTTCTTTGCCATTTTACCTAAACAGACTCTTAAGCGTAAGCGAAATGGTGTTTTCCACAGACGACGCCAATATTTTGGTCTTCTTTCGTCTAGGTTACAATACACCGAGAAATCGATACAGTGGGGCCTGACTTAACCAAAATAATGTTATCCTATTACAGTGAATGGACTAGCTTGGTGCGGAACACCTATTACACATAGAGAAATATAAGGTTATAGGAAATAATCCCTAAATGGCCAAGTTGAGGGAACAGTCGAACGTGAGAGATTTGGTACTCTTTGATTGTTGACTTGCGAGCGTTAGGTTCTTATGATATCGGACTGAACTTGGGAACTTGCCAAGCTGCCTACGTATCCCATTAAGGCTGCCTCTCTATGGTCGACCCCTGATAGGGTTGCTTGGTTCATTTGGTTCAGCATTGGACCGACTGCACGGTTTCGATCATATCTCTTTGAAGGATGATCGAAACCTCGATCCGCTTCTCGATTACAGACCCTAACTCATGTAGCTTTCAGGTCACATAAGGGTTCAATCTTGGTGAGTATCGAATTGCCTTGGTTCGATGCATACATGTCGAATAGGGTGAATTCGAGACTGTTTTGCGCGACTCCACGGTATTGACCATGTCTCTTTGTAGGATGATCGAAACCTCAATCCGCTTCTTGATTCGGAACCCTGACTCTCGTGGATTTTTGGGAATATGCATCGAATTGGCTTGGTTCGATGCGTGCACATCGAATTCGATCCCTAAATGTCGAACCGCGTGAATTCGATGCATTGTGCGCGACTTCACGGTTTCAATCATATCTCCCTAACGGATGATCGAAACCACATTCCGCTTCTTGATTCGGGACCCTGACTCTCGTGGTTTTCGGGGCATGTGCATAGAATTGGCTTGGTTCGATGCGTGCACATCGAATTCGATCCCTCAATGTCGAACCGGGTGAAATCTATGTGATGTGTGCGACTTCACGGTTTCGCCCATATCTCCCTAACGGATGATCGAAACCTCGATCCGCTTCTTGATTCCGGACCCAGCCTCACGTAGATTTCTGGGCATATAAGGCATCGAATTCGGGCATCGAATTGGGGCATCGAATAGGCGCATCGAATAGGGGCGCATCGAATTGGGGCGCATCGAATTGGGACGCATCGAATTGGCACGCATCGAATTGACTTGGTTCGATGCGTGACCTCTCTCTTTCTCTCTCCTCCTTTGTGGGGAGTGAGGGGGTATATATAGGCATGATTCAGGGGCTAAACGGTCATTATACACTGATCTGCCCAACTTTACTATTTTGGGCATAACTTTCTCTCTGGACCTCCGAATCGCATTCCGTTTGTTGCGTTGCGACCTAGACTCATGTGGCTTTCCAATGACATATTACTCAATGTCTAATTAGATATAGAGGTATAATGGTGACCGAAATACGGCTAAGGTAGCTTTACCTCTAAGCCTCCTCGACACACACCGGTCAATTTCGTGCCATCGTGGCTTTTCTTTGACATGACACATTATACCATATCAAAGTACATTTGACTCACACAAACTATAAGGATACTAAAAGATTATCATTTTTTTCATAGTATTTTTTTTAATTTAATAACCATTTGGCTATAAAATTGGAGAGCAAACTTGATAAGTGAGCAAGATTTAATTGATAGCACGACGTGAACAAAAACAATTTCGGTAATAACTAGGAACTTGATAAGTAAATATGATAGCACGACTTGATAAGTAAATAACTAGGAACTTTTTCAGTAATTTTATCGGCCCAAAATAATTTTACTGTCACTGCGTTATGGAAAAAACATTATAAGACATCAACACAGATCAAGCATCGAATACTTCTACAAATAAAATATGATGATATGATCTTTCCTTTTTTTCCTTTTCAGGATATCACACAGAGAAAAGACAGCAAGGGCCAGGCTATCTTTCTTTCATAGCCAATATCACTTTTGATAAAGCAAGGAAAAATATGAGAAAAGTCACCACGTTTAGATGCTTATTCACTTCCATATATAACATCTGTTAAATATGCTCTTTTTTCCAGGACTACTAGTTAAAAACTAATGTACCACTCCATGTACAAGATGTATATAAAGTAGTGTTCAATAGAAAATTCAAAATCTGCAGCTTCCAGTCTCATTTGCCAGTGCAATAAACATCAAGAACAAGAAACCAATTTAGTTGAAAAGAATATATGCAAAGAATAAATTTGCTTAACAGCTTAACAAATACAGTAGTATACCAAGTTCATGGTTTTTGTGTGCATACACAAACAATCTTTGATCTGTATGCTAGTAGTACAGCAAATTTGTTCAACTCATATATGTTTAGACATCACACCAACTTATCATAGAATCAAACAAGACTCAAGACTCGGTTATTCAACTGCTAAAGAAATCATTATAAGGAAGCCGGAGATATTTGGATTACTTGATCAAGTTTAAAGCAAGAATCTTTGACATGAGTACCAGTCCAAATATCAGTTTCAAAAGTATCAAAATTCAAAACAAGAAAGAGGATTATTAGCCATAAAAAAAAGGCTTAGCTTTTTATCTGGGCTATTATTTACAATTCAGAGAACGAGCGTTCAAAGATAAATATACACGGAATATCAATTTTATATTGCAGCAATATAAGCCAGACAAAATACTGAATCCTTTCCACAACTTAATGTAAAAGTTACCAGGTGCTAAATTGGAGCCTCTATCAGGACACAACTTTCATCAAGCGGAACGAGGTCCGAGAACATTGAGCAATTAGCACTCAGTTTTTCGTGCTTATGGCAACGTAACTGGTATATAGAATTGTTATTTTCAGTCACCAACCGTTACAGTAACTAGAAAACAAAAAAAATTCAGAAGCAAACTTATCACTATTGATGGGTATGATTTACGATTGGCCCAATCCATGTGTTTGGGCCGGCTCATAAGCGCATTGAATATGGGGAATTCGATGCGCGCATCGAATCCACAGTTAGATGTGTTGTTATTCGGCCAGCCCATAAACGCATCGAATAGTCACCATTCGATGCGCGCATCGAACAGACACGATTCGATACTCATTAGAATATTGGTTTGTGGGTTCCACGGGACGGTTGCTATAAATAGCCGTCCCCTTGAGCTCAGATTCATTCTCGGGAAGAAAAACACATCAGTACAGTCAGCATCGAATCTACCCTCATTCGACACGCGTCATATCGAACGACCATTATTCGACACGCAGTTAAGAAGTGCCCCTCCGTTCGACACACAAAGCACGCATCGAATTCGACATACATTGTACGCATCGAATTCGATACCCTTCAGATAGACTTTGGATATGTGATTACTGTTACGTATCGAACGAATTCATTCGACACGTCAGCATCGAATACCTACAATTCGATACGCAATATTAATATTGTAATTTAGTTATTTTACTTTATTAGCTTGTAATAAGTGTTCCGGACTAAGCTAGTCCATTAATAAAGTTGGACAACATTGTTTTGATCTCGTTTTGTAATCTTTTACTGTGTTCTATTCCTGTGACGAAATAAGACCAAAATATTGGCGCTGTCTGTGGGAACACAAATTTTATTAGCTGGTTAGGCAGTATGACTAGAATAACCAGATCCCAGAGTAAAGTTCTAGAAGGAAATACGGGAGAAGAACGACATGATACACCTGAACGAATCATGCAAGATATCGCGGGACCGTCAACAGTACCCGCAACAGTACCAACTCCGGCCAGGAAAGAGAACCAAGGACCTCAAGCTGAGGAGATACCCAATAATGAAGCCGATGCAACTGGAGCCTCAACGACGAGTGCCTCGATTCCAGATAAATTGAAGAATGAATTATTGGCGATGATAAAAGCCGATGTAGCTGAAGTTCTCACTCCAGCACCTCCCGTTATGATACCATCTCCTGTTGGATATCCTGAGCCCTTGAGGGAACAAGGTTCAGTTTTCAGAATGCAAAGGGGAAAGGAAAAGGAAAAATTTCAGCAAGACGACCGGAGAAGTAGACATACTTCGGAGGGAACAAAGAGTAAAGGGAAATCCACTCATGAAGAACAGGGAAAGAAGCTAGTATCTGTTGAGATACAATCAAGAAGACATCATGAGAAGAGAGAAAAGGAAAAAGGAGGCTGAGTGTGTTGCTGAACGAAGAAGAAGAGAAGACAGAAGACATTCAGAAAGTCGTGATTCCAGAAGGGAACGGAATGAGGAAGAAAATCGAAGAGAGGAATCGCAAAGAAGGAAATATAGAGATGATAGAAGACAGTCAGAAGGTCATGATTTGCATGGCGAGCATAACAGAATGGCCAGAAACGTTGGAAGACTGGAAAAAGGGAAAGCAACAGCTGAGACCCAAATGGTACGAGAGGACAATTCTATAAATCACAGTCCATTTTGTCAAGAGATAGAGTCGGATATTTTGGGGCAAGGGGATAAGATCCCGGAACTAAAAACATACGATGGAAAATCTGATCCCCGAGATCATCTGTTCCAATTAGATAGGAAGTTGTCCCTTTACGGTTTCAAGGACAATATGCAAGCCAGGGTATTTGCAACAACTCTATCAGGAGTGGCTGTTGATTGGTTTAATAGAATTCCTCCTGGACAAATCAAAAGTTACGCCCAGTTGAGAAAAATGTTCGAGGATCAATTCTCTAGTCAGTCAAGACTGGTTTTGGATCACTCCCATCTCTACACGATGAAACAATAAGCTAATAAAAGTCTAAAGGACTTTATGAAACGTTTCAATACGGAGCTATTAAGGATTGATAGCCCGACGGGAGAGATGATTGCGAGTATACTCTTTCGAGCAACCACCAACACAATGTTCAGTGGGGACTTACTGAAACGAAAGCCCACCACTATTGAAGAGATCAACAAAATAGCACAAGAGGTGGTTCATTTCCAGAAGATGATGGCGACCAAAGTTCCGATTATTGTGGCTGTAAAAGATAGAGAACAGCAGAGAAGATCATAATCGCAATAATAGCAACAACAGGAACAAAAATTACAGGAGGGATAGTTCACCTAGAAGGTACACGCCGTTGAATGCTAACATCATGGCAGTCTTTGGGGCAGCTAAGAGGAAAGGATGGTTGAAGGATCCCAAACCAATGAGGGAGTCCAAAGCAACGATGTTTTCGAATTAATTCTGCAAATATCATAATCAGAAAGGTCATGAAACTGAGGATTGTGTAAATTTGAAGAATGAAATTGAACGGCTAATAAAGGATGGCAAACTCGTGGAGTTTGTTAAAAAGGTGCAAGAACAGGAAAACAATTTCAACCGGAAGAGAACTCCATCTCCCAGGAAGGATAAGCAGAGGGTAATTGATGAACCGCAACTTTTCCAATACCCTCAAATTGAAGATGGGAATGCCAGGAAAGGAATGATAAATATGATATCGGGAGGCCCTCGGAGAGCAGATTCTACCAATGGTCGGAGAAAGATCACAAGATTAGTTGAATCGGATAATTTTGTCGATATGGCCAGTATACTGAGAATTGAGCAGATGCCGCACGAAGAGATTACTTTCTCTACAACAGATCTAAGAAGGCTGAGTCCACAAGCTATACAGATGTCCAATTTGAATTGCCCTTTGGTGATAACAGTGGATATAGCTAATTATGGAGTCACTAAGATGTTGGTTGACCACGAAAGTTCAGTAAACGTGTTGTTCAATTCTACGTTGATCAAGATGGGCTTGAATAATCAGACGCTAGAACCAGTGAGGACATCTCTTCATGGGTTTGGAGGTCCAGAGATAGTACCGCTCGGAATGCTTAAGCTCCCAACATCATTGGGAACGACACCACAGAGAAAGACGCTTATGGAAGATTACGTGATCGTTGACATGCATTTTGCATACAACGGAATCATAGGAAGACCCGCACTCAATGATTTCCGAGCATTACCATCAACTTATCATCAAATGGTGAAATTTCCAACTTCTAGCGGCACATGAGAGGTCATAGCATACCATATCGAAGGATGGAAATGCTACGTAACCTCGCTTCCGACTCGGCCACAACAAGAAGAAACAGCGGCAAGGGCATTGGCTCCAAGATATATGGAGAATATCGATTAAAGATGCTGCTTCAATCTACAAGTGTTTTTAGTATTTTGAATATTTTGAACAAGTTTTTATTCGTTCTCTCTGCTATAACATGCATGAGGGACAAATATGTATGAACTTAAAACAGGCACCCCAAAACATGAATATGGAGGACAACGCTGGAAGTCAGGCAAATGAGCACTGACCCAAGCTCAGATCTATTAACCTAATCTGATTTGAATTATTCAAGAAGATTACGTCTACTTGATTTAAATGAATTTTATCTACTCTGCACAATAAAATTTATGCAGGACCGAAAAACCACGAAGCAAGAAGAACGGATACTCTGTCCAAAGCGGCACGAGAGACCGAAAAACCACGAAGCAAGAAGAACGGAAACTCTGTCCAAAGCGACACGAGATACCGATAGAAATCAGAGGCAACAAAAGGGACGGAAACTCTGTCCAAAGTGACACGAGATACCGAAAATCCCTAAAGGAAACAACGGAAACTCTGTCTAAAGTGGCACGAGATACCGAAAATCCCTAAAGAAAACAACGGAGATTCCGTCCAAAGTGACACGAGAACCCAAATAAAGCCAAGGGGAAATAAAAGAGACGGATATTGTATTCAATGCCCCAGACGCAATGAACAGACACTACACATGAAATGGTAAGTGTTATATAAATTCTATGTTTCAAGAAACATGGACAAACTCTCAAAAGATTAGCAATGATTAAGCAAAAATATTTAAAGAAAAGGAAAAATACTACGTCCAAAGTGATGAGTAAAATCTCTTTTCTTAATGGAATAACAATTTTCAAGGAATAACAGAGAATCACCAGGTTGTCAAAATAAAGTAAAGAACTGAAATAGGAAATTAAAATAAAAGACAACAATTATTAGCTTGAAAATTAAGCAGCTTGAAATGAATAATTCAAAAAGAGAATTCATAATATTGCAACACTGCTAAAATAAAATTATTCAAACACATCAAAGCAACGCAGCGACGTACAAATAAACCTAATTATAAATAGAAATTGTTCATAACTGGAAATATAAAACAACCTAAGGGCTGCAGATTCAGGTGTCTTCTTCATCCTCAGATGAGGGATATGGCTCAGGCATATCAAGCGGTGGAGACAGCCCCTCGAGAATAAGATCTTCATTCTCCAGCAGTGAGGCGAACTCATCAGGTTCTGCAGGCTCAGAAGCTTCGCGAGGATGCAGTTTTTCTCTATTTGGTCCTAGAGACAGGTCTAACCATTCAGGTTTAAAACCGCCACGAACATATTCAGTGGCGTAAAACTGATGCACAGTTAAAACCTGAGCATTCCCAGCTTCGAGCTCGCCTCGACGAGAGCAGATTTCACGAAAGGTCCTGCTCCGGAGAAATTCTTCAGCTGTCTCTACCTTTTGCTGAGGAGAAACCTATAAGAAAATTATATATTAAAATGATAACAGGTAAGTGGAATGTGAAACGATATGAAAAAGTATATAATCTAAGCATTCATCTCACTCAGAATCCTGTTTTTCATGAAAGGACTAAGCACATGGAAATCGATTGTGACTTGGTCAGGGATTGTTTCAAGGCAGAAATGTCAAACATGCCCGTTATCTTTTGCCAACTTTAGTTTTTGCCCTTTATCTTTTTAAGCTGCCGAAAATGCCCACTATCTTTGCCAAAAATGCCATATTCATTGTTCATTGCCATTTGTTCGCCAAATCATTCAATCTCGTCATACGTGGCTACCATGTCATCTTTTTTTTTCATTTTTATATTTTTATATAATTAACTATATTATAAAATAAAAAAAAACATATATTAAAAAACAAAATATTATAATTTTGATTTAAAAATATTTACTTTTAATAACTAATAAAATTTTTAAAAAAACAGAAAAAATAGCACCCCCCCTATTTATATTTTTGTGTTATATATAATTCTAATTTTTAAAAAAATTAGTTTTTAATAACTTATAAATTAAAAAAAACATATATTAAAAAACTTTTTAAAAATAGAAAAATGAAAAAAAAATGAAAAACAAAAAAGGAATCCCACCACCACCACCCCGTCACTACCCTCCCCGCCAACCCCGCCCACCACCACCACCACCCCGTCACTGCCCCCCCAACCCCGCCCACCACCACCACCCTGTCTCCTGCTCCCTCTCCTTTCTCCGTCCACCACCACTCCGTCTCCGTCTCCGTTGCCGTTGGTTGCCGTCGTTTTGCGCCGCCGTTGCCGTCGATTTTTTTTATCGATTTGGTGATGGGTTTTGGGGGATTGGGTGATGGAGGTGCAGGTGATGGCGCCGTTTTGAAGATTTGGTGATGGTTGTGGAGGTGAAGGTGGTGGTGGGTTATGGGGCGGAGGAAGGAAGGGAGGGGGGGTTGAGGAAGACGACCCTTTTTTTCTTTTTTTTCATTTTTCTTTTTTTAAAAGTTTTTTAATTCTTAAAAAATTAAGTAATTGAAATTAGATTTAAATATAAAGTTTTTATAATTTAAATGAATAAAGTTTATTATATTAAAAGAATATATTATAGAGTAAGTTTTTAAAAATTTAAATAATAAAGTTAATTATAAAGATTTAACTTTTTCTATTTTTCTGTTTTTTTAAAAAAAATAGTTATGATAAATTTTAAATTTTAAAATATAATTATAAATGAGTTTTTATAATTTATATAACAAAGATAATTAATAATTACACATTTTATGACATGGCAACCACATTTTGGCTACATATGCCAATATTTGATGACATGGTTGCCACTAGGCGCCAAACAGTGAATCGAGCATTTTTGGCAAAGATAATGGGCATTTTTGGCAGCTTAAAAAGATAAAGGGTAAAAACTAAAGTTGGCAAAAGATAACGGGCATTTTTGACATTCCTGCCTTGTTTCAAATCAGGCTTTCTCCTCCCTCAATTCTGTCCTAGTGCTCAACAAGCAGCTGATATATTCACCAAACTCTTGTTGGCCCTGCTTTCAGGCAATGGATTTCCAAGCTGAACCTTCGAGATCCTTACTCATGTTCAGCTTTAGGGGAGGCTATTGGATAATATTAGATAATTTTAATTTCTGTATATACAATTCTGTAAATAGTTATTAGTTCAGGTAACTTTCTATAAATAGCTTAGTTAGTTAGTTGCTGAGTTGGCAAGCTTAACAAACTAATCTGTATTTATATTTTATACTCATAACCGTGGCAGATTTTCACATTTCATTTCTTTCTCTCTCTAACTGTGAACAGAAGGTATCATACATAATAAATACATAATTAGATCACGCAGCAAGCTTTTCCTACTTCTTTATAGCTTGTACATTAGATCAATAGTATCCACAAGAATATTTTCAGCACACACGACACGAGTGCAGCAACAGCCAGCTTCAAGTTCAAATGATTGAAATAATTACAATATGGGATGAGATTATTTTAAGAACATCGTTTGACTATCAAGTTCTTAAAGAGATATAAGTACAGCGTCGTTTTGCGGCAAAAGATAACACCAAAATAAAAGAATAGAAGCAAACGCTACAAGAGCTCCATCTCTAGATAGCCCGACCGAAGTACCGAACTCAGTCCATGTCAAAGGCTTTTGCACAAGGGCTAATATTTCTTTGAAGTGTTCATTCAGATCATCTAACGATCTGGAGTTATATATATATATATATATATATATATATATATGATGGTATCACTACAAGATTTGGGGGTCAATAGTGACCCCCCAGTTGTGACTCAAGTTGAGTCACTTGTCTTCAGTGACTTGTGAAGACAACTGCGACTCAACCTGAGTCGCAGATTTGTACGAGGCCAACAACGACTCAAATTGAGTCGTTGTTGACCTCAGGAAAATTCAGCGACTCACATTGAGTCGCTGAATTCAAATATATCACTTGGGCCACACATTTTGGCCCGAATTGGGCCAAAATGTAGGACAAAGTCTGGGCCTCAAATGCCCGTCCAATTTCTGGAAGCAATCAGCGACTCAAGTTGAGTCGCTGATTCCTTCTATAAAAAAAAAAAAAACTTTTTTTCTTACCAAATCGCAAAACCCGTTTCAGCCGCCTTCTCCACCCGTTTCAGCCGCATGTGACCCGAATGAAAACTAGAGGAGTATGAGTGGCCTATTTATAGAAAACTGAATGTCAATAGTGACCGCTTTGCGGTCACTATTGACATTGGCTATTGGTAATAGCCGTTGTCAATAGTGACCGGAAAGCGGTCACTATTGACAACGACTATTACCAATAGCGACTCAACTTGAGTCGCTATTGACATTGACCGTTATCAATAGTGACCGCTTTTCGGTCACTACTAACATTGGGGGGTCAATAGTGACCGCTAAGCGGTCCCTAATGACACAACAGTGACTGCATTGCGGTCCCTATTGAATCAACAGGGACCGAATTGCAGTCCCTACTAATATTCATACTTTAAAATCGATATTTTAAGATGGTTCGAGGTGCCGCGTTATTTTTTTGGTTCATAATAACCATTGTAAGAGTTAAAACAACAATAATTTCAATGACGCATTGTAAATCCAAACATTACGTAAAGAGAACGGACCACTTTGTCGATGCTCTTATTATTTTGTACGACGAATGTCATAATGACAAACTAATTGTATATACATATAAGTATAATGATTACTTGATGTGATGATTTATACCTCATAATCATATATATGCTAACATTAGTGAAGTAAAGCATAAAAACGAATAACAACTACAACTAACTAGTGATGATTAGTTGTAGAATATGAAATAGATTTCCAACGTTAATAACTCGTTCAATCTCAATCAATTTATTAATCCACAACTAAACTACTATGAGGTTGGTTTTGCAATCATTTATTACTTCAATTCACATGTTACAATGAGTTTGGTTACTTAGAATCACAAACACACCAAAATCAATAAAAAAAAAATCGATTTTAAAGTATGGGAGACAATAGGGACTGCAACGCAGTCACTATTGAGTCAATTGGGACCGCATTGCAGTCACTGTTGACTCAACAGGGACTGCATTGCGGTCCCTATTGACTCAACAGGGACCGAATTGCGGTCCCTACTAATATTCATACTTTAAAATGGATGAATATTATTAGGGACCTAATTGCGGTCACTGATATGTCAACAGTGACCGCACTGCAGTCACTACAAAATATTAGTGACCTAATAGCGGTCCCTAATATATATTAGTGACCTAATAGCGGTCCCTAATATATATTAGTGACATAAATGCGGTCACTGAAATCCAGAAATTTGAAATTGGGCGAAAATTTTAGGCGGGATTGAGAGGGAAATTTGAATTTGACGAAAATTTGAAATTTTCAACCTCCCCTCTATATATACTCACCACTCTTACACATCTAAATTTCATTATCTCCAAAAATCACCAACATAATTAACAACACTCTCTTCTTTTCTCAAAAAATCACCAACACACCAACACAACAACATAAATCCAAAAAATCACTTTCTTTTCTTTCACTTTTTTTATTTTATTTTGGATCTACACTTTATTATCTTTCTTTCTTTATTTTGGATCTACACTTTATTATCTTTCTTTCTTTATTTTGGATCTACACTTTATTTTCTTTCTTTCTTTCATTCATTTATTATCTTTTTAATCATTCATTTGTTTGTTTTCATTCATATTATAGTTTCTATTATTAGACATTTATTTTTCATCTTTTTACATTCATGTCATTATATTAACTTTTTCTTCATTATTTTATGGTTTTGATCTTCTTAAAATCATAACTTTACAAAAAAAATAATAATATTCCGGATTAAATCCGGAATATTAGTGTTTTTTTTTATTTTTTGTACAGGTCAATAGTGACCGCAATTCGGTCCCTACTAATATTCATAGATATCTTTGAATATTAGTAGGGACCGAATTGCGGTCACTGTTTTTAATATTAGTGACCACAATTCGGTCCCGAATAATATTCATAAATATTAGTAGGGACCGAATTGCGGTCACTATTGACATTATTAGGGACCTGAAAGCGGTCACTAATGTTTTAAAATAGACAGGGACCGGAAAGCGGTCACTAATCTTCCGGTCACTATTGACCCTCATTAGAGACCTAATTGTGGTCACTCATGGCAAGTGACCGAGGTCAATAGTGACCAGTCATCTGCGACTCAAACGCGATCACTATTGACCATGAGGGACCGCAAGGGGGGTCAATAGTGACTGCATTTCGGTCACTATTGACCCCCAAATTTTGTAGTGTATGATTTACGATTGGCCCAATGTGTTTGGGCCGGCCCATAAGCGCATCGAATATGGGGAATTCAATGCGCGTATCGAATCCACAGTTAGAGGCGTTGTTATTGGGTCAGCCCATAAACGCATCGAATAGTCACTATTCGATGCGCGCATCGAAGAAGCATGATTAGATACCCATTATAATATTGGTTTGTGGGTTCCACGGGACGGTTGCTATAAATAGCCCGTCCCCTTGAGCTCAGAGTACATTCTCGGGAAGACAAACACCGCAGTACAGTCAGCATCGAATCTACCTTCATTCGACACGCGTCATATCGAACGACCATTATTCGACACACAGTTAAGAAGTGACCCTCCGTTCGACACGCAAAGCACACATCGAATTCGACATACATTGTACGCATCGAATTCGATACCCTTCAGATAGAATTTGGATCTATGATTACTGTTACGTATCGAACGAAGTCATTCGACACGTCAGCATCGAATACCTACAATTCGATACGCAACATTAATATTGTAATTTAGTTATTTTACTTTATTAGCTTGTAATAAGTGTTCCGGACCAAGCTAGTCCATTAATAAAGTTGGACAGCATTGTTTTGATCTCGTTTTGTAATCTTTTACTGTGTTCTATTACCGTGACGAAATAAGACCAAAATAACTATTTTACAAGCCACATGCATCTTCCCCGAAACCAGGAGAAAAGTTGTAAGTAAAAAAAAATAGGCAGAAATGTCAAAAATGCCCGTTATCTTTTGGCAACTTTACTTTTTGCCCGTTATCTTTTTTATCTACCAAAAATGCCCGATATCTTTGTCAAAAATGCCCGATTCACTGTTCATCTGCCAAATTGATAAATCGCGTCCAACGTGGCAAAATCGTACATCCACGTGTAATCAATTTAGTACACCTAGAATTTTATTAAATTTAAAGCCAATTTATTCAAATTTTTTAAAAAATAAAAGAAAATTAAAAAATAAAATAAAAATAAAAAACGGTTGTCACTCCCAACACCCCCCCCCCCCCCAACCAAAACCTAGCAGCCCCCCCCCCCCCACCCCGCCCAGCCCCACCCAACCCAACCCCACCCCGTCCCGCCCCACCCAACCCCGCCCCGCCCCATTGCCCACCCCCACACACACCAGCCGTGGTGGTAGTGGTGTTGATGTATTGCGGCGACGGCGGTGCAATTGGAGGTTGTGGTGGTGGTGATGTGATGCGGCGGTGCAGGTAGAGGTGGAGGTGGTGGTGTTGATGTGCGGTTGCGGCGGCGATGCAGGTGGAGGTGGTGGTGGTGGTGGGGTTGAAGTGTTGCGGCGACGGCGGTGCAATTGGAGGTGGTGGTGGTAGTGGGGTGGTGTTTCGGCGGTGGGCGTTGGGGGCTGGGGGGGGGGGGGAGTGGGGACGGACTGTTCATTTTTTATTTTTCATTTTTCATTTTTTTTTGAGTTTTTTAATTCTTAAAAAGTTAAGTAATTGAAATTAGATTTATATAAAGTTTTATACTTTAAATGAATAAAGTTTATTATGTTAAAAGAATATATTATAGAGTTAGTTTTTAAAATTTAAATAATCAAGTTAATTATAAAGATTTAACTTTTTATATTTTTCTATTTTTTTAAAAAATAGTTATTACAAATTTAAAAATTTAAAATAGAATTATAAATGAGTTTTTATAATTTATATAATAAAGATAATTAATAATTATACATTTTATGACATGGCAGCCACATTTTGGCCACATATGCAAACATTGGATGATTTGGCGGACAAATGACAATGAACAGTGAATCGGGCATTTTTGACAAAGATATCGGGCATTTTTGGTAGATAAAAAAGATAACGGGCAAAAAGTAAAGTGGGCAAAAGATAACGGGCATTTTTGACATTTCTGCCAAAAAAATATAACCTCCCTCTTCAAACTGTAACTCAGCAGCATTAGAAGGCAGATGTCATATAAAATCAAACACAATAATAGATTTGTATTACAATTACACTTCTTTCAGAAACCACGATAACTGAGGCTGAATAATAAATCGTTACCCGAGGATAGGCTAGCTTATCAGTAACCAAGCAACCTCTTGGTTTCATCCATAAAGGATCTTTGCCATTATTGACCAACGCTGCGCTACACATGAAGACACTGTAATTGAGGTTAGCAATGTTTCTTCACCTTCACATAATTAAAAGTAGCATTGACTTTTGTATCCGCATGCTTACTATGATAGATGAAATCATTTTCTTCATAAGATAATGGAGATATTACTGAAAATTAAATTTTTATATCGGACATGTTTACTGAACATAGATCCCATCATTTTTCTTCAAAAGATTATGTGGATCTTCATTCGATTTAATAAGAATCTCCTGTAGGCACAAGAGAAAACATAACAGCATAATGAAGATCAAATATCATCAACTGCATGAAGCGGAGTCGTCATATATAACTTCAGTATGTATCTTTGCATTCTCTAGCAAAAGCGCCATCCCCACGATCTAATAAACTATACTGTAAACGATAATATCTCTTAAATATAGATATTATCTTTAATTGTATTGGAATAGAATATACTTTCCTTGTATTTTATTCTTTAATGAACGAATATCAATTTCATTGTCCATAGACATCTTATGTAACATCAGAAATGTTGGTGGGAAAGCTGTAGGAAACAATATGCTAACGGAAATTACCTGTGGAACCTCTTACCTATAGCAATGGATGGAGTGATACTTGGTCACACACTACTTGAGGCCATTCCAGAGGAAAAGAAGAAAAACTTAACCTGATGTTCGTTCATAAGTTCAGAAAACAAATGACGAGCAATATATATAGCATCTACCTTGAGTAAGTTAGAGAGTAATTAAACACCTAAGAAGATCCATCGAAAACCTGAACGTTTATGAAGTTTATGTATATACCATTCTGTAAATAGTTATTAGTTCAGGTAGCTTTCTGTAAATAGCTTAGTTAGTTAGTTGTTGAGTTGGCAAGCTTAACAAACTAATCTGTATTTATACTCATAACCGTAGCATTTAATTCAATAATAGATTTTAACATTTCATTTCTTTCTCTCTCTAACTCTGAACATGGTATCACTCGCCATTTGATGCTGATCCGTACGCTTCCGCCATTGTTGAAGCTTCAAAGCTTCAATTTCGGTTTACTGTAACCGATTACTCTTATGCGATCTTCAAATCTATTTTTTGTTTGATCGTTTACCGTTAATTTTACCCTATCACGATGACGAATTTCGATTCTCCGTCGTCTTCATCTCAATCGACTGTTGCGCCGGCGACCGCCACTAAATCCGCAGTATTCTTTAATTGCAGAGCTCCGATAACATCGGTATGTCCCTTACATCGATGCCGTTAACCGGAGTTGCCAACTATCTCCCATGGAGTCGCGCGGTGAAGCTCGCGCTCGGTGCTAAACGCAAATTAGGTTTCATTACTGGTGCGGTGAAGATGCATGATCCTTCGCACGAGGATTACGAGGAGTGGATGCGTGTCGACTGCCTTGTCTCCTCTTGGATTCTCATATCTGTTTCTGATGAGCTGTCAGATGCATTCATGTTTGCTGATTCAGCTTTTAGCTTATGGAATCAGTTAGAAGCTCATTTTGGCATGAGCATTGGACCTCGCCTATATCAGTTGCAGAGGGAGGTAGCTTCTAGTTCTCAAGGCTCTCTTTCAGTTTCTGCCTATTACACTAAACTCAAGAGACTTTGGGATGAACTTACCTGTGTTGTGCATGTGATTAGTTGCCACTCCCATGCTGCTACTATATGCACTTGTAAGATAGCACAACACTCTTTGTCATTTCATTCACTCACCAGACTAATGCAGTTTCTTATGGGCTTAAATGATGAATATGAGTCTGTGAGGAGTCAGATTCTAGGTATGGATTCCCTGCCTTTGGTTGAAAAAGCTTACTCTATGGTAATGCGTGTTGAAAAGCAGAAAATCATTCTGCAATGTTTGTGAAACAATCTGGAGCTAAGTCTTCTTACTATATGCCTGGTTATAAGAATGGTAGATAATTTCAGAAGAACAAGACTGATAGGTTCTGTGAGCACTACAAGAGTAAGGGTCATACCAAGGATACTTGTTTCAAACTTGTTGGGGTGACTACTGGTTTAAAGAACTGAAGGGCAAACAGGCTATTGGTTCCTCTGGACCTCAAGGGAAAGCATATGCACAGGGAGTTCTGTTCCTCAATTCTACTGATTTAGCTCCTGGTTTTCTAACCTTTCAGCAAGATTTTTTCAGGATGATGAAGTCCATGATGGACCAAGGAAATGTGGAGACTATGATGAACAACAAAGAGCCCAACAAAGTGAACTTTGCTCACTTTGGTGACTTTGCTGGTATTAACCTTGCTTCCTCCTTAGTTAGCTATTCTTTACAACTTGGATGTTGGATATTGGACACTGGAGCATCCAGTCATATGATTATAGATGCTTCTCTACTTAGCCATGCTAAGCCTACCACTCACATCACTCACGTATATCTACCTGATGCTTCTATCAAATTTGTTAAACACGCTGGTCATGTGAATTTAACTCCTGGGATTGTGCTGAAAAATGCTTTACATGTTCCTGATTTTCAGTTTAACTTGATCTCAGTCTCTAAACTTGCACTGGAATCTAACTTGGAGTGCACTTTCACATCTTCTGGTTGCACTTTACAGGACCCACTGACTAATAAAGTTGTGGCAACTGGTCATCTGAGAGGCAATTTATACCTGCTGGATCCAAATACTTGCAAGTCACCACACTTTTCTAGTCATTCTACAGTTGGTACTCTCAGCTTGGACCTCTTGCATCAAAGATTGGGACATGCATCTAATGATGCTATCAAACATTTGACTTCTACTACAAAACTTTCTAGTGGTCATACATTAGCTCCTTGTACTATATGCACTCAGTCTAAGTTTCACATATTAGCTTTTCCTAGCAGCACTTCAGTCACTACAGCAGTCTTTGAGCTTTTGCATATTGATCTCTGGGGCCTTATAAGATAGCTTCTGCTAGCAATGCACACTATGTACTCACTATAGTGGATGATCATTTCCAGATCTACTTGGACATTTTTGCTGAATAATAAAGCTCAAGTTCCATCTACTCTGAAACATTTCTTTTGTTATGTGAAAACTCAGTTTTCTTCTACCATACTAACTGTCAGATCTCATAATGGGACAGAATTCACTAACTCCACTTGTCAAACTTTATTCTCTGAGCTGAGCATTGTTCACCAGAAGTCATGTCCATATACACCCCAGCAGAATAGAGTAGTGGAGAGGAAGCATAGACACCTCCTACAAGTCACTAGAGCCTTACTATTTCAGGCAAACATACCTTCACATTTCTAGGGTTATGCACTGATCATGGCTACCTATCTGATAAATCGAACTCCTAGCAAACAACTTCAGTGGAGATCTCCTTATGAAGTCCTATTCTCTAAGAGGCCTGACATTGATGAGCTTGGAGTTTTTGGTTGCCTTGTGTTCACTGCCAACACTCAACCACAGAAGGGCACGTTAGCTGCAAGGGGTTTTAAGGGTGTTTTCTTGGTTTTGTTCCTGGACAAAAAGCCTACAGGATTTACAGATTTCATGATCAGAAGATCATCATCAGCAGGGATGTCATATTTCATGAATCCTATTTCCCATTCTCTTCCTATACTGTTGAACTACCATCCACCCCAATGCCTTCTCTCAACACTGATGAATTCACTGTGGCAGATACACCTTTAGTTGTTCCTCATTCTTCACCATTACCTGATTATATTGCCTCTTCTCCAGATATTATTTCTTCCCCTCCCTATATTCCTTCTCCTACTCCTCCTTCCCAAATACCTAATGTTGCTACTACCCTCAGGAGAAGCACAAGAACTTCTAAACAGCCATCTCATCTCAAAGATCTTGTGTCCTGTGCTAGCAATTATTTTCACACCACCTCCTAATCATCTCTCTATGGCTTCACCTTATACTCCTCCTACATTTACAAGTATCATTAACCCCCACATATCACCCTCTCACATCAGTTTTCTGGCCAACATTTCTGCTCACATAGAACCTACCTCCTTTAAAGAAGCCTATACTAATCCTCTTTGCTTCAAGGCCATGGAGGCAGAAATTTCTACTCTTGAGGAGAATAACACATTGTCCCTAGTGGATCTCCCTGCTGGTAAACACCCCATTGGCTCTAAATGAGTATATAAATTGAAATTAAAGCCTGATGGCACTATAGACAGGCATAAGGCAAGATTGGTGGCTAAAGGCTATAACCAGGTCTTTGGCTTGGACTATGTTGACAGTTTTTCCCCTGTGGTCAAGTTGGTAATAGTAAGGATTCTTCTTACAGCAGCTACTCACTTTAATTGGTTCATTCACCAGCTTGACATAAACGATGCATTTCTGCATAATTTCCTTGATGAAGACATTTATCTCAAGCCTCATTTGGGATACATTAAGGCACATCGTGGACAAGTCCGCAAACTAAATAAATCACTCTATGGTTTGAAGCAGGCATCTAGGCAGTGGAACTTAGAGTTTACTAAGTGTCTTTTGGCTTTTGGGTTCACTCAATCTAAGGCAAATGACTGTCTCTTTACTATGGGTTATGGCCCTACATTTGTGGCTCTTCTTGTTTATATAGATGATGTCCTAGTTGTTGGATCAGACATCTCCCTCATCAAGGCTATCAAGTCTCACCTTCATTCCCAGTTTACTATTGTTAACGGGTTTGGAATTATTCCCTATTTAACGGAAGATATTTATATTGGGTTGGAACGCCCTGTCCGTGATTCAGAAACAATCATAGATGGAGAGGATTTGAAAATAACAAGAGATACAAGAATATTCTCTTCCTTTATTCACTGAACTTTTCCTCCTTTTATCTTTGTGTGCTTGTGGCAAGTTGAGTTAAGTTAAGTCTATTGATCACCTCCCTTTATATAGACTTTGATAAGGACAGGTGTCATTGTGCATGTACTTTAGTAAAGACAGGTGTCGCTATACTGATACATGTGTAAAAATTAGAATAAGGTTTATCTCTTAATCTACTAGATGCTGACTAGATCAATTTTTATGTCCTCCGATGGCTCCGAGGACCTCCAATGAATGATTGTTTTGGGGACGCTACTCTTCCGAGGGCTATGCTTTTGTTGATACATAATGAGAATGCTTGTACAGGGGTATCATGCTTTTAGCATAAGTGTATTCGGGAATAGGGACAGCTGCATATGCCTTCCGAGGGGTTTTATTTCTCCTTTTTGACTCGGGCCCGTTCTTCAGTGATCTGGAGTGATCTCCGGGGGCGTAATTGATCTCCGAGGGCGTAATGTGATCTCCGAGGGCGTGATTTACTCTGCTTGAGATGGTATCTTCTTGTCTAAGTCCTCGGAATATATTGTTTAGGCGCTCTGTTATTCTTTTCCTGGTTTTTCTCTGGGAATAGGTCCTCGGGTGATGGTCCAAGGGCAGTTCACTTTGAGGAGTGTTCAGCAAGGAAGTTTTCTTGTAAGTTCGTGGGACTCGGGGTCCGTTGTGGTCCCTCTTGGCGCATTGGTGGATATCGGAGTCGTGCGGATCCATCGGGGTTTACTCTTTTTCTGATGCCGCATTGATATCTGCCTTTTACTCACCATTTGACTTTCCAAGGTACGCTTATGTTCCTCCCCGTGTGCTTCTTCTTGCCTCCTTATGTCAGTGACCGAGGGAAGGCATCATCCGAGGGGATCTCCTTATTAGGAGTGGGTACATCTCATCGGAAGTACTCGTGACAACTGTATTGTCCATTTACTAATTTCCCGATTAGGACTAACCTTCTTCTTTCCCTTTTATTTATTTTTATGGTTAACACTAGCCCCCCCAAATTTCGATCGCCTTCGTAGAGGCGAGGGAAATTTTATTCATCGTCCTCGATAAGGCGAGGGGTTAGTTCATGTTTTGGTCTTCCATATATTTATTTTTTGATATTTTTTCGAGGGAATATGCATATATATTAATTTCAAAAACGGATTATATAGAACTTACCTTATTACCCCTGGGGGTACTGTCCTCACGCACGCAGAGGTTTAGGAGCATGGGTTGCAAATAGCCGTTGATTGGCTTCAAACTTTAAAATATATGACCGTTGGTAACGGTCAGATATGTAACGGCGTGGTTGGCGGACGCGGGGGATACGTGGAGCTTTAAATATGCTCCACGTATGGAAATTTTGTGACCGTTTGTTATTTTCACTCCTATAAATAGGAGAACTATTCATTCCCTTCTTCATTCTCACCAATTTCTCTTTTAGCAATTCATACGAGCAAAAAGTTTCCTTTCTCTCCACTCTTTTATTTCAATTTTCAGTAAATTTGCAAGCTCTCTATTTCTTTTCAAAAAAAATTCTTCTTTATCACTGCACCGATGGCTTCTTCCACCAACACTGACTCCATTGCCGCCGCTACCTCCTCTGAAGTCACTGCTCCGATTGTCTCTTCTGTAAATGTGAGGAGCATTCCAGTGGGGGGTAGTTACTCGTAAGCGCAAAGGAGAGATTGCTACCGCCGCTGAGGGTGGCGCCACTTCTTCGAAAAAAGCTAGGGTTCCCAAATCGAAGAAGGCGCCTCTTCGGAATTTTGCCAAAGTGGACAAGTATTGGATTTATTCACTTCAACTGGGGCTTTTCAAAAGAATATGGTGTTCCAAATCTCGACGAAGGACGAGATAGCATGTTATCCTCCTCCGGGTATGTTGACGGTTTATTTTGCCCAAGTAAAATATGGGTGGCGTTCAGTCATGCCGCCTTTCTTCTGTGAGGTCTTTAAGGCTTGCAATATCAACCCGAGTCAAATGGTTCTGAATGGGTTTGCCGCTCTCTGCATCTATGTTTTTTGGTGCCAGGTGAATGGGTTGGAGTGTGGGGTAGATCATTTTCTTTCAATTTTTGATGTGGGGGTGTCGCCCGGGGGGTATCCCTTTTACAATGTTCGTCATCGGGACAACTCGGGGGATTCCACGAAGAGGATTCTGGGTGCGGCGATTACTTCACATAGCGTTTGGAAAAATAGATATTTTTTCGTGAAGCCCACTAAAGGTGAATGGGATATGCCCTTCGATTGGAGAGAGGGCACAACTCCCGTGCATACTTTGGATCCGGAGATGGTTTTATCTCCTGTGATTTCTCAGCACAAGTTGATGGAGTCGGAGGATTTTATGATGTTGTTTGAGACGTCCGGACTTCATCATGTGGTTTTTACCGATGATGCTGTGGAAAAGCCTTTGTCCCTGTCTTCCGAGGCGAGGAGTCTTTTTAGTAAGTTTCTTACTCTCTTCTTTTGTTCCCTCTCTGAGTATAGTAGTGAATTGTACTTATATATGTTGACTTTGGGGTGATGCAGAGGAGGTTATGGTAAATTACTATTTGCAATCGAGTCCGAGGGAACCTACTCCGAGTGGTACTTCCGATGTGCCAGAAGAGGGTGATCATGAAGAAGAGGAGGTCAGTGCCCCCGAGGGCGAGCACACAGCTCCGAAGGTGGGAGGAGCTCACGAGGACCATTCTCCTCTGTATACAGATATGATGGGGGTTATCAGAAGTGTTGTTCCCTTACGCCAGGTAGCTCTTTCTTCCTCTTGGGCTTTGGTGCCGGTTTCTAAGTCCGATACAGGAGATTTGCCCGCTTCTGGATCCGATATAGAAAATTCTCCGAGGGTTTCCGAAGAAGGGATGTTTCCGAGGGCGACTGAGGAAGAATCTGTTCAGAAGACTACAGAGGTGATAGACTTGTCTTCTGGTGATCCCTCTCCTGTTTCCACTTATGAAGCTGAGCCTTCGTCCATGGAAGTTTCTGAATATGTCCCTCGAGGTGAGTTATTATGAGTTTTTAACGTAATTTTCCATATCTTCACTGTAGACTTTATTCATGTGCTGATGTTTTCCTTCTTGATGCAGAGACTGTGGACAAAGGCAAGGCTCCGATGGTAGAAGAGCCCTCTCTATATGGTAAGCGTTCGTTACCTGTCCTTCTCTTTTAGTGATAAATTTTTCTAGTTTCATTCTCTTTCTCACCTACAGATATTACCTTTTGTAGAGGAAGATTTATTGGCCCAGTTTAGTGTTCCCGAGCAGGAGGTCTCACGAGGGGGTTCCGAGGATACTCAAAGGGAGTTTGATCCCTCTTCCGAGGACAGAGATGTGAAGGAGGGGATCTTAAATTCGTTGCTGGGGGAGACTGGCCCGTCCATCGTAGCTGGTGGTTCTCGGGCCGTATTTACTAACTCAGAGGTGGTGGCTCCAATACCGGGAACTACTCCTCCGAGGGGCCACATTCCAGTAACTTTCTCTATTCCCGTGACTCTATCTCCGAGAGGTCATACCTTTTAGGCACCCACTCCTCCTGGTGGGCCAGAGAGGCATTTCTCATCTCGGACCGTGGGGGAGGCCTATCAGGACATTATCCAGTTCTTTGCTTCCTCTAGTTCAACACCCACCGAGGGGTATCAATTTCTGTATACCAGTCTTAACTGGTTGGGGCTTATGGTAAGTTTCTTTACACTAGCCTTTTTAGGGTTGTACGATTTATCCGTAATAACTTCTTTTTGTGCTTATTTTTTGCAGATTGGGAAGACTCGGGAAACAGTTACTGCGGTAGAGGAGCGTGGTCTGAAAGACGTGAAGGAGGTGGAAGCTCTCCGAGAGCAATTAGCGCCTCTTTTATCCAAGAATAAGGAGAGTCGGATGAGAGAAGAGGTGCTCCTTACAAAAATTTCCAACTACGAGTTCACGATGCAAGAAGCGGAGAAGACCAACGAGGGCCTGCAACATAGGTTGAACTTGGCGGAGTCTGCTTGTAAGAAGATAGAGGTCTCCGAGAAGGCTGCGATGGCTAAGATAGCCCTTTTGGAGAAGGAAAAAAGGGGAGTCCGAGGGGGTTCTTAATGCTCGGATCGCTGCTCTTGAGAAAGAGATAGCGGCCGGTTCGGAGAGGGAGAGGGGCCTTCAAGAGACATTGGGTCAAGTCACCGATAGAGCTGAGTCAGCCGAGGGAAAGTTGGCAAACTTCCTTTCTCCCGAGGAGGTGCAGGCTAAGAGTACAGTAGTTCAATTTGCTCAACGAGAAATCTCTAGGCAGCACTCGAGAGTCTCCGATACACCTTCTCAGGAGCTTTTAACAGGCCATCTTTTGTGGGGCTATTTGGAATGTGCTAGGCTGGCCAAGTCTTTGTTAAGGCCGGATGTGGACTTTTCCAAATCTTTTGACTTTCGCAAGTTGAAGAAGCCAACTCCCGATGACTGTCATTACTTTGTGGGGAGATTTGGGGGCTTACTATCCCCTAGGGATTCTCGTGTACCTTCTCCGATGCGCTCCGCCAGTAGTCCGAGTCCGAGGGCTAGCGGTTCCGGGGGGTATTTTCCCCAATTTCTCGCCTTGCTTCGCTGGGTACTTCTGCTGAGGAGACAACTCCTTCACACCCTTCTACCACGGGGGCATAATCTATTCCTTGTAGTTTTTTATTTCTTGCTTTTAATAAATGTCCTTTGTACGTATCACCCTTTCCGAAGGCTCTTCGGCTTTTGAATAAATAGACATTTATTCCACCTTTCATTTCCCTAACTTTTGTCTTTATTGTTAAAATTTAATTAAGGAGGATAATGATAAACCACTTAAGATTGATGACTAAGTTTATCTCCTAAGTAGGAGGTGTTGTTTTGCATGGCAATGTAAGATACGTGTCACTTTTAATTAAGAAAGTTTCTCGACACGTGTCCCTTACTTTATGTAACACGGATCTAATATTATTTTTCTAATCAAGGGGTGAAGAATATATATGCACTTAGGCCCTTCATCAGTTATGTTTACCCACTAACTTCACAATCATAACTAGTTCTTGATCTCCTTATCTTTTCAATTTTGCCAATAATTGTAAGCACGATGATAATACTTACCTGAAAAGATGATGCCTCCTTACTATAGGAGAAGTGGTTCACTTTCATCTTGTGGTTCTTCTCGAGACACTGCTCGGAGTCCTTCTGGACCATCAAGGGCTCCTCCTATTCTCTGTGAGAGTTCCTCTCCGAGGGATAATTTGTCTGGAAATCAGGCGACACTTGGCGCGAGTTCCTCTTTGGGAGTAGCTCGTAGGCTTTCATCTACAAATTCTCGTAGATTAAATCATATTAGGGAGATATTCATGGGTAGGGAGCCATATCCTTTGGCGGATGAGTCTTCGGAATTTGATTTGATTCCTCTTAATCCGTCCAGATTGATAGGTAGAGGACGTGTGGGATCCACTACGAGTACGGAGTGCGAAAACTCAGTAAGGTCTCTTTTTACTAGGTATAACCTAGATTTTGAAGAATATGACGTGATAGTGCCTTCCTCGAGTCAGAGAGCTTATGCGCCTCCCTCGGGTTATCTGACTGTCTACAACGAACAAATGCGTTGCGGGTTACGAATGTTTTTCCACCCTTTTTTCCAAATACTCTTTCGGTATTGGCAGGTATGTCCGAGTCAGCTAACACCATGTTCATATAGTCATCTAGTGGGGTATGTCATGCGTTGTGAGCTTTTAAACCTTCCTATGTCCCCTTATCGGGTGGGAACAATATTTGCCCTTCGACCCTGTTCAGAGGGGACTCCCTTTTTTAGCCTGGCCTATCGGGACAAGGAAGATACCTTCACTCGTGTATCCAGTATCCACTCTTGTAGAGGGGATTGGAGGTGGAGATTTTTCTTTGTCCGTCTGAGAGGTCAATCAGCCAGGTCATGGGGAGTGCTTATCCGATGGGGTCTAGGATATATTGCTCCCAACGCCGAAACACAAGGTCACGAGAGGGAGGTATTGCTTCACTCAGGACTTTTTTCTGGTTCCTATGACATATCCGAGCTGCTGGATTTCCCCAAGGCCCTGATTTTAGCGGGTTTACAAGAGGGGGTGGAGGGGTGTACCCCCGCATATTGTCCTCTTCACAGTAACTTTTATTTCCGTAAGTTTTACTGATCACCCTTTACCTGTTCAACTTGTAAATTCTCTAGGTGTCCTCGGACTTTTTGCACACTGATGTTTTTTGCAGGCGCAGAGATGGGAGTGTTTTCCCTCGGGTCTTCTATTGATGTTTTTCTGGGGCGGGCGTTGCATTGTAGTCCAGGACTGCTGGAAGTTGGTGGTTCTGATCCACTCGTAAGGGAGGCGATGGTTGATATTTCTTCGGAGGAGGATGGCTGGAGGCATCGCCTATAGCAGCCCCCCCCAGTAAGCTTTATAATTCCTCTCAGAGTGTCGGATCCGATAGCGGTTTCCTCCCAACGGACTTTCACATGACTCCAGTGGTATCACAACCTTTTCCTCGTAATTCTGTCGTAGTGAATGTATTAGATGAGTATCTTCTCTCCCCCGTTACGGAGGACTTGCAACCCTTTGAGGGGGTCCCTGATCGTGTTCCTGCACCGCTGCCCGAGGGGAATCCTTCCCTCGGGAGATATTTTCCCCCCGGGGATAATCAGGATGTTTCTCCTCTCGGATCAGCAGTGGGATTTTGTCGAAACTTTCTCAGTGGTTTATTGAATGTGACGGATTGCGGGTTGATGAAAACCCTTCCGGTATCCGTTCTCCAGGACTTAGCTTGTAAAGACCTGTGTGAGGTATTTTATTTATTTTATCTATTTTATTTACTACTAACCTGTCGCCAATGTCTGATGTAATTTGCTTTGTTCTTGAGCAGATTTATATGGTACTAGATGCCCTCGGATCTTACGAAAGCTCTTCTTCTGATCCTGGTTTGGTATATCGTCGTCGGGACGAGTTAGAGCAAGGTCTCTTAGAGGCTCAAGCGGAGATAACTCAATTGAAGGAAGTTCACGAGTCCACTCAGGAGATCCACAATAATGCGTTACAATCCGAGAGGGATAAAGCGTGGGACTTGGAACACCGACTGGTGCTCGAGAGAGCTCGTGTATTGAATTTAGAGAAGAGAATAGAGGAGTTACGTGACCAAATGCGATCCTCGGAAGAGCAACTGACGCAGGCCATGAAGGAAAGAGATGCCCTAAATTAACAAATACTAGGGGCAACTCACACCCAGGGAGTGGCGTTGGTTATGGCTCGTGTCCAAGCAGTGTTGGAAGTAGTGGGCCCATCTAGCCTTCGTGAGTCTCTCCAGGGTGAGATGCGTGATTTGGTTCATATAGGCTATCGGTTGTGCCAAGATGCTGTACAAGCTTTGCCAGAGTTTCCCCCAGGCTTGCTCATTCCGGAACTTAACATTCGCCAGATTTTCGAGGAGTTTCCTTCCTCCCCCATTAGGGATTCTTCAGTTCCGATTGTGTTTGTTGATGATCCGGTTTCCCTTTTTGAGGAGCAGCATCGACGACTTATTCGAGAAGGAAAACGCCCTATAGGAGGGGCTTAACTTGTAGAAGGATATTATGTAGTTTAGTTCATAATACGAGGGGCTTTTTTGTTGGGTTGCTAAGATGACTCATATGTAGAGTTATCCTTTTGTCAAGCAACTTTATTTTCTTTTGTAATGGAACCCTTCGTATATGAATAACTTTTCTTATTCATGCATGACTGTTACATTAAGCATAATACTTTCTAAGGTTGATTGAATTCCAGGTATTACAAAGCACTACTCCCTCGGAATCGGCAAGACGATAGGTTGCTGGCCCCATAATTTCTGCTATCTTATAGGGTCCTTCCCATCGTGGATCAAGCTTGCCTACATTCTTGGAAGCCCCTACTCGTTTCATCACTAGATCTCCAACTTGAAAAGTTCGGGGCTTTACCTTGGCATTGTAGTATCGTGACATCCGAGTCTTGTATTCTTCCACTCGGAGGGCTACTCGGGTTCTCTTTTCTTCGAGTAGATCAAGGGCGAGGGCTAGATTTGAGCTGTTGGTTACTTCCTCGTATTCCCTGACTCGCCAACTTTCTATGGAGACCACCGAGGGCAAGACAGCTTCACATCCGTAGGATAGACTGAAAGGAGTTTCGCCCGTAGCTAGGGGTTCCGCTTCCACCCATTTGGTGAAGTAGTCAACGGCTACTAGTAGAAATTTCTTTTGACCAGAGTCAGGAATGAGAGGTCCAAGTATGTCAATGCCCCATTTGGAAAACGGGCAAGGGGTTAGATGGGGTTCCCACGGGGCCGCGGGTTGATGAATCCGAGGGGCGTAAGCTTGGCACAGTTTACACTTTTCGGCATGGCTTTTACTGTCTTTAGCCATCGTGGGCCAGTAGTAACCTTGTCGAATCAAGCGTCCGACCATGCTTTCGCCGCTAGTATGGCTCCCACATGTCCCCTCGTGAGTTTCCGCTAAAGCCAGTTGGGCTTCTTCTTCATTAAGGCATCGAGCATGGGGACACGAATACGTCCTTCGGAAAAGTATTCCATCTTTGAGGAAGTACCGAATGGTTTTTCTGGTCATCATCCGCTGGATACTCTTGTCCGAGGAGTATCCCTCGAGATCCTGTAAATAGGCCTTGATAGGAGTCACCCAACTAGATGAGGGATCTGAGATGGTATTTACCTCTTTGCCTTCACTTTTTTCAGACTCGTTGACATGAAGTAGAGTAATTCTCCGAGTGTGTATGGCGGCTGTTTGAGTGGCCATTTTGGATAAGGCGTCCGCCTCTTGGTTTTCCTTTCGGGGAATTTGAACTATATCATATTCCTCGAACCATTCGAACCTTTGACGGACAACTCGGAGGTACTCTTGCATTCTTTCTTCTTTTGCTTCATATGATCCTTTGACTTGTTGGACAATCAATTGAGAATCACTATGGAGGAGTATTCTCTTCATTCCTCCTTCATTTGCTAGTCTCATACCAATAAGGAGAGCTTCATACTCAGCTTCATTGTTAGAGAGGGGGTAATCTATTCTGATTGCAAAATGGAGCCTTTCATCCTCCCCTTCTTGATTTATAAAAACTATTCCTGCCCCCCGTGCGTGCTCACCGAGGACCCATCTACATAAGCGTACCACAATGGTTCTTTCCCCTCGGATCCGATGCCCGTAAGTTCCATTACAAAGTCCGCCAGGACTTGTGCCTTGATGGAGGGTCTCGGGGCGTAAGAAATGTCATACTCGGTGAGTTCTACGGCCCATTTTATTATCCTCCCTGGTCTCGGCTCCGTGGAGGGTTTTGCTGACGTAATATACCGGACGATGTTCTCCATCTTGTTCTTTGACTAAAACGGCGCTAATAGCCTCTTCTCCGACCGACAGGTATAGAAATAACTCTTCTTGAGGTAAAGGTTTTACCAGCAAAGGTGGTTTCAACATGTACCTTTTTAGTTCTCCGAGGGCTTCCTCGCACTGGGGGGTCCATTGAAATTCCTTGACATTTCGAAGTATCTTAAAGAAGGGAAGCCCTTTTTCTGCTGACTTGGAGACGAACCGACTCACCGAGGCCATTCTACCAGTCAGCTTTTGAACGTCTTTCACCGTCTTTGGGGTGGGTAATCCCGTGATGGCCTCCGCTTTCTCGGGATTTACTTCTATTCCCTTCTTCGTAACCATAAACCCCAAAAATTTTCCTCCTCGGATACCAAAAGAGCATTTCCTAGGGTTAACTTTCATGCCAAAGTTATTCATAATGACCAACGCTTTCCGTAGGTCCTCGGGATGTTCATCGGTAGTGTTACATTTGACTACCGTGTCGTCCACGTAAACTTCTACTGACTTTCCAATAAGTCCTGCGAACATAAGACTTACTAACCTTTGGTAGGTAGCCCCAACATTTTTTAGCCCAAAGGGCATGACTAGGTAACAGAATGTGCTTGCATCCGTAATGAAGCTAGTTTTATCCTGATCTACTGCCGCTATTGGGATTTGGTTGTATCCCTGGTCTCCATCTAGGGTTCACAGTAGTGCACACCCAGCAGTGGAATCAACTAACTGATCTATGCTCGGTAAGGGATAACAATCTTTTGGACATGCTTCATTGAGGTTAGTAAAGTCAACACACATCCGCCATCTCCCTCCGTGCTTGGGGACTAATACGACATTAGCTAACCACTCGGGATAGATAACTTCCCGAATTTGCTTCAAGTTGAGAAGGCGTTGTATTTCCGAGCGAATGATTTTACTACGTTTGGGTCCCATTTTTCTTTTCTTCTGTTGGACAGGTTTAGCTTCGGGCTTCATATTAAGAAAGTGCTGACATACCTTGTTGCTGATTCTCCCGGGCGGTCCTCCTTCCCATGCAAAGAGGTGATGGAATTGCTTGAGGAGGGAAATCAGTTGACCCTCTATCGCTGATGTCATGTGGGTACCCACCTTGATCACCTTCTCAGGGCTTCCTTCCACCAATTCTACCATCTTTAATTCTTGCACAGGTTGGACTCGTGTTTCCTCGGTCTTGCGCTTTTTATTGTTTCCGAGGGAAGGTTCGTCTTCTTCCGAGGGGATGGCATTCATGCAACATTCTCTGGCTTTAGATTGACTTTCTCGGACCTCTCCGATTCCCAAGGAGGTGGGGAATTTCACTTTAAGATGCAAGGTGGAAGGGATAGCTTCAAAGGCTCGAATGGATGGTCTCCCACAAATGGCATTATATGTCCGTGAAGAAGCTTCCACTACCCAGAATTTGATGGGTTCCGTTCTCTGAAGGGCTCCCTTTCCCCATGACATTGGAAGAGTCACAGTTCCGAGGGTATGAAAAGTTTCCCCAGAGAATCCTACCAAGGGGACTTCAGCGGTTTCCAATTTTTCTTGTTTCAGCCCCATAGGAAGATAAGTAGGCAAGAAGAGTACGTCCACAGAGCTACCTGTGTCTATGAGGATCCGTTGGATTTCATACCCATAGATGACGACCGAAATAACTAACGGGTCTTCGTGGGGGTATATTATACATATAAGGTCTTCGGGTCCAAAGGTAATGCTAGGCAGCTTTGACTCTTGGACCGAGCAGACTTGGAATCCTTGCTCTGCTCGTCTGGCTTCTTTCAAGTATTTCTTCTTTTTACTTTGGGGCGTCATTGAAATTTCACCTCCTTCAATCATATTGATGGTTCGCCCTGACGGGGGATTATTTTTATAAGAGTCAGGTGGAGGAGGCAAACTCCGATACCCCATGGTCCGTTCTCGGGAGTTTTGTCGACGGTCTTTGGTCCTCTCTTGGGGTCGTAGGCGTCCAACTGTCCTTTCTCGTGACCTCCGACTGGGTGTCCTTTCTCGTGACCTCCGACTGGGCGTCCTTTCCTCTTCTTCTTCCTCTTCTTCTCGTCGTGACCTCTTCTATACGTTTGTCTTGGGCTCCCCGAGATTATTTTCCTTGAGGTAATTCTTCAAGTATCCTATTTCTAGGAGACGAAGTACTTCTCTACGAAGGGTGGTACATTCTTCAGTGGTGTGTCCGTATGTTTTGTGGTATTTGCAATATTTCCCTGTGTTCTTATCTCGGTTAGGAAATTTAACTGGTACGGGCCAGTGCAACTCGTTGTTGCCTCTCATTATATTGAGCACTTTCGGGGGAGTGATAGTCATGGGAGGTAAGGGCACGGGTCGGAGGAATTTCTTAACCACCCCGCCCTCATCTTTACGCAGATGAGGTTTTCCCTCTTTACCCTTTGCCTTAGTCTTTGCTTCTCTCTCTACGCGCTCTAGGTGTTCGTTATCCTTCTGCTCCATTTGCTTCTTCGTTCCTTCCGCCTCTTCCATCAGAATATGGACTTCCGCCTTTTGCATAAGTTCATTCATGTCCGTGACACGATTGCCCATAAGGTATCTGAAGAATTCCCCCGTTCGAAGTCCTTGAGTCAATATGTCCGACATGATGGTCGTGCTAACGTTGGGAACATCTAGTGCTTCGTCCGTGAAGCGCTTTATATACCCTCGTAGGGGTTCATCCTTTTTCTGTTTAATAGTGAAAAGATGTGTGGCGGACTTGGGGTACCTTCGATTACAAGCAAACTGTCGTACAAACAAATGAGCTAATCGGTCAAAGCTCGTAATGGAACTCGGTGGAAGGTGAGTGAGCCACGCCTGAGCCCGCCCTCCGAGGGTAACAGGAAACACGCGGCATAACACATGGTCAGGGGCGGAAGATAGGTCCATTCCGACCAGATATTGATGGATATGGTCCTGCGGATCCCTCCCATCAGCTTCTCCGGTATATAGCGGGATATTGATGGGTCGCATCCCCGGGGGGATAGAGGCTAAAGCAATTTCGGGAATGAAATGAGAGGTCTTGAATGTGGGATCCTCCTCAGGGGCCATGGTTTTCTTGAGATCGCCCAATTCTTTTCGTAAGTCATCCATCATTCCCCATAAGGAGTGTTCAACATCTCCACGATACTCCGATGGGTGGGAAATTTCCCCCCGACCCCTCTCTGGGGTCCTTTCAGGATAAGCATACCTTCGGGGCGTTTGTCGGGGTTCCTGATGCCAAGGGATTGAGTTTGGGTTCCGCACCGCCTGGGGTGTCTCTCTTTCAGAAGGGAAATTTATGTCCTCGGAGGATATAGAGGACATGTTTCCGAGATATTCCCCCCTCCGGGGTGCCCATGTAGCATCTACAAGTCTTTCATAGACAGATCGGGGAATATTACTAAAATCTCTCGTACCTGATTCATAATTGGACAGAGTTTCTTCCGAGTCGCTGTAATGAATTGGAAGGTTTTCACTTTCGAAGAGATCATCCATCCTAGTCGATGTTTGCTGAATTCTCTCGAGGACAGATATTATGGCGTTCCCACAGACGGCGCCACTTTGTTAACGGGTTTGGAATTATTCCCTATTTAACGGAAGATATTTATATTGGGTTGGAACGCCTTGTCCGTGATTCAGAAACAATCATAGATGGAGAGGATTTGAAAATAACAAGAGATACAAGAATATTCCCTTCCTTTATTCACTGAACTTTTCCTCCTTTTATCTTTGTGTGCTTGTGGCAAGTTGAGTTAAGTTAAGTCTATTGATCACCTCCCTTTATATAGACTTTGATAAGGGCATGTGTCATTGTGCATGTACTTTAGTAAAGACAGGTGTCGCTATAATGATACAAGTGTAAAAATTAGGATAAGGTTTATCTCTTAATCTACTAGATGCTGACTAGATGAATTTTTATGTCCTCCGATGGCTCCGAGGACCTCCAATGAATGATTGTTTTGGGGACGCTACTCTTCCGAGGGCTATGCTTTTGTTGATACATAATGAGAATGCTCGTACAGGGGTATCATGCTTTTAGCATAAGTGTATTCGGGAGTAGGGAGAGCTGCATATGCCTTCCGAGGGGTTTTATTTCTCCATTTTGACTCGGGTCCGTTCTTCAGTGATCTGGAGTGATCTCTGGGGGCGTAATGTGATCTCCGAGGGCGTAATGTGATCTCCGAGGGCGTAATGTGATCTCCGATGGCGTGATTTACTCTGCTTGAGACAGTTCTTCTTGTCTAAGTCCTCGGAATATATTGTTTAGGCGCTCTGTTATTCTTTTCCTGGTTTTTCTCTGGGAATAGGTCCTCGGGTGATGGTCCGAGGGCAGTTCACTTTGAGGAGTGTTCAGCAAGGAAGTTTTCTTGTAAGTTCGTGGGACTCGGGGTCCGTTGTGGTCCCTCTTGGCGCATTGGTGGATATCGGAGTCGTGCGGATCCATCGGGGTTTACTCTTTTTCCGATGCCGCATTGATATCTGCCTTTTACTCACCATTTGACTTTCCAAGGGACGCTTATGTTCCTCCCCGTGTGCTTCTTCTTGCCTCCTTATGTCAGTGACCGAGGGAAGGCATCATCTGAGGGGATCTCCTTATTAGGAGTGGGTACATCTCATCGGAAGTACTCGTGACAACTGTATTGTCCATTTACTAATTTCCCGATTAGGATTAACCTTCTTCTTTTCCTTTTATTTATTTTTATGGTTAACACTAGCCCCCCCAAATTTCGATCGCCTTCGTAGAGGCGAGGGAAATTTTATTCATCGTCCTCGGTGAGGCGAGGGGTTAGTTCATGTTTTGGTCTTCCATATATTTATTTTTTGATATTTTTCCGAGGGAATATGCATATATATTAATTTCAAAAACGAATTATATAGAACTTACCTTATTACCCCTGGGGGTACTGTCCTCACGCACGCAGAGGTTTCGGAGCATGGGTTGCAAATAGCCGTTGATTGGCTTCAAACTTCAAAATATCTGACCGTTGGTAACTGTCAGATATGTAACGGCGTGGCTGGCGGACGCGGGGGATACGTGGAGCTTTAAATATGCTCCACGTATGGAAATTTTGTGACAATTTGTTATTTTCACTCCGTTATCTTTTGCCCGTTATCTTTTGCCAACTTTAATTTTTGCCCTTTATCTTTTTAAGCTGCCGAAAATACCCATTATCTTTGGCAAAAATGCCATATTCATTGTCCATTGCCATTTGTCTGTCATTCAATCTCGTCATGCGTGGCTACCATGTCATCATTTTTTTCATTTTTATATTTTTATATAATTAACTATATTATAAAATAAAAAAACATATATTAAAAAACAAAATATTATAATTTTGATTTAAAAATATTTACTTTTAATAACTAATAAAAATTTTAAAAAAACAGAAAAAAAAATAGCACCCCCCCCTATTTATATTTTAGTGTTATATATAATTCTAAATTTTAAAAAATTAGTTTTTAATAACTTATAAATTAAAAAAAAACATATATTAAAAAACTTTTTAAAAATAGAAAAATGAAAAAAAAAATGAAAAACAAAAAAGGAATCCCACTACCACCACACCGTCACGCCCCCCTCCCCCCCCCCCCCCCCCAACCTCGCCCACCACCACCACCCCGTCACTGCCCCCCAACCCTGCCCGCCACCACCACCCTGTCTCCTGCTCCCTCTCCTTTCTTCGTCCACCACCACCCCGTCTCCGTCTCCGTTGCCGTTGGTTGCCGTCGTTTTGCGCCGCCGTTGCCGTCGACTTTTTTTATCGATTTGGTGATGGGTTTTGGGGGATTGGGTGATGGAGGTGCAGGTGATGGCGCCGTTTTGGAGATTTGGTGATGGCAGTGGAGGTGAAGGTGGTGGTGGGTTATGGGGCGGAGGAAGGGGGGGGGGGGGTTGAGGAAGACGACCCTTTTTTTCTTTTTCTTTTTTTTGCATTTTTCTTTTTTAAAAGTTTTTTAATTCTTAAAAAATTAAGTAATTGAAATTAGATTTAAATATAAAGTTTTTATAATTTAAATGAATAAAGTTTATTATATTAAAAGAATATATTATAGAGTAAGTTTTTAAAAATTTAAATAATAAAGTTAATTATAAAGATTTAACTTTTTCTATTTTTCTGTTTTTTTTCAATAAATTAGTTATGATAAATTTTAAATTTTAAAATATAATTATAAATGAGTTTTTATAATTTATATAACAAAGATAATTAATAATTACACATTTTATGACATAACAGCCACATTTTGGCCACATATACCAATATTTGGAGAAATTATTTAGTGCATCCGCTGCACCACGTCATCAATGGTGATGTGGTGCAGCAATCTCGTAATTTTTTTACAAGTGGAATTAAAAATTCCTCGTCAGCCACTATCTCTCCACATCTTTCTCGCTGTTTTCTTTCTTTCACAAATCTAACCTAATTTACTTTTTTCTCTTCATGCCTTGAATTTAAATTTTACTTCTGTTAGATCATTTTTCTTCTTTTTGATAATTCTCTTAGATCCCTATCTCCATTAAACACAAATTATGATAAAGAAATAGTATGTACTGATGTAAAGATGGATGTAGTCCTCTGCCACGATGCAAGATACCATATTTCTCAAGTTTGCTGCAAATATTAAAAGTAATCGGGATTTGGGAACACGCAATAAAAGTAGAAAAGAGTGAATCTTATTCATAACACATAAGGGGGAGTGAAACATAACAAATTAAAACAGCAAAACAAACAGTAAATTATAGATAGGGGGAGTTCGTTAACGAATTTTGAATTACATGAGATGGGATGATGTTGATCTACACTTAGCAGTGATTTGAAAGTGGGTCAAGCAAGATAAAGAGAGAGAAATTAATTTTGTGTAGAATTCTGTGCGTGTGTGTGAGAGAGAGAGAGAAGCGAATTGCAGAGAAGAAGACGATGAGTCAAATTTTTTATTCCACGTGTCTGTATTTGAGTGGGCTGTTGGACCACATCACCATCGATGACGTGATGTAGCGGATGCACTAAATAATTTCTGCAATATTTGATGACATAGTTGTCACTAGGCGCCAAACAGTGAATCGAGCATTTTTGGCAAAAATAGTGGGCATTTTTGGCAGCTTAAAAAGATAAAGGGCAAAAATTAAAGTTGGCAAAAGATAACGAGCATTTTTGACATTTCTGCCTTGTTTCAAATCAGGCTTTCTCCTCCCTCAATTCTGTCCTAGTGGTCAACAAGCGGCTGATATATTCACCAAATCTCTTGTTGGTCCTGCTTTAAGGCAATGGATTTCCAAGCTAAACCTTCGAGATCCTTACTCATGTTCAGCTTGAAGGGTGGCTATTGGATAATATTAGATAATTTTAGTTTCTGTATATACCATTCTGTAAATAGTTATTAGTTCAGGTAACTTTCTATAAATAGCTTAGTTAGTTAGTTGATGAGTTGGCAAGCTTAACAAACTAATCTGTATTTATATTTTATACTCATAACCGTGGCAGATTTTCACATTTCATTTCTTTCTCTCTCTAACTGTGAACAGAAGGTATCATACATAATAAATACATAATTAGATCACGCAGCAAACTTTTCCTACTTCTTTATAGCTTGTACATTAGATCAATAGTATCCACAAGAATATTTTCAGCACACACGACACGAGTGCAGCAACAGCCAGCTTCAAGTTCAAATGATTGAAATAATTACAATATGGGATGAGATTATTTTAAGAACATCGTTTGACTATCAAGTTCTTAAAGAGATATAAGTACAGCGTCTTTTTGCGGCAAAAGATAACACCAAAATAAAAGAATAGAAGCAAACGCTACAAGAGCTCCATCTCTAGATAGCCCGACCGAAGTACCGAACTCAGTCCATGTCAAAGGCAATTGCACAAGGGTTAATATTTCTTTGAAGTGTTCATTCAGATCATCTAACGATCTGGAGTTATATATATATATATATATATATATATGATGGGTATGATTTACGATTGGCCCAATGCATGTGTTTGGGCCGGCCCATAAGCGCATCGAATATGGGGAATTCGATGCGCGCATCGAATCCACAGTTAGAGGCGTTGTTATTGGGCCAGCCCATAAACGCATCGAATAGTCACCATTCGATGCGCGCATCGAACATGCACGATTCGATACCCATTAGAATATTGGTTTGTGGGTTCCACGGGACGGTTGCTATAAATAGCCTGTCCCCTTGAGCTCAGAGTATATTCTCGGGAAGACAAACACCGCAGTACAGTCAGCATCGAATCTACCCTCATTCGACACGCGTCATATCGAACGACCATTATTCGACACGCGGTTAAGAAGTGACCCTCCGTTCGACACGCAAAGCACGCATCGAATTCGACATACATTGTACGCATCGAATTCGATACCCTTCATATAGACTTTGGATCTGTGATTATTGTTACGTATCGAACGAATTCATTCGACACGTCAGCATTGAATACCTACAATTCGATACGCAACATTAATATTGTAATTTAGTTATTTTACTTTATTAGCTTGTAATAAGTGTTCCGGACCAAGCTAGTCCATTAATAAAGTTGGACAGCATTGTTTTGATCTCGTTTTGTAATCTTTTATTGTGTTCTATTACCGTGACGAAATAAGACTAAAATATTGGCGCCGTCTGTGGGAACACAAATTTTATTAGCTTGTTAGGCAGTATGACTAGAATAACCAAATCCCAGAGTAAAGTTCTAGAAGGAAATACGGGAAAAGAACGACAGGATACACCTGAACGAATCATGCAAGATATCGCGGGACCGTCAACAGTACCAGCAGCAGTACCAACTCCGGCCAGGAAAGAGAACCAAGGACCTCAAGCTGAGGAGATACCCAATAATGAAGCCGATGCAACTGGAGCCTCAACGACTAGTACCTCGATTCCAGATAAATTGAAGAATGAATTATTGGCGATGATAAAAGTCGATGTGGCTGAAGTACTCACTCCAGCACCTCCCGTTATGATACCATCTCCTGTTGGATATCCTGAGACCTTGAGGGAACAAGGTTCTGTTGTCAGAATGCAAAAGGGAAAGGAAAAGGAAAAATTTCAGCAAGACGACCGGAGAAGTAGACATACTTCGGAGGGAACAAAGAGTAAAGGGAAATCCACTCATGAAGAACAAGGAAAGAAGCTAGTATCTGTTGAGATACAATCAAGAAGACATCATGAGAAGAGAGAAAAGGAAAAGGAGGTTGAATGTGTTGATGAACGAAGAAGAAGAGAAGACAGAAGACATTCAGAAAGTCGTGATTCCAGAAGGGAACGGGGTGAGGAAGAAAATCGAAGAGAGGAATCGCGAAGAAGGAAATATAGAGATGACAGAAGACAGTCAGAAGGTCATGATTTGCATGGCGAGCATAACAAAATGGCCAGAAACATTGGAAGACTGGAAAAAGGGAAAGCAACAGCTGAGACCCAAACGGTACGAGAGGACAATTCTGTAAATCAAAGTCCATTTTGTCAAGAGATAGAGTCGGAGATTCTGGGGCAAGGGGATAAGATCCCGGAACTAAAAACATACGATGGAAAATCTGATCCCCGAGATCATCTGTTCCAATTAGATAGGAAGTTGTCCCTTTACGGTTTCAAGGACAATATGCAAGCCAGGATATTTGCAACAACTCTATCAGGAGTGGTTGTTGATTGGTTTAATAGAATTCCTCCTGGACAGATCAAAAGTTACGCCAGTTGAGAAAAATGTTCGAGGATCAATTCTCTAGTCAGTCTATACTGGTTTTGGATCACTCTCATCTCTACACGATGAAACAAGAAGCTAATGAAAGTCTAAAGGACTTTATGAAACGTTTCAATACGGAGCTATTAAGAATTGATAGCCCGACAGGAGAGATGATTGCGAGTATACTCTTTCGAGCAACCACCAACACAATGTTCAGTGGGGACTTACTGAAACGAAAGCCCACCACTATTGAAGAGATCAACAAAACAGCACAAGAGGTGGTTCATTTCGAGGAGATGATGGCGACCAAAGTTCTGATTATTGCGGCTGTGAAAGATAGAGAGAGAGGCAGAGAAGATCATAATCGCAATAATAGCAACAACAGGAACAAAAATTACAGGAGGGATAGTTCACCTAGAAGGTACACGCCGTTGAATGCTAACATCATGGCAGTCTTTGGGGCAGCTAAGAGGAAAGGATGGTTGAAGGATCCCAAACCAATGAGGGAGTCCAAAGCAACGATGTTTTCGAATCAATTCTGCAAATATCATAATCAGAAAGGTCATGAAACTGAGGATTGTATAAATTTGAAGGATGAAATTGAACGGCTAATAAAGGATGGCAAACTCGTGGAGTTTGTTAAAAAGGTACAAGAACAGGAAAACAATTTCAACCGGAAGAGAACTCCATCTCCCAGGAAGGATAAGCAGAGGGTAATTGATGAACCGCAACTTTTCCAATACCCTCAAATCGAAGATGGGAATGCCAGGAAAGGAATGATAAATATGATATCAGGAGGACCTGGGGGAGAAAATTCTACCAATGGCCGGAGAAAGATCACAAGATTGGTTGAATCGGATAATTTTGTCGATATGGCCAGTATACTGAGAATTGAGCAGATGTCGCACGAAGAGATTACTTTCTCTACAACAGATCTAAGAAAGCTAAGTCCACAAGCTATACAGATGTCCAATTTGAATTGCCCTTTGGTGATAACAGTGGATATAGCTAATTATGGAGTCACTAAGATGTTGGTTGACCACGGAAGTTCAGTAAACGTGCTGTTCAATTCTACGTTGATCAAGATGGGCTTGAATAATCAGACGCTAGAATCAGTGAGGACATCTCTTCATGGGTTTGGAGGTCCAGAGATAGTACCGCTCGGAATGCTTAAGCTCCCAACATCATTGGGAGTAGCACCACAAAGAAAGACGCTTATGGAAGATTATGTGATCGTTGACATGCATTTTGCATACAACGGAATCATAGGAAGACCCGTACTCAATGATTTCCGAGCATTACCATCAACTTATCATCAAATGGTGAAATTTCCAACTTCTAGCGGCACAGGCGAGGTCATAGCAGACCATATCGAAGGATGGAAATGCTACGTAACCTCGCTTCGGACTCGGCCACAACAAGAAGAAACAGCGGCAAGGGCATTGGCTCCAAGACATATGGAGCATATCGATTAAAGATTCTGCTTCAATCTACAAGTGTTTTTAGCATTTTGAATATTTTGAACAAGTTTTTATTCGTTCTATCTGCTATAACATGCATGAGGGACAAATATGTATGAACTTAAAACAGGCACCCCAAAACATAAATATGGAGGACAGCGCTGGAAGTCAGGCAAATGAGCAATGACCCAAGCTCAGATATATTAACCTAATCTGATTTGAATTATTCAAGAAGATTACGTCTACTTGATTTAAATGAATTTTATCTACTATGCACAATAAAATTTATGCAGGACCGAAAAACCACGAAGAAAGAAGAACGGATACTCTGTCCAAAGCGGCACGAGAGACCGAAAAACCACGAAGGAAGAAGAATGGAAACTCTGTCCAAAGCGACACGAGAGACCAAAAAACCACAAAGCAAAAAGAACGAAAATTCTATTCAAAGCGACACGAGATACCGATAGAAATTAGAGGCAACAAAAGGGACGGAAACTCTGTCCAAAGTGACACGAGATACCGAAAATCTCTAAAGGAAACAACGGAAACTCTGTCCAAAGTGGCACGAGATACCGAAAATCCCTAAAGAAAACAACGGAGATTCCGTCCAAAGCGACACGAGAACCCAAATAAAGCCAAGGGGAAATAAACGAGACGGATACTGTATTCAATGCTCCAGAGGCAATGAACTGACACTACACATGAAATGGTAAGTGTTATATAAAATTCTATGTTTCAGGAAACATGGACAAACTCTCAAAAGATTAGCAATGATTAAGCAAAAATATAAAAAGAAAAGGAAAATACTACGTCCAAAGCGATGAGTAAAATCTCTTTTCTTAATGGAATAACAATTTTCAAGAAATAACAGAGAATCACCAGGTTGTCAAAATAAAGTAAAGAACTGAAATAAGAAATTGAAATAAAAGACAACAATTATTAGCTTGAAAATTAAGCAACTTGAAATGAATAATTCAAAAACAGAATTCATAATATTGCAACTCTGCTAAAATAAAATTGTTAGCAGGATGATAATTCACCTGCTTGAAATAAACCATGAATCAATTACTGGAATTACCAAATATATTATATGATTATGCGACCTGCCTTCGCAATTCAGGTATCATGCCTCAAATATCCCTCGGAGCACATCTCCAACACATCAAATATTGGAGCAAAGGCAACAGAAGGAATACGAGACCAAGGCAGAGTCTCACAGACTAACTGCTATCGGAACTACTTCAACATTGGGCAAATACTCCGCCCCACCCATACTGCTTTTCCAAGAAATATGAACTCTCGGAAAGAATGAGCTAAAGAAGCAATCTATCAAAGCCCACTGGAGCCATCGGAAACCAACAGAGTCCCAGAACCCTGACAAAAAACCCTTCCTCGCTATACACTCCAAACACGAAAGCTCTCGGAACACTACTCCTTTCGACCAACCCAGAGGTCAGAACTTCACAATGACGCAACAACTACAGAACGACACTCTCCGGGCACTCGGAAAAAGAAAGCACCTACCCACGATAGCTAAAAACCTCTCGGAGATCAACCCATGAACGAACACCCCCTCGGAGAATACCCTGAAGCAAACACTCCAGAATACAAACCTCTCGGAGAAGCACTATCACTAAGAGAACACTCAGACTCGGCCCTCGAGTCACCATCTGAAGCAATGAGCTCTCGGAAGCAAAGAAGACAATCTACCCCTTATCATAAAGAAGACAAAAGCTCTCGGAAGAAGATAAAATGATACAGTCAGCAAGATAGACGTTATCTTATTGGTTAAAAGACCATTGTAACGCGTGTAAAGCACCACCACATGCATAACGACACCTGTAAACACATGCATAGCGACACATGTCCCTAAAAGCTCTATATAAACAAAAGAAGAAGGGAAAGAAAGAGAGGTCGGACAATTGGGAAAAAATACACCTATAGACTCGGATAATACGAGGAAAGACTCGGAAAAGAGAGTGGAATATAGTTAATAAAAGGAAGGAAGGTTCTTGTCAATTTTCCTCTCTTGTTAGCATAGCATTTAGTTTTTGAACCACGGGCAAAGGCGTTCCAACCCAAATAAATAATTCAGTTAATAGGAAATAATTCAAAACCCGTTAACAAAATGGAGCCGTCTGTGGGAACGCCATAAGATTTGTCTTCAAGAGCATTCAAAGGAGACGCGAAGCAGGGAGAATTTACTCTTGTGATCATTAAACTCGGAAAGGTTTGGGGAATTGTCGCCACAGCAATGGAACGATATGCACCAAAGATAAGTATCCTTCTTTCACTTGTTGTAGTACGAGTTAGATTATGGTATCTTCGTAAAGAAACCATAAGATTCTATAATTTGCTATGTAAATACTTGGGGGAAGGAAGGAAGACAGAGCCCAGAAACCTAGGAGAATATTTCCGAGAGCGGTTACTCTAGGAAGCCTCACTCGTACTCTCTAGCCAAAGGCTTTTCGAAAGTCTAAATAAGTAAAAGAGACAGAGATATGAACAATTCTACTAGGAACGTGAAAATACTCACTAAACTCTAAGCATCTATGCATACTTACAACCATTTCCTCGAACGATTGCATTAAGATTGAGCTGCCTAAAGCATACTGTAATAGGCTACGAGGGCGTGCCAGGGGATACTCCTATTTAGGAAAGTATATTCCCCCAAACTTGCACAGCAAATAGACACGCTATGCTAAGAAAGTTGCTTGGCCAGTAAGAATGGGATGCTCTCTCATTTCTGTAAACTCAATCTCAAAGTTCTACGATTAAAGGAAAGGAACCAAGTATCCATAATATGCTGAAAAGTTGTGTGACTATGAACACGGGAAAAAAGCTTTGTTCCAAATGAGAAATGTTTCATTCCAAATAAAACTAAGTACCAGTACATAAAAATATAAAAAGTACAATGATAGAAAAACGAATTAAAAACCCCTAAGGCTGGGGGGGTTGAGCACTCGAAGAATCAGGGGTTGGCTCGGTGGTAGGAGGAGTAGGAGCACCCGCAGGAGAAGGAACACCAGAGGAGGTAGCCTGGACCCCAACTTGGAGAGGGAAGTGCGCTGAGGACCGCGGAAGGATCGCAGTAAAAGGCACCCGATTCGGGGAAGAGGGGGAGGGAGGAAGTCGGGAGCTGCTCTTTTGGAAGAGGTCGTAGGCTTCCTCCAAAGTTGGCCTCTTCATCTCTGCGATATTAATCACCCGCTGGTCTAAGTTACGATCCACCTTCTGTCGTACCTGCCCGAAGCACTGAAGGAATCCCCACATTGCAGATCCTGCTAAATATCCTTGGTGCTTACTAATATACAGCTCCTTCACATAAGCGGTGGCATCCTCTCGAGCCTGCTTAACAGCAACATCCACCCTTTGCTGCACTTCCTCGGGGAGAATACCTCCCGGAGCCTTGGCTCGTGCCAACTCCTCGTTGAGAACATCCACCTGGCCCAGTGCTTGGTATAGATCCCTCTCCAATGTCTTTTTCCTGGCCTCCCAAGCAACCTTCTCTCATTCGAGGGAATTCACCTTGTCCTTCAGCACGACCCCGGAAGCCTCCATCTCCTTTACAGAATAGAGAAGCTGCTTATTCTCCTCCCTCAAATCGTAGTTTTGTTTCGAAATACTGACCCACGCCTCGTTATACTTCCCCATTCTCTCCCGCATATCCTTGTTCTCATCCTCTAGCTTCCGAGACTTCTCTTCCGCCGCACTCGTCAGTTTTTGCAGCTTCTCGACCTCGAGTAACAGAAGAGGAAGCATTTTAGGTGCCTAAGAAAGCAAAACAAAAGAATAAAGATCCCGACGTAGGATCTTAAACGAATTAGATAAATAAAAACTTACCAACATAGCCACGTTGTTGGTACAAGCTCGGACGAATTGCCACCCGTCCGCTGGTAGAGAATTGGCGGCCGACAAGTATCGGGTGACCGTCTCAAGTGCAGCCTGGGCATCTTCCGAGCTGGGCTCCCCCTCTGAAACAGGAGCTTTAGAATAGGAAATAATTCAAAACCCGTTAACAAAAATTATTCAAACACATCAAAGCAACGCAGCGCCGTACAAATAAACTTAATTATAAATAAAAATTGTTCATAACTGGAAATATAAAACAGCCTAAGGGCTGCAGATTCAGGTGTCTTCTTCATCCTCAGATGAGGGATATGGCTCAGGCATATCAAGCGGTGGAGACAGCCCCTCGAGAATAAGATCTTCATTCTCCAGCAGTGAGGCGAACTCATCAGGTTCTGCAGGCTCAGAAGCTTCACGAGGAGGCAGATTTTCTCTATTTGGTCCTAGAGACAGGTCTAACCATTCTGGTTTAAAACCGCCACGAACATATTCAGTGGCGTAAAACTGATGCACAGTTAAAACCTGACCATTCTGAGCTTCGAGCTCGCCTCGACGAGAGCAGATTTCTCGAAAGGTCCTGCTCCGGAGAAATTCTTTAGTTGTCTCTACCTTTTGCTGAGGAGAAACCTATAAGAAAATTATATATTAAAATGATAACAGGTAAGTGGAATGTGAAACGATATGAAAAAGTATATAATCTACCTCCTGGAGGCCGCGCAAATAACCTTTGGCATCGGCGTTATAGGCTTCTTCCCTGGCTGCACCCACTTCCTTTTTAAGATCATTAATTTCTTTATTTAGCTCTTCATTGAGCTTTTGGGCTTTGTTTAGCTCTTCTTTGAGCTTTTCAGCCTCCGCATGTGCCTCTTTAGCTGCCTCCCGATCAGCATGCGCCTTCGCAGCATGGTCGTTGGCCAATTGCAAGGCCTTTTCCTTGGCATCAAGGGCAGCTTCGAGCGCAACGTTGTCCCCACCGCCAGCAGACTCCTGAAACTCCATTAAGGTAGAGAACATGGTGTCCACGTAACCTCCCGCCTAACAGTTAATGCGCAGTTAGTTAAAAATTTATAAAGTCAGTCCAGAGGAGATAAAACTAAAAAAAGAAGACTATTACTGCAGTTAGAAGATGTAGTGTGTTCCGTTCCACCCTTTTTCCTTTCTTCATCGGAGACTGGAAGAGGAACTACAAGTGCCGGCATCAGTGCCCTCAAATGCTCAATGGCTTCGGTCTCTGAGATCTTGTATCCAGTGGCCCGAGCTCGAGGACCTTCGCTAGGCTCAATTCCTACGCTTGGCTCAGTTACGTTGGTCGGAGCGTCAGAAGCACTAGGCTTGCCTGTTCGGCCGGATGATGAGACAGCTCCTCCGACCTGTGACCGGGTCTGAGGAATTTTCCTTTTCTTCCGTTGATTGCCGACTTGAGCATCGTCGCCTGCTCCAACGGCCATATTTTCTTACACCTCAGTACCACCTTATGCATCCTCTGGTTTATCCCCCAACAGGTCCTCAAAAGGATCAACTGGTGGATCCGCAACAGCGGTAGTAGAGGGCTCCGTAATCTTTTTCTTGCCCTTACTCTTTCTCTTTCGAGGAGGAGGGATTTCAGGCACAATGTTTGTCTGAGAGCTTGCCAGATCAGCAGCAGCGGCTCGATTCATTCTTGCGTGACGACTCATGAAGTACTTGGCTGCAAGAATAATAAATCATTAGAATCATAACAAGCATGAACCAGAAATTTTAATAGAGTTACGCTAATTTACCAAGGGTCATATTTCCGTCATATTTAACTGGAGACAATCCAGCTAACGAAAGAACTCGATTTTCAACAAGTTTTCTAACATCGAATTGATGTTCTCTAACTAAGGTAGGGATAAACTCGCAATCCCATGTAGTTATGGCTACTCCGCCGGGAATCATTACCCTTGCCCCGGTGTACCATTCACGGCGATATAGATCGAACTCGCCTTCGTAACTCTCCTCAATGAAAAAGTATCTCCTTTTCCAATCCTTTCCATATCCGGTCGCCCCACCGTTCAAGAACTTTCGGTTCATTTGTGCCTTGATATGGTAGAATCCTTCTTCACGCCTCGCAATCTCGAGTAACGCGTAAAACTCATTGGGACTTTGTGGTTGGCGCAAAGCTTTAAGGATTATGATGAAGACAATCAAATTCCCATAAGAGTTTGGCGTAAGTTGCGCTGGTACGAGGTATATCTTCCTTAGAAGCCATCTTAGCTCGATAGGAATTGGGAAGCGTAGACCATTCAAGAGCTGTCCAACAAACACAGTCATGTGACCGGGCGGTGGGGTACGCATCCTATCATTTGGGCCCGGAAGGACGATTTTATACTTGTAGGGTATATCGAAATTTTTGCGAAGCCCCTTACGACTATGTTAGAGACGAGAGGTATATTGATCATAGGTCATTCGTGGGACCTCAACATGATCATCAAACTCTTTATTAATATAGTCTACGTCCTCTTCACCTTCGCTCGGAGCGCGATTATCCCTATAGGAAGACGCGGACAATTCATCACTATCTACTTCGGGCGCTTTTTCTAAAATTGCAGCAGGGTTATTTTGTGCAGGCGAATCCAACATTTCTATATCTATTGATTCGTGCTCGTTAACTTGAATTGCGCTCGGGCCTGCGAGAGCTTATGTAGTTTTCCCCATATTAATGGAGCTGGAGCTAGAGCCAGTACTCGACTCACTGTCAGAACTGGATTTACTGCTCACCATCTTTCACGAGAATGAACTGAAATAAATTAAAAACGGAGACTGACTAAGAACGCATACGTCACTCTACACTCCCGCACGTCACTCAAACATACATAACATTGAACATGTTAAAAGAAAAAAACCCACCAAAATAAAAACCAATAATTTTACCTTGATTGAATTTCCGGTAAGAGAAGCTTTTGTTTGGTTGTATATATCCTACACAAAATAGTAGCAGATTAGAAATACACATGTGAACGCTTAAAACGAGGAAAAACAACAATCTTAGCGCATCGAATTATATCAATTCGATGCTGCTCGCATCGAATTGCTGACCGTTCGATGCGAGCCGCATCGAATGACGCCAATTCGATGCGTCTCACCTGAAGAGCAAAATCTGTTGGCAGAAGAATGAACTCTTCAGCGCAGGGCCCCCTTATATAGGGGGCACGAGGCCCATCAGGCCCATTTGAGGAACCGCATCGAACATGTATCATTCGATGCGTACTATTTCACGCATCGAATGGTGTACAATTCGATGCGTCAAAATTTATCTTCATAATACTATTATGAACCGCTCCGAACTTACTATGAATAGGAATATCCCAAATCAGTAAATATTCGATGATATGTTCAAAGTTTTGTATGCATACGGTGAAGATCGTTCAGAGCAATCCCAAATATAGTCTTTAAAGTTTGGAAGACGATCTCTACGTTGATATCGTCTCCCAAACTAGGGGGACTATATGATGGGTATGATTTACGATTGGCCCAATGCATGTGTTTGGGCCGGCCCATAAGCGCATCGAATATGGAGAATTCGATGCGCGCATCGAATCCACAGTTAGAGGTGTTGTTATTGGGCCAGCCCATAAACACATCGAATAGTCACCATTCGATGCGTGCATCGAACAGGCACGATTTGATACCCATTAGAATATTGGTTTGTGGGTTCCACGGGACGGTTACTATAAATAGCCTGTCCCCTTGAGCTCAGAGTACATTCTCAGGAAGACAAACGCCGCAGTACAGTCAGCATCGAATCTACCCTCATTCGACACGCATCATATCGAATGACCATTATTCGACACGCAGTTAAGAAGTGACCGTCCGTTCGACACGCAAAGCACGCATCGAATTCGACATACATTGTACGCATCGAATTCGATACCCTTCAGATAGACTTTGGATCTGTGATTACTGTTACGTATCGAACGAATTCATTCGACACGTCAGCATCGAATACCTACAATTCGATACGCAACATTAGTATTGTAATTTAGTTATTTTACTTTATTAGCTTGTAATAAGTGGTCCGAACCAAGCTAGTCCATTAATAAAGTTGGACAGCATTGTTTTGATCTCGTTTTGTAATCTTTTACCGTAGTCTATTACCGTGACGAAATAAGACCAAAATAATATATATATATATATATATATATATATATATATATATATATATTAGTATATCTGCCTTGGCCTTTTTGAGATCCAGAGACATCTTAGCATTGATCCTGGTATTTGCTTCTTGGGTGGTTGATTGATCTCTTGCCATTAGACGTCGGGCGTATGTGTTAAGCTGGGGTGGGGGGTGGGGGGGTGCTATAGTAGTATAGCCCCTCCCCCCCTTTATTTGGAATTTTTTTTAATATATGTAATATAATATATATATATACACAAATATATATATGTATATTTATAAAAGAAATGAGCTGTTCAATTTTATATAGTTAATGGACTGACTTTTACTACTAAAGTAGTTGTGCTTATTTAGTAAATTGACTGGTCCATATAAATATAAATTAACTTATTGTGTTGAATTACATTATTAAAAAAGATTAAGCCTTAAACTGCAATTGGTATGTTAAAACAGAAAAGGCACGGCTGAATTTGTTTAGCTTTTCATCCTCTCTTCAAGTGGAGTCTCTCGACCACACTGCACCTTGTAGAAAAAAAAATCCTTGTAAGTATTGGGAGAAGTTTTCAATTGTCTTTTGAGGTATTATTCTATTTTTAGTACTCTTTTAGCTTTTATTATAGTCTATATTGTTTATTGTTCATGTAGTTTTAAATTGGGTTTTGTATAAATTGATTGGGTAATTTGATAGTTTGAGACAAATAAGGCACAAGACTACAACTTGATCGACAAATTAATTCGTCTTGTTTTAACTCTTCATGTTTCTATCGCAACAACAGAGCGTGCATTTTCAGCGATTAAACATGTTAAATCTGCACATCGGAACAAAATGGAGGAGGAATACTTGTCGAATTCTATGATTCTCTTCATTAAACGAGATTTGGCAAAAGATATTGATTCTGATTCGGTGATTGATGAATTCTACTATATGAGTGATCGTCCTGTACCACTTCAATAGGATTTTTGTTTTGAATATTCAAGGTGCGCTAATTTTAACTTTTATGAAGCGTTTTATCCCTTCTTCTTTTTGGAAATTCTTTGTCGATAAATTATGGGTTTTTTTTCTTTTTTATATTGTCATTCGTGTAGCCCCCAAGTTTAATTCATAGATACGCCACTGATTATGCGTTGAAGCTGAGTGTCAGGATGAACCCAAACAACAAGAATGGGGTTAGTCCAGGTGGCCTCAAACAAAAGAGGAACATCAAGAACAATAATTTTGGAATCATTCGGCAGTTTCCACATTAGGTCTAGCCTAGTTTGTAGGGCTGTGAAGTACCACAATTTGCCGAGTATCCGAATGATGATTGTGTCTTTCCATTGTAATCTCATTCGCTCTCGTAGCTCTTTGGATGTTCGACTTTGTTTGAATGGAATTTTTTCATCCGCATCCCGTACTTCAATGAGCTTTCTTTCTTCGGCTATTTTATCGACGTATATACTCGCATTTTGCGTTTGTTCCTCTGCGCAACCATGTCCGCGTACTTATGAGTATGTGTCCTAAGGTTTCCATTTCCTTGCACGTGGATCGACCATGTTTCTGTGGAACCCTCCATGTGATGTGATCTTTTCTGATTTCGAAAGTGATCTGCAGTAGTTGTCGGAGGTGCTAAGTCTGGTGGCGGCGGTGGGGGCATATTTCGCGTTAGGTCAAAGAACTTCGAACTTCTGCTGTTTCTTTTCAAGTTACTCGTTAGTAAAATTTATCTTTATGGAGATGCATAAGTTCCGCAAACATTTAATTACAAATAAAATAACATAAGCAAAGAAATTACATTATAACTAAAGATAAACATTCAGCAATATATATATCTTTTATTCCACACTCACACCAATCTTATTAAAACCATGAAACAGAAACATGAAATCAAAACAATGAGTATCACCAGAAAAGACTCCTCATGAATCCTATTTCATGGCGATGACCTTCTCCCAAGCCGGCCTCCCCAAGATATCTGCACACCAAGCACTCACATGTGGACGCGAATCAAATAGTTCCTTAGCTTGTGTCCCCATCAAATAGTTCAATGTGGGGAGGTGATGGAGATCCGCTAGGCTGAAACTGTCTCCACCCAAATATTTTGATTCGGACAATCTTACTTCGTACACATCAAGAACCTTGGACAGTTCTGATTCTCGTGCTTTTACAATATCATTGTCTTTTGTCATGCCAAAAAATGGCTTGATGGCGAGCTCCCACGCTAGTTTGGAAGCTGGAGTGTCGTACTTCTGAGCTTCAACCTCAGTCCATACGGATACAATTGCAGATTTCTTTGGATCTTCAAATGTTAATGGTGTTCCCTTGTTGGCGTAAGCCTGCGCGATGTACTGAGTGATTGCACGCGATTCTGCATTACGAACAAGTTATTTACTAAATTAACATATTGAATCTTCTGCTTTCCAGGAAACAATTCACTGGATCTACTTCCCTCAACGTCTAGTTATTCAAATTTTAAGGGTGGCTCTTTAATTACTAGAAGTCCCGAGTGTGCACATGTATTCTATTTTGAACGTTTACAAAGGTTTTTCAGTTTTACATATAGTTAATTGCTCCTAACTGCTTTAAAAACTGACTTTAAAAGAAAAGAATTTCATTATGTTATAGAAATTTATACTTAAGAGTAAAACGCAGGGAAAAAGAGAAATTTGCTAATGCGTCTTTTTGCAAGGTGCCCCATTTCATTGGAAAGAGATAAATTCCCCTCGCCTGAATTTTTTTGGAAGGAGTATATATGCCGTCGAATATGCAATCAAACAGGAAATATTCAATTAAAAGGCGATGAAATGTTGATTAAAGAATAAAGACAAACAAAACAACATTGCTCTGGTATAACAAGTTTATCTTTTTAAAAGAGATCGAACATTTCAACTTGAAATTTGACATGAGGAGTTTGACGTTTTTACCCGATTTTATATTAGTTCTAAACAAGTTCTACATATATATATATATATATATATATATATATATATATATATATATGAAAGCTGTAGTGCTTTTCTAGAACTTGCAATGGATGGGCGACCGACAGTTGAGATTCATTTACAGTTACAACAACCCTCCCTAGAATTTGACTCTGATATCATAGTGATGATTGACTTAAACTAATTAAAAAGCATCTTAAATATATAACAATTAAATATTTCGCAACTAATTAATAGCTTCTATTAAGAAAATGCTTGCAAATTTGAGAAGTGAAGTTACCGAAGAGCCTGACGTCTCCATCTTCAAATACTGGCACTTGACCGAACGGCTGCATCATTCAACGGAAAGCAACATTTAATTTTTACGCACCAATATATTCATGACTATTTTTTATTTTTTTAACCGGGTTAAATAAATATGTCGTTTAGAAATATATGAATGAAACTATGAAAGTATCAAAACATTATAATAAGCTTACATTGAGAGCAAGGTAGGAATCCTTTTTATGCTCACCGGTTCTCAAGTCAACCATAACAAGCTCGAAATCAAGCCCCTTCTCGTTGAGGCATGCGAAGACTCTCCTTGCTGCAGTTGATATCAGGTTACCATAGACCTTGATTGCCATTTCTCTGAGAGAATTAAATGATTTGGAATATAAACTAATTATAGGGAAAAGCTGTGTAATTGAATGGAAGATCATAATCGATATGGCAGGTATTTATAAGAAGAAATTGGCTGACCGATTAACGCATTAAACAATTCATATATAATAATGTTCTTATTGCAAAAACTAAAAAGAGACCAACAAAGAAAGTTGCTTGCAGCCCCAACTGACTAAATCTTTCTGTTTCCAGATCCAAGTGGTCTGATCAATTTAGGAGATTATTATTTTGTACACTACATCAAAAGAAAAAATATATTATTTTGTACACTTGTTAAGGTTGATCTACTTACAAAATTACCGTAATGTTAGAATAATTATTAAAAAGATAACTCTTCCGAATTAGAAAAAAAAAATCATTTTGTTCCATTGAGATTTGAGCAATTGTCGACAACTTTCTAAAATATACCCATATTTGCGTCTTGTTAAACTTTTAAAAAATGCTTTTGATTTAAACAATGATTTGTTCTCAATCTGAACCGGGGGAACATCCGTTCACCGATAGTTTTTTGGAATTGCCCATTGGAGAACGGACAATGACATGCGTGCACACGTCATTTACCTTTTCTTGTGAAACAAACCATGCCGTTACAATTATCGGATCCAATCCAATCATGTAGCAAAATAAATTTAGTTATATTAGTGGAGACTGCAGAGTTTGAATCAAGCCGGAGGAACCTTTCACGTGTTAGAACACTTAGGTGACAGCCCTCAAAATTGGACGGTCATACAGTCCAAGTTATCATCCAATTAAAATTAAGTGCCTTTTCATATTAGTATTCTTCATATGGCCTCTTCGTAATTAATAATTATTAAAAGACCATACTTAATCACTCAAATTATCAAATAAATCTTAATCACATTTTTTCCTTGAAGTATTACTGATATATAATTCATATAATTTAAAGTGATGATATTCTTTTTGAAAAGAAAAAAAACATATCGAAGTACTACTGAATACTAATATTGATATTAAATAATTTTACTTTTATAAATATATATACTTTGTTATCTTAGTTTTGGACTTATGACTTATTTGTTGATACAGGATGATGGTACAAAACTCAAGGAGAACAACATTTTAATCAAGCAAAATTCAAGAAAATTGTCAATACGGTGTTCATAATAATGTGCCACAGTTTACGTACCCACGTAATGGTGCCGATAGTTTTCTAGCTCTTTTAGTAGGAAATATTGATTGATGATATTTAAAATTAAAGTAGGTTTAATTTCTTGATGATCCACTAATATTCATATTTTTGTAGGCGCAAGTGTACCAGTTAAAAGATCTAAAATCATTTCACCGTACAATATATTTTTTCTCTTCAAATTATAATATAGATTCATTTAAAATATATAATACGTGTGATGTGTGTGTGTCTTTGTTTCTTTTAATAATATTTGATGTGTAACATTTCATTTTTGTTAATGTATACATGGCCGTACAACTACAAATATGTGATAACAATACAAATACAAGGTATATTAGCAATCAATTTCTATTGACGGAGTATTATGTAAAGTAAAAGAATAAAAAGTCGCCGATTGCTACTAAGAACCTAACAGAACTTTTCAAAATGTGGATTTTTTTTACAAATGAAAAATAATTTAATTTTGTTGTTCTAAGTTGTTAAGAGGCTTTTTATTTCTTTTTTTAAAAACGATTCATAACATTTTCTATCATACAATAAAATGATTGACATGGAGAAAACTGTCGTAGTTTACACCGACATCGATGTAGGATGGAGATGCCTATCCTTTTTTTTTTACGTCATTCCTGTTTTTCACTTGCTTTTTTTACTTTGTTTCTAATATGGAATGCAATGATGGATGTTTTGATTATGCAATGATTGAATTTATGGTATACTTTGGTTTTTTGTATTAGATCTGACTTGTTAAATAATTAAGAGTGCAGCCAATTATCATTATTACTATTAATCCTTAGTTAACTATATCTTATTTCAAAATCTTGTGGAGTTTTGTTTGTACTGTGAAGAATGTTAGGGTTAAATTGCAAATTAGACAGATATGTATACAGTATATATAACCAGCTTAGCCGGTTGCCCAAATACAATTAAATAATTAGAGCAGGGAAAATGGGACTGTATGTAGACAGTCCCGTCAACAAAGCATTTTCCTAGAAAATACTATTGAAGGGTGCGAAATTATATAACCATCAACCAAAAAAGTGCTGTACAATAAAATAGTCTCCTAGATTTTTATTGCATTAACGAGTTAAGATTTCAGATCTGTAGTTAAATCTCGGTAGTCCCTCACCACATTAGAGAAGTCCAGCTAAATAATCATAAACGTTTTTTGATACTTTTCAGAAAAAGGAAAATACGTCTATGATTCATTTTGATAAGTCAAAAATAAAAAAAACATTTCACAATTTTCTAAAAACCGCAGAAAAATTTTGATCCACGATTACAATGCAAGTCTATTAAGACAAATTTTTGTCCATGATCACAATGCAAGTGTATTAAGATAAGCATGCGCAGGACACATACAATGAAGATGTCAAATTTTACTTATGCATCTTAGAATCGTATAAAAACATATACTAAAACTTTTTGGACTGCTCCGTAGCATCTCCTTCTATCATGGGGTATGTCCCTGCTGTAATTGTGTTTTAAGAAACCTACTGTAGTATTGGGCAAGGCAAAATCCAATTCTGCAAATCAAATTCTACATAGTACATAATAAATAGCATAATCTACTCGTGAATGAGTAAATTAATAATCCGAAAAAAATAAAATTATAGTAGAAGATAAAGGGGCTGTTTGGTTGCAGAGACAGTTATATATGTAGATTAACTATTACTCAGTTAAAATAGTCTTGTATTTCATATGCGTAACAGTAGCGTGTTTGGTTGGAGAGTTAATAAAGTTACTATTTTATCTTAATTTAACAAAACGTGTTTGGTTCATGTTATGTGCAACAGCTATTTCTGGATATTGCATGTAATTACCTTATTGCCCCCATTATATTAAGAAAATATACACCAAAAATATTTTCGAAAAATATCACGTTCACCTCCCAAGCAATATTCACAATTAATTATGTCCTTAACTAATTTGAAGTAAAACATTTTTTTGTAATTACATTTTTTAATTCCATTTTTTTAATTACATTTTTAATTAAATTTTTTTTAATTACATTTTTTAATTACATTTTTTAATTACAATTTTTTAATTACATTTTTTAATTACATTTTTAATTACATTTTTTAATTACATTTTTTTAATTACATTTTTTATTATTTTTTAATTATATTTTTAATTACATTTTTTTATTACATTTTTTAATTATATTTTTTAATTACATTTTTTTAATTATATTTTTTTAATTACATTTTTTTAATTATATTTTTTAATTACATTTTTTTAATTACATTTTTAATTACATTTTTAATTACATTTTTTTAATTATATTTTTTTAATTACATTTTTAATTACATTTTTAAATTACATTTTTAATTACATTTTTTAATTACATTTTTTTAATTACATTTTTTAATTATATTTTTTAATTACATTTTTTTATTACATTTTTTAATTATATTTTTTTAATTACATTTTAATTACATTTTTTAATTATATTTTTTAATTACGTTTTTTTAATTACATTTTTTTAATTACATTTTTAATTACATTTTTTTAATTATATTTTTTAATTACGTTTTTTTAATTACATTTTTTAATTACATTTTTTAATTTCATTTTTTTAATTACATTTTTTAATTACGTTTTTTAATTATATTTTTTTAATTACATTTTTAAATTATGGCTTGTTGCTGCATAAAAAGATTAAAATTGAAGAAATTGGGGTAAATAAGTCATTTCGTCGGGTGAGCTGGATGACTAAAAAGTGAGATAAAATAATAACAGGGGGAGGTAGATATTATTTAAGTTGAGAAAGTGAGTTAAGGAGTGGGCCTCAGCTATTAAATCAAAAAGCCCATTTGCATAATCATACAAACCAAACAAGTTTTTAAGTTATTAAACCTCCTCATCTCACCTCATCACAGCAACCAAACAGCCCCAAACTGTCTTACTAAGCTGTTATAAAGCATAGCTAACAAAAATCTTATTCCGTTCTTGGCAAGCTAAAGGCCTAAGGGAACCCTGCCATCATACAATAAGCCCTCCAAAGCGTAAATCCGTAAACTTCCAATACATTTCAAGCACAACATCAAATCCAATTAAGGAACGCACTTCAGTATATTTACAACAAGAGTTCAAAACACACAGCTACCCCTCCTGTGTGCATTATCCACCAAACAACTCGGCACTCAGCATACCTCGTGGAAGAATATCCACCCTTAAGAAATTGAGAAACACTCTAGTATACTTTCTAAAGAAAAGATAACTACAACCCGCCCATTAATTAAGATACGGTTTCTTGGTTAATAACCCGGTTCTCAATGTCTATCTAATTCATCAGTTTAAGAAGTCCTTCATTGGATCATCCAAATGGACCCTCTTCATTCTGTATGCTTCCATATCCTCAGCAGTGACCTTCAATACACAAAACATGTTCAGTCATTGACAGAAAACCACTTCCAACTTGTCACAAGTAGATAATTAGAGAAAATAAGCATACCTCGTCGTTCCACTTCACATTGTGCTTGCGTTTTCTTTCATCTCTCTCCTCTCTCCTCCTTTCGTCCTCCTAAGACAATCAAGAAGAACAGCTTTTACAAATGCTTGTCCGAAAAATTCACATAATTAAAGATGTAAGAAAAATATAGCTAATTCAAACCATAGTTGAAAAGGTAGTTTTGTAATTAGCAAAGCTACCCCTTACCATTTCCAGAACAATGAAGGCTTAGTACAATTAAAATTACCAGAAAACTTGGTGCGGATATCATTTAGTCATAATGTAGTTAGTGCAAACACACAGAATTAGGACAAGCATCAGTTGAGACCATAAATGGGTGCACAAAAGCAAAACGAAAATCAGAGAAGTGGCACACCTTCAGAAGGGCTTCAGAGAGTCTTTTCTCATCTAAAACTAAATCATCGGGCACTTCAGTTCCCCAAGATGCAAGCCTTTTCTCCTCAGCTGGTGCAGGTGCATCTGGTTTCAAAAAACAATATCAGAGACCTATCTCATAATCATGCGTTGATTTTGCATAACCAACAGGCAAGCCAAAAAAACGACAAACTACAGATGGTGACAGAACATTTCTGACATGACATCTGTTTTTTGACTTATAAAATGGCCCTTTTCAATTGCTTTTTCAGAGCCTATACACTTTCTATTCAGTTCATTTAAGCTTATACCAATGATCTATCGCATAAAATAAAGATGGGTCCTCAATTTCATCCAAGGATTTCTTACTTATTTGTTGTCCCTCTCAGCATGCAAAAATAGCGACTATGCATTGGTAGATCAATGTTTTCGGAATAATTACATCAAAAACAAAAACAATATTTTGTAAATTTTTTTAGTTATCAAACTAAATGACTTGAGGTTTAGCCTTTATCCATACTATGGTTATCATCCATATACCGGGAAACTTCTCACCTTCAGCAGCCTCTTTACGGGCAATATTAGCTCTCATAAGATCTGCAGCGGCTTCTGCAGCTTCGATACCAGCAGCACCAGTACAATAGCTGTTTCTAACAGTCTGTTGACAGCATTTATAACCCCATTGATGTTCTCTCCACCATGAACCCCAAACACTTGTATGGTTGTTGATGTAAACATCTTCTTCATATTTGCTTTTAGGTAGAGCAATCTCCTGCAAAGATAACAAACTCAACAGCTTACACTCCACTCGCAAAGGTTCTGTTAGATATGGCAGTACGATGCATCTAAACATAAGAGCTACAACTACTCGTTTCATATTCAGTCATATGATTATTGTTTTTTCAACCCTCTCGTCAAGAAGTGAAAACTCCACCAACTAGTTACATAAATACAGTCAAATGTTTTCCGAATTCCTTCACAATTATCATCCTCTCTTCCAAATGATACAGAAATATGGTTTTCAGAAAATTATAGCATATTTGTGCAAGATAATAAGCCACCTATATGGAAACCAAAAATTACTGGAAGTTCGACACATTCAGAAATTGTAACCATCAAGTCACAGCATATTTTAAATCAGAAATAGCATCCAAGGAAAGCTGGTAGCATACCACAACACACTGCAACCGATATAAGAGAAGACAACAACTATCAGAAATGTATTGAGTGTACAACAGTTTGGCAGTATTGAAGAAACAGAACTTTTACTTAAGAAAATGTTATGACTTATGCAGCTGAAGAGATCTAACATGATAAAGTCACATAAGATACAACTGAAGTAAGTACACCGCCTAAATGTGACACGCATAACACGTAGTGAAGGACATTTAAAACAAAGGAAAAAGAAGAGAGTTACTCCCTTACCTGGCCTTTTACAATCCTACCAGCACGGTCATATTCAACCTCTTTCTCACTTTGACCTAGAAGAAGTTCACGTGGAAGTACTTCTTCAGCTGCAGCATTGCCATACTTCTCCATGATTGAATCTTTGGTTTGAGACTTTAACTTCTCCTTATTGATTTTAAAATTTCTATAAAGCAATTCAGCTTGTGAAGGAGCGGCTTGCATATGAACATCCTGGCCCTTGTCAAATGCTTCCCAGGCATGAACGTTGAGTTGCTTGAACTCCAAAGCTTGACCACTCACTCTGTGGCGGTTATCTCCCTATATTGACAAATCAAAATGTTTCTATACACACGCCTTAAAAAAGTAAGAAATATCTAATTTTGATAAAAGTTTACTTACAGCATAAAATTTCTCATTTGGATCCATATCTGGCAGAGGGTCCTCACGCATAGAACGGGTTTTGGGGTCATAATGGGCAGAATTAACATCAAGATTAAGAAGATATTTTGCAGTGTCTTCCCGAATACGTAAGTTCCTGGTCAAAAGAAGAAACAGCAGGTGTCCAATTTTATATTACTCCTAAAAGAAGTATAAGGGAGAAATTGAGCAGAGTTGTAACAATTCTGTTAACAAGAATACAGGAGAACCTTTTTCAGTAAGCACACCAACACCGACTGATTCTTAATCAGACACAACAATAAACGAGGAGGAAACATTTATAGCTGCAAACATACCTTACAGTTCCAGTGCTACCACCACCAGTAGTTCGCACACGCTTTTCAACCTTTGCAAAGTCCATTTGCTTGCTTTCATCAACTTTGGCCTCATCAACTTTGAGAGCATCGTCATTATCTTCTTCATCACTGACCACATCTTCATTCTGATTATTATTTTTTTCTTCCAACTTTTTCAGCTGTTGCTCCTTCAAAAATTTGTTTCTTGCTTCATCCCTGGCTTCATACCTCTGAACAACATGTTTATAAGATGCTGCATCGTAACCATTCCAACGATCTCGTTTACCATCGTAGTCAAGCTCAAAAGTTTCTATCTTCTCGTCTGCCGCAATATTTCGGCCAGTCCACTTAGCTCCCAGTTTGCGGGGCCTTTCGACGCATGCTTTCTTATCATGGGTAATAGCTCCACAGCTGTAGAAAGAGCACACAAGTTGATAGCTGTAATCATAAGCCTTAAATAATATATGTCAGGATATCACAACCAAATATAAATTTATATTAATCTTCTCGTTGGTTAAAAAAAGTGAAATACTAATCTTTACAGTTACAACAATGAAATTCACCAAAGTAATATAGTTGGTATAGAACCTCGACCCCCAAAGAGCGGAGACAAATTAAGTTTGTAAGCATTTGTATCGATACAAAAAAAGTGCCCTGGTTCCACTAAAGAAAGAAAGAACCAAAAAATTGCACAGTAAATGGTCCGTCCTTAAGGAAACAAATTAACAGTGTGAACCACACAGATTTTCTATCCACCCACCCAATACAACAGGCTAAAACAAGAGAGTTGAACATACTTTTCACAAGCACCCTTCCGAAACTTGTCAGCATGAAATGTCTTGGCACCTCTGTCGTACCACGACTTGGTATAGTTGGGATCCGACTTCCACTTCCTTTGATGTTTCAAACTCTAAAAAGAAACAAAGTGAGAGTAGAGCTCCATCCAATTTAAACAGATAAATGGGGGCAAAAGCACAATTAATCCAAATGCAACTTACGGGTCTCTCGGCATTCAAATACCAAGGGGCCGAAGACATATACTGCGGAATATGCGGATTGATCTCCTTTCCATCCTCATCCACCTCTGCAGGTGCAAGCCCTGCCTTTCGCGCCTCCTCCAATTCGAGTTGCTTCCTGTGATCCTCTCTCGACTTGAACGCCACTGCAATAATTCCCCAATACAAAAACGAAGGTCACAATCAAAGGTAATGCTAAACGTAACGATTTTAAACAAATAATCAAACTGTAACCAAATTACAATGAAAAACTAACGCGCTCGGGTTAATAACTAACGAAACCATAACATAACTGCCAAATATGCGGATCAATCAGAAAATTTGAAACTACAGCGAGTACATCAACCTACTTCCATCGGAATGGTATATATATATATATATATATATATATATATATATATATATAAACAGTGTAAAAAAATGGATGACGCATTACCTGAAGCAGTAGCCATGGTTGCGTTCACAAATTAGCGATGTAGAGGTGAATTCAGATGATCTCGATGGGGTTGATTCGTAACCCTAGATGTAGGAATACAGGATAAATGAAAATTTTCTCAATTTTAGAGATATAAAGAAAAGGGATAAATGCATTCAACCCCCTTAACTATGCACATTTTTGCGTTTTCGTCCTTAAACTAATTTAATAAGCGTTTTCCCCCCTAAACTATACCAGTTTGTGCGATTTGCCCCCTGACCGGGTTTTCGGCTATTTTTGGCCATTCTTGGCCGGAATTTTTCCCCTTACCCGACACATATGTGTTGTACTAGATGTATTTTAGTAGTTGATGACAAAAAGTAGGCGAAAAAACACCTCGAAGGGGGCAAATCGCACAGACTGGTATAGTTTAGGGGGGGAAAACGCTTATTAAATTAGTTTAAGGACGAAAACGCAAAAATGTGCATAGTTCAGGGGGTTTAATGCATTTATCCCTAAAGAAAAATATATTATCTATTAATAATATAAGCAAAGCGGTCCTTGGTAGTTGTTAGACCAGGAGACCAAAATTCTCCACTCACAAATTTAAAAAAAAAAATAGAAAAAGACCAAAACTACCCACTTTTAGGTAGTTTGCCAAATTTACTCTCCAAGATAAGGTTAACGGGAATTATTATCCAAAAAACTCACGCCACAATTTTCACCACGTAAATTACTTTAACTGAATTAATTGGCGGTTTTATATTTTCAAATTACTCGATTCAAAATTTAGGTAACCACATTAGGCGCTATTATTGGTATTAGATTGGTTATAACTTATATATTGCAAATTGAACTCTTCATTTGTACGAACCTAAAAGATTCATGAGCAGAAACTTCTCTCTCTTAGTTCTTTTGTTTGTTGTGAATAGTCAGCAATAATTATTTCATGTTTTATCTAAATATTCTCATTATATTTCTCCTACTAATAAATATATTGTGCAGATCACAGTTCTAATTAATATTCGTTTCATGCGTATAGGAGGCAACAAGATTTTTAACTGTCAAAGATTTGTCTGATACGTTTAATTTTGTTATTGTACGTAGGTATGATGTTTTTAATAGATTCTGCAAATATTTGCTAATTTGTTCACTTCAACTGTGTTTCCAATTTTATTTCTGGTCTGATTGATTTTTTGTTTTTGTTTGTTGCAGTATTCTGAAATTGCTATTTAAATTAAAGTGGGAGGATGGAAATTTGTTCACGTTCGCAGGAGATGATTTCTATTGATTTTGGTGTTAAATTTGTATCTCTTTGAGATCTTTAATTTTTTTTTTATTGTTATTGATCCGCGTGATTTTGTATTAGATTTTAGTGGTTTAATTTCAAATTTATCTTGAACATCTTTATTTTTTTTCCTTTATCTATATTTTTTTCCGAAATTTGTTGGGGGGTTTTTATTTCTGTGAATTCTTATCTAATTCCAATTTTATCACTCTTTAAATTTTGCAAAAAGTTGAAACGTGTGTGCGGGAGAGATAATTAGAAATGTAGCTTCAGATTTTGAAGGATCGACCAAAAATATATCGAGCCATTTAGATTATTTACTTTTATTCTTTATTCCCAATTTATTTTACTTTATTTTCTATTTTGATTAGGATTTTAATTTGATTTCATGTTCTTGATATTGAGTTGTTGGTTTTGGTGGTTTTTATTCAATCAACTTGCAGGTGGAGGTATTATTAAGCATTATCTCGAGATATTCCTATTTATTGGATTATGAATCTAGCTCTCCAACTTCACGTAATCTTCAAGATATTCATGTTTCCTTCTAAAAAAAAAAGAGAAGATATTCCTGTTTCTTTGATGTATCGTGCATGTGATATTTAGTTTAGATTGGATAGATAATGATTTATAGTTTCTCTTATTATGCTTTGTTAATGTAAAGCTGGAATTGAAATGGTGTTCTTATCTATCCAAATTTTCAGTAATCTGATAAATATGTTCTCTTAATTTCATCGTATTACATTAAATTAAGGACAAATACATTAGTAATCCTTTAATCTATTTCCGTTATATATGTTCATGGTTTGTTTCTTAACCATATGTTCTCAAGCATTTTTTTTCCAGTTAAATGATAATTGAGATACTTTGGACGGTTGAATATTCAACACGTTCCATTTATACTAGAGTAAATATTTGTTTATTAGTTTTAAGTATGCCTAAGAAAATATATTTTTCTTTATTGTTATTGATTATGTACAAAAAATAATTTCTTTATTGTTATTGATTATGTATGAAAATTAACGCATTAAAATTATAGTACTCTTTATAATTAAAAAGGCGTTGCACGCGGTCTCCGCGTGCGCCCGGTAGCTAGTAGTTAAATATATATATATATATATATATATATATATATATATATATATTAAATACGTTCAGCCACGTACACCTTAGGATTACTTCTTCTTTTTCTTTGGTAAAAAATAAGAAAGTTACAGGCCCTTAGGCCGCATCTTCATTCAACAAATGACTCAAACTAGGGGAGGGGTGGAAATAAATAAATCTAACTCGTTCCTCTATCGAACACTATTTGCTTTCCAGCTTGTCCAACAGAATTTGTAGTCCCATGGTTTTCGAAGTAAAGGGCGGCACTCCTCGATTTTTTGGGAGAGCTCATGTCTCGGATTTGAACCATCCTTGATTAAATTGAAGGCTTATTCGGAGTTCGTTTCCACCTCGATTCTTTGTATCCTCTTCTCCCAAGCGATCGATAGGCCTAGACGAATAGCTTCGACTTCTGCTTCGTGACAAAGGCCCAAATCCAATTACTCTCATCATCGCGCAAGACTCCTTCTGCCGCTCCGTTATTATTCCGCTCAACAACACTGCCATCCACGTTCAAACGAAACCATCCCGGTTTCGGTTTCCTCCATTTATGAATTCTCGAAGGCTGATTCGGCATGAAGCTCATGAAATCCGCGCACAGCTGTTTGACTTGACAGAAAATCGCGAACGTGCCCGTCTTGTGTTCTTTGAATATGCGGTTATTTCGTGCTTTGCACAAGCACCAAACCGTGGCAGCCGCGATCACATTCCAGAGAGTATTCGGGAGTTTCATGCTTATTTCATTTGTAAATTTTATGTTCTTCTTCAGCCAATGATTCTCATCCATACCAAAGAAATCCGCCCAATCTTCCTTCCTATAGTAAGAATTTCCAGATCTTCTTTGCCGAGGGACAATCCCGAAAAATGTGGATCGGATTTTCAGTCACGTTCGTGCACAAGTCGCACATCTCGTCCTTCATCATTTTTCTCTTCTTCCGCAGTTCATTGGTAGCTATTTTATTTTGACTCGCAAGCCATATAAAATAGCGGATTCGATTACTACATGGAGCTCTCCAAACCCAATCCACATTGATCCTCTCACCTCAATTGTAGAATAACGTTGGAACAAGGATTTATATGCACTTTGACACGTAAATTTCCCATCCACGGTCGGACCCCAAATAATCCTATCCTCCTCGTCCTTGCGTATAATATGCGCTGCCAGGATTTTCGCACGCCACAAATTCGGGATAGACGAATTAATCCTATCCAATTTCCAGTTATCATCTTCATCCCGAACATCCGCCAATTTAATGCCATAATCCTCACGTGCGATGGGCTAACCTCCTCACATATTCTTGATTCGCCCAGCCAATTGTCGAAGAAAAATGATATCTTTTTGCCATTCCCCACTTTCCACCGAAGGAAGGGTTGGATTAACTTCATACAACGAATAATCCCTTTCCAAGTTCCACTATCGGTTGGTCTAACCACATACTCGTTGATGCACTTTATCTTGAGATATTTCGCCTCTACTAACCCCGACCAAAGGCATTTTTCTTTTTGGAGTATTTTCCAACACATCTTAGATAACATGGCTTCATTATTGAAATGTGTCTAACGTAACCCCAATCTTCCCTCATTCTTGCTTTATAACACTCTATTACAGCCCACAAGGTGGATTTTGCGTGCGTTCGGGTCATCAGACCATAGAAAGTCCCTATTCATCTTGTCGGTTTTCTCACAAATCTTTTTCGGAATCCAACACGACTACATTAGATGAATTGGTGTCACCGATGAAACAGATTGAATTAGTGTTGCGCGTCCCGCAAGAGAAATATTTTTTTCTTTCCAACCCGTCATCCGATTTGATAACTTGTCAAACAACTCATTAAATTGTTCTCTACCCCGGTGGTCGTGGTTTAGTTGGACACCTAAATATTTTCCCAACGAGGTCGTGATGCGAAACCAAGAATGGCACAAATTCTTCGCTTAATATTCCAGCCCCCATCATTCGAAAAGAAAACTTTGGATTTTGCTTTGTTTAATTTGAGCCCTGATGCATTACAAAAGCTATCCGTGATTTTTCGCATCTCCCTCGTCGTTCGGACCGTGCCTTTTCCCATGAGTATAAGATCGTCTGCGAAAAATAGGTGAGACATTTTTGGCCCTCCCCTACACGGAATTATGGGCTCCCATTTTTCATCTTCGACCTACTCCCGAATAAGGTAAGAAAGCCGCTCAATGCATAACACAAATAAGTAAGGGGATACAGAGTCGCCTTGCCTTAAACCACGACCGTGTCTAAACTCTTCTAGAGGTTCTCCATTCCACAAAACTTTGGTTGACACATTACGCACGCAGAATAGGATCAGCTTGATGATATGACTCGGAAAATCAAAGCCTTCAGCGTATCCTTAAAAACTGCCAATCTAGCTTGAGAATAATGCACCTCGTCTTATTTTTCTTCTTGGCCTTCAACGAGTGTAGGAGCTCCTGAATAGCAAAAATATTATCTTGGGTACTATGCCGCTTGATAAAACTCGGTTGGGTATTAGCAATAAGATTTGGCATATAATCTTTTAACCTTAAGGTAATACACTTGGTAATGAATTTATAAATAACATTAAAAAGGGAAATCGGCCTAAATTGCGAGATAAGCGTAGGGTCTTTTACCTTCGGAATAAGGCATAGGTGTGCGCCACAGACTTTAGGATCGAAACTCCCATTTTTAAGCGCATCCTGAACAAACTTTAGAAGCAAATCACCTATCTATCCCCAATATTTTTGGTAAAAAAGTGCGTGAATTCTATCAGCCCCGGGGCTTTTTTAGGGTGCGTGCGCCAAACGACCTCTTTTAATTCCTCCGAACTCACTTCCTTTCCCAGGACTGATTTCTCCTCAGTTCCCAAAGTCGCCTGAAGCCGAGAGTACTCCAGATTTACTCTCGCATTGCTATCTCCCCCAAACAGCACTTTAAAAAAAATTCGGGCGTGGTCCTTAAGTATAATCTGATCTTGACACCATATGTCATCCACCCTCAACATAAGCACCCGATTCTTCTTTCGTCTTATCATGGTAGCTCGGTGAAAGAAAGCCGTGTTCTTATCTCTGTCTCCTATCCATTGAATTTGAGATTTTTGACGCCAAAAAATCTTTTCCCTGCAGAGCGTTTCGTTATATTCTAGAATAAGTTCCTTCTCGATTCTTTCAAGATACGCATTATGTTTAATCGCCAAACATTTTTGCGCGCCCTCAATTCTTCGAAGTTGGATTCTTTTCTTCATGAAAATATTGTCGAACGCCTTTTGGTTCCACGGCTTCATAACATCGGGGATCTCCTCAATGGCGTCAATAATATTATCTTTGAGTTCCCAAATATCTTTAAGGAGTTGTTCGCACTCTGGATGTCGGAGCCACATCTCCTCAAATCTAAATGGACGCGCATGATATCCGTGATGCAAACTCGAGCTAATTGTCATCACTGGGTGATGGTCTCCGTGCGTACGGGGAAGATGGTATACTTCGTTGTTAGGAAATTTGACCACCCACTGATCATTAGTGAGTGCTCTATCAATCCGCTCCATAATCAGCGCCTCTCCCTCCTGTTTGTTTAACCACGTGAATTTTGGCCCCTTGAAACCTAAGTCGATAAGGTTCCAACTTTCGATCCATCTTAGGAACTCCCGACACCTTCGGGTGGTGTTCGAATTTCCCCCACTCTTCTCATGCGGGTAACAAATTTCATTAAAATCTCCTTGCACGAGCCAAGGTAGTTCCATCCGTTGCGCCATATTTTTCAAGCTCTCGAATATTCTATTCTTGTCATTAGCATAGGGTTTGGCGTAAATCCCGGAAAGCATCCATTTTGCTTGATTCTTTGGACCTACTTTCGCATGAATCCCCTGGTCTTCAACATTCAGAATCTCCACCTCGACATTCTCACTGTTCCACAGCATCCACACGCCCCCATCCATATCATCGGTGGGCGCGATACAGTAGCCCGAGTAGCCCAAAAAAGTGCAATTTCCTGTGCCGTCTCCGACATCACCCGAGTCTCTAGAAGGAAAACTACATTCGGCCGATGGACTCTAACAAGATTTAGGAAATTAACTCTAAAATCTGCATGTTTTGCTCCTTGACAGTTTCACGTAACAACCTTCATTGGACAATTAATCATGTGAATCGGATGAATCGGGTTATCAATAGTTTGACCCTGCGATATCTGTATCGATTGCCTTAGGAGTTCCGAGATTATGTAACTCTGCCTCGTCCGTTCCCACTCACTCAGTTAAATCCTTTGCCAACAAATTGGTAAATTCACAAACCATTCGATCTTCTGTGTGTTGATTTCGAACTCCCAAATCGTGGGTGCTATGTTAACTACGTGCACCGACCTCGGGTCTATTCGTAATATCTTTAAGTGCCCCTCGAAGTTGTGGAGTAGCATTTCGAAGTCCCAAAGATTTTGAGGAACTTGGACGATCAATTGTTCATTCTCCATTATTACGTTTAGATGCCCGTTCTGCTCCATCTTTCTTACCGACCGTGGTGAAATCACTAGACGTAAATTCAGCCGAATTGCCCAGTTCTTCCCCTGCGTTATTTTCTGAAATTTTTGGCACCTTGAAAGAGTTAGAAATTTTCTTTTCTTTTAATTGTTTCCCAATTTTATTTTGAGAATTAATTATGCTCTTTCCTTTCACAATAAAATTCTTATTCATGTTAAAATATTGAGGGAGAATCCTCTTTCCAGTGGAGTCTTTTCCTTTAATTAGAGTTCCACCCGGATGGAAATCTTCTCTTTCCATTAAAACATTCTTTCCTTTTTCATTCGCTGGATTCCTTATCAAGATTTGAACCGATTTTCCTTCCAGTCCTTTGCTTATTTCCTTTCCCCACGACTTGACGACGTCAGCGTTCTTATTATTTTTCCTCCGAACAACCTGCATCCAATCTCCGAACTCATCGTTCTTAGTTTTTTCCACCAACCAGTCAATTGGTTTGACTACTTTCTCCTTATGGGTAATATCCGCCTCCATTCGAGCAGTCCAAATCGTTTGCCTTCGTTGCCCGCTTCTCGACACATAACGTATTTGTATGGCCAACTCTACCACAATGGTAGCATGTGGAAGGTAGGCTTTCATAAACCACCTGGTAGATTTTTCCCCTAATATGAATTCCTCTCTCGAGAGGTTTTTCCGTCGAGACTTGAACGCAAACTCGAGCGAATCTTCCTTTCGCCGCCGTAAACGTGTTACCATATATTTTGATCTGTTCGCCGACACTGCTAGCGATAGCATGTATAGTCGCTTACCCAAACAACTCTAGAGGTAATTTCATTTTACGAATCCATGTGATGGCGCAATTTATCGTATCATTCGTATCAAAATCCAGCGGCTACTTGCAGATGTGTAGAAAACTCCCCGAAATTTGCCACGACCCTTGCTTTAGGATGGTCTCCCTTTGAATCGGAGTGAGATCCTTGATACAACAGTTGTCGTTGCTTAGATCGACGACTTCGCTTCCATTTGATAATTTCCACATGGTGCTCGACTTATTCACCAAACTCAAAAAATACCATGGTTTTCCGAGTACTTTTATTAGTACCGTGTTCTGCCATTGTTCGCACATTGAAGCGTGGAGGTTGTCGGCGAATTCCACCATCTTAAACGGCATCTCTTCATTTCGTTCGATAACCCTAAATTTTCCAGCTGTTTCCTTTAGACGTTGTTCATCAATAAACACGTCCTTCGGTCGCACTATGTTCGCGTACGATTCGCTCATACTGATGTTCTTTTTTGTGGGATTGGATCTATTGAATTTTTGACAGGCGCTTTGAACTCGTAGACTTGATGAGGTCTTTTTTGCGCCCCTGATTCGTTCACCATTTCTTCGCCATTGATTGTTAAAATGTTCAGATCTTTCTCATGATTCGAAGGGCCATCGGAGGTGACCATCTCCGATGCCATGTAGTCGATCGAAATTTTGCCCCGAATTTTTGCCACTGAGTCGTTCCTAAAATTGCAGAGAAAATCTTTTTGTTTTTATTTGTCTAAAAAAGAAATAGACTCCTACTAGGATTACTTCTTTTATGAAGAAAAAAGTATCATAATTTTTATTTAATTATTTTGTGAGTGCTCAATGGTCTATTATATTAGGACACGTTTGCTTGCGAAATTAATAGTCGCATTACTATTAATACAAACTTATTAATAGTTTTGTGTATAACTAGTAGGTTGCATGATTTGTCAAATTAGTGCCTCAAACAAAAATATATAATAGTGTGTTTGCTTAGAGCAATTGACACAAGTTTTTTAATCTTCCAACTTATTTGTGCAAAATTGCATTTTCCCCTTTGTGTATATTTTTTCCCACACGCCCATTACACTTTCAATTCCATCATTTCTCATTTCTTTTGAAACATCCTTAAACCAGAAAAAGCCCTAAGGTCACATAGCAACAACAATGACGACACCAACTCAAAAATGAAGAGCATGTGTGAACGCATTCCATGTCTACTATATTTATTATTCGGTTGTATGTTTAGTTATTTATACGTCCTTAAGACAACCAAAAGTTTACATTTGTAGGAGACGGCCATGGAACGCTATTTCCTAAAGAACAAATGATTGATGGGTGTGGAACTCTACCAAAGGCTTTTCAAAGATTATGGATACACGACATTCCCGAATGGACGCACGTTTCACGCCACCGCGCCCATGGTAATTGATTGAAATGATTTTGGGATGACGAGTGATTTACGTCATTATCTACACAATTCATGTTTTTATTTGTTTGTGGACACACTATCGAAAACTTTATAAAGTTTTATTAGTGTTGCGTTGTTGTGTGCTTTTGAAGTACTTGTTTGTTTTTTATTAGTGGTGAAATGTCACTATTATGAACCATTGTATGGATGACTATTCAATCACCAATTTTCATCTTGTTATATTGTTCATGGTTGAGTTTGTATTTTTTTTTGCCGCATGTGTTTCCTGACTTACTAGTCGAACATATAATATGACATGTTACATGCGTTCCTTTTTAGGGATTTTTCACTTTGTAGTCCTTTATAGTAACCACATTTTAAAAATAGTCCTATATAGTACCTCAGACCCTTTTTGGTCCTCTAAAGTAACACGAGTTACAATTTTTGGCCTCTAGTAAAATTTCTTGATTAACTTGGCTGGACTTCAATCAAATTTGGGGATTTTTCAATTTTTCCTCGAAAAATTTAAATCATCATCACCATCTAGTTCGTCATCAACGAACCCTCCTCCTTGCCCCCCCCCTCTCCCTACCGCTACAACCAAAACCCATCAAATCCATCAACCCCACCAAATCCACCAACCACCGTCTCTCTCTCTCTCTCATCCGCCTCTGTTCCAATTGCTGCCAATTTCTGTCTTTGGTTGCTTCGATTCGACGATGAGATTCTCGATACATGTGCTCTCGATGTCTCCATCTTCATCAAGCTCTTCAAATCCGAGTTAATTGTTGGTGGTGGAGGATTAGGCAGTGCTGGGTTTGGTTCGGGGAGTGGGGGCGGGGATGAAGATGAATAGTTTTTATTTTCTTTTTTTATTTAGATTTTTAATTTAAAAATGAAGTTTATTAGCATAATATTATAAAAAAATAGGTTTACACAGTTGAAGTAATATAATATCAAATTAGTATATCCTTAATATATATTTATTCTTATTTAAGAAAAATGTAGGTGTAAGGGTAATTGTATAGTTATTTGGGAAACAATGAAAAAAATCAAATTTGGAGTCAAATGTATTTAATTAAGAAAAGTTTTGGGTGTGAGTGTAGTTAAATAAAGTATTTGGATAGAAAATACAAAAGGAAACTGAGATTCGAAGTCATTTGTCATGCACATGCTGATTTTCGGAGAATAATGGAATATTCCATCACCGGATGACCAAGATTGAAACTCGTATTATTTTATTGGACCAAAAAGGGCTCGATGTACTAGAGGACTATTTTCAAAACGTGGTTACTATAAATGACTACAAAGTAAAAAAAAAATCCCTTTTTTGGCTTATTTTAAAGTGACTACATCGTGTTGTTAAATACACGCTTATTTTCATTTCGAATTGGTGAATTCCACTTAGAAAGAATTTAAATACCGATTATGTACTAATTATCTTTAAACAACCTTACTTTTTTGTGTCACGGTGTTCTGTAATTTGAATTGGGAATTCGTGGTATGCATGTGGTGTGTAGAGCACGAGATAATGTATTGAAATGTTTGCTAGACAACCTTAGGTTAATTTGGTCACCAAGCATAAAAAGGAGGGGCATTATGAACTTTAGAATCTAATCTTAGTTGGAGTATAATTAGTTGGGGAGTGGGAGGGGGTGCCCAAGTAATTATCATAAGATTAAGGTGCCACGTAGGACAAACCTTATTAATAATATAGCAAACCAAACAAAATTATATCTACGACTATTAATCTAATTGGGCTTTTTTGGAAAAAGCCAATGAGTCCTTACAAAATTTATTGCCCAAAAATTTTCTAAATAAAATAACCTAAACTAATTTTGTTTTTGATGGTTTACACTTTGAATAAAGTTTTCCTACAAGAATTGACGTAACTTACTAGAGTAATAATAATAAAACAAGAAAGTAGAAAAAAATTGAGCCACTATTCTTAAATGTTAATACAATAAAAATATTGAAAACAATGGCTATCTGGAAGAGCAACATAGACCAATTCGTGCAACTAACAAGAACGAAAACATTAACCCTACGCCGAATGCAACGACGAAAATTTTCCTTCTTGCTGCCACGGAATTTGTTCCACCAAATTTTCAATTCACATCAGGATCACAACAACAGAAGCATTTAAGACAAATAAAGGATCACATCGGACTAGTAGTATCATTTCCAAACTTCCTTTGCAGACGTGACCAAGCCGAAAATAGGAAGAATGATGTCAAAATTGATAATATGGATACAGAAGAGGAAGGGAAACACACTCTAATGGTTGATCCAAATGACAGTATGCCTTTCATGCAGATAAATTTACAGATGAACTCGATAAAATTATATCGGACCAGTGAAGGATTCTATCATTCTTAGGGTTTTGAAAAGAACTTTGGCACTTTACAACTCTTCAAACAAAAGTCGACCTCATGTGAGTGCTGCACAACGAGTTGAACTCGTTGGCCTAGGGTTTGGATGTTATTTTCTAGAGGATTAACGAAAAGAGAGAGATAATTCTTATAGATGGCCCTTGGCAACTCGTTGATAGCTTTCTCTCAATAAGCAAACGGACGCCCAATTTCAGTGCAGACACGGACAAGGTGGAGTATGCGGTTACTTGGGTGCAAATCCTTAACTTACTAGTGGATTTTTTTTCAGAGAATCAGTGATTAAAGGCTTGGCCTCATGCATAAGGGATTCGATAAAAATAGAGGGAAATACGTACAATGCGACAAGAGTAAAATTTGCAAGATTTTGTGTGCACGTTTTTACGGAAAAGGCACTTAAATTGGGACTATGTATTAGGGATAAAGTGTACCAAGATGTGTATGAGAACTTGTCATTGCTATGTTATAATGCGGCAAAGTTGGTCATACAAAAGAGAGTTGTGGTAATAATGATACTACTAGTCCGATGAAGGAGAACCAACTCATCACGAAATAGAGTGTTGGGGGAGCCGAAGCTCGGGAGAAAATGGCGTGGATTATTGAAAAGGCAAATGAGAAAGAGTTCCGGGAGTGTATAGAGGTGTCGCGTAGGCAAAAAAAATCGTCACCTATGAACAACCCGCGACCACCTAATCACATGCATAATCTTTCGTGCCCACAACAGAATATCGCGTCACCAAGTAGTAGTCGTGCAGTTGTGAATGGACGGGGAAATATTCCATCACAACAGTTTGCAGTGGGCAAGGATGATGGAAATATATCATCACAACAATTATGGCTGCAAAGGGCGAAGGTACAAGGTAAAAGAATTTTACCCCCGAGCTTTAGGCATTAACAGAAAAAGGAAACACGAGTCCTAAGTCAACTAATTTTGGAAGTTCCCTTAAGTTGATGGAGTTAGAAAAGGGGAAGAATATAAGTTCTACAAGGATTCACAATTCCTTTGAAATTCTTTCTAGCTTAAGTCCTCGAGATTGCTTAAATAACACATCACAAGAAGGAAAAAAATCAAAAGGAGACCAGAATAGCGAGCGTTCACCTGGATTTTTGGAACGACATGTGGATAGGAAATTGGGACATGGACTTCGAAACGCAGCAACATCGGTTCCACAGATCCTCCAGAATTCTACGAATAGGCCACAAAGAGAGGCTGATCCACATGATGAATATTCCATCGAATAGTTGGGAAGTAGAGACGAGCATTCACCTATTGTCGGGGAGGACAACATGAACGCATGATGGTGGAGAACTATGTTGCGCGAATGGGAGCTCCGTGGTCAACATGTATTAATATTCGAAATCTTAAGACAATTGTTTGCGACATGGATGGGGATTCGACTTGATAATTTTGTCCTACCAATGTACTTTTATTTTTCTACCATGAGGATTATATCATGAAATTGTCAGGGAGCAGCTGACAATGAATTCTGGTGTAAATTTCGTGAATTGGTTAGAATTCACAGACCGACGGTAGTTTATATCTTAGAAACCCGAGTTAGTGAGGATCTTGCCCGCGAGATTGCACCGGTTCTAGGATTTTTGAATTATGTCATAGCGCCTACAACGGATATGGCAGGGGGTATGGATGTTTTAGAATGAGGACGAGGTTGTCGTCGAGATTACGAGTGTTGATGAGTAGGCGATCCATGCTATAATTTGCCCCACCCTTCAAGATAAATTGCATTTTTCCAGTATTTATGCTCAACTGAGGCGAGTGGATAAAGTTCGTGCGTTTGGGAATATGACGAATATTACTTCAAGCTCAGAGCTACCTTAGCTAGTCACATGCGACTTTAACGAGGTAAATTACACTCACGAGAAAAGGGGAGGAAATACTATCACTCTGAGTAGGCTGCATTTTTTTGTTATCCCTATAGTTGTCTTATTTGTTCTTCGCTGATGATTTGATTTTGATGGGGAAAGCAACTACTGCCACAATGATAACAATAAACAGAGTCCTTCAAAGGTTTTGTGGAGCTTCAAAGCTCAAGATTAGCCTCCAAAAATCGAAGTGTTTTTGTCTAAAAGGGAGGGCTCAACGGTCAAATGTACTATCTGTGAAATTGGCCAAACCCAAAATCTGGAAAAGTATCTAGGTGTTAAACTAATACATGATAGAGTCACTTGAGCTACATACGCGGATATCTTTGATAGATTGAAGAAGAGATTTAGTGGATGGAAAAGCAAATTCCTTTTGCTTGCGGGTTGTTTCTGTCTTATCCAATCGGTGTCTTCTGCCCTTCCAGTTTATATCATGCAATCTACGTGGTTGACCGAGAATGTGTGTGACCAACTCGATAAATTTATCCGTGATTTTCGTTGGCCGACGAATGTTACAAAGAGGAAATTACATTTGGCTGAATGGTAGAAGATAACCAAATCAAATATTCCGACAACAGTTAGGGAATAGATTCTTGGTCATGCTATTTAGCTATCTCAACATGAAGACTTAATTCTTTGGAATGAAATAACGAAAGGGGAATTTACATGTCAATCAGGTTCACTCGAACTTGTGCCTTCTACCTCTGCAGTGACCCATAGTTCCCCTATTCACTCAGATTCTCCCTCAAAGTCGCTCCAACCTCATCCTCGTCACCCTCCCTATCCGCCGATCCCACACAACCTTCTTACTCCAGCAACTTCACATTAATACGAGCACCTAAACCTGAAACACGTGAGCCAACCCCAGAATCTAAGTCTGAGTACCCCGACAAAAAATGGAACATTAAAAGAAGGAAACACCCGTAAAAACTTATAAATTGTGTCGAAGTCCATTTGCAGAAGCCTCTAAGGACTAGCGCCCAACGAAGAAAGATCGCTGCTCTTATAAAAAAAGCCAAGCACCTTCGGATCCAAGAACTTCGAGGCATCATACATAGTACTAAAAAACCCTTCAGTGTGCATCTCCTTCGCCATCGTATCCAAACGTTTGAGATCTTGGGCTAAGGGTTTTTGCTGCCATACGTAGGGAACCTCCAACGCTGCTCCTAGGGGACGAACGAAGGAATAACTGGCTTTCCAATTCCCAAACGACGACGAGGTGTTGCATAAAAACCAAAATGAAACCTTCAAAGGAGTAAAGTAGGAAAAGGGAGCGCCCGGGGGGAGAAAGGCTCACCTCGTACACCGCCAAGAAATGCTCTATCAAGCAAACAACTCCCTTTATCAAGCACACAATTACGAAGCAAGCCAAACAAGTATAACCATTGGGTGTTACCTGTAACGCCCCAAAAATTAGGAAGAAAATAAATTTATACTTTAGCCTTAAACTTTTGAAATTTTCTATTTTGACTCTAAATGTTTAGAAAAATTTGCAGTTTAGTCCCTCAACTTAAAAGTTAGTCTTGTATTATTTTTATAGGTCTCTAATCCTAAAACATATATTTCAATTTCAAATATTAACCAAGTTGATTGAATTACCTAGAAAAATTACATAAGTAAATATGTATGTAACAAAGAAATCTAATTTTAATTATAAATAATTGAGGGACTTGATATGCAATTAACCAATTGATGAAGTAAGCCATGACATATTTTTGATGAGATAAGCCATGACATCCTTAAGAGCATGATTAAATTCAGATTTTTTTGTGATTTATTATAAAATAATAAAGGTGGGACCTAAATAAGTATGATTAAATTACTATTTTCGCCTATAAATACTCACCCCTCTTCACCATTTTTTACAGCACAAAATAATCCGATTCTGCAAAAGTAAGAAGAAATAGAAGTTGTTCCTTTTTGTGTTGTCGTTCGTAAAATAATGTTTCCAGATTTTTATCTTACCATTTTCTACCCAAAAAGACGCCAAAATGTTTACTGCACAGGAAATGCTGATTCTGCACCTTAGAAAAATCATAACTAACTGTAGAAAAATCCTTTTTGATCAAGGCCAACGGCTGAATAATCTCCTTTGTGTCTTCTATCTTTGGTATGAAGACAACTTTCTCATATAATATGATCTAGGAGGGCATAATCTATAAATCGTAAACTGCTGCCAGGAAATCCGATAACAACTCTTATGTTGCAAGAATTAGTTAGCATAGCAAATCTTTGTGTTTTCACAAAATTTTGGATTCTCACATCTCTCATGAGGCTAGCAACCATAAAGCATAAAAATATTTGAAAGACCAAGTTCATTTGGATGTCCGATCAAAGGTAAAACCAAAACTGCGGTGATTTTTCAGTTTATTTGGCACAACCTTTGTTTTCTTAAGTTATAAGTTTAATCGCCATCATAATTCAATGTATTTATCAACACACATAAATTTAACATGATATAGTATTAGTTATAATTAGATTATTATGATTTATAATCATGAATTGACATTTTTGTTATCTTATTTATAGCATTTAAATGGTAGATTTATCATGTTTAACATACTATTTTCATAAGTCTTACAAGATTATTCTTGCCACTTCATGACCTAACCATCAAATAAGATTATTTATCACCCCTTATCACATGTTTTGATAAACCTCTCATGTTTATATCTTTATATTTAAGTTATAAAACAAGTATATGCATTTTTAAACTTACTATGTAAATAAAGTAATAAATGACTAAGTTATACCTTTTAAGGTGTTGTTTCGTATGATACTTATTTGGTGTGTAGTGATTAAAAGTTTGGAATTGATTAAAGACTAAAAAGATGAGTTTTCCTAGAGTTAGTTAAGTAATATGTTTTTCTTTAAATTCATCATCTAAGATTTTCATGTTTTGTGTAATGACATAAATTAAGCTTATGTGTTATTTACTAGGATTGACATTGTAACTAGCATTCTTAACAAGAACGTTCTCAATTTCACCAACATGAGAATTGAAGAAAAAGTACTAATATTTGTTGTGGTGAATTATAAATTCAATTGATTAATATTATTTAAATTTGTTAAAGGTTTGACGAACTAATCAACGCCATCAAGGTTCCCCGTACGAGTTAAGGTGAGGTTCAATTTTTGATTTGTTCTTGCCCCGTTTGGCATCCGACCATGAGGAACTTGGACAGAAAAGTCACTACTCCATTACCAAACCTCGAACAACCTATATTTCATCAAAATCATGTTTGGTATCTCATCTCATAACATGATTTTCTTACTCATCGTTAAATTATATCCAATCATTTATTCTTTATCATATCTATTCATAATCATGATAATTCTCCAATACTACAATCTCATCTGCTGGTTCTTGAATTGTGCAAAGAGCAACAAACTATGTTCGGGACATGCAGCTCAAGGAGCAACAGATATTATCCGGTTTACTAGCTTGCTTGTTTATTTGTTATACCCATTGGGATGCCTTTGGGAAGTTGGGCCCAGGGATTGAGTCGAGTTACTGTCGGGCAGTAAGAACTGCCGGTATAAGTAATTTCGCTTGATACCCATCTATCTAGGCACCACTTGCAGTCAGGAGTTGGCTGTAACTCGCATGCTGGATCGACATGTACTCGAGCATGTCTCTTGATTGTTTGCGAGGTCGCTCCTCGTCGAAAGGTATAAGGTAGAATAGTAGAAGTCATAAGGCTGGATTTGTTTATCGTTAAGCACAAGTTCATTAACTATTCTATGAAAACTCCAGTACCATTGCTACATCAAATTGTCTAGTTGAACTATTTCTACCGGTAAGATCACTCCTCGAAATGTATCCAGTAGGTCACAGTTAATTATTGCATTACCAGTTCTTTTATATGAATCTCACTAAGTCATTAAAGACTTATCCGTCGTTTCTTCTGTCCATTCCTCAAGATAAAATCAACATGGAAGCATGGACCAAGTAAATAATTGTTCAAGCGTTTATTTTGGAATATTCATATTTTGTCATTAGCGCATAACCATTAAAATAGTCACATTATTTGTAATACTAAGACTTCCGCCGTATATATCAAAATATAATTTATAAAACGTGTATAGTTTTGATCCTGAACAAGTGAGACTCCTTCCTATGAGTTGCGTTTTAGTCTGGATTGGGTAAAGTGGTTGGGCACCACTGAACCAACTTGGATCGGAGCATGGCTCGTATACGGTCACATGTCCAATAGAAGGACCATTGGCTCGATCAGAAGAACGAACAACCCTAAATTGCACCAGTGAACCATCCATCACGTACTCTCTAAACTTATCCGCCACGAATTTGTCTAAAACAGTCGAAGGGATGTCACCCACTGGTATATGCTTGGATTTGACCTCCGCCCATTTTCGCCGCCGAGAAGACGATTCACGCCAACCACTTTGCTTAGAAACCCCTGACCTAACCTCTGAGGGCATCACTTCTACATACATCATATCCCCCAAAACTCTCTCCCCTCTCTCAGGAAAATCATCGGAATGGGGATATCAGAAGCCATGAAGTCTCACAAGAAAAAAAGCAAAATTGAAAATGAGAAGCTATAAACGAAGAAGGCTAAGCTCAAGAAAGAAGATATAACATTATCTTTTCGCAATATAAGGAAATCATGGCAAGACACTCTTTTTATGGGCAGTGAAACAATGTCATTCAATTCCCGCCCAAAGATGAATCGCTTCGTGCAAAGGCATGTGTCTTATCAAACTCCAAAATTCGCACCACGTCAAGAGACCCAAATTCATCATAATTAGGTTGTAATCAATGCATCCAATCCATTCGTAGAGAAATAGAGAGTCGCATCGCATTAAAGTCCCCCTTTTGAGTTTCCCAAAACAACGCTTTAAATTTGCCTGGTATTCGAACGCCTCATATTCTTCGAGTATGAGGCGAAATGAGGGACTCCTTGTAATAGTAGGAATTGAGATCCTTGAATTAAAGCTAGAAAACTTTTTTCGTACAAAGTAGTACTTAAATAAGCGAAGACGATGTTGACAACTAGCCCCTTGAAATTCTTATTCTCCCAAAGATCAACACAAGACAAAGACGATGTTGACAACTAGCCCCTCAAAATTCTTATCATATCATCAAAATACACATCAGCACAGGACACCCGTTAGACTCCCATTTGATCATACTTACACCGCCATTTGAGGAGATCTAGTTACGAGCTACCCGCAATTGTCTATATAAAGTCGCTCCCTTCTTTCTTTCCAGAAAAAAACGATAAATAAAAATCTTAAATCTTTGTTCTCTCTACCCTTATTTTCCCTCTTATTCCTCTAATCGGCGAAAGGCCGACCCACCCTCATGTATTTTTATTTTATTACAAATATTAATAAAATCTCATTTGTTTCATGGATTCCTTCATTCTCAATGTCAACCGTAGTTTGCCTATTATCATGAGCACCTCGAGAATTAAATAGAGTATTTGATCTTTGTTAAGATGATTCCTTAGAGTCCCTACCTGATTTCTTATGTCTTGTGGTGTGATGAGCAAATGAGGATTCTGGTTTCGATTTCGTGAATATCGCTGGTATCTAAATCCCCCGCTCCTCGATGGATTTTCCCTCAACCATGCCCCATATGGTAATACATCGTCTTTTCGATTTATCCAGTGATTCATAAGGGGTGTCGCATTTTGCCACATATGGCCCATAATTCCACATAAATAACAAAAGTTAAGAAGTCGTACATAAGTGAACACCACCTTTAATTCTATTATGTGCAGACCCCTAACTTTTAAAAACTAAAGGAGAGGTTCCGTGACATAAATTTTCACTCTGATGCGCATGGTAACTCCATACTTCTCTGTTATATCAACTTCCAAAAATGTGCCCAGCTTATTCCCTGTCGTTTTAGCCATCTCATTCGTTTAACAGACCCAGGGAGGTTATGTATGTGAATATGGAAGGCATAGGTATCCAGGTCTACTCGTGCTGATTTATCATCGATGTCGATTTTGTTGACAATTAGAGCATTCTTCTTAAAAGGCCAAGAGAAACCATCCACTGCTCATTTGTTTCTCGATAATATGGTGGAGTTGGAATAACATACGATCACCACCAATTCTCTGAATATCCAGACATTTTCTAGGATTAAGGACTGATTTTATAACTGAGTAGAACGCACCAAAATTGAAAGGGCGTTTAGTCAACAATCTTCCAACCAATGAAAACTCAAATCCCACATTAATATCTAGCCACACCTCTCCTGGAGCCATAATTCCACCCTCTTCAATCTTTGTAAGTCGAAACTGTTACCAAGACTATCCAGATCTTCATCCATGACAAACATTGTATGTGCAGATTGATTAGGTCACGAGAAGAGAGAACCCGACCTTAGTAAATTAAGAGCAACATGCCACCTATCACAAAACAAAAGAGGACAAAAGGAAAGTAGCATTGAAAGAAAAAAAATAGGAAAGGAAAAATTGAAATGCAAAAACAGATCGAATCAAGAGAAAAAAAACAATGGTAAAAAAAACTAGATGGAAAACCCTAATGGCGAAAGTACGAAACGAAAAGGAGAAAAACAAAGAGAAAAACCAATCCCTTCAACAGCAGATCGCGACAATATGGAGGCGACATCAAAGATTCTAGACCGAGTGACAACGCTAGAGTCGAAAAGGCCTTACTGGAAGGCACACACTCTCAAGGGAGAGAGACTTTTGAGGAGTTGAATATAAGGCCTTTTTTAAATGAGATTCCTATTTGTTAATGCCCATCCATCGTCAGGCATCGTGGACTGAATAAATCGGGCATCATAAGTCCCACCGGGCAACTTGACGAACATGACATTTGGGAAATCCTCGAAATCCGCCCTCAAAGGACTTAGATGACCGTGACAACATATTCCGATGACAGGGTCCTAACTCACAGAGTACCGGATCCACGTGGCACTACGGATCTTCAATGATCGTACGGTGCCTAGAAAAATGATCCTCGAGGCTCTTGCAAGTTACCACCCGATGGTTTGATTATGTTCTGATGCCCTGGTGGCCCCATGAACATCAAAAGAAAACTATCAGAACAACATTAACCACCTGGAAACAGATTAAGCTACATAAGCACGACGACAAACCCACTGTCTTCAAATCACAATGCCTCAGCTCAAGATAACCAGTTGTTGCAAAGATAAAAGACTCATCAGCACTCAAGATGCCATTTGTCTCCCCAAATGCACACATCATTACAATTGCACCCCTTGTATACCCCTATAAATATAGCATTCCCCAAGCATTAAAGGGTAAGTGAACAAAGAAAAAAAAGGGAGGTTTACAGCTTTTAATCATAAGTTTGTGTAATATTCCTAAAGCTTTCCATCATTCTCTAAGTTTTGGAAATCCGGGCAGGGTGTTCCGATATCAACAAAGTTAATTACTCGATAACGAAAAACGAGTATTAATAAAATGGCGCCGTTTGTGGGAACGCCATAAAAAGTTTCCTTCGAGTCTTTTCCAAAAACTTAGCAAAAGGGCCCCAGAAAGGCTTCACCCAATAAAAGTAGCTCATTGGAAGAATTCGTTGGACCAATGCCAAGAAGTCTTGAAGAAGCTGAGGAGGAAAGGTCTACCCAAGAACTGTCTGACTAGAAGCCTGCCACGCCACAACCGGTCCACAACACGGATTTATCAACATACCGAGAATCGTATTTGAGGGCTTGATGGACGCAACTCTTAGGAGAGCTGAATGTGTTGAAGAAAGATAAATGGAACCGCAACCGATACAACCCTACATAGGGAGATATCATGTGGAAGAACAGGGGTTACAAATGACTTAGACCCCCCCCCCCCCCCCCCCCCATCCTCGTATCTCGCCTCATCTAGGGCAGGCATACCGAACAAGAGATAGAGGATACCCAGAAAGGCTCTATAATCCTACTGGTATGGGTCAGATGGATAGAATGCCCTAAAGACATGCTCAAAATCCCTTTAATCATTCCCATGGTGAATCTACCCTATGGGATATTATTAACCATCTGAGACGTGAGATACAAGACATGAAGAGAACAATCACCCCCAGAGAAGAACTAGTATACCATGGATCCCCATTTATTCCTGAAATCGCGGAGGCGCTAGTCCCTCTCGGAATGAGACATGCGAACTTACCCCTCTATTCCGGGGACAAAGATGGGAGAGATCTACAAGACCATGTCAACCAGTACTTAGCCACCATGGACTTATTATCTGCACTCAATTTTCTCTTCTGCAGAGTATTTCGTACCACCCTAGTGGGACGGGCTCAATCCTGGTTCTCTCAAATGCCCCAGGTACGATTTCCAAATTTGAACAATTGGCTTGTCTTTTTGTTAAACAATTCGCATGTAACAGGCGATACCAGAAGTCCACATGCCATATGTTCACTATCAAACAACAGAAAGATGAATCCTTAAGGGACTTCATGAAGTGATTCTCGTATGAAGCCCTAGATGTACCAAATGTGGAACCATCCATGATAGCTAACATCCTAGCACAGAGCCTACAGTCATGCAACTTCTTCCGATACCTAATCAAAAATCGAGTAAAAGATACGAATGAATTCATGCATAAAGCTGAAACATATATCCTCATGGAGGAGGCAGAGAATTCTAAAATAAAGGCAGATAACGCCGATAGTGATAATAAGAGGAAGGGAAAGGAGGAAAAGTTACCATCGCAGCGGATGGATAATCCGAGAATGGTGAAAAGGCACCTTCAGCCGGTCCCTTTACCTGCCTTGACAATTACGCCAACAGAAGTACTGAACGTAATGAAAGGCCATAAAGATTTGATATGGCCCTTACCCGTTCGACAACCTTACGAAAAGAAATACTTGAGAAAGTTTTGCAAGTACCACAAAGCCTACGGACACACCACGGACAATTGTAGCACATTGAAGAAAGAGATATACCGTTTGTTGGATTTGGGATACTTAAAAGACTATCTGGGTGAGAGTAGCCAGAGTGGTCGACCGCCTAATACTCGCAAAAAGGCAAGAGGCGAGGAGGAAAACACTGGCAAAAAGACCCCTAAGGTGAAGGTAGAAGAAGAAGAGTACTTGCAATGGTTGCTCCCTCCCCCAGAATCATATGAAGACAATCCCCCATCAGGGAAGACGGTCAACATGATAGAAGGGGGGGGGGATATCGCGATCATTCCGACTAGAAGGAAAAAGAAATATCTCAAGGAGGCCCGAGAAATAGAATAAGGATTGCCAGTTTACTCGTTGCAAGGATCTTGGCTCCCGGTTATCTCATTCAGACCAGAAGATCTGAAAGGTATTGTATACCCGCACGAAGACCCCCTAGTAATAACATCAACAATAATAGGGATAAAAGTTCAGAGAATCTTAATAGATACTTGAAGCTCGGTAGATGTGTTATTCACACCAACTTTCGGCGCAATGGGATTGAAGAAGGACCACCTAGAACCAACGGAGGTGCCCTTAGTAGGATTCTCCGGGGAATCTAGCCGCACGATGGGAACCGTCACGTTACCCATGTCATGGGGGAAGGATCTTTGCGACGTAATGAACACATAAGTTATGGGTAGTAGAGGCATCCTCCCGGACTTATAATGTTATATGTGGACAACCCTCAATACACGCGTTTGAAGAAACTCCTTCCACCATCCACCTCAAACTTAAGTTTCCCACCATGTCGGGAATCAGAGAAGTAAGAGGAATTTAGGTTAAAGCCAGGGAGTGTTGTATGAACGCCATACCCCAAAAAGTCGAAGAAGAAATTACTGCCCCAGGCAAAAAATGTTTTTTGGAGGAAATCAAAGTGCAACCCGTGGAAAAATTAAAGGTCATAGAAAATTGTAGAAGGTGATGATAGTAAGAAGACCAAGATAGGAACGGAAATGAAGCCTACGATAGAGAAAGGGGTAATTACCATCTTGAAAGAATACAATCATCTCTTTGCCTGGGAATGAGGCCCCCCTGGGCGAGTCAACCCTGCAATATATCAACATTATGTTAATGTGAAGCCCACCACTAAACCCATACAACAGAAGAAAAGAAACATGGACCCAGAGAAAACAAAATTATTAGATCCGAAATATAACAGTTGCTAGGCCTACGCCAGATAAAAGAAGTCGTATACCCGGAATGGTTGTCAAATGTAGTACTAGTTCCAAAAACTAGGGGAAGATGGCGAATGTGCGTGGACTTCACTAATCTAAATGATGCCATCACAAAAGATTGTTACCCCTTACCCAGCATCGATCAACTGGTAGATTCCACGGGGGGATGCACCCTTCTATCCTCGATGGATGGGAATCAGGGATACAATCAGATACCAATGGCAGAGACTGATCAAGAAAAGACTAGTTTCATCACCGATGCCGAAACTTTATGCTATTTGGTGATGCCTCTCGGGCTCAAAAATGCAGGAGCTACCAATCAAAGGTTGGTGAACCTAAAGTTTTCTGAACTTATAGGGGACTCCATGGAAGTGTACGTAGATGACATGATTGTTAAGAGCAAAGACATGAAAGACCATCCAAAAGACTTGAGGAAGGCTTTGGCCATCACGAATAACTTCGGAATGAAGATTAATCCTAGGAAGTGCTTATTTGGTATCAGGGGTGGAAACTTTTTGGGGATTCATGGTAACAGAAAAGGGAATAGAAGTAAATCCTGAAAAAGCCAAAGCCATTATAGAAATGCAAATTCCTAAAACCATTAAAGATATCCAGAAGCTCACAGGAATATTAACTTCACTCAGTCGTTTTATCTCCAGGTCTGCAGAGAAATGGTCACCCTTCTTCAAAGTCCCGAGGAACCTCAAAGATTTTCGATGGGACGCCCAATGTGAGAAAGTCTTTGAAGACTTAAACAGATATCTAATAAGACAACCATTACTGGTAAAGCCGATGCCCGTGGATGACTTGTTTGTATACCTGTCGACGGGAGAAGAAACAGTCAGTGCAATATTGGTAAAAGAGCAAGGGAAAGAACATATGCCAATTTCTTACGTCAGCAAAATGATGCACGGTGCCGAAACTAGATATACATAAATGGAAAAACTAGTACTAGCACTTATAACAGCGGCAAGAAAAGCTTCGCTAGTATTTCCTCTCCCACCATGTTACCATCCTCACGCGACACCCACTGCGCTGTATTCTTAACCTGCCTGAAGCCTCGGGATGATTGGTGAAATTATCAGTAGAACTAAGCGAATATGATCTCTCCTACGCCCCACGACCTGCCCTCAAGGCTCAAGTACTTGCCGACTTCATCGTGGAAATGACCGAACCAGAGCCTAAAGATAGCCAGCCTCTATGGCATGCCTTTGTCGATGGATCCTCTGTCGGAACTCCTGAAGGTGCTGGAATCGTGCTTACAAATATGGAGACGGAAGAAGAAATACTCCAATTCGCTGTAAGGATTGACTACCCCCTATCTAACAAAGAAGCTGAGTATGAAGCTCTGTTAATAGGCATGAAGCTGGCCCAATAGGGGTAAGTGACACGACGGATAGTCCATAGTGACACGCAATTAATAGTACATCAGGTCATAGGAAATTTCGAGGCAAATGAGGAGCGAATGAAGGAATACATACAAGTGGTCCAGCGGAGAAGGGAGTCATTTGTAGAATTTCAAATAGTCTAAATACCGCACTTGAAAAAACAAGAAGCAAATGTCTTATCCAAGATAGCCACACAAACTGTGGTCCTAACGCGAAGCATTACTCTTTTACACATCACTAGGTCTAAGAAAAAAGAGCCAGAGGATGGACGAATAAAATTAAAACCTATCTGAAAAACCCTGAAGGATATACAAGCGATAAGAAGGAACGACAAATGTTGGAAAGAAATGCAACCCGATACTTCATCAATAATGGAGCCCTATACAAGAGATGTTATTCCAATCCCCACAACCGATGCCTTAGCGAGCAAGATGCAAAGGCTGTAATGAGGGAAATGCACGAAGGAACTTGCGGGAATCACTCAGGAGGTGCAAGCATTGCCAATCACATCATCCGGCAGGGGTATTACTGGCCCACCATGGTACAAGACTGTAAGGATTACGCTCGACGATGTCGATCATGCCAAATCCATGCATCAAAAATTCATCTACCTGCCACCCCATGGGAACCTAACCTCATAGCATGTCCTTTCGAAATGGGGAATTGATTTAATAGGGCCCTCTTGTCCCCGATGCGAGACAAAAGAAATTCCTCTTAGTAGTAGTAAACTATTTTACTAAGTGGGTAGAGGCGGAACCATTGGCAAAAATAACCTCCGGAGCAGTCATCAACTTTATGTGGAGAAACATACTTTGCTGATTTGGTATTCCTCGATATCTTTTTAGTGACAATGGGCTCCAGTTTGACGGCGAAGAACTAGAAAGATGGTGTGCCCACTAGGAAATCAAACACCGATTCGCTTCCGTAGGATATCCTCAAAGCGATGGACAAATGGAAAGAACCAATCAGACGTTACTCAATAATATGAAGGCTCGACTTGACTGGCACAAGGAGAGATGGGTAGAGGAAATTCCAGGCATCTTGTGGCCTACCGCACCATGCCGAGTACCGTCACGGGAGAACCCCCATAGATTATGGCTTACGGTAGCGAAGCCATAATCCCTCCAGAGATAATAACTAAAAGTTGGCGCCCCAAGGAGTATGAAGAGGTAAGCAACAGTTCTAACCTAGCCCTTGCCTTAGATTTTCTAGAAGAAAAGAGAATGCGTGCAGCCATCAGAATGGAAGGTTACAAGGCCCGTCTGGCCCAACATTACAATGGCAAAGTCAAGGTCAAGACTTTTCAAGTGGGGGATCTTGTGCTCAAAAGAGTTAGAGCCACGAGGAACGTTGCTAAGTTACAACCAAAATGGGAAGGCCCCTACAAGGTGTTCAAGATCGTAGCACCAGCCACATATCAGCTAAGTGACATGGAAGGTACAATATTCACCAAGACATGGAACGTAATCAATCTGAAGAAATACTACGCTTAATAGAGTGTTGGTATAAGTAACCAACTAAGCACATCATGGATGTACATGTATATATCCGTGGTTAATAAAAGATGGTATTTTATTGAGGTAAGCATTACAATAAGTGCAAAAATAGCGGTCCCGCTAGATGAAAAACGCACACTACTACAAAGCTTCACCTAGTTATCACAACAACCATCTTACAAGCCATGACTTATTTATGTACTCTGCTGGCTTAAGCTGAACCGACATCACACAAGAGTATATACAAAATATAGGGACAATTTTACTAATCCTCCATATGACCCTTGTCGTCCCCGATAATACGTCGACGTTGTTTGAGGGTTAAATACACATGATCCATAAGGGTCACTGTCGGAACAACCGTCCTTCTGAGAGAAGGGGACAGAGAAGGCACGCTAGTGATAGAAGTGCGAATATCCAGATCAGGGACGATTAAACCCAGTGGAAATTCGGGACGGGCCTTCACCGCCTCTTGACATATGTGGTAACAAATCAAGACCATCTCCCGCATGTCTCCACGGAGAGTCTCACGAATTTGGGAGAGACTCGGAACAACCATCGTAGCTTCCGCATGAACCATCACTAAGGCAACTTCGTGTGCCTTATTCATCTCATCTATCTTGCAACAAGCAGCATCTCTCTCAGTTGTAAGTAATGTTATTAACTCATCAGAAGCTTTGATTTGAGCTTGAAGATTGTCAATCCTATCCTCAAGACCTAAGGCACGAGCGGGTTCTAGCGAATGAGGTGCTCCAGGTCCCAAGATTTTTCTTTTGAATCTCTCAGTAGTCCTTTCAGTACTCCATGATCTGCCTATGCCTGAGCCTTCAAACTATCAACCTTTCGACGATGGGAGGTGCCATCAAGGGAGGGGACGAAGAAGAATCCTCGTTCACCACGTTCACAGAAGCTGGAGCAGTAAGTGGCTCGAGGGATAGGTTCAAGCCAATGGGGGTGGATGGACCAGCATTATCATCCTCAAATGCATATAATTTGAGTTACGTCTCCAAAAAATCCATCTATGGGTAGAGGTTCCGTTACCCAAGCCAATGAATCAACTCCAGATACCACAGAATAATCGTTAAGACCCATTTGAGGGGGTATCAGCTCATATTCAGAAGGCAAAGACTCGGAGTCATCAGAAAGAAGAACTACAGCAGATAGCGGACTCATAAATTCCCCCGCCAAGGGCTCTATCGCATACATATTCATCTCTGAACCTAGAGAGAGAGAGAGAGAGAGAGAGAGAGAGAGAGAGAGAGAGAGAGAGAGAGAGAGAGAGAGAGAGAGCCACGAAGACAGCTAGAATCGTTAAAACCCACATGTGGGACCAGTTCGAAGTGAGTAGACTTACTAAATAAAGAGTTGGTAGGTAAAGGTTATGGAGGTGCCTTCAGGTTTATTCTGCTAGCCTACCATAGCCGGCGTTTCAGAGTTTTCCAATAATGCACACACATCATAACAAACAGTGTATAAGCTTGTTGTAGATAGGTAAGCCATCTCACGAACGGAAGTATCGGGGTTAGAAAGCACATAAGACAGTCAAATAACCCAATTGGAGGATCAAATGCACGATGATGACATCTGCGAACAATGACATCATACTTATCTGGGTTCAACCGATACTCTGTCAACAACCGCGAAACTAATTCAAGAGATTCGATACTGGCGTAAGATCCAACTCTACCACCTCCAATCATAGCACCCACATTCAAAGAGGAAGTGTTGAAAATGGAAAAGCTATCAATAGGTAGATAAGGCTCCTTACGAAGAAAGGTTAACCGCAAGGCATCAAGAAGGGAAGTATCGGTGCTAACGGGGGGAACATGTGACATCATAGAGGAACCTTGATACATTGTTGATAACCCTCCGATGCTTCCCCTCATACGAGTAGAAGTATAAGGAGAACTCGAAGAACGATGCGTAACTCTATGAAAACTGGAAATCCTAGGGGAATGATTCTGTGAAGAATGGGGGAAATGAGATGAAGGGAGAGTCATGCTTGAAGACAACCACAGATAAACGGTAGAATCACAATCACCAAAAAGATTAACAATCAACCCCAGAAAATCGGCCAAAAAAGACATGAGAAAGGAGACAAAATACAACTTTTGGAGAAGAATGAAAGTGAGCATGATGACAGAAATGATGATTGTTCCCCTATTTATAAAGGGAGAAAAGTCTGTTGGAGCCCACGTCATTATGGTACTTTAAGGAGAAGGGCGGCAACAACAACCAATCATCAATGCATGCGGCTGACAACACGGACACATACGGAAGAATATCCCCGATGATGGGCGACATTCACTGACATCAGGTGTAAACACTCAAATAAAGGCAGGGACCGAATCTCCATGTTTGTCAGTACATTATAATATTGCGCTAAAGTGATATACAATTGTCGTGCCCAAATGCCAAGAAAACAAAAACAAAATGGAGTCATTCACGAAAGAAAATTGTCTACAAATAGATGAAACTACGATGCTACAACCGTCAAAGTACATTCTTCCGATGGCTAAAAAACAAAACATCACAAAATACATGTTCTTAGGAATAACAAAACAGAAAGTACAAGGGAAACAAAAGCAAAAACACAAAGCTAAACAACAGAGGATAAGCCATATATCACTGGAAATATGGCAATTGGGGCGATATGGAAGCTGGTCCAATAAGGGGCGCCTGAGTATCAGCAGAAGTACTTTCGCGAATTTCCCCGGCTCCTGTCGAGCCACTGAAGGCACTGGTGGTCACATTTGTGGGCATGAGGAACCCATGCGCTGCTACACCCAGAGTTATAGAAATACGGGGCACTGACGACCGGAGAATGATCAAATAAAGAGGAAGTAGGTTAGAGGCCAAAGGCAATGGAGACCGAGCCACATCGTGGCGAAAAGTTTTAAAGGCCTCTTCCAACTCAGGAGGCTTCGATAGCAGGACACGTAGGTTCAAATACCTCCAGCTATCCTCCCTAATAAATAACTTATCCTCCCTGCACTTATTCACACAGTGAAGGAACCCACACAAAAGATGACCCATCAGATATCCTTGGTATCGAGATTGAAGCTCCTCCTCGCAATGCTTAAAAGTAGCATCTTTGACCATTTGAACCGCTTCTTCTAGTTTCGACTTCAATTCCTCAGGCGAAATAAAATCGGAAAACGCAACGAGAGTTTTCTTCAACTCCTCCTTTAGCATCCCCACGCGATCGTAAACCTCAGTTAACTCTTTCTTCAAGCCCACTTCTTTAGCTACCCACGACGCCTTCTCATCTTTTAGCATGACAATATCATACTCCAAGGAAGAACATTGGGATTCACTTTTCTCTAAAGCCTCATTCAGCCAGGCCACCTCATCAGATAAAGTCTTCTCATGAGCTAAACTCTGGGCAAAGTTAGACTGAAGTTTCTCACTTTTCTTCTTGGCAGCGACGAGGGCCTGGTCTTTCTCCTTCAGATCCTCCATTGCAATCACAGCCACAACCTGAGTAGCATCTAACTCATGCCATATAGAGGGCATGATCTTCGAAACCTAGGTAAAAACATCGGGGTCAGGCACACTACTTACGAGGGAAAGCGCGTAAGAACAAAGGAAAGACTTACCATCTGAGCCATCCACTCCGAGTAAAAACGAGCTACCTTTTCACTGTGACGGGTTAAGGCAGAAGTAGCATTCAAGTACCGTGTTATAACATCCATCGCTTCGTCCAGCTCTGTTGGCTCGGGCCTAGTGCTTGAACTAGCCCCTTCACCTATTGTGTGAATAAAGAAGGGAGACCATGGCACAGCAAATCGACTCGAAAAAAACATACCCTTCAGATAGGGATGGGGAGCAGAGGTAGTACGTTGAGAATCCGTGAAAACAGCTAGAAGAGGGATTTTCGTAGAAACCCAAACACTCTTAGCCACTAGAGAGGGGAGCATTTCATCCAAGCGAGCCAAATCAAAACGCTGCAAAGGACGATTAGAAGACGGAGACAACACCCTCATAGTAGGAGCAAAAGGAGAAGCATCCTCAAAGAACAAATCATCTACCTAAAGGATCCCCTCCGATGGAAGGTCAGCTGAGGGGACATCTCCTCATCTGTACAGAACAACGATACATGAAGCGAAAAACCAAGAAGTTAGAGTCCCGAAGAGGTAAAAGAGCAAGTGTTGAAAATGCAACAACATGTGGTGCAGGATCATCCTCCACGGTGATAGCCGAGCGAATGTCTGCAACTAATAACTTAACAGCCACCGGAAGAGAAATAGGTGGTAGTGAGGTGCTCAACCCGATGAATTCGGATGAGGCCGAGGACACCTCTTGGACCTCCTGAGCTCCAGACCCTAACAACCCTAACATAGAAAGAGGAACTGAACCAACCCCCACATCCTTAATGGCACTGGATGATACCAACGATTTCAAATCGGGACCATTGGAGCCATCACTCAAAATAAAAACTGTCGAACTACCCTCCGCCAAAGCGATTTTCTCCCCCTCGGGAGGAACGATCGACTCAGGGTCCCCACCCGAAGCTTGTGGCATATTCCTGAAGGACGAACCACTCGCATCCGATATCGACCTTGTCTTCATACGAGAGAGAGAGGAATGGATCCCCAGTTGAAGAAACGGTTAACTTTAAGATAGAGAAGAATCTCTTAACGGTGCATTCCAAACCTCGCGATAGACACCGAAACACGAAGGCAGAATGATAAAGTTGTTAGGCGTAAGCTGGCTAGGGAAAACGTCACAAGCTTTGAAAACCTCATAGTAGAACGGAGGGAAAAATGAACGAAGCCTCGCTCGAATCTGAACATAATAAATTGTAAGACAGCCATCAGGAGGATTGTCACCCCTCTCATCGGGGGTAGGAATTCGGGGCTCCAAATTCCTAGTGGAGGCCTTACACTCCTCAAAAAAGGCTTGTACTTCACCCTCTGGGGTGGTGTTGGGAACGTCACCCACCTTCTGGAAATTCCAAGAATCAGCCGCCGAAGCTGCCTTGCCGATTCTCTTTGCTTTTTTCGTGGCCACAAGAACATCACTGTCACCGCCGTCAACCTTCACTTTGCTCTCTCACTTGCGCGAAGAAGTCCCCACACTTCTACTAGTATAACCCTTTTCAAGAAGATGAATGGTGAATCTTTCATACCAAGCACAAGGTGCTTGTTTGAGGCCATAAAGTGCTATTTTAAGTTTCAAAACACGAGTGGGGAAATGGGGATCAATGAACCCTTTGAGTTGTTCAACAAAAACTTCTTCATTAAGAAACATATTTAGAAAAACACTTTTGACATCCATTTGAAAAAGCTTAAAACGTAAGACACATGCAACAGCAAGTAAAAGACGAATAGATTCCAGTCTTGCAACTGGTGCAAATGTATCATCATATTCCACTCCTTCTACTTGAATGTAGCCTTGTGCAACAAGCCTTGCTTTATTGCGATTAATGTTTCCGAGCTCATCGGTCTTATTCTTGAAGATCCACTTGGTACCAATGATGTTCACATTTGGAGGTCTTGGCACTAGTTCCCAGCCATGGCCTCAAACTGATTTAACTCCTCCTGCATGGCCTCAATCCATGCTTCTTCCAATAGAGCTTCCTTCACATTCTTAGGCTCTATTTTGGAAGTGTAACTAACAAATCGTACCATCTGGTCATACCTTTTCCTCGGAAGATCATAAATTCTAATACCTTCACTCATCTCACCAATTACTGCTTCAGGTGGATGATTCTTCTTTATGTGAGGAGGAGCCTCCAGGTGTTCTGGTCTTTCATCCAACTCATGTGAAGGGGTGGTAACTTCTGTGACCACAGGTACAGTTGCAAATGCGGTTCCACATGCTCGGTTGGAGCTGGTGGTGTGGATATGGAAGTCATTGGTCTCGACTCATCTTCCTCCTCTGACTCAATCAGCTCAGTGATTTCAACTTCTGAGGAGGTTGAGGCAAAGTCCCTGTAATCATCGAATTCAACATTAGATGATTCTACGACAGTTTAAGTGCATATATTAAACACACGGTACAAATGACTATTGCGAGAGTAACCAACAAAGATACCGAAATCAGGTTTGGATTGGAACTTACCTCTGGATTCTCTATCATTGAGTACATAGCAAGCACCAACAATGTGAAAGTGATGACACAATGGCGTTTACCTTTCCAAATCTCATAAGCTGTCTTAGTTGTACCTGGGCGTAGGTACACACGGTTTGTAACATAACATGCAATATTCACTACTTCTGCCCAAAACTTAAGAGCAAGCTTTTTCGAGTTTAACATGACTCGAGCCATTTCAACGAGTGCCATGTTCTTTCTTTCTACTACACCATTTTATTGTGGTGTAATTGGTGCTGAGTATTCATGAAATATTCCCTTATCATGCAGAAGTTGTTAAAATTAGAATTTTCAAATTCTTTCCATGATCACTTCGTATTCTTCTTTTGACTGTTAAATCTTTTTCAGTTGCAACAGTGTTGCAAAGGTTTTTGAAAAACACAAAAGATTCATTTTTTTCTTTCAGAAATTCAACCCGAGTGAAACGTAAGAAATCATCAACACACACAAATATGTATCGTTTACCAGAGATACTATCCTTCTGAATTGGCCCTACAAGATCCATGTGAAGAAGTTTAAGGATTCTTGCAAATGGGGCATGTTGCAACACTGCGTGACTGATCTTCTTTTGCTTTCCTTCCAAGCACGAACCACACTTACCCAACGGTTTATGAGCAATTTTAGGTAGTCCTCTCACAGCTTGAATCTTGAAAATATTGGTAAGGGATTTAAAGTTGACGTGGCCAAGCCTTTGGTGCCAAAGATTTGTAAGATTATCTGCACTAAAATTGCAAGTCAGTGACCTAATAACAGCTTTACAATTTGTCATAGTATAGCAGTTTTCAGTACTTCTTAGTCCGTGTACTCGATTCTCAAACTGATCAATAACCTCACATTCATCTTTGATGAAACGGACATAGAGATCATCATCACATAACTGACTTATACTAATTAAATTAGCATGCAGACCATCAACAAAAAACACATCCCTGAGTTTAGGAAAACCTTTCACGTTTAGTGTTTCTTTTGCAAGGATTTTCCCTCGGTTACCATCTCCGAAAACAACATCTCATTTTCGTTCATGAACGAAGTTGCTCAAAATGCTTTTATCTCATGTCATGTGCATAGAGCAACCACTATAAAAAAAATCAAGAGTTAGAATAAGAAGCACGTTGTGAAGTAGAATTGCAAGCAGTAAGGCATGTAAGAGTTTTGACTAATTTCTCAACCCAAAATTGTTTTACTGATTTCTCAGTTGCAACAGAGGATGCAATTTTCTTGGCTTTCTTCTTCTTCTTCTTCTTCTTCTTCTTCTTCTTCTTCTTCTTCTTCTTCTGATTCCTCATTTTCTTCTTTTGAACCACATCAGGTTGGCTGTTCTGAATGAGATGCTGAGTTTCCCACAGCTGGTAGCAGTATGGTCTGATATGTCATTGAACACTGCATTGGTGGCAAGTTGGAACAAATCGCCCTTTTGTGACCTGTTAAAAGTAGCAGAGTTTGAAATAGGTATATGTGAGTTGCAACTAGGATATACCTGATCCTGAGACAGTTGGATCTGAGAATAGTCAAGTGGAATTTCAACTCCCTTAGGTGTCCGTTTCTTCTCCGATATAGTGATTTTGGTATCTCCTAGAAACTTTGGGTTGATAGGATCAATGTATCCTACTCATGTTTTCCCTGATGGAACTTTCTGAGTGTCCAGAACTTTCTCCAACTTATCAGTGCCTGGGGTGAGCAATTTCACATTCTTCATTACAGCTTCCAACTCCTTTTGGGTGAGTTCATACACACCTTCTAGTGTTTTGTGTGCCTTGAGAGTTGTATCTAAATCTTCAGATACTATGTCTCTTTCCTTAGTGAGCGAGAGGACTTTTCTATCCAATTCCATGATTTTGTTGTTCATTCTGACTGGACTTCCAAAGGCTGAAATGATTTTGAACCGTGCCTCTATTTCAGGATTTCTCTTGCAGATGGCTTCCAGATCTGTCAATGGACTGATCTCTTCATCCAGAGTATCACTGTCAATCGAGTGGCAATCAGAATCTGTCAAGCTCTCAATTGCAACAGCCATGTTGGCTCTGGCAAAAAGAATAAAGAATGAGAATGCAACATCAACGATTTCTTCCGGATCCTCCTTGCTATTCTCTGACTCGCCATCACTCCATGCGAGTAAGGCTCTACTCATGTTCTTCTCTAGAAGGTTCGCATAGTCAGCTCTTATGTGTCCAAATTCTTGGTATTCCCTGCATTGAATACCTTTTCCAGACCTTTTGTTGTCAAGTCTATTAGTAGCGGAAGGCTTTTTAAAATTATCAGAGGGGCTTGCAACAGGACTAGAAAAGTTACCTTTACTCCAATTTTTGTTAATTTTATTAAACCTTTTTGTGAGAAGAGCCAATGATTGGACCAAGTCAGTGTTGGGACTTCTCTGAAGGAGATTTGCATGTAGTGCCACTCCTTTGGCGGGAAAAAAAATACTTTTGGTCCTTTATTTTGGCAGAGTTACCGTTTTGGTCCCTTATTGTAGTTTTGTCCACATTTAGTCCCACATTGTGTCTTTCTGTTCCACATTTAGTCCCACGACCACTATTTTCGGCCAAAATCGCACGTGACCGCACGTGCCGGCCAAAATTTGGGGATTTTGACCCTGCACGTGTGGTCCCACACGTGTGACGCTTTGACCCAGTTTTTTTTTTTTGGTTTAAATTCATAAATCTAATAATTCATAAAAAATTTAATTAAATTTTTTAAAAAATATTTAAACCTTACCCTCCCCACCCAAATTCAGTCAAAATTTTGATTTGATTTTTTTTATAAAAATAATTAATTTTTTTTAAAAAAAGTAATTACATGCTATATACTTTAAATAAAAAAAAGTATATATATGTAAAATATATATACTTGCTATATATTAGTCCCTGTAATTAGGGAACGGATTAGGAGATTTTCTTTTAGATTACGAGATTCCTTTTTTAAGTAACGGTTTCTCATGCTATTAAAAAAGATCTTGTGTCTATATATAATTATAATTTTGTTAGCTTAATTATAGGGGTTGATTAGGGCAATTAAATAATTCTAGGAGTTGGTCGCACAATCACAACTATTTTCCCTTATTTGGAGTAATAATACGATTCATTTTCTTTGTCACAAGTTTTATACATCTATATATTTTATATGAAGATTTAATTTGATACTTCTTTATATGTTTATCAACGTAAAAATGTAATTACTTTTTTTAAAAAATTAATTTTTTTTTTAAAAAAATCAAATCAAAATTTTGACTGAATTTGGGTGGGGAGGGTAGGGTTGATTTTTTTTTTAAATTCAATTAATTTTTTTATGAATTATTAGATTTATGAATTTTTTAAAAAAAAAAAACTGGATCAAAGCGTCACACGTGTGAGACCACACGTGCAGGGTCAAAATCCCCAAATTTTGGCCGGCACGTGCGGTCAAGTGCGATTTTAGCCGGAAATAGTGGTCGTGGGACTAAATGTGGAACAGAAAGACACAATATGAGACTAAATGTGGACAAAACCACAATAAGGGACCAAAACGGTAACTCTGCCACAATAAAGGACCAAAAGTGATTTTTTCCTCATTTGGCAATAGTGTCTCCTTCCCTTTTTGAGGTTCATTTCCCATGCAGTGAGGGATCCCATGAGGTCAGCAAGCTGTAGAGTGTCAATGTCCTTGACTTCTTCAATTGCTGAGACTTTCATTGCAAATCTTCTTGGGAGAGACCTCAGGAGTTTTAACACGATTCTGGATTCTGGAAAGTCAGCACCAACAATGGTGGTTTCACTTGCAAGGTGTCTGAGCTTGGAGTGAAACTGCACAATGGTATCAGTTTCTTCCATGAGGATGAATTCAAACTGGTCGTTCAGTAGTTGCAACTTGGACTCTTGAACTTTTGCATTTCCTTAGTGAGCATTCTCAATAGCCTGCCAAGCATCTCTTGCAATTTCACAGTTAGAAATACTCTTATACTGGTCATAATCAACAGTAGCTAAAATAATATTTAAAGCAATAGAGTTATAATTTGCAAGGAGTCCCTCTGCATCGGTCCATTCCAGTTCAAATTTGACTTTGCCCTGGTCATCCATTGGGGGACTCCACCCCTTTAAAATGCTTTTCCATGCCTTCTGATTCTAGTTTTTGATGAAGTTACGCATCTGATTCTTCCAGTAGGAGTAGTTGGTTGCGGTCATCATTGGTGGCTTTATGGTCGACAAACCTTCCCTCATTTCCTCCATAAGAAAAACAAACAAACAAAACAAAGATCTTTTAAACCAGAATCTACTCTACAAAATATAGTGACCCGCTCTTGATGCAATTGAAAGATCTTGGATCTATATTACTTGTAACCAAATACAGTTGCACTTGCAATAGTTGCAACTGTACTCGTAAGTAAGACAGACGTGAACTGTTGCAATTGTGATAAAAGACAGTTAAACATAAAGTGTTAAAGAACACAAAGGTTTTTACGTGGTTCGGTCCAAATGGTCCTAGTCCACGGGGTTTGCACCCAAATATTGACTGAAACAGTACCCTACTTAATAATTACAATGAAGGATTTATTTCAACTCAAATCTGGACTCCCTCTAATTTGCAGTTGTAATACCTAACCCTTAACTATTTTCGGTGTACTCGATTGAGTCGAAGAACATCAAGCTTGCCCAAAGTTCATTTGACTTAACGTTCTTCACTAAAAGACTTTGACTCGATACAAGACTGAAATCACAAACTATCTTTTTCAAAGCTTATTTATTTAAGTGCGTAGAGTCCTTCTTATATATAGGCATGAGCAGAATCTCCAGCAGATCTCTAGTTGCAATCCTCAGAATATCTTCTTTCCTCATCTGATAAGCACGCTGATAATCATGTTGCAATCCGATCCAATCTTCTTGCCTTATCCGATAGATTCTGCATGATCATCAAAGATATCCATCGAACATCCCTAATAGTATGTCTCAATACATATATACGAGATATAGTTAATATTTAGCAAGTTAATCTTTAAGATAGAATAAAATCTACTAAAGATAAGGTAATAATATCAAGATAATTATCATCTAAAAAATTAACTTATCCCAATGATTTAACAAAACAATATTAATTTTAAATTCTAGTTGGGCCGTGTCGTATTGAGCCCAATCCGGATGGAAGTCGGCCCTAAGAGAAATCACTCCACAATCAATAAATAAAGTAAGATCACCACAATATCCAATATTTGTCGTGAATTTGGAACATATGATCAAAGAACCAATTTTAATCTAAACTCCGCAATCCGGGTCCCGATCAACTCTAAATAGTCAACACGATAGTTCAATCAAATGCAATGTTCAAGGGTCAAAATCAATTGTTAAAAAGGTTGAAGTCTTATGCATGTACACGAGTCTTTCTATTGATTCTAACCACAATTTATCTCAAATTTTCTTCTATTAGACAAATCAACTCTTGTTTTTCTAAATTCTAAATATGTTGTGATTTTGCATGCGTCTGTACTTTACAGCTTTAAGTTGCTCGTGTGAATTGGACAAGAAATCTGATCTTTTAAGGATAGAATTGATTCAATTGAAAATAATGGAACAAAACCAGACATGCGGGTCCAATTGGATCCCTATGAAAAAGGAATGGGTCCTCGGGCTGACCCTTTAATAGTGAATCATCTCCTTAAATCAAATCTGTGAACCTTTTTTGACAATGATCAAATTTTACTTATACTATATTTAGGTTATTTTAATAAAAATAACAACATCACTGGCTTCGACCTGAATTGGCATTTGATAATTACATTATGGATTTTCTTTAGAATTCTTTTATGACTTTAGAAAAGTATTCAAGTTCCTTACCTATATATAATGACGTTTCACTCAGATATGCACGGGGACTTGGAAAAAATGTTAATTATTATATTCTCATTAGATTCCGAAGGTATATCATCATATGATACAATAATTTTATAGGCAAGTTGCCAAGTTCTTTGAATTTGGATATTAAGTTTCAAGTTTCAACCTGCTATAAATAAAAAAATAAAAATATTTTGCAAATATTGAAGAACTTTACAAAATATGCTGAAGTTATATATTAAAAAGGGATGTTTCATTCTTGTTAACTTTTGGTCTGAAGAGCCGAAATCGTGGAGTTCACCGGAGATCAAACAGCAAATCCACCGGGGACTCAAACTCCACGGTGGGAGATGGCAAACACAAATCAAATCGAATTGGCGGAAGACAGAATGCAAGGTGAATTGCCAAATCTAGGGCTAATGGACGCGGACGGTACTGGCGCGCCAAAACGCTCGAGAATCACATACGAAACACAAGAAGCGTTCATGGACAAGGAATGGCGAGGGAATGCAGATCAAAACAAACAGATCAATAAACCATCATATGCTAGCAAAGTCAGAGTTCCAGACGTGCGAATTGACACGGAGAAGAGAGATGAGGAATACGATAAAATGATCGTTCATCCACCCTCAGAAGAAAATCCGTTCGATTGCATAGAGATCCTAGAAGATATCAAACAAGCGATGCATGATCAGTGGAAGGAAGCAATATTGATCAAAGTTCATGGTAAGCCTTGGTACTATCCATCCCTACTCAACAAACTAAGCGCAATGTGGAAACTAACAGTAGGGAGCGAATTAATTGATCTGGGATATGGAAATTACTGTTTGAAAGGGGTGTCAACGATCCAAAGGGAGATAATTCTAACGCAAGGTCCATGGAGGCTCGCGAATTGCTTCTTGTCAGTTCGAAAGTGGACGCCAAAATTCCGAGCGGATGTCGAAGAAATTGAGTACGCAATCTCGTGGGTTCGAGTGATAAATCTCCCACTCGAAATGTTCAGAGAGTCAATCATTAAGAGGATAGCAAAGTGTGTAGGAGACCCGATCAAAATCGACGGAAATACTTTCTCCGCGGCGAGAGGTCGTTACGCGCGATTTTGCGTCCAAATACCAACAAATAAGGCCTTAAAAACTGGTGTGACAATCGATGGTGCGTTGTATCAATTGGCGTACGAGAACCTTCCTTCTATATGTTATGCATGTGGGTACATCGGCCATAGCAAGGAACAGTGTGCAAGGAAGAAAAGTAACAATGCCACTCCGCCTCCTGTGGCCGAGCCCCAAACACTTGATAAAGGGTGCGAGAGGAAGAAAGACCCTGTTGAATGGCTGATAGAGAAGAGCAAGAAAAACGAATTTGGAGACTGGTTGGTGGTGACTAACAAGAAGCATAACGGCAATCCGAGGCCGAATGCGAAATTGCTAGACAAGGGTAAGGCAAAAGATGGGGAGTTTCCTAAAAGACAGCAAGCAAAAGAAGGAATGTTTGTAGGAAATAAAGGAAACATTATTAATAAAGAGGCACCAAAAGATTACCATCCAGGAAAAGAGTTGGCTGTTGGTGAGAGTTCAAAGGGAGGTAGAATTCTGCCAGCCTCCTTACGCGGTCAGACTATTAAAGGAAAAAAAGGAACCAATAACAAAAAATTAACAAACTCAGCAGGTGGGGGAAAAGTTAATAGAAACTCCAACCCTTTCCAAATACTTGCTCGGCCAGAGAATAATACCGGAGAAATCTTGGGGGACTCGCAATCCGCGAGACTGATCAGCAACGATTTGAGAAGGGATAATGGACCAAAACGGTTTGATTTTACAGCAGGTGAACGGAGCACTAGTAGCAGCCATCCCCCCAAACTTTTGGGAAAATCGAACAGCATACCACACGTTCGTCGGCCACTCGAGGATATTTCGAATAGATCCGAGGAACATCATAGTAGTCGAGATAGCCCCGATAGTATGGGAATTCGAGATACTTACGGAGATAAGGGAGAGAGTGGAACATTGGCCGATGGCGTGGCAACACATGCTATTAAGCCACAGGGAAGCGAGGAGACAAGCGGGGATAGGCTCGGGTCTTACGAGACAAGTGATGTCGTCATGGACGGGTCGGGCTGTTGAGAATCCGATCCAACCGCACCAGTTAATCAATATGTCAATGCGAGTGATCTCTTGGAATTGTAGGGGTGCGGGTGACGACGATTTTCGGACTCACTTTAGGGATTTGATCCGGATCCAAAGACCGGACGTTGTGTTTCTGCTAGAGACGCGAGTGTCTCAAGAATGGGCGTACGAGATAGCCCCTAGTCTCGGCTTCGATAGCTACTGCATTGCGCCTACGGAAGGTATGTCCGGAGGGGTATGGCTATTATGGAACTCGGGAAACATTACTGTGGACGTGTTGAATGTGGACGATCAAAGTATCCATGCAATGATACGGCCTCTTCATAGCCCGAGTTGGATGGTGTCCGGAATATACGCGAAGCCGACATTGGTTGACAAGGTTAGAATTTTTGACAAACTAGAGCAGTTGGCTGCCAATGTCAACCTCCCGTGGCTTGTTCAAGGAGATTTCAATGAGTTTTGTTTCACACACGAGAAAAGAGGAGGCAGGAGAAATATATTGGGGAGGTGCCATGCGTTTCAAAGCAGAATAAGAAATTGGAAGCTCCAAGACCTCGGGTTCCACGGCCCAAAATTCACATGGGTAAATAAACGCGAGGGCGAAGGTCTCATTATGGAGAGAATTGACAGGGCATTGGCTAATGAACAGTGGTTAAAACTTTTCCCGGAGAACACGGTTTTTCATCTCCCGAGGACACACGGAGATCACCACCCCATCATGACGCACACGGCGTATTTGCTGCAATCAAGGAGGAAAAGGCCTTTTCGCTTTGAAGCAATGTGGCTAAATCGTCGGGATTGCGAAGTTTTGTTGAGAAATATGTGGGAAAATAATACAGAAGTGCTGGCAGCAATTGACAAAATTCCCGAGACGATTACGCCGTGGAACAAAAATTGTTTCGGCAACATATTCCAACAAAAGAAGAGAATGCTTAGACGGATTGAAGGGGTGCAAAGAGCCATTGCTGTTCGGCCGAGCTCAAGTCTAGGAGGGCTGGAAAAAAATCTTATTGTCGAGTATTGTAATATACTACGAGACGAAGAGATATTTTGGAGACAAAAATCCCGTATAAATTGGCTTGCCGAAGGTGATAGGAACACATCTTTTTTCCACAAATCAACTTTAATCCGGAGGAAGAGAAACAAAATTCTAATGCTGAAAATCGGAGAAGAGTGGGTTCGTGATCAAGATGTCATCCAAGATCATGCGAGGGAGTATTTTAAAAAACTGTTCGCTGGGCAAACAAATGGTACGGGCGTGATTCCAGTCTCACAACTCCAGCGGACACTAGACAGAGAGGAGGCGGCATGGTTAGGGGGAGAGGTAACAGCTAAGGAACTCAAGAATACGGTGTGGAAAACTCATCCGAGCAAGGCCCCGGGACCCGACGGGATACAGGCCAACTTCTATCAAAAATATTGGGCATGGATGGGACACTCAATTTTAGAGTTCGTGCAACGGGCTTTCAGGGAAGGAAACTTTGATCCTAAATTATGCATGGCACATCTATGTCTTATTCCGAAGGTAACCGACCCTACCAAGATATCTCAATTTCGGCCTATCTCACTCTGTAATGTTTTATACAAATTCATTACGAAGTGTATTACTCTGAGGTTGCGAGATTATATGCCACGGCTTATTTCCCCGACGCAGTCGAGTTTCATAAAAGGACGTAGCACACAGGATAATATTTTTGTTGTCCAGGAGGTCCTACATTCTTTGAAATCGAAGAAAAAAAATAAGGTCGGATGTATGGTGCTTAAACTTGATTTGGAGAAAGCCTACGACAAAATCAGTTGGAAATTTCTGGAGGACACGCTTTTGGCGTTCAAGTTCCCGCTGAATTTAATTAGGCTAATCATGTTCTGCGTTAAAAATGCGTCGACCCAGATACTTTGGAACGGGGAACCTCTGGAGGGATTTAAACACGGATGTGGACTGCGACAGGGAGACCCACTATCCCCATATCTCTTTGTCCTTTGCGTGGAGAGGTTAGCATACCTAATAAATGAAGCGGTGGAAAGTAGAGACTGGGAGCCACTGATTCCTTGTCGAGGTGGACCTCATCTCTCACATATTTTTTTTGCGGATGATTTAATCCTCATGGGGAAAGCGACGCTGAAAACAACGCAAACCATCAAGCGAGTTCTTGATACTTTTTGTGATGCGTCGGGCTTGAAAATAAATAAGGAGAAATCCAAAGTCTTCTTTTCAAATAGAGGCAGTATGAGAATTAAGAGGCGCATTTGTGCAACTCTTAATTTTGCGAGGACGATGGGATTGGGGAAGTACCTTGGTGCGACATTATCCCACGGGCGAACACTAATGGAAGACTTTAACGAGATATTCGACAAACTCAGCGCTAGGCTCTCGAATTGGAAGAGTTTAAACATTTCTTTGGCAGGGAGAGCTACCTTAGTGCAAGCAGTGTCAACCGCGGTGCCAATACACATTATGCAGTCGAGCTGGCTACCGGAAAAAGTTTGCGACAGATTAGATAAAATCAATAGAAGCTTTCTATGGTCACATAATCCGGAAGCCAAAAAAATTCATTTGGTAGGGTGGCATAAAGTTACCAAACAGAAAAAGGAAGGGGGGCTCGGACTTCGCAAGGCAAGACTAAACAATGAAGCCTTGCTTGCTAAATTCAGTTGGAAAATCACAAAGAAAGAGGATAATATTTGGTCGAAATTAGTGGAGGCGAAGTACCTAAAAGGAAAAGAACTCTTGGAGTACGTGGTGAAACCCACGGATAGCTCGACGTGGAAAGGCATCACGAGGTGTATGGCTCTTATTAAATCGGGGATCCGTTGGAAGATAGGAAACGGAAAGAAGATATCGCTGTGGTCGGATAATTGGTTAGGGGATGGGAATCTAATCGAAAAAGGAGCGCGAGTTGAAGAAGAAGAGCAAGGGCTGAAATTGTCGGATGTCATCGATTCAAATGGGGACTGCATGCTAGACTCCTTGAAGTCTTTGATCCCAGCTGATGTCAAGAGAGACATATTAGCGAAACATGTGGTGTTGAGAGAAGCCGACGATACAGCAGTTTGGAGTGAAAAATCAGATGGGCAATTCTCTTGCCAAAGCGCATATAGGCTGCTCCAAAGGCTCTACTCGCATAATCCGAACCCGAATCCTAATGCTGAATGGGTGTGGAAATGTCCGGGCAGCAACAAGCTTCGGTTCTTCATTTGGCTCGCAAGCCAAAATAGATTAGCAACCAACCAACTTCGACGAAAGAGACGTCTAACCGAAGACGCGTCCTGTGGTACATGTAACCAAAGCGAGGAGGACACAACTCATGTGTTGAGGGACTGCTGGGGTGCGAAACGAATCTGGATGAAAATTGTGCCACAATCAGACGCGCAAGTCTTCTTTACGGGGGATGCATGGAGCTGGCTCAGGGACAACTCAAAAAACTGCACGAAGAGTAATCTGCTCATACCGAACAGCGCTTGGAATGTGATCTTTGTGGCGAGTATTTGGGAGATATGGAAAGCAAGGAATGCCAAAGTGTTCCGAGGGGAATTAATCAAAACTGAGGTCGTGCTTAACCATATAAAAGAATTGGGAGCGGAACTGATGTTAGCGAATGAAAAACAGAAAAAGAAGAGGAAAGAGGAGTGGACGAAGCCGAAAGCTGGGTGGTTCAAGTTAAACACGGATGGCAGCGTTAGTAGAAATGGTTATAAAAGCTCGATTGGAGGCGTACTACGTGACGAATTTGGTGTTTGGCAGTGGGGCTTCGTTAAGCAAGTAAATTCCATGACATCGCTAGAATGCGAACTCCAAGCATTAAGGGAGGGATTACGAATAGCGTGGGAGAGAAGAGTGCAAAAAATTGAGATTGAGACGGATTCGGATGAAGCGTACAAGTTGATCTCGGACGAGGCCGTGCAAACACACGACTTTATGGAAATTATTGGAGAATGTCGCGAGCTACTTCATAAACCATGGGAACACGAACTGAGTTGGATTGCTAGGGAAGGAAATAACCTTGCCGACGCGATGGCGAAGGAGCCGAGTGAGGAGAACGGTAGAGTTTGCATACTCTCAAATCCCCCGCCAAACCTCGTCAGTATGCTGCGGGAGGAGCAGGCCTAAGTGGCGTAGAACTTTATTTTTGCTTTCTGTTCTTTCTTTTCTTTGTTTTAGTCTGGTTCTGTAAGTCCTCTGTTATCTACCAAAAAAAAAAGGGATGTTTCACAACATTTTAAAATATCATTATTAAGTTTTATTTTACTAAACCAATTATATAGAAATGATACAACACTACTTTCAAAAACATACGTTTAGTTTAGAAATCTTTAAGTCATATTTGGATAAGAATATAAGATATGACATGAAAACAAATCGACTCATCAGAAGAAAAAAATTAGTCCAATGTTTTATTAGCGTTTTTCTTTTCAGAAATTTCCTAGAATCTTAACATTTCGCCAAACTATCATTAAGTTAGCATCTTTAGTACAGAGAAATGTCATAGAAACCAACTCTGATATTGACCTAGAAAACTCGTGCACTTAGGATAAGGACCCGATCGCGTTCAAGACTTAATTATCAAATCTTGGTCAAGCCCTACAGAAAAACGAATGTTATATCTTCTTGCATGCTGCTGATTTTAATTTTTAATAGATTGGTTTTGAAAAATATTACTAAGGCTCCGTTTGTTTCCCAAAAATGTTGAAAATAAAAAATAAAGGAGAAAATGACGGAAAAAGGTTTTTCACGAACATTTTGAGGAAAATTATTTTTTTCCAGGCGTTTGGCTCATTATGATTTTTTTGAGAAAATTATTATAATGCTTAGAAAAAGTAACACCATATTTTCCTAAAAAAATCTCAAATTGCCAAATAATTGGAAAAAGATTTTCCAATATCCCTATATATATGTTTTTTTTTTTTTAAATTTATATATATGTTTTTTCTTTTCCCCATTTCCTTGGAAGAAAAACGGGCCTGAACTGAATTCTGAGTTAAGAACATTAGATGGTTAACCGACCCATATCAATATTAGGACACCTTACACGCTAATAAAATAAAAAGCTACCAAGATTGAAAGAACCTCATATCTAATTTATTCATCTAAAGACTAAATACACCTCGTTTCTTTTCTTAAAGAAGAAAAACAATACGTATATTGACTAAACTGAATAACTGTTCATTCGTGGCACAAGGTCACATGCAGCTAGCTAGTGACGTCTATTTATTAAAGCACATGATCATATAGATTCACTTTTTTTTTAAAAAGCGATAATTAAAACATAATCACGAAATAAAAAAGCGTATAAACTGAACCAAGACACGTTAAACAAACAGTTCGTTCTTAATTATATCGCTGGGATTATGTATGGCCACACACAAAGTACTTTTGGTTGATAGGAATGTGTAACCTCTTGTACTATAATATATCTTTGAGGGTGAATGGCCCACTACGCGAACAGTTATTTAATGCGCCACATCATCAAACACTCCGATGACCAAGAATCCCCGATGCCTTGAACAAACGATACCGATAAGAATCGCAATGAAGTTCCTCATGATTCTCACGAACACAAAAGAAATTGGGGCGGACTGGTGTTAATGCCCATCCATCGTCAGGTATCGTAGACTGAATAAATTGGGCATCGTAAGTCCCACCGAGCAACTTCACGAACATGACATTTGGGAAATCCTCGAAATCCGCCTTCAAAGGACTTAGATGACATTGACAGCATATTCCGATGGTAGGGTCCTAACTCACAGAGTACCGGATCCACGTGGCACTACGGATCTTAAATGATCCTACGGTGCCTAGAAAAATGATCTCCGAGGCTCTTACAAGTTACCAGTCGATGGTTTGATTATGTTCCGATGCCCTGATGGCCCCATGACCATCAAAAGAAAACTATCGGAACAACATTAACCACCTGGAAACGGATTAATCTACATAAGCACGAGGGTAAACCAGTTGTCTTCAAATCACAACGCCTCAGCTCAAGATAACCAGCTGTCGCGAAGATAAAAGACTCATCAGCACTCAAGATGCCATTGATCTCCCCAAACGCATGCAGCACGACAACTGTACCCCTTGTATAACCATATAAATATAGCATTCCCCAAGCATTAAAGGGTAAGTGAACAAAGAAAAAAAGGGAGGTTTACAGCGTTTAATCATAAGTTTGTTTAATATTCCTAAAGCTTTCCATCATTCTCTAAGTTTTGGAAATCGGGGCAGGGCGTTCCGATATCAACAAAGTTAATTACTCGATAACGAAAAACGAGTGTTAACACTAATATGGGCCCTTTTACTAAAAATATAAATAGATATTATAAGTCCACCAATTATGTATTTGGGCTCCCAGGTTTACTCACTAAATAGATCAAGTTGTAGTTGACCAAATAAAAATGTTGACCAAACTTGCCTCGTTAATTATGAAACTAAACTGAATATTTCTTAAAATTATATTTATTTGAATGTAGAAGTTCAGTTTTAAGCTGAATACTTGCACTATTTTACATATTCAAGAGATCAAGAACAAAATGAGTTTTGATCAATGCTTGTAGTTTTGAGCAAACGAGACCATGAATCCAAATTCATAAGTGTCGATAAAGTGAGATTGAACGATGTCTTTGTAGCTTTAAATAGTTCTTTCCCAACAACAAATGTAACTTGTCAAATCAAGAGAATATATTACAATTTACTTGTTATTTACATTTGAGCACATGACAAATTATCCCTGTAATATATGAAATAGACACATTACTCCTTTGTAATCTTGAAATAGGTAAATTACTCTACTGTAATCTTAAAATAGGTGCACACTTGCTCCCTGTCGAATCTTTCATGTATTTATAACTTGTATTTTAACAAAGTTTACTATTTTACTATTTATTTTTTATTTATTTAATAAGTTAGTTAAATATTAAATAATTTTTTGTAATTTAAAGTGAAAGCAATAAAAACTATTTTTTGAGAGGAAAAGGCAAGCAATAAGCTAATCTCTGCACTCTCAACTTTTGACAAGTGTTTAACATCACTTTATTTAAGGAGATATTTTGCACCACTTTAAGATTATAGCTAGGAAGGATAATATGCCTTTTTATTTTTACAGAGAGTAATTAATACGCCTCTTTTGGTCATTACAGAGGCCATGGTGCCAAAAACCCTTTACATATTTCATAAAAAATAAAAAGTAACAAACGAAATAAAAAAGAAGGAAAAGACAACAAGGGGCTGATGAAAACTCACACCTATATTTTTATGAATTAGACATTGTTAACAAATTTCTATTTATAGAATATACCATCATTTATCTTTGTATTTACTTAAGATTAGACGGGGATAATATGCGGTAATATACTTCTTTTGCACATTACATGGGCATTGTGCCAAAACGCCTTTACATATTCAATTAAAGGTAAAAAGTAACAAATGAAAAAAAAAAAGACAACAAGGGCGAATGAAAACTCACACCTATATTTTTATGAATTAGACATCGTTAACAAATTTCTGTTTATAGAATACCATCAATTATCTTTGCATTTAGTTAAGCTCAATTTTAGTGAGAAATCCAAAATGAAGTTAGTATACTTTCGTGTTCTACTAAAACTGGATGTCAAGTAGCGCTTAACACGTGAAATTCACCAGAACCTACCATATGAAGTTTCATCTTTTTCAAGGTTAAGTTTTCAATACCTAATAAGAATAGGAAACCTAAAAACTGATTTGTCAAAAAGAGAAATTCCATTAAACTCAATGTTTGGGAAGAATAAAAGTTCAAATTGACAAATCAATCGTCTAAAAAAGGCGGAAGTTGGAGAAATTCCACCTGGTGCTGAAATTGCCAGAAAACAGCAATCACTGATGTTCTTTCTGATTTTGAATTTATATATTAGCTTAAATGTCACATCTGGTTTTGTCCGAGTTAATTATATAGTAAGAGTTCATTTTGTTTCTAGATACATTCACCAGATACATTTCAAGATTATATATACATAAACTGGAAAAAGAATTTTGTGATGATAAAAGGAGGGAAGACTAGAATGGCCATATAACTTTATTGCAATGTCCCTCCCAAAGTATCGAATTAAGATTATGAAAATCTCGATAGCCATGAAATTCCTTAATACCAAAAGTCATTCAATATTGTTTTAACAAATTTTGACCATAGTTTATCTGACCATTTTTGATTCACGCGTCAATAACTAACAAGGTAGGCATTACGCCCAATAATCTACACAAATTTCTCTGTGTTTCACATGACATGCCTATATGATATATTTTTCAACTTATCCTTAATTAGTGATGTTGTTGATCATATTAAGGTTAAGGTGTTGGGGTTGGATCAAAACCAAGGATATAAGGCTTTCAACGTTTCATTTTTTGAATGGCCGTGTTCCCACTTGCATTGATCTCTAACTAATTGTGTGGAATACGTTATGTGCTTCACTTCTCAAATTTTTTTGTTTCCGATAAAAAAAATGTATCCAAAAAAAATATCTCAAAAAAGTAACTAATTCCTTGCAGCCTTATCATGAGAATGTATTTTTTTTTTAAAAAGGGGGGGTTCAACGTAACGTAATTATCCAGCTTGAATAATTTTTTTTTTTTTGATATTTCCTTCATTTCCTTGAATAACAAAATTGGAAATAACGAACAAATTGCTGTCCTTAAAAAGAGTTAATAGGGACCCAGTAGAGAATCGTGTGGGGATCAAATTAAATGAATTATGCTTTTCTTTATTCAGGATATATATAATGATTAATGACGAGTTACTAATTATTGTAATTTGTATCCATATATACAGTACATGACATGAACGTAGCATAATGCCTTTTTTTTTTTTGATTTTTTTTTTTTTGATTTCTCACTGGTGTCCGCTTATGCGACTAATCCAGTCGAGCACTGTCGGGCCCTTTTTAAGGGGGCGGCTCTCCCAGCGGTGTTTTTTACATCCACAAGACTCGAACCCGAACATAATGCCTTTATTTCCATATATATGACCATGTGTTTCCATGAAGCTTCCTCTTAACATATCTCTATTCCCTCCCCGACTTATCGCCTTCCCCGATACATTTTTTACCTTAATTTCTCTAATATTTACATAATCATACGATTTAAGTCCACCTAATTGTTGTGTATAAAAGGCCTTCAACTAAATTATTATAAACACTAACGAAATCAATTCACTTGTAAAACATGGCTAGTGACACTGAAAGTGCATCACGTGAAGTGTCCAAAGCCTCTGAAATGACTAGCCAAGAAAAAGTTTCCCAAATGAAAATCTTGAATCGCTTCGATTCATTGGACGTAGAATCCGGCAACCTTGGAGGCAACGGCGGCCACCACCATCACGGTGGCCGGTCCAAGGTCTGGGGGCTGAATATATATATATATATATATGTATATTTTTGTTCTTTCTTTTTATTTTTTTAATATCTATTATCTATAATTTAATTACTTGTTTGGTTTATACGTGGTATTATAGAATGAAGAGTGGATGATGATGATGCAACTAGCGTTCCAAAGCATAGGAGTGGTGTACGGAGATATCGGTACATCACCATTGTATGTGTATCCGTCGGTTTTCAGCGACGGAATCAAACACAATGACGATATTATTGGTGTTCTCTCGCTGATTATTTACACCATTACTTTGATACCTTTGGCCAAATATGTCTTCATAGCCTTACGTGCAAATGACAATGGGGATGGTAAGTGATATTTATGACTCTGATATATATTCGCTTTCATAAATCCTTTATAAGAGAAATTCTTCAAATTCCCGGAAATTTTAATCCGGTATATATGTACGCGTCTCAAACAATCTTTCAAATTCACAGAATTAGTTGTTTTATTAATGAATAATAGACCTTACGTCAGTGTTGTAGCTATGCTGATTTGTTGCTGACGAGGTAAAGTCATGAGATTTCGGAAAGTCTTTGACGACTTTCAGTCCGGTGATTATATTTATTGTTGATTCTTTTCAGGCATGAAGTTAGTAGTAATATATCGAAAGAGGGGTGAATAGTCCCGAATTTTCAACCGGCAATTGTTCATTATATTGACATAACTTGAATCATGTTATATAGTGTTATTAATTATATATGTAATTCTTACACTATAAGTTAGTGGTTGCAATTTAATAAACTTTGAAGTATTATTCACCGAATTTTCTTGCATTTTTATCATATAGCTCTATAAATTACAAATTGCAGTTAAAGAAATAGGCCACTAGTTAATTAGCAGTGTTATAATATATTGACAACGTAATTACACGAGTATATAACGTTTAAATTGTTTGTCATACGCGTCAGATCAATAAAGGACATTATAAAGATTATATCTTCTTCGGGCCTTCGTGGGTTATTATTATTATTATTATTATTATTATTATTATTATTATTAATTATTATTATTAATTATTATTATTGCTATTTTAGTTGCTAGCAAGCTATTAATATAAAAGCAACATTTCTTTTTCTATTTGCAGTGTTTTAACCGTGTACGTTGAACAAAAGTTTAAATTCTCTTGTGACATGTACATTCGTAACGTATTGGAACATAAAATTGATGACTTCATATTTCTCTTAAACTTAATTGACAAATGAATGACAAAAAAGAAATTCATCTGAAAATATATATATATATATATATATATATATATATATATATATATAACTGTTTCTTTTCGAATACATGTGCTATATAATTTATGATTTTTTTTATATATATATTATTTTTTTTTTTGCAGGGGGAACATTTGCTATGTATTCTTTGATATGCCGATATGCAAAAGTCGGTTTAATCCCGAGTCAAGAAGTAGATGATCGAAATGTCTCAACCTTCCAACTTGAATTGCCAAATAATCGAACTAAAATCGCTTCCAAACTTAAATCCAAGCTAGAAAACAGCAATTTCGCCAAGTTTTTTCTATTGTTCGCCACAATGCTCGGTACATCTATGGTCATTGGAGATGGTGTGCTAACTCCATGTATCTCAGGTGCATTAATTTATTTTCAGCCTTATATATTTAATATGTACTGTTATTAAGTAAATAAATAGTATCTTGTTTGATATAAACCTACGTTTTCTTTTATTTTACTATTGTAAGTTGTAACTGTTGTTTCAAGGTGTCATCATTTACTTTTCGTAGCCACTATCTAATCTTCAACTTTCTTCCATGATTATTGCAAGTTTGGCAACTCATCCTTTTAATATGCAACCTCGTCCTTTGACTTGTAACCTTTTAGACAAATCACGGTTCTATTGTTCATGTTTTAGCAGAAAGAGTTGTCATATCTTTAATTTGGCAAATTTCTAGTTTGATCTTATTCGTCCAATAATTTTTTAATACAATTATATGTGAAGATCAATATAATGTGAAAATAAACCGATAAATGAAATTAAGAAGACTTTCAATTCAAGATATGTGTGTGTGTGTATATATATATGCACTCTCCCGCTAAAGTTTTCAATTTTCTCATTGACAGTATTATCCGCGGTGGGTGGAATTAAATTGGCTACATCTGCAATGACAGAAGGTACGTTATTAATTGACTAGGTTGCAGAACTACATTAATATTGCAACTAACTTAAAGTGTTCTAATTTGATGAACGATGATTCGCACACATAATATATGTCGTTATAATGTTTAAAAGCTAGAGGGAGTCAAATAACTCGATCGTTTTGTTTATTAAAAACCAACAATATTTAGCATCCTTGGCTCACATGCTAGCTGTTGGCCATTTATGGATCTCTGTCAGAGTTTTGGAAAATAAGGAAACATAATTAAACGAGATGTTCATAAAAGAGTTAAAAGCACATTTCCGGTTTCTCTGAATGTATATAGTAGATAATATCAAATTACTCACAAAGGAGTTGTTCACAAAAAAAAAGAATTACTCATAAGGTCACGTGTCAATTAGTAAATCTTGTCCAACGTGGAGAACTACTAGAAAGGTACATCTTGGTTTAATATAAAAGAGATCCTATAGCGAAATTTCTTTCCTGATTCATTTGTACGTGCAATTTTAAATGATCATTTAAAACATATATATATATATATATATTATACCAGGATTATTAGAGATGTGATTCCATGTTTGTAGCATCTAATTATTCGTTTAATTTCTATCTTCTGATTTTTATTATTTTTAATTATCTTAAACTAAAACAGAAAGGATTGTTTGGATATCAGTGGGCATCTTAATATTTCTATTCATGGTTCAAAGACTTGGAACGGACAAAGTAGGTTACACATTCGCTCCCGTGCTATGCGTCTGGTTCGCTTTAATCAGTGGCATTGGCCTCTACAACTTCATCACACATGACCCTTCTGTTGTCAAAGCCATAAACCCCAAATACATCATTGATTATTTTATCCGAAACAAAAAACAAGCTTGGATTTCTTTAGGTGGAGTTGTTCTATCTATAACTGGTACGTACTGATCGAATCATCGAAACAACACAGTTTATGTACTTTAAACTCATTACATTCTTAAAACTATATTACGATCGAAAAAATTTGAACTTGTTCTTTTACAGGAACTGAGGCATTGTTTGCTGATGTTGGTCACTTTTCTGTTAAATCTATTCAAATAAGTACGTGCGCCGTTGTTTATCCAGCATTAGTTCTTGCCTACACTGGACAAGCATCCTATCTTCGCAAGAACAACCTCTCTGTTTCAGATGCCTTCTATAAGTCCATCCCAGGTTCGTTAATTTCCTACTCATTCGTCGATTTAATTGCGTACGTGGTTGTTCTGCCTCTTAAGACATTCTTAAATTTCAATGCAGAACCTATATACTGGCCAATGTTTGTGGCGGCAGTAGTTGCATCAGTCATTGCAAGTCAGGCCATGATCTCGGGTACTTTTTCTATTATCCAGCAGTCGTTGGCACTGGGGTGCTTCCCTCGTGTCAAAATTGTTCACACCTCTGCAAAGTACGAGGGACAAGTCTATATTCCAGAAATCAATTATTTTCTCATGGTCGCTTGCATCTTTGTGACTCTGGCGTTCAGGACTACGGAGAAGATTGGCAATGCATATGGTATTTACCCGATTTTTTACCTTCATATACATAGTTTAACTCTAGCTCATACTCTCACATATAATATTTTGATTATTTTGTAGGGATTGCTGTAGTTTTCGTGATGACACTAACATCTGCGTTTCTTGTGCTAATCATGGTCATGATTTGGAAAACTCATCTACTTTTCGTAATTTTATACGTTCTGATAATTGGCACGGTAGAGGTAGTTTACTTAAGTTCGGTGCTCTACAAATTTAACCAAGGAGGGTACCTACCGCTAACATTTGCGATGGTTCTGATGGCAATCATGTACACCTGGAATTATGTGTACAGGAAGAAGTACCATTTCGAGCTGGATCACAAAGTTTCATCAGAGAAAGTAAAGGAAATAATGGTAAAATACAATTCTCAGAGACTTTCAGGACTTGCAATTTTCTACTCCGAATTAGTACAAGGAATCCCCCCGATTTTCAAGCATTATATTGCCAACGTTCCAGCGCTTCACTCGGTCCTGGTTTTTGTGTCTATCAAGTCCTTGCCTATCAGTAAGGTTCCAGCCGAAGAAAGGTTTCTTTTTCGCAGAATACAACCAAGCGACCTCCAAATATTCCGGTGTGTTGTGCGTTACGGGTACACTGATGCACGAAACGAGCAAGACCCCTTTGAGAAAATGTTATTCGAAAGGCTGAAGGATTTTGTTACAGAGGAGTACTACATGGGATTAGCAGAACTAGGCCATAATTTCGAAGGAGTCGAGACAAAAGATGGGGAATTATTAGGCGACAGCGGGAATGAGACTAATAAAGAAGAGGTGGATTTGGAACGAGATATGGAGGTCTTGGACGGGGCGTGGGGGGCTGGGGTGGTTCATATGGTGGGGGAGCATGAAGTCGTCGCCCGGAAAGGGGCTGGTGTTGGGAAGAAGATTTTGGTAAACTACGCATATAATTTCTTGAAAAAGAACCTGAGGCAAAGTAACAAAGTGTTTGATATTCCCCATGAGAGAATGCTTAAAGTTGGAATGACATATGAACTTTAGGATGCTGAGACCTGGCCTGACCTGCTTCATGAATTACTAGTTCTGTAGTCTTTTTATGTTTTATTTAAAAATATTAATTAAGACATATATATATATATATATATATATATATCTTTACTAGTTAAGTCCTTTTAAACAATGAGAAAAAAAGAAGCCTTTTAGATGGTGCAATTATCAATTGGGCCTAGTTTCAATGTGTTCTCACTTGAGATGATATATCAGAGGCCGAGTGACAAAGTGAAACTTATTATTGTTGTTAATTGTAATGTCACTGAGTATGAAACTGATCATGAACCGGCCAAAGAGTTGATCCTGGCGGTCATATTACTTTATTTTCTCTAATTATATTTTTGCTACAGTATGAAATTGTGAATTTTGCTTGTGTCATGCGTCTTTCAGTCATACTTCCATGTCCCATGATCAATAATTTTGTGTGCAAACTCGTGTGCTAAAAGGTACATCACACTACAAGATAACGGGTCAATAGGGACCTAAATTAGGTCCCTATTGACCCCTCAAGCGGTCCCTGAAGGCCAATAGCGACAGCACGTATGTCGCTATTGTGCGGTCCCTATTGACCTCGGTCGCTTGCCATCAGGGACCGCAATTAGGTCTCTGATGAGGGCAATAGCGACCGGAGTATCAGGGACCGCTTTGCGGTCCCTGATACTTTAAAACCAATAGCGACCTAACAGCGGTCCCTATTGTATAGAAAATAGTACGGACTGCAGTTGGGTCCCTATTATTTTTCATACAATAGGGACCGCATAGGGACCGCCATTAGGTCCCTATTGACCAAAAAACAATAGGGACCTAACTCCAGTCCCTATTGATTTTCCGTCAATCGGGATCTAACTGTTGTCCCTATTACTATTATTAGGTACCGCAAATAGGTCCCTATTAGTATTCATAGATACTATATGAATGCTAGTAGGGACCTAATTGCGGTCCCTAATAATAGTAATAAGGACCGCAGTTGGCTCATCCACGACGTCTTAGGCTTCCCTTGAAACTTCTCTTTGTCCTTGTTCTTCATGTACTGCTCATTCGCCTTGTTCATCATACGCTTATAAACCCCTCTCGCCTTTAACTAGTATGACCTATGTACCTGATCCCTCTCTGACCGCCGGATCCCATAGGTATTTTACAAAAAGGATAAATATTAAATAATAAATTAATACAATAAATTAATAAACTAAATTAAACAATATTTGAACCTCGAGTAAATTAATAAATATTAATAATTCATTAAAAATTCACCGTAAATCTCGACTCGTACATTCTCAGGAACCTTCAAGTAGGAGGGCCAAAACTCACTCATAAACTGTCGAATGAGTGAAGTGATCGTTTTGGCAATCTCGCGACCGGTTTAGAAAAACAACCTCGCTTCAACTGAATAAGCTGCTTCTTCTCCCCAGGAATAATAGCCGTAGTCCCTACATTTGGTCCCCTACTCGGTCGAGTATCGCTCGGTCTTGGAGTCCCGGTCAACCTCTGGCTCGGTCCAGCTCCGGTATCGGCTATAGGTGGTGGAGTCTAAAGTTTGCTAGACTCGACTAATGGGGGCACGTGAGTCCCAACTGAATCTAAAGTATGTGGTCGTGCCACCTCGGATGCGGTGGACTCTCATGGTCGGGGTCTAACACCCGCTCCGGGGACGGCCACTTCATCGTCTACAAATAACTGCCGATGTGGTGCAGATATCCTCGATGTAGATCCATCACCTGACCCAAGTGGCGGGACGGACGACTCGGCTGGATGGCTCGGCCCTACACCACGTCCCGATCGGAAACCCGTATAGGTCGGCAACTACCTTGACCCCCGCTACCACTTCCACCACCACGCCCAACGCTACCACTGCCACCAACACTCCCACTACCACTGCCACCACCGCGTCCAACGCTACCAGTACCACCACCACCACCACGACCTCGACCTCCACTACCTCTAACACCTCCACGAGCAACACTACCACTACGTGAACCTGATACCCCACCATGACATTGACCTCCAAGATCTCGATCTCCAGTACCGCTAGGGGAAATTAAACATCAATTCAACATTTACAAATCTACACTAATTACAAATTTTACAAATTATAATCTTAAAAATATAATCTACACTAATTAATATAATCTTACAAATTAACACTAATTAACAAGTTTTAATAATTAAAATTTAATAATCTAATTTTCACAATCTAATTATAAATTAATCTAGTCTAATTTATCTAATTTTCACAATCGAATTTTAAACTAATCTAATCTAACAATCACTAATCTAATATTTTATTAATCATTCACTAATCTAATCTAACAATAATCTTTTTTTTTCTTTCATCATTCACTAATCTAATTTAACAATCTTACAAATTAATATTTAACCGACTAATTATACACTAATTAATCTAATATAATATAGTCTAACAATCTAAACAGTCTTCACTAATCTAATCTTTTTTTTATTCATTCACTAATCTAATCTAACAATAATATTTTTTCTTTAATCATTCACTAATTTAATTTAACAATCTAAAAATCTTAACAAATCTATTTTTTTATACACTAATCTAATCTATCAATCTAACATTCTTCACTAATTAACTATCTAACAATATTCACTAATATAACAATCTAACAAATTAACACAAAATCAACACAAATTATCAAATTAACAATCTAACATTCTTCACTAATCAAACAATTTAACAATATTAAAAAATTAACACAAAAGGAACACAAAATTAACACAAATTAATATATTAACAATCTAACTAATCTAACAAAATTAACAAAACAAAAATCTAACTAATCTAACAAAATTAATAAATTAACACAAATAATCAAAAATTTAATAGGGACCAAGCTACCTACCCAAGTGCCAGCGGCGGAGAGACGACGACGACGGGGCATAAAGCCGACGGCGGAGAGGCGGAGACGCTCGGACGAGATGGAAATCGCCGGAAATCGCAAAAATCGGGCGAAGAGGAGTGAAAATTGATGAAGAAATGGAATGGGTGACTCAACTTAGGTCGCTATTCATACTATGGGTCGCAAAATTGACGGGTCAGATCTTTGCAATTGGAAACGGGGGGGAGGGGGGGGGGGAGATGGTGGGTGAATTGAGGAGAGAAATAAGATAATAATTTATATATATATATATATACACAACGAAATCAGCGACCTAAGTTAGGTCGCTGATTCCGTCCACAAAATATTAGGGTTAAATGCCCAAATTCTGGCCCACATTTTAACCAAATCCGGGCCAAAATGTGTGGCCCAATATTACTGAGGAGCTTCAACGACCTAAGTTAGGTCGCTGAAAGTTTCACGGAATTTCAGCGACTTACATTAAGTAGGAGTTGTCCTCATGACCTTCAGCGACCTAAATTAGGTCGTTGTTGCCTTCAGCGGTCACTGAAGGCGAGCGACCTAATTTAGGTAGCTAATGGGCAGTCCCTAAAGACCGCCCAGTCTTGTAGTGTCATGTCGTTTTTCCTTGAAATTTGCGAACTATTCAGTTAACTACATTTTTGCGCTAAGTTATGGAACTGTACTCAATAAATGTACAGGAAAACATTATATGTCGCATTGCTAGTAGTTTACCAATAGATCGTATGTATAAGACGAGGTGGGATATTACAAGTGTGGTGCTACGATTCTATTATAAACTAGACCTACTTTGACTATGTCTAAAGCTAAGTAGGCTTGGTCTGGAATACCTCGAACTGACGGTAAGATGCTTTGCTTGATATCGAAAGTAATGTCGAAAGAGACGTCGAAACTGATATCGGGGACCTTCTACGTTGGATATGATCCTTTAATGGATGTCGGGGAATACATCAGATATGACGTCAGATATGATGTCAGATATGATGTGGATGGATATGTCTATGATATATATCGAAGATATATATCGGGTATTATGTCGGGTGCGATATCGGGGATGCTCGATATCGGTGTACAATATCTTAGGATAATTAAATCTCACCTTGATTAGCATGATCCGAGTATTTATAGACCTCGGAAAGTGGGGACCGCACACATGATAAACACGTGAGTTGTACCATATCGAATATTACATTCGATATGCATACGAGAGAGGATCCCCGATATAGACCAAATACGGGCATGGCCCATGGGCCGACCCAATACGAGAAATACCAATATCATATAGTCCCTCAATTTGGGAGTTATTCTTGTAAACAATAATTCGTAAATTAAATCTGAGTTTGAATCACGAGTACCTTATGTCACGCCAGTTCATACGACGGAGCTCGGATACGGAAATTCATTCAAGGATGTTGGTGGACCCCCAATGTAATTGGCGTATTCGAGAGGTCCTCGTTTGAATTATCATGTGTAGGCATCTCTCGTGAATAACCTTGCCCTCATCGTGAAAATAGAGGATTTTATTGAATTTCTTTCCATATGCCTGTAGAATTTGGCTTCCGATATCTCCCATCTTAAATGCATCATTGAAGGACCCGATGTCTATAAATATTGGTCTACTGGAGAGAGAAAGGTCATGTGTCTTTCAGCAAAATTTGCCTTCCTTCTGCTGAGGTATATCGGGGGTACCCGACCTAATTTTCAATATGTTATTTTCGATATACATTTTTGATTTCCATATTCGATATCCGTATTCGATATCTATTTTTGACATAATACTCGATATACGGATCCAATATGTTCTTCGATATGATATAAATTTTGCACTTAAAGTTTTATCCAAATTTTGACTCCTCAGGTTGCGTCTGTCTTGATCTTATCGTGTTCCAAGGGTTTTTTCAAATTGTACATGTGTTCATTCGTTCCTAGTAACGATGCCAGGTGCGAGGGGTGTTAATGTATACGACTTGGGACAGGAGAATGAAAAGGTCGTAGGGTCTCAATCTAAATTTGTTGATTCTGGGATGTTTGTGGCAGAGGAATTGTTCAGTGATGACATTGGGGATGGGTCTGACGGGGAAGACGGTGAGTGCAACGTTGATGAGGGTGCAAGATACAATGAATGGGGTCTCCGCGAGTCGCCCAAAGTCAAGAAATATAAGACTGCCATCAAATATAAAGACATGGTGTCGAGCGTTCCACATTACCCTGATCATTATCCTGCGACATATCATATAGATGGATACAAGATTAAGTTCCTGGAAAAGAGGAATGAATGCGTACGCCTCTTCGAGGTTCCATCACCGTTCATGCGAAGCATGTCGCCAATGGGCTACGTTTCCCCCACGATCTAGCAATTGTTGCTATTTTGAAGAGTATCGCGGTCTGCCTAGGACAACCATTTCCCAAGTCTTTTGGTGCTATCGTAGCCTTCGTATTGGTCATGAAGCCCCTTGGTGCGCCCCATGGGGTTAATGAATTCAGGGCTTTATTCTCCGTTGTTACAAACAAGAAGGTTAGGGATATAGGCTTCTTCTTTATCCAAGCTCAATTCGGACGGAAGTTCCTACAAGGTGGCCATACCCGTTATGGGTTTGGAAATAAGAGTGAATACTTTTATGTCGAGGAGAACGCTACTGGGGAGTTTAAGGATCTCCATAAAAGTTGGTCAAAATGGAGAAATACCAGAGGCGTTGTAAAGTGGGCGCATCTCAATGGGCTGCGGGGTTTTTGGAAGGTTTATTGGCCCACAAGTATGATCTCACCACTCTTGCTGAAGAGGAGGTATTACGCGCGAGTGGTCTTTCTACGGTGCTATATCGAGGCTCACTCGACCTTGGTATGTCACCCTCCGTGTCTCAGTTGTATACTTTTTTAAATATTCCTTTTTGGTTACGTTATACCTTCTGTATACAGGCCAACTCGTGTTGTATCTGAGGTTGGATATCATTGTTGCGCGTGCTGCTACAGCAAAAGTTGAGGCTGGTGCCGAGGTGACGCTGCCCATCGTACTTAATACACGTGGGCGAGAGGTTCACCGATCAAAAGATAAGATGGGTGGGGCGTCTTAAATTGATGAGTACATGGGAGCTGGGGCCGGTGGGGTTCCTGGGGACGGTGCCCCGACGGAGGGCGGGGTCGGAGTGAGCTCTAGTAGGAGCCAAGCTCCAGGGACCTCTGTGGTAAACCCTTCCCACTTAAGAGGAAAAACACTGAGGGTGGTGGTGGTACATCTACTGGGAGTAGTGCCGTTTTTCAATCAATAAGTTTGTTATAGCCCATTTTCTTGTTTGGCCGCAGTGATGAAAAATTAATAACTTGCCTGTGACAGGTTAGTAAGTTCCTTGCCAAATTTTTGAAGGCGGCAAGTGATAATAATTTTGATAGAGTCGAGTCCATTGCGCGGACAATTGCTAATCTTGAAAATATGGGCAATTACGACCCTGTGGAGGCGGCAAAGTTAGCGGTCGAACGTGATAAGGCGTTAAGTATACTCGCCTCTCGTGAGGCGAATGTGCAACTTATGCTGAAGCAGAACCAGAAGTTAGAGGCATCCCTTGATGAGGCCAATGTCTCCATTGTAGTTGAGAGGAGAAACGTGAAGCATCAGAACTGGAACTCCCGCTTCTTCGGAAAAAACTGGCCCTTGCTGAGAGGACTATCCTATGTCAGGTAGCATTTTTTGCAGGTCGTTTAGAGGTGACCCCTTATCAAGCCATGTTCTTAATTATGCTCTATTTTATTTCTTTAGGAGCCCATGCGGGAGCAGAGAATCAGTGCCGCCAAGGGTTTCCTTTTGGGCGGGACGTTCAAGGAAATATGTGCAGAGCGAGGCATGTAAGAGAGAGAGGAGGCAAAAGCGTCTATAATCGGTTAGATTTGATTGCTTGACAGATTTAGAGATGGATTTGACCCGAGCCCGCTTGATCCATTGCTAGGTCCGGATGGGGAAATCCATGAGGACTCGAATTCTGACGATGATGATGACTCGGAGCCAGATGTCTATGCTGAGATCTTGCAGCAAAACAACCATGTACTGATTCATGCTAAGGGTGCCCTTAGGTACCTTGGATGAAGCATGCGTCTGCAGTATTTCCTTAGGAGTTTGTTCCTATATTTTCTTTATGTTCCCTATAATTTTGAATAATCTAATATAATAGCAGTTTGTCCTTCTTATTGTGAGGGATTAATCTTCTCGTGTATATTGTTGATTCTGTGTCTTCCCCTCTCGATGAGTAGGATTTTTTCGGAATCCATTGTTTTCCTTATCACGATGGATAGAGGATCTTCTCTTTTTCTTCCCCCTCCGTTACCTCCGTTATTTCAGTAGGTAGGGGTTTTCTTTTGTCCTCCTTATCTCAATGGATATGGGATCTTTCTTTTCTCTTTGGTCCTCCTTATCTCGATAGATAAGGGATCTTTTTTTTTCTTTTTTTTCCTTATCTCTATGGATAGGAAATATTTCTTTTTTCTTTTGTCCTCCTTATCTCGATGGATAGGGGATCTTTCTTTTTTCTTTTGTCTTTCTTATCTCGATGGATAGGGGATCTTCTCTTTTTCTTCTACCTCTGTTATTTCGGTAGGTAGGGGTTTTCTTTTGCCCTCCTTATATCAATGGATAGGGGATCTTTCTTTTCTCTTTGGTCCTCCTTATCTCAATGGATAGATCATCTTTTTTTTTGTCCTCCTTATCTCGATGTATGGGGGATCTTTCTTTTTTCTTTTGTCCTAGGGGGTCTTTTTTTTTCCTTTTGTCCTCCTTATCTCGATGGATATGAAATATTTCTTTTTTCTTTTGTCCTCCTTATCTCGATGGATATGGGATCTTTCTTTTTTCTTTTGTCTTCCTTATTTCGATGGATAGGGAATCTTCTGTTTTTCTTCTACCTCCGTTATTTCAGTAGGTATGGGTTTTCTTTTGTCCTCCTTATCTCAATGGATAAAGGATCTTCTTTTCTCTTTGGTCCTCTTTATCTCGATGGATATGGGATCTTTTTTTTTTCTTTTGTCCTCTGTATCTCTATGGATATGGGGTCTTTCATTTTTCTTCTGTTCTCCTTATCTCGAGGGATAGGGGATCTTTCTTTTTTATTTTGTCCTCCTTATCTCGATGGATAGGGGATCTTTGTTTTTTATTTTGTCCTCTTTATCTCGATGGATAGGGGATCTTACTTTTTTCTTTTGTCTTCCTTATCTCGATGGATAGAGGATCTTTTCCCCGTTAGGGCATATTTATACCGTATCATGTAGGATAGCAGGTATTTTACCATTATAGGTAGTTTTTCCCGTGCCTGTTAAGGCATCGGGGTCACTCTATCTTCTTTTCCTTCATATTGCGAGAGGTAAGAGATATATCATTTCCTTGTCTTCTCGACAAGAAGTGCCGTTGTACCTGCCATAGATAGGTGAAACAACAATGTTTGCATAAGATATAATAACATGGCATTCCAATAATAGGATATCTAGTGACGGATATCTCATAATATGTGTGCCCTTTGGGCATGTTCTATTCGGCCCTTTTATGGGGAACGTCTGTGTCATACCCCGTAGGATATGTACATGCAGTTAGTTATCAATACTGAAATGCAGATATATAGCAATTTGAAAGGTAAGAAATAACGATGGATATTGGTTGGGGGTTAGGTAAATTCCAACCCGACTATGTATCCCATGGTATAGGAATCAGACCCGCATAGTTCCCTATGTTTTAGTTACAGACCAGCCCAACAATGGGGCAATTTAGGGAAAACATAAATTGTTCAAAGTTCTTTGAAAGTTCAAAAGTTCAAATGATCTCAAGGAGATTGGTTACTCTGCCATCTGATGGTTGCCTTCAGCATTCGCCTCTTGTCCTCCAACTTCCCTTATTCTAGGAAGTGCAAGAGAAGTTATGTAGCAAACCATCCTTCCTCATGGTTGGAGATGACCTAACGACCTCATTTTCTGGTGGTATGTAGATACTACTACACGGATAGCATTCAAGGCATGCCTTCCTATAATGATGTTGTAGGCGAAGGGATGATCCACTATAGTGTATTGAACATTGATGGTCTTTCTGTGTGGTTCTTCTCCAAAGGACGTTAGCAGGTTCACTTGTCCCAACGGTATTACCTCCGCTCCCCCGAAGCCGATCAAAGGGGTGCGGATTTGCTCCACTATATGGTGGCCCAGGGCCATCTTCTCGAAGGCATTTGTGAATATGATCTTTGTGGAACTCCCGTTGTCTATCAAAACCTTGCGAACACCGTAATTGGCAACATCAAGTTTAACGACTAAAGGGAAATCAAGCTTACCTGCATGTATGGCTTGAGGGATAGATCCACCAAATCTCTGCTTGAGAAAGTAATAATCTCATCGAGAAAATCCAAAAGCGATGTGAATACAATATAGCGGTCTCTTGGAGTCCTCTAGTGATCATTTTCCTTCTGTTGGTGGAGTCTGCGTCGGTCGGTCCACTGTTGATCATGTTAATCACTCCTCTAGAAGGAGCGTTGAGTATCGCGTGTCCACGTCCAGCTGAGCCCTCAATGGCCTTCATCTTGTCTCTCCTGGGGGAACGAGATCTTTCCTTATTATCTTCGTAATTCTTAGCATTCCGTACATACTCCATTAGCTTCCCTTCACGAATAAGGCGTTCGATTTCGTCCTTTAAATCAATATGATCCTCTATATCGTGTCCCTTTTGACAGTGATATTCACAATATTTTGTTTAGCATTTAGTTCCCCAGTCTCCCTCAACTTCATTGGCGGGTTCAGCCATTTGTTCCTATGAGCCACCCCAAATATAGTTAGGATATCCTGGTTCAATGGGGTGTACCTATTCGGGGACATGTCCCTGTTGTTTGTATCTGTGTTCCATCCTTTTTTGCTTCTGGGTCGATTGTTAGTCTGGTGGGGAGTCTGCTTTCTTGCCATCATATTGTCCTGGTAAACGGTATCATAGGCGAAAGCATTGATCTGGTCAATCGTCGGTTCTCTGAGCTTGGTCAACTCTCCTACAAACCTCATGTGCGTTGTCGCATTGAATAAGATGAGCACCACTTGGTCGCCCTTTGGCTCATCAACCTTCAACAACTCATCATTGAACCTCTTTATAAAATCCTCTAGGCTCTCTTTTTCTTTCTACTTCATCGCATTCAGATGGTTCATGCTCGTCCGCATTCTCTTCTGACTTGAGAATTGGCTCTCCAGCTTTTGTCCCATATGCTCATAGCTTGTTATAGACCCAGCTTTCATTCTTGTAAACCAATCCAAGGCTGCCCCGATCAGAGTTATAGCCAAAATCTTTGCCTTGATGTTGCGTGAAAACCTATGCAGATTCAAAACGCTATTCTCGTAGTAGAAATGCTTGTTCGGGTCGCTTTTCGCACCGTGTGCCTTGATAACAGGGATTTGCTCTCATTTCTCCAGTACTTCTGACTCTATCTCCTCACAAAACAGGGTTAAGCTCATGTAGCCTTCCGCCAATGCTAGCTTCCTACCAACATCTGCCTTTTCACGGTCTAGCTGCTCCATCCTCCTTGCCATGTATCTCTTGTCCATCATTGGGTCTAGACCATCCTCTATAGGAATTTTCGACCGTGAATGCTCCCTCCTAGACTCTCTTGCATCTTTGCACTCATTCGCCCTACGCCCGACTCCAGAGCCTCCGGTTCTGGATTCTTAGGGTTGCGATGGTACATTGATCGTTCCCTGGTTGATCAATTGTGGCAATAGGTTCTCCAAGGTGGCATTCAATGTTGCTTGAATGGTGGTGTTGATTTGTGCCGTGATTTCCGGTGCCAAGACAATAGAGGTTGTGGGCGCAGGATCTGGCGCCACCGGGGGTTGAGGGTGAATAGGTTCATTCTAGGAAACCTCGAGTTCTGGTACACGGACGCGTGGGGGTGGTGCACTCTCTGCCACCGAATTATCGACAATTGGTCTTGAGGACTGCGAGCGGGTGATCCTGCGTTGCATCTTAACGTCTTCGTCCGAGAACGTGGTGTTCCCACAGACAGCGCCACTAGTTTAACAATAGATCATATGTATAAGACGAGGTGGGATATTACAAGTGTGGTGCTACGACTCTATTACAAACTAGACCTACTTCGACTATGTCTAAAGCTTAGTAGGCTTGGTCCGGAACACCTCGAACTGATGGTAAGATGCTCTGCGGGATATCGAAAGTAATGTCGAAATGGACGTTGAAGGTGATATCGGAGATGATATTGAGAACCTTCTATGTCAAATATGACCTCATGATGGATGTCAGGGGTGACGTCGGATATGACGTGGATGGATATGTCGATCAAATATATCGAAGATATATATTGAGTATTATGTCGGGTGCGATATCGGGGATGCTCGATATTGGTGTATAATATCTTAGGATAATCAAAGCTTGATTAGCGGGATTCGGTATTTATAAACATCGAGAAGCGGGAACCGCACACATGATAAACACGTGAGTTGTACCATATCGAATATTACATTCGATATGCATATCCAGGAGAATCCCAGATATAGGTCAAATATAGGCCGACCCAATACAGGAAATACCTATATCAGCTAGACTTTTGTAATCAATCACAAATTGCTCCTCGCATCGTCGGTTTCAAATTTCATTTGTGATTAATATCGGCTAATCCTACAGACAGCTTATTGGTTAAATAAGTCTGGGCCGGTTCAATGTATACCTGCTCTGCCCAGAGTATGTCGCGAGCATTTATTCATGACATATACTCAATATTTATTCACGACATATTCGGTGGTTTTCGTCCCCCAAGGCATATAAATACCCTTGTCTCACAAATCAAGGTCAGTTGATTTATTGCGTAACGATTTTCATAGCACCACGTCGAGTATTATTACTTAACATATAATACTCGATATACTTTCCACAAACATTACCCTCGACATACCAGAAAATATTCGACATGCGCTGAATACTCACTATGGCCAATATACTCGACATACCACAGAATCCTTGACATGTTTTGAATACTCGATAAGCCCCTAAATCCTCTACATACTGAAGAATTCTCAACAACTTTGGGCCAACAAGCCAATGTTGAGGAAGCACTCTCACCAACTGACCATCCAGTCGAGCTACGTCCACCACCAACCTACTAAGGTGCAACAGAAACCACCGATCATCGCGGATCGGATTCCTCATCAGTTGCACACACTCGACATCCAAGAATCACCAGTAGTGCTGGCAGGACTGACTATCTTATCTTTAGAAATGATTACCCAGAATACTACAACAGCCCAAACCACAGTAAGAGCATCCATGTCGGTAGTGATCTCCACTCAACATGCCCATGATGCTAATGTCTTGCCCATCGGCCTAATGAGTCTCTCGCTAGGTTCCCCAGAGAGGACGAGGGCCCAAAACTAGGATGTTGATGCCTACTCCTACCACGACCACCCAATATCTAGGGTTCAGAGGAAAAAATGGCCAATCTAGAAGCTGACTTGAGAGAAATATGAAGAATGATGGAGTGTCTAAACCACATAAGAGAGGAGGTTCAAAGAAAGTTGATGCAAGCTGCTGAACACAAGAGGGTCACTCTCTTCCGTGAGGAGATAGAGGCAGAGGCAATGCATAGAGGAGAAAATATCCCACAGCTAAAAAAGCCTACGATGGAAAGAACGATCTACGTGAACATATCTTTTATGTGAACGGGATCCTCTCACTTTACGGGTTCATAGAGAATGTGCAAGCAAGCATTTTTCCCACCACCCTCACAGGGGCACCTTTTGATTGGTTAGCCAGAATACAAGCCGATTTATTTGTTAGTTACGAGCAACTGCGAAGGAAGTTTGAAAGTCAATTCTCCAGCCAGAAGAAAATCACCACCTATCTAAACCACATATACTCGGTCAAGCATGGGGAGAAGGAAAGTCTTAGGTATTTCATGAAAATGTTCAATATTAAACCAGTGAAGGCAGATGAGCTTTAAGAACACGTGGGCAACATTCTGTTCACGAGAACCAGACACAAGATGTTCGCAACGACACTGCTGGCTGAAGAACCTAAAACTATAGATCAGATCAATGAGCTTGTCTACAAAACGGTTTACTATGATGAAATCATGGCAACAAAAAACACTATGAACCAATCTTATAATAAAGCAAGGCGTATAGATGAGAGGGGATGGGATATGGACAGAAATGGCCGCAACAGAGACAAATTACCCAGAAGATACACTCATGTCAGCAAAGATTTAATGACCGTAGGTTGGTTGACCGAGCCGAGAAGGATGAAAGATTCCCCAGCCACAAGGTACTCGAAGATTTTCTGCTAGTATCACCGCCAGAATGGCCACAACGCTAAAGACTGCAGGATTTGAAAGATGAAAAGAAAGGCTTATGTGGGAAGGGGAGCTGGTGGAACAGGTCGTTTGAAATAATTGGAAAACTAGAATGAAAGTCGCCATTGCTGCTTGCCGCAAAAGAACAAGTAGAAAGCCATTGAGGTACCAAGCCACGACAACCAAAGTGTTTTTGAACGCACCATCCATGGGGATGACAACTATGATAAGTGGCAACCCAGTAGGTGCAACTCCACCAAAGCCTGCAAGAGGATATCTCGAGAAATTGATTTTGATAGGTTTGTGGGGCTCACTAGTCTACTAAAGATGATGAGTTGCTCAAGGAGAAGATAACCTTTACTAAGAAGGATTTATTGCAATTCTTCACAAGCCATCCATGTAGGTAAGCTTGACTGTCCACTCGTGGTCACCTTATATATTGCTAATATGGTGTCGTGGAGGTACTAATTGATAATGAAAGCTCTGCAAATGTTATATTCTCTCATACCTTGAACAAGATGGCACTAGGTCACGATGTTATCCAATCGATTACTACTCTCTTTATGGATTTCGTGGCACACAAGTGCTGTCTTTGGGATTTGTGACCTTGCCAACTTCTTTTGCCAGACACCCACAAAGAAGGACCTTAAATATCATGTACCATATCATGGATAAACCCGTTGCATACAATGTTATAATAGGTCGCGCAACCCTAAATGATATCAGAGTTGTAGTGTCCACTTATCACTAGATGATGAAACTCCCCACCTCTAAAGAAAAGGGATAGATCGCTAGATATCACAGGGAGGCATGGCGTTGTTACGTGGCGTCCCTTAGAACATAAAAGTGCCAGGTGAAGTGAACTTGGAGGCCCTAGATCCCGATGATCTAGCTATGTTAAAATGATTTGGTAATAACACCGATCTTTATTTTCTATTTTAAATTATGCATGAACAATTTCCTTTATGTTTGAACAATTACATTCTACCTAAATTTCCCCATCGTGGGTTGGACTATAATTTGAAGAGGGAACTACGTCGGCTTGATTCCCATATCAAGGGGCATGTAGGCAAATCGTAAAATATATGGTCTCAACCGTTATCATTTAGACATTTTCATCTTGTTCCATATCTGCATCCTCAACTTGGATGGATATTTCTCTTATAGATTATTTAATATGTTAATCACACGATGAATCATAGACGTACAACAAGATTGCAAGGGCAGTAATATAATATCTTATATGAAGTGATATGGCAGATCCTACCTATGATGGTATCATAAACATCTTCTATCCAAAGTGATATGATAGATCCTAACTGGAAGCGTATCAGAAGCATCTTCTATCTGTAGTGATATGGTAGATCCTACTAACAAGGGTACCAAAGATATCTCCTATCAAAATGATATGTCAGATCCTACTCATAAAGGTACTAGAAGCATCTCCTACCCAAAGCGGTATGGCAGATTCTACCTATAGAGACACCCAAATTATCCTCTCTTCAAAGCAATAGGGCAAATCCTACCCATGAAGGTATCAAAAATATCTCATGTCCAAAGTTGTACGACAGACCAGACCCGTAAGTAACATGATCGATATCTTATTGACGAAGAAAGGAAAATATTATCTATATTAGGCGCCAAGCATTCAACTTATTTCTTCTTTTCAATACAACCCCTAAAATCCCAGAATTGCCACCCACATACATGACTATCCCACCATGAAGGTTCAAGAGATAAAAATTATGATAATATTAAACAACACGACTAATATGTCGAGCAATTCAAATAATAAACATAAAGCCAAATTCATTCCACGAGGAACGCAATAGTTTTAAAACTATAAAATCGTTAAAAAACGACGCATCACTCAAATTGTTCATATTTCATTAAGGGGAGTGGCATTCTCCATCTAGAAGCTGCATATCAGGACCTAAGGTTAAGTCCAGCCGCGTGACATCGTAGTGTGCGTTGAAACCACCTATGGTGGCTATCTGCCCCATGGTCAGCTCTTGGACCTTCTGGCAATCTTGGAGACACCGTTATCTCTTGGTAAATGTTCCTAAGTATGAACCCTTTAGCAATTCGCAACGAGACTTCTGGAGATGGGTCATGTAGTCGCTATCACAACTAAGAATAATAAATTATTTTCATATTTATAAACTCAATGAGACGAATGTATACCTTGGTAAGAGATCTATTCCGCGATGCCTCTCGCTCAACCTCTAATAAATGTATACCTTGGTAAGAGATCTATTCCGCGATGCCTCTCGCTCAACCTCTAATTCGACCCGAAGCTTGACAACCTCCTCATCTAGCGCTTTCAACTTGCTCTCAACAACATTGTTTCTTTGATGACCTTGCCAACAACCTGCTTTATCTGCTCCAGCTCTAACTTTGTTTTGTTAGTCTCGACCCGAGAGGCCCAGATGGTCTCGTGGACCTCTTTCACATTTCTTAAGGGCTTTCACCTTGTCAGCTAGAGCTACTTTGCGACCGAATGATCATAAGGCGAGAGTTCATTTATTTGCTCCATCAGCTTCCCTTAGATCCGTCTTATTAGCCTCCATATTAGACGCGATCCCATGGCAGGTAGTCATGAACTTCCCAAGATGTTGGGCAAGTGAGAGACAATTAGTAGGTATATTTGTGGAGAAGCCTTTACCAAAACTATATACAAATTAAGACTTATGTCGTGGAACACATGAATGGCCTCCCGATCCAATGTTTCCCTTGCTCTCTGATTTTGCAGCACCTCTTGCGCCAACACTGGGAAGAACAACTTCATTCCCCTAACCGCATCCTCCTCAATGAACTCAAACCTCCAATTATTCATGCTCAGACCACCAGCATTACGAGCCGAGGGGCGTGGGTTGGTCGAGCGACAGACTCCCATCCTTAACCACCTCATTCAGAGTCATCTTTGTTAAGTCTAACTCATGTTTGGTTAGAGTGTCAACAAAGTCGACCTCCCAAGTGGGTGCTGATGAGTGTTTATTTATAGACATTTACGCCCTCGTTTTTTTATTTTTTTTAATTCTTATTGCATATTTATTGGTTTAATATTTTTTTTGTATTTTCTAGGATTTTATCAAGTTAAGACAAAATGAAGCTAAAATAGGCAAAAATTGAAGTTTTTGGAGAGAAAGAGTCGAAACGTTACTTCAAGAAGCTTATGCGCGACGAGAGGCACTACAACACTTCAAATACCGTAGCACGATTGCAAAGAAAACATCGGGAGACCGCATGGAAACAAAAGAGGTGGCATGATGGGCAGGCGCAACAAAAATAGTGATCGCGCCTGACAGGCGCGACGATCAAGCTATTCAGTACATGTCTCGCCTAACGAGGATTGAACGGTCTTTTGCACTAATTAGATTACGGCTGTTCACAAAATCAAGGCATTAAGACTATCCTATAAATAGAGGAGGACGACCACCACCTTAAACACAACTTACAAGAGTCTACAAACACTTACAAAAGTTTACAAAAGCTTACTGAAAACCCTATGAGATTGTCTTCAGAGAGAACCACCATTGAAGTCTTGGTCTAGTTTAGTTGAGACATTGTTTGAGAAAAAATAGTTCGTGGAGAAGAAGATAGCACAATAGAGTCAAGAAGATAGTCGGGCAACGAAGTTCCAACGGATACGAGAAGCTTTTCTTATTCTCTTTACTTTGTCTATATTATTTAATTCCTTTTTGATTGTTGAACTCATGACTACAAGTAGCTAACATACTCATTGTTTAAAGTGGGGGAGTAACTTTGATTTATGAATATCTTTATCTTTTTGCTTGATGTGCATTTGACGATCTTACATGTCCAGATTGAATAGTTCCTTATTTTGTGCAGCTAGTTTTACTCTCGCAGGATGAACGAAGCCCTAACAACGGATCGCCATAGTGTAGATGATAAGTTATATATATATATATATATATATATATATATATATATATATATATATGCGATTTGTGAATTTGGTATGTTAACGCAACTGATACGCAACCCCTAGATCAATCTTAATTATGTATCTTTTGTTAACACGATTCAGATGAGTTAAATGGATTGCAGATTTGATATCTCTACTAAAAAAATTGACAATTAGGCTGATCCTTAACATGGTAGGTTATTAGAGACTCTTAAATTCTATGTTTGGGATAACTCCTGCTATAGGTTATGGATCCATTAGAAATGCAAACATCAAATTATCATGAAACACTGTATGTAAATATAGATAGTTTGTCTATGAACTATTATGGTGAAGTCATTGTGCAACCTAGCCTCTAAACAATCTTTACTATTCTTGTTCACAACCAATCTAATCAATCAATCAATCAATTCCGCTTTAGTTTAGTTAGTTACTTTACCCTTAGCATAATTAATCTCTTCTTACATTCATTAGTTAATTTAAGTGCTTTAATTGTTGCTTTAATAATTTTCTTGCACTCAAACAACAATCCTGGTATTTGCTGTTTTACTTGCATCTTAGACAGATTTCCATTGCACTCTAGAATATATATATATATATATATATATATATATATATATATATATCTTCTGCATTCGTAGGATTCCTAACATTCATATCCTTGATAGCATAGCAAGCACCCTGCAAGCACAAGAGAAAAGAAACGAGACAACCGTTAGTGTTTTGTATTTATGTAATTCATACATTGATCCACCACTCCCTTCGGATACGATACTTGATTCATAACAATACTTACTATTTTATTATAACTTGATTCGTGCACTTGCGACAAAAAGAATTTAGGTGTAACATTTATTTGTTAACTTGTATTCTTTGTAGGCTACATTAAAGTTCCCATTAGGTACACCCACACCCCAAGGATTCTAACACTTTTCTTCTCAGAACAAACTCGGGGGAGCGACTCGAACTCCCCACATGTTCTCTCCTTAATGTAAAATTAATCTTTTTTCCATCGGACACCATACCCACTTTGTGCTCCCTTCAGAAAGCTGGAATATTGATTGGCTCTCACAAAATATAAGCCTTTATCTCATCCTTTAACGTTGGTTACCACACTTGGAACAGATGCAAAAAATCATTTACTCCATAGGGAACCCCGATGGCTTTCATCACAAGGATAAAGGCGCTTGGTAACCTACAGAGTTAGGCAACAACTGAGCAAGGCAAAGCCCTATGCTATTCAGTAGCATCATCATGGTTGGATCAATTGGAAAACAAAGATCATAGACGAAATGCTTCGCGTTCACAGTGATCCACCGTTTTGGTGGAGTGCGTATCCGTTCATCTGGTTCAAGAAAGTGCACCTCATATCCCTCAAGGTCAAATTTCTCTTTATACCAAGTAGGCTTGCTCGACGAATCAGCACTAATATCATGATACTTTCCCTTCCCTAGGGCTCATCTCACCAACGTCAGGAACGTCATTATCTAGTTCCTCCTCCCCGTAAGTATCATCCACAATGTGGGGATACATCCCACGATTCAGGGTCTGGACGGGGCCATATTTTCATCCTCTTGAACTGCAAGCCTGGGCCATGCTTTTATCGCTTGACTCACCCTAACAACCCTCCAATCTGTCATCCAAAATCGAACATATTTTCTAGAAATAGAAACAAACAAAGCTAATCTAAACCACACACATGAGAAAGGGAAAATAAGATGAAGCATAACGACACCAAAGCCCACATTGTTTGGTACTACACAAGCTGGAAAAACCTGAAACAACATTTTCGCGTCACAAAAGTTTTGCAAATTTAGCGAAATTTGATTAAGGCAAGATGTCTAGCATTTTACATATATGTCGAGTTTTTATGCTCGACATGCCCAACACATCGAGCTAAAATAATGCTCGACGTTATTCACATGTCGAGCACGCATCGAGCTAAAATTATGATCGACATACTCCCTATATTGAATTTCGTCATGTCGAAATTAGATACTCAACATACTTAAGAAACTCAATGTGTTCACTCTGAAATGCGGCAGAGTTTTCTCAAGGTTGCAATTGATTTTTTCTCACCTCTCAACCCTATGCATAGGATATTCTGCCGCAAAACCCGCCTTAAATGCCGACTTTTAAATTCTCTGTCGAGTTTTTGAAACCCCGACATGCTAGATTAATATATTGTATTATTTATAATAAGTGCAGAGTCATGTCGAGTATCATAAATACTCGACATATGACACACGCCGAACTAATACGTTCGAGATATACAAAAATAATTTGAACCACCTCGAGACAACAAGTTGACATTCCTACTCGAAAATATTTTTGCAAGCTACAGTTTACATTCCGAATCTCTCCTTCAAGCGAACGCAATTTGAGGGAGCGATTAATCAATCAAAGAACAAATAGATGCTTCACTATTCGTCTAGACTGTTAACTGGGGACCCAAGGTACTCTATGCAGTAATTTGGAAACCGTTCTCTACGACCACAATTTTTAAATTTGGGGACTACATGATATGGGTTAATCATGCGGCCCAGACTTATTTGGCCCAACTTTTAGCCAAATAAGTCTGGGCCGGCCAAGCGTACATCCCCTTTGCCATGAGTATGTCGAGTGCTCAACATGCCTGACAAAGTGACAATTCTTGGGAATCCGGGCCCCGAGGCTTATAAATAACCTTGTCCTACAAATCAATGTGAGTTTATTTATTGTGCAACACCGTTCACAGCACCACGTTGAGTATTATTACTAGTCATATAATACTCGATACAACTTCAACATACATTATTCCCTCGACATACCAGAAAATACTTGACATACGCTAAATACTCGATATAGCCAATATACTCTGAAAGTGCAGGTATTCTGTCAATGTTAGTTTAACATTGAGAAATCAATGTTAGAGTAACATTGCTGGAGCAGAATCCGATTTACAATCTTGATTATACTCTTTATTATTGTTTTGCCTTATTCATTTAACTAACTGAGTTCCACAGTTGTAATTGTCTTTGATTATTATTCAGGAAACAAACTTGCCATAGGTTGGACGCTCAAGTTTCCAAGAAGGGAAGTTTCCTTAATTATGCAAACCGCTCTACAAGGGAAGTTGAGTTCGAGCGGAACTAGGAATGATTTCCAAGATCAAGTCCTGATTTGAGAAAAGGAGTCTTTCCATAGTTAGTTCACTAACGAAAGAATTATTTTGCAAGAAGGACTGCGAGAACAAAGAAGAAGAGTTCAAGAAGGAAACAAGGAGAATTACCAACCGTGTACAACACACCTTGAAGTCGAAGATCAAGAACCTATATATAGGTGTGAAGTACATCAAGACAAACACGAGACAAGAGCCAATCAATCCGAGAGATTAACCTATAATTGTTGAGTGTTGTCTTGCTTTAGCAAAGTTTGTGAGTTGTTAGAATAGATCTAAGAGTGAGGAGCTTTTAGAGATAGTCGAAGCAATTCTTGTGTGCTTTGCTTAGTTCAATCAATTTAAGAGTGAAAAGCTTGAGAATTGAGAGAATAACCTTTGTTAAACCCTTTACGGGTTATTTTGCCTACGACTCGAAAGTTAATATACTTCTATGTTCACTTCTTAAACTTGGTGTTTGTTTATTCCGCTGCACAATTATTCTGGTCTGTTGTTAAAGTAACATCGCTGAGTTAACAACGTACAAATCTGCAGTTAACACTCCATTGTTAAGTTAACAACAACGACGTATCAACGCGATCCACAATTTCAATTGGTATCAGAGCCAAGCACCAACTTCACCGGTGTTTGGCGTTGATACGACATGATGGACAACTCCAATCCCAATACCAGCAGGTTGCCGGTATTAGAGGGTCCCAACAACTATGCCTACTGGAAGATCAGACTCAGAGTCCATATCAAATCCATCGACCTAAGAGCTTGGGACGCAGTACTAGAAGGCTACATCATCCCCTACTTGCCAAGAGATGGAGATGCTGATCTGGTACCTAAGCCAAGAGGACAATGGACAGCCAACGAGATTGCTCTCTACAACTTCAATGAAAAGGCTCTCAATGCTATTTTTAGCTGGGTAGGTAATCATATGTTCAAACTTATTCAAACTTGCACTACTGCTAAAGCTGCATGGGAAGTTCTTGAATTACATTGTGAGGGTGATGTGGCTGTGAAGGACTCTAAATATAGAAAACTTTTGATGGACTTTGAGAAGATAGAGATGGGTGAGGATGAAAGCATTGATAGCTATTTTGAGAAACTTCTAGATATTGCTAATTAGTGTCAAAACTTAGGTTTTTACCATCCCAAATCAAACCATTGTCTATAAAGCTTTTAGAGCATTATCTTCAAAGTTCACTGTCAAAAGAATTGCTATGAATGAGTCTAGAGATCTTGCCAACATGGACTTCCAAACATTGATGAACACTCTAAAAGAATTTGAACTAGAATTCCTAGGAAAGTCCAGTAAACAACTTGCTTTAGCCCTACTAGGTACTAGCTCAGATTCTACAGGGAGTGATGAGGATGAATATGAGTTGATCTCTTCTAACTATGGTAACATTACTAGGAAGTTTAGTAAATTGGGTTACAAAGATAAAAACAAAGAAAAACAACATGGTAATGCTGCCCTTGGTTATAAGAAATTGCCCCCAAAGTTCGTAAAGTACATGGAATCTAAGAGCACGCCTCAAGATACTGAGAAATTGAAAGATGTCCAGTCCTATGAATGTAAGGGGTATGGTCACTTTAAACATGAATGTGCTAACACCCTCAGAACAAGAGGGAATTCTCATTGGGTTTGTGTAGATGACTTCAATGAAGCTGACTTCGAATCTGGAACAAGTGCCGATGAACAATCAGAGGAAATCAACACTGCTGTGTTGTGCACTCGGATCACCTAGTCAGAAGAAGACTCCAGGAACTGCCAAAGTTCTCAATGTTACTCTAACATTGGAGAATCAACAACAAAACCAGAAATCTTTTTTGGAGACTGGAACAACCATGATACACAGGTTATCTATGATATGCTCTCTGATTCTGATGATACTAACTTTGATTGTTTTCATGGCTCAGTTGATCTAGAAGAGGAGTACTTCAATGAAGAAGAAATGTCCCAGGAGGAAATCCTAGATGATCTACATACAACCTTTCTCAGACTTGAGAGAGAGAATGTCAAACTCATGAAGAGTAACAAAGCACTGATGCATGACATTGAATGTTTGAAGAACATGCTGAGACTCTATGAGAGAGACCTTGACAAAGCTGAAGCTGAGCTGAAAGAGGTAAAGGAGAAACTCAAAAAGGATTCACAAATCATAGCCAAATGGAATGGAGGTACTTCTAAACTTGATGAGGTACTAAACATGAGTAACACTGGTACATGTGGTCTGGGATTTGTTGAGAAACCTTCCTCTTCTAATGTTAATTCTGCCTATTTAACTACAAGCTTTGTTAAAGAATCTGATAATATGAGTTCTGGAACCATTAACACTGTAAAAAGTAAACCTACTTTTATCTGCCAGTACTGTTTTAACATGCCACATTAAACCATTCTGTAGAAAATTCATAAAAGAATGTGGTAAGAAAATAGCCTTTGTGTCCAATGTTAAAACTACAACAGGTTCTGATGTTAGACTAACATTAGGTGCAGGACAGAAAAGTAGGACTTGGATAGAAAAAGCTAAAACCCCTAAGATTAAAGTTGTATGTAATGTTATTTTCTCTGCTGTGTACTCTAAACTTTCAGGTAAGTGGTACTTCGATATTGGATGCTCAAGACACATGACAGGCAGCAAAGAGAATCTTAAGCAAATGATACCCTTAAGTGTTGGAACAGTGACCTATGGAGGAGGCACCAAAGGAAAGATCATTGGCAAGGGGACACTGGATGTTGATGGATTCCCACCTTTGAAGGATGTGTTGTTGGTAGATGGGTTAAAGGCAAATCTAATCAGTATCAGTCAGTTGTGTGATGATGACTTACTGGTTACATTTGACAAGGTATCTTGTGATGTTTATGATAGTGACAATGCTCTTGTGATGACAGGTACTAGATCCAACGATAACTGCTACCTAGCCCATGAGGAAGCAGAATGTTTCCATGCCAAAATAGATCAGGCTTCTATATGGCATAGGAAACTTGGACATGTTCACTACAGAAACCTTGAGAAATTACAGAAAGTTGATGATGTAAGAGGCTTACCAAAGCTGTCTTGTTTAGGTAAGCTTGTGTGTGGTGATTGCCTCAAGGGTAAGCAAACCAGAGCAGTTCATACACCCCTACAGGTACAGAATGCTAACCCTAAATCTAGTAGGTGTTTTGAATTGCTGCACATGGACTTAATGGGTCCAATTGAGGTAAGTAGTCTCAGTGGGAAGAGATATGCCTTTGTGATTGTAGATGACTTCTCTAGATACAATTGGGTAAAATTTCTTAAAGAAAAGTCAGAAGCTTTTGATCAGTTCAAAATCCTTTGTGCTAGTATTAAAAACTTGTATGGCTCCACTGTGACTAAGATTAGGACTGATCATGGTAAAGAATTTGAAAATGCTAGTTTTGATAACTACTGCAATACTAAAGGTATTTTCCATGAATTTTCAGCTCCTAAGACTCCTCAGCAGAATGGGATTGCTGAAAGAAAGAACAAGACTCTTCAAGAGATGGCCAGAGTTATGCTCAATGCTAAAGACTTATCCAAAAGACTCTGGAACTAACATGGTGTATCTTAGACATGGAACTAACATGACTCCATGTGAACTCTTGAAGGGTGTTAAACCAAATGATGCATATTTTCATGAATTTGGATGTGATTGTTATCTGCTTAATGACAGGGAGTATCTGAGTAAATTTGATCCTAAAAGTGAAAAATGCATCTTTGTAGGATACTCAGCCAATAGTACTTCCTTTAGAGTCTACATTCAGGAATCAGTGAATGTTGTGTTTGATGATTTCACTCTTGATACAGGTACTGATGACATCTCAGTTCCCAATGTTGAACCAACAGCGGAAACTGTGAATGTTACCCCTGACAATGTTACTCCAACATTGGAACTAGAAGCTGGAAACACTGAACAAGAGTCAGGGAACGATGTTAGACTAACACCAGCAAGATCAGATGTTAGACCAACAACAGAGGATTCTGACTCAGAACATGAAGGTGCCTCTGAACCCAGAAGAGACCCCCCAGCTAGGATTCAGATAGACCATCCAGCATCCCAGGTAATAGGTGAACTCACTGAATGGGTAAGGACACGCAACAGAGAAAGACTTGACTATAGAGATATGGTAAAACTGTGTGTTTGTATGAACTTCACTTGTACTCTTGATAATGCCTCTTGTTTTGTCTCCACCATAGAACCTAAGAATGTGAATGAAGCTCTTTTTGATAACTTCTGGATTAATTCCATGCAGGATGAACTATTACAGTTTACTAAGAACAATGTCTGGATACTTGTACCTAGACCACCTAATGTTAATGTAATAGGGACTAAGTGGATATTTAAGAACAAGAGTAATGAGGAAGGGGTCATAGTTAGGAACAAAGCTAGACTAGTTGCTCAGGGGTACACTCAGGTAGAGGGTGTAGATTTTGATGAGACATTTGCTCCAGTGGCTAGGATTGAATCTATTAGGTTACTTCTAGCTATAGCATGCAGTCTTAAGATAAAACTATACCAAATGGATGTAAAGGGTGCATTTCTGAATGGGCTGATTGATAAGGAAGTATATGTTGAACAACCTAAGGGATTCACAGACCCTAAGTACCCCAACCATGTGTACAAGCTTGGAAAGGCACTGTATGGGCTTAAACAAGCACCTAGAGCGTGGTATGAAAGGCTTATAAAATTCATATTAAGTCTTGGCTTTGTTAGAGGTGAAGGAGATAGAACATTGTTTGTCTTGAAGAAATTTCTCATGTCTGTATAGCTCAAATATATGTAGATGATATTGTTTTTGGCTCAACTAACAATTCTATTCTAGAAAATTTTGTTGAATCAATGGCAGGGCAGTTTGAGATGAGCATGATGGGAGAATTAACTTTCTTCCTTGGTCTTCAAGTAAAACAAACAGGTAATGGAATTTTCTTAAGTCAGGAAAAGTATGCAAAGAATTTGGTGAAAATGTTTAAATTGGTAGATTCAAAGCCTTGCAAGACGCCCATGTCTTCATCAGTGAAGATATCCAGGGATGTTAATGGTGCTAATGTTGATCCAACATTGTACCGTTCAATGATAGGAAGCTTGCTCTACTTGTCTGCTTCAAGGCCTGATATAATGTTCTCTGTTTGTGTTTGTGCTAGGTACCAGGCATGTCCAAAGCAGTCACATTTGATTGTTGTGAAGAGAATCCTTAGATATATTTCTGGCACCATGGCCCTTGGTATATGGTATTCTTATGACACTAACACAAATCTTGTTGGTTTCAGTGACTCAGACTGGGCAGGAGACACTGATGACAGAAAGTCTACAAGTGGAGGATGCTTTTATCTAGGGAACAACTTGGTCTCATGGTACAGTAGAAAGAAAAACTGTGTGTCACTCTCCACTGCTGAATCTGAATACATAGCAGCAGGCAGCTGTGTCACTCAATTAGTATGACTTAAACACATGCTACTGGATTATACTTAAACACATGCTACTGGATTATCTAGGGAACAACTTGGTCTCATGGTACAGTAGAAAGAAAAACTGTGTGTCACTCTCCACTGCTGAATCTGAATACATAGCAGCAGGCAGCTGTGTCACTCAATTAGTATGACTTAAACACATGCTACTGGATTATAGGTTAGACAGTAATACCTTGCTTATGTTTTGTGATAATCTTAGTGCAATAAGCATCTCTAAGAACCCTGTGCAACAGTCCAGAACTAAACATATTGACATAAGGCATCACTTTCTGAGAAACATGGTAGAGGACAAGCTCATTGACATTGAACACACTGAAACTGACAATCATCTTGTTGATATGTTCACTAAACCCTTAGATTCTGAGAGGTTCTTCAGTTTGAGGAATTCTCTTAGCATGTGCATTGTTTAGGGATGTTAGTACACCAGTGTTGACATAACACCACTGTCTAGTACTGGTTATTGGTTGTGGCGTATCTGTAATTCTTTTCATTTTCTTTCTGCATTCTTCTTTCTTGCATATTACATCTTTGTTAGAGATTCTGTTGGGCTGTGTGGTTAACTGTATGAATAGATGAGCTGACTGGTGGACAGGTACACATCAAAGGGTTTGTAAAATTAAGAACTTTGTCGTTAGTCTGTGAATGTTAACCTAACATCTGGGAGAAGCTGGGGTACACATAGCTCATTACTTTGATGTTATTCAGTTGTGACTTATCCATGTTAGGTTAGACAAAGCATGAAGAGAAGTTGGGGTACATGATGTTGAGAGCTTCATTGTCATTCAGTTGTGCTTATTTTTGTGTTTTTGTCTATGGCCAAGGTTATGCATGAGAGTGAGCCTTACTACTGGGGTGCTTTGAAGTTTTGACTGCATGCATTCAGTAGCATTGTTCACTTGGTATTTCTCTTGTAAACGGGTTGGAAAACAAGTATGCATGAGGAGTTGGGGTGGAGAAGTATATGATTAATGTATTGTCTTCATTTAGTTCCTTTGTACTTGCCTTATCTGCTGATGATGGTTAAATTGATGGGGTGTGTGGGGTCTTGTGCTGCCCACATTCAGTGATGAAACTATCCTTTTACATTCACTAGTTTTTGTTCAAAAGAGTTCATGATAATAAATAAAGATAAATTGATTTGTCCTGATCCCAGTTAGTAAAGTTGTCTGTACTTGGCTACCATCTCCCAATGTTGATCTAACATTGTTGCAGTCTTTCTAGTTCTGCATTTATTTTTTCCTTGTGTCGGTTTGGGCTTAGGGGGAGTAGTAATCCTAGGAATCATGTGTTGAGGCATACTTTGTGGGTGACTCACTGCAGGTAAAACACTATGTTTTGTGATCTTCTATGCTATGGGAACATCTTTTCCCTGGATATGTGTATCCACTCTGTGTTTTTCTGTTGGATGTGTTACTTGCTCATACTGATGATCTGAATTTATGTCTTTGTACCTATGTACTTGGGTGAGGTTCCAGATCAGTATACAGGAGTGTCTCACGCTCTCACATGATGTTGCCTGGGATGAAGCCCTGCACCTACAACTTCCTTCCCCGATGTTAACTTACCAATGTTAGTTCAACATTGAAACATTGTAACTTATAAGTTTTCAGGTTTGGAGACCGCTCTGGTTACGTTTTAATCCAACACTGACACGGGGTAAGGTGAACATGGGTATGATCGTGTGACAGTGGTCCGATTATGTTGGTAACATGTTACAACACCACTATCACTATTCTTCAACTGATTAATTGTATAATTTGCCCTAATCTGTTCTCACTACTTACGCATTCAAGAATTTTGCAAAATCAACTCTCTCTGCAAATCAAATCTCTAGTTTTTTCTTCTTTAAATCACTCTAACAATGGCCTGCAAGTCTTCAATTGACACTCTTGCAGCTGCTGCCGAACAGATGGAGCAACCACGACGCCGTAGGACAAGAAGTGCAACCGCTGAAGCCATTACCGTCGCCGCACCAAAGAGGAAATCCACCTATCAACGGCACAAGGGCAAGAAAGCTGCTAAGGGTGATGTTGATTTAACATCTAAAACTTCTGAGCAAACCTCCACTCCCACCAACCCTGAAAACGAGGTAATGATGGCTAACCCTACTCTGGATATGCCTGCTACTACTATTGTTGGTATTGAGGGGGAGAAAGAGGCCCATGTTGCTGTGGGTGAGTCTGAGTTTGTGCATGAGGTCCCTGAGGGTAGTGATAGAGATGAATCTGTGGTTGTTGCTGAGGAAATGGTTGAGCCTGGTAAGGCTGATGTTGCTGAGCAGGATACTGCTGATGAGATGGAGACTCTTCCTGAGGAGGATGATCAGGTTGAGGAGACTGTTGTTGAGGGGGTTACTACTGAGGGTAACCAAGATGTTGATAATGAGGGTGACAATCAGCCTGAAGAGGTTGAGAGAGAAGAAGAAGAGAGCCTGACTCTCTCTTCCTTAGCTACTGCTGCTAAGAAAAGAAAGGGAAAGCAGGTGATGGTTGAAGCTTCTGAGTCTGAGTCAGAAGAAGAAAAAGAGGAGGAAGAAGATAAGGAGGAAGAAGAAGATGAGGAGGAAGTTGAGGAAGAAGACCTACATGTAGGTGATGACCCTGCTGATGTTACTCCAACATCAGGCAGTGATGAGTACTTTGATGTGCTTGATGAGGAGTACCCCAAAAAGCCTTACTCCAGCTTTTATATGTCTGCTGAGGCAGAAGAACAGTGGGAGGCTTATCAAGCCAGGGTTATCCACATGGAGAGGAACATTGATGAGGAGATGTTCAAGGAAAATAGGTTGTTTGAGATTCTTGAAGCTAGAGGAGTGTTGGGCTCTGTGATAAACCAGTCATCATATGTCCCTGATGTGATCAGAGAGTTCTACATGAACCTCTCTCAATGGGTGTCCCACCAGGACTCTCCCAAGTTTGGCAAAGCTTGGGTAAGGATGAAGGTCTATGACATCATCCCCTCTGTGATCAATGAGGCTTGGGGACTTCCTGATCCTGAAGAGACAGAGGATCCTAGCATGGATGAGGTGATCACTGACCTCACTGGTGGACTCACAAGGAAATGGAATGACAGTTTTCCAACTACAAGGCTGACTTCCTCGAGTGATGTACTTCACAAGCTCGCTACCTTCAACTGGCTGCCCTCTTCAAACACCACTGTTATGACAAACGAATCTGCAAAGCTGGTGTACAAACTGAAGAATGGGCTGAGTGTGAACATAGGGGAGAAGGTTCTGAGGCACATGAGGGAAGTCACAACCAAGGCAAAGGTAATCATTCCATATCCCTCTCTGATATCCAGCATTCTTGTGAAGCAAGGCTTCAAGACAAAGAAGACAGAAGGCTGGATCAAGAACAAGGCCAAGATGAGCATTACCAGAAGCTACTTCACTTAGGTCAGGATTCAAGATCTGCCATGGAATCCCAATGATGCAGCTGGTCCAAGCAGGAAGAAGGAGAAGAAGAAGACTCACAAGTTTGCTGCTTCTTTAGTACATGTGGCTAGTGGTGACAGTTGTTCTGTCAGTGCTGATGCTTTTGTGGAGGAGACCGTGGTGTGGCTGGACAAAGAGTATAAAGATACCCAAAGAGAGATAGCAGACAAGCAAGTGAGGTTGCAAGAGATAGACAACCTCAGAAAGCATTTGAGGGATCTGCCTTCCTCACAAAAGGGGGAGAATGATCAAATTTCAAAATTTCTAAGTTTTGTTATGTTTCTGTCAGCCTGAACAATTCTATTTTCGTTGTTTGTTTTCGATTTCATCAAGGAGTATGTTCCTTGCTACTTAGTATGGTCTGTAATTAAGTACTTTTCTTTCTTGCTGCTTACTACTTCTGCTTATGCTCAATGAACTTTGGATACAATGTACTAACTCTGTTTGCAGGTGTTAACTATTCTCTGATGTTAAGATAACATTGAGATGTCAATGTTAGAACATCTGTCTGGTTTCGATGTTAAGCTAACATTGACAAAGACAGATGTTATGACAACATTGAAAGTATCAATGTTAGAATAACATTGAGTTGGTCCCTTCTGATGTTCAGGGGGAGCGTATTTTTCTCCACTGTGATTTGATAGTAAAGTTTGTCTGAATAATTTGATCTGATTAGAACAGGTTCTTAGGTTTTGTGATTAAGGTAAAAAGGGGGAGATGGAAAGTGCAGGTATTCTGTCAATGTTAGTTTAACATTGAGAAGTCAATGTTAGAGTAACATTGCTGGAGCAGAATCCGATTTACAATCTTGATTATATACTTTATTATTGTTTTGCCTTATTCATTTAACTAACTGAGTTCCACAGTTGTAATTGTCTTTGATTATTATTCAGGAAACAAACTTGTCATAGGTTGGACGCTCAAGTTTCCAAGAAATGAAGTTTCCTTAATTACGCAAACCGCTCTACAAGGGAAGTTGAGTTCGAGTGGAACTAGGAATGCTTTCCAAGATCAAGTCCTGATTTGAAGAAGGAGTCTTTCCTTAGTTAGTTCACTAACGAAGGAACTATTTTTCAAGAAGGACTGCGAGAACAAAGAAGAAGAGTTCAAGAAGGAAACAAGGAGAATTACTAACCGTGTACAACACACCTTGAAGTCGAAGATCAAGAACCTATATATAGGTGTAAAGTACATCAAGACAAACACGAGACAAGAGCCAATCAATCCGAGAGATTAACCTACAATTGTTGAGTGTTGTCTTGCTTTAGCAAAGTTTGTGAGTTGTTAGAATAGATCTAAGAGTGAGGAGCTTTTAGAGATAGTCGAAGCAATTCTTGTGTGCTTTGCTTAGTTCAATCAATTTAAGAGTGAGGAGCTTGAGAATTGAGAGAACAGCCTTTGTTAAAACCTTTACGGGTTATTTTGCCTACGGCTCGGAAGTTAATATAATTCTATATTCACTTCTTAAACTTGGTGTTTGTTTATTCCGCTGCACAATTATTCTGGTCTGTTGTTAAAGTAACATCGCTGAGTTAACAACGTACAAATCTGCAGTTAACACTCCAGTGTTAAGTTAACAACAACGACGTATCAACCCGATCCACAATTTCATACTCGACATACCAAATAATACTCGACATGCCATGAATACTCGATAAGCCCTATAATCCTCGACATCCCAATTTTCGCTACAACAAAGATCGAGCACGTTGGTCCATCTTACGACATCCACTCTGCAAGTGTTTGGAGTTTTGACAAAGCTACTTTAGATTAATTTTGTATAGGGTTATAGTTTCGCATAGTTCTTATATATATTATATGAATTTATATTAATTGTACCCTGATAAATTTGTATTGAATTAGTGATGTTCTTCAGGATAATGATCCTAATTGACATACAACCACACATGTTATCCTTACAAGGACATAGTGACACGTAAAATTAAATGGACTGATCTCCTCAACAAAAAAATCTAGGATATTGAGTACATCAGTAACCCAAGCTAATTAGAGGATTCAATTCTCTTCACACTTGGGGAATAATATTAATACATAATCTTTCATGTCCATGTATGTTGACTAAGAATATTGTATGATGGTCTTATATGTACAATTAGATGATCTGTACGCTTCAAGCACCTTCTCTTCGTAACATGTGCATAAGTATATGTCAATACGAAGTGTACGCATGTGCGTTCAGGTAATTAAATATCTAATATAATAGAAATTTTTGAAGTGCATGTACAGTATTTTGTAGATGCCGTTGATCTGTATTTGGTTTGGTTATAATTAAAAATCATTTATTTTGATTTTATTTATTGTGTCAAAAAGCAAAAATATTTAAATAAAGAATGCCAATCTCAAAAGACAAAATACAGACGTACGTATCACAACCAGTTAGAATACTAAAATCTTGTGAATTGATTACTTAATTATCACATGTTAGGGATATGGTTCTATTCGAGCTAGAACTAGCTCCAAGAATTATTTAAGAGAGAAGAGATACTAAAATTATTATAACTAAACTTTTATTTTCTTCAATAAATAAAAAGTTACTTGGACTATTTATACTAATAAAACTAGACAAAATAAACATAGACTACTAAAGGAAATAGAATTCTAATACTACTCTAATTAAATAAAGATTCATAATCTAAGACTAACATAAGACTCATAATATAAGAATAACATAACTTAATAAACTAATTTCCTAATTAGTAAACCCTACGGCCTTCATCTTGGGCTGTATCAATCCTTCCCCCTTAACAGGGTCTTGTCCTCAAGACCTTTTTTTTTTCGCTTTCTCCAATTCATAGTCACTATGCCTTTATATCTTGCATGAAAAACCATCAGATTGTTGTTATGGCTCACCATCTGTGAATTGCCTGTATTATGTGCAAGAGAAAACAATGCTTTTCTAGTTTTATTTTGATATTGTGGTAAGATTGTCCTGTTGACGTTGAATCTCAGTATTTCCACGTTGGTCTTAAGTTTTGTGGACTCCTTTGGTTTTTCGAACAAAACTTCAAAATCAAGATCTTGAGTGTTGCAGATTGTTGACGACGGCGGCGATGTTGGTGGCGGTGGAGGCGGCATTTGTAGTGGTGGAGGATTTTGTGAACGTGCACTCAAATCTCCTTCAATCTTTGACAATAAGCCAGACATACGATCGACCCAGCGAGACATATCTTCGTAGGAAATTCTTATTGCTTTTGCTCGGCGAGACATATCTTTGTAGTCAATTCTTATTTCTTCCGCCATGTTTGATATTTTAGAGAACGATTCCATGAAATTGGGCATCTTGGAGAGCAAAACATCCATGATTGTTTTTTTTTTTTTTTGATATAGTGAGGTCAAAAGATAAAAGCACCAATTGTTAGGGATAGAGTTCTATTCGAGCTAGAACGAGCTCAAAGAATTATTTAAGAGAGAAGGGAGACTAAAATTATTATAACTAAACTTTTGTTTTCTTCAATAAATAAAAAGTTACTTGGACTATTTATACTAATAAAACTAGACAAAATAAACATAGACTACTAAAGGAAATAGAATTCTAATACTACTCTAATTAAATAAAGATTCATAATCTAAGACTAACATAAGACTCCTAATATATAGAATAACATAACTTAATAAACTAATTTCCTAATTAGTTTAACCCTACGGCCTTCATCTTGGGCTGTATCAGCACATCTGCCAACTGTATATGGATTGTACATGTACAAGGTTTTGCACCATCGAACTATTTTATCCAATAAAAACAAATTAAAGCATAGGGAAAAAATTGCATTAAGAACGCATGCCAAGTGTTAAATCCATATCATCAACGCAATGTAAGAAGACAAATATAGCTTACCGGCTCCTATTCTGTTCTCTGTAGCATGAGAACGAAATGCTTAAATCAAATATGACGTCCTCGCCCGTCGCTATGATTTGGGTCGAAAACAACACGTTAAATTGCTAACAGTCAAATTAAGAAATCGTAGTTAAAACATTAAAGACATTTTAACTCACTGAGAATTTGAAAAAAAGGGAGAAACTAGTTCTCACCAATTTGTTTTTCAACAACCAGTTTCTGTCTTTACCGTTTCGAAAAATAAATAATGCCCAATTAATACAAAAACTAATGTAGTTTTAGATTAATAGAAAAAGAGAGATAACTAGTAACTACTAAGAACCGGAGTAATAATCACGAAAATTGTAACCAATAAAAACAAAATTACCAAAAACAACAAAATCGGTAATATAGGACATAAACGAAAGAATTTGCCACAAATTAAGCACTAGTCATAGCTAAGTGTTTGATTGGAGTGTGCATCCTCTGGAATGTTTGTATTGAGTGTTTTAATGAAATATTCACTTTGTTGATAAAAAAAAATAAAAAAATTAGTCGAGCTAATACTAATTCTTCAAAAACAGTTCGAGTCAAAATTAGTCCATGTTCTACAATTTCAACAAGAAATTAATAAAAAAGAAAGTCAAAAATATGTATACACATATAAAAGTTAATCCCACAAATCTCATAAACTTTAGATGTACACAAGTACTGATTAATCTTCACATAACCTTCAAGCTCACTTGATAAAAACCAAACAAAACACAGAAGGGTGTATTAATTAGTGTGCCAACCAGCAGCAGCTTTTCCTGTGCTTAAACATCTCAAACAGACATGTTAAATATAAACCATTTAATTAACTCACTCTAATCTATTCAAGAGGGTTTTAATCAACATAATTAACTCACACACATAATTAATTAACCCTTCTCTTTTCCATCAAATTGAAGCTGAACGGTGCAGTTGAAACTCCTCTCCTCATTGAAGATTCTTCCCTTTCCTCCATGGTCACCGCCGTTGTAGTCGCCGCCTTATTCTGATTGGCTCTCTCGCCCTCGGCTTCTCGATATTTACCTAAATACCTCTTCAAAGGATCTGCATAATCATCAAACCCCAAACTCCCCAAAGCCCAGCAAATATCGTCTCCGTTGACGGTCTTCCTCTTCTCCTTGTGGCATTTATCGGATGCTTCGCCAGTCACGAAGCTAATGAACTCGGACACGCACTCTTGCATGGTTTCTTTTGCTTCTTTTGAGATTTTGGCGTTAGGAGGGAGGATCTGCTTCATGATTCGACCGACGTTTGCGATCGGGAGCAGACGATCTTGCTCTTTCAGAAGCCCTAACTCATCTTCACCAACGCCAGATGATGAATTGCCACTACCAACAAAAGCATCGTAATTACTGTAGTAGCTATTGAACACTCCTCTTTCTCTTTCAGTATGATGATGATGATTATTATTATTATTAGTATTATTTGGGCTTATGTTATCAACCATATTAATTAGTTTTCTTTCTATTTAGAGAAAACCTATTGTTGGATCCTCTAAGACACAGACACGTTGCGTGCTTCTACTCTCTCACTTCACTTTATATAGACAAGCGCGCTTGCCAGCTTATGCGATGACTCAGTATGATATCAGGGTAACGTTAAAAGAATAATGAATTTCATTAGGGTTTTTTTTTAATAGTCTTTAAGAAATACAAAATTAGAAAAAGAAAGAAAAGTATTACCATTTAATGATATATCCATGGAAGTAATTAAAGAGACATTAAAAATAAATAAAAAGTATTACCATTTATTAGCTAATTACTACATATATATAGCTAATTTGACATATTACCCATTTGAAAAGTAATTTTGTAAGATACTCCGACCACTGATAAAAAGTAATCACTTCATTAGGGCATTGCTTTTCTATAGTATGAGAGGATCCGCAAGGACGAATATTTATTGTGCCCACTGCTGGGTGCCAATTATGGAACTGATAACCAGTGAAATCATCCAAGTAATAAACCTACTCGAAAGTGAGTGCTCTTCTATTTTGACTATCACATAGCTTTCCGTGGTACAATCGTGACAACAACAGGTTCTTTGCCCAACATTTTGCACTCGTATTACATGAAACTGTCGCTAAACGTGAGGGCTGAATTTAACCAATTAGTCCCATAACTTGGCAATGTTTTACTTTTGGTACATTAACTTGTCAAGCCTTTATTTTAGTCCTACAAGTTGGCACTTTAACTGAATTTTGGTCCCATCACCCTTGCTCCGCCCAAATCCACCGGAAAAAGTCTATGTGGCACCCGTTGACTGCATAGTCATCAATTTTGACCCAATTTTGGGACCCAATTTGAACATGTGGCAGCCACGTGTATAATTAAAAATAAAATAAAAATAGAAGACTAAAAAATTGTATATATATATATATATATAGTTCTTAAAAATGTATTCAAAAATAATATTTGAGTTTCTCTAATATATTTTAATACTAAATTATAATTATTGAAAATATATTATTTTTTATTATTAAAAAATGAAAAAAAAGGAAAAAAAAAACCATCTATCCCCACGCCCCCACCGCCCCCCTCCCCCCCCCCCCGCCCCTCGCCACCACCACTGCGATTTGCAGTGGTGGTAGCGTCACTACCACCGCTGCAAATCGCAGTGGTGGCGGCGCTTAGACGCCACCACCACTGCAAAAATCGCAGTGTGGTGGCGTCCCTATCGCTACCACCACTGCGATTTGCAGTGGTGGTAGTGACGCCACCACCACCGCTGCAAATCGCAGTGGTGGCGGCGCTTAGACGCCACCACACTGCGATTTTTGCAGTGGTGGTGGGCAGTGGTGTCCCGGGGGGGGGGGGGGGGGGGGGGCTGGGGGGGCCGACGGGGGTGGAGGGGGGGGTTGTTTTTGTTTTTATTTTTTTTCAGTAATTAAAAAATGTTATATCTTTATTTTTTTTAGATTTCAATAATAAAAATTATATTTATGAAATAATGATTTTTTTCTTTTTATTATATATTTATATATGTTAAGGAATTAAATATCTTATTATTTTTACTAAATAATGATATACTCTTTTTATATATTTATATATATTAACGAATTAAATATCTTATTATTTTTACTAAATAATGATATACTTTTTTATATATATTAACGAATTAAATATCTTATTTTTTATTTATTAAAGATATACTTTTTTTATATATTTATATATATTAACGAATTAAATATCTTATTTTTTAAAATGAATAAATATATACTTTTTTATATATTTATATACATTATGGAATTATATAGTTATATTCTTTTGATTTTTTTTTATTATTTTCACATGTGGAATACACAGTTGGCAGACTGGGGCCCAAAAGAGGGGTCAACGGTGGTCAACGATTGCCACTTAGGACAGCCGCGACGGAGATGGGTGGCGATGGCTGGATGGGACCAAAATTCCGAGAAAATGCCAACTTGAAGGACCAAAATAAAGGCTTGACAAGTTAATGTATCAAAAGTAAAACATTGCCAAGTTATGGGACTAATTGGTTAAATTTCCCCTACTTTTTGCTAGAAAGAAGAAGTTTATCACCTACTTTTCTAAGACAGAGTATGAAAATAAATTTCTTTTTAGAACTTTATTACAGAAAACCAAAATAGATTTAAAAAAAAGGTTAAAATGTAAAAATATAATGTTTTAAATTTTGTGTTTATATACTTTGACATTATTAAAAAATATAGATACTATGATCAATTTTAAAAGTACAAAAAAAGATTAGAAATACCAAAGCATTATATATAGTCTTTAAATATTAAATTACAATACAAAAAAGTCATGAATGTCTATATCTTGCCTAATTTTATATATATATACGTTTTACTGGGTAATTTGTCAACATATAACGCAAGTGTATATTTGCCAGAAGTCCAAAATTTGTAATATCATCATAACTCTTATAGATGGCACTTCATAAGTTATCATTCCCAGACAAGATGTAATTAGTATAATTAAGAATGTTTGTTTTACCGAAAATGGGGGATAAAGAACCTGATTAAATCTTAAATTCTATTACAGTGCATACACTTCTATATTGTAAATTAAGATGCTAATGACATAGTCAGCATCCTTTAGGGGAGCAAAGTGGCAGGCAAGTTTTCATCGATAGTACTGATGGAGTTAGGTCACTTTTCTTATGCACTAATCAAATCTAGATCCCCAATTGAATTCTTAATTAATTAACATACTTCTAATTACTAAATATGGTCCCCCCCTCCCTCCGGACCCATTTATTAATCTTAAGTGCTCTCGATTAGCTTACTAATTCCGGTTTAAATTATGTTTTCAAGTTTAGATCTTGTGGAGTGTATGAGTGCACGTGTGCCTGTGGCAGAGTGCAAGCTACCAAACGAAACCTAAAAAGAACCAAACTTTGAGGGTTCAAATCGAAACCCCAATGTCGGATTACCTACTTTTACGTACTTAGGTTTAGGTAATTAAATCTATAGGCCATGACCGTGGTCTCTTTTGTCAACAGAATACAAATAAGCATCTTGACTACTACTGACCATAAATTATCTAATTTTGACGTTTGTCCTAGGGCACGAAAATATTGCTGAATTCTAATTGCCTTTAGTTATATTGGATGGGGTAAATCCTGTAATTTCCCTCAAAGTTGGGCATTTTTACAAGATGCCCCCTAAGGTTTCAAAAAGTGAAATGCACCCTCCTTACGTTTGTGATTCTGCACGTACACCCCCCCCCCCCCCCTAAACCCTTAATCAGCCATTCAAACACGTTTCTGTATCTTTGTCGGTTAGATCTAGAAGCTAGAAGCTACCCGCTACTCTTAGTGTGCATGCACACCTCATTGGGGACGACTAGCCTAATTCATTAGCTTGTAAACTTTGTCAGGTAAACCACATTAGATGATAAATTTGGTGTTACACATACATATTTAGAGGACATGAAATCACATTTATTCATGCATAACTAAATTTGGGACCACGACATCCAGATCTTTTAATCAACTAGACCACCGTTGCAGGCAATGAGTGCATAGGATAAAGAATTTTGTAGGTTTTTAAAATATAGTTTCAAAATTTTATTTTAAGTTTCATATGTTTATAACATGGTTAAATATATATTGGATTAGATAAAATATTCTTAAAACATGCTGTAGATTTCTAGTATAATTTATATAACCTTCTAGAAATGGAAAATGGTGATGCATGCATGTACTGTAGGTAAGCAATTATTGATGCAACTGGGCTGAGAAGTCACAATCAGCTTGATGAAGCCCGGTAGACCTTACTCATATATCCTAAACATCCTATTTGATGATGACCCTGCGATAATTTATCTCGGGTTTTCTAAAGAATGGATAATACTTTTCCATATTTTAACCTAATAACTTTGTCCGCCTTTGAACAGGGACATTAATGGTTAATCTAATTAGTCTAAATAAGGTTAATTCTCTAATTGGGATCATGAAATTGTACTGAGGTTAATAATAAAACCATCTCTCTTTTATGATGTCAAAATCATGGCAACAATTTCGACACTAGAGAAAATTGAGGAACTTCTTATTTTCGTTATATGGTATTAGAGTTGATGACGAGTTTGATTATTACCCTCGTGTAACAAGTTACAAGTGATGCTTATATTGGACTACGCGTGAGGAGACAACCTTAACATATCAATATTTTTCATTTTATAGCAAGTATTTATAGATTAGTTAAATTTGTTTAACTAATTACTTTTCCTTTTTAGTTAATCCTGACTGTTAGTAGTATAAGTAGATTCCCCTTAGTTTAATTAATTCATTTAGTTAGTTCACCAAAATATATGACCGTTGGAGACGCTCCTCAAGCTCTGCCAATGGCGATTCATCCGATTCATCGCACTCAATCATTCTTCTGTAAATATTTCGACTCACATTAATAAAATATGTATTAATCTTTCAATTGTTAATGTTGTTGTTCGATTGTGAACCTGTTGATGTTGTTGTTATTCGATTGTGAACCAGTGATCTTGTTATGGTATCAATCGCTCAGATTTTTTGATCCGTACTCGCTTCTGCACCTTGATTTCTCGATTGATCTGCCCTTACACTCGCATGAACCCTAACTTTCTATTTTTTGTGCGTTTCTCTCTGATCAATTGCACTTTACTACTCACTTCTTTTCTCGCCATTTGATTCTCTGCGATCTTATGTTTCTTTTGTTTTTCGATTTGATCTCGCTGAGCTCTGATCGTGATTCTTCTTTCTTGAATCTTATTTTTTGTTTGATCACTCTGATTCACTATGACAACTCCTGCTACTTCTTCTACTAATGCAACAACTACTAAGAATTCTTGTGAGGATTCCAATTCCATTTTTTACTTGGGATCTCATGAATATACTGGCACCTCGATTGTGTGTGATGCTTTTAATGGATCTAATTACATTTCCTGAAGAATGAATGTGTTAATGGCACTCAATATCAAAAACAAAATTCGGTTATTGATGACACTATACCTATGCCTACTGATGGCGATGCTGATAAACTCACATGTTGGAATAGAGCCAATACTTTGGTTCTCTCATGGATTATGAATTCAATCTCCTATGAGATCCAGAAGATTTTACCCTACTATGTGAATGTTTATGAACTATGGAAAGAACTTAAGCTTAGATATGAAAAAACTGATGGCTCGAGAGTCTTTCATCTCAAGAAATCCCTGGCTACTATTTCACAAGGGAATGCTTCCATCACTGACTACTACAATTCATTCAGATCTCTTTAGGATGAATCTGTGTGCCAGAGACCTATCATTAGTTGCTCGTGTGGCCTCTGTACTTGTAATGTGAACAAGAGGATGAGTGACTTACAACAGTCTGACAGTATTCTTAAGTTCCTTGTGGGCCTCAATGACTCTTTCGTTGTTGTGAGAAGGCTACTTTTACTGTATTCTCCTTTACCTGGTATGTCTAGTGTGTACTCCCTACTACTTCAAGACGAAAATTAGAGAAGTTTGTACTCCAATACTCTTCCCTCTATGGACTCATTGGCTACGTTTACCAGACAAGGTTCTTCCTAACAAGGCTCATATCAACAATCACAACATGGTTCATTCCAGCAGAATCCCACCAGAAATGCTCCTTCTAGCTCAAGTGGTCCTCCTAAGCCATATAAGCTATCTAAACCAAAAAAAAAGCTGAAGTGCACCACCGTGGATACCCGAGACACACTGTTGATAAATGTTATCAAATCATAGGGTACCCTCCTGGTTGGGATGGTCGCAATGGAAGGAGAACCCTTAACGCTACATCTGTTAATTCAGTCCAAACTTGTTAATTCAGTCCAAACTGATAACAAAACTATTTCTCAGCCTGCTCCTGTTATGCAACTGTTATGCAATCTTCTACTAATTCTAAGAAAGAGCTTTTTGATGAGTTTATGGCCTATAAACAGGCTAAGATAGCACCGAAGCACAAAGCTCATGTTGAGGATCAACACTATGCTGCTGCAGTTGTCACTGGTACTAGTTATCCAATTGTTAAAGCATGTTATTCTAATCACTTATGTCTTGCTTCTGGTTCTAATTCTTGGGTCCTTGACAATAGAGTAACATACCATATGATTTGTCAACTTCATTGGGTTATCACTACTTCTAAACATGTGCACATTATCATCCATTTGCCTAATAAAAACGTGATTATAGCTACTCAAATAGAGAGTGTACAATTGATAAATGGCCTTATCTTGCATAATGTATTATATGTTCCTACTTTTACTCATAATCTGCTACATGTTTCTAAGGTAGCTACTTTATCCAACATTTCTTTATTCTTTTCTAACACTACCTGCCTCTTGCAAGACTCAATCACCAAGAGGATGATTGGTTCTACTAAGCTACAAGGCTCCCTATATATTCTGATTCAAGACATGTGGAGAATAATTATTTTATAATTTTGTGAACTCTTCTCAGAATGTTTGGCATATGAGATTAGGACACACATCCTTTGAGAAATTGACTTATATTCCTTGTATTTATGTTACAAAGAATACTCATAATGATGTACACTCTGAAACATGTCATCTGGCAAAACAGAAAAGATTGCCTTTTCATGTTAGTTCTTCCTCTTCTCTAAATGCATTTGACATGATACACTATGATATATGTGGGCCTCTAGCTAATGTTTCTCATGAAGAATATTAGTACTTTCTCACAATTGTGGATGATTTCACTCGTTGCACTTGGATTTATCTTATGAAATTGAAATATGAAGTCAGAACTCATCTCACACACTTTCACACTCATATCGAGTATCAGTTCAACATTAAAATCTAAGTTATTAGGAGTGATAATGGATGTGAATTTGTTATGAAAGACTTCTATTTTTCACTTGGCATAATCCACCAGACCAGTTGTGTTGAAATACCACAACAAAATGGTCTTGTAGAGAGAAAGCATCAGCACTTGTTACAGGTGGCAAGGGCTTTGAGATTCCAATCAAGTGTTCCTATTGAATATTGGAGCTAATGTATTAGCACATATACTTTTCTCATCAACGGGTTACCCTCAAAAGTTTTTAGAAACAAGCCCCCTTATGAAGTGCCTTTTCAAAATCCACTAGATTTCACTTTGTTGAAAACCTTTGGTTGCTTTTGTCATGCCTCCACTCTTCAAGCTCAAAGACACAAGTTTGATCCAAGAGCTATACAAATTGTTTTCCTTGGTTATCCAATAGGCACAAAGGGTTATATTTTACTGAATTTATTAACTAATAAACTATTTTTCCTATCAAAAATAGTGCCACTTTTAGTATTGATTCTTCTGACACTATTTCTAATGTGAGAATTTGTACATATCACTTTATCAATATGAACAACAATATCGTATAGGATTTACCTCAGGTTTTTGATTCTCACAGTGATATGTCTGACCATTTTTCTGATAATGAAGTTCAATCTCAGCTTCCCTCCAACCCTAAGATACATCATCATCTTGAGCTCCACACTTCTTCACTACATCAGTCATCTCATGTTAGTTCATCCTCTCAATTTCGGACGAATTATCAAAAATGCCCGAAAAGTTTGCCCTTTATTCTTAAATGCCCGATTTTTCCAGACTTGCCAAACATGCCCGGTATATTTCAAAATTCCTACAAAAAATGCCCGAAATGAAAATTTCGGAAAAAAAATCCTACGTGGCATCCGAATCAATAAGTCGCGTTGCTGAATCAAAAAGTCGCGTTCACTGTTCACTGTTTGAAAAACGTTTTTCCATAACAATAATAAAGATATAAACATATATACACATATATATATAATAATAATAATAATAAACATTTTAACAAATAAAAAAAATTAAAAAATCATCATCTTCCCCGCAACCCCCCCCCCCCCACCGCTGCAACTCGTCGTTGCAGCGGTAGCGGCGTCGATTGACGCCGTCACACTGCAACGGCGAGAACCCCCCCCCCACCGCTGCAACTCGCCGTTGCAGCAGTGGCGGCGTCGATTGACGTCGTCGCACTGCAACGGCGAGTTGCAGCCCCACCCCAACCGCATCAACTCGCCGTTGCAGCGGTGGCGGCGTCGATTGACGCCGTCGCACTGCAACGACGAGACCCCCCCCCCATCGCTGCAACTCGCCGTTGCAGCGGTGGCGGCGTCGATTGACGCCGTCGCACTGCAACGGCGAGTTGCAGCCCCACCGCAACGTCGGTTTACTGTTGCAGACGAGTTGCTCGGAGACGAGTTGCAGACGATTGCTCGGAGATGAACAGCTGCTCGGTTTACTGTTCATTGGGCCGATGAACAGTAACTCTTGGGCCTAACACTAACTCGTGGGCCGATGAACAGTAACTTGGTGAGAAGTGGGCCGCTGAGCAGTGGGCCGATGAACAGTACCATTTTTATTAATTTTTAGAAACGTTTTTTCGGACCAAAAATCCTAGGTGTCGGGCGCGTTTCTTTGATTCAGCAACGCGCCTTATTGATTCGGATGCCACGTCGGATAAAATGTCCGAATTTTTCAAATCGGGCATTTTTGCCAGAAAATGTAGAACTTAACGGGCATTTTCAGCGAGTTAGGAAAAATCGGGCATTTAAGAATAAAGGGCAAACTTTTCGGGCATTTTTGATAATTCGTCCCTCAATTTCCTCCATTGATGCAGCTGGACTCTGAACAATCTAATCATGAGCAACAACATCACGTGCAACAAGATACTGTTGCACAAGGTACATATGATATTGTCACTTCTACTGTTCTTCCAGTAGCTCAAACAAAGTCCAGCAGTATTATTCCTCTCCCTTCATATTTACAAGTTTAGGATGTTAATTTGCCTAAATCTATTCACAAAGCTAATACTATTACTACTTCTGCTAATTGCTATCCTGTTAAACATCCTATTGAATCTTTTATTTGCACTACTAGACTTGTTCCTTTTCACAAGGTCTTCATTGTTTCTCTCACTATGGCAGTTGAACCTATGACTTATAACCAAGCTAAGAACTCTGTTGAATGGCAAGAGGCAATGAAAGTTGAGATTGCAGCTCTTGAAAAGACAAATAACTGGACTTTAATGCAGTTACCTCCTGGAAAAAATTGCATTGGCTGTAGATGGGGTATTTAAGATAAAACATAAATTTGATGGTAGCATAGAGAGATATAACGTTAGGCTTGTAGCAAAAGGGTATACAAAAGAAGAAGACTTAGACTATTTTGACACCTTTTCACATGTTGCTAAGCTTACTTGTGTGATGATTCATATAGTTATTGATGCTGCAAAAGAATGGTTTCTTCAGCAACTTGATGTCAACAATGCATTTTTGCATGGTGACTTGGAGGAAGAGATTTACATGCAACCTCCTCCTAGATTCTTTGATAAAACTGACACTTGAGTGTGTTTGTTAAAGAAGAGTCTCTATGGCTTGAAGAAAGCTTCAAGACAATGGTACAACAAATTGACACAATGTTTTACTAATTTTGGTTTCTCTCAGGCTATAAGTGATTCTTCTCTATTCATTTAACACTCTTTTAACTCTATTACTGTTCTTTGTATATATGTTGATGACATTATATTGACAGGGAACAACTTATCTGAGATCAACAATGTTAAGACACACTTAGATGAAAAATTTACTATTATAGATTTTGGTGATCTTAAGTACATACTTGACATAGAGGTTTCAATAAGTCATAAGGGTATAAGTATTTGTCAGCGTAAGCACACTTTAGATATCTTGACAGAATCAGGTTATCTTGCATCTAAACAATGTCCCATTTCTATAACTCTATGCTATAAGAAATATGAGCGCATGAAACACATACAAATTAATTGTTTCTTTGTTAAGAAAGAAGTGCAACAAGGAGTGCTCAAAGTGATTCACATTTCCAATCAGCATCAAGTTGCAGTGCCTTTATCTCCTCAACCCTTCTTAATGATTCACATTTTAAATAATATCTGTAATTATTTAAAATAATTACAGATATTATGTTCCAAATTAACCACCAATCTAGTAATTAGGGAGAGGTTGGGTGCAGCGCTCCCACATGCACCCCCTAGCTCAGCCCCTGGATCCTGCATACGGAAAACAAGAATCAATCCGTGAAATTAGAAGAAATCAGATGATATATATTCGTATTGGACTAGTCCGCCTAATTACATGGGTCGAGTCCAACAGGAAGCCGGCCAACGCTGGTATATCGGGGATGACACCTAATATACGTCATGATATCAAATGTGCATATTCGGTATGGTACAACATACGCGGGAATTACGGGTGCGGTCCCCGCATCTTGTGGCCTATATATATCCGGATTTCATTAATCAAGGTAAGCTTCATTAAATACCTTACATTGTCCATCCGCATATTAAATACGCATATTCGATATCGAGCTCTTTACCCGATATACACATCTGATATACACATTAAAAATACTCACCAAATACATACGTCGAACATACCTACCCCGATATGGTCATACCCTCGATATCAGCCTCATCCCCGACATAAAAGATATTCGATATCCATCTGGATTTGATATACCTTCACCTTCGACATCCAATGAAGCATCATAGTCTTACTCTGAGGTGTTCCGGACTAAAGTCTACCTATAACTAGTATCATTGTAATCTCGCACTTCGTTAGTAGTACACGATCTATTGTCAAATTAGTGGCGCCGTTTGTGGGAACACCACATTCTCCGACGAAGACGCTAAGATGCAGCACAGAGTGACCGGATCACGATCTGTAAGACCTAACATGGAAAACTCGACTGCGGTGAATGCTCCACAAGAGGTTCCAGTTCCAGAACCTAGCATTGAACAACAACGCAATCCAGCCAGAGATCATTGCTCAGATTAACGCCACCGTGCAGACGATGTTGGATTCTGCATTAGTTACATTGCTACCCTCCCTAGTGAACCAGGGTACTAGCTACCCACCTCCTCAACCTCAGGAATCTAAGACGAGAGGTCCCACAGAGGGATCCATGGCCCGGGAGCGTGGGGAGATGGCAGAGTCCATGAGGAAACGCTCGATTTCTAGAGCTTATGGTGGAGGAGCTCCTGACCCCAGAGCTGAAATGAGGGACATTGCAAGGAGAATAGAACGATTAACTCAGGTTAAAGAGGAGGTCAACCGTAGACTAACTTGATATCCATGCTCCTCTTAGGGGGAAGGGGGGGTTCTTAACATATCAATATTTCTCATTTTATATCTTTCCTTTTATAGCAAGTATTTAAAGATTAGTTAAATTTGTTTACCTATTTACTTTTCTTTTTTAGTTAATCATGACCGTTAGTAGTATAAATAGATTCCCCTTAGCTTAATTAATTCATTCAGTTAGTTCACCAAAATATATGATCGTTGGAGACGCTCCTCAAGCTTTGTCAATGGCGATTCATCCCATTCATCACTCTCAATCATTCTTCTGTAAATATTTTGACTCACATTAATAAAATCCGTATTAATCTTTCAATTGTTGTTGTCGTTATTCGATTGGGAATCTTTTGTTGTTATTATTGTTGTTTGATTGTGAACTAGTGATCTTATAAGACAAGTTAGAATTGGCTTCATATGATTTTGAAAATATTATGTGTTTTATGTTGATCTATAAATCAATGCAATTCTAATATTCCAACTTTGTAATAGTTATGTCCACTCACCGTTAATGAACAATTAAGAAATCTCGACTATATATACATCATTTGGTCCCCAAGAGAATAACGAACAAGTACTACAACAATGTCTCCATATAGCAGGCTGAGTCTTGAGGTGAAAACATGCCTCCAAGCTTTATAGGCGGGTTTAGAGGCGAATTAGGCCTTCTACCATTTTGGAGGCCCATATTCACCTCTAAACACTTACTGTATGGCGCGGACAGACCACGCAAACAAAATGACATGTTCTGATTGGGCCACGTGGTTAGAGACGAATTTCGTGCCTCCTATCTGTCATGTTTGAGCCTTCAAACATGATGTCGTTTAAATTAAAAGAAAAAGAAATTAAAATAAGATAGCAGGCCATAAATGGCATGCTATCTTTTTTTTTATTTAGCGAAATTAAAAAACGTAAGTGGTGTCTTTTAAATAAAAAAAAAGGAAAAAAATAAGGTAGCAGCCGATAATTAGCATTTTACCATTTAAAAAAAAACATAAAACAGAAGCCAAATGTATAATCGGCTTCTCCCAATTCTCACACACACACACTCGAAAAATAAGAAAAAGCCGCACAATTAACCCCCAAATTCCCAAAACCATACAATTATATATATTTTGTTAGATTAAGCCTCCTAATATCATCTTTTAGCATTAAGGTATGTTATTTATTGTGTTCTTTTTTACCTTTTTTCTCTAATTTATTTGAAGTTTTGATATATTTCAATTTTTGTAGATTTCATATTGTTAATCTTAGATTAGAGTTGCAACTGTTTATATGTGTGATAGATATTGTGTTGCTTTGTCATGGGTATGTTGATTTTGTTATAAAAAAAAAGGTTTAGGTTGAAGTTTGGGGCTTTGTGGTAAATTTTTGAATAAATATTATAAAAAATGTATTAGTGTTGTAATTATGAATATAATTGCTAGATCCAGTGTTGATTTTGTGATAAAAAAAATTATTGGGGTTTATGACGAAGTTTGGGACTTTTTGTTGTAATTTTTAGATTTTATAATGTAAATCTTGAATTAGTGTTATAGTTATGAATATAATTGATGGTTTTGGTACCTGTTACATTGATATGATTGTGTTAATTAATTTGTTGTAATTTAGGTTATTTAGTTGTTTATTTTTAATTTGTAGTATTTTATAGATTTAATATTGAAGATTTTATATTAGTTTTATAATTATGAATATAAATATAATGGATGGTTTTGTTGTTGATTTGATATGATTGTGTTAAATTTGTTATAACGGAATAGTACTTTTATAAGGCCTAGTTTGCTTCTCCGAAAAATAAATAGGAAAAAAGGAAAATCTTTTTTTCATAGCGTTTGACAATTTGAGATTTTCTTGGAAAAGAAATGAGATCTTTGGAAAATCTAAGAAATGTTTTGAAAAGAGAGCCAAACGCCTAAAAAATAAAAATAAAATTATTTTTCTCAAGAAATTTTCTGAAAAAAATTGTTTTCCCTCATTTTCTCTTTTTATTTTTCTTTTCTCATATTTTCCGAAGAAACAGACTAGGTCTAAGTGAAAAATAACTACTTATATAATTAAAGCACTCGTGTTTATAATTAAGTAAATAATATATATATTTTGACAATATCTTGCCCGGTCCCCAATAACAAGATTTTGGCTCTGACCTTGTTTCTTTGTATAGTACTGTTTAAAGCGTTATATATAAGACCGTGATCATTGTGTTAGACATTAGTATTATACTTAACTAGTAAATGACTCATGTTTTTATTATGTTTAAGTGCGTACTTTATTCTTAATTCAAGGAAAAGAAACTAATAGACTTTTGAGTTGGCCAAGAGACAATCCCAAATATATATAGTAGGACAGGCGATCAAATCAACTGATCTAACTTTTTCACCATTATCTTTAGACAGACATTAAATAAGATTCTGTAGGAAAACAAAATTAAGTTTTCATTTTATAAACACACTACTTCAGAAAGGTGAGAGATAAAAAGTAAAAACTTTTAAAAATTAATCAATGAAAATTGTAAGAAGTAACCTTTTGTTTGTAACCCTTGAATGACGTTGACTGTTGTTCCATAAATTTCATTTCGCTACAAAGGAATCTTTCCGAGTTCCCACCGTACATAAAATATAAAAAAGAACTTTGAATGAATAATTTAGAAGAAAGTCAGCTTTGAAGGCCAACGACAAGCAATTTATGTGCATGGATGAATCTTTGCATAAAGTGACCAACAAATATATTTCTTTTCTCCTTGCGGAATTCCTCCATTTTGATTATTCATGCTTGAAGGATATATCCTGTTACAGTTGGCCATTACAAAATTATCACTAGCTATATATGTACACATTTGTTATTAGGAGTAAACCAATAAGCAAGTTTCATAGGTTTTCCTTGTGATGGATCACTTCATAATAGAACCTGAAATGTGGTCCAAAAGTTTCAAAAGAGAGACATATAATACAACTCTTTACTTGCCAATTACGAAAAGCACTACTAGTACCCAAAAGTAGATTTAAGTAGTGATTTCGGATTTGGTTAATCTTTGTAGGAAATAATTCATATAATGAAAAAAAAAATTGTGAAGATTTAATAGGTTCTCTCACATCGATCTGCTGTAATTGTTGTACGTACATGAATATAAGCGGTTGTTCACTAAAACAAAACATGGAAGGAAATAATTTCATGTAATTGACCAATTGCAGAAAATATTTCAATTCAGCCTTTCGAACGCAACCAAATTTTCGGTTGCAAGGCTGCAACCGAATATTTCCATGCAGGACGGGCTGCAAGGCAAAATTCGGTTGCAGAATGCTTTATGCACAAAAGCAGAAGCAGTCACGTGACAGCTTATGAGTGGTGCAGAGCTTGCCATCGAATATTTCCATGCAGTGCCTTTGCATTAAAATATTCGGTTTGTATCAATTAGATTGCAACGCAATATTTCCATGCTAATGTTCTGTTGCAATTGAAAACACTGCATGGAAATATTTCCTTGCAATATATTTTCGAAAACCTTAAAAAATGTTGCGAGATTCGCCTCACTCAATTTTTTTGGTTTTTCTTTTTTATTCTTTATAATTAATTTATTTATTATTTAATTAATGATTATAAATACAATATTAGTCTATTGTATTTATACGCTGCGAAAATCAGATTCATATAAATTTAGTCAAGTGTACGTATATACACATATAAAATTTTCGTTTGATTAAACTACAAATTTAAATATAATATTTTTATAAAATACATATTTATACGTTGCGTATAAATACATATTCATTGATTTCCTATAAATACGAATACTTCATAAAATAAATTTTTAAAATCCTAATTCAATATATTGAGAGGAAGAGGGGAGGTGAGGAGAGAATTTGTATGAAAAATAAAAATGAGAAATGAATAGGGTGTTGGGGGTATTTATAGAAGAAAGTAAAACAAATTGCATTACAAAAATCCCTTGCACATAAATTCGTGCAAGCAAATATCTATTTGCAATAGAGATTGTGCAAGGAAAGACTTCAATGTAATAGCTGTTGCAACCAAAGTTTGCCTTACCGCACTGAAATTTTTGGCTGGAGAGTACAATTAGTACAGATTGCATGGAAATAATCGGTTTCAACATACATGTTGCAATGAATTATTTCCAAGCATAATAATTGCATGAAAATATTTTCTTTCATCTTAGATAACTATTTTTTAAAACCCCATACTTACTAAATCTTCACTACAAGATTTCGGGGCTTTTCCCGACCGCAATCTCCCGACCGCCATTTGGTCGTGAGCATTCCCGACCGCGCAATAGTCGATACAAACATTCCCGACTGCAGCGTGGTTACGAAACGTTCCAGGACTATTCTCGACCGCGCTGTAGTCAGGAAAACATCTCCCGACTGCAGGGCGGTCGGGAGTGTATTGGGCCGGATATTATCAGCCCGAATTTTTGGCCCGGCTGGGCCGCGCAGCTGGGCCTTAGGGTCCCGACCGCACGGCAGTCGGGAGGAAGACAGACGATTTAGTCGTCTTCCTCCCCCTTTCTCTCCATTTTCTTTTCTCTCACCAAAAAAACCCTAACCGACGCCTCACCGCTGATGCGCCGCCCCTCTCTCGACCGCAGTTCGGTCGACGCCTTCCTCTCTCCCTAATCTCGACCGCGTTCCAGTCGTCCTTTCCCTCTCTCCTCCTCCAGCGCCGCCTCTCCACCTCCACTCTCTCTCTCTCCGCCACCACCGCGCTCCGCCTCTCCACCTCCAATCTCTCTCTCTCTCCGCCACCACCGCGCACCGCCCCTCTATCTCTCTCCGCGTCTCCACCGCCCCTCTCCACCACCGCGCACCGCCCCTCTCCTCCGCCTCTCCACCGCCCCTCTCCACCACCGCGCACCGCCCCTCTCCACCGCCCCTCTCATCTGCAACCACCCCTGCCTGTCCACCGCCTGTCCACCGCCGCGCCGCCACCTTTCCCGCCTCTCCACCACCGCGTCACTTTCTCGATCCGGTAAAATTTAATTAATTAGTTATGTTTAAAAGTTAATTAATTATGTTTAAAATTTAATTACTTATGTTTAGAATTTAATTAATTATGTTTAAAATGTTTTTATATATACTTATGTTTAAAATTTAATTATTAATTAGATACCCGCGCCTTCTCCCGACCGAACGCCACTTTTCTACACCGAAATTTATTTGGCGACCCCGATCCGGTAAGTTTTCGACTAATCTTGTATTTTTTTATTTGTTTAATGTTAATTTGTTTATTGTTTAATGTTTAATTTATAATGTTTAATGTTTTATTTGTTTAATTTTTAATGTTTAATTGTTAGATATCGTTAAATTTTTTAGGATTTTAGTAGAAATTGTTTTAAGAATATTGTTAGACTTAATATTAGTGGATTTAATTAATATTAGGAAAATAATAGTGCTTTTAGGAAATATTAGGAAAATATTAGTGCTTTTAGGAAATATTAGAAAAATATTAGTGCTTTTAGGAAATATTAGGAAAATATTAGTGCTTTTAGGAAATATTAGGAAAATATTAGTGCTTTTATGAAAACTGTTTAATGCCTTTAGGAAAAAACTATATAACTTAGTGTTTGATTACAATTAGCGTTTTCTTTTATTTAGATGTCTTCCTGTGGTAGTAGTGATCGTGACGAGCCCTTCCGTCGTAGTAGTACTTTTGGTACTGTATCTGGTCCTTCACCGCGTCTTCCTTCCGTTGCTCGGTCGACTGCTCCTCCCGTTGCTCCGTCGACTGCTCCTCCTACTGACGTCGGGACTACTGCCCCACCACCGAGGATACCTATTCGTCTCGCCTTACGTGATCAGGCTGCACCATCTAATACGGACGATTCCCGTGATTCCCTCGTCGCCGAGACTCCACCAGGTTTACTTGATGATCACGTAGCTGCGACGCCCTCGACATCTGGTGGATCGAGGCCTACGGCACCTGTGGGGCCCACTACTTCTTCCCGACCAGACGGGGCCCAGGCAGGATCATCTTCGACACAGCGCCGACCCGGACGAGGCCCAGCGAGAGCTCCAGAGGTTCCACAGGATCGCACCAGGCGTCCGACGATCCGTTTGACGCCTCTGGGCGAATTTGAGGATAGCAACGCGGTGGCCAAATCCATTACCACGAGTATTCGAGAGCATATGAGGGTCGTTTGTCACCGATTTGACAAGGTTCCTGCAGCCACAAAAGGGAAGTGGTGGGCTAGTTTTCGGGTAAGACTTTAAAAGTTTACAATATATATATATATATACATATTCATCAATTTTATATATCGAAAAACTAATAATAAACTTTAATTAAATGCAGGATAAGTATATTATTGATCCCACTATATTCAATGAAGTTCATAAAGTGTTCCTAAAAAAGGCCCAAAAGTGTTACAAGGAAGTTAACCACGCTGCGAAGCATTACTATTATGAGAGGCTCAATGATCCGAGGTGGGCGAACTGTCCGAAGAATGAATGGATGAGCGACGCGTTAGAGAAGATGTACATAGAGCATTGGGAGTCGGAGAAGCATCAGAAGAGGGCCGTCACTGGAAAGAAGAACAGGCGAGGAGGAGAGGAGCCAGTCCCAGGAAAGAAAGCAAAAGGGACGCATGCTACTGGAAAAACGGGCTACACGAAGATTTCTCAAAAGATGGTATGTCTTATTAAAACTTATTATACGAATATAATACTTATTGTCTTAAATTTAAATTCTTACATTATATCAATATGCAGGCTGCTGCTAGAGGTCCCGGTGCCCCTAAGCCTCGACACGATGAGATATATCGTTATCAGCACACACATGAGGTCGAGGTGCCAGAGGGAGCTCCACGTCGCCGAGAGTGGATTCATTCCGACTACCAGGCTATATATGTAAGTATTTTACTTGTAAAGCATTCTAATAACATACGTGATGAAATTAATGATGTACTAACTCATTTTTGTCTTATTGAACAGGATGACTACATAGCCCGTATGACAAGGAGGTACGAGGCGGACCGTTCACAGTGGGTCCATTTGGACAATGAGTTGTGGCAGCTTGCGAGTGGAGGGTTGAAGAAGGGGCTAGCTGCTGGTTTTCCACAGGATGTATCTCACAATGTGTTTGGGTTCGACACGCAGAACCCCAATGCCGAGCAGGATGAGTACATTCGCGTATTGCAGACAGATAGCCAGCAGCAGAGGGAGACTATGGCGAAGAAAATTGACGAGCTTGTTGGTCACATCGGATACTTGTCCGATCACATCACACAGACTACAGGTTGTGCCCCTTCTCGACCCACACCTAGCTTTACGGGTTCCGATGCAGCGAACCCTACTCAGGATCCATTTGCCCACGGAGTGGAGAATGTTCCATTGTACGACCCTTCTCTAGACGATGGAGCCGAGCTTGGGCTTGATGGTGATGTTGGACCCGCTACCATGGATACCTTCGGTTTTTACGATTGTGACTATGTTTGACTTGTATTATGTTTTGACTTGTATTATGTTTTGACTTCTATTATGTTTTGGCTTGTATTATGTTTTGTATTTCTACTATCTTGGGGATGTTTGTAATGTATGTCTTGTATTATATTTGATTGTGACGATGATGGTTATATTTTGACTTGTATTAATTTTGTTAAATTTTTAATATTCATCTCGAAACACAAACACATTAAGTAAGACAATATTTCAATAAAAAAATTAGACAATATTTCAATAAAAAAAGTAGACAATATTTCAATGAAAAAAGTAGACAATATTTCAATAAAAAAGAACACATTTGGAAAAAAAGTAGACAATATTTCAATAAAAAAAGTAGACAATATTTCAATAAAAAAGAACACATTTCAATAAAAAAAAAATTCGGAAAATTAATCTTCCTCAGAATCATAGTCACTCATCATCTCTCCCTCTTCCTTTTCCTCGTTGTCCTCCTCCTCCTCGTCTTCGTCAACCTCCACAATCGGTTCATCGGGCTCTTCTACTGCATATTCATCAACCATCTCAAACTCGTCATTGGCCAACTGGATATTCATATCAAATGAGGTAAGGTCCACGAATAAGTTAACCACTTCTGATACATTTTCTTGTAGAACTTGGTTCGGCATCCCTGATTCGACATCGTTTGCTCCCGCAACTGATGACATATCGATTATGTGTCTGGCATGAATAGTTGTTACGGCCAACCATCCTTCTTGTCCTGGACGCCCCGTCGTCAAGTTTGGATATGGCACATAGTACGTCTGTTGTGCTTGGTTAGCAAATACAAACGGTTCGTCTCTCCAACTTGTACGCTTGGGGTCGATGTCAACCAACTTGTACGTTGCATGTTCCACTGTACCTGCATTAATATCATACCAAACACACTTGAACATGACAATGTATAGGGGTCTCTCGTGGCTACAATATACAACCTGTAAAACTTCTTTTAACGTTCCATAGCAGTTTGTAGCATCAGAACCACCCATGGCGCCCTTCACACAAACACCACTGCAATCACTATGTTTGGGCCCCAATATCGAGTCGACGTGAAATCTGAACCCATTCACAATGTATCCCTCGGAGGTTATTGCCTTAGTATTCGGACCATCAAGTAGAGGATTTATTCGTACGTCAGTCTCGTATTTACCACTGCCATATGTCCGTTTGAACCATGCTACGTACTCACGGTTCCTCTTTGCTTGTTTCTCCCTTTGACTAAGACCACTGCACTCTTCCATTTCAAACAATCTACACATAAACATTTACATTAGTCAGTTATTCTAAAAGTAATTCAGTATATCGTTATTAAGAATAATTAGAGAGCACTTACTCGACCCAATCGTCAAGCTCTGGACAATTTAGAAGCACATAGAGCTCTATTTGCTTCATTTCCTTGGTAGTCAAGGGCCTATCGTCAATTTTTCCTAGCGTACCGCCTCTCTTCCGAAATATTGAAAGCTCATTATCCCACTCCGTGCTCTCTAGTGTCTCGTTCCTGTTGAGTTTCTTAAATGTAGTCTTAGCCGAGACATCCAGATATTGAGCACACAAATTTGACAACTCCGAAAGTAGGTACTGGTTGGCTATACATCCTTCCACCCTCGCCTTGTTAAGTACAAAACCCTTCATGACGAACATTTGCCTATATCAATTAAATCAAAGAAAGATTAGAGAAAACAACAAATATTTTTAAATATAATAATTTTAAAAATATGAAATTGTACCTCTCGAACGGATACATCCATCTATAATGGACTGGACCCCCAACTCTAGCCTCGTACGCGAGGTGTATGGCTAAATGCTCCATGGAGTCAAAAAATGAAGGAGGGAATATCATTTCCATCTTGCACATAGTAACAATAAACGAGTCCTCCAAAATCTTCATATCCTGAGCCGACACCTCTGAGGCGCAAATCGCCTTGAAGAAAAGGCTAACCTCAACTAAAGTACCCCAAATCTCGGTGTCCAAGAAGTCTCGAAAAGCAATCGGGATCAATCTCTGCATGAAGACGTGACAATCATGACTCTTCATTCCAATCAGTTTTCCTTGTTGTTTTTGCACACATCTTCCCAGATCAGAGGCATATCCATCAGGAAATTTGAGTTTGGTCAACCAATCAAGTACCATGTTCTTTTGTTCCCTCGTGAGACAGTATTTTGCCACTGGCTTTGCATACTCACCACCTCTCCTTCCACCGGGTTGCAAAAACAATGCTTTACGTGTTGTGTAAAGCCTAAGATCGTGCCTCGACTTAATGTTGTCCTTCGACTTAGCACTGTCCAACACCGTGTTGATGATGTTCTCAAAAAAGTTCTTCTCACAATGCATGACATCTAGATTGTGGCGAATCAAGTTCGAGGACCAATATGGTAGTTCCCAAAATATGCTTCGTCGACACCAATTATGAGTTGTGTTAAAACCCGGGAGCTTAGGGGGATTTAACCCAAACCTAACCGATCGTAGCCTATCCACAATTGCCTTCATCTCCTCCCCTGTTTTCCTTCGAATAGGCGGCTCATGCACCTCCTTCTTCTTGGTGAAATCCTTCTTGTTGTACCTAAACTTATGACCAGGTGGTAGAAATCGACGATGACAATCAAACCACGAAGGTTTTCCACCGTTATCAAGTGTGAAAGAATCTATATCACCCATGCAATAAGGACATGTTAGTTTCCCGTGAGTGCTCCACTGTGACAACATTCCATAAGCCGGAAAATCGCTAATAGTCCACATAAGGGTCGCTCTCATCTGGAAGTTTTCCTTTCGTGAGCTGTCATATGTCCATAAACCATCACTCCACAATTGTTTCAACTCATCAATCAACGGCCTCAACAACAGATCCAAGTTCTTTCCAGGACTCTTCGGGCCAGGTATAATAAGGCTCAAAAAAAGGAACTCTGGTCGCATGCATAAATCCGGCGGGAGGTTATAAGGGGTCACAAACACGGGCCAACAAGAATATTGTCTCCCAGATTGCCCAAACGATGAGAACCCATCTGTACAGAGCCCAAGTCGGACATTTCTGGGCTCCGCGGCAAAGTCCGGATAAGTGCGATCAAAATGTCGCCACGCCTCGCCTGCAGCGGGGTGTATCATTCTATCAGGTGACGCGCGACACTTCAAATGCCAAGTCATATGTCGGGAAGTACCGATGGTATAAAACAATCTCTGTAACCGAGGGCCTAGGGGGAAATACCACAACTTTTTCCTTCCAACCCTCGACTTCCTACCGGCCTCGTACCTATCTGTCTTGCATATCGGACACGATGTGAGATCCGGGTTGGCATTTTCACCGTAGTACAAGAAACACAGATTCCAACATACGTCGATCTTTTCGTACCCTAAACCCAAACCCGCGAGCATCTTATTCATGCCTGGAATCGTGCTCGGTAGCATTTCCTCAATCTCTGGGTCCATGCAATCCTTGGACAACGCTAAGTACTTTTCGCTCTCGACATTTGAGGATTTATGACCCGTCTTAACTGTCAACCACTCGGCAAACCACTGGAGCACAGTCTTAGGCTTCTTCTGGTGCATTTTATGGTCGCCCAACTTCATCAATTTGTAGAACTCCTTTGCATCGCGACTCGGATCTTCGTTGTGCACCTCTCCCTCAACAAATCGACCCCCATATGCATCCACAACCATATCCCTAAACAAAGTATCGGCATGAACAGGACTATCAACGTGAAAATTAGGGGTCGGTGATTCTGGTACATACGATGTGGATGCCTCGTTCGCCTCCTCTCCATGCAAGTCCCATATCCAATATTGATTCACAAACCCCGACTTATGAAGATGATCTTGTACTACGTTTCGTTCCCAATATTTTAAATTTGTGCATTTCTTGCACGGGCACCTAATACGTTTTCCATCTACGTAATCTGTTTGTGCTAATGCAAACTTTATGAATTCACGAACCCCAATCACGTAATGTTCATTCAAATAACCGGTATTACTATTTATCCTATCGTACATCCAAGATCTATCGGGACGATAATCCATTTATAATCTACGGAAATTAAAAAGAATTTGTTACACTTCTAAGAATTTAGCTTGATCTTATAAAATTAAATAGCGTAGGAAAAAAATGCTTACTTGTTGTAGCGTAGAAAAATACTTAGATCAAGTATTTGTTGCACACACATACGCCCCTCGTTGCATTTAATTACCGCAATATCTAAAACAAATCAATAAAAACATTAGTTTCTAAATAAACATGAGCTTAATGGTTATAAAATAGGAAAATTGGGATATAACAAGGGAAAATCGTGCATACCTTAAAAAATGATGAATGTTGGAATGATTTCTAAAGGGAATAGGAGAGGGTATTTATAGGAGATTCGCAGAGTATTCCCGACCGCACGGTGGTCGGAAAAACCAACGGTAATAAAGAGTCCCGACCGCAAGGCGTTCGGGAAACTTTGTTACCGTTACTAGCCGTTACATCTCCCGACCGCCGGGCGGTCGGGAAACTTTGTTACCGTTACTAGCCGTTACATCTCCCGACCGCCCTGCGGTCGGGAAACTTTGTAGCCGCGGTCGGGAAAATAACTTACCGACCAAATTGCGGTCGGGAATGTTAGGGTATAGGGTTTAGGGTTTAGGGTTTAGGGTTTACCGCTATTCAGTAACGATTAGTATTCATATTTTCTCAATTATTATTTGATTAGTATTCATCTAGTGTTTTAAACATTGGTGAAATTTTATAAGTGCAATAAAAATATTATATTTTGTTATCCAAAGAATCATGAATCGATTGATCTTGTCATATATATTTACGTAACACTAATAATTCAGTAACGTAACTAATCATCATCTCATAATTTAGTTATATATATATGTGTGTATACCTCTAATTAACAAATGTGTTCAATAACACAAGTGGCTTATCTTTACTTATCACTAACGATTACAACAATTGTTGATTCCTATATATAGGTAGATAGATATATAGATAGATAGATATATATAGATAGATAGATATACACACGACTAATTAATATATATAGATATATATACATAGATATACACGTAAAACTCAAAGTTACCCCGACATAATATTATTTAACAAATAATTATTAATTTTTTAACTCAAATAAACATTAAACTAGTATTATTATAGCTCAATAATAATTTTTAAAAAATAAAAAATTTATCATTCCCGACCGGCGTTCGGTCGGGAGTAATATTCATATGATTCTCGACCACCCTGCGGTCGGGAATAATATTCATCGGTGTGTTTCTGGGCAAAATAATTGTCCCGACCGCAGGCCGGTCGGAACCGTTAAAAGTTTTGGCGGGGCCGCCAAAAATTTAAATTTTTCAACAAAACAAAATCCAATCTCATCCGTTCATTAACCAAAACAATCCAACGACTCAAACCATGATCCGCGCCACTCACATCCCACCAATCAAAACCAATCCCACAAACCTTATAAATAAACCATACCCCATTGCCATCACTCCACACAATTTTTTCACCAAACACTTTTTCATTTATTTGTTGAAACACCTATCTTTCTTTTTCTCCAAACACTTTTTCTTTTATTTCTTCAAACACTTTTCTTTCTTTTTCTTCAAACACTTTTTTCTTTCTTTTCCTTCAAACACCTTTCTTTCTTTTTCTTCAAACACTTTTCTTTCCTTTCTTTCTTTTTCTTCATAGACTTTTATTTCATTTATTAAAACACTTTTATTTCATTTTCTTCAAACACTTTTATTTCATTTCTTCAAACACTTTTATTTCATTTTTCTTTCAAACACTTTTATTTCATTTTTCTTTCAAACAATTTTATTCTATTTTTCTTTGAAACAATATATATAATAAAGAAACATTAAATTATATTGAGCATATAGATTGGGCTACATATAAAATATAATATTCCGGTAATTTTTACCGGAATATTATTTTTTTTAATTCTATGAATATTACTCCCGACCGGGGTCGGGAGCGTATGAATATTACTCCCGACCGCACACCGGTCGAGAAAGTATGAATATTACTTCCGACCACAAAGTGGTCGGGAATCTTTGAATATTATTTTTGACCAATCGGCGGTCGAGATTTCTTGTAGTTCCCGACCACGTGTTGGCCGGGAAATGCAATTTATTTAAAATATATACGGGATATTTCTCGACCAAATTGCAGTCGGGAATATTACTCCCGACCGCCATGTGGTCGGACGCTGGCCCGTAGCCCGGTTTTGCAACCGGGCTACAACCCGACCAGATTCTGGTCGGGAATAATCTCCCGACCGCGTGGCGGACGGGTATTATCCCGACCAACCTGCGGTCGGGAATGGTATGACCAGGCTCCGGTCGATATTTTGTGGTCGGGAAAAGTATTGCCGACCGATTGCGGTCGGGAATGTATTTCCGACCAGACTTTATCCGACCGCAGCTTCGCGACCGCCCTGCGGTCGGGAATGGGCTTTTCCCGACCGCAGGAGGGCTTTTCCCGACCCGAGCTGCGGTCGGGAAAAGCCCCGTTTTCTTGTAGTGCTTTATTTATATTTTTGACTCCCAGTGTATTTTAAACGTCTTTCGTTCATCAGTTTTTGACAAAATTTGAATGTACATGTGCCTCATTAGTGTTGTAATAATAGTTTTGAAGTTGTTTTGCATCTTTTGCATAATTATACTTTCTTCCCCAAATATTTTTTAAACGTCTTTTTTTACTCTGTTTCTGACGAAATTTGGAAGAACACACCTATTTTTAATAACATAGTGTATGGTAAAAACAAATTGAGGATAGAAGGTGTCTGACAATCTCTAATTGTGAAAATACAATCTTAATTTAAAAGAATATGTGTATATGGTTTAGGGTTGAAGAGAGATATAGTGTTATAACGTTTGTTTAACGTCTTTCGTTATTTTATTTATGACGAAATTTGAAAGAACACACCTACTTTTTGTTTTGAAAATAGTGATGAAAGAAAAAAGTGAATGGAGTTATTTTGCCACTTTTAATTAATATCATTTTCACCCCCAAAAGGTTTGTTTACATCTTTCCCTATTTCGTTTTTGACGAGATTTGAAAGAACACACCTACTTATTATTTTGAAAATAATGGTGAAAGAAAAAGTGAATTTGGAGTTGTTTTGCAACTTTTGGTCAATTTATTTTTACCCCGAAAGGTTTTTTACGTCTTTCGTTCTTTTATTTTTTACGAGATTTGAAAGAACACACCACTTTTTGCCTTGACAATAGATGTGAAAGAAAAAAGTAAATTTGGAGTTGTTTTGCAACTTTTAAGTAATTACATGTTCACCTCAAAATGTTTGTTTACGTCTTTATTTACTCCGTTTTTGATGAGATTTGAAAGAACATACCTAGTTATTGTTTTAAAATTTATGGTTAAAGAAAAAGTGAATTTGTAGTTGTTTTGCAACTTTTGGTAATTATATTTACATCCCAAAAGGTTTGTTTACGTCTTCTGTTACTCTATTTTTGACGAGATTTGAAAGAACACACCTACCTATTGGTTTGAAAATCGTGGTGAAAGAGAAAGTGAATTTACTGTTTTCAAATTTTTGCATAGTTACATTTTCACCTTGAAAGGTTTATTTACGTCTTTCGTTACTCCATTTTTTACGAGATTTAAAAGAGAACACCCACTTTGTATTTGCTCCATGGATAAAAAAGAGAATTTGGAGCTAGGTATTTTTAATTATTTTTTTGTACTAGTTTTTTATACAACATTAAAATATCTCCTTTCAATTGCTATAATTTCCTTTTAATTGCTCACTGCGTGGAAAGTTTCTGTACCATGTTGTGTTGCATTGAAAGTTTTGGTTCATTAGCTTACATTCCAACAAAATATTTCCTTTCAATTGCTCAATGCATGGGAATTATCCATACCATGATGTGTTACATTGAATTTTTTTGATTCATTGCCTCTCTTTGCAACAAAATATTTCCTTTCAATTGTTATAATTTCCTTGCAATTGTTGAGTGCCTTTCTTTGCAATGAAATCTTCTCTTGCACGTTATTTTTAATTAAAAAAAAATCCATGCAGCTAATAACACTGCCCCATTTCTCATTCTACTTAAGCACTAACTTTTATCCATTTAAATTACTCAACTATAGACTGACTAATATCTTAATACAAAACTAGTGTCAGATAAATTTATGTATTGTCGTGTATGACAATTTTTTCCATTGATGGTATCTTCGTCTACTCATCAAGCATGACCAGACTAATTCAAGCTCTCTATTGGTCTTGAACTAGCTTTGGGGCTGGTCCACCATTTGCACTTCAATGCATACATCAGATGATGTTGTTGAGGGATGAGACTACAAGAGAGCTATAGCTCGGATAAGTATGTAGGTTGGACAAAATATGTCAAGTCGGATATAGGGGTAGATGGAGTATTTCAAACCAGAACGTCGGACTAGTCTGCCAAGTCTAACATATTGCCATGTTGGATAAGAAGCAGGTCGACCCTTGACTGGTAACCAGTGTGAAATAATCAAGGTGCATTTGAAGTCGCGAAAATCTTAAATGGTGATTAATTGTGTATTTATGGGCTAGTTGTTTCCTTAATTGTTGAAGTGCAATTTAATTAAACAACTTTAGATGGGTTAGGCTTCAGATTGAAGCAATCAGGCCGGGTATGCCAGCCAGGTTGATCAAATTCTGGTCAAGATGACCGACCTAGTAAGTTTGACCTGGCATGTCAACTGCGGCTACAAATACCGTTTTGACTCTACAACTAAAGTTGCATTTGATGCCTGCTCTCAGAGAGTGATAGATTGACATGTACTTTCTAAATTATGGCATACCACATAAATATAAGTAAGAAAAAGGTCCATTGACATAGTTAATAACAAAGGAAAAAAAATGGGGCACGTAAAATCCCGCCTTTTAGTATCATTGACATCGTGGTCGTGCCAAACTTTGTTCTCCCTTGTGCAAATTACAACGAGGGAAAATAAAATATTTTTCCCCCCACCACAAGGAGTGGACACAAAAAGAAAACCGCTATCACTAATGGATTCAAATGTTTTGCTTGTAATACATTTTATGGGAACAAAATATTTTTGTTCCCAAGGTTTAAACTTTTACACTCTTTTCACCATCATTTTGCACTCCATCTGATCTCATCTTCTTTCCCTCTTCTTATGAAATTCAAAAGTTCTTCACTAGATATCATTGTTACATAGATCACTCTTCTTTTGGAAATATTTGTGTATCGTGTTATATAGTTTAACTATGATAAACAAACTCAATAACAAGATTAACCAAAAGTGTCTGAAGAAAACAAATAAGAGTATTTGATAAGTTGTGGATTAAAAAGCAAATAATTCACTATGGGACAAAGCTTTTGTTCCCAACTTCCCATGTATCAGTGAAAACAAAATGTGGGGACATAATGAGAGATTTATTTTTCCCTATGGCAAGGAAAGCTTTCGTTCTCCCCTTGCAACAAATTTTTTCATAATCACTACTATGTACGGGAATGTAATTTTTCGTTCCAATTAAATCCCTGTTGTTTCCCCCGAAAATAGGGAAAAGGAAAAATAAAGGAAAATATTTTTTCTTTGTTTGAGATTTTCATGTAAAAGAAAGAAAATCTTTGGAAAAGAGATAAAATCTAGAAAAATCTTTATAAAATAGAGAAAAATCCTTTACACATAATAATAATTTTCCCCGAAAAATCACTATGTGCAAAACGCCTCAAAAATATGGAAAAATTACTTTCCCTAGCTAAGAAATTTCCCTTATTTTCCCCTTTTATTTTTCTTTTCCCCCATTTACCTGGAAAAAAAACTAGGGCTGAAGGAAAATGGAGATTGGGAAGGATAAAGTGGAAGGACATTTTTCTTTCTATTTTGTTATTTCAAACGTAGATCTTTCTAATAGAAAAAAAAAAGTTTCTTCCTTGCAAACTAGAGTTTCTTTTAGAGAATAGAACGATTAGTCGAATCTTGCATTTGGAATGGACCAATTAATTTGTTTTAAATGTTATCCATATTTTATCATTTTTTTTATGTGATCCCTTGTATCATGGATATTTTTTCTCCCAATTTTAAAATTCATATTTGTAAAATAAAACTTATTATTCACAAAATTTTATATAATACATTTTTAAACTATGACTATTGGGTTACACAATTTTTTTTAAATGAAAAGCCATATCAGAACGAACTATGCTTTGCAAATTAACAATTCAAAATACGAAATTTTAAGTGTTGAGAGTTTAAGAATAGAAAAAGCACCAATCTCCCAGAATCATGGTTTTTACCTGCTAAATACGAGGACCCTAACCACTAGAGGATACAAATATTGAACAAATTCAGCGCACGGATGAAGTTGTTGACGTAAGATTTTATAGGCAGATAGATGCCTGCAAACGTTAGAGACTAGCGAATTTTTTTAAAAACATGAATATGTCCTAGAAGAAAATCTTATTGTAATAAGATCAAGACAATGTTCTTAAGGGGTTAGAGCAGAATAAAATTACGCACACCGGGTTTTTGAACAATTTGACCAATCTTATTTCGAAATGTCAACTTCATCAGTAAACTCATCCTTTGCAAATATGTGTTTTGAAAAAAGACTTAGATATTCATAATGATTATTTGAAAGATTATTTTCTCTCAAACAATCGAAAATATTTATAGGTCGATTTCTACAAAATAAATTAAAGAAATATCATTCGTGAAGAATGATATGATTTTTCATGCAAAGTGGTCAGATTGCCCCTTTTATTTTTTACTTATTTCTTTCACAAATACGGAGATGATAAATCATTGGTTATATGAAAAATCGATAAGAAGAAACAAAAATTGATAATTCACAAATTTCATTAACAGAATTATATTTTTTTATTGGGAAAAATCCGATTCGCATCTCAATTTTATGTCATTTTTGTACTTACATGGCTAAACTTTCATTTGGTGCAATCGCGTGTCTAAACTTTGCTCTGATACGACTTCACTATCACAACTTTCAAACATTAATTTTCCGGCAAAAAAAAAGTCATTTTTCGAATTTATGATGTCATTAGAGAGGGTAAGACAATCAATTCACCTAAACTATGTAATAAGTTAATAATGAAAAATATTCAATAACTTAATACACCCTAAATTTATTTATTTTACACATTGCACGCCAAATGTTTATATTTTATAACAAAAACACCATCTTCTCCAAAAATTCACCATTGCCGCCACCACCACCACCACTCTCTCTCCGTGAAAAATTAAATTTTATCTCATTTCCTATAAAGATTCTCACCCCAAATTTCCAATACATCTTCAAATTCACCAAAGCTTTGTTCCTCTCAACTAACCCACCACCAACAATGGTCGGAGAAGTCGTTTGATCATAGATAGACATTTGTTGTGATTCCAAAAATATTCACATCGGTTCAAAATGATTTGACCCTCTCAAATTGGGCTTCCGCCTTTTGGGTCGGGTCGTGAAAGAAGGAGTTAGAGATTCTTGTGCCAACCGCGGTCGCGAATGACCCTTGGGCCATCGCGGGCGGTCGCGAATGGCCCTTGGGCCATCGCGGATGGTCATCCGCGACCGCCCAGCGGTCGCCGATGACCGGTCGCTGAAAGCCTCGGTCGTGGGGTGCTCCGTGACTGCTGAGCGGTAATGGATGACCCCTTCCGCGACCGTCAAGCGGTCACGAAAGATCGAGGGAGAATTTGTGACTGCTGAGCGGTCATTAGTGACCGCTCAGCGGTCACGAATGCTCCCTGGGTCATCTGTGACCGCCTGGCGGTCACAGATCATATTCATAGCATCCGTGACCGTCGGGCGGTCACGGATGACATTCAAACTATACGTGACCGCCGAGCGGTCACGAAAGACCCTTATTCTCCGGTCACGAATAACCATCATTCAATATTTTTTGATTTTCGTTTGTTTATTTAAGGTGTGTTGTTTGTTAAATTGATATAATAGACACAACTAAGTAAATTATAAGGTTTTATCACAAAATCGCATATAACAACTAAAACAACTTGGTATATATGAGGATTAGTTGTAGAACATAAAATAGGTTATTCGTTATTAAATAACCTAATCACATCTAATCTACTATTTTAATATGTTAATTACTAATGTTGTACTAATTTATTACTTTAATTTACATGTAGTAATGAAATTTATTGTTAAAAACCATAAACACATTAAGATCGCTCCGTAAAAAAAAATTTTTGTATGAATATTATTCGTGACCGCCCGGCGGTCACAAATTCCGCGACCGCCGAGCGGTCACGAAAGACCATTATTCGTGACCGCTGGGCGGTCACGAGTAACCCTCGTTCAATATTTTTTGATTTTCGTTTGTTTATTTAAGGTGTGTTGTTTGTTAAATTGATATAATAGACACAACTAAGTAAATTATAAGGTTTATCACAAAATCGCATATAACAACTAAAACAACTTGGTATATATGAGGATTAGTTGTAGAACATAAAATAGGTTATTCGTTATTAAATCACCTAATCACATCTAATCTACTATTTTAATATGTTAATTACTAATGTTGTACTAATTTATCACTTTAATTCACATGTAGTAATGAAATTTATTGTTAAAAACCATAAACACATTAAGATCGCTCCGTAAAATTTTTTTTTTTTTGTATGGATATTATTCGTGACCGCCCGGCGGTCACGAACCTGTTCCGCGGCCGCTGGGCAGTCACGAATTCTGCGACCGCCGAGCGGTCACGAAAGACCCTTATTTGTGATCTCTGGGCAGTCACGAATAACCCTCGTTCAATATTTTTTGATTTTCGTATTTTTATTTAAGGTGTGTTTTTTGTTAACTTGATATAATAGACACTAGTAAGTAAATTATAAGGTTTTATCACAAAATCTCATATAACAACTAAAACAACTTGGTATATATGATGATTAGTAGTAGAACGTAAAATAGGTTATTTGTTATTAAATCACCTAATCACATCTAATCTACTATTTTAATATGTTAATGTTGTACTAATTTATTACTTTAATTCACATGTGGTAATGAAATTTATTGTTAAAAACCATAAACACATTAAGATCGCTCCGTAAAATTATATTTTTTTGTATGAATATTATTCGTGACCGCTCACCGGTCACGAACCTGTTCCGCGACCGCTGGGCGGTCACGAATTCCGCGACGGCCGAGCGGTCACGAAAGACCCTTATTCGAGATCTCTGGGCGGTCATGAATAACCCTCGTTCAATATTTTTTGATTTTCGTTTGTTTATTTAAGGTGTGTTTTTTGTTAAATTGATATAATAGACACTAGTAAGTAAATTATAAGGTTTTATTACAAAATCGCATATAACAATAAAACAACTTGGTATATATGAGGATTAGTTGTAGAACATAAAATAGGTTATTCATTATTAAATCACCTAATCACATCTAATCTACTATTTTAATGTGTTAATTACTAATGTTGTTCTAATTTATTACTTTAATTCACATGTAGTAATGAAATTTATTGTTAAAAATCATAAACATATAAAGATTGCTCCGTAAAATTAATTTTTTTGTATGAATATTATTCGTGACCGCTGTTCCGCGACCGCTGGGCGGTCACGAAAGACCCTTATTCGTGACCGTTGGGCGGTCACGAATAACCCTCATTCAATTTTTTTGATTTTCGTTTGTTTATTTAAGGTGTGTTGTTTGTTAAATTGATATAATAGACACTACTAAGTAGATTATACAGTTTTATCACAAAATCGCATATAACAACTAAAACAACTTGGTATATATGAGGATTAGTTGTAGAACATAAAATAGGTTATTCGTTATTAAATCATCTAATCACATCTAATCTACTATTTTAATATGTTAATTACTAATGTTGTACTAATTTATTACTTTAATTCACATGTAGTAATGAAATTTATTGTTAAAACTCATAAACATATAAAGATCGCTCCATAAATTTCAATAAACAAACAAAAATAAAAAGAATATTGGAAGAGGGAATTCGTGACCGCCCAGCGGTCACAAATAAGGGTCTTTCGTGATCGTCGGGCGGTCATGAAAGATTCCGCGACTGCCCAGCGGTCACGAACCTCATTCGTGACCGATGGGCGGTCACGAAAGCGGTCACGAATACCCCTCATTCGATATTTCGTTTATTTATTTAATGTGCATTGTTTGTTAAATTGATAAAATAGTTATTACGAAGTAAATTATAAGGTTTTATCACAAAATTGCATATAACATCTAAAACAACTTGGTATGTATGATGATTAGTTGTAGAACATAAAATAGGTTATTCGTTCATAACTCGACTAATCACATCTAAACTACTATCTTAATATGTTAATTACTAATGTTGCACTAATTTATTACTTTAATTCACATGTAGTAATGAGATTTACTGCTAAAAATAAAAAACACATCAAGATCGCTCCATAAAATTGAATAAACAAACGAAAATTAAAAAAATATTGAATGAGGGTTATTCGTGACCGCTCAACAGTCACGAATAAGGGTCTTTCGTGACAGCCGGGCGTTCCCGAAAGATGTCGCGACCGTTGGGCGGTCGCGGATGCCTCCCTGCCATTCGCGACCGCCCAGCTGTTGCGGATATGGCGTTGGCGGACAACGAGCGGGAAGTTCTCCCGCATGTGGCATCTGCGACCGCCTGACGGTCGCGAATTCTCCGTTGACCGCCCAGCGGTCACCGATGCTCGCGACCGCCAGGCCATCGCGGATTCTCCGGTGACCGCCCAGCGGTCACGAGCTGGCGGTCACGGATAACCGCCAAATCTTGTAGTGCCAGCGGTGGTGGTGGAGTATTTCGTTTTTACAATATAAAAAGATTTGGGGCATAGTGTGTGAGAAAAAAACTTAGATTGTATTATTTGAGAAAAGATGGCAATTTTTGTTAAAAAAAATCTAAATATTTGGGGTACTATGTGTAAAAAAAAATATACTTATGGTTTATTATTTTGGAGAATATGGTATTTTTGTTAAAAAAAAAAATTAAAACATTTGGGTGCAATGTGTAAAAGAAAGAACAGGGTGTTAATTTGTTATACATGTTACACTATACTCCTTAATCTATAAAATGACGAAATTTCCCCTGAAAATTTGTTCGTGTGGTCTAAACGCAATCAAGTTTGGACGGAAAACAAATTGGATAGTTGAGTGGTAGTCGGAGCAGAGTTTAGACATGCAAATGCACCAAATGAAAGTTTGGCCATGTAATTAAGTGCAAAAATTGTCCGAGTTACTGAGATACTAATTTGAAAATTTTCCTTTATTTTGTTAGCGAAAAAGCAAAATATTATTAAAGTGAGCAAAAGGATTACTCCAAAAAAAAGATATTCATGTAGTAATACAATGAAGGGTTAAAGAACTCCACTCAAAAAATAATAAGAGGTATTATTCGTTTGTAGAAACATAATTATGTTCTCATCTCCAACTAATGTCAAAGATCCAGGATATTATCAAATTAATGCGTCAAAGCAATTTTAATAACGTGAGTTTGCACATTGTTGAGAAAATTAGAACGAATGAAAAACAAATTTAACAGGAAACAAATAATTCCGAACACGTAGTAAAGGGATTCACGAGAATTTAAAATACATGAAAATGAACCAAAACTTGAGCAAAATAAACACCAAACTAAATTTAGCAAAATTGATACTTTCGTGAAAGACAAATCAAGTTACTATTCTGAAAGTTTGAAGTATTTGATACTAGAAAAGTTTTAAACCCACTTTAAAATTAAATGTTTTAAAACCAATTATAAAAATGGAAAGCACTTTTAAGAATTTTTGTCCACGACCAACTCCACCAGATTTACATATTGAAGAAACACGGACTTCAATGGCATCAATATTTACAAATAGAATAATGATGGATTAGTTGAATATCGAATCTTAAACTTATGTCAACAAACGCTTAATTATTGTATCTCGTATTTACAAAAAGTCCTTGAAGTCAACTCAAATTTACATTGCTCAAAATCTAATATTAGGTTTTATTGGGTGATTCTAGGGATGCTGGGATAATACCCAGTCAATCGGAGAAGAAAATCATATCCGTGATAACCAAAATATTCTTAATTAAGCCATATATTGTTTCTTGTCTTATTGACGCCATTATTGTGAATTTTGTAGGAAGTCGTAAAATTTCTCAAGAGAGAAATACCAAAATAATACCAAACCTTGTAATGATGTTGCCCGGGGCGAAGCTAGGATCTTCGAAGATGGGGGGCAAAATTATGCTAAAAAATGTATGAAATAATAACCGATAATAAAGAAGATAATTTGCTCTTGAGATAAGGCGCTTATTCGGTAAATAAGATAGCTCTAAGGCACTTATTCGGTAAATAAGATAGCTCTAAGGCGCTTATTCGATAAATAAGATAACTCTAAATTTTGCAATGTAAAATACGTGTTGGCGAAACAGCTCCTTTCTTTAAGATCAATTTTTTACCTTCATTAAAAGATTTTTTTCTCTCTAATATAATGCATATAAGCTTCAAAAAGTATCACGAGAGATGGTATTTTTACTACTTCTTTAAATATAATTAGTTTTTTCTTATTCAACGGACTGTATATGAAGATTTTATTTAGAATGCTACCGAATTCTATACAATTTATAACGGATATTTTATAAATTATTTTTATGATTATCCATCTTACTTTGTGCAAAACAAATAATTGGTATAAAAAGCATACAATGACTAAAATAATGCAATTATATAAGCAAAACCTCAAATTCTAACGTAATAGAACTCATGACATACCTCAAGAAGGAAGAATTGAACAAATTAAAGACTTGCTATTGGGCATTAATATAATTCTTTTTTTAGATACATAATTTAAGGAGTGATTTAGTTTTGTGTGCAATGATTAATGTATATTTAGAAATTTAATGCTTTGGTCCCATAACTTGTTTTTTTTTTAATGTTGGTACAATAACTTGACACCCCTTAATTTTGGTCACATAACTTGGCTCTTTAACTTAATTTTGGTTCCATCACCCTCGCTCCGCCCAAATTCGCCGACAAAGTCTATGTGGCACCCGTCGACTGTACAATAACTAATTTTGACCCAGTTTTGGAACCCATTTCGGCAAGTGACACCAACGTGGCAGACACGTGTATAATTAAAAAAACAAACTAAAAGCACCCAAATACACAGTTCTTTAACAAAAAGGGGCCACCACCGCCACCATCACAAAACAACCACAACAGTAACCATCACCACCATAGCTCTCCCATATCCGAACCACCGCCACCACAGCATCTAACCACCGCCGCCATCACAAAACACCCACAACCACACCGCCACCACAACACCTAACCACCACTACCCCGAGCACCCAACCACCGCCACCATCACAGAACACCCACAACAACAGTAACCATCACCACCATAGCTCTCCCAGATCCGAACCATCGCTACCACCAGCACCTAACCACCGCCACCAACAACACCCAACCACCGCCACCAGCATGAAACACCCACAACAACAGTAACCATCACCACCCAGATCCGAAACCCCGATTTCCCTCGAAATTCGCATCCTCGTCTCCTCGATCGGAAACGGCCCATCATGGCGGCGCTTATAGCCTCAATCGGAACCGCCTGCCACGGTGGGGTAGCAATTTTATGCGTGGGGGGGGGGGGGGGGTAGGTGGGGTGAATGGAGAAGATGATATTTTTCTTTTTAATATTTGATTAGTTTTTGCTTTACCTAAATTAATATTTGATTGTTTTTTGTTCATATATTTTTTTTAGAATATAAATATGAGTATTAAAAACTTAATTGATTTATCACCTAGGAAATACATAATTAAAGACAGACTAATTATTTTCAAAAGAATAAATACAAAATAATTGAAACTTTTTGTAAGTGATATAAGTATAAATATTAAAGAATTCATTAATTTGACTTTTAGCAATATAAATATAAGTTTCTAAGAAATAATTTAATTTTCTTTTGTAATATGAATATAACTTTACAAAAATAATGGGTCCCAAAATTAATTTTTTAACTTTTGTAAATAGAACTTTTGTAAATAATGAATATAACTTTTGTAAATATCAGCTTTTTATTTATTTTTTTTAAACACATGGATGCCACGTGGGTGATAAGTGGTCTAATAAGTCCCAAAACGAGGTCAAAATTGGAGACTAAGCAGTCAACGACTGCCACATAGGACTTTCGTGGCGGAGATTGGGTCATGGGACCAAAATTCAGTTCAAGTGCCAAGTTATGTGACCAAAATTAAGGGGTGCCAAGTTATTGTACCAAAATTAAAAAGAGCCAAGTTATGGGGCCAAAGCATTAAATTTTCCGGGCAAAACAAGTATTTAAAATAATTACAGATATTATGGTCCAAATTAACCACCAATCTAGTAATTAGGGAGAGGTTGGGTGCAGCGCCCCCACATGCACCCCCTAGCTCAGCCCCTGGATCCTGCATACGAAAAACAAGAATCGGTCCGTGAAATTAGAAGAAATCAGATGATATATATTCGTATTGGACTAATCCGCCTAATTACATGGGTCGAGTCCAACAGGAAGCCGGCCAACGCTGGTATATCGGGGATGACACCCAATATACGTCATGATATCAAATGTGCATATTCGGTATGGTACAACATACGCGGGAATTACGGGTGCGGTCCCCGCATCTTGTGGCCTATATATATCCGGATTTCATTAATCAAGGTAAGCTTCATTAAATACCCTACATTGTCCATCCGCATATTAAATACGCATATTCGATATCGAGCTCTTTACCCGATATACACATCTGATATACACATTAAGAATACTCAGCAAATACATACGTCGAACATACCTACCCCGATATGGTCATACCCTCGATATCAACCTCATCCCCGACATAAAAGATATTTGATATCCATCTGGATTTGATATACCTTCACCTTCGACATCCAATGAAGCATCATAGTCTTACTCTGAGGTGTTCCGGACTAAAGTCTACCTATAACTAGTATCATTGTAATCTCGCACTTCGTTAGTAGTGCACGATCTATTGTCAAATTAGTGGCGCCATTTGTGGGAACACCACATTCCCGGACGAAGATGCTAAGATGCAGCACAGAGTGACCGGATCACGATCTGTAAGACCTAACATGGAAAACTCGACTGCGGAGAATGCTCCACAAGAGGTTCCAGTTCCAGAACCTAGCATTGAACAACAACGCAATCCAGCCAGAGATCATTGCTCAGATTAACGCCACTGTGCAGACGATGTTGGATTCTGCATTAGTTACATTGCTACCCTCTCTAGTGAACCAGGGTACTAGCTACCCACCTCCTCAACCTCAGGAATCTAAGACGAGAGGTCCCACATAGGGATCCATGGCCCGGGAGCGTGGGGAGATGGCAGAGTCCATGAGGAAACGCTCGATTTCTAGAGCTTATGGTGGAGGAGCTCCTGACCCCAGAGCTGGAATGAGGGACATTGCAAGGAGAATATAACGATTAACTCAGGTTAAAGAGGAGGTCAACCGTAGACTAATGTTGGCAAATGGACACAAAAGGTTGACCCCATTCAGTGAGGAAATGGAGGCTGGAGTACTAGAAAAATGGGATAAGATCCCCTCGCTCAAGCCATATGTTGAAAAGAGCGATCCTCGTGAACATCTATACTATGTGGACGGAATACTGAACCTACACCGCTTCACTGACAACGTGCAAACCAAAACTTTTCCTACGATCCTAACCGAGGCATCAATGGATTGGTTCATGAGGATAACAACTGACCTCATTAGCAGCTATGAGCAGTTGAGGCGAAAGAAAAAAGAAGAATGCATACCAACATGAACCACCTGAACTTGATCAATCAAAAGGAAAAAGAAACCTTGGAGGAATTCATTAAAAGGTTTAATGAGGAATTGTTAAAGGTGGACGAGCCAAATGGCAAGCAGGTGGCCCTCATCCTCTTCAACATGACCTCCACAGAAGGTTCGCGGCCCATCTACTTAGGATGAAATCTCATATCGTTGATCAGATCAATATGTTGGCTTACGAGACGGTCTACCAGGAGAACATGATGGCGACCAAACAAAGACATTCTGACTGTATTTGTGGTGGCCCAAAGGAAAAAGTGGCTTAATCAGCCGATGAAGTTGAAAGAGACCCCAGAGACCAGGAATTCTAAGAGATAATTTGAGTATCATCGTCAAAGGGGGCATGATATAGAGGAATGCATAGACCTGAAGGATGAGATCAGAAAGGCTCATTCGCAAAGGGAAATTGGTTGAGTATGTCCAAAATTCTAAGGACTCTGGAGATCGTGAAGATAGATCTTGCTCCCCTCGCAGAGAAAAACACAAGGCCATTGAGGCCCCGAGCGGACATGAGAATGCAATCATCAATGCACCCTCAAGGGGAATAATCAATATGATTAGCGGTGGACCCGCATGAGCAAACTTGGCCAATGGGTGCAAAAAGATTACTTGAGGAATGCAGAAAGACAGATATGTTGGCTTTATAATTCTTCTTGAGCTAGAGGAACTACCCAATGACGTGGTCATTTTCTCAAGGAAGGACTTGATGCAGATATCCCCAGAAGTTATCCAAGTAGGTAAACTCGACTTCCCACTTGTATTTAAGCTAGATATTGCTAATTATGGGGTCCGCAAAGTCTTTATAGATAAGGGGAGTTCCACCAATGTAATATTTGCACATACCTTAGAAAAGATGACATTGGGCCATAATGTGATAGAAGAGATTCACACCCCGTTGGTTGGGTTCGGAAGAACCAAGGTACTCCCGTTAGGACAAGTCATATTGCCAACCTCTTTTGGCAAAGTGTCCAATAGGAGAACTTTGAACATCAGTATACGATCGTTGACCACCCATTTTCCTACAATGTCATCATTGGTAGGCTAGCTTTAAATGCAATTCGGGCAGTGGTATCCACATACCACCAGAAAATGAAATTCCGCACACCTGGAGGAATCGGTGAGATCGTTGCTAATCACACAGAAGGATGGCTCTATTATGTAGCATCCATTGCACTCCCTAGGATGAAGGAAGGTGAAAGGATGAAGGAAGGGGGAGTAGTGGCAATGTTGCCACTCCGTTATCTTTTTACATTTTGGATTTTCATTATGTCTGAACAATTTATGTTTACCTAAATTGCCCCTCGTGGGCTGGCCTGTAACTAAAACAGGGGGAACTATGCCGGTTTGATTCCCTTTTCATGGGATACGTAGGTGAACTGGTATTTACCTAGTTCTCGACTGTTAGCTGTTATTACTCTTTATCTTAAGAATGGCGTATACCTCTATCTTCCATATTGTCAAAGTGATTACAGGAACGAACTTATCCTACTGTGTAAAGCAGAGAATACCTTAACGGGTAAAAATATCCCCTATCCTAAAGGGCATACGGATCGGATGCTATCTGGTTCTTGGCTGTTATGTTTCTAAAACTTTTATATTGATATATTCTTGTATATATTGTTATCTGTTTAAATGACATGAACGTAGACATCCTCCATCAACAAGACAAGAAGGAAAATATCCATATCCACGGACATAGGGAGGAAAACATATATATGCATATATATATATATATATATATATATATATATATATATTATACCCTATCCACCAAGATAAGGACGAGAAGGAAGAAAAGGAAAATATCCCCTATCCAGAGAGATAAGAAGGAGAAAAAAGAAAAGAAAAATATCCCCTATCCACCGAGATAAGTAGGAGAAAAAGGAAAAGAAAAATATCTACTATCCTACACGATACTGAATCCCCGATTCTACAAGCTACGGAGGAGAGTACCTGAAAAGGTCAAATATCTACTATCCTACGGGATACTGACTCCCCAATCCTACAAGATATGGAGGAGAGTACCTGAAAAGGTCGAATATCTACTATCCTACGGGATGCTGACTCCCCAGTCCTACAAGATACGGAGGAGAGTACCTGAAAAGGTTGAATATCTACTATCGTACGGGATATTGACTCTCCAATCCTACAAGATACAAAGGAGAGTACCTGAAGAGGTCGAATACCTACTACCCTACGAGATGCTGACTCCCCGATCCTACAGGACACGAAGGTGAGTACCTGAAAAGGTCGAATATCTACTACCCTATGGGATGCTGGTTCTCCTATCTGACAAGATACGGGGAACAATACCTAAAAAGGTCAAATACTTACTATCCTACGAGCTACGACCTGACAACGTATTGGAATGAGGCATCACCCCTGACCACAGGACGCCATTTCCTTGCAACAGATACATAAATGGAAAGTTGTGGAGACAGTGGCTTCGTCCCACAAGTAATATGAACTACATGCATTGTGAGAAATGCTAAGCACATGTGAAAACACAACAATTTATGGCAATAGAAGCCAAACAAAGTTCAAATCATAACGGTCATATGAGATTATCCAATGAATATTACACAATTCATTAAAATGGCGATGCAATGCCAACGCTAATTAGGGGAAACGGGTGCGCCTTTAAGGCGGATCAGGACAAGATTCTTTTTCTTCTTGAGTTCTGAAAACGCATCTGGTTCTCCCCCACTCTCGTCAGACGGATCATTGTCCTCAAGGGGCTTACCATTAGGGCCACACATAGAATCCAACTGTTGGGTATCGAACCCATCTTTGAATCCATTGTTCATCACAATTTTCCCAATTATGGCATCCTTGGTATCCTACATCTCTAAAAGGCTCGCTCTGTAGTGATATCTTTATACGTGTCACTCAAGAGAAACTTCTTTGCCACGCGCACCATAATGTTGGGAGATGGGTCCTAACTTTACACAATTTGGCATAAAAACCATATTACCAAAGAACACAATAGCATAACAGGAGGACAAAGCACTTACCGCAATCTCCAGATTACGTTGAGCTGTGCAAGCTCTGCCCGTAGACGCTAGTTCTCCAACTTCATTTTCTTAAGCTCCCGATCTGCAGCATCCTTCTCACTCTGATCTCTAGCAACATGCCCTTTCAAGCCTCTCATTTTTAGCACAGCAGAAGATGTACTTTTCCCTCGCAACCTGCCATCGATGCACAACCTCATCCTTTTTAGCAACGATCTTCTCGAAAGCCATCAGGTTAAGTTCAACCATTTTCTCGATATCAGCCTCTATTTGGGCTATCGCTACGTCTTTATCCACTTTGGCTTTGTTGACCATCATCATGCTCATGGTCAAGAACTTGGCAAACTGGACGTATTCGAATCTAAGGCGTTGTGATGACAATCAATGCATGCAATCTATGGAACATGAAAGGTTATTTTAAACCACTTACATATTGAAACGATTGAATACCATGCCGCACATTTCAAGCATGATCTTTCTCTCCTAGCACATGTGCCTTGACTATGGTATGGAAGACCCACCCTATTGTACGAACCACTTTGCTCACACTAAATTCTTAGTTCTTCACATTGATATTGGGACCGGGAACAACACGCCCCTGCGCAAGAAGCGCTTCAGGGGTCGAAGAACCTTCACTTCTTGCCCTTTTTACATCCAGCCAACCCATGCGTGTCCCTAAGGGGTGTAGCCGCCTTTTGTGTCCTGCTGACACTGACCCTCTTGTCTATCGACGGCACCGAAGGGACAGCACAAGAACTCCCTTCACCAACCTGAGCTGGGAGATTTGGAGCGGACCGTTCCTTATCCAGACTAATAGAGACGTTAGCAGACCCTCATTCATCAACTTGCTGACTAAGAGGGATATCAGCAACCCTCCATCCTGATTTTCGTCATTCGTAGGGATATCCGTAGCTCCTCCATCAACAAACGCTCGACTTGGAAGAGCATCAGAAGCAATATTATTGCCTGGCAGCGAAAGAAACACTTGCCCATGGCAGTTCAACCCCAACATCAGAAGAATGTGTCATATCACCAATTGGTGCCAACACTGCTTCACTTTCTGAGACCACGGGGGCCATAACCTCCTCGGCTATCGCGGTCTGGGCTACTGCAGCCTCTACTGCTGTTGTGGCATCAGTCAACGTGGCCTCACCTCCAGTCGCATCTTAAGACGACACCGTCGTAGCTTCCTCTACAGTTGTAGTCTGAGCTGCCGCCACCTCAGGCGCTCTTTGCCCGACGGCAAGTTGCAACATACGTTCACGGATCCATCGCGGTATTTAATGAAAATGTGGATAACCCCCTAAAAGAATACGACCTTAAAAAAGGGAAAGCATAGATTTGAATAATTATAAACAAAACCATATCAAAAACTAGATACATGATTCCAAATAAAGCGCATCCCAATATAGAAATTTCCCACATCGGGAATAAAGTTTCGATATACAAGGCATATCGATTTTATAGATTTGACAAATTAAAGCTAATATTGGGTCACATATCGAGAACTGATATCAAAAATCATATCAAAAACATTTGATATACCTTTGTCGGAAGAGGTACGCATTTGCTAAAGGACAAATATATCTACTACCTTCTCTCACTGCCTATTAATAGACATTGGGCGCGCGAATTCTGTATTTATTACAAACCATATCGAGACTGACATTCGATATAAGGAATTCGATATCGAAAATCTTCGATATCAATGACAGCCGACATAATCTTGAAACTGTATTCAGAGATACAACCCCATGCACGGATGGACCTCGCTCATTATCCAAATGTGAACCTCAATGCTATCACAAATTATGTTGTGGCTCCATCAATGTTCTAAATAGAATTCACGTATCCGAGCTCCTACATTGAACTGGGGGACACGAGGTACTAGTATTAAGAATTTGGTTTAGTTTATGAATCATCGTTTACAACGATAACTCCTAAACTGTGGAACAACATGATATGGGTAATATCCGTATTGGGCTTGTCCGCCTAATTATATAGGTCGAGCCCAACAGGAAGCCAGCCAATGCTGGTATATAGGGGATGACGCCCGATATACGTCCCAATATCGAATGTCCATATTTGATATGGTACAACATATGCGGGAATCATGGGTGCAGTCCATGCATCCCGAGAATTATATATATTCGGGTTTCGCTAATCAAGGTAATCTTCATTAATTACCCTACATTGTCCATCCACATATCGAATACGCATATTCGATATCGAGCTCTTTACCTGATATACACATTCGAGATACACGCTCGATATACTCACTCGAAACATACTTCTGACATACCTACCCTAATTTCTCGGCAACACGCACCATTAGCTCAAGAGAAGTATCCTAAGTTACACGAGTTCACGTAAGACTACATCACAATATGAATCAGTGTTTGGTAAACCGACCCAGTGACTGACCCGGTGAGGCTACCGGGTAGCGGGTCAATAGGTCGAACCAGTCGGACCTCTGGGTGGACCGATTTGTTGACTTTAGTCAACATTCAATAATAAATATAATAAAAAATTATAAGATTGTGAGAAATATTTTACGTCACTAATATTTTGTTATATTATAAAATAAATAAGAATATGGTTATCACAATACTAGAAATTGAACACATGACCTCCAACAAAACAAGTTTTTGGGAAGTAGCGGAAACCACTGAGCTATCCAATAATTGAATAAATAATCCAACAAACTATATATTTAATACAAGTTAAAAGATTGTTTTGGATTTTTAAATATGTTGGCCAACCTTATCACAAAATTCAATATAAGAACAACAATATGTGACACTAAAATCTAGAAATGAAACTTAGCATCGGACGAAATACTATGCATGAAATTCCAGAAAGTTTCGCTTCAAACTCAAATTAAGTATAGAAAATAGCTTTTTTCCAAAACTTTGTTGTCCCAAACCGTCATAGGCAGTTTGCGGTGGATAGATCTCGTCGAGATACCCCAAATCAAAAAAAATGTGTCCAAAACAGACGCTCCTACGCAAAGTTATGGCCTTTCAAAGTTTTACATTTTTTTTTAAACTTTTGAGCCAGATTTGTAATTGTCAAAAACGTAGGGGCTGATTTGCAATTGACCAAAAGCCAAAAAATTAGAAAACAACGGCTGAACCGGTTCGCTAGGCAAACTGGGCGGCCGATTTTCTGGGTGAACCAGCCAAAATAGCTGGTTCGCTCGGAGGGCTCTGCAGGCCGTTTTGGGGGCTAAACCGGCCTGGACAAGCCACCGGTTCTCGGTCGAACCGGTCGGTCCAGGCCGATTATCAAAACAGTGATATGAACAACGACATAACATGGGAAGGCACGCTTACCACAGTCTCCAAGTCATGCAGAGCTTTCGAAAGTTCCGCCCGCAGACGCTCGTTTTCCAATTTTACCCTCTTAGGCTCCCACACAGTAATGATTTTGTCATTCTGATCTTTGGCAGCTTGATCCTTCAAACTAATGAGCTTGTTCGAAAGTCTCTCGTTCTCAACACAAATACATCATACTCTTCCTTGGCAACCCGCCACCGAAGCACAACCTCATCTTTATCAGCAACGATTTTCTCGACAACAATCGGGTTAAAATAACCCTTTTTTATGTCAGTCTCCAGTTGGACTATTATTGCATCTTCGTCCCCTTCGACTTGATTACCGTCATCATGCTCGTGGTCAAAAACCTGGCAAACTGGGTACATTCTGAACTAAAACATTACGATAACAATTGATAAATATAGCTTATGGAAATAAATAATATATTCAGCCACTTACCAATTGGAAGACATGAATGTCGTGTTGTACGTTTCGAGCACGGTCCTGCTCTCCTAGCATGGGTGCCATACCTACCATGGGGAACGCCTGCCACATTGAACGAATTGCTTCGCTCTCACCTAACTCCTCGTTTTTAACATTGATACAAGGACCGAAAGCGTTACGTCCTTGCGGGGGAGGCGCTAGAGGGGCGGCAGAACTTTCACCCCGAGTTCTCTTGCGTCTGCTCAAACCAGGCATCTCACATAGAGGTGCAGCCGTTTTTTGTTTACGGCTACCACTAGTTTCCTTATCTCCTGACTACCACGAATGCACATCCTGAGAACCCCCTCTCCTATCGGAGAATCGAGATTAGGATCAGACAGTCCTTCATCCAAACTTATGTGGACCTCCCCAGATCCTCCCTTGTTGCCTGACAGACTTTGAGGGACACTAGTAACTCCTCCAATCTTAATTTATGCATTCATCGGAACATCATTAGCATTGTTGTCACCAATAGACGAAGAAGAGATAGCCGCCTCATGTAACTCAACCCCAATATTGGAAGAAGGCGCCACAGCACCAAGAGTTGACTCCACAGCTTCATTTCGTGAAGCCAGAGATGCCTTATCCCCCACAGCTGGCGTGGGCTGTGATGCTGCGACCTCTTTCCCTATCGCGGAACCAAATGCGATGGCACCATCCTCAACCACAGTCTGAGCCACTGTCGCGGCCTCTGCCACCACGACTGCCCCTGCCGCGACGGCTACGTCAGTTACTGCGGCCGCTCGTCGCGCTGCAACGACCTGCAACATGCGTGCGCAAAGACCAGCCATTACGACAAATGGAGAAGAGTAAGAATGATAACCTATACGAATATAACCTACAAAAGAGAGAGAGAGAGAGAGAGAGAGAGAGAGAGAGAGAGAGAGAGAGAGAGAGTAAGTTCGAAACAATATCAAGAAACGATATCGAAAATGATATCAAAATCGGATATCGAAAAACAATATCAAAAATGATATCGAGAGTAATATCGAAATCAGATATCAAAAACGATATCCAAAGACAATATTAAAAATGATATTGAACGTGATATCGAACTCAGATATCGAAAAACGATATCGAAAAGTAAACACTAAGAAGTCATATCGAAGAACGATATCAAAATCAATATCGAGGGAGCACATCGAATACCTTCGATATGCTTTTGCTAAAATAAGTATGCATTCACTAGAGAACAAATATATGTTCTACCCCTTCTCGCCGTCTATTTATAGATTTGGGGCGCGTGATATTTGCATCTATTGACACCATATCAAAATAAAAATTCAACATCAAAGTATCGATATCGAAAAAATTCGATATGAAAACTCACTTTCGAAATAACTTAAGAAATATTAATCGGTTAGACAACATTATGCGCATACGCCCTTAGCTCATAATTCAAATATGGACCTCAATACTACGATAATTATATTACGGGTCCACCATGGTTTTAAATAAAATTCACGTATCTGAGCCCCATCAATTGAACTGGGGGGACAAGAAGTATTAGAAATTCAAAATTTGATTTAAGTAGTTTACAAGTTATTATTTACAACAATGACTCCTAAACTGGGGCACTACATGATATGGAATATCTACCTTTGATATCGAATCCTCACAAGTTATTTAAGTAGTTTACAAGTTATTATTTACAACAATGACTCTTATATTGAATATCTACCTTTGATATCGAATCCTCACCCGACATCCACACCCGACATATCATCTGATATTCCATCTGATATATCATCCAACAAACCTACTCGACATTCACCTTCGATATATATCCTCGATATACATCCCCAATATTGCTTACCCGGCCTGAAAATATCCCCTATATCAGCCACATCCTCGACATAGAAGAGATTCGACATCTGCCCAGAATCAACATTATCCTCGACATCCTGCAAAACGTCTAAGTGTTACTTTGAGGTATTCCGGACCTAAGTCTACCTAGAACTAGCATTAGGAATATAAGACCTGATCTGTACTATATTTGTTATCATCTTGTTGTTGTTGTTATAGTGAACTTCGCAATTAATATATTGTCTATTATCAAATTATGAAGGTATCACCAACAGTCACTCGAATTTCGAGAATGTTTTTTGGTATTAAGGATAAAAATCAATCACAAAGTTTTTATGAGCTTTAAATTATATGGATGATTTGCGTGTATATAAATAAACATATCGGTCACAGCTTTATCATTTAGAACACTATATAAATGATCTACTTTCAGTACTCCAACGATATGCAAGATTCTGCGCCACCAAAATCCCATGAAATCCTCTTACCAAAAAAAAATCCCATGAAATCCGGCCCCCGTTGACGGAATTCGTTCCGCCGGATTTAGGCCGATCGGAAATCCACACACAGAAACGGCTCAGACCTGGTGATGATGAAAACATGGATCTAGAAACACCAAACCTCTCAATCCCGATCCGACAAGAAACTCCGAGCAAGCCATTCTCATATGCTGATGCGATCAAAAAGCGACACGATCACGTAAGACTGAATGACGATGATTCTGATGAAGAGGACGATCTCATTGAGACCAGCCCCCCGTCGGATAATATGCCACTAAAACAATTCACAAGCCTCCCCGCAATGAAGGATCGAATGAAAACTCAATGGGAGAATTCGATCATCATAAGGGTCCTCGGAAACTCTTGGTACTATCCAGCCCTCGTCAACAAATTAGACATAATGTGGAAGCTCCAAAACGAGTTCGAGCTCGTAGACCTCGGACACAACTGCTACTGCATTAAGGGCCTCAATCAGGGCAAACGTGAAATGATTTTAACCGAGGGTCCATGGCAACTAGCGGGAAGTTTCTTATCAATTCGGAAATGGTGCCCAAAGTTCCGAGCGGAAAAAGACAAGATTGAAAGTGCGATAACGTGGGTACGAATCCTGGACTTACCGGTTGAGTACTTTAGAAAGGCATGGATCCGAAAACTAACAAGAGGCATAGGGGATCCGGTTAAAATTGACGGTAACACGTACTCCGCTTCACGAGGCCGCTTCGCCCGATTTTGCGTAGAGGTGCGCACGGATAAACCACTTGATCTTGGGGTATGCATTGATGATGTTGTATATCAGGTGGTCTACGAGAACCTCCCACTCGTGTGTTATACATACGGCAAAGCGGGACATTGGAAAGAGCAATGCGAAACGCAGGCAAGATGTGAAAAGGTTGACATGAACATGACTACGTTCGAGTCTAATGAGGAGGTAGTGGAAAAAATAACGAAGGGGGATGCTGCGACATGGCTGATTGCAAAGGCAAAAAATAAATAATATGGTGAGTGGATGATTGTCCAACCGAGGAAAAATTCGAAAGGGAAATCCTTGGCTACGAAAAAATTGCACAAAAGTTTGGACAAAGGGAAAGGTAAGGTGTTTGATGAAATACCTCAGCAAAATAATGCCACAAGAGGCAGCAGTTCTAGACCGTGGGTGATTAATGATAAAAGTGAAACAATTTTCAAAAGTAAGGCCCCAACTAAGAAACCTAGTGGGCAAGGAAGAAAGAATCCCACTGTGAGTAGGAAGCCTAAATATACTGCATCTCTTGTGGAAAAAAATAAGGAAATATCCCTTGCTAAACAAACGGCCAACACAAGTAATTCCTTCTCTATTTTGCAAGAAAACGTTGAGGCCGAGAATAGCGTACAATTACTGACAAAACGCAGCGAAACACCAGTTCTCACGTTCAGCCAAAAACATGCAAATCTTTCACTTGTTCTTCAGAAACGGGTGCTTAATAGGCCGATGGCTGGAAATCCCGAAATTCGCCACGAGAATACAAAAATTCAGCGGCCTTTTAATGATATTACGAACACGTTGGCGTGACAGGCTAGTCCAAGTTTTGGAGATCCCTTCGCATGTGTGGGAAGTGGAAAACCGAGTGCTCAAGGGTCCGAATGCGGAGGGGACGATGACATAGTGGCAGATAACGGTGATAAGTCGATGGGAATTACAGAGACAAATTGTCGTCATGATAATGATGGTGCGACAGATGATTTTGACATGGATGGGGCGTGAGATTGACCCCCCAATTTGTCCGTATCACCTAGTAAATATGTCAATGAAGGTCATTTCATGGAATTGCCAGGGTGCCGGAAAACCAGAGTTTCGAAGAAACTTCAGAGAATTTGTGTGAGTGCATAGACCAACCGTAGTTTTTATTCTCGAAACACGAGTAAGCGAGGATCACGCAAGGGAAATTATCCCGGCCCTTGGCTTTTCAAGACATGTGATGGCCCCGACTGATGATATGACGGGTGGAGTTTGGATGCTTTGGAATCAGGAGGAAGTAGATGTTGAAATCTTAGGGATAACTTATCAAGCCATCCACGCGAGGATTCGGCCAAATATGAGGGATTCGTGGCGAGTAACCGGGATATACGCACAGCCTAGAAAAGAAGACAAAGTGCAAGCTTTTGATGACTTAGTCTCGGTTGCGACGAATTGTAGCGAGCCATGGCTCGTAACGGGTGATTTTAATGAAGTATGCTATGCGCATGAGCTAATTAGAGGGAGAACGGTAACTTTGAGTCGCTTGCGGTTCTTTAGAAATTATCTCGAGAGATGTGGGCTTCTTGACTTAGGCTTTCGGGGTCCTCCGTTCACGTGGACAAATAAAAGAGAGGACTGGGAAAATATTAAAGGTCGCATAGATCGAGCAGTGGCGAATCAGCGTTGGATCGATCAGTTTCCATGCCACGAGGTTTATCACACCACGCGCACGTGTTCGGACCACCATCCAGTCCTTACGTGCTGCGATGGAGGGGAATCGTTTGGCAACCCACTACCGTTTCGCTTTGAGGCCGCATGGGTTTTTCACAAGGATTGCGAAGCAATATTGCAGCGTATATGGGAAGGGAAGCAAAACATTCTGGACGCAATCGTGGAAGTAGCAAAAGTCTTTGTACCTTGGAACCGAACACAATTTGGCAAAATCTTTGAGAAAAAAAAGAAAACAAATGCTCGACTTTTGGGGATTCAAAAGAAACTAGCACACGGCGCTAATAGGTACCTATCTCGCTTAGAAAATGATTTGATAGTAGAACTCAACGAGGTACTTAAACAAGAAGAGATGTTGTGGTTCCAAAAGTCTCGGGTGAATTGGATGAAGGATGGGGAAAGAAACACAAAATACTTCCATAGATCCGTTTTAGCAAGAAGGAAAAAGGAATAAAATCACATAACTTAAAGTGGAAGATATTTGGGTGAGCGATGAAGATATTCTTCAACAACACGCTAGATCTTACTTTGGAAAATTATTTTCGGATGATCAGGCAAGCCGAACGGTTCAGATTAGGAATATGGGGGTGTCACGGTTTCAAAGAGTGTTGTTGGGCGAAGACCGAAAAAATATTATGCTGATGATTGACTTGGCCGAGCTGAAAGAGGTGGTCTTTGCATCGCATCCATATAAGGCGCCGGGACTGGATGGACTTCAAGAAATATTTTGTCACAAGACCTGGAACTGGACGCACGAATCTTTGCTAAAGTTTGCGGAGGATGTATTCAAAAACAGGAGTTTTGACAAAAAGATTTGCGAGGCTCATCTTTGTTTGATACCAAAGGTTAGAAATCTGGAAACTATAGCCCAATTCCGTCCAATTTCGTTGTGTAATGTGTTATATAAATTTGTTACGAAGTGCATAACTATGAGACTGAGGGATGTCATGCCTCGTATTATCGCCCCGACCCAATCTAGCTTCATCAAAAATCGTAGCACACAGGATAATATATTTGTTATACAAGAGGTGCTGCATTCGATGAGAAATAAAAAGAAGGTGAAATATGGGAATATGATTATGAAACTCGACTTTGAGAAAGCTTATGACAAAGTGAGTTGGGAATTTTTGGAAGATACTTTACTTGCGTTTTGTTTCCCGCAAGAGATGATTGAGATTATTATGTTCTGTGTGCGAAACGCAGCAACTAAGATTCTTTGGAATGGGTCTCCAATCGAGGCTTTCTCACATTCGTGTGGTCTTAGACTAGGCGACCCTCTCTCGTCGTATCTCTTTGTGCTTTGTGTCGAAAGATTGTCGTATCTTATAAATGAAGCAATAGAAAACGAAAAGTGAAAACCATTGATCCCGTGTCGAGGTGGACCGTTACTATCTCACCTTTTCTTCGTCGATGATTTAATTATAATGGGAAAAGCAACTGTGGATACAGCCCGGTCTGTGAGAAAAGTGTTGGATAAATTATGCGCGGCGTCGGGGCTCAAACTTAACCCGTCGAAGTCGAAGGTTTTCTTTTCCCAAAGCCACGGATCGGCAGTCAAAAGGGAGATTTGCAATATCTTAGGATTTGGGCAGACAACAAACCTTGGCAAATACCTTGGAATTAATCTTACTCACGACCGAGTCAGTCGGGAAACAAGTGGCGATTTATTCGACAGAGTGTTGGGTAGGTACAGCGGTTGGAAGTCTAATACGCTATCCCTTGCCGGGAGATCGACACGTATCCAGTCAGTGTCAACGGTCATGCCCATCTACACAATGCAATCATCGTGGCTGCCGGAACATGTTTGTGACAGCCTTGATCGACTAAATAGGAGTTTTTTGTGGTCGGCGGATGTGAACAAAAGAAAACTCCATTTAGTCGGGTGGCAAAAAGTGACAAAACCAAAAAAGATGGGGGGCTAGGGATAAAAATTACACGCGCGAGCAACGAAGCATTACTTGCTAAATTAGCGTGGAAAATTATTAAGGAGGAGACAACCGTGTGGAGGGATTTAATCAAAGCTAAGTATCTCAAGAATTCTTCTCTTCTTGATTACAAGGCGAAGGCGACGGACATCACCCTTTGGAAAGGAATTGTCAAGTGCGCGAACCTCATGCAACAGTACTTCCGATGGAAGATAGGGGACGGAAAAAAAATCCGATTTTGGCAAGATAATTGGATCGGGTCGAGGAGTATATGCACGGATGGTTTGGATATTCACCCCGACGATTATAACCTTCGTTTGCGTGATGTTATTAATGAAGGGGGGGCTGGAACTGGGCTGTTTTTCGCACAAATATTCCAAGGGAGCTGAAAACTGAACTGGATGGATGCGGTGTATTATTGAGAGATGAAGAAGACGTGGTATTGTGGAATGAGACGTCAAGCGACATCTTTACATGTCAACCTGCATACCAAGCATTTTATAAAGAAAGGTACGAGTCCGGGGGTCCAAGTCGACATCTAAGTTGGGTGTGGAAAGCTGATGTTAGTAGTAAACTCCAATATTTTCTGTGACTAGCGGCGCAAGAGCGACTTGCAACAAATAATCTTAGGAAAATCCGCAAGCTATCGGAACACAAGAATATTACACAATACAAGGCAAAGGCGACGGACATCACCCTTTGGAAAGGAATTGTCAAGTGCGCGAACCTCATGCAACAGTACTTCCGATGGAAGATAGGGGACGGAAAAAAAATCCGGTTTTGGCAAGATAATTGGATCGGGTCGAGAAGTATATGCACGGATGGTTTGGATATTCACCCCGACGATTATAACCTTCGTTTGCGTGATGTTATTAATGAAGGGGGGCTGGAATTGGGCTGTTTTTCGCACAAATATTCCAAGGGAGCTGAAAACTGAACTGGATGGATGCGGTGTATTATTGAGAGATGAAGAAGACGTGGTATTGTGGAATGAGACGTCAAGCGACATCTTTACATGTCAACCTGCATACCAAGCATTTTATAAAGAAAGGTACGAGTCCGGGGGTCCAAGTCGACATCTAAGTTGGGTGTGGAAAGTTGATGTTAGTAGTAAACTCTAATATTTTCTATGACTAGCGGCGCAAGCGCGGCAGCTGGACTTCTTCGGTCCAATACAGGCGCGTGGATTTAGGGCTATTACACAAGAATATTGTCGCCAACGGTAGACGAGACAGAACTCGAAGCCATTAGAATTGGAATGCAACTTGCTTGGGCGAGACGTATTCCTCGTGTAGAGATTGAAACTGACTCGTTATCAGCCTACAAAATGATCACGGGAGATACTACAACTCTGGAAAGAGTAAAGAAGTTAGTTTTTGATTGCAAAGAACTCATACGCCTACCATGGTCTTGCAAGATAAAATGGATCCCTCGCACGACGAATAGAGCCGCGGATAGCTTGTCGAAGAACTCACCGAGTATTGAGGAGCGAGATTTCTTTTGGGATATCCTCCCCCCCCCCCCCCTCCCTCTCATGTTATTGGTGTACTAAACTTTGACATTGTCTAAGGACCCTTGTTTTTCCAGTTTTGATAAAAAAAAAAAAAAAAAAAAAAGAACACTATATAAATGATAAATAGCTCAAATATTGTCATAATACGTAGGAAAATTTAATATCTGAAATCTGGAAATAAGTTTTTCATTTATTTGTGACTAGATTGTATATAATGGATCCAATCAATCAAATCGTTTGAAAATCGATCGAATAATTGGGCCAAAAATCAAATCAAATATTTGATTTGAATTTTTTATTTTTTTGTCCAAGACGAATCAGATTGAAATCAAATAATTTTATATAGAATTGGATGATTCTAATTCAGTCTCATTTTAATCCTTGTTTTGCGAAGATTGCAATCAAATAGTACTTCCAATTCTATTTGATTGGACGCACAACCGTATATGTGATGAACTAATAATGACAAGGTTTTAAAAATAGATATATATTATAGATCAATTTGATACCCCATAACTCCCTTGAGGGCCCAATATTACAGCCTCTAAAAATATGCAGATTACTGGGCCTACTGTTTGGTTTGGGTTGGAAGGGATTGGATTGGATGGAGACTGTGGATTCTATGTGATCATTGAAATAAGATGATTTTCTCCGTGGTAAACGAGGAAACTGGTAGTTTAACATTTTCTCGTGTCGATTCTATGTGATCATAGTTTAACATTTTTCTTGTTTGATTGGTAGTTTTATATGTTTTAATTACGAAGTGCGTAGTAAAATAACTTAAAGAATAAGACGAAACAGCAAAAGGAGGTATACTAATGTCATTTGAACGACATAAACTTAATTTCAAGCTCGCTATGAAATACCTTTATCAGCTAGATCCCATTTAAATCTTTATCCCATTCAATCATATATTAGGACTCGTTTGCTTTCAAAATTAATAGTCTCGTGACTATTAATTTACCATTATTAATAGTCTTGGGTATTATTATTAAGTTGCATGGTTTGACAAATATGTACCCTAAATTAAGCCCAACAAAAACAAATAACACTACATTTGCTTTGACTAATTGACCCAATTTTTTTAATCTTGCTACTTATTTGGGCTAAATGACGTATTTACCCTTATTCTTTGCCAATTAACTACACATCCATTTCTTATAAGAATTTCCACCATTTCTTAATTTTCATCCTCTCAAGCCAAAATCCGAAAATCAAATATCATCAATAATGGAAACTCCTTTTCAACAATGGGTGGCACATTGTAACGCATCTCACGTCATTGACTTGGCCACCGCTGCCACCGCCGCAAAGCCTGACTCCTCGACTTCTTGACGTCGTTATCTTTCAACTCAGAATTCGAAGGTAACATGATATTTGCTTCTTACACTCTTCTATCAAAGCTTTAAAGGTCTTTTAGATGTATATGTTTGACATTAGCGAGCAATTTTTTGTGTAGATAAAGTGTTTGATACAATGTCATAAAGAAACTTAGTGTTGAATTTGTTGCATGTATGAACTTTGTTGGTTGAAATTTTGATCAATTTGTGGCAAAACCACCGAAATATTTCGGTTTTAGAAATGTGCAAGTTCGTTGAGTAATGTAATTTTGTATCGATGGTACTTGAAATGGCTTTCAACTATTGAGAAACTCTGTCTAGTGGCATTCGATCACAGTGTATGTAGTTGATAAGATGCACCCCCATACAGATTATGGGGGTCGTTCTAATATTCTATCCGAGAGTTATCAGTATTTATTAACTCTGTTCATTTCTAACGGAACGTTATTGGATCAAATGACAAAGACGTTGTTAAGAAAAAAGATGGCTTTTCCTAGATGAAATGAAAATTGAATTCATGTAACGAGGAATATTTCTCATTCCTTAGCCAGAAAGATATGTGGCAATGAAATAGGGATTAAGTGGGGCATGAATTGCGCATGTATTAGAACGTCTAATGAACAAGAAAAGTTGCAGATTTCCTTTTGTTAAATCTTGTCAATTTTATGTATAAATAATGTTGCCTTAATTATAGGAGTTAGTTATAATTTATAGAGTTGATCATAGCAGTTTATATTAAAGAAAGATAAAACTTATATAACTCTCTTTATATATACTTATTATTTACGTGTTTTATAGAAATTTTGTGTACAACTGGTTTTATTTAACTCTTTATTTGTTTGACTGATTATCTTTCCAGTTATTTCTTTCACTTATCTTACTACCCTTGATTTATTGACTTATTCTTATAGATTAAACTGAAGTTAGTATTTTCGATATCGCGCTAGTGACTAAAAAAAACTGCGTATCTTATTATTTTTAATAACTAAACGAAGCATATATACATTTTATTTAAGTAGGAGAAATTAGCAATATGCACCAGTGACCTGCATAATGAAAGTAATATGTGCAATAGTAGGCAAAATCTCAATGTCTCATATGTTTGATAAATGTAAATAAATTCGTTCTATTTAGAAAGCAGGGAGTTATCACTTTTTACACAAGAAAATTGTGTACTTTATGTATTTCTTAGAGTAATTATGCATTAACAACTATTATATTTTTAACCGTAATATAAGAAAAAATTTACGCCGCTGATTCAACTATCCCCTAAGCCAAATTCATGACTCCGTCCTTGAACATAGAGAGCTACAATCAACAATCTAGCGTGTATATTTTTCTGTATTTTTTCTGTTATCAAACAAAAATAAATTGACCATTGTTACCTGGGTTTTTTAAATTATTTTTATCAATTATGTCTCATTATATGCTATTAAATATTGTGAGTATATTGTGAAATATGTATAATATGATGAAACTCGCCGTATGGGAGGATTATTTTGATTGTTATAAATTAAATGCATAGTAATTACAAGCTCTTACATAGTCAACTTTAGAGATTTGAAGGGTTTAAGATAAAAGTCGTCAAAATTTGTAGGTTTTAATTGAAAATTAAAGGTAAAGCTAATGTTTTTGGAGTAAATTGCAAGTGATATAAGGCTATTTTGGTCACAAAATTAAAAAAGGAGGGGTATTTAGGTCTTTAGGAATTAATCTTATTTGGGGTAATTGGGGGTATTAATAATTGGGTGGGGGGAGTGCCCAACTATTAATCACATGATTAGCTTGCCACGTAGGCAAATCCAACTAATAGTTATGCAAACCAAACAAGCTTATATCTACAACTATTAATTTAATTAGGCTTAATTGGGCAAAGCAAACGAGTCCTTAGTTATTATAGTTCAAAACTACGTAAAGGACAAAATATTAAGTACATCCGTTGTATTGATAACATGGTACAGCCAATGCTTTGAAATTAAAAGTATTTCTAAATTTTAGTAAATAACCACCCACAACACTCATTCACACCGTGTATTAGTAGTAATAACTAACTAGATATACCACCTCATCATGCAACGGTTGTACATAATAAGTTCTTCTCCTAGAGCGAGGTCAGTAATAAAAACATAATGTCACCTTCCGATGATCAACTTTGTTTAAGTCAAAAGACATAAAAAAATTTAAAATTAAAATAGTAAACCAACGTAACTGTGAAGATTGTGCTAACACGATTGTGAAGAAAAGAAAAAAAGAGCTTGTCGAGAAAGGAAAGCTCAGTGAAAGAGAGAAAGATTCCAAAAATATAAATGTAAGAATATATTCGATAAAATGAGCTCACAGCAAATGTGTGTACATATAGTCATCATGTGACGTCATGTTGATGCACTACCAGACGAATTAGAATAGACGAATTAGAATAACATAATACATCTATAAGAAAATGCGAAATAAAAACGCGTGACATAATTAAAATATGACAATAAGAAAATAGAAATGCAAAACATTAATTGAAACATCATCTCCTCGCTAAAGACTTCAAGAAATTGCTCTCAAAAACATGCCCACGATCTCCTCTTTGACTTTAAAATCGAACCATCACACCAAATCGATGATTTGTTCTGCAAGCCCTGAATTAGAAAATTCCAAAGATCCCTCTTATCTAACATTACTCCATTCCTCTTCCCGAACTTGACCTCAAGCATCCAATTAAGAAAAATGGTGTTGGATCCAATCCCAGTCTTCCCAAGTCACGTCATTCTCCAGCAAATGGCCCCATTTAATGAGCCAATGTGGTTGTGTTGTATTATTTTTCTTTACAATTTGTTTTGCCAACACCTTCTCGGGTAACAGCACTAATTTCCCATCTTCATCTATTACAGGTAGCTCGGTAGAACTTCCAAAGATCCAACCTTTTTTCTTCAGAACGAACACATGGAACACTGGGTAGAGCTTGGTTGTCTCCGACAATTTCAGGCGGTACGCCACCTCATCAATTCTTCCCAGACCTCGAAAGGACCCGTGAAAAAAGGGAATAACTTCCAAATAGAGCTCCGTAGGAGACTCAGCTGGCGATAGGGTTTGAGTTTAAGGTAAACCCACTCTCCCACCTCAAAACTCCTATGTGATATGTTCTTGTCTACCTACACTTCCATGTGGTGTCGTGTAGATTCAAGATTGTGTTGTAATGTTGAATGTCCCTTGTTGTATATTAAATCCTCCACCCCCAACAACCTTGTATTCTTGTAATATGTGACGACCCATTTGAGATGGCTTAAGGCCATGCATAGCCTCAAATGAGGTCATCTTTATAGCTAAGTGGTAACAGGTATTGTACCACCATTCAGCTCACCCAATCCATTTAGCCCATTGTTTAGGCTGGTTCCCTATCATACACCTTAGATAGCCCTCAAAACATTGGTTCACCGTTTCTGGGGTGTTGTTGAACCCCAGGGTAGTCAAAAGTTCCCTTCAGAAAGTGCTAACAAACACTTTGTCCATGTCACTAGTTATGCTATGTGGTAACCCATGCAGCTTAAATTCCGAGTCCAAAAATATAATAGTTATGCTAGAAGATGCATAGAGATGTGATGGTATAATAAAATGTGAGTATTTAGTGAATTAATTCATATTACCCATATAGAACTCTTACCCTCAAACCTAGGTAGTTGTTTTATGAAATCCATGGTCAAATGTTGCCAGGCCCTCTCAGGTAAGGGGTTCCAGTAACCCTGGTAACTTAACCAACTCATGCTTACACTGTTGACACACAGTCCACACATGATGCGTGCAGCAAAAAATATACAAAACATAGAACAAGGAAAACAACCAACCACGAACAGAGTAATTTACAACATGCTCAAACAACGATAAATGATGAAAGAAGACAAGACACAATTTGTTTACCAGTTCGTCTAGGACTACATCTTAGGTCGATCCAAGCTAAGATCTCTACTGTGATTATCTCCCAATGTTCTCTCAAATCGCACAAGTGTATTCTCTATTATTTTAATCTCTCCCTCACATCTCTTTAGGCGGCTACAAGGCTAAACCTCGGAGGCTACATGCCACACTATGCCTCATTAGGTTACACGCCTTAAGAATCATATAAATAGAGGCTTAAACAGAATAGAGCATAGACAACGACGCAGGGCTGAAGTTGCACCGCTGTTAGGCCGTAGCCAGACTGCACGACATGTTTGTCGCATGCCATATCGCATCGGTGGTGCGCGACTCGCACACGGTGGCGTGAGGCTGGTGCCGCATTATGCCGGTACGACAAGACCGGCACCCAAGCTGCGTGACTCGTGTGTGAGCCACATGTATCTACACGGCTTTTGGCGCTCTCTGTCCCACCAGCGCGGCTAAAGCTAGGAGTGAACAAAAAACCTGCACGTACCCGCGGGGTTTTATTTTTTTAAACTTACACGGGGTTGGTCCTTTTGTAACCCATTAGGGAAACTTGTGGGTGGCGGGTATAGACATTGTTTCGCCCGCATTTACCACCCGCCCGCATAACTATTAAAAAATAGTATTTATATTACTTGTAAATCATAATTTTATACTGTTAAGACTTAAGAAAATGAGAGAAAAAACCCTAACGAAACTAATTATCTGTAATTTGGGCATTAGAGGTAGAATTATGATGTTACAGATGGTATTTTAATGGTTTATAATTAAACATGATGGCTTGATGCTAATGAAACTATGTTTTTCTTTTTCTATTTGAAACTTAAATTGATGTTTTAGATTACTGTTAATATTTCTGGGAACTTAAAAGTTGTATATTTGCTATTTTAAGATTAAAATATATGGTATTATTTTCTCGTTGGATAACCCGCCATCGTCCAAAAACCTCCCGCACTCGTGAAACCCCCACCCCAATGGTTTGACTAAAAAAAATAACAGCAACAACATAGATGTGGTTTATGAATTGTGTCACCCGCTGCAATGTGGGTGGGTGACTTTTGTTGGGTAAACACGCCAACTACCACCCGCGTACACCCCTAGCCAGCACTGCATTCTATTATATGAACGTCGTCTACACTTGTTCAAGCCACCGTCTCCACTGCTCAGCTCTTCGTCTTCACTGTCCAGTACTTTGTCTTCATTGTTTAGGTTCCACAATCCTAACAATCTTCCACTTGGAGACTGAAGCCACAATAAAAGACCCTATATTGCAGTCTTCAACGACCATAACACTCCACCAAACTCGGAAAATGCCAATCCTCTAACTTCTTCAAAATCCATGGTTCGTTGAAGTCATGCATAGCTTCAACCCCGCTAAGGCAACAACCTTAGTTGGTAAGTCTTCAAACTGCCACTAGCATAAATACTCGCTCATGTGACAATGTCAACACCGCCATGAACTCGGTTGAAACCATACATAGCTTCAACTCCACTAAGGCAAAAACCTTAGTCTATAAATCATCAAACTCTCACTGGCTTGAGTCCTTCCTCATGCAACAATATCCACATCGCCGCATACTTGCACCACTCTCACCACAAAATATTGCATCTTCCCTTTTCTTCTTCGTTCTTTTATAGTGCTTCTTGTAATGATCAAAACTTCAATAGCTCCAACACTCTATGAAACTCCAGGCCATTGACTTTGATCTGCCATTATATCACGTACAACAAAATTAGGGTTAGTACCTTCATCATCAAAATCAATATACATTAAGTTCAATTTGAACTTAATGAGACGATCAGGATCTACCAAATTTTTTGACATCTACAGATAGAACAGGCTTTGCATTGGATGAACCTTGTTCGTCGCAGATGGCTTCCCACACACGTCAGCCACCACTTTCAGCACCCCTCAGTTGTCTCATCAACTTGAAACGCCTCATTCCACAGTAGAGACAAACGAACATCAATCATCACCTTCCTGTCTACCATCACTAGTCTTCATCTTTCATATCCGCTGATTTATCCATCAAAGATATCCACAAATCATTACATAGAGGTAATTCTCGATCTACAATCTCTAAAACTTATAACTGGCCCATTGAACCTTTTGATCAGAATATCACCATCTCTTCATCAGATATGCTCCCATTCAACTTGGAAGCTCTGATGCCACTTGTTGCACGCAGTGGAAAATATACAAAATATAGAATATGGCAACAACCAACCACCAACAGAGTAATTCACAACATGCAGGAAAAGATATTTACAATAAAAGAATACGAGACACAATTTGCTTACGCGATTCCTCTACGACTACATTTTGGGGTGATCCAAGCCAGGATCTCCTCTATGATGATGATGACTGATTACAAATAAGACACAATACACGTCTTTCAAGATCAAGAACAACCTCTCACAATATTTTCTCAAATATCACAAGTGTATTCACTCTTATTTTATCTCTCCCTCTCATCCTTTTAGGCGGCCACAAGGCCAAACCTCGGAGGCGACATATCAAACTACACCTCATTAGGTTACACTCCTTAAGAGTTATATAACTAGAGGTTGAAACTGACTAGGGCATAAAAATTACGTTGGGTTGAAGCTGGACCGTAGCTAGGCCACGCCACCTGCTTGTCATACGCCGACGCACCAATGACGCACGACCCACACTGCATTTTATCGGTGCCACATGACTGGCACGAGTCGCGCTACTCTCTGTCTCACCAACATGGCCAGTGCTCCGTTGTATTGTCTAAACGGCGTGTGCACTTGTTTAGGCCTCTGTCTTCACTTTTCACTATTCAGCACAATGTCTTTATTGTTTAGGCTCTACAATCCTAATACTTCATCCACAAACTTCTTGATTTCCTCCCTCATCCCAGACCAAAGGAACACTAGTATAACCCTCTAGTAAGTAGCCCTAACTCGTGAGTGACCACCAGTATTGTTAGCATGAAACATCTTGATCAGATTTTGTCTCATCTCAACATTGTTCTCCACAAACAACTTCCTCTTGTACTTAAGAACATATTTAATATATATGAATATAAAGTTTCTTCATATGACCCCTAACATTCAATGAGCAATAGCCTCAGTAGTTGTGTCATCTCCTTCATAGCTTAATTGCAACTCTCTAATCCAACCAGGCTTTACTGTAATGATAGCCTGACACTCTCCATGTTCCCTTCTTGAAAGAGCATCTACAGCTAAATTTTGTTTCCCATGTTGAACTCAATATTTTAGTTATACCCTAGAAACTTGGTCATGTACCTCTGTTGTAACGGTGTGGAAATCTTCTGCTTTGGAAGATACTTAAAACTATACTTATATGTCTTAATTACAATCTGGCATTGCATAAAATCAGGCATCTATTTCTCCACAACCATTAAGATGGCTAGAAACTAATTTCCATACATTGAAAGCCCTAAGTTATTGGGGCCCAAAGCTCAGCTAAGGTAGGTAATGGAGTGCCTCTTCTGACTCAGGAGAGTCCCTAAAACTTGGTAGCGTGCATTTGCTTCCAAGGTGAGTTCCTTATCAAAATCGGGTAAATGTAGCACTAGAGTTGTTACCATAACCTCTTTAGGCTTGTCAAAAGCTTCTAGTGACAACTCAGTCCATTTGAAGTTCCCTTTCTTTTAAGAGCCTTGCAATTGTCACATATTTCCTAAGAAAATGCATGCCGTACCGTATCAGTCTCAGAAAATCCCTAAGTGCTTTAAGGTCCTTAGGTTTGGCAACACTTTCATACATCTGATCTTTTATGGGTCAGCCTCCACCTTTCCCCCCTCCAAACACGTGTCTCTAAAACTCCACGCTTGCTTGTCCAAAGTTGCACTTGACTCCTTACCAAAAAGGGTGTGTTCCCTTAATTCCTCAAACACCGTATTCAAATGCCTTAGGTGTTGTTCCAAGTTCTTATTGTATATCAGTATATCATCAAAGAAAACTAACATTAACTTTCTCAACTGCTTCTTAAATACATTGTTCATAACTGACTGAAAAGTGGTTGGGGCATTGGTGAGGCCAAAATGCATCACCGTGAACTCATAATGTCCAGACACTATCACAAAAGTTGTTTTTTGTATATCATCAAAGTGCATCCTGATCTGATGATATCCTGTCCTTAGGTCTATTTTGGAAACAACCGTAGCATGATCCAACTCATCCAGTTAATCCTCAACGAGAGGTACAGGATAACTACTTTTGACAGTTAAGGATTTCAAAATTCTGTAATCCACACAGAATCTTCAGGTGTTATCCATTTTCTTTACCAAAAATATAGGTGAAGGGTAAGGAATGTCACTAATCTGTATAGTAGAAACTTAAGCATTTGATGAACCAACATTTCCCCTTCTCCCTTTGCAAGTAGGGGTACCTATAAGGGGCTGGTTTTAAGAATTGGGCCCATGAAATTGGAGGAATAGTGTGCTCTTCCCGCTTGTTAGGTGGCAGTTTAGTGGAATCCTTACAAAAAACCATCAAACTTCTATAGTCCCCCACCCTCGCGGTAGTTCTTTAGGGACACTAGGCACCGTATTTGTGACCTCATCCTTAACAAGTTTGACATACCCTAAGAACATATGTTGTTTGCCTCTCATCTTCTTATTCAACTTAGCACATGTAATTATTCTCACTGGCCTCTTCAGCCTGTATACCCTGGAACATAAACTTCTGTTTCTCAAAGTCAAAAGTCATTGGTCCTACGGTCGTAATCCAGTCAACCCCCAGTACCTTGACATACCCTCAAATGTTCAATAAATTAACATCAGTAGAAAACTAATGTCCACCATATTCCAATAGGAACCAATACACTTGGTCATACATACCACGTTGGCCCCATTAGCCACTGCAATGGCCATAGCAGGTGTGATCTCATGGTTCATCTTTTTAGCCATTTCAGTATCCAAAAATGTGTGAGTACTACATGTGTCCAACAGTATGGAGAAGATTTCTCTTTTAGCTCTTCCGCATAACTTGATGGTTTATGGCACCATTTCACCAAATATTGCATGAGTTGATATTTTAAACTGTTTGTCGTAACCCCCATTGTCCTCCTCCTTCTCACTCTCTTCGTCCTCTCCCTCCTCCATTCCCATGATCACAAATAACCTCTTGCACTTATAACCAAAGTGACAAGTCTCATCACAATTGAAATAGAGGCCCTGCCTCCTCTTGTTATCCATTTCCTCATATGTCAATCGCTTGAGGGGAGGGTACTTGTCTTGTACAAGAAGGTTGTCACTGCATTCTCCTGTGTTTTCGATCATACCCCTGGGCTTAAAGACAGTAGGGTTTACACTCATACTTTGCCTTTGCTACCTACTTGTGGTATCAATCATCATCTATTGTTTCCTAGCAGTCTGTATAGCATATCCCAAAGTCGAGGGGTTCAACATCTCAACCAATCCCCTTGACCTCCTCCTTCAATCCAATCGTGAAACTTTTCACAAAATCCTCCTCATACAGATACATGTTCTTGTGCAACATATAGGGTTCAACTCCTCAAACTTAAGAATATAGTCATCAACAGATGACATCTGCTTAAGCTTACTGAATTCCCCAATCAGGTTTTCACCCTTAGCTGGGGTAAACCTCTCAATAACTAGATCAGTAAAGGTAGGACACCCACATATTCTCCTTCCCATCCACCACATCCAGCTACTAACTCTCGGCTACCCCTTCCATGTGGACTTCGACTGAGTTTATTTTCTCATAATCAAACATAGTGTTTAGGGTGGTGCATTTGGATTGAATTTACAGTAGTAATTGATTTCAATCCTGGCAAAACAAAGATCGAGATCAGATTAATTTAAAACAAATCGATTCGATCCAAAACATTTCGATTTCGATCTGATTTGATTCGATTTTGATCTTTTTTCTTTTTATTTTAATATTAAAGAACAAACATTATGAAACTTTTTATTTTGCATCTAAAATTAAAGAAAACTTTATTAAAATGAACACAAAGATAATTTATAATAAATTCACATGCATTAGAGGATTTCTCATCAGAAAATATTAACTCCATGTTGAAAATAGAAACCCAAAAAGAGAAGACAAGCCATATTTTGTACTTAGTAATTAGAAGGTTACATTTCAAGATTATACATATATATTAGACACAAAAGTATTACAATATTTTGAGAAAGGAAAACGTGTAAAGTGTTAATACTTCAGTTAATATATTAAGTTATTTAGTAGTTTTTCATTAGTATTATATTAAGATAAGTATTCGATTCGATTTATTTTGGTTTTTAACCTCTAAAACCGAGGATCAAGTCAAAAAGGCAATCGATCCTAAGGTAGAAACCAAAAGTCCGATCAAATTTGTAATTCAAAAGGGCAATCGATTTTCAATTGATTCGATAGATTTGATTTTTTTTGCACATCCCTAATAGCGTTCATGAGAAAATACTTTTGACATTTTTGAATCTAGGAGCGAGGGTTGTCTTCGTCGGATTTCAGAAACTCAAATCTAGGACCCCTCACCATCATATCCTCTCATCACGAGTGACAGGAGTTAATGATCATAGGATTCGAGCTCGCACGTCCTATTTGGGTGATAGTAGGTGAACATTGTCTCGCCTCACTAGTCTGGTTACACAACAGTTGAATCATCATTATTTTTTAGCTTATTTTGCCGTTAAAAAGCCAATTTGCAGTCGCCTCTATCTCATATGATTCTTGTCGTGTTGTTGTTTTTAGGTTTCCTCATTTTGGGTGATCGAGGTGTGCACAAATCAAGGCTTTGAAGCCAATGTTAAGACTATGCTAACAAGAACGTGAAGAAAAACAAAAAACAGCTTGTAGAGGAAGAAAAGCTCAGTGAGAGAGAGGAAGATTCCAAAAATGTAACTGTAAAGATGTATTTGATAAAATGAGCTCACACCAGAATGTTTGTACATATAGCCATTATATGACGTCATGATGATGCACTACCAGGTGAATTAGAATAATAGAATGCAACAATTAGAAAATATGGAATAAAACGCATAACATAATTACATTGCGGCAATAAGAAAATAGAAATGCAAAAAGCTAATTCAAACGTCGTCATCTCGCCAAAGCCTTCAGACATGCGCTTTTAAAAAATATGCTCACGGTCTCTTATTTGACTTCAAAATCAAACCATCACTCCAAATCGATCATTTCTTCTGCAAACCCTAAATGGGAAAAGCACAAAGATCCCTCTTTTCTAACAGCAACCTTACTTAGGTGATATTTTCAAAAGCTTATGATATCGACTCTTTTACTATTTTTTTTAAAGTTACTTTGAACTAAAAGTCGACAGTGTTTGTCAATATAGTTAAAATTTGCATTCATTATTAATTTAGTGTCTGACATAATTAGTAATAATTGACTTTTATTTTCAAAAACCTTAGAAAATATCATATCTTCACAAAAGGAAAAAATAAAAAGAAAATTCAAAGCACCTTACAAGCACTTTTGGTTAGTATTTTAGTTTGATTATAGCTGGCACGCTTAACTATTTTCTCACTTGTTTAGTAAAATTCATTTTTGGCCAAGAACAACATTGAGTTGACGGTAGAGAAGGACTCAACATTCAGGCTATTTGCACGATGATGTAGTACATAGCGGGAATAGTATAGCCTGCCAAAATAGCCTCAAAAGAAAGAAAATAATGTGTGTAGCACTCACAATGTTCTGCTAATGATGTACTGAAGGAAGGTGAGAATGATGTCAACTCCACATGGCTCCTCGACAGGGTAGTGCACGTGTTGCATTGGCATGGGATGCAAGGTTGTAAGGCAGAGCGAATACAGAAAGATTGCCTCAATTCTAATTATTCACTATAAATCGGAACATAATGTTGTGTTTGCTTTTAACTACGGATAACATGTTGCGGGAATATGGACACGGCCATGTACACATAGCCCGTCATACCTTGGGAATTAGGTTTGCCCGAAGTATCACTGCCTTGTACTTTTTATGACTTTTTTAGGCAAGCAAAAGTTAGTGCGACAATCACCCAAAAGGTACTTGTCTTGGTCTAAAAGTAAATAAAAAAAATATCAGCAGTAAAATATATTAAAGAAAGAAACGGGGTATAAGCAGTACACCAGCATTGTTCAGAGGAGAAGAAAACGACACGTACAAAAACGTCCTAGCCTACAAACAATCTAATAGGTGGTTTATCCAATCAACAAAGGAGTAGTCAAAATGATTGAACTTTGAATGAATCCATACCCACGAGTGAATTTTAATGGTCTCCCCAACCTTGTCAAAAATAGGTGCATTGTTCATAAAAATAACATTGTTTCTAGTCTTCTAGATCATCTACAACACAAAAAACTAAACACACTCCCACATTTCCTTCTTTTTTGACCTTGGAAGGGGTTGAGAGTTCTGCTAAAAGTGCTCCCTCAAATTCTTTGGGAGTGCAGCCCTTAAGCCAAATTATTTGTAAATTCTCATCCAGATTTTGTATGCCACATAGCATTCATAGAAACCATTCGTACATGTCTCTTGCAAAGCATTGCAGAGAACACGATTAGAGTGATTGTCAAATCTAGATCCTCTTTTACAAAGGTTCGAGATGGTAGAGATTTTATTTATGCTCACTTTCCACAGGAAGGGGGCAGTCTTTCGGGGGACATTCTCATCCCAAAGCTTCACGTAGAAAGGGTCTGCAATGGTGGATGGGTTTGTTTCTCTGCTAAGGAATTCATACTCAGATATGATAGTATAAATACCCGAGCTATCCCGATTTCATTCCCATTTGTCCTCAATATTCTGTCGTGGCTGGAAATTAGAGATCACACTTATAAGCTCGTACAGCTTCCTTTGTTCCCACTCGAACAATTGCCGTCTCCAATGCCAAGACCACACCATCTCCCATCTAACTAAGTCCATTTCTCATATGTTGATGAGTTCTTGTCTATTGCAATAAAGTACAATCTCTTGAAGTGCTCGCAATAAGGTGTGTTTCCTCTCCATTGATCATTCCAGAAGCTTGTACTTGTTCCGTCACCCATGATCCTCACAAGTCAAGATTTAAGCCAATCAAGGTGCCCCCTCACCATGGAGTTATTGAAGGCCTCCTTCCACCATGTAAAGGTTGATCTAAGAAGTGTTTCCCTTTCTTTGCCAAGAAAATCCAAGTTCTGGTTACCGTTTTTAGAGATAAGAACATGTTTCCATAAAGCGCCAATTACATTTTTTTAGTAACACCAAGTTTCGCCTCTCAAGATCTCGAACATTTAAACCACTGAATAATTTTCTCTTACATGCACAATCCCACTTAACCCATGAAATTTTACCTTGATTCTCATTCCCACCCCATAAGAATCACCACTGAAGGGAAATTATAGATTTCAGCACAAGCTTAGGAGCTTTGAAAAATGATAGATAATAAAAAGAAAGTCCAAAATAACATAATTCAATAGCGTGATCTTTCCTCCAAAAAAAATATGCAATCCAGAGAGTTCCAGCATCTTACGCTTCATGAGATTCGTCACTGCTCTCCAACTTAACACTCTCTTGGGATTGGCACCAATCGAAAGTCCAAGATAATTAAAAGGCATACTCACCACTTTGCAGCTAAGATACTCTGAAAATTGCACAATCAAATGATCAGGCACATTTACACCAAACAAACTACTTTTTAAAAAAGTTAACTTTTAATCCAGAAACAAAGCTCAAAGTTTTTAAGGATATATTTCATGTCTGCACATTTTGGAACTCGCAATCACAAAATAGGATGTTTTCGTCTACGTATGTATATGGCTTACTTCGACGTTGTTTCTTCCAACCTTTACACATTTGAGCAAACTTTCTTGTTTTGTCAACTTAACGAGACAACTCAGTCCTTCGGCCGCAATCAAAAAAAGAAGAAGGGAGAGTGGGTTGCCTTGGTGCAAACCCCGAGAAACATGCAACTGCTATGTGGGGCTGTCGTTCACAAGAAATGAGATAGAAGTCGACTTAATGCATTCTATAATCCAACTCCTCCAAGTGGAACATAATTCCATAAGCTTCATCATGTGTTTGATGTACTCCCAGTTGACACTATCAAACGCCTTTTCGAAATCTGCCTTGAGGATCAAACACTTGGAGATTCTATTTCTATTATCATCAATTGTTTCATTAACAATTAGGATACTATCCAAAATCTGCCTTCGGCAACGAAAGCATATTGCTCGACAGAGATAATGTGATCCATCACATTACGCAGCCGGTTCACGGTTAACTTGGCCAATATTTTGCACATACTCCTCATAAGAGAAATAGGTATATATTCTACAATACTTTGCGGGTTGTACTTCTTAGGAACAAGAACAATGAATGACTGGTCAATGACAAATTTAAGGATGTCGGGTTTCAAGATCTCCCAAAACTTTTTAATAAAAGTGAAATTATTAAAGATTTTAACAAATTTAAGGATGTCGGGTTTCAAGATCTCCCAAAACAATGAATGACTGGTCAATGACAAATTTAAGGATGTACTTCTTGGGACCCAGACTTTTGAGTCGTTGCAATTCGCGCCTTTAACCTCTTCTTCTAAGAAAAGAGCGACCAACATGGAATTATCATCACATGTAACTTGGCGGAAATTCAGCGAGTGAAGTTGTGGCATGCACCATTCTTCTTCATTAAAGACTTCTTCGAAATGATATTTGATCTCATTTTTCACTTCGTGTGGCTCCTCCACCCATCTGTTCCTCGCCCATATGCCTTGAATCTCACTAGAATGCCTTCTAGAGATAACACATTAATGAAAGTAGATAGTATTTGTGTCACTTTCTTTTAGCCATTTAGTTTTTTATTTTTGTGCAACAAGGCTTGCAGAAGGTGGAATTTTCCAAAAGCATGGTGAAAATGTTAAGCATGAATGTTCAGAGCTCCTTATGCCAGCTTCATCAAAAGAAGAAAAAAATGTTCAACCATGGTTCATGTCAGATAATGGAGATGGCGAGAGAATTATTACAAAGGATGACCAAATTGAATTATCAAAGAACTACCACTTGGAGCTTGAAAATGGAAGGAAGAACCCGAAAATCAAGTGAAAATGCAAAAAATATGTAGCAAAACCTAGCAAAAAACGTCGTTACAAATGAGATCAGTAAAAAAGAATTGAGCTTTATTGTTGGTGTGGAATCTTGAAATGAGGGTAGCTCGGTGCAAGCGAGTAGGAAGGAGCGGTCCGAAAATTGCCCAAAAAGTATGCCGCTTGGAGAGATAGATGCAGATCAAAGGGTTGAGCAGGAAAAAGATATTCCCTAAACCTCTACCTCTGTGGATGATAGTATGTTAGCTAATTGCAACAAGGCTATATGTCGAAAAGAGTTTCTATGGGAAGCTCAAGAGATTTGGAGCTTTGGAATGAATATTGGGGTGTTTGGAAAGGGAAATGATCATGAGATCATTATTAAGCTGGTCAAAATGGAGAAACGCGATTACCTTGTTTCCAATGCAGGAGGAGGGCCTATTAACACATGATCTTGATGTCTTTTAATATACGTTAGTGGGGGAGAGGGGTAGGGGGAAGGTAAAAAGGACATAAATAAAGAATCTAGATATAAATTTTGCGGCTGGTTTGCTTTGTCTTCAAGAGACAAAATTAGAATTTGTGGATGCTAAGTTATGTAAATCAATTAGTGGGTTCATAAGGCTGCTTCAGGCACATTAGGTGGCATTCTAACTATTTGGAAGAAGGATTCATTCTTTATGGAGAATAGATTTGAAAGAGACGTGTTCCTCATTGTCGAAGGAATTGCAAATATTTGCTCGCCTGATCCTCTTAGAGAGAAGAGGAAATTGTGGGCAGATTTTTCATCTATTAAACAACAATCCCAAGTGGGGTGAATGGTGTTTTTTCTGGAAATTTCAATTTAGTGTGCTCTAATGACGAAATGAGAGGTGTTCGTTATCAAGGTTCTTTGAGAGACATGCTAGAATTTAATGAGTTTATTTTTTATGTTGTAGGGAATGATCTTTCGGTCGTGGGCAAAAAAAAATTGCGACTTGCCCCCTAAAGAATCTTTTTCACCACAATACCCCATAACTTTTGTCAGCTTGTGCAATCACCCCACAAATGTATTTCACCCTTTTTTGGCTGGAATAATTCTAGTTTGGGGTGTTTTTTCACAAATTTATTGCAACCAACTGACAAAATGCATCTAGTACAATATGTATAGTTTTATACTTAAGTGTTTAGCTACTATATAACCTTAACAATTGTATAACATTTAAGCTCAGTATGCTCGATGGTCACACAGTCCATTTGCATATATGAAAGTGGTGAATATTTTTATATGATCAAACTAAACTAGGTCCAGCCCTCATATGCAAGTGGAACATGATGCAGTAATATGGGTGGGTCCCTCATGCGGGCTAAACCTGACTTGAATAGCATTTGAATTTGAAACTAAGAGGGAGAAGTTTTTCCTCTTGTAGAAAAAAATTTCTCGGCTCCCACACAACTTCCATTCCTTAATGGATGCAGAAAATAATGGAAATTTTGAACAACAAAATGAAGGTAAAATGAAAAGTCATTTGAGGCCATTTTTCACCACCAAAATTCACATTTTTTGGATTTTTGGATTGTGAGCTAGGAGAAGAGGAACAAGTGCAAGGTATTGCGTCAAATTTAGAGAAAACTATTTAAGAAGAGAAGGAAGATGCGGTAGTAAATGAGTCTCATCAAAAGATTATAGGATGAGAAAGTTGGTGATGAACAGAATGAGGAGGGGGAATAAAAAAGATGAGGAGAAGGATAAAGAGGCATAAGAGGAATTTGGTTCTTTAGAGGATGACGAGGAGGCTAGAGATGGTATTGATGTTGAAGCCCGTACAATTCCTTCAGAGGAAGGAAATTCTAATAGGTCTGCAGATTTGGGGTCTTAAGATGGTGTTGACTTCACATCTGAAGAAATACATGAGGTAAACTCTGCAATTGCGGTTGATTTGGGTTCTCATTCTTTCAATGCTTACTTTTACTCTGAGGAGCTATATAATAACTATAAAACCTTTGAGAAACGAAAGATCTTTAGTGAGAAAATAATGGTTGTAAATAACTTTAAGAAACATAATATGTTTGAGTTCTTTGAGAGTATGAAAATGTTAGATTCCTTAAAGCTTATTAGTCTATATGTCCATGCGGTAGTGAAAACGTTGTACTACAATCTGACAGAATTTTTCAATGATCTCATATGGTAGGGCATTTGTTAGGACTAAGATCTAACGTTGTGAACTTGCTAACATCAACAAGGCATGGGGTATGCCAAATGTCCAAGAACTTGATGACAAAATCGATGTTGTAATGAAGGAAATAACTAGTGGTTTGAGGCCTCGACGGTGCTTTGATAGTCCAAATTGGCGCAAGGTTCCTTCAGCAGCAGGTTGATTGGTTTGACCAACAGATTGTAGAGACGAATAATGGAGATTTTTGCCAACAAGAAAGAGTTAAAAAAGGTTGATTCCCTATACAAGTTGGTGTCACTTTCCTCACAAAAAGAGGGGAGAGTAAAGTGCTAATTTTATTTTATTTTTCTTCATGTTATTTCTATTTTCGCAAGTTTGAATAGTATTTTAAGTCTTCTTGTATGTTTTGATTCAGTGAGTGTGTTCCTTGTTAGTTTAAGCATGTGATTGTGATGCTTAACTCCTTGCATATTTGTTTCAGTTTCTTAGGTTATGGGTTTAATCATGTTTTATTAATGGGGGTAGCTATAGATACTATTATTGTGATGCTATAATTGTGTTGAACTAAAATTGTATGGGCAAGTTGGCTTGTGAAGAAAGGCAAAAAGAAGGAGATTGTAAGTGCAAGTGTTGCTGCTAAGTGTTGAGACAACACTATGAATTGAAGTGTTGGATGAACATTGCGGTGCAACACTATACTACTGCAGTTTGAAACTCATTGTTTATTTTAAATTTTGCCTTTAGTCACCTACTAACTCAGGTCCACGATATTAGTTTATATTTGATTGTGCTCCAGGTTTACAAGACTTCAAGATGGATCAATTTATTTTAAAAGAAAGTTACCATTCAAGAAAATTTTCTAAATTGAAGAACTTTTCATAAATGAAAAAGGTGTTGTTCGTTTTCTATTGGAAATAATTCAGGTGTGTTAATTAAATGAAGAAATCTTAAATACAAAAGAAAATAAGAGATACAAAATGGAAGGTTGAAGCTATCTACCTTATGCATGAAATCTTGGACGAGAAGCTATACAACAATATACATATGTGTGTGTGTGCGCGCGCGCGCGCGATTATGCATTAATATCAAACACGAGACTTGAGCAACATGGTTGAGAGATTATTATTGCTTGATCGTTTGAGCTTTCCTTTACTTAAATTTGTCTAGTTAGTCGTCTCAAAGAGAGTTAGAGTTAAGTAGCTAGAATGAAAGAGAATGGTTCTATTTACCTTTTTAGCTATTTGCGACTAGAGTTGTTCTTAGAATAGGTCAAGTGATAAGTTTTGTTAATTCATTATTCAGTAAATCCTTTGTCATGAGACTTGTTAGATTATATTTCTATAATATCTGCTATTAAAATTTTACCTATTTGTTCTTTAAATTTAATTGCATTACAGTTTGTTTTCAATAGTCGTTAAAACAACACTAGTGTCTCTAATTAAGTGTTGAAGTTTGGTTTTTGGTACTAACTCTCAATCTAAAAGTTTCACTTTGTGTGTCCACGAGGATGATTTTCCAATTTGTTTGTTTAACCAAAAGCTATTCCAGTTTATATTGGTGTGACATAATATGTCATGTCAAGAAGAAGCCACAATGGCGCGAAACTGACCGATAAGTGTCGAAAGACTTAAAGGTAAAGTTACCTTAGCCGTATTTGGTTCACCGTTATATCTTTATAGCGAATTATACATTGAGTAATATGTCATTGGAAAGCCACATGAGTCTAGGTTACAACGCAATATCGAATTGTGCAAATTCGATACTAACCTGCGCAGTTCTACTATTTTGAGCATAACTTTCTCTATGGATCTCCGAATTGCATTCTGCTTGTTGCGTTGCAACCTAGACTCATATGGCTTTCCAATGACATATTACTCAATGTCTAATTTGCTATAAAGATATAATGGTGAACCAAATACGGCTAAGGTAACTTTACCTTTAAGCCTTTTCGGCACTAATCGGTCAGTTTCGCGCCATCATGGCTTCTTCTTGACATGACACATTATGTCACACCATTTAGTACCCCAGTTTGGAGTGTGAATTTGGAACATAAGCACACTTAAAACAATAATGAGGGATTTTGGAACATAAGCATACTTCAAACATAAGCATACTGCAAGCAAGTTGATAAGACATCCCACAATAGACGGATTCATTGATGTGTTAGAATTAGCTTTGCCCTTTACACGCCTGCACTCCAAGCATCATGACACGAGGGATCGGGTGTTATTGATCTCGGGCTGAACTTGGGATCGTGCCAAGCTGCCTACATATTCCATTAAGGGAATCAAGTCGAACGTAGTTGATATATTTCTAAGTATCCATGATAGGTCGAATCTGTGTTGTTCAATACATGATAGGTCAAATATGCATGGTTCAATCCATGATAGGTCAAATCTGGTGGCTCCGATACCGAGAGCGTCGAATTGGTCTCTATCGAATTTGGATGCTCCGATATTGGGTATCTCAAATCGGCTTATATCGAATCTTCGATATAGAAATGGTTGAACTTGATGTGTATTGAATTGGGATGATCGATCGAATCAGGTGTATCGAATTCGGGTCCTTCGATCGAATGATGAGTATCAAATCACTGAATTCGATCGACTTGTAAGTGTGTCTAGTGTCGAATCAATCAATCCATGTCGGGGGACGAGGTATTATAGACCACGGCATGCGGGGCTCGCCCCAACATCGAATTAGGCAGATTGAATAGGTATGGTTCGATCTTCAGGCATAGATCGAATCGGTACTGTTCGATATAGAACTTATTGGACCTTATCTGCATGGGCTGGCCCTGAACACTATTCTGGGCCTTATTTACTGCCCCCAATTGGGATCCATGATTCGAAAGCATGGATACAAATTTTTGTCGTGTTTTATTTGGCCAAACCATTAAAGATCAGATTCCAAGTCATTCGTTCTCAGACTATTTGATAGTCATGTCATGTTCGAGGCAGAAAAAATTCGATCTTGCCATTTTGTCAATTTCATGTGGCATCGTACTGCAGGGTTGGTTAGGCATCTGCTGCTGATTTAGCACAATATCCCCCTCATTATTGAGAAATTATTGCATTTATCTTAATTTTGGCTACGCATCTTTGTGGTACCTCTTGATGTGCCCTCGCCGTTTGTAGCAGAGCGTCTTTTATTTACGTTAGCATGTGAAGTGTTCATCCTTATTCTTCATCTCGTGGGATTTCAGTTAGCCCTTGTGTTGTTTTGACTAAGTGTCCATCTCTTTGGAGCCCTAAAACTTTTGCATTGAGTTGAATTTCTGCATACCAGTAGCTGTTTTAGCATCCTCATTCGTGCAATAGATACATGTGTAGTGCGTTGGTAGCCCTTTGTTCGCCTCTTGAATGATATGTGAAACCTCAATTTGCCTTTGTACATGTCAAGTATTATTGTTTCTCGACAATGGAGTAAATGTATTATAGTCTTTTCTGGCGAATTGGTCGATCAGAAGTTTATCTGCTTTAGTTTATTTATATAAGCATAGTCTACTCGATTCTTGTCCTCGTTCTAATGCATCTTGTCTTTCCTTATAACGGATTCTTTAGCCTTCGGTAGGACGACTCTCATTTCTATGAAGATCGTGGTTGAGTTGCAAATTATTGCAGCGCAACTGGTTACACTCCTGTCTTCGGGGATTCGGCAATAGTTGAGACTGTGAAATGATTCTACAAGTTCTTTTTCTTGAGATAGAAGATCGTTGTGTCCTCATTGACTTTGTAAGACCCATTGGAATGATTAGCCACAAGTTGTTAATTTGTAAAGACCCCCAGGTGTTCTACTCGTAATGAGCTTGCCATTTAGGTTATGGCGAGAATAGCTTTGTATTATGCATCGTTGTTGGTCATAATAAAGCTCGACCCCGCTAGCCAGTTGTTGTATGATCCTATGGAGTTTTTAACCCTCCAACTTTGATGTTTTCTCTGTTTCGACAATGTTGTTGATAACAAGGTGACAAGCATAATGAAGTATGACTTGGGAGTCCTTAGCCTTGCTGTTGTGCACTGATTTTGCAGTTATGTTTGGTTTAGATCTTTATCTATAGTCATGAGATTTTATGGCATGCACTGCCTTTGTTGAGGACAAATGTGGTGACAATCAAAGAGACGAGGCTGCACCATGCCGCTTAGAGCAGATTGCTTCTGAATTAATCGACCAATACGGGGAAGACGTGAATCTCGAGGCTCGAGCGTAAATATTTGTATTCTATTTTTTTGTCTATTTGGACATTGTGTCGTCTTTGTTCGGATACTCTGTTGCATTCATATTTAACGACTGCTCGCATTTTGTTTATGGCACTTTGTGCTTTTACATGTTATTACTCGTCAACGTTGACGGTTAATTTGGCACATGGGTATTCATACCTCCTGAGGTAATGATACCTTTTATAGTAGTCTAAATATGTACTTATTTTGGCAGGTTTATACCGTACCATGTTGGATTGATGCCCGTGGTGGTGCTTTGGACACGTTTCCTCCATAGCATGATAGATGGACATTTGTCGTGTTGTTTTGGGTAGATTTGCATCGTACCACGCTGGATAGACGTCACTAATTTGATATGTGTAGTCTGTTACAATATCCAGCCTTTCAGGAATATGGATATGTTGTTTGCATCATGCTTTTGCCTGCAGATGTGCATCATTTAAGATTTCTTGTTTGTATCTGACCACATTGGGCCGATGTCCATTTCTGATATATTATTTTTTATCTGACCTCTTCGGGCCAATATTTCATATTTTACCTAACCGCCTCCTACCAATATCTCATTTTTCATCTGACCGCTCTGGGCCAATATTTCATTCATCATTCATTTCGTTCATCATTTCATCATTTATCATCATCAGAATGAGTGGGCAGCAGGCCTTGAGAGCTGAATTCCAGGATAGTGATCCCAATGCTCTGAGAGCTGCACTGGCGGAGAAAGAGAAGGCTATGCAGAAAGTGAGGGATTACGCCACTCGAGCCGCCAATGACATGAAAGCAGTGAAGCGTGCAGGGGAGGTCGTTGAGTGGCTCCAATTGCAAGTCACCAATCTTTTGTCCAGTAAGAGTGTGATGGATAAACGAGTTGTTGAACCCGAGAAAGACCTGGAGGCCGAGAAAGAGAAAAATGAGTGGGCCGAGGAGATTGGATAAGCTCGCGGCCTCGGGGAGGTAAAGGAATTTTACACAACTTTAATTTGGTATTCTCCTACTCTTCCTTGTTAATTAGCAGGTACATTCGGCGCAACAACGGGTGGAGATTGCCGAGGAGTTTCTCCGGAGCAATACCTTTCGAAAGATTAGTGCTCGGAGGGGTGCCCGGAAAGCCCAGAGGGCGCAGGTGCTCATTGTGTAATAGTTTTATAGCACAAATTATTTTCGTGGGCATTTCAACCCTAATTGGCTGGATCTCTCGTTGAGTCCTAATAGAGAAATTTTGTCGCCCGCCGTGAACGATCAGGCAGCTTCTCCGGATGAATTTTCCATGCTGCTCGAGAATAACAGCTTCATTTTTAGGGAATCTTTTCACCTCCCCCTATGCCCTATGTTTATCTTTCCTCAGAGGATGAGGACGACGCTGAACCCTAAAGGCTTCAGTTTTACTTTCTGTTTTTATGAACAATTTTTAATCTACTTTGGCATTGCGTCGCCCGTTTATGTTTGAATAATTTGACTAAACACCTCAATGTCGCATGTTATTTGTCGAATATACGATGGTTTGTTTGCTTGTTTGACTCGTATCCATTGCCTTTTCTTTCAAATGTTGTTGTTGCTTTTTACTTTATTTTGACAATTTGAATGTCGATCCACATTTGTGTAAGTTTTCACTTTAGTCACTCGCTTTGGGTGGCCTCTATGTCTCTGCAACTTATGTATGAATAATACTTGTCATTGCAGACATAGTGTTCATCCCTTTTTTTCATTTTTCGGGACTTGCGGTTACCACTTGCCACTTTGGACAAGTGTGCGTCACTTTTTTTCATTTTTCGGGAATTGCGGTTATCACTTACCACTTGGACAGAGTGTCCATCCCTTTTTTCATTTTTCGGGAATTGCGGTTATCACTTGCCACTTTGGACTGTGTCCGTCCCTTTTTTTTCATTTTTCGAGAATCGCGGTTATCACTTGCCACTTTGGGCATAGTGTCCGTCCCTTTTTTATTTTTTGGGAATTACGGTTATCACTTGCCACTTTGGACATAGTGTCCGTCCCTCTCGAGACCACCTCCGAGATATTGGAATTGCAGCGTCTGATGCTATGGTGTTTAAACAGACATTTAATGATCAGAACCTGATCTCTCCCAGCAGGTATCAACTCGACGGACCTCTAAGCGGTACATAGGAAGGAAATGAAGTTCCATTGCCTAAAGGTTGGGCGCAAGCAGATGAGTTGGTGCTTACAGAGGATCAGATTCAAGGAAATTGTGCCAATTTTGCCCGTTCAGTGGGTCTTGTCTTTCGTTCTGAGTCCCCCCAGTCGTCCGTTGAGTAGCGATATTGGGATATACCATTTTGATGATATTAGGCCTTTTGTTTACTAAATAATTTTTTGCATGTCACTTTTGTAACGGTTCTCTTAGGAAACCGATTTTGTGGCTTGATGTCATAGTCTTTTGATCTGTACTCTACTGTCTAGTTTATCGTATTAATGACTGATTTTAATCCTTTGCTTGATCGCATCTTGTCTATCGTTAATTGCATATCTACTTAATGCACTGCATTCTGTTATTGAACTTTGTGTTCGACCTCTTTTGGGCGACGCGTACATCCGTCATGACGTTTTTGCCAAGCAAAAGGGGTGAATTTTCGCGTTCGACTGCTTTTGGGCCAAACGTACCTCCGTCATGACATTTTTGCCGTGCATGAGGAGTGATTCTTTGCGTTCGACCATTTTTGGCCAAACGTACCTCTGTCATGACGCTTTTGTCGTGCATGAGGGGTGAATTTTTGCGTTCGACCACTTTTTGGCCAAACGTACCTCCGTCATAATGATTATGTTGTGCATGAGGGGTGAATTTTTGCGTTCGATCGCTTTTGGGCCAAGCGTACCTCCGTCATAACGCTTTTGCCGTGCATGTGGGGTGAATTTTTGCATTTGACCACTTTTGGGCCAAACGTATCTCCATCATGACGCTTTTTTCGTGCATGAAGGGTGAATTTTTTGCGTTCGACGGCTTTTGGGCCAAACGTACCTCTGTCGTATCTCTTCTGTTGTGCATGAAGGGTGATTTTTTGCATTCGACCGCTTTTGGGCCAAACGTACCTCCGTCATGACGCTTTTGCCGTGCATGAGAGGTGAAACTTTTGCATTCGACAACTTTTGGACCAAACGTACCTCCGTCATGACGCTTTTGCTGTGCATGAGGAGAAATTTTTGCGTTCGACCGTTTTTGGGCCAAACGTACCTCCGTCATGACGCTTTTGATGTGTATGAGGGGTGAAACTTTTGCGTTCGACCACTTTAGGCCAAACGTACCTCCGTCATGACGCTTTTGTCATGCATGAGGGGTAAACTCCTGTTGCTGACCCCTTTGATTCCTCATTTGGGTTTCTAGCATCATTTATTAGCCCTTGATCGCAATTGCTTCTACTCCTATGCATAATAGCGTCTAAGATGATGTACATTCCAAGGATGCTTTAGCTTTATACCGGGTAAAATTCTTCAATACCACCTACAGGTAAGATTCTTCGATACCACATAAGGGTAGTATTACATAAGGGTAATATTCTTTGATACCACCTACGGGTAAGATTCTTCGATACCACATAACGGTAAGATTCTTTGATACCACCTATGGGTAAGATAGATTATGCACTATTCGAATTGCAGTTATTCGTCCCTGTAGAGGAAGCTCCTCTCAGTCGTTGCATGTAAATAAGATAAGGCATTTTTTTATTTTTTTTGGAAATCTGTTAGTATTTTAAACAAAAAGGTAAATGATTAACGTATAGGATTGGGGTTGAAAAATCTCTAATCCTCCTTTCGATGATGTAGGTTTCCTTGGTTGTATCGTGAATTTGATTATTGCTCTTAGCACCACTCCTTATTTGCATGGGACCGAATTCTATATTGTCAACTCCGTAGTAGTTTCCTCACCTTGATATAGCTACCGGAACTCTTCATGGTTCTTTCCCCGTAGGGCCATTCCCTTTCTTTGCCATTTTACCTAAACAGACTCTTAAGTGTAAGTGAAATGGTGTTCCCACAGACGTCGCCAATATTTTGGTCTTATTTCGTCTAGGTTACAATACACCGAGAAATTGATACAATGAGGCATGACTTAACCAAAATAATGCTATTCTATTACAATGAACGGACTGGCTTGGTCCGGAACACCTATTACATTTAAAATGTATAAGATAACGGGAAAAATCACTAAATGGCCAAGTTGAGGAAACAGTCGAACGGGATAGATTCGATGCTCTTTGATGGTCAAATTGGGGGCGTTAGATACTTATAAGTTCGGACTGAACTTGGGATCGTGTCAAGCTGCCTACGTATCCCATTGAGGGAATCAAGCCGAACGTAGTTTATTTATCTCTTTTGAGTAACCTTTATTGGGTCGGCCCCTAGTAGGGGCTGCTTGGTTCACTTGGTTCTACATTGCGCGACTCCATGGTTTTGATCATATCTCCTTAATGGTTGGTCGGAACTTCTATCCGCTTCTTCATTCGGGACCCTGACTCATGTAGCTTTTAGGATATGTGTGGCTTCGATCTAATTGAGTATCGAACTGACTTGATTCGATCGATGATAGATCAAATCATGCATATTCGAGACTGCATTAGATCGAAGCCACACATGTCCTGAAAGCTACATGAGTCAGGGTCCCGAATCAAGAAGCGGATCGAAGTTCTGACCAACCATTAAGGAGATATAATCAAAACCGTGGAGTCGCGCAATGCAGAACCAAGTTAACCAAGCAGCCCTACTAGGGGTCGACCCAATAAAGGTTACTCAAAAGAGATAAATGAACTACGTTCGGCTTGATTCCCTCAATGGGATACGTAGGTAGCTTGGCATGATTCCAAGTTTAGTCTGAAATCATAAGTATCTAACGCCCCCAATTCGACCATCAAAGAGCATCGAATCTGTCCCGTTCGACTGTTCCCTGAACTTGGGCATTTAGGGATTTTTCTCGTTTTCTTATACCTTTTATATGTAATAGGTGTTCCGGACCAAGCTAGTCCGTTCATTGTAATAGAATAGCATTATTTTGGTTAAGTCGGGCCTCATTGTATCGATTTCTCGGTGTATTGTAACCTAGACGAAATAAGACCAAAATATATATTTTTTCATAAGGAAAGGGTGAAGGATCTTTGTTTATGTCAACTAGCTGATTGTCTGGTTATTTTTAGCATTATGTTTATGAACTTATAACATATAGTAGTGGAAGAATTTTGTTGGGTACTACCTGTCATTGCTCATCTATCTGCTGCTCCATCGGTTGTATCGAAATCCATCGATGAATTCCAGGTAGAGTTCTTGTTTTTACTAATGACCACGTCGCCAGAAATTCTGATTTTTGTATTGTTCTATTGTTCAACCTGACTAGGCTGTTGGACTTTTCTGCATGTTTGACATTCTAAATTTTGTTTTTTGTTGTTTCTGGTTTTTAAATTAGCCGGTTTATTGCTCCTTTTTGGTAATAAATGTCCCTGAAAAGATTATACTAATTAGAATACTATTGTGTACAAGCTCATAGTTATAATTTTTTTCTAGTGAACATTCCAGGAAATTAATGTAGAACATACTCACAAATCGATGATATGGTTCACGAGCTAGGACATCTCAAAAGATCCTTAATTCATAAAGGAAAACTTAAGAAAATAAACCTTAGGTTTTTTTAATTGATAAAATGAAAGTATATGCAACTCCTGAACCGTTGCATATGTAACTTGTGAAAATTAATCGAAAATAGAGAGCGTGTACTAATAAATATGTATGGTTTAATTTGAAAAGAAAGAGAGAATGAACAAAACATGTCGAGCACAAGAGGTACTCGGGTGCTTCCTCACCAACAATCACTTGGTGAACTAAGCCAATCAACAAAAGGAAAACTTTGAAACTAGACTTGAACCACAACCAAACCCTGATTCTAATCATCTTAAAAACTTTTATAATCTCCATTTTTGCCCCATTAATTAAAAACTACTTTGTTTTTCTGATTCCACTTAAGTCATGTGTTTGTGAAACTACAGATCGTGGCATATATCTTTATCATCACTTTTTGAAACACATAATTAATACCGAACTATTTTGTGTTGTCGTCCTTAATTAGATATCAAAAGCAACTAATAGATAAATCTTTCCATGGGTCTGATCAACCAGATGGTACGTTAGTTATTATAAGTTCATGTTTAAGAAAGAATAATCCTTAAACCAGATAATTTTCTTAAATTGGCGGGTTTATGTGGACCTTCGTATGTTTGCTTTGGGGTTAACACTTTGTAGATTCATTTGACGACAAGTTTAGGACCGCGTAAATAAATGTACATATTTAGCTAGAAAGATGCACAATAAGAATGCTTGTCAGTAATTTACCGTCAATAAGCATAATGTGTCCCGTTTTTCCTTTTGGTACTCTCAAACTTATGAAGTATAGCTAGCGTTTTTCTTAGCTATTTAAACCATGGGTCTAATTATCTCATATCACAAAACATCAGAATATAATTGTTTTTAACTCATTGATAACAAAATTTAAGACATTTTTTAAGCTAAACTTTTTTTTTAACTCATTTTTTAAGCTAATTGGAGCACTTATTTTCATGATTTGGCCAAACTATTTTTGAAAAGCTCTCCAAAGTTAAGTTTATTATACTAGAATTCATACACAAACCCCAAAATTAAAAGCAAACCCATGATTGAAACCTACGGTCCATTCCCAAATCGTCTAATTCGAAATGGTGCATGTAACATTTCGTGTGACACAGTTGAATCTATCCCATATAGATAAAATGTAACTAAATTAAGAAACTGGGCGTTAGGACGTTAGAAATCAAACAGTTACATTTTTTACCTTACAATCACACCATGTACGTTGTAAAGTTTAGGGCATATGTTAACACATAGGGACTAGTGCATAAGATTAGAGATGTGGCTCAAGGCATTATTTCTCAATCAGGTGTCTCTTGTCACTCTTATATATACCATATAAGCCAAAGCAGATTTAAGTTCATATTTTCATATGATCCTATTTGCAAACAAGAGCTTTCTACCCTCAAATAGAGGAGAATTAATCACTGTTTTTTTGTCCTCCTTCAACTAAAGCAGTCTCCTGATCCATTTTATCTTCACCAAAAAACAAATCCCTTTTGGATTACATTTACAAAAAAAAAAGAGGAAAGAAACCCCAAATAAGACACATCAAATCCATCTTTTCTTTATATAATTTAGATCAATGTCAAATATTACAGGTGATGGTGGCAGCTTCTCTTCTGATGAAGTCCAACAACAGCAAGAAAAACAAAATCAATTAATCCCTTTGAACCCGGCCTCGACTAATAACAATGGCTCCAGCTCTCAGCAGCCTCCTACTAAGAAGAAAAGAAACTTACCAGGAACTCCAGGCAATTTTTACAACTTATCAATATAATTTCAAGTTCCCAAGATTTTCATCACTAATATTCCTTCAAGCTACCTTCACTTTAGATCGAAATTTTAATCGAATTACGTTTTACTTGTTAGAACTTAGATTCACAAATTAAGTCTTGTTCTACATTAGTAATGTTTTTTGTTCTAGAAGTCACAGCTGCTATTTACTTACACTAGCTAGTATGAATTAGTAAAATGGGATGTTGTTAGTAATTAAAAGGGTCCAATAATTGCATTCAAGATTGCTATCTCTACATGTCCTTGATTGATTGCACCTTTTCATTTAACTTTTTAATCTTTTTCCACTCTTGTTGTCACATCTAGTTTCCAATTTGTAACATGCATATTAAATATAATTAGTATAATCTACACTTTTCCATGAGAGGAAATTAGTATGACTTTTTTGTTGAATAATTATCCATTTCTTTATTTTCTTTTTTTGTTTGTGCGTGAAGATCCTACAGCAGAAGTTGTTGCTCTATCACCAACAACCCTTATGGCAACAAACAGATTTGTGTGTGAAATTTGCAACAAGGGATTTCAGAGAGATCAAAATCTACAGTTACACAGAAGGGGTCATAATCTTCCTTGGAAGCTTAGGCAAAGAACAACCACGGAAGTGAAAAAGCGCGTTTACATTTGCCCCGAACCATCATGCGTGCACCATAATGCGGCTCGTGCTCTAGGCGATCTCACAGGAATCAAGAAGCATTATAGCAGAAAACATGGCGAGAAGAAATGGAAATGTGATAAATGTTCCAAGAAGTATGCAGTTCAGTCTGACTGGAAAGCTCATCAAAAGACTTGTGGCACAAGGGAATATAAATGTGATTGTGGAACTATTTTCTCGAGGTATATATATGTACAGTTGTACATTTTTCTGCCTAGGTACTTTTCATTTAATTCCTTTGAGTACTATAATAGGAAGAAAAAAAAAACACTTATCAGTTATGTATTATGGTTAATACGGGAATGACTTATAAAACCTTAATTAACGGAAACAAAACAAAATGATCTTCAGCTGAAATTATTGTTTATAGCTAAATTAATCGCTCTATCCCTCTCTATCTATTTCATGTATACGTATCTTTTCTTGAAAAGAATATAATTTCCCTAATTGAAGTTACTATAAAGAAAAGTATTTCTTTTTTCAAAATATTTTTCGTATAGTGTCTAATTTCGTTGCTAGTTTTGTAATTTAAGCATTAGTCTTAACACTAATTATTTTTTGTTACCATGTATCTTTATGTACGAGTGCAAAACATATAACTAGTGATAAGGATATATATAGAAAAGTATATAACTAGTGCGTGTGAATTTTACTCTCCTATAAAATGGGACATAGACGAACTTGTTTTCCTCCAAAAAAACATCCCCCAGTGTTATACGTTAATGGACATATCTCATTTGAAAAAGAGAAACTTGCCTTTTAATCGGACCAAAAACATACAGTTTACCCCTAATAAGCTTTAACGAAATACCCCTTCAAATGTAATATTCTCCATCTACTTTGAGGGAATATACTGTATAATTATAAATATGTTGAATCAAAAAAATATTTTTGACGAAAAGTTTTTTTTGATCGGATTTTTTGACGAAAAGTTGATGATCAATGAGAACTATTAGTATTTGGATAACTTAAGGGTTGAGTTTCTCATTTTTAAGCAATAAGGCCCTTGTAACCCTTATCTTATGATTTGCTAATTAATTGTATCATTTGCAGGAGAGACAGTTTCATAACTCACAGGGCGTTCTGTGATGCATTAGCTGAAGAAAATAGCAAATTACTAATGAATCAACAAGGAATGATGATGGACTCTAGTACTAGTAATAACACTATGCAGGCCCCAAATATGAACCAAATGACTGATCTAATATCAACTATGCCAAGTACCAACACAAATCCATCATCCACAGGATTTAATCATGAATTCAACAACCCTTTAAAATCACTATCCCACGAGCTGATTCCAACGCCGTTCAAGCCCATGATGAATGGTGGCGGCATGTTTTCCAGCAGTTCAGGCACACTTTTCAACAGCCCCAGAGGTGGCATACCTTCAGGGCTTCAACTCAGTTCCAACTCCAGTCCATCAGGAGGAGGCTACAGTTATATTAATAACCAAGAGACTAATATTAATAAGCACTTGGGTCAGCTGAATTCTGGATCAAGTGCTCACATGTCTGCCACTGCCCTGTTGCAAAAAGCGGCACAAATGGGCGCAACTGCAAGTAGTAACACTATGAACTCCCCCATGATGCAGAAGAACTTTGGGCATTCCTACGATAACTTCCAGCCTCAAGCTCATAACGAACAGTCGTCCCCATTTAATGGAGGATTTGCAACTCAGGTAATATAGTACTGAGTTGTTCTCTTGTCTAAAAGCTTAAATTTATTAACTGATTAGCCATTTATATTATATACTTATTCTTAACATGTCTTTTCACGTGTATGTTATAACATTTTTCATTACACTCTGACAATTTTCTTAAAACTGGGTGACTGTGGGATTCGAGCACTAGACCTTTTACGATCTAGCACGCTGATATTCTGAAAGCTTCGAAAAGATTAGGCATTATACTAGCTTTATAGGTGGTTTTAACAAGTTCCTTCTTGCAGACAACTTTTTTTTTTAATGCTTGACACATGATATTTTTTAATAACCAGTGACACTGAGATTTGAGCACTTTGCCATCTTTCCAGTTCGGCTCTAATATCGATTCTCATGTAAAAACTTAAGACGCGTAGAGAAACTAGACATTTTAATTTTTGTATATAATTCCTACAGGTTATGCAGAAGAGTCCACAGGAAGTGGTGGCGCAGCTGTTTGAAAGCAACGGAGGAGGTGGTGGATCAGCGGTGAGTGACATGATGATGTACGGTGGTATGTTGATGGGAAGCGACCAAAATGGATTCATGAAAAATGTGGTGGAAGTACAAGAGGATAGTAGTGATCATCTGCAAGGGAAGATTAATAACAATAATAATTTTGTGACGAGAAGATTGGGAGGAGGAGGAGGAAGCGATGTGATGACAACGGTTGATTTCTTAGGTGTTGGAGGATCAAGACCTGCAGCAGCAGCTCAACATATGCAAGTAATGCACGATAATCCTTTTGCTCATCACGAACAGATTTCGCCTCAAAGGGATTCTGATGTGGAAAAGCCTTTGTACAACACATTCTGATGAAGGAATCGGAATTCTCGCGCAAGTTGACCTGTTGTACGTAGCATTTAATGGTAATCCAGTGGGGATATGATATTGATGTATTTGAAAATAAACATGATTTGCTAGCTATCCTTGTCGTGGAGTTAATTTACATATTATGAAGAAATGTTTTTCAGTTTACAGTGTCTGTAAGGAGATGATATTTTAGATGAGAATATTGAAAGCTCCAAAATTTGACAATATAAATATCCGTAACGCTAAGTCATCATTTGTAAAAGGAGAAAGAATCACGAGAATCTGATATTTTTACATTAAATAAATTTATCTAAAATGCTGTACCATGAATATGCAAAAAAAGCAAGGCTGCAGACGCGTGTAGATTAAGTCTTCACATTTGCAATCATATAGCAACAATGATACAAGAACATGAGTATGTCCTTGATTTATTTTGATGATAACCTCTTCAGAGCATCTCCCAAACTAAAACCACAAACCGTTGATACATAAAACACAAGCAACATATTTGAAGTGGTGCAGAAGCCTTAAGTTGTAACCAAAAGTAGTAAGTAGATCTTACATTATCCAGTTCTACAAAACAGAATCAATGTTCTATTGTCACTATCAGATATCTTCAAGCAGTTCAGTCACAAAGTAATTGGTTTTTCATGTGGAGAAACGTGACAAAGTTAACAAGGTTTTTACAGAGTGAATTGCCTCTTAGCCAATCAAGGGCATCTCTTCTGATGTCGACAGTATGTAAAGAGTTAGATATCTACACGAATTAGTGATATAAGGCTAAACACCGTGCACAATTCAGTGTTGAAACTCCGGCATTGGCCGGCCGAGTCGCAGGTGAATGGAGACATGTGTGATGTCAGGCACTTCTTCCAAAATCTTCTCCTCGGCCACTTTTGCAGCCTCCATAGCATCCCTGGTGTTTTTCAAACATTCATAAGCGTTAAAAGTTGCGGAAACCCAACTTTATAAGGGGACCATCATAAGAAATAATTGCATTTTTCAAGTTTTGGTCCAGTTACAACTTCCCCTGAGCTAGAGATCACCCTGAAGTTTCCACAAATAGGTCCAACCTCATGGAACCTCAGTAATGTTTGCGTAAACTTCAGAGTTCGTCTTGAGGTTCTTGTAATTAGACAAAACTTCAAAGAGTGTAGATGCAATTAACCTTTCTTATTAATAACGAGCTTTACCGGATCAATGTCTCCGGGGGCATGGTGACCTCAATTTCGAGAAAGATTTGCCCTTGTAATGAATGGTGTGTAATGCGCTCAATTACCATTTGCTGAAACACAAAATTTCATGTCAATACTAACAATGCCAGGATAATAAAATGCTATTTCACCAAGATGCAGAGGTGGCTTCACATATCAGTTTCAAAGGTATTCTAGCATGCAATCCAAAGCACAGGCCACAAAGGGAAGGGTATGACTCAAGCTAGTGCTTGCAGACTTTTATTCCAACTTCATTGATTTGCAAACCTAAAAAGTATTGTTGCCGGAAAATTAAATGTTCATAATTGTACCTCAGAAGTCAGAATCACTTCAATTACCAAAAAAAAAAATCAGAATTACTTCAAGAAGGCAACAAAAGCAAGTTGAAAGGAAATGTCATACCTCAGAGAAATTAGAGGATAAAATTCTGTTAACAGCCTCTTCAACATCTGTTTGCTCCAGTACGACGGTACTGCTCTGATCTTTGGTCTTAGAGTTTGATTGGTGGTTAGTTACACTGGAAGAGAAATTTGAAGTTGATGGTTCTGTTCATAAAGAGACAATACCATATGAGCAATCATAAAACTTCACTATGTGAGTTACAAACATGAGCCTTAAAAGAACTGGTAGGAACAAATGGGTCCATAAAACTAAGACCTAACATGTTCTGTAAAAGCTTCAAAACTGTTCTTTCTCCAGAGCCCCCCAAATTAGAGGGCTTCGGTTAAAAGACATGAGAATTTCAGAGAAACAAAGGAAGTGCTGAATCTCGATAAAAAAAAAAAAAGAAGATGGCCACACACACAAATAAAATAAATAAATAAAGTTACTTGGGCAAAGATGATAAGTCAACTATCCAAACCCAGTTGATTCCCCTAATATTACAAAAAGAACATATCCCGCATTTTATTGGGTAATTATACTTGCACCATCTGAGGTTAGTCTCATTCCGTAGACATCCTTAAGTCTGAGAATTACAAAAGACACCCCTTCAAGCAGTATGAAAAGATAGAGGAACTGAACTATAGCGTTTTCCAAACTTCACGAGGTATGTTTCTGATTATTCAACCCATAGGAGAGCCTGTTTGTCATTTTATTAATATGAAGGATGTTTCTGTGATTATTTTAAAAGCATAGGAGGTTTATGCATTTACACCAAACCTTACCTGGGGTTCAATGTGCTCTTTCATTAATTGCATTACTTGTTGCCCTAACTACAATTCACATTCCAAACTTCTATTTATAAAATTAAAAGCTTATGTTGAGTAGTTACCAATGTGTATGAAGACTTCTGTTACTTCGGGATGAGACTGCTGAAGCTGACGGCGAACATTTTCCCCAATATCATGTGCAGCACTAACACTTGAAAATGGATCTACCTACATCAAGATTTCCATATAGCTACTTTACTAACGTCTAACAAAGAAAATACACCCAAAATTATCTATAATTATTACAGCTCTTCGCAAATTAAGGATATTTAGGAGATACACGAACCTCAACATCAACATCAAGATACAGTGATGACCCAGCACGCCTTCCTCTAAGGTGCTTATATCCCTGAAATTACCACATAGATATATTCTAAACATATATAACAAACTGAAAATCTTGACATACAAGATAGTGGGTAGCTATGCATGGTATTAGATAAACTAACCATTGATAAGTCATTAAGCACTATACTGGTAAAATTTCCCAAAATTAGTGGGCACATAAAGGGTGAAAAATGTAATCAGATGAATAAGGCAGACTTTATAGAGGACCTTTTAATACAGATAGCGAGATGAATATCAAGAAAATCATCACACCAGCTTAATTGGTGCAAGATCTTGGACTAACTATTATAAAAACTTGTTTTATCACAGGAAAACTTTCTTGAAGAAACAGGTACTTCAATAATTTTTAACAGACACTAGTTCACAGTTCAGTTAATATTCAATTGCCAAGCAATTTTTCGGTTTTAAGGCACCGAATCAGCTACATGAATAATTTAGACTTCCCTCGCCCTATATGATATCTACATATGGCACAGTTCAACACACCAGGTATGATATACAATATTTTTCAATAGCATTTCTTCTAGTTTAATTCATCTTACTGTGACACAATTAACTAGCACATATTAACGACCTTTTGTCAACCACCTAAGTTAATTAATCACAATACTCCTATAATTGACCATTTAAACCATGTAAGTATGAAAGTCAACCGAAACAAGGACGTTTCTTAAGTAACTTGATAACAAAAACATGAAAAATTAGTAGGTACACCATCAGTCATACAATGAAATAGATCTAAAGAATGGGTGTGAATGAAAGAAAGCAAGACTAACAACAGTGGATGAGCCAAAAGTGAAGTGCATCAACTTGCCTTGACTCCCTCAACACCCAGTATTGTGTGTCTAAAAGGTTCCAGGTGTTGTGGTGGAACAGCAGCATCCACCAATTCCAAGATACTAAATCGAACACAAGGCAACGTGGAGGAATATAATTTCAGAATGCTCTAGTGAAAACAAGTAATATCCAAATACCGGGGGCGGGGTGATGCTCGTAGGAAGTTTGTAGTGCAAATTTACACGAGAGACTGAAAGAGAATTCATTACCTAACCAGGAGTTTAGAACTTATCCAGGCTGTTTTTATCATTGTGACTTGTCCTAATACAACGAAGAGCTTCTAAAAGCAAGGCCGCATATAATAATGTACGTACCTCTGATAACCACTTTCAAGCCCGACTTTAAAAATCATTCCAGAAACTAAAAGTCCAGCAAGAGGATCAAGGAATCTAACCCCAAGAATAGATCCACCTATACCAATTTACAGTAGACATTAGTAATTCATTCTAAAGCAGCATCCAGAGATGGCAGCGCAAGCAACTGACAAAATGCATTTAAGTGTTGCTTGTACAGAGTTATTCACCAAGAACAACGAAAGAACCTACTTTGCCAAAAGGATTAATTAGGACTAGTTTAGCCAACAGCATTTCAGGTCCATAAGTTACTTAAAGCTGCCAAGACGCTTGATCTTGACAAGTGACAACTACAGCGAGATTGAAGCGACATTTATGGAAAAAAATATATCATCACCATGGCTTCTGAAACTAAAACAACCCGGCAGAACTGATGCAATGAATACATTTTTTGAATATAGAATGAAGACAAATACAACATTATCGTATTCTTCACTGAGCCTTGCATAGTGCTCGGTGTTATTTGATCAACTCATTGAAAATCACTATAGGTCAACAAGATCAGTCCTTAATATTGTAAGCTCTAAGCTGCCAAAGGTGGAAAGCATATTTTGAATTTCATATCTCGTGTCAAAGATAAAACTTATTAAGGAATAAAAATATTTACCAACCCCTACGAGAGCAACTACTGATGAAATAGCATCGGAGCGATGATGCCAAGCATTGGCTTTCATGAGTGCACTGCCTGTCTTTTCGCCCGCCCTCTTTGTTATCCAATATAGCCTGGTTAGGAAATTGTAAGGAAATCAACACAACATTAAGAGATTAAAAGATGCCAAAACCAATGGAATTTGAGCTGTGCAAATGCTGAATCTAGATGTATACAATATCAACACAAACTTTTCATTAAACATGTGAAAATCATCCTTGTCTACGAACAATGAAAGTAAATTATTACCCTATAGAAAATGTAAACCATAATATTGTTGTTAAGTATACCCTTCTTTAACACCTATAGATATTATTGTCATGTTCAATGCTAGCAGTGGGTGGTCCATGTCAATTCCATGGTTGTGTCCAAGATGCTGGTGGTTATGAGGCAAGGACTGATTGACTATCTCAGGAGCAGCCAACCATATTTCCTAAATGCAAAAGAAAACAGGGTTTTAGGAAGTAACAACAACATCACAGATTCAAAGTAACATATTGTTTCCTCCTTCATACCAGCAGAACATCCAAAGCATGCCAAGCAATTCCTCCAGCAGTTGCCAAAAGCACACCAGATATCCCGAGAGCTCCTAAAGTTTCAAATTTTCCATGTCCTGAAAGATGAAGAAGAGTAATAAGTACAATGAAGTGTAATGAGAAACAACATATGGTGGGAGAGACAGAAATGAAGTTTTGTAAAAGTTAACAGAAAAGAGACCATATGGATGTTCTTTGTCCTTTGGCACCATAGCAGCTTTAAAAGACAACAATGCCACCCCACTCAATACCTAAAACATCATCACAATCACATATTATGCATGAGTCAAAATCAAATACACATTATTGATTAATTACCACAAGAAAAAAGATAAAATTTTATAAATTACTAACCACATCGGAAATAGAATGAGCAGCATCAGCAATGATAGCGGTGCTGCCGGAGAGATAGCCCGTGACGGCTTTTCCGGCGGCGAGGCCAATATCCGCGGCCAATCCGAGCCGGAAAATCTTCTCGCTAGAAATAGAATTGTGGTGGTGAGTGTGACCCACGTGCCACCGCCTATGAATCTTGAAGTTGGGGTGATCGTTGTACAAGGTAGTGGTAGTGGTAGTGGTGGGTACACAAACGCCACAACCATTCCTCAAAATCTTGATCCCTGGTTTGCAGACTTTCTCAACATTTCTGAGCTTAATCAAAAACCCATACCCCATTTTCGATTCAACAGACCTCAGCTCAACTAATAATAAATATATTCAGTATTTCATATTTCGTTTCAACAGTGTGATTCAAAATTCGGAAATACGTGTGAGAATGTCAGAAATCTGGAAGCGTGTGTAATACACAATACAAAGCTCCCCTAACTAATAATTTATAAGCCAAAGCGATGTCACCCTTTATCCTTTTTTAATTTAAAAAACTGTAATAATAATATTAATTGCAAAAATGGATAAAAGCATAAGTCCCTTGAACTATACACGTTTTTGCGACTTGTCCCCTTAATTAAATTAATAAGTGTTTTGTCCCTTGAACTATGCTCGTCTGTTCGATTTGCCCCTTCGCAGGATTTCGCCCTCAAACTGCCGGAATATTCCCAACTCGTGTGTATCACGTGAGGGTCAGTGGGGTAGTTTCGTCTGTTCTATTTTTTAATTTTCCCGAGAATAAACAAAATAAAAAAATGACTTAGGGACTAAGTTCACGGGGTAAACCGAAACTTCACTCCACACTACTTCACACTTAGAAAAAAAAAAACAGCCCAACAAAATTAGGGTTCTTCATCAAATTTTATCTCGAATCACTTCAATTCATCCACATTATACACAATCAACACGAATTCGACACACAAAAACTTCGAATTATCAGTTTACGACTAATTGCGCTCACATTCACGACTAATTGCGCACACATTTACGGCATCCGATCTTAGGATATTGGGGAAAATCGATCGCCATTGTTCAAAATCGCAGAAATGGCTTGGAAATTGAGGACACGTTTCAAGTTTATACCAGAGAGAAAGAACACACCCGATTACAGTATGATTTTGCCCTCTTTCGTAAACCCTGGTTTAAATTTTTTGTTGCATGCGTCGATTACGTTTTTTGTAGTTTTGTGGGGTTTTGGTGAGTTTGTGGTCCTGAAAGTGATGCAATCCTAGTTCATTGTTTATTGTTAAATTTTTTTTTTTGTATTGTTCTGATTTTGGTACACATTTGTGGACCTAACAGTATATGAAAAATATGTTAATATGTAAAGTAGGTTTTTTTTTGGTATTTTGTTGGTAATTGGTATAGTTTTTGGACCACTTGCATGTTTATTTTACTTTTTGTTTGTTAGTGCATGCTTAGGATTTTGTTTTTAAGAATGAAAACCAAATCCTAATGTTTTCTTGTTTTGCTGCAGATCCTAAGACAAAAGACTTCACAATAAGATTGCATTACTTTGGTAGACTAGAAAACAATCAAAAAAGAATTGATTGGGTTGATGGGCAGATTGCTCATTTTGACTGGTGCAATCCAGGTATGATGAGCATGCTTGAACTGAAGGCAGTGGGTTCAGCAGTAGGGTTTAAGTCAAGTGCAACCTTCATTGTGGCAACCAAAGATGTTGACGAGATATATTCAGTTGACTACTTGATGACAGATGATGATGCTGCAACCAATGAGTAAGTACATGAATAAATATAGGATAGTTGGTGTATTTGCGGTTGGTGGAGGAGTACTAGGTGATGGACATTGATGAAGCAGGAATGAGTGAAGCTGGTATGGGCAATGATTATTTTGAAAGAGAAGAGGAAGCTAGACCAAGTGGTGTTGGGTCATATGATTACAGTTTACACAGGCAGCTTTCATCTTTTTTAAAAAAATGGATTAAGTAATTGTGGTGTTGTTCATGATCAGGTACCTATTTTTGATAAGTCTAAAGGGAAGGGGAAAATGAGTGAAGCTGATGATCAGGTGCCTCGTGTTGTTAAGCATAAAGGGATGGATAAAAGGACTGAGGTTGGTGATAAGAAGCATGTTGCAGTTATGTCTAAATGGAAGTGGAAAATGAGTGAATGTGGTGTAATTCTTGGTGTAAGGAGATCACTAATAAAGAAGACAAATGGGGTTGAGGTAATGATAATTATTATTTTGTCATAGATAGGGCTAAATTATTTTGCATTATTAATTTATTATATGCTCTTGTTTATTAGATTGTTGGGGATAAAGGAAAGGGTGAAACTCTTTGTAAGGAAAAAAGAAAATTGTTGGCTGATGATAATGAGGACAGTAGGGCTCCACCAAATAGGAAGAAAATGAGTGTGGGTGTACAAAAGAATGATGATAAAATTCAGGAAGAAGAGGCATTGGAGGAAAGACACCCAAGAAACAGGAAGAAAGTAACAAGACTGGTGGAAGAAGTAAGTGGAAAAAAGAAACCTAATCCTAAGGGAAAGATGGTTATGAATGACACTGAGTCAATTAAACAGGCAATGACAAAGGTAAACTCCTTGTTCATTTTATCATTTTGGTGTTTATGTTTGTTACCTCTGTCATTTTTTTAGTTCATGTATTCTCATATGTGTAGCTCAAGAGTATTTCTGATAAAGAGAAGATGGCATCAAAAATGTCTAAGGAGGAGATTATTGCTGTCACCAAAAGATACATGATGAGGAGCACTAGCAACCCCATGGACAAAGCCATAACTTCTAAGCTCAAGGAATGAAGACCTGAGTGACATATAAGTAGTTTTTTTTTTTCATTTTAAGGACAAGTTTGTTAATGATCAAGATGTAATGTAACCAGTCTGCAGAATATTTTGATGTTCGAATTCTTCAGATTTTGGTGTAAATGAACTAGGTGATTTAAATGTATGAATGCAGAAGTGTAATGGTTTTAAATAGCTCAATAACATGTCTTCAAACTCACAAAAACATACACTAAAATGACATAAAAAAGATCCTCCAAAATATGGAATAAATGGTAATTTTCTGTGCAAAATTAACTCAGGAGGCAAATCGCAACACAATAGTTCAAGGGGTACGATAACATAGTTCAGAGGACAAATCGCAACACAATAGTTTAGGGGGTACATTTGCATAGTTTAAGGGGCAATGCGCACTAATAAGCATAGTTTAAGGGAGAATATGCATGAGCTTTACAGCCCATAATATGTACCAAAAATGCCCTTCTGACCCTCACGTGAGTCGCACGAGAATGGAATATTTTGAGGAATATTCGACAGAATCCGGCGAAGGAGCAAATCGAACAAACGAGCATAGTTCAAGGGGCAAAACGCTTATTAATTTAGTTCAAGGAGCAAGTCGCAAAAACGTGTATAGTTCAGGAGGCTTGATGCTTTTATCCCTTGCAAAAAATCAAAAATTTAACTGAAATTGTGCCTCCCTCCCTTCCTCCCTTTTAATCTAAATTAACAAATCAAAGAATAAAAAAAATATTGACACATAGTAATTCAACGGTGAGATTAGCAGCAAAACAACTGAGAAATTTAAAATATTTTTACTGCCTTCAACCAAGTAATTATTATATATATCAATAACGACCCAACACCCATCTATCCCACCGTGTATTCGTGTATTGGTGATAGTGGATGCACATACAACAGCGGCACCTAATAATCTCTTCTCCAACAATTTAACTAATTAAATATAACTAATTAAATATGTGTACTGTACCGTCTTATTATTTGCTCTTCTTCTCCAAACCCCCAACTTCTTATGACATCAACTTGCATTCTCCAATAACGATTAGAAATACCAGGCAGGAAGGATTACTCCACAAATACCAAGTCTACTTCAATTAATAATACATTTAATGTTATGTTGTGTACACCTCAAACACACATAATTACAGTTAAGCATTTTCCGATTAAGCCCAAGGACAAATTTCTGCAACCGTCCCTTTTAGCTTTAGGTTTTGATCTTATGAATGAATTGGCCCAATCACCGAAACTACAGATTTTACGTTGTTTGTATTTATCAACAGCTCATCGTTGCTTTCAATTCTCTGCATTAATTAATTAATAACCATCAGACATTGATGGAGAATTTCTGATAATTACCAGTTTTACCGAGTCAATACTACAACAGAGTTTGTTCCAACGAGTGTTGCCTACATCGGACGTACAATCAGGGATATCATCAACCAATCAGTTTTTAATTTTACAGACAAAAGGGTTAACATGATATAACCATTTCAGTAGCAACGTAACAAGAATGCCTAGTTCTATAACCAACCAACCGCCAAAATTCAAACTCCGCCCTATTTTTCTTCATTCTCATCTCGCTTATCTCCAAAGCAAAAACAAACAAAATACACCTATCTATCTTCTCTGATCCCGCCATCTTTTATTTCCACCGAAACCACGATCTCTATAATTAGAAGGCTGTTGTGCCCCATTCTGCTGCATTGGACTCGATCCATATCTCAAGTTCGCTTGTTGTTCTTGATAATTCCGGCCCTGTACATATTCATGACGTCTAGATGGACTGTTATCCGGGCTCCACGACTCATACCCGGGTCGCCCCACCCCCCGGTTTCTACCATCCCAGGTACCTGCGGGTAATGCACCCTGCACAGGTCCTCCTCCTCCTCCTCTAGTGTATGCATCGTAATTATTAGGCATTGGATTCTTTTGGTATTGATACATCGGTTCAACATCTTGCCTTGCTCTTAATGAATTAGAAACTGTATGTTGTTCTCTCGGGTAGGGGGGGATCTGTTCTGATGGTACATACGATGGAGTCGTAGCCGTCCAATTATTATTGGCCATGATATTTTCATTAATCATATTATGTGGGTTCAGATTTTGTATATTGGTGGAATTAAGCCGTTGATGGTAATTAAGTCCATTGGAAGGACTATGGTGCCACTGTTCATTCAACTGAACAGAAGGTTGCAGAGATACCAACGGCATGTGGGCCACATGTTGAACTGTTGCTTGTGGTCGGATATTGCCATTGCCCATTCCATGTTGTCTAGAAAATGGATTTCTTGAGAAGTCTGGCTTCCCTCCATTCTGCATTAAATAATTAATAAATGAAATATCAGTTGTAATTCTCAGCAGAAAACTCCCATCAAGTGAAATGTATATAAATATAATATATAATATAATAATTGTGTCTCCTTTTCCAACAACTTCTAATTCATCCGGAAGGAACTAGTTGTGTGGTTCAAAATGAGTTAAGAAGGAGAAGAAGTAAGAGAGGTTGTTTGCAACTTGTACAACGTAGTTTGTATTCATTTTTTCATGAATAGTATGCGTGTAGTTTGTGTTTTATATATATATGTATCCTTCATTTCGCTTTGCATGTTGACTGAACGCAAAGACAAGTAGATATAGATGACTGTAATCACACAACACTAGATGAAAAAAGATTGTTAAAGTAGTCCGGGATTTTGTATAAGATCTCAGAATTCGCATACAAAATGCTCTAAAATCACGCACCGGAACAGGGTCGCTCGACGGAGTTGGAGACGGTAGAGAAACCTCAACTGTATTGTCTATTTTCCCATGCTGACCATTCGACCCGCTAGCCTTGATCATATCAAGCAGCTTCACGATGGCATCACTTGGCAGATTTCCACCTTGTCCTGAAGTTAATGCAAAAACCAACTCGGGGTTTTTGAGCAGTTCACTCAGTAACTCGAGGTCGGGTTCTGGCATACTACTAGAAGATGCCACAGCCACAGCTGAACCATTTTCCTTGATAAGATTATCAGAACTCGTAGGTGATTCGAGGGGTTCAGTGTCAGGTAACTGTTCAATGGGGATTACTGGCGTTAGGGTGTCATCGTGGTCCATTTCGCGGTCCCAAGGTTCTCTAGGATTTGACGGGATTTCTTGTGCACTCCTGTAAAAAGTTTCACGCTCACGTTTGTTTCTATTTTTCTGAACTTCAACTTCTTTGCTGTTAGCACCAACACCGACATGCCATTCGTCACTGATTTTTATTTCTGCATGAATCAAACAAATAGTTGCCCAATTAAAGACGGATAAATGAGAAAAAAAACTAGAAGTCTGAGCTGTAACCCAAATGCCAATGATGTACTCGAATCATCCATTCTTTAATACAAAGTAGAAAACCTTAACTACAATGCTGTTTGTCGGCTACAATGATACAAATCTAAGTGAAAAGAACCGACAACATACATTCGTAGCATCAAATTACAGAAGTCTCACATCTCATGCACGATGAAAAATAAATAAAAATCCAACTCCCGTGCAATCTTGAAAGTTACACACAAATACACCCTGCAACCTCAACTCTACTTCAATCAAATACTCTCCACCAAACTTCAAATGCGTATGATCCTTTCTCGTTACATTCTAATCACTGCATTTTATTTAACGTGATTGGTACCTTTTGCATTCCCATCAGGTCAATATCGATGCTGGTGCATCATTGAGACGACAGGCCAATCAATCAACTGAATATATTATTACACAGCACAAATCGTGTCCATTTCATTGCTTTACTTCGTTGTATGTTTAGATTTATTTGACGGCTGAATATTTTCAAAGTGCGAAGCAATTTATAACTCCGATTCTAGTAAGTACTTAAACTCGAGAATAGTTGAAGAGAATGGTTATTTGCGTAAAACAAAATTATTATAATCAGTTTTTTTCCAACCATATAGCATTATTTGACTGGAACGGTTTTTATGAAGGGACTGAATAGGGAACTAATTGATATTAATCTAGCCAACAGAGTACTCTATTATAGACCAACTTCATCCTTGCAACAGATAAACTGCTCTGGCTCACAACAACGAGAATATCTAGCTTAGTAAAAACCAAATTTTCAGTGTGTTTGCTTCTGAAGAATTGGATGAAACAAATAAAAGAGTGGAAATCAGATTGGTGGCAACCACAGTGTTAAATATCCTCAACGAGAAAGAGTTGCAACTCCCAACCCTTATCCAATACAACAAAATCATAGTATTAGGTAAAGATAGAACCAAAATACATGATTACTACTGTTTTAAGAACGTCACTTGCGCAATTCCACCATTATGTATGTCTCTTTTCTTGTGGCTTCTTTTGTTTTTAAAAGCAAAAAGTCCAATACGTGCCAAAAAGAATCTAAAAACAGAAAGTAGAACCGAAAACTATTTCCAAATGATAATTCAACATTTACTTTCTTATCGTTTAGTTAATCACAGCATCTTTATTGCAACCGAACAATCAACCCTATAATTTAGCTGTCAAAACTTTACACAGGTAACGGGTTCAAGTCCTGGTAGCGGCCTCTTGTCAAATTTGACAGGGGAAGGCTTGCCCCTTATACACCCTTGCGGTGGGACCCTTCCCCGGACCCTCGCATTGCGGGGATGCTTTCGTGCACCGGGTTGCCCCTCTTAGAATTTTACACAGGTAAACAAGGGATGAAAATAAAATTGGTACGATAGCGGCCAAATAATTAATATAAATCAAATTTCTCAAAAAACTTGACGTAGGCAAAATCTTTCAAGCTCTCGTTGACTATCATTCGTATAATACAAATGTGAAAGGCTCAATTTTGTTGGGTTATGCTGCACCCGCATTTTTTAAGGCATTCAATAATCTACAGTCTACACAAAATCAATAGTGTTTTTTCTCATAATACTGATACGCACATCAATTTATATTCCATGACGTCAGACCATTCACTATATCTCACATTGATGCAGATACAAATTTCAAAACTAATTTGAAAATAGAAAAATAGAGATCCAATTTCTGCATAGTTAAAGGTGAAAAGACACCAGGAGCAGTAGAGGAAAATGTTTTCCTCTCAACCAATATACAAAGTAATGTTTTAAGACATTTTGTCAAATTTCTTGCGAAGAAAAAGCCTAATAAAGAGAAAAACCCAACTTCTTTTATCATTAGCCCCGCTGGAATATAAGGTGCAACAAAAACTTTTAAGACCAAGAGACAAGAATTGGAGGAAAACCTACCTGGAGGTACACGCCATGGTATCTGTGTTCTCTTGTACTTTTTCAACGGAGGTTCCTCTAAATTAAGAGGTCCCTGTCGATTTGCTGCTTCGGAGAGACCGTTTTCAACTTTGCTCCGCTCCTCCAGCTCCAGGCGAGCATAAGATTTATTAACTGAAGGAGAAGCACTGGCCTGTGAAGAGGTACTCCTATTCTGCAATTCAGGCTTTACCTGACTATCAGAATCCATATTTGTCTTCCCATGCTTACTCTGCATGAATTGGGCACGCATCTTTGCTTTCTGAATATCATCAGCTGAGAGTGGGCGGCTGCGAGTCGCAGGTGTTGATTTTGCAACATGGGGAGTCCTCACTGCCATTTTTTGACTAGGATGCTCCACCATCTGAACTTTTCGGCGCTCTCGTGTATCTATTAGTAGTTAAAGTCATACAAATTCCAGAACCAAGAAAACGACAGGGATGCAAGAAGGAAGCTGAATGTCTCAAGGACAAGAAATTCTACCAGATAACTTATATACCATTATCAATCAGACAAGAAATATAAGCAACTGAAGAATGAAATTCAAGGAGTGCTTCTCTTGCAAAAGATCAATCATCGAGCCCAACGCATGGCTTTTTCCCTTTTACATGCAGAATTTAGTCATTAACTTCCTATTCAGCTATTGAATTGTTTGGTAGAGTCAGGAATTGGCAAACAGAACCTCAAACTACTATCAGGCAACCATTTGTAAATGCCAAACATCAAATTACTTGTCTTTGCGTACCCCTCGGTGCTGCTTGTTTTATGGATTTCAGCCGATAAATCAGAATCTCCCTTAGTGTGCTGAACTGGAGTTATACAATCCTATGATTCTACTCTTGATATTCAATGTTTGACCTATCTGTACTGTTTTATCCACAATAACTTCCTATAGTTAGTTTTCTTTCAGCAAACATCGATGCTTGCTTTTTCTGCCTCTCATTCATCATCTTGAAAGCCTTATAATGCTAATCCGAGGAAATTCTATATTACAAAGAATTGCATGTACAGATGACAATACCTATAAGTCTAATGATTGGTTTTACTCTCTGCCAACCATTATTGCAGGAGACCTGGCATCTCAAAGATTTTGTTACATTGAAAAGGGGAAGTGTGTAATTTTAGGAATAAAAGGCTTTCATGGTTGATGTCCAAATTAATTTAATTCACCAGCTCGTCGATTCAGAATAATTCAAGCATTTCTGTGGTGTTCAAAAATGAGAACCCTACCGTCAGCTCAAACCACCCACCCTCTTCTGCGGAGAAACTTGTTTGCACTCCAAGGTGAATTCACCACCCCACTTATTTAATCAAGCAAATCAGCTACATGTACAGATTTGAACAAACAATGCATCTTGTTACAGAATCAGTACTGATTACATAACATTCCCACATTTCGCCACTGTATAATTAAGTCCAAAGCCCAAAAAAAAGGGGGGAAGGGCAAGAGAACGAATCAGTTTCATTAGGATTTTAGAATGGGATTAGCATTTCCATACTTTTAAGCTCTCATTCGATATTCTAAGACTTCACTTTAACCTTCATCCGGAAAAGATCTTTAGTGTTTTAACTGCTGTTGTCTCTAATAAGATGATACGATTTTAATTAATTAGAAACAAGGATTAAATTATAAAATACATGCAACAGTAATGAACTCAAATAATTGAGTTGCAAAGTCCATGGAATTTCTGGAGATGGTTCTCGATTGAAACTAAATGCTACTAGATTACGGTCAGATGTACATTTCAATTCAACTTTCAGTTTTTCCTTCAACCGCGTCATTTGATATCAGGCAGACAGGCACTGGTGTACCAACCAAGTATTTAACCAAACCCGGAATTCCAACCCCCTGCACTCACGACAAATAATTACACCTTCGTCTCGTTTTCCATTATCCAAAAACAGTCATATTTTCTCGTACTTGCGATGCATGGAGTGCTTTAGCTTCTACCATTAATCTCATAGAGAGAAATTTTGCAAGTTCCATTCCCAAAATAGAACTATGTAATACAATCATAAAAAAATTAGAAAAATACGATTTGCGGCAATGACGTTCTTGGTAGTTAAATACTAGTTATGATATATTTCTACAAATGTATGTATGCACAAGCTGGAGATGGAGCATCTCTAGCATCATCCAGCAAGCGGTTAGATACTAGTTGTGATATATTTCTAAGTGTATGTATGCACAGCCTTGAGATAAGCCCTCCTTTTAGTATCATCCAGTAACAAAACATTAATGCATATTTCATTTACCAACAATTCAAAGTCAAATAGAAGGATACGAGATGACAAAACTCCTCGCCTTTTATTGGATTCATCCCCAGATGCCATAAGCAATTTTGGAGGTGGGGCGCCCAGTTTTCTGAAAAAGAAGCAAGAGCTTAAAAATTGAAAAAAGAAAAAAAAAATTAAGAAGTTGCAGGAGTCATACAAATAGAAAAATGGAAGTCATATACCTGTGGTAATCTGGATCATTACACAAGAGCCTCTGAGCTTCTTCCTGAAATAGCGAAACTGGTTAGAACCTATAGCAATATGCATTTATCTTTAGATGCAGGTAAAATCTTTGACTTACAGAGTTGTCGTCTTTAAGGTCCCAGGATTCATTCCCTAAAACTTCATCAATACTGCATATCGAAACATAGTAACTAAAAATTGATGTAATAATCATTGCCTTTAAATATGAGACGGAGAATAGGTCTAACCTCTGCCTCAAAAGCATCTCATCCTGTGCATCCCTGGCTGATTGGCTTTTCTTCGAAACTTGGATCTGGTTGGAGAACTGTTTGCGCCATTGATGTAATAGAATCCTGGATCTGCTTGAGATATCTGATCTTCAAACCAGAAAAGAATGAGCACAACGCGAAAACAAGATTCACAAGGATACAATTAATTCATCTACAATAACTGTAACTAAAGGTAAATTATGTCAAAAAAATAAACAAAATGTTGGCATCAATGTTCATTGGAGCCACATTTTCACAAAGGCATGGATGATTCAGATAGAAACAAAGAGGAGGAAGCTTTGGAGGACCAGGACAGGCAAAATAACACACCAGGTCTCCTATAAAATCGCAGTCTACCAACACTGTGAAATACAACAGACATTTGCACAGGGTTGGCCTTCCTCAGTGGCAAGTGATCAAGGACCTGAGAATAGCAAGCTAGCCATCAACACTATTGGCAGCTAATCACATAAATCCAGTATGTGCTCAGAAAATGGTATACTAGAAGCACCTTAAGCATAACACGAAGAACACTTGTTTGTTCTTCAATAGCTGCTTCACTTAACCATGTTGCTAATATCATTATTCCACCTTCATCCAAAAACCTGCATTGTTTAAGAATATATAGATCATGAGAAGAAAAAAAACAAATTTAATTAATCACAACATTCATGGATGAGCGAATAAATACCACTTTAACACTGAAGGGTTTTCTATACGCAGAATCCACTCCAGCAATTTAATCTGTCCAAAAAATGATTCTTCTTTCCTCATTAATCTAAAAACATTTTCCGCAAAGTTTCTGTCAGGCCCTTCCTTGGAAGCCAGAACATCATGCCGTGCCAAGCAAGAAGCCCCTTCCTCATTTTCTGTTGGAGCCATCATGTTTAATGGAACAGGTTCTGCAGGAATATTTTGTTCAGAAGTTGAGGTCAATGCCTTAAGTGGTTCTGCAGGGATATTTTGTTCAGAAGCTGAGGCCAATGCCTGAACAGGTTCTGCCGGAATATTTTGTTCAGAAGTTGAGGCCAAGGCCTCAGGCATTGGATCACAGGCAGCAGATTTATCAGCCTTCTCTCCAGACAATCTGACAAGCTTCCTCACTCTTGACCGTTGACCAGCAAAAAAATCCCGAACCTACAAGTAGTAAAATTTAAAGATTAACTGAGTGGCTGCGTAAGTCGAATTTACCATTTTTCCCAGCTAAATACGTGTAGAGAACACAGTTTCCTCAGAAACCCAGATACTTCAACTCCGCGTCAATAGGCCCAACACAAAAAGTTAGGAAAAAGAAAAGACCTGATAAGAGGTTCACTTAAGTCACAAGAAAACGAAAGGATAACAGATTTTTAACCAAAAGAATGGAGACCTGAGTAACTGTAACTCCAAATTGAGCACTGATCTCGCGAGTTTCCCTCTTGCTAATGGCATCTTTAATAGAGAAAACAAATTGCATGTACTTTACAGCTTTAGGATTCAACAAATCTCTAGGCTTCTTACCTACAAAAAACAACACTTGTTAAACAAAAGACATATATGGTAGTGAATTTTGACAAAGTTCCAGGTATTATTAGGTTCCAATCCTTTAATGAATATGTTCATGTAACACAAGTTGCTTGCTTCATTTGGCAATAAAACACAATGTTGTAAGAAAATTCACCCACGAATGCGACATACATTTTACCAGGTCAATATCAAAAACCAAAATAACCATGAAACAAAAGTAACCAACCAGGTCTCACTCACCTATTTTAATAGACAAGGCTCCAGCAGCCTGCAATGAAAAAAGAGAAATTCAATATCGATCAGCTAAGAACATAAATGAAAAGGTTCAATACTACAGATAAAAATAAAAATAAATAAAAATCAACCATCTCTTGAGAGAGGGGATTGGTGCCGGTGAGTTCGCATTGGGTGGCGACGATTCGTTGAAGATTACCGATCTGACTCTGTAACAGATCCTTCTGAGATTCCAACAAATCCTTATACGACATCGTCGGTACCACGAGTTCCGTTACTTGATTTTCCATTACTCTCAATTTAGGGTTTGAAGAAATGGGAATGAAGAAGATTAGGGTTTACGAAATTGAATCTTTTGGTATAGCAGCGGAATTCAGTGCTGAATTTTGCTGCTTTTCGAAAGCTCTGTTTGGCTGAATCTCAAAGGACAAGAGGGAATAATAAATTTCTCTTTAGATACTAACTCAAAATTTAGAATTTATTAATTATTACTGTTATTTTGAGTTTCTTTTTGCTTGCATATAGAAAATCTTTTTTTCTTTTTTTCTTTGGTAAAATAAAGAGGTATTTAGAACATGTCAAAGTTTAAATACTTCTTACACCAAATTGTAGAGTAGTATCCCAATTTTAGTTTGGCATTTACGTGGCCAAACTTTTATTTTTGTTCCGACTAACACTCTATTATCTAATCTTTCAAAATCAATTTTCGCCAAAACAGTAAATTCACCTCAAATCTATTATAAATTAATAATGTAAAATGTCTAATTACTTAATACACCTTAAGTTTATTCTTTTTACACATTACACCCCAAATATTTTTACTTTGTAACAAAAATGTCATCTTCTCCAAAAATGGCTTATGTTTTTACGATATTTAGTTTTGTATCCGCATTGTACTAAAGCTAATGTTATATACTTCCGGTTATCTCCAAGGACCCCATTCATAATCAAGGCTCCATTATAATCGAATTTCAGATGCTCATTATAGGAACAAACTTTAGAATTAAAAGTTGCTAAGATTTCTCACTGATTTCGCTTATGGAATCAGAAATCGAAACAACATATAAACAAGAGTTCCCCTGGAGATTGTAACAAAAATTGATGGGTTTAACTACCGTATCCTCAAGGATCAAAATTTCGGTACGGTGGTAAGTTTCGGATTATAAAATTTAAGAAACATTTCGAAAAGTTTCGAAAATGTTGCGCAACCACTAAAATCCAATATAAAATGTAAGATATGAAATAAAACTCATATAAACATTCCAAAAACATATCAAACTTGTCTTTTTCGTTTAGTAATATGGAATAATCAATAGAAACTACATCGGTAACATAAGAAATATATCATGCACATCATTAGCATATATATATATTGTATCTCGCTTTTTCTTTTCTTTTTTAATAGTTGTATCATGTCTGTGCATGTAGGCATATATGATATGTAGTGTGGTGTAAGTGCAACATATTTTTTTTTTGATAGAACAAAGTAAGTTAGCCCTAACGTTTAATTTCGGCCACTTTTTAAATTTGACAAGGGCAAAACTGATACTACACTTCTAATTTATTAAAAAAAAAAAGAAAAAAAAATCATTATTTCACCTATTATTATATTAAATCAAATGTAATTAAACTATTATTTCTTAAAAGTATATCTTTATATATTAAAAAAAATAAAACATTTAATTCCTTAACATATGTAAATATATAAAAAAGTATATCTTTATATATTAAAAACAATAAGATATTTAATTCTTTCATATATAAATATATATATATAATATATCTTATATATTAAAAATAATAAGATATTTAATTCCTTAATATATATAAATATATAAAAAAGTATATCTTTATATATTAAAAACAATAACAAATTTAATTCCTTAACATATATAAATATATAAAAAAGTATATCTTTATATATTAAAAACAATAACAAATTTAATTCCTTAACATATATAAATATATAAAAAAAAGTATATCTTTTTATATTAAAAATAATAACAAATTTAATTCCTTAACATATATAAATATATAAAAAAGTATATCTTTATATATTAAAAATAATAACAAATTTAATTCCTTAACATATATAAGTATATCTTTATATATTAAAAACAATAACAAATTTAATTTCTTAACATATATAAATATTTAAAAAAGTATATCATTATATATTAAAAGCAATAACAAATTTAATTCCTTAACATATATAAATATATAAAAAAATATCTTTATTTATTAACAATAATAATATATTTAATTCCTTAACATGTATAAATATATAACAAAAAGAAAAAATATCATTATTTTATAATTATAAATTTTATTATTGAAATCAACAAAACAATATATGTATATAAATTTTTTATTATTGAAATGCAAAAAAAAATATTAAGATATACCATTTTTTATTATTGAAAAAGAAAAAAGAAAAAAAAAAAAAAAAAACCTATCTCCCCACCCTACCCCGACCCACCCCCACCCCGCCCCCACCATCCCTGACCCCCCACTCCCTACCCCACCCCCACCCCAACACCCAAGGAATCGCGGTTGCAGCGGTGGCGGCGTCGATTTGACGCCACCACCACTGCAAATCGCGGTGGTGGTGGCGTCAAATCAACTCCACCGCCACCATCACCGCAATTCTGGACGCGGCGGTGGGTTTTGGGGGCTGGTGATTCTGGTGTCGGGTGAGGGTGGGTGTGGTGAGGCAAGTGAGGCGGGGGCTGGGGGTCTGATCTGGTGGGGAGGTGGATCTGATTTAATTTTTTTTTGTTTTTTTATTTTAATAATAAAAAATAATATATTTTAAATTTAATGTTTTTTTATGTATATATTTGTGACATGTCTATTTTTCCCTCGACCAAAACGGAGTATGATGTCATGACGTCTAAAATATGACGTTTTTTGGCCGGAATTAAATGTTAGGGCTAGTTTCAAACAGAATGCAAATGTTGGGTATAATTTTGCAACTTTTCAAGCGTTGGGTATAGTTTCGGAAGAAGACCTATAGGTTGGGGCTAGTTTTTTACTTTTCTCATATATATATACAAACATTGTGGGGGTGCAAGTGTAATATACATACATATAAAGTATGAAGTAGGACAAGAGATTCATAGGACAAGAGATGACATGACATAAGAAACATTGAAAAGAACATCTACTACTTTGTGCTTTACTCTTACTACTTTTTTTTACTTTGCAGGCCAACTAATACTATGATAGTGACATTGCATGTGGGTTCACTTTTGCCAAGACTTGATAATGCCGACACTACTCTTTCAAGAGCATAAAATGTTACTTTTATTACTAGTACAAATATGTATTTTCCTATTCTTCTTTTCTCTATTTTTATATCATTTACTCTGCTCTTCTTCTTCTTCTTCTTCTTCTTTATTCATAGCTTTTTCTCCACAGTTTCTTTTCTCATTCAAGTTTCAACCTTATAGAACAAGAAAAATTAAACAGATTTTGTGACTACTTCAAATTTTGATGAACTATCCATGATTCAACAAGGGTACAGAAAACAAAAGGAGTACATGAAGCAAGTGAATGCAATAAATATCAACCTCAAAGGAATTACTACAAGAAAGGTCCATATACAAGGTCAAGTATTCACATTCAGTTGAAGTGCAAGAATCGTACCTAGGGATAATTTTTCGTCTAAATTCAGTCTCCTTTGTATTTTAGGGCTTTTGGTTCTTGTAATTGATAACATCTTGAGTTGTTATTGATTTGGCTAAGTATGAATAAACTTTAGAGTTTGGAAATTTTGTTCTTCTATCTTGGTGATACGTTTTTGTATATATATTTCCTATTTTTTGGGGATTTTGTTGCTTAAATTAAGCTCAATTGAAGCAAAAGAATCACAATTATCACTATTAACGGCTCTTTTTTTTAGTCTTATGGAAAGTTTCGAATTTTGTAAGGTTTCCTTTTAGTTTCGTACGAAACTGAGGAAACTACGCCGTTTTCGAGGAAACCACGTACTTTTGAAAGTGTGTTACTGTTTTGTTTCTACAACCTCAAAATCCGAAATTTTTCGGCCATTTCGTACGAAACGGCGCAAAATTTTGATCCCTAGAAAAGGCTTCAGCCCAAATCTTCATATTTTCCCAATTTTTGTAATTAGGAAATAGGTTTCCTTTTCTTTAGAAACTGCCGTAGCCCACATTAAGTTCTATCGCAAATTCTTAATTTACTCGACTCCAGACCTTTTTTTGTTTCTTATATTTTAATTCTGAGTAAAGTTCCATTATTGACTTAATTTACAATAATTGATTTTCTAATTTTGAAGGGTAAATGGGTACATATTTTTCTATTATAATTTTGATTATATGTTTAAGTTTATATAATTTACCAATTATGTTAACTGAGCTAATTGTGTAACTAAGCATTTTTCATTATTCCGTTAAAGAGAAACATGTAGAATTTGTATAAAATTTATGGAATTTGGATGGTCTTATAATAAATAAAAATATTTGGAGTGCAATGTGTAAAAAATAAAAAGAACTCAGCGTGTATTATTTTGGAGAAGATGACATTTCTGTTAGAAAAGAAATCAAAATATTTGGGTGCAATTGTGTATAAAAATTAAACTTAGGGTGTATCATTTTGGAAAAGATAATATTTTTGTAAAAAAAGAAAATCAAAAAAATTGGGGTGCAATGTTGATATGGAGGTTTCTAGCATTTAGGCCCATCCTGGGCCACGGCACATGAACGACCATATCGGGGATCACCTCCCATATGACATCGAATATAGGATTCGATATAGGCCAGCCGCGCCTATAAATATCTCGCCCCGCACACTGAGAAAGGCAATCAATTCATCACCTCGATTTACCCGCATCATATCGAATAACAATATTCGGTATTATACCTGATATAAGTACTCGATATGGTTTGGTCCATGTCCTCACTCAGCCTTCTATGACGACCTGACCATCGATATCACATCGAGACTCACCCCCGATATCACATCGAGACTCACCCCCGATATCTTATCGGGACTCATCTCCGATATACGTTCAATACTCATCACCGACGTAGCATCAACATGCAGTTTGGTAACGTCCCGACCTCGAGCAACAGGTTCCGGACCAAGTCTACACGAGATACCTAGTGTAGGCCTGATTTAAGATAGATTCGTTGTACTATTAGATTACTCACTTGTAACCGACCCACACACACACACACACATATATATATATAATACGATCTATTGTCAAATCAATGGCGCCGTCTGTGGGAACCAAGGTTCTCTAGATCGGGAGCTCATCAGACGTTATGTCAGGGAAGAGGCAACAAAGTATCGAGGGGCAGGAAATGAACAAGACAGATACCAATATGACGAAGAGTGGCAAGAGGTTGAGGCCTGATCATGAGGGGCAATGCGCAAAGATAGAAAGGGCGGTTATTCCTTATCAGAATGAACCGAGAATGGAGCCGGTGGGAGATTTTATCACGATAGAGATCGACCCGACACAACCGGAGCATACGTTGAGGATAGAAGCTACAATGTCGCATGATATTCGGAAGGCATTGATGGAATGCTTAAAAAGGAATGTCGATATATTTGCCTGTAGCATTTCTGACTTGATTGGAATCGACCCAAAAATTATAGAGCATAAGATGAATGTTGATCCGCGGGCCAAACCAATACAACAGAAGAAAATGAATTTTAGCAAGGAGAAGAGCGAGGCAGCAGAGAAAGAGGTTGTAGAAAAGCTTAAAGCAGGGCATATTTATGAATTACGTTATTCGGAATGGCTCAGCAATATTGTCCTAGTTCTGAAGAAAGCAGCAGAGGGGAGAATGTGTGTGGATTATAAAGATTTGAACAAGCATTGCCCGCGGGATCCTTTCCCATTGCCAAGGATCGACCTTCTAGTGGACTCAACAGCCGGATGCACCCTATTCAGTTTCATGGATGTCAAGAGCGGCTTCCACCAGATTTTTATGACAACGGAGGATCAATTGAAAACAGTCTATGTTACGGACATTGGTGTGTACTGTTATCGTGTAATGCCTTTTGGTTTGAGGAACGTCGGCGCGATGTTCCAGAGATTGGTGGCGAAGATGTTTTATAACCTAATAGGAAAATCGATGGAGGTATACGTAGACGATATGTTGATCAAGAGTTTGAGGGCGCAGGATCACGTGGAGTATTTGGAGAAATCGTTTGCCATTATGAGAAACTATGGGATGAAGCTCAATCCCAAGAAGTGTACCTTCGGAGTGGCAGCGGGGAAATTTTTGGGAGATATGGTTAACGAGCGCAGAATTGAAGCCAACCCAGACAAGATAGAGGCCGTGATGAATCTTGCTTCCCCACGCTCGGTACAGGATGTGCAATGCCTTGGGGGCGTATAACAGCCTTGGGACGTTTTATTGCGACCTCGGCAGAACATAGTCTTCCTTTCTTCAAAATCTTGAAGAAGGCCAGGGACTTCCAGTGGACCGAAGAATGTGAAAGAGCGTTTCAATAGTTCAAGAAGTATTTGATGACACCACTACTCTTGGCGAAACCAGATCCAGGGGAGACGCTTTATCTATATCTTGCGGTCTCTGCCAACGCCATTAGCACAGTATTAGTAAAAGAAGCAAACGGAAAGCAATCTCCGATCCATTATGTCAGCCGCATTCTCCACGGAGCGGAGAAAAATTATCTGCAAATCGAACTATTTGCCTTGGTCGTTGTCATGACGGCTCGTAAGTTGAAGCCCTATTTCCAGGCTCACCCAATAGTGGTCGTGACAGACAGACCATTCCGCCAAATCATGGCCAATCCGGATACCTCAGTGAGATTGGTAAAATGGGCTATAGAATTGGGCAAATTTGGGATCGAGTATCGTCCCCGCATGGCTATTAAAGCACAGGCCCTAGCCGACTTTATGGCGGAGACACTAGGTAACAGTTTAGACCATTCGTGCCACCATATATTTCCTATAAGTCAGGATTGCGATCCCAGTTCGAGACCCGCGACATGGTTGCTTCATGTGGATGGCTCCTCAACGGCAAGCGGCGGCGGAGCGGGCATTCACCTGGTGTCCCCATATCGTAGGGAATTTGATTTCGCTATCAGTCTGAATTTTCCTATAATGAATAACGAGGCAGAGTATGAGGCAGTTCTGGCAGGAGTCAGAATAACTAAGACCCTCTGTTCGGATCATCTGGAAGTCTTCACAGATTCGCAGTTAGTAGCTAATCATTTCTCGGGATTCTTCGAAGCAAAGCAGGAAACCATGGTTTTATATTTGGCAAAGTTGAAGGAATTGGCGGCCGAGTTCACTACATTCAATCTGACGCAAATACCTCGATCGAAAAATGCCAAGGCCGATGCTTTATCCAAATTTGCTAGTTCTTCAGACGTTTTTGTGGAAAAACGTGTGACTTTGCTGACCACCTCTAGGCCTGCAGTTGGAGTAACAAAAGCTAGCAAAAAATGGGCTGACGTGGAGTTTATCTTTCCTATCGCAAGTACACCGTGTTGGAAGGATGAGATATATAATTACCTTGCAGATGGAACCCTCCCGGCCGATCTCAATGCACAAATACGACTGAGGTCTTTTGAAGGCCCGTTGCTGAGATGCGTATCACCAATTGACGCCCAATACATACTAAGGGAGATACACGCAGGTAGTTACAAAAAAAAAATGATGCATCGAAGGCAACCAGACGAAAGGCAGGCTCCTACCCATGAGCGATAACGGGTTCCCATGTGATAACGGGCGGGGCTCCTACCCATGAGCGGTAACGGGTCACCTACGAAGAAAAGGCAGGCTTCTACCCATGAGCGGTAACGGGTTCCCCTGTGATAACGGGCGGGCTCCTACCCATGAGCGGTAACGGGTCACCTACAAAGAAAAGGCTCCTACCCATGAGCAGTAACGGGTTCCCCTGTGATAACGGGCGAGCTCCTACCCATGAGCGGTAACGGGTCATCTACAAAGAAAAAGCTCCTACTCATGAGCGGTAAGGGGTTCCACTGTGATAACGGGCGGGCTCCTACCCATGAGCGGTAACGGGTCATCAACAAAGGAAAGGCTCCTACCCATGAGCGGTAACGGGTCATCAACAAAGGAAAGGCTCCTACCCATGAGCGGTAACGGGTTCCCATGTGATAACGGGCGGGCTCCTACCCATGAGTGGTAACGGGTCACCTACAAAGAGAAGAATATCCCCTGTGATAACGGGGTCGATCCTAAACATTTCAACGGTAGCGGGTTCCCTGTGATAACGGGATGGGCCCCTACCCACAAAAAGAATATCTCATGTGATAACGGGGTCGATCCTAAACATTTCAACGGTAGCGGGTTCCCTGTGATACCGGGATGGGCCCCTACCCACAAAAAGAATATACCATGTGATAACGGGGTCGATCCTAAACCTTTCAACGATAGCGGGTTCTCTGTGATAACGGGATGGGCCCCTACCCACAAGAAGAATATCCCATGTGATAACGCGGTCGATCCTAAACATTTGAACGGTAGCGGGTTCCCTGTGATAACGGGATGTGCTCTTACCCACAAGAAGAATATCCCTTGTGATAACGGGGTCGATCCTAAATATTTGAACGGTAGCGGGTTCCATGTGATAACGGGATGGGCTCCTACCTACAAGAAGAATATCCCTTGTGATAACGGGGTCGATCCTAAATATTTGAACGGTAGCGGGTTCCCTGTGATAACAGGATGGGCCCCTACCCACAAAAAGAATATCCCCTGTGATAACGGGGTCGATGCTAAACAGTTGAACGGTAGCGGGTTTCCTGTGACAACGGGATGCACCCCTACCCACAAGAAGAATATCCCATGTGATAACGGGGTTGATGCTAAACATTTGAACGGTAGCGGGTTCCCTGTGATAACGGGATGCGCCCCTACCCACAAGAAGAATATCCCATGTGATAACGGGGTCGATGCTAAACATTTGAACGGTAGCGGGTTCCCTGTGATAACGGGATGCGCCCCTACCCACAAGAAGAATATCCCCTGTGATAACGGGGTCGATCCTAAACACATGAGCGGTAACGATTTCCCTGTGATAACAGGATGGGCCCCTACCCACATGAAAAAGTTCCCTTGTGATAACGGGGTCGATCCTAAACATATGACCAATAACGGTTTCCCTGTGATTACGGGAGGGCTCCTACCCATGAGCAGTAACAAATTACCTACGAAGAAAAGACAGGCTTCCACCCATGAGTGGTAACAAATCACCTACCAAGGATAAGGCAATTCCATGCCAATAACGCCAGACAATCACCAAGCTACCACAACTACTATACGACAAGGATATAATATTCCTGGTCACAGAAAGAATTGCACAAGGTAAGATTTCTGCAAATAAACACCCTTCATTAAACATTGTAAAAACGGTCTTCAGCCAATGGCATGGGGTACACTTTACATAGAAAAATTCTCCCAAGGAAATAACTGATACGGTATCAAAAAATGCCACTAGCCGACGACATAACCTACATATCATAAAGAAACTCATTCCTCTCAAGATCAGTGAATAACTCGGCTCGAATATCTTCCCGATGAAAGGGCCCAAGCCCGGATACATTCATTTCAAATTCTGGAAACTTTCAGGGCTCCGCACAAATATCGTCAGCATGTTCATCCATTCCCCGGGGAGACAAAGCCTCTGGATACTTATTCCATTTTGGACAACTACTTTCTGGATCGGGTGATAACCTGGAATACCGCATCGCACGGGGGACCCTATAACATTCCCTAACGTACGGCCCTGCGATAGCCCAAACAGGCACCCTTCCGACATAAGGCTCGATACCCATATTCATATCAGCACCGATGGGGGTACCACCATATGGTCGAGGAAAACTATGTGCTGGAGCAGTGACCTCAACATTAAAATCACTATCCCTTATGGAGCCATCAGCACCTGCCTCAGTACGAGGGGAAGATACAATTACCCCGTTGCGAGCTAAAGTTTCTGCTAATTTTGCATTCTGAATTTCCAAGTTTTAGAGGGACTCTCGATATGAACTGCCAAGCAAACGAATAATAATTAGTAAAGAATATGAGGGATGAACATTAGTAACTACTAAGAAGCAACAAGGCAAACTCCTTACTGTATATAGCAGCATCATACATATGCGCGGTGCTAATTCCACCCCCAGATCTCGGCACAACTCAGAAGAATCAAAATTTCCATAAATATTTTCCAAACCGCGGATAGCATCCTCCTCACGGATATTATTATTCCCAATCCGCATAATTAACCGTTCCGAAAGGGGATCACTTAAAAAAGAATAATCTTCCTTCAATGGCGCTCTATTTTCGGATGACTTCTCAGTATCATTATTACCAGGGGCACCGCAGTACGCCTTGGAGTCGAAGTAGACGAGCTCGGAGCGGCCGACACAGGGGGAGCCTCATCAATACTTTGTTTGCCAACACCAGAAGAGGATGCTAACCCATCAGGATAGAGCTCCTCACTCCCAGCACCGGACGACCCCGCGAAATGATGCGCGCCAGAATGAGAACTTTCCCCAAACCCCCTGTGTGACGCTTCAAAGCGAGCCCGAACCCGAGGGTACCAATAATTAGCTGGCGCACCTTCTGGCGGCAGAGTCACTCTGACCCGTGGAGGGTTAGCAGTCATACGTTGATGGAAAGCATGATCCACGGTCATAGCGTGAATCCTGTCCTCTTCTAACCGAATACCTCTCGCTATGGCAGCGCGATCTCCAATAATAATGCTGCCACCATAAATATTTGATTGCATTACGAGATATTGATCAGGGAACTGAGAGTTCCGTTCATGAAGACGGACTCAGAGTAACCTTAGATTTTCGGAAATTCTGGAAACTTGCATTAAACCGTCAACCAATGACGCATCCCTCGCAGGAATTTCAGATTCAGAAGACTCGTCGTCTGACATGATGAAAGCATTTTGCCTAGCAGGGCCAGCTTCACAATACTGCGGCGATACAACAAATTCTTTCTTCGAAGATTTTTCAGCACGAACCATCCTTTGGCAAAACAAGTAACGCGATTTATTACAAAAACGCGCGAGATATCTAAGCAATATCGAAAGATATATCGAAATTGAGATCGAATAAGATATCGGGGAAATTTACCGACATCAAATTCGACATATTTCCGACAACGACAACACGGGGCAATAAGATAACGAAGGATGACACAGCAGGGACCGACTGTTATAAACAAACAAAACCTGGGGCCCGCAACATTAAATGCACCATAACGATGATTACTTAGAAACTCATATTCGATATGACTTTTGACATGAGTACAACGTACAAACGAGAAATGGCACTACACATGACAGAGGGCTCGACCCAAACTTAGCTCTACAAAAAATGGGGGACCATCATACGTTTTAATTGTTTGTATTCGTATTTGCGGGATCGCGTGTTTAAACAACCTAGAGTTCAAACGAGGACCTCATACAATGCGGTAACTGCACTGGGGGAGCGCACAAAACTAGTTCCAAGTGCATTTCCCGCATTTTTGATTTCCGTCCTTCGAACTGGGGACGGGGGGTACATGTAACCCAAAAATTCAAAACTAAATTTGCGAATTCTTATCCCTAGGATAATAATCCCCAAATTGGGGGACTACATGATATGGAGGTTTCTAGCATTTGGGCCCATCCTGGGCCACAGCCCATGAACGACCATATCGGGGATCACCTCCGATTTGACATCGAATATAGGATTCGATATAGGCCAGCCGCGCCTATAAATATCCCGCCCCGCACACTGAGAAAGGCAATCAATTCCTCACATTGATTTACCCGCATCACATCGAATAGCAATATTCGATATTATACCCGATATAAGTACTCGATATGGTTTGGTCCATGTCTTCACTCAGCCTTCTATGGCGACCTGACCATTGATATCACATCGAGACTCACCATCACATCGAGACTCACCCCCGATATCTTATCAGGACTCATCTCCGATATACGTCCAATACTCATCACCGACGTAGCATCAGCAGGCAGTTTGGTGACGTCCCAACCTCGAGCAACAGGTTCCGGACCAAGTCTACACGAGATACCTAGTGTAGGCCTGATTTGAGATAGATTCGTTGTACTATTAGATTACTCACTTGTAACCGACCCCCCCCCCCCCCCCACACACACACATATATATATATATATATATATATATATATATATATAATACGATCTATTGTCAAATCAAATGTGTAAAAAAAACTAAACTTATAGTGTATTCTTTTGGAGAATATGGTATTTTTGTTAAAAAAAATTAAAACATTTGGGGTGCAATGTGTAAAAAAATATATTTTTGGGTGTATTAATTTACTATACATTTTGCACTATACTCTATAATCTCTAAAATAACGAAATTGCCCTTGAAAACTAGTCACGTGGTCATGACGGGCTCAATTCTGGCCGAAAAAAAATTTAAATAGTAAACTGCCAGTCGGAGGAAACTTCAGATAGTCAGGTGCAGAAAAGGAAAGTTTGGTCGTATAAGTGCCAAAATCGCCAAAGTTGGTATACTACTCTGCAATTTTTCCTACTTCATAATCTAAGCCCAAAGTACTCCTCTCTCTTCTTCAATTTGAACTTTCATGAGTCCATCAGTAACACGGTTCATCGTTCGAGGGATCCATTTGCACTTCACCTTCCATGGCATTCGAATGAGTGTTTTGCAAGCAAGCACGAGTACTCTAATGATTTCTCTCGGTTCTCTTTCCCCGTTAACCAACTTGTAACATTCCTCTGAGTCGGTTTCCACCTCAATTTGTTGTCTTCTTTGTTCCATAGCAAACTCAAGTCCTCTTTTAATTGCTTCAAGTTCTGCTTCATTGACGCTAGGTGTTTATAGATTGTCCTTGAATCTCCAAATCCATTTGCCATCCTATGAACGTAAGACTCAGGCTGTCAATCCTCTATTCACATCATTTCGCACACTTTCGTCAACATTCATGTAACGTCCCAAAAATCAGGAAGAAAATAAATTTATACTTTAGCCTTAAACTTTTGAAAATTTATATTTTTGACCCTAAATGTTTAGAAAAATTTGCATTTTAGTCCCTAAACTTAAAAGTTAGTCTTTTATTATTTTTATAGGTCTCTAATCCTAAAATATATATATGTCAATTTCAAATATTAACCAAGTTGATTGAATTACCTAGAAAAATTACATAAGTAAATATGTATGTAACAAAGAAATCTAATTATACCTATTTGAATTTTAATTATATATAATTGAGGGACTTGATATGCAATTAACCAATTGATGAAGTAAGCCATGACATATTTTTGATGAGGTAAGCCATGACATACTTAAGAGCATGATTAAATTCATATTTTTTTGTGATTTATTATAAAATAATCAAGGTGAGACCTAAATAAGTATGATTAAACTACTATTTTCGCCTATAAATACTCACCCTTCTTCACAATTTTTTATAGCCCAAAATAATCCAATTCTGCAAAGTAAGAAGAAATAAAAGTTGTTCGTTTTTGTGTTTTCGTTCGGAAAATAATTTTTCCAGATTTTTATCTTGCCATTTTCTACCCAAAAAGACCCCAAAACTTTTACTGTGCAGGAAATGCCGATTCTGCACCTTAGAAAATCATAACTAAATGTATTAAAATCCTTTTTGATCAAGGCCAACAGCTGAATACTCTCATTGGTGTCTTATATCTTTTGTATGAAGACATCTTTCTCAAATAATATGATCTAGGAGGGCATAATCTATAAATCGTAAACTGGTGCTAGGAAATTCGATAGTAACTCTTATATTGCAAGAATTATTTAGCATAGCAAACCTTTGTGTTTTCACAAAATACTTGATTCTCACATCTCTCATGATGCTAGAAACCATAAAGCATAAAAAGAATTAAAAACCAAGTTCGTTTGGATGTCCGATCAAAGGTAAAACCAAAGTTGCGGTGATTTTTCAGTTTATTTGACAAACCTTTGTTTTCTTAATTTATAAGTTTAATAGCCATCATAATTCAATGTATTTATCATACACATAAATTTAACATGATATAGTATTAGTTATAATTAGATTATTATGATTTATAATCATGAATTGACATTTTTGTGATCTTATTTATAGCATTTAAATGGTAGATTTATCATGTCTAACATACTATTTTCACAAGTCTTACAAGATTATTCTTGCCACTTCATGACCTAACCATCAAATAAGATTATTTATCATCCCTTATCACATGTTTTGATAAACCTCTCATGTTTATATCTTTATATTTAAGTTATAAAACAAGTATATGCATTTTTAAACTTATTATGTAAAATAAAGTAATAAATGACTAAGTTATACATTTTAAGGTGTTATTTCGTATGATACTTATTTGGTGTGTGGTTATTAAAGTTGGAATTGATTAAAAACTAAAAAGATGAGTTTTTCTAGAGTTAGTTAAGTAATATGTTTTTTTTAAATTCATCATCTAAGATTTTTAGGTTTTGTGTAATGACATAAATTAAGCTTATGTGTTATTTACTAAGATTTACATTGTAACTAGCATTCTTAACAAGAACGTTCTCAATTTCACCAACATGAGAATTGAAGAAAAAGTACTAATATTTGTTGTGGTGAATTATAAATTCAGTTGATTAATATTATTTAAATTTGTTAAAGGTTTGACGACCTAATCAACGTCATCAAGGTTCCCCCGTACGAGTTAAGGTGAGGTTCCATTTCTAATTTGTTCTAGGCCCGTTTGGCATCCGGCCCTGAGGAACTTGGACATAAAAGTCACTACTCCTTTACCAAACCTCGAACAACCAATATTTCATCATAATTCTGTTTGGCATCTCATCTCATAACATAATTACTCATCGTTAAATCATATCCAATCGTTTATTATTTATCATATATTATTTATCATATCTATTCATAATCATGATAATTCTCCAATATTATAATCTCATCTGCTGGTTCTTGAATTGTACAAAGAACAACAAACTATGTTCGAGATATCTAGCTCAAGGAGCAACGGATATTATCCGATTTACTAGCTTGTTTGTTTATTCGTTATACCCATTGGGACGCCTTTGGGAATTTGGGCCCAGGGATTGAGTTGAGTTACTGCCGGGCAGTAAGGACTATCGGTTTAAGTAATTTCGCTTGATACCCATCTATTTAGGCGCCGCTTGCAGTCAGGAGTTGGCTGTAACTCGTGTGCTAGATCGACATGTACCCGAGCATGTCTCTTGATTGTTTGCGAGGTCACTCCTCGTCGGGAGGTATAAGGTAGAATAGTAGAAGTCATAAGGATGGATTTGTTCATTGTTAAGCACAAGTTCATTAACTATTCTATGAAAACTCCAGTACCATTGCTACATCAAATTGTCTAGTTGAACTGTTTCTACCGGTAAGATCACTCCCGAAATATATCCAGTAGGTCACAGTTAATTCTTGCATTACCAGTTCTTTTATATGAATCTCACTAAGTCATTAAAGACTTATTCCTCATTTCTTCTGTCCATTCCTCAGGATAAAATCAACATGGCAACATGGACCAAGTGAATAATTGTTCAGGCGTGCATTTTGAAATATTCGTGTTTTGTCATTAGTGCATAACCATTAAAATGGTCACATTATTTGTAATATCAAGACTTTCGCTGTGTATATCAAAATATAATTTATAAAACATGTATGGTTTTGATCCTGAACAAGTGAGTCACCTTCCTATGAGTTGCGCTTTAGTCTAGATTGGGTAAAGTGGCTGGCCACCACTGAACCAACTCGGATCCGAGCATGGCTCGTGGGGCGCGGTCGTCACAATTCAATTTAACCCAACTTTTTTTGGGTTTTGACCATTTCTCCACACCCCTAGTAGTCGGCTTACTCCTTCTTGTGCTTTGGAATTCCAGGCTCAATTGCTTTATCATAAAGACACACCTTCTAACTCCCTCTCTCTCCTCTAAATACTTATGAGTTCCAGTATTTCCAAATCAGCCAAATTACTGAAATAAACAGTTCCAATCCTAACTCAGTCTGTCAATGCACGCATTTTCCTTGCTCCTAATGTTCTTCTTCAATCATTCGACTTCCGGGAGCAAATAAAGAATAGATAATTGGTCTTCTTTTAGAAGCTTCTCTCATATTCTTGTTGCGGCACGACAGTCTCTTAGCATATGTAACAATGACTCGTTCGTTTCTTCATATCTCAGACATAATGGTGAGTCCCTTAGTTTTCGATGTTTCATCAATCCGTTCATGGCCAACCGATTATGTATCACAAGCCAAATAAAATGGTAAAATTTATTACTAAGATCAGTTTTCCACGTCCAGCTAATATCTTTCCTCAATGATACATCCTTTGAATAGTGCTTCAAATAAGCTTTGTATGTCGTATGGCAAGTAAATTCACCACTCGCCAATTCACTCAACATCACCTCATTGCTCTTATCTTGAAAAACTTTGCTTGCATCACACCAAGAATGTGTGATTGGATATCACCCCTCGCCCTATGCCTTCTTCGTCATACGCCTCGCTTAAACATAAGTTAGCCTCATTCGGATGAATCGTCACTTCATCGTCACATAGATTTTGCGTGCACCACCAATTGCCATACCAAAACAAAATAGTTTTTCCATCTCTAATCCTCCACCGGATAAATGGTCTCATCAAACTCACGCAGTGCATGATACCTTTCCAAGTAGCACTAGCCGACAATATAGGCGAGCAATGAAGTATATTGTCTTCCTTAAGGTATTTTTCATGGATTTTCCATGCTAATTTTGACTATAATGCCTCATTACTCGTTCTTGAAAACTTAATTCCCAAACTCCCTTTGAATTTTGGTCTCGTCACTTTCTGCCATCCCACAAAGTGTAGTTTATTATTCATAATGTTCGTCGACCTCGAAAAATATATATTGATCATATCGAGTTGATCACAAACATGCTTCTGAATCCAAGTGGATTGCATTGCTTAAACATGCATATCGGACGACATCGACTAAATAAGTGCCGCTCTTCCCATGAGAGATAGTAGTTTCTCTTTCCAACCGTTCAACCGCTTCATAACCCTATCAAAAAAATTTGCAAAGGCTTCTCGTGTCACTCGACCGTGTACTAAACATATTCCCAGATATTTGCTGAGGTTAGTAGTTTGTCCAAACCCAAGCGTTTCACTTATTTGACGTTTCAGCGCTGCTCTCTCACTTTTAGAAAAATAGACCTTCGACTTTCGGGGATTGAGCTTCAACACATATGACTTGCAAAACATATCCAATGCCCTCTTAATCGACTGCGTTGTTCGCGAGGTGGCCTTTCCCATAAGCATTAAGTCATATGCGAAGAAAAGGTGCGACAACTTTGGTCCCCTTCGACATGCTATCGGCAGATGCCACTTCCTTCTCTTAACTGTTTCACTAATCATGTAAGAGAGCATTTTCACACAAAGCACAAACAAATACAGAGACAGAGGATCTCCCTGAAGTAATTCACATGTGAGCTTAAACGCCTCTAATGGAGTACCATTCCAAATAATATTAGTAGCCGCACTCCAAACACATAACATTATGAGTTCCACAAGCTCTTTCGGAAAATTGAACAGTCGCGGGGTTTCTTCAAGAAAGTCTTAATCCACTCCATTATATTCATCATACTTTTTGGTTTTTCAGCCTTTTCTCATTTAACTTTTAGGCTCAACAACTTTTGTTTTTCACATCCCATCATTCTTCTCCTTTTATTTTCTCCCATATGATTTAATCAATGAATCTCTAGAAAACGGTGGGATAGTATATCATCCGGCTCATAGAAAAAGGCTTTAGTGGGGCTCTGAGGATTATTCTATTTGTAAAAAGGTTTTGTGCTTGGCTCAAACGCAATTCAAAAGATGGCATATTTCATTTCCTCAACGCATGTAAAGTCTACAATCATCTCAAATAACAATCAAGCAAATCATTTAAGCATCACATCACATGCTATACACTATTTTCTCATGAATAAACAACACTTCTCTCAACACTTCTACACTTGCAACAGATTGATAGGTGTATATGAAATAAAATATAATTTTGATAATATTATTCAAGATGTACTCAATTCACAAACATAAACTATTTGCATCTCAAGTTCATACTATATTATGCATATAACATCATTCATCTTTACTTATTCATGCTCACATGCTTCAAACTTAAATCTAATGACTCGATTTAAAAAAAATTAGACTCTAAAACAAGATAAATATATAGCATAAATGATAAAAATCGAAGCTTTTCCACCCCCAACTTAGAATCAGACGATGTGCTCATCATCAAAATATATAAAATAAAGCATAGATGATAGGGCTCATTCGATCAAGAATCATGCTCAGAGAACGCTCGTCCAATGGATGTTGGTGTTTCCTTCATTTGTCATCTTCCTTGAAATGTGTCTTAATTCCATCCATCGATGGTTGTTGGTATTCCGAAGTTGCTCCTTGATCTCTTCCAGTTTGTTCACTAGCTCTGCATTGGTATGATTGGCTTGGTTAGTAACAGTATGGATGCTTTCCTCGGTGTTCCTGTGGCTGGATCAACGGTGTAGTAACGTCTGGATGCCATGTTCTTCTACAAAGAAAGAAAATAAAGTAAAGAAATTATCAAGAAAAATAGATAAATTGAGAATGGAGCAAGAAAAGAAAAAGTCTTATGAATTATAAGAGAAGTGAGAATTATACATGTGATTAGGATTCAAGAAATGTATATAAGAGTTTAAAAAAAAAATTGGTAATTTTTCATAAGTGGCATAACTCTTCCATATTAATTATAATGGATAAAAACATCAAACCCCCCAACCTATTGCCTCTTTTGCGACTTGCCCCATTGGCCTATGTTTATAAGCACTTTGCCCTTTCACCTTTGATGCATCTGTTGGATTTGCCTTGTCCCTTTCTCCGGCCAAAAACGCAGGAATATATTATTTAGATTTCCCCCACGTGACCAATACATGTTATCCACAAGGGTATTTTTTCAAAATTTCTTGAGTCTCGTATGCGTCATTTACCTGATGTACTGCCAGCTGGTAGTCACTACCCATCCATATTCATTGAATTTGTCTATCCTTCTCCAGTCGAAGAGTAATTAGCAAAACTTTGTACTTTACCTCATTATTTGACACCTTGAACTCTAGTCTTCATCGTTCATTTCCACCAATAAATCTTCTGAAGCATGTGCTTTGATAATCAAAAGACGTGCGTAGGTTAGATCAAACTCTTTCAGCTTACTGCCCACTTTGCCATGCGCCTTGAGACTCCCTGTTGATCGAGGATGGTTCTCAACAAATATTTGGTCAACACCGTTATAGGATGTGTTGGAAAGTAAAGTTGTAACTTTCTAGCCGCATAACGAGTGCGTATGCGACCTTCTTGATCTAAGTATATCGTAGCTCCACACCTTTAAGCGTCTTTTTGGTCCTTCAACTATGACCATACTGTACTCACCGATTCTCTTCAACCGCCAAATAAATATAGCCTTTCAACCCCGACGAGTTCGACTAACAGTTTTGCGATTACTAGATACTTTTTAAATGCGTCAACAGCCTTTTGCCAAAGCCCGTCCCCGTGAATGTTTTTATGTTCCTCAAAATTTTGCAAAACAACAATCCTTGTTCTACTGATTTTTAAATGTAATTATTTAGTGCTATCATCCTTTTGTTCAATCTCCAGACTTCTCGAGGGGTACAAGCTGGTATCCCAAGTATGGCCTTCACATTCTACGGGTTTACTTTGATATCATTCTAGGTCACCATGTATTCTAGAGACTTTTCTCTTCTAATTCCAAACGAGTATTTTATTGGATCGATCTTCATTTTGAATTGCAACATGGTTTACATGCACCGTTCTAGATGTTCTACTTAGATTTATGCCTTTTGACTTTTGACTATCATGTCGTCAATGTAAACTTCTATTGTGTCTCCTACCAACTCAACAAAAATCATATTTGTGAGTCGTTGATATGCCGCGTCAGTGTTCTACAATGCAAAATGGCATTACAAGGTAGGAGAACACTCCATAATTGGTGATGAATCCTGTTTTCTTGAAATCGCCTTTCACCATCAGAATTTAATTGTATCTCTAATCCCCATCCATTATATAAGCATATCACATACAACTGCTGAGTCTACCAATTGATCGAAGCTAGTGAGGGGATACATATCCTACCAATTGATCGAAGTCAATATTCTTTATTTTACGTGCAAACACTCTCTTTATTAATGATAACTTGTATGTACGTGCAAACACTCTCTTTATTTTACGTGCAAACACTCGCAGGTTGTTTATACAGGAGGAGTGCGGTGGACTCAGTGCCATGGAGGTGCAAAAGAAGAGAAACACAGAGTACGTGGCATGGTTCAAGCAGACCTATTCAAGTGGCAAGTACATGACATACGATCGTGTTAAGCCATTGCTCGCAGGTCCACTCAACTCAGCGTTGTACTATGAAGGGTACAATGTGAGTGGGTTCCAGTTTCACACATATATGAGTTTGGGCCCTAAGAATAGTGATTGTAGCGGGGCTTATGCGAAGGGGGACATGGGAGGATCCGACGCCACCAACTTCTACGGGACATTGAACGAAATCATAGAGGTGGAATATTGGGGAGGTAGAAGACCTCTATACATTGTATTATTCAAGTGTAGGCGGTATGATATTAGAGCTCGAGGGACTCGTGTTCACGAGACGTACAAAGTGGTTGATATTAACCCACGATGGTCTCTCACAACCAACGAGCCTTTTATTTTTGCAAATCAGGCCCTTCAGTCGTACTACGCTCCGTATCCAGAACTTACGAATGGTCGACCGGGTCAAAAGGGATGGATGGTTGTATCTACTATACGGCTAGGCACGTGATCGACATGTCGTCACTAAGTGATTCGGGCAAAACTGAAACAGGGATGCCAGCGGAAGTGTTCCAAGAGAACGTATATGTAGGGATTAATATGTTCGTACACTTTCGCGCGTTTGATGTGGATATACAATTGGGACGGGCAGGTGAATCTGAGATCGTCGAAGATGTACAAGATAGAGGAGAAAAAGAAGCTGAAGAGGAAGACGAAGAAAGTGAAAACATGGAGCTAGATGGTGATGATAGTGATACTCATTAGTTGATTTATTTTGTAATAATTTTAAACACAAGTTTGTGACGTACTTTATTTGTAACGGTTTGTTAGTGTTGTAAAAGACAGTTGCATTAGCTTTTTCTAAAAGTAACATTTTATATGTGATATCCAATGCACTCAAAATTTAACATTACAGATTTAAATTAAAAATAAAACTACACAATAGGCCAAAAGATAAATTACAATAACATTACAACATTACAATAATGAAATTTTAACAGTCCAACATTACAATAATGAAAATTTAATGGTCCAACATTACAGTACACAATTTAAAATTTAATAGTACGAATACAAATGCAATACAAATAAAAATACTAATAATCATCCAAGCTATAAACGCCCCCACCTGCAGCTGCGACCTCATCATCACCATCATCCTCAACACCCAAATCTACACAATCGTCATTCCCCATGAGCGCGGGCATCTCATCCTCATTGGAGTCGTCATCAGCGTACTCCTCGAAATACGCAGGCCTACTGGAAGAACTGGGAGCAAATGGATCTGATCTCCGACGCGGCAACTTAGTAATCGGTGGAATCATATTGGTCTCCGACACGTCTCTCCATAGTTCCATAGTGGCATGCATATCAGTCATCTTTCGATCTGCGCGCGAAATAGTCTGCTCATTCTGTGTTTGCAATTCCTGGATGCTCGCCCGTGCATAATCTTCTTGTTTCCTGTACTAAATAGCGTACGCCTCCCGGCGTGAGTCCCTCGGTAAGCACTTCGCCTTCCCCTTCTTCACAGAACCAAATGCCTCGGTCCAATAGTCAGGATCGAACACCGGAAGCTGAGCTGATAACGGATATCTCTCCCTCAATAGAGCCATGTACTTGTTCTGCATTAATATTTGAAAGAATCACTATTTAGATTAGAATAAGGAATTTAAAGCTAGTTGAGCAAAAAATAAAGTAGTGTGAGGTTGAAATAACTTACGTAAATTTCCTTCGTCGCAAGATCTACCCATTGGCGCTTTGCTGTCACTCTTGCGTTACCGCCTGTCCCCTTCACCCTCTGCGTGTGACCACGTCTGTAGGCCTCATCATATCGAATAGGGTCCTTTCGCTGAGGGTGGGCCTCAGCCTACACATTTCAAGAAAGAGTACGTCAAACTTAATTACACATATATTAAGATTACTTAATTACACCCATATTGTTAATTTTAATAAATCATACCAGTCGAGTCTGATCTCCTCTATGTCGATGGATCCACCAAAAAAAAGTGGGAGGTGCCTTCGTCCCCTCCTTTGGCTCCTCGCCTCCTCTTCTGTTTTTCTTGGACTGACGCGACACCTCTATATGATCCTCCGTGGCCCAATGATTAATCGCATCCGCCTCCAACGCGTCGTGCATCCAAGTCTTCTGTTTCAGAGCATATTTTGGATCCTCAACCCTCTCAATTTAACATGCATTTAACTAACAATTTAATATTAAATAAATATTCTCTAAAGATATTATTTCTAAGTTATAAAGATACCCTATTTGCATTACTTCTAAGTTATAAATATTTCCTAAAGGCATTCTTGTTGTTATAAAAATCTTTCTAAAAGAATTATCTTGAAGTTATAAAGATTCTCCTAAATGCATTATTTCAAAGTTATAAAAACCACGTAAAGGCACTATTTCTAAGTTATAAAGACCACCTAAAATCACTATTTTTAAATTATAAATATTTCCTAAAGGCATTATTTCTAAGTTTAACATTAATTAAACTAAACTAATAATTTAACAATCAAAAATATTACTAAAACATTAAATATAAAAGATAATTAAAAAACTAGAAAGATAAATACTTAAAAGAGAGAGAGAGACTTACAAGTGTGAGAAATGAGAGAGGAGGAGGGGGGGGGTTCTATAGAAAACCCCCTGCCATCCGCGACTGCCCAGCGGCACTGGCAGACCGCAGGCGGGAAGTTTTCCCGCCTGTGATATCTGCGACCGCCTAGCGGTCGCCCTAGCGCCGCTGGCAGACTCAGACGGGAAGTTTCTTCGCCTGTGGTATCCGCGACCGCCTGGCAGTCGCGGACTCCGGTGACTGTTAGGCAGTCGCCGATGCTGGCGACCGCCCGACGATCGCCGGTAGGCGGTCACGGTTGCCCGCCAAATCTTGTGGTGAATGTCCATCCCCAGTTACTTGAATGTGGTCATGAATAGGGGGTGGTGTAGATTTTACATAGTAAACCTCATGTTTTTTTGCTTGCTTCATGTTTCTTGCATGTAACTATTTTTTCTTATTGAGGAGGGTCCCAACTGTCACCTCTCGTCAATCATGTGAATGACGTACTCTGCAAAAAAATCATTGGCACTTCTTTCAAAGGTGCCTACCCATCATTGAAGCAAAGTTTTGTTGATGATGTGGTTGTGAGCCATTGATCGGTTAATGGTGAAGTGTGTTGATAAAAAATAAATTCTAATAACTGCAATTTTTTAAGAAAATTTTGTGGTTTCTGCAGATGACATCAATTTGAAAACACCAAATTAACACAAGAGATTAAGAAGAGATCATCGGGTAAGATTATAAGATTTGCGACCATTTCTCACGACGTTTGTTTAATTCTGGTTGCCCGGAACATAAATATTGCACGTCTTCGTAATAACGCTAAAAAAATAGCGAGAAAAGATGGCGCACGCTTCTTCTTTTTTTGGCGAGAAAAGGTGGCACAGTCTTCAATGGTGATATTAAGACACCAAATCTGGCATCTTCTTAATTGCTACGTGAAGTCCTCGTATGAGATTAGCGTCGATCGTTCTTCCTACGAGCTCGAGTTCCTCTACACTGTTAGAGGCAGGCAGGTGTTCTTTCTGGCGAAAAAAGTTACTTTTGCCTCTTCTGGTAGTCTTCTATTTTGTAATTCTTCTTTCTCGTATCTTCTGGATTGCAATACAATGATGCATCTTTTGTTACAAGAAAAACTAGTTACTCGAGGTATAGTCTCTTTATACACTTTGATGTGTATATGGGTTATCAAGACAAATTTGAGAAGTTAAACCGAGGATTGGGATAGGCGAGCAACAATGGTTATTGATTTAACTAAATTCATTCATTTCTCATTGATCCGAGAGTTTGAGATTTTATCAACACTCGGTGTTTATTTTAACTCGCTGCCAAATACACGTATTCTTCAGCATGATTTTGTATCTTAGTTATGAGATGTATTTTCCGTAATGAAAGCCACAAATTAAATTTGTTACAAGCAGATCAAAGTCCATTTATTTCAAAATACAGTCCCACTACACAACGGATCATTTCATTTTCATTTTCATTTAGCTAAGTACAAAGTTTGACAGCAAGATTGGTTAATGTGAGCTTGTAATATCAATAATACAGCTCCGCCGGTTTCCCCAGAAGTTTACAGGAGAATTAAAATGCAGAGATAATACTTTTCAAAAATTTCACAAGAATACGACACCAGATTATCATACATTCATACTTACGTATTTCAGAAGTTTTTCCTTTTGCCTAGTTACCTGCAAAAAGGATTGTGTAGTAAGTAGTTCATATCATTATACAATTTTAAAGTATTTTTGACGCGACCAATTTTTTTTTTTGTCATGCAGCAAAAGGGTACAGCACAGACAGATGATACCAGTTCAATCTTCTGGCATAATCTGGAAAAATTTATAGGTGGCCTTGTCCATTTCTTGGAAAGAGAAAATACAATCGCAGGTATGAAATGTAATCAGAACCAATAATCCTATATAATTAAATGGAATGTAGTTCGTTGTTTCGACAAAGAGAAGAGAAAGTAAATACCTGTTAAATCCAGATGGTTGCGGAGTATCAATGTCTATAGAATGCCAAATAAATTGAGACATCCTCACATGAAAAGCAACTTGTCTTGATTAAAACTTCCATGGACGAACAATTATCTTAAATAGCTTGAGAAACAACTCCATATCACATTTATATGTACACCTTTTTGGAGGAATCATTACTATCCGTGGGAAGCATAAATGAATAACTATTACTTTCAACTACTGATAAACATGATGTAGCAAATTATTCTATCTATTCGTTAAATGAATACAAGGGACAACTTCTGCAGGGGGCAAGATTGAATTTTGTGTAGGTTGACCTGCAAAATATGAAATAACACAAGATAAGTGCCAAGGAGAATTATTGATCGCCTCTAGAACATAATTGAGCGACAACTTACCTGAGAATACAATCCGATAATTTTCAGGACTTGGCCAAGTCATCGAAATCAAATTTCTTCTTCTTATTCTTCTTTTTTTATATATTTATTATAGTCGTGAGTATAACATGGATATACAGGTCTTCCAGCTCCGGGCCCTCTTAGAAACAAAGTTGTACTTGAAGGGTGAGGAGTCGATCATATCACAACACTCCAAATAGATCTGTGATCTATAAGAAGATGGTCATTTCTGACATTGACTATCACCGCATGGAAGTCTCTAAAAATGTCATCGACCAAACTCAGAGAAAATTCCATGCCCTTTGTGTTGCCCAAAAGCAACTGTATCAAAGAATAGGACAAGCTTTGCAAACTCAAAAGATAACTATACAGATTTACAAGAGCCATCTTCTTATCTGGCTCATGATTCAATGCATTCCATTGATTTTGTTGAGTAGTATATCCTTTTCATTTTTTTGAAGAAAAGATGGAAGCTGAATATCAGCAGCAACAGCGACTGGCCGTTTTAACGAGTGATGTCTTCCATTGCAACTCGAACAAGGCGCAATAGAACCTCAACATCTTGGAAATTGAAATCAAGTGCTCTTTTTACTGAGCCAATACCCTCTGTATGTGAGGTTTCTCCACGTACAGAAGTAGCCGCAGTGAAAGCATTTCTAGATTTCCTTGATGCTTCCATTGCAAGGTTAACATTCTCCGCCTACAAAAAGTAAATCCACTGTCTAAATCTTGAAACGCTAAGAAAAGACAAAGACTGAGTACTGTCACACAGATTAGATTTTAGTGCAAGAAGATGAATGAGACACTTAGATTGATACTCAAGTAGTGCCACTAGTAAGTGAAGTAAGGACAACAAAAAATCTGGTAATTTGGAGTAAAATAAGCATTTTGATAGGTAATTCTGGATTGAAAGAAGTCCTTATGCTTATGTAAGTTTTATTATATTTAAATACAATAAAATAGTGATTTTTATATTTATTTTTTATAAAGTTGGAGTAGTATATAGTTACAACTTAGCACAACATAGATGCAAGATAAACGTGCAAAGCATAAAACAAGTGAAAATAGCGAGATAGTGTAAGTAATCCTACTAAGAATCAATAAGGTTATTTTTTCTTCAATTAACATGCTTGCTCAATTTATTCAGTATCATATGTATCTGACTAACAAATATTCTAAATTAAACAAAGGGTAATACAATTATACTTACAAAAGTTAGGAGCCGCGAGACGCAACTACGATTCCTTGAGGTGATGATATGGCTTCCTGAAACTTGAGGAGATTCTACAACTTTGGCCAAGGCAGCCTTATCAGTAGTTACTTGGTGGTTCAAGTTGTCGACGTCTGAAGCCGAGGAAGAAGGAGATTCACCTATATGGTAGTGAAATGGAAAAGGTACAATTAGGACATAGTTGTTATTGGTTGAAAAATTAATTAGCAAGATAAAATATATCTATCATGCAGCCACAAATCTCTAGAAATCAAGTTTATTTAGAAAAGTTCAACACGTATACAGTCGTCATATGTAAAAAGGATGTGATTGATCATTTCGGGTGTCTAGCTGTCGTGTTTGGTATAGGGAAGGAAAGTAAGTTGACCTATAATCTTTGGCATATTGAGAACCACGCACTACTTATTCTCCGCAAAGAGGAGAGAGAGGGAAAAATGTTTAGTCATGGTACAAGTACCAAATGGCTAGATTGCATCGTCGAAATCCCTTTATCCTAAGCTTTGGCCTGCCACGATTTTTATTATGACGAGAGGCATAACAGAGATTATGTGATTTTGTTTTCAACCACATCTCTAAAGATAGGGATAATTGTGTTTACACACCCAGAGGTTGATGTAATTACAAAACCTTCCATATAAAAGAACACTATTCGAAAGCTATCAAAACATTACAGCTCGACTCTCTTGAGGCCTCTATTGAAGAGACACCCTTTGAAGTTTGAATATTCCAGATAACCTCCAATTTTCAGTGTTTTCAAGGATTCAGGGGTTCTCAGACCTTACGGCAACACTCTGTAACTAGACCAAACATCAGGGGGTGTAGATCAAATTATCCTTAAAAAATATTGCATCTAAAACTTACCTGGGGGAACAATTTGTAAAGCAGATTGCAACTCAATGCGATCCCTGCTTGCAGTGGTATTAGAAGAAGAAACCACTCGCATATAAGCAACCTCCATGCATTTGTACGCCAAAGCTGCAGCAGCCATGTCTCTCGATCTTTCATATTCACGTGCACAAAAACTACCAAAAAAGTAAGTAGTTCAACAAAACTAATCATTATGCAACTATGCTATCACCATTTAAAAACCCGCTAAATGAGAAGGAAAAACAATGAATCTTGAATAGCAAATAAAACTTAAAATGGATATAACTTACTCGCAGAGATTTGCAGTGGTACTATAGATATGCAGCGCATGCTTAATATCGCCGTGCCCTGATTCCAATAACGAGGCTCCCTGAAGGAATTTGAGAGCAGCTTGGAAATAGCACCCAGTACTATCAGTTGATCCAGAATTCTGCAAAGTAAAATTCCCTAATGATATAGTGGCATCATTACAATAATAATGTTATGTCTGAAAAAACTAGATGTGCATTAACCTTAAGACGATCAGCCGCATGTTTCAGGTCCTTTGCTTCTTTTAAAGCACTGTTAGCCGTATAGCTTGAGGAATCCCTTCGAACAGGACTTGGGGCTTCAACATCTCGGCCCTTGTACGAGTTTGGAGTAGCGTGTCTCAAAATAATAGGTTGACCATTCTGCTTTTCTGCTTTCTTACTTTGATATGGTGCCTTTGATGAATCACCATTATCAAGTGCATCAGCAGCTAAAGACTTTGAGCAATTTTGTTTCTGGGATCCCGAAATTTCAGCCTGACCTCTTGCCAAAGGTGGAAGCAAGTGCGATTTCCCATTCCCGTTTGATTCGACCTGGTTATGTTTCGTGGGTAACTTTTCATCTTCATGTTCCTTTCGAAGATGTTGCCTTTTATCCTGGCCATCATGACTCCCAGATTTCATTTTGTTTTGTCCTTTACTGACCTCACTTACTGTACCTCCAGCGCCATCTTTTTTAACAACAAACTTACTGGCTGTTTGAGGAGTGCCAGATTTCTCATCCAACTGGATCTTTCTATTGTTCGATTTCTCATCATATAAATGTACACGAGTCAAAGAATCATGTGGGAAATCAGACGACTTCATTTTGTCTTGTTCTAAATCAGAACCAGAAGCATGATCCCTTTCTTTCAATTGTGAAGACAACCCCTTCCCAGACTTCTTTGAGTGCGATCCACTGTTTCGAGATTGATCAGTATTTATTTTCTCTTGCATTGGGCCTCGTTCCAAGGTATGCTTTTCACTAAAATACTGATTACTTTGACGAAGATGATCACCGACGTCAGTCTCACGATCATTGACTGTAAGAATTGGATCCTTTTTCACGATCCCTCCGTGATCATACCCCCCTGCATCCTCACCAACTGAAAACCTTCTTGGACAAACAGCAGTTAGGGAACCAGAATCATGAATATCAGTTTTTTCAAGGTTGCTTCGCGTTGATGTGATCTTATCAGCATTAGAAGCAGAGAATCTCAAAGGAGATGATGAAACTGATTCAACTGGTGAACCATTAATTTCCTGAGCGTTGGTTTTCTTTTTATGCGAACCAGATACCTTGGAAGAGCTTGAATTGGCAGCAGCAGAATGCTGTACAGAACCCATATCACTTTTCAAACAATCTGTACTCTTACCCTTTTGATCTTTTCCTGCACTGGAATCCTTTACCCCAGACTTAGACACCCTAGCTTTCTTCTCTTTCCGAGGGCCCTTTTCATACATTTCTTCCAAAAAACCACTAGATTCTTGGTCACGTCGTCCTGAACTCGATACAGGCTCTGTTCGAATCTGGGAGTTACTATTGTCCTTCCATTTCCTCTTCCTAATAGAGTCCTTATCATCAGATTTGCTTGAACGTGGCAAATCATCAGCTGAGGTACCTGGAACTTGCACTTCTGCATTAGTTGCTACAAATATATTCTTCTTCAAGCCTTCCCTCAGATTCTTATTATTTGCATACTTTTCCCGATCACTCTCTGATGCATTAATAGACAGACCACTAGAAGAGCCACGACCTGCCTTCAAGAAAGACTCACCATTGTCAGAAGTCCAGTTCTCATCATCACGCAATTCCTCACTCTTCATCCTTTTCGAAAGTCTTGGACCATCCAGATCAGAATCTCGCTTGCTTCTTATCTTTAGATTCGCACCTATGATCGTATCAGAAACAAAAGAAAATCTTAGAAAACACCAGAGAAGTCCAATACAATAAACATGGAATCAATATAGTATCTGAGTGTTGTTTATCTCAATTTATAAAAAGCAGAGGATACCGACACGATACCTTTATCGGAACAGCTGACAAGTGACACCTTTTTATCCTTCTTATTATCATTATGCCTCTCAACGTCGCTGCTGGAAATTTTCACATTCTGAAACCCACCTGCGTCTAGTGGAGTTTGATTCCCGGAACTTGAATTTCCATTTCTGGTAGATGCCGGAAGACTCTTCCTTTTGGAGTTAGAAGAGTGAGTGGAACCATCAAATTCAGTTGAATTTGCTGGATTCTTTGACCCGTGTTTTTTCTTCGCACCGACTGTCGAGATTTTATTAGCAATATTTGGCTGCTCTTGAACAGAATGTCTATCATCAACTGAGGCCACTCCTACAGAAGTTCGAACTTGATTACCAACACCGAGTTGACCCTCAGCAGCCGGAGCAGGCACTGCTCCAACAGGATGGTAAAGCGCTTTTACAGAACTAGTTGTGATATCTTCGGGGATGCTGCAACGGTTCATTCCAGGCCTATGAAATGGCAAAACAGTAATTTGTCCAGATTAGTGGACTTCAAAAAGGTCCAGGATAGATAACTTTTAATATGTCAGATTACAGGACTTTCAAGTCAAATGCAAACACACAGACAGAGGACTCGTCAGCCTCACTATAATGCAGGGTCGACTCTTTGGTAGCAATTGAGTGTAAAGGCATTAGACTGAAAGATGCCAATCAACTATTAATTTTTTAAAGAGTTCACACGAAAGGATTCTTATCCAATATATCAAGATAAAGGCATGCATAGAAAGTTGATAGAACTTACAGCCAGGTAAGCATACTACATAACCACATCTCAGGCAGACTTTTAGGGTCCATCCCGAGAGGAAGAAGCCTCCATTTGTGGCACCCCTCACAATATACCCAATCGTCATTAGGCGGTGGAATGATCAATGATGGAGTTTCAGAATTTGGTTCGTTTCCCACAGGGGTTGGTACATGAGAGCTGGCCCTAGGGTATGTCTCTGATGGGCGTGGCTTTTCGGAACTTCTGATATTACACTTCTCTTTCGACTTATTCGTACTTTCATTCAAGCTTCTTTTCACAACGGATTGAGTATCCTTCCGCCTTGCTGAGGAAGCCAATTCCCCTGAAATAGATTCATTATCACCGTCTTCATACTCTCCAAAAAACTCTTTATACCTGTCCACAGGTTTTCCACTATCCTTTTGGGTTTCAGAGAGAAGACTGTGAGAGAGCTTCCCATTTTTAGTAGACACAGAGGAATCAGCAATTAATTGATTTTTAAGTCCTTTCTGTTTTTTCTTGCCCGCAATGGATGAATTTTTGCGAGCTGGTTTAAATCCTTCATCAGTGAGAGATCCTCCTTCCTGAACAACTAACTGTTTGGAAGAATCAATGGGTTCAGCACTACGAGTATTTCTTCCTCTAGGGAAATTAGATTCAGATTGATCTGAAGAGTGAGGCTTTGCTGCTTCAAAAACATCGTGCTGAGAGTACGCCGCAGTGTCACTAACAAGATTTTCTTTTTTACTTTCAGATAACTTACCTGATGAGCTTATCTTTCCCCCCGACTTCTCAAAGCTGCCAATATCATGGCTGAATTTACTATCCAGGCGTCCTTCTGAGAAGGTTTCTTCCTTTCGTCTGTCTTTTAAAGCTCTCACAGGAGCAGTAGTTGCAGGCGACGTACTTTGTACAGGATCAGTAATTGGATATTCTGAACTCGATAAAAGTGGAAGTTTCAGCGCATTAGAGACAAGTTCCTCACATCCTAAAGTGTCGATATTAGTTTCTCGATCCTTCTTCAAGAGAGAACCTGTATTATCTTGATCACCATCGCGCTTCTGTTTTGTTAAATCTGTGGAGAAGGCATCATTTTCCTCGGGATACCTCACCTTTTTCTGCTCCACAACTTTCTGATTGCTCCTACTAAAACGAGATCCATTCACTGGTGTCCCAGAGTTTTCTATGCTCGTCTTGTTCACAGATTTAGATTCAGTCTTTACCCTAGGCTTTCTTCTTTCTGTTAGATATAACAGATCTTCTGACAGAGGGGATAGAAGTAGGTGCTCGGGGAAATTTGTCATGATCTGTTCCAATGCCGAGTTGAATGAAGTTAAATTTTTATTCAATTATTTAAATAACTTAGAAAGAAGAGAAAATATCATTATTACCTGAAGAATACTGGTTGGAGATTCATCAGGTTCATCACCACATAGCCCCTGACTAGTTGATGGGCTGTCATCCAAGGATGATGATGGAGAGACAACGAGTCCAAGTCCACTGTAGATATCAGCATTCTTTTGTGTCGACAAATTCTCAGCACCAACTTTGATCCGAACCTTCAGAGTTCTTTGATCAGAAGGATCTACATACTTAGTACTGACTCCACTCTTGGGAGTGAATTCCTCCGTATGATTAGATGGCACACAGACGTTGCCTTTAGAGTAATTGCCCATTGACGAAGTTTTTCCGGAAGCAGCAAGGGGCCTTGCTGAAGGAGTGGCAGTTGATGAAGCAAATGAATTTTGTATTTGATCCTGAATCAAAAAGAGATTAGAAAACAAGAATGTTAGGTCAGACAACAGAACATCCTAATTGTGTTTGGCACAATAAGACAGAGAACAAAAGGTTAAGATGAATTTCTAGATCAATAAGCACCGACCTCCGGGTGCAGCTTTCTTGAGGATCTTGGCGTAGCATGGCTTTGGATATTCTGTGGACTCTTTGTATGAGACCAAGATGGCGAGCGCTGATAAGTAGGCAAAAATGAACCGTAGCCACCAAATTTTGCCCCTGTTAAGTATTCAAATTACTGACTATTAATACACTTCAACTTCTGTATCCACATTTATGTGGGGTTCTAAGTTTCCGTGATCTGTCAAGACACTTTTTCTCACTTACCCAAATTTTCAGCTGAAACTCCACCTTCAAAATCTTTCTGGAAATGCCCCAAAACATTTTGGAGTTTCTCCTCCTTCAAAAGAGTACATATCAAGGAATGGTAAGAGTTTCATCCCATCTATAGAGTTACTATACGCAAAATAAGCTTCATGAACCCAGGGTATACAATTCAAAGTATCCTCGTCCAGAAACAAGAAATGCATAATACAGAAACAAATTGCCTGGTAAGTCTCTCAACCACACAGAAAATGCATCATCTACGAGATCAGCTGAAAGTTATTTATGTACTTATAATAATGTACAAATACAGAATGCCCAACTGTCCACCCAACAATAGTAACTACGAATTCACTACAAAGAAGACAAATGATCTTCTTCTTTCCAAACAAGCAATAAATTCACCTTAAAAAGCTGATCAAAGCATAAACTAATAACTAATTAATACGAACCGAGTAGGCAGCAGCAAACAAATCAGTTGCAATTGAACATAGCAATAGATAAAAGGTTCTTACAATGTAAGAGAGAGCAATATCAGGGTCAACGGTGGAATCTCCAGCCACATCATTATAACCACCAAGAGCCTCTCCTTCTTCAAGCTCAACATCCTCCATTTCTAACCCTAACCCTAACCCTAACCCCTTTCTCCCATCCCTACTTCCAACAGATATCATAAAACACAATTAATTAATTAATTAATTAATTATCAGCTCACAATAAAATAAATAAATTTGACCCAAAATCTTTTTTTCTCTTTCACCGTTCACTTTCTCCTCAAAATCTCATTGACCCATTTCACAAGATCGAAAACCCACAAAAACCCAACAACAAGATTTTCTCTCCTGATCAGATTTTCTCTCCTGCCAGATAAATTAACCAAAAAAAGCTTAATTATCCGCAGTTGATACACACGCGCGTGTATCTATTCAATATATATATATATATAATCCCCAATAGTTATCTAATTTTATCTATCGTGGAAAATGGATCGTGTTATGTGTGATCTGAAGCTCAAACAGATGAGCAGGAAAAATGTAGAGAGAGAAAAAAACAAGAGAGAGAAAGAGAAAGACTCTGGTTTTGGTGTACAGCAGCCGTGTTTATTTCTTTTTGGGTGTTATAATAAATAAATGTCATTTTACGTTTGGAAATTATCTTTTTTCTTTTTCTTTTTTTTATCTCATACATATCTTCTTATGAATGAAAAATAAAGGAATATTCTGAATAACTGCCGATTAAATATTTGTTACTTAATATGAAATAAACAGCAGTGAAATTCTGTTTCAACTCAACCGCTTTTGTCTGGAAAGATAAACCAACTGCAGCTTGACACTCCACACCGATCTTTTTGGCGCGTGTTACGTACTTGCTAATTTTCATTCTTGTATATATAATATTTCTTTTTTTGCACAGATTTATTATTGAGTATTGACTAGTAGTAGTGTAACGCTTATGCAGCTCCGCTCTCATCTTCTTGTCATAAATTGGATGTGTTTATCATATTACTATATGAGAAATCCAGTTGTTCATTCATTTTCATTCTAATACTTGATTCTAAGTTATTATGTCCTAATAGATAGAGTTTAATAAATGTAACGGTGCGTATATAAAAAATTTCCATACATTTTTCCTTCTAAAAATACATTCATGAGCGGCTAGATAACATCATATAATATAACACCAACTATATTCATACTTTTTTTTTTTAATAAAATGCAACATGCCCGCAATGGCAATACAAATCCTATTGCACAAATGTTGTTGATCCATGTTACGACCGCGCCCTATGAGCCACGCTCCGATCTGAGTTGGTTCGGTGGTGATCAGTCACTTTACCCAACTCACACTAAAGTGTAACTCATAGGAAGGGATCTCACTTATTCAGGATCAAAACCATACACGTCTTATAAAATATATTTTGATACATACAACGGAAGTCTTGTATTATAAACAACGTGACTCTTTAATGATTATGCACTAGTGATAAAACACGAATATTCCAAAATGCACGCTTGAATAATTATTCACTGGATCCATGTTGTCATGTTGATTTTTATCCTGAGGAATGGACAGAAGAAACGAGGAATAAGTCTTTAATGACTTAGTGAGATTCATATAAAAGAACTAGTAATGCAAGAATTAATTGTGACCTACTGGATACATTTCGAGGAGTGATCTTACCGGTAGAAACAATTCAACTAGATAATTTGATGTAGCAATGGTACTGAAATTTTCATATAATAGTTAATGAACTTGTGCTTAACAATAAACGAATCCAACCTTATAACTTTTACTATTCTACCTTATACCTCCCGACGAGGAGCGACCTCGCAAACAATCAAGAGACATGCTCGAGCACATGTCGATCTAGCACGCGGGTTACAACCAACTTCTAACTGCAAGCGACGCCTAGATAGATGGGTATCAAGCGAAATTACTTAAACCAACAGTCCTTAATGCCTGGCGGTAACTCGACTCAATTCCTGGGCCCAACTTCCCAAAGGCATCCCAATGGGTATAACAAATAAACAATCAAACTAGTAAACCGGATAATATCCGTTGCTCTTTGAGCTAAATGTCCCAAACATAGTTCGTTGCTCTTTGCAAAATTCAAGAACCAAGAGATGAGATTATATTATTGGAGAATTATCATGATTATGAATAGATGTGATAAATAATAAATGATTGGATATGATTTAACGATGAGTAAGAAAATTATGTTATGAGATGAGATGCCAAACAGGATTATGATGAAATATAGGTTATTCGAGGTTGGTAACGGAGTAGTGGCTTTTCTGTCCAAGTTCCTCATGGCCGGATGCCAAACGGAGCTAGAACAAATCAGAAATGGAACCTCACCTTTATTTGTATGGAGAATCTTGGGCGTTGTTGATTAATTTGTCAAACCTTTAATTACATTAAGATAATATCAGTTAACTGAATAATCATAACTCACCACTATAAACATATATGTACTATTCAACTTTCGTTTTGATGAAATTTGAGGAAGTTCTTTAAGTCTCTAGTACATCCAAAAATTTCAGGAATCACGACATGAAACAATTACCATATGAAGCAATCTATTAAATTGTATAACGTAGTTAATTTTGTTCCAAGATTATCTTGAATTACATAACATTGTATTCATAACTTATAAAAGTATTAATACGTAAACCTAATCAAGGTAAGTGACCAAAGAATGTTTAAGTTTCGATACATAATCATATAAGAGGATTAGACTTCAAAAGTATATATGATAATCTTATTAAACTTATGTAAGGATATGTTAAACATGATAAATATACTATTTATATTTTATTGAAAAATCTCAAAAATATTAATTCTTGAATACAAATCATATTAGAGTGATTCTAATGATTGTTATATCTTGTAAGAGTCATGTATGAGTGATCAATCATGGAATTATGATGATTATTTTCAATCATAAACAAAGAACTTAAAGTACGTAATATGAGCTGAAAATCGTCATAGTTTTGAGTTTACCTTTGATCGAATATTCAAGTGAACTTTGTTTTCAAATATTTTTATGGCAACTGATCCCTAACGTTACTAGGAACATGTGTACCCAAATGGGAAGGAAAATCCAAAGGTTTGCTATGCTAAATAATTCTTGAAAACATAGAATCTATTTTCGGATTTTCGGACAGAAGTCTACGATTTAAGAATTTCGACCTTCTAAATCACATTATTTGAAAAATATTTTTTCATATTAAAGTTAGAGGACATAATGAGGAGTATTTGGCCGTTGGCCTTGATCAAAAGGGATTTTTCTACAATTAGTTATGATTTGTCTAAGGTGCAGTGCCGAATGGATAATTTCTACGCAATAAAAGTTTTGGGGTATTGTCGGGTAGAAAATGATAAAATAAGAACTTGGGATGAATTATTCCTGAAAGTAGACTCACTAACTTAGAAATCCATAGGAAGAAACAATGAAAAATCGAAATTATTTTGGGTGTGAAAATTGTTGGAAGAAAGCTTAGTATTTATAGGCAAAAATCATGTTAAAATATATTTATTTAAGGTCCCACTTTGATTATTTTATAATAAATCACAAAAAAAATCTTTCAATCATTTACCTCAACAAAAATATGTCATGGTTTACTTCATCAATTGGTTAATTGCATATCAAGTCTCTCAATTATTTATAATTAAAACTCCAATAGGTATAATTAGATTTTTTTGTTACATACATATTTGTTTATGTAATTTTCTAGATAATTCGATCATCTTGGTTAATATTTGAAATTAAAATATATGCTTTAGGATTAGAGACCTATAAAAATAATAAAAGACTATTTTTTAAGTTTAGGGACTAAAATGCAACTTTTCTAAACATTTAGGGTCAAAAATAGAAATTTTCAAAAGTTTAAGGACTAAAGTATAAATTTATTTTCTTCCTAGTTTTTGGGACGTTACAATCTATGTACATGAAAATTGGAAGAACTCGGTAGTTTCCGTATTGGGCTGGCCATGGGCCATGCCCATGTTCATCTATATTGGGGATTAGACCCTATATCTATATCGAATATCGTCTTCGATATAATACGGGACATAAATCTATAAATACCACTGCCCCGCATACCAAGGGACATTACATTTTGAGCTGGCTAATGAAACTGTTGATATCGAATATCCGTATTCGATATCATCCTCGACATACCCTCGATATCACCTCCGACATTGCCTATAAGATCACATTCGACATGATCCCCGACATAGATATTCAATATATATCTTCAATATGTATATCATCAACATCACCTTCGATCTCATCCTCGACATCACCATCGATATTCTGCAATACATCTCAGTGAATCACATAGCATGATTAGTGCCGAGTCATCATAATAGATAAATGAACTACGTTCGGCTTGATTCCCTCAAGGGGATACGTAGGCAGCTTGGGATAACCCGAGTCCAGTCTGAAATCATCAAAGATCCATCCGTCCCCTCATCACGTCGCTTGGAGTACATGTGTGCAAATGACAAAGCTGGTTCCAGCGTGGCCTAGAACCAGCATGATGTGGAGTGTTTCGTCAGCCTGCCAAGTCAGTAGACGATAAAGCACCAAATCTTTGGCACCGTATGTGAGAACACAGTGGAATGTACTTGCAAACAAGCACGCAACCGTAAAATTCAACCGAGTTCATCAAGAACAATGGCCGATTGGAGCGCCATTGGACATGTGCCTTACGTCAAGATAAGTCCTACTAATTACATTATATTATTTACCTGCACATTCTGCAATTAATTATGTTATACTTATTCACTCATCTATCGAGCCTATTTTTGATATCGAAATTTCTTTTTGATGTCGAGCCTATTTTCAACATCGAGCCTATTTTTGATGTCGAGCCCATTTTCGATGCCGAGCCTATTTTCGATATCAAGCTTACTTTCAATATGAACATCCACCTTCGATATACACCATTCCCGATATGGAGACTATCTTTGACACATCTTAAGCCCGATATCATACTCGATATCATAACTTACCCGATATACGTATACATTCAATATCTCGTATCTCCGATATAATCCCATATTCGATATTACCCCGAATTAGGTTTGATGTCTTTCAGACTCGACAGAGTGATGGCCCATGAATTACTTGGTCTTATTAATTAATGCTTTTATTTATGTCGGAACAATTTATGCTTACCTAAATTGCCTTTCCTGCATATTAGGCGAACTGGGTTTTACCCGGTTTTTGGCCGCTATTTATTATTAATCTTTATCTTGCTAGCGCTATATCTCTCTCTCTCTCTCTCTCTCTCTCTCTCTCTCTCTTTCATATTAATAGACTCAATGCAGGAGCGAACATGTCCTACGTGATAAGATAGAAACATACCTTAAAACTGTAAAAGTATCTTCTATCCCAAGCGTAGGTAGATTGGATGCTATCAATTTCTTGGCTGTTATGTATCTTAAAGTTTTATATTGTATATCCTTGCATATATATTATTATCTGTTTCCATGACAGGAACACATACATCCTCCGTCAACAAAACAAGGGGAAGAAGCAAACATGCACACCTACATTCAAAAATAGTATATCATATCATTATCCCTTTGGCAGATATACATGTATCTCTTATACATCGCAAGAACAGAATATCGGTGCAATCCGAAAGGACCAGAGAGAGTCCACTATCGAGAAAGGATAAAGATCTACAAATGCCATGGCATAACTCCACTATCCACCGAGATAGGCAGGAGACAAGCCGGCATACGAAACCTACAAATGCCCTGGCATAACTCGCTATTCACCGAGATAGCCAGAAGACAAGCCGACATACAAAATCTACAAATACCCTGGCATAACTCCACTATCCACCGAGATAGGCAGGAGAAAAGTCGGCATACGAAATCTACAAATGCCATGGCATAACTCCGCTATCCATCGAGATAAGGGAAAAAATGCTGGTACAACAACAAAGAGGTATCGCCCTCAAATGTATTGCCCTCAGGACATATCGCTTGAAAAGGCGATTGTCCATATGCCTTCACAGCAAATATGCTGATCAAACAGCAGAGAGGTATCGCCCTCAGGACATATCGCTTGAAAAGGCGACTGTCCATATCGTCTACAATCCTATGAGGTCATAACTCCCCTATGCACCACGATAGGCAGGAGAGAACCCGACGGAAGTAAATGTCTACAATCATGCGAGGTCATAACTCCCATATCCACCGCGATAGGCAGGAGATAACCCGATGGGGTAACCATCTACAAATCCTACGAGATTCAAACTACCCGAAAAGGACGAATATCTTATGGGATCATAATTCCGTATCCACAAAGTTACGGAGGAGGCAGAGGAATACCTTAACAAGTAATTTGTTTATTTACTATCCTACAGGATATGACAGAAAATATTCAAATAGACTCCAAAACTCTCTTTTATTCATAAATTCAAACGAGGAAATGGACAATATCGACTACACAAACGGGACATGCTAGAAAGGCAGCGTCACTTACACCAATACGGTAAAATGCCAGCAATGGCAGAGCCACATATACCTATACGGTAAAATGCCAGAAATGGCAGAGTAACAACTACTTATACGGTACTATGCCCGAAATGACAAGAGTAACATGTACCTTTACGGATACATGCTAGAAATGGCAAGAGTCATATCTACCTACATGGTAACATGCCATAAATGGCAGAGCGACGTCAACTTATATAGTTTCATCCCTAAATTGGCAAGAGGAATATTTACCTATGCAGTACCAAACCTAAAATGCAAATAAATATGTACCTACGCAGTACCCTGCCTAAAAACGGCAACAAAACATGTACCTACGCGGTACCCTGCCTTAAATGATAATGAATCATGCACCCACGCGGTATCCTACAACAAATCAAATACATGATTCCTTACATAGTATTCCTTCATATACAAATAAATAAGTTACTTTGAGACACCACGCGAATTGCAGAAACCCGCGCACAAATATGAGATGACACACTTGTATTAATCCAAATGAACAAAGATGAATCAGATTACAACATCAAGTACCCATGTGGTAACCCGCCTCTTAAGGTACAACGACTAGTACCTACACGGTATCCCCGCCTCATACGACACGAAAACAAGTACTTATGCGGTACCCCACCTCTTAAGGTGCAATAAAGCACCGAAATGAGACCCGACTCTCAAGGGCACATAATCGTTGCCAAATGCCTCCTCTAAATCTATCCCGATGATGCAAAGGTCAAGGAGTTAGCTAAACGCCAACTCTGCATAATTATAATAAATTGAATATAACCCTTAGATAATGGCAGAATACGGATAGACGCTCAGAAACAGCGTGATAACATGATTAAATGAATAAATCATTCATACCATAATTCTATGACAGTGGCTTTACATCCCTTACCGTACTGGGACTATATTACAACAAGAAACACGTTCATTATTGCGTGCGAGACGCGAGTCAAGAAAAAGACCAAGTTCGGAAACATGTTGCATATGATAACAACATGTATATCTACTATGAGGCTTAACATCTTACCCATACTGGTGAATCAATTCAAAAGAAAACCACTCTAGGTGGTACGATATGACTTTACCTTTAAGGCATTGTCAATTTCTAAATGAAGCCGGCACCAACGGTAAATTCTCATCGCTAATAAGATCTCCAATAATATCACTATAACTATAAGATATATAATGCAAGGTTCAGAATGAACAACTACTCTTCAAATGAATGAGGATACGTTGATTGAATAAAATCGCTCCAAAGCACATAAAGTGTTAGCCAAAAGATCATTCAAAACAGCATAATATGCTACGTTATACATCAGCGTAAACTATACAACTCTTTCAAAGGGTGACCAACCTACAAGCCATGCGATCTAATACGCAATAGGCGCAACCCTAAGAATGTCAAGAAACTTCTTTGCATCCATCATCGCATTCATTATTTTCACAATTACTATAGCCGAGAACCTCCCTTACGACGACTTCTCGCTCATTACCTATCTTATCTTCTTTAAGATTGACAAAGCACATATTTAAGTTACATGAAAGAGAATGTTGACATCTCTCATTGGACCTATAAATGTTATAGACGTAAACCGTCATTTACAAACATTGTCCTGGGGAGCCTCCAATCCGCCATGACGGGGTTTAACTTTTCCAAATGATGTTTCATATGATTTTTGCTCTCGCTGCAACCTTGCTTGACTTCAAGCATTTTACTATCAATCGATTTGACTACGGGAAAAGGCAAAAAATACCTCAAACGGTAGATGATATTCCTATCCTATGGGAATGATAGAGAATGCTCTAACAAAGCCACTCATACTCTCAATTTGGACACTATGGCGCACACTTCACGCCAATCAACTAGAGACTATTTTTCTTTAGAATCTCGACACCGCCGTCAGGCTCAACATCATCATACCTACACTTTGTGCGGGTGATAACTCAAAACCACCAGTGAGGTGTAACAATATTTGAAGCTACACTCTACAATTGCTTCAGCTAGAAACTACCCAATTATGGTATGGTGGAACATACCTTCCGCGACATCCAAGTTATTTACCTCTCATAATACAATGCAATATCCTCTGCATGGTATTTATGCCGTAGGCCATACTGAACTTGTATCATAGATCATACCTCATAAGGTATATCAAGAATCGTTTGTGATACAATGTCAACAACATCTACCTATAAAGGTAATAAAAGCACAGTCAGATACTACATCTGATAAAGCACTCGAATAACTCAAGAGTTACCTACAAAATTTGGGTTGACTACGTACCACCTCACCAAACGCGAGACCCAACTACACTAACGATATGGCCGGGCTAGAGCATTCAAATATTTTTGCATGTCCCAAATTGTTATGAAGTTAAATTATAACAAGCAATAAGAACGCAATGTTGGAAAAGAGAATATCTTCATAAATGGTCATATATGCACCATCGAAAGTTATATCATATACCACTTTGCACATATAAAACCCCAAGCGGTCCAATTCGTCTCTTGCATTAACGCTTTTGGGGGCCATGACGGCCTCGTGCAGAAACCAACCTCCTTGTGTTTTACACTGCTCCTTACTTAGACAATATTTGTACCTATATTAGTATGCATCCTCTTGTCCATCAACCCATCATGAGAAATGGTCAAGCACCCAACTCGGTGTGCACACTATTCAACGTAGCCCTCTTGCGATCTCGCATTGCATCAGTCTCCATATAGTCATTCACATCAAAAATAGGCTTGCTATTCAAAATACATACCTTATAACGATTTATCGAGTAGCAATGCAACTTAGAGTATCGTGTCACGAAAATCTCACCGAGTGACAACCACCGCTACTGAATACCAGATGAGCGAAAAAAGTCGAATATCTACTATCCAACGGGATACTGACTCCCATATCCTATAAGATATGAAGACCAATACATGCAAAGATTGGACGCCACTTCCTAATGCGCACATATACAGGTCTGGAATGTGATCGAAACAAACATCTCGTCACAAGTATAATATGAACAACATGCATTGTGAAATGTGCTAAGCACATGAAAAAGCACAACTGCCTGTGATGACAACATCCAAATGTGGTTCAAATCATGACGGTCAACAACAGTAAGCTATGCCAATTTGAGAAATAAAATTATCCAATCATTATTGCACATTCATTAAAGTGGCATTGCAACAACAACACTGATTCGAATGATCATTTGCGTCTGGCCAATCAAAACAACTATTTTCTTCTTCTTTAGTATAGAAGAAGCATCCGGTTTTCTCCCACTCTCATCAGGAGGCTCACAGTCCTCAAGGGGCTTGCCACCAAGGCCACACACATAATTCGAAATAAAAATTGATTATGATCGCTCACAATTCAAATGCGAACATCAGCGATACGATGATTATATTGCGGGTCCACCATATTTTTTAAATAAAATTCATGTATCCGAGCTCCACCATTTAAACTGGGGGGACAAGAGGCACTGGTAAGTTAAACTTTGATCTAGTTAGTTAATGACTTATTATTTACAACAACAACTCCCAAACTGGGGGACTACATGATATGGGTAATTCTCTTATTGGGCTGGCCATGGGCCAGGCCCATGTTCATCTATATTGGGGATTAGACCTGATATCTATATCGAATATTGTCTTCGATATAGTACGGGGCAGAAATCTATAAATACCCATGCCCCGCATACCGAGGGACATGACATTTTGAGCTGGCTAATTAACCTGCTGATATCAAATATCCATATTTAATATCATCCTCGACATACACTTGATATCACCTCCGACATGGCATATAAGATCACCTTCGACATGATCCCCGACATAGATATTCGATATATATATCTTCGATATGTATATCATCAACATCACTTTCGATCTCATCCTCGACATCACCCTCGATGTAACCCTCGATATTCTGCAATACATCCAAGTGAATCACATAGCACGATTACTTCTCAGTCATCATAATAGATAAATGAACTACGTTCCGCTTGATTCCTTCAAAAGGATACGTAGTCAGGTTGGGATAACCCGAGACCAGCCCGAAATCATCAAAGTTCCATCCGTCGCCTCACCACGTCGCTTGGAGTACATGTGTGCAAAGGACAAAGTTGGTTCCAACGTGGCCTAAAACCAGCATGATGTGGAGTGTTTCGTCAGCCTACCAAGTCAGCAGACTAAAATTGTGAATCGGGTTGATACGTTGTTGTTGTTAACTTAACACTGGAGAGTTAACAGCAGATTTGCAACGTTGTTAACTCAGCGATGTTACTTTAACAACAGTCCAGAAGAATTGTGTAGCGGAATAAACAAACACCAAGTTTAAGAAGTGAATATAGAATTATATTAACTTCCGAGCCTTAGGCAAAATAACCCGTGAAGGTTTTAACAAAGGCCGTTCTCTCAATTCTCAAGCTCCTCACTCTTAAATTGATTGAACTAAGCAAAGCACACAAGAATTGCTTCGTATATCTCTAACAGCTCCTCACTCTTAGATCTATCCTAACAATTCACAAACTTTGCTAAAGCAAGACAACACTCAACAACTGTAAATTAATCTCTCGGATTGATTGGCTCTTGTCTCGTGTTTGTCTTGATGTACTTCACACCTATATATAGGTTCTTGATCTTCGACTTCAAGGTGTGTTGTACACGGTTGGTAATTCTCCTTGTTTCATTCTTGAACTCTTCTTCTTTGTTCTCGCAGTCCTTCTTGAATAATAGTTCCTTCGTTAATGATCTAACTAGGGAAAGACTCCTTCTTCAAATCAGGACTTGAACTTGGAAAGCATTCCTAGTTCCACTCGAACTCTTCTTTCCTTGTAGAGTGGTTTGCGTAATTAAGGAAACTTTCCTTCTTGGAAACTTGAGCGTCCAACCTATGACAAGTTTGTTTCCTGAATAATAATCAAAGACAATTACAACTGTGGAACTTAGTTAGTTAAGTGAATAAGGCAAAACAATAATGAAGAAATTAATAAAGATTGTAAATCGGATTCTGCTCCAGCAATGTTATCCTAACATTGATTTCTCAATGTTAAACTAACATTGTCAGAATACCTGTACTTAAATGTTAAACTAACATCGACCGAATACCTGCACTTTCAATCTCCCCCTTTTTGCCTTAATCACAAAACCTAAGAACATGTTCTAACCAGATCAAATTATTCAAACAAACTTAACTATCAGATCACAATGGAAAACTAAGTACGCTCCCCCTGAAACTCAGAAGGGACTATTCCAATGTTATTCTAACATTGATACTTTCAATGTTGTCATAACACCTGTCTGTCTTTGTCAATGTTAGCTTAACATCGAACCCAGACAGATATTCTAACATTGAACATCTCAATGTTATTTTAACATCAGAGAACAGTTAACACCTGCAAAACAGAGTTAGTACTTTGTATCCAAAGTTCAATGATCATAAGCAGAAGCAGTAAGCAACAAGATAGAAATGTACTTAATTACAGACCATACAAGTAGCAAGGAACACACTCCTTGATGAAACCGAAAAATAAACAAAGGAAAAAAATTGTTCATGCTGACAGAAACCTAACAGAACTCAGAAATTTTTGAAATTTGATCATTCTCCCCATTTTTGTGAGGAAGGCAGATCCCTCAAATGCTTCCTGAGGCTGTCTATCTCTTGCAGCCTTACTTGCTTGTCTGCTATCTCTCTCTGGGTATCCTTGAACTCTTTGTCCAGCCACACCAAGGTTTCCTCCACAAAGGCATCAACAATGACAGAACAGCTATCCCCACTAGCCACAGGAACTGAAGAAGCAGCAAACTTGTGAGTCTTCTTCTTCTTCTTCTTCCTGCTTGGACCAGCTCCATCCTTGGGATTCCATGGCAGATCCTGAATCCTGATCTGAGTGAAGTAGCTCCTGGTGATGATCATCTTGGCCTTGTTCTTGATCCAACCTTCTGTCTTCTTTGTCTTGAAGCCTTGCTTCACCAGAATGCTGGATATCAGAGAGGGATATGGAATGATTCCCTTTGCCTTGGTTGTGACTTCCCTCATGTGCCTCAGAACCTTCTCCCCTATATTCACCCTCAGCCCATTCTTCAGTTTGTACACCAACCTTGCAGATTATTTTGTCATCACAGTGGTGTTGGAAGAGGGCAGCCAGTTGTAGGTGGAGAGTTTGTGAAGGACAGCACTTAAGGAGGTCAACTTTGTAGTAGGAAAACTGTCATTCCATTTCCTTGTCAGTCCACCAGTGAGGTCAGTGATCACCTCATTCATGCTAGGATCCTCAGTCTCCTCAGGGTCAGGGAGTCCCCAAGCCTCATTGATCACAGAGGGGCTGATGTCATAAACATTCATCCAGACCCAAGATTTGCCAAACTTGGGAGATTCCTGGTGGGACACCCATTGAGAGAGGTTCATGTAGAACTCTCTGATCACATCAGGGACATATAATGCCTGATTCATCACAGAGCCCAACACCCCTCTAGCTTCCATCAGTTCAAACAACCTATTTTCTTTGAACATTTCCTCATCAATGTTCCTTTCAGTGTGAATCACCCTGGCTTGATAAGCCTCCCACAGCTCTTCTGCCTCAACAGACACATAGAAGCCAGAATAAGGCTTCTTGGGATACTCCTCCTCAAGCAGATCAAAGTATTCATCTGATGTTGGAGTAACATCAGCAGGGTCATCACCTCCCTGTAGGCCTTCATCCTCAACTTCCTCCTCATCTTCCTCCTCTACTTCATCCCTTTCCTCCTCTTTTTCTTCTTCTGACTCAGACTCAGAAGCTTCAACCACCACATGCTTTCCCTTTCTTTTCTTAGCAGCAGTAGCTAAGTCAGTGAGAGTTAGGCTCTCATCTTCTTCTCTCTCAACCTCTTCAGGTTGACTGTCATCCTCACCAGCATCTTGGTTACCTTCAGTAGTAACCTCCTCAGCCCCAATTTCCTCAACCTGATCATCTTTCTCAGGAAGAGTCTCCATCTCATCAGCAGCATCCTGCTTATCCTCATCAGCCTCAGTAGGCTCAACCACTTCCTCAGCAACCACAGATTCATCCCCAGCATTACCCTCAGGGACCTCATGCACAACCTCAGACTCACCCACAACAACAACCGGGGCCTCTTTCTCCCCCTCAATACCAACAACAGTGCTATCAGGTATATCCAGAGTAGGGTTAGCCATCATTACCTCGTTTTCAGGGTTGGTGGGAGTGGAGGTTTGCTCTGAAGTTTTTGGTGTTGAATCAACATCACCCTTAGCAGCTTTCTCGCCCTTTCGCCGTTGATAAATGGACTTCCTCTTTGGTGCGACGGCGGTAATGGCTTCAGCAGTTGCGCTTCTGGTCCTGCGGCGTCTCGGTTGCTCCACCTGTTCTGCAGCTGCTGCAAGAGTGTCAATTGAAGACTTGCGTGCCATTGTTAGTGATTTAGAGAAGAAGAATCGAAACTTGATTTTGCAGAGAGAGTTGTTTTTTTTTTTTTTTTGCAAAAATTTTGAGCGCGTACACAATAGAAGAAGATTAGGGCAAATTATACAATAATCAGCTGAAGAGTAGAGATAGTGGTGTTGTAACATGTTACCAACATAATCGGACCACTGTCACACGATCACACCCATGTTCATCTTACCACGTGTCAGTGTTGGATTAACACGTAACCAGAGCGGTCTTCAAACCTGAAAACTTATAAGTTACAATGTTTCAATGTTAGACTAACATTGGTAAGTTAACACCAGGGAGGAAAGTTGTAGGTGCAGGGCTTCATCCAAGGCAACATCATGTGAGAGCATGAGATATTCCTTTATACATATCTGGAACCTTGCCCAAGTACTTAGGTATCAAGACATAAATTCAGACCATCAGTATGAGTAAGTAACACATCAACCAGAAAAAACACAGAGTGGATATACATATCCAGGGAAGGGATGTTCCCATAGCATAGAAGATCACAAAACATAGTGTTTTACCTGCAGTGAGTCACCCATAAAGTATGCCTCAACACATGATTCCTAGGATTACTACTCCCCCTAAGCCCAAACCGACACAAGGAAAAAAGGAATACAGAACTAGAAAGCATGCAGCAATGTTAGATTAACATTGGGAGATGGTAACCAAGTACAAACAGCTTTACTGACTGGGATCAGGACATATCAATTTATCTTAATGAACTCTTTTGAACAAAAACTAGTGAATGTCAAAGGATAGTTTCATCACTGAATGTGGGCAGCACAAGACCCCACACACCCCAGCAACTTAACTATCATCAACAAATTAGGCAAGTACAAAGGAACTGAATGAAGACAATACATTTATCATATACTTCTCCACCCCAGTCCCTCATGCATACTTGTTTTCCAACCTGTATACAAGCGAAATACCAAGTGAGCAATCCTACTGAATGCAAGCAGTCGAAACTTCAAACACCCCAGTAGAGATCACTATCATGCATAACCTTGGCCATAGACAAAACACAAAAATAAGCACACTGAATGTCAATGAAGCTTTCAACATCATGTACCCCAGCTTCTCTTCATGTTTCGTCTAACCTAACACGGATAAGTCACAACTGAATGACATCAGAGTAGTGAGCTCTGTGTACCCCAGCTTCTCCTGGTGTTAGATTAACATTCACAGACTAACAGCAGAGTTTTACTTAACAAACCTCTTGATATGTACCTGTCCACCAGTCAACTCATCTCTCCATACAGTTTAACCACACAACCCAACAGAATCTCTAACAAAGATGTTATATGCAAGAAGAGAGAATACAGAAGGACACAAAAAGAATTACAGATACACCACAACCAATAACCAGTGCTAGACAGTGGTGTTATGTCAACACTGGTGAACTAACATTCCTAAACGATGCACATGCCAAGAGAATTCCTCAAACTGAAGAACCTCTCAGAATCTAAGGGTTTAGTGAACATATCAGCAAGCTGATTGTTAGTTTCAATGTGTTCAATGTCAATGAGCTTATCTTCTACCATGTTTCTCAGAAAGTGATGTCTTATGTCAATATGTTTAGTTCTGGAGTGTTGCACAGGGTTCTTAGAAATGCTTATAGCACTAAGATTATCACAAAACATAAGTAAGGTATCACTGTCTAACCCATAATCCAGTAGCATGTATTTAAGCCATACTAGCTGAGTGACACAACTGCCTGCTGCTATGTATTCAGATTCAGCAGTGGAGAGTGACACACAGTTTTGCTTTCTACTCTACCATGAGACCAAGTTGTTCCCCAGATAAAAACATCCTCCACTTGTAGACTTCCTGTCATCAGTGTCACCTGCCCAGTCTGAGTCACTGAAACCTACAAGATTTGTGTTAGTGTCATAGGAATACCATATACCAAGGGCCAAGGAGCTAGAAATGTATCTAAGTATTCTCTTCACAGCAATCATATGTGACTGCTTTGGACATGCCTGGTACCTAGCACAAACACAGACAGAGAACATTATGTCAGGCCTTGAAGCAGACAGGTAGAGTAAGCTCCCTATCATTGAACGGTACAATGTTGGATCAACATTGGCACCATTAACATCCCTGGATATCTTCACAGATGAAGACATGGGAGTCTTGCAAGGCTTTGAATCTGCTAATTCAAACCTTTTCACCAAATTTCTTGCATACTTTTCCTGACTTAGGAAAATCCCATTACCTGTTTGTTTTACTTGAAGACCAAGAAAGAAAGTTAATTCTCCCATCATACTCATCTCAAACTGCCCTGTCATTGATTCAACAAAATTTTCTAGAATAGAATTGTTAGTTGAGCCAAACACAATATCATCTACATATATTTGAGCAACACAGACATGAGAATCTTTCTTCAAGACAAACAGTGTTCTATCTCCATCACCTCTAACAAAACCAAGACTTAAAAGGAATTTTGTAAGCCTTTCATACCATGCTCTAGGTGCTTGTTTAAGACCATACAGTGCCTTTTCAAGCTTGTACACATGGTTTGGATACTTAGGATCTGTGAACCCCTTTGGCTGTTCAACATATACTTCCTTATCAATCAGCCCATTCAGAAAATGCACCCTTTACATCCATTTGGTATAGTTTTATCTTAAGACAACATGCTATGGCTAGAAGTAACCTAATAGATTCAATCCTAGCAACTGGAGCAAATGTCTCATCAAAATCTACACCTTCAACCTGTGTGTACCCCTGAGCAACTAGTCTAGCTTTGTTTCTAACTATAACCCCTTCCTCATTACTCTTTTTCTTAAATATCCACTTCGTCCCTATTACATTAACATTAGGTGGTCTAGGTACAAGTATCCAGACATTGTTCTTAGTAAACTGTAATAGTTCATCCTGCATGGCATTAATCCAAAAGTTATCAAGAAGGGCTTCATTCACATTTTTAGGTTCTATGGTGGAGACAAAACAAGAGGCATTATCAACAGTACAAGTGAAGTTCATGCAGACACACAGTTTTACCATATCTCTATAGTCAAGTATTTCTCTGTTGCGTGTCCTTACCCGTTCAGTGAGTTCACCTATTACCTGGGATGCTGGATGGTCTTTCTGAATCCTAGCCGGGGGGTCTCTTCTAGGTTCAGAGGCACCTTCATGTTCTGAGTCAGAATCCTCTGATGTTATTCTAACATCTGATCTCGCTGGTGTTAGTCTAACATCATTCCCTGACTCTTGTTCAGTGTTTCCAGCTTCCAGTTCCAATGTTGGTGTAACATTGTCAGGAGTAACATTCTCGGTTTCCACTGTTGGTTTAACATTGGGAACTAAGATGTCACCAGTACCTGTATCAAGAGTGAAATCATCAAACACAACATTCACTGATTCCTGAATTGTCTTCAATCTAAGATTGTAGACTCTAAAGGAAGTACTATTGGCTGAGTATCCTACAAAGATGCATTTTTCACTTTTAGAATCAAATTTACTCAGATAATCCCTGTCATTCAGTAGATAACAATCACATCCAAATTCATGAAAATATGCAACATTTGGTTTTACACCCTTCAAGAGTTCATATGGAGTCATGTTAGTTCCAGGTCTAAGATACACCATGTTACTAATGTGACAAGCAGTATTTAAGGCTTCAGCCCAGAGTCTTTTGGATAAGTCTTTGGCATTGAGCATAACTCTGGCCATCTCTTGAAGAGCCCTGTTCTTTCTCTCAGCAATCCCATTCTGCCGAGGAGTCTTAGGAGCTGAAAATTCATGGAAAATACCTTTAGTATTGCAATAGTTATCAAAACTAGCATTTTCAAATTCTTTACCATGATCAGACTTAATCTTTGTCACAGTGGAGCCATACAAGTTTTTAATACTAGCACAAAGAATTTTGAACTGATCAAAAGCTTCTGACTTTTCTTTAAGAAATTTTACCCAAGTGTATCTAGAGAAGTCATCTACAATCACAAAGGCATATCTCTTGCCACTGAGACTACTTACCTCAATTGGACCCATTAAGTCCATGTGCAGCAATTCAAAACACGTACTAGATCTAGGGTTAGCATTATGTACCTGTAGGGGTGTATGAACTGCTCTGGTTTGCTTACCCTTGAGGCAATCACCACACACAAGCTTACCTGGACAAGACAGCTTTGGTAAGCCTCTTACGGCATCAACTTTCTGTAATTTCTCAAGGTTTCTGTAGTGAACATGTCCAAGTTTCCTATGCCATATAGAAGCCTCATCTATCTTGGCATGGAAACATTCTGCTTCCTCCTGGGCTAAGTAGCAGTTGTCTTTGGATCTAGTACCTGTCATCACAAGAACATTGTCACTATCATAAACATCACAAGATATCTTATCAAATGTAACCAGTAAGTCATCATCACACAGCTGACTGATACTGATTAGATTTGCCTTTAACCCATCTACCAACAATACATCCTTCAAGGGAGGGAATCCATCAACATTCAACGTCCCCTTGGCAATGATTTTTCCTTTGGTGCCTCCTCCATATGTCACTGTTCCAGCACTCAAAGGTACCATTTGCTTAAGATTCTCTTTGCTGCCTGTCATGTGTCTTGAACATCCACTATCGAAGTACCATTTACCTGAAAGGTTAGAGTACACAGCAGAGAAAACAACATTGCACACAACTTTAATCTTAGGGGTTTTAGCCTTTTCTATCCAAGTTCTACTTTTCTGTCCTGCACCCAATGTTAGTCTAACATCAGAACCTGTTGTAGAATTAACATTGGACGCAGAGGCTGTTTTCTTACCACATTCTTTTATAAATTTCCTACAGAATGGTTTAATGTGACCTGGTTGAAAACAGTACTGGCAGATAAAAGTAGGTTTACTCTTAACAGTGTTAATGGTTCCTATACTCACATTATCAGATTCTTTAACAAAGCTTGTAGTTAGATAGGCAGAATTAACATTTGAAGTGGAAGGTTTCTCAACAAATCCCAGACCACATGTACCTGAGTTACTCATGTTCAGTACCTCATCAAGTTTAGAAGTACCTCCATTCCATTTGGCTATGATCTGAGAATCCTTTTTGAGTTTCTCCTTTACCTCTTTCAGCTCAGCTTCAGTTTTGTCAAGATCCCTTTCATAGAGTTTCAACATGTTCTTCAAACATTCAATGTCATGGTTCTGTGCTTTATTTTTCTTTATGAGTCTGACATTCTCTCTCTCAAGTCTGAGAAAGGTTGTATGCATGTCATCAAGAATTTCCTCCTGGGACATCTCATCTTCATTGAAGTACTCCTCTTCTAGATCAACTGAGCCATGAAAATAATCAAAGTTAGTATCATCACAATCAGAGAGTGTGTCATGGTTAACCTGTGTATCATTGCCGTTCCAGTCTCCAAAGAAGATCTCCTGCTTTGCTGTTGGTTCTCTAATGTTAGAGTAACATTGAGATTCTTGGCAGTTTCTGGAGTCTTCTCCTGACCAGATGATCCGAGTGCAGAGCGCAGCAGTGTTGATTTCCTCTGATTGTTCATCAGCACTTGTTCCAGATTCGAAGTCAGCTTCATTAAAGTCATCTACACAGACCCAATGAGAATTCCCTCTTGTTCTGAGGGTGTTAGCACATTCATGTTTAAAGTGATCATACCCCTTACATTCATAACACTGGACATCTTTCAATTTCTCAGCATCTTGAGGAGTGCTCTTAGATGCCATGTATTTTAGAAACTTTGGGGGCAATTTCTTATAACTAACAGCAGCATTACTGGGTTGTTTTTCTTTACTTTTATCTTTGTAACCCAATTTACTAAACTTCCTAGTGATGTTACCATAGTTAGAAGAGATCAACTCATATTCATCCTCATCACTCCCTGTAGAATCTGAGCTAGTACCTAGTAAGGCTAAAGCAAGTTGTTTACTGGACTTTCCTAGGAATTCTAGTTCAAATTCTTTTAGAGTGTTCATTAATGTTTGAAAGTCCATGTTGACAAGATCTCTAGACTCATTCATAGCAATTCTTTTGACAGTAAACTTAGAAGATAATGTTCTAAAGGCTTTGTAGACCATGGTTTGATTAGGGATGATAAAACCTAAGTTTTGGCACTGATTAGCAATATCTAGAAGTTTCTCAAAATAACTATCAATGCTTTCATCCTCACCCATCTCTATCTTCTCAAAGTCCCTCAAAAGTTTTCTATATTTAGAGTCCCTCACAGCCACATCACCCTCACAATGTAATTCAAGAATTTCCCATGCAGCTTTAGCAGTAGAACAAGTTTGAATAAGTTTGAACATATGATTACCTACCCAGCTAAAAATAGCATTGAGGGCCTTTTCATTGAAGTTGTAGAGAGCAATTTCGTTGGCTGTCCATTGTCCCCTTGGCTTAGGTACCAGATCAGCATCTCCATCTCTTGGCAAGTAGGGGATGGTGTAGCCTTCTAGTACTGCGTCCCAAGCTCTTAGGTCGATGGATTTGATGTGGACTCTGAGCCTGATCTTCTAGTAGGCATAGTTGTTGGGACCTTCCAATACAGGCAACCTGCTGGTATTAGGGTTGGAATTGTCCATCTTGTCGTATCAACGCCAAACACCGGTGAAGTTGGTGCTTGGCTCTGATACCAATTGAAATTGTGAATCGGGTTGATACGTTGTTGTTGTTAACTTAACACTGGAGAGTTAACAACAGATTTGCAACGTTGTTAACTCAGCGATGTTACTTTAACAACAGTCCAGAAGAATTGTGCAGCGGAATAAACAAACACCAAGTTTAAGAAGTGAATATAGAATTATATTAACTTCCGAGCCTTAGGCAAAATAACCCGTGAAGGTTTTAACAAAGGTCGTTCTCTCAATTCTCAAGCTTCTCACTCTTAAATTGATTGAACTAAGCAAAGCACACAAGAATTGCTTCGTATATCTCTAACAGCTCCTCACTCTTAGATCTATCCTAACAATTCACAAACTTTGCTAAAGCAAGACAACACTCAACAACTGTAAATTAATCTCTCGGATTGATTGGCTCTTGTCTCGTGTTTGTCTTGATGTACTTCACACCTATATATAGGTTCTTGATCTTCGACTTCAAGGTGTGTTGTACACGGTTGGTAATTCTCCTTGTTTCCTTCTTGAACTCTTCTTCTTTGTTCTCGCAGTCCTTCTTGAATAATAGTTCCTTCGTTAGTGATCTAACTAGGGAAAGACTCCTTCTTCAAATCAGGACTTGAACTTGGAAAGCATTCCTAGTTCCACTCGAACTCTTCTTTCCTTGTAGAGTGGTTTGCGTAATTAAGGAAACTTTCCTTCTTGGAAACTTGAGCGTCCAACCTATGGCAAGTTTGTTTCCTGAATAATAATCAAAGACAATTACAACTGTGGAACTTAGTTAGTTAAGTGAATAAGGGAAAACAATAATGAAGAAATTAATAAAGATTGTAAATCGGATTCTGCTCCAGCAATGTTATCCTAACATTGATTTCTCAATGTTAAACTAACATTGTCAGAATACCTGCACTTCAATGTTAAACTAACATCGACCGAATACCTGCACTTTCACAGACGATAAAGCACCAAATCATGACGTATCATTGTTATGAGTGAGAAGCTCGATTTAAGTTGAGGAAACAAGTATAAAACAAAGTGTGTGATGATCAATTATTTGGAGTTTTTAACTGAATTAGGTAACAAATCTGACCCATTTTGTTTAATCTATTTTTGATTCGGAGGTACGTTGCATATTTGAATGATGATATTTTACAAATAAATGATCTATAAGTTTTGTTGATTATGTTAACAGAATCTTTATTTTATTCACTTATTGTCGTAACGCCAACCCTGGCCTCAAGGACTGCTAAAAAGTTGTCGATGAGGGTACTTGTAGTAAGGTCCGGGAAAAAGAGGATTGAGGTTACTTTTTCAAGTAGGTTTCTGCAGTAAGGCTTCCCAAAGGCTTCCCACCCTTCCTTTGGTTGAGGCTTATCACTTGCACTTATTGAGAATTTTTTGGAAATGAATTATTCTATCTTGGATTACATCTGTTCTCTTTATGTGAGAGTTTGTGTCTATCTTGAACTAGTGGTGATTTTTTTTATGAGCTTTACGTGAGACCGTGACAAGTGTCACATAGTTTCAACCACATGGAAGGTTAGGCAATCCCAAGTGTAGAGGCCTTTTGACTGAATGACCGCAGCATGCATCGGGTTGTTAGTATTTTGAACATTTATGCACAAGTTGCTGACACGTATCCCATAATGTTAATCGGAGGTAACAAGTAGCAGTGAAATGGGCTAAAAGTGCAGTAAAATCAGCTGGCCCATAAGATGAACTGAACCAAGCCCAAGAGCTCTTTAGCCTGATACATGTCGAGTATTTGTACTCGACATACTCCATATCGAGAATATATCATGGACATGACACTGATCTATAACAGAAATCACGGGAGCGGTCCCCACCCCCTGGTGTCTATAAATATCCTCGCCTCGCAAATCAAGGTAAGTTCATTAATTACATTACATTGTTCACCCATACACATCGAGTGCTCGCACTCGACATACACTCGATATCAATACACAATATACACACACTCGATATACTTCCAAATTTGATATGGCATAGGAAATCGATATGACCTGAACCGATCCCATCTTCGACATGTTGCACCATTGACGTGAGTACATCCTCGACTTGACCAGATCTTCGATATGTTCATATTCTCAACGTGCTCGCTGACCCTCATCTTGTACTTGATAGCTACACTAGTGTCCGTCGGTTGGTGTTTTAGATAAAGTTACTCTAGATTCTTGTATAAGATTATAGATTAACATAGTTTGTGTACAAGTTTTCCTATTTATGTATTGTGTGTACCCCAGATGAATTTGTACCGAATTAAGCATGGGAGGATTTTTATTTATATTGGCCTTGTTACTCTTGGTCCATCTGGTCATGGTCAATGAGTTTCGAGGATCGTAAGTGATAACCTACGAGTTGGACCGTTGTGTGGGTTCATATGCGTGGAGGTTACACATATGTAGGGCAAGTCATGTGACACTGTATAGTTACGTTATCAAAAATCTTATATCGTCAACCTTAGAGAACTCATTTATGAATTTGATTTTGATGATGCAATATCTTTCGGCCTCACGAGTGAGATACACCCGTAGATATCGATCGTATTTATTTTATTCAGAACGCTGATCCTGAGCCGGAAAAGAGCGAATATTGACTTTATTAATGATCATGAGGGGAGAGAGAGATTACACGAGGGGAACTCAGTTGTGGAGGGAAGAGCTATCACGGACGACATTTTTTGTGTTACAAGTATGTCTTACTTTTAGTTCCAAATGACGGGCCTAGGTTAGTGCGTGTGAGTGTGTGATAAAAACGTGTTGAAACTAAAGTGCTGAATGGAAGTGAGTGATAGACATTGTTATTATTTTCCAAGCCCTTGTTCTTCTTTTCTCCCTTGTGGGAGTGCTAATAAGCCCCTATTTATAGGACTTTTATAGGGGTCTTTGACCAATATACGTAATTGTTTAAACCGATGGCACCAATAAGAGGAGGTCTCCACTGTCAATGGGTAGTTATGGGAGTGTGTTCTGCCAATCGGGGGATTCCGCGCCAATAGGCTCGTTGATGAGAGTAGCCTATGGTGTAGTTTCTTCTGCGCTATAGTGGGCCGTTGGTTTAGGGGGCTAGTAGAGTGAGATCTTCTGCTACCAATAAAGATGGTTGACTTCTATGAATCACTAAGTGGCGTTGTTTTCTGATCCAATCAGTGGGGTTTTGTAGATGGTGACCAATCAGGCTCAGACTTCCCCGTATTTATGGTAGGTAGTTGGGGGTTAGAAAATAAATTTGCACTACGTTCCACTTTGTAACCTCTCGTAGTTCTCTATAGTCCTTGCGTAAACTGGCATCGTGGCTCCCTTTGTTCAAACCAATAGAAAAATAGAATGTTAGTGAAATATATTCTAAGTGTGGGCTTACTTGTATTGAGCTTCTGCCGAGAGATTCGCCCGAGTGGACAAAGATATGTTGTTAGGCCCGAAGGGGACGCAGTCAAAAGAGGCTGGTTAGGTAATTGACCTCGTAAAGTTGAGGCGATAGTATCTCAGGTATGACTTGGGGTACGAGTGTTTTAGAGGGGAGATACTGCTAGGGTAATGTGAGTGTGCATGGGTTTTTAGAGTCGTAATCTATTGGAGGGGTGGGTGCGACGAGAGATATCTGTGGGAATTGGATAGACTCGATTCGTCAAGCTCCAGTGGCGTGCTTGTATATGTCTTTTGTTCGGGTGGAGTCTTAGAGCTTTACCACGATGGAGACTCCGACGACCCCACTTGTTGGGAGAAGGCCGAAGGGAGAGCAAAGAGTGTGACCTAATACCTTTCGTGAGGTGTGATCGTTGGTTCAGTCCCGAACACCTTATCCTCTCCCCTAGAATATTAGTCGTTGCTCCCGATTCGTCCTCTCGTAAGAGAAATAATAATATGATATAATATGCATCATCATATTTTAGTTTGGGGGATTGATCGAAGTGATGGATCACGACGAAAGGGTTCACGTAACACTTGAAAAACAACAATCTATAATTGTAACATATAGAACATTAAGGTAAAAGTGAAGACCCATAACCTTATTAATGATAATTCTACTCTAAAAAATATAAACAATCCAAGAGATGACGATAACAAGGTCAAAATAGTCTTGAAGGACAATAAGAACTCCTTAGAAAACAGGCAGTAAGCAAGGAAAGAGCTAAGATCCTCATAAATAGTCATTATCACCCTCATACCTCGAGGAAGTAGTAGCCTCGTACAAGAATATCTACAAAACCGTCTCGTACAAGGGACGATCATTATATTCTCGTTCCTCACAAGATTCGGCACCATTAAGACTGCAACAAAGTACGAGTCAAACCCATTAGACAATTATTGCCAATCAGAAGCATTTATACTCCCAAATCCATTTATATTCCCTAATCAAGAATGTAGCAGATTTAGCCACCTATGGCATATATTAAGTGCAGATCACACGACCTATTGATGAAGACCAAGTGGCATGTCATATATATATATATATATATATATATATATATATATATATATATATATTATCCTTAAATCAGTTGTAATAGAATATATATTTATTTGAACTCACACGGGATTTTCAACAGTTTGGTCCTTTAAGTTGGCTTTAGCTCGATTTTGGTCCCATAAGTTGGCAGGCCTCGATTTTGGTCCCATAAGTTGGCACATGAACTTGATTTTGGTCCCATGGTCAACATTTTCGAAAATATATCCGTTAAAAGCCTACATGGCATCAGTTGACTGCCCCGTGGCAATTTTGACCCGAGAAAATGGACCCACACACACACATGGCAATTACGTGGCATAAAAAGTCGAATTTATATAACAAAACCGGCGCGAATCATTTATTTACTTCTTCATCTCGCGCCACTTTGAACCCTAAACCCAAATTTGCTCAAGTTTTTTCCGGCCTTCCGCGACGTGAACATTCACCGGCGACGCCGTCGTCCTTTCGCGGTGAACACTGAAATACATGGCGCGTAGAGCAAGGAAGATGAGAATCCGAAAATCTGACCAAATCGATGATCCCATTCCGAATTATGGTAAGTATGTTGTTTAATTCTATGTTAAATGAATGTTGTCACATAATTAAAACGTTTTCTCGGATTGCATGTTTGAAATCAACCCTAATTGGATAAAACCCCAATTGTCGAACCCTAATTTTGAAAAACCCCCAAATTTTCGAACCCTAATCTTGTAATTTATTAATTTTGTTAACCCTTAGTATCTGAACCCTACTTGTTTACACTGCCTTACCCTAATTTAGTACTTTGCCAAATGAAATTTTGTTCTTTGCCTAATGAAATGTCATTATTAAATCAACAGATGGTTGCTCCTTGGATGTTACTCTACAATTGCAGTATGGTGGAATCGTAAATGGTGAGGGCATACTGGAGAACCATGAAAATGCAAAGGTTGTTGTAGATTATGTGGGGCCTTCAACTATAAGCTGCAGTGGTATTGAAGGTTTATGCTTAGGACTTGGCTTTTTGGGTGTGAAGGGAATATATATGAAGCATGAAGGTGGTTATGTCCTCCTCCAGAAAGACCATGAAATTGCAACCTACTTCCTGTCATGTCAACTGAGTAGATCAATGGTGCTCTTTGTGGACTGTGAATTGAGGATCAATACACAACAGCAAGCCATGTTTGAGGGTGAAGACAGTGAAGTTGTAGATGATAATGAAATTGGTGATGAAGATGAGGCAGAAGAAAGAGATGGTGAAGATAATCTGGAGTATTTCAGTGATGATGAATATGGTATGGAAGATGATCTGGATATGGGGCATGTTGTAAATGAGAGTGTTGTTGAGTCAATGTTGTTTGAAGCCCAATGCAGAGCTGGTGAAAAGAATGCAATGAGAAGGAACATATATTCAAGCAAAGGACAAGATATTGCTGGGCCTTCAACTGCTGGCAGTGAACAAAATGCAAATCACTTTCTAGTTGTGCAAGAAGAAATTGATGTTCCATATGAGACATTGTCTGATGAAGGTTCAGATAACTTGCTTGAGTCATCTAATGACCTGGAAAGTGAGTGTGGGAGTGATGAAGAAAGACAAGAAAAGCCAGGAAAACTCTTTGATGTCAAGGACATCTTCAACCCTCAGTTTGAAGTTCAAATGAGGTTCACAGACAAGTCTATTCTGAAGGATGCTATTCATGCAGATGCCATCAACCAACCAATGTCATTAACTAGTCTTTTGTTATTTGAATAGATCACATTTGATAGAGCCAATTCTCACAAGAAGAAAAAGAAGCAAACAAGGAAGCATGATGATCTGTTCACATACACACCAGCACCACCAATGCCACCTACACAAGGTCCTTCTATGAATGACCAACTAGAAGCTGCTGGGAAGATAACTATTAACAGAGTTGAGAAACTCAAGACTAGGGCTGGAAAAGTGTTGTTGCAAAGGACCATATGAGCTGGAAGTTGATCGAAGAAAAAGTAGAATTGTCTGTTTGGATTTTGTTAAACATCTTTTGATGACATGTACTTGATTCAATTATGTTTGAACTCATTTCAGTGAATGTATGTCTCAAGTATCTTTTGTCAATTAGTTGTCTTGATGACAAGTGGGAGATTCAAATGTGTTTCAACTCATTTCAGTGAATGTATGAATCTGGTGAATTATGAATCTGGTAAACTATGAAAATCCCTAATCCAAATAGTAACCATTTTAAGATTTAAACACAATGGCAAATGACAACAACAACTTTATTCAAAACATTCATCAAACTTGCACCAAATCCTTCATCAAACATCAACCAAACAGGCACCAACAACCATTAAAACTTACAAACTAAAACCATTAAAAACAATTGTTCAAAACCTCCCAGAACCAGATCATTCAATCAACATCATTGAGCCAGCTGAGCTTAATACCAGACCCCTCAAATCCATCATGTGTAGTACCAGAACCTTCACCTACTTCAGTTTTTGTTCCAGTGCCTTGTCCACCATCTTCAGCACCAGCATCAATAGCCACCCCATAGACTTGACCTTCATCACCAGCCCCAGCAGCAGCACCAGAACCTCCTGCACCACCATCAATCTCCATGGCTTCTGGAGCAGGATGATCACCACCAACATGTTCTTCATCACTGTCATCCAGCAGCATAATAGGCTCATCAGGAGTGTTGTTGTGTTCTGGAGGAAAGGTGAAGACTCCAATCTCCTCAAAAAGCTTGAAGTAGAATGGAGCATTTGTAAGGCCAAAGTTCCTGAAGTAATAGTATTCATCAGGCTCCTACAATAAGAAAAAGTTAGTTCAAACAATGAAATATTAGTGCCATCAACCCCATCTCCTAGTAAAGGTTCAAATATTAACTAGTAAAGGTTCTGAATTACCTCATCACCTAGATCCTCAATGTAATCCATTGTGAGATACACCTCCATACCAGGACCATCAACACCTACTCCAGGAAGGGTTATGAAGTGCTTGAACCTCTGAAACTTCAGCCTCAGATTCTCCACAAGCCTCCTCATGTGAGCAATGCTGAAGCACATGCCAGTGATCTCCTCTAGCCTTGGGATGGCAAGCCTCAAACCTCTCAGCAGTGGCTTCTCATTCTGGATTCTATGACCCTTACCATATTTCACCAGGTAATCAACAATAAATTGCTCTGCCTCATCACTGAGCATCCTATTACCCCAGGGAAGATTGAGGCCAACCACCATTGGATGTTGATCCATTATTATATACTATAATATACATAAATAAATCAATAAATTACAAGTTAAATAAATTGTCTCACAGAAGCAAATTAACATAGTTTTACATGAAGATCAAAACAGTTGTAATGTAACATAGTCTTACATAAGATAAAAAGCTAGAACTAGACTTAAACAACTACTCAAATTAAACATATTACACCCTTGAATACATAATGAGTAGCAGAGCCACCAACAACACAAATACAATAAAAAACAGAGACCACCCAATTACACAACAAATCATGGCAGCCCTAGTGGCATTCATATTGACTACACAGTCCATAATTGGACTCGAATGCTCAATTCCACTCTTCCCAACAGTTGATGCGGTTGAAAATCGACTAATCTGGGGTTCACTTTCATTAACTCCAGAACCCTCCTCACTACGATAATTTCTTCTCCTCAGATTTGATCCCTCATTCATGTCATCCGCCCACAAAAAGTAATTCGTGTGACGAACACGCATAGGGCATATGTAGTAAAAACTACCCGGGCGAGATGCCTTGCTACTAGCCTTACAATACATCATTGTTCCTCGACCACAAACGCAGAAAATTTGGCGAGGGTGATCCATCTACGAACACCACAAACATTTCATCACCACAACAAACCACAGACGCGACAATCACACATAATAAACCCTTATTAAACCTTAACTCTCAAACATTTGTAGAATTGGGAATTTAGATGAAGAAAAACAGAAAATTAATTAAACCCTAACTATATAAAGTGGGGATTTTACCTTCGAATTGCTCGGCGATTGCTACGGAGAGATTTTTGGAAAAGATTTTGGGACGAGTTGAAGAGTGTCGTTTGGGAATCTGGCCGATAGAAGAGAGAATTTGGGACGAGTATTGTCGTTTTTACATGGGTAGTTGCCGTTTGGTATTTGAGAAGAAAATCGAACCGTTTTTTAGTTTTTAGGGTTTTTGATTTTTCCACGTATCATTTTCTCGGGTCAAAATTGCCACGGGGCAGTCAACTGATGCCACGTAGGCTTTTAACGGATATATTTTCGAAAATGTTGACCATGGGACCAAAATCAAGTTCATGTGCCAACTTATGGGACCAAAATCGAGGCCTGCCAACTTATGGGACCAAAATCGAGCTAAAGCCAACTTAAAGGACCAAACTGTTGAAAATCCCAACTCACACAAACGACAAACTTATTTCCAGCATTGTAGTAATCACTTTTATTTATTTTTCACGAAACTCCTTCGTGTTTTCATAAACCTAACACCAAATTCACTCGTATTTTCGAACACTTATACCAAATTCTCTCGTGTTATTTATGCTACATGGACTCCCCTCCCGTATTTTCTAAAATTATGCACCAAATCCCCTTGTCATTTTAAATCCTCTTAAGAAATCTGGTGCATGATTATTGAACATACGAAGTACAAGAGATTCAATACTAAAACATAGATACGATGGACTTTGGTGCATGGTTCTATAACATAAGGGGGGTTTAATTCATGTTTCCCTATAACACAATTCTCAGGTCGAATAATAATTAAATATAACATTACCTTATCATCAAAGGCAAACATTATAAAGGTAGTTTACTAGAAAAAATCAAAAAGTTCTTAAAAAACTCTTCAAACCCTAAATATATAATATAGATTCAATCAAAATAAGAAAAAATAAATAAACTAATTTATCATCAAATATAACTGAAATTACATAATTAAAATCATTTTTTATAGTACTAGAAACGCTGGCGCGCGGTCCCCGCGTGATTAAGAATTTATTTTAATTTATATGGTAAAAGAATAATTTGAATAAGTAAAGATTAAATAAATAAGGATAGAGACTTTATATAAAAAGTTTTAAATTTTGGGAAACTAAATATTCAATCACAATAATTACTATAGTTATTGATTCTACTTAAATTATAAGGCTAAATTAGGAACTCAATAATTAAACTATTGTGCTAACAATAAAATTATAAGGTTAAAACCGAAAATCAAAAATTTGGTGTCACAGTTTGCCTTTCTTTATATAATAGTATAGATACTCTCTTTTAAAAAAAACTCATATAATAAGCTTATGAGTCTCATTTCAATATATAATATAAGAATCACTATTTTATTTTACAGCGAATTTGTTCCTCGAAATATTAGAAGTAAGATGAAAAGTTTAAAGTTTAAACAATTAGATATTGAGAACGGTTCTCGCCTATTTGGACAGAAAGTTTTTTTTTTTGTTTTTTTAATGGATATTTGGACTGAAAGTTTAAGAATATTTATATCTGATAATTTTGTCACACACCGTGAAGGAGATAATTTTTTCCATCACTTTTGAAAAAACAATCGTAAATAAATTTTGAGTTGCCAAAGAAATGAAAAATAACGTTTTTCTCTTATTTCTTTTCCTTTCTCCTATTTTCATGATTTATCTGAACTCAGGAGTCAGGCCTAGAAGAATTGAAGACGTAACCTCACACACCTTTAATTCGCGCTGTGACTTGCCACTCGAACACGGGACACAGGAAGCTCTTCATAATGAGCTGTGTGCGCGTGTGGGCGTATCACTAGGCGTGAACTCAAAGTAACTTCCTCAATTTTACCATACCGCTTCATTTTGTCCGAATCTATATTAGAATTGTACTTCTTCTTATTCCTCTGATTCTTGACGAAATAGTATTCCAAAAAGTTAAAAGTTGGTTCAAATATTTAACGGGGCCCATTGTGTTTTGGTTTGAAGATGTGGCCAAGCAAGAAACCCTCTTTCACAAAAGCTTCGATGCGTTGACTAAATTACCCCTAGCTACATCTAAGTGGATATATAACAAAAATGTGTAGGATCGTACCCAAATCCTAATTTATCTTTTTATTTTCTTATGTCAATTTTGTTGTAAACCACATAACAAAATTTTATTATTATTATCTAAGACTAGTAAACTAACTTTCGTCATTTCGGAAATCGTAAATGCCCTTTTCTGAAAACTTATTGGGAATCATTTTGTAGACAAGCTTATATAAGCAGACATTTTGATATCGAAGTGATTAATATTGTCAATTATACTTCAAAGTCACACTTTTTGTTATATTACAGAAATGAAGTAAAAAAAATAAAAATCTTCCTGAGCCCTATTGTAACTAATGTGCAATCAATGAAGATATTACATTTTTAATGATTTTTATAAAAAGTTCTTACTACAAACCCTTTGCAATTATTTTACACTAATGACAGATAAGTTACTTTAGTCTAACAAAACAATAATTTGACCTCGTCCTTTTCTACAGATGAGCGTGCATAAGCTCGTTTAGTAATTTAACTCCTATCTACAGGAATTACCATTTATATGTAGCAAATATTAGTCAAATTAAAGGGAAAAGTGGGCGCGGTAACAAAAGAACGAGTGATGAGCCGCGCGGCTTGATCACTCGGAATCAACAACGGTAAAACAAAAAAAGACTTTGGCCTAAACATGCGGCCAACTAAAAACGAAGTAACTTAGAAACAAACTTATTCAAACATTTCTATGGAGGCTGCCACGACGGTGTAGGCTGCTGGCCAAAGAAACCTCAAAGAAAACTTGTGACAGAGCTGAATTTTGACAAACGGAAAGAAGTTGTACCATAAGATCCATCGGTATCCTACTTGTAGTTGATGGAGCAATTTCCTCTTGAAGATAGCATTTTCCACTTAAAGCTTTGCTGCTTTGTAAAACAAATGTGGACCGTGGGGTCCACATAAGATTTTAGCAATATTATGAACTCCACTGTTGACATGATTGACGAATCACGTATACCATATGTATAGATATGCTTTGGGGTCGTTGATTCCCTGTGACCCTTCTTGAGCTGGTTCCCCTAAGACGTCCCTATTACAAGCAAAGGCGTACTCGAAACCGAGCACCCTGGTAAATAAAACAAGAACAAAGTTGTCCCAAAATTACAAACAATATTGACATGGTCATGATGGTGATCATGCGTCCGAAAAAAGATGCAAATGAGCGTAATGCTCTCAATCCTAATGGCATGACGACAGTTATCATGACTGTGGCAATGACCAATGCTGCTTTGTTAACCAAATGTGGACCGTGGGGTCCACATAAGATTTTAGCAATATTATGAACTCCACTGTTGACATGATTGATGAATCACGTATACCATATGTATAGATATGCTTTGGGCACGTTGTTTACCTGTGACCCTTCGTGAGCTGGTTCCCCTTAGACGTCCCTATTACAAGCAAAGGCGTACTCGAAACCGAGCACCCTCGTAAATAAAACAAGAACTAAGTTGTCCCAAAATTACAAGCAAAATTAACATGATCGTGATGGTGATCATGCGTCCCAAAACAGAAGCAAATGAGCGTAAGGCTATCAATCCAAGTGACATAACGACGGTTATCATGACTGTGGCAATGACCAACGAAACTGACCGATGGGGCTTTCATAGAGGGGACAGTGAGATGCCTGTTGCGGTGTTTGTGCCCACCGTTGTTGAAGCCTCTCCTGTTCCGAATACCCTTATCGGCTGCAAACGTGCGAACGCAAGTAATCTTACTACCACTTCGTTCCATGTGAATTTTAGCTTTCTGTTGAGTCATGCGGTGTCTGCGCCCACCTTCATGACATGACCCAAAGTTTGTTGTGGCTAAGTGATACCATAGATTCATAGATGAGGATGGATTCAGTGAGCATGAAGTGGCCGGAGGTGTGATCCCCTCCGCCTTATGAAAGTTGCTGTCACCATCAATTGAATGTACCAGTTGTAACTCAAAGAGACCGTGTGTGAAGAGTTGTCGCATGTTGTTGCCAGAAAAGGGACATGGATGTGATTGTGTGTGCACAGTGTGGATGTGAACGAGGGCGACTCTAGCATACAGCGTGAAAATTGGCGCTAAGTGTCGGGGAGAGTGTGACAACCCATGATTAAATGGGCTGTTATCGAGCCAAAGGCAATAATGTGAACAATGGAAAGAGGACCTAAAGTGTTCATAAGGAAACACTCTAGTAATATACACAAGATTATGAGCTGGTGTAAGACCGTTATGGAAGTGGGGTGTCAACAAAACATAAATCATACCTGCGTCCTTTGCGGGATTCGGAAGTTGGGCCACTTTTTCCTGTCCATTTCCGCCAAAGTTTTGGCTTTGTTGGTAAGGTCGTGAGGCTCAAGGATGCGAGTAATCTGACCAGCGCAGGCTTCATTAGCCAGCTGATCGGCAACACGGTTGCCTTCACGAAACACATGCGTGATGGTACCACGTGCTTGCTCTAGCCACCGTCTAATGTCGCCAATTTGATTGACAGTGCGCCAGTTGCCGTTGCGGCCTTGTTCAATAATCTACTTGGCCACAACACAATCCGTTTCCACGATTATGTGACGGATCCCTTTGTTGATACAAATTTCCAACCCTTTGTGGATAGCAAGAACCTCCGCGCCAATGTTCGTCATATCTTCAAGGGCCAAGTGAAATGCCCATTTAGTCTCCCCAAGATGATCCCTAAGAATCCCGCCGGCTGCGGCGGCCCCCGGGTTCCCTTTTGCGCAGCCATCGACGTTAAGTTTAACGTGTCCTTGTGGCGGTGTTTTCCAAATCACCTCCTTGATTGGTTTGCACTTGGTTTTTTTGACGCGAACGCCAAAGTTTTTGGCAACATAGGCATCACCACGCCAGTTGGTTTCACTGACTCTTTCACCGTTAAAAATATCCCTTATATAATCGGCAATGCGTTTGTGTATTCTATTGGCTCTGACCGGTATGCCCCTATGCCTTAAGTCGTTTCTGGCGGCCCAAAGGTGCCAAGTGACTAAGACTGGAATGATAGTACGGATGTGACCGGGCTTGATGCCCTTTCTCGAATTGAACCAGTATGCGTATATGCTCTGCCAATGATTAAGGAGCGGTAAGTTGATATGAAACAAGTCAAAATAAAACTTCCATACCTCTTTAGCAATCGTCCCGGACCAGAAAATGTGTTCCTCTGTTTCCTCGTTGGCGCAACACTCACATTTGGACGGCACACAATAGTGTCTAATGTCCCGCATGTACCGGTCGACCGGAAGGAGACCTAAAATGAAACGCCATGCAAAAATGGACATGTTAGGGGAAATCAACTTGTGCCAAATAAGGTAAAATACCTCGTTTCGGTTTTGAGACGGGGAAATGACTTTGTGTGCTGACTTCGTGGAGAAAGTGCCATTAGTTTCAATTTTCCATGTAGCAATATCCGGGCCGTCCCTGTTAATAGGTATGACGCAGATAGCGTCCGCTAAGTCCATCGGAAGGTTTTGACGGAGCTTTGAAGCGTTCCATGTGCCGTTGCGCCAGTAATCGCACACTTTTTCGTTAAGTTTCCGTCCCGAGTTGCTCAATTCTCCCGTGTCATGATACACGAGCGCCGCTTGGCCCATCCAGTGGTCTTGCCAAAACAGCACCGTCCCTTCACGAACGCCCCAATATATATGCGGTTGAACTTTCGGCGAAATATCGATGAGTCTCTTCCACCCACTAGACTCCCATCTAGCGACCATAAATGGGTCATTTCTGCTGCCATATCTTTGCATCATATATTTTGCCCAAAGAGAATCTTGGCCCCGGAACCGCCACCAAAGTTTCATGTTGAACGCCTCAACCATCTGTCGGATGGACTTGATGCCAAGACCTCCTTGGTCATAAGGGTGGCACATTTGATCCCAGCTTTTCCAATGGATCCTACGCCTCTTAGCAGTTGTGCCCCAAAGAAATTTGGCAAATATGTTCTCTAATTCATCAATGACACAAAGCGGCGGTTTCATGATTTGGCAAAGGTAAATAGGGACGGCACAAAGAACGCTCTTAACAAGAGTAAGTCTGCCGCCAAGATTAAGGAACTTGCTGCCCCATCCGTGAATAAGATCTTTGACTTGGGCGATCCACTTATCGAAATATCTAGCGAGCAACGGACCTCTATAAAGCGGCGCCCCAAGATAAGTGATGGGAAAGGACCCTTTGCTAAAGCCCGTGAGATTAATGACGGCTTGAATATGCTCTTCTTCAACTCTATCACCCACGAGGAAGCAACTTTTCCCAATGTTTACCTTTTGACAGGAAACCATCTCGTAAAGTCTAAGGAACTCACAGAGTTTGCCCCAATTTCCTACGGTTCCTTTAATGAACACGATGCAGTCATCCGCGTATGCTAAGTGAGAGACCGGAAGTCCCCCGCCAGTGGCTAAGTGCATATCATTATGCGTGCGGTATAAGTGGTCAAGATCCCTCGACAGAAATTCAGCCGCAATGATAAAAATAGCCGGTGATAGCGGGTCTCCCTGTCGTACCCCGTGAGAAGATTTAAAGAAACCATAAGTGTCACCGTTAACAAGTACCGAGAAGTGACAGTCTTCAATGCATGATCTTATCAAGTTAACCCACGGCTCCGAAAATCCAAATTTACGAAGCATTTGATAAATGAAACCCCAATCTATGCGGTCGTAGGCCTTCTCCATGCCGAGCTTAAGAACGACATTGTGCTTGTCCCTTCGGACACTAAGGTTGGTGACCAGTTCCTGAGCCAATAAAATGTTGTCCCCAATTAATCTGCCTTTGACAAAGCCACTTTGGGACGGAGAGATGATGATTGGAAAAATAGTAGCCAGTCGGTCATTGAGAACCTTGGAAATGATTTTATACGAGACGTTGCAAAGGCTTATAAGCCTATAATCTTTCCACTCTTCCGGGCTATCTTTTTTGGGTAACAGAACAATGTTAGTAGCCTTATAAGAAAGAGGAAGAGTAGTACCGTTGAAAAAATCCAAAATCGCGGCATGAACATCGGCGGCTATCACGTCCCAACATGTTTGGTAAAAGAGGGCGTTGAAGCCGTCTGGTCCAGCAACGCTATCAGCTTTCAATCCAAAGACGACCTCCTTGACTTCATCAATGTCAGGAACGCGGCAAAGCCAATTGTTGGTTTCCTCCGTGATGATATGCGGTATAAAGTCAAGGTTGTGCCATGCCAACGGCTCTAACGGGTCCGATAAAATGTGCTCAAAGTATTTAGCCGCAGACTGCCCCACCATCTCCGGATCATTTATCTGTTCACCGTCCATCATAATGTGGAAAATGTTAGCACGAGTGTGCCGTTGTTTGGCCATGGCATGGAACGTTTTCGTATTGCGTTCGCCTTCAATGATCCACTTGCACCTAGACTTTTGACGCCAGTAGGCTTCTTCCATGCGGAGCGTGAGGGTGTGCTCCGCATTAAGACGGTGCATCTCAGCCCTGTTTTCAACCGATTGATCCTCGTTAAAATTCGCTTCTACCAAGCGTAACTGCTCCTCTTTTTGATCATGGTTGGCATGTATGTCCCCAAAGATGTGTTTGTTCCACCATCTTAAATGTTGCTTAAGCCTAAAGATCTTGTCTTTTAGAGCAGCCAACCCTTTAAGCACCGTATGGTGCGCCCAATTTTTAGACACGGCATCAAGGAACGAGTGGTGTTGGATCCACATGTTTTGGAATCTAAACGCCCGTGGCTTAGACGGTGTACTCCGTTCAAACTGGACCAAGATAGGTGCGTGATCGGAACGTCTGCGGGCCAAGTGTTGGATTCTCGTGGTTCTAAACGCCAGCGTCCATCCCATGTTGATGAGAGCTCTGTCGAGACGCACACTAACACCGTTCGCTGCCCAAGTGAAACGACTTCCTTCGTAACCTGCATCCGTGATATCGCAGTCATGTGCCATCTCGCAGAACTCATTGACCGCGCCCCATTTGATGACATTACCCCCTTTTTGTCTACTTCGGTCATGACGATGTTGAAATCGCCAACAGTTATCCATGGTGCGTCAGTTTTGACTACCCTAAGGCCCCTCCATAATTCACGGTGCTCGGTTCTCTTTTGCGAGGCATAAACAAAGGTAGCAAAGTAATCGAACGGGTGATCTGGAGAGTGAATTTTACAATGAATATATTGAGGATGATTAACAAGGATCTCCAGATTGACCCCAAAATCGGCAAAGACCCATATCTTGTTACTGACATTAGCGTGAACTTCAGCATAATTGAAACGACGGATATAACGGACCGCATCCAGCATCACCATCGGTTCCAAAAGGACCAAAACTTTCGGCTTATGTTTCTTATTGAGGTCGTGAACATGTTCACATGCAGCGTCTTTCGCGACCCCACGCACATTCCAGACAAGGATGTGCGTCATCGACGACCGGTATGACGGGGTGCTTGCCCTTTGTTGCGTTGGCCTCTCTCCAAAGACTTATCACCCTTCCTATGTCGTTCATTTTTCTTCTTCTTCGCCTTATCTGTTCTTTCGTCGGCTGAGTCGACACGGTATTTGTTTTTATCATCACAATCATCCTTTGCCATCAACCGTCCGCATGATGCCTCAGTGTCGCTGTCATATTGATGTGCCGTTCCTTTTCCTGTTGTGTTTCCTGACCGCGACTTAGTTCCTTCATCCCTTTGTGCTTCTATATTCTCATCCGAGCTCAACTCATTATCTCCTTCACCATCATCCTCATCAACAAACTTCCCTTCTTCAAGAAGGGTCGTCGCATCATACGTATCTTTGACGGCTTCATCGTCGGTTGCATCCACTTCTTCCACTGAGTCTTCCTCTCCAAGTATAGACTTAGTACCTTTCCAAGCCGTAGTTATCTCTTTGATTTGTTTCTTTCCTTCTTGATTTTTTGCCGTTTTCGTCTTGCCCTTTTCCTTCATTTGCTTAGCTCTTTCAACCTATTTCTGAAATTTGTTCACCGCTTTGTTGGTTTTAGCCGTCAATGCAGAATCTGATAGTTGCCCATTGTAAGTGCAATGATCATCAAAGGCGGTATTATCAAGATCATTAGCCCCTTGTTGGACAGGAAGGACCGCAAACGTGTTGCTATCAGTGTGCCGCTTGGACCCTTGAGGTGTAACAATATTTTTCTTTGGGCTGGCCGTCTTGTTTTTTGGCACCTCCGTCCACTCTTTGTGCTCGGATAAAGGGCGGTTAATTTTCCTTGCCTGAAACGTCCCTTTGGAAATAACCCTATGGTTATGATATGTTGCGTTGGCCACAAATGTTTCATCGTCTATCTCCGTTGTTGTCATAACAGTGTCACATTCATCCTTGTCGTGACCAACAACGCAACACGAGGCACAATACTTCGGGAAATCTTCATAGATCACTTTTTGAACAATGGTTTTCAATTTTCCACCGATGGTGGTCGCAAGTTGTATGCAATCTTTTTTGGGTTCCATAATATTGACTTCAACTAACATGCGTGGCATCGATGGTCGGGCTAAGAGAGCAGCTCCGTCATCAATTCTAAATGGTTTGCCAAAATAGTTCCCCATATCCATAAAGCATTCCCTCTGGCAGAAACGTAGCGGGAGACGGGGGAATGCTATCCAAACCGGCACAATCGGTGGCTCTTTGTCAATCTCAAAATCGGATGTCCACTTACAAACGGTGCCATTCGCGACTCTCAAAAAATTAAGTGTGCCATTCTGCCATAACCTTGTGTAATCTTCTTCACATTCGAGATTCAATAATAAGTGTCGTGGCCCAAGAGTACCGAATGTATAGTCGCCTTTAAGTTTCAATCTCTCGAAAGCATTATCCAAGAATGTGAAATTAGGGAGCCTTGTAGGGAATTTGCAAACAAGTGCGAAGGCAAGACGGGCATCTAACTTCCGGCATTCCTCCTCATTATATATCAAGGTTGGGAGCCCTTTGACGATGGAGACTGTTTTTGGTGTCACGAATTGCCTACCGTTCGCTGCCCCGTCGATTAGTGACTTGTTCACTTCATGAAGTTTTCGCGATTTAGTTGTTGGCAACGCATTAGTGACTATTTGCGCAAATGATTTGAACGGCTTATTCCCATTATTCCCCACTGTTGTCTTAGCGGTATGGTCCGCGAGTAGCCTAGACGAGGTGGAGAGTACCGGCCGATAACTTGACTGTTTTGATGGTAAGATAGGAGCATTATGTGCCTTTCTTCTCCATTCAAAATTAGTTGAGATAGGCGGGAAGCCGCAAAAGGATGACTGCGGGTCCCCATGATGGGGTGATTTAGGTTCCACTGCTGACTCAGTTCCCACTTGATGTGCTGGCGCATCATGTACATCTGGCACCGGCTGCCGTGGCTTAATTGCTGTTGGAGTAATACGCGTGGGAGACAAGATACCCGTTGGAGTGATGGGAATATTGCTGTCTCCACGCATCTGGGCATTAAGAACTGACAGGGGGACAAGAGAGGATGCGTCCGCGTTCCCGAGGGGGGGAGTGTTAGCCATCAAAGAACGTGCCTGACACAAATAATAAACAAAGCCTCCAATGGGCGTGCCTGACACCCTGACACATGCACTGACACGCGGGTGATTGAACTAAGCGTGCAATGTCTTCTTCTCCGATGAGGAAGTCAACGGTAAACTCACCGGAGTTCTAGTAGACGCAAAGAACAGTAGCCAAACCAACACCGTTTGATGCGAAAGAGCACAAGGGTGATGATGAGTACCATCGCAAGAGACGCAAATGAGATAAACACCGTCGGCAAGAGAGAAAACCAAGTAGCTCCGGTGACAAGCAATGCACAAAAACCAAAACTAACACCAACACACTCCGTCTCTAACCAAGGCGATGATGAGCATGAACATAACACGGCCAGTCGCAGTCGACGAACAATAACACGGGCCCAAACAAGAACGCCGATAGCACCACAGACCGTCCACAAGCTAAGAACGTAGAGCAACCAACAAACACCAAGAAAGGAGACCGTGAAGCACTTCACGACCTCCACCCAAGAGCGAACCGATAACCAATGACGGAGACGAGCTCGAAGAGCTCAACAATGGCGGGTAAAAATAAAAATGATACGAAACGAGAAAGCCACTAAGTACTAAGAACGCAAAGACAGCACTAACCTTAGTCGCCGGTGATAGTCGCCATTGATGCACAACTTAGCAAGCTTCACGAACAAGAACACCGTTCACCCGAAACCCATCACTGCGCAGATCTCGACCAAATTGCCCCGACCCACTGCTAGAAACGACGCGCTTGGCAAGCCGAAGAAGACAGTATGATTCTCGAGATGAGAATCAAACGTTTCTTCGAAGATTCAAGGAGGCTGAACGTGCGGCCGAAGGTGGGAATGTAGGAGAGAGAAGAGAGCGTTTTGGGAGCTTTTCTTGGTGGTAGTACCATTTATATGTAGCAACTAGCGTAAGCTAAACTTAAGTAATTTCCATGTACAAAACTTGTTCCAACAATGATGCAGGTTACAACTTACATACATACTTACAAGAGTTTATAAAAAAATAAAAAGAAAAAAGAAAAAACGAAAGAAACTGTTTGATAAATTTGTTAAATGACTCTCATTTTAGCTTCAAATTGATTTGGTAAGACATGAATGTTCTAATAATTACGAAAAAGCAAATAGGATTTCACCAGTAATTAGTTGAAACTTGAAACTAAGATAAAAATAAAATAAAATTATCATGTTTCCTTATCTCCCAAATGACTTTTTATAATAATTTAGTTTAGCTAGCAATGCTTTGCTTATAAGATTGGAATCTCCTTTACTGTAATATTACCTAGGTTTTAAGCATAAGCCGAGGGACTATGGAGCCGCGCGTCGATGTTATTCCGTATTCAAGTTAAATACCATATATAGTATCACCACCACCACCACCACCAAAAGGGAATTTGTAATATCTCCAAGGGAGTATTATCCGGCAACCATATGGAATTTGGGAACTTGGTATGATCATATGTGCAAAGACAAATAATATAGACAGAGCAAAATCCTTAATTCCAGAGCAAAAATTATATTGTTCTCTAATATACCCTTTGTGTATTAATTATCTAATTATATCTTCCTTTATCGTTGCATGTCAATAATAATGAGTATCTTATAATTTTGGAATTTATCTCTTTAAGATGGAAAGCTTCGTTTTGAAGATTTGAGCAAATCAATATGATTTTTACTCTATTGTACAAGATAGACTGCTAATTTTTTTTTTAAAAAACTCCATAGAGAGTTAAATGCTAACTTATGAGAAATTAGAGTGACAAACGCCATGAGCGAACCCATGCAAGCCCTAATTTCTCTGACACCATCGCTGCAATCACAATCAGAGATTCTACGACCTGGTGCAACAGAATTCGTGCCGCCAGATCTAGACCTCAATTTCAATCAAAATCAAAAACGGCATCGTCAAAAGGAGAGTGTGACCTTGAATTTTGGACTGCCAATGCCAAGGCCCCAAATTCTGGAATCAAAGAAATCCACGGCAGTCTCATTCGCGGGGTTGTTCAGGCAATGGAATGATCACATTAGGATGGATACAGATGATACCTCGGTGGAGGATAATCTCATCACTACTCAACCACCGAATGAATATTTGCCTTTCAAGAATGTCGAATTCACGCCGGAATTGGATTGCCGCATTGAAGAACAATGGAAGGATGCGATTATTGTTCGAATTCTTGGATAGACTTGGTACTATCCAGCGCTTGTCAACAAGTTGGATACAATGTGGAGCCTGCATAATGATTTTGAATTATTAGATTTGGGCTATAGTTGCTTCCTACTAACGGGAGTGAACCAAGAGAAAAAGGGAGAAATTCTCACTGAAGGGCCATGGCAACTTGCGGCGAGCTTCCTTTCAATCCGTAAATGGGATTCGAATTTCAGCGCATACACGGATAAGGTGGATAGTACTATCACATGGGTGCGAATTCTAAATATACCGGTAGGATGCTTCCGACCATCCATTATCAAATCTCTCGCAAAGTGCATAGGGGATCTGATAAAAATTGGCAGAAATACCTACAATGCAAAGCGAGGAAAATTTGCCCAAGTATGCGTACCAGTACGAACGGACATACCCCTTGAACTTGGAGTCTGCGTCAAAGGGAAAGCGTACCAGGTTGTTTACGAAAATTTACCTTCGCTTTGCCATACTTGTGGTCGAGTTGGGCATCTCTAGAAAAAGAACAAACGTTGAGCGAAAAGGACAAAGAAGGTACGATGGAGGTCACTTTGGATGATGGGAATGCGAGGGAAACTCCTGATCGCAATGCCGATAAGACATGACTGATGGAAATAGGGCGTAAGAAAAAATACGGGGACTGGGTTGAAGTCCAATACCGGAAAATGAGACCACGATTGGGCGCGGGAATTACTCGACATGAGAATCGAGTAAGGGGATGGAAAAGAAATAAGGAGTACAAGCAGGGGAACAAGAAAGCATACAAGAAAATATAAGTGGTGCTAGAGAGGTGCCTAGGAAGGATTATCCTAAGGATAATCAAGGTAAGCGTGTTTTATCTAATTTAATTACTAAATTAGGGAAGAAAGGGGAGACAAGAATTAGGAATTCCACAACAATTAGGACTTCATAAAAGACCTATAAGGAGAATACTACAAGGGGCCCACAACCAGTGCTTACGGAAAACCCTTTTGCTATACTTGCTGAAGAAAACCGCAACAAAAGTGAGGATAGAAATATTTTGCCGATAACCCGAGAGGTACTCCACCATCATGAGGGACGTGAAAATAACATTCCGCCACGGGGGGATGATAGTCGCATGGGTGGAGGAGCCCCGATTCACAACCATGATACACTTTTTCCGAGGACTCTCACAGATATTACAAACACTACGAGAGGATCGGATGGTGCGGGTGTTGAAAATTCAATCGGCGGTCTAGGAGGTCGAGACAAGGGTGTTTCGTCTAGGGGGAACAAATTGCTCGATAGCATGGTGGCACAAAATAGCCGTGAGCATGTGGGAAGTCCGACGACAAATGTCGTTCATGTTGGAGACGCTGAAACAACTTGCCGCGAAAGCATTGGTATGTCCTTTTGACTGTCTGATACGCCCGTACCATCTAAATAATTTTTCTATGAAGATCGTTTCTGGAATTGCCAAGGTGCGGGTAACGAAGACTTTTGGAGAAACTTTCGAGACTTGGTGCGAATCCACACACCCACGGTTGTGTTTGTGTTAGAGACTAGAGTTAGCGAAGTACATGCACAAGAAATTATACCTCAATTAGGATATACAAATTATGTCATGGCCCCGACGACGGGAATGAATTGAGGTATATGGATGTTATGGGACGAGGAAGAAGTTGTTGTCAAAATAAAATCAGTAGGAGATCAGACCATTCACTCCCTAACTAGGCTGCGGGCAACGGAGGTTTGGAGATTAACGGGGGTCTACGCCCTAACCCTGTAAAGTGGACAAAATTCGAGCCTTTGATAATTTGGTGAAATTCACGGAAGAGGAGAACTCCCCGTGGCTTGTTACGGGGGATTTTAATGAGGTAGGGCTCGCAAATGAAAGATGGGGAGGCCGCCAACTGAATTTTTTTTAGAACTATATGGATAGATGTTGACTTCTAGACTTGCGGTTTCACGGACCAGATTTTACGTGGACAAAATAAGCGAGAAGATGGCACAACAATTAAAGGGCGTATAGATAGGGCTCTCGCGAATCAAGGATGTATCGACCTTTTCCCAGAGAATGTCGTCGTTCACCTACCATGAACTCATGACGACCACCCCCCCCATCATAACACACTGTCAAGCGCTGCATGTGAATGGAGGAATGAGGCCTTTTTGTTTTGAAGCGGTGTGGCAAAGAAATACGGAGTGCACGCCGCTACTAAGATCTATCTGGGATCTAAAGACGAATATGCTCGAGGCAACTAAGGAAGTCCCGCGAATCCTTATACCATGGAACAAAGAAAGATTCGGTGTGACGACCGCGCCTCATGAGCCATGCTCCGATTCAAGTTGGTTCAGTGGTGGCCAGCCACTTAGCCCAATTCAGATTAAAGTGCAACTCATAGGAAGGGGCCTCACTTGTTCAGGATCAAAATCATACACGTTTTATAAATTATATTTTGATATATACAACGGAAGTCTTGGTATTACAAATAATGTGACTATTTTAATGGTTATGCACTAATGACAAAACAAATATTCCAAAATGCACGCTTGAACAATTATTCACTTGGTCCATGCTGCCATGTTGATTTTATCCTGAGGAATGGACAGAGGAAACGAGAAATAAGTCTGTAATGAATTAGTGAGATTCATATAAAAGAATTAACTGTGGTCTACTGGATACATTTCCAGGAGCGATCTTACCGGTAGAAACAGTTCAACTACACAATTTGATGTAGCAATGGTACTAGAGTTTTCAAAGAATAGTTAATGAACTTGTGCTTAACAATAAACAAATCTAGCCTTATGACTTCTACTATACTACCTTATACCTCCTGACGAGGAACGACCTCGCAAACAATCAAGAGACATGCTCGAGTACATGTCGATCCAGCACGCGGGTTACAGCCAACTCCTGACTGCAAGCGGCGCCTAGATAGATGTGTATCAAATGAAATTACTTAAATCGACAGTCCTTACTGCCCGACAATAACCCGACTCAATCCCTGACTCCAACTTCCCAAAGGCGTCCCAATGGGTATAACAAATAAACAAATAAGCTAGTAAACCGGATAATATCCGTTGCTCTTTGAGCTACATGTCCCGAACACAGTTCGTTGCTCTTTGCACAGTTCAAGAACCAACATATGGGATTATATCAGAGAATTATCATGATTATAAATCAATATGATTAATAAATGATTGGATATGATTTAAGGACGAGTAAGAAAATAATGTTATGAGATGAGACACAAAACAGAAATATGATAAAATATAGGTTGTTCGAGGTTTGGTAATGGAGTAGTGACTTTTCTGTCCAAGTTCCTCAAGGTCGGATGTCAAACGGGGCTAGAACAAATCAGAAATGGAACCTCACCTTAACTCGTACGGGTAACCTTGATGGCGTTGATTAGTTCGTCAAACCTTTAACAAATTTAAATAATATAATCAACTGAATTTATAATTCACCACAACAAATATTAGTACTTTTTCTTCAATTCTCATGTTGGGGAAATTGAGAACGTTCTTGTTAAGAATGCTAGTTACAATGTAAATCTTAGTAAATAACACATAAGCTTAATTTATGTCATTACACAAAACATGAAAATCGTAAATGATGAATTTAAAGAAAAATATATTACTTAACTAACTCTAGGAAAACTCATCTTTTTAGTCTTTAATCAAATCCAAACTTTTAATGACCACACCAAATAAGTATCATACGAAGTAACACCTTAAAAGGTATAACTTAGTCATTTATTACTTTATTTTACATAGTAAGTTTAAAAATGCATATACTTGTTTTATAACTTAAATATAAAGATATAAACCTGAGAGGTTTATCAAAACATGTTATAAGGAATGATAAATAATCTTATTTGATGGTTAGGTCATGAAGTGACAAGAATAATTTTGTACGACTTATGAAAACAGTATGTTAAACATGATATCTACCATTTAAATGCTATAAATAAGATCTCAAAAATGTCAATTCATGATTATAAATTATAATAATCTAATTATAACTAATACTGTATCATGTTAAATTTATGTGTGTGATAAATACTTGAATTAAGATGGCGATTAAACTTATAAATTAAGAAAACAAAGGTTGTGTCAAATAAACTGAAAAATCACCGCAATTTTGGTTTTACCTTTGATCGGACATCCAAATGAACTTGGTTTTCAAATATTTTTATGTTTTATGGTTTCTAGCATCATGAGAGATGTGGAAATCCAGGATTTTGTGAAAACACAAAGGTTTGCTATGCTAAATAATTATTGCAACATAAGAGTTGCTATCGGATTTCCTGACAACAGTTTACGGTTTATGGATTATGCCCTTCTAGATCAAATATGTCTTCATACAAAAGATAGAAGACACCAGGAGAGTATGCAACCGAAAATTGGTAGTAAAATAATGTTTCTACTATTTGATATGATTTTTCTAAGGTGCAAAATTGGCATTTTCTGCGCAATAAAAGTTTTGGCGTCTTTTTGGGTAGAAAATGGCAAGATAAAAATCTGGACATATTAGTTTTGGAACGAAAACACAAAAAGGAACAACTTTTATTTCTAGTTACTTTTGCAAAATCGGATTATTTTTGGCTGTAAAAAATGGTGAAGAAGGGTGAGTATTTATAGGCGAAAATAGTAGTTTAATCATACTTATTTAGGTCCCACCTTTATTATTTTATAATAAATCACAAAAAATCTGAATTTAATAGTGCTTTTAAGGATGCCATGGCTTACCTCATCAAAAAGATGTCATGGCTTCCTTCATCAATTGGTTAATTGCATATCAAGTCCTTCAATTATTTATAATTAAAATTCACATAGGTATAATTAGATTTCTTTGTTACATACATATTTATTTATGTAATTTTTTTCTAGATAATTCGACCATCTTGGTTAAGATTTGAAATGAAAATATATGTTTTAGGATTAGAGACCTATAAAAAATAATAAAAGACTAACTTATAAGTTTAGGGACTAAAATGCAAAATTTTCTAAACATTTAGGGTCAAAAATATAAATTTTCAAAAGTTTAAAGATCAAAGTATAAATTTATTTTCTTTCTAATTTTTGGGGCGTTACATTGGGTAACATATTCAATAGGAAAAATAGGCTCCTTGCGAGACTTGAGGGTATTCAGCGAGTTAATTGTCGGGGGCTAAATTATTTTCTTAATAATCTGGAGAAGGAACTAATATCCGAATATAACGAGGTTCTCTTGTAAGAAGAAATCTTTTGGCTTCAAAAATGGAGGATTAAGTGGACTCGGGAAGGGGATATCAACATAAATTGTTTTCATAAATCAACGATGGCGAGGAGGCGCAAAAATAAAATTGTGATGGTACAAATTGATGGTGTGTGGGAGGATAATATCCCGCGGTTACAAGGGCATGCGCGAGATTTTTTCCGGAAGCTTTTCAAATCGAGGGATAACTACCCAAGGCGGGAAAGCATGGAGTAGCTCTTGGGACTACAATACCAGCAGGTCTTGACCGATGAGGATAGGGACAGCCTATGCCGAGAGATTTCGATGGATGAGATGCGAGAGGTTGTATGGTCTCTACACCCGTTAAAAGCTCTGGGACTCGACGGTCTTCAAGCACTTTTCTATCAGAAGAACTGGGACTGGATTAACGAGCCTTTGCTGAAATTTGCAAAGGAGATATTCATGGAACGAAGTTTCGATAAACGCCTATGCGAAGCATTTCTTTGCTTGATACCCAAGAACTCAAATCCGGTAAATATTTCTCAATTTCGGCCCATATCTTTATGCAATGTAATTTATAAATTTTTAACAAAATGCATAACAATGAGATTGCGAGAGAATGCCGAGGATTATTGCCCCTACTCAGTCGAGCTTCATAAAAAGAAGAAGCACCCAAGATAACATTTTTCTCCTTCAAGAAGTGCTGCATTCTTTACGAGGGAAAAAGAAAATAAAATTGGGGATATGGTCATAAAATTGAATCTTAAAAAAGCAAACGACAAAGTGAGTTGGAGATTTCTTGAAGACACGTTGAAAAGTTTTGGATTTCCTGAGTCGCTCACTGAGTTAATCATGTTTTGTGTCAAAAATGCGGCAACACAGATTCAATGGAACGGGGTGCCAATGGAAGGCTTTCGACATTCATGCGGCCTACGACAAGGGGATCCTCTATCCCCATATTTATTTGTACTATATGTCGAAAGGTTGTCCTATTTGATACATGAAAGGGTGGAGAAAAATAAATGGAAACCATTGCCACGTTGTCAAGGAGGCCCGCGGCTCTCGCACCAATTTTTTGCAGACGACCTCATATTAATGGGGAAGGCTACGAAAGGCACGGCTCGTGAAATTAATAGGGTTTTGGAGAATTTTTGTGCTGCCTCGGGTTTAAGAGTCAGCCCCTCCAAATCGAAAATATCTTTCTGAAAGAGTAATGGAGCGCAACTTTAAAGGGAGATATGTGACTTTCTTGGCTTCGCGCAAACAACAAATCTTGGGAAATATCTGGGCATAAATCTCTCGCACGGCCACATGGATAAGGACAAATTTGCTGAATTGGTTGATAAAGTATTGGTGATATTTGGAGGCTGGAAGAAACAATTCTTATCACTAGTGGGTCGAGCAACTTTGATACAATCCGTATCCTCGGCGATGCCGATTTACCACATGCAATCAACATGGTTGCCGGAGAGTATCTGTGATAAACTCGATAAGCTAAATAGGGACTTCCTATGGTCAACTAATATTGAGGAAAGGAAGTTGCATCTAGTCGGGTGGGATAAGGTTACAAGGCCGAAAAAAATGGCGGTTTGGGGGATAAGGAAGAGTAGAACCTGTAATGTGGCAATGTTGGCCAAAATTTCATGGAAAATACTTCAAAAAGAGTAAATGGTATGGATAGGACTGGTTATGGCGAAGTACTTGAAAGGAGGGTCGATTCTAAATCATCAACCAAAGAGTTATGCGAGCGGGACGTGGAAAGGAATAATTCGGTGTATGATATTGATGAAGCCTTTTCTTCGGTGGAAAGTGGGAAATGGGAAAGATACGTCTATTTGGTTCGATAATTGGTTGGAGGATTCTAGTTTTTGTGATAACATGGGCGTGATTGCTCCATAGGATCGAGAACTTCGGGTCTGTGACGAAATCGATAATATGAGACGCTGGAATTATGAGAATATATGCACGGTGATTCCCGAGGAGAACGACGAGTTGCTGAATGGCAGAATGTTAACTCTCACGGAGCAGGATGATCAGATTCGCTGGAGTGAAATAGGTGATGTAAAGTTCTCTTGCATTTTGGCGTACAAGGCATTTCAACGACACTATGGAGAGACTGATCGAAGTACAAATAAGTGGGAGTGGATCTGGAAATCGAGGCTCAATAATAAGTTGAAATACTTTATTTGGCTTGCGGCGCAAAATAGACTCGCAACGAATCATTTAAGAAAATCTCGCTGGATTGCGAACTCGGCGTTATGTCTGACGTGCGACGATAAGGAGGAGTCAGTTATACACTTATTGAAAAAATGTACCACGACGAGGATGATATGGCAGTGAATGCTTAATGAACAAGATCTCCGCGAGTTTGAAAACATCCGGGACGGGAGTTGGATCCGAGCAGATTTACAGAGGAAACGATTTGAGTGCAAGTTTGTAGATGGGATAGAATGGGTGTTCATTTTCGCAGCTACGGTCTGGTGCATCTGGAAAAATCGTAACCATATAGTTTTTCGTGGAGAAAAACAATCGGTGGAGGCATGTATGAGTATGATCAAGAAACTAAGCTTTGAAATTAGTTGGGCCTGGAAAAGCAAATGAGTTCTGAGACGCATAGCAAACTGGGAGAAGCCGAAGGAGGGGTGGACAAAGCTAAATGTTGACGGGAGTTGTAAAACACACATGAATAATGGTGCGGTTGGAGGAGTTCTAAGATCCGACACTGGGGGCTGGATTTGGGGGTTTAAAATGAGGCTTGAGTCGCCGACGATTGATGAGGCAGAATTATGCGCACTAAGAAGAGGTCTCCAAATTGCTTGGGAAAGGAGGTGGAAAATATAGAAGTGGAGACGGACTCCGAAGTCGTATTCCGTCTTGTTTCCGGAGTTAGAGAGCCAAATTATGGACATATGAATTTAGTTAATGAATGCCGAGCTTTGATGCATCGCCTGTGGAATGCGAAGATTAAATGAATTGCTAGAGAAGCAAACAAAGTCGCGGACTTTGCTGCCAAGATCGAGATAGACGAAGGAGTTTGGGAAGAATTATGGGATTCGAATTCTCAGTTTCCTACAGGATGATGTAGCATAACTGTTAGTATAGTTATGTTATTTCCCTTTCTACCAAAAAAAAAAAAAAAGACTGCTAGTTTTTATTTTATTTTTTATTAATAGCCTGCGTTTGTTTTTCATCTATTATTACTGCCATGTATTTCATCCATTTTTTTTAATAAAAAATATACATTAGTTGATTTGGATTTGTTCAACATGAAATTAATGACTTTTTTTTTTTTACAAAATGATATGGTAATAATGCAAACAAAAATTAAAACACCACTAAATAAAAAGAAAAACTGATACATTCTTTTAATTTGTCCATATTACTTTCAGAAATGAGTAGATGCTCCGGGATGGGTTTATTTGACAAAATAAGTTTATTTTTCAAGGTAATTCTACCGAAAACCTAAGTAATCGCATTTGTTTGAATATAGTAATATTTTGATTGAAAAACTCTTCAAAAAAGTTGCTGAAAAAAATGTTGAATTTAAGAACTAAATTTATTAATTTCGAAATTCTCGTGCAATTTATAAATTAAACTATCAATTGTAGCTTTAAAATAATGGGGTCATTGTACAATTTTATTTATTCATTTTTGGTGTGTGAGATATTCATAAATTTTTATGGCATTCTCTTACAACTCATAACGTCCTAAATCAATATATTAAATTACTTTTTTTTCAACTCTTACAATACAGTAGAAAAAAAAATGATCCAAAGATGAGAAACAGGGGTGTGTGTACTTGTGTTTGTGTGAGAAAATTATAAATTTAATTTAGGAGAGTTGATGAAATATTTCTAGCTACTTATCTCATGCATAAAAAAGGAAGTATCAATCAACATTAATCTATGAAAATATTTATGCTATTAGCGTAGTAGAATAATTAAGGAAGATCAATTAGTTAGTAAATTTGCAAAGGCTAAATTAGTAAACAATAAAAAAATTGCTCTGGATTGAGGGATTTTGCTTTGGATATATTAGCTCTATATGCAAAATCTTTAGAGTGAAATTGCCATTATTTTATTATTAACTAGAAGGGATGGGCAGTAGTCTTCGCATGATTAAATACTTATTTGAAGTATAATATAATTAATTTATATGGTTAAGAAACAATTTACATTCTTTCTACCAAAAAAAACAAAAAACAAAGAAAGATCTAGTTAAACATATCTTTAAGTCAGGTATTCCAACTTTAGTTGCCTACCAAATAAGTTACTGGAATCATGCATTAGAAACAGAGGTTGTCAGGCAAGTGCAAAGCTTACACTCATCGTTCTGATTCTATTCTTTGTAACTGTAGGTAATTCCACCTGAAATAAAATAATATTCTTGTTATTGCAGTCTTCAACCATCGTCTTTTTCAGTCAGAATGTAGTTGGCGAACGAAAACTACCATCATTCAATTTTATGACGTATCTGCTGAAATGAATTTTAATAGGACAATGTGATTATTTATATTAATGTAACGCATATGTGTTAATAACTTGTCAATTTAGTTATGAGGAGAGAATGTCTTTTTATTTATTTGTGGTTAAAATATGTCAAAACTCGCATTTAGAGGATGTGGCAAAATAAAAAAACTTCTATTACCAAACAATAGGGGAAAATTCACAATAAACAGGGCCACTCCATTGTTTTGTGCAACCCCAGTGAGTGAAGTTGTGATGTGTTGTATTTGCCTCTCTCAAGATAAACGATAATGTCCAGAATGGTTGGTGGGTAAAAATAGATTTAATGTTGGGCAATGTATTTTCAGCAGACCAGTTGATATGAGCTTCTTCATCGTTGGCATGATAACCACTTCTTTTCCATGTGACTGAAAGTAGGGAAATTCAACTTTGAGTCCCATAATTTTCTTCATGGCTTTGAGTAAATAGTAGCTTCTGCCGCATGCACGTTATTGTGGTATCTTTCACAAACTTCTCTTCAAAAAAGTTTGACTGTCATTGTTGAAAATGATAAATCCCCCATGCTTTCCCTGAGAGATTGTCGAACATAGAATCTGAATTGATTTTAATCCATCCTTTTGGAGGAGGTTCCAAAGGGTAGATCAAGTGTTAGAAACATGATTGTTGGAACAGAATGTCGTTGTGCACTCTTGTGATTTGCGGTTAATTTGCTCACGAGTTGCATTATAACTAATTTTTTGGTGATGTTGGATAACTTGGTTGCGCGTATACTAGAGTATCTCCATCTTCGTTTATCAAAAAATTCAAACTCTTTTGGCCTCTTTTTGATCCCTATGGAAAAGAAAGTTCAATTTTAGAAGTTTGAGAATATATTTCGTGATCGAGGAAGAGTTAAATACTTCAAAATAGGTTGCGCGTATACCAGAGTATCTCCATCTTCGTTTATCAAAAAATTCAAACTCTTTTGGCCTCTTTTTGATCCCTATGGAAAAGAAAGTTCAATTTTAGAAGTTTGAGAATATATTTCGTGATCGAGGAAGAGTTAAATACTTCAATTTTGCAATTCAAGATGATTGCACCCAAATCTATCTTGCAAACTCGCATTTGGAAATCAGGCGGTGCAACGATTCCATCGAATTTGTGCAAAATGGGATTGAAGGGTCGTAACATCCAAGCTTAGTTCAGATAGGGATACCATCATTAATCAGTTTCCAAAGGAACAATTTATAGTGATTGTAAAGTTTCAATTCCAAATTTGACAAGAAGTTTGTAAATATAAGAATTAGTCAAATTTGAATTGTGGCTCTAATCCACGAGATATGCCTGTTTGGTGGAGAAGATTCCTTTACTCGAGAAAATCCAAACCAAACATGGTGATTCCTCCATGGAATAACAGAAATCTTGGATATTTCCCTGCACATATAAGAGTCAAAAAGCATGATAGAATCGAATTATTCTAGCCACCAGATCAACATCAATAAGAGCATGAACAAAATTAAACTGTGAGAGAAGATTATAGCTATGATGAGCAAATAGAGTCGTAAAGTGGTGACATCGATATCTACGACTCCTCCCACGTTTTGATTGTTGAGTTTGTTCAAACTTGTAGCATGCTCCTTTTGGAACAATCTCAAGCATTTGACAATGCTACTTCAAACTCTGGCTGCAAAAGATTTTTTGATGTGTATAATTCTTGAGAAGTTAAGTATTCATCTCATTTGGTTTGGAGAAAATTTGCCACATGATCTTCGCCACCAAGGCTCGATTTATGTTGTGTGTCGAAGTCCCATACCACTACATTCTTTTGGTTGACAGATCTGATCCTATGCTTTATGACATAGAGGTTTGTAGTTCTTCTTGTTGGACCACCAAAAATTTCTCGAGTTTTCTCATTCTCCACATAGACTTTGCTGAGAATGAGCTCAATGCTAATGAAGTAGATAGGGAAAGCTTCCGCAACGTTTTTTAACATCACAAACTCTCCAGTTTGCGAGATGCAACACGTCTTCCATAATGCCATTTTTTAGCCACCTTAAGGACCAATTCCTTATGTTCGTCAATGGAAGAAGTAGTTTTTCAGAAGTGACAACCGACATGCTTCTTATTTTGATCACATTATTTTGAAGTTCAAAATTTCCAACATTGCATCCTTATCTCCGTGGTTGAAGTTTTTACCAAAGTGGATTACAGATTTGGACACATTTGCCATGAGCCCGGTACATTCATAATGTGTTCTAAGACATTAACAAGAGGGAAAAACTCGAAACTAATCATTTATTGTGTCCTAGATACAATTTTCGTCCTTTATTGTGTTCTTGTTTTTTTTTTGTCCTTTATTGTGTATTTCTTTACGATTTTGGCCCTCCGAAAGAAATCTGAGTCGAAAATATCATGTGTGAGCACTTGCCGGCCAAAATTCATTTTTTTAATTCCCACATGCAAATTCACATGTGGAAATAACGGTTTCAATTTTTTAAATTTTATTTATTTTAAATTCTGACCTATCCGACCCGATTTGCGCGGGTTGCCCGGATTGGATGGGTCAGAATTTGAAATAGGAAAAAAAAATTGGCATTCCAACGTGATAATTGCTTGTGGAAAATTCCAAAAAACAGAATGTAGGACAACACGTGCTTTTACCTGACATTTTCGACTGAGATTTCATTCGGATGACCAAAATCGTAATGAAATACACAATAAAGGACAAAGAAAAAACAAGGACACAATACAGGGCGAAAGTATAACTAGGACACATTAAATGACCAATTTTGATTTTTTCCCTTAACAAGAGCTTGATCGCCTTCTTTTGTCGTTGTGCAATAGACCAACAATTCATCTGCAAACATGAGATGATTGATACAGGGGGTCTCATGGTAGATCCTAATACCTCTAGGGTTTCCTTTATTGACTTCCATTTCAATAAGACAAGTAAACAATTCAAATTAGATAATGAATAAGGAGGGAGAAAGAGAATCTCCCTACCAGATCCTTGCGCTGGATTGGAGCTGCCAAATGGTGCACCATTGAGGAGGATAGGGAATGAAGAGGATGAAATGCACTTGCAAATATTTTCAATGAACATCTCTTTAAATTCCATACAACGGAAAACTAAGCATAAAAGCGGCAATTTTCGCTCGCCGTATCGATCTTGACCACCACAAACTTTTTGCACCTTCTCTTTAAGTTCTCAAAATGTAATATTTCATGGTTGAGAATCGAGTTATCTGATATAAAATTTTTTTATGGACAAAAGGAAACTAGTTAAGAGAGATAATTTTATGAAGGTGGTATTTGATTCTATTTGCAGTGTTTTGGCAATAATGCATTGCAAATCGAGCGGTAGTGTTCAACCTGATTGGCTTGTTCATTTTTTGGGATAAGCACAATGAACGTGTAATTGATAGATTTGAACATCTGGCCATTTTCATAGAAATCTCGAATAACAATGATCAAGTCATTTGACACGATGTCCCAATATTTCTTATAGGATAATGGCGGAAGACCATCCGGGCCAGAGGAAGAATTGGACTCCATGGACAATAATGACTCCTTAATTTTTTGGTGTTTTGGAGATCGCATAGAAACTTCATTGTCATCTAGCAACATATCATTTTGAAAGATAAAAAGAATCTCCTATTCGCATCTCCAAAGTTGATTAATGTGTGTCGTGCATGTGTAGTGTGAATGATATATGAATAATAAGTTACGCCTACGTGTTTGCAAGTGCACGATCAAGTAATAATTAAATTAAAAGTAAATTACGTCTCAAGTATCGAACACCACAAGAAGTGTACGATTAATATCTAGAATCGCTTAAATTCAAGATATGAACAATGAATGCGTAGAATTAACTGCTAGACTAATGCTACCTATTTAACTAATCTAGAAGACAAATTTGAAGATGATTGATCTTTGATTGTCTTGGTTGTAAAGCAGATGAATGAGAAATGTGTTCAAAGGTCGATTTTGCTACAACTTCACTTAGTAGTTCATAGGCAAAACACATATACTTCTTTAACTTATTGTGTCTTATTGAGTTCTTATGTGTTCAATTGGCCCATGATCTACAACTGAAGTTATCCGCATATATAAATCCTTAAGTCTTTAATTAACTAGAGCATTAGCTCAAATAGTCCGATTGTCACTCATTTTAGAAGAGAGATTAATTTTGCAATCCAATTCACCATCATTTAGTGTTAACTAGGAGTACTTACAGAGATGTGTATCCGTGTGATCTAAGTTTTGTGCATGAATTCGCGTTAGCTATAGTTACAAAATAAATTCTAACATGCATAGTCTAACATCACTATAATGGCTTCTCATAAACCAACATCCATTAACCATATCATGCAACACATAAAATATATCACTCTAAACACGTTGTTACTCAAACAATACTAAAATAAACAAAACAAACATATTCATAAATCAATCCACTCTCTACTCCAAACACGGAGTAGTTTAGCTACTCATAATGTCAAGTCAAAAACATATAAAGGATTAAACAACATAATTAAATAACAAATATTAGAAGTACTCTTTGATATGGTGAACGTCGATGCTTATAATCTTCATATCTCATTTTCTTTGCCTTCTCCTTCACAACTCATGACCCTTTGACTCTAAGGCTTTTGGAGAACTGTCTGCTCTACGCTAACACCATGATTATGAAAGATGAGTGGATGTAATGTTTCTCTCTGACTCTCTCTTTAAGATTTCTCTTCACGTTGTTTTACTCTATTGTTATACTATAGTACACATTTTGACTGTGGCATGAGAATAAGGTTATGCAGTCTAGACTTGCAATGACTCTATCAAGCCTCTTTTGAATGCTTTGAGATCACTACCTCAAATTTTTTCCAAGTAAATGCAATGCCCTGAAAACCTAAATCACTAAGGTATGTTTTAGCAAGTTGGTTTTGGAGATTTATGAAGACACTGAAGAAAAGGCTCAAGCCAATTTTGTCCACCTTGGGTCAAGATGTCGTTAAATTTTCCCCTCACAAGCCAAGACAGGTTGTTCATAGATGCAATCTATTCAAACTGATTCTAGAATTCAGCTTTCAAATTAAGACTTAGAGGACCGTAAATGGTGGACAATAACCAAGGAGTTAACTAATTGTTAAGAGTCACAATAGAAGCGATATTCCATAAAGACTGGTGTTAACACTCCGTTTATAATGCTTAAGTATCGGAATAAATGAAGACATTTTTGGGTTAGAACGCCCTACTTGAATTTCAGAATTTTGTTTGTGTATCGTAGGTTTTACGATGATATATGAAGAATTTTAATGTCAAAGAGAAAACCCGTGTATTAGGTTGCCTTATTCAATTTTCATTGCCCTTAATTGTGGCGATATTCCCCTTATTTATAGGGGTACATGGGGATGCAGGTGTCTCGATGCATGGGAGAATATTGACAGATGGTTCTAGCTAGGTTCTTAGCACCTAACTAATCTCTCTCGATACCGACACTTGGTACTTTCAAGACCACATGCCCTCATGTCGAGTTTTACTACGTGGTGCATTTCTATCCCCATAATTGCCACGATGACTCGCACTGACCTTTGGGGTATCATGAGTGATACCATCGTGGAGCTTCACCTGCAGAGTGCCTCTGAGAGGGTAACTGTGAGAACATCTTCGACCACTATGAGGTATCTTGGGGCCATCTAAAGTCCGTATTACCTCGAATGAGCCTTGTATACTGAGAGTTCCATCGTGGCACTAAGATTTTTTTAGTGTTTTTTTTATATTCGCTTGAGACATCTAAGCTCTCGGGGTATCTAAGATTTTACATTGCCTTTGGAGCACGACACTTCCATTACCTTTATTCCTGATGCCCCGGTTAAGAGGGGTTAACACCAGTCCCTTCAGCTTATGTTCTATTTGTTAGAATCAAGAGGAATTCTTAGGTTGGGCATCAGATCTCACGGCAAGTGGTAAAGTCGAACTTTACTTAGGTGGGAAAATGTGTAACAGCTCGTAATTTTTCGTGAGTCGTGCACATTAACTGTATGGGATATAGTGGGTAATTAACTCACTCCCCTCTAACATGTGCATTAACTTCGTCTTCGCATCTTTATTTTAGGGTTATATAGCCCCTTCTACCGCCATATTTTTACTCCACAATACTTTCCGTGTTGTCTCTCTTTATCATTCTCCTCGCACCACAATTCTCTGCATTTGCTAAATATTCTCCAAAATCTCCTTATGGAATATCCTTATGACACCTCAGAAGGAGAGCTCGAACGTGAAAATGCATTGGTTGTCAGGACCCACACCTATGCCCGAAGCTAGGGCGAGTGCCATTGCTACCTACAACTCGAGTCATACTTCTAGAACAGTAGATACCAACAGACCCAGTGATTGAGAATCAGTAGCAGCCCAACCCAAACATTGCACCAACTCAGGTCGTGACTCTCCCACCGAATATGGTGACCATATTATGGCAATGGTTCTAACAGTTGAGGCAGCTGCTCCTCCACTTAACCAGAATGCAGCAACACCACATATGAAATGTGAAAGAGAGGATTAGGTGTTCTCTAAACCCTGCCATGGTGCAGTCACAGTCCATTGAAGTCGAGTCCCAGAGAGATCGTACGCATGCCAGGCTAAAGGAAAGTCGTGTGGACCAGGGTGAAGGGTCTAGAGCTGACCATGTAGAGATAACCTGAAGGTTGTAGCGGTTGAGCAAAGAGAGGGAAGATGTGAAATGCATAATGGCGATGGTGGCAAAATCGCACAGGAGCACGATGTTCATTATTGAAATTAAGGCAAAAGTATTGGATCGGGGGAAAACCCCCCACAACTGAAGACATATGATGGGAAGCAAGACCCTTTACAGCATATATTTTATTTAGATTAAATCTTATCCCTCTATGGATTTACCGACAATGTTCAAGCGTGAATCTTTGCCACTACATTGATAGGTGTAGCTATAGATTGGGTCTCCAGGATCCTTTCAGGATCTATAACAAGTTTTGAGGATATGAGAAGAAGGTTTGAAAGCCAGTTCTCGAGTCAAAAAAAGAGGGTTATGGACCACACGCACCTTTATTCCATTAAGCAAGGAGAAAATAAGTATTTGAGGGATTCATAAAGAGGTTCTACGCAGAACTATTGAATATTGACGACCCAATAGGAGAAATGGTGGCAAACATAGTGTTTCATGCTACTCGTAACCACAAGTTTTCCTCTATTTTGCTAGACGAGAAGCCTAACACAATCGTGAAGATAAATGAGATAGCGCACCAAGTGGTGCACTTTGAAGAAATGATGACAGCTATGGCTATACAGCACTCGTTGGAGCATACTCAAAAAAGATTGAAGTTGGAAAAGAAATAAGAGTGGCAGGCACGAAAACTCATCCCCAATGCGGTATAACATGCTAAACACTCGTATTATGGCGGTAGTTTGGGTAGCAAAGAAAAAGGGTTGGCTTGATGAGACAAGATGGATAAACGAATCACCATCCACAAGATTATCAAAGAAATACTACAAATGCCACAAATAGTATGGGCATCTAACCGAGGAGTGCAAAGATCTGAAGGAGAAGATAAGGCGTCTAATTAGGGAAGGTAAGTTGACCGAGTATGTGAGGCATCTTAAGGATGAGACATAGAGTGTGCAAAGAGACAAACCGTGACCCCCGCGTAAGGACAAGCACACGGCCATTAAGGCCCCACAAACTCATGACCACCTGCAACTGATAGATAATCAACCTAGGAAGGGGATAATTCACATGATAGAGGGTGGACCTATGGGAGCGGATTTAGTCAAAGGACGAAAAAGAGTCACTAAGAAGATCGATGCCAACACACACACACATATATATATATATATATATATATATATATATATATATATATATATATATATGGGTTTCACCAAACTTCTGCAGATTGAAGAAATGGCAACAGAAGAAATAACACTCACAAAGTCCAATCTCCTCGACCTCTCACCTCAATCCATTGAGGCCGGTAAGCTAGATTTTTCTCTTGTTGTGACAATTTATATTGCTAATTATGGTGTGATGAAAGTGTTAGTAGACAACGAAAGCTCGGCTAACACCATTTTCCCTTGGAGAAAACAGAATAGAGCCGGTGGCCACACCACTTCATGGTTTTGGAGGAGCCGAGGTTCTATTAGAGGGACAAATCACACTGCCAAATGTCCCTAGGAGTCGGTCCAAATGGGAAGACCCTGAACACCAACTACAATGCCATACTCGGACGACCATCGTTTAACGCTTTCACAATTTTCGTGTCAACCTACCACCAGATGATGAAGTTCCCAACTCCAGTTGGAACACCTGGAAGCATGGATCTCCTATGTCGCATCTCTCAAACCACGTCGCATACAAGATGAAGAGCCTCTCGTAGGAATGGCTCCAAAGGAGATGCAAATGTTGGATTGATCGCTTATTAGCTCGTTTATTTTCTTTATTTCAATGTACCTTGAACTATGTTTATTTCAATTACCTAAACTTGCCCCGTCTAGCGGGATCAGTCTCTAAAACATAAAATAGGAACCATAGCAACTTGAGTCTCGACTCATCACACGAGAAGCGTAGGCAACTCGGAAGTGAACCGAGCTAAACTCTATCCTTTATCTGAATGCTTGTTTTACGTTGATTTTCTATTATACTATTAACTTGTTGCAGCACTTCACAGTTCAAACTTGTGAAACTTCATGCCACCTTACATATGGTGGAATACGGCTTCATCATGATGCGATGGGGCACCAACTAAATTGATATGGACACTCGATCTAACATGGTCCGGTGCAAACCATAAAAATCTCCTATGAAAGGGGATGGACACTTGACCTGACTTGGTCTAGTGCAAACCATACAAGTATTATATGAAAAGAGAAGGACACTTGACCCAACATGGTCCATAGCAAACCTTAAATCTCACATACAAAAATGGACACTCGACCCAACAGGGTACAGTGTAAACCTTAAATCTCAAGTTACGGAAAACACTTGGCCAAACATGATCTAATCGTTAGACCTCACACGGTTCGATATGAGTTATTGTGTCCGACACAATTAGACAAAATGAGATAGGATTAAATGATGAGAATCATGGCGCAGGTCAACCGCCTCGCATGAAAACTCAGATGATAATGAGAAACAAAACAGACTTAATCATCTGGTGAAAATAATTGTCAAAGAAAAACATATTAAAGGCATTGTTGGGATATGAAATAAAAGGAAGTTAATTGTTCATAAAATTCAAAGAAACACCTTAAGAAGGAGCCACCTGATCATCCAGGGCAAAATTACCGACAACAGCCAGAGTATCATCTTCATCACCAGAATACAGAAAATGGAACGGAAGGGCAGGCGTTGGCGACATACCAATGGTCACAGGGTCATGGGCTTGCAAATTCATCGGGCCCGTCAAGAGCCCTTTCATCATTGAAGTCTTGAATAGGCTTCATGTCGGGGACCAAACCCAAATTCAATTGCCTTGCAGGAAGGTATGGCTCCGCACAAACTCTTCGGCAATGGCCAATCTCTATGCACATGTAGAGGCTACAATTTTTAGAGCAACACTAAATATTCTACAATGATTCATACCTTGCATGATATGAATTTGACATGTTAAATACCTCATTAATTCTTCGCGAGCAACCTTGTCCCTCGGCCAATTTAGCCTTCTCCTTCTCCGCCTTCAACAGATCGTCCAGCTCCTACACTAAACTTTTGTAACTCGCCTCTGACTCACTAACTACATGATTATCGGGAAAGTCCATAAGAAGAGCGTTACCAGGTCTTACCTCAACGACATGATCGAAATTATCATGCGACATCTCATCAACAGCGTCACCAACTCGTGATGACGATGTGTCTGCGGGCCAAGTGGCTCTTAAGTCACCAATGTCGAGATAATTCATTGTTCCGGACAAAATTAGTCTATAATAAATTAACATAGATTGGTGTATCTCAGGCCCATATTATATTTTATTTATACTCCGTGTAACTAATGCGAAATATACCAAATTAGTCTAAATTGCCAATTGATTTATTTTTACTGCCATTTTATATTTTAATATTGCCTAGTATTCTAACTTTATTTATTACTTTGTTTTAGAAACATGAGACATGCAAAGGCAAGAATTAATCTTTCTGAAGTAATTGCAGATAATTAATTCATTTCAGTGGTGCGGTCAAGTAGAGAGTTTAACTTTAACATATCTTTAGGCTAGCGATATTGCCAGAGCAACAATTGTTGCTGCCAGAGCAATACATTTAAGTTCTCTAATTTACCCTTGTTAGTCAAAGTGTATAGAAGGTAAACTTTTAGATTTATTCTCTATCTCAGATAATTATCCTTAATTGCAGTAATTCAAATATCTTATAATTAGAAATAGAATAAAACTCAACATTTAGATAGTATTTCCCTAATTATTCATAGACAAGATAATAAGTCCCTTCGATCACAGTTGTTTTTTTTAATCATCATCAAAATTTAAATTAAAAAAATACCTTGAGTTGCACATCGAAATTAAACTCCACCCTCACGAAACAACTACAATACTGAAGGTGGGATAGCTATTTTTTTTTTCTTTTTTCTCTCTTTTTTTTATTGTAATTGTATATTTTAGACTTTGCATTTGTAATATTTGAGATATATTCTCAAAGTAGAGGTGGAATGTCCATATATATCTAATAATTGAATGGGACCGGTAAATAGCCTTGTAAAATTTTAATCCATGAATTAATAATCAATTCAACTTTTAAAGTTTTGAGATGCAAAATTACATGAGTACTATATTATATTTATTATTTATTTTAACAAGTGTGTATGAGTTTTGAAATGTCTGACATGCCTAAGTTTTCTTCCTCTAAAAAAAAAATATATATATATATATAATCTATATATATGTGTGTATATATATGCATGGTAAAGAGAATAATTACTTATAATATTTACGAACTATTACTGCAAATATAAAATACATAAGAATTTAAGTTTTGTTTTTTTTTTCAACACATAGTCTATTAATTTTGGTAAACACTATATCCATGTTTCTTCTCAGGCTAAGTTTTCATGATTAAGGATTGCAGTAATTATGGCTAATGAGTTGTTATAGGTAATTTAGAATTTACCTTCTATAAACTTTGACTACTAAGGGTAAATTAGAGAACCTGAATGTATTGCTCTGGCAACAACAATTGTCGCTCTGGCAATATCGCTAGCCATATCTTTAAGCTATCGTATTCAAACTTTAGTTGCCTAGCAAGTAAATTCCTGGAATGGGGCATTAGAAACAAAGCTGTCCGGCAAGCTAAGAAGGCTTGCTCAAATCGATCCTTATCTTATTCGTGTTGGGTTTTGCACTTTGAATATTTTTGATAATCTCGTCTAAAATCTAGTACTATTCATGATATTGTACTCCTCACCGATCGACTTTTTACAGTCAAAAATGCAGATGGCCAACGAAAACTAATTGAACATATCTATTCTATTTTATATGTGCCAGTGTCATTTGTTAATCATCACACGAGTTTAATTTTACGTCATAGCTCGCTGATTATTCTTTATCTCGATAATGTAAAAAATTATAGACATCGTAGCTATATCCTTATGTCCCTACCCCCTATCGTTCATTAAAGTACATTATAGACTTCAATCTTTTTTTTTGTTTGATGAATTATTGTAGATTTCAATCGCGAGCATGTTACTATAAATAATTCATAATTTTGTCTAAGAAAATCATATTGAGATTACAGTTTTCAGTGGACTGGATCTCACGAGTCACAACATACAAGATTATTATCGCAGTTCTAGAATTTCAAATAAATCATTGCATAATTTTATTGATTTCTTTATCTTTTAGCAATCTGTTAGTTACCTTATGTGATCGCTATTAATCGACGTACGGTTTAATTTGTACAATGCTGTGAAAAATATAACGTAATTGATTCAACTTCCAAAATTGTTCAAAATGCTGTAAACAGTGTGGCATATAAGAAGAATATGCGAGGCCTAAATAATCATTCAACTAATTGACTAATATTCGAGAACGAATGTCCATAAATAATGAGCATGAGTAGAAATATCTATCATGCCACTATTATTTATAATGGATTTTTATAATTAACAATAAATGACGTATTTTGAGTTTCAGCTATAAAGAATGTCACCATAAACACGCGAGTTAGAAACAGAAGTGTACGTAGCCCGAAATGACCGTTTCAACTACGTACATTAGTAATTGGTTCTCTAATTAATGAAAGAATAATATAAAGTTTAGTTTAACAATAGATTATATATATATATATATATATATATATATATATATATATATATATATATATATATATAACGAGGTCGATTACAGTTGTGGTACAACGATTCTATTACAAACTAGACATACTTAGACTAATACTAGTGTTGAGTAGGCTTAGTCCGGAATACCTCAAACTGACGTTAGATGCTCTATTGGATATCGAAAGTATATCGGGTGCGACGTCGAAAGTGATATCGGGGATGATATCGAAAACCTTCCACGTCGAGGATGATGCCATGGCTGACGTCGGATGTGATGCCGAATAGTGTATCGGTGAGATATATCGAAAGTATATATCGAGTGCTATGTCGAATGCGATATCGGGTATACTCGATATATGTGTACAGTAATTGCGGATAATTAAAACTTATCTTGACTGCCGGAATGAGGGTATTTATAGGCCTCGGAAAGCGGGGACCACACACGTGAGAAGTACTATACCGAATGTCATATTCGATATGCATGTCGGGGATGACCCCCGACATAGGTAAAATATGGGCCTGCCCAATGCAGGAAATACCCATATCATGTAGTCCCCCAATTTGGGAGTTATCATTTGATAATAATAATTCATAAATTAATTATAAGTTTGAATCACCAGTATCTCTCGTCCCGCCAGTTCAAATGACGGAACTCGTATGCGGGAATTCATTTTCGAAAAAATATCGGTGGACCCCCTCAATGCAATTGGCGTATTAGAGAGGTCCTCATTTAAATTATGTGTTTAGACGATTTTTGTGAATTTCTAGGGTTTTTTAGGTCTTTATAAAACTTATATCGAATTATTTTCGACATACACGTCGAATTTGGATTTTGATATCGTTTTGCCATAAATGCTCATGGGAGGACCCCGACGTCTATAAATAGCGGTCTGATGGAGAGATGAAGGTCATTTTTCTTCTTTCTGTAGAGGCATGTCGGGGATCCCCGACATAGTTTTGATATCTGTTATCGTTATATACTTTTGATTTACATATTCGATAACCGTTTTCGATGTCGGCTTTCGACATGATACTCGATATACGATTTCAATATGTTTATTCGATATGATTTTCAATATAATAATTTTTAATCCTTTTTCCTAACTTTGATTTTTTAGGTTTCGTTTGGTGTGGTTGCCGTTTCCCAAAGAGTTTTTTGTGCCTTGTATTCGTGGTTCTTTGTTGATAGTCACGATGTCTGCTACGAGGCAGGTTGACATAGCTGACTTGGGGCATGAGAACGTAGAGGCCGGGGGTTCAAATTCTGCTTTCTTTGATTATGATTTTTTGGGATAGAGGATTTGGTTGGTGATGACGTGGGGGATGGGTTAGATGAAGAGGGTGATGATCTTCACGGGGATAAGGATGTGGAATACAATGAATGGGGTTTCCGCGTGTCTCCTAAAGTGAAGAAATATAAGTCGGCTATTAGCTATGAGGACATGGTGTCGCACGTGCCCCATCATCCTGGTCATTATGCTACAACATATCATGTGGATGCTGGGTACAAAATTAAGTTTCCTGGACAAAATGAGCGAATGCATAAGCCCCGTCGGGGCTCCATCACCGTGCATGCAAAGCATTTAGCCAATGGACTACGCTTCCCTATCGATCCAGCCATTGTTGCTATCCTTAAGAGTATTGGGGTCTGCCTGGGATAACTCTCTCCCAAGTCTTTTGGCGCCATTATGTCCTTCATATTGGTTATGAAGGCACTTGGTGCGCCCCACGGGGTTAATGAATTCTGGAATCTCTTATCTGTCATCACCAACAAAAATGGTGGTGATAGGGGCTTCTTCTTCATCAGCGCTCACTCCGGACAATTTTTTTTAGGTTTTGGCAACAAACATGAATATTTCTATGTCGAGGAAACAATTGCTGGGGAGTTCAATGATCTCCCTCAACAATGGTCGACAACGAAGAAATATGAGAGGCATGGAAATGTTGGCGGGCCGCAATGGGCTCATGGGTTTCTCGATGGTTTGTTGGCCTATCTATACGATTTCACTATGCTCTCGGACGAGGAGGTACTCCGTGTGGGTGGTCTTTCACCGATGCCTTACGTAGGCTCGTTCGACCTTGGTATGCCCTTTCCTTATCTTAATTGGATGGTTTTAAGTAGTTCTCTATTTGATGATATGCTTTTGTCTGCCTGCAGCGGAACTCGTGAAGAATCGGAGGTTGGATATGATCGCTCAACGAGCTGCTACAGCGAAAGCCGAGGCTGGCGCTGACACGTCGTTGCCCTTCGTTCACAAAACACGCGGGCGCGAGGGGCACCGACTCAAAGAGAAGATGGGTGGATTGTCCCAAGGTGAGGAAAATGCAGAAGTTGTTGTCCCTGGGGGCAGTGCGCCCTCTCAGGGTGTAGTCGGCGCGAACTCTAGCTGGAGCAAGGCTTCGGGGCCTTTGGGTTTAAACCCTTCCCAGCATAAGAGGAAACATACTGACAGTGGTGGTACGACTACCGAGAAGAGTGTCGTAAATCAGTCGGTAAAGCGCAATTTTTTGATTTGGTTGTAATGATGACAAATTAATGATCTGTATGTCTCAGGTTGGAAAGTTCCTTGCCGGTTTTCTGAGTGAGTGATAAAAATGTTGATAATATTGAGTCCATCTCTGAGGCTATTGTTGATCTTGAGAGTTTGGCGACCTATGACCCTGCGGGGATTGCCAAATTAGCAGCCGAGTGAGATGAGGCATTTAGTATACTCGGCTCCAGTGAAGCGAATGTGCATCTATTATTGCGGCAGAACCAGGAGTTGGGTACAGCCCTTGATGAGGCCGACCTTTCTCTTGTAGCAAAAAAGGAGAAACTTGAGGCTGTAGAGTTAGAGCTCCAGTAGGTGCGGAAAACATTGGCCCTTGCTGAGAGGACCCTTCGATGCGAGGAGCTTACTCGAGAACAGAAGGTGAGCATTGCCAAGGGTTTCCTGCTGAGCAAAACATTTAAGGAGATATGCTTTGAGCGTGGGGTACAAGAAAAGGAAGAGGCAAAGGCCTCTATTATTGGTCAAGTCCGTTTGCTTGACAGTTTCAAGACCGGATTCGATCCTAGTCCGCTGAGGACTCGGATGCCGAGGACGATGAGGACCCGATGCAAGATGCTTACATGGAAATTTTGCAGCAAAAGAACCTTGTGCTGATCCACACTAAGGGTGCTACGAAGTACCCTGGATGAAGGTTGTGGCTGTAGTATTTCCTTTAGGGATTGTATAAGCAAGGAGTATCATTGTACCTGCTCTAGATAGGTGAAATGAACCTGCTTGCAAAAGATATAATACTATTGTACTGCGACAATAGGCTATCCAATGAGGAATATCATAGAATTTGTGTGCCTTTCGGGCATATTTCGTATGGTCCACATGGTGAGGTACATCATTGTCATATCCCGTAGGATATGTACCTGCATAAGTTCATGAATGTTGTAGTGCATATATATATATATATATATATATCAATTAAATGATAAGAGTTAACGATGGATAACAGTCGAGGGCTAGGTAAATCCTAACCCACCTACGTATCCCGTGGTATAGGAATTGGACCGGCGTGGTTCCCCTTGTTTTAGTTACAGACCAGCCCAACGATGGGACAATTTAGGGAAATGAAATTATTCGAAAAGACATAAAGTAATTGTTTCAAAAATAGTAAAAACAGGAATTGGACTGAAGGTTGGAGCCCCCGGTCGCTGTGAAGTGATTACTCCGTATCTGGCATGTATTCTTGCTCAACTGCTTCCACCTCCTGTATCTCCCTAATCCTGGGAAGCCTAAGTGAAGCCATGTAGCACATCCAACCCTCTTTCTGGTCACCTATGATCTCTCCTATTCCCCCATTTGTTGGAAATTTCATTTTCTGGTGGTAAGTTGATACCACTGCTCTCATCTCGTTGAGTGTTGGGCACATAATGATGACATTATAAGGGAAATGGAGGTCGACCATGGTGTATTTAACCTTGATTGTCCTTTTATACGGGTCCTCTCCGAATGATGTGTGTAGTACGATTTGTCTCACTGGGATCACTTCACCGCCACCAAAACCAGTCAGCGGGGTGGAAACTGTATCCATCATGTTCTGGGCCAATGCCATTTTCTCAAGGGCATGTGTGAAAATAATGTTGGAGGAGCTTCCATTGTCGATGAGCACCTTTCATACCTGATATTCAGCTATATCAATCTTAACAACAAGTGGACACTCGAGTTTACCTGCCTCTAGCGCCTGCGGCGTAAGCTACTCCAGGTCTTTCTTGGTGAATGAAATCACTTGGTCCATGAAGTCCTCCTCCTTATCCGAGGTTGTATAGCACATATATGTCCCTACCTGCATCATGCGGGTTATTTTCTCGCGCCCTTTGGCTGAATCACAACCTACCGGTCCTTCATTGATCATATTGATCATTTCTCTAGTCGGGGCCTTGACAATAGCTCTTCCACGCTCAGTCAGAGCCTTGATGGCCTTCTGTTTATCTCACATGGGAAACATGAATGATCCATGCGCGACAAGCGGGACCTGTCCTCCCTGTTGTGCTCGTTCTTCGAGTTCCTCACAAACTCCACTAGTTTGCCTTCCTTGATGTGTCTCTTGATCTCATTCTTGAGGTCAATACATTCCTCGGTTTCATGTCCCATCTATCAGTGATATTCACAGTATTTCTTGAAGTATTTTGTCCCCTTTCTCTCCCTCAGCTTTCTCGGCTCATTGAGCCATCTATTCTTCTGTGCCACAATGAATACCTCCATAATCCCTCTGTTTAGTGGGGTGTATCTTCTTAGGGACCTATCCATGTATCGCTCCTTCCCTGGGACCCTGTTATGTGGCTGATTTGGGCTTTTCTTGGTTTCCATCATGTTGTCCTCGAAGACGATGTCGTAAGCGAGCGCATTGATCTAATCTATCGTCGGTGATCTAATCTTCTATGCGTTGTAGCATTAAACAAGATGAGGACAACCTGGTCCCCCTTTCGGCTCGTCAACCTTGAGGAGCTCATCATTAAACCTCTTGATAAAATCCTATAGACTCTCTTTGTCGCTTTGTTTCATTGCATTCAGAGGGTTCATGCTAGTCCTCATTCTCTTCTGGCTGGAGAATTGGCTCTCCAACTTCTGTCTCATCTGCTTATTATAGATCCGGCTTCTATCCTGGTAAACCAGTCCAAGGCTGCCCCAGTCAGGGCTGTAGCTAAAATCTTTTCCTTAATGTTGCATGAAAATCTATGCAGGTTTAAGACACTATCAACGCAGTGAAGATGATCGGTAGGGTCACTCTTTCTGTCGTATGATTTGATAGTAGGAATCTTATCCTCTTTCTCCAACACCTCTGATTCAATTTCCTTTGAGAATGGGGTCAAGCTCATGTGGCCTTCTGCCAATGCTAGTCTTCGTCCAACCTTTGCCTTCTCGTGGTCCAACTGCTCCATCCTTCTAGCTATGTTTCTCTTGTCCATCATTGGGTCGGGACCCTCACCCCGGGAACTCTCGACTGTGGGTAGTCCCTTCTGGAATCTCCTGTATCCTGGCGCTCATTAGCTTTAAGCCCGGATCCAGGGCCTCTAGTTCTGGATTCATGGGGTCACGGTGGCGCGTCGCCTGCTCCTCTGTTGTTTAGGCGCGACAATAAGGTCTCCAGGGCTGCATTCAGTGTTGTCTGGACGGTGGCGTTAATTTGTGCCACGATCTCGGGTGTCAAAACAATAGGTGACGCAGTTGCGGGCATTGGCTCCATCGGCGGATGAGGCTGCACGGGTTCATTCTGGTCTACTACTGGTTTTGGGACTCGGACACGCGGAGAGGGCGCACTTTCAGCTGCTGAATTGTCAACCACTGGCCTATTAGACTGTGAGCGGGTCATCCTACGTTGCATCTTGACGTCTTCATCCAAGAACCTAATGTTCCCACAAACGGCGCCACTAGTTTAACAATAGATCGTATATATATAACGAGGTCGATTACATGTGTGGTACAACGATTCTATTACAAACTAGACCTACTTAGACTAATACTAGTGCTAAGTAGGCTTGGTCCGTAACACCTCGAACTGACGTTAGATGCTCTGTTGGATATCGGAAGTATATCATGTGCGACGTTGAAGGTGATATCGGTGATGATATGGGAAACCTTCCACGTCGAGGATGATGTCCTGGCTGACGTCGGATGTGATGTCGAATAGTGTATCGGTGAGATATATCGAAGATATCGGGTATACTCGATATAGGTGTACAGTAATTGCTGATAATTAAAGCTTACATTGATTACCAAAATGCGAGTATTTATAGGCTTCGAAAAGCGGAACCGCACACGTGATAAACACGTGAGCCGTACCATATCGAATGTCATATTCGATATGCATGTCGTAGATGACCCCGACTTAAGTAAAATATAGATCTGACTCATGGGCCAGCCCAATACGCCAAATACCCATATCAAAGTTTTTCATTGATAATTTGATGCCTAATAATACCTACCACAAGTCAACACATAAGATAAGACCAACGCCGCGTGATGTTCACCTAAGAAAGTTTATCCATATGCGTTTTTTTGTTTTGTTTTTTAAAGAGAATTTTTATGCATAACACGTTTGCAGTTTTTATTAGCCAGTATATACCACCGATCTCAAAATTATCATAATCCTTCATTGCTCATTGATTTCAAATTGGCATCAACCTCTAACAGTTTGCAAGAGTCGGTTTCAACTTACTTATTTGGTGCGTAGTTATATTTATACTGAAGTTCGTATACTTTAAAAAAAAATACATTATAAACATGTAACAACAAAATTGGCATGGTGTTTTAAAAGAAGATTCCAAAAGCTAATAGCAAAAACTACCACTGCTTATTTTTAATTGGTAAATAACTCATGTGTTATTTTTATTAGTAAATACTTTAGTAAAATTTAAAATTAACGAAAGATCTTCTAAGCCATCCAAATATTGTAACTATGTTTTAGTTTGTTTGAAATTGAATAAAATCCTATAAAAAGTAATTTGCCTCGTGCTACTAGACATCAATGTTTCCTTAAAAAAATTTATTCATGTATCTAATTTATTTGAACAACATTAACTATATACATGTCAAGTAAATACAAAAAAAAAAAAAACGTCTTGTGATTTGTTTCGTGGAAAATTCATTGAATATTATAGGGTTCTTTTGCCAATTTTTTAACGTCACTATTTTTAGCCAATTAAAATAAAATATTTAATTTTTTGCAAATTAGACATAACATAGGGTACTTCTTGAAATTGACTCATTTTATGCCCAAAAAACACTCAGTATAATTAGTATTTACTTGGGTACAAACACATTAAAATCGCAGTCTAGAGTCTAGACCGTAAATAAAAAAAAAATACAAACAACACATAAAAGCATACAGCCCACTTAAGAATACGACAATGGGCCACGTTTGCAATGTACACCCTTTTTTAATTTTTAACTTCTAAGCCATCAACCATCCTCCCACATCAGAAAATCAACAAACAAAACAGAGGTTTCTAAACCAATCTCCACAGAGGACAGAATGCCGGGCTTAGTAGCGCAAGCCTGTCACTCAAGAGAGGGCATTAAGGCGACGGAAGGTTGAAAAGGGTGGCTGCAAGTGTGTGGCGAGCGTGGTTGAAAAGGGTGGCTGCAAGTGTGTGGCGAGCGTGGCACTTTCAGCGGTTGGGGCAGTAGAGGTATGTGGCTCTCTGTAGGGGACAACCCTTTAAGGGAACAGTGCACAGTTTCGATACGGTGGTGTCTGAGAGAGAGCTGCAGCATTACATATCCCGGCGGCGGTTAAAAATTCTCCTATTGAGAGGTGAAGTTTGTGGCAACTGGTCGAGCTTTTCTTTCCCCTTTCGTGCCCTCTTGAGGGGGAAGTTTGATGTAAAGATAGAGTATGCCGTGCTGGCTTGACAGAGCAGCAGGTCGCTATTGGGCTGTCTGTACAGAGTGAGCCGCACCCCCACGACCTGTCAGCGCAATCACCGCTCCTTGTTTCCGCCCTCTTCAACCGAACCTCGACCTTTTTATTTTTGGTTGCTGTTGGATGTGTTGTTTCTCTTTAACAGTGAATCTTATACAAACCGTTACACTAAAGTGTGTATGTTTCAACCGCACAACTTGTTTTCTTTACTTCGGAAGTAATATGGGAAAAAAAAGACAAGTTAATCTCCACAACTTGGGAGTTGCCGAGTCCAATCAACTCTCGAGTTCACAATGTTCTCAACACGTGGAGTACAAAATGCGATATGTTTTTCGGTGACCTTATAGCCACTACCTTATCACCGCTCCTTGTTTCCGCCCTCTTCAACCGAACCTCGACCTTTTTATTTTTGGTTGCTGTTGGATGTGTTGTTTCTCTTTAACAGTGAATCTTCTACAAACCGTTACACTAAAGTGTGTATGTTTCAACCGCACAGCTTGTTTTCTTTACTTCGGAAGTAATATGGGGAAAAAAAAAGAGAAGACAAGTTAATCTCCACAACTTGGGAGTTGCCGAGTCCAATCACCGCTCCTTGTTTCCGCCCTCTTCAACCGAACCTCGACCTTTTTATTTTTGGTTGCTGTTGGATGTGTTGTTTCTCTTTAACAGTGAATCTTATACAAACCGTTACACTAAAGTGTGTATGTTTCAACCGCACAACTTGTTTTCTTTACTTCGGAAGTAATATGGGAAAAAAAAGACAAGTTAATCTCCACAACTTGGGAGTTGCCGAGTCCAATCAACTCTCGAGTTCACAATGTTCTCAACACGTGGAGTACAAAATGCGATATGTTTTTCGGTGACCTTATAGCCACTACCTTATCACCGCTCCTTGTTTCCGCCCTCTTCAACCGAACCTCGACCTTTTTATTTTTGGTTGCTGTTGGATGTGTTGTTTCTCTTTAACAGTGAATCTTCTACAAACCGTTACACTAAAGTGTGTATGTTTCAACCGCACAGCTTGTTTTCTTTACTTCGGAAGTAATATGGGGAAAAAAAAGAGAAGACAAGTTAATCTCCACAACTTGGGAGTTGCCGAGTCCAATCAACTCTCGAGTTCACAATGTTCTCAACACGTGGAGTACAAAACGCGATATGTTTTTCGGTGACCTTATAGCCACTACCTTTAAGATGTGCATCAAGTAAAACCCATCGCCTGTCACATTTTTTTATAGATAAAAAACATTGGTCATTAACCACGAAGCTATACAAAAATAGCATCAACTAGAGGGAAACCTCCATCACAAAAAATATTGGATGGGAGGATTTCGGGGGGAATGGGACCAAAATAATTAGCAGTCGAGGCCCAACGGGCCAAGTTATGAGCTGCTTCATATTGAAGTTCCATTGAGAATTATGAGCCCAGATTTTTCGAATATCTTCGATAAGTGGTGCAACTGTCCAATCTGGGAGGAGATTTGAATTGTTAGTGAGAGTAACTGCTTGGAGGCAATCCGACTCGAAACTTGCCTTTGGATCTTAAGGGAGGCACACCAGATACATGCTTTTTTAATTGCAGATGCTTCTGCCACCAATGCATCGTTTGCAATTTTACCGTGCGCAAAAGAGAATAGGATAGAACTGTTATGCTTGCGGCAGACTCCCGCCACAATTGCCTTGTTATCCTTGAAAGCTGCATCGCCTGTCACATTGTTAGTGGAAAAAATGCATAAAACCCTCCCACAATATTGAAAACCTGAACGGAGTACCCTTGTGTTATTTTCTTTCATAAAATTCTCATGTATTTTCTAAAACCTGCAATAAACTCTCTCGTGTGTTTAAACTTGTACCATATCCCCTCGTATTCTTAAAATCCATGTAACCTACTCCTTCATGTTACACGGATAAGTTTAATTCATGAATCCAGTACATAATTTTTAAAAACACGAAGAGATCTCGTACAAAACATATTTTAAATATTTTCTGCATTTTTTCATAACATAGCAAACTACATTTTTTCCTTTGTTAGTCTGGAAAACCACATTAAAGAAGGATAGCATTATGAGGGTAGATCTAATAGGTGTAGAATTTTGGGGACGTCCTTTGTCCTTAGGGGGTTTGTAGATTGAGTCTCCATGATCCTTTCAGAATTATAACAAGTTATGAGGCTGTGAGAAGAAAGCTTTGGAAGCCAGTTCTCAAGTCAGAAAAGGACGGTCATGGACCACGCTCACCTTTATTCCATTAAGCAAGGAGAAAAGAAGTTTTTGAGGGATTTCATGGAGAGGTTCAACGCAAAGTTATTGAATATTGATGACCCAAGAGGAGAAATGGTGGCAAACATAATGTTTCATGCTAGTCGTAGGCACAAGTTTTACTCTGTTTTACTAGACGGGAAGCCTAAGACAATCGAGAAGATAAATGAGGTAGTGCACCAAGTGGTGCACTTTGAAGAAATGATGACAACTAAGGCTACATAACACTCTCATCGGAGGGGAAAAAATCGAAATTGGTCCTTTATTGTATCGTAGTCACAACTTTCGTCATTTATTGTGTCCTCGTTTGTTTTTAGTCATTTATTGTGTATTTCGTTACGATTTTCGTCCTCCGGGAGAATTCTCAGCCGGAAATGTCATGTAGCAACACGCCGGTCAAAATTTAATATTTTTGAACTCTTTTTTTTTTTTCAAAAATGATCCTTTATGTGATCTTTTATTCAATTCTGGTCCTCCGACACTTTTTTATTTTGTTTTGCTACTTAAATTATGTTTGTTAGCAAACAAACCGTTCATGTGTTATTTATAATTAGTAAAAAGCTCCCACGTGTTAGATATTCACATATATTATATATTCACTTAAAAAGGCTAAAAAATATTTAATACATAAATACTAAATATTACCTTAAAAATATTCTTTTACTAACTAATTAAACAATTTCCTTCATTTTTAAAATATAAGCCAGAATATTTGTTATATATTTATAGTTTTAGGACATATTTATAATTTTAAACTTTTAACGAACTTAGAATGGGGATGAATATGTTATATTTTCTCAATTCCAAAATATTATTAACTTTTTATTATATATTTAAGTTTTGTTTTTTTTATAATTCTTCTTGAGATATTAATAAACCTAGACTAAATGTGATTTTCCCTAAATCGTTATTTTTTAAACATAAATAACTTTACAATATAATCTTGAATAAAAAGAATTAATCAAAAAATATATTACAAGAAAAAAAACAAAAAAAAAACACCAAAAAAGGAGGACACAATAAGGATGAAAACTGTAACTACAACACAATAAATGACCAGTTTCGATTTTTTTCCCCTCATCGGAGCAGAGGCAAAGAAGATAAAAAACATGAGTGATAGGCGCAAGAACTCATCCTCAAGGCGGTACACCCCGCCAGACACTGATATTACGGTGGTATTTGGGGTAGCAGAGAAGAAGGGTTGGCTTAATGAGCCAAGAAGAATGAACGATTCACCACCCACAAGATTATCAAAGAAATACTACAAATACCACAAATAGTACGCTAACACATGAGTGCAAAGATCTGATGGAAAAGATAAAGTGACTGATTAGGGAAGGTAAGATGTCCGAGTATGTAAGGGATCTTAAGGATGAAACAGACAAAGTGCAAAAAGACATATCACAATCCCCGTGTAAGGACAAACAGAAGGCCATTGATGCCCCTCGAGCTTATGACCACCCGCAACTGATAGACAATCAACCCAGAAAGGGGATAATTCACATGATATCGCGTGGACCTGTGGGAGCGAATTCAGTCAAAGGACGTAAAAGGGTCAAGAGAGATTGATTCCAACAGGTATGTGGGGTTCAGCAAACTTCTGCAGATCTAATAAACGACAACAGAAGAAATAACATTCACCAAGTCTGATCTCCTCAAACTCTCACCTCAAGCCATTGAGGCTGGTATGCTAGATTGACCTCTTGTTCTGACAATTGATATTACTAATTATGGTGTTATGAAAGTGTTGGTAGACAAAGAAAGCTCGGCCAACATCATTTTCTCCAGGACCCTGGCCCAAATGGCTCTTGGTGAAAATAGAATAGAGCCATTGGCAACACAACTTTATGGTTTTTGAGGAGATGAGGTTCTGCCAGAGGGGCAAATCACAATGTCAATGTCCATGGGAGTCGGTCCAAATATGAAGACCCTGAACACCAACTACTTGGTAGTCAACGAGCCATTCACTTACAATGCCATACTCGAACGGCCAACGCTTAGCGTTTTTAGGGTTTTTATGTTAACCTACCACACGAAGATGAAATTCCCAACTCCAGCTGGAACATGGAAGGTAGTAAGGAATAACCGGGAAGCGTGGATCTGCTGCATCACATCTCTCAAACCCCGTCGCATACAAGATGAAAAGGCTCACGTGGCAATGGCTTTAAAGGACATGCAAATGTTGGATTGATCACTTACTAGCTCATTTATCTTTTTTTATTTCAACGTACCTAGAACTCTGTTTATTTTATTTACCTAAATTTGTCATGTCTAGCGGGATCAGTCTGTAAAACTTAAAACAAAAACTATGGCGGCTTGAGTCATGGCTCATCACGTGAGAAATGTAGGCAACTGGGAAGTGAATTGAGATTTGAGCCCAGTCCCATCCTCTATCTTAATGCTTTTTTAAGTTGGTTGGCTTTTTAAAGTTGGTTGGCTGTGATACTATTAATGTTGCAGCACTTCACACTTGTGAAACTCCATGCCACCTTATCAGCTAAAACAAAATGGACACTGTGCCTAACATAGTTTGGCACAAACCATAAAAAAAATCATGTGAAAGGGGATGGACACTCGACCTAACTTGGTCTAGTGCAAACAATAAAATCTCATATGAAGAAGATGGACACTCAATCCAGCATGGTTCATAGCAAACCTTAAATCTACATACATAAATGGACACTCGACCCAATAGGGTCCGGTGCAAAATCTCAAGTTACATAAATAAACACTTGGTCTAACATGATCTAGTCGTCAGACCTCACATGGTCCGATACATGCTATGTTTCCAGACACAATTAGACAAAATGAGATAAGATTAAATGATGGAAATCATGGTGCAGGTGAACCGCCTCGCATGAAAACTCAAATGATAACGAGAAACAAAACAGTCTTAGTTATCTAATAAAAACGATAGCAAATTGTCAAAGAAAACAGATTAAAGGTATCGCAACACCATGAAATAAAAGGAAGTTCATTGTTCATAAAATTCAAAGAAACACTCTAAAGAGGAGCTACCCATCACCTAGGGAAAAATTATCAATAGCAGCCAAGGGATCATCTTCATCATTAGAATACGAAAAATGAGACAGAAGGGCAGGCGTTGGTGACATACCAATGGTCAAGGGGTCGCGGTTTTCCAGCAAGCTTGCACATTCATCGAGCCCAATAGGAGACCCTTCATCATCGAAGTCTTTAATAGGCTTTATATCGGGGCCCAAACCCAAATTCAATTGCCTCGCATCAAACCCGCCCCTCAGATAACCCATGTGGTGAATCTATCCAATGGTGGTCACATGTGCTTTCTTGGAATCCTCTATGCCTCAGTGTATGCTGATCTCTTAGAAGGTATGGCTTTGCACGAACTCTTCGACAATGGCCAACCTATGTGCAACAGTGGGGGGCTACAATTTATAGAACAACAATAAATACTTTGCAATGACTCATACCTTGCATGATATGGATTTGACATGTTAAATACCTCAATAATTCCTCGCGAGTAGCCTTGCCCCTTGGACACTTCAGCCTTCTCCTTCTCCACCTACACCAGGCTTGCAAAGTTTCTTGCTCGTCCCTCAACTTAACCACCTCCTCTCTATACCATTTCTTGGCATTTTGAGCAATCTGGGCGGCCTCTTGATTAGCAGCAGCTGCATTCGGCGCATTTGGGACTCGGGTTAAGGCTTTATCCCTTTTTTCTTGGGATGGCTTCACCACCTCGGGATCATTGCCATGGAATTCAGCCCTCAAGCGACTAACCTCTGTCACCTTCTTTTCATCAGCCCGATCCGAGCTCTGTCCCATCACGTTAACGATTTCGTTGAACTAAAATATGACAAGTAATGTACATCACGCCTTCGACTCAAAATACAATAAATAATAAACTAATATATGAATCTTTATTACCGCGTTCACCATCATAAGCACCAGTCGCTCCAACTCTTCCTTCCCGCTAGCTGGTGTTGCAGCTCGACTAGCTAACCCATGGGACGGTTTGTGCATGACGTCCATGCCTCATCCTTAGACATAGTGAACCCCACAAACTGAACGCGTGGATCCTAAGGGCCCCATATGAGCCTGCACTACTGAATAAATTGGCTCCAGTACTGTGCTGTCCAGGTGGAACCGAGTCTTAACTCGGGATGCCTCATGTCGCTCTTACAGCTGCCCCAGCCATGGCAGGGGCATTTTGTCGCCCCACCTCGTGCACATGAGGCCTGAAAGTTCTAGCCTACCTCATCTTCGCCTCGATAAGACGTCTAGCCTTGAGGTCATCATCCACCTAAATCACATTTTTGGGTGCGAGAGCCTCAAAACCCACATATACCCTTTTGCCCTTGAAGCGAGGAGGGTTCCCGTCCGCGCTGGAAAATCTCCTTGTTTCTGCCCCCTTGACTGGTGCCATGGATGATAGGCTCAGCTTGGGACTGGAAATGCAAGCTCTGGAGCCCAGTCTATCCCCGGGTCTTCTTCGACAGGGTAATAGCTGGAACCTGCTCAGTGGCACTACTTTCCCTTATTTTGGCCTCGATCGTAATCAATTGACCCATGTGTGCGAGACGACCCATGATCAAAGACTATACAAACAAAAATAAATCAAGGTTAGATGCGACTAAACATGATAGACACACATCAATAATTATATGCAATGTGACACACCAAATATATCAATAGCAACAGCCCCTTGTAGGGGAATGAAGACAGATATCTGACCCTCAACATCTCCTTCATCACTAATTTTGTGATATCAAACTCATGATGCAAAACAAGATCATCTTTAAAATGACTACCCTATCTAGGTGCCCTACACCTTAGGGAATCCTTATCTTTATGCTCTCGTTCCAGTTACGTCAGAACTTTGAGAATTCACCACGCCAACTTTCCTTGATATAAAAATAATATTTTTTTCAAATCTTTTCAGTAGCTAGTTTCCCTCCATACAAGAATTTATAGTTCTTCAAGGCCTTTATATGGAAAAATCCAACTCATTTCTGTTGAACTTCAAACAGGGACCAGTACTTGGTAGGCCCATGGGGAACCTTCATTCCTTTCATGACAAGGATGAAAGCAACAATGGCCCCGATAGCATTCGTGATGAGTTGACTAAGAACTAATCCTATGATGTGAATAATGGTCTAAACTAGCTCAAAAATAGGAAATCGTAGTCCATTCACCAGCTGTCCAACCAACACCGTATGATAACTGGGAGGAGCAGTATGCATTCTCTTGTCCACGGTAGGGAGACAAATCACATAATTGTTACATATGCTACACTGGCGGCGGTAATGAGCTCGACCTTTTGGCATCACAGAAATGTGGTCGGTATATGGGATCTCAACCCTATTATCATCTTCTTCGATGATCGCGAGATCTGTGTCGCTCACTTCCGACTCACTAGCCGCACGATTATCGACCAAGTCCATAAGGGGAGAGTTACCAGTTCTTACCTCAACGACAAGATCAAAACAATCATGCAACATCTCATCAGTTGTGTCACCGACTTGTGAGGATGATGCGTTTGTGGGCCTAGTGGCACTCAAGTCACCGTTACCGAGATCATTCTTTGATCCACTCGAGTCACCACTTGTTCCATCGCTCGAGTCACTCACCATATCACCCACGCCAGCCATATGTAGGTCTGATATGTTTACAAACTGAAAATAGAATAAAATAAAATAAAAAACTAACTACACTAGCTTGACACTACAATGAAACGACAGATAGTTACATTAACACAATTGAACTACATATATGAATAAAGGGTAGAAGAGAATTGCTGAAAATATGGGGGCGGAGGGTACCAGTAGCTGCAACAGACAAAAGCAAATAGTCATAAATTTTTTAAGGTAACCACATCGAATTTATGCAGTATTGAAAAAATTCGGTATCGAAATGACAATTCGACTCACCAATCTCTCGATACAGCAAACTTTGGACACTAAAAAGGATTTGATGTAAGAGCAAAGTGGCCAGCACTTAGTTGCGGATTGATGATAACTTTGTAAAGTTTTGGAGTCTTATTTATATGCTACGACCCAATTGCCACTACATTAAATGCGTGAGTATGGAAAGGTACATTGAATTACTTAATTTGATATTCATTGAATTTTTTTAGTTTGTTCGATGCAATAAGTCACGTACATCGATTACTAAGTTCGATATTCATAAAATTTTTAAATTTGTTCGATGCAATAAGTCAGGCACATGGAATTACTAAATTCAACATTCACACGATTTTTAAATCTGTTCTATGCAATAATTCACGTGAATCGAATTATTAAATTCGATATTCACATAGGTTTTAGATTCGTCCGATGCCATGATTAAAGTACGTCGAACGACAAATTCGATATTAACGAAATTTTAAACTTTTAAATATTTTTCAATACAATGCATATTTTAAAGCCTAAAAATTTCATTTAGCACCCGACCCTGTAGATTACGACTCCCAAATGGGGGCATATTTCGAAACCTATAAATTTCATTTGGCACCAACCCTCCGGATTACTGCTCCCAAATGGGGGGGGGGGGGAGGGATATATTTTGAAGTTTAGAAATTTTATTTGGCACCCGATCATCCAGATTACGGATCCCAAATGTAGGGGAGAGGCATAGTTCCAAGCCTAGAAAATTTATTTGGCACCCAACCCTCCGGATTACGGCTCCGAAATGGGAGGGAATATGATAGAGATTTTATTTGGCAACTTATTCCGTGGGAGTCATTTTGAAGAATATAGTCCACGATTCGTGAAAGTATCGAATGGATTACAAAATACCGATCCAAACACAAAACCTAATTTGGCACCCGCTCTTTTACAAGATCAACTCCCAATTTGGGGGGGGGGGGGGGGGGGGGATATATGGTGGAGGCAAATTAGGATGGCCCAAACTAAAAGATTGGGTCAGTTTACTCGCATGCTGAGTGATAGAAAATGTATCGAACTGGCAATTCTATACTCTGTTTATGTTAATATCGAACTAGTGATTTGATACTCTATGAATTTAACCTTATCTCGGGATATTTGGGATACAGGCCCGCAGTTTGTGGTCTATTAATGTCCTCTAATCCTGAAAAATAGGGCTGTGCAAAAAGAATCGGATCGATCGAATCGGGTGAAAATCGATCGAATGATCCGATCCGAGGATCGGATCGAATATTTGATCCGACTTTTGATTTTTGCCTTAGGATCGAACCCCCATTTGATTCGATCCTCGATTTTAGAGGCTGAGAATCGGATCGGATCGAATACTCATCTTATTTTTTAAAAATAAATAAATATATAATAGTATATATAATATTATATTTTTATCTATAAAGCTAAGCCTATTAATGCTACTAAGATATTTCTATATATAATGTTAATATTATATTTTTATATATACACATACCTAACATCTTTTTCTTGGTCCATTTGAAGGCCACGTTTTTGTCTTTGAGAAACATATACAATTGTAAATTTGTAACACCTTTCTCTCATTATATGAAAGTGAATTTTGTAATTCAGTAACTCTGTTTGAATATTGTGGTTGGTCCCATTGATATTAAATTAAATAAGAAAAAAAGAAAAAAGGATCGAAATCGAATCGAATCGGATCGAAATCGAATGATTTTGGATCGAATCGGATCGTTTTAAATTGATTCGATTTCGATCCTCATTTCTCCAGGATCGAAATCGACTTCTAGCCTCGATTCGATCCGATTCGATCCGATCCGATCCAAATGCACACCCCTACTGAAAAATATGCACATCGTTAATTACAGTAGCACCAACCGCTCTTACATCGGGTCGATCAAAGAAGGTAGCTTATACGGGTACTTGGAATTGAGTAGAGTATATGTTCAATAACCAGGCTTGGAAAAGAGAATGAAACGTTCAATTCGACACTACATCGTTCGATCTATCAGAACTTTCGAGGGATTTGTAATTCAATTCTTCATGTCGAGTCCAGGTTCTTTCGAGAGTGTTTGAGTTAGATACTCGTTAGTCAACAATTCGTTATCCAAACAGCATATCAATTCGAGGGTGGTCCAATTCGATCCTCCAATTTGAGAGTTCCTGGTTTGAGGCTTTTGGTGATATGGATCTAATTGGGCTTTTTTTATGTGTTTACTAGGTTTTCTGGACTAAACTAATCATTATTGTAATAAATTAATATAAATTGATATATTTCATGCCCATATTATATTATATTTATATTCCGTGTAACTCAAATGCAAATGTACAAAATTAGTCTAAATAACCAGTTGATTTATTTTTACTGAAATACTTATTTTTTAATACTACCTATTATTCTGACTTTATTTATTACCTTAGAAACATGAGACATACAAAGACAGAAATGAATTTTTCTGAAGTAATTACATATATAATTAATTCATTTCGGTGGTGCGGTTTAACATATCTTAAGCTATATCCTATCCAAACTTTATTTGCCTAGCAAGTAAATACCAGGAATTAGGCATTAGAAACAAAGTTGTCCGGCAAGTTGCAAGGCTTGCTCAAATAGATCCTTATCTCATTCGTGTTGAATTTTGCACTTTGTAATTTTTTGATAATCTCGTCGGAAAATTCAATACTATTCATGATATTGTACTCCACCGATCGACTTTTCCAGTCAAAATGCAGTTGGCCAACGAAAACTAATTGACCATATCTATTCTATTTTATATGTGCTAATTGCCCTCTCATATTTGTAGTTTTTAACAGTGTCCATTGTTAATCATGACACAAGTATAATTTTACTTCATAGCTCGCTGATTATTCTTTATCTCGATAATGTAAAAAATTATAGACATTGTAGCTATAGCCCTATGTCCCTACTCCCTATCGTTCATTAAAGTACATTGTAGACTTCAATCTTTTTTTGTTTGATGAATTATTGTAGACTTCAATCGCGTGTGTTACTATAAATAATTCATAATTTTGTCTAAGCAAATCATATTGAGATTACAGTTTTCAGTGGACTGGATCTCACGAGTCACAACATACGAGATAATTATCGAAGTTCTAGGATTTCAAATAAAACATCGTATAATTTTATTGATTTCTTTATCTTTTAGCTTTCTGCTAGTTACCTTATGTGATCGCTATTAATCGACATGCAGTTTAATTTGTACAGCGCTGCGAAAAATATTACGTAATTAATTCAACTTTCAAAATTGTTCAAAAATGTTGTAAACATTGTGGCATATAAGAAGAATATGTTGAGGCATAAAGAATCATTTAACTAATTGACTAATATTCCAGAAAGAATGTCAACAAATAATGAGCATGAGTAGAAATATCACTCACGCCACTATTATTAAAAATGAATTTTTATAATTAACAATAAATGACGTATTTGAGTTTCAACTATAAAGAATGTCACCATAAACACGTGAGTAAGAAACAGAAGTGTACGTTTTGGCCACCCTTTCAATTAGTAATTGGTTATCCAATTAATGAGAGAATAATATAAAGATTTGTCATTGATAATGTAAGTAAAATTAGATGCTAGGGACGAGATTTGTGCTCTCGCCTCGTTGAGATCTTGCCATATGTATAAAAACACCCATCCACTTTGTACATGTGGCAAGATCTCAACGCCCCTAGCATCTAATGTCCCGCATAATGCATCAGGGCACAACCCACTCAGAGAGATGTGGACCCATAGTTGTGCCCTGATGCACAAAGTTCACTTTGATTTGATGCCTAATAATACCTACTACAAGTCAACAAATAAGACCACCGCCACGTGATGTTCCCCTAAGTAATTTGTCCATATACATGCGGCGGTACACAACCTTATGCATTTTTTTTAATTTTTTTTTTAAGGAGAATTTTTATGCATAACACCTTTGCGGTTTTTATTATCCAGTACACCGGTCTTAAAATTATCATAATCCTTCATTGTTAATTGATTTAAAATTGGCATCAACCTCTAACAGTTTGCAAGATTCGATTTTAACGTACTTATTTGGTGCCTAGTTATATTTATACTGAAATTCGTAAACTTAGAAAAATTATATTATAAATATGTGTAACTACAATATTAGTCATGGTGTTTAAAAAAAAATCCAAAAGCTAATAGCAAAAACTACCTCTGCTTATTTTTAATTGGCAAATAACTCATGTGTTATTTTAGTAGTAAATACTTTTAGTGAAATTAACAAAAGAACTTCTAAAACCATCAAAATATTATAACTATGTTTTAGTTTGCTTGAAATTGAATAAAATCCTATAAAAAGTAATTCGCAACTTGCTACTAGACATCAATGTTTTCTTAATATATATATATATATATATATATATATATATAGACATACACTAGGCAACTTCGCCCGTGCTTTCATTTTGAACGATAAATACTTTTTATGTAGAAAAACAATAAATATTTTTACATGTTTAAAAATGATATTCAAATTCTATTTTTTAAATAACTTGTGACTATAATATTAATATTTTCTTAAAACAAAATATAGTAATTTGTTAAACTTATAGGACAAAATAAAAAAAATGAAAGATGTGAGAAATTATTACTTACAACCGCTGCACCACGTCATCGCATATGAAATGATGCAGCTGTAACGACAAATTCTTGATCTCTGAAATTAAAAGACAATAAAAGATTACAAAGTAAATTTGAATAAATTTAAAGTACAATTGTGGTGCAATCTCTCTATTTGATCCTCTGATTCTTTTCTCAAACAAATGATTTTGGAATTTGGTTGACTTGAGTGGAATTGATTTTGATCTCTTCCACGTGTATTTGAGTTAGACGTTAATCCAAGGCGTTGAGCTTGAGCTTGAATTGACGATCTACTTGACTTGATATTTGCGACAAACAATTTGATCTTCGTCTTGAACTTGTTGAATATCAGTCTTCTTTGGAGGAATCTTGATTTTCAAAGTACTTGAATATATGATAAACGTTGATTCGAGGGCTTTACGGCTTGATCTCAAATCGAACGGAAATTTGATTGGGAATTTATTTTGAAGGTTGATGAAGATTAGTATGATCTTCGTCTTCAGTTCTTTGGATATTTTTTGGTTTTGATCTTCTTGAATGGACTTCAATCTTCAAAAATGGTTTTTCGAGGGTCTTAGGACTTGATCTCGAATTAAACGGACTTTGAATTGAAGATGAATGAAGAACGGTATGAACTTGGTTTTGGATTTGTTGAACTTCTTGGAGTTTGATCTTCCTCGGCAGAAGTGCTATCTTCAAAAATGGTTTTTGGATGGAATTGAGACTTGATGGCGGATTGAAAGGAGTTATTTACGAAGAATGCCTTGAATGTCGCGAAGAACGCTTGAAGATGGATGAATTTGGTGGAACGAAAAACTTAGAGTTTTTTCCCTCTTCAACTTGTGAATATTTTGTGTGTCTTTTCTTTATGAGAGGGCCCATATTTATAGTTTTAAAAACCTAGAGCTCATTCCTTGTGATTGGTCGATTTTATTTTCCAAATAAGCATGGATTTAACTTGGCTTGCTTATCAAGAAACACATCATATTTCCACATGGCTTAACATCATTGGTTGGAATACTCCATCTTTTCAACATGACTTTGTTTGATTGGTCAACAAAATATGAATTAGAAAATCAATTAATAAATCTATTTTCTATTGGAATTTAATTTAGTAAAATTTCAAATTTAAAATAGAAATAATTAATTTAATTTCTAAAAAATAATTTTGACACCTGTCGATATTTAATTGGAGACAAATTTTGTTTGTCTACAAATGCCCCCTTGTGACTAGTCACGAATATCATTGTAAAAATGCGCCTTGAAATGAATGTGTTGCAACATATTTTTTCGTGCCACTAATGATATATAATCAAATTTTTGTGGACTTCCATGCCAATTTCTCTAGGGACCATATTTAAATTGAAGACCAAACCACTTCCTTATGTAAGACACGTGACTTTGCCTCCTCTTTTTTTTTAGTTGGTTCACATAGACCATCACATTAGATAATTTCTTCAAGTCTCCTTCTTCAATTGGAATTGCAGTGAACGCATCAACACTCTTTATTTCTTTTTTTTTTTACTTAATTTCTCCTTAAATCAAGAATTCCAGTCCCGCTATAACTACATGACTTATAGTTTCAATAGGATTGAAACTTCCCCTTGAAATTTTATATAAAAACACTAAAACCACCACTTTTCTTCATCCTCCTTTTTCTTTACTTCGTTCCAAACTCGTTCAATCGCGCGAACAAAGTACGTAATATCGGGCAGCGAGCTTGTGAATCTTCAGCAGTCAGCAACAAATTGTAAGCTTCTTTCTTGATTTCTTTCTCTTTCTTTTTCCCTTATTTCTATCATTTTCTTCTTTTTTTTCTTCGTTCCTCTCTCTTTCTTTTTCTTCTTTTTTTTTCTTCTTCTTACTTTTTCGTCTTCTTCCTTTCGCTGTTTTTTTTCCTTCCTCTTCCTTTTTCTTCTTCTTTCTTTCTCTTTTTATTTCTGATCTCACCCATCTTTTTTTTTTTTTGCACCAGGTTTAAGGATCGGAATAGTCACTTTCACAAGAATTGCCGAACTGACATATACCTTATTTGTATTCTTACTCATATCCGTATTTTGGCTAATATTTCTTTCTCTTTCCATTTTTTTTCTAACTCTTTTGTTTGTTTCTTTGCTTTGACAGTTCACGCACAATGGTGAAACTCGGCCACGTCTATAATTCGAAGGGAATTAAGACTCTAACCATCACCAGCGATGAAAACCAATCGACCCATCAGGACACAATATTGGAAGTCGGCACCCCTCTTGCCGGAATGTTCACAAGTTGATGGCCCACTTTGATTAACACCATTAACCCTAAAGACTAGACCGAAGAGTTTCCCAAGTCCTCCAATCGATCTATGCCGTCGTTCGTGCTCCGGTCTCCTCACCATCGAGTATCAAACGATGATCTTCTTTTTGATATCTTGGGGCGATGCACTGCCAAAGGAGAGTCTATGGAAAGAAGGCTTTCTCAATTAGTGCAAGTGCAAACGACTTCCACAAAGATACATGACAACCCTTGCGTTCATATTCACAGAAGTTGTAACTTGGAGATCATGAAAGCTTTATGCGTGCAACAATATTTGACAAATTTTGGATCTCTTGCAAGGAGAGGATGAGCACACTCAAACCTTAATCTACGCAAAATCATTGGTGAGCTTGAAGGAGGAGACATTATTTTCACGACTCGGCATCAAAGAAACCTTGAAGGAGACATTATCCTCAACACTTGGCTTCAAAAGGCATCCGAAAATAAGAGACTTGCTTTCGAGACTTGGCGTCAAAGACATTCAACATGAGCAGACTTGTTTTCACAACCCTACATCAAAGACATCTTGAAGAAGAAGACATTGTTTTCGTGACTTGGCATCAAAGACGGCTTCAATGACGAGACTTGGCTTCAAACACAGGCGCACTCATCTTGTTGGTCATACTCATGCATTCTTCCCGTTAAAGATGTCGGTTTCATTAGTCAAAGAAACATTCAAGATGACTAACCTCTTGAAGAACTTCACAAATTCTCTTTGTTGGGCAAAGTAAAATGACGTACTTGTTGCACTCCACCCTGAATTTTCAAAGAACCTCGCCGATATGGGAGTGGTCAAATGACATACTTGTAAAATTATATTCCATCTTCTTAAAGGACTTCTCTAGTTAAACATGCAAGGCATATCCTTTTCATGATTGGAATGGTAGTTGGAGGTATCGACTTTGATCCAACAACACAAAAGTGTCTAGTCAATGATCAAGTGAGCTTAGAGCACGATTGCAGCTATCCTCTTGGAGCGAAGTGTTTGAAGATTGGAATCAAGGCACATAGTTAAACATCCGATTGAAGTTTGCAGTGTCAACTCAAGAATCACTGAAAAGCTTGGAGCATGACTTCAAGGTCAACATTCAAAGCATTGACGTTCTTTATATCCTACTTGACGGAAGCTTTACTCGTCTTATCAACACATCATACCTCAAGGAGTGTCATGTAACATCTTCAACTCAAGATAACTTGGTGAAAGGATATGATTGAACTCATAAATTCTAAGTTGCCTACATATCCAATAAAGGAATTAAGTCACAACGTAGTTCAAATTACATAAATTTGGTTTAGAGATGGTGCATTTTATACTCATGCAAGCCAGGAGTAACGTGCAGTTTAGACTCGTGCGTCATGGAGCAATTGACTTGAAGACTTGAAGCCTTGAATACTTGAAGGATTTGTAGACCTTTTGGCTCGTGTCTAGGAGGACTTGAAGACTTGAATGTTTATTTCGAGTTCACATATACAACCAGTTTATACTCTTATCAAGGAGTAAATATTTTGACGTTTACTTTGAAGATTTGAGATAGTTTAAGCTCGTGTCAAGGAGCATATTGGTTGGCACCAAAGTTGACGACGCACCCTCTTCATTGTCATCGTCTGTATCATCACTTTCAATATCAAGGCCATGAGCTGGTTTTCTTCTTTAATGAAGTATACACTTGTCTTTATGTCATGCGCTCGTGTCGCCAGATTTTCAAAGTTTTTTGGTTTGATTCCTTGAAGTATGGAAGAGAGACTCCAATTCATCCCTTGAATGCAAATCTCCATGGCCGAAGTTTGAGACGGTTTCTCTTTGCAACTTAAGGATAGATTTCTCCATGTATTGATGTACTCAACCACCGGTTCGTCTTCTTGTTGATGACAATTGGCAAGCTCAAGCAAGCTTACAGTACGTCGAGTGCTATAGAAGCGGTTGAAGAACTTAGTTTGTAGATCGTGCCAATTGTCAATGGAGTTTGGCTCGAGATCGGTGTACCAATAAAATGCAAAGTCTTCTAAGGTTCAAACAAACTGCTTGACTAGAAGATATCCATCAGTGCCAGCACTATTGCATGTCTCAATGAAGTGAGCAACATGTTGTCTTGGGTCTCCAGTCCCATTGAATCTTTGAAACTTCGAAGGTTGATAGCTTTTCGGCATTTGCAATTGCTCAATTCTTTGAGTGTAAGGCTTCGTGTAAGATTTGGAAGTCTTGTGTTGAGCTTTATGTTCATTTGCAACTTCTTCAATGAGCTTCTTCAATTGATCGGCAGAGACAGGGCCTTGCGGGGAAACTTGGATTTGTTTGCTTGAAGACTTGGGATTTTCTCCAACTTCAACATCTTGAATATTTTTCTTGGCAAACTTTGTGTGCATCACGGCACATTGATTTTTCTTTCTTGAGAAATTTGACTTGTGGAAAAGAGAAGTGGCTTGGATTCTTTCACTTAAGACTTCATCAAACTCTTGAGCTTCAACTCCTTGAGTAGCATTTCCAATAGTCATGCTCTAAGTCACCTGAGGCGGATGCGGTTGCGAGTGTCGGTGCAGGTGCGCCAGTGCGGCAATTTCAAAAAATTACAGTCTTAGTGCGCCACTATAATGCGCTTTTACGTAAAAGAAAAATAACTTATATATAAAAATAAAACAATTATTACCTAAATTAGTATGTTATAAACACATAAAATAAAAGTATATATAAAATTTTCACATAAAGAAATGAATTATAATGAAAGAAAAGTACATAACTTCTCCTAGTTATCAATTTTATATAGTATTTTCTAAATTATTATGGTGGGAAGACAAATGTATAAGCCTTAAATCACTTATAATTTTTTGTAATTATATAATTTTGGTAAATCTTCTACCAATTTTTGTAAATATTCTACCATTATTCTTCAATATCACTATTTTGTTTATCTTCTACCAGCTATGATTATACATAAGATTTTAACATAAGAACTAAGAAATCTTAGTGCGAGAACTAAGAATTTATAAAGCATCTTAGTGCGAAGCACGTGCACTGAAGTTGTCAGGGCGAGACCGGTGCACCTGCAACTTTCTAGGCGTGGAGGATTAGGTGACTTAGGTCATGCTTTGATCGCCGCTTTCCACGAGCTCTTGTTTTTGGAGATGAGGCGAGACTTCAACTTCGTTGATTGTAGGCTTGATGCATCCTTCAACTCCAATGTTGTTGGTGACTTTTTGGGAATTCTCAACTCCTTCTTTGCTCTCTAGCTTTTGGAGAAGGCAATTCAAGCGGTCTTCACGTTTTGGAGCTTGAGTTGTGAGATTCGCAATGGCTCTTGCAAGTGCCGCAACTTGCTTTTATGCTTGATCATTTTCTTTTACTTCGTGTCTTACTCCCGAGCAAGTGCATCTTCCATCATGGTTTGTGAAGAGCCCCACTTGTTGCCCCCATTGACTTGTCCATTATTGAGCAACACTGACTTCTTGTGACTTGAGATTTGAGACTTGCTAAAAAAGAGATGAGAGGTAGAGATGGTCCCACTGGACGTGCCAAATTTGTAACAACAAATTCTTGATCTCTGAAATTAAAAGACAAGAAAAGATTACAAAGTAAATTTGAATAAATTTAAAATACAATTGTGGGGCAATCTCTCTATTTGATCCTCTGATTCTTTTCTCAAACAAATGATTTTGGAATTTGGTTGACTTGAGTGGATTTGCTTTTGATCTCTTCCACGTGTATTTGAGTTGAACGTTAATCCAAGGGCGTTGAGCTTGATCTTGAATTGACGATCTACTTTACTTGATATTTGCGACGAACAATTTGATCTTCGTCTTGAACTTGTTGAATGTCAATCTTCTTTGGAGGAATCTTGATCTTCAAAGTACTTGGATATTTGATAAACGTTGATTCGAGGGCTTTACGGCTTGATCTCGGATCAAACAAAAATTTGATTGGGAATTTGTTTTGAAGGTTAATGAAGATTGGTATGATCTTGGATTTTTTTTGGTTTTGATCTTCTTGAAGGGACTTCAATCTTCAAAAATGGTTTTTCGATGGTCTTAGGACTTGATCTCGGATTAAACGGACTTTGACTTGAAGATGAATGAAGAACGATATGAACTTGGTTTTGGATTTGTTGAACTTCTTGGAGTTTGATCTTTCTCGGCAGAAATGCTATCTTCAAAAATGGTTTTTGGATGGAATTGAGACTTGACGGCGGATTGAAAGAAGTTATTTACGAAGAACACCTTATTGAAGAAGCCGCGAAGAACGCTTGAAGATGGATGAATTTGGTGGAGCGAAAAACTTAGAGTTTTTTCCCTCTTCAACTTGTGAATATTTTGTGTGTCTTTTCTTTATGAGAGGGCCCATATTTATAGTTTTAAGAACCTAGAGCTCCTTACTTGTGATTGGTCAATTTTATTTTTCAGATAAGCATGGATTTAACTTGGCTTGCTTACCAAGAAACACATCATATTTCCACATGGCTTAACATCATTGGTTGGAATATTCCATCTTTCCCACATGCCTTTGTTTGATTGTCAATAAAATTTGAATTAGAAAATCAATTAATAAATCTATTTTATATTGGAATTTAATTTAGTAAAATTTTGAATTTAAAATAGAAATAATTAATTTAATTTCTAATAATTAATTTTGACACTTGTCGATATTTAATTGGAGGAGACAAATTTTGTTTGTCTACAGCAGCCAACCAATAAAAACTTACAAATGGATAATAATATCATAGTCATCATTTTTATAATTTTTTCTGGATCTTCTTTCTCATGTACAAACACACACAGACGAATTTCCAGCCACGAATCAAATATTAACCTCTATGAATTTCTTGTGCCCAGTGCTAGATCTGTATTATGTGGGTTGATTTTTTTTTCCTTTCTCTGCTTTCAAACCAAATATTAACCTTTACGAATTTCGTGTGCCCATATCTTAATTTCCTATTCTTAATTTCCTCTCTAATAGAAGAAATTCCCACTCATTCTTGACATTTTTTACTTCGCAGAAATCACGTACTGTAACAAACCTAGTCATTTTATATACCATAAAAAATTATAAAGTGTAAGAAATCGCAGATGATAAGATTGTTAATTAAGAAAATTGTTGAAGTTTCATTTATAGTTCTGGAGGTCTAAGGAAAACAAAATAAAGAGATCTGGATCTATATTTTATAAATGAAAAAGCCGTGTAAAATTGAAAGTGTGGTGTGGCAATGTGTTCTTCGACGGTGGAATGAACAGAACTTAGACTGACAGTTTTATCCAGGTATGTGTTGGTGTGTGCGAGAGAACCAGTGAAGATAGAGAAGGCAATTGTAATCATAATGTGTAATTGAATTATTTTTTCTATCTTACGTGTAAGTTTTTTGTTGGAGTGTTGCACCAGATAGGACTCAATGGCGTGGTACAACAGTTGTAAGTAATAATTTCTCGAAAGATGGACGAGCATAAATATTAGGCGGGGCCAATGTAAATACACCAGGACCGTTGTACTATTAATTAGTGAAACCTAACTGAGACGAGTTTAATGATGTAGTACTGCATAACCAAAAACATAATATCGTAATTAGTTGAACTTACGAGGTCAATATCAAAACAACGGAAGATAGATAACGAAGTTAACAAGTGATGTACATGTATTACGTGGACCCCTATGATTATCTTTTTCTATGTTATGTGGGTTTCCAAGCTATTAATTACTAATTATTTTTTATTAAGTAGGCCTCAATTGATTAATGTGTGGAGTTCACTGTTATTTACTACTGCAAAACCAAAAATAAAATATATTAATTTGTTGGACTTACAAAGACGATATCGGAACAATGAAGCCCAATTGATAAAATATGTGCTAGCTCACGTGTTATTTATGACAACATAATAAAAAATAAAATGTAGTAATCAATTGAACTTATGGGGGCAATGTTGGAAAAAACGAAAGATGGATAACGAAGTAAACAAAATTATCTTTATTTATGTTAAGTTGGTTTGCAACCTATTGATTACTAATCGTGTTATGTTGGGTCGGCCCCTCAGATTAATAGGCGTAGGCCCACACAATATGTTAAGAGGTCCCCAAGTTATTGACTAATAATTCGTTTTTATATTAGGGACCCCACTCGATTATACATGCTCACCCACACGTTTATTACTGCAAAACCAAATATAGAGCATTGTAATTACTTGAACTTACAAGGGCTATATTGGAGCAACCAAAAATAGAATCTTACTGGTGCATCTATGGGTCTGCGTTTAACAAACGAGGCCTACAAGTGTATAACGTAAAACTCACGAGGCAAAATTGGAAGAATTAAAATGAAAATATATGTTCTAAAATTTACAGCGGACCCCCACGGTATTGAGTGTTTATCAATTTTATGATAAGAGGGTCTCAACTGTTTAATACGCGCGAGCATACAAGTTATTTATTACGGAAAAAATCCAAAAAATATAGTAGCAAAATTTTTGTAGCAAAACCGAAATAATTCTAAAATAAAAGGACCAATTAATGATTTACTTGGTGCCTATAAATAAGTAACAAAAACTTTGAATCAAATTTAAAAGAAGTAAAAAATTAAAAGAACTATTCTGCAATTTATAGTAGGCCAATAAGTGTGAAACGTAAAACTTCTGAAGAATATCGAAAGAATTAAAACATTGAAGGAATGTTCTGCAATTTATAGCTGACCGTAACGCAATTAACTGTTAAGAGATTTTATATTTTGCGGGTTCCAATCGATTAATACCTATGGACCCTTAAATATTTGTTATTGTAAAACAAATCATTATATAGTAATTAGTTGAATTTACATGGACAAAACTATAACACAAAAAATCAACGTTTGCATCTTGCTTGAATTAACGTCTACAACTTGCTTAAGTGTTTGCATTACTCATGTATCTAATTTATTTGAACAACATTAACTACATACATATCAAGTAAATATAATAAAAATGTCTTGTGATCAGTTTCAGTAGCAAATTCATTAAATATTATAGAGCTCTTTTGCTAATTTTTAACATCACTATTTTTTAGCCAAATAAAATGACATATTGAATTATTTGCAAGTTAGACATAACACATGGTACTTCTTGAAATTTACTCATTATAAAATCCCAAAATCACTCTCTAATAGTATAGTTAGTATTTATTTGGGTACTACAAACACATTAAAATCGCTAAGCTATTAGATACAGACGCACAATCTAGACCGTAAATAAATCCTAAAAAAAATACAAATAACGAATAAAAAGCATACAGCCCACCACTTACCACTTAAAAATTAGACAATGGGCCACGTTTGCAATTCACACCCTGTTTTAATTTCAACCATCAACCGTCCTCCCACATCAGAAAATCAACAAAGAAAACAGAGGTTTATAGACGATCTCCACATAAAACAGGACGCCGGGCTTAGTAGCGCAAGCCTGTTACTCTAGAGAGGGCATTAAGGCGATGGAAGGTTGAAAAGGGTGGTTGCACTTTCAGTGGTTGGGGCACAGTAGAGGTGTGTGGCTCACTCTAAGGAAAAGAAAGCGTGGTCTCGATACGACGGTGTCTGAGTGAGCTTTATTAGCAACACGTTCCAGCGGCGAGACTATTCTACTCCATTGAGAGGTGAAGTCTGGCATTCTGGTTGAGCCCCTTCCCCTTTCGTGCCTCTTGAGGGGTGGGAAGTTTGACGTAAGGATAGAATGCCGTGCTGGCTTGACAGAGCAGCAGGTCGCTATTGGGTCGTGATAGTACAGAGTGAGCTGCACCCCACGACCTGTTAGCGCAATCACCGCTCCTTGTGTCCTGCCCTCTTCAACCGAACCTCGACCTTTTTATTTTTGGTCGTCATACAAACTTTCGACTGCAATGATGTTGTCTCTCTTCAATGGTGCAAACCCTTACACTCGTGTGTATATACATGAGCGGCAGCTAACATGAGCGGCAGATGAACGATCCATTCGAAGAAGAGGGCGTACCAGCAGGCGTTCAGCGTTCTGCCTGTAGAGGTCTGATGTTGCAGCAACAAGTGACGACAATCTCACTAAATTGAGCGCAGAAACAGAGTTTCCTGAAGGTTCTGCACCATCATGGTCTTCTTTCACACGAAGAAGAACTGAAGGATCCTCACCTGCGGTGTTGAAATAACCTCCTCCTTCATTGTCAAGGAACAGCTCATCCTACAATACCACATAGTTGAAAGTACACAATTGACTAAAACCGATGGAGAATAATAACTTGTATAATAAGCTGTTACCTGGATTTTCTGCAGTTCAATCGCCCAGACTAACCAGAATATAGAGCTTCCATATTCATACATGTCCAGGAGACCAGCTATTAAGAATGCATAATCGTCTAAAAATCCTGGAGCTTTAGACGGGCCATTTCTGTAGCTGTGCTGCAATTTTCGTGTTTGCTGGTTGTAAAGATGCATTAAGGCGACGGAAGGTTGAAAAGGGTGGCTGCAAGTGTGTGGCGAGCGTGGCACTTTCAGCGGTTGGGGCAGTAGAGGTTTATGTGGCTCACTCTGTAGGGGACAACCCTTTAAGGGAAGAGTGCAGTCTCGATACGGTGGTGTCTGAGAGAGAGCTGCAGCATTACATATATCCCGGTGGCGGTTAAAAATTCTCCTATTGAGAGGTGAAGTTTGTGGCAACTGATCGAGCTTCTTCCTTCCCCTTTCGTGCCGTCTTGAGGGGGAAGTTTGACGTAAAGATAGAGAATGCCGTGCTGGCTTGACAGAGCAGCAGGTCGCTATTGGGCTGTCTGTACAGAGTGAGCCGCACCCCACGACCTGTTAGCGCAATCACCGCTCCTTGTTTCCGCCCTCTTCAACCGAACCTCGACCTTTTTATTTTTGGTTGCTGTTGGATGTGTTGTTTCTCTTTAACAGTAAATCTTATACTTTTTTTTTTTGATAGTTATACAAACCGTTACACTAAAGTGTGTATATTTCAACCGCACAGCTTATTTTCTTTACTTCAGAAGTAATATGGGAAAAAAAAAAGAGAAGTCAAGTTGTAATCTCCACAACTTGGGAGTTGCCGAATCCAATCAACTCTCAAGTTCACAATGTTCTCAACACGTGGAGTACAAAAACGATATATTTTTCGGTGACCTTATAGCCACTACCTTTAAGATGGGCATCAAGTAAAACCCATCGCCTGTCACATTTTTTTTTATAGATAAAAAACATAGGTCGTTAAACACGAGCCTATACAAAAATAACATCAACTAGAGGGAAACCTCCATCACAAAAAATATTGGATGGGAGCCGAGAGGATTTCGGGGGAATGGAACCAAAATAATTAGCAGTCGAGTTATGAGCTGCTTCATTACAATTATGGTGAACAAAATTGAAGCTCCATTGAGGATTAAGAGCCCAGATTTTTCGAATATCTTCGATAGAGGTGCAACTGTCCAATCTGGGAGGAGATTTGAATTGTTAATGAGAATAACTGCTTGGAGGCAATCTGACTCGAAACTTGCCTTTCTGATCTTAAGGGAGGCACACCAGATACATGCTTTTTTAATTGCAAATGCTTCTGCTACCAATGCATCGTTTGCAATTTTACCGTGCGCAAAAGAGAATAAGATAAAACCATTATGGCTGCGGCAGACTCCCGCCACAGTTGCCTTGTTATCCTTGAAAGCTGCATCGCCTGTCACATTGTAGTAGAAAAAATGCAGAAAACCCTCCCACAATATTGAAAACCTGAACGGAGTACCCTTGTGTTATTGTTTTTCATAAAACTCTCATGTATTTTCTAAAACCTACAATAAACTCTCTCGTGTGTTTAAACTTGTACCACATCCCCTCGTATTTTTAAAATCCATGTAACTTACTCGTTCATGTTACAAGGATAAATTTAATTAATGAATCCAGTACATAATTTTTAAAAACACGAAGAGATCTCGTACAAAACATATTTTAAATATTTGCTGCATTTTTTTTCATAACATAGCAAACTGCATTTTTTTCTTTGTTAGTCGGGCAAACCACATTAAAGAAGGATAATGTTATGAGGGTAGATCTAAGAGGTGTAGAATTTTGGGAACGTCCTTTGTCCTTAGGGGGGTCTCTAAATTGAGTCTCCAGGATCCTTTCAGAAGTATAACAAGTTATGAGGCTATGAGAAGAGCAAAAGAGAATAGGATAGAACCGTTATTGTTGCGGCAGACTCCCACCACAGTTGCCTTGTTATCCTTGAAAGTTGCATCGCCTGTCACATTGTTAGTAGGAAAAATGCATAAAACCCTCCCACAATATTGAAAACCTGAACGGAGTACCCTTGTGTTATTTTTTTTCATAAAACTGTCATGTATTTTCTAAAACCTGCAATAAACTCTCTCGTGTGTTTAAACTTGTACCCCATCCCCTCATATTTTTAAAATCCATGTAACTTACTCGTTCATGTTACAAGGATAAATTTAATTAGCGAATCCAGTACATAATTTTTAAAAACACGAAGAGATCTCGTACAAAACATATTTTAAATATTTGCTGCATTTTTTCATAACATAGCAAACTGCATTTTTTCCTTTGTTTGTCGGGCAAACCACATTAAAGAAGGATAACGTTATGAGGGTAGATCTAAGAGGTGTAGAATTTTGGGAACGTCCTTTGTCCTTAGGGGGTCTCTAGATTGAGTCTCCAGGATCCTTTCAGAACTATAACAAGTTATGAGGCTATGAGAAGAAAGTTTTGAAAGCCCGTTCTCGAGTCAGAAAAGGACGGTCTTGGACCACGCTCACCTTTATTCCATTAAGCAAGGAGAAAAGAAGTTTTTGAGGGATTTCATGAAGAGGTTCAACGCAAAGTCATTGAATATTGACGACCCAAGAGGAGAAATGGTGGCAAACATAATGTTTCATGCTACTCGTAGGCACAAGTTTTACTCTGTTTTGCTAGACGGGAAGCCTAAGACAAACGAGAAGATAAATGAGGTAGTGCACCAAGTGGTGCACTTTGAAGAAATGATGACAACTAAGGATACACAACACTCTCATCGGAGGGAAAAAAAATCGAAACTAGTCCTTTATTGCATCGTAGTTACAGCTTTCATCATTTATTGTGTCCTCGTTTGCTTTTAGTCATTTATTATGTATTTCGTTACGATTTTGGTCCTCCAGGAGAATTCTCAGCCGGAAATGTCATGTAGCAGCACGTGCCGGTCAAAATTTAATATTTTTGAACTCTTTTTTTTTTTCAAAATGATCCTTTATGTGGTCTTTTATCCAATTCTGGTCCTCCGACCCTTTTTTTTATTTCGTTTTGCTACTTAAATTATGTTTGTTAGCAAACAAACCGTTCATGTGTTATTTATAATTAGTAAAAACCTCCCACGTGTTAGATACTCAAATATATTATATATTCACTTAAAAAGGCTAAAAAATATTTAATACATAAATACTAAATATTACCTTAAAAATATTCTTTTACTAACTAATCAAATAATTTCCTTCAGTTTTAAAATATAAACCAAAATATTTATTATATATTTATAGTTTTAGGACATATTTATAATTTTTAAAATTTTAACAAACCTAGAATGGAGACGAATATGTTATATTTTCTCAATTCTTAAATATTATTAACTTTTATTTGTTATTTGCTATTTGTTATTAACTTTTATTTGTTATTTGCTATTTGTTATTAACTTTTATTTGTTATTTTCTCAATTCTAAAATATTAATTATTTGTTTTTCCATAATTCTTCTTGAGATATTAATGAACCTAGACTAAATGAGTGATTTTCCCTAACTTTACAATATAATCTTGAATAACAAGAATTAATCAAAAAATATATTATAAAAAAAACAAAAACAAAAACACCAAAAAAAAAATCAAAAGTACTGGACAAAAATTCCACTACATCTCGATAAAGTTTGTTAAAAGTTTTAAAATAAAATTATATGTGTCCTAAAATTATAAATATATTACAAAACATTTTGGCTTATATTTTAAAATTGAAGGAAAATAATTTAAGTAGTTAATAAAGGAAATGAATATTTTTTAAGTGAATATATAATTCTAGGTAAATATATAACATGTGTGGGATTTTGATTAATTATAAATAACACATGTGGGGTTTATTTGCAAATATATATAATTTAAGGGCCAAACATAAGTAAAGAAAAGGTCGGAGGACCAAAATTGGATAAAAATCTGGATAAAGAAACATTTTTGAAAAAAATCGTTCAAAAAAGTTAAATTCTTCCCACACGTGCTCCCACATGACATTTTCGGCTGAGATTTCTCCCGGAGAACCAGAATCGTAACAAAATACACAATAAATGACTAAAAAAAACAAGGACACAATAAAGGACGAAAACTATAACTACGACACAATAAAGGACCAGTTTCGATTGTTTTCCCCTCATCGGAGCAGAGGCAAAGAAGATCAAAGTTGGAATAGAAACATGAGTGATAGGCGCAGGAACTCATCCTCAAGACGGTACACCCCGCCAAACACTGATATTACGGCGATATTTGGGGTAGCAGAGAAGATGGGTTGGCTTAATGAGCCAAGAAGAATGAACGATTCACCACCCACAAGATTATCAAAGAAATACTACAAATACCACAAACAGTACGCTAACAGATGAGTGCAAAGATCTGATAGAAAAGATAAAGTGACTGATTAGGGAAGGTACGATGTCCGAGTATGTAAAGGATCTTAAGGATGAAACAGACATAGTGCAAAAAGACAGATCACAATCCCCGTGTAAGGACAAGCAGAAGGCCATTAATGCCCCGCGAGCTTATGACCACCCGCAACTGATAGACAATCAACCCAGAAAGGGGATAATTCACATGATATCGGGTGGACTTGTGGGAGCGAATTCAGTCAAAGGACGTAAAAGGGTCAAGAGAGATTGATGCCAACAGGTATGTAGGGTTCACCAAACTTCTGCAGATCTAATAAATGGCAACAGAAGAAATAACATTCACCAAGTCTCATCTCCTCAAACTCTCACCTCAAGCCATTGAGGCCGGTATGCTAGATTGACCTCTTGTTCTGACAATTGATATTGCTAATTATGGTGTTATGAAAGTGTTGGTAGACAAAGGAAGCTCGGCCAACATCATTTTCTCCAGCTCGCTGGCCCAAATGGCTCTTGGAGAAAACAGAATAGAGCCATTGGCCACAGCACTTTATGGTTTTTGAGGAGATAAGGTTCTGCCAGAGGGGCAAATCACACAGTCAATGTCCATGGGAGTCGGTCCAAATGGGAAGACCCTGAACACCAACTACTTGGTAGTCAACGAGCCATTCACTTACAATGCCATACTCGGACGGCCAGCGCTTAGCATTTTCAGGGTTTCTGTGTTAACCTACCACACGAAGATGAAGTTCCCAACTCCATCTGGAACATGGGAGGTACTAGGGACTCACCGGGAAGCGTGGATCTGCTGCATCACATCTCTCAAACCACGTCGCATACAAGATGAAGAGGCTCTCGTGGCAATGGCTTCAAAGGAGATGCAAATGTTGGATTGATCGCTTACTAGCTCATTTATCTTTTTTATTTCAATGTACCTAGAACTCTATTTATTTTATTTACCTAAATTTGTCCTGTCTAGCGGGATTAGTCTGTAAAACTTAAAATAGAAACTATGGCATCTTGAGTCATGGCTCATCACGCGAGAAATGTAGGCAACTCGAAAGTGAATCGAGCCCAATCCCATCCTCTAGCTTAATGCTTTTCTAAGTTGGTTGTCTGTGATACTATTAATGTTGCAGCACTTCACAATTGTGAAACTCCATGCCACCTTACATATGGTGGAATACGACTTCAACATGATGCGATGGACATCAACTAAAACAAAATGGACACTCTGCCTAACATAGGTTGGTGCAAACCATAAAAAAAATCATGTGAAAGGGGATGGACACTGTGCCTAACTTGGTCTAGTGCAAACCATAAAAAATCTCATATGAAGAACATGGACACTCGATCCAGTATGGTCCAATGCAAACCTTAAATCTCACATACATAAATGGACACTCGACCCAATAAGGCCCGGTGCAAAATCTCAAGTTACATAAACAAACACTTGGTCTAACATGATCTAGTCGTCAGATCTCACACGGTCCGATACGAGCTATGTTTCCAGACATAATTAGACAAAACAAGATAAGATTAAATGATGGAAATCATGGTGCAGGTCAACCGCCTAGCATGAAAACTCAAATGATAACGAGAAACAAAACAGTCTTAGTTATCTGATAAAAACGATAGCAAATTATCAAAGAAAAACAGATTAAAGGTATTGGAACGCCATGAAATAAAAGGAAGTTCATTATTCATAAAATTCAAAGAAACACCTTAAAGAGGAGCTACCCATCATCTAGGGCAAAATTATCAATGGCAGCCAGGGTATCATCTTCATCATCAGAATACGAAAAATAAGACACAAGGGCAGGCGTTGGTGACATACTAATGGTCAAGGGGTCGCAGTTTTCCAGCAAGCTTGCACATTCATTGAGCCCGATAGGAGACCCTTCGTCATCGAAGTCTTTAATAGGCTTTATATCGGGGCCCAAACCCAAATTCAATTGCCTCGCTTCAAACACACCCCTCAGATAACCCATGTGGTGAATCTGTCCAACGGTGGTCACCTGCGCTTTCTTGGAATCCTCTATGCCTCAGTGTATGCTGATCTCCTAGAAGGTATGGCTCTGCCTGAACTCTTCGACAATGGCCAACCTCTGTGCAGCAATGGGGGGCTACAATTTAGAAAGCAACAATAAATATTTTGCAATGACTCATACCTTGCATGATATGAATTTGACATGTTAAATACCTCAGTAATTTCTCGCGAGTAGCCTTGCCCCTTGGCCACTTCAGCCTTCTCCTTCTCCACCTTCAACAGGTCGTCCAGCTCTTACAACAGGCTTGCAAAGTTTCTTGCTTATCTCTCAACTTAACCACCTCCTCCCTATACCATTTCTTGGCATTTTGAGCAATCTGGGCGGCCTCTTGATTAACAGCAGCTGCATTCAGCGCATTTGGGGCTCGGGTTAAGGCTTTATCCCTTTTTTCTTGGACTGGCTTCACCGCCTCGGGATTATTGCCATGGAATTCAGCCCTCAAGCGACTAACCTCTGTCACCTTCTTTTCATCATCACGATCCGAGTTCCGTCCCATCACGTCAATGATTCCGTTGAACTAAAATATTGACGAGTAACGTACATCATGCCTTTGACTCAAAATACAATAAATAATAAACTAATATATGAATCTTTCTTACCGTGTTCACCATCATAAGCACCAGTCGCTCCAACTCTTTCTTTCAGCTAGCTGATGATGCAGCTCGGCTGGCTAACCCATGGAACGGTTTGTGCATGACGTTTATGCCTCATCCTTAGACATAGTGAACCCCACAAACTGAACGCGTGGATCCTAAGGGCCCCATATGAGCCTGCACTACTGAAGAAATCGATGCCAGTATCGTGTTGTCCAGGTAGAATCGAGCCTTAACTCGGGATGCCTCATGCTGCTCCTACAGTTGCCCCAGCCATGGCAGGGGCATTTTGTCGCCCCACCTCGTGCATATGAGGCCTGAAAGTTTCAGCCCACCTTATCTTTGCCTTGATAAGACGTCTAGCCTTGAGGTCATCATCCACCTCAATCACATTTTTGGGTGCGAGAGCCTCAAAACCCACGGATACCCCTTTGCCCCTTGAATCGATAAGGGTTCCCTCCCGTGCTGGAAAATCTCCTTGTTTCTGCCCCCTTGATTGGTGCCATGGATGATAGGCTCAGCTTGGGACTGGAAATGCAAGCTCTGGAGCCCAGTCTGTCCCCGGGTCTTCTTCGGCAGGGTAATAGCTGGAACCTGCTCAGTGGCACTGCCTTCCCTTATTTTGGCCTTGATCGCGATCAATTGACCCATGTGTGCGTGACGACCCATGAACAAAGACTCTACAAACAAAAATAAATCAAGGTTAGATAGGACTATACATGATAGACACACACCAATAATTATATGCAATGTGACACGCCAAATATACCAATAGCAATAGCCCCTTGTAGGGGACTGAAGACAGACCTCCGACCCTCAACATCTCCGTCGTCACTAATTTTGTGATATCAAACTCATGATGCAAAACAAGGTCATCTTTAAAATGACTACCCCATCTAGGTGCCCTACACCTTAGGGAATCCTTATCTTTGTGCTCTCGTTCCAGTTACACTGGAACTCTGAGAATTCACCATGCCAACTTTCCTTGATATAAGAATACTATTTTTTTCCAATCTTTTCAGTAGTCGGTTTTCCTCCATACAAGAATTTATAGTTCTTCAAGGCCTTTATATGGGAAAATCCAACTCATTTCTGTTGAACTTCAAACTGGGACCAGTACTCGGTAGGCCCATGGGGAACCTTCATTCATTTCATGACAAGGATGAAAGCAACAATGGCCCCGATAGCATTCGTGATGAGTTGACTAAGAACTAATCATATGATGCAAATAATGGTCTGAACTAAGTCAGAAATAGGAAATCGTAGTCCGTTCACCAGCTGTCCAACCAACACCTTATGATAATCGGGGGGAGCAGTATGCATTCTCTCATCCGCTGTAGAGAGACAAATCGCATAATTGTTGCCTATGCTACACTGGCAGCGGTAATGAGCTCGGCCTTTAGGCAACACAGAAATGTGATTAGTATATGGGATCTCAACCCTATCATCATCCTCTTCGGCGATCGCGAGATCTGCGTCGCTCACTTCTGACTCACTAGCCGCACGATTATCGACCAAGTCCATAAGGGGAGAGTTACCAGTTCTTCCCTCAACGACAAGATCAAAACTATCATGCGACATCTCATCAGCTACGTCACCGACTTGTGAGGATGATGCGTTTGTGGGCCGAGTGGCTCTCAAGTCACCGTTACCGAGATCATTCTTTGATCCACTCGAGTCACCACTTGAGTCATCTCTCGAGTCACTCACCATATCACCCACGTCAGCCATATGTAGGTCTGATATGTTTACAAACTGAAAATAAAAAGAAGAAAACTAACTACACTAGCTTGACACTACAATGAAACGACAGATAGTTACAGTAAACGACTCACCAATCTCTCGATACAGCAAACTTTGGACACTAAAAAGGATTTGATGTACGAGCAAAGTGGCCAACACTTAGTTGCAGATTGATGATAACTCTGTAAAGTTTTGGACTCTTATTTATATGCTACGACCCAACTGGCACTACATTAAATGTGTGAGTATGGAAAGGTACATCGAATTACTAAATTTGATATTCATTGAATTTTTTAATTTGTTCGATGCAATAAGTCACGTACATCGATTACTAAGTTCGATATTCACAAAATTTTTAAATTTGTTTGATGCAATAAGTCAGGCACATGGAATTACTAAATTCAACATTCACATGATATTTAAATTTGTTCGATGCAATAATTCACGTAAATCGAATTATTAAATTCGATATTCACATAATTTTTAGATTCGTCCAATGCCATGATTAAAGTACGTCGAATGACAAATTCGATATTAACAAAATTTTTAACTTTAAATATTTTTCAATACGATGCATATTTTAAAGCCTAGAAATTTTATTTAGCACCCGACTCTCCGGATTATGACTCCCAAATGGGGGGAGGGGGATATATTTTGAAGTTTAGAAATTTTATTTGGCACCCGATCATCCAAATCACGGATCCCAAATGAAGGGGAGAGGCATATTTCGAGGCCTAGAAAATTTATTTCGCACCCAACCCTCCGGATTACGGCTCCGAAATGGGAGGGAATATGATAGAGATTTTATTTGCCAACTTATTCCCTGGGAGTCATTTTGAAGAATATAATCCATGATTCGTGAAAGTATCAAATGGATTACAAATACCGAACCAAACACAAAACATAATTTGGCACCCGCTCTTTTACAAGATCGACTCCCAATTTGGGGGGGACTATATGGTGGAGGCTAATTAGGATGGCCCAATCTAAAAGATTGGGTCAGTTTACTCGCATGCGGAGTGATAGAAAATGTATTGAATTGGCAATTTGATGCTCTGTTATGTTAGTATCGAACCAGTGATTTGATACTCTATGAAATCGACCTTATTTCAGGAAATTTGGGATACGGGCCCGCGGTTTGTGGTGTATTAATATCCTCTAATCCCAAAAAACACGCACGTCGTTAATTACAGTAGCACCAACCGCTCTTACATCGGGTCGATCAAGGAAGGTAGCGTATACGGGTACTTGGGATGGAGTAGAGCATAGGTTCAATATCCGGGCTTGGAAAAGAGAATGAAATGCTCAATTCGACACTACATCGTTCGATCTATCAGAACTTTCGAGGGATTTGTGATTCAATTGGGGTGTTTGAATGGACGAAATTGCCCCTTATTAGTGTGGCACACGAGCCGCACTTGCGCAATTTGGATAGATTAATGGGTTAATTTCGTCTTGGGGGCAATGTAATGAAATTAAAATAGCATAGGGAGGTAAGTGATAAAAAAAATAGGATAAGGGGGTAAGTGATTTTGGGGCAATAGGATGGGGGTGTATGTGACTTTTTTTCCCTTTATTTTTTAAGGAGATTTTTTATGCATAACACCTTTGCGGTTTTTATTAGCCGTAACCGATCTTAAAATTATCATAATCCTTCATTGCTAATTGATTTAAAATTGGCATCAACCTCTAACAGTTTGCAAGATTCGATTTTAACGTACTTATTTGGTGCCTAGTTATATATATACTGAAATTCGTATACTTAGAAAAATTATATTATAAATATGTGTAACTACAATATTAGTCATGGTGTTTTAAAAAAAGATTCCAAAAGCTAATAGCAAAAACTTCCTCTGCTTATTTTTAATTGGCAAATAACTCATGTGTTATTTTAGTAGTAAATACTTTTAATAAAATTAACAAAAAAAAAACTTCTAAAACCATCAAAATATTATAACTATGTTTTAGTTTGCTTGAAACTGAATAAAATCCTATAAAAAGTAATTCGCAACTTGCTACTAGACATCAATGTTTTCTTAATATATATATATAGAGAGAGACACTAGGCATGCATGGGCGTCTTTCATTTTGAACCATAAATACTTTTTATGTAGAAAAACAATAAATATTTTTACATGTATAAAAATAATATTCAAATTCTATTTTTTTAATAACTTGTGACTATAACATTAATATTTTCTTAAAACAGAATATAGTAATTTGTTAAACTTATAAGACAAATAAAAAAATGAAAGATGGGAGAAATTATTACTTACAACCGCTGCACCACGTCATCGCATATGAAGTGGTGCAGCCAACTAATAAAAAACTTACAAATGGATAATAATATCAAAGTCATTATTTTTATAACTTTTTCTGGATCTTCTCTCTCATGTACAAACACACACATTTTCAGCCACAAATCAAATATTAATCTCTATGAATTTCTTGTGCCCAATGCTAGATCTGTATTATGTGGGTTGATTTTTTTTTTCTTTTTCCTGCTTTCAAACCAAAGATTAACCTCTACGAATTTCGTGTGCCCATCACTTAATTTTCTCTCTAATAGAAGAAATTCCCACTCATTCTTGACATTTTTTACTTCGTAGAAATCACATACTTTAACAAACCTAGTCATTTTACATACCATAAAAATTTATAAAGTGTAAGAAACCGCAGATGATGAGATTGCTAATTAAGAAAATTGTTGAAGTTTTGTTTGTAGTTCTGGAGGTCAAAGGAAAACAAGATAAAGAGATCTGGATCTATATTTTATAAATGAAAAAGACGTGTAAAATTGAAAGTGTGGTGTGGCAATGTGTTCTTCGACGGTGGAATGAACAGAACTTAGATTGACAGTTTTATCCCGGTATGTGTTGGTGTGTGTGAGAGAACAAGTGAAGATAGAGAAGACAATTGTATTCATAATGTGTAATAGAATTATTTTTTTCTATCTTACGTGTAAGTTTTTTTTGGGAGTGTTGCACCACATAGGACACAAAGGCATAGTGCAGCAGTTGTAAGTAATAATTTCTCGAAAGATGGACGAGCATAAATATTAGGCGGGGCCAATGTAAATACACCCGGACCGTTGTACTGTTAATAATTGAAACCTAACTAAGACGAGTTTAATGATGTATTACTGCATAACTAAAAACATAATATAGTAATTAGTTGAACTTACGAGGACAATATCGAAACAACGGAAGATAGATAACGAAGTTAACAAGTGATGTATGTAACGCCCATGAAATTTGAACAAAAATATAAATTTACAGTTTAGTCCTCAAACTTTTGAAAATAGCATTTTTGACTCCAAACGTTTGAGAAAAAATGTATTTTAGTCCTTGAACAAAAATTAACTATTTTTTATTATCTTAAATGCTTCAAATATCTTTAAAAAATATTTTGTTACTTGTACATATTGATCTTGGAGTTTTTTTACCTAGAAAAAACTTACATAAGTAAATATGTGTAAAAATATCTATTTATTCATATTTCTTTTATTATAAACAACAAGAATAATATCACATCATAGGTGAATGGTTTTGAAATCAGCCACATCACCCTTATGACAATTGAAATTAGATTTTGGTGATTAGTTGTTAAAGAAAGTAAGGTGAGACCTTAGTTAAATTGTTTTAACATGTATAAATAAATAAATATGTATTTATATGTATTTTGTTTGAATTAGACATATAATATTTTAAGTTATGGAAGAAAAATTAGCCGCATCTCCCTATTATCAGATTAGAGCCTTCATTAGTTGGCAAAGGATAAAGAAATTAAAGTGGGACCTTAATCTAAAGTATTTTAATTTGATTTTTTGGCTATAAATAGTAGGCTTTCCTCCAACAATTTTCACACCCAAAATCATTTCGGTTTTTCCTTCTTTCTTCCTACGAACCTCTAAGTTAGTAAGTCTACTTTCAGGAAAAATTCATCCCAAGTTCTTATTTCATCATTTTCTACCCATAAATAGCCAAAAACTTTTATTGCGCAAAAATTATCCATTCGGCCCTGCACCTTAGAAAAATCATAACCAATTGTAAAAAAATCTTTTTTGATCAAGGCCAATGGCTGAATACTCCTCATGATGTCCTCTAACTTTTATATGAAATGTTTTTCAAATAATGTGATTTAAAAGGTCGAAATTCCGAAACCGTAAACTGTTGTCTGAAAATCCGAAAATAGGTTCTATATTTTCAAGAATTATTTAGCATAGCAATCCTTTGGATATTCCTTCCCATTTGGGTACACGTGTTTCTAGTGATGTTAGGGATCAGTTGCCACAAAAATATTTGGAAACAAGTTTCTTTGGATATCCAATCAAATATAAACTCGAAACTACGACGATTTTCAGCTTATTATACATACTTTAAGTTCTTTGTTTATGATTGAAAATAATGATCATAATTTCATGATTGATCACTCACACATGACTCTTATAAGATATAGCAATCATTAAAATCACTTTAATAAAAAATTTATTCACGAATTAATATTTTTGATATTTTTCAATTGTATAAAAATAGTATATTTATCATGTTTAATGTATCCTTACATAAGTTTAATATGATTATTATATGTACTTTTGAGATCTAATCATCTTATATGATTATGTATCGTAACTTAAATTTTCTTTGATCATCTACCTTGATTAGGTTTACGTATTAATATTTTTATAAGTTATAAATACAATGTTATGTAATTTAAGATAATCTTGAAACAAAATAATATTAACTAAGTTATACAAATTAATGGATTGCTTCATAAGGTAATTGTTTGATGTCATGATTCCTGGAATTTTGGATGTACTAGAGACTTAAAGAACGATGTTCCATAAATCAGTTAAGTAATATATTTTGAAGATTTATTATGCATCAAATTAAATAGTTTATCAAACTATACTTGATATTATTGTATACTTACCATTTGAAATGATTTTCTAACATTAGAAAAATTATAACTACAATTATAATTAGAAATATATGGTTGCTTAAGATAAATCTTGAGATATAAATTACGTATACAAAGTATATTTGATATTTAACTTAACCTTACGACATCAAAGTTTATAGCGTAAGATTTTCATCAATGATATGTGTTATTTACTTAAATTAGTATCCTCAAATTTCATCAACACGAAAGTTGAATAGTACATAAGTTTATAGTGGTAAGTTATGATTATTCAGTTAACTGATATTATCTTAATGATATTAAAGGTTTGACAAATTAATCAACGACGCGCAAAATTCTCCGTACAAATAAAGGTGAGGTTCGATTTCTGATTTTGTTCTGGCCCAGTTTGGCATCCGGCCTGAGAAACTTGGACAAAAAAGACATTACCCCCGTTACCAAATCATGAACAACCTATTATTCACCGTATTCCTATTTTTGCATCTTATCTTGTCTCATAACATGATTTCCTTACTCATCGTTAAATCATACTCAACCATTAATTATTTATCACATATTAATTCATAATCATGGTAATTCGTCATTATCTCGTCTGCTGGTTCTTGAATTGTGCAAAGAGCAACGAACTATGTTCGGGACATGTAGTTCAAGGAGCAACGGATATTATCCGGTCTACTAGCTTATTTGGTTATCACACATTGGGACGCCTTAGGGAAGTTGGGCCCAGAGATTGAGTCGATTTACTGTCGGGCAATAAGGACTGTCGGTTTAAGTAATTCGCTTGATACCCATTTATCTAGGTGCCGCTTGCAGTCAGAAGTTGACTGTAACCCGCGTGCTGGATTGACATGTACTCGGGCATGTTGCCTATTTTGTTTGCGAGGTCGCTCTTCGTTGGGAGGTATAAGGTAGTATTTGGAAGTATAAGGTTGGATTGGTTTACTGTTAACGCACATGTTCATAAACTATTTTTAGAATATTCCGGTACCATTGTTAGATCAAATTATCTTGTTAAATTGTTTCTATCGGTAAGATCACTCCTAGAAATATATCAATTGAATCACTGTTAATTCTTGCATTGCCACTTGTTTTGTATGAATCTCACTAAGTCATCAAAGACTTATTCCTCGTTTTTTTTCCTGTCTGTCCATTCTTCAGGATAAGATCAACGTGGCAGCATGGATCACATGAATAATTTTGCCAATCTTGCCTTTTGGAATATTCATTTAATTGAAAATGATTAATCATCAGTACGTAACTATTAAAGTGTTAAATTATCTGTATTTTCCAGACTTCCGCTGTGTATATTAAAGTCAATTTTTATCATTATGTGTATGGCTGATGTTGGACAGTGACACCCCTTCCTACGAGACGTGTTTTAGTCTGAGCTGGGTAAAGTGTCTGCCAACGCTGAACCAACTCGAATCGGAACGCGACTCATGAGGCGCGGCCATCACAGTATGGTATCAGAGCCATATACTAAAAAAATATGATATACGCTAATTTTCAAATATCTTTTACAAACTATTCTTCAAGATAAACAAATATTTATTGCATTAAGCACCAGCAATCATAATTTTTTACATTAAAAGAGTCACAACTGGGGTATCGTATTTAAATCTATTTTACGCTTCTTACTACTACTACTATTACTACTAGTACTACTACTACTGCTCTTTGTCGTCTGCCAGTTAATTTGTGACAATATGGGATCTACATTCGGTACATATGCATTAAGTTTGTCAATCAATTCATTGGCAGTATTTGCAAAGATTAGAATCTCATGAGCCGACGGCTTCATCAACTCCTGCTCCACACAATGATCTAGAAACGACAACAATCCGTTATAGAAATCATTAACGTTGTACAATCCTATAGGTTTTCGATGCATGTTTAATTGAGCTCATGAAGTTATGCAAGAAATCTCTTCTAGTGTTCCTAATTCCCTACGTAATGCTATAAAAGCATCGGAAGTATACAACATAGTCGTTATTCTTTCAGGCATGCTAGGTACAATAAGCTCTTCACCGATGATTGGACCACCAGGATTCATGTCCGCTAAGGCTTTTGGTATGATTCCTAACACTTTACCGCCTATAGAAAATGCGCTTTTTGCTGCACACTCCATTGGCCCTAAATTTCCTCCTCCATTGACTAGTTTTATATTTCTCTCTGCCAATATGTTTCTCAAGCTGCTTGCTACCTCTAGAAACTCAGAATCTTTCCCGAATCTAGGTCCACAAAAGACACAAATAGTATTTATCTCTCGAATTGAAGATTTTTCCATCTAAAATTATTTTTCTTCCTGTATGATGTGGTATATGTTAGTGTGAGGTTCTCATCACCATACACAGCGGTATTTATAAGAAAAAATATAGTAAGCGTATGAGGAAAGCTTTGAAAGAAAAAAATAGATTAATATAATATCTTCAAATAAAAAAAAAATAACTGAATAACGTGTTGTGCAATCTATTTCTTGCAACTGAAACGTGTCTACTTAATTAATCTTCATCTTATACCAGTACCTTAGATAATTATATTATTATGGCTTCAGTTCTTCATTTAAAAGTTTTGCAAAATATATAAAATAGTTTTGTCAATCAAAACTCTTCAGTTACATAATTTTTTTACATGAGTTACTTTTGAATATTTGAAAAGAAAAATGAAGATTTTCAAACCCACTAGAACTTTTTCAACATTAATTTATGTTTTTCATCACTTATGTACTCAAGTACATAGATTATATTTTAAAATTTATTTCACAAAATAATCTGCTCCAACATCTTATGTCAAAATCCAAAATAATATTTGAGAGTGTCGAGGAAGTTTCAGAAGGATTGTGTCTTACTTCAAAAACTTCTTATATAATCCACATTTTATAGTTTAATTTGACCAATCTAGGTAACCGCATTCACACCATTTTACTTCATCATATTTTCCGTCTATCGAAAACAAAATATATAAGATCCTTAAATTTTCTTTTATTAAAGAAGAAATATTTACATAAATTTTAATATAGACGCTTCAGAGAAAATTTGAATTTGTTTACTACCTTATTTTTCTCTTGAGTTTTTCCTTGGTGAGATTGCAAATTATTCATTAATAACTAACTCAAAACTTCAACAAATTCTAATTATTTTACAAATATATTTTATCATGTTCTGAGTAGTAGTTGTGAATTTTCTTAACAATAATCATTCAAAAGGAAAGGCATCGGCCAAAAAGAAATATTTTTATTCTAGTATTTTAAAAGTACTAACTGAAATAGTTTCTTGACTACTTTCAAACATGTTCTCGTTTTATAATTTCAAAACATAAATTCATCTTTCTTACACAAACAAAAGATATACCCGTCCACTCTTAATTATTTCCAATCATCATATTTCAAATTATTAAAAAAAAACTTATTTGAATTAAAAAAATACGTTTCTCTCAACACGTATAAACGGCTACATTAGCCATAAAAAATTTTAGGACGAATAATTAAATTTGCCCCTTAACTTTTTAAAAAAAGTTAATATGCCCTTTTTTTCGAGTCTTGTTTTTATGCCCCATATCTTTTAAAAAATCTACTAAAAATGCCCTCGGCCCTTATTCGGGCCAAAACTGCCTACGTGGCGTTACGAAATTGCACTTTGCACCCCAAGATAAATTGTATTTTGCACCCCAAAATATTTTAGAGTGCAAAGTACAATTTATATTGGGGTGCAAAGTGCAATTTTGTACTGCCACGTAGGCAATTTTGGGCCGAATAAGGGCCGAGGGCATTTTTGAAAGCTTTTTTTTAAACATACGGGGCATTTTGGGAAGGCCCGAAAAAATGGGTATTTTAACTTTTTAAAAAAATTAGCGGGCATTTTTAATATTTCGTCCAAGTTTTTATATACAAATTAGTTTATATTACAAAATACACACTCATCTTCATCTTATTTCTCCCTACCAAAAAATGGATTAATTTAATGGAGTTACATATTTCTTGTAGTAAACTTTATAAATCTTTATTTGATTTTCTTCTAACCGAGGGAAAACACTACCACATGATTTGCTTTTGTATTTTTAAGGCTCGCAACATCTTTTTCTACTTTTTCTTTTGGAATGAGTTTATAATTGTGTAAGTTAACTTAAAGTATAGCATCTTCATTAATAACACATCTTTTGAGTAGGTGTTTTTCTCTCCCTTATAATTATAGCCCTTATAATGTTAAAAATGTCAAAGTTTGATTTACACATTCTTATTTTAGCAAATAAAATCAAAACAAATCTGACCCTCGTATTTTTCAAAGATAAGCATAAAAATAAAAAATCTTCTACGTAAATCATTTTTGAAATTATAAACATTGACTTTGTCATTTGCATCAACCAATTTTATTTTCTTACTTTTGATATTATTCAGATTTATAACTTACATTTTTCTAGTTATAAAATTATTTATTTGAGAAATTTCAACTTAAATTGTGAATATCTTTATTGAGAAAGTATTGATTCAACCAAAGATGTGAGGATTTCTTGTAACGATAGTTGAAGGAGAAATTTGATTTTTAAGTTTGAAAAGATTGAAGAATTTATTTAATCACCTGAATGTTTCAAAAGTCCAAGAATTAAATTTTAATATTATAGAATATACTAGCAAGAATCACTAGTCGGAGAGAATTACACTGATTTTGAAAAATAAAAGATGGAACAATAACGTTTTATTTTTGAAATAATTGAACTAAGAATCTGGACCAGATTCTTTTAAGGAGGGGAGACTGTAACGCCCCTCTGCAGTCGTGAAAGGGGATTTTATTTGATTTTATAGTTAAAAAAAATAGAGTCCATTTTTGGTACCAAGAGAACATTTCTAATACGATGCGCTTATTTGCATAAGTCTGGTAAAATATAATTTATAGTTTAGTCCTCAAACTTTTGAAAATAGCATTTTTGACCCCCAAACGTTTGAGAAAAATTACATTTTAGTCCTTGAACAAAAATTAACCATTTTTTATTATCTTATATGCTTCAAATATCTTTAAGAAATATATTTTACATGTACATATTGATCTTGAAGTTTTTTTACATAGAAAAAACTTACATAAGTAAATATGTGTGAAAATATCTATTTATTCATATTTCTTTTATTATAAACAACAAGAATAATATCACATCATAGGTGAATGGTTTTGAAATCAGTCACATCACCCTTATCATATGACAATTGAAATTAGATTTTGGTGAATAGTTGTTAAAAAAGTAAGGTGGGACCTTAGTTAAATTGTTTTAACATGTATAAATAAATAATATTTATTTATATGTATTTTGTTTGAATTAGACATATAATATTTTAAGTTATGAAAGAAAAATCAGCCGCATCTCCCTATTATCAGATTAGAGTCTTCACTAGTTGGCAAACGATAAAGAAATTAAAGTGGGACCTTAATCTAAAGTATTTTAATTTGATTTTTTGGCTATAAATAGTAGGCTTTCCTCCAACAATTTTCACACCCAAAATCATTTCGGTTTTTCCTTCTTTCTTCCTATGAACCTCTAAGTTAGTAAGTCTACTTTCAGGAAAAATTCATCCAAAGTTCTTATTTCATCATTTTCTACCCAGAAATAGCCCAAAACTTTTATTGCGCAGAAATTATCCATTCGGCCCTGCACCTTAGAAAAATCATAACCAATTGTAAAAAAATATTTTTTTGATCAAGGCCAATGGCTGAATACTCCTCATGATGCCCTCTAACTTTTATATGAAAAAATGTTTTTCAAATAATGTGATTTAAAAGGTCGAATTCCGAAATCGTAAACTGCTGTCTGAAAATCCGAAAATAGGTTCTATATTTTCAAGAATTATTTAGCATAGCAATCCTTTGGATATTCCTTCCCATTTGGGTACACGTGTTCCTAGTGATGTTAGGGATCAGTTGCCATAAAAATATTTGGAAACAAGTTCATTTGGATATCCGATCAAATGTAAACTCGAAATTACGACGATTTTCAGCTTATTTTACATACTTTAAGTTCTTTGTTTATGATTGAAAATAATCATTATAAATTCATGATTGATCACTCACACATGACTCTTATAAGATATAGCAATCATTAGAATTACTTTAATAAAAATTTTATTCACGAATTAATATTTTTGATATTTTTCAATTGTATATAAATAGTATATTTATCATGTTTAACATATCCTTACATAAGTTTATAAGATTATCATATGTACTTTTGAGGTCTAATCCTCTTATATGATTAGGTATCCTAACTTAAATACTCTTTGATCATTTACCTTGATTAGGTTTACGTATTAATATTTTATAAGTTATAAATACAATGTTATGTAATTTAGATAATCTTGAAACAAAATAATATTAACTAAGTTAAACAAATTACTGGATTGCTTCATAAGGTAATTGATTGATGTCATGATTCCTGGAATTTTGGATGTATTAGAGACTTAAAGAACGATGTTCTATAAATCAGTTAAGTAATATATTTTGAAGATTTATTATGCATCAAATTAAATAATTTATCAAACTATACTTGATATTATTGTATACTTACCATTTGAAATGATTTTCAACATTAAAAAAATTATAACTACAATTATAATTATAAATATATGGTTGCTTAAGATAAATCTTGAGATATAAATTACGTATACAGAGTATATTTGATATTTAACTTAACCTTACGACATCAAAGTTTATCGCGTAAGATTTTCATCAATGATATGTGTTATTTACTTAAATTAGTATCCTCAAATTTCATCAACACGAAAGTTGAATAGTACATATGTTTATAGTGGTAAGTTATGATTATTCAGTTAACTGATATTATCTTAATGATATTAAAGGTTTGACAAATTAATCAACGACACGCAAGATTCCCCTTACAAATAAAGGTGAGGTTCGATTTTTGATTTTGTTTTGGCCCAGTTTGGCATCCGGCCTGAGGAACTTGGACAAAAAAGACATTAACCCGTTACGAAATCACGAACAACCTATTATTCACCGTATTCCTATTTTTGCATCTTATCTCGTCTCATAACATGATTTCCTTACTCATCGTTAAATCATACTCAACCATTAATTATTTATCACATATTAATTCATAATCTTAGTAATTCGTCATTATCTCGTCTGTTGGTTCTTGAACTTTGCAAAGAGCAACGAACTATGTTCGGGTCATGTAGCTCAAGGAGCAAAGGATATTATTTTTACTAGCTTATTTGGTTATCACCTATTGGGACGCCTTTGGAAAGTTGGGCCCAGTGATTGAGTCGATTTATTGCCAGGCAGTAAGGACTGTCGGTTTAAGTAATTTCGCTTGATACCCATTTATCTAGGCGCTGCTTGCAATAAGAAGTTGGTTGTAACCCGCGTGCTGGATCAGCAGGTACTCGAGCATGTTGAATGTTTTATTTGTGAGGTCGCTCCTCGTTGGGGGGTGTAAGGTAGTATTTGGAAGTATAAGATTGGATTGGTTTACTGTTAACGCACATGTTCATAAACTATTTTCATAATATTTCGGTACTATTGTTACATCAAATTATATTGGTAAATTGTTTCTATCGGTAAGATCACTCCTAGAAATATATATTAATTGAATCACTGTTAATTCTTGCATTGTCACTTGTTTTGTATGAATCTTACTAAGTAATCAAAGACTTATTTCTCGTTTTTTATTTTCTGTATGTCCATTCCTCAAGATAAGATCAATGTGGCAGCATGGATCACATGAATAATTTTGCCAATCTTGCCTTTTGGAATATTCATGTAATTGAAAATGATTAATCATCAGTACGTAATTATTAAAGTGTCAAGTTATTTGTATTTTCTAGACTTCTGATGTGTATATTAAAGTCAATTTTTATCATTATGTGTATGGGTGATCTTTGACATTAACACCACTTCCTACGAGACGTGTTTTAGTGGTAAAGTGTCTGGCCAACGCTGAACTAACTCGGATCGGAACGCGACTCATGAGGCGCGGCCGTCACAATGTACATGTATTATGTGGATCCCTATGATTATCTTATTCTATGTTATGTGGGTTTCCAAGCTATTAATTACTAATTTCTTTTATATTATGTGGGCCTCAATTGGTTAATGTGTGGAGTTCACTGTTATTTACTACTGCAAAACCAAAAACAAAATATATTAATTTGTTGGACTTACAAAGATGATATCGGAACAATGAATCCCAATTGATAAAATATGTGCGAGCTCACGTGTTATTTATGATTGCATAATAAAAAATACAATGTAGTAATCAATTGAACTTATGGGGGCAATGTCGAAAAAAACGAAAGACAGATAACAAAGTAAACAAAATTATCTTATTTTATGTTAAGTTGGTTTGCAACCTACTGATTACTAATCGTTTTATGTTGGGTCGGTCCCTCAGATTAATAGGTGCGGACCCACAAGTATATGTTACAAGGTCCCCAAGTTATTGACTAGTAATTCGTTTTTATATTAGGGACCCCACTTGATTATATATGCTCACACACACATTGTTTATTACTGCAAAACCAAAAATAGAGCATTATAATTACTTGAACTTACAGAGGCTATATTGGAGCAACCACAAATAGAATCTTACCGGTGCATCTATGGGTCTACGTTTAACAAATGAGCTCTATAAGTGTATCACGTAAAACTCACGGGAAAAATTAGAAGAATTAAAATTAAAATGTATGTTCTAAAATTTACAGCGTACCCCCACGGTATTGAGTGTTAATCGGTTTTATAATAAGCGGGTCTCAATTGTTTAATACGCGCGAGCACACAAGTTATTTATTACGGAAAAATCCCAAAAATATAATAGCAAAATTTTTGGGGCAAAACTGAAATAATTCTAAAATAAAAGGACCAATGAATAATTTACTTGGTGCCTATAAATAAGTAACAAAAACTTTGAGTCAAACTTAGAAGAAGTAAAAAATTAAAAGGACCATTCCACAATTTACAGCAGGCCAATAAGTGCAAAACGTAAAACTTTTTAGGAAGATCGAAAGAATTAAAACATTGAAGGAATGTTCTGCAATTTTTAGCTGCCCTAACACAATTAACTGTTAAGGTTTGCGGGTTCCAATCGATTAATACCTATGGGCCCTCAAATATTTATTATTGTAAAACAAAACATTATATATGATTTGACAATAGATCGTATTATATATACGTGAGTGTTGGTTACAAGTGAACGGTCTAGCAATACAACGAGTCTATCTCAAATCAGGCCTACACTATGTATCTCGCGTAGACTTGGTCCGGAACACCTCGAACCAATGCCTCGATGCTTGGATAGCAGTGGATTATCGGTGACTAGATCGGACGTACGTCGGTGATTGTCTTCGATATGATATCGGTGATGCCCACCGACGTGATATCGGTGATGTGGTGGTATGATGTGTCGAAAGTGCAGGAGATATTCCCGATATCGAATGCGATATCGAGAGTCAGATCGGTGATGTATTTCGATGTGATGCGTGGTAGCTGAGGGATAATAATTGCTTATTTTGGGATCCGGGCGCCGCGTATTTATAGACCTCGGGATCCAGGGACCACAATAACATATCGGTGATTATTATCGATATGACATCGAAAGTGGTCCCCGATATGGTCCAATATGGGCCTGATTCGGGCCAGGCCCACTATGCGGGAAATGCCCATATCATGTAGTCCCCCAATTTGGGGATTCTTGTCTTAGAGAGAAGAATTCGCAAATTTAATTTTAAATTTTTGGGTTACCTGTACCCTCCGTTCCGCCAGTTTAAATGACGGAGATCAAATATGCCCTAGTGCAGTGGGCGCATAGTTTGAGGTCCTCGTTTGAATTATGTGTTCTTCGGAGTTGAATTCCTTATAATATGGGAGTTGCACTTCGAGGCTTTTTTTGCATAATAGAATGGGATATCGGGGTTCATCGTCGATATCACGTCGAAACGCATATTCGATATGATGTCGAAAGTATCTTTCGATGTAGTTACGGCCTCCGTCTATAAGTAGGGCTTGTAAGAGATTCTGAAGGTCGTTGTTTTCTGCGTTTTCTCTGTCGTTTAGTCTAACCACATCGGTATGTATATCGGTAATCATATTCGATATATTCCCCGACGTGTGTTTCGACCTCGTCGCCGTTCTTGAATTATTTATTATTATTTTCTCATGCTGATACTCTGATTATTCTACAGGTGCATTACCTTTTTCTGAGATACTTCGTTAGAATGGGGTTTAGACAATTGATGCGTAAGCTTCAGGCCGATCGTGATGCTCAGAAAGCTGCTGAAACGGTTGCAGTTGCGGTGGCGCCTGAAATAAGGTCTGCGTCTAGCTTTGACTTGAATAATGCAACCGCTGAGTTTCTGGTAGAGGCGTCAGGAGTCGAGCAACCTCCCCCTAGCACTATAGTGCCTGAACGTATTAATGAAGAACGTTTTAACAATGTTCCTGCAACGTTTGGGTCCCTTAGCCAGGACATCCTTGATGTGGTGGGCGGCTCGGATGGCGCGGCCACCCTCTTTGAAGTGTTGACCTCGAAACAGGAGGGTGTGGTTCCTTCGCCTGACAGGGCTGTATCGACAGAGAGACCAGTTGCGAGGTCTCCGTCTGGTGAATATGTCGCTCCACGTTCTGAGTCGTTGGCCAACATTCCTTTGACCGAGAACGTTGGAGGTTTGGAATCGAATACCCATGTCAACTTGGTTGACTCTGTGGATGCGCCTTTCACTGTGGGGTCGAGTTCTTCCAACCCGAACTCTATTAGTGGCAAGGGAAAAGCAACCGTTTCCGGTATGACCAACAAGGGTAAAGGGCCACTGCAGGAGTCCTCGACATTGGGGGGCTTTGCCCCTATTTTTCTTGGGATTCCGATTACGAAGCCTGCCGTTGACCTGACTAGGATATCCGGCAATAAACGGTCTCGTGAGGGGACTGCCCACAGTGTCCACTCGTCTTCGAGTTCGGGCCCTCGGAAGGCGGGTGCCGTCAAACCCTCAAGGCGAGTAGAATTCCCTGAAGCAGATGTTGTACGGGGCATGATGCGGGCTTTTCCTCCTCCTGCGAGTGTGCGGGTGCTCACAGAATTTGAGCGGGCCCAGAATATATGCCACAGCACTCACCTGTTCCAAAGTGTACGTATCTAAACACGACTTCGATTGTTTTTGTTTGAATGTTTAGCATAATGTTATGTATTGTATGGTGCAGACGGCCAAGCTGGCGGTCTCATGCCTGAAGACCATTCGCGAGTCCAAGGGTGACCCTGACGTTGTTGCTGCCGAGCTCGAGACTGATATCTTGAGGATGGGGGAGTTCAACCCCATGGTGTTGGAGAGGTTGGAGGCTGAAAAAGAGGATGCACTGAAGACATGTCGTATGCTCCGGGAGGAGTATGATTTGTTGAAGGGCAACTTCAAAATATTAGTGACTGAGATCGACCAAGGAAAGGCGCGTGAATTTGCGGCCAACAAAGAGCTGGAAACACTGAAGGCTGAGGTGGCGGCGGTGAAGGCTGCTAACGAACGTCTCTCGTTGGAGCTCTCCACTGCCAAATTAGCTCCCTTGGACTTGGTATGTATCTTGTGTACGATATATGTTTCTATTTTTGTCCTCTTGTATTTTAATAGAGTTCAACTTGTAGGAACGTCGTCCTGATCTCCTCCGAGTTGGGGCGGAGAAGTTTATGGAAAGCTCGAGCTTCTGAAATCTAATTTCGAAGGTTCGAGATGCAGCATTTCATGCTTGCGTAGGGCAAGTATTGAGAAATGACGGTTTCAAGGACTCCCTCGAGTTGAGTGGGTTGAACCCAAGGCATGATCATAATGATCTGCCGATTGGTGGCCTAGATGAGGTGGAAGAGAGTCCGGTCGACCCTGATGTGTTCTCCGAGGTCGTTGAGAAGAAGACTGAAGGGTCCTCGTGGGAGTAGCTGTTTACTGCCTTTATTGTAACTTGAATTTATCCATTTCCGTACTATCTCCAATACATGGTTCTGTAACTGAATATTTATTTCTCTGTTGTCTTCATAATCTATGACTCTCCGTGGCCTTGTTGTCTGATAACTTGTTGATTTTTTTTTTGTCATGATGATAGAATATGCAGTATTCCTATATATGAGCCGCATTCATTTCGTTCTCGTATTTGATGAGATTCGTTTAATCTGTTTGTTGTCAATCAAAGAATGATTAGAATTTCCTTGGGGTTGGTAGAAACATGGGTAATCTGTCACTGCTTATGTGTTTAGGATCGACCCCGTTATTACAGGGGATATTTTTCTTGTGGTTAATGGCCCATAGGGCCTGCCTTTTCACCTAGTTTTTTTATGGAATTTTCAACCAATAGGCTCTTCACCTAGCGTATTTTATGGGATTTCCACCCAATAGGCTCTTCACCTAGCTTGATTTATGGGATTTCCACCCAATAGGCTCTTCACCTAGCTTGATTTATGGGATTTTCACCCAATAGGCTCTTCGCCTAGCGTAATTTATGGGATTTCCACCCAATAGGCTCTTTACCTAGCTTAATTTATGGGATTTCCACCCAATAGGCTCTTCACCTAGCTGGATTTATGGGATTTTCACCTAATAGGCTATTCACCTAGCATAATTTTATGGGATTTCCACCCAATAGGCTCTTCACTAGCTTGATTTATGGGATTTTCACCCAATAGGCTCTTCACCTAGCGTAATTTATGGGATTTCCACCCAATAGGCTCTTCACCTAGCTTGATTTATGGGATTTCCACCCAATAGGCTCTTCACCTAGCTTAATTTATGGGATTTCCACCCAATAGGCTCTTCACCTAGCTTGATTTATGGGATTTTCACACAATAGGCTCTTCGCCTAGCGTAACAGTTCGCGTGGGTAGGGGCCCATCCCGTTATCACAGGGAACCCCCTGCCGTTCAAATGTGTAGCTTCGATATTTTGCGCGTTTTTGCAATAAATCGCCTTAATTGTTTCGCCTAAGGATGGTTCGTTGTAAAAAATCTCCAAAGAAAAAACTTGTTGTATCGCCGCAGTATTATGAAGCTGGCCCTGCTAGGCGAAATGCTTTCGTTGTGTCCGACGACGAATCCTCTGACTCTGAAACTTCTGAGAGGAATACGTCATTAGATGACGGTTTAGTGCAAGTTTCCGAAATTTCTGCCAATCTAAGGCTATCCCGAGTCCGTCTTCATGAACGGAACTCTCGGTTCCCTGATAAGTATCTCGTGATGCAGTCAAATATTTATGGTGGCAGTGTTATTGTTGGAGATCGCGCTGCCATAGCGGAAGGTATTCGGTTAGAAGAGGATAGGATTAACGCTATGACCGTGGATCATGCTTCCCATCAACGTATGACTGCTAACCCTCCACGGGTCAAAGTGACTCTGCCGCCAGAAGGCGCACCAGCTAATTATTGGTACCCTCGAGCTCGGGCTCGCTTTGAGGCGTCGCAAAGGGGGCTTGGGGAAAGTTCTCATTCTGACCCGCATCATTTTGCGGTGTCGCCCGGTGCCGAGAGTGAGGAGCTCGATCGTGATGAAGAAAGTATTGATGAGGTTCCTCCTGCGTCGGCCGCTCCGAGCTCGTCTACTCCGGCCCCAAGGCGTACTACGGCATCCCCTGGTAATACTGATACTAAGAAGCCATTTGAAAGTAGAGCGCCATTGAGGGAAAATTACTCTTTTCTACGTGATCCCCTTTCGGAACGGTTAATTATGCGGATTGGGAATAATAATATTAGTGAAGAGGATGCTATCCGAGGCTTGGAAACTATTTATGGAAATTTTGATCCTTCTGAGTTGTGCCGAGATTTGGGGGTGGAATTAGCACCGCGCATATGTATGATGTTGCTATATATAGTAAGGAGCTTGCCCTGTTGTCTGTTGGTTGTTACTAATGTTCATCCCTCATATTCTTTACTAATGATTATGCGTTTCCTTGGCAGTTTGGGCACACGTTCCACGAACTATGCAGAGATTACATGTTGTTTGGGGAGGTGCAGACTCGTCATGATGCTTTGGTGAAGGAACTGTGTGCGATGATTGCGCGTAGCGAGATTAGTCGTGATCGTGCTAACAGTCGGGCTCGTGCTGCTAAGACTCAGAAATGCATTGCACGTGGCGAAGCATGGAAGGCATTAGTCGCTGAAGAGGAGATGAAGAAGGAACTGGCTAGAAGCCAGGCTAAGACCCGACGTTTGCGTGCCAGTAATCTTAGGTTAGAGCATGAACGCAACGCGTATCGAGAGTCCCTCGAAAACTTAGAAATTCAGAATGCAAAATTAACCGAAGATTTAGCTCGCGACGGGGTAATTGTATCTTCCCCTCATACCAAGACATGTGCTGGTGGTTCTATAAGGGATAGTGATTTTAATGTTGAAGTCACTGCTTCAGCGCAAAGCTCTCCTCCCTCGTATGGTGGTACTTCCATTGGTGCTGATATGAATAGGACTACCGAGCCTTATGGCGGAAGGGTGCCCGTTTGGGCTATCGCAGGACCGTACGTTAGGGAACGTTATAGGGTTCCCCGTGCGATGCGGTATTCCAGGTTGTCACCTGATCCAGAAAGTAATAGCCCGAAATGGAATAAGTATCCAGAGGTTTTATCTCCCCGGGGAATGGATGAACTTGCTCACGATATTTGTGTCGAGCCCTGGAAGTTTCCAGAATTTGAAATGAATGTATCCGGGCTTGGGCCCTTTCATTAGGAAGATATTCGGGCCGAGTTATTCACCGATCTTGAGAGTAACAAGTTTCTTTATGATATGTAGGTTACGTCGTCGGCTAGTGACACCTTTTGATATCGTAGCATTATTTCCTTGGAAAAGTTTTTCTATGCAAAGTGTACCCCATGCCATTGGCTGAAAGCCGCTTTTACGATGTTTTTTAATGAAGGGTGCTTATTTGCAGAAATCTTAACTTGTCCAATTCTTCCTGTGATCATGAATATTTTATCTTTGTCGTATAGTAGTTGTGATAGCCTGGTGATTATCTCGCGTTATTGGCATGGGATTGCCCTATCCGTGGTAGGTGCACTGTTATCGCTCATGGGTGAGAGCCCTTCTTGTTATGATAGGGTGTGTTTTTTTTTTCGTGGGTAAGGGTGCATCCCGTTATCACAGGGAAACCGCTACCGTTGAAATGTTTATGATCGACCTCGTTATTACAGGGGATATTTTTCTTGTGGGTAGGGGTGCATCCCGTTATCACAGGGTACCCACTACCGTTGAAATGTTTATGATCGACCCCGTTATCACAGGGGATATTTTTCTTGTGGGTAGGGGTGCATCCCGTTATCACAGGGAACCCGCTACCGCTGAAATGTTTATGATCGACTCCGTTATCACAGGGGATTTTTTCTTGGATCGACCCCGTTATCACAGGAGATTTTTTCTTGGATTGGCCCCGTTATCACAAAGAATTTTTTCTCGGATCGACCCCGTTATCACAGGGGATTTTTGCTTGGATCGACCCCATTATCACAAGGGATTTTTTCTTGGATTGACCCCGTTATCACAGGGAATTTTTTCTTGGATCGACCCCGTTATCACAAGGGATTTTTTCTTGGATTGGCCCCGTTATCACAGAGAATTTTTTCTTGGATCGACCCCGTTATCACAGGGGATTTTTTCTTGGATTGGCCTCGTTATCACAGGGAATTTTTTCTTGGATCGACCCCGTTATCACAGGGGATTTTTGCTTGGATCGACCCCGTTATCACAGGAGATTTTTTCTTGGATTGGCCCCGTTATCACAAGGAATTTTTTCTTGGATCGACCCCGTTATCACAGGGGACTTTTTCTTGGATTGGCCCCGTTATCACAAGGGATTTTTCTTGGATCGACCCCGTTATCACAGGGGATTTTTTCTTGGATTGGCCCCGTTATCACAGGGAATCTTTTCTTGGATCGACCCCGTTATCATAGGGGGTTTTTTCTTCTCGGTGTAGGTGACCCGTTACCGCTCCTGGGTAGGAGCCTTCCCCCTTAACATGCTAGTTTTAACGATAGATTGGTGCTGAACCATATTCGGTTGCCTACGTATCCCGTGCAGAGAATCAAGCCTCGCGTAGTTCTTTACATTGCTAATAGTGATTGAATTACTGAATTTTTTTTAAGAATAAAAACGCCTAAGGTGTTGCACGTTCCATGGCCTAGGAAGGGGCTCGCCATGCATGTCCTCGAGATAATAATAACCTTTTGCGTTGGCGTGGGTAACCCTGTAGGGTCCATCCAAATTGGCTTGCAGTTTCCCAACATGTTTACTTGCTTTCACGCTCTTCAACACCAAGTCACCCACTTGAAAGCTTCGAAGATGCACTCGTTTATTGAAACTTTTGGCCATTGCCGCTTTGAAGGCCACTGTCCGTTGGTAAGCTTGCTCTCTTGTGGAACCAATCATTTCTAAGTCCATTTTTTGTAGTCGTGCGGCGTGCTGCGGGTCATATTCTGCTATTCTGTATGTTGGCATGCCAATCTCAACCGGGACTACTACCTCGGACCCGTATACTAGAGTGAACGGTGCCTCTCATGTGGATGTTCTGGGTGTAGTCCTATATGCCCATAGAATACCTGGCAGTTCGCCGATCCAACTCCTTCCAGTGGCGTGCAGTCGCCGCTCCAAATATTGTTTAAGAGTCTTGTTGGTGGACTTCACTTGTCCATTTGCCTGTGGGTGGGATACCGCAGCAAAATGCTGGAATATTTTTAATTCCTTGCACCATGCAACCATTGTCTTTCCTCTGAACTGGGTACCATTGTCTGATACCAAAACTCGGGGTAATCCAAAGCGACATACGATGTTCTTCCAGACAAAGTCTATCATATTTTTCTTCGTGATGTGCATCAAAGCCTCAGCCTTTCCGTACTTGCGACAGGAAAGTTAAACTCCACGTCGACCCATTTTTTGCTGGCCTTTGTCACTCCGATCGCGGGCCTAGAGGTGGTCAGCAAAGTCACACGCTTTTCCACAAAAATGTCTGAGGAACTAGCGAATTTTGATAAAGCATCAGCCTTTGCATTTTCCGATCGAGGTATTTGCGTCAGGTTGAATGTAGTGAACCCGGCCGCCAATTCCTTCAACTTTGCCAAGTATAAAACCATGGTTTCTTGCTTTGCTTCGAAGAATCCCGAGAAATGGTTAGCCACTAGCTGCGAATCCGTGAAGACTTCCAGATGATCCGAACAGAGGGTCTTAGCCATTCTGATTCCTACCAGAACTGCCTCATACTCTGCCTCGTTGTTCGTTATAGGAAAGCTCAGACTGATAGCAAAATCAAATTCCCTACGATCTGGGGACACCAGGTGAATTCCTGCTCCGCCGCCGTTTGCTGTGGAGGAGCCATCCACATGAAGTAGCCATGTTGCGGGTTTCGAACTGGGACCAGGGTCCTGGCTTATAGGAAATATATGGTGGCACTAATGGTCTAAGCTGTTACCTAGTGCCTCCGCCATAAAGTTGACTAGCACTTGTGCTTTAATGGTTGTACGGGGACGGTACTCAATCCCAAATTCGCCCAATTCTATGGCCCATTTTACCAACCTCCCCGAGGTATCAGGATTGGTCATGATTTGGCGGAGTGGTCTGTCTGTCATGACCACTATTGGGTGAGCTTGGAAATAAGGTTTCAACTTACGAGCCGTCATGACGACGGCCAAGGCAAATAGTTCGATTTGCAGATAATTCTTTTCTGCTCCGTGAAGAACACGGCTGACGTAATGAATTGGAGATTGCTTTCCATTTGCTTCTTTCACTAATACTGTGCTAATGGCGTTGGCAGAAACCGCCAGATATAGATAAAGCGTCTCCCCCAGATCTGGTTTCGCCAAGAGTGGTGGTGCCACCAGATACTTTTTGAACTGTTGGAACGCTCTTTCGCATTCTTCGGTCCACTGAAAGTCCTTGGCCTTCTTCAAGATTTTGAAGAAAGGAAGACTCCACTCTGCTGAGGTTGCGATAAAACGTCCCAAGGCTGTTATACGTCGCAAAAGGCACTACACATCCCGTACCGAGCGTGGGGAAGCGAGATTCAACACGGCTTCTATCTTGTCTGGGTTGGCTTCAATTCAGCGCTCGTTAACCATATATCCCAGAAATTTTCCCGCTGCCACTCCGAAGGTACACTTCTTGGTGTTGAGCTTCATCCCATAGTTTCTCATAATGGCAAATGATTCCTCCAAATGCTTTACGTGATCCTGTGCCCTCAAACTTTTGATCAAAATATCGTCCACGTATACCTCCATCGACTTTCCTATTAGGCTATAAAACATCTTCTCCACCAATCTCTAGAACGTTGCTCCGGCGTTCCTCAGACCGAAAGGTATTACACGATAACAGTACACGCCCGTGTCCGTAACAAAGGCTGTTTTCGATTGATCCTCCGTTGCCATAAAAATCTGGTGGAAACCGCTTTTGGCATCCATGAAACTAAATAGGGCGCACCCGGCTGTTGAGTCTACTAAAAGGTCGATCCTTGGCAACGGGAAAGGGTCCCGTGGGCAATGCTTGTTCAAGTCTTTGTAATCCACGCACATTCTCCACTCTGCCGCTTTTTTCAGAACTAGGACGATATTGCTGAGCCACTCCGAATAACGCAATTCATAAATATGTCATGCCTTAAGCTTTTCCACAACCTCTTTCTCTGCCGCCTCACTCTTCTCCTTGCTAAAATTCCTTTTCTTCTATCGTATCGGTTTGGCCCGCGGATCGATGTTTAGTTTATGCTCTATAATCTTTGGGTCAATCCCAATCAAATCAGAATCGCTCCAGACGAATACATCGACATTCCTTTCCAAGCATTCTATCAACGCCTTTTGAATATCAGGCGACATAGTAGCTCCTATCCTTAACCTGCGCTCCGGTTGTCTCGGGTCGATCTCTATCGCGATGAAATCTCCCACCGGCTTCATTCTCGGTTCACTCTGACAGGGAATCACCGCACTTTCTATCTCAGCGCTTCCCCCCTTTTGGTCGATCCTCGCCCTCTTGCTACTCCTCGTCATATTGGTATCTGCCTCGTTCAGTTCCTGCCCCTCGATACTTCGCTGCTTCTTCCCTGACATCACTTCTGATTATCTCCCGATCTAGAGAACCTTGGTTCCCACAGACGGCGCCACTGATTTGACAATAGATCGTATTATATATACGTGAGTGTTGGTTACAAGTGAACGGTCTAGCAATACAACGAGTCTATCTCAAATCACGCCTACACTATGTATCTCGCGTAGACTTGGTCTGGAACACCTCGAACCAATGCCTCGATGCTTGGATAGCAGTGGAATATCGGTGACTAGATCGGACGTACGTCAGTGATTGTATGATATCGGCGATGCCCACCGCCGTGATATCGGTGATGTGGTGGTATGATGTGTCGAAAGTGTAGGAGATAATCCTGATATCGAATGCGATATCGAGAGTCAGATCGGTGATGTATTTCGATGTGATGCGTGGTAGCTGAGGGATAATAATTGCTTATTTTGGGATCCGGGCGCCGCGTATTTATAGACCTCGGGATCCGGGGACCACAGTAACATATCGGTGATTATTACCGATATGACATCGAAAGTGGCCCCTGATATGGTCCAATATGGGCCTGATTCGGACCAGGCCCACTATGCGGGAAATGCCCATATCAATATAGTAATTAGTTGAATTTACATGGGTAAAACTGAAACACAAAAAATCAACGTTTGCAGCTTGCTTGAGTGTTTGCATTCATTCTTCTTATATAATTACAGATATAGATTACTCATGTATCTAATTTATTTGAACAACATTAACTATATACATATCAAGTAAATATAATAAAAATGTCTTGTGATCAGTTTCAGTAGCAAATTCATTAAATATTATAGAGCTCTTTTGCTAATTTTTTAACATCAGTATTTTTTAGCCAAATAAAATGACATATTGAATTATTTGCAAGTTAGACATAACACATGGTACTTCTTGAAATTTACTCGTTATAAAAGCCCAAAAACACTCTCTAATAGTATAATTAGTATTTATTTGGGTACAAACACATTAAAATCGCAAAGTTATTAGATTCAGACGCACAGACACAATCTAGACCGTAAATAAATTCTAAAAAAAATACAAATAACGAATAAAAAGCATACAGCCCACTACTTACCACTTAAAAATTAGACAATGGGCCACGTTTGCAATTCACACCCTGTTTTAATTTCAACCATCAACCATCAACCGTCCTCCCACATCAGAAAATCAACAAAGAAAACAGAGGTTTATAAACGATCTCCACATAAAACAGGACGCCGGGCTTAGTAGCGCAAGCCTGTCACTCAAGAGAGGGCATTAAGGCGACGGAAGGTTGGAAAGGGTGGTTGCATAAGTGTTCGGTGAGAGCAGGAACCTTTCAGTTAGTTGTTGGGGCAGTAGAGGTATGTGGCTCACTGTGTAAGACAGCCCTTTAAGGGAAAAGGAAGCGTGATCTCGATACGACGGTGTCAGAGTGAGAGAGCTTGCCAACACGTCCCAGCGGCGGGATTATTCTTACTCCATTGAGAGGTGAAGTCTGGCATTCTGGTTGGGCCTCTTCCCCTTTCGTGCCTCTTGAGGGGTGGGAAGTTTGACGTAAGGATAGAATGCCGTGCTGGCTTGACAGAGCAGCAGGTCGCTATTGGGTTGTCTGTACAGAGTGAGCCGCACCCCACGACCTGTTAGCGCAATCACTGCTCCTTGTGTCCTTGCCCTCTTCAACCGAACCTCGACCTTTTATTTTTGGTCGTCATACAAACTTTCGACTGCAATGACCATTGGATGTTGTCTCTCTTCAATGGTGCAAACCCTTACACTCAAGTGTATATATATATATATATATATATATTAATATTTCAACTTCACAGCTTGTTTTTTTTTTTTACTTCAGAAGTAATACTGGGAAAAAAGAAGAGAAGACAAGTTGTAATCTCCACAACTTGGGAGTAGATGACAAAGAGGTACTAGTAAATTGAAAGGCCAATCAGCTCTCGAATTCACAATGTTCCCAACACGTGAAGTACAAAACACGATAAGTTTATCGGTGACCTTATAGCCACTACCTTTAAGATGGGCATCAAGTAAAACCAACGTCTGTCACATTGTTAGTAGAAAAAATGCATAAAACCCTTCCATAATATTGAAAACTTGCACGGAATACCCTTTTGTACAACATACATAACACAAGAAAATCTCGTACAAAACAAATTTTTAATATTTGCGGCAGGTTCTTCATAACATAGCGGGATGCAATCTTAAGTTTGTTAGTCGGGCAAACCACATTAAAAAAAGATAGCGTTGTGAGGGTGGACCTAAAAGGTTTAAAATTTTGGGGATGTCCCTTGTCCTCCGGAGCTCAAACTAATTAGTCCCGTGGCTTGAGAACTATACTTAATCTCAAATAATAAATCTCTATCATTGCATATGGCCATAAACAAAGTAACAAAGAAAGATTTAACCAAAACACAAGAAAATCTGTCTAATGAAAACATGATAAACCGCGTGCTCCCTACAAGAAGATAATCATCCATGCACAAAAGGGATTGAAATTGAGATCATATGCATGGTATAGACATTGGCTTGCCAATTGTTGTAACTGCAGCTCAAGTGCTCAACTCTGATTCTAAGAAAATCAACCAAATGAGGAGGAGATGGTACTGCAACACATCCTCCCTGCAGGAGAGAATCATCATGCACAAAAGGGATCGAATTTGAGACCATATGCCTGGTAGAGGCATTGGCTTGCCGATTGTGGTAATGCAGCTCAGCTCTGATTTTAAGAAAATCTACCATATGAGGAGGAGATGGTATTGCTATAGGGAACAGTGCCCGGGTGAAAACCTTTACAAAGACTCTTGCGAAGTAAGGACCTAGGCGTGCGTTTAGGGTGAAGTTGCCTTTACAAGCTGAAGTTGCGTCGCATGATTACAATATGGTCTGATGAGTAACATGAATTGGAGTAGGAGACCAGTTCACTATTCTTTCTACTATATTGAATTCACACACATACAGACATATACCGTAAAGACATCGAGCGCAGAGTTGCACCAGAGCCCGACCTACCTCTGCCCTCACTCCAAAGTCCTAAAGCTTTCTTCAAAATATGGGTGTAAATATTTAAAATGAAACGCCGAAAATTGAAATGATAAATAGAATTTATTGAGTTCTGTAATGGTAGTAACACCAACAGATTACCAGAGCAAACTATCAACAGGCGGTTGCACAACACTGATCCTCATACTAACAGTTGGGACCACTTAGCTAGAGAAAAAACGCCAGATTCCTCGTTCCCATGCTATAGCGGAAGCACAGAGAACAAAGAGGGAATTCACCTGCGTATCTAGCTCTGAAAAGCAATAAAAAGCGCCTAACAGCTTAAGAAAACTGAAGATATCTCAACAAAATCAAAAATGAAAGTTGTTCGTGCGACGTATTTCGACATAACATTAAGTGAGTACCCATTATTCCAAATTATTACATGCGTTTCAAACTTCACGATATCACTTATTGAAAACTACATCATCAACATCCGTATCTACAGTAATTATACTTTTTTGCACCGTGAACAACTAAGTAGTCTCTTATATACCATCTACTCTTTACTTTGATAACAATGTTTCAAGAAACTTGGGATCTTGCACTACAGGGCTGCACGTGAAATTCTGGCACACTAAAGCCACAACTTTTCCAGCAGCAAAGTTGCTTTTGGCCATCAGCGCGATCTTGTCATTGTTTTCTTCCCAAAATCCAATTTCTTCTACATCAGTAGGGTCTATGTGAATTACCTGCAATCATCACCAAATCTAAAATGAATGTCCAGAGGTTGTAAGAATACAAATGAAGTGTTGCGTAAAAGAAGGTTCTCACTGTTTTATTCGGATTATATGATGAATGAGCGGCAGCTAACATGCTCTCAAATTCTGGAGAGGATTTTTCCCCAACAAGTACAACTTGCTTTCTTGATGGAATGGCAAGCATGTCTGCAGCACAACACATCAAAGGCACTGCCACTGCTGTGTCTTTAAGTCTCTTCTCGAAGACAGCCTGCGGAAACACAAATCACAGTGCACAACCAAGAAATGAAGACGGTTGGATTAAGTTAAGGCTGGAACATACATTAATTATGAAATGTATATTTATACTCCTGCAATTCCGCCTAACTGCAGGAGTCAAAAAACACTTCAGTTAAACTTTGCAGAAACCTTGAAAACAAAACAAATATGCCCTGTGTATCGTGTTTTTAAGTTTAGGGTATCCCTACAATTATAGTAATCATAAGAAGGGTTTCTGTGATTAGGCAAGACTTCAGGGTGGAGATGAACGATCCATTCGAAGAAGAGGGCGTACCAGCAGGCGTTCAGCGTTCTGCCTGTAGAGGTCTGATGTTGCAGCAACAAGTGACGACAATCTCACTAAATTGAGCGCAGAAACAGAGTTTCCTGAAGGTTCTGCACCATCATGGTCTTCTTTCACACGAAGAAGAACTGAAGGATCCTCACCTGCGGTGTTGAAATAACCTCCTCCTTCATTGTCAAGGAACAGCTCATCCTACAATACCACATAGTTGAAAGTACACAATTGACTAAAACCGATGGAGAATAATAACTTGTATAATAAGCTGTTACCTGGATTTTCTGCAGTTCAATCGCCCAGACTAACCAGAATATAGAGCTTCCATATTCATACATGTCCAGGAGACCAGCTATTAAGAATGCATAATCGTCTAAAAATCCTGGAGCTTTAGACGGGCCATTTCTGTAGCTGTGCTGCAATTTTCGTGTTTGCTGGTTGTAAAGATGTTTCCTAATAAAAACTGCTGCCTTTTCCGCTACCTCCATGTACTCCTTTGGCTAAAATCCACAGAGAAATATTGTTAATATACTACTGTGCACTGTCTTTGCAGATTATCTGTATCTAATGTGCAGCACGAAACAATCTCCGAGGAATAATGAAAGCGTAAGAATATACGTGAATACATCGAGAATTTCTCATCAAAGGTCACTATTTCAATGAACTACTTGCAAGGGAAGTGACCAGAATTATCATATGTTAGGCCAGAGTAAGGTATGCACAAGAGGCATCAAACCTAAGTGAACCGCGAAAAAAACACTTGCTCATTTTACAAGTTACATTAGTTATCCTTGGGTGTTTAAACATAGGTGCATTATTCAAAGCCATTACTTGGTCAGTATATTAACAACAAGAGACATGGCAGGTCTTACATCTGCACCAATAACGGGAAAGTAGAACTGAGTCCCTTCTTGTTCACTCTTCAGAATCTTGGAAGCCCTTGCAAACGAGGAAATTGCAAGTCCGTTCCAAGACACAATCACCTATGAAATGAAAATTATCCAAATCTGTCATTCTATCACACAAATACGCCAAAATTGGAAAACTCAAAAATAAATATCTTGTACGTGGTACCTTATCATCCAAATGTGGCTTTGGACGGCTTGATCTCACATTGAAGAGTTTCTGCCGACACATCCCCAATATATCCATATACTTCTCCACAGGCATATCAAGTTTTGATGCCATTGCCGTAGTACTGTTTCTTTCTATAAGCACATTTTTACCCTTGAACTCGTTGTGGGGATCACTTACCCTTGAGAGATCACAATTACCTGATGTCTTCACGTAGTAATGCTCTTTAAAGATAGGTGCATACTCTCCAAGTATATCGTCTATCTGTTGAAGCCAGAGAAGGATTATAAGAAACCTCAAATGCTCGAGATCAATTCGATTGTCGTCCAACATGAATGACAAAATTTTGAAAGGTTATAACCTTACTTATGTTGAACGGAAGACAACAGGGGGAGAATTGCGTAAAAGAATATGTTACACGTATAAAACAACATATGAGTATCTGGTAACAAAATGACCCACGAGACGCAACAATGAAACAAAACTAAAATTCATGATACATCAGAAGACAGATGACGAAATGGTCCTTGAGATTAATCATGTGATAATGAAACCATACCAAAACATATATGATCTCGAAATGTTTTTAAACACTTCCTTTTGTCAACTAACCAAACCTGAGGTACAAATCCTTGATGAACTCAAAAGTCAAGTGCAAATGCTACTTACGGATAGATTTCTTTAACGTTATCACTATGAAATAATAGAATACCTCTTGACTGGTCCAAACATAGAATGCACCTTCCTTTTTCCCCAAGGCACCTTCAGACTCCGCACTATCAGCATCCTCTGCCGAAAAAATCTCACCACTACGACCAATCATATCTCTCCTAAGATAATCGAGGATATCCCTAGAGACACTCGAATACACTATGTCCTTTGTGATGGAAAAAAGATCCAGGCAAACATTAGCAAGCTGCCCTTGATCGTATAACATTTTCTCGAAGTGTGGTACTGCAAGGAGATAAAGTGTCTTTAGTGAACAGATAAAACTTTTTAACATCACATCCAGTAACACCCTCCCCCCGCCCTTCCAAACCCACAAGAATAGAGAGAGAGTGAATAAAGTATCCAGTTAATGACGCCAACCATGCCAACATTCATCCACGCTATATCTGTGGAAACCACCTCCAACATGATCATGGATGCCACCCCTTGCCATGCCCTGTAAAGTCTGCTGCACCATACTTAAGTCTTCTTTTGCTTCACCAGACAGTCCATTCTCCTTTAACTTCTTGAAATGATAAAGCATCAGTTGGATTTCAACAGGTCTAGGAAACTTTGGAGCAGAACCAAATCCACCATACTTGGAATCAAAGCTGTCCGAGAGCTATGAGAATAAAACAACAAATAAGTCGTCTGGTACTGCTGAAAATTGCTGTTGAATGTTACCTATAAATAATAGATGCTCTTTTCTTCTCCTTTTTTGCTTTTGTGAATAAACAGCCTCAAATGATTAGAATTTTTACTGCATAAAAGTAGCTATCTCACTATTTCCTGAGGCCATGCAAACAAACAAGGATCCCACTAAACCAGTTAATACTCCTGTTTAATTGCTCAAAATTATAAGAGGTACTATGAAAGAAATCACTGTCAACTCAAGACATAAGCTTGAATTTGAACAATAAAATCCTTTCTTAGACTAAATGAAAAAAAAAATGTTACAGAAAACGGAAACAAAGGGAATAAATCAAGGCAATAATATCCTACGTGTTCAGCACATTTCTGCAATGCCCTCTCTGAGAGTCCTTCAGGTATGTTTTTTGCTCTTGCAGTAGCAGATAACGCTTCTGAGAGTTGTTCTATTGCAAAAGCTCCACCTTTAACTAGTTCGTCCCTTCTCGTGTCCCAAGCTTCTTTCACTTTCCTGGAAAAATACATATGATTTTTTTAACTAAGCGAGATGCCTGAACAAACAAAAACTTAAACGAACGAAGCTAAAATGGAACCTTCACAAACCCTTATAAGTCTGTTGGACATATCTACATCAGCCAAGAAGAAGGTCTAAAAAGAATCACCTTAGCACAGTCTTAAAGCCAGGTCTGCCATATTTATCGTCTGGAGGGAAGTAAGTCCCACCCATCAATGGCTTTAGGTCAGGTGAGAGGAAGACATTTAGGGGCCAACCACCACCACCATACAATGCCTGCACATATGTCATATACACCTGGAAAAGCAATGGAAAAGCCTCAGCAAAATAAAACTCTGCATGGAGAAAAGGATGAAACATGCAAAAACCAAATACCATCTCCGATTCTCTTGCAAGAAAATAGAAACATATAGCAAGTTTTCTTGATCAATGACATGTGAAACAAAAGTAAAGGCCAAGATCCCAAGAATGCATCTTGCGGAAAAATTCTCATCCACACAGCGCAATTTTAATAGATGCAGAATTTTGTGGAAGCTAAAATACTATGTTAACAAGGCCACGTGATAGAAAGGAAAAGGCAACTGAGATTCTTCATCAGCAGATGGAATCTTGCATGCTTACAATTCATTCTGTCTGAATAACAAGGAAAAAAGAAAAAACTGGCATAAGTTAAATAGAACACGGTGGAGGCTCACCTTATCTACATCCGGTCTTTCTTCTCGATCCACCTGTCAGAGGACTTCATGAATTACACATGCAAAAAAAAAAAAAAGGGAGAGAGAGAGAGAGAGAAGCAAAATGATTATTTATAGTAGAGACACGCACCTTGATACTAACAAACCAATCTTTGAGCAGTTTTGCAACCTCTTCACTCTCAAAAGATTCCACCTCCATTACATGACACCTTAAATTAATTTTCAACAAAAAGACATCAGTCTCTTAATTATATAAAAGCTTAAAGCATTGCACGTAAGCCTCTAGATGTCATACCAATGGCATGTGCTGTATCCAACTTCAACCGCACACATATCCAATCGGCAGCAAACATAAACCAAGTACATATCAGTTCAATGCTTCCGCGTTATAAGATACAAAATACCAAAAATATACTCAAAGAATAAAGGGCAAAGCACTTCAACCTCCTTACCGAGGCAAAAACAGCTTGTAAAACTATACCTCCATAATGAAGTTTGTTATTCCCACTTATTTCAAGGCCATTATAGTCAGGAAACATGTTTAAGTGACACATCACGATAAGATACACTTGTTTGTGGCAACATGCTTATTCTAAACTACACCGAGTTTACTTCTCAAGATTTGAGACACATTCTATAGATAATATGCTTTTCCTAGTTGAGATTTTAGCGCCAAATATGTCGAACGCTTACGAGTTGGTAAACAGCATCAACAGACAGAACGATAGGAGCCAACTTGAAACGCATAACATAGACGTAATTGGTATCCAAGTAAGACTTGCAGTTTGCACTTGTAATAAAAATGGTGTTACTAATCTAACAAGTGGCCCAAGATTAATCCAAAAGTCTTACTTGAGAGGAAGATAGGCACATCCCTTTTACGAGCTTCGGCAAAGGCCTCATCACCCCATGGATACCAATCCACCTATTTATTTATTTATTTAACACAAATTAAACAATCCATATATAACTCTTATCTAAAATCCCATTAAACAAGAATTGTATAATTAATTAATACTCACGGGATTATGGGCGTGTTGGAGAAGGTAAGGACTGTGCTCTGCAGCAAGTCGGTTAGTGTGCTTTTGGGACGACGCCGTTTTGGAATGATCCGCCATTGCACACACTCTTGACACTCTAATGGGACGGTAAAAAACAATTGATAAAGGCCAACAACCTGTAAACTTGGAATAACTAAAAGTAGTACTAGTAGTAGTGGTGGGAGCAGAAGAAATGAAGTGGCGTGGTGAAGAGGAAGAAGAAAGGAGCAGTCTTGTGAACATATCTAATATAGGATTTTTGGGTTTAGAAGCTTGGAAGTTGGTAGATGATTTTAGTGTGTGTTTGCCACGTGTCCAGATCTGGAAGCTCTTCAGTTTCACCAGTACTAGGAGGAAAGAAGCAGTCTGTCCCGACTCATTTTGAAGCGGTTCTTGGATATATATATATATATATATATATTACCAACTAGTTTAGTTTAGTTTAGTTTAGTATTCCTCTCTATTTCAATTTGGTGCAAGAACTAAAATCATTTTGTGCATTTTATAGATAGAAAATATGGAAAGTTTTGTAAATTAAAATAATAATTATGATAAAAGTGCTCTGTATATTTTGTTCTTTGACAAAGTGTCTAAAGTGTTATCCGACATGACATGCAACGTGGTAGTCACGTCCGCAAAAAAAGTTCGAATAAGAGTTAAAGGGAGTTTTTAACGTAAAATTGAAAAGTTATGGGGTACTGGCCCGTCTGGTTAACATTTTGGACACTTTTTGTCAAAAGACAAAAGATATAGAGCGTTTTTTATAATTCATCCAAATAATTAATTTGTAACAAATCATAAATTCATACATGCTATTAAAGTGAGAGGAGTGACGTGCCAGAGCTCCAGTGTCTCGAAATAATTTCACAACTCCCCTTCTAATAAATTATCCATGAACGTCCTCTAATTTTCTCATACGGAATCCTTGTAACTATAAACATTATGTTACTAAAGCTTATTATGAGTATCAACATATATAGCTAATTTTAATCAAGTCGATCCTCTTACTATGATGTGTGATCCAGATAGATCACATCTTAATCCTCGACTTCTATTATCCTTAGTGTTTTTGACTATATTCAGAACAAATTATAAACAAAGTGCTTTTAATCAAGACTGAAATTGTAGATCGGGATTGATATGTTGTAAACTCAATGTTAAACCAACATTGTAGAGCCAGTGTCGCTTTAACAGCGATCTCAGAATATATTGCAGCGGAAAATAAACGAACATCAAATTTAAGAAGATAATATATTAATATGATCTTCCGAGTTGTAGGTCAAATAACCAAAAATGTTTTAACAAAGATGTTTCTCTCAACTCTCTAGCCAACAATATCGAATTGATCGAACTCAACAAAGCAGACAAGAATTCTCTCCTTAAATCTAAATCTAATCTTAATTTGATAATTCACAAACTTTGCAAAAGCAAGGTAACACTCAGCAACTAAATATCTAATCTCTCGGATTTATTAGCTCTTGTCTTGTGTTTGTCTTGATGTACTTCACAACTTTATATAGGATCTTAAACATGGTCTTCAAGGTGTGTTGTACACGATTTTGGTAACTCTTCAAGCTTCCTAGTCGAACTCTTATTTCCTTCTTTAATCTCGAACTCCTTCTTGAATAACAGTTCCCTTTATTAGTGATCTAATTAAGGAAATGCTCATACCTCAATTCAGAGATCATCTTGGATGTTTTCTCATTGCACTCGAACTCTACTTCTTTCCTTCTACTCAAAACGTGTGCGGTTGACTTCTTCAAAGCTCTAATTATGGAAACTTCTCTGAATGAAAACTTGAACGATCCAACCTTTGTTAAGTTTGGTTCATGGACATAATCAAGGATAACTACAATTGTGGAACTTGATTATTTAGTGAATAAAGGCAAAATAATAATATATAAGATACAAAACTGGAATGTTAGAAAGTTTTTGCTCCTGATGTTATCCTAACATTGTTATGCTAACATTGACAGAACACTTTGCACTTTCAATCTCCCCCTTTTTGTCTTACTTCACAAAACCAATAACCTTTTCCAAACAAATCAAATCCAGAAGCAAACTTTCCAGAAACCAATAACCTTTTTCAAAGCTCTAATTATGGAAACTTCTCTGAATGAAAACTTGAACGATCCAACCTTTGTTAAGTTTGGTTCGTGGACATAATCAAGGATAACTACAACTGTGGAACTTGATTATTTAGTGAATAAAGGCAAAATAATAATATATAAGATACAAAACTGGAATGTTAGAAAGTTTTTGCTCCTAATGTTATCCTAACATTGTTATTTGCACTTTCAATCTCCCCCTTTGTGCCTTACTTCACAAAACCAATAACCTTTTCCAAACAAATCAAATCCAGAAGCAAACTTAAACAAACTAATCAAGCTATTAATACCTCTCCCCCTTAATACAGAACAGTCCAACTCAATGTTGGCATAACATTGACAATTCTCATTGTTGTCATAACATCTAACTTTCTCAATGTTAACTTAACATTGAAACCAGAAAGTTGTTCTAACATTGATTTCGACAATGTTAACATCAATATCAGACTATTAATGTAAAGAATAGAGGGAAATGACTTGTTGTACTGATCATCTAACAATTACATATAAATAGAGACGCCTTTGATCTAATCTTGGTGAGAATTAAATTTCTCCCATAACTCTCATTAATCCATATCTATCAACCTCACATTTAACACTCCAACTATCCTTTGACATCCCCCCTCAAATTGGTGCTACGAAAGCATCATTCTGCCAACTAACGATAAAAACAAACAAACATTGACTTAACTACGTAACTAGTTACAATGATTGACAATCTTTAATCAACGATGAGCTAAAACACTTGAAACTTCTTGATTCAATCTTTGTCGAGGCACTTGCAATTTCGCATACCTCGCAATTCTGCAATGCCTACTCAACTAACATGAAAATTCGTGATTTCTATAAAAGACGACACCTCGTCGGGTCACCTGCAACTTTGCTAAACTTGCAATGCTGCAATGAAGAATGATTGGCAACACCCTAAATAACTAACCTGGAAGAAGGCTTGACCCGCTTGATTCACCTTCAAAAAGACAAATTGAATCCTAAACATCCATAACATAACACACTTTGAAACTAGAATCTTCACCGAAAATCTCATCAAATCACAACAATGTAACTCGAGTTACGTAGTTCACCACAAATGACAACAACAATAAACAATTACATCAAAAAATGGTCTGGATATCACGACACGTCAACACGACAAAAGCACTGAAATCGGCTGCTCAACATGCCCATGAACAACAACTAGGAAGATGCTTAGGAACTCAAAATCCAAAAAAGGTTAAAACCCGAAAGACCTAACTGCAAAGCAAAGCATCATTACCTAAAACTAAATACCAAAAACAACGTTAAAACCAAAGAAGATTATGGTTGAAAAACTTAAAACTCCAGAAATTGTTGAACTGACAATACAAATTTCAAAACTTAAGGATTGGAACTATAGATTTAAGAACTGCATGACTAAACAACAATATACTCAATAACTTAAGACTAAAAGAGAATAATCTAGAGGCTCAAGGACCAAAAGGCAAATCTAAGCACCAAACTGAGGTTTCATTCACTGCGAGACAAAGGCTGAGCAGAAATTGAGAAAAGTTAGGTACTCGTCTACCCGCACTCCTACAGCGGCGTCAGAGGACGAGTGTTGACTGGCGACGGTCGGGATTCGACCGGAGTAACACAGTAAACAAAAAGAACGGTACTGATACATAACATACAACTGCTTGAGGAAAGGGCATCACTCAAGGGTTGCGATGTTCCAGGTGGAGGCAAGGTGGCGGCGATTGAAGAAGCAGTGGCAGCGGTGGAACTGGCTTGAATAGATCTACCTAATAGATTTTTTAAAAACAAAATATATATTAACGTGGGAGGGAGAGAACTAGAGATCTTAAATTTTGGAGGAAAAAAATTTGAACTTTCAGTGGCCGTAACGGAGGAATGACAGTGGCGCCGCCACGGCGGCGCTAGGATTTAGGCCACATGATTTTCTTCTCTTTCAAAGATGGTTGTGATACCATGTTAATGTAAAGAATAGAGAGGAAATGAATTGTTGTAATGATCTTCTAACAATTACATATAAATAGAGACGCCTTATATCTAATCTTGGTGAGAATTAAATTCCTCCCATGACTCTTATTAATCTAGATCTATCTACCTCACATTTAACAGAGACAATACCTGCAGAAAAGTCAACAAGTACAATAGATAAACAAGTCTTCATGGACATAAACATTTAAGATCAACATAGTATAGAATATTTAATAACAGACCTGTATAAGTAACAAGGAACTGATCAAATCAAAACAGAACAAAAAAAGATAAAAATAACAGTATAAAAGCATGGAAATAAGAAATCAAAAGCCAAGAATTTTAAAATTTGATCTACTCTCTCCCTTTTTGTGAGGAAGGTAGATTCCTTAGATGTCTCCTTAGGCTGCCAATATCTTGTAGGCACACTTGCTTGTCAGCAGACTCCATTTAAGTGTCAATGTACTCCCTGTCAAGCCAAATAAGCTCTTGCTCCACAAAGGAAGTAGTGATCACCGTGCAGTCATCCTCATTTGAAAGAGGAGCAGAAGAAGAAGCAGACTTGTGAGCCTTCTTCTTCTTCCTGCTAGGGCTTACACCATCATTGGGGTTCCAAGGCGAATCATCTACTCTCACCTATGTGAAGTAGTTGGCATTGATAGACATCGTGACCTCATTCTGATCCATCCCACAATCCTCAAGGTTTTGAAACCTTACTTCACCAAAATTTTGGAGATCAATGATGGGTATGCCAGAACCCCCTTTGGCCTTGTGGTAGTCTCATGCATTGCCTTCAAGAATTTCTCCTCTATGTTCACATTCAAACCATTCTTCAACTTGTACACCAGTCTTGCAGATTCTCTGGTCATAACAATTGAGTTGGAGGATGGTAGTCAGTTGTATATTGCAATCTTGTGCAACACAACACTTAGGGAGGTAAGCCTGGTGGTAGCATTGCCTTCATTCCCATCTCTGGTTAGCCCTCCAGTAAGGTTAGTGATGACATCATTCATGTCAGGCTTATCACTCTCATCAAGATTATGAAGTCCCCAAGTTTTAGTGATAGTAGAGGGGCTTATGTCATAAATCCCCTTTCTAACCCAAGCTTTCCCATACTTGGGTTGAAAGACGTCCATGTGAAGAAGTTCACGTAGAACTCTCTGACAACGTCATGTACATAGGATGCATGATTTATCACAAAGCCTAACACTCATCTTGCTTCTAGCAGCTCAAAAACTATGTTCTCCTTAAAGTTTTCCAAATCCATTTCCCTTTCTCTATGGATCACTCGGGCCTGGTATGCTTTCCACTGTTCTTCAGCCCCTACAGACACAAAGAAAGCAGAGTCTAGAACTTTGGGATACAATCCATCCCTTTTATCAAAGTACTCATCTACATCTGATGTTGCCTCAACATCAATATCAACAGGATCCTCAACAACAAGTTCCTCCTCAACTTCATCTTCCTCCTCTTCTTTTTTTCTCCTCCTCGTCATCATTCTTAGACTCTTTCTCATACACATGTTTAGGTTCTATAACAACTTGTTTACCCTTCCCCTTTCTATTAACAGTAGCAATATCAGCAAAAGTATGCTCATTCTCAACCTCATTCACAGTATTTACCCAGACCAAAATCAACACCCAAATCACCCAATTCATCCACTCGGGCCATATTCTCCCCCTCAACAACATCAGCAACAGTTACATCAGGAGTAGGGTTAGCTACTGTTACTCGATTTTCAATTTCAGTGGTGGTGGTGTGGTGGATATCTCAGCCTCTGATGTTGCACCAACATCACTCGTCGTCGCACTTTTCTTAGCTTTTCAGCTTCGATAAGTTGCCTTTTGTTTAGGAGCAGCAGTGGCGGCGGTGGGTTAAGTGGTTGTATGCCTGGTATTGTATCTCTTTGGTTGTTCAATCTGCTCAGTTGCATCTCCAAGGGCATCAATGGAGGACTTGCGGGCCATTGTCGAAAAGATTTTTTGTGAGAGTATGAGATTAAAAGATGCAAAAACAGAGAGAATTTGCAGAAAGCTAAAAATTATGAAGAGCAAGTAATAATTAAGGCAAACTATATAAGATCAGAATGTAAGAGTGGTGTAAGTGGGATAGTGTAATGTTACCAAAATTATCTACCCACTACTCACATGTTCCCGCATACCACTTTTACCACGTGTCAATGTAGTGACCAGAGCAGTTCCCAAATTTGAAAACTTATAAGTCACGATGTTCAATGTTCGACTAACATTGGCAAAGTAGTGTTAGGGTAACATCCATATCAGAAAGTTAGAGATTAAGGGCTTCATCAAATCAAATTCATGTGAGAGCTTGAGATAACTCCAAAACATATATCTGACACTTAATTAATAACAAGTGAGTACCACAAACATAATGTTTTAGATTAAAATCATGAATAAGTAGCATAGGTAACAGAAAAACACACAGAGACAAGTAGTTATGAATTAAAGAAATAATCCACTTCCACGGCACGGAAAGTCACAAAAGAGTGTGTCACCTGCAGTATGTTACCCAAAGAGTATGCCTCAAGACATGAATTAGGACTATACACTCCCCCTAAGCCCAAACCAACAAACCAAAATGCAAAAAGAAATGCAATTCTAATATGTATGCAACAATATTAAGTCAACATTGGAAGATGGCAAACACTTGTGAAAAACTCTTCAAACCAGCAACATGTCACATCACATCAAACCTTCATTATTTTTCACTAACTCTTATGAAACAAAAACTGAAGGTTGCAAGAAAAATGACAATGACACCACTGAATGAGGGCAACACTAGACTCCACACACCCAGTAACACCATTATCAGCCGCAGATTATGCAAGTACAAATGCCTTGAATGTTGGCAAAACATCCATCATGTACTCCAACACCCCAATTCCTCATGCATACTTGTTTACCAATCTGCATTCAAGAGATTTAACACCAAGTGATCAGTATTATTAAATGTAAGGCAATCAAAACCCCGAACACCCTAGTAGAGGACCACTATCATGTGCCCATTGGTCAAAAAATACAGAAACATGTAAATAAGAACAACTGAATATCACTGCAGCTATCAACATCATGAACCTCAACTTCTCCACATGCCTTGTAGGAACCTTAACATTGATAAGTCACAACTGAATAAACACCAAAGTAGTGAACTTTGTATACCCTAACTTCTCCTGGTGTTAGGTTAACAACCTCATACCAACATTAGAGTTTTTATACTTTCAAAACTGAGATGTGAATCTACTAACCAGAAGGTCTCGTTAATCACAGAGTTTAACCACACAAATCAATTATGAAAAAACAAAGATGAATGAGACAAAAAAAAAAGGAAAATGAAAAGAGTTACAGACACACCACAAACAGTAATCAGTGCTAGACAGTGGTGTTATGTTAACACTGGTGATCCAACATTCTCACATAATGCACATGCGGAGAGACTTCTTCAAACTGGAAATTCTCTCACTATCCAAAGGCTTAGTAAACATATCAGCAAGATGATTGTTTATCTCAATATGCCCAATGTCAATTAATTTATCCTCAACCATGTCTCTCAAGTAATGATGTCTTATATTAATATGCTTTGTCCTAGAATGCTGAACAAGATTCCTTGAGATACTAATGGCACTAATATTGTCACAAAACATGATAAGAGTATCACTATCTAGCCCATAGTCCAGCAACATATGTTTGAGCCATACAAGCTGGGTAACACAACTGCCAGCAGCTATATATTCAGATTCAAATGTAGACAATGACACACAATTCTGTTTATTGCTATACCATGGAACCATATTATTTTCCAAATAGAAACAACCCCCACTTGTGGATTTCCTGTCATCTACATCACCTGACCAATCAGAATCACTGAAATCAATAAGATTAGTATTTGTGTCATATGAGTACCAAATGCTTAAAGATAAAGTTCCAGATATATATCTCAGTATTCTCTTCACAGCAATTAGATGAGATTTCTTTGGATTAGCCTGGTGTCTGGCACACACACATACAAAATAAATAATATTAGGTTTAGACGCATATAGATACAATAAACTGCCAATCATAGATCTATACAATGTTGGGTCAACATTGTCTCAAGTTCCATCCTAAGTAATCTTCATAGAAGAAGACATGAGAGTCTTGCGAGGTTTTGACTCATGAAGCTCAAACCTTTTTGCCATGTTCATTGCATATTTCTCATGGTTTAGAAACATGACATTCTCCATCTACTTAACTTGAAGTCTAAGAAAGTAATTCAACTCTCCAATCATGCTCATCTCAAAGGTTCCTGCCATTGACTCAACAAACTTGTCTAAAGTAGACTTGTTAGTAGAACCAAATACAATGCCATCAACATAGATTTGAGCAACACAAACACAAGAATTATTTATTAGAACAAACAAGGTTATGTCTCCATCTCCTCTAGTGAACCCTAGACCTAACAAAAATTCAGTTAGTCTTTCGTATCAAGCTCTTGGTGCATGTTTCAAACCATATAAAGCTTTGTCAAGTTTGTACACATGATCAGATAATTAAGGATCAACAAAACATTTAGGTTGTTCAACATAAACTTCTTTATCAATGAAACCATTCAGGAAATCACCTTCAACATCCATTTGATAGAGTCTAATTTTAAGACAACATGCAATAGCAAGCAATAGTCTGATAGCCTCAATTCTAGCTATTGGTTCAAATGTCTCATCAAATTCAACACCCTCTACATGTGCATATCCCTGAGCTACTAATCTAGCTTTATTTCTTACAATCACACCATCTTCATTACTTTTGTTCTTGGAAATCCATTTAGTTCATGTAACATTCACATTTGAAGGTCTAGGTACCAGATTCCAAACATTATTTTTGCTGAATTATAGCAGTTCATCATGCATAACATTGATCCAATATCTATCTTGCAGAGCCTCGTTCACATTTTTGGGTTCAATAGAAGACACAAAATATGAAGCATTATTCAAAGTGCATGTGGTAGCCATGCATACACACAACATTACCATTTCTCTATAGTTTAACCTTTCTTTGTTGCGAGTCTTCATGTGTTCAGTAATTTTACCTATCACATGTGTAGCTGGATGGTCCTTGTGAATCCTAGATTGGGGGTGGGGGGTCTCTTCTGGGTTCATCAACAAAGTCATCATCTAAGTCAGATTCTACTAATGTTGACCTAACATTCATTCTGGCTGGTGTTAACTCAACATTAGCTTATGTCTTCAGTTCATTTTGTCCAGCTCCAGTGTCTGATGTTGGCGTAACGTCCTCAGTTTCCAGTGTTGGACCAACATCAGATATAGAGAAATCTCCAGTACCTACATCAACAGTGAAATCATCAAACACCAAATTTACTGATTTTTGAATAGTCTTCAATCTTGGATTGTATATCCTGAAAGAATAACTATTTGCATAATAGCCAACAAATACACACTTTTCACTTTTTGGATCAAACTTGCTTAAGTAATCTCTATCATTTAACAAGTAGCAGTCACATCCAAATTCATGAAAATATGCAATAATTGGTTTCACACCCTTCAAGATTTCGTAAGGTGTCATATTTGTACTAGGTCTAAGATAAGACTTATTACTAATATGGCATGCAGTATTCAATTCTTTAGCTCAAAGTCTTTAGATATGTTCTTAACATTAAGCACAACTCTGGCCATTGAAGAGTCATGTTTTTCTTCCCAGCAATGCCATTTTGTTGAGGTGTCCTAGGTGTTTAAAACTCATGGAAAATACCCTTTACATAAAAGAAGTTATCAAAAACTTGCATTTTCAAATTCTTTTCCATGATCAGACCTAATTCTAGATACAGAAGAGCCATAAAGGTTTTTGATACTAGTATATAAAATCTTGAATGTGTCAAAAGAATCAGACTTTTCTTTAAGATTTTTCACCCATGTATATCTAGAAAAATCATCTACAATCACAAAGGCATATTTCTTACCATTCAGGCTACTGACCTTAATTGGACCCATTAGATCCATGTGTAGCAGTTCAAATCACATGTTAGTTCTAGGGATAGTACTTTGTACATGCATGGGTGTATGAACAACTTTGGTTTGTTACCTTTGAGGCAATCTCCACAGACAAGCTTACCTAGGCTAGTTAGCTTAGGTAGTCCCCTTACAACACCAACCTCATGTAGCTTCTCCAAATACATGTAGTGCACATGTCCAAGTTTTCTGTGCGAGATAGCAGCTTCATCTATTTTGGCATGAAAACAGTATGCCTCTTCTTGAGCAAGATAGCAGTTGTCTTTTGATCTTGTACCTGTCATCACAAGGACATTTTCACTATTAAATACATCACATGAGACTTTATCAAAATTAACTAGCAGATCATCATCACACTAATGCTATTTAAGTTTGATTTCAATCCATCAACCAACAGAACATCCTTGAGAGGTGGAAATCCTTCAACATTCAGTACTCATTTCCTAGTGATTCTTTCACTGGTGCCTCCTCCATAGGTGACAGTTCCAACAGTGAGAGGGATCATTTGCTTTAAATTGTCCTTATTTCCTGTCGTGTGTCTTGAGCTTCCACTGTCAAAGTACCACTTACCTGCAAGGTTAGAGTATGCAGCAGAAAAGATCACATTGCAAACAATTTTAATCTTAGGAGTTTTTGACTTTTCAGTCCAAGTTCTACTTTTATATTCAGTTCCTAATGTTGGGTAACATCTATAACATATGTTCTATTAACAATGGAAACAATAACTATTTGCTTTCCATTCACTTTTAAATATTTCTTGCAAACCGATTTAATGGGAACATGTTAAAAACAATATTGACAGAGATAAGTAGCTTATCTCCATGTTGGTAGGAACACAACTTAAGTTTTTAGTTTCCTTGACAACACCTACTTTTAAATAGACAGAATTAATAACATTAGAGGTAGGTTTCTCAACAAATCCAAGATCATTTGTTCATTGATTACCCATGTTCAGAACCTCATCAAGTTTAAAAGTACATGAGTTCCATTTGGTAATGATCTGATTATCTTTTTCAAGTTTTGCTTTTACCTCTATTAGTACAACTTCTATTATGTCAAGATCTATCTCATACAGTTTCATCATCCTCTTCAAACATTCAATCTCATACTTCTGAATTTTATTGCTTTTGATGAGTTTATGATTTTACCTTAGTAGATTGTGGAAAGTAGATTTTAAGTCTTCAATGAGTTCCTCATGGGACATTTCTCTTCCAAATAAGTACTCTTCATCTAGATCAACAGAGCAATGAAAACAATCAAAGTTAGATTCATCACTATCAGACAAAGAATCAAGATTAATACAAGAATTATATTCATTCCAATTTCCAAAGAAAATATCATGTTTTGGTGTTGGATCTTGGATGTTGGAGTAACATTGGGACCTGTAGCAGTTCTGAAAATCTTCTTTTATCAAGTTCATGTGAGTGAATAGCGCAACAGTGTGAACCTCCTCTGAGTTATCTTAAGCACTTGATCCAGAGCTAAAATCAAGCTCTTTGCATTCATAACATTGAACATCTTTCAACTCTTCAGCATCTTGAGGAGTATTTTTAGATGCCATATATTTTATGAATTTAAAGGGTAACTTCTTATAACCGGAGGATGTATTTACCAAGTTGTTTTTCTTTAGATTTATATTTATAGTTCAACCTACTGAATTTCTTGGTAATATTCTCATAGTTTGAAGAAATTAGTTCATACTCATATTCACCCTCACAGTTTTCAGAATTTGACCCTAACAAAGCAATATCTTGTTGTTTATTTGATTTAATAGGATATTCTAATTCAAATTCTTTAAGAGTGTTCATCAAAGCCTGAAACTCCATATTGGCATTATCTCTTGACTCTCCCTTGGCAATTCTTTTGAGAGTAAATCTAGGCATGTTCTATATGTTTTGTAAACTATATCTTGATTAGAAATCGTAAATCCTAGATTTTGACATTGATTAGAAATATCAAGAATTTACTCAAAGTATATGTCAACACTTTCATCATCATCCATCTCAAGTTTTTCAAAATCCCAAAGCAGTTTTCTATGTTTAGATTCTTTAACAGCAGCATCTCCTTCATAATGCAGTTCAAGTATTTCTCAAGCAGCTTTAGATGTAGAGCAGTTTTGAATTTACTTGAACATGTGATTACTTACCCAACTGAAAATAGCATTGAGAGTTTTTTCATTAAAGCTGTAGAGAGCTATGTCGTTTGTTGTCCATTGTGCTTTAGGTTTTGGTATAAGATCAACATCTCCATCTCTTGGTAGGTAAGGTATGGAGTATCCTTCTGTCACTGATTCCCATTCCCTTAAATCAATGAACTTCCAATAAGCATAGTTGTTGGGACCTTCCAAAATTGGCAGTCTGATGGTCATGGGATTCACGTTGTCCATCACGTTGTATCAACTCCAAACAATAGTAAAATCGGTGCTTGGCTCTAATACCAATTGAAATTGTGGATCGAGATTAATACGTTGTAAACTCAATGTTAAACCAACACTGTAGAGCCAATGTTTCTTTAGCAACGATCTTAGAATATATTGCAGCGGAAAATAAACAAACACCAAATTTAAGAAGATAATATATTTATATGATCGTTCGAGCCATAGGCGAAATAACCAAAAAGGTTTTAATAAAGATGTTTCTCTCAACTCTCTAGCTAACACTATCGAATTGGTCGAACTTGACAAAGCAGACAAGAATTCTCTCATAAAATCTAAACTTAGACTTAATTCGATAATTCACAAACTTTGCAAAAGCAAGACGACACTCAAAAACTAAAGATCTGATCTCTCAAATTTATTAGCACTTGTCTCGTGTTTGTCTTGGTGTACTTCAACCTTTATATAGGATCTTGAACTTGGTCTTCAAGGTGTGTTGTACACGGTTTTGGTAACTCTTCAAGCTTCCTAGTCGAACTCTTCTTTCCTTCTTTAATCTCGAATTCCTTCTTGAATTACAGTTCCTTTATTCGAGATCTAATTAAGAAAAGAATCCTTCTTCAGTTCAGAGATCATCTTGGATGTTTCCTCATTGCACTCGAACTCTACTTATTTCCTTCTATTCAAAGCGTGTGCGATTGACTTCTTCAAATCTCTAATTATTGAAACTTCTCTGAATAGAAACTTGAACGATCCAACCTATGTTAAGTTTGGTTCCTAGACATAATCAAAGTTAACTACAACTGTAGAACTTGATTAGTTAGTGAATAAAGGCAAAACAATAATATTTAAGATACAAAACTGGAATGTTAGAAAGTTTATGTTCCTGATTCTATCCTAACATTGTGATCACAATATTATTCTAACATTGACAGCTTTGCACTTTCAAAGACAACTTTTTCCTAACCATAACCAAGGAAATTGCATGTTTCAAAATGTCATCAAATCTGGTCGAACATGGCCAAAACAAATTGAAACATAAAACGTAAAAAAGGTAAAACAACACAATTACAGGCTTAAACCAATAGGGAACACCCTCCCTGAATCAAAATATACGAGAAAACATAATATATATATATATATATTCAAAGTTGCAATACATAAATAAACACAAAGAAAAAACGAATTTACTATTCGCGTTTTCTGTGAGGAAAGAAAAACACTCAACCAACTTCTTCATGGAATCAAGCTCCTTTAGCTCTTCCTCTTTTGCAGCAATCTCCATTTATCACTTTGGAATTTGCTAATCAAACATGTCAATCTGTCGTTAAAAAAATATTGTGTCAGCCTGAACCAAGAAACCACTTGTAGAAGCATTGTCGGGGAGTAGTATTGTTACAATACTAGAGGTCGCATCAGTTTATCAAGATGCACTTTCAGATCCACTTCCATTTGCCTTTGCAGGAACCTTCCTAGGCAGATCATTGATCTAAGATCCTCCAAATAACTTTTGGGAAATTTATAGTGAGTGATGAGTGTCTAAAAGTATGCACTTTAAGCCCTCATTATTTGGGGTTCAAGGAAAAATTACTTAAGCAATTTGCATATTTATGTATTTTTTGTGTATTTCAGGTTTCAGAGATATTTGGTCAAAACATAACGTATTAGGACAAAATGAGCTAAAATAAAGTTAAGGCGCACATGGTATAAAGGAGAACCAAATCAAGAGGCAATTGGATAAAACGACAAGTGATTCGGCCAAAGAACGAAGGAAGAAGATCTAAAACACCAAAAGCTATACAATGAGGAGAATCTGAATGAAGCTATTGATTCAAATATATGGTGACAGAGTCACGAATATAATAAGAGGCCTTGCAACATACTTGTTAACAGGTTTAGAATTATTCCCTATTTAACGGAAGATATTTATTTTGGGTTCGAACGCCCTGTCCGTGATTCAGAGGCAATGATGGATGGACATAATGAAATTAATTGCAAGAATATTCCCTTCCTTTATTCACTGAACATTTCCTCCTCTCTTACGTATTTGAATGTTAAATTGTAGTAAGTAAGCTAAGTGGCTTCAGCCTGTTTCTCTTCTAATGATCACCTCCCTTTATATAGACTTTGGTAGGGGCAGGTGTCATTGTGCATGCGTTTTGGTAAGGACAGGTGTTGTTGTTACTTTGATACAGGTGTAAAAACTAGGATAATGTTTATCTTTTATCTACTAGGTGCTGACTGGATTAGCTTTTGTGTCCTCTAATATCTCCGAGGGCTTCTGATGTAGATTGTTCTGATAGGACTATTCTTCCGAGGGCTCTTATTTCTCCTTCTTAACTCGGGTATTTTCTTCAACAATCAGGAGTGATCTCTGAGGGGGTAAATGTGATCCCCGAGGACTTGGTATAACTTCCGAGGACTGTGATTTTGTGTCCGAGGGCTGTATTTGCTTTACGGAAAGTGAGATTTCTTCACGAGAGTTCTCGGATTGTATTCACTGGATGTTCTTGTATTTATTTCTTGATTTTCTCCAAAGTTGGGTCCTCGGATAAGTCCGAGTGTCGTCTTTTCCGAGGAGTGTTCAGCAAGGAAGTTTTCTTGTAAGTTCATAGGACTCGGGGTCCATTTTGGTCCCTCTTGGCGCATTTGGTGGATATCGGAGTCATACGGGTCCATCGGGGTTTGCTCTTTTTCCGATGCCGTGTTGATATCTGCTTTTCATTCACCGTTTGACTTTCCAAGGGACTCTTATGTTTCTCCTCGGGTGCTCTTATAAACCTTTTCGGGTCAGTGACCGAAAGGTAGGGCAATCCTCCGAGGGGCTTTCTTTATAGGTACATCTCATCGGAAGGACTCGTGACAATAGTATTGTCCATATATTGTTTTTCCGAGTAGGAGTAATCTCCTTTATTTTATTTTTTAGGGTTAACACTAGCCCCCCCAAATTTCGATTGTCCTCGTAGTGACAAGCGGAATTTTAAATCATCGTCCTCAGTGAGGTGAGGGGTTATTTTTTGCTTAGTGTCCCTATATTTATATTTTTTTTTCCTTTTTTGATATTTATCCGAGAGGTAAATACGTATATTTAGAATTTTGTAAGTGATTTTACCTGAATACCCTTAGGGTATTGTCATTAAGCAGGCGAAGATCTCGGGAGAGTAGGTTGCGGACTGCCGTTTGACCAGCTTGGGGATTTGAAGTATTTTACCGTTGGCAACGGACAGAATCTGGACGGCGTGGCATGAGTAGGCAACGGTTACGTGGAGTCACGAATAAATGCCACGTCTTTATGGGCATCTGACCGTTGTAAATTTTTGTTATAAATAGGGTACTGTTGCCTCTTCTTCTCTTCATTCCCTCAAGTGTAATTTGCGATAATTTCTCCCATAGCTGCAAATTTCTTCTTTTATTCTCTTGCAATTCTAAGTTCCAGTAGATTTTCCCACTAAAAAAAAACTTTCCTCTTTTTATATCCATGGCTTCTTCTGCCAATGTGAATCCTGTTGCTGCTGCTACCTCCTCGGAGATCACTGCTCCGATTACTACTTCTGTAAATGTAAGGAGTCTTCCGGTGGGAGTTGTTACTCGTAAACGCAAGGGAGAGCTTGCTGCTGCTGCCGAGGGCGGCGCTACCTCCTCAAAAAAGGCTAGGGTTCCCAAGTCAAAGGAACCGCCTCTTCGGACTTTTGCTAAGGTGGAAAAGACGCGGAACATTGCTACTCGTAAGCAGGTAGCGGATCTGTTTACCTCAACTGGAGTCCTTCAGAAAAATATGGTCTTCCGACTTCCGACGAAGGATGAGAGGGCATGCTATCCTCCTCCGGGTATGTTGACAGTATTTTTTGCTCAGGTTAAGTACGGGTGGCGTTCATTTATGTCCCCTTTCTTCTGTGAGCTTTTTAAGACTTGTAATATCAGCCCAAGTCAAATGGTGCCGAACGGATTTGCTGCTATTTGCATTTACGTGTTTTGGTGCCACGTGAATGGTCTAGAGTGTTCAGTGGATCATTTTCTTTCGATCTTTGACGTGGCGGTATCGCCCGGGGGGTATCCTTTCTATAACGTTCGTCACCGGGACAACACGGGGGATTCCACGAAGAGGATCTTGGGCGCCGCTATTACCTCGCATAGCGTCTGGAAGAACAGATACTTCTTCGTGGGCCCTGTTAATGGTGAGTGGGATGTGCCCTTTGATTGGCGAGAGGGTACTACTCCCGTACACGCTCTGGATCAGGAGGCGGTGTTATCTCCTATAGTTTCTCAGCACAAACTGATGGAATCAGAGGACTTTTCAATGTTGTACGAGACTTCCGGTCTTCACTACGTAGTCGTTACCGATGACGCCGTGGAACATCCTTTGTCTTTGTCTCCCGAGGCGAGGAGTTTCTTTCGTAAGTTTCTTCATTCGTTCTTTTACTCTTTTTATTCTCTCTCCGAGTACAGTGGTAAATTGTGCTTATACACGTTATTGGTGGGATGATGCAGGGGATGTCATGGCAAACTACTATCTGCAGTCGAGTCCGAGGGAGCCTACTCCTAGTGGTGTTTCTGAGATACCAGAGGAGGGTGATCACGAGGAAGATGAGGTTAACGCTCCCGAGGGCGGGCATGCGGGTTCAGAGAAGGGCGGATTTCACGAGGACCATTCTCTTCTATGCATGGATACGACGGGGGTTATCAGGAGCGCTGTTCCCTTGCGCCAAGTAGCTCCTTCCTCTTCTTGGGCTTTAGTGCCAGTTTCCAAGTCTAGTACAGGAGATTTGCCCGTTTCCGGATCTGATATAGGGAGCTCTCCGAGGGCGTCTGAAGAAGGAATATTTCCGAGGACAGTTGAAGAAGGAGCTGTCCAGAAGACTACGGGAGTGATAGATGTATCTTCCGATGACCCTTCTCCTGTTTCTACTGAGCGTATATCTTCAGAAGGTCCTCGTGGTGAGTCTTAACAAGTTCTTCAAAAATTTTTGGTAGACTGTTATCTCGCACTAATACTTTCCCTTTTTTGATGCAGTTGCCGTAGATAAAGGCAAGGCTCCAATGGTAGAAGAGTCTTCCTTATATGGTGAGTATCCGTTATTCGCCCTCTTTCCATAATTTTTTCTAGTTTCATTCTTTTTCTCACTGTCAGTTTGTATCTTTTGTAGAGGAGGATTTTCTGGCCCAATTCAACATTCCCGAGCAAGAAGGTTTACGAGGGGACTCCGAAGACACTCAAGGGGAGTTTGATCCTTCTTCCGAGGATAGGGAGGTGAAGGAGGGGATTCTGAAGTCCCTGTTAGGAGAGACTAGCCCCTCCACAACAGTGGGTGGTTCCCGGGCCATATTTACAAATTCAGAAGTGATGACTCCCGTAAAGGATATGACTCCTCCGAGGGGGCATGTTCCGGTGACTTTGTCTCCGAGGGGTCATACATTCCAGGAGCCTATTCCTCCTAGTGGATTCGAGGGGCAATTTTCATCTCGGTCAGTGGGGGAAGCTTATCAAGATATCCTCCGATTTTTCGCCTCCTCTAGTTCAACACCCGCCGAGGGGTACCAATTTTTGTACACCAGTCTTAACTGGCTGGGACTCATGGTAAGCTTCTCTAAATTAATCCTCTGAAATTATATAATATATCTCTGTTAAATTCTTTGTTGTTGATTTTCCGCAGATTGGAAAGACTCGAGAGGCAGTCACTGTCGTTGAAGAGCACGGTCGGAAAGACAAAGAAGAGTTAGAAGTACTCCGAGCGCAATTGGCACCTCTCTTAGTCCGAGATAAAGAGAGTCAAACTAGGGAGGATATTCTTCAAACCAAGATTTCCGACTACGAATTTGCTCTTAATGAATCAGAGAAGGCGAGGGCGGATTTGCAAGGTAACTTAAACGCTGCCGAGTCCGCTTATAAAAAGATGGAGGCGTCCGAGAAGGTTGTAGCGGCTAAGATAACTCTTCTGGAGAAGGAAAGGAAGGAGTCCGATGAGGTCTTCACTACTCGTATTGCGGCTCTCGAGAAGGCAGTGGCGGACGGGAATGAGAGAGAGAGAGTTCTTCAGGAGACTTTGGGCCAAGCTACTGATAGGGCTGAGTTAGCTGAAGAAAAGTTGGTAAACTTTCTATCTCCCGAGGACGTGCAAGCTAAGGTGGATGCAGCCGTTCAATTCGCTCAGCGGGAGATTTCACGACAGCAAGCAGGAGTACCCGAGACGTCTTCTCACGAGCTGTTGACAGGCCACCTTTTATGGGGTTATCTGGAGTGTGCTCGGTTGGCTAAGTCTCTGATAAGGTCAGAGGTTGATTTCTCAAAATCTTTTGACCTTCGTAAGCTGAAGAGGCCGACTCCCGATGATTGCAAGTACTTTGTGGGGAGGTTTGGGGGTTTGCTATCTTCCAAGGATTCTCCAACACCGTCTCCGATGCGCTCTGCCACAAGTCCGAGTCCGAGAGCTAGTGGTTCCGGGGGAGTATTTTCTCCAATTTCTCGTCTTGCTCCATTGGGTACTTCCCTCGAGGAGACAACTTCTTCCCTCCCTCCTTCCACGGGGGCTTAATTTTATCTTTGTAATTTTTTACTTTTAAAATAAACGTTCTTTGTATTTATTATCCCTTCCGAGGGCTCTACGGCTTAAATAAATATTTTTGTTCAATTTCCCTTTTTCTACTTTTTGGTTTGTATAGTTAAATTTCAATTAGCATGGATAATGATAATTTTCAAAAAGTTGCTGACTAAGTAGACTTCCTAAGTAGGAGGTGTTGCTTTGCATGGTTAAATAGGGTACGTGTCATTCTTAATCAAAAAGTTTTTTAACACGTGTCCCTTAGTTAACATAATAAAAGTCTAAACTTCTTCTTTTAACCTTGAAGGAAAGGGTATATATGCACTTAGGCTCTTTACCAATTATGCACTTATCTTTACTTCTGTAATCATAATTAATCATTGATTTTCTTCCATAATTGCAAGTACGAAAATAATACTTACTTGATACGATGATGCCTCCTCATTATAGAAGATGCGGTTCAGCTTCGTCTTGTAGTTCTTCTCGGGATACCGCTCGGAGTCCTTCGGGATCATCAAGGGTTCCTCCGAGGGACAATCCATCCGAGAATCAAACGACACTTGGTGCTAGTTCCTCTCTTGGAGTGGCTCGTAGGACTCCATCTACAAATTCACGTAGAGTCAATCATATCAGGGAGATATTCATGAGTAGGGAGCCATATCCTTTGGCGGATGAGTCTTCGGAGTTCGATTTGATTCCTCTTAATCCATCAAGATTGATAGGCAGAGGACGTGTAGGATCCACTATGAGTGCAGAATGTGAGAACTCGGTAAGATCTCTTTTCACTGGTTATAACTTAGAGTTCGAAGATTATGATATAATAGTGCCTTCCTCGGGTCAAAGGGCTTACGCACCCCCCTCGGGTTACATGACCGTTTACGCCGAACAGATGCGTTGCGGGTTGCGGATGTTTTTTCACCCCTTTTTCCAAATACTTTTTCGGTATTGGCAGGTGTGTCCGAGTCAGTTAACACCAAGTTCTTATAGCCATCTGGTAGGGTACATCCTTCGTAGTGAGCTTTTAAACCTTCCCATGTCCCCCTATCGGGTGGGGACAATATTTACCCTTCAACCTTGCTCAGAGGGGACTCCCTTTTTTAGCTTGACCTATCGGGGCAAGGAAGATATCTTCACTCGTGTATCCAGTTCCCACTCTAGTAGAGGGGATTGGAGGCGGAGATTTTTCTTTGTCCGTCCGAGAGGCCAGTCAGCCAGATCATGGGGTGTACCCATCCGATGGGGTCTGGGGTATATCGCACCCAACACCGAAACACGAGGGCAAGTGAGGGAGATATTGCTTCACTCGGGACTTTTCTCTGGTTCTCATGACATATCTGGGCTATTGGATTTCCCCGAGGCTCTGGTTTTGGCAGGTTTATAGGAGGGGGTGGAAGGATGCACTCCTGCTTCTCGTCCTCTTCACAGTAACTTTCATTTTCGTAAGTTCTACTAATCATTTTCTAGCATGCAACCTTTATTGGTGTCCTCGGACCGTTTTCCTACTGACATCTTTTGCAGGAGCGGAGATGGGAGCCTTTTCTCTCGGGTCTTCTACTGACGTTTTCTTGGGGAGAGCATTGCATGGTATTCCCGGGGGGACGAAGGTTGGTGATTCCCCTCCACTCATGAGTGAGGCAATGGTTGAAATTTCCTCAGAGGAGGAGGAACCTGTGGCAGCCCCCCAAGTCAGTTATATAATTCCTTCTGGATCGTCGGATCTGATAGCAACTCTTTCTCAAACGGATTTTCACATGAGTCCCGTAGTATCACAGCCCATTCCTCATAATTCTACCGTGGTAAATGTATTAGAGGAGTATCTTCGCTCTTCTAGTACAGAGGATATGCAGCCCCGGGAAGATATCCCTAGTCGTATTCCTGCACCACCGCCCGAGGAACACCCTTCCCCCGGGAGAACTCTTCCCCCCGGGGTTAATCATGATGTTTCTCCTCTCGGATCAGCAGTGGGGTTTTGCCGAAACTTTCTTAGTGGTTTATTGAACGTAACAGATTGTGAGCTGATAAAAACCCTTTCGGTACCCGTTCTCCAGGATTTAGCCTGCAAAGACCTGTGTGAGGTATTTATTCATTTTATTTAGTACTAACCTGTCTTCTGGTCTGATGCCCCTTGCTTTGTTTTTTGACCAGATTTATATGGTGTTGGATGCTCTCGGATCTTACGGAAGTTCCTCTTCAGATCCAGGCTTAGTATATCGTCGTCGGGATGAGTTAGAGCGAGGTCTCTTGGAGGCTCAAGTGGAGATAGCCCATTTGAAGGAAGTTCATGAGTCCGCTCAGGAGACTCACATCCAGGCGTTACAATTCGAGAAGGATAAGGCGTGGGAATTGGAACGCCAATTAGTGCTTGAAAAAGCACGCGTCTTGAACTTAGGGCGGAGAATTGAGGAGTTACATGGCCAAATGCGGTCCTCGGAGGAGCAGTTAACACAGGCTACGCTGGAAAGAGACGCCTTGAGTCAGCAGCTGCTAGGGATAACTCGTTCTCATGCGATAGAGGTGGTCATGGCCCGAGTCCAAGCTGTGTTGGAGGTGGTGGGCCCATCCAATCTTCGTGAGTCTCTCCGGGGTGAGATGCGTGACTTGGTGCACATAGGCTATAAGTTGTGCCAAGATGCCGTACAAGCTTTACCAGAGTTCCCCTCGGGCTTGCTCCTTCCTGAGCTTAACCTTCGTCAAGTCTCCGAGGAGTTTCCTCCTTCACCTACTAGAGATTTTGCGATCGGAACTGTGTTCTTTGATGACCCAGTCTCCCTTTACGAGGAACAACGTCGAAGACTTATCCGAGAGGGAAAACGTCCTATGGGAGGGACTTAGCTTGTAAATGAGTTTAGTTCATAATACGGAGGGTTTTTAGTGTTATCGGGTTGTCCTGATGTCTCATATATAGAGATATCATTTTGTCGGACAACTCTACTTTCTTTTGTACTATATCCCCTCGTATATGAACACTCTTTTTATTCATGTATAACTATTACATTAAGCATAATACTTTCTAAGGTTGCTTGCGTTCCACGTGTTGCGAAGTATTGCTTCCTCGGAGTTGGCAAGCCGATAAGTCGCAGGTCCTACAATTTCTACTATCTTGTAGGGTCCTTCCCATCGTGGATCTAGTTTACCCACATTCTTAGAGGCCCCTACTCGTTTCATCACTAAATCTCCAACTTGAAAGGTTCGGGGTTTTACCTTGGCATTGTAATATCGTGACATCCGAGCCTTGTACTCTTCCATTCGGAGGGCTACTCGGGTCCTTTTTTCCTCGAGGAGGTCAAGGGCAAGGGCTAGATTTGAGCCATTGGCCACTTCTTCATATTCTTTGACTCGCCAGCTTTCTATGGAGACCTCCGAGGGCAAAACAGCTTCACACCCGTAGGATAGACTAAAAGGGGTTTCGCCCGTAGCGACACTCTGCGTGGTCCGATAGGCCCACAATATCCCAGGTATCTCCTCAACCCACTTAGCTTTATGCCAATCAAGTCGGGCCTTCATGTTCTTCAAGAGGGTTCTGTTGGTTCTTTCTACTTGGCCATTTGCTTGAGGGTATCCCACGGAGGCAAAGCGATGTTTTATCTCCCAATGATCACACCATTTTTGCAATCCTTGATCAGTAAACTGCAAACCGTTGTCACTTACCAGGCTCCGAGGGACACCAAAGCGACAAATAATATTTCTCCAGAGAAAATTAATAACGGCCCCCGCGGTTACCCTAGCCAGGGGTTCCGCTTCCACCCATTTGGTGAAGTAGTCAACGGCTACTAGCAGAAATTTCTTTTGACCGACATCAGGGATGAGGGGTCCAAGTATATCAATACCCCACTTAGAGAATGGGCAGGGGTTCAGAGAGGGTTCCCAAGGGGCTGCGGGTAGATGGGTCCGAGGGGCGTAAGCTTGGCATGGTTTACATCTTTCGGCATGGCTTTTGCTGTCTTTGGCCATCGTGGGCCAATAGTAGCCTTGTCGAATCAAGCGTCCAACCATGCTTTCGCCACTAGTATGGCTCCCACATACCCCCTCGTGAGTTTCTGCTAAGGCTAGTTGGGCCTCCTCTTCATTGAGGCATCGAGCATGGGGGCATAAGTATGTCCTTCGGAAGAGTATCCCGTCTTTGAGGAAGTATCGGAGGGTTTTTCTGAACATCATTCGCTGAATATTCTTGTCCGAGGAGTATCCCTCGGGATTCTGCAAATAGGCTTTGATAGGGGTCACCCAGCTAGATGAAGGATCTGAAATTGTGTTCACTTCTCGGCCTTCGCTCTTTTCAGATTCATTGACATGCAGTAGAGTAATCTTCCGAGTATGTATTGCAGCTGTTTGTGTAGCCATCTTGGACAAAGCGTCCGCCTCTTGATTTTCTTTTCGAGGAATTTGAACTATATCATACTCTTCAAACCATTCGGACCTTTGACGGACAACTTGTAGGTACTCTTGCATTCTTTCTTCTTTGGCCTCATATGACCCTTTAACTTGCTGGACAATCAATTGGGAGTCACTATGGAGGAGTACTCTCTTTATTCCTCCTTCCTTTGCTAATCTCATACCAATAAGGAGAGCTTCATACTCGGCTTCATTGTTAGAGAGGGGGTAATCTATTCTAACTGCAAAATGGAGTCTTTCCTCCTCTCCTTCTTGATTTACCAAAACTATTCCAGCCCCCCCATGGGTACTTACCGAGGATCCGTCTACATATATCTACCATCGTGGCTCCTTTTTCTCGGATCCCACGCCCGTGAGTTCTGTTACAAAGTCCGCCAGAACTTGCGCTTTGATTGATGGTCTCGGAGCATAGGAAATATCGTACTCAGTAAGCTCTACGGCCCATTTTATCAGTCTTCCTGATGATTCAGGCTTGTTAAGAATTGCTCTCAGGGGGTACTTAGTTAGCACGGTTATTGGATGAGATAGAAAGTAGGGACGTAGCTTACGAGCCGTGGTAACCAATGCTAGAACTAGTTTCTCAGTTAGGGTATATCGGGTTTCGGCTCCGAGGAGAGTTTTGCTAACGTAATATACCGGGTGATGTTCTCCATCTTGGTCTTTGACTAAGACAGCGCTAATAGCCTCTTCTCCAACCGATAAATACAGGAACAACTCTTCTTGGGGAATAGGTTTTACCAGCAAAGGTGGTTTCAACATATATCTTTTCAATTCTTCAAGAGCTTCCTCGCATTGAGGGGTCCACTGAAATTCCTTGACATTTCGAAGTATCTTGAAGAAGGGAAGCCCTTTTTCTGCGGACTTGGAGACAAACCGACTTAACGAGGCCATTCTTCCAGTTAACTTTTGGACATCTTTTACCGTCCTCGGAGTAGGTAACCCCATGATAGCTTCTGCCTTTTTGGGGTTTACTTCAATTCCCTTCTCCGTAACCATAAATCCCAGAAATTTTCCTCCTCGGATACCAAAAGAACACTTCCGAGGGTTAACTTTCATGCCAAAGTTGTTCATAATGACCAACGCTTTCCGTAGGTCCTCGGGATGTTCTTCGGCAATGTTACTTTTAACTACAGTATCATCTACATAAACCTCTACTGATTTCCCAATAAGTCATGTGAACATAAGACTTACTAACCTTTGGTATGTAGCTCCCGCATTCTTCAGCCCAAATGGCATGACTAGGTAACAAAAGGTGCCTGCATCCGTGATGAAGCTGGTCTTATCTTGATCAATAGTCACCATCGGAATTTGGTTGTACCCTTGGTCTCCATCTAAAGTTGATAGTAGCGCACATCCTGCGGTAGAATCAACTAGCTGATCTATGCTTGGTAAGGGATAACAATCCTTGGGGCATGCTTCATTGAGGTTAGTAAAGTCAACACACATTCGCCATCTTCCTCCGTGCTTGGGAACTAGCACAACATTGGCTAACCACTCGGGGTAGATAACTTCTCGTATTTGCTTCAATTTGAGAAGGCGTTGTATTTCCGAGCGGATGATCTTGTTGCGCTCGGGGCCCATTTTCCTCTTCTTCTGTTGGACAGGTTTAGCTCCAGGCTTTACATTAAGGAAATGTTGACATACCTTGTTGCTGATTCGTCCGGGCGGCCCCCCTTCCCACGCAAAGAGGTGATGGAATTGTTTGAGAAGAGAAATCAATTGACCTTCTATGATTGGAGCCATATGGGTGCCCATTTTGATTACTTTCTCGGGGCTTCCTTCTACTAATTCCACCATTTTTAATTCTTCCACAGGTTGGACTCGTGTTTCCTCGGTTCTACACCTTTTGTTATTTCCGAGTGAGGGTCCGTCCTCTTCTGAGGGAATGGCATTCATGCAGCATTCTCTGGCTTTTGACTGACTTCCTCGGACTTCTCCGATTCCCAAAGAAGTGGGGAATTCCACTTTAAGATGCAGAGTAGAAGGGATAGCTTCAAAGGCCCGAATAGAGGGTCTTCCACAGATGACATTATACGTTCGTGAGGAGGCTTCCACTACCCAAAACTTAATAGATTCAGTTCTCCGAAGGGCTCCTTTCCCCCATGACATCGGAAGGGTAACAGTTCCGAGGGTTTGACAAGCTTCCCCTGAGAATCCTACTAACGGGACCTCAGCAGTTTCCAACGTTTCTTGTTTCAACCTCATAGCAAGATAAGTAGGTAAGAAGAGCACATCCACGGAGCTGCCCGTATCTATAAGGATCCGTTGGATTTCATACCCGTAGATGACAGCAGAAATAACCAATGGATCTTCGTGAGGGTATATTATGTCCATAAGATCCTCGGGCCCGAACGTGATGCTAGGCAGATTTAATCCTTGAATGGAGCAGACAGACAATCCTTGTTCTGCTCGTCGGGCTTCTTTCAAATATTTCTTCTTTTTACCCTGAGGTGTCATGGAAATTTCACCCCCTTCAATCATATTGATCGTTCTCCCTGTTGGGGGGTTGTCTTTGTAAGAGTTAGGTGGAGGAGGCAAACTCTGATACCCTGTCGTTTTCTCTCGTGAATTTTGCCGACGATCTTTAATTCTCTCTTGGGATCGGAGACGTCTAGTGGTCCTCTCTCGTGATTTCCAACTAGGCGTCCTTTCTTCCCTTTCTTGCTCTTCCTCTTCCCTTCGTGATCTCTTCCAAACATTTGCCTTGGGATCTTCGAGGTTATTTTCCTTGAGGTAGTTCTTCAAATACCCTATCTCCAGTAGGCGAAGCACTTCTAAACGAAGAGTAGTACATTCTTCCGTAGTGTGCCCATAAGTTTTATGATATTTACAATATTTCCCAGTGTCCTTGTCTCGGTTAGGAAATTTAGTCGGTCTGGGCCAGTGCAACTCGTTGCTACCCCTCATTATGTTGAGCACTTCCGGTGGAGTAACAGTCATCGGGGGTAAGTGCACGGGTCGGAGGAATTTCTTAACCACTCCCCCTTCATCTTTGCGCTGAGGAGGTTTTCCTTCCTTATTCTTTTCTTTGACCTTTGCTTCTTTCTCGGCACGCTCTAAGTGTTCACTATCCTCCTGCTCCATCTGCTTCTTTGTTCCCTCGGCCTTTTCCATTAAAATGTGTACTTCCGCCTTTTGCATTAGCTCATTCATATCCGTGATACGATTTCCCATAAGGTATCTAAAGAAATCCCCCGCTCGGAGTCCCTGAGTTAATATGTCCGCCATAATGGTCGGGCTAACATTTGGAACATCGAGTGCTTCATCCGTGAAGCGCTTTATATACTCTCGCAAGGATTCATCCTTCTTCTGTTTAATAGTAAAAAGATGTGTAGCAGATTTAGGGTACCTTCGGTTGCAGGCGAATTGTCGTAAAAACAAATGAGCTAATCGGTCAAAGCTCGTGATGGAACAAGGTGGAAGATGAGTAAACCAGGCTTGGGCCCGCCCTCCAAGGGTAACAGGGAATACACGACATAACACATGATCAGGGGCGGAAGAGAGGTCCATTCCTGCCAGGTATTGATGGACGTGATCTTGTGGGTCCCTTCCATCAGCTTCTCCGGTATATAGCGGGATATTAACAGGTCGCATCCCCGAGGGGATAGAAGCTGAAGCAATTTCAGGAATGAAAGGAGAGGTTTTGAATGTAAGATCTTCCTCGGGAGCCATAGTCTTCTTGAGATCACCTAATTCTTTTCGTAAATCATCCATCATTCCCCACAAGGAATGTTCCACCTCTCCTCGACACTCCGAGGGGCGAGAAATTTCTTCCCGACCCCTCACGGGAGTTCTTTCATGACATACATACCTTCGAGGCCTTTGTCGGGGTGCTGGTTGCCAAGGATTCCAATTTGGGTTCCACGCCATCGGAGGTGCATTTCCTTCCAAGGGGAAACCACTGTTCCGGGAGAGCACGGGGGACGGGCGTCCGAGAGGTTCATCCCTCCGGGGTGTTCGTGCAGCATTTATAAGTCTTTCGTAAACAGATCGGGGAATATTAATAAAATCTCTAGTACCTGGTTCGTAATTGGACAAAGTTTCTTCTGAGTCGCTGTTCGAGAAAGGAAGGTTGTAACTTTCGAAAAGATCGTCCATCCTAGCTGACATCTGCTTGAATTCTCTCGAGGACAGATATTATGGCATTCCCACAGACGGCGCCACTTTGTTAACAGGTTTAGAATTATTCCCTATTTAACGGAAGATATTTATTTTGGGTTCGAACGCCCTGTCCGTGATTCAGAGGCAATGATGGATGGACATAATGAAATTAATTGCAAGAATATTAACTTCCTTTATTCACTGAACATTTCCTCCTCTCTTACGTATTTGAATGTTAAATTGTAGTAAGTAAGCTAAGTGGCTTCAACCTGTTTCTCTTCTAATGATCACCTCCCTTTATATAGACTTTGGTAGGGGCAGGTGTCATTGTGCATGCGTTTTGGTAAGGACAGGTGTTGTTGTTACTTTGATACAGGTGTAAAAACTAGGATAATGTTTATCTTTTATCTACTAGGTGCTGACTGGATTAGCTTTTGTGTCCTCTAATATCTCTGAGGGCTTCTGATGTAGATTGTTCTGATAGGACTATTCTTCCGAGGGCTCTTATTTCTCCTTCTTAACTCGGGTATTTTCTTCAACAATCAGGAGTGATCTCTGAGGGGGTAAATGTGATCCCCGAGGACTTGGTATAACTTCTGAGGACTGTGATTTTGTGTCCGAGGGCTGTATTTGCTTTACGGAAAGTGAGATTTCTTCACGAGAGTTCTCGGATTGTATTCACTGGATGTTCTTGTATTTATTTCTTGATTTTCTCCAAAGTTGGGTCCTCGGATAAGTCCGAGTGTCGTCTTTTCCGAGGAGTGTTCAGCAAGGAAGTTTTCTTGTAAGTTCATAGGACTCGGGGTCCATTTTGGTCCCTCTTGGCGCATTTGGTGGATATCGGAGTCATACGGGTCCATCGGGGTTTGCTCTCTTTCCGATGCCGTGTTGATATCTGCTTTTCATTCACCGTTTGACTTTCCAAGGGACTCTTATGTTTCTCCTCGGGTGCTCTTATAAACCTTTTCGGGTCAGTGACCGAAAGGTAGGGCAATCCTCCGAGGGGCTTTCTTTATAGGTACATCTCATCGGAAGGACTCGTGACAATAGTATTGTCCATATATTGTTTTTCCGAGTAGGAGTAATCTCCTTTATTTTATTTTTTAGGATTAACAATACTATTGAAATACAAGGAAGCCAGTGTTCTAACACAACAAACGTACCTCAATTTCAACATCCAGAGAATAAGTTATAGCCAAACTCGTGAAGCCGCGCATAACAGGACAATGCAGCATGGCCGCGACATGTGGAAGGCTACGCCATAGCGTGCTCCGAGCAGAATGTACCATGGCCAGCGCACAATTTATGCGCCCCGTCAGCCTAGGGATGCGTCAATGGGCCCAAATTTGCATCACTAACCCTGTTTGAGGCCTGCCAACCACTTTTGTCTTATAAGGACATTAGGTCTACGAATTTCATACACACCCAAGCAATCACAAGCTATTCTTCACCTCTCAAGCAATCAAAAGCACCCAAAAATGTCTAAAGCACCACACACGTTCAAGGTGGAGATCGTTAGTAAGGGTTCAAGTCAAAGATCAAGTAAAACGTAGCAAGGCGACAACGATTGGGAGTTTATCTTTCCTTTACTATTTTCTTACAATGTTCTTTTCTATTTGTGATATTGAACTTGTAATCATGAGTAACTAATTTTGTATGTTTAGAGTTATGGCGTAGTTTATGTGATTTCTTATATTTTCATTAAGAATTTTTTTTATTTGTTTATTCATCTATCTTGATCACAATGCTTTTGTGTATTTGATCAATATATGAATGATTAGAAGTTATGTAAGATAACTGGTGTTGCCACATAATACGTTTTGGCGGATAGTTGAAACTGAGAGTATATGGGAGGCCATTAGCGTAGCCACATATTTTTCTTGTGGCATCGAAAAAAGCCATGAACACGTAGATCAAAATCATTAATATAAAGCATGTGAATGAACACAGGGGAATCCAATGAAACTTGACACTCGAAACATCCATTCATCATCTGATTTAATCATAGTAGTACTCAGCCAATCATCCAATTCAATTCAGTCTATTAGTTTAGTTTAGTTAATTGAACTTTCAACCTACAACATCCAAATCTTGTTCAGTAACCAATTGAGAATAGAATAGAAGGAGCGAGATTGATTCATACAGTCCTCGTGGGATACGATACTTGGGACGTAATCTTACTTCTCATTTATATTACTTGACTCGTATAAGTGCGAAAATGTGTATTACCAAATAATAACACTTGAAAAAATGCATAATTGAGCCAATGTTATCAACCATGGTATACTTCTTCTGTTTCTTAAATCCTTGATCACTTAAGCACTTTATAGATCAAAGAATGAAAATGCAAAACCCCATTATTCCTTTCTTCTTAGCAACAAAGCACATAATGTTGAGAATCCTCTTTCTAACATTAACATGCATACCCTTCCTCAACTTGTAAATCAAAATTGAAACCTCAACAGTTACATAAGTTACATTGGAAGTGGGCAACCGATTACTGGATGCAATCCTGTTCAACACGGAAGGAAGTAAGAATAGTGGCATGGAACTTCAGTTTTCATTTCTTACACATTCCACCAGTGATTTCTTTCATTACATCATCGATGTCCAGCTTATCCTCGGGCTCCTCAACATTTGGCAAACCCATGCATTGTTTATATCAACAAGTTTAAAATCAAGATCTCAGATATGACCTACCATACTTAAGTGATATGGGATCTTTGAAAAACTCAAACAACTTGCAGTAGAATACTTTCACTACCTTAGGGATATATGGCCTAATTAGCTACATGGAGTCTAGCATTTTCTACTATTATAGTTTCTATCTCTTGACGTCCTCAACATATAGTTTTCTCTACTCAAAATTTCTTTGCTCACATGTATCCCAATTATTAATGATTTCATTAGTAATAAAGTGCAAAGTGAAAGAATAGGAACCAAAACTAGCCTCAATCGCATAATTTATCCCAGGTGTTTCCTCGAATGTTTAGTTAACTCCATCCTCAGAACATGTTGTCTTAACACATTCTTCTAACATTGAATCTAAAGACTCTTAGAATCTCCATCCTCTTCCTCCTGAATTCTAAGCGCTTCAATATCAGTACGATCTTAAGTCTCCTCATCAACATGAAGCAGCCCAGATTTCTCATCGGCCTCTTTTTCCTCCTCCTCCTCATCCTCTTTCTTCGCTTCCTCCTTGTTTTATTTTTCACCTATCTCATCACCAGATTCCTCATCTTGTAATTCTTCACTAGACTCACATACTCCCTCATCCCCTTTCTCTTCATCACCAGTTTCCTCACTCTGATTCAGAACCATGCACGTATTCCTTCTCACCCAACTATATCTCCCCATCAACCAATGTATTTTTTCCATCAACCATTGTGGCGAAAACCATTTTTTGAGCGCCAACATCTTCATTACCCTATTCATCAGGGTCAACCTTTTTTTTCTCGAACCACATAGTTAGGAACAAGTGATGCTTCAACATAGCTTGAAGATCCCTTCTTTGCCTTCACATTGGGACGTGATCTAGGGCCGCTTTACGTTTGGGCACATTAACAATAGAAGGAGCGGCATGGGACCTTGTAATCTATCTACGAGAGAGAATTATAGAAGTAGAGTTGGGGTCAGATCCATGGTTATCTATATCAAGTGCCGTTTGTGCAAGATTAGCGATGGATGCCATGGATTTTCACACCAAAAACTAGGGTTAAAGATGAGAGGAATCAGGCGGAGAAAGCAAATTTTGAAAGTTGGGGAAGTTATAAGCGACTTCCAATTATAAAGCACAAACTAAGTCTATTGTTAAAACAACTAGTGACACCTAAACTACATATTCTTGAAAGAAGTTTCCTAAACAACACCATAATTAATTAATTTCAAATGCAAATTGTTGGAAATATGATATAGACATGACACGTGTGCATGTACCACAATGCAAATACTAAAATCCACCAACAACACCACCAAAATTGCAACTACTATCATTTAGCATAAAAATGGTAAAACTTCAGCAGCCTAGTCACTCTTTTCTAACACCAATACATATCTTTACCAAGTGCGTTTAGTTAACATTAGCGGAATAATAAATTGGATTTCAGACTTAATTCTCTTTTAAAACGATTGGTAACCACGTTATATGTGCTAACGCTCTAGGCAATTAGAAACTTAAGGATTTATATGTGCGTACAACTCTGGCTATAGGTCACGGATCTATTAAACACTTATGAACTCAATAAGGCTCAATAGGTTAAATAAGTATAGGTATTTTTTCTATGAACTACTAAGTGAGTCTGTGGTAAAATCGATCTCTAAACACCTTTGTCATTCATCTACTTTACAACCAAAATCACAAACTATCAGTCTTTTTCAATTATGTGTTATTTGAGTAGCTTTGCACTTATTCACATAACTAGCTTTAGTTTAGAAGTAGTTTAATTTGACATCCATTGTTTCTCTCCTTACTTTTATGTGATTCTAGAAAGTTATCATCCACACTCTTAGGACGTAATTTACTTTCCATCTTACTATTACTTGCATACATCATAAAAACTACTCATGCACGCCACATATCATTTACCACAAAAATGTGTCAATAGTCTTAACACTCTCATTTAACACCTTCACAAATTTCCCTAACGACACCACTAAAACCACACGTGCTAACATTACCACAAGAACTATGTGAAGCTAATTGCCTCCACATTATCATTTGTTGTTATTATAAAATCATGACATTAACAAAGTCGAGGTTGTCATAATTTAAAACAAAAATGTAGCAGAAATAGATTCCCTATACTAGATACAATTCATTAATTCCCTATGCAAATTATTAAGATATAAACAAGGACATCGTATATGACACTCGTTGTGTAAGTCTTCGTTCATTAAAGGTAACGTGTAAACCTTAACACCACAAAAACTTCACACTTAAATGTCTAAAATTAACAATGAAAATTTTAATAAAAAATTACTATATTAATATAATTTATAAGTATTATTTGTTCGCTGATACTAATCCACCACCGGTCTTCATGTACACACCTGAAAACCGAAATAGTAAAATGCGCCAATAACAATCCTCAAACTCCACCTCTATGAATTAGAACAAAATGATAAGTCCACAGTCTCAATTCAATATATGACGTATCTCCTTCATTAAATCATGAATTTTAAAGAATTCATGCTATAAAAAATGGACAACCAAAGGTGTAATAAGAAACTATATTACAAAATTTTAATATTTTGCATGATTGAAAAAAAAAATCTAATTTGGATCACAATTCAATAATTCCAAATGCAAATTGCTTAGATTATAAAAAGGGACATAAATACTTGATACTTATAAGACTCTATTCGCTAATGTTAATCTGCCAACCTTAAGGCCTGTGTGGAGGCACCATAAACCAAATAGTGAAATTTGTCAACACCACCACCACCAAAATTCTACCTACTTTAATTGAGCACAACAATGTGAAACATAAATAGTCTCGTCACTCTCCTCTACCACCTTCAACAAATCACAACTTTTAAGGAATTTAAATTGCGTAAAATTTATAATTATTATATTCATAAAATTATCAAATTATACATAGTTGAAAAATAGAATTATAAGCTATATCGTGGTCCATTAGGTCTTAATGAAAATTTGTTGAGGTTATTAAATGGTGTAATATGGCCCTACTATTTGATAATCGTGTGTATGTTGCACTTTTATTAAATGTATTTTGTTCTTTTATAGTATTTTAGATTTTCGTAAATTCCCTGCAAATATGTACTTATGTATAGTTTATCCCATTAATGAATCATTCATTCATCTACAATATTCGAAACTCTTACTTGGTATTAAAAGACCAACACGATCGCCACCTCCGTTGAGACACTATTCGATGCCACCTCTGCTTGGTGCAATCGACCATTGCACGACCTAACAATCCCTTTGTTCTGCTCTCCTCTAATGGTGGAACCCCAATTTCCATCAACGCGCATAAAAAAATTCGCTGACAACTGACCAAAAATAATTTCCCTCGTGGTGTTCCGAAGTTCGCCATCTCTTTTATGGGTATGGTTTGTTTGAATTTTTAGATGGCACTACACCGTGTCTATCATCAGGTTCTGATTTGGAATCAATCGTCGCCCATGTCATTTGGACTCGTCAAAACTCATTATTCCTTTTGTTTGGTTCAATTTTGGCTGACATTGTCCCTCTTATTGCCACTATCAATATTTCGGTTAATGTGTGGCTTACATTGTAGTTCATATATGAAAAATTGATGGCGCTCGCGCGCCATGCAACTCAAGAATGAACTCAACACCATGAAGTTGGGTTATACACATATTTTGGAGTTTCTTCAATTCGTAAGAGCCAAGGTAGGTGAATTGGCTATTATTTACGGTCTGTAAAGGGCTAAGGATATTACCGTATACATCCTTAACGCTCTCGACCTCGCCTATTGTTATATTGCTGGTCCAATTTGTGCTCGTGAACATCTGATCCGATTCACTAAACTGCATGATCTCCTAGTCTGTCAAAAATCCTATCTCTGTCGTCTCGAATATGAAAATTCGATCTTGGTTGCCTTGGCTAACGCTGTGTCCTTCCAATCCTGAAATTCATCATGTGGCTTTAATTCGGGTTTTGTTAGCTGTAACCGTGGCAATCAACATGGAAATCATGGCTACTCATCTAGTGTCCACGCTCCTTCCAACACAACTATTATTTGGGCTCCCAACCCCCTCATTCACTGAGTCGTAACACCATAACAACAAAAATTGACAACAACCCTCCATTATTTGCCATCTTTGCGAGATCCCTAGTCACGATGCATGTATGTGTCGTTGTTATTCTCCACCGAGTACTCATGTTGCAATATCTCTTCATGCTTGTGATGCCTCTCATATTGATTACTTAGTTGATTCTGATGCTTCCAATAAACTCACATTTGATCTCCAGAGTCTTACTATTCATTCTCAACATGGAGGACCTAATGAGGTTATCACTGCTGATGGTACCAGTTTCCATATATCTCACACTAAATCCTATAATATTATTTGTAGTGAACGTACTTTTACTCTTGACAACGTTTTATATGTTTTAAACTTTCGTAGTAATTTGCTTTCGGGTTTTTAGTTTACTAAGCTAGTAATGTATTTATTGAATTTTTATCCGTCTCACTTTGTTGTTAAGGATCACGGTGCGAGGGCTAGATTAGTTTGTGGAGAGTGTATTGATGGGGCTTACCGTGTTCAACGTGTATCAAACGCATGGTTTACAATGTGTTTATGGAGATATTTGGGGGTCATTTCCCTGTTTCTTATATTAATGGTTGTTGTTATAGCTTGTTGCTCATTGATCACTATACGAAGTATTGTTGGTTTTATCCTTTATTTGCCAAATCTGAGGTACACAAGGTTTTATTCAATATCGTACTTTTTGTTGAGAAGCAGTTTGTACGACTTATTTATAATTTCTAATCTGTTAATGGTGGTGAGTTCTTAGCCTTGTTGTCCTATTTTCCAACCAATAGCATTAGTTGGTTGACCATTGCACTGCATACTTCGCAACAAACTGGGACTTGCAAACGTCATCATCGTGTGGTTGTTACTAAGGGTCGCATGCTTCTAACGTGAAAAAGTACCACCTAATTATTGGGATTTTGCATTCTCTAAAGTTATGTATCTCTACAATCGACTTCCTACGTTAGTTTTGCATCACAGGTCTCCCTTTGAGGTACTTTTTGGTCGTGCTTCTAACTATTTGCGCCATACACCTTTTGGTGTCTCTGCTACCTACATTTACATCCCTATATTATGGAAAAATTAAATCCTCCGTCGAGTGCATGTATCTTTGTACTTGACTTCTCCGTCTTCCTATAAGTGCCTTAATATCGCTTCTGGTTGGTTATATATTTCTTGGAAGATTACATAAGTCCTTGTTCTCCAATGCCCAACCTCAAGGCCCTCGTGGACTCTGCACAAACCAAATTAGTGAAGTGTTAATACTCTCAATTCTCATGTTTAACACATTCATCAAACTACAACTTCTAAGACATTCAATATTTCAAAAAAATAAAAATAAAATTTAATATTGGTGATGCAATATCGTCCAGGTCCGTAAGGTCGGGAGTTTTGGGGATATTATCATTGAGTTTTGTTCGGAATGCGTATCTCGAGTTTGAGGAAAGAGGAGGCAATATTATTTATTCAGGACCTTGAGTGAATTACAAGGGGTCATACAATGAGGTAGCTACTACTTGTAGAGATTGCTATTTTGCTAAGTACAATTGTGTGGAGAATATTGCAAAAATGCACTTGTCTTGCTGTATAATGTAGTTGTGTTCTAGTTCTTTTTGATGCTGAAATAAGGGGCTATTTATAGTGCTAGCCTTTGGGTCTTGGGCCAATGGGGGCCGGTCTTTCCGTCTTAACTCCGAGTGGTGCTGGTGGCCAATGTTGTGAGGGCTTTCTGCGTCAATGAGGGTCGTCTGCCAGGAGACGGCCAATGGCATGAGTTTGATTGAACTTCGTCTGAGCGAGTAGTGATATCGTCAGCTCCAATCGTCTTCAAGGGTTGCTCTGAACCAATGAGAGAGAGTTGTTCTGCCCTAATCATTGGTCTGAACCGGTAAGATTTATCACTTTCTGCTCCAATAGCTAACTTGGGCCAATGAGGCGTGGTCTTCCATCATAATGGGAGTGATTGGGAGCTGTGTTGAACAAGGGTAGTTGGCACGTCTTTCGAGTTAGGTTGTGTCGTCGGGGTGTTGGTTCCATATGGAGGGTCTGGCTACTCTACGGGTCGTGTGTTCTGAGAGGGACTCGTAGAGTCGTACTTTATTTGGGTAGTTGTGTGATCGTTTGAATTATGCCTTTTGCTATCTCGAGACCATGGCTGAGTGGTCTCGACTCTTCCTTATATTCACTCGTTTTCTTAGTGTTTTGTATTGTCCTCCTTCCTCAAAGATATTTTGGCTAAGTGTTGGATATCACCACTCGGAGGTCCCTTATCGCAGGTCCCGTGAGATCTGGGTGGAGTAGCCGATCGGGGGATCGGTACATCGGTCTGGGGGGGGGGGGGGGTCCTCTATGATCTACCTCATGGGTACCCTTGATTTTGACCGACCCCGGGTCATCAGGCGAGACGTGCCCGTGTCTTTTGATTCGAGCCGTATTCCCTTATTGGGTCATTGGTCGGTCATGGTCCCCTTCTCCGAGCGCTCAGACCGTGTACCCGTATTGGGGTGTTAGCAGGTCATGGACCGGGGGTACCTTCTCCGGATATTTAGACCGTGTGCCTTTATTAAGGTGTTAGCTGGTTGTGACCTAGGGGCACCTTTTTCCTAGCCTTTGGTCGTTTTTGTGGAGTACCCGTTTTGCCTTTTTTCGAGGGCGTGAAGGATTATGCATCATCAAATATGACTCTCTTTTTTAAATCACAAAATATATAAATTATAATTATCTGAGAAAATCTTGCGAGGAGCACATTTTATTGATTCTTGAAGAACTTTGTTGAGGTAAAAAATAGAGCAAAATTCATGATACCACACTATGTACGCCAGTCTTTGTTCGTCAATGCTCATTCGCCAACCTCAAGTCCCTCGATATGAACCACAAATCGCGCAATAAAAATTCGTCAACCACCATATCGAATTCCATCTACAATCATTCAATACAAAATTTGTGAAACTTCACCAATCTGGATGTCATTCTCTTTTTACTATCATATAGTCATGTCATTAATGAAATCAAAACCATAAATTTTTTACAGCTAAAGTCGTAATAAGAAATTAATCACATCATATCCAAAAAAAAAAATCTTAGCTTGGCCAAAAGTTATTTATTTCCAAAGCAATTTAAGGTACATAAGTTTTTGGTCGCAAATGGTAAACCGTCAACCTCAAGAATCTCGAATTCACCGAAATCATATAATAAATGCCACCAACACCACCATACTCTCATCTACAATCATTTAGTACAATAGCCTCGACATTATCCATGCCATCTTCGTCCAATCATGAAATTTAAGGAATATATATTACTGTAAGTACAAAATCTACAAATATTACACAAGTTATTATAAATAAATAAAAAATTAGATCACAACTCATTGATACAAATTTAAATAGGTGAGAAAGATGGCATAATACTCTAGGCTCATAGGAGTGCATAATTTATGCCACCGAACCATACATGTCTTTATTAGTTAATGTTAATCTGATAGCCTGGAGACTCTTGTGTACGCACCATAAGGCAAATAGTGAAACATGCCAACATCAAAAGTCCACCTGCAATCATGTTGCACAAATGACTAGATATCAATAGTCTCGACACTCTTGTTGAACACCTTCATAAAATCTACGAACAACACCACTAAAACCATGCCTACTAACATTATCGCAGAACTATGAGAAATTAATAGTCTCCAAATTATCATATATCGCTATTATCAAGTCATAACATTCACGGAACTCAAGTTGTATTGAATTTACAAATAAATTGTAATAAAAATTTAATTTTAATGTATTCATATAATTTACAAATTACACATTGTTGGCATAATATATCCTAAACTAAATACAATGCATTAATTCCATATGCATTATACAGAGATATAAACGAAGACCTATTATGTGACACTCGTCGTGCAAGTCTTTGGCGGTTAAGGTTAGTCTGTCAACCTTAAGATCCTCAAGTACGCTTAACAAGAAAAATGACAAAATTCGACGACAAAGCCACCAAAACTCCACATTAAATTGACTAAAATATGTTAAAGTCGCAATATGAATTACTTTTTTTTGTTACAATCTCAAAATTCATGAATTATTCACATTTGAGAGAAAAACTCCTAATGTATATCACAATGCACTAAATTTCGATGTAATTTATTGAGTTACAAAGAAAAGCATAATACATGATACTACGCTTTATAAGTCTTTGTTTGCTTATACTAATCCACTTGCGTCACACATGCACCAAAAAATCCAAACAGTTAAAGCGTCAATACTCTCGATTCTCATCTCTAACACATTCATTCACTAACCTCAAGATTCTCGATGCACCACAAATCGTATAGTTAAATCCGTCAACCACCCCACCGAGTCCCACCTACAATTATTTAATACAAAGTTTGCAAAACGTCATTCATGTCGTTATCCCTTTTCACCTTTTATCAAGTCGTGATATTAATGAAAATTAAATCTTAAAACATTTAAAAGTTAAATTATAAAAAAAAATTAATCACATCATTTACAAAATATGCACAAGTAATGAAATGATTCTCTTAGCTTGGCATTTTTATATTCTCAAAGCAGTTTAAAAAGGTAAAACTAAGGACACTATACAAGGGTGCACCATGTTAATTTTTGGTCACGAATAAGAGTCCGTCCAACTCAATAACTTTGGTGCACGAATAGGAGTCCATCCAACTCAATAACTTTGGTGCGCACCAAAACCATATCATAAATGTCACCACCACCACTATCATATTCTCATCTATAATCATTTAGTACAACAATCTCAACATTACTCTTTGCCAGATTGAGCTAAGACTTACAAATTAAAACTGTAATAAAAAACTAAAATCTACTGTTAAGACCAAAATTTATAAATAATACGCAAGTTTAAATAGATCACGACTCTTTGATCTCCGATGTAATTAAAGAGGTAGGAAAGAGGGCATAAAATAATTCGATTAGGCTCATTTGTTGAGGGACGCACTTGAAAGCTCAACATACAATTAAATTGCAGATAACATAATTGTTTTAAGGGTCCAATGTGGAAATTAAATTGTATTTGAAGGGCGTATTATGCGAATAAGATGTTGTAAGCCGGTAAGAAATTAAAGGAATTCACAATTTACTATATATTCAGTTTCATTTTTCCGATCGATGATAGATTGATTAATTACGTTTACCGCCCACGAAAACAAACTGCGTGGGACTACTACAAAGTACAAACCCCTCTCCCTCCCAAGTCCCAACTCAATAAATGCAACCTACTGCTGCTACTACTTTTAATTTCAAAGACTGACAAAAACAATAAAGACAAAAAACAAAGAAACAAAGCTACTTTTTTCTACCAAAACAATGGAAGAAGAAAACAAGAATAATTCTCTAAATTACCTCAACTACCCTTTCCTATACAATAATAATAATAATGTAGAGAAAAGTGATGATATTTTCCAAAAAAGGGACAAAAGTGTAATTTATGGAAAAAGAGTGTCGGCTACGGCGAGATTCCAGTAAAACGTTAGTTAAAAAAGTAAAGGAAAAAAGAAAAAGAAAAAGAAAAGAAAAGATATGCCCATGCCCAAATCCACCATATGAAATGTAAGAAAGAAACAGCTTTTTCATTAAATGCTTTTTTTATTTATTTTTATTTTTCTTACAAGACACAGACTTTGGCGGGTACGCATACATAACACTTCCGTACGAGGGAGCACTACTACTACTATAACTTTGAATTTTAAGAATCATCATTTTTTTTCTTCTCAGTTCTCACATACACACACATACTTAATAATAATAATAATAATAATAAATACACTGTACAAAATTTAGGGGGAGAGGAAAAAAAAAAAAATCACTCCCAAAATTCTCAGTGGTAGAATAAAAGAATCTGTTAAAAGATTCTTCTTAGTCTCTTGATCACCATCATCATCATCATCATCATCATCAAGTCCGTTGTCGATCGTTCACTATTTAAGCTGCTTTTTGTTGGGGGTACTATTATTGTACCATTTTACCCTTTTGGTGGTGTAAATGGACTTGTACGGCTCGCAGTCGGGTCAACAGGATTGGCCGCAGGAAACGGGTATACAAGGTCAAATCTTGACATGTTTCTTCAATATTCAAGCTGCATTGCATTGCATTGTTTTTTTGTTTTTTTTAGGGTTTTTATTTATTTATTTATCTCTTTATATGGAAGGAATGTTTTGTTATTTGCAGAATCAATGGCGAGGTTGAATATGTGGGAGAGAGAAGTTTGCCCCGAGAGGCCAGGTTTACCCAACTGCGCTTACTATATGCGGACCGGCTCCTGTGGCTACGGCGCCAAGTGCCGTTTTAATCACCCCCGTGATCGCCTCACCCCGGTGGTTACTTACTCTTTTTGTGTTGTTTATAATCTATTGAATCATTTGTTTACTGGAACTGTGTAATTTATCTTGAATTAGGAGGAGGCTAAAACTCAAGTTTTGTCAGATCGATCCAACAAATCATACACATTTGTAGTTGCACCAGATTGCTGGCTGCATAAAGCACCCTCTGATTAAACCACTTTATGCTGTCATGATTTGGAATTTTCATATTTTATTGCTGCTATGTTGTTTCTTGATGTGATTATATGACCTCTATATTAGGACGGAATTCTTGTTAGCGGCGGTTATTGGAATTTATTGCTTCTTTAGTATCATCACCTGATTTCGTCTTGTTCTGAAATATTGTTTTAGCCATGTTGCATGCCTTATTTATTCATGATTGTGGCAATTCTTAGTTTCGTCTCGTAGTTTTCTAAGATAAAATTGCTCATGTTTTACAGTTAGTAGAGTATCCAGAGAGGGTTGGGGAACCAGCGTGTCAGGTACTCTTTTTTCTTTGTTTGCCTTTGGTACATATAAACTCAGTGCTCAGTTTCATTATCTGCCGCTTAGTGTGATAACATTGCTAATTTTACATTGAAACAACACGTTGTGTTTCATTATACTGATTAAACTGGTTTGACCCGAAATGCAGTACTAATTAAGAACAGGGACCTGTAAATTTGGTGCTTCCTGCAAGTTTAACCACCCCAAAAATGCTGGCGGCTCAATGACCAATGTGCCCCTCAATGCTGATGGATATCCATTACGACCGGTACGTGTATTTAGAACTGCATGTTGCATGCTCTTAAAAATAGAATATGTATGTGTCCTTTGATACTACAAGTACTTTTCCATACTCATGTTAGAATTTCTTGCAACAGGGTGAGAATGATTGCTCCTATTATTTGAAAACGGGGCAATGCAAATTTGGTGTAACTTGTAGATTCAATCATCCCCCTCCTCATTCTCCCGGCGAATCTATGCCGGTGTCTGCACGTCCATTTTATCCGACAGTGCAGACAATCTCTTCTCCATATGCTGAGCAATATGCCAGCACAGCAACTAGTACTAGGACTGCTAGGCCTCCTATCCTACCTGGTTCATATGTCGCTGGTGCTTATGGTCCCGTGATGCTTCACCCTGGAGTGGTTCCCGTTCCAAACTGGAATCCTTACTCGGTAGGATTTTTATATTTTTTCAACTTTAATGAATATTTTGCAATACATTCCAGAAGGAAGTCTAATAATTAATTCAAAGAAGGGTAAAATACGTTAACTCCTGTGAGGTTCTGTTTAACTACAAAAGCTTCTCATATTGTTTAAATAATTACAGAAATATGCTTCAAATTTAAAAGATCGTTATGAATAGATTCTCCTGTTTGTCAGTGTTTTCAAAGCATTAGGAGTGTCTTTGGAATTATTTAAATTCAAGGGAGGTTTTGTAATTATACCAAATCACCTGGATTATTATGTGATATCCAAGAAAATAAATCAGATGCTTTAATTTCCCTGAGGTCCATGCATGATGTCCTTTTGTGATACTGGCGTACCTAATGCAGGGATCAGCTAGCCCTGCACCATCCCCTGGTGCTGAGCAGTCGGCCAGAGCAACTTCTGTTTATGGAATGTCACAAATAGGTTCACCTGTTCCTGCCTTTGGTGGAGCGTACTCCCAGGTACTCACCTCTGATGGCCGTATGTCCAGGGAAAATCAATTTCCAGAGAGACCTGGGCAGCCTGACTGCAAGTATTACATGAAAACTGGCGACTGTAAATATGGATCATCTTGTAGGTTTAACCATCCGCTAGAATTGCTTGCGTCCAATGTTGTTCTTAGCCCCTTGGGCTTGCCTTTGCGTCCGGTATGCTTGTCATCCATACACTCTTACTCTTCATTTAGTTGAATAGCACAACCAATAATGTTTTTGTATTTTTGTTCCCTTTTCCTGAATTTTTCTGCTATGGTTTTTTGTTTCTTTTCTTGAGGCAGGGCGGGGCTCGGGGGGTTGGGGGGGGGGGGGGGATTTCATGATAATGTTGGGTTTGTAATGCCATTTCTGCTGATCTAGTTCATTGAGATTAATTTTTCTCGTTAGTATTTTAATTGCCAAGTGCATTGCAACTCATTAGAAAGTATGTACGTGAGTTGAATTTTGTTCGGTAGTTTGTTACTTGAGCAGCTATGAAATTAGTGTTATAAGCTTAACACATTCCCTCAGTTCTAGCCCAAAAGTATACATGGTATGCTGAGACATGTTTTAACATTAGTATACAGGATTATGAATCATGAATTTATATTAATTATTGAGTAGACTTCAATTTTCATGAACTATGTGATAACTTCAAGTTTGGCATTTTAATACGTCGCTCCGGGTTTGCCTGCCGACCTTCCTTTAATTATCTATCTCTTCTGAGACAAAAACACGTTTCACCTGAACCCTTGATTTGGCTTCTGGGTGATCATCTTTGTTTTAAGAGGCTCTTGTGCTTATTACTTGGGTACGTCACTTGGAAGATCATCTGTGCTCTGCTTTATCTACTTATTTATTTATTTTTCTGTTTAACACTGATAAAATGACTTCATTTAAATTTTCAAGTTTAAGAAGTAACGTGTAATAGCATTTTACATGGGGCTTTTTCTTTTGAATGGCATATCATGTATTATAAAAGTAATGACTGTCTTGACTTTTATCAATATTTCGTAAGAAACAATGTGTTTAGTCCTATTGCAGGGTAATACTTTCTCCTTCTCAGGGTGTGAGGTGGTAGGGAATGAGAATATGGATTTTTGTACGTTAACGATGTGAAATGTCTGTATCTTATTATACTTGAAAAGCCTCACTTTAGCTGTGATAACTATAACTTAAGCTATCTTCTCGAGTGAAAACTGCTTTCCTCCATCTCTCAAATAAGATCTATTTTTGAATGTTGTAATTTTTGTTGTTGTTGTAATTTTTGTTTAATAAAAAATTTCATTTGCAGTCCTGAAAGTTGGTTCTAATAACTGAAACACTCCTTACTATTTGAATGGTTACACAAACACCCTAGATGATGGAATAAAGGGAAAATTATGGATGGACTTCTTTTGAGTTTTTAAGAAGTACAGACACTCACAGGGAAACACGACTTTCAGTTTGGAAAACATTGTAGCTATATCCTCTTTTTTATATGCGAGTTAGATTTCAGGGGATTTCTTTTTAACTATTGAAATAGCAAGGGAGGTTTATGAATAGACCAAACTTCAGTGAGTGTATATTTAATTATTCCTTATTTTGATTAACCTTACATCATTCGCATTGTAATCTTTTCTACTCCATTTTTTACACCTTTTTACAAAGAATTTGTACAGTAGTTTCTCCCCCTTTTCACCTGATACTAAATTCATTTCACAGGGTGTGCAAGCCTGCTCTTTTTATTTGCAGAAAGGTCAGTGCAAGTTCGGGCAGACGTGCAAGTTCGATCATCCAATAAATTACAGTCCAGCTCCATCTTACGCCGAAATGCCAGGTACTCTTTCACGCACTCGGCTTTTGTCCAGCTGTCCCTAGAGTTCCAACTTACTCATTTGAAGAAATGCAGGCTGAAGATAGGTGGTGGATCCTGGTACAAGATTCAGTAGCAACTCTGCTGGTTCTGTTAATTGTGCACACCATCTCTCTTTCTAAGGTCCGACACCCAATTGCTAAGTTAAAGCTTGCCCTTCAAGTATGGCTAAGTTAAAGCTTGCCCTTCAAGTATGGATAGAAGCATTATATATGTATATATTAAACCTCCTATTTATTTATCGCCCAACTCTGTTCGTGCGGACTCCTGGGACTCGTGGAAACTCCTTTGATCAAAATTTATGTTGTTGGAATAGTATTGTGATTTCAGTCTCTGCTTTGATTTATGAATAATGCATAGATTTCGTGAATCAGACATCCAGTTATTTGCTAGATCATGTGAATTACGTAAAGGTAGATCCATCCTTTGATCCTCATTCTGTTTTTACTTTTTACATATTGGAGCCTTATGTAGGAATTTTTGGGGGTCTGAGTGGTGATGGTGGTAAAACGAATGCATAATATGAATCTGAAAATGTCATAATTTTTGTGGTTGTCACTCTTGTTTAGTTATTTACAAAGTTATGCAAACAAGTACTCGTATAATTTTGTTAAAATCTTTTCTGGGGGCTTGGACAAAAGCTCTTAGAGGTAAATATCATCGCCAAGTATGACAATATAAGCAACTTAGGATTTACGGCAATGTTGTGTTTACATATGTTTCTGACGTAGTGAAAATTTAGTTCATAATTAGAAAATGAACATGTATATACAACATGCATTGAAATCTTTAGTAGGAGTAGCCAGCACGGTGATTAGAGAAAAATTAATAAGTATATAACTTTAGATTAAAATTTGATACCTGTTTGGTCTTCCAGAGGTCGAAAGATTTTAAGTTGTTAGATTTACAGTTGATGACGTGCATTTAGGACATAATTACCGGCACATACTTCCTCTCAGCGTACTAATGTCCTACGTTTTACATCGGTAAGTTTTTTCAGCCTTTCCTTACGGACTGCGCTTTGCCGCTTTTCTGCAAAACGAATGACACTTAAACAAAAAGAAAAAAATGACACTTAAACAAAAAAAAAAATGACACTTAAACATGTTGTACGGACCTAGATCTGAATATGATGACAAGCACACAGTCACAACCCCCCAAGGCCATCTTCTCCTCTTCCATGCGAATAAATGCATACGATATTATTACATCACCCCTGAGGTTTTGTATTATTACCAATACTTTCCTCTAGTTTGGGAAATTAATTATATTACCTCCCCTCCAACCCAAATTATTAACGAAGCTCCGCTGTTGCCCTTAATCAATTAATTTTTGAAGGTATCTAGCACAATTTTGTTTTGAGAATTACTTGATAAAACTTTTAAGAAAATATTAAACCTAACACAAAAACAATTTTTTTAATTCATATAATTAATGTTATTACTCATTCTGTAAATTTTGAAAGCGGTTTAGTTATTAAAAAAAAGTAGAGGATACAATTTTAATTGTATTTTTATCTTTCTTTTAGGCTCCGTTTGTTTCTCCGGAAAATAGGGAAAATGAAAATAAAAATGAAAAATGAGGAAAAATAATATTTTCCAAGAAAATTTTAAGAGAAAATAAAAATTTCCCTTATTTTCCTGGCTCATACTGATTTTCTGGGAAAATCTATTATTATGTGTAAAGGATTTATCTCTATTTTGCAAAGATTTCCTAGATTTTCCTTATTTTCCAAAGATCTCCTAGATTTTCCAAAAAAATCTCGAATTGCCAAACAGTAGGAAAAAAAAATTTCTTTATTTTTTTTCTTTTCCCCTATTTTCCAGGGAAACAAACGGAGCCTTATTTCATGAATTTTTTAAGACCAATATTTGGAATATGTACGTGTTTGGGGAAATATATTCTTGTATCTTAATTAATATGATATAACATAAATAAGTGCATTGAAATTATTATTATCTTAGTTCTTTTTTAGTATCTTAATTATTCTTGTATCTTTTTTATTATTAAATATATATTTGTGAAAAAAGTTTTGGGCTTAAGCCTCGGTCTTACTCTTATGTGCTCCTCTAATTATGTAAAAGACTTCTTCTACAATCGCAGCCTCTTAAGACATTGCTTTTAATGTGAGACCCACTTGCTAAACTTTGCTTATTAACTGAATTATTAAGTCCTTATCATATAATATGGGCTTTTGGCAATTGCAAATGAGGCGCATTACCCCTGAAAAAAATAAATAGACATATCACATCTATGTAATCTTAAAATGGTGCAATATACATTTGATAGAGGATTTTATAAAGATTCAAACCAAGGAAAAGTTATACAGGGACCAGTCAACCTTTCCCCGATCCGGAGGATGAGATCGAAATAAGTGCATAGAAAGAGAAAGGGGAAGTAAAATCTCTTAGCTTTATCTAGATTTTCTAATTTTTCCTATCTGGAAAAATCCTCCCTTCATTTTGTAGCTAGCTGTGGATCACTCGTACTAAGTCTCCTCGAAGTGGCGATGCATGAGCGGATGAATGGGGGGGGGGGGGGGGGGGGGTTACGGGTGTCATGAGCAGGGGTGACTTTTGAAGATAAGATAAGAACTTCGGGGGACCCTGAGTCAGCATCGTATATGTCTGGTCTTGATCTTTATGGGAGGATAGATTTTGGGGGTCCCTTCGTCAGCATCGTATCTGTCTGGTGTTGATCTATATGGGAGGATAGAATTTGGGGGGTTCCTTTGTCAACATCGTATATATCTGGTGTTGATCTTTATGGGAGGATAGGTTTTGGGGGTTCCCTTCGAGGAGCTTCTACGTTCTAATCTGAGGAGCCTAAATTTCGTATATCACCAGGAGTCCCCCAATTTGCCTTGTATTCGGAGAATACGAGGGGAATTTAAAACATTATTTTGGGGAAACTAAAAAAAAAAGGAGTTTAAGGCGACATGACATCCTGTTTCCCCATGACCGGATTGGACGTATTGAATAGGGTCTAATTATGATAAATTGGCGTCTCTTGACGTGGTGCGACCCTTGGGATTTGGTTAGACACGTGCCCTCTCACGAAGCCATTCGTCTTTGGGCGAGAATTAAATTACTCTATTTCGCCGCCTTTAAAAAGGGAATCCTTACATATCTTTTCTTTATCGTAAAAGGACTATCTCATACTGCATTTTTTTGAGCTTTATCCTTTCGCGCTTTGCAGTTTCTTTTTTGCTACTTCTTCTTTTTTGTGAGAATCTATGGCTTCAGATATTCCAGTTCCAATGATTACTTCTGAGAGGGAGGAGGGAGTTTTGAGAGACGTTGTCCATATTGAGGTGGCCCCTCAGAGGCGAAAGTAGGGGTTGCTGAACAGAGTGGGCGGTGGGAGTCTTCTTCCCGGCAACGGAGGGGGGATGAGGCTCAATCTAAAGATACTCTAGTGGGTGACATTCCCTCGCCCTTCTTAGATAATTTTTTGGTGGATAAACTTAAGGAATATGCGGTGGACGCTTCGGTGGTAGAATTTAAGGTTTGCCGTCATTCGGATCGGGTCAATAGGCCTCTGGTAGAATTTGTGACCATATACGAGGCGCAGCTTAAGGCGGACCAATGTGTACTAATGCCATCATTCTTCTGTGATGTTTTTCGAGCATGCGGGTTGTCTCCTAGTCAGGTATCGCCTAATGGATATACTTGCATGGCTTGCTTAGTGTCCGTGTGCTTGCTAAAGGGGGCGGTGTGCTCGGTGGAGCATTTTCTGGCGGTATACGGGGTGGGCCTCTCACCTTCATGCGCTCATTTTTATTATTTCATACCCCAGAAGTCCTAGTTTCGATTTTTGTTCAACACATCGTCATCGTTTGGGAATTGGAAGCCCTATTATTTCTTTGTTCGACCCTTGGGGGGCGACGTGGATGATTCCCTACGTATGGTATCAGAAACTCTTGGCACATGACTCTAAACGTTTGGATGCGGTGGCTCAGGAGATGCACGCCGATGGCTTTGTTAGTGTCATGTACGACGTTTCAAAGTTCTTGGACTCGAACGTGCTTAACTTATTTTACAGGAGCAGTGGTCTTTCCGTGGTGGGTGTCGGTCCTTGGGGCCTTCCGCATATAAATTCTTATATTATCTGTAAGTTTTTAAGAGGGTATTCTTTTTGTTTTCTTCTCCCGTATCCCTTCCTTTGCTTTTCTCTTTTTTTAGACTTGAATTTAACTTTGTGGTTGAAACAAGGAAGTGGGAGGAGTCGGCGTTCAGAAAAGAGGATGGGGACGAGGGTGGAGCGACTTCGAGGAGAGAGTCCGAATAAGGAGGAGAACATGAGACTATGGTAGAAGCAAGGCAAGAAGAAGAATAAGAGAGGGGAGAAAAGAGTGAGGGTGTCATTCAGGGACATTTCCCCAATAAGGGGAGAAACGATGGGAGATGGATCCAATAGGCGGGCGAAGGGGAGAGTTCCTCCGAGTTCAGGGGCGAATTTGGCGAGGAAGGAGGTTGCACCTTTCTCGAGTGCCGAGGTGGGGAGCTAGTTTGAGCTTTAGCAGGCGAACCTTCAATGTTCTTTAGAGGAGGTATTCACGGAGGCCCCGCAATCTAGCCTTTCGGGGGGATCTTTGCCGGATGAGGATTTCGGCGGTGTTTTTGCTAGGATTGCCAAGGGTCCTTCAGTTGATTTTTTGCCTTCTCCACCCGGGTCGAAGAAGGTGGGGGAGTCTGATGGGTGTACTAGATAGCGACGCGTCATCAGGGGGAGCTGAACTTCGGGCAAATGAGGAGGCTACTAGAGTCCCATACGAAACATGGGAGGTTGCAGAGTCTGGATGAAGGACCGCTCCTCAGCCTTCAGAGGAATCTTCTTTGGTGGCAAGAATGCATCATCGTTTGCGTCAGGCTCTGAACGAGGTAGGTTTATTTTGCTTTCTTTTGAGGTCTTTGTTTATTAGAAGATAAGGGTCTCTTATGATTTCTATCCTTTATGCCTTTGTTTTCGCAGGCCTTCGCTTCGATGGGCCAGGTGTGGGGCTTGTACGACCGGGCCCTAGATCGGATATGAGAGATGGAAGAAAGAGTGCTTATACTAGAGGCAAACGAGGCTCATTACCAGGGTATTAATCTTGAGCATTGGGACCGACAAATGCAGAAGTATGCTGAGTTGGAAGAGCGCCAAGTCAAGGCAGATCAGGAAGCAGCGGCTCGTAAATGTGAGTTAGAAGAGATGCAACTGGCTTTGTATGTGGCAAAAATAGGGAGGGAAGAGGCTTTGGTTCAGGCTCGAAAGCTACGTCGAGCTAATAACAAACTGGTTAAGGCGGCATAAGGACAAGCGACGAAAGTGATTCATCTTCAGGAGGCCCTAACAAAGGCTCTTTGATGCAGCAGCAGCGGCTGAGCAAGCAACATAAAGAATGGCTCGGTTGCATCAAAACTTTGCCCATCGAGAATTAGAGCTGATCCAGATGCATGACAAGCATACTTACGAGCTGGTGAAGGAGAGCACCCTGTGTACATTGGATAAGTATAAAGGGTCCGCGAAACATCACTCGGCCTTTAGTCGGTATTTCCTTGGATATGCCTTGTTTGGCTATTGGGGTTGTTGTAACAAGGGGGTGGAGCTTGGGTTATATAAGAAGGATACAAACTTGTCCATGCTCCGACCACGAGAACTAAAGATGTCAGTCGATCTTCACGACGCTTTGACTTTGCTGGGACGGAGAGGTAGTTCATCCAGCCCTGCTACAAGAGAGGGTTTGTCGGTTTCTTCGCTTTCTGAAGTTGAAGAGGCGGAAAAGGAGGGAGAGGAGGAGTCAGGAGGCCTGGTAATGCGAGAGAATTGAGTACGACAAGCAAGAGAGGGGAAGAAGCACGCCTCGTAGAGGGTGTTTTTTTTTTTTTTTTAGAAAATTTATGTATTTTTGTTTTGTTTTGTGTTTTAAGATTTTAGAAGAGTACTTTGTAATGAAAATAAATAAAGCTTCCTATTTTTTGGACATGTTTTTCGTGTGGGATTCGAAATACGAAGAGATTTTTTTTTTGCAACCTTTTATAGCCGAGTTCGTCTATGTACTGACCTAGGTACATATGTAATTTAAACAACGCGACCATGGAGTAGAAGATGAATTATAGTATAAAAAAATGAGGGAGAACTAAGGTGTTGGGTGATTAGCTCACGATAGGGAGAAAAAAAGAAGTCTGAACGAATGTGTGTATCTGTCCACTTAAGACCTCCTTCGAATGGTGGGCGCTTTTCAAGTTTAAGTGTCTCCATTGGTCTCGTATATGGGTTTAAATACAGTCCCCTATTATTCGTATTTGGGTACTTTTAGGGGAGTCACGAGTCTCTCCTAGAAGTAGTTCCTGGGATGCGTAGCGTTCCATTGTGGTGCAGGGGTTAAGGTGATAATCTTCTCCTCCCGGCCCTTTTTTTTGCACGTGGTGGGTTATTTTGGGTGTGAAGAGGTGGCCTCAAACCATGTTCAGGGCTGCGAGGCCCCTTCGTAAAGTGGCATTCGCGGGGATCGCGGTTCCCTTCGAACTTGCTCCAGGATCATGAGATCCCTTGTGGTGGATGGGCTCCATGGGAGTCGTGGGTCCCCTTTAGAGCTATGAATATGTTGGTATGGTGATAATTAAATGAGTTGAAGTGGGTGTAAGAGAGAGATGGCCTTACAATATTGACGAGGGTGTTGTAGGATGAACGAAGCTTTAATCTTTTCTCTCCATTTTTTTGTGCATTTCCTTGGTTGATGGAGGTTTCTGACCATATGGCCTCTTTACTTTGCAGGTTAGGCTAGATGTCGCCAAAATATTAGGTGAGGTGGTGTAGTTTTTTGGGGTTGGCGTCCTGATTTTGCTTCTGAGCACTATTATCTTTGAAAATGTGATTTTTCTTGATTTGTTTTAGCGGAGATCTCTTCGGGGAGGCGCAAATCTCTTCAACGAGGCGCGAATCTCTTCGAGGAGGGGCGAATCTCTTCGAGGAGATGTTTTAGAGGAAGGGCTTTCTTTTCGAAAGGGGTCGAGTGCTTGTTTTTTGGGGGACGCGTGGCAGGAGGATATTTGCCACGTGGGCGGTGGTAACTTTGAGTTATCCGGCTTACTTGGCTGCCACATTTGCATATGATAGACATGCCATAATTTCGCTCATTCAAGTGCATTAAAGACTTCTGCGGCAGTTTGTGTGCCCAGCCATGCAGACTGTCGTTACTTCTTCACGATCTATTCATGTTCTATTGAAAGGTCGCGGCCATTCCTTCGAAGAGGTATTAATGATGAACATGGAGGTACCTATGGAGGAGCCACCTATAAATAGTCGCAGGAATTTATTTTATTTTATCGACATTCCCAATTTCCTTTGCCTTCAAAGCATACTGACATACTTGGTTTTTTATATTTATTTTTTAACACTTTGTAGTGTAGCGAGTAGGAACATTTGGTTTTTTTATTTTTTCTTTTGTGTAAAGTCGCCATGGAACCTGTGGTTTCTGACGTGATTAACTCTCAGGGGGAAGAATATGATTAGCTTACTTACAACGTCGTCCCCTTCTCCGCCTAGGCTTGGGTAAAGTTCAAATAGGCGTCCGACATCGAGTCGGGGGAAGGTAGCCATACTGGACTCAGGTATGGCTTCGAGGACTCTCTACCAACAGTCAGCCCGATTGGCAGCCATGGCTAGGCTAAGCCGTCGTTGTGCTAATCCCAGTGTCTCTGTGCTGCTAAAGAGTGGGAGTGCTGGTTCAGGTGAAGGAACTTCTTCATCATCCGCGTCCCTTTTTATCGTGGAGGAAATAATGGCGATTTTTTTACGGAGCGAACCTTATAACCATCTTGTTCCGAGGATGGAATTGATGACGAGCTGTTTTGAGCCGGGTTCTATAGTAGGTGCGGGGAGAATCAGAAATATGTCTAGCACCGTATCGAAAGAATACGTGCATAGGTTATTGGAAGGGGTATCCTTAGACGCGTCTAAGTTCGACTTTATTATTCGCATGGCTGACCAGCAAGCTTATGCGGGGTTTTTGACGGTATATTGGGAGACAGGTTTGGAACGGTCTGCGTTGGTTCTTTCATCCGTTCGTGCGTGATTTATTGCAACTTCTGCAGGTAGCCCTAGCCAATTACTTCATTCCTCCTTCCAGTATGTGGTGGGAATTGTGCTATGTTGTGAGCTGCTGGATATTGAGCATTCCCCTTTTCACTTCGTGGCGGCCTTTCCCTTACGAGCTGCCTCTTCGAATCCTCCCTTAATTTGTTTTAAACCGGTGCACCCTCTTTTCTTTTTGGAGGTTGGGGGTTTAGTAGACGAATGTGGCGTTTGGCAAGAAGAATTCTTTTACTTGGCTCATCGTATTTTGTGATTATGGAATGTGGAATTCGCACGCGATGAGGATTAGGGGTGACGCGATTGCTCTCTTCTATGGATGGACAAGTGCGGTAAGATCTTGTACGAAGGCCTTTATACACGGGTCGCTATGATACACTTTCTATGCTAAATTGCCCGGTGGAGATGATCATGGCTGGGCTCCAACAAGTCGTTGAGATACTGGAATTTCCTGAGGGTCCTCTTCACATGAGCTCCTTGTTCAGTAAGTGTCTTTTTTTCTTTACTGATTTGTTTTTCCCTGTGCTCTACATTCTCCTTTCGAGGATGTCATCGTTTTTTACTGACACGAGCGGATAGATCCCAGGGGCAGAGATGGAGGTTCACACTCGAGAGGTTTTTCCTCTTGGCTCCTTTTCTGCATCCACGATATTTAGAGGACGAAAGGGCACTTGGGCCATTATCAAGGGGGTTTGACTTGATGACTTTTATCTTTACTTCTCCGACGCCGTCGATAGAGGCGCTTCTTGGATTCTCCCTAGGTTTAAGTAGGGATTTCTTTGGTCTGGAGGATTATCTGTCTAAGGAATCAGGTGAAGGTTCTAGCCATAATTTTTGCCCAGCGGGCTTCCGGAGGGGAGAGTTAGGTCAGCCTTTTTGGCTAAGTATGCCCGACGGTCTCTTTCTTCTACGGGGGGTACCGAGGAACATAAAGTATTGTCGTTGTATCTGTGTTGTCTGCGCAACAAGCGGGATAGGGAATTTCTCCTTCCCTTCACCTTTTCGGCCGTGCAGGATGTCTTCAATAAAAATGCTTGCGAGGTATGGCCTCTTTTTCCTCTCGTATCGTATTTCGTTACGAGTGACCCTCTTCATTTTAGATTTCTTCTTTCTCACCAGGTTCTTTTATTGGTTTGTGACTTGGGTGTTGAACATCTATCGCTTTTGGTAGAGGCTGTGAGAGAGCGCTTCCGAGCCGCTCCTTTTGAGGTTCCAATTTTACGAAGGCACTGCCGGGAGCTTGAAATTACCTTGGAGGAAGCTATGGGTGAATTAAAGCAGAAAGAAGCTGAGATCAAAGCTCTTAGAGCTATGAACGTGTGGAATTCATATGGGAGTAGAGAGGTGATAGAAAGGAATTTGAAGGTTGTGACGGAGCGGTCAGAGCAGGCAGGAAGGTGGTTGGAAAGTCTGCTTTATCACCTTGGTCAGTCGGGAGAGCCTTCGAACGGTGAGAGTGGAACTTGACGAGTGCCGACGCATGTTGATGGACTTGGGTCGAAGATTTGGAGAAAAGCTGGCTAAGGCTCAAGCTCAAGTGGCATTAATGATGTCAGATGCTGCACGTTTGAATAGCTCTTTTAGCGAGAAGGCAGGACGATTTTTGTTAATAGGCTACAAAATTTGCTAGGACGTAGTTCAATCAATGCCTGGGTTCCCTCCGAATCTGGTGATTCCGAGGTTGGTGGTGGACATTGGTAGAGGAAGGTGTCGTTGACATGCATGGATTTGAGGAGGGGGGTTCGTTGATGTCAAATGCTGATCCCTTAGTGGTTTCCTTGGCGGAGGTGTCAGAGGAATGGCTTTGGGCTACTGTGCGGGAAGGGAAGCGACATGCTCCTGACCTGGGATAGTATTTTGCCTGGTTAAAAGGATTTTGCTGGGTTCTGCCCGTCTTTTTTGTATAGCGTTGATAGGAATCTTTGTAAGTAATGGATGTGGGTATTGTGACATAAGTTTTTGAAGAAGGATGGGTAAAACTGCGTTTTTTTGTAAGGAGTATGTTAGTTTTGTATATAAAAAGGTTAGGTGTGTATAACTTTCGAATACTTATGTCCTTCGATAATTCTCGTCGTTTTGCCCATAGTTGCAAGGTTTCAAAGTGATCAGCTGTCCGGGGGGAGTCTGGGATCTATCACCACTATAGTCTGTTTCTTACCTGCATTGACTTCTTTTTGCCTGTGCGTAATTCGATTAGGAATTTCTTATGAAGGGAAGCATTTAATGGTTTTGGTAGGGGGTGACGCTGTTCGGCGAGTTTCTCATGTCGAGGTAGCTCATTTTTTCTTTTTTCGAGGCGGTTTAAGTAGTTAATTTTTCCTCTTTCTCTCATAATGTTTTCTCTTTCCTATGGATCTTTTATTAGGGGTGAAAAGGCCATTTTCCACGGACAACACCATTGTTGATAGGGGATTTTATAAAGATTAAAATTAAGGAAAAGTTATACATGGGTGAGTCGGCCTTTTCCCGATCCAGAGGATGGGGAGCGAAATAAGTGCAAAGAAAAAGAAGGGGAAAGTAAAATCTCTTAGCTTTATCTAGATTTTCTTATTTTTTCTATCTGGAAAACTCCTCCCTTCATTTTATAGCTAGCTGCAGATCACTCGTACTAAGTCTCCTTGAAGTGGCAGTGCATGAGCGGACGAATGGGGGTTTGACAGGTGTCCTGAGCAGGGGTGACTTTTGAAGATAATATAAGAACTTCGGGGGTACCTGAGTCAGCATCGTATCTGTCTGGTGTTGATCTTTATGGGATGATAGCTTTTGGGGGGATTCCTTTATCAGCATCGTATCTGTCTGATGTTGATCTTTATGGGAGGATAGATTTTGGGGTTCTCTTCGAAAAACTTCTACGTTCTAATGCGGGGAGCCTAAATTCCTTATATCACCAACCTCCTTATAGAGGGAGGTGTAACTCACTTGCCAAAAAGTGAGAGTTGGATTAATTATTTCGTATCATTTCTTCTTAGAAGTCTATTTTTTAATTGTTTTTATTTTAAATTACAAAAAAATGATATATTATTTCACCAACTTACCAAATATACAAAAAATAGGTATTTGAATAATAAAATTTGACAAAGTACAAGTACAAATATATGAAAAATTCAAAAAGAAGGCGGTGTGCGCCAGTTTTAGGATTATATGGGTAATCCGCATATTTTAAGATTACAAGGAGGTAATGCGCCTATTGCATATATTATAGGGGTAATTTGCCATTTGCTCTTTCAATAAAACCACGCACATCATCGTTGCACCATCATTAAGTCATTAACTCTTTATACATGCACGTTCTGAAGCAATTAAGAAATATATGTAATCCGCAGAAGTTGATCCAATAATCACAGAGTACTTGTTTCTTAAATAAACTTAAGAAGGTCTACAATTGATATGTTTAACTTGCTGATGTAAATGTAATTAATAAAAAAATTACGAATATGCGAAAAAACACGAAATTTTGAAGAGTATTATTCCTTCCACATTGATAGTATTAGGGATATTCCTTAGTTGATATATTTTAGAATATCTCTTGTAATTATCTTACCATAATTAGTTTTACTTATCCTACCATGTTGTAAAACTATATATAGTGCACCCTTGTGATTAATAAAATTATCACCCATTCATAAATCTTATATGGTATCAGCAGAGAAATTTCTCTAAAGAGAATATTCGATTCCCATGTCTTCCGAAAACCCTAGCAACAATGGCATCACGTCGCTCTCTTCGAAGTAGACGCAGTCCTCCGCCGCCAATGGCCTGCCCATTACACGATCGCCATTGACCCCACTGCTAGGTCCCTCTGGTGATCAAATCGTGTCCATTAGTGCACATACTCACTTTTCCTTGCAATTAACCTCGGGAAATTATCCTTCATGGAGTGCTCAAGTTCACTACCTCTTGTATGGCTATAACCTTCTTTGTTATGTGGATGGTCCCATCCCGTGCCCTACTCGCATCGACTCTCCAGACTCGGTTGCTGCGTTCATTCATTGGACTCGATAAGACGCCCTTCTCTTGTTTGTGCTTTTTGGGTCGGTATCCACGGATCTCTCGTCTCTCATCTCCTCTGCGAAGACTTCTGCCACATCATGGCAAACGCTTCAGTGCACGGTTGCTAACAAATCCTGTTCCAGAGTTATGCAGTTGAAAGAATCCCTCCCCACCATGACAATTGGGTCTCAGTCAGTTTCGGAGTTTCTTCAATTAATCAAAAGCAAGGTCGATGAACTTGCTATCATTGACCATCGCCTCTCGGATAACGATGTTACTCTGTTCGTCCTCAACGGTCTTGGTGCCCTGTACCGTGATATTGCTGTACAAATTCACGGACGTAACACCCCCTCTCCTTCCCGGAGTTGCACGATCGCCTTGTTGCGTATGAAACCTATGTTAAGAGGCTTGAGGCTCAGACCACAACCCTAGTTGCTACTGCCAATGCAGCCGGATATCAGCCCCCTCATCAAAATCATGGCGATCGTGGGTCGGGTCCTCAGCAACGTGGTCGCTACAATTATCGTGGTAATAAGAATGTAATTCTCAGCAATCTCACCCTAACAATCGTCAGGGTTCGAACTGTCCTAACATCACTTGCCAGATTTGTGGCATCTATGGCCATGGTGCTAGGACATGTCGTCAACTTCAGCAACCTCTAGCCAACGTTGCCACCTCGCCTATTACGGGATAGTCTGATCGCAACATATGGCTAATTGATTTTGGCGCCTCTCATACCCTCACTTCGGATGTTCAGAACCTCTCAGTTCACTCTGAATACGATGGTACTGATGAGGTTGTTCTTACAGATGGTTCAGGTTTGCCGATTACTCATGTTGGCTCATCGTCTTTCAATATTTATGATCGTCCTTTTACTCTTACACCGGTTTTATGCGTTCCTTCTTCTAAGAAAAATTTATTATTGGTTCACCAGTTTGCTTTGCAAAATAATGTTACTTTTGAATTTCACCCTTATCATTTTTTTTGTAAAGGATCAGGCTACGAAGGCGAGGCTGCTAAGAGGGGTGTGCACTAATGGAGTCTATTATTTACATTTACCCTCGCCTCCCGCGACATCTCCTTTGACGAATGTTGGAATTCAGACTGATAGGGAAAATTGGAACTGTCGCTTAGGACACCCATTTGAGGCGATTAGTAGTTTAGTAGTTAGGCAATTTTCTTTACCATGTAATGCTTTACATTCTGCAAACTCTGGATTTTGTCGTTTTTGTTTATCAAACAAAAGTGCCTGTTTGCCTTTCACTACTACTTCTCTACACTTGCTGCATCATTTACATTATGTTTATGGAGATGTTTGGGGTCCCTCGCCTGTGCCCTCTTTGAATGGATGTCGTTATTATCTTTTATTGGTCGACCACTTTACCAAGTACTCTTGGATTTATCCATTGACGCATAAATCTCAAGTCTTCACAGTGTTTGGTCAATTTCACCGCCTTGTTAAAAAACAATTTGGCCACAAAGTAAAGAACTTTTACTCAGACAACAGTGGTGAATTTCTCGCCCTTCGTTCCTACTTGTCTGACCATGGTGTTGATTGGCTCACTACTGTGCCCCATACACCGCAGCAAAACGGGACAGTTGAACGACGTCACCGTCAAGTTCTCACTATTGGATGCATCCTTGTCCAACAAGTGTCTCTTCCTCACTCTTTTTGGGATTATGCAGTCCTTAATGCCGTTTATCTCACCAACCGTCTTCCTACGACTCTGCTTCATCATGAGTCACCGTTTGGCAAACTCTTTGGTCGACCGGCTAATTATCTCAAGCTTCAGACCTTTGGTTGCTTATGCTTTCCATGGTTGCGTCATTATATTTCTAGGAAGCTCACACCTCCATCTCGTCCTTGTATCTTTATTGGGTATTCTCTATCCCAAAGTGCTTATCGATGTTATGATTTGGAGAGCGGGCACATCTTTATCTCTCGCCATGTTCGGTTTGTGAAAACGGAGTTTCCGGGGTTATCGCCTTCTCTTCGCGTTCCCACGGTGATGCGCACTGCCAAGCTCATGGTCGTCCCACCCGCGCTCGTCTCAAGGTCTATCTTACCACCAGGGAGTGCATCCACCTCTTCTGGACATTCTGGTTTCAATGTTGGAGTCGATGTTGGGGCAAAATTGAAACCAGTGACTTCGACCCCTGTCTCTCCTAGTCATTCTGGACATTCTGGTTTCAATGTTGGAGTCGATGTTGGGGCAACATTGAAACCAGTGACTTTGGCCTCTGTGTCTCCTGGACATTCTAGACATTCTGGTTTCAATGTTGGAGTCGATGTTGGGGCAACATTGAAACCATTGACTTCTACCCCTGTCTCTTCTGAACATTCTGGTTTCAATGTTGGAGCACATGTTGGGGCAACATTGATTCTAGAGACTTCTCCTTCAACTTCTTCCAGCCTACAACCATCTCCACATCGTATCTCTCATCCTATGGTCCCGCTAGTCAATGCAGCACCGTCACCTGAGACCGATTCCAGTATCGGTTCTCCTCCTCCCGCCTTGGCCACCAATAACGACATGACCCGTACTCATGGCATGACCACACGTACGATGAATAATATCTTCAAGCCCAAACAGCTTAACCTCGCCACAAAACATCCCGTTTTTGGTCCGGTTACTCCTACTTGTGTCTCTCAAGCCTTGAAGGATCCCTTGTGGCGTATTGCTATGGATGAGGAGTTTATGACTTTACTCAAGCATGGTATTTGGGATTTGGTTCCTTCTCCAGTGGGCAAGAACATCATAGGTTGTAAGTGGGTCTTCCGCATCAAACGCCACCCCGATGGCTCCAATGATAGGTACAAGACTCGGCTTGTAGCTAAGGGGTTTCATCAGCATGAAGGGGTTGATTTCAAGGAGACTTTCAGTTCAGTTTTGAAGCCAGTCACAATTCGCACTATCCTTGTTGTTGCTGTTATGCGCGGTTGGCATCTTCGCCAACTAGATGTCTCTAATGCGTTTCTTTATAGTCAGCTCTCTGAGGATGTGTTATGACATAACCCCTGTGTTACTCAGATCTATCTCTTCCTGGTCATGTTTGCCATCTCAAGAAATCTGTTTATGGTCTCAAACAAGCTCCACGGGTGTGGTATCTTGAATTGAGTAAGGCTCTTTGTGCCTCTGGATTTATACAATCTAAGTCTGACTCTTCTCTATTTGTTCTCTCCCGTGGTGCTGATCTTCTTTATATCCTCGTCTATGTTGACGACATCATCATCATGGGGAACAGTGACTCGCTTCTCTCCTCCATTGTGACACGCCTTGGCCGCCAATTTGCAGTTAAAGACCTTGGTGCCTTGTCGTACTTTCTTGGTGTTAAGGTGTTTCGTTGCAAGGAGGGCATATTCTTATCTCAACACAAGTACATCTGCGGCGTTCTTGCGCGTCAAAAAAAGATGGTGCTAAGCCGCTTGTTACACCTATAGCTTCCTCCTCTCCTCCTATGACTTCCTCCTCTCTCACAGATGCTTCGGAGTATAGGAGCGTTATAGGTGCTCTCCAATATCTTGCTCTCACTCGGTCTGATATTGCATTTGCTGTTAATCGCCTTGCCCAACGTATGACCACCCCATGTGAACAAGATTGGTCGGCTCTCAGACGAGTTCTCCGCTACTTGAAAGGTATGGTTACTCACAGATTACTTCTTCGTCGTTCTTCCTCTTTACATCTTACATCGTATTTGGACGCTGATTGGGCGGATGACCAAGCCTCTGCGACATCCACCTCGGCATATATGGTCTTTCTTGGTTCTAATCCTATATCATGGTCTTCGCGGCGTCAACAGGCTGTTTCTCACTCGTCCACTGAGTCGTAGTACCGTGCTCTCGCGAATGCCGCGGTCGAGGTTCGGTGGCTTCAACACCTTTTTTGGCGATCTTAGTGTTGCCTTACCGTCTCCGCCCCGCATTTTGTGTGACAATTTGGGTGCCATTCGTCTCTCGCTTGACCCGGTGCTTCATTCTCGCATGAAGCACATCTCGGTTGACCTTCACTTCGTGCGTGATCTTGTCAATAAGGGATTTCTCAGTGTTTCTTACATCAACACGACGAATCAGCTCGCGGATCTTCTCACGAAGCCTCTTCCTCGTGCACGGTTTCTTTTACTTCTGTCCAAAATTGCCATTGCCGATGAAACGTCCATTTTGCGGGGGCGTATTAGGGATATTCCTTAGTTGATATATTTAGAATATCTATTGTAATTATCTTACTATAAATAGTTGTACTTATCCTACCATGTTGTAAAACTATATATAGTGCACCTTTGTGATTAATAAAATTATCAGCAATTCATAAATCTTATAGATATCAACTAATAATTGTGAGTTGTGACAATATGGGTCATTTTTGTTACAAAAGAAAAGAAATATTATAAATGAAATCATGTCCCTGTTTCAAGCAAAGCCTACAGTGTGGTCCTAACAACCTCCAACATTTCTATAAACAAATTTTAGATGGGCTATCAAGCGATTCCCCTGTTATAATTCCAACCACTGATTTAGGAAATTTGCCTTAAAATATGCTTGCATTAGTAATTATTAGCTTCTTGCGTCACACCTTTAATTTTTAAATGGTTTGAACCATGATTAGTCCAATAGTTATGACGCGTAAAGCTAGGCGACAGTGAAACATATTACTAGAATCACTCTCTCCTGATTAGACAGGGATATTTTGGAATAATAAGTTACGTTGTATGAAATGAACAACCTCCAGAAATAGGGTAAGTTTATTAATATTTATTGTTTGTTTGCCTTGTTGCTGGAACCATGCATCATGAAGTTCTAGCAGCGACCATCCAACTTCTAAAACTTGCTTAATTTTTAGGGAAATTTGTCAAAATGAACTAAATTTACTCACTGTCGCCAAATTTTATTTCATTTCTTAACGTGATCTTACCATTTACCACCCAATTTTAAGTTAATATAATTAGATGTAGACAGGATTTTCTTACTTCATAAGGTCTCTGTACCAAAATAACTTCACCAAAAAAATAAAGAAGATAAAGTGATTACTTCATTTAAAATCTGAGACTTATTTAACTATAACATCGTGTTCTTTGTTAACCAAAAAAGCAATAGGTTACCTTGTTTTTGAAATTCTTAAGGAGACGGGTGTCGCCATCCACATGAAATCTTTATGAAAAATTAAAATGGTGTTGTCCATCCAGAGTATTTTGGTCTTATTTCGTCTAGGTTACAATACACCGAGAAATCGTTACAGTGGGGCCTGACTTAACCAAAATAATGCTATCCTATTACAGTGAATGGACTAGCTTGGTCCGGAACACCTATTACACGCAGAGAAATATAAGGTTACAGTAAATAATCCCTAAATGGCCAAGTTGAGGGAACGGTCGAACGTGAGAGATTTTGTACTCTTTGACTGTTGACTTGCGGGCATTAGGTTCTTATCATATAGGACTGAACTTGGGAACTTGCCAAGCTGCCTACGTATCCCATTAAGGGAATCAAGCCGAACGTAGTTCATTTGTCTCTTTTGTGCTGCTTCTATTAGGTCAACCCCTGGTTGGGCTGCCTGGTTCACTTGTTTCAGCATTGGCGTGACTTCACGGTTTCGATCATATCTCCTTGTAGGATGATCGAAACCTCGATCCGCTTCTTGATTACGGACCCCGACTTATGTAGGTTTCCGGGCATGTGCATCGAATTGGCTTGGTTCGATGCGTGCGCATCGAATTCGATGCCTCAATGTCGAACCGGGTGAATTCGATGCGTGGTGAGCGACTTCACGGTTTCGATCATATCTCCCTAACGGATGATCGAAACCTCATTCCGCTTCTTGATTCAGACCCCTAACTCACGTGGCTTTCTGGGAATGTGCATCGAATTGGCTTGGTTCGATGCGTGCGCATCGAATTCGATGCCTCAATGTCGAACCGGGTGAATTCGATGCGCTGTGAGCGACTTCACGGTTTCGATCATATCTCCTTAACGGATGATCGAAACCTCATTCTGCTTCTTGATTCAGAACCCCGACTCACGTGGCTTTCTGGGAATGTGCATCGAATTGGTTTGGTTCGATGCGTGCTCATCGAATTCGATGCCTCCATGTCGAATTGGGTGAATTCGATGCGCTGTGTGCGACTTCACGGTTTCGATCATATCTCCCTAACGGATGATCGAAACCTCATTCCGCTTCTTGATTCGGAACCCTGACTCTCGTGGCTTTCTGGGAATGTAAGGCTTCGATCTTGGAACGCATCGAATTGGCCTGATTCGATGCGTCCATGTCGAACAAGGTGAATTCAAAGCATGATAGATTGCGCATCGAACCTACTTGGTTCGATGCGCGTGTCGAATCGACGTGGATTCGATGCGTGGCATCTCCGTGGGTCCTCCATACTTGTGAGGAGTGAGGGGGTATATATAGGCATGATTAGAGGGGCTTAAAGGTCATTTTAGGACCGCATCGAATTGTACAAATTCGATGCGCTCAGGACACATCGAATTGTGCAAATTCGATGTGCTCTGCGCAGCTTTACTAATTTGACCATAACTTTCTCTCTAAACCTCCAAATCGCATTCCGCTTGTTGCGTTGCGACCTAGACTCATGTGGATTTCCAATGACATATTACTCAATGTCTAATTAGCTATATAGATATAATGGTGATCCAAATACGGCTAAGGTAACTTTACCTTTAAGCCTTCTCAACATTCATTGGTCAGTTTCGTGCCATCGTGGCTTTTCTTTGACATGACACATTATACCATATCAATAGTCCCCCAGTTTGGAGTGTGATTTTGGTACATAAGCATACTTCAAACTATGATGAAGTGCTAGAGCCGTTTCGCCTCAGTTTTGGGGTGATTAATGTCATTATGCAACAGTGACCGAATAAGCCCACATCATATAATCCCCCAGTTTGGGAGACGGTGTCGATCAGAGAGCGGGTGCCAAACTTATAAGATGTATTCTTGACTTACCGCTTTATGCTAGTTATTTTGATAATGCTGAAAATCATGCCCCTGATTAGGAGGCGGTCTGATGTGTGCGACTAATGCTCTGTGGAGATTAGCGCTCGGAGGTGTGCGCGCTAGGCCCGTAAGGCTCAGGTGCTGATTGTAATGAACAATTTCTAATTTGCTATTTTTGTGGCGCTGCGTTGCCTTTTTATTAGTCGCATAGTTGTCATTTATCACTATTCATTTGTTTGTTTGATCGAAGGCTCGTAATCGTTGCCTTTTCTTTCAATTGCTATCGTTGCTTTTTACTTTATTTTGACAACTCGAGCATTCTTCCATAATCACGAAAAGTTATTGTTGCTGTTAGGTGTTTAGGAAGTTGCGGTATCATGCATCCTTTTAGACAGAGTCTCCGTCCCTTTTTAGTTATTCAGGGAGTTGCGGTATCTCGTGTCGTTTTAGACAGAGTCTCCGTCCCTTTTTAGTTATTTAGGGAGTTGCGGTATCTCGTGTCATTTTAGACAGAGTATCCGTCCCTTTTTAGTTATTGCGAATCCCCTTTTTAGGTCCTGCATGTCTGTAAAGACCGCCAGGCATTCAACTCGTAACGAGCTTGCCATTGAGGTTCCGGCGAGAATAGCTTTGTATTCTGCCTCGTTGCTGGTTGCGATAAAGCTCGACCTTGGGTGTGCTAGCTAGTTGTATGATCATACCGGGTTTTTACCTCCAATTTTGATGTTATCGCTGTTTCGACAATGTTGCTGATAATAAGGTGACAAGCATAATGAATTCTGGCCTCGGTTACCCTTTGCCCCAGTGTTGTGCACTGATTTTGCAGTTATGTTTGGTTTAAAATCTTTATCTATAATCGTGAGACTTTATGGGATGCATTGTCTTTATTGAGGGCGAAAGCTTTACATGATAGGCCGAATCTGAGCTGTTAGATCAATGCTAGATCGAATCTGATGAATCTCTAAATCATCCGTACTGAGATTATTTGATAGTCATTTCATATTTGAAGCGGAAACAAATCGATAGTGTTAGTTCACCATATCTCGGAATTGGATTGGTTTGACTTATGGCATACCTCGAATGGATGGAATTCGATCGTCATTGCACAATCTCATCCTAATTTGGTTTTGAAAGTTATTAAAAAATTGAAGTTTGGATGACCACCATTGATTGAATGTGTTTGAATTCGATCGACGCTCTGACGGGTCTTCTCTAATGAACAATTTGATATGCCTATTTTGGCGTTGCGTCACCATAATGCTTTGAACATTGATTTTCAATGGGTCTATGCTACTTTCTTTTCTTTCTTTTTTTTTCTTTTTTTCTTTTTTTTTTTGCGGTTATTTTGTTTCAGCGGCATTTTTTACTATTTCTATGTTACTTGTCAACTCAATGCCACGTCATGTTGCAGAGCTGCTATCGCATCTTTTGCTAAGTTAGTTCAATGTTCATATCATTGTTTTGAGGTTTTCCATCCTGCAGGATTTCTTTGGGTGCACTTGCCACTTGTGGGCAGAGTGTATATCCCCTTTGTCTTTATTTTTGCGGAACTTGTTGTTAGCGCTTTCGAAATTTACTTTAATTTTGGCAATTCATATACCATATTGCATCGTGGGGTATCGCGCGTGTTTCATTTCTTTCTGCCGCATCGGACATTTGTTATGTCGGCGTAATCAATTTCATTAGATTTTTCACAGACAGTTGTCTGTTGAGATAAACTTCCTCATCTCGTTGCTTTGTTTTTAGGGATTTAATGGTTAGCACTTGTCATTTGAGACAGAGTGTCGATCCCGTTTTGTTTCTCATCGCTGGTCTCCTTTAGATCATGGATGGTGTTATTTTATGCAAATAATTTCGCAATGCGTGATTATGCTTCTGCTGCATTTTTGAGACAGTACCGCCAACGTTGCTTAACCTTGTATGATTTGCGCTTTGAGGATTATGGCCTCACTCGGGTATAGGTTTTTTGATATTTTTGATTGGTGCGTCCCAATTGCTGCATTGGCGTTGCTGGATCGTGCGAAGGTGCGACGTTTATTTGCCCAATACGGTTTTGCAGTTATCTTTTGAATTAATCGTTGTTGTCTTTGAGAGACAGGCAGCTTAGATAACACGTAGATTATGTTGCTAAGCACCTCGATCGAGCGATAGATCGTCTCAATGGAGACCTTCGATTATGATAGAAATGATATATAAGTGATGGATCTAAAGCAATCTAGTGCTAAGTTTCTCAAGCTTCCTGCATTGATCTTGGAGTTTACGCTTGGTAGAGATCTTTGTCTATCTGGACATTGTGTCGCATTTATTCGTGTATTTTGTTGCATTCTTGCTCAATGATTTCTAGTATTCTGTTTACGGAACTTTGTGCTGTCACATGTTATTGCTCTTCGACGTTGACGGCTAATTCAACGAATGGATATCTGCACCTCTTAAGATGATAATCCTTTTATAGTAGTCTAAATATGCACTAATTTGGGCAGATTTTCATCGTATTAAGCTGGGTAGCTGACATGGTGCTGCTTTGGACACGTTCTCATTGTATTGTTATAATTAGATGTTTATCGTGTTGTTTTGGGTGGATTTGCATCGTATCATGCTGGATAGATGTAACTGATTTACCGCGTGAAGTCTATTGCCATATTCAGCCTTTTAAGGCATATGGATATGTTGTTTGCATCATGCTTCTACTAGCGAATGTCTATCCTTTGCGATGTCTAATATGTTTCAGACCATGATGGACTGATGTCTATTTTCGATATATTCCATTTATTCATCTGACCACTTCGGGCCATTATTTCATTTTTGAAATTTTAGGTTTACGTTTATCTTGTCGGGCTGATGCTTTTGGTATTGCTTTGGACAAGTTTGCTTCGTACCATTTCGGGTAGGTTTGCACCGTGCAACTTTGTGTGGACATTCTTGGTGCCAATCTGGATACGTTTGACGTACCGCATAGGATCAGATTCCAGGAAATTGTGCCAATTTCGCTCGTTCGGTGGGTGTGATCATTCGTCAGGAGTCCCCCTAGTGTTCGAGTGATTAGCAGTATTTAGGTTACATTATTTTGACGATATTAGGCCTTTTTGTTTTGTATAGAATATTTGTAACTTTTTCGCAGTGGTTTTTGTATAAGACTGATGTTACTGTTTGATATCATAATCTTTGATTTACGTTTTACTCGCATAATGTTTCTTCCTAATGCATTCCCAAGTATGTTATCTCATTCATTTGCTTGTCGTTGATATGTATTTATTTGATGTTCAATAATGGTTTTTGATGTCATGGTGCATATCTAATATTATGATTGTGCTTGCCATGAAAAATATGAGCACTTTGGGCTGTTATTATTTTCGTTAGGGCATTCATGTTTTACCTGAGAGATCGGATCATTTGGGCCTTTATCTCGCCGTTCTTGCGAGCGGGGGTGGACCACTTTGGGCCTTCTTATCCCCCTGCCATGTTCTTCCTTCTTGCATGTGGGGGTGGACCACTTTGGGCCTTCTTACCCCTCCGTCAGGTTCTTCCTTCTGGCACGCGTGGGTGGACCACTTTGGGTCTTCTTACCCCAACGTCATGTTCTTCCTTCTGACACGCGTGGGTGGACCACTTTGGGCCTTCTTACCCCAACGTCATGTTCTTCCTTCTGACACGCGTGGGTGGACCACTTTGGGCCTTCTTACCCCAACGTCATGTTCTTCCTTCTGACACGCGTGGGTGGACCACTTTGGGCCTTCTCACCCCAACGTCATGTTCTTCCTTCTGACATGCGTGGGTGGACCACTTTGGGCCTTCTTACCCCAACGTCATGTTCTTCCTTCTGACACGCGTGGGTGGACCACTTTGGGCCTTCTTACCCCAACGTCATGTTCTTGTGTTTGTCTTGTTGCTGAACTTTGGTTCCTCATTTGGGATTTTTAGCATCATTTCTATAAGACTCCACCTGCGTCGTTCACGCAGATAGATACATTTAATAATTTGAAAAAAGTTGGGCTCAGTTTCTTACCGAGGGGTCTACGCTTCCCAGTCTTTACATGGAACTCAAACCTTAGCAGCTCATACAATTATTTAGCCGCCGAGTTTTTTTTTTTTTTTTTTTTTTTACTCCTATGCACAATAGCGTTTAAGATGTTGCACATTCCACGAACGCTTTTGTTGAACACCCTGCATAGTCTCCAAGTAATTGCATCCCCGCGAACTTGCTTGTAAGATTTTGGAAGGCCCCCCTTCCAATTTGGTTCGAGCTTCCCAATATGCTGTTTTGGCGCAATGCTTCTCAGGACCAAATCTCCTACCTCAAAATTTGAGAATTGAATTTTGTTGTCGTTACTTTTAGCCATTGCTGCTTTTAAATGCTATAGTGCGTTGGTACGCATCTTCTCTTGTTATGCATGTTATGTCAAGATCCATCTGACGTAAATGAACTATCAATGTTCTTGTAGTTGTCTTATGTGCCCATAATATTCCTTGAAGTTCCTCTGGCCAGGTTTTTTCTCTGTCTCTCATCCTGCTCTCGAAATAATTTTGCAATGTCTTGTTGGTGGATTCCATTTGTCCATTCGACAATGAATTGCGTGCCATTGTCCAAATGTTCAACATTTAGCCCCAACACCAATGTAATTTATGATATAACCGCTTCATACTCGACCTCATTGTTGGTCACCATGTAATTCACATTAATGGCGAATTCGAATTTTCTGCTACCTGGAGATAAGTGGTGAATCCCAACCCCTTCTCCATAACTGGTGGCAAATCCATATGTATGTAGTATCCATGTGGTGGTGGCCCTGCTGGTTCCTGCTTGGTCTGATAATCAATGCAATCCGACCTTCGATACCACCTTAGGGTAAGACAAATCATGACACTATTCGGGGTGTAGTCGTTTGTCCGTGTAGGATTGGGATTGAAGAATCCCTAATCATTCTCTGATAATGTTAGTTTTCTTGGTTGAATTGCGGATTTGTTTATTGCTCTTAGCACCATTCTTTGTTTGCTTGGGACCGAATTCCATATTGTCAACTCCGTAGTTGTTTCCCGATCTCGATATAGCTAGTTGGACTCTTCACGGTTCTTTTCCCGTTGGTCCAATTCCTTTCTTTGCCATTTACCTAAACAGACTCTTAAGCGTAAGAGAAATGGTGTTTCCCACAGACGGCGCCAATATTTTGGTCTTATTTCGTCTAGGTTACAATACACCGAGAAATCGTTACAGTGGGGCCTGACTTAACCAAAATAATGCTATCCTATTACAGTGAATGGACTAGCTTGGTCCGGAACACCTATTACACGTAGAGAAATATAAGGTTACAGTAAATAATCCCTAAATGGCCAAGTTGAGGGAACGGTCGAACGTGAGAGATTTGGTACTCTTTGACTGTTGACTTGCGGGCATTAGGTTCTTATCATATCGGACTGAACTTGGGAACTTGCCAAGCTGCCTACGTATCCCATTAAGGGAATCAAGCCGAACGTAGTTCATTTGTCTCTTTTGTGCTGCTTCTATTAGGTCAACCCCTGGTTGGGCTGCCTGGTTCACTTGTTTCAGCATTGGCGTGACTTCACGGTTTCGATCATATCTCCTTGTAGGATGATCGAAACCTCGATCCGCTTCTTGATTATGGACCCCGACTTATGTAGGTTTCCGGGCATGTGCATCGAATTGGCTTGGTTCGATGCGTGCGCATCGAATTCGATGCCTCAATGTCGAACCGGGTGAATTCGATGCGTGGTGAGCGACTTCACGGTTTTGATCATATCTCCCTAACGGATGATCGAAACCTCATTCCGCTTCTTGATTCAGAACCCTAACTCACGTGGATTTCTGGGAATGTGCATCGAATTGGCTTGGTTCGATGCGTGCGCATCGAATTCGATGCCTGTCGAACCGGGTGAATTCGATGCGCTGTGAGCGACTTCACGGTTTCGATCATATCTCCTTAACGGATTATCGAAACCTCATTCCGCTTCTTGATTCAGAACCCTGACTCACGTGGCTTTCTGGGAATGTGCATCGAATTGGCTTGGTTCGATGCGTGCTCATCGAATTCGATGCCTCCATGTCGAATTGGGTGAATTCGATGCTCTGTGTGCGACTTCACGGTTTCGATCATATCTCCCTAACGGATGATCGAAACCTCATTCCGCTTCTTGATTCGGAACCCTGACTCTCGTGGCTTTCTGGGCATGTAAGGCTTCGATCTTGGAACGCATCGAATTGGCTTGATTCGATGCGTCCATGTCGAACAAGGTGAATTCGAAGCATGATAGATTGCGCATCGAACCTACTTGGTTCGATGCGCGTGTCGAATCGACGTGGATTCGATGCGTGGCATCTCCGTGGGTCATCCATACTTGTGAGGAGTGAGGGGGTATATATAGGCATGATTAGAGGGGCTTAAAGGTCATTTTAGGACCGCATCGAATTGTACAAATTCGATGCGCTCAGGACACATCGAATTGTGCAAATTCGATGTGCTCTGCGCAGCTTTACTAATTTGACCATAACTTTCTCTCTGGACCTCCAAATCGCATTCCGCTTGTTGCGTTGCGACCTAGACTCATGTGGCTTTCCAATGACATATTACTCAATGTCTAATTAGCTATATATATATAATGGTGATCCAAATACGGCTAAGGTAACTTTACCTTTAAGCCTTCTCAACATTCATTGGTCAGTTTCGTGCCATCGTGGCTTTTCTTTGACATGACACATTATACCATATCACAGAGTACCATAGAAAGATTTATTTGCCTTAGTCTAAATGCATTTTTTTTTATCTATTAGTTATTATGGTGTGCATTATGATTTTCACCATATAGTTATACATCTATGCCATTGATTTTTTACGACGTTACAAAAAGTGACATACAATTTGACACGTAAAATTTTAAGTTGGGGGGTGCAAGTTTTTGTGGACCGCTATAAACATCTATTTTTTACCATATGAAATTTTAGTTTGTCTTACAACCAATTCTCGCTATAGTCCTACAAAAAGGCTAGACATCTCTCACTTTCTTCACTGAATACATGTTACGTTTTACTACTCATTTGATAGTTAAGTTTTTCTGTGTATATGGGATGATCTAAACGCCATGTGTTCAATTCTCACAGTGTATAAATTTTTGTTAACCGTCGGCGACACCCCCAAATCGTGAGCCGAGATTAAGCTTAGACCCTATGGCACGTTTGGATGCCCTTGGCCCTCAAAACATTCATTATTTAATAGGTATATTAGTATGCCCATCAGCCCAGATTAAATAATATCAGATAGAAATGTGAGATAAATTAAAGGCCAAAAGTACATACATGACCCACCTAATATCGGGCTCCCATTATTAATTAGTGCGAAAATTTAGCAAACCAAACACCATATTAGCCCACCATATTTAGTTAATAAGGCCTCTTAAGGGCATCCAAACGTGCGGTATGGATTTGGAGAATCTTCTAGCTAAACCAAAAAAGAATTATATTTTGTTAATAGGTTCTAGATCTAATCTTACTTGCAGAAAGTGATTAGTCAGTCTTGTTAGGCTAAAACTAATCTATAATCTCTTAGAGGAGAATATATTATATGTATCTAATTGTCCTGGGCATGGCTGTTATCGTTAGCTCAGCTGCGATTTATCTTTATACATTTCCTTTATATTCTAAATTTAGAGGAAAACAAAGAAAAAGAAATCATCATATGTGCTTTGGCGGCGCGTGCACATATGCGTGGCCCAGCATAACATAGCATCATCATTTGTTTTTTGTAATAGCCTCACCTGTTCGTTTGCTAACACTTACGACTCTCTTTTACCAGGTTACCTAAATTAGATTTGTTCGATGCTACTCCAGGAGTACTACTCCTTTCTTTCCTATTTACTAATATATCCCTCTTGCTTATTTGCAGAAATAAACCATCCTTTTATGGAATTAGATTTTTTTACCCCGGTAAATTAAATAGTTCTATTTTGGTCTCCTTTCCAATGGATATAGTCCATTACGACCATATCAGGCCCAGCATGCTTCCGTACAAACAATTAAAACATAACCGTAAAAGATACCTCCTTTTGACCGTATCACCGTCGGGTATTCTGCCAGGTTTTACGAAGACTCCTCGCCCTCAACCACTCGATCGCAACCGATGGTTCTGCAACAGCTCCTTCAACGGTAACCAGCGCAACCCTGGTTCGTTTCCTACTCCGGGTGTAAGAGGTGACTTAAACGGGAAGTTTAAAAGATTGACATTAACGTACTCAGGCGAAAGCAAAGATCTTATTTATTTATGCGAAAATTTATTTATTACAACACACTCATATCTCCCTTTTGAGAGGAGTAACTTGTTTAGCTACTCATGGTAGCTACGACTCTTTTGTACATACACTCGCACACTATTACAATAATACTGGAATTTAAACACTCGAAATTTAAAGACAAAACGAAAAGACTTAGACAAATTACAGACTCTCTTGTTTTTGTAAGAAAATAGTGGTGAAGACTTGCTTTCCTCTGTTTCCTTATGCTTGTTTATATAGGCCGAGTTTCGGATTTGAAATCCGGACTTCAATAATATTCTTTGGTGGATTTGACGTGTTCCACTTGCACTTGTGGTCCCTCCATGGTGGTGGAGGTTGTCCTGTCCTGATCACATGGCTGCTTCCTTATCTTCTGAGTCACGTGGTCCCTCCATTATGTCAGTGGAGGCTGTCTCGTTCGTTCACGTGGGTGGCCCTGGTTGTTCAGCTGTCCCAGTCCCTCACATGTCCTCTTGTTCTTTTCTAGCAAAAGTGGTCCCTTTACCAGCACGCGGTAACTTCCCCTTTTTTGAGGGGCCCCCTTTGTCAAATCCTGCTTTGTCCCGTTTCATCGGGAATCCTTTTCCGAAAAGTGGCTCCCTTTGATCGGGACACTTGTCGCAAATCCGTTCAAACCATCGTCCGGCGTGTATCATGTTACAAACTTTCCGACGTGTTTCGGCGGTTGCCGGGATCTCGTTTTTCCACAACATTTGCCGCTTCTTTTCGAACGCGGTCTCAGCAAAATCTGTGGTGTTGTTGGTCATGCTGTTGAGCATGACTGATCCGTTCTCATTATTGTGAAATAGTTTGAACGAATACTTGACTTTGTCCATCTCGGTGAGACAGACCCAGAAACCCCACGCCCTTCTTGTCGAGATTTCGTCTTCGTTGATTGGGGAAATCAGACAAAGTCTCTCAGGTGGTGGCTTAATGAACTCCATAGCTTTCGTATTTGGTCTTTGTATCTTGATGAAGTGAAAGCTTGGTTGGAATCCTTTTCCTGCAATCTCCGGAGCTGTTGAGATAAATTTTAACTCCAGAGTATCTCCTCTTGCAAGAGTATTATTCATACTCCATGTTTCATAAACGTTCCTGTAGATCCATCCTGGTAATTTTGAAATTTCCAGGAAACTTGGTGATGTGGTGAATACTGAGGCCAGACAGCCAAAGTCGAACCACTCTCGAACACTTTCCGGTTTTGATTCTGGCAGTGCCCAGATCCTTGGGTATTTTCCGGACCAGTCGGCCACGGACTTTCCAGGAATTAATCCTGTCCTCGTGTGTAGTTTTTCCCAGGTTCTCTGATATTCCATCAGGGGAACTTTAGGCTCGTTTCTAATCTTAGATGATCCCGAATGGGGTCTAAGACTAATCTCGTCCTCTTTTCTAGAAGAGGTATTCTGGGATTCAATCGGGTTTTTCCCTCTCGAATCAGACCTGTCTTCTTTCTTTGAAGAAGTATTCTGGGATTCCGTCGGGTTTTCCCCTCTTGAATCAGACTTGTCTTCTTTCTTTGAAGAAGTATTCTGGGATTCCGTCGGGTTTACCCCTCTTGAATCAGCTCGTTTATCAGTGTTTTCCTCGAAAGGATCACTGCTTGGTCCGATTTTACTCGGATCCTCAAACTCGTATGTATTCGCCTGTATTTCCACATTAAGTTTAGATGTGGAGGCATCTCGTGATAAGGGTACCGTAAGGCCATCCCATAAACTCGTGCTACCCAATAAAGTTGCCTTCATCGAGCTTTGAACCCTGATAAGGTCCCTTTCCTGAACATGACCGGAGGCCCGAGCATTGATTGTCAGGCCGTCAATCGCTTTTCGGAGTTCCTCCAGGTTATCCCTGTGGTGTCTCCATCTTGTAAGGATGGTGTTGGCTTCACTTGCCTCCATCCCTAGTCAGAAAATCTGCAAGAACATTCTCATGAGATTTAATGATTTGAACATCAAAATTATAATACTGACATTCAGCTTGCCATCTTAATAACCTAGCTTTTTCGGGTTTGCTTTCTATCTTATTTTTTAAGAAAGCCTTGACGCTAGTGTTATCAATTTTAAGTGTGAATTTTTTCGCTAGTAAGAATAAAGGCCATTTTTTGAAGGCCCTTCGAACTGCAAAGAATTCCTTCTCGTTGATGTGTCATCTTGCTGCCTCGTCTTTCGAAAAGAGACCGCTGCAGTATCTGCATGGCATTTCTCCTTTTGGCTCGACTTTGGTAAGAACCGCCGCCCACCAATGGTCGCTTGCATCCGTATAAAGAACCAAATCGTCCTCGTCATTGGGGATTGCAAGCTTGGGGAGATCCTGACAGATAGCTTTGAGCTTCTGTACTGTTTCCTTGTGTTCATTCGTCCATCTGAACTCTGCATCCTTCTTTAGTAATGGACTAAATGTTTTCCTGTAACTAGCCAGATTGTTAATAAACATACCAGCGAAATTAACCAACCCCATAAAACTTTGGAGTTGTTTAACCGTCTTGAGGTCGTCGGGAAAGTCACGTACCTTTTCCACCAAATGATTTTGGAGGATAATACCTGATTCGTCAATCTCGACTCCAAGGAATTCGATCTTCCTTGTAAGAATTACTGCCTTCTTCTGTGACAGCACTAATCCTTCTTTGTGGCACACATCAGAGAAGATCTCCAAATGTTTGATGTGGTCACGAACGTTCTTTGAGGCGATGAGGATATCATCGACGTAGACGAACATGAACTTGAAATAATCTTTGAAAAGATTATCCATTTTCCTCTGATATATCTGGGGCGCATTAGCCAATCCCATTGGCATAACATTCCAAATATAGTGACCTTGCGGTGTGGAGAAAGCTGTAAACTTCTTACTTTCTTCATCCATCTTGATTTGGTAGAAACCTGATTTGCAATCAAACTTGGAGAAGACTCTCGCATTCTGAACGCAGTTGATCAGGTGCTCTCGGTTCGGGATGTAATACCCGTCGAATTCCAAGATCTTGTTGATCCCTTGGTAGTTGATCACCAATCTCGGCTTTCCTCTCTTGATCTCTCCATGGTTCCTGACTAAGAACCCTGGACTGCTGTAGGGGGCCTGGTGAGATGAGCTTCAGATTCAGATGTTCTTTGAGAATCATCTGCATATCCTTACGATCCTCCTGATTCATGAGGATGGGTCTATATCTGACCAGCTCGTTTTCCTTTCCCTTTTGAACTCTTAGAGTAGCTTTGAGTTCATTCTTGTTCCACCATGCCAGAGGATCTTCTTCGTAGTTCCTCTGAATCTTAGCCTTGACATCTTCTATTGAAATATGCTCTTCAGTAGTGATGTCAATATGAGGACTTGGTTCAAGGCTGGCCTTAAGGATCTCGATCGTTTCATTCCTGATCCTTTTGGTCTTCTGTTCGCCTAAGCTTTCATTCCTAAGCTGTAGGATTGCCTTCCCAAACTTCCTCTGGTCTTGCATTTTTGGGTGTAGAAGTCGTCCTTCATCACCACGCTTGCTGCGAAATTGAATTGGCAGTCTCCGGTGAAACGCTTGTGTCAACCGTTGCACCAAAATCTTATGATCACAAATTGTTGTGAGGATAAGACGCCTTGTTTCATTATCCTGCGTAAAACGTTTGAATGTTTGCAGGAAATTGTTGCCGAGTAAGATATCGGCTCCGGTATCATGGAAATAAATTGGAGGCGTCTTCACTTTGTACCATGGGGTACCTCCTGCTCCTCCAATTAATATCTCTGCCTGTTTTATTCCTCTTTTGAAGATGATGATCTTCTTTGAGAAATCTCTTCCAGCAATAGCTGGTAAATCTTCCCCGAGTTCTTCTGGAAAGATTCCTGGTTTTGCTGCGCAAATACCTGCTTCTGAGTCGATATACGTTGAAAAGTATTCGGCTCGATATTTCTCGTACAACATCCCAACTGAGATGTAGATAGAGAATGGACTGGTGGTCATTTGAGCCGGTATCTTCTTCCTTCCACCGTAAACTCCATTCCTTCCGGCACCTTTTCCCAAGGTTTGTGATCCTCGAGAAAATCGATTCCTAGAACGAGTTGTTCTGGGATCTTTCCTGCACGTCCGTTGATAATAAAATCAAGTCCCCCTAGCTTTAGGTTTCCCTGATACCTACCAACAAATGGCTGCTTGAGATAATACAATGCGTCGCATGGTAATGTATTATCTTTCTGGGTGGTGTCGAAGATGATTTCGACCTCTCCCCATCCTCCTGGACATTGGAGTTCACCTTTTTTTGTGAATTTCTTTGGTTCAATCACAACCTCCATGATTGGTTTCTTTCCCCAGGTGAGGCTTTGCATCCTGTTCTCCCGGAAAGAGACCGTTCTGGGCTCGAATCTTTGGCTTGTGTCCTTGCCAAAAACTGGTTGGTCGCGGATTATCAAATCCATCTCATGAATATGTGGCAGGCTGGAAATTTCTGGCCTGACTGCATGTGCGACCTTCTCGAAAATCTCCGGTATCTCAACAAACTCATTCCTCTGGAAAAGATCTGAATGGTGAGTATTTGAGAGTGCGTAGGAGATACTGTATGTAATGGAGTAAGGACGGTTTCCTTCCTTCATTAATTCCTTGTTTTTGAAATCCTGATGTAGAGTTAGAACTCTACTAAAATCCTTATCGGCTAGGTTAAAGGCGATCTTTGGATATATGAATGTCGCCACCTTTCCAGCGAATAGATTTCCCGAAATTCCTCCGAGACAGGCATCCCGCAGGTTCTGGATCCTTCGATCAAAGACGGCAATGTCAATTGGGGAATTGATACCTTCTTTGAACGTTGCTTTGAGCAGAATTCTTATGGCTCCGATATGGATCCATGACATTTTCTGCGCAATCTCTGGCCTGAGTCTTTTTAGTTCCTCTTTGATTTCGTTCATAGGAACTAGCTGCATCTCCATCACATTACTGGTCAGCTCCATTGGGATAGCAATTTCTCCCGCTGTTACTTTGTAGATGATGTGATGTTTCCTCCTTCTGAAGCTTAGCTGAGCTAAGGCTCTCTCCATCTTTCCTATGGTAAAACCATCGTAAACTCTCAACTTTGGATCTTCTCGCATAATTCTCATCAAGGCTTTGTGAGAAATGCTCGTTTGTGAGAAGAATCCTGTCCTGTCTTCTTGAACTTCCTGATGGAAGATCTCCTCGTCTTCAGTCTGATTCTGATTCTGATTCTGAAGACTCATCTGGTCCTTCGTCTTCTTCATATATACTTTCGTCTGAAGGGATATCTTCAAACCGGTATACCTGAACAAGGTCCTGAAAGTAGACAGCTTCCTCGAACTCCGGCGTAGCTTCGAACTGTCTAACACCTCTCTCTTGGTTCTTAGGACAATCCGTTGAGATGTGTCCTTTGGCACCACATGTCCAACAGTTACAATCATTGAAGCTTTCATTAGCACGGGTTTGTGCTCTCCTGAAAGTTCGCCTAACTGGTGGTCTGCTAGTACTTCCCTGGCTGAACGATGTACGTCCCCGGCTGGGTCCTGGCCTCTGCCCGGATTTGTAACTTCGGGCCTTCTGTTTTGACCAGAATCTTCTTGGCTTCCATGAAGATCTTCTGGTAAACTTGCTCCTTCTCTCATAGGGATGATCCCTATGCTTCTTCTTCTGATGCCTCTCTGGTGCCCCTACGACTGTTGGAACATCGTTATCGTCACAGCAAAGGCGGGCTGATTTATTGATTCGTTTCAGCCTCTTGAAATTCTTTTGAATTGCTGCCTTCTGGCACCATTCACTCAGTTTGGCTTTGAGGAAAGACATCCTTTGAGCCACCGTGTCTATTCCCAAAGGAATATACTCACGAAGTAACATTTCTCGCCATGGGCTTGGAATTTTGGCGAAGAAAAGGGGAAGCGCCGTGTCTTCAGCAATTCGACTCTTCCATCTGTACTCAGTGAACAGCTTGATGTATAGATCTACTTGACATATGTCATGTAGCTCCAGGCTATACAGCGCTTGTTCGTACCTCTTGACTTTCTCCTGATCTCCTCCTCCGGTCTGGGGATCCACAAAGTATCCTTCTCCGATGAAGTAAATCTTGAAAAGCCTCGCCATTCTATCAACGATGTCTTTGAGAGACTCGCCAGATAGGACTCCACCTCTAACTTTTGGAGTACCATGTTCCCATCCAACCTTGACTGAACCTTCGAGACTCATCTGTAACATCATGATGAATCCTTCTTTGTCGAGTTCAAGCGTTGCCGCCGCAATTCTCATTGCTGCTGCCCATTCATCGATCAGGGCTTCGCGGTTCTTGAAGTCCAAAATATCCAAGTTGAGCATGAGCCCATACGGGTGAATAGGATCGAGTTGAGATCTTCCGTATGGTGTTCCATGAACATCTGGTCTTCTGGCTCTTGCTCTGGTTGGAATACGATTGTACATATTCCCAGCGACAAAGTCATGCTGGTGTGGCATGGCTTCTTCTCGAACTGGCTCTTCCCGAAGTGGGTCTGGATTAGGGATGGAAGACCCGGCACCTTCAGTAACCGTAGATTGTCCTAGAGGAGGACCTTGACTAGATTGTCCTGGTGGAGGACCTTGACTTGGTACAATTGCACCAAACGTCTGCACGTTTTCCAGGCTGAGGCCTGAAAGTGACTCCGCCAGATCGGCCAGGTCTCGCCCAATCTCGAAGTTGAAATCGTCAATCCTGAATCTGGACATGACCTCACTTCGTGCTAGGTTCTCCCCTTATCCGGGCTTCCAGCTTCTCGTTCGTGGTCATCTCTCTTTTGACCTGGACTGCTTTGCCCCTTTGATGTAGCAAAGGCTCCTTCCCGAAAGATGGTGGCAACCATCCAACTTTCCTCCTTTCGGACGACCTTGGCATAGTTTCCAAGCTCTTGACTCGTTGCTGGATATCTTGTACAATTCCCAAGACTTCCTTCTGTCGTTGAGACATGGTCTCCAACTTGTCTCTGATTTCCTGTATCAGCTCGGGCACATAGTGTTGGCGATTGCCATATGCTTGAACCGTCTTCTGGACTTCCCTGAGTTCCTGGGATAGCTTGGAGCTATCTGGTACGAGCTCGTGGAAATCTGTCAAAACTAGATTACTCATGAAGAACGGTTATTACGTTCAGTGATTAATCTATTAATTCTCGCAATACTAGCCAAGAGACCATTAACTCTAATGAATTTGACTCTAATGGCATGTATATCGTCTGGTCTATAACTAGCTAGGTCATCTAACTTAGTTATCAAGATCTGGAGTTCTCGTTCAAGTGTAATACCAGGCATTTTATAGGCTTAGTATATAACTTTGTTTCTTTGCCTTTCTAAGGCTTTCTTTTAACAGCTTGATTCCCCCTAGTCTAGCTCTATTCCAGGGGCATTTTTCTTGTTCGAGGTCGCAACAGAGAACCTCGTGATACTTGACATAGGTTTCTTGGGTACCGAGACTATTGGTTAAAGTCTCAATAAAGTATTTAATACTTCTCGTTTTTGGTCCCTTGTAAAAGACCTGAATCGGGGGATTCCAAATGTCATCCATTGCTGGATTACTCATGTTTGATGAAAACTCCTCTCATAAGGTAATAAAGAGTTGAAATAAATAAATAAATAACCACATAGAATAAATAAACCATGCTCTGATACCATTTTCGTGAGCCCAAAATATTACCTTTAAAGTATGGGGTATTAAATGAAATAACATAAAGTTGGAAGGTTCTTTTCCAAAAGAAGGTAGGGGATATAATGGTAAAAGAGGAGGAGTGAGAGTAGCGCTCCGAGAGCAGCATCTTACCAACCCCTAAATTATGCAAAACTCAAGTGCATTCTAAGAATGGATAATTCTATCAAACCCCCCAAATTATGGTACCTTTTACCGGACGAGGCTAGAACTTTTATTTTAGCATCAGTGCCCCCTAAACTTTAGTCGTTTGTTCGAATTTCTCCATTTTTCAGTTTTTTGCAATTTTTCCACCAATAATCACCGAAAAAATTATTTAAAATTTGACTAAAACCTTCGTCTCGATGAGACGGTTCCAATGGTGGTGACGGTGATGCAAAATTCAAAGTTATAAGATGGGAATTCTAATTTAAGTGCAATACACTTAAATTAAATTTCCCGTGTATTGACTTTGAATTTTGCGACACCGTCACCACCATCAGAACCGTCTCATCGAGACGAAAGTTTTAGTCAAACTTTAAATAATTTTTTCGATGATTTTTTGTGGCAAAAAACTGGAAAATAGAGAAATTCGAACAAACGACTAAAGTTTAGGGGGCACTGATGCTAAAATAAAAGTTATGACCTCGTCCGATAAAATGTACCATAGTTTGGGGGGTTTGATAGAATTATCCTTTCTAAAAATATGTTGAAGAAAACATATTTCGTAACAGACCGCACAGTTAATCAGGATCGTAATTAATTAAGTTCCAAGCAATTTTATATTGGAATCTTAATTTCGTTCTTTTCATTGACTAACCAATAATGTATTTCCAGTTCATCGAGCATTCACTTTTGTCAATATAATAATTGTATTATTAAAAAAAGAAAAACTACACGGGTGATGAAGATTTAGTGGGAGAAAAAATGAATCATTTAAGGTTGTGTTTGGGACATGTAGCGTAACCGCAATGTAGCTCTCATATTATTATTAGAATGTATTCCAACTCATGTTAATTAGCCAACCACTTTAATGAGCTTTACACATAACTATTTAACTAATCTCCGCAAGTGGAAGCTCTCATCCGCCATGATTACAAACCCCGAAAGCATCACACGTAGTAAGGATTCCTGTTGATTAATTTTTCAACGGAAAAAGAAAAGAAACAGTAAAATAGACCAACGAATAAAAGTCACTAACTCCCCACCTTGCACCGTAAAGTTGACACCAATGCCAAAGCATTATTGAATTTAATATAGTTTGATATTTTTCGTTGAAAACTCAATAAATAAAGTAGCTTTTTCGAACATCTTTAACTAAATTGCATGAGTTCGTGCAATAACGAGCTACTCTTTCTCCTTGCTCTGCCTTGATTACTTTTACTCTTCGTTCGACCACGCACTAAGTGTGTCAAAAATATCAGGTATAATGTATTTTTAAGACAACATAAAACAGTTTGTAAGAAAGAAAGAAATAACATCGTCTTTTTCTTTTCTGGGATATGAAGATTACTGAGAAAATGGGTATTGCTACGGTTGCTGAAATGAAGCCAAGCATATCAGGAAAGAGGTCATTTCGTCCCAGTTCAAGTGCAAGGCATGTTAGTGAATGGTAAAATTTCATCTTTTTTAATAGTACTTTACCACAGGAAATTTTAATGTTGGTATTAATTTCATAATTGATTGAGATTTTTTTTAGGGGGTTTAGTACAAGTTCTAAGATTTTCGTTGATGATCAATTGGTTCACCAATCAGGAGAATTGGTAGGGTAACTGTTTCTGTTCATGAGTAGACTCATGTTTTGTCTAGCTAAGAAGGTTACAGACAGATTAATGCCATTTTAATTTCTTGAAGTTACTAACACTTATCAATGCTTTTTCTAGCATCACTTGGGTGTTTTGTTTTCCATACATATCTAATAGTAGTTCCATGAATAATTGGTCTTTGTCTTGTAGACAAGAGTCAACATCTAATACTATAGTAAATACATTTTTATGACTACCAGCATTGAACCTGACAGATCAAAATAATGAACTTAAGTACCAATGATGTAAATTTCTTATGTGTCAGTCACAAAAACACCCTTGATATTTGGTGTAATTCCATTTCCAGTAATTAACCCCTTGACAAATTACAGTGATAGCCGCATAACTTCAGAACACATAAGCTTAGGGGATTCATTTGTAAATTTTTTCAAACTTATCTTTGTAATCATTTCAATGAAAAGGGATTCTTGTAATAGTTCAAATAATGAGAGAAAAGTTTGTCGTATAATAAAAGTTGAAGAGGAGTGAATGCAAATTATTTCTCCAGTTCTTACATTGTTAAATGCAGCATGTGCATTGTTATCAGTATTGAGGCCTTCTTCTGCTTATGTACGGTACAATCATATAATGTACTGTCAAGGCTCTGGCCCCAGGCTTACAAGAAAATTCAAAGGGTTGTAGACAAAAAATTGAAAACTCTATTTTAGTGAGACCGGATTTGGACAGACCAGATGCAATAGTAACATGTCACCTCGAATTACATAACCTCTAATAAAAATATATTCAATGCTCCTAAATGGCCTTTAAAGTTTTGCTGTTCTTAGGTGGATTAGCTTATCCGACTCAGGGTACGAATATAATTCATATCTGCCTTAACTCGATTGTTATATTTTTTTGTCTTTTGTCTTTACCACGTTCACATTCATGCATCCATGTTTTTATATAATGTGTCATGAAGCCAAGATGTGTAACAAGGCTCACTGGCTCTAAGACTTACTAAGTTGAGTAACAGACTGTATTGAATGCGGCTTCATTACATTTGACTATTCCATCATGGAAATGTGAGTGAAGGAAAAAGATGTTGATTAGTTTCCTTTTCCTGTTTGTTGCTTTATGTAATCATACAAACATCAATATGATTATTTTCTGTCGTTGCAGGCCAATATCAGAAGTTTCCAGTGATCTAACCGTTGAAGTTGGGACTCGAAGCTTTGCGCTTCACAAAGTAAGAAACTAACGATTTTTAGAAATATTTACTAGGATTGCTAGAGATATTTCTTACAGCAATTTACAAATTAAGTCAATATCCATGTGACATGTGTGTAGTAATAGACGATCTATGTGTTATGTTGACTGTAATTGCAAATTTGATTGCTTGAAGCATGGATTAGTTTGATTAACAGTGAACAATTTATGTTAGCACCCTTGTGATGTAACTTTTCTTTTGAAGAACTAAAAGAAAGAAATTCAGAGTCCTTAGAAGTTAACTTTAGAACAGAACTCATAAATCATTCAACTATTTACATAATGATCTTTGTCGAAACATCTTAGGCTGAACATTGTAATAAAGAGAAAACCTCATTCTGGTATGACAACATTCTTTTGGTTTCTTCTGCAGTTCCCTCTAGTTTCTCGAAGCGGAAAAATACGAAAACTACTCTTGGAAGCAAAAGATTCCAAAATGTCGAGGCTGAATCTCTCAAACGTTCCTGGCGGTTCACCAGCATTTGAACTGGCAGCAAAATTCTGTTATGGAGTAAATATCGAGATCACGATATCAAACATCGCGATGCTGCGGTGTGCTGCATATTTTCTTGAAATGACCGAAGAACTATCTGAGAAGAACCTCGAAGCCAGAACCGAACTCTTCCTCAAGGACATTGTTTTACCAAATACACCAAACTCTATATCTGTTCTCCACCACTGTGAAAGTCTACTTCCAATATCAGAAGAGATCAATCTTGTTAGTCGTATAATAAACGCGATTGCAAATAATGTATGCAAAGAACAGCTAACTTCAGGATTGTCAAAGCTTGAGCATAGTTTCTTATCAAAACCTGCTCACTGCGCTGATCCAGAAACCCCTTCTGACTGGTGGGGAAAATCACTGGCATCGCTGAAACTCGATTTCTTTCAGAGGGTTCTAACAGCAGTGAAGGAATTACTAACCTTTGATCCATGTTAAATGGATCCCAAAGTTGCTCCCATGAACGTTGAATAACCCGGCTTGATTTCATGACTGTTTCTCCTTTATTTGTACTCCGATTTGGTCGAATCCCAATCACAAACGGAAAGGAATTATAGCCACAACCCAAGAGCCAAGTTGCAAATGTTAAAATGTGAAAAAGATGATCAAAAATGGCTTTTCCATTTTCTCCTTATTTTTTCTACGAAAATAAGTGTGTTTTTTGTATTTTCTACATTGTTTTCTTCATAAGAAAACTGATATTTAATGGGGAGAGAGGAGGGAAACTTTGGTGGTTTCTCTAATTCAAAATTTAGGAAAGAAACCACTCTCCCTCTCTTTATTTGAATTTAAATTCACGGGTCGGGTTTAGCCCGCATGGGCGACCCGTTTAATTACTTCCAACATCTCCCACTCGCACATGAGGGCTAGATCCCAGTCTAGTAAGATCAATTTCACATACTCACAACTTCATACAGGCAAATGGATCGTGTGACCTGCGAGTATACTAGAGCTCAATGCCATACACTGGTTAAAGATATATGGCGGCTCAACACTTAAGCATAAAGCTATACACCGGTTAAGGATATATAGCAGCTTAACTTCTTCAACATGAGGACGATATCTCGCTATACCCCAGACTTCACTTACTTGCATCAATCAGAGCATCTCTAATTCCTTGTCATAAAAAGAGCACACTCTCTTTCAACACTATTCATTGTATTCACAGTTACATCTCAAACACCAAAGTTTTACATAACCGCGATCGCGGTGAATACAAGATAGGAGCAAGTCATAGAAAGTCTTCCTTTTTAATCTTAAACCTCTTAACATTAAAATGATTGCTTTCCTAGACATGTTCCGCATGACCGAATCAAACATGGCTATTGGAGACATGCTAAAGTAGCAACACCAAAATAAAGTCTCGAGAAAAAGTTAAAAGTCATAAGGGTATCATTTACGATTTTATAAACCTATGGGTCTCACACAATGAGGAAACAAGGATCTATTCACTCATTATCCCAACGGTCACAAAAGCACATGTGGTATGAAACACATGCTACGATGCATGTCTTCCTCTTCGGAAGCGTATGTCATATTTAAAAGTAAAATGCATCGTACAGATCTTAGTTCAAGTGTCCTTAACACTTAACTTGAGTTTTCTCCTTGTAAGTCCTCTACAAACACCAATCACAAGAAAACTCACTTCTGGCTCTACGACAAGTATAATGGATGGTGGGAATCCATAACGATTACTTAGTGATACAACAGTAATCTCATCTTTATCATCAATCAAGGCGACATCATAAGATATATATGACTTTATATCCAAACAAAATCATAATTGTCTCATCTCTGTACACTTCTTAATGTCAGAGGCGATTACTCATGTGAGAGAGTCAATCTCTACTTGTCAGACATACTTTAAGACTTTAATGCTCTCACCATAAAAGCATCTGCTTATATAGCATTTAAGTCTTGAACTCATGGACATAAATAACTGGATATCATCTAATCCAATTAGGTTAGATTCTACGCAAACCTTGAGATTCTAACAATTCAAGAGTGTATCTCCAGGTCAAGGTTAAGTTATCAAACTAACCATAACTAATGCATAGATCTACACAGCAAAGTCACTGTTTTCTTTGCACAAATATCTCTTCACAAAATAATCATTTTGTGATTAAGTGTTTGTTTTTATCCTTTTGAGACTCTCTTGTAAGCAATTGATGTATATCATCACAAAGCACACAACGGCTCCCACTTTACTTACTGTCTCAAAATGATAAACTAGTCTCTTTGACCAAACACATTATACTGCAACAACACGTGCTATAAATTTTCATTCATACGCACATCCACACACCCATTTGCTTTCAGCTATTCTAACAAACAGCATCATCATTTAATGAAGAAGCAAACACATAGGTCGATTTACTCCAAGTCAAATCACCTCTTGTAAAACTATAAGTGTATTTTGATCAATAATGACCAAAATCATTATTGAGTTTACTAGTATGCAGTATGTATAGGAGTTCACAATCCTATATCAATATTGTCCAAATTCTACTCTTAAGAATTGGGCTATATTTAATGACCAGACCCATGGCATGACATATATCAGGATAGATGAGTAGTGCAGTAAATCTCAATCGTCAAAGAGATTTCACCACCAACAGAAGTTTAAACATCTTACTAAATATAGTCTCCGTAGATTCTAAAGCTCAAGATATACACCATTGTAAGAAGCACCAGTTTCCTCAAAGTTCATTTTAAATCACTCCACGCAGCTCAAGATGCAAAGCATCAAGAAATTGAATGATTTCTATGAATTTGAACATTAAGAGGTACATTTACCTCAAATTCACTTTTTATTCAAAGAATAGAAGAATGGCCATCTTTAAATGGTTGAAGCATACTTCTCACAATCCTAATCAACAAGACATCATTAATATTGATAGAGTTATTATTTTAAACGAACCACACAATCTTTTAGGCATCTGCCAAGTCTTTCATGATTAAAGAAAATAGAATCACTCTTTAGTGTTTCATAAGCACCGAAATCTGATAAAGAAAATGGTATTACACTTTCACAAAGAAAGACTAAGGAAATCATTCCCAAAATGATTCTCATCAACCATAGTCTAATCAAAACACGGTCTATAACTTTTCATCGTGAAGACATAGATTGTTCCTAGTGAGCTTCACATTTAATCATCTCTTTGATATTAATGTGAGAACATTATCTAGAAAAGCTCGTTTGAGATTACCTTTCGATAGATCTCATAAATCATAGTCGAAAATAATGTCTAAGGCCATAGATCAACATAAGTATTTAAACTTGGTTATCTATGCCTTTAGTACAAAATCAAGTAACTTATACATGGATTTCTGTACTCAAATCTCAATCGAGAAATGCAACCTCAAGGTTCATAAAAAATAATCCTAAAACTCATATCTATCAATGAACAGTCAATTAGTAGAGTTTCACCCACAAAAGATGAAGTTGTTGTCTATAAACAACATGTTCCCTTTCACGAGAAAAACATATACTTCTTAAAGATTTGCACATTCTTAATATAATTTTGTGAATACACTAGTCCTCAAATATCTTGTGCCTTAATCATAAGTCTACCAGTACATGTACCAATGTACACAGTCAGACATATAGAAATACAGAGTCCAAAAACTTGTTCCATCTCACTTATTTGAGAAACCTTTGTAAAATAGGACATGGAGTTGCTTGTCGCTTGAATTTCATCTATCTCCTCGAGATAGGAAAAAAGAAATCAATGTTGTTCTAATGTCGTAAGACATATACTTGAACGTATCTTATTCAGTACTTGTACTGAATTTAATTTTAGTCATGTATCAATTGATTTACCCCATAAGGCTCCCACTTGAGTCGTGAAGCTCTGAAGTTTAGATCTCAAGTAACCAATCGACCAAACCATAACTTAAATTAATAAATCACAAACAATCCATTACCTCTTAGTTGTCCTACCAAATAAGGTCATACCTCAAATAATAAAATTCCACGATTTAATCTCAGTTACTCTTACTCCACATGTTTATGATGGGCACATACACCACATCCAATGGGTGTATCACATACGAACATACCTTAACGACTGGAACAATACTTCTCAACAACAATGAAATGAGCATGCATAAGATATTTGTTCCAATGTCCTAGGCTGATTAGATCGAGTCTTTCACTCAATCTCATGTAACATAAAGAGTAAATCAAATACTAAGGTAATTGTACATATTAGCCACACTTTAGTTGAGAAAGAGTCTCCTCCCAAGGATATCAATTTTACAACTCAAGTCTCTGTGGACTTCTCATCGTCTACAACTTTCTATTTCTTCTAATGGCGACACCCAACATATAGGCGTGCGAAGAAATAATAAGTTATTAGTGAGATGTCATTTCCATTATATACTTTGCGCACTAACCACATTCTAAGAACCATTACAATCCTAGCAATTGGATCTTAACTTTACAACATCTAAGACACTTACGTATCTTAGATTTGTCAACAGTTAAACAACAATGAGAAATGAGCGGTATAACAGTCTATTGTAATGGAAACAATGGTTTCGCGCTTGCCTTTGTATTAGTTAAATCATAGAAAATTAAGGGAGTTATCCCAAGGGAACTCAGTCTAAATCATCTTTAAGATGATTCTTGTGTCAATAATTTCAATGTAGGAAAATTCAAACAAGCGGGTCAAACAAGAAAGTGGACCACTTAGGTGCTACACTATAACCAATGTTTATTTTTCCCGATGTGACTCAAAGACGTGTATCGAGTACACTATATCAATGTTTTCACTACCCCATCAAAAGTTGCATTAATTGTTCCCAACAATTAGTGCGGTAAGTAAAACATTTCTTTAGTCACATATTGACACTTTTAGAGAAAAAAAGGATGTCTAAGCCACCAAATGCTACACATAACAACATGTTCCAGCTAAGTCACAAACTTGCTCAAGTCAATGACTCTTCAAAAAATAATAATTCTTTGACTCAAGTCTTACTCCTTCATCTCACATATGGTAGAAAGTAGGAAAAGATTCAGTCGTGACACAAATAAATTTGTATGCACTGATTCTTGTTAGGAATGACCTCGCAATTCCTCCCACCTCTTGCTAATTAATATGCGTGCATGAACTAGCTGGATTTCCTTAAGAATAATTCAGTCTCAAGTTATCATAAATCTAAAATCCACGTAGGACAAGATTTGTAGCATAACCATAGAGGTGACACAACTTCATAGGAAATCTATTTAAGTGTTATTTACCAATGCAATGCAATCAAAAGATTAGCATTTAGAAGGTAACATCAACACGACAACCTCATCAGTGTTTATCCTTGATCAAACACATTAAATCATTCTCTGACCATATCAATAGTCCTTTCATCATTGTCTTATGTTCCAGTCCAACATACAACTTAAAACTTTAAAAGTTTTCTTTCAAAGTTATTGTGAACCTGAAAATAACTTCAAACATCAACATAGATAACAACAAAAATGTTGTTCATCTTAAGTTCAAAGTTGACTGGGTCATTTACACAGTCAATTTAACAGATTTACAGATGTTCAAATGAATGATGATGAGAATGATACTGGGTTTTAACTCTTGAGCATATTACTCCACGTGTGTTAACTGACTAAAATTACTGATCACACTTGAGCAAAATCATAGTCGTGATCGATCAGAATTTAACAAATGCGCCATTTTCATTAGTCAGTGTCTTAAACACAAGTTGGTCATACATTTATATTTCACATATAAAAGTACACCATCTATATATAGATCATTAATCACATGGCTATACAGAATGGCACATGCAGCGGAATTAAATCATCTGTATGCCCTTAGATCTATATTTAAAGAGTAGAGTAACCTTACTAAAAGGTTTGGAGTGACTTAATTGATGTTGTTAGGGGTATCAAACCGTCTTATCCTGATATCTAAACTATATAAGTTTACAGTCAGTTCAATTCACGATAGGTGCTTTGCTAGCACTTATTTGAATCTATGAACGTGACCAACTTGGTTGCCATGGTCTGTCATTTTCTAGAGATATCTTCTTAAATGTCCATTGCTTATACAAGTTTGATTTTATATCTAGCAAATCAACATTCATAATAATCGACCATAAGGTACGGAATCGAAGAGGTCACAAAGTGGCCTATCATCATCCATATCCCAACGTTCATTATCACGAAATTAATTTCTAAATCAAAAAATCTTCTAAGTTCAAGGTGAGAATTTCTAAAATTCTGCCAACCATAGAACTCCCACTTAGCTAAAAAATTAGCGTGCATACATCATGTAAAATATGAAATTACATGCTCAAAACAAATGCACATAAGGAAACAAGCATGTATTCTACATGAACCAAAAAAGATTAAGCATAATCATACATGTTTTAATACATGCTTCGTCACGAAACTACGGAATACATCACGTCACATAAAATAATTAAACTAATTATCTTCATGTTCACATGTGATTATTCCAAAATTAAATCCAATTAACAAATCTCATTCACACATTCGGTAACATTTAGATCCTCGATCCAAATTATAGCCTACCAAGTGCGCAAATAGATCTCTTTTAGGATTTCTAAAGTTTTTCAACATCCATCTTGAACTACGAGCCTCCAAGCTCGGGATTTTCTTCTCAAACATCTCACTGTGTTTAAAATTGTAAATTTTAACACTGTGGAGTGTATACACACATTTACTTTAGTTGTCAAAACAACATATATCTTTAAGATAATTTCGAGTACGTTGTATGATACTCGAGACCATAATACGGCATTAAATGCCTAATTTTGTCTCAACTATATAAAAAAAAACTAAATTTTCAAGTTAAACAAAAGTAATTATGGCTCAAATAAATGTACATACACTCCCACTTGGCTCAAACGCCTTTTGTGATAATTTCCATAGTCTAAAATAAAATTTTCAGAATTTTCCAAAAAAGAAAAATATTTTATTCGAAGAATTATCCTTTCATTAAAAGGTAAAAAATCCAAAGACAAATATTTTCGAACTCTGAAAAAATTATTTTAAATTACAGAAAAATAGGAAATCCAATTGTGAGAATAACGCAATTTTCGGATCCAAAAACGGACCATCGTAGGCTTCTCACGCGCCCCCACGCGCCGCCGGTGCAAGTTATGAACTATGTGCCACGTGTCGCGTTTCTGTGCATCTTCTCCAAAAATCGCAGAAAATCCTAATTTTTGGCTGAAAATTGAAAGTGCCATAACTCTCTCAATTCTCGGCCAAATTTAACGTTCTTTATATGGATGGAAAGCTCTTGACATGTAGTTTCTAACCCCACAAGATTCATGCCAAAATTCTTTGAAATGAAATCGCAGCATGCAGTCAAAGTTTCGGGTAAAACGCAAAGACTTCGCAATATCTCACAAACCACAAAGCCATTCGTTACGAAATTTTGCAGGAATTATAAACATCATATAGGCATGCTACAGTAAAAATTTAAAGGCATAAATCGAAGAAATCAAAAAATCACCATTGATGATCATGAAGCTTTTGATTTCGATATAACATAAATAACACTTGCATAAAGGGGCATGTATACATGTTCACCCATGTTCTAAAAAGTCAGAAATCGAGCCATAAGGCTCTGATACCAATGAAGGAATTACTAACCTTTGATCCATGTTAAATGGATCCCAAAGTTGCTCCCATGAACGTTGAATAACCCGGCTTGATTTCATGACTGTTTCTCCTTTATTTGTACTCCGATTTGGTCGAATCCCAATCACAAACGGAAAGGAATTATAGCCACAACCCAAGAGCCAAGTTGCAAATGTTAAAATGTGAAAAAGATGATCAAAAATGGCTTTTCCATTTTCTCCTTATTTTTTCTACGAAAATAAGTGTGTTTTTTTGTATTTTCTACATTGTTTTCTTCATAAGAAAACTGATATTTAATGGGGAGAGAGGAGGGAAACTTTGGTGGTTTCTCTAATTCAAAATTTAGGAAAGAAACCACTCTCCCTCTCTTTATTTGAATTTAAATTCACGGGTCGGGTTTAGCCCGCATGGGCGACCCGTTTAATTACTTCCAACAAGCAGTAAAAACTAAAGGCCTAAAGCAGGAAATGATCAGCAGAATTCTAATAAATTACGCGCAAAACTCCCTTCAAGGCTTTGCTGTTAGAGATCCTCAATTGCTCAAAGGAAATTTCTCAGATCTTGAACTGCAAAAGAAGCAAAGGGTCACCATTGAAGCTATTGTAAGTTTGCTACCAACTCAATCGAGAAAAAGTACCGTACCAATGGCATTTCTTTCGAGTTTGTTGAAATCTGCAATAGCAGCATCAGTTTCCACATCTTGTAGATCTGATCTCGAGCGTCGGATTAGTTTGCAACTTGATCAAGCAATTCTTGAAGATATTCTTATTCCGACATATCAAGGAAACAATCAGAGTCCTCTGTATGATACAGAGTCGGTCATGCGGATTTTCTCTATGTTCTTAAATCTTGATGAGGATGATGAAGAGGATAATATACTGAGGGATGAAAGCCAAATGGATTATGATTTCGACAGTCCTGAATCTCCAAAACAAAGCTCGATCATTAAAGTCTCCAAACTTTTGGATGATTATCTTGGTGAAGTTGCATTAGATTCCAACTTGACTCCGTCAAAGTTCACAGCACTGGCAGAATTACTCCCGGATCATGCTCGAGTTGTTGATGATGGTTTGTACCGCGCTACAGATATCTTTCTCAAGGTTAGCCACTATTAAAAGCTAAAAACTCTAATAAAACGAAAAGACGCTGTTTGGAACTATTGTCTTCGCCACCTCATATAAAGCTTAAGCTCGTAGAGACGAGAATTGTTTAATATTTCTAGTCACCCAACAGGCTCTCTTTCGCATCCAGATGGTAACGCACTTTCAAATTAATGTGTAGCGCTCGTATTCAAGATTTATCGAATACCATATTGAATTGACATCAGCCCATCTTATTCAAAACTTAAAGTGATTGAGAGCAGAATTATTTAGTATTAACTGAAAGATTTTTCACAACTTATTTCAGTATTATCAGATTTTTGATGATCATCATTTTGTGAATGAACACACAGGTCCATCCCAACATAAAGGATTCAGAGCGCTACCGCCTTTGCAAAACGATAGACTGTCAAAAGCTTTCTCAAGAAGCCTGCAGCCATGCAGCTCAGAACGAACGATTACCCGTGCAGATGGCAGTTCAGGTCCTATACTTCGAACAAATCAGGTTAAGAAACGCCATGAACGGAGTTGGAAGTCAAAACCAATTTTTCTTTGGCTCGATAAACGGACAATTCCCACATCGTTCGGGGAGTGGTGCAGGGAGCGGATGCATCTCGCCACGAGATAACTATGCATCGGTGAGGCGAGAAAACCGCGAATTGAAGCTTGAAGTTGCAAGAATGAGGATGAGACTAACTGATCTCGAAAAGGATCACGTTTCTATAAAACAGGAGCTAGTTAAATCACACCCTGCAAACAACTTATTTAAGTCATTTACGAAAAAATTAAGTAAGCTTAATAATGCTTTGTTTAGGAAGAATGATTTGAAGCCGATGGGAGGGAAGGCTAACTCGGAAAATCGGTTTCTTTTCCAGAAGAGAAGGCGTCATTCTGTTTCTTGATTTTCATGTACATAATAATATAAGAGAGCGTATGTATAGTGTTAATTACTATTGTGTGTCTGTTTTTCTTTTTCGTGTGATTGAGATTTCTGGAGTTCTTTCTTTCCTTTATTTTCTTTTTTGGTGCATGTGTTCAGGTCTACAATGAAATGCATTCTTGAATAGCGGAGAATCAAAGATATGTTTCCAGTTCATTTTGGCAGACTTCATTTCCAGTGATAATAAACTATATCTAAATCACCATTATAATTGAAGATGTAAGTAAGTGTAATTGATTAACAAAGAAAACCAGTCAGTCAACAAACACAATATATATATTAAAGAAAGGATTCAAGACGACAGCTCCACTTTGATCCAAACCAGACCATTTTATGTGATCAGTGGTCTCATCTACAATTGGTCAAGAGGGGCAAGAATTATCGGGTGTATCCAAAAAAGTTTGCGACGCATCTGTACTTTAGCCTTCGAGACAGCTCGGGTTTCCCATGTGGTTTGGGTTTTTGGACTTAACTCATTATATACTAGTACTGTAGTACATAAAGCCCGTGCGAATTTCCATTATTCTTTTGATTATTATTATTATATTGATAAATAATAGAATTAGAATAAACAATTGTTATAAGACAACAATAAATAACAAATTGATTGTATTTTTCACATAAAAATTATTACCAATCTTAACTGTCTCAACATGCTACAACACATATTATAATTATAGCATCTTATAGTTGTCCTAGGATTTTAAATGTAAATTTTTAAAAAAACTTAATATTGATGTAAACATTATTAAACAGCTTCTATAAAAAATTCAAAAGAAGAATGCTTACTTTTTTTTTTATAACTAATTGATAATGAGAAGAAACTACTTGACCATTTATTTATTTTCTTTTACTTTTTCCAACTTTCAAAACATATTGCTTTTATTGATTTTAGTTATTGTAAGTTATAAGGAGGATATTGTCTTATTTAACATAATACACGCCTTAATGTTTTTCGATGTCTAAGGACGAATTTGTATAATTTTGTTGGGTTCTTTTACAATTCATAAAAAAACAAAACTAAAATAACCAATATTATAGGTTTAACTATGGGTTCAAAAAATTCGGTGTCTTGAAAGAATTTGTATAATTTTGTGGGAGCCTTTTATAATTTATAAAAAACAAAATATAAATAATCAAGATTATAGGTCCAATTGAAGAAAAAAAAAAGAAGAGAGAAAAGGGAAAAGAAACCTGGGTGAGAGACGAGAGAGAGGTGGCTGAATTCATGAAGGGGAGAGAGAGTGATGGGCCCACGTGTGTGACCAATTGGAGAGAGAATGAGAGGAAGGACAATGGAAAAAATCGAAATTGGTCCTTTATTGTGTCCTTGTTTTATTTTGGTCATTTATTGTGTGTTTCACTACGATTTTGGTCCTTCGACTGGAATCTCAGCCGAAAATGTCATGTAGAGCACGTGCCGCCCTAAATTCAATTTGTTTGAATTTTTCACAAGCAAATTCGCACGTTGGAACAACAATTTTAGTTTTCTTATTTAAATTTTGACCCGTCCGATCTGGATAACCCGGTCAAATCGGGTTGGCCTGGTAAGAATTTTAAATAAATAAAAATTAAAAAAATTAAAACGAGCGTTTTCACATGTGAATTTGCATGTGAGAATTTTTTTTTATTTTGGCCGGCAAGTGTTCCCATTTGATATTTTTCGACTCAAACTTCTTTCTAAGGACCACAATCGTAATGAAATACACAATAAATGACCAAAATAAAACAATGACACAATAAAGGATAAAAACTGTAACTAGAACACAATAAAGGACTAGTTTTGATTTTTTCCCCAAGGACAATGGGGAGGAGAGAGAAAGAGAGCAAATTGACCAATAACACATGTATGAAGAAAACAATTTATTCAACTCCAACAAAGACTCTCAATAATTAAGAGAAAGAGTAAGGACAAGTGGACAACAATGGAAGATTGAAAAATGGTTGATAGAGAATTAGAGATCATCGCTTATTATTATAGTGTATATATATATATATACATACTAAAAAGTACAAAATAGAATGAAACATATCTAGATACAAAATAAAAAATTTACATGTTAAAATAACTATGTCTCCAAACTAAGCTGAGCAAAATCGATCAATAACACTTGTAAACGAGCTGTTAGGAATATACACGCTTTCTCTTTAATTAAAATATCCACATATCTTAAAAACTAGAAAAAGAAACCTTTTTTTTTTCGTAGGCAAATGGGAAAAACAAAGTGTCCTTAGGCTACATGGCCCGACAAAATATGAATAACATCGGGGGGCATAAAACAAAACTCGCCATCTTTCTCATTCTTGAACTTCGCAATAGAGTCTGCAAGTTTTTTCTTCTCACGTCCAATCCAATAGAATTCCTAAGATCTCGGCTTATGGAGATACAATCGTCATTCTTCTATCTTCTCTTGGAGGTACGGGTCCGAGCTCGTCAAGTTCGTAATCAGCTTATATGCATCATGGGAGTCAGTTTCAACAATGATACGCTGAATTCTTTTCTCCCATGCAAGTTCAAGTCCTTTTCTTACCGCTTCTAATTCTGTCTCCAAAACTGTAGGAATTCTGATTGGTGTCGTTGAATCCCCAAATCCATTCACCCTTATCGTTCCGCATGACACCACCAATAGTTCATGAATTCTGCCTAGTACTCACGCTCCCATCAACATTTAGTTTCAGCCATTCTTTCTTCGAATTTGTCAATTTATTTAAAGCAAATGGCAAATTACTCTCCTGTAATTTATGAAATAGGCGCATTATCCTCCTGTAAACTTAAAATAGGCGAATTACCCCCTGTAATCCAAAAATTAGTGCACACTGCCTCCCCGTCGAATTTTTTATGTATTTGTACTTGTATTTTGTCAAATTCTATTATTCAAATATCTATTTTTTTGTTTATTTTGTAAATTAGTGAAATATTATATCGTCTTTTGGTAATTGAAACTGAAAATAAATTAAAAAACTTAGATTTCTAAGAGGAAATGATATAAAGAAAGTAATCTCACCTTTTGGCAAGTGAGTTACACCTCTATCTAGAAAAGAGTATATTGCACCATTTAGAGATTACATGGGGGTAATATGCCTATTTATTTTGTATAGGGGTAATGCACCTCTTTTGCACATTACAGGGGGGTGTTGTGCCAAAAACCCATTTATTTAATCTTTCCACATTTGTGCCTTTAAACGCATGTATGAGATCAATACTGAGATATTTAATTTGGCTAACCACAACAAAGTTCTTCTCGGTCTCGCTTCTAAAAATTCTTGCATTTCTGACTTTCCAAATGATCCACAAACTAGAAGCAAAAATTATATTCCAAGAAATATGGGGGAGAATCATGCACGACTTTGCGTTATTCTTGAGATTTTTCCCAGCCATGCCCCATCATAAAGATTTTCGAAAGTCCTCTAGTCAATCCCAGATAATAACGTCTTTCATACCTTGGTCGCGGGTGGACAACATCTCAACATGTGAATTGTCGATTCCTCCGAATGTTTACAAACCTCGCATTGTGCCGAATTCGTCATCTTTCTCGTGTATTGCAACTGATTAGTCACAAGTCGATTCTGATGCGTGAGCCAAAGGAAATATCAAATTTTGTTGCTACTCGACACTTTCTAAACCAAGTTCAACTTGTGCGCCGCTCCCATATCCACTATTCGGGTCCGTTGGATAGGTTTGTACACGCTTTGATAAGAGAAAATTCCATTTGCCATCTCGCTCCACAAGATGCAATTCTCATTGTTGTTCAACTTTTGGCGTCTTTCTCATAATCAGATTTCTCTAGTTCCTATGTACCTCGATATTCAGAATATCAAAACACCAATTCCCCTCGTCATCAATAACATCCTCGAACTTAATGTTCAGATCAACTTTGACAATATTCATAACAATTTCACAAAGGCGCATGTCTCCCAACCAATTATCAAACCAAAACGAAATCGTATTTTTCTTACCAATTCTCCATCGAATATACGATCTAATAATATTTATACATCGTATTATTCCTCCCAAGTAACACTATCGCTCAACTTTATTCTATACTCCAAAAATGCGACTATTTTTAAGGTACTTAACATTCACCAGATCTCTCCAAAGGCACAACTGTTGGGTCAAGACCTTCTAACAGATTTTTGTAAGAAGCGCTTAATTAGTTTGCCTCGCTAAATGAAAACCTAACCTGACATCTTTTCTCCCTTGAGTCACTTTTTCCCATACCACTAAATGCACTTTCTTGATGCTTTGATCATTCGATCACAAAAACTCTCTATTGATCTTATCGAGTCGATTATAAACTTTTTGTGGGAAACATGATTGCATAATGTGTGTTTGGACCGCGACCGAAAATGGATTGAATTAAGATGGATTCCCCACTAACGAGAGTGTTTGGCTTTTCCATCCCGTAAGCCGCGTGAGAAGCTTATCAAATAAAACATTGAAGTCTTCATTTTCCATATGATCGTGAAACAGTTGGGCATTGAGGTACTTTATGAGGTTAGTTGTTTGGGAAAAGCCGAGGCATGCACAAATTCTCCTCTTCAAATTCCAACCTCTAGCTTTCAAAAAGAACACCTTTGATTTAGTGACACTTAACCTTAGGCCCCATGTCATGCAGAACTTATCGAGCACCTTTTTCATCGTTCTTGCCGTTTTATGGTTGCTTTACACATGAGGATCAAATCATCTGCAAAAATTAGATGGGAGAGTCGCGGTCCTCCACAACATGGTACAAGAGGCTCCCAATTTCTTTCTTGTACCACTTCTAAAACTACATCCATGTTTAAATGCCTCGAGGGGGTTCGCCATTCCACGGAATTCTAGCGGAGACATTCATCATGCAAAACATAATAAGCTTGATAATACTATTTGGAAACTTAAATGCAACCAAAGTTTATTCTAAAAAATTCCAGCTTATTTTGTCGAATACCTTCTTTGAATCATGCTTGAGAATCATGCATCCAAATTTAATTTTTCCTCTTATCTCTCAGAGAGTGAAGGACTTCCTTAATCACGAATATGTTGTCTTGCATACTCCGCCCCTTGATGAAGCTAGATTGAGTAGGTGCGATCAACCGCGTCATAAATTTTTTAAGTCCCATGGTGAGGCATTTAGTAATAAATTTGTACGTGGCGTTACAGAGAGAGATTGGACAAAATTCAAAAATAAGAGAAGGGTTCTGCACTTTCGGTATGAGGCATAGAAAATATGCGCACGTATTCGACTTCAAAATACCTGATTTGAACGCGTCCTCAACAAATTCAAAAAGCAACGAGTTTATCCAGTTCTAGTATTTTTGATGAACATTTGCTTGCAATCCGTCCGGTCTCGGAGCCATAGAAGGATGTGTGGCTCATATCATCGCTTTCAGTTCTTCAAGAGTAATTTCTTTCTCCACATTGTTTGTGGTTTCGACATCCAAATATTGTTGGAATCTGGAGATCTCAAGACTTGGTGTGCATGAGCCGTTACCAAAAAATAATCCAGGAAAGAATTGTATCACATGGTTCTTCAGAGTTTCCTGATCCTCAATCCAAAAGTCATCGATTTTAAGGGTAGTGATACGATTTCGTTCCCGGTGTGCAATAGTTTTCCTATGGAAAAATTTAGTGTTACGATATTCGTCCCCCAACCATTTAATTCTCGACTTTTGTCGCCAAAATATTTCCGCCCTCTTTAAAATATCACTATACTTCTCAATGAGTTCTCGCTCCAAATTCTCCAAGACATGCATTCGATTTACGAGCAAGAGATTTTTGAGCTCCCTCAATCTGCTTCAAGACTTTACGTTTCTTTTTAAAAATGTTGCCCAAGCTTCCTTTATTCCATGTATCATGGTGTTGGGGACCTCTTTAATCGGCTATCAGACTCAGATTTTTCTCCCAAATGCCTTTTAGCATGTCTTCGCATTCCGTACGTTTGTGCCACATTTCTTCAAACCTAAACGGTTGTGTAAGCTTCTTCATGGCTGCTCGCAGGCAGTAAGTAAGTATTGATGATGATCCACGTGTGTCCGCGGTAAGTGAAACACAGCATTCTTAGGAAACTTTATCTACCTAAATCTGATTACTAAGCGCGCGATTGATCTGTTCCTTAATATTTTTTGAACCCTCTCTTTTATTCGTCCACGTGAACTCCAAACCGTGGGATCCAATGTCATGAATGCCCCAAGAATTGATGCGGTTCTGAAATGCAAGCCATCTGTTCACTGTCGACGTATTACCTTCTTGTTTCTCGTGAGTAAGTCCTATCTCATTGAAGTCACCTTGAATGAGCCACATCGTAATACTCGTTTTAGAAAAAGTCTCAAGGTTGTTGAAGGTTCGAATTATATCCTCTGAGTGCAGTTTGGCGTAGATTATCGTGATCCTCCATTTATCTTGTCTATTCGGACCGATAAGGACGTGAATCCCTTGATCCTCCATCCCTTTTATTTCCACATCTATATTTTCTAAATTCCAAAGCATCCAAACGCCTCCATACATACCATAAGTAGGTGCTATGCAATAATCCGAGAAACCCAAAGTAAGCGCAATTTCATAAGTATGATCCACCGTTACTTGCGTATTGAAATAAAACAAATTGGGTTTGTGCATCTAACAAACTCTCTGAAGTTTGGTCTAAAATCTGGATGTCTTGCACCTTAGAAACTCCATGAAACAACCTTCATCTTTGATATGATTAGATGGTGTGCATGTACCGGGTTATTACTTGCGGCCCATCCATGTTAAAATCATTTGTCTCAAGAGTTCTTGTGCTAAGTACTATTGTCAATTGGCCTCCCAGTTGCTCAACATGAATTTCTGCCAGCAGTTCACTATGTTGTCCTCTTTCTCAACTTGACGCGTGTTGATCTCCAATTTCCATACAGTTGGAGCAATATTCATCACATTTATCGTTCTCGACTCTATTAGTGATATCTTGGAGGGGCCATTGAAATTTTGAATTTTTTTTTTATTTTCTAGAAAATTGGGTTGGAAGTTCTTTAACAGTGCTCCATTCGCCCAATCGAGATGAGAATTGCCTTCCTGAATCATTTATGATACGATCGTTCATGTTTTCAACTCACACTTCTATTTTAACAACCGCGATGTTTTCCTCTGTTGCAAAAATTGTTAGTGTCGCAAAGAAATTTTGGTTCACATTCACTACCCCTGGTATAGTTAAGGACACTATTTTCTTTCCTTTATTTAAGTGCCTCTTTTGGTTATTAAGTCCAGAAGATAAGTTGCATTTCTCAATAGAATTCTGAAAGCTATATGTTTCCTTCTCATGGTGGAATTTGTTTCCTCTTCACAATATAGTTATAGGTGTGGTGTTGTTTCCTTCTTTTTGCAAATCTTTCGTACCATTCTCCTTTTCTTTCAGTTGAGTCCGATTATGATCTCTCAAAATCGTACTCTACCAATTCTTATGTCTTACGATGTGCATCCAGTCCGTGTATTCCTGCTTCTTCCTTTTCTCTACCAGCCACTCATTTGGTCTTTCCGTGATCATGGATGTGTTTTCAGCCATGTACATAAAAGTTGTATCCCTTGTCTCGTTGTTCATCAACTTTTTCTCTTTTCATGTATTTTCTTAGTAGCCTACACGTCCACAAAAATAACATAATCCCCATATTGTACTTAGTAGAGTATATCACCGATATATATCCCTCTCTCCAATGGTACTTTTGTGGAACTTGCACACAAAATCTAGCAAATTTCCCTCTCGAGGCGGTGAAAGTATTTCCATCAATTTGCCGGGTTGCCTATGCATTTGACAATAGGCTGGATAACCAATTCGTGAAATAACTTAAGAGGTAAATTCAAGACTCGTACCCACGTAATAGCGTAGTCTATCTTGTCAATGTCCGCTTGATAGTTGGACGTCCATTTCCGAATAGATAGAAAACGACCCACAATTTGCCAATAGCCTTGAGTGAGCACGCGTTCACGTTGTATGTTTTATATACATTTGGGGCAGTAGCTACCATGCCCGAGATCGACCAAGTCGCATCCTTCCGTGAGGTTACACATAGTGCTGAGTTTATTCACCAAATCTGGGTAGTACCACGGTCATCCCAATACTTTGATTATGATCACATACTTCCACTGTGACGTAATAGCTTTGTTCTATTCTTCTGATAATTAATCGTCTTAAACGGACCAGAGTTGGTAGGAGGAAAAATCCTAATTTTTTTCGTTAGATCCACAAGTTTGGTCGTCGATTCGCACACTCACGTGGCTTCAATTTGCTCGCGTAAGATTGCTTAGGGATATGTTCTTTCTCTCCCTCCCTTATTGGATTAGTCCTCGTTGCCATAAATTCATACGGGTGCCTAGGGCATTTTAGCATGCTCCGATCTTCAACAACCTCAACTGCATACGTGGGCATTGATTCTAGAAAAAGGCGTGGCATCTAGAGACAAAGTCTTTGATGCCATTGTGGATTTAGTGTTTGTTTATTGATTTCCTGGTGTTTCGTCTATCAATCGATGTTAGGATCCTGATCACCGTCGAAAGAATATTTCTTTATGATGTTATTTTTTTACCATGTACAATAATTATTAAACTCTAATCGGTTTTCATACGAGATATAGTAGAAAAGAAATTGAAAAAAGAATCTGTTGAAAAAGAAACCTTTAATAGACATATAAAAAAACCTTTCAAAGTCTTACTTTAAAGCCTCAACAAAATTGTAAGTTTGGTTTGATATGCACAAGACTAATCATTTACATGAAAATAAAATTTACCATACTATTTATAAATAGTAATATAATTTAGTTACACTTTGCTAAAAACCTTTAGATTTGATATTGAAGATTTGAGAGAAAGAAGGGTGTTCTTTCAAGTGTAAAGGGTGGCGCATGGTGTTTTCATTAATGCCGAGCAACTTTCCCTACCATACTCTCTCGCACCTTATAGGCAATACAAGAAGAGCTTTTGGTTCGATGGAAACCTGCACTAAGAGGAACAAAGTAGATGCAAACAGTTAAGAAGAAAGTAAACCTAATCTAGGGTTGGATACGAGTTTATTGTGCTTGTGACTGAACTCAACGCAGGGTCAAGCTGCCTACGTATCTCTCTGAGAAGAAAGAATCAAGCCGGATGTAGTTCATTATCCAATTGTGCTCGTTGAGGGTCTTAGGAGATATCACACTTAGCTTAGAAGTTGTATTTTTTTATCTAGCCCTTTAGGCTCAATTGGATGACCCTATAGGGTGTACGTCTCGTATACGAGACCCTACCGACTGTAGATTTAATGTCGGAGGAAGTTTGTTTCATTTTAGAGATCATTCTATAGCATAAGGATGCTTTTTTTTGTCATTGAGTACCTTGAAGGCTCGATATTCGGACATCAAGTGATTTACAACACGAGGTAGTCAAATAATGAGTCAAGGTTCATATCGTTGACTTGTGAGTTAAATTCATCTCATACTTAGTCCAATTGTCGACATAGTCATGTCTATGGCAAAGTAGATGTTAAATGGTTGATGTTCTTGATTTGAAATACATTTGTTTGATGTGCTCTTGTTTGACGTGTTATAAGTTGATGTGCCACAATTTGACGAGTAACAAATAGACGTGCTCTAAGAGGCGAATTCGCCAATCTTGGGTGGTTTGACGTGCCAAATTATGAGTTGACATTGATGTTTGACATGCTTTACTATAGAGAGAAAGCACACACCCTTGAGCTCCCAAAAGTCTAACCCGTTAAATGAAGGAATGAGGAGGGGAATGGGGTATTTATAGACGAGGGGAAGGCTTTGGGGTGTGGGGACCACCCTAAGGTGGCTTAAGTAAACAACTGACCGGCCATATCAAACATTGATCGACCCAATCAATGTTTGACAGGACCAATCAATGTTTGACCGACAAGGCAGTCAACTTTCGGACGTGCCATGGTAGATGGCCCAACGCGGCACGTTGGTTTTTGATTTGAAGTGTCCTCACTTGAGGGCACAGATTGGTCCGAGTCGTTCGGACATCGTCTCGACATATTCTTTGACTTCACGAGTCGGGTGAGAATTGTCTTTTCGTCTTCTTTACTCCGTGTAAAGCCAAACGTAACTTCATATTTTTGAGCTATTGTAATTATAGCGCACCAAAGGGATTTAATGATGATTTTTTTTTACATTTCGTGATGAATTGATATTTCATTTGAAGATATTAATTTTGTTTGTTATTTGGACTTTTTAAGAAAAATATCTAACTAAAAAAAAAATTGTTGCTACCAAGTTTCGAACCAATTACCAAGAGTATCATTATTACCAATATAACATGACCACTATTTCATTAATTGACTTGCACAATATTATTTATTTTGTTGAGGACTAATTTCTTTTTCCTTCTTTTAGATACATATTAAACCAGGGGTCAAAACTTGACTCGGACTGGAGCCCACCCTAGCCCTCTGGGTGGCTCCGCCCCGGCTGTGGAGGTTGGTGGATTGTAAATAGACACTTCTAGTGGAAACTTTGGTGGCGTGCGAAGGGAGTCAATAAAAGTCTCTTTGGTTCATCCAATTTGAGAATAACCAAGAATATGTTTCATATCAATCCTTTTTTTACTTTTATTTTTTTTAACCGTTGATTTTATTACTCCTTGAGTTGTGACCTAAAGCTTGTTAGGTTTCTCCACCACATTATTTCATGAATCATGAATCTTCATTGACTTTCCAAACACATATTGTTAATCCCAACATTTAAGTGAAAGGATATTACTTCTCCCCACCAAAATCTCATCATATAGCTGTTCATTTTGTTGGAAATGCAGGGAGCAGAAAATTGGCCATCATCAGGTCCTTCAAGGGACATTGCATGGTTAACTGACTTGAGTAAAACACCTTTCCCCCAAGTGATAAAGGGCTGATTTTCTAGCATGCCAATCTTGGTTGAATTGATCGCATAATATTGATGTAAGTTCTTTTCTTACACTTTGATTACAAAAAAGAATAGGTGAAGGACATTCTTAAACACCAAAAAGTATGTAAGATCCAACTCTTTAAATTTGAATGGTGTTATTATTGAAATGGACTAATTATTTATCTCGATTAGATTGACAATTTTTTTAACGTATGCAACATCGAGAGATTGCTCTCGTATCATCCTAATCAACTTCACAGACCAAAAAAAAAAGATTATGCTAAGATTATTAGCATATAGAAGATGTGAAATATAAGGATTTTCTTAAAGAAAACTAATGCCCTTAAAACCCTGATTACTGTTCTCTTTTACTAAAAAATATGAAAGAAGCTCTATATAAAGAACAAAAGAGGTAAAGCGATATAGAGTCACTTTAACACACTCCATGAGAAGTTTGTAAGAACCAAAAAACTAAAATTCTAATAAGATTATATGACGTGAATCAGGCCGATGACGATCAGATTGAATCACAATGAATGAGTCACCGATCAGAATCGAACAATTCACAAAAATGAGAATAATAGAATATGAGCAAATGCACACATGAACAACACAATTTTACTTGTTCACGTTAAGATTTTTTGATTGATCTCAATATGTAGGTATGTGATGATTTTATTATTAGAGAGAATTGTTAACACTTGCAAAGAAATTAATCGAATGAGAACTAAGCTACAATCAACTAAACTGGAGCTATATAAATGATGCACCATAAATCACGTGATAATTGCGTACGATAACTAACTCGGCCAAAATAGAATTATAAAATTTTAAATAATGAAAAGGGAAAATTACAAATAAAGAGCATGTTTGGATTGTAAAGTGCAACAACTTGTACGTGACAATGCTGAAAAGTGATGTCACTATGGCCGTGTAATGGAATTTTCAAAGTTTGGATAGGTTTGGATAGTAAAATGCTCACCGGAGTAAACTTTAGATAGTCGAATGCAAAGTTTTAAAGTTTGTCCATGTAAGTGTAAAAACCGTCAAACTTGGGATACTATTCTGTAATTTTTCTTAATGAAAATACCAAGATTACCATTCCGCCAAAAATTTGAACCATTTTCTACAATTTTCCACATTGGTTTCGTGAGTTCCAAACCTGATCATAAAACCAACAACAACTCATCGCAACCTCAATGCCTCATAAGAGGCTAAATTTCTCTTAACTCAATAAGGTCCAAGAAATAGTTGAGTTTACTACTTGATAGGACCTTAGTGATCATGTGTAAAAGCTAGCTTTAATTAAGACTTTGCCACAATTACAAAGTTACAGCCTCACTCACAACATGTAGTTTGATATCTACATATTTTATCCTTTCACAATGCACTTGTGTTTTTGTAAAGTGCATAACACTCTGATTGTTAAAATGAATTGTAATAATATTTTCTTGTAGCTTTAGTTCTTGTGCTAAACTTTTCAGCCATTATGCTTTTTCTATTGCTTCTGCAAGAGCTATGTACTCTGCTTATATTGTTGATTGGGCTACAACTCTTCGCAAACTAACTTTTCAAAATGATAGTTGTCCCACATGGTGTGTGATAATCATCTCATTAGCATGATTTAAGTATTTGTTTACTTATGATATTGAATACTTATGATAGCACATTTACTTGTTTTAGTATTGTTTTATGTTTGCTTAGATATTCAAGGAGTAAAGACAAAACGAGGCTAGACGAGGCCAAAAATGGATGGTTTAGACAATAGTTTGTTAGAGACATTATTTCATTATGTTCAAGTGCTATCGGAGTACTACGGCACTACAAAGAGAGGAAATACAGAATATAGCGTGATTGAAGAGAAGACGCTACGAGACCGCATAGAAAAAATCTGAAGGTAGTGCGATCACCAGCTCGTCGCGCGTGTGGTGCGCGATCAAGGACACATCTCACATGGGTCGCGCTATCAGAGGAAGTTTGGGCCGCAAGTCCAAAACACTAAAACGCAGCTCTGAGAGGAGAGAAAAACTATAAATAAGGGGCTACGTTCAACAGGTAGGGGGGTTTTTAGCAGTTTTAGTTATTTATGTATACCACTCTGCAGTTTTAGTCCTTTATATATACCCTGCTCAATTTTAGTCCTTTATGTATACATTGCGCTCAATTTTGGTCCTCCAGCTAAATTAATTTTAAATCTTATCAAAAGACGTCACGTGCCAGTCATGTGATGTTCGATACATGTCACATTATTTATTTATGTCTATATTAACCTTAAATTTTAAGAAAAAAATATATTTGTTAACAACCGGCCTCTCTCCCTCTCCCCGTCGTAAATTATAGATTGAGATTTTGCATTATAAAGAGTTACATGTATCTTGTATTCATGGTTTGAACTTGGGATAGTGAAAATAAAAATATATACATGCCTGTTTTATTTATATAAATTTTTGAATTGATTACTAAATGCATAGCCTCACACACGATGACTATCATACTTTTATTTTTTATTTTTATCTTTCAAGATTGATACACACAATCAATACATTAGGGCATTTGATCATTTGTAGCTACAGAAACCTGAAAGATAAATCTTATTTACTTTTTACTTAATTTAATTTTTTATATTTAGTGGTAAAAATGGACTCGTTGTCTCATCTTACTGGGTCATCACTCTCGGTTTTGTTAACGAATCTATCATTTTTCTTAGATTTTAATTTAAACATAAATAAAAATAATAATGGGACCAGTTTCAGGTGTCACTTGACTCGCACGTGATGCCTTTTGACAAATTTTAAAATTGATTTGGCTGAAGGACTAAAATTGAGCGCAATGCATACATAAAGGACTAAAATTGAGCAGTGTATATATAAAGGACTAAAACTGCATAGTGTTATATATAAAGGACCAAAACTGCCAAAAACCCACAGTTAGGGTACAACTTTCACAACAACTTTCATAGCCTTTACAACCACTTTCAACGAGAAGAAACCTTGAGAGTTGTCACCAAAGAGAAAACACCATCAAAGTCTTGTTCAAGATTAGTCGAGTTATTGTTTGAGAGAAGATAATTAGTGAAGAAGAAGATAGCAAAAGGGAGTACAAAGAGGGTCAAGCAACAATGTTCCACCGGATCCCATAAACTTTTCTTTACCTTTTTACTTTGTCTATGATATCTAACTCTTCGTTAATTATTGAACTCACGACTATGAGGAGCTAACCTACTCGTTGTTTGGAGTAGGGGAGTAACTATAATATTATGGAAATATTTATTTGCTTTACTTGATGTGTGTTTGATGATCTTGAATGTGTAGATTGAAAAGTTACTTTGGCTGTATGACTTTGGATTTATGGAAGTAACTACTGCTCAACCTTTAGATTATTAGCATGATTCGGATGAGTTAATTGGATTGCAGATTTGATATCTCTTCCAAAGTAATTCACAATTGGGCTTATTCCGTTAACACTGTAGTTTATTAGAGTCTCATAGAGATGTGGTTGGATAGCTCCTGCCATATGTCATAGATCCATTAGATATCCAGACATCAAATAACCATCAAGTACTAAAAGTAAAAATATGTGGTTTGTCTATGAACTATTAAGTTAAGTCATTGTGAACCTGACTTCTTAACAATCTTCCAACCATTTGTCACAACCTAAAAGCAATCAATCAGTCATTCTAGTCATAGTTTAGTTTAGTTTAGTTTAGTTTAGTTTAGTTTAGTTTAGATTTTTTAATCTCTCATGTTCCCAACATCCTTAGTTTAATAGCTCTCATTAGATTAGGTAGTTGAATTGTTTTATTGTATTTAAAAAAAACAATAAAACCCAAAAGATATTTGATTATTCTTGCATTCTTAGATTAGTTCCATTGCATTCTAGATTAGGCATTCTTAGTTAAAAAAAACATTCATAACATTATTAGTTTAGAAATCATTCACAGTATTCATCATATTTGGCCAACACAAGAGATAAGAAAGTGACAATATATAGTGTTTTTGCATTTAAGTGATTCATACACACAACCATCACTCCCTCGGGATACGATACTTGGTCTGTAACTATACTTACCATTTTATTATTACTTTATTCGTGCACTTGCGACATAGAGGAATTTATGTGTAACAATTATGTGCTAAATATATTCTACTATATCTACTCCTATGCATGCTCCCATCAAGTTTTTGATGTCATTACCGGGAGTAACAATATTCTTAATGTTGTGTGTGAATCGTCAAAATGAATTGCATAATCACTGAAGTATTTTCTCTTGTTTTCCACATAAAATGGCATCTAAGACTAAGACACGACCCGAACTCCCCTGGGGAACGAGTTAAAATAGCATATCGCTGACCTGACTGGGCAAGTGGGATAACTTTTAGTTGTTAATGAAATTGCACGAAAGCAAAGGCTATAAACTATCCGATCCCAGAAGAAACACAACAACCCACTAATGATGGGACAGAAACACGTATGCGTAAGAAAATAGCCAAACACTCATCCATGTTTGGTTACACCCCAGTGAAAGAAGAATGGAAGTGCATGGTGAGGCACAAGCAATTCTATGGAGATGCACATGAAGATCCTATTCAGCACATTGAGGAATTCAAGGAGATTTACCACTATTTTAGAATTTTGTATGAACAAAAAATTTGCAAAATCTTCCCATACTCTTTAAATGAAAAGGCAAGTAAGTGGTATACTAACTCAATCAAACCCAGCACATCATCGAGTGAATTCATGAAGAAGTTCACGCATGAATTTATGAAGGACCCAGCAGTGAAAACACTGAAGGAGCGGCTCTTCACTTTCAAGGAGAAACTATCAGTGAAGCATGGGATGATATGGAAAGTATACGTAAGTATATAACCACAGTATGGGAGACACAAACACCGAGCCATGTCACCCTATTGGCTTACTGATGGACAATATGTTAAGAGTTTCTATCTTGGTCTGAGCACGGTGAATTAATGCATATTGGACAAAATTATTCTAAACTCATTAGATCAAAGTATCTTTATCAACACCCCTAGTTACGAGGCTATTTATTTGCTGCAAAAAATACAAGAGAGGTCTCGTAATAGAAATTACTTTTTCAAGAAAAGGAATTTAAAAAAAGTAAGGAGCACAGGAAGAAAAAAACCATGGTGCATTTGGTGCACCAAAGGACCCCTGATTCTTCATTGTAATTGTCGAGCTAACCGACATTACACTCATCGTTGTGTGGGAGACAACCCACAACAGTAGTTTTTAATTATCGAGTCTTTAGTTTAATTCTATTTTGAGTCATATATAGCATTTTATTTCAATTTCTTGTTGAGCTAACAATTCAGATAGGAAAAAAGAAGAGAGTGAAAAGAAACCGTAAGTGGAGACGAACATGACAAAACCAAGACGATAATGGACAAAGTGAGAACAACACAAATCAGAGCATGCAAAGTAGATTTTCCAGTAGCACATACGATCATCCGCGTGACATTGATCCCATCGCGCGATCTAATTTAGTGGCCCCAACATTCCAGAACATACCGCATCTAGTACCACGTCAAAGTTTTGATCGCACAACAACCGCGAGATCAGGACGCTCGGTAAGCCTTGATCGCGCACCAACTTTTTCTTGCAATACACATCTCTCAGTTCAAAGGGCAATATGAGACATGCATAAACCAGAATCTATGGAATTTGGCTAAGCAATCTCTATCTTTACCTTTCTTACCGTACTTATATTTCTCTAATGATTAAATTACATTGATACATGAGGGTTTTACATTGTAATTTTATTTATTATAGGAGAGTTATGCAACTTAATAAAAATATCTAAAATCTAATTAATAATTCTTCTATTTGTCATCCAATTACTCTTACAATTCTATTAATAAAAATTATTGATTGTTTTTTCTAATTGTTCTTTGTAGAAATACAAAGAACATGGTGCCCGGAAGATACTACACCTTTGAACTAGCAACTCGAACACCAAGAAGAGCATCGAAACTCTCTTTGGCTCAACCGACATTAGATCTCTATTGATTCCTCAATGACAACTATTTCAATCTGTATCAAGAACTTTTAAAGATCCACTTTGTTGATGAACAAAAAGTACAAGGGCTGGAAGAGACACTAAAGCAAACATGATTAGGGCACATGATGAGGCAATCGGGTATTGTGAACGACACCATTGTTCGTGAATACTATGCTTATTATGAAGAAGGTGTCGACAATGTTTAGCTTAGGGGGAGATCAGTTGCAATCAGAGAAAGAGAAGTAAGCAAATACTACAAATTGAAGTCAAATCAGATGTTATTTTGGGATTTAGGCTCACAACACAAGATCATAAGAGAGCGTGCATCAAGGTATCTCCTACAATTAGGCCTCACGTTTGAGCAAAATGATGACGGTGACTTGGAGGCTGGTTATGGAAATCTACAAACAATTTGTAAGGAATTATATTTATTTATCTGTTCAAGAATACTTCCACCAGATTACAACGGAAATGTTTCATGGGAACAAGCCAATATTATGGTATGCATCAAATGAGGGGGCACTCCAAACATTGAAGAAATCAACAAATACAACAACACTTTGAATATGTTTATGTTGATTTTCATACTAAAGATCCTTTTAGCAGCCCCCAAATCTATAGTTTTAAATTTACTTTTCAAGTGAGACTTGACACTTGAAATCTCACATTTGTTGTCACTCACTAAGAGTGTATGATCCATATAAAGTAACAAGAGGTGAATATTCTTTCTGTTATGAAGTATGTATGAAGGTTGACACTTTCGAAAATACAAAAAAGAGAGCTCAAGGGCTTTGTTTCAATTGCGATAAGCAGTATGGCGCTGATCACTTATGAGTTGGCAAATTTTACTCAACCATACCCGGAGTTAGAATTTGGTGACAATGAAGACAATGATCAGTTGCTGTGAATGGGCCTTGCGGAGAAGAACTCACTTGAAGGAAGGGAAAATTATATGGGTCTTAACAATTTCAAGCTCAAATGTATAAGGCAACTACCCTAATGGACTGAAGTGTGTACTGGGCCAATTATCAAATAACTGAAGCAACATTCTTTTTAATTAATATAGTTTTCCCTTGTTTACTTACTTAGTATTATGTTAGTTTTGCTGGTCATAAACGTGAAAGGACTTGGATAAGAAAGTATCTATTATGTTAGTGGTCAAGAGGTTAGAGTTAATGGTCAAGAGGTTAGAGAAATTTAAGCAAGTTGTTGATTTATTTTCTTGAAATGGGGTTGCTTTGAACGATCAAAATTATGCTAATGAAAAATAAATATTTTTGTCTTACTTCGTTTCTCATAATTTCTTTGGAGTCTACAAAACTTGAATTAGAAAAGTTTAAGTGTTATTTAGCACTTAACAGTAGTGCGCAAAAATGGCCATACTTGCTTATAGTGAACCAAATCTTGCTCATGAGCTGATCAAACCTGAGATTCCATTGCATTTGGAGATTGTTTCATACCATAGAGAAATCTGTTCACCTTACAAACATAACTCTCCTTTCTTTCTACTTCCAACCCCTCAGGTTGCTTCGTTAGAATAGTTTCTTTAAAGCTTCAATATAGAAAAGTCGTTTTAGCATCCATCTGCTTAAATACTAGATCAAGCGTTGCCACCATTGACAGAAGGATTTCAATGGATCTTTGTTTCACTATTGGGGAAAACACCTCATTAAAATCAATCCCATCTCTTTCTGTGAAGCCTCTTAAAACTAATCTTGTTTCGTATCTTCTTTATGACCCCAAGAATTCTTTGTTTCTATTTGAAGATACATTTGCAGCCTACTAACTTTAAACGCTAGGTTTTTTAACAAAATACCATGTATGATTAACTACTTAAGATTTCATTCCCATACATGGATTTTAGCCTTGTTTATTTTTACTCAATAAGACAACTCTATAGTTTTTCGGATCTTCCACTACAACGTTGGTAGTAGTAACTAGTACTGAATAAGCCTCTAGATCAACTCAGCCACATCTCTCTAGAACCTTTGTCTTTTGAACGATAAATAATAAGATAAAAGGCACAAGGGGTGCCAAACCCGTACATAAATTAAATCTCACCAACCCGAATCAAGGACCAAGCTCCTAATTCAATGGAAGTGACCAAGTACCGCATTGCAAACTTAAAAAAGAACTCCCTAAGATACAAGAGACAATTCCATGTGGGGATGAACCAATGTGGCGAAGTGACCATGTGGCGGTGATTTCCTTCTAGTCCTGTCACTAATGAGCATATAAGTGTTTTCCTATGGTCGCTCAATCTTAGTATTATGTATACTTCTTCATGTTGTGTATTTACTTGTTCTTCTTCATTTAACAACCAAGTTTTATCTCGCGTGAATGAGAAGGTATTTGAAAGATCTTGGATCTGTCTTACTTGTAAACAAATACAGTTTAACTTGACAGTAGTTGCAACTGTACCCGAAAATAATAAATACATGAGTTCTTTACCCTTTAAAACCAATTTTACTGTTACAATTATAATAAAAGACAGTTAAACATAAAGGGATAAAGAACACGAGATTTTTACGTGTTTCTGTCCAATTGGTCCTAGTCCACGGGACTTGCACCCAAATTGCTGACTCAAACTGTATGACTACTTAAGAATTACAGTGATAGGAATTACTCCAACGTAAATCTAGACTCCCTCTAATTTACCGTTGCAACACCTAACCCTTAACTATTTTCGGTATACTCCTTTGAGTCGACGAACATCAAGATTACCCAAAGTTCATTTGAATTGAAGTTCTTCACTAGAAGACTTTGACTCGATACATGACTTCAATCAAAAACTATATTTTTCAAAGACTGTCCTCTAATTGTGTCGACTCCTCCTTATATAGGCATGAACAGAATCTTCAGCAGATCTCTAGTAGAATCCTCGGAATATCTTATTACCTTATTTGATAAGCACGTCGATAATCTATTGCAATTCGAGCTGATCTTCTTGCCTCATCCGATAGATTCTGCATGATCATTAAACATATCCAATGTACATGCCTAATAACATGTCTAGATACATAGATAGGATATACAACTAATATCTAGCAAGTTAATCTTTAAGATAGAATAATATTTAACAAAGATAAGGTAATAATATCAAGATAATTTCCATCTAAAAGATTAACTTATCCTAATGATTTAACAAAACAATATCAATTTAAACCCTAGTTGTGCCGAGTCGTATTAAGCCCAATTCGGAGACAAAGAACGGCCATAACAATCTCCCCTTTGATTTGTTTTGTCAAAATCATTGACCCATCTGCACAAGAGGTTAGTTGAAAGCTTAACTTTAAACATTAATGGGGAACAATGTGCAGAAGCAGTAACAGTTGCAACAACGGTGCAGCCTCCCCCTCAAATATTTTCTCCCCCTTTTTGACTAAAGAGATCAAGGTGTGTTCAACACCTTCACCATTCGAGACCTGAGTTGTAACTCCATCTGTCTTCAAGACTAGAGACAACTTGAGTTACTCCCCCTAAGTTGTAACTCGCCCTCTCTATTCTTTCTTCCCCTTTTTGTTAGACCAAATCAAGGGTGAGTTTGATAAGCAATTTCCTTTTAACCCAAAACTTCTCCCAAAATCACAGTCAACAAGATTTCCACAAGATACACAAGGATATATGATATCACGAATCAAAAAGTGGAAGATATCCAAAATATATTGAAACAAAAGATGTGACAAAAATCCTCAATAACTTTCTAAAAATACGCTTGCAACAATACAACGATTTTTCAAACAAGAAAAGTCGCTCAATAAACCACACGACACGGAATCACAACATCATTAAATGTCTTAAGAAGGAAGTATCACAACCAACAAAAATACATTCTTAATCAAACAAGAGATTAAGTACAATCAAGTCCAATAACACGACACAAGGAGCACACTTTGAAATCAGAGTACTTTGAATTAAGAAAATATTCACAAAGGTTTTCCTGTAGCTTTCGCGCCGACTCATTTTTGAGATGAAGTAGCTCTTTTCAATGAGAAGGCACGTGGGATAAGAATTAAATGCTTTCACACTCATCATTTTTAGGTCATGTAGCTTTTTCCAGTTGCAACAGTAATTGAGCACTGATGAAATCTAAAACTTCTAATCTTTAAAAGTGGTGAATTGCAACTTTAACACAAAGGTTTCTGAAAACAGAGAATGCTCGCAAGTGATCATGTACAGAACCTGATGGAAAACAACAAAATCAAATGATATGAATAATATTCAAGTGTTGTAATCATCTTAGTTGTAACAACTCTCCTTTTACTACTTAGATGTGCTGGATCCCCAAAGACTTTCTCAAGTGCTTAAATCGTGTAGCATTGAATGCTTTTGTAAAAATGTCTGCAAGTTAAAGATCAGTACCAACATGATTTAACTCAACAATTTTACCCTCAAACAATTCTCGAATATTAATGGCACTTGTAATATCACGAAACACTATAAGTTCATGTTGATAAATACTGTAATCCTTGAGCATTTGTTTCATGAAAACCAGTTGAGTGCAGCAATTTCCAGCGGCGGTGTATTCAGCCTCAGCTGTGGAAAGTGTAATGGAATGTTGCTTCTTGATAAACTAGGAAACCAAGTTGGTTCGTAAACAAAAACACTCTTCAGTGGTGCTTTTCCTCTCATTAGCGCAACTTGCCCAATCTGCATCACTATAACCTGCAAGATGAGCATTATCGTTATATTTGTAACTGAGACCAAAATTAGCTGTTCCAGAAATGTATCTAATAGTTCTTTTGACAAATTTGAGATGAGATTCATTAGGCATTCTTGATATCGTGCACACACTCCTACACTGAAACAAATATCGGGTTGACTTGTAGTGAGATAAAGCAATCTTCCGATCATGCTTCTGTAAGGACTTGGATCAATGGAGTTGCAACTATCATCTTTGATAAGTCGACCAGTCGATCTCATGGGAGTTCATTGGTATAGCATGGTTAAGAACAAATCTTTTCACAAGAATCCCTACGTACTTTGCCTGTGAGACTGTGATCTTGTTTGACCTTTTGAATTGGCTCGACTAAATCCATGTGCATCAATTATAGTATCCCTTCAAAAGGGGTGTGTTGCAACACTTCATGACTAGTCTTCTTTTGCTTTCCTCCCAGACAGTCTCCACATTTTCTTGTAGGTATATCAACACTATAGTTTCAAGTGAGGGATCTAACAACTGAGTTACAATTATACTGAATGTAGCAATTTTTGTGCTTCTTAGTCCTTGCAAAACACATTTTTCATTTTGATCAACAATATCACATTCATCTTTAGTAGATTTAACAACCAAATCACTGTCACACAATTGACTAATACTAATTAAATCAGTATGCAATTCATCAACATAAAGTACATTTCTAAGTTTAGGAAAACCTTTCACATTCGATATTCCTCTTCCAAGGATTTTTCGTCGATTACCATCACCAAGGATGACATATCCCTTGTCATCCATTAAGTTACTTAGGATGCTTTTTTCTCCCCTCATGTGCCTGGAGCAACCACTATGAATGAACTATGAGTTAAAAAAAACTTTAGACACAAAGTTGCAAGTAACAAAGTAATTAATTATTTTGGCAGTTTTTTAACCCATACTTTCTTTACAGATTTTACAGGTGCAATAGTGGGTGCATTATTCTTTGCTTTCTTTCTTTTATTCTTCTTCCTTTTCTTTTGAACCATTGGGGTAGGTTCGCAAGGTGTAGGGAATTGTGATTCCCAGAGCCGATAGCTGTATGGTCTAATATGACCGCTCACTCCACAATGATGACATGTTGGAACAAATGTGCTTCTATGTGACTTGTCAACCGAAAACGGTAAATAGTTAGCATTTTTCAAGTTGCAACTAGGATTTACGTGAGAATTCTATGGGTGAATGGTTGAGTAATTTAGTGGAATTTCCACTCTTTTAGGTATTCGTTTCTTCTTTGACTTTGTAGCATTTGTGTTCAGAAGAAACTGTATTTCACCGATATCAACAACCAACTCCAGTTTTTTCAGTTGTAACTTGCTTGGTGTCAAGAACTTTCCTTGACTTCTCAGTTCCAGGAGTTAGTGGCTTCACATTCTTCATGGCGGATTCTAATTCTTTTTTAGTGAGAATTAGGAATTCATTTAGTGCCTTTTGGGCTGCAAGTGCCGTATCAAGATCTTCAGAGATGTGATCTTTTTCCATTGAAAGGGTGAGTACTTTCCTTTCAAGTTCCAGAAATTGTTTGTTCATTTGAACTGGACTACCATATGGTTGCAGAGTCTTGAACTGAGCTTCAAGTTCAACATTTCGTTAGCACATGGCTTCATACTTTGTCAAGGCAACCTCAATCACCTTTTGATTTGACTATGACTCATCACTATCGGATTCAGTCAGAATGTCAGTTGCAATAGCAATATTTTCTCTTGATGAGAAGGTAGATGTAAATGCAACATCACCCATTTCATAGGTTTCTTCATCGCTACTGTTAGTTTCATCGTCGTCAATGATGTTAGCAATGCTCGGCTTTTGTTTTCTCTAGCAAATTTCCACAATTAGCACTGATGTGACCAAATCCTTGACATTCCCTACATTGAACACGTTTCCCATATCTCTTGTTTTCAAGTCTATTAGTAGAGGAAGGTTTTATAAATGAATCAGAGCGACTTGTAACAATACGAAAATTTTTACCTCTATTTCATTCTTTGTTCATTTTGCTGAACCGGTTTGCAAAGAGAGACATGGATTGTGTGAGATCCATTTTTGGAGTGTTTTGCACAAGACTTGCTTGAAACGCAACTCCTTTGGCAGATCTGTTACATTCTTGTTTTAGCTTCATTTCATGTGCCGTGAGTGATCCCATCAGTTCCCCAAGAGAAAGAGTATCAATATCCTTGGCTTCTTTCAATGGCTGCAACCTTCATTGCGAACCTCCTGGGTAGAGATCTCAACATCTTCAGAGCAATACGTGAATCTAGAAAGTCTTCTCCAAGCATGGTAGCCTCAGTTGCAATATGCTTGAGTTTTGAGTGAAATTGAGCAATCGTTTCCAATTCACCCATTAACATGAAATCGAATTGCTCATTCAGAAGTTGCAACTTGGATGCACGAACTTTGGAGTTTCCTTCATGAGCATTCTTGATGGCCTCCCACGCATCCTTAGCAATTTCAAAGTTAACAATACTTTTATATTGATCATAATCGACATAAACAAGAATGATATTTGAAGCAGTAGAATTATGTTTTGCGAGGAGTTCCTCTACATCGGTCCACTCAAGTTCAGATTTTACTCTGCCCTTGTCATCTACTGGAGGGCTCCACCCTTTAAGAATGCTTTTTCACGACTTTTGATCCTGCTATTTAATGAAATTTCACATACGATTTTTCCAGTAGGAGTAATTGGTCGCGGTTAGCATTGGTGGTCTTGTGATTGAAAGACCTTCCCTCATTTCTTCCATCAATAAAAGGGAAAAAAACAAAAAAAATCTTTTTAACCAGAATCTACGCTATTAAATAGTGACCTGCTCTTGATGTCAATTGAAAGATTTTGGATCTATATTACTTGAAAACCACTATTTTGAAACCCGAACCGGACCAGCCGGTCCGACCAAGAACTGGTGCCTTATCTGGTCCGATTCTATCCCACAAGCAGGTTGAAGGTCTTCAGCGAGCCGACTGGAAAACATTCCGGTCGGACAGGCCTGCGAGCCAGTCTGTCCTTTTTAATTTTTTTTTTTGTTTTTTTTGTTTTTGTTCAATTGCAAACCAGTCCCTCTATTTTTTGCTGTTTACAATCCTGCCTCAAAAATTGGAAAAAAAAAAGAAAAAAAAAATGCAAAACTTTGAAAGCATAACTTTGCGTAGGAGCTTCCTTTTTAGACGCATTTTTTTTGATTTGGAGTATCTCGATGAGACCTATCCAACAAATTATTTGGACCAACAAATTTTCAAAAAAATGTTGTTTTCCATACTTAATTTGATTTTTAAGCGAAACGAGCATGCATCTTAGAATTTCAAGCCTAATAATTCATCCGATGCGGTTTTCATATTCTAGATTTTATGGGGGGGATTACTTTTTTTGCCCTATAATTTGGGCTAAGTTTGCATTATGACCTTTAACTTATCGGGCTCCACTTTTGTCCTGTAAGTCCAATAAAATTTATAAAAAAATGCCCATTGAACTATTTTTAAGGCCCGTTTACTGTTTAGGTGACGTGGCCGCTGACTAGGACGCCACTGTACGTCCACGCGGAGGCACGTATATTCAATTTTTTTTTTGGAGCTGTCTTTCCCACCACCACCACCTTCCAAACCCACTGCCACCACAATCATTGTTTTGTTCATGAAAGGAAGCCTCAACAACCATAATGGCACCAAAAGAACACATTTGAATCTCCAAAATTCTTTCATTTCATCATGAAAGAAAACAAACTCACGATTTTTTCAGCAAAAAATGATGGAATCCAACTCAAATACAACATATAGGAGTTCAGTGCTTTCAAGTATCGCCCAACTCAATGATATGTCAATTTCCCAAAGTAGTAGAACAAAGTTAATTATTCTAACTTCCTAAGAAAGGAAATAGAGCAATTATATTATAATGTGTTTTCTATAATGTGTTTTCTGTTAGCTTAGTGAGTAATTATATACAAGTATACATGGCCTGCTCCACTGGATCCCTCTCCTTTTCGTTTAATATGATTATAACTATTCATCAACCTTTTCAAAATTTGGTACGATAATGGGGGTGGTGGTGAAGAAGATGATGGTTGCGGAAGGTTTGGGAGGTGGTAGTGGTGGGTTTTGATGAAGAAGATGATGGTGGTGGTGGGTTAGGGAGGTGGTGGTGGTGGTTGTGGTGAAGAAGATGATGGTGGCGATGGGTTTGGGAGGAGGTGGTGGTGGTTTTTGCCGGAGACGGCGGTGTTTTGACTCTAATCCGCGGAAATCCCGCCGAATTGATGAGAATCGGCTGCTTGAAAAGAGTCATTCGACAAGCTCTTGTCGGCAAATTACAGATTAGAGTCGCCCGATATGGAAATGACAGGTGTCGGAGGCGGTGTGGTCGTAGGTGGTGGACATGGCTGTTGAAGAGAGTTGTTGTTGGTGGTTGTTCTCCGGAGACGATGACCGATCCGGTGAGGTAGTAGGTGGTGGACATGTGGTTGTCGATTGTGGGAGTGGTGTTGGGGTTGTTGAGGAGAGTTGTTGGTGGTGGTTCTGTGGTGGTTGTTCGCTAGAGATGAAGACGGATCCGGTGGCGGTGGTGGTGGGGCCCGGAGATGATCATGGTTTTGTGGTGGTTTTTGAAATTTATTGTTAATGTTTTTTAGAGCCGGGAGTATTGTGGTGGCGGTGGGTTTGGAATGTGGTGGTAGTGGTTGTGATGAACAAGATGATGGTGGCATTGGGTTTGGAAGGTGGTGGTGAACTTGTGGTGGTGGTGGAATATGAAGAGGATGATGGTTTATTGGACATTTCACTCTTAAGTCCAATCAGAAGAAAAAATTATTGACGTGGCGCCACGTGGCCGTACAGTGGCGTCCTAGTCAGCGGCCATGTCACCTAAACAGTGACCGGGCCTCAAAAATAGTCCAATGGCATCTTTTTGTAAACTTTATTGGACTTACAGGGCAAAAGTGGAGCCCGAAAAGTTAAAGGGCATAATACAAACTTATCCCAAATTATAGGGAAAAAAAAGTAATTCCCCCAGATTTTATTGTTACGTGACGTTGTTCTTGTCTTAAATTTCATGATATGGTTAGCCAACATTAAAAAAAACAATATAATATTTTAACTTGTATTAAATATATAGTTTGTTGAATTATTTATTAAATTTTTAGATAGTTCAATGGTTCCCACTTCTTCCCAAAATCATGTTTTGTTGGAGGTCACATATTCAAGTCCTAGTATTGTGATAACCATATTCTTATTTTTCCTATAATATAACAAAATATTAGTGACATAAAATATTTCTCACAATCTTATAAATTTTTTATACGATAATTTTTATTAATATATATTTTATTGAATGTTGACTTTAGTCAATAACTAACCAGTGGTCCGACCGGTCCGACCTGTTGACACACTACCCGATAGCCTCACCGGGTCTGTCACCGGACCGGGTTTCAAAATATTGTTGTAAACATATACAATTGAACTTCACAGTAGTTGCAACTGTACTTGAAAATAATACAAACGTGAGTTCTTTAACCTTTAAAACCAGTTTTACTGTTGCAATTGTAATAAAAAATAGTTAAACATAAAGCGATAAAGTGCACGAGATTTTTACGTGGTTCGGTCCAATTGGTCTTAGTCCACGGGGCTTGCACCCGAATTATTGACTCAAACAGTATGCCTACTTACGAATTACAATGATAGTAATTACTCCAACGTAAATCTAGACTCCCTCTAATTTACCGTTGCAACACCCCTTAACTATTTTCGGTATACTCATTTGAGTCGAAGAACATCAAGATTACCCAAAGTTCCTTTGACTTGAAGTTCTTCACTAGAAGACTTTGACTCGATACATGAGTAAAATCACAAACTATTTTTTTCAAAGTTTGTCCTCTAATTGTGTTGACTCCTCATTATATAGGCATGAGCAGAATTTCCAGCAGATCTCTAGTTGCAATCCTCGGGATATCTTCTTTCCTTATCTAATAAGCACGCCGATAATCTTGTTGCAATTCGATCTGATCTTCTTGACTTATCCGATAGATTATGCATGATCATTAAAGATATCCAACGTACTTGCTTAACAATATGTCTAGATACATAGATAGGAGATATTGTTAATATCTAGCAAGTTAATCTTTAAGATAGAATAATATCTAACAAAGATAAAATAATAATATCAAGATAATTACCATCTAAAAGATTAACTTATCCTAATAATTTAACAAAACAGTATCAAATTAAATCCTAGCTGGACCGAGTCGTATTGAGCCCAATTCGGAGAGAAAGAATGACACTAACAGTATTCTTGAAGGCCCTTACAAGTAAACACATAAAAGGTGTTTTAAGATAGAAGGTACCCATTGAATTTTACTTAACCTATATCATTTGCCCAAACATAAATCACAAAATTAATGTTCTTGAACAAAAAATATAATAAAATAAGATAAAAGTCGTATCTAATCTTATGTATACTATTAACAAAAATGTTTTTAATTTTCTTATTTACCCCTCAACACACTTTAAATATTGTTTTTAATTGGAATATAACTTTAATTTACTTTAACTTTTTTTTATATTTGTACCCACGCATTAAAGGAAAACTTAATTCTCTCGAAAGTTAAGATATATAAATTTTTTATCCATATTTAAGTTACCATCTTTACCATACAAATTATTTATATTATACTTAAAAAAAGTTGGTATTCATGCAGGGACTCTGTGTCAACGTTTATAGCTGAGCTAATAAAGAAACCTAAGTGTTCTATACAAATTCTATCTGACAAAAAGAGGCAAAATATTAAACCCATGGGATGTTTCGTATTAGAAAACCTCATTTGAAACAAAATACACAAAATAGTTCCATACTATATTAAGATTTTTCTTTTTATGCCTGGTGACTATATCTTTTTAAACTTTCATGGTACATGTGTTGAGAATCCAAAAATAACTAGAATCTTGGAATAGAGCACAAGTTGTGTTCGAAGAGATTGTAATTGGTGAGAAGCCCATTCTACAACCTGGTGGGCGCAGCTCCAAGATGCACCACCCAAACCCAATTTTATTCGTGATCTTTCTTCAATGGCCAGATCTACGGAATATAATTTTCCAAAGAGTTCATTACAAGAATCAACAAAATTGAAATGACCACCGTAGATATTAACAAAGACTGATATGTATCTTATTATACTTCTATACTACCAGCTTCATGTAAAGAAAGAAACAGTAATAAATAAACTGCAATCCCGAAGAAAATGTATGAAACCCCATGTGTTACTAAATAGTTGAACCAAAATCCGTCGCCTTATTTTTTTTTAACGTAGAACCCCCACATGTTTTCAAAATTCACTCATCAAACTCTTTTTTGTCATTGTCGTTGTAAAGCTGAGATTTTTGTCTTTGTAGTCCTTTATAGTAACTATTTTTCAAAATTAATTATTTATAATACCTTGCCCCGTTTTTTGGTCCTCTAAAGTAACCAAAATTTCATTTTTTGTCATCCGGTGACGAAATATTCCCTTATTCTTCGAAATTATGCATGTGCCATGCACGTGACTTCGGCTCTGAGTTTTTATTTGCATTTTATTATCCATACAATTTATTTAACTATACTCACACCCTCAATATTTTTTAAATAATTATGTTTGACTGAAGTTTGAGTCAAATTTTTTATGTTCCAAATATTTTACATAATTACACTTAAACTCAATCAAAAAAAATATTTAATTAATATTTTCAATTCATAAATTGACTTGATGTTTTTACTAATTAACCAAATAAAAAATGTAATTAAATTGTTTTAATTACTTACACTCAGTTTAAAAGTAGTTTTTAATTAATATTTACCCCCTCACACTCCCACTAAACCCAACACCTCAAACGCTCTAAAACACGCCCATACACAATTCATTCTTGATTTCTACAAAATGGAACACAATAATGTACAACGCTGAACCGACGGAGCTATTGGGTGATGCATTCGAGAAAAAGGAACTCCTGATAATATTATATCATTTTGCAAATATTTTAGATATTTTATATATAAAATATAGTAAAACTAGAAGCAACATTACTTTTGAGTTATTCATAATTTATCCTTGACGTCCTTTCATGAGTATGGATGCTTTATTATAATTTAATTAGAAACGTGAAAAAAATAATAATAAATCTATTAAATATCGACAACAAGCAAGCTTTTTTTTTTTTGTTAAGAGATATACATCTCAACAACAACAAGAAAGTTTTTTTTTCTCAAAATTATTATATATAATATATTGGTACATAACATGCAAAGTTTGCTAAAGAAAAAGAAAATCGTTTATTGGAAGGAAGAAAATACAGAGAAGAGAGAGGAGAGAGGTGAGACACGGAAGAGAGAGAAAAATAGAAAAATAATTTTATTTTTTTAGCTTTAATGAGTTTTAATTTGATTAGTATTTTCTAATACTACTACTAGTAGTAGAAAGTGAGATATACAAGTGCGACACAAAGCCATGACTTAGATTGGGTTTATAGGAAATTTTATCTCATTTACATCATTTTAACAAAACTTAGAACATACCTCTGCATGGACTGTAACCACCTATATTGTACGGACAGGGACACGGACATGGGACACAAATTTTTTAAAAAAATTGAAACGGCGAGGACATGGCTGCATTTTTTATTTGTAAAAAAAATATTAATTATTACTAGAACTTATAGAATTGATTACTTTTAAACCCAATTAAAAACTCATACATACTTAAATTCAAATAAAACTATCACTTAGTACTCACTAATTATTAACCAAGACAAAGTTCAAATAAAATACTAACTTAAATTCAACTAATAGTGTCAAACAAAAGTATAAACCAAATAAATTAATAATAATACTCAAAGACAAAATACTACACCAAACAAATCATGTATTATATGAAAATCATTTACGTATAGGCCTTTTATTCAGTTATTTAAGTTTTAACAAGTGGTTTTCTAACTCTTTTATCTTTTATTTGTAAATTTATAACATTAGTTTCACTAAATTTTATAACACAAACAATTAAAATATACAATTTCTCTTGAACAAGACTAAAATATGTTGGATATACAACACCCTCAAGTGTCGGACACGACATCCTCAAGTGTCCGACACGGGTGCTGGATTAATTTTTATTTATTTTAATATAGAAACGCCACGTGGCGTGTCCGATACGTGTCGGAGGAGTGTCGGTGTCAAAGGAGAGTAGAACACGGATACAACTGATGTTTTAAAGTGTCGGTGCATCATAGGTAACCACACGATATGTTTAAAAAATTACCGACGTTGTTCAAACTTTTGTATTATCCCTATTTGAGGGCTGACCAACAATTTTCAGCAAAAGGTTATGGGAATATAAATCTGCAGTAATATCACATGACCAGTCAAAAAGTTCCCATTACACAGAATTTATTCAAAAGTGGCGAGGACTAAGGGATCTCTGTTAGTGATCGATATGTTCAACTTGCATGTTTTGTGCGGAACAAAAAGTATACCAAATATTTAGGGTATCTTTCCAAAAAAAGTGTCTTTAGGAAGATTTTTGGCATCTAATTGGTATACTACTCTAAAGACTTCCTTCTTTTCAGTTCTTGTTACGTAAAAGTAGTCCACTCATACCATAGTTCTCTTTTCCTGCTAATAAAACCCTGAGTTTTATGGTTATAGGACACGAGATTAATCTTAAAAAAAAAAGAAAAAAAAAGACATGAGATCACAACCTCATGTCATGTTAATGTAGATAATTAAGATAAAACATAAAATAATAAATAAACATGTAGCTCATCAAAAAAATAATAAATAAACATGTATATGTATGTCTCATCCATTCTGATTATAAAATGAGATCTCATAAACATATATATGCACTTCAAACATATTTTGTTTGGATTAATTTGCGTTAATGAGCTTTCACGTGCCAATTGACATAATGCGAGGAGTAATTATTTGTTAAACAGACGAGAGTAAAATCTTTTTATGCACAACTTTTATTCTTCAAATTTTTGTAAGTCACCCTTAATATGATTGTTAATAGTATACCATTAATTATTAACCTTTTTTATGCTGTTGTGATGAGTTATGCTCTAATAAGTGATGCCACTAAAACTTCGAGTATTCGTTGATTAATTGATATAATTGTCCTTAATTTTGTTTCTCTTAAGGTTCTGTTGTTTTTTCCTTTTTCAATATATATGTCTCATTGGATTTTTAAAGGGATTAGTACTTTGTGAAAATATATATGTATAACAATAAAATATAACATTCTTCGAATACAAACATTCTCTATGGAGAACTCACTCTTTCTGTTAAAACGTGAAAAAGGAACGTTCCTTCAAAGATGAAGGGGGTGTTTGCAATAGCTTATGAAAGCTTCTTCTTCTTGGCTTCTACTTAAAGTTACTTAAAAGTTGCGTTTGACTTAAAGCTAAGTTCGTTTGCAAATCTTTATTTAAAAATAACTTAAAATAGATAAAATTAGTTTTGTGGTGTTTGCATATAGAAGCAGCTTTTGAACCTTAATTAAAATAAAATAATATTACTTATTCTTATTTAAATTATAGATGTAGAAATATTAATCCTTCACTCACATTTGCACAATCATGAGGTGCATAGTTATATATTAAAAATAAAATAATTTTAATTTTCAATTTTAATATAGCGTAATCAATATATATATGTTTATTACATTACAATATACAAGTTATTTAGTATAATTACGTCACGTATATATCCTCTAAAACTAATAATTATATCTAAAGATGTTAATATAATAATATCGTACATGTTGTTGTTAAGTAAATTATTTTTAAGACTTTTCCTGTCTTTTTTTTATTATTTTTTCCTTAATTGCTTTTTGATAATTATTTTTTTTACTCTATAAATATAAAATTATGAAATAAAAGATCACGTTGATAAGGAAAGAAAAAAATTATGGGATTTATTGGAGGAGAAAATGGGATATTTAGAGAAATTTAAGGGATAAATAAATCTAAATAAAATATTCACCAAGATTTGGGGGAGAAGTTCCTCATGGAAGCATCTCATGACATGTTTAATTTATGGGCGTCTCCTTTTTTTTGATTTTTTTTTAAGAGAAGAAGAAGCAAAAGCAACAATTGCAAACACTCATTAAATATTGTTTTTTAAAGCCCGGAGCTTTTAAAAGCTCTTGCAATCACCCTCGAAGTCCTCTCACTAGAATTCATCTTGTTCTCCCATAAAGTTACTGTTTTTTGAATGAATTGGACATATGTGGATTTGAATCTCCCCTTGGATGCAACACTCATCTGTGTTAAATACAGCATGACATTGCCTCATGCACTCACAAACATGTAGGCCCGACTCATATGAGCCCTACATGGAGCCCACGTATTTGAGAGTACAGGAGGCACTGCCTTCCGGCTGTATATCAGATGCTCCCGATGCAACACCTCTTACCTTTATGCTATTTTCCTTTTTTGTTAAAACAAGATGGAGATTGTTGACCTGTAAAAACGAGTATGTATTTAATGTACAAAAGTACTTACAAAAGATAATATTTTTTTTTTAGTTATGCAAACAGAATTTTTAGCCTTTTCACCGAATATTACAGACTATTAAATAGCCTTTATTCCCTATAAATAGAGCACCAAAGCCGCTCAAGTTCAAGGCAAGCTTAACGATTCATACTTTCCCTTCATAAAAGAAAGAAACCATCTGATCACAATTTCAGCCCCAAATTGCATGATCTGTTAGCTTTGTCCACAATACCTAAATCTTAACCAAACACTACTAATTAAATACCCAACAAAAAAGATAAAGGAATGGACAGAGTGGCAAAACTTGCATCGGAGAATTCCATCATAATATTCAGCAAGAGCAGCTGCGGCTTATGCTATGCCGTTCACATCCTGTTTCAAGACATCGGGGCCCACCATTACGTCCACGAACTGGACCACGACCCGGAAGGCAAAGAAATGGAGAGGGCGCTCGCCAAGATGGGTTGCAGCGGCCCACTGCCGGCGGTTTTTGTTGGGGGAAAGCTCGTTGGATCGACCAATGAGATCATGTCCCGCCATATCAGTGGCTCCCTTGTTCCACTGCTTAAGCCTTATCAGCCTAATTTGCGCACTTAGAAAAACTACCAACTATAATGAAGTTTCGAATTAATATTATTATTATTAATTAATACCAGTAGATCAAGAATAAATATATTTGCTTGAAAGTAGTGATGTAGGAATGTACGTAGTTTCCATATGTATCTGTGTAATTCAGAAGGTTGTTGTTATATAGCTAGAAGCATGTAGTTTACTAGCTACATTAGTCCAGCAGTACTATTGGATTAGTGGGAAAAATGTATTCTTATTTATTTTCGTAATTAAGTAAAATAGTTATTAACTGTCATTTTAAGTTTGATAAATTTTGATACGATCACTTACTACGGCATGGCATGAATTAATTTTAGACATGCTAACGTAAGCAAATAATAAATTAACAGTCGCACACTACGAATTACACCATTTGACATACTTTAGTAGACCGCTCAACGAAAGGCGCTTTCCATGCCGAAGTACATCATACTTTAGCTGAAGAAGTATAGGACACATTGTTTAACATTACATATATGCCACGCTAGTGCACTAATTGCGAACTGTTCACTGTATGTGCTCGACTTAAAGACGAACTAAAAATTCTTACGTAGTTCGTGCACTTTTTTAAGGATTTATTATGAATTTGGCAAGATATATGAATCTTTCTCTATTTTCGATAGGAAGGAGAGCGAAATAATATATAATGGGAACACGCGAAAAAATAATAATTAATAATTAAATACATTGAAACTCTAATCTCAATTAATAAATAAATTAGAGCCTAAATTTAGCATTTTTTAACACAACTAGTCATAAATTTCTTTGAATAATCACATGAATATATAAAGTTACGCACAAAATTCAGATTTATCTTTTATTAACTATATAAATATTTTTGTTTTTATTTTTTAACCGACGCACTATGAGGCGCACTTAAAATTTCGTATTTTCAGATTTGGCGCATTGGCGCACGCGCATTTGTTCACACACCCACATTATGTGACCTAGTTTCTAATTATTAATGGTCAACGTAACGAGTTTCGAAAGACAAATTACGTACGGGGACTTTTTGACGAAAAACTCCATAAATAATTTGCTGTTTTACTTTTGAAGAAGATAATGAAATTTATATATAGCTTTCGCATGAAAATAGTTTTTCACGTTCGATTATAAGCGAATCTAGAAGTTTTAACCGGAAATAATGGTGGGACATACATGGGCGAGATTCTTAATCAGACTAACTTTAAGTCTAACTTTAAGTCTATTGTATTAAAAACCTGTGATCATAATTACACTATTAATTATTAATGTTAATATTTTAAAAGACGTAACAGAATTCTAGCCATACATACAAAAAGAATCACCAAACCCAGGGGAGATCTTAAAGCATTCTGAAATTCCTACTACATTATTCCAGTTGCATATATAAAAGCTTAAACAAGATATATATATATATATATATATATATATATATATGCTCCTACTTGTGTGGAATAAAGATCCAATCGCCAAAACCGCTTTTGGCATTTCTTTTAAATTTTAATTCAAGTACCTGTTCGAAAATACCTTTTGTCATCCAATATTCTTTGAGAAATTTACCATACATAAAACTAACCCTACATCTATTGAAGCGGAGAATATGAATCAAATTTATGGAAGACCTTTTAAAATATAAGCTTTAATTTCTATTATGATATATCATAGTCAACCTAAAATGAATGTGGGCTCTCGACCTATCACATGATTGCACCGGAGATAATATTGAGTCACACGTGAGGGGGCATGTTGAGAAAATATTTCACATCGCTTGGCAATGGTCTTGGATTATGCTTTAATAAAGAGAAGTTCTCACTCCACTTAAAAAAGTCTTTTAAGTGGAGAAATATAAGCTTCAATTTCTAAGGTGAGAGGCGGAAACACATGCCATGTTTGGCACAAAATTGATGAAAAGAGGAGTTATGATATTCTTTCATATTATCACACCGAAACGCTTTTATGTCTCTTTCAAATTGTGTTTTGACAAAAGCACGACAAGACAAGAATCTGGTGAAAACATCATATTTATGTGAAATATGAAACTACCACAAGAAACCCGAGTAATCATTAAAAAATAACACATAATAACGATACTCCGAAGAACTTAACACATGAGATGTCCAAATATCACTATGAACTAGATCAAAAGAAAAGTGGGTAGAAGATATAGAATCAACAAACGGTAGTCTAATATCTTTATCCAAAGGGCAAGAATGACCGAATGAACTAGAGATGCTTTTATTCAATCAATGAAAGAACTACGCCTAAGGAAATCAAAAACTAGAGCGTCAGGATGACCAAGACGTTCATGCCATAGTTTGGAAGACAGAGAAAGAAATTGGGGGGGGGGGGGGGGGGGTGAGTTGTCAGATTTGGAGTTGATGGGTGGATGGAGAGGATAAAGATTGCCCGTACTATTGCATCTCATAAGAGGGGTGCCTGTCTGAAGATCCTTCACAAAGAAACCAAATTATCAAAATCAATTTAAGTAGAGTTATCAGTAGTGAACTTGGGTACAAATATTAAGTTTTTGATGAGGTGAGGAGCATGAAGAACATGATTAAAGTGTAGAAGGTAGTAGGGAGGAGAAAGAGTAGAGTGGCGTGAACCTAGAATTTGAATCTAATGACTATGCTTGGTGAGACGAGAGATTACCTAGGTTAAAGGTCATATGAGAGGTGACTCCCGAGTCCATGTACCAATTGTCATCTGACTAGTTGAGGGCAAGGGCGTGCGTGGTGGATTTTATATTAGTGGAGGAGACTTAGCGTGGTAATTTTGAGTCGGACATGGGCTAAGAGTATCCGAACCGCAAGATGTTGGCAACGACACACGCCCGGGCTAAGGGGTCATGGGGTACGAAAATATAGGTGCGGACCATGATTGTTGGGTGTAGTCGGGCTAAGAGGGATAGGGCCACGGCAAAGCCACAAGCTGTTGTGGTGGAGGCTTGTAGTTGTTGTAGCTCCTACCGTGACCGCGATTTTCTGAACCGCCTCCTTGCCCGCAACCTCGTACTTTGTTGTGGATGTATTGTGTCAAAGTTCAGGTTATTAAAGCGGGCTGGATGGCGTGGTTGACTGCCTAAAGCGTGAGAGACCATGATGATGTCTTGTTGACACGACACATGTTTCACGAGACTTGTCTCTCCCAGAGTAAGCATGGAGCACGATTTGGAGAAGAGAGGAAGGGGATCACTTTGTTGAATTAGGGTGGCTATACCACTATAATCATCTGTGAGACCAACAACGAGTTGAAGAACCATATGTTAATTAAAGACGAAGGCATCAACGTTGGCCAGTTGATCAGCAAGCATCTTATAGGCCCCGACATTCACAAGACTAGAGAGAGAGGTAGAAGAGAACATTTTCAGGATGAACGACGCGAGAGTACTTATTACCTTAAAAAAGATCAACGAAATTTTTACAGAGTACCGGGGTCGTGGTGTTAGGTTCGATGATGGTGTAGAGGAGATCGTTGGAGATAATGCCATAAATCCACTGCATTACATGGCATCCTAATGATCTCAAAGCTCAGAATCAAAGACGACCACATCGTTAGAAGGAGAGAGAAGACGTGATCAAGACTTGATAGGCACGAGCATGAATTTTGAATAATTCAGACCAAGAGATATATTGACCGGATTTATTGTCCAACGTGATGGGGATGAAGCTGCATAACGTTGGTTACGGTGAGAGCGAGGTGATATTTATTTGACGCGGCCGCTTGAGGTGACGCTGGTGGTGCCATTGAAGGGGATGGACGGCCTGGTGGTGGAGGAGGTAGATGGTGGTGTATCATTAGGGTTTGTCATGTTTTAGGAGAGAAAGAGAAAGAAATGATTGATACCCTGTAAGATAATTTTCCTTGTGTTATTCAATGAATAATGTACAATATATATACATAGAAATACTTATATGATATGGAAACTATCTATCACTAGGAAACTATTTTATCACTAGAGATATGTATCAATCACAATATCTACCAAAAATACTATCTGCATAGTCTAATAGTTACTCCGTTATATGACAGTAAAATCCATCAAAACCCACAACCTATATATTACCTAAAACATTGTGGATCGGAATTGGTACAACATTTGTAACTCACTGAACCCCCAGTATTGAGCCAACAATTATTTTACTGAGTATTGCCCTAACAACTACTTTTACCAGAATGAATATGCATAATGGAGCTAAAGGATACAATAGATAATTTTTTAAGCATATTATGTAAATATAATGTGTGAGCCACATAGCAAAATAACCACCGTATTAATAATGATTTTACAAAACCAATTGAGAACGTTTTAAGGTGAAATTGTCGGATTGTGGATTGACACAACAACTTTGAGAGTTAAGCTGCCGTTGCCTTAACTCTATTTTGATCTTCTTGACAAGAGTAGTATGCAGCGGAAATAAAGAACACAAGTAGATATAATTTTAAGAAGTTATCAATATTATTAAAAACTTCCGAGCCTTAGGCCAAATAACCATAAAGGTTTTATCAAAAACGTTCCTCACAACAATTCACTCACGCTCTTTGTTGATCGGACTCAACGAAGCAGACAAGTAAGAACTACTTAACTTCTATGAACTAGATGTAAATAGTTGATACAAAAACTTCGCAAAAGCAAGATGCAGAGAATACAACGAATGATTAATCTCTCAGATTGTTTAGCACGATTGTCTTGTCTTCATCTTGATGAACTTCACATCTTTTATAGATTTCTTGAGTCTTGAACGCCAAGATGTGTTGTTCACAGTTTTGGTAACTCTTGTTGTTTCCTTGTTGAAGATTGCCTTCTTTGTGAACTCAATATCTTTCCTGAATATGTGTTTCCATTGTTACCAAATTAACAAGGTAACACATCTCCTTCAATTCACAGAATCCTGGAAAGAATCGCGTCGCAGAGAACAACTAGCTTGTTTCCTTCTTTTGAAACCGTGTGAGTTGACTATTCAACTTAGCTTGAATTATGGAAACTTCAAGTAAGGAATCTTCCATAGCTCTTCCTTATGATAAAGATACATTCCTGTACATAAACATAAACAACTAAAACCGTGGAACTTGGTTAATAGGTGAATAAATGCAAAACTTAATTTTGGTAACTAAATGACAGTTTTCGCACAGACTCTCGACTTTCAATGTTATCATCAATGTTAACTCAACATTGTCTAACATTGTATCATCTAACATTGATTCCGGAAAACCTGCACTTTCAATCTCCCCCTTTTTGCCTTTCTTCACAAAACCAATACCTGTTCCAATTAAGTCTTATATCCAGAAAGTTATAATCAACAAGAAACAAATTAAACTACTAAACTGCTCCCCCTCAATACAAGATAACAAATTCAAAGTTGAATTGGCAGAGACAAATATTAAAGTCATCACTGCAACCACATATGTACAAATGTTCAGACCTCAACATTCATCAATGTTGCCTCAACATTGAAACCAGTAAGTTTCCTACATAAAAGGTTAACTAGACAAGCAGTTCAAAATGTACTTTCATAAGTAATATCAGTTAGAGCAGTTCATCAGTAGTACTTAGAGTTACATGCCATAGCTAGATATCAAGGACAAGCCCCTAGATCAAATAAAACCAATTAGAGATAAATGTACCAGCAGTTCAAAAATATTAGCAGTTCTTAAGAAACAAAACATAAACTAGAAGACAAAAATTTAAAATTGGAACTACTCTCCCCCTTTTTGTGAAGAAGGGAGTTTCTCCAAAATTTTGACCATGTCCTCCAGTTCTTTGAGGTGTTCCTTTCTTTCCTCAATCTCCCTCTGAGTATCAGCAATCTGCCCCCTATACCAGTTCAGCATATGATCCACAAAAGCAGAAGTAATGACCATGCAATCTTCCTCCTTGGACATAGGCACTGAAGTTCCAGTAAACTCCTGAGCTTTCTTCTTTCCAGCCCTTGGTCTCACCACTCCTTCTGGGTTCCATGGAAGGTCTCTCACTCTTGATCCAGACAAGTAGCTTGGGAGAATTGTCAGTTCAGTATCATTCTTCCTCCAGCCCACAGTCACACTTGTCTTCAATCCTTGCTTGCTAAGGATTTTGCAGATCAGTGAGGGAAAAGGCAGCATGCCATTCTTCCTTCCAGCAACTTCAGACATTGATTTCAAAATCCTCTCCCCCATGTTCACAGCTAACCCATTCTTGATTTTGTACACCAAGATTGCTGATTCCTTGGTAAGTACAGTCACATTCTTGCTTGGCAGCCAGTTGAAACAAGCTATCTTGTGCAAGACAGTACTAAGGGAGGTGAGTTTTGTGGTTGGCAGAGCATCTCTCCAGATTTTGACCAACCCTCCAGTCAAGTCTTCCATCACATCATCATAGTAGGGGTCCTCAGATTCATCAGCAGTAGGAAATCCACAGATCTTGTTAATGGTGTAGGGATCAATGTTGAAGACTCTCCCCCTCACCCAAGCCTTTCCAAATTTTGGAGATCAGTAGTCCCTGATCCATTTGGAGATATTAAGGTAGAACTCCATAACAATCTCAGGAGCATAGTCACTGAGCTCCATCACTGATTGTTGCAACCCTCTTGCCTCAAGCAAGTCCATCACCTTGTTCTCTTTGAAACTGGCCATCTCTATAGCTCTCTTAGTGTGAATCTCCCTTCTTTTGAAAGTATCCCACTTCTTCTCCAATTCTTGTGAAAGATAGAAAGGAGAATATCAGTCCTCATCATCCTCAGGGTAGATCACATACAACCCATCTGTATACTCCTCTGTCCCTGAAGTTGCTCCAACATCAACAGCAACATCCTGCTCTTCTTCAGTCTCCTCTTCCTTCTCCTCTTATTCCTATTCATCCTCAACATCTACTACCTCAGTTTCCTCATCCACTACTTGCTTTCCTTTCCTCTTTCTCTCAGCAGCAGCAGCAACAACCTTCTTCTCTTCCTCGGCTTTCTTCTCAGCCTTTTTCTTGGCTAACCTCTCCACCTGTCTCTTTCTAGCCTCAGCCCTTGTCTTAGCAGTTTCAGACATAGTTTTCAACTTATCCCCTACAGCCTTGCTCTTTTTCTTTTGAGCCCTAATCCACTTCCTCACCAATTTGTCCACAGACATGTCCATGGATTTTTCCACAGTTTTCTCAACTGAATCACTACCCTCCCCCTCAACAGTTAAGTCAACATCAAGTTCAGGGTTGGGTTCAGCAGTGTTTACCTTAATTTCTGGTTCATTGGTGATGGGAGTGGTTGAATCAGCAGTTGGCTCAACATTGGAGGTCGATTCTCCCTGTTTAGACTTCTTCCCTCGTCGCACATAGGGAATCGCCTTCCTTTTATCAACAACAAGAGCATCAACTGTCTTTGCAGCAGCACCTCTAGTGTGTGAACGAGTGTGTGCGGCAGTGGGTTCAGTTCCTAGAGCAGCATCTGCAAGATTTTGCATGGGAGACTTGCTTGCCATTGTTAGTAGAGAAGTTTTGAGAGAATTTGCAGAGAAAATTGAGAGAATTTGAGAGTTGCGAGAGAAATTTTGCAAAGTAAGCACAAATATGAAAATTGCAAGCTTGATTAAGGAAAATAGGGTTTTGATTTTTGAAATAGCCGTGAATAAGGAAAGAGAATGAATGTTAATGGGCAGTTACCAAATTTGAACCAAGTAAAATTTTCCCGCTATGTTTTCCCGCGCACATGCTTTGATGCTTAATTAACAGTTAACCAGAGCGGTTTTCAAAAAACTGAAAACTTATAAGTTCCTGTTTTCAATGTTGACATGCGACTGTGCACAATGTTGGGATAACATTCAATAACATTCAAACCCAAAGGTGGAGGTACAGGCTTCACCAAGGAAAATTCATGTGAGAGCTAGAGATACATAAAAAAATACATCTGAAACTTAACCAATATAGCAAGTGAGTACCTCAGACATATTGTTCAGATCAAAATCATGAGTAAGCAACATAGATAACAAGAAACACACAGAGATAAACAGTTGTGAATTCAATGAAAAAATTCACTTCCACAGCATAGAAAGTCACAAAAAAGTGTGTCACCTGCAGTATGTCACCCAAGTTGTATGCCTCAACGAATGAATTATACTCCCCCTAAGCCTAGACCGACACAACTCAACAACAAGAAAGAAAACAATACAATCCTACATGAATGCAACAATGTAATGTCAAATAGGCAGATGGTAAATACTTTATGAAAAACTCCTCAAACCAGCCAGCACACATCTCTTAAAAATCTTTATTATTTTCATAACTCATCTGTACCAAAAACTGAAGGTTGCTAAACACAAAGTTAATGTCACTACTGAATGAGGGCAGCCTGAACTCCACACCCCAGTAACAACATTAACAGCAGCAAGTTAGGCAAGTACAAAGGCCTTGAATGTTGACAATTCATTTATCATGCACCCCAACACCCCAATTCCTTATGCATACCTGTTTACTAACCTGCATTCAAGAGAATTCACCAGGTGATCAGTGCTACCAAGTGTAAGAAACCTAAACCTCAAACACCCTAGTAGAAAGGATCACCCTCATGTGTTCCTTGGCCAACCAAACAGAAACATGTAAATAAGCACAACTGAGTAACATTGAAGTTGTCAACATCATGCACCCCAACTTCTCCACACGTCCTGTACACCTTTCATATGAATAAGCCACAACTGAATAGACATCAAAGTAGTGAACTTTGTGTACCCCAACTTCTCCATATGTTAGGCAATCACAACCTCAGACAAACAGAAGAGTTTTATTAACTTTTTCAAAACAAAGATGTGAAACTGATAACTAGAAAGAGTTGTTTATCAAATAGTTCAACCACATAAACCAAATATGACAAAACACAGATGAAATGAGACTCACAAGGAAATAAATTCAACAAGGAATAACAACAGAATACCTACTACACCACAACCAATATACCAGTGATAGTTAGTGGTGTTATGACAACACTGGTTTTCTCAACATTTTCACATATTGCACATGGCAAGAGATTTCCTCAAACTGAAGAATCTCTCACTATCTAACGGTTTTGTAAACATATCAGCAAGCTGATTAGTTGTCTCAATATGTTCAATGTTGATTACTTTGTCCTCTACCATATCTCTTAGGAAATGATGCCTTATGTCAATATGCTTAGTTCTAGAATGTTGGACATGATTCCTAGAGATACTTATGGCACTTAGATTGTCAGAGAACATGAGAAGTGTATCACTATATAGCCCATAATCTGAAAGCATGTGTTTGAGCCACACAAGTTGGGTAACATAACTGCCAGCTGCTACATATTCTGATTCAGCAGTTGATAATGAAACACAGTTCTGCTTCTTGCTATACCAGGAGACCAAATTATTCCCCAAATAAAAACAACCCCCACTTGTGTATTTCCTGTCATCCACATCACCTGCCCAGTCAGAGTCACTGAAACCAACCAAGTTAGTGTTAGTGTCATAAGAATACCAAATGCCTAAAGGTGAAGTTCCAGAGATATATATAAGAATCCTCTTCACATCAATCAAGTGAGATTGCCTTGGCTCTACTTGGTACCTAGCACAAACACATACTGAAAACATGATATCAGGTCTAGAGGCAGAGAGATATAGCTAACTACCAATCATGAATCAGTACAATGTTGGATCAACATTGCTACCAGTGCCATCTTTTGTTATCTTCACTGAAGAGGACATAGGAGTTTTGCAAGGTTTAAACTCTTGTAGCTCAAATCTCTTCACCAGATTCCTTGCATACTTCTCGTGGTTCAGGAAGATACCATTCTCCAGCTGCTTAACTTGTAGACCCAGAAAGTAGTTGAGCTCACCAATCATGCTCATCTCAAATGTTCCTGTCATAGACTCAACAAACTTGTCGAAAGTAGACTTGTTAGTAGAGCCAAATACAATATCATCCACATAAATTTGAGCAATGCATATATCAGAGCTTTTTCTAAGGACAAACAGTGTTCTATCTCCATCTCCTCTATTGAAATCTAGGCCTAACAAGAAATCAGTTAGCCTTTCATACCAAGCTCTGGGAGCCTGTTTTAAGCCATACAAAGCCTTTTCAAGTTTGTACACATGGTCAGGATGTTTAGGATCAGCAAAGCCTTTAGGTTGTTCTACATAAGCCTCTTTGTCAATTAAACCATTCAGAAAGGCACCTTTAACATCCATTTGGTAAAGTTTAATCCTAAGACATCAAGCAATAGCAAGAAGTAATCTAATTGATTCTATCCTAGCTACTGGAGCAAAAGTCTCATCAAAATCTATACATTCTACCGGAGTATAACCCTGTGCAACCAACCTAGCTTTATTCCCCATAATTACACCATTCTTATCAGTTTTATTTTTGAAAATCCATTTTGTACCTATTATATTCACATGTGATGGCCTAGGCACTAGATTCCAAACTCTGTTTTTGGTGAATTATAAGAGTTCCTCTTGCATGGCATTAATCCAGTAACTATCCTTGAGAGCTTCAGTAACATTCTTAGGTTCAATGGAGGAAACAAAACAAGATGCATTATCAACAGTACATGAAGAAGACATGCAAACACACAACTTAGCCATATCCTTGTAATTGACCCTTTCTTTGTTGCGTGTTCTAACTCTTTCAGTAATTTGTCCAATTACTTGAGAGGCTGGATGATCTCTTTGTATCCTAAGAGGAGGATCTCTTCTAGATATAGGAATAACTTCATCTTCAGAATCTGACAGCACATATGTTGGCCTAACATTGGGGGTTTCAGGTGTTAAGTCAACATTTGTCCGGTTTCCAGTTCAGCATCTCCAGCTTCTGTGTTCAATGTTGAGTCCAATGTTGGAGTAACATCTGAACCAGTGACTTCTTCAGTACCTGTAGAAACAGTTAAATCATCAAAAAAGACATTCATTAATTCTTGAACAGTATGCAATCTTGGATTGTAGACCCGGAAAGCAGCACTATTAGGAGAATATCCAACAAATATACACTTTTCACTTTTGGGATCAAATTTGATCAAATAATCTCTATCTTTTAGCAAATAGCAGTTAATACCAAATTCATGAAAGTGTGCTACTGTTGGTTTTGAACCCTTCAAGACTTCATAAGGTGTCATAGTAGTACCAGGTCTAAGATAAACTCTATTACTAATATGGCATGCAGTATTCAATGCTTCACCACATAGTTTTTTAGATAGGTTTTTAGAATTCAACATAACTCTAGCCATCTCTTGAAGTGTTCTATTATTCCTCTTAGCAATACCATTTTGCTGAGGTGTCTTAGGTGCAGAGAACTCATGTAAGATGCCTTTAGTTTCACAAAAATTAGCAAAGCTTACATTTTCAAACTCTTTTCCATGGTCAGACCTAATTCTTCCTATAGAAGTGTCATACAAACTTTTAATACTAGCATGCAAAATCTTGAATGTGTTTAATGCCTCTGATTTTTCTTTCAAAAACTTAATCCATGTAAATCTTGAAAAATCATCAACAATAACAAAAGCATACTTCTTACCATTCAGGCTACTAACCTCAATAGGACCCATGAGATCCATATGTAGCAATTCAAAGCACTTATTAGTTCTAGGGTTAGTACTTTGTACCTGAAGTGGTGGATGAATAGCTTTTGTTTGTTTACCTTTCAGACAGTCTTCACAAATAATTTTACCTGGGCTGGTCAACTTTGGCAGTCCTCTTACAGTCTCTAACTTCTGTAGTTTCTCTAGATTTCTGTAATGCACATGTCCTAACTTCTTGTGCCACATGACAGATTCATCTACCTTGGCATGGTAGCATTCTGCTTCATCTTGAGCAAGATAACAATTATCTTTTGATCTTGTACCTGCCATGACACCGACATTGTCACAATTAAACACATCACATGAACTTTTATCAAAAGTAACTAGCAAGTTATCATCACAAAGTTTACTTATGCTAATTAAGTTTGCTTTCAATCCTTCAACCAGCAACACATCCTTGAGCGGTGGAAATCCTTCAACACCAATACTCCTTTTACAATGATTTTCCCTTTAGTGCCTCCTCCATAGGTAACTGTTCCAACATTCAAAGGGAATACATCTTTTAGGTTGTCAATGTTTCCAGTCATGTGCCTTGAACATCCACTGTCAAAATACCACTTACCTGCAAGGTTAGAGTACACAGCAGAAAAGACAACATTGCAAACAATTTTAACCTTAGGAGTTTTTATCCTTTCAGTCCAAGTTCTACTTTTATGTCCTTCAGCTTTGTTACCTAATGTTGGGATAACATTCAGATCAGAGGTTCTCCTAACATTGGCACAGCTGTTAAGTATTGTTTTCTTTTCAATCACAATTTTATATTTTTTACAATAAGGCTTAATGTGACCAGGTTGAAAACAATATTGACAGATAAAAGTAGGCTTTTTCATAGTGTTGGAAGGGATTTCACAGCTCAAGTTATTGCTTTCCTTGATAAAACCAGCTTTCAAATAGGCAGAATTAACATCTTCAGAGGAAGGTCTTTCATCATAGCCCAAACCATTTTTACCTTGATTTCCCATACTCACCATCTATTCAAGTTTAGAAGAAGATGATTTCCATTTGGCAATGGTTTGTTCAGCTTTATCAAATTTTATCTTAACCTTCTTCAGTTCAGCCTCAGTTTTGTCAAGGTCTCTCTCATACAGTTTCAGCATCTCCTTCATGCATCCAATCTCTTCCTTCAAGCTTTTGTTGCTCTTAATGAGTTTGTGATTCTCAAGCAACAATTTGTGGTAGATAGACTTCAGGTCTTCAATGATTTCCTCCTGGGACATTTCACCTTCAAAGAAATATTCTTCATCTAGATCCACTGTGCCATGAAAACAATCAAAGTTAGATTCATCAAAGTAGGACGCATGATAAGGTTCAGAATCAGAATCATATTCATCCCAATCTGCAAAGAAGGTCTCCTGTTTTGATGTTGGATCCTGAATGTTGGGATAACATTGAGATCCGAAGCTGTTCAGGGAGTCTTCTGGCGTCCAGTCAATCTGATTGAGTAGCGCAGCATTGTGAGCCTCTTCTGATTGTTCTTCAGCTTCACCAGAACTAAAGTCATCTCCATTGAAATCATCTACACAAACCCAATGAGAATTTCCTCTTTTTCTAAAAGTGTTGGCACATTCATTAGCCATATGACCATATCCTTTACATTCAAAACATTGAACACTTTTTAACTTATCAGCTTCTAAAGAAGTAGGTTTTGATTCCATGTACTTCACAAACTTATGAGGTAATTTCTTGTAACCAAGGGCATTATTACCAAGATTCTTTTCTTTAGATTTGTCCTTAAAGTTCAACTTGTTGAATTTCTTAGTAATCTTACCATAGTTTGAAGAAAATAATTCATTATCCTCATCACTTTCATTATCAAGATTTGATCCTCTTAAAGTAACATCCCTATGTTTTCTAGGTTGTGAGGCAAGCTCCATCTCAAATTCTCTAAGAGTATTCATCAAAACTTGAAACTGTAGATTGACAAGGTTCCTAGATTCACTCATTGCAATTTTCTTGAGAGCAAACTTAGATGACAGTGTTCTCATTGCTTTATAAACCATCTCTTGATTAGTTAAAAAAAAGCCTAGATTTTCACATTGGTTAGCAATATCAAGAATTTTTTCAAAATAACTGTCAACACTTTCATCTTCACCCATCTCAAGTTTTTCAAATTGCTGAAGCAGTTGTCTATCTTTAGAATCTTTAACAACAGAATCTCCTTCACAATGTAATTCAAGAATATCCCAAGCATGTTTGGCTTTTGTACAATTCTGGATTAACTTGAACATGTGATGATTAACCCAACTAAAAATAGCATTAATAGCTTTTTCATTAGAGTTATAGAGACTTACCTCTGCTGCTGTCCAGTCTGCTTCAGGTTTGGGAACTAGATCACCTTCACCATCTCTTGGTAATGTTGGAAGAGAGTATCCATTGATCACAGATTGCCAAGCTCGAATATCAATGGCTTTGATGTGAGATCGCATTCTGATCTTCCAGCATGCATAATTGGAGCCATCCAAAACTGGAATCTTGTTGGTATTAGGATTGACACTGTCCATTGTGTTGTATCACCTCCAAACCACCAGTGTAGTCGGTGTTTGGCTCTGATACCAATTGAAATTGTCGGATCGTGGATTGACACAACAACTTTGAGAGTTAAGCTGGCGTTGCCTTAACTCTATTTTGATCTTCTTGACAAGAGTAGTATGCAGCGGAAATAAAGAACACAAGAAGATATAATTTTAAGAAGTTTTCAATATTATTAAAAACTTCCGAGCCTTAGGCCAAATAACCATAAAGGTTTTATCAAAAACGTTCCTCACAATAATTCACTCACGCTCTTTGTTGATCGGACTCAACGAAGCAGACAAGTAAGAACTACTTAACCTCTATGAACTAGATGTAAATAGTTGATACAAAAACTTCGAAAAAGCAAGATGCAGACAATACAACGAATGATTAATCTCTCAGATTGTTTAGCACGATTGTCTTGTGTTCATGTTGATGAACTTCACATGTTTTATAGATATCTTGAGTCTTGAACGCCAAGATGTGTTGTTCACAGTTTTGGTAACTCTTGTTGTTTCCTTGTTGAAGAGTGTCTTCTTTGTGAACTCAATATCTTTCCTAAATATGTGTTTCCATTATTACCAAATTAACAAGGTAACACATCTCCTTCAATTCACAGAATCCTGGAAAAAATTGCGTCGCAGAGAACAACTAACTTGTTTCCTTCTTTTGAAACCGTGTGAGTTGACTATTCAACTTAGCTTGAATTATGGAAACTTTAAGTAAGGAATCTTCCATAGCTCTTCCTAATGATAAAGATACCTTCCTGGACATAAACATAAACAACTAAAACCGTGGAACTTGGTTAATAGGTGAATAAAGGCAAAACTTAATTTTGGTAACTAAATGACAGTTTTCACACAGACTCTCGGCTTTCAATGTTATCATCAATGTTAACTCAACATTGTCTAACATTGTATCATCTAACATTGATTCCAGAAAACCTGCACTTTCATAAGGAAATCGCTCCTTTCAACCTAGCTACTTAGATCTACTCTCACAATAGCTCTAATTATCGAGACAAAGTCTCAGCAAAACAAGACAACAACTCTCAACTCAACTATTAAATTCTCTTGAACTATTTACTCTCGTCTTGTGTTATTTCTTGATGTCTTTCATGCCTTCGTATAAGATTTTGTTTTCTTGAGCTTGAAGGCATGTAGGACACTGTAATGTCCCAAAATTTAGGAATAAAATAAGTTTATGCTTTAGTCCATGAATTTGTGAAAGTTCTATTTTTGACCCTGTTTAGAAACATATGCATTTTTGTCCCTGAACTTAAAAGTTAGTATTTTATTATTTTTATGTCTCTAATTCTTAAACATGTATTTTTATTTTGAATATTAACCAAGATAATTGAATTACCTAGAAAAAATTACATAAGTAAATATGTATGTAAAAAAGATCTAGTTATACCTATTTGAATTTTAATTATAAATAACTGAGGGACTTGGTATGTAATTAATTAATTAATGTGGTAAGACATGACATTATTAAGAGCATGATTGAAGTCATATTTTTTGTGATTCATTATAAAAAAACCATGGCGGGACATGAATATTGATGATTAAACTCGAATTTCTTCCTATAAATAAGTACTCTATTCTTCAACATTAAACTCAAATTGTTATGTCTTCATCGTCTACCAAACAGACCCCAAAACTCTTACTACGCAAAAAATGTCGACTATGCCCTGCACTTTAGAAAAATCATTACAAATAGTAGAAAAATTCTTCTACCCTATGTTTCGGCTACATAATTTTCTAGATGTCTTATAAATTTTGTATGAGGAAATATTTCTCAGATAATTTAATTTAAAAAGCGTAATACATAAATCGTAAACTGCGATCAAGCAATCCGAGAGCAGCTCTTGCGAAAATTATTTAGGATAGCCAACCTTTGTATTTTCACCAGAATTTGGATACATACATTCTTTATTATGTTAGGAATCTGTAATCATAAAAATATTTGAAAACTAAGTTCATATGGATGTCCAATCAAAAGGTAAAACCAGAACTGCGACGATTTTCAGCTTATTTGGCACAACCTTTATGTTCTTAGTTTATAATTTAAATCACCATCATAATTCAAATATTTATTACACACATGACTTTAACATGATATAAGATTAGTTATAGTTAGCTTACTATAATTTATAGGGATAAATGCATTAAACCCCCTGAACTATGCAGGTTTTTGCATTTTCGTCCTTAAACTAAATAAATAAGCGCTTTGCCCCCTAAACTATGCAATTCTGTGCGATTTGCCCCTGGCCGGGTTTTCGGCTATTTTTGGCCATTCTTGGCCGTAATTGTTTCCCTTACGCGACACATATGTGTTGTACTAGATGTATATTAGTAGTTGACGACAAAAAGTTGGCGAAAAAATACCTCGAACGGGGCATATTCTGGCCAAAATGTGATTTCCTCTTCAGTGTATTTTAGCGGGAATATGCCCCGTTCGAGGTGTTTTTTCGCCTACTTTTTGCCATCAACTACTAATATACATCTAGTACAATACATATGTGTCGGGTAATGGGAAAAATTCTGGATGGAACTTTAGCTCGGAAACACAAAAGTACTATACGTGCTTTTTTAAAAGGGTTAGGCTCGGGTTTATTGGAAGGGCCAGGGGGCAAATCGCACATAATTGCATAGTTTAGGGGGCAAAACGCTTATTTATTTAGTTTAAGAACAAAAATGCAAAAACCTGCATAGTTCAGGGGGTTTAATGCATTTATCCCTAATTTATAATCATGAATTAATATTTGTTTTGTGATTTTTCTATTGCATTGACATTGTATATTTATTACGTTTTACATACCATTTTTGTAAGTTTTATATGTTTAGCGTTGTCACTTTCATGATCGAACCATCAAATATGATCTTTTATCATATGTAATTTAACAAAAAATGTAAAAGAAAGTAATAATTGACTAAGTTAAATCTCTTACTGTGTTACTTCATATGATATTCATTTGATGTGGGTTATTAAAAGTGTTGGATTGATGAAAGGCTTAAATGACAAGTTTTCTTAAAGTTAGTGTTTTAAGAACTGACTATTCATTAAATTAGATAGATAATCAAATTTTACTTATTACGGTTACTTGTCGTTAGAATTGAATTTACCCTGAAAATATGAATACTTACAATTATAGATTGAACATATGTTTGTTTAAGATAATTCTTGAGATATCAATAAGGTGGTTAATACAATTGATTTTTGATATTTAACTAAAGCTTACGTTTTTCAATTCATCATCTAAGATTTACATGAATTAAGCTTATGTGTTATTTACTAAGATTTACATTGCATCTAGTATTCTTAACAAGAACGTCCTCCATTTCATCAACATAAGAATTGAAAAAGTACCAACTATTTATTCCGGTGAATTATAAATTCAGTTAATTAACCTTATTTAAATTTGTGAAAGGTTTGATGAACTAACCGACAACGTCAAGGTTCTTCGTACGAGTAAAGGTGAGGTTCTATTTCTGATTTGTTCTAGACCCTTTTGGCATCCGGCTTTGAGGAACTTGGACAGGAAAGCCTCTACTCCGTTACCAAACCTCGAACAACCTATATTTCATGATATCATGTTTTTGTAACTCATCTCATAACAAAAATTTCTTACTCATCGTTAAATTATATCCAATCATTTATTATTTTCATATCGATTAATAATCATGGTAATTCTCCAATATTATAATCTCATTTGCTGGTTCTTGAACTGTGCAAAAAGCAAAGAAATATGTTCGGGACATGTGGCTCAAGGAGCAACGGATATTATCCAGTTTATCGGCTTATTTGTTTATCTGTTGCACCCATTGAGATGCCTTTGGGAAGTTGGGCCCAAGGATTGAGTCGATTTACTGCCGGACAGTAAGGACTGTGTGTTTAAGTAATTTCGCTTGATACTCATATATCTAGGTGCCACTTGCAGTTAGGATTTGAATGTACCCCACATGCTGGATCAACATGTACTCAAGCATGTCACTTTATCTATTTTTGAGGACGCTTCTCGTAGGAAGGTATAAGGTAGAGAAGTCGTAAGGTTAGATTTGTTTATTGTTAAGCACAAGTTCATTAATTATTCTACGAAAAGTCCAGTACCATTGCTACATCAAATTATGTAGTTGAACTGTTTCTACCGGTAAGATCACTCCTCGAAATGTATCCATTAAATCACCGTTAATTCTTCCATTGCCAGTTCTTTTATATGAATCTCACTAAGTCATTAAAGACTTATTTCTCATTTCTTCTGTTCATTCCTGAAGAGAAAAATAACATGACATAATGGATCAAGTGAATAATTGTTCAAGCGTGCATTTTGGAATGTGCCTATTACAACTGTCACATTGTTTGCAATACCAGGACTTCCGTTATATATATATATATATATATATATATATATCAAAATTAATTTTGTAAAATGTGTATGATTTTGATCTTGAATAGTGAGACCCATTCCAATGAGTTGCTCTATATTCTGGTTTGGATAAAGTAGTTGGCTACTACTGAACCAACTCGGATTGAAGCATGGCTTGTGGGGTGCGTTCATCACATACATGATTCATAGATAGCTTTAGATCTCTTTGATCTTCTCTTGTCCCTCTTTGAACTTATCTTCTTAAGTATGGAAATGCTTCCTTCTGAACAGGAAGTCTTCTAAGGGAAACATTCTTCTAGTTTTGTGAGTCTGCTCCTGAGAGACTTTTTTGGTGGAAATTTTATTTCCTTCTTGCAATTCATACACCAATCTCTTTCCGGAATTATCAGTCACAAGCGTCTTCACTTGATTAGGATTCTCCTTGGATCTTTGTTAACCTGGAACATATTCACAACTAACTACAATTTTGAAACTATGTTAGTAAGTGAATAAGACATAAAAATAAATCTAATTATTTCCAGATTGCACAGTAACAGGGTGTTAACACGGCGTTGTGCCAACAGTTACAACTCCAGTTTTGAGCTAGCACCATGTCTAACACCTGCACTTTTATTACCTATTTTGCAGCATACCTCCCCCCCTTAGAAATTATATACGGCAGTACCTCTTAACCTTCGCCAACTTGTTTCATTTGCCCCACCTCCATTTGTATTCTTTCACATGACTAGCGCATGTTATCTTATATTGTTTTTTGTTTTGTTTTTGGAAGATAAAAAAAATTTATTAACTGCCAACAATAGCCATTCATCACAAAATGATGAAGGCAAGTTCGAAAGCAGCATAGAAAATAAAAGAGAAAAATAGTCAGTAAAAATAAGCGAGATAAGTAGGAAATCATTACCCTCCCCACTGTTATCCATTAAGGATTTTTGTCCATAAAAATCGTTAAGAATTCTTTACACTCAATTAACCTATGCCATTATGTGCAACATCCCCCTAACCTATTGAAAACAATAAAAATCACAAATTGTCAGAAGCGACATTTGAACCCCCGCCCTCTTTCATGAGTCCAGCCCTTTAAACCACTCTATCATCATGACTTTGTTTAAAAAATATATTTTTGATTTATATGTGCATTGACTTTTTTCTCAAAATTGACTTAAATTTTACTAGTATGTAGTGAGTTTTTATTTTACTTAAGGCGCCAAACTCAGGTAAGAGAGTGTGCGTTCAATCCCACTTCTAACAATTTGTTATTTTAATTATTCTCCATAATTAAGAAGGTAAGTCGAACATACTTAATAGGTTGGGTGGGCGGGGACTGGGAGGGGGGGGGGGGGTGTAATCCACATACAAAGGTTGACCAATTTTTATGGACGAAAATACCTTCTCTAGTCGCACATGCATGTCACGTAAGAGAGTCAAAAGAGAATATTTTATCGCTTTTTGTTCGAAACATTAGGGTGGGAAAAATGGAACAAGTTGGTGAAGGTTAGAGAATAAAGAGCTTATATAACTTCTTGAGTGGTATGGTGTAAAACAGGTAATAGGTTGGGAGAATTTATAGATAAAAAATTATAAATGCTATTTTTTTTCATCAGGAATGAGTTTTATTGATGAGAAAAATGGAGGATCCAAAATGCTCCAATATTACAAACCGGTTTAACAAACACAACTAACACGAGAGATTAACCACTCAAAGCGAAAATTTGAAAATACAATAAATTTCGCCTTATACGAGTCCAAGATCTAGACTTAACAGAGGTGATGATCCGTAAGAATGACTCCATACCTATCTCTATGATAAAAAGGTGGTACACATGTAGGGAAAATTTCAAAACTAGTTCCATAATGATGTTCTTTCTTAATCTTACTTCTGCCATAATCTGCATTGTAACCCTAGTCCCATGTTGGTCAGTTCTTCATCAATTTTGGTACTTCGCCCAAAATTAGGACCACATGATATCTATTTTTCAATTTTGATCCCGTATTGATCATTTTTTTTTATCAATTTTGGTTTTAAATCCTTCAATTTACAATAGAAACTTGCACGTTCTTTCATGTATTCTACCTTTTAAGGGATGTTCGTAGTTTTATGCTTCACACGTGCAAAGACTAAATCCCATTCTTTTCCTTTTTTGTTTCAAATTTTCTTGTAAAAAATGTTAACTGTGTCTCTTTCTTCATGGTAAAAGTCAAAATTATTGTTTTCTTCTGCATATGATTCAACCCTGAACCAAGTTCTTCTAATTTGAAACCCAACTGGGACAATTTGTTATTTTTTAGAAATGGTTTTATGTTTACGATAATCAGATCAATTCGACCTAAGTAAGGTTATACATTTAGGAGAGATTTAACGAATTTTTAACAAAAAATTCTAATTGGGTTTAGGCCTTACACGTGTTAGGGATGAGAATTACAATAATGTCCTAAAAAAGTGGAACACATGAAAAAAGCGTTATAGTTCCGATGTAAATTGAATAACTCTAACTAAAAGTACCAAAATATATCAAAATTTATTTTTAACACTAATTTTATTTCTAGGGTGAAATCGAGTAGTCAATGTGTGTTTTTTATTCGGAACGCCCTACCCTGTTATGGATATTGAAAATATTTACCTAGGTATCGTAAGACTCTTGATGGGGAGGGGAGTAAGAGGATAGATAGTAGCAAGATACTACGATGTAAGCAATGATGACAGAAAATAAAGTGTAAGTTAACTTATTCTTTCAACTTGTCCCTGAATTGTGGAGGGATCCTTCTATTTATAAGGGATACATAGGAGTGCATGCGTCATGCTGGATGGGAATACATTGGTGGGTGGTAAATTGGAGTATCTAGTAGCTGACTAACCGTTTCTGGTAGCGACAGCTGGTTCCAGAGTAATCACATGTTTGCCCACAATATTTTGTCACATGGTGGTAAGATTTGGGTCCATCATGTTCTGATGGTGTCAATGAATCATTTGTCATCATGAGGGGTATCGTAGTGGACGTTTCGTCTCTATAGCATCTTTGAATGATAACTGCGAGAATATCGTTGGTCACTATGGGGTGTCGTGGGGACATCTAAGGTCTGTAGTACCTCGCGTGGACCTTGTATTCTATGAGTTCCATCGGATACTAAGACTATTTCGTGGCGTATCTTTGATACCCTCTCGGGACATATAAGCTCTTGGGTGTCTAAGATTTTGCCTTGGTTGTGGAGTTCGATACCCTTGGCCATGATGCCCAGTGAAGATGGGATTAACACTAGTCCCCCCAGTTTCTCTTACATTCGTTAGAATCAAGAGAAATTCTTATGTCATACATCGTGCCACGTGGCATGTTTTAAAGCCACACACTATTTGGGCAAACAAATGTGTAACGACTTTTATTTTCTAGGGACTCATGCACATTTACTATGGACGTTTGTGGGTAATTAACCTCCACCACTAACTTGTGCACTAACTCCCATTACTAATCATTAATCCTCATTACTTCCCTAATTCGTAGGGTTATAGAAACTCTTCTGCCGCCATAATCCTTTACTCAGACTTTTTGCGTCCCTTCTTTTGGCTATTCTTCCCTTAAAGAGTTTCTTCTTCATTTATGAACTTTTCAAGCTTTGCTAATGGCATCCACTAATCCTAATTCTGCCATGACTACTCTTATCTTTAGTGTCGACGCATTTTCCTCCACCACGAATCCACCTGTCATCGTAGGAGCTGCTGGACCTTCCTCTCATAAGAGAAGTTCTGTTGTGGCGGCGGGTGGTGAGAAGACCAGCCATCATAAGAGGAAGCAGGCAAAGAAGACGTTGAAAAATGCGGCGACGCCTCGAAAGACACAAAAGGCATATTTGATCGCAAGTACCACCACTAAGGACGAGGTTAAGAAGTTATCCACTGAGTTTGGCATTTTAGGCCGGGGGTGTAGAAGTCACCATGCCAGTGGAGGATCAGAGGGGAAATGATCCTCTGGTGAAGCATGTCACAATGTATTACGCGCAGGAAAAGGCGGGGCTCCAATCTTTTTCCCACCCTTCAACTGCAAAGTTTTCAAGGCGTGCAACATATGCCCTAACCAGCTCACTCCTAACAGCTGCGTGAACCTGGCGGGGTTTGTGTTTTGGTGTTTACTGAAGAGCTGGAGTGTACGGTGGCCAGATTCTTCTCCATATTTGATGTATTTGTGTCTCCTGTAGGGGCACCCTTCTATTTATTTGGGCATCATGACACTAACAAGAGGATTCTGGATGGTAACTCTTACAGTAGCTCGAAGAGCAAATTCGTCTTTGTCTCACTTGTGGAGGATGGAGAGTGGGATTTTCCTCATACTTGGGGAACACCTAAGGCTCCTTACTACGAGCTAGAAGTTGGCTTGGTGTTTTTGCCTTTGTTTGATGCCGAGGGTCTCTCTGAATCCACACACTTCAAAACTCTATACCCAGTATCAGACATAAGGTTCGTTGCCTTCGTGGATAATGAAGAAGAAGATCATAAGCTGTTGGCCCTTCCCCCAACTTGGTTGCACTCTTTGGTACATAGGATTTATCTTAACACGTTTGTTATGCCATATTTTACTTGCTTTTAGGCTTAATCCTTTGCTTATCTTTCTGCTTTTGTATAGAGGATACTCGAAAGGAGTTTATCATTACTCCCGAGGATGATTCCTCTTCAAATGGTGATCGTATTAAAACTCAAGCAGTATCAGAGGAAGCTCCGAAAGTTATGATGGCACTATCAAGGTAACCAAGCTGGAATTAGATCTGGCTTTTGCCGATGGTCACCGCTACTTCCGATGGTCCAAAGGGTTTTATCTTATCTCTACTGCTACTGTCTTAACAACTGCGATGTCTTACTTAGAGGGGACTAGTAGTGCCCCTCATCCTCTTAACTCTCCATGTGACGATGCATCCAAGTCTTCAGTGGTGACCTCCTCTCTGACGCCTTCGTCAGAGGCTCTTCCCACCACGCTTGATTCTCTTGTTGAGATGGAGGCTTCTTTTTAAATGAACACCTTATCTCTCCTTTTAGGTAATCCTTTATGGAAACCCTTTCCTTTCTTCCCAAGTATTTTTTGTACTTCACAATTGACTTACTTCCCCCCTCTTTTTCATTGACAGATAAGGGCAAAGCTTCTTTGGATAAAAGGGAAATCTCCCATGGTGTATGATGACGATGCGTTTCCTCTAAGTATGCTTCCTCTTTTTCCTTATATTTTGTATCTCAAGATGTTTGCTTGATATTCTTGTGTTCTGCTGATGGTAGGTGGCACCTATGATGATCTTTGAGCAGCCTCCAAAAGAATGCCCTCAGATGGAACCCTTTTTTCTCTGTTTGACTTTCTTTTGGAGGATCCCCCAAGTAGCCACCAACGATGCTCTCGAGTCTTCTCATGATTATCAATGTAGGTTGTCCTTCTTGGATGAAATGTTATCTTCTGGTCCTTCGATTGGCATGGCGCCTTCTTCGGATATCGTAACCAAGGTTTTGGTTGTATTGTTTGATTCTCTTGTCACGTCGACTATTGCTCATCGGGCATGTATGCTATTTTCTCGCCAATTTATCATGCATGAATCCCCATTTTACCCTAATTCTTCTACTAAGATGGCTCACACTGAAGGGTCTACTCCAAACTCGATGACGATCGATGATGCGCTAGGAGTGGTGTCACAGTATCTTTCGGTGATCGATGCGCTGCTAGAGCACAGTGGGTCATTTGCTCTTGCCTGCACATAGTTGATGGTACAAATGGTTAGTTCATCTATCTTCCTTAGTTGGTTCTCTTCTTCTTGCTTCACTGATATCCTAAATTTCATGGTTAGTCTTCTGAGGCTCTAAAGATTCTCCCTCCTATATGGCAAGAGGTGGATTCAGCCTAGGCGGCAAAGTTTCTAGTAGAAGGAAACCTTTGAAAGAAGGACAAAAGGATCAGTGAGCTTCGTGAATCAGAGGAGAAGCTGTGAATCGCTTTGGCCAAGACTACCTTGCACGCCAATGAGCTAGAAGGGGAGGCTACCCAATTGCGGGAGACTATCGACGCTTTAAGGGCTTCTGAACTTGATTTATAGAGAAAAGTGGAGGCTGTGGAATGCAAGAATGTGTCATGGGCTGAGAGGGAAGAGAAACTGAAAACAGAGTTGGAGCAAGCTCTTCTGAGGGTGGATACTGTCATTGAGGAATTGGCGAAGGCTCTTGTGGTCCCTGAAGGATTTATCTCTCCGGAGGAGTTGCAACGGAAGTTAGATGTTGTTGTGGCCTTTACGAATGAGGAGTTCTTTGAGCACTGTAGGACGGGCTTCGAGAACAACCTTTAGGGGTGTCATACTGGATATCTTCTATGTGGTTTCCTAAGGTGCACTAATCAAGCTCGAGATAAGAGCTTGTTTGGTCCAGGGTTCCATTCGTGTTAGTTGGATTTCCATGTGATACTTAAGAAGCCCCCCAGCTTGGAGGAAGCCTATGGAGCTTTTGGCCGATGGAACACTCGTTCTCCTCCCATCTTGGGTCCTAACACTAGGATAATGGTTCCCCTTTCTACCCGGAGGCCAAGCATCATAGGTGGAGTTGTACCTTCCACTTTGTTTTCATCCCCGTTAGCCTTGCCTGCGAGCCTTTCCCCAACACTCTCTCTTCCTATGCCGCCATTGGCTCTTCTCTCTGCAGCTCCCTATGTGCCTTCAACTGGCGATGCCTCTTGGAGATCTTATTAGTTTTATCTTTCCTTTCTTTTCTGTACTTGGCTTTTTTTCCATGTGTTCGTACTTGTTCTGAGGTTGAATGAAAAGTGACCCGTTAATTTGGGATTCCGATACCGTATGTTACAACTGTATGACATTTTTGAATATAATAATAACTCTGTCATGCCACGGGATTCACACTGTGATTTTACTTGAGTGTTTATACCTAAAATCGGAGAATGTCGCCTACTATCTGGGACTTTCAGACACACGTTCCACCAATTGTAAGCTCTATTCTATGCTAGTTGGTCAAGCGTGTCGCCCCTCTCTGTCAGTTCTTTAATGACATATGCCATTTTCCCTATAAGTACATGCATCCCTTAATCATTTTCACCACACTTTCTCCTTCTTCAGCATCACTTTTTGACAAATCGGCAGATCGGCAAATGTGGAATGCCAAATCAACAAAGTATGTTTCTCCATAGGAAATTGATAGCTGCTCCCCATGTTACTTTGGCCAGGGATTCATCTTCTACCCATTTGGTGAAGTAATTGACTAGAACCGGTTGAAACTTCTTTTGCCTCGTGTCTGGGATAAGGGGGCCTACAATATCGATACCCTATTTTGCAAAAGGTATGCTATGATGTTAGGTTCCCAAGGTGTCATGGACTAGTGTATGCCAGTAGTAGCCTTGCCGTATTATCCGGTTGCCATGCCTTCCCCCCTGTATGGCTTTCACAGGTTCCCTCGTGGATTTCTCTCTTGACCATTTTAACTTCGATGGGGTTGAGGCATCTGGTGTACATATGAGAGTAACACTTACGGTATAGCGTGCCATTGTGGATGAAATATCGATCTATTTTTCATGCCATGGTTCACAGTACTGACTTATCGTCAAAGTATCCTTCTGGATTATTTAGATAAGCTATGGTGTACTCTATCCAATCCTCTTCTACATGGGATACGATGTTGTTGACCATCTCATACTCGTTTGTTTTTGGATTTCATTGTTAGTAGTAGGGTGATCCGTCGAGTATGCATGATCGCTTGAGTGGCAATTTTGGACAGGGCATCTTCTTCTTTTTTCTCTAAACGGGGAATTTGGATTACCTTGAGCTCTACAAACCATTTCCTTCTTCGTTGCACTACTTGGATGTTCTCCTTCATTATTTCTTCCTTGGCCTCATAGGCCCTATTTATGTTATACGACTAGCTGAGAGTCACTGTGCATTACCAGTCTTTTGATACCCCATTCGTGAGCTAACTTCATGCCTATCAACATGGGTTCATATTCTACTTCGTTATTAGATAGGGGACAATCAATTATTATAAGCAACTGAGGATTTCATATTCCGCTTCAATGTTTCTCAGCACTACCCCAACTCCCCCGTGCATTCCTATGGAAGACCCATCCATGAACGCATGCCACATAGGCACATGCTCCATTAGTTCGGGCTCGATAATCTCCTTAATAAAGTCTACCATCACTTGGGCTTTGATAGATGGCCATGGAGCGCAAGAAATGTCATAGTCTCCTAGTTCCATCGTCCATTTTACTAATCGCCCTGATACTCTGGCCTATTGAGGATAGAACGCAGGGTGTATCGGGTTAGGATTGTGATGTGATGGGAGAGAATGTACGATCTCATCTTCCTGGCCATCATCACAAGGGCAAACACCAGTTTTTCCATTTGTGTGTACCCAATTTTGACCCCTTGCAGCATCTTACTGACGTAATAAATGGGAAGATGTTCTTTCCCTTGATCTTTTACTAATACAAGCTTCATTCCCAACGGCTAGGTAGGCAAACAATGATTCTTCTGGCATAGGGTTTACAAGCATATGAGAGCTTACCAAGTATTCCTTCAGATCCTGGAAAGCATTTTTGCATTGTTCATTCCAGTGGGAATCTTTGATATTCCTTAATATTTTGAAGAAGGGTAACCCTTTCTCTGTCGATTGGGAAAGGAAACGTCTAAGGGAATTCTTCCTGTTAGTTTCTGGACATCTCTGATGGTCTTCGAGGAAAACATATCTATGATGGCCTTGGCCTTCCCTGGATCTACCTTGATCCCTTTCTTAGTTACCATGAATCCCAAGAATTTCCCTCCCATGATCCCGAAAGAATATTTCCTTAGGTTAATCTTCATTATTGATTTCACAATTATGCCGTCCATGTAGACCTATGAAATCTCCAATTAATTCTTAGAACATAAGATTGACTAACAGCTGGTAGGTGGCGCCTGTGTTTTTATGTCCAAAGGGCAGCACCAGGCAACAAAAGGTTCTTGCGTCCATGATGAGACTAGTTTTATCGTGATCGATTTCGGCAATAGGTATCTAATTATACCACTGATCTCCATCCATCGTGGAGAGGAGCACTCATCCAGCGGTAGAGTCCACCAGCTTGTCGATGCTAGGTAGGGGATAACAATATTTGAGGTAAGCATCATTCAAATTGATGAAGTCTATACACATTCACCATCTTCCGCCAGCTTTAGGAACAAGTACTACGTTTGACAACCATTCGGGGTAAACGACTTCCTTTATTTTTCGGAGGTTCAGTAACGGTTGGATCTCCAAACTTATTATTTTGTTTCTCCCAGTCCCTTTATTATCATTTTTTCTGCTGTATCGGTTTGGTATTCGTTCAGGAAGTGTTGACAAACTTGGGCGCTAATCTGCCCTGGCGGACCTCCTTCCCAGGTGAATAGGTGGTTATACTTTCTTGAGATGGTGGAAGTATCGCTTCGAATGCATGTATGGACGGTCTGGCGCGTAGAGCATTGTACGTTCTCAAGGATGCTTCCACTACCCAAAATTTTACATGTTCGATGCGCCTCATGGCTCCTTCTCCCCAAAACATGGGTAGAGTTATCGTACCCATGGTGCGGCTAGATTCTCTGGAGAATCCCACTAGGGGAACTTCTGCTGGTTCTAATCGCTCCTTCTATAGTCCCATTGCCAAATAGGTTGGCATAAAAAAACATCCATCGAGCTGCCAGCATCGACGAGTATTCTTTGAACTTCCATCCCGAAGACTATTGATGTTACAACCCCCGTCAAGTCTTCGTGCCCAAAAGAGACGGTGGGGAGCTTCCGTGCTTTTATGGAACAAACTTGAATTCCATGTTCTGTTCTTCTTTGTTCTTTAAGGTATCTCTTTTTCTTGCCGGCTGTGATTATCGCTATGTCCCCTTCTTCTATCATGTTGACAGTCCTTCCTGACGGGGATTATCTTTGTATGATTCTAGTGGCAGGGGAAGTTCCTGTCCGTAATCTTCTTCTGCGGGCTTTCCTCATCACGTCTTCCTCCTCTTGAGTTTGTGTCTTTTTCCAGGTATCGGGCTTTCCTTTTCCCTGATTATTTCCTTTCAGATAATTCTTGAGATACCCCATATCGAGTAACCGATGCATCTATTTTCTTAGGATGGTGCAGTTATCGGTTGTGTGCCCATAGGCTTTGTGATACTTGCCAAACTTTCTTGAATCTTTCTTCTTGTAAGGTTGCTTGACCAATGGGGGCCATAACAGGTCTTTACTTCCTCTCATCACATTTAGCACTTCGGCTAGGGTGATCGTTTGGGCCAGCAGCGGGATGGGCTTGAGATGTTTCTTCACGGTGTTTAGCCATCTTTTCGATGGGAGAAAGCTTTCTTCTCCCTTCCCTTGGGGTTTGCATCGTGCTCTTCGTTTTTTAATTTAATCTTTGAGCTTTCAGCCTCTTCCATGATAACGTAAGTTTCGGCTTTCTGTATGAGTTCGTTCATGTCTCTTATTTGGTTTCTGATGAGATATCAGAAAAACCACATGATCTAAGTCCCTGAACTAGTATTTCTGCGATTATAGACAGTTCAACATTGGGAACATCCAAAGATTCATCGATGAAGTGCTTCATATAATCTCGTAGTGATTCGTATTTTCTTTGTTTAATGGTGAACAAATGGCATGCTAATTTTGGATATATCTTATAGCATGCAAATTGTTGAACAAACAGACTAGCTAGTTGATTAAAGTTAGTTATCGTACCTTGGGGACTTGAGAAAACCAAGCTCGTGCCCACCTAGTCTGGGTGGTTCGGAATACTCGACAGAATGCAAAGTCTGGTGCTGATACTTGATCCATGTTAGCCAAGTACTGATGCATGTGATTGTATGGACCGAGATTGGTACCATTTTTGATTCACACGCTGTGTTGACACAGAGTGTTGTGCCAACACCGATTGTATTTAGTGTTGTCCCAACACCCGTTGTAGAGTAATTTTACAGCGGAATAACAAACTGCGGAATAACAAACACAGTGAATGAAATTTAATGATATGAATCTAAATAATCACTAAATATGAACCTAATGATCTTACAAAACTCATCTGAGTAAGGAACTCAATCCTGACACTCATTAATCTATAAGTTATGGAGTTTATATCTTAGCCAGATAGAACTCAGTAAAAACAAGACTAACAACTATTACAAGAATTTGTCTAATCTTTCATAACTAATTCTAGTCTCTTTGTTAATCTTGATGTCAAGCACGCCTTCTTATAGGATTTGACCGTCCTTCTTCATTCGCGTGATAGACACGAGTTGTGATTGCTCTCTTCTTCTTTGGATAATTTTGAAATCGCCTTTGATGTTTATGGTCTACAATATTCTCAGAGATCTTCTAATATTATCTTCAATTTGTTTCGGCTTATCTTCTTTCCTTAAGCATCAGTCTGCACGATCCTTAGAGTTCTTGATATTCTAAAACAAATCGCAGATAACTACAACTTGTGGAACTAGGTGAGTTTAAGAATAAAGGAAAAACAAATATTTCACTTGAATAATTCGTACAATGCAGTGTTGAGTTCAGTGTTGTGCCAACACTAGTTGCCAGAATGTTGGACTAACAGTTCACGACAACGCTTGCACTTTTAATCTCCATCTTTTTGCCTTTTTTCGCAAAACTCAACCTGCAACCAATTTTGTTTAAGTACCGGTATTTGAGAACATATAGTAACACTACTTATTCAAATTTGCTCCCCCTTAATTTATGAATGATGAACTGCAGTGTCAAGCCGACACAGATGATAACTGTGTTGAACCAACATTCTCATCTATCATTTCAATACCTTAGGTCAGCAGTACAAACCAAAGCAAACTAGAATAATGGAAAATGTGCAGAGTAACATATAGTTTACATAGCTATCAGAAACATAAAAGAGAACATGCTCTTTGTGCAAAAAAAATAAAAATTGTTTTAACTGTCTAACAAAGTACAAGAAACAAAAAATTGGTGGCCTAATCTCCCCTTTTTGTGAGGAAAGCACCACCAACATGTGCTTCTTGATGGTGTCAAGCTCTTTGATCTCCTACTCCTTGTCTGTAATCTTCCTCTTCCTATCTGCAACCATCATATCACACCAGTCCACCTTCTCTTGAATGAAGGTAGAGCATATGGGCATAGTGGGGGCTGAATCATCCTCAGCAGGTGAGGCATTACTGAAACTATGTGCCTTCTTCTTCCCCTTCTGCACTCCACTACTTCCAGGAACATTTGGATCCTTCCATATGAGATCATTGAATCTGTCTCCACCAAAGTAGTTCTTGGTGATAGGCAACTGCCCTGTCTTGTCTACAAAGGTCTCACTTTCACATTTCTGAAATCCTTAATCACTGGGAATCTTGTAGATCAAGGAAGGAAAATGAAGTATTGCATCCTTATTATGTGCAACCTCAGCAATAATCCTGAAAATCCTCTCCCCCATGTTCACTGGATGCCATTTCTCCAATTTGTATATCAACACAGCCATCTCATTGAGGACTGTGAAGTTTGATAAGGGTATCCAGTTGAATGAGGTAGCTTTGCACAAGATGGCAGTGAGGGATGTGAATCTAGTTACATTCAACTTGTTCCTCCAAGTCTTTACCGATCCACCAGTCAGCTCTTTCATCATGATATTGTCATCAATTTCCTCGTAAGTCTCCTATCTTCTTGACATCCTCCAGACGTTGGTAATGATAGTAGGATTAAATTTCTAAAATGTATCCCTCACATACACTCTCCCATACCTGGGAGACCCTTTGGCATGCACAAATTTTGACATGTTACAGTAAAACTCCCTAACCACATCAGGACATATGGGACAATATCTATAAGAGAGTATAAGAGGCTTCTAAGCTCAAGAAACTCAAACACCTTATTTTCCTTATAGTCATCAACCACAGTGTTCCTCTCAGCCCAAATTTTCCTTTCGTTTATAGTATCATAGTACTCACTTGCAGTTTTGGTCAAGAAGTACATATAGTATCACTCAGTAGGAAAATTGGCCTCAATAGTTTCTGGTGGCTCATCCTCAGACTTCTCTTCGGACTTCAGTGTTGTGTCAACATCCTGGTCTGCTGATGTTGGATCAACATTCTGGGTAGTGGGTGTTGGGCCAACATTTTGGACAGCCGATGTTGGAACAACATCAAGCTGGTCTGTTTCCTCAGCTTCTTCCTCCTTCTCTGATCCCTCTTCATCATCATCCTCCTCTTTATCTATACCTTCCTCCTCATCTTCATGAGCAGAGGCATCCTCTTCAGAGGATTCATCTTCCTCAGCAACATTCTCTTGATCTTGTACCTGTTCATCTTCCTACCCCCCCTCAATTTAAGTAAGTGCTCCTCAGGCACCACTGCTTTTGTAATTACCGGTTCATCTGCACGGGGGACATCCTTAGAGATGTTGGCAGGATTCAATGTTGCTTTAGTATCTGCAGGTTCATGTGTTGCGACAGCATCCGCTGGTTCTGGTGTTGTGACAACATCAGTGGCTTCTTGTGCTGGAACAATGTCATCTGGAATTGGTGCTGGATCAACACTGGTAGACTCGCCCTTCTTTGATTTTATATTCCTCATGGTGTAAATATGAGTTGTCTTTCTTTCGGGTGGTTTAAGTGCCACTACTATATTGCATGTGCGGGTGCTTCTACGAGGTTGAACTCCCCCCGCTTCATATGACATGGCTGCATCAACGTTGGCAAGATCGGCAACTGTGGGTTTCCTTCCCATTATGGCATGTGTGAGTAAGTTAGGAAGATAGTAAGATTCTAGGGTTTAACTTAATTTGCAGAATCTAAGCACGAATAAAAAGGAGATGAAAAAGGGAAGTGGAGGTAAATTAGGAATCATGGGAGGGTAAATGTTGAGAACGTGTGCCATTCTCGTCATGTTGAGTCAACACGTATAGTAGTGTTGGCATGACACGTGACCAAAGAAATTAATGAAATAACTTATAAGTCACAATGTTGTGTTGGGTGTTGAGGCAACATTCGTAGAGGGCAATGTTGGCACAACATTCTGAATCAACATCATGTCAGTACTGAGCCAAGTGTCTGTGCGGTAAAGGTCTTACCAATGTTTTCTCAACATACTAACATAAGTAAAATCTGAGCAAGATACCTGGAACTTCAAGAATTAGAAGGAATCATTCAAACCAATAGCTTAGCTTAGATCTGAAACCGAAATGGGAGTTAAAGAACATAAAACATACTGAGAAAATAGTAAAGAGGTTAACATCACACAAATAATTAATCTCCTATAGTTCAGTGAGAAATAGTCTTGTGTGTTAGTGGCAGCTAACAACCCAAGAGATATGCCTTACATATGACATTATGACCTAAAGAAAACTAAGAGATACTCCCCTTTAAGACCATAACAACACATCACATGATAAGTAGAGAACAGAAGTGGATAATCAAATATCAAAAGATGAATATTTGGCCAACATTTAAGAGTACAGTGTTGGCTCAACACAGCATATCAGCAGTCACGGATATAAACCCTTTACTTATTCAATTTAAGACCATGATTTAAAAGTAACTTTCAAGAAATACACTCTGAGGCAAAAAATGAATTATGTATTCACTGAATGTATGCAATAACAGGACACCTAACACTCCAGTTGCAACATAATCAATGCAAATGCACATGCAAGTGCATAGGGCTGGATGCAGGAAGTACATGACCCCAACACCCCAATATCCTAACACATACTTGTTTACTCAGCATCATAAAGAAGGTTTTAGCACCAAGTGAGCAATTATACTACATGAAACGCAATGCAAGGCCCCATACATCCCAGTATAAAAGTTCACTATCATATGCCCCTTCTGCAAGAAAATCAATACAAATAAGACACAACTGAATACATCATAGCTGTCAACTCTGTGTACCTCTGCTTCTTCATACTGATTTGTGTATCTTTAACCTGAGTTAGACACATGTGGATACAACATATCAGTCTTCTCTGTGTACCTCAACTTTTCCATGTCAAGACAGTACCTCAAAGGAAAGAAAGAAAGCAAGCTTTTCAAGAAGTATTTGTAAAGAGTAAGATATCCGTTGTATGCTAACAGGCCTGTAAGACTCACAATAATCTAGAATGTAGACAAACAGACAAGAGACAAACAAGGAAATCACAAAAACTAACCAAACAATTAAGAGAACAATCTGGGTACATAACAATCAATCACTGGTGTTGGCCTGTGATGTTGAGGCAACACATGTATGCTCAGTGTTCTCACAACACACTCATACTGAGAGCGTTCCTCAAAGTGAAGAGCCTCTCATTATCTTAGGGTTTTGTGAACATGTTAGCTAGTTGATTGTTGGTTTCAATATGTTCAATTGTGATTGTTTTATCTTCAACCAAATCTCGTAAGAAGTGATGTCTAATGTCAATGTGTTTGGTTCTAGAATGTTGAATGGGATTTTTAGATACGCTAATAGCTCTCAATTTGTCATAGAACATTAGAAGGGTATTACTAGTTAACCCATAATCACAAAGCATATGCTTCAACCATATCAGTTGGGTTACACTGCTGCCAGCTGCAATATATTCCGACTCAGCAGTTGATAAAGACACACAATTTTGCTTCTTACTGTAGCATGAAACCAAATTATTTCCTAGATAAAAATACCATCCACTAGTAGATTTCCTATCATCTAGATCCCCTGCCCAATCACTATCACTAAAGACAACTAGATTTGAATTTGTATCATAAGAGTACCAGATTCCTAACTCTGCAGTCCCATAAAGATATCTCAAGATTCTTTTACAGCAGTTAAGTGAGATACCTTAGGTGCTGTCTGATACCTGGCACAGACACACACTGAATACATTATGTCATGTCTGGTGGCTAATAAGTACAAAAGACTCCTTATCATTGATATGTAGTGTGCTGAGTTAACATATTCACCAGCTACATCCTTCTCAATCTTCACAGTAGGGGACACATGTGTTTTGCAAGGCTTAGACTATAGTAAACCAAATTTCTTCCCCAAAATCCTAGCATATTTATCCTGAGATAGAAACATTCATGTTTCCTTCTATTTCAATTGCAGTCCTAGGAAGAAGGTGAGCTCCCCTATCATACTCATTTCAAATGTACCTGTCATAGTACTAACAAGCTTGTCTAGTTTGGACTGATTAGAAGAGCAAAAAACTATATCATCAACATAGATTTGTTCTATATAGACATATTTGTTATTCTTTATGACAAACATAGTCCTATCACCTTCACCTATTGAAAAACCAAAACATAGCAAGAATTCGGCTAACCTTCATACCAAGCTCTATGAGCTTGTTTCAAACCATATAAAGCTTTTTCATGTTTGTAGACATAATCAGGGTGATGAGGATTAGTGAATCATATTAGTTGCTCAGCATAAACTTCTTTGTCCATATAACCATTCAAAAAGGATCCCTTAACATCCATTTGGTATAATTTGATTATCAAGAAACAAGGAATGGCAAGTAAAATCCTAATGGATTCTATCCTAGCCATAGGGGCAAAGGTCTTATCAAGATCAATCCCCTCTACTTGAGTATACCCTTGGGATATTAACCTAGCCTTATTCCTCACTATCACTCAAGTTTCATCACTTTTATTTATAAGACCCACTTAGTTCCAATTACATTAGTATGAACATGCATAGGAACTAGTTTCCATACTTTATTCTTAGAAAATTGCATGTGTTCTTCATGCATGGCATTTATCTAATGTGAGTCTTTCCGAGCATCATTAATATTCTTAGGTTATACAGCAGAAACAAAACACGTAACTGAATTACACACAGAGGACATGCAAAGATTAAGTTTAGCCATATTTTTATAATTTACTCTTTCTTTGTTTCTGGTTCTTACACTTTCTGTAAGATTCCCTTTAACTAGAGAAGTGGGATGATCCCTCTAAATTCTGGCAGGATTGTCTCTTCTAGCATTTTCACCAACAAACTCTTTTTTGTTAGAATCTGCATAAACTGGTGTTGGTCCAATATCTGGATCAGCCTGTGTTGGCTCAACATCATCATTCCCAGTGTCTTCTAATTCAGTCCCTGGTGTTGAGTCCACACTGTAACTCGATGGTGTTGGCTCCACATCACTACTCTGAGGCAGTCCATGTTGATTACCAGTGCTACCTTGCTGATAATCACCACAAACCAGTTTACCTAGACTGGTTAGTTTAGGTATGCCTCTCACATATTTCAATTTGATGATCTTTTCAAGATTCCTGTAATGAACATGTCCTAGTTTTCTGGGCCAACCCACTGATTCATCAACCTTCACATGTAGACATTGTGCATCCTCATCTACCAAGTAGAAGTTGTCCTTTGACCTTTTTCCTGTCATAACACAGTTGTTAGTTTTATCAAACACATTAAATGAATACTTATCAAATTTAACAATCAAATTATCATCACAAAGCTAGTTGATGCTGATAAGATTAGCCTTTAGCCCTTCCACCAACAGAACATCAGTTAAGTGTGGGAAACCATCCACATTGAGAACCCAATTTCCTATGATATTTCCTTTGCTTCCTCCTCCATATGTAACAGTACCAGTATATAGGGGCACCAAGTAAATGAGATTAGTCTTGGCACTTGTCATATGTCTAGAACAACAACTGTCAAAATACCAATCACCAGTAAGAGTATGAGTAGCTGTTATTTTGTTCAATGGTATTGTTTCGGAATGTTGTGCCAACATCAGAGGATTCTGATGTTGTCCCAACATCCGATTCAACATTACTCGTATCATACTTGTATCTTTCACATGATTTTTTGTACTTGAAGCAGTATGGGTTCGAATGACCAGGCTTAAACCAATATTGTCATATATAGGTTATTTTCTTAGATTTAATAGGGTTTCCATTAGTCTTACAAAAATCAGCCTTTACAAAACCAGGTATAACAGTTTCAGATTTACTTGACATTTCTTCGTATCCCAAACCTGTAGTTCCTTCATTAGCAATACTTAGTGCTTCATCAAGCTTGCTTGTCCCTGAGTTCCACTTGGCAATTTCCCCTCTGCTTCTTCCAGCTTTATCTCAATCTTCTCCATTTGGCACACCTTTCTGGTGAGGTTTCTCTGTAGTTCAGGTATAGTCTCAATTAAGAAACTTTTTTCCTTGATGAGCTCCTTTTCCCCTTTTTAATGATTTTCTTTACTTCATCAAGGAGTTCGCTATAAACAACCTTCAGTTCACCAATTACCTCCCCTTGATCCATTTCCCCTTTAAATAAGTACTCTTCATCCAAATATACAGAGCCACCAAAACAGACAAAGTTAGAATGTTCCTCAAAAGCATTTATATCAGTAATAAAACATTGATGGTAGATATATATTCGTCATCCTCCTAGTTATCAAAGTCATTTTTCTATTCTTGTGGATCAGTCTGAGTGTTGACCCAACATCTGTCAGTCCTGTTTACTTTAGCTGACAAGGCTGTTGTGTGAACTTCTTAAGACGCGTGTTCATCTGGTAACTCCTCCAAACTTGTCTCATCACACTCATAGAACAAGTGACCATAGCATTTGCACTCAAAACAATGAAATTCTTTCATTTTCTTAGTGTCACTTCCAATGGGCTTTTGAAGGAATACATTACCATTTTACCAGGAAAACTCCTTCTCAGATTAGGAGGGACATTCTTTTCTTTTCTGACTCTATTAAAGCAATTTTATTGAACTTTTTAACCACTGAACCTAGATAAGCATTTATTTTAGTTTTGTCATTTACTTCTTCTTTAGTAGATTTTAAAGCAAGACCTCTTTGTTTATTAGTAGGCTCGGAGTTCATTTCAAATTCTTGCAAAACATTTAGAAGGGTATGGAAGTTAAGGGATGACATGTGTCTGGCTTCTTGCATAGCAATCTTATTAACTTCAAACCTAGGAGATAGAGTTCTCATAGCTTTGTAAACTAATTTTTATTAGTTACAGGGTCACCTAAACTTTGACATTCATTTGATATGTCCATTAGTTTCTCAAAATAAGAAGTGACAGACTCATCATCACCCATCCTAATACGCTCAGGTTTTTGTAAAGTAATTTGAAGTCAAGCTTCTTTGACACTCGCATCTCCCTCACAATGAATTTGAAGGAGAATCCATGCTTGATTGGCAGTTGTACATAGTTGTACTAACCTGAACATATGTGGATCAATCCAACTGAAGATGGCACTTAGTGCTTTCTCATTGTAGGCTGCTTCATTGACTTCTGCTGGAGTCTAGTCGGCTTTAGGCTTGAGGTGTATATCATTGTCAATATCTCTAGGCGTCATTAGTGGACTGTACCTATAAATGTTTGATTTTCAAGCCCGCATGTCTAAGGATTTGATGTATTGCCTGAGCCTGATTTTCTAGTAAGCATAATTTGTCATCCAGCACTGGTAGCCTGTTGTTTGTATTGGGGTTCGCATTATCCATGGTATGGTACCAAATCCAAACACCAATGAATTAGGTAATTGGCTCTGACGCCAATTGTTGATGTATGGACCAGGATTGGTACCCTTTTTGATTCACACGCTGTGTTGACATAGGGTGTCGTGCCGATACCGATTGTAATTAGCGTTGTGCCAACACTCATTGTAGAGTAATTTTGCAGCGGAATAACAAACACAATGAATGAATTTTAAGCAGGTTATATGAATATAACCTGTCGAGCCTTACGGCCAAATAATAATTAAATTTAAATCTAATGATGTTACAAAACTCAACTGAGTAAGGAACTCAATCCTAACACTAACTAATCTATAAGTTATGGAGTTTATAGCTTAGCTACATAAAACTTAGTAAAAACAAGACCAACAACTATTATAAGAATTCTTATAATCTTTTAGAACTAATTCTAGTCCCGCTGTTAATCTTGATGTAGAGCACGCCTTCTTATTGGATTTGATTCGTCCTTCTTCATTGGCGTAATAGACACAAGTTGTGATTGCTCTCTTCTTCTTTGGATAATTTCGAAATCTCCCTTGATGTTTATCTTCAAGAGATCTTCTAATATTATCTTCAATTCGCTTCGGCGTATCTTCTTTCCTTAAGCATCAGTCCGCACACTCCTTAGAGTCCTGAAAGAAATCACAGATAACAACAACTTGTGGAACTAGGTGAGTTTCAGACTAAAGGCAAAACAAAATATTTCACTTAAATAATTCGGATAGTACAATGTTGACTTCAGTGTTGTGCCAACACTAGTTGCCAGAATGTTGAACTAACACTTGTACTTTCAGTGATCCTTAGGATCTCGTCCGTCTCTTTCTCAGCAATAGAGCGATAAGTTAGTAGGTCGTATGCCCCTTGGGAACAATGCATGCGCTATAATAGGGACGAAATGAGAACCTTTGTAGACCAACTCTTCCACGGGGGTGATTGTCCTTTTCATATCTTGTTTTTCTCTTCTCAGGTGATCAATCACACTCTAGAGGGAGGTCTCTCCATCCTGGCGATATGGGAGGTCTGGTCCGTATTTTGGTGCCATGATTCCCCCCTGGATCTTGTTTCCATTGTTGGATTCGTAGATTGGGTTCTCGTATCCCCTTTTCTGCCCCTATGCACCTGCGTGCGGGGGGGACGGTATGGAGTTCGAGTCATACATAATACATGTTCTTCTACATGGTACTTCCCACGATACCATTGGATTGGTTGGGGCTTGGTGGATTTTTCTACGTCGCTGCATTCCTCCGATGATGGCATTCATCAGGTCTTCGAAGACCATTCTGGGTATATTAATGAAATCACCTATGTTGGCTGGTGGGGGTGTCATGGGTGGATCTTCCGATGGTTCTGGCGAAAGCATTTCGTCTTTCATTTTCCGATGATTTTGGTGAAAGCATTTCGCCTTCTGTTTCATTATGATTATATGACTATAGGCCGATGGATCCTTCCATTAGATGGTTACAACAACTATAGCTTTCTTACACAATTTTTGAAACTACTCAAAGGTATTTTTTATGGTGTTTCCACAAACAACATTTTTTCAACACTCATGTTATTTCTAAGGCCAAATCGAGTAGTCAATGTGTGTATTTTATTTGGAATGCCCTACCCTGTTTCGGATATTGAAAATTATTAACATATACTTTTTACACACGACCCTACCAAAGTATCATGAGGACCTACCCCATCATCGATGGGCTTAGATGTTGCACTCAATGCTTATAAAATGGTGTTATATTAATTTTTCCCGAATCACGATAGCGACTTACATAATACAATTCCCACGCGAGGCATAAGAGCTTTTAGATAACTTCAGAATACTCCATAGGGGCATGATGTCCTACTAGTCATATTATTAAGATACGGTACACATATATTGTATATCAAGGTACGGATACCCCAAAAGTCATGATAGGAACTTCCAACTCCCGAAGGGTAAAAATACAGGTCTATCCTTCCCAAAGAGCCACCGGAGCATGATGGGTCAGATAGAAGCAGGACAAAAACCTTTGTCAGCACCCAAAAGACAGATGTCAAAGATGAAGCAAAGCTGCTCAGCTCATAGATTACATGCATGTGACACTTGTCAAGATAAATACATGCATAATGCCACTTGTATACAACCCAACCCTTATAAAGGGTGAAGAACAAAGGAAATAAATGGAGGGATTCCAAACCACTAGGTACACGTTATATTTCTTGAACTCAGGCAAGGCGTTCCAACCCACCTAATAATTAAGAAATACAGAATAACTAAATTACTATTAACAAAATGGCGCCGTCTGTTGAAACGCCATGAGACACTACCTTTGAGCGTGTTCAAGAAATTCTACATACTATACTATGGATAGCCCCATCAATAGTAACACGTGGGACCATCAGGAGCGTAGGGATGAAGAACTATCTGTAACCTCATCCCCACCTTAAAATGAAGAGAGGGACTTTAAAAACATTTGGCGATCTGTTTTCAAACGCTTATTTGAAGCCACAGCCAGAAGGACCCAGCAGGGAACCAAATTCTCCAATGAGCCTCCTTCTCAACAACCCTACCAGGAACGATATAATTCAAAAGAGCGAGAATCTCATATAAGGCCAAACCTTTATCGAGCCCCCGATACCAGGATACCCCTCTACGTGGAAGTGAGATAACAGCTTCTTATGGGGACAATTATGAGGAAGAACGACTAGGTAATGAAAGAGCAAGAGCATCTCACCCTCGGGGTCATCAGCTACCGCTCGCACCCTTGGGAGTAGATAACTCGCTTTGGGATATGGTCAACAACCTGCGTAGGGAAATGCGAGTGATGAAGAAAAATATAACCCATAGGGAAGAACCCATATATCATGGTTCTCTTTTCGTCCCACAAATAGCTCAAGCCTTGGTCCCAGCAGAGATGTGGCCCACCAACCTCCCCCTATATACTGGTGGTAAAGATAGGACAGATCTGCAGGATCACATCCATCAATAGTTAGCTGGCATGGATTTAGCATCGTCGCTGGACTTTTTTGTGCCAAGTATTTAGAACTACCTTGTCGGGATGTGCACAAGCTTGGTTTTCTCAGCCGCACCCCGACACGATATCTCAGTTTGATCAATTGGCTTGCCTATTCGTACGATAGTTTGCATGCAATAGAAGATACCCCAAATTTGCCAGTCATATGTTCACAGTCAAGCAGAGAAAAGACAAATCCCTAAGGGATTACATGACTCGGATGAAGCCTTAGATATCATGAATGCCAATCCCTCGATATTAGCTGATATCTTGACCCAAGTGCTTAGAACCATAGACTTTGTCGATACCTCATGGGCACCCAGACTAATGATATTAATGAACTTATGCAAAAGGCAGGGATATACAACATTATGGAGGAAGCTAAAAGTTCAAAGACACGGACAGATAACAATGATAATGAACATGACATGAGATCTAAGGATAAAGCGATGGAGGAAAAACTCCCTCAAAGGGATGATGGAAACACGGTAAAAAGGCACCTACGACCAATACCGTTACCACCTTTGATTATCACTCCCGCCGAGGTACTCAATGTCATGAGAGGGAGCAACCACCTGCAATGACCCCTACCAGTGAAGCAGCCCTACAAGAAAAAAGACTAAAGCAAGTTTTGTAAATACCATAAAGCCTATGGACATACTAAAGATAACTGTACGACTCTCAAAAAATAAATATGTCGGTTGTTAGACATCGGCTACTTGGGAAACTACTTGAAAGAAAACAACCAGGAGGCTCCAATGCCAAACTTTTGGAAAAGAGCCCGAGCAGAAGACCTAGCAGGGAAGGATGGCCTTAAGAGCTCGACTAGAAGAGCTAGCAAACGAGGATGGCCCTCATACTAAGTATTGGGAAGAAACCTCCCACCAAGGATTACTCCCACCCCCAGAATCGTACGAAGATAACCCTCCTTCGAGGAGAACAATAAACATGATTGAAGAAGGGGATATCTCGGTGATACCCACAGGAAAAAAAGAAATATCTAAAAGAAGCTCGACGAGTAGAATAGGGACCACCGATCTGTTCAATACAAGGAGCAAAGTTACATGTTATGGAAGATCCCCTTGTGATAGAGGCCATCATCTACGGGATCGAGATTCAGCGCATCTTAATCTATACAGGGAGTTATGTAGATCTCATTTTCTTGCTGATATATTTGGCCATGGCGCTAAAGAAAGAACATTTGGAATCAACGGAAGTTCCTCTCATGGGATTCTCAAGAGAATCATGCCACACATTAGGAACGCTAGTCTTGCCCATGTCATAGGGAGAAGGAGCTCTACGACGAACAAAGCATTTTAAATTTTAGGTGGTAGAAGCGTCGTCTCGAACTTTGAATGCTATATGCATACAACCATCGATACGAACATTTGAGGCGATCCCAGCTACCCTCCATCAAAAAATAAAATTTCCCAGACATTCAGGGATTGGAGAGGTCAGAGGTATCCAAGTCAAAGCAAGGGAGTGTCGCTTGAATGCAATACCAGCAAAAGTCGACGAATATGCCACCGTGTCTAGCAAAAAATGCAAAGTTGAAGAAGAATTAAAGGTGCAACCCATCGAGGAGTTGAAAATGATAGAAATCATGGTGGGGACGCTGGAAATGTGATCAAGATAGGCACAGAAATGGAACCCAAGACGGAGCACAATACAGTTTTCGTCTTGAGGGGATTTCACCATCTCTTTGCCTGGGAAAGAGGACCACCAGGTAGGATCAGTGACCAGGTTTGTCAACACTTCTTAAATGTCGAAGCCAGGGCCAAGCCAGTCCAGCAAAAAAAGAGAAATATGAGCCCAGAAAGAAATAAAATCATACAATTCAAAATATAACTATTGCTTAGCCTGCGACAAATTAGAGAAGTTATATACCCCGAATGGCACGCCATGTAGTTCTTGTTTCTAAGACGGGAGGAAGATGGCGAATATGCGTCAACTTTACTAACTTAAACGATGTCTGCCCGAAGGATTGCTACCCACTGGCCAGCATAAACCAATTGGTAAATTCCACTGCAGGATGCGCGCTACTATCTACGATGGATGGAGACTAAGGGTACAACCAAATTCTGATGGCTATACTAGATCAAGATTAAACCAGCTACATTACCGATGCGAGCACATTCCGCTATATGGTAGTGCCCTTCGGTTTGAAGAATGCAAGAGCTACCTATCAGCGACTAGTGAACCTTATGTTTACAGGATTGATCGGAAAGTCAATGGAGGTATACGTTGACGATATGATTGTCAAAATTCGTCGAGCGGAGGATCATACGAATGACCTAAGAAAGGCACTAGCAATCATGGATAAGTCTGGAAAGAAGATTAATCCCCGAAAGTGTTCCTTTGGAATCAAAGCTCTTAGGGTTCATGGTAACCGAAAAAGTAATAGAAGTCAATCCAGAGAAAGACAAAGCCATCATGGAAATGCAAATCCCAAAGAGTGTCAAAGATATTCAAAAGCTAACGGGTAGGATAGCATTCTGGAGTAGATTTATTTCAAAATCTGCCGAGAAAGGGCTCTCTTTCTTCAAGATATTGAGAAATAATAAGGATTTTTGTTGGACTGAACAGTGTGAGGAAGCACTTAATAGGTTGAAAGGTTATCTGGAAAGCCCTCCGCTGTTGCTGAAACTCATGCCGCATGAGGAGTTGTTTGTATATTTGGTAGTATAAGAGGAAGTTGTGAGCGTGGTATTAGTAAAATAACAAAACAGAGAACATCGCCTTGTGTAGTACGTTACTAAAATGCTGCCAGTGGCAGAAAGTAGGTATACCCTAATCGAGAAGTTGGTGTTAACTCTGATTACCACTGCCCGTAAGTTGCGCCCCTATTTCTTTTCTCACGTCATTACCATCCTAACCAAGCATCCTTTGTGCACCATCCTTAACAAGCCCGAGTCCTCGGGGCAGCTGGTAAAGTGGGCAGTAGAACTCACGGAGTACAATATCTCCTATCCCCCCGACCTTCCATCAAATCTCAAATATTAGCTGACTTCGTCATGGAAATGCCATGCATCCAAGTGGATGAAAGCCAACCTCTATGGCATGCGTTTGTAGATGGATCATCAGCAATGACACATGGTAGAGCGGGGAGAGTCTTATCAAATAATGAGGTAGAAAGGAGAAATACTCCACTTCGCCGTTTAATTGAGTATCCTCTGTCCAATGACAAAGCACAGTACGAAGCCCTCCTAATCGGAATGAGATTAGCACAAGAAGGAGGTATTAAGAAGCTAATAATTCATAGTGACTCACAATTGATTGTACAACAGGTTAATGGCACTTATGAGGCCAAGGAAAGAGAATGCTAGACTATCTTCAAGTAGTCCATAATAGACGAGAGTGGTTTGAGGATCTTAAGATAGTCCAAATTCCCTGCTCTGAAAACCAAGAAGCAGATACCCTGTCCAAGATAGCCAGGCATACGGATACCATCGATACGCGCCGTATCACCCTCATTCAAGCCTTAAAGTCAGAAAAATTAGAGGTCGAAGAGGTAAGTGCCCTGGAAAACCCAATTGAAGAGGAATGGATGGCGAAAGTTAAGGCATGCATGGAGAAACCAGATGAATACTCTACGGGCAAGTTAGAACAATGGTTAATGGCACGAAAAACCGCTCGATATTTTCTACATGATGACACATTGTATCGCAGATCTTATTCTTGCCCGTATGCAAAATGCCTTAACAGAGAAGAGACAGAACATGTTATTAGGGAAATCCATGAAGGCACATGTGGGAGCCATACCGGGGGAGAAAGCATTACCGGTCACATAATATGATAAGTCTACTATTTGCCTACAATGACACAAGATTGCAAGAGATATGCGAAAAGGTGAAGATTGTGGCATGCTTATGCCCCATGCATCCATCAACCTGTGGCACCATGGGAGCCCAACCTAATCCCATGTCTCTTGCAAAATGGGGCATCAACATCGTGGGGCCCCTAATCTCCGATGCAGGTCAAAAACAAAAAATTCTAGTAGCTATTGACTACTTTACCAAATGGGTGGAGGCGGAGACCTTAGCAAAAATCACTACCAGGGAAGTTATTAACTTCATGCAGAGATACATAATATGCCATTTTAGCATCCTAAGATACCTTGTTCGCGACAATGGACTTCAGTTCACCAGTCGGGAATTAGAAGATTGGTGTGCCCAGTGGGAAATAAAACATTGATTCGCTTCCGTAGGATACCCCCAAGCTAATGGCCAAGTTGAAAGAACCAATCAAACCTTACAAAAAGATGTAAACCAATATGTCCTTAATTATCAAATATAGTTTATGTCTGGTTCAATTTGCATTAATGCCTAATTTTTGGGAGAGGGTAAAAGCAAGCCTAGGCTCGTCACATGAGGAAGTTGACAATGGTTTGGAAGGGAGTAAATATTTTGACACGTGTCGCATTCTAGTGAATGAAAGAGGGAGTGGCACTGGGGAATTGAATAGAGTATCCGGAGCCGCATTGGAGCGTTAAATTCTTTGACAAAATCAGGACATAAAAAAGCAAATTTGGCTGCCATCAATGTCATTGTTTTCACCGTTAATGTACTTTGCTAGGCTTTTGGATGTATGTTGGAATGTTAGTAGTTGCATGGGTGTTATTGGTGAATAGAGGAGACCTTTTATTTTTATGAATATGAAGAAATGACTGGTCTTCTCCTTGAAAAGCAAATACAAAAAGTCACAAAAACAAACAAACTATGAGATTATTCAAAATTTGGTGCCCCTAGTTTAACAAACATTTTAAATGTATGTGATTGTAGTGCAGACAGACCATGTATAATTAAAATATGTATTCCATGTAATTGGATCCCGTCTCAACTGTCCCTCTAATTTGTAGTAAGGAAAGGTGTTGTGCGACTGAGAGGTCACGGGTTCAAGTCTTGGGAGTGGCCTCTTGACAAATTTGACAGGGGAAGGCTTGCCCTTTATATACCCTTACGGTGAGACCCTTCCCCGGACACTCGCATTAAGGGATGTTTTCGTGCAGTGGGCTACCTGAATATAAAGACCCAATATACATGTATATTTATTGATCTGGGATGATTTCGTCTACTGAATAATCACTCCACGTCACACTAACCCAAGCTTCACATTGGTCATGAGTTAGCTTTGAGTTCAAGAAACCTGCACCCAATAACACGACACGTGAACCATGTCAGGGAAGAGCCAACTTAGGCACTTTGATGCCTATGTTAGATGATGGTCATTGAGGGGTTAGACTATAAACATTTATAGCTCAAATGCAATGTAGATAGAAAAATATTTAAGTAAGTTGGACGTATCTACTAGGTCGGGCAGAAAGCGACCCATGCGGATTGGGAGTTTGTTGAATCAGGTCTAAACTTGAACCTATGCCAAACTTCCTACGTATCTCGTGGAGGGAATCAAGTCGTTGCCTTTGAGCCTTTGCACATATGATATTAGTTGAAGACACAATATCTACTATTAATGATTGAGCATTGCATGGCCTTATGATTTTGCCCATAACTCTTTCATTAGAGGTAGGATAGATGACCCTCTTCTTGAAATGGAAACTAGATTTAGAGGACTTTCTGTTGGTATAAGCCATGACAGTTTGTTTTCAGAATCAATTCGCCTAATGTGGTCCGTTTGTACGAGTGGAGATCGCTAACAGATGACTTCGTGCAGACAAACCGAAGTTAATGAACTCTTTTCTGTATGAACTCTTAATGTATGAATTTTTGTGTATGAACTCCACATGTATGAACTCATAACTGATAAACTCTTTGTTTTGAACTCCACATGTATGAAATCTTAGTGTATGAATTCTTTATGTTAAAGTATGAACTACACTGGTATGAACTCTTAATGAATGAAACCCTTGTGTATGAACTCCACATGTATGAACTAAATACATATTAACTGAATATACACTCAATATGTATCAACCCCATATGTTTGAACTCTTCAGGTATAAACTTAAGTGCATGAACTCAATATGCATGAACTCAATATTTATGAACTAAATGCGTATGAACTCATTATGTATGAACTTAATATGAATGAACTCAATATGTATGAACCCAATACGTAGAACTCAACCGAGAGCTCAGAGAAAAATCTATCTCCTTAATGATAATTAATGGTGTATTTACATAAGATTGTTGGGCTATTCTAGATGGGCTTGGGCCCTACTTTTTCAATTATGCGTGAAATTACTAATTTGATCATAACTTTTTCAAAATCATGTGAATTGGGATACGCTTTTTGATTTAAAAACTAGACATCCGTGATATGACCCATGGCCTGATTTGTTCAACCCAGAATGTTGTGGCTTATCATTTTTCAAAGCTTGCACGAACATATGGCATTTCACTTGAGTAATACAAATTATGATACAATATACATATATATATATGTGTGTGTGTGTGTTAACAAAATGATAAACCACGTGCTTAAAATATACTATAATTACCGGATAAATTGTTATTTACGTTATTTACACTTGAGATACAGGTGTCACACCACGAGGGTCCCGAGTCCCCCGAAATACGAGAACGCCCCGTGCACCCTCAGATATCTGGAAGCCATCGGAGAGCACATCCCGAGAATCAGATAACGAGAATAACGCCGTGATATTTGCTTACTACATCCAGCGCCCTTGGAATACAGCTTCAAAGATCAAATACCGGAACAATGCCATTCTACGAGGGCTTGGATGTTAAGACATCATCTCACAAAGGCCAAACAAAACCCTCAGAGACACTGAATCCAAGGCCAAGGCAAAACACCTATCGGAATACACATCAGAATAAGGCATCCTATAGAGACCGGAACTACCAGCATTCCGCCCCACTCAGTCGGCCTTTCCGAAAGGTATGAACCATCGGAGAGAATAAGCCAGAAGAATCAACCTATTGGAACCCATTTTAGCTATCGGAGCCTCAACAAGAACGCTTCCTTACTATGCACTCCTAACACAAATGCCCTCTGAACAATGCCCCAGACGGCCAACTCAGGGAATGAAACCGCACATTAAGGCAAAAACCAAAGAACAACACTTTTCGGGTACTTGGAAAGAGAAAAGCCTATCCACAAAGGCTAAAACATTCCTCAGAGTTTAGCTCACGGGTAAATACCCCCTCGGAGACAATGTCCAGAATCACTTACTTCGAGATACCCACCTATCGGAGCAGCATTATCACTAAGAGGACACCCAAACTTGGCCCTCAAGTCACTACCCAAAAGAAATAAGCCCTCGGAAGCAAAGTAGACGGCTTAACCACCTATCGGAATGAAGGCAAAACCCCTCGGAGGAAGATCGAGTAGTACAGTCAGCACTTAGTCACTCAAGATAGACATTATCGTATTACATTACAACACGTGTATTCATCCTAAAGCTTGGCCACATGCGTAGCAACACCTGTAAACACATGCATAATAACACCTATCCCTAAGAAGCTATATAAAGGGAGGGGTCGGAGACTAGAAGGAAGGGAGAGGAAAAAAAAGCACACACACGTACACACACGACATGAGTAAAATATAGTGAATAAAGGAAGGAATGTTCTTGTTATTTCGTCTCTTTTAAAATAGCATTTAGCTTTTGAACCACAGGTAAGGGTGTTCCAACCTAAATAAATAATTCAGTTAATTAGGTCATAATTCCAAACTTGTTAACAAAATGGCGCCATCTGTGGGAACTCCATAAAGTTTGCCTTCGAGAGCGTTCAAAAAGCGATGCCTATTATAGAGAATTTATTGTACAGCAAAAGTCGTCCTAGCCAATCTCAAAATTCGGAAGAAACTCTGTTCAAACGCTAATCCGAGGAAAGGGATTTTATCAAAATTAGTACGTTTCCGTTGAATCCTGGAGCAAGCCTGAAGGGATCAAAAAGGGAAAGCAGGTGCTGCAGCAAGGGGGCAGTATGCTCTGAAGATAAGTTCTCATTTCTCCAAACTTATATGATGCGATTTCAATATTGGATACCTCCCTATCGAGAGAGATTATAATTGCGATACCAGTGTATACACGATGTCTATAAAAGAAAGGGAAGAGATGGCCCGGTAGCCTCGGAGTTTCTCTCCGAGGGCAGCTACCCGGATAACTTTTATTCGTACCCCCTTCCCGAAGGCTTTTTTTTAAAAAAAAAGTCTATATAATGGAGGTGACGAGAAGGTGAACAGCTTTCTTGAAATGATTCTTTGAAAGTGCGTGAGGATATTCACTAAACTCTAAGCACCTATGTATACTTAGGAATCTTTCCTTGGATGACCGAATTAAGTTTGAGCTGTCCAAGCTATGTGATGATAAGCTACGAGCGCGTGCCAGGGGATACTCATATTTAGGAAAAATGTATCCCCAAAGTTTGCACTACAAACAGGCACGTTAGGCTAAGTAATTTGTTTGGCCAGGAAGAATGAAATATTTCATTTCTTCAAACTCAATCTTAAATTCTACAATTAAGGGAAAGGGCCCAAGTATTTATAATGTGCTGAAAAGTTGCGATGACTATTAACACGAAAAAGAAGTTTCATTTCAAATAAAGAAATAAGGTACAATTGTGCGCAAAAATAAAAAATACAAGAAGAAAGCCTCTAGGCTGGGGGGATAGAGCACTTGTGGAGGCAGGGGTTGGAAACGTCGTAGGAGGAAGGATTGGAGCGCTCGTAGGAGGGGGACTGTACCAAAAGGAGCACGAGGGGCAGGCAACGGAACCACAGCAGTCAGAGGAACCCTGGTCGGAGCAGAGGAGGAAGGAGGAAGCTGAGAGCTACTATTCGCAAACATGTTGTAGGCTTGTTCCAACGTGGGCTTCTGCATCTCCGCTATATTTATTAGACGTGGATCTACATTGGGAGATATCTTTCTACGCACCTGCCCGAAATATTGGAGGAATCCCCACATGACGTGTCCGACTAAGTAGCCGTGATTTTTACGGACATACTCTTCCTTCACTCGAACAGTCGCATCCTTCTGGGCTTGCTTCTCAGCAGCACTATCCTCTGCTTCACCTCCTCAGAGGTGCTGTCCCCCGAAGCCGTAGCTTTCGATAGCTCTTCATTAAGAGCATCCACCTGGCCAAGAGCCTGGTACAGATCTCACTCCAACTCTTCCTGCTTCACCCCCAGGCTATCTTTTCTGCTTCAAAGGAGGTAACCTTGTCTTTTAGAACCACCCCCAAGGCCTCCATCTCCTTCACAGAAGATTGAAGCCGCTGGTTTTCCTCCCTTAGCCCCTTGTTTTGTTGCGTGATCTTGGCCCACGCCTCCCCTTACTTTCCCATTCTCTCTCGGAGATCTTTATTCTCCGCCTCTACCTTCCGAGACCTCTCTTCAGCCGCGCTTGTTGATTTCTGCAACTTCTCAACCTCAAGTAATAGAAGAAGAAGCATTTTAGGTGCCTAGAAAGAAGAACAGAGGAATAAAGATCCAAACAAGGGATCTTAAACGAATTGGAAAAATAAAAGTAAAGACTTACCAGCATAGCCACGTTGTTGGTACAAGCCTGGACGAATTGCCACCCGTCCAATGGCAAAAGAATTGGCAACTGATAGGTATCGGGTTACCGTATCGAGGGCTACCTTGGCCGCTTCCGGACTGGGCTCTCGTCCCGGGGATGGAGCGTGAGAAGACGGTCTCTCTAAATTTACTCCCCCTGAGATAGGCACCGGAGTGACCACAGGGCTGTCCGACTGAATGGCAGCAAACGGCCTCGAAGCGAGATTATCCGCAAGAACAGGAGCTGCAGCCATCAGCTCGTCCAGTAAGCTCATCGGGTCGTCGGTGTAGGGAGGAACGGAAGGATCCAAGGGAAAAGATCCTCCCTCAAAAATGGAAAAATCATCACCCCCTGCGAATTAGAACTCCATAAATGCGTAAGCTATTTCCTAAAGGAGGAACTAACAAGGAGGTATTTAATCGTAGAAAGCTTACCCAAATCTGGAACAGTCCCCTAAAACACCCCCTCGTTTCCAGCGGGGAGGGCCGTTCCTTTGTCTGTCAAAGACAGATTCTCGTATAAGGGTAAAAGAATGGAGAGTACTTCAATACCATCTAAGGCTAGGAAGAGGTACGTACCTTTGGGAGGGGTCGCCAGCAGTGCATCCAAGGAGTCCCCCGATGCCTCCGAGGGGGAGGATATATTGACAACACCTAGGGGGGTAGGAGCATCCCCCCTATCCCCATTTCCTCGTCCCCATCTCCTACAGCGAAAGCCCCCGCGAGGACCGCATCTGCGGAAGTCACGCCCAGCTCTGCTTCTTCAGGGGTATCGGACGTTCCGCTAGATGACCGGGACATAGCTGTGGTAACCATCAAGCGAGTCCCTGCTGGCTCGATATCACCTTCCGCGGCCCCAGAGACTTCACCTTCCCCCAACGTCGACTTCCCCTTCTGAGTTCCCACATCCTCGTTTTCCACCATATACGGACGTAGCGCGTCCGCTGCAGAAACAGTTACAAGTTAGATAAACCAGAAGAAACACCTATAAGATAAAAGGTAAAAGGTATAAATATGAGAACTTACCAAAGATATTGAAGAACTTCTCGGGGATAGCCAGAGGGGTCTCGATCATGTCTATCGGAGTGATATGCCTCAAACCCGCAGTTCGATAGAGACGAACAAAATCCTTAGACTCCACCAGAGGCTTCGCAGAAAACACAGGTGAGAACACCAGTGTATCGTCCAGCACCCTCTCAGGGAATGTGGGCTCCCTCCAAGTTAGTGGCATATCCCACTCCCCCGTAGTAGGACAGACGAAGAAAAACTTATCCTTCCACGAGCTGTGAGAGCTGACATTCCCTCGGAGATACGGTCATTTTTGTCTCGATGACTGAAGTAGTAAAAAGGAATCCCCCCGGAGACACCTTCAACTCGAAAATTGCGAAAAATCTATCCCTCGTGCACTCAATGCCCCTCACCAGGCACCAGAAGACGAAAAGAGCAAGGACAGTGAATGAGTTTGGGGTAAGCTGACTAGGGCAGACATTGCAGTATTTGAAAATTTTGCAATAAAAAGGCGAGAAGAATGAACGCAACCCCGCCTTTACCTGGGGATAGTACACTGTTACGTGCTTTGGCGGTGCGGAATCACCCCGTTGACCTTCTTCCGAAACCATCACCTCCACATTCTGACCAGAAGCACCACAGTCAATGAACAACAGGCGAATTTCCTCATCTGTAGCAGTACTCGCCGTTGCTCCCACTTTCTGGGTAACCCGCGGAGCACGACCCTTGTCTGCTTTCTTCTTCAACTTTTTCGCCTTCCCAGCCCCACCACTGCTGCTCGCCCCCATCGCCGCCGCCGCCGCACTCCTCTTTCGAGAAGTCAGAAATGCAGCCCCTGTTGCCCCTCCAGTGCCAGAAGCGGCAGACACCAGGTTAGTGTTAGATTGAGACGCCATGGCTGAAATTTGGAGAAATTCGAAAAGCTTTTTTTGCAGAGAGAAGTTAAGCGGGAGAAGTTTTTGCGCAGAAGTGCGAGTGAGTAAAACTGGTAAAGTGAAATACTTATAAACCCTAAGCCCAATAAATGCATTAATTACCCACTAACCTTATTTACACCCCACGATCAAAAGTCGTGCCTAGTGTTATCAACCATCACGTCTCCTCGGTTATGGGAAACATAATGGTCTGAATAGCTCGACCAGCGTACCACGCCTGAACGTGCAATTAACTGCATTTAAATTGCATTTCATTAAGTACCATGACATTAATTATAATTAATGCCCCGATATTAATCCCAGGAGGACACATTTAAAAGGCATCGAAAATCTTATGCCTCGGAAAAGGCAACCACGATACTCCCATCACCTCTTTAAAGATAAGGCCAAGAACTTGGGAGACATGTTAAAGAGACATAAACGTCAAATGACGGATGTCTACGACACCCCAGAAGAGTTCTACGATACCGTCCCAAGGTTTTCCGAGTCCTGGATGTGACTTGAATTCTTCTCGAGGATCTACGATGCCTAATTAGATATTTTCGGTATAATACCCGGCAAAAATCTATAAGATTCCTGATAACTCTACGATACTTGGAGAGGATCGAGGCAGCCCCTGCGATGCCTAAAACGGGCATTAAGATGTCCTGATACCACGTAGGATACCCTAAATCATCGTGACCTTTGACCTTTTAAGTTTCTAGTGTAGTCATAATAACCAACTGCACTAAAAACTGGGGGGTTTGTTAACAGAATGATAAACCACGTGCTTAAAATATACTATAATTATCGGACAAATTGTTATTTACGTTATTTACACATGAGATATACGTGTCATACCAAGAGGGTCCCGAGTCCCCCGAAATACGAGAACGCCCCATGCACCCTCATATATCTGGAAGCCATCGGAGAGCACATCTCGAGAATCAGATAACGAGAATGACGCCCTGATATTTGCTTGCTACATCCAGCGCCCTCGGAATACAGCTTCAAAGATTAAATACCTGAACAATGTCATTCTACGAGGGCTTGGATGTTAAGACACCATCTCACAAAGGACAAACAAAACCCTCAGAGACACTGAATCCAAGGCCAAGGCAAAACACCTATCGGAATACACATCAGAATAAGGCCTCCTACAGATACCGCTATTGGAACTACCAGCATTCCGCCCCACTCAGTCGGCATTTCCGAAAGGTATGAACCATCGGAGAGAATAAGCCAGAAGAATCAACCTATTGGAACCCATTTTAGCTATCGGAGCCTCAACAAGAACTCTTCCTTACTATGCACTCCTAACACAAATGCCCTCGGAACAATGCCCCAGACGGCCAACTCAGGGAATGAAACCGCACATTAAGGCAAAAACCAAAGAACAACACTTTCCGGGTACTTGGAAAGAGATAAGCCTATCCACAAAGGTTAAAACATTCATCGGAGTTTAGCTCACGGGTAAATACCCCCTCGGAGACAATGTCCAGAATCACTTACTTCGAGATACCCACCTATCGGAGCAGCATTATCACTAAGAGGACACCCAAACTTGGCCCTCAAGTCACTACCCAAAAGAAATAAGCCCTCGGAAGCAAAGTAGACGGCTTAACCACCTATTGGAATGAAGGCAAAACCCCTCGGAGGAAGATCGAGTAGTACAGTCAGCACTTAGTCACTCAAGATAGACATTATCGTATTACATTACAACACGTGTATTCATCCTAAAGCTTCGCCACATGCGTAGCAACACCTGTAAACACATGCATAATGACACCTGTCACTAAGAAGCTATATAAAAGGAGGGGTCGGAGCCTAGAAGGAAAGGAGAGGAAAACAAAGCACACACACGTACACACACGACATGAGTAAAATATAGTGAATAAAGGAAGGAATGTTCTTGTTATTTCGTCTCTTTTAAAATAGCATTTAGCTTTTCAACCACGGGCAAGGGTGTTCCAACCCAAATAAATTATTCAGTTAATTATGTCATAATTCCAAACCTGTTAACAATATATATATTTAAAACTATAACATAAGATACGACAAATTTTCAAATGATGTAATTGTTTCCTCACCTATAAAACACTCTAAATACTTGTCTGTTATATGGATCTCTTATGGATGAACTTTTGTGTGCTGATAGTCTGTTGAATTGTAATATTTCAGAACACCGTGCTATATATATTTCATATATACTGGTTATGTTTGGTTATGTCTGTTTGTGGGTTGTTGATTGATTATTTGATGCACTTGTTTGTTATGTGGATTGAGTTGATAGTCAGTATAATATATATGTGGGTTATATACAGTTTTGTCAGATTCATGTTCTATGGACTTATAATTATATGATCAGGATCAATGGCAGCTCCCACATGCAACTCTGCTGTTGAAAAGCAAGTTAAGAAGGAAAACAAAAAACCGAAGGGGAGTAGACGCACATGGACAAGGGAAGAGGAAGATGCTCTGATTTTAGTTCTAAAGGAGCAGAAAGGACACGGATACAAAATGGACAACTTCTTCAAGGCAGGATATCTGGAGAAGTTGGAGAAGGGGATGCGTCCAAGCATTCCTTCTCTCACATTGAAGGTCAGGCCACAGATTAAGTCCAAGATGACTTCGTGGAAGAAAACATTTCATCACATGTACCAAATGTTCGATGGAAGCGGTGGAGGTGCTTGGTTGAATTCAAAAACTAATAAAATCGCATATCAGTTTGAGGATTGGTGGAAATACTACATCAAGGTATGGCACATTCACCACTCCCAAATATATTGACTCATCTTGCTTAAAAATAATATGTATGACTTGACCTCACTATAATCCTACTTTTTGTTTTTCAGATACATCCCTACTGTGCCCCATACGCAGCCCAACAATTTAGGTTTTATGATGACCAGATTGAGATATTCGGTAAGGACATGGCTACAGGAAATGCTGCTGAGGATATAAGTGTTGCAGCTGTGGATGTCATCAACAATCCTGAAGATGCTGATGTCACACCGCCCTCCAACCGCAGAAGATATGGAAATGGTGGTAGCACCAACAATTCTCCCGAGTTCTCATTCCACGACTTAGATGAAGGAGGAGATGATAATGGTGTTCCACATACCTCTACACCTTCTCCGGATATGTTTAGTCCTGAGCACCTTAGGAAAAGAATTAAAAAGGAAACCAATCTATAGAAGACAAAGAATCCAATCGGTGCGAGTTCTTTTGCTCCAGTGATACCGCCATATGTTGATGCTTTGATAACCAGGATGGACAAAACCATGGACAGGATTGCATCCAAAGCTATGGCGCATGCAGAGATTCCTATGGATCTAGCATCCCAACAGTGCAAGGGCATGTATAACATTCTGAAGGAAGTGGCCGACATCACTCAGGAAGATAGAATTGAGGAACTTCACAAACTTGCTCATTCCAATCAGGATGCAGATGTGCTTATGGATCTTCTTGAGGAATCAAGGGCTATGTATTTGAAGGTTCTGCTGGGAGGGAGGATTTAATTTGTGGAATATTTAATGGTAGTTGTTTTTTGGACAATGTTAAAAACAATCGTATGTAATCCTTTTTTCAGTCGTGGGTTAGACATCAATGTGTTGGCGTTACATACTGCTCAGTTGCGGTATATATTTTGAGACTTTGCCTAAGCTTGTGGCTGTTATTAGTCATGGAACTAGGTGCGGCTTCATACATTTATAGTCATGTGCAGCTATTTATGTTAATGTGAGTACTAGTCATCTAGAATTACATGTGAATGTGTTATTTGTTATTGCACATGCCAGGTCCCATCTATTTTAATGTCGAATACATAAGCATAAACCATGTCTTGACTTCAATATACCGTTTATTTAATTGGGAAAGATGGAGAACTAAAACAGAAGTCAATATATCAAACAAGTGCTTAGAAATTGATAAATAACACAGTGAACTTTGGAGACAACAACACAAACCAATACTTAGCATACTTAGAAATCATAGGATAACGCTGAATATGACACCACTGAACTAGTATCATCACCATAGTAATCACTAACCATTCTTTCTCGCATTCCAGATTTTAGCATCTTCTTAACACCATTTGTATCTGAAAAGTAGTCGGATGCAGTCCCCGGATGAGGTTTGTGTGATCTAAAACATGTGTATAAACTCGAGAAAGCCTTGTGTGGTCTAAAACAGGCACCCATATCATGGTATGAGTGACTTACAGAATTTTGGTTGAGTCTTGGATGGAGACATAACCTTGTTTGTCTTAAGAAAGAACACTGATATTTGCATTGCTCAGATTTATGTTGATTACATTGTGTTTGGGTCTACTAACAAGTTTTTTCTAGACAAATTTGTTGAATCCATGACAAGAACCTTTGAAATGAGCATGATAGGTGAACTAAACTTTTTTCTTGGGCTTCAAGTGAAGCAGATGGAGAATGGCATCTTCCTGAATTAGGAGAAGTATGCAAAGAATTTGGTGAAAAGGTTTGAGCTAGCTGAGTCAAAACCTTGTAAGACTCCCTTGTCTTCCTCAGTAAAGATTATCAAGGATGGAACTGAAGACAATGTTGATCCAACATTATATAGATCTATGATTGGCAGTTTACTATATTTTTTTGCACCTAGACCTGATATCATGTATTTTGTTTGTGTGTGTGCCAGGTACCAGGCAAGGCCGAAGAATTCTCATCTAATTGTTGTGAAGAGAATACTAAGATATATATATATATATATATATATATATATATATATATATATATATATGTGTGTGTGTGTGTGTGTGTGTGTGTGTGTGTGGAACCTTATCTTTAGGAATTTTCTAATCATATGACACAAATACTAATCTTGTTGGTTTCATTCTGATTGGGCAGGTGACGTAGATGATAATAAAATCCACAAGTTGGGCTGTTTCTATTTGGAAAACAATATGGTTTCATGGTTCAGCAGGAAGCAAAATTGTGTGTCACTATCCACAGCTGAATAGAAATATATAGCAGCTAGCAGTTGTGTTATCCAACTTTTATGGCTCAAGCACATGTTGCTCGACTATGGACTAGATAGTGATACCCTCCCCATGTTTTGTGACAATCTAAGTTCCATCAGTGTCTAAAGAATCTTGTTCACCATTCTAGGACCAATCATATAGATATAAGACATCATTACTTGAGAGACATGATTGAGGATAACTTATGAAAGTGCAAGTATTTTGTCAATGTTAGATCAACAATGTTACGATAACATTGAACACCGAAAAACTGCACATTCGGGATTTATTGCTATAATTGTGTTTTGCCTTTATTCACTTACTAACTTAGTTCCACGAGTTGTAGTTAGTATTTCTATGTGCTCCAGGTCAAGAGACTTCAAGGAAGGATTTATTTCCTTAAAGAGAAGTTGCCATTCAAAGAGAAGTTTCCAAAGAAGAACTTTCCATAATTAAAGAATGAAAGATGTGTGCGCTGCAATGGAAAGATCAAGGCGTGTGAATTGCAAGAAGGAAACAAGATTACTTGCAATAGGATTCTTTCCGTAGAAGACTTCAAGATGGAGAAGGATTCTTTTCTTAGAAGAATTCAAGTTAAAGAAGGAAACCTTTCCATTGAAGACTTCTAGTCAAAGAAGGAAACCTTTCCATTGAAGACTTCAAGTTGGACAAGGGAACCTTTCCCTATTGAAGGAGACTTGCCATGAACGAAATTAGAGTCATACAAGGAGATCTAATAGCAACCAAAAACGTGCACAACATGTCTTGGCCATCAAGGAAGACTACACTATAAATAGGCATGTTGGGCATCAAGAAAAAGACACGAAGACAAGAGCGAAAATATCCCGTGAGGAAATCTTTATAGTCGAGTGTCTTTGTCTTGCTTTAGCAAAGTTTGTGAGTTGTTAGAATAGATCTAAGAGTGAGGAGCTTTTAGAGATAGTCGAAGCAATTCTTGTGTGCTTTGCTTAGTTCGATTAATTTGAGAGTGAGGAGCTTGAAAATTGAGAGAACGACTTTTGTTAAAACCTTAACGGGTTATTCTGCCTACGGCTCGGAAGATCATATTAATATATTATCTTCTTAAAATTACATCTACTTGTGTTCTTTATTTATCCGCTGCGTTATATTCCCTGTCAAGTAGATTTGTGCTAACGTTAACTGCTGTTAAACGGATGTTAAGATAACATCGAGAGTCCAACATCAGCTTAACATTGGAAGAGCTGATCAGTGTTAGACTAACATCGAAGGGTTAACAATGTGCGACAAGTATCAAGTCCCGATCCAACAATTTCAATTGGTATCAGAGCCAAGCACTGACTTCACTGGTGTTTTGATATTAAAGGATGGACAACCGGAATCCGAACAACAACAAATTGCTTGTCTTGGATGAATCCAACTATTCTTATTAGAAGGTTAGAATTCGTGCACTCATTAAATCATTCGGTTGGCGAGCTTGGAAGATGGTAATCGAAGGGTATGCAGTCCCTATGTGTGCTCCAGATGAAGATCTTTCATTATTAGCCTCAAATTCTCAAAATAACGATGGTGAGGATTTCAATTATGGATCACGTACTGTGGACGAAGGACAATCAGATGAGATTCATACAGCTGCGCTACTCGCTCATACTTGCTGGACAAAAGAAGACTCCCAGAACTGCCACGGATCTCAATGTTACTCTAACATCGAGGATCCAACACCAGAACTGGAGTTTTTCTTTAGAATTTGGAATAAATATAATTCTTGTATTAATTCTGATTCCTTGTCTATTATTGATGAATCTAACTTTGATTACTTTCTTGGCACTGTAGATCCAGATGAAGATCATGACGCTGTTCCTAAGCCAAAATCAGAGTGGACTCAAACTGAGCTAAGTAACGCTTTCTTCAATGAAAAAGCCCCAAATACCATATTTAGTTTGGTTGATTGTCACATGTTTAAGTTAATTAAAAATTGTTCAACTGCAAAGCATGCTTGGGATATTTTAGAAAATCATTGTGAAGGTGATGTGTACACTAAAAAGACTAAACTACGCATGTTTTTGAACAAATTTGATAATTTAACAATGGGGGAAGAAGAAAGTATTACTACTTATTTTGACAAACTGATGGATCTTGCTAATGAAATTCAAAACTTAGGTGATTCCCTGTCTAATAAGCAACTAGCGTATAAAGCTGTGAGAACTCTTTCTAAGAAATTTGAGGTGATTACTATGCAAGAAGCTAGGAATATGGACACGTTAGACTTTCATACTCTATTTTGCACTCTGAAAGAATTTGAGAGGAATCTTGAAAAAATAGATGATGAAGAAGAAATTCAAGCTTATAATGAAACTGTGATTGAAAAGTTGAATAAGCTTATTCTATGTGATAAAAATATTCTTGCTGATTTAAAGAAAAATTTCTCTAAAGAGATGACCAAATATTCTTGTAAACCTACTCCTCATAATGATACACATCTCAAAAAGTTTCAATGTTATGAATGTAAAGGTTGGGGCCATTTTTCGTATGAATGTGGTAACAACCTTAGAACAAAAGGGAATTCTAACTTGGTTTGTGTAGATGATAATGATGAGTCAGGTTTTGAAGAATATGGTGATGGACAGGTGCCAACGATTGAAGAAACTCAAACAACAGTGTGTGCAAAGGGAGACATACCTGCTGGTGTCAAGGCTTGGTGTTCTGCCAACATCCAGGCAGCTCGATGTTATGTTAACATCCAGAAGACAACACCAGTCCGGGAGATTTTTCTTGACAATTGGGATGAAACCATTTGTTTAGACAACTCTGAATGTTTCATTTCTGATTATGATGAGTTTGATGATGATTCTGACTTTGAGTATTTGCTTGATTCTATAGGTTTGAAAGATGATAATGTCCTTGAAGGTAAATTGATTCAAGAAGAGTTTCTTGATGAACTGAAGATCATCTACCAAGACCTGCTCAAGGAGAATGAGAAGTTGAGTAGAATTGAGAAGGCTATGGAAGATAATGAAAGCTTGAAGGCTACAATCACTCAACTTGAGGTTAGTTTGGATAGAAAAGATGATGAAATAGAAAAGGTAACTTCTAAGCTAGGAATTGCTGAACATACCATTGCCAAGAGGAATACAGGTAATAGGTTTGAAGACAACTACTTGGTGAGGGATCAAGTAAATTGCTTTCAAACAAAGGTGGACTACTCAGTTTCCAAGAACAAGAGACTTGGACACATGCACAACAAGAATCTGGGCAAAGTGCTGAAACTTGAAATCGTGAGAGGCATTCCCAATCTCATGAGTTCTGGTAAGATGGTCTGTTATGATTGCTCGAAAGGTGAGCTAGAAGCTGATATGCCAAGTCTTCTAGATTCTGATGTTAACATTGACGCCAGACAATGTTATTCCAACATCACCTGCAGATCCAGAACCTGAACTGGAACATGAACGAGAAGCTGATGTTAAGCTAACATCGACCAGTCCTGATGTTGACACAACATTCGAGCAGTCAAACTTACATGAAAAGGTCCAAGTTCAAGATGTTTGGAGGGATACAACTGATAGGATTCAGAGTAATCATCCTACATCTCAGTTTATGGTTCAAATCATTAATGACATCAAAACACACAACAAGAAAAGGGTAAATTGTAGAGATATGATAATGTTGAGTGTTTGTATGTCTGCCACATGTTCTGATAATTGCTTAGATCAAAGATTTGTTGATGACATTGTCTTTGTTTATACTAACAAGTCTACTTTAGACAAGTTCGTTGAGGCTTTGACAGGTACATTAGTGATGAATGAGATTGGTGAACTGGATTTCTTCTTGGGTTTAAAAGTGAAGCAAAAGGAGGATGGGATGAGCATGATTGGTTTGGAGGAGTCAAAGTCGAGCAAGACTCAAATGTCTTCTACTTTGGTGATTGAAAAAGGAGACACAAGCTTGCTATATCTATCCATCACTCGCCCATATATTATGAACTCGGTTTGTGTCTGCGTTGGTGCCAGGTATTACGTTGAACCTAAAGTTTTTCACTTAATTGTTGCGAAGCAAACACTGAAATATATATCTAGTACTGTAGACTTAGGCATATAGTATACACATGATGCAAATACAAACCTTGTCGGTTTTGATTCTGACTGGGCTGGAGATTTAACTGATAGAATATCTGCATGCGGGGGTTGTTTTTCTTTGGGAAATAATCCACTCTCATGTTATAGCAAGAAACATAACTGTGTGTCATTGTCAACTGTTGAACTTGCAACTTGCAGCTGTGTTACTCGTTTTATATGGCTTAAATACATGTTGCATGATTACGGGATAAAGAGTGACACATTGTTAATGGTTTGGGATAATCTTAGCGCTATTAGCATATCAAGAAATCTGGTGCATCATTCTAGAACAAAGCATATATTTTCTATGCATTATTTCTTGAGAAAACTGGTAGATGACAAGGTTATAAACATTGATCACTTAGAGACCAACAATCTGTTAGCTGATATGTTTAAGATGTCATTAGATAGCGAGAGGTTCTTCAATTTGAAGAAGTCTCTTGGCTTGAATGTTCTGTGATTCAGTGTTGCATTCCGGTGTTGCCATAACACCACTGGCTAACACCGTAGTCTATTTGTGGTGTGTAGGATTGCATTAGATTTTTCTATTTGATTTATATTTTGTTCTTGCTTGTCTTCATGAATGTTTGTTATTATTGGTTTGTGTGGTTGACCATGATTGTTAGCTAAGTTTACTGGTGGACAGGTTCATATCAAAAGTTTTGTAAAGTAAAAACTTTGTTGTTAGTCTGAGAATGTTAACCTAACTTCTGGAGAAGCTGGGATGCACATAGTTCACTACTTTGGTGTTATTCAGTTGTGACTTATCCATGTTAGGTTGGACAAAACATGAAGAGAAGTTGGGGTACATGATGTTGAGAGCTTCAGTGTTATTCAGTTGTGCTTATGTTCATGTTTTTGTCTCTTTTTAGCCAAGGAAATGCATGATAGTGATCCTTTCTACTGGGATGTTTGGAGTTTCGACTGCCTTACATTCAGTAGCACTGATCACTTGGTGTTTCTCTTGTAAACAGGTTGGTCAACAAGTATGCATAAGGAGTTGGGGTGATGAAGTATATGATAAGTGTATTGTCTTCATTCAATTCCTTTGTACTTGCCTAATCTGTAGTTGATAATAAAGTTGCCGGGGTGTGTGGAGTCTTGTGCTGCCCACATTCAGTGATGATATTATCTTATTTAACATTCTTTAGTTTTAGTTCAAAAAGAGTTTATGATAATTGATAAAGATTTGAGTTGATATGATATGTTCCTAGTCTACGAAGCTGATCTCCATGGTTACCATCTTCCAATGTTAACTTAACATTCTGCATTCTGCATTTTGCATTTCATTTAGGCCTGCATTCATTCTTTCTTTCTTGTTGTGTCTGTGCCAGTTTGAGCTTAAGGGGGAGAAATAGTTATGTTATCATGTGAAAGCATATATTTTGGGTGATTCAGCTGCGGTGACACACTACGTTGTCTCTTGTTATGACTTGGAAGTAGGTTAACTCTTTTAATTTACTTCATACCCAAAATGTTGGATTTTCTGTTAACTAACTCTCCTTTCCATGTACAGGTCTGATATATCTGTGGTACTAATTTGCTAATATGTCTTAAGTTTCAGATATATGTTTACAGATCTAGCTCATGCTTTTAATTGAAAATATCTTGAGGGTAAGCTCAATACCTCCACATTCACAATAACCAATGTTGATTCAGAACAAGTGTCAATGTTGTGCCAACATCAGTCTGTAAGCATGTTGTCTCAACATCCAGGTTTAACATTATGACTAATAAGTTTTTTATGAACTGCTCTGGTCATGTGTGAAGTAACTCGGTGTCACTTGTTGTCTCAACAGACGGTAATTATGCATGATTTATTTTAAGAAACCGCTCATTACTTCTTTTCACTTGTGATTCTAAATCTCTAATCTCTTTGTGCACAATTCTCTAAAATACTATGAATTTTCACTTGCAATTGTTTTTGAAATCCTTGGCATGCATCTCTGATCTTGATTGTGTCCCGTGGTATGGTGAATCAAGGATATAACCCCACCCCTACTCCTGTAGTTCTTTCTCGTAGGTACAACACTCGTTCTGGACATTGTTGCTGAGACAAAACAAGTTAAAATTGAGGAACAAGGTGTTGTTTTTGTTGGTACTTCAAACACAGTTGAGGAGACAGTGCTTGAGGAACATTTTGCAGAGAAAGCTGATTTGATTGAGGGGAGAACATGTTAGTTGTTGGAGATACTAATGTGGGTGATAATGGTGGTTTTATTGCTGGTTTTTGTAAACTCTTGTGCAGGTACATTCTGGTTCAATGTTAAGACAACAGCGATAAACGTCAATGTTAGAACAACTTTATGGATTCAATGTTAAGTTAACATTGTGAAAGTCTGATGTTATGACAACATTGATAGATGTTAATGTTATGCCAACATTGAGTTTGATAGCTTGCATTAAGGGGGAGCAGTGCTATACCACTAGTACTTGTAAAAAAAAAAAATTTATTGATGATGGTGATGAGGAGAATGAGAAAGAGAAGGAGGTCAGAGAGGTTGAGAATTAAGATGAAGTGGTGAAGAAGAAAAAGATGGTTCTGAGGAAAAGGATTTGGAAACTGAGAATGGTGACGATGAAATCGTTGAGATTAAGAGGATAAGGAAGAAGGTTCTGAGAAGTTTGATGATATTGAGTCTGAGCTAGTTGTTATGACAACATCGCTGGGGAACAATGTTGACTCAACATCAGAGGTAATATCTACAATTGAGGCTAACTTTAATTTCCTGTTGGGAGATAAGACTGTGGCTATGGAGGATTTTAAGAAACAGTGGATGATAAAGTTCTTAGAGAGAGAAATGGAAATAGCTGCTAAACAAAGAGCTATAGAACTTTATCATATGAAGTGATTCGTCAAGATTTTGCTTTCCTCACAAAAAGGGGGAGAAGTAAGCCATTTGATCTTCATGTTTATTCTACTAGTTCTTTAATTCTTATATAGTTAATGTTTTCTTAGTTATGCTTAATTGTGATGTTTAACTCGTTGTGTATTCTTATTAGTATCTTAAAGCTACTTGGTTAATAGTGTCATTATTAAGGGGGAGTAGCTTAAGATATTAATGATGTTGTGTTGCTGGAGCACTGTGCATAATATGAATTGTAAATAGGTTTAGTTTTGTGAAGAAAGGCAAAAAGGGGGAGATTGAAAGTGCAAGTATTTTGTCAATGTTAGATCAACAATGTTAGGATAACATTGAACACCGAAAAACTACACATTCGGGATTTATTGCTATAATTGTGTTTTGCCTTTATTCACTTACTAACTTAGTTCCACAAGTTGTAGTTAGTATTTCTATGTGCTCCAGGTCAAGAGACTTCAAGGAAGGATTTATTTCCTTAAAGAGAAGTTGTCATTCAAAGAGAAGTTTCCAAAGAAGAACTTTCTATAATTAAAGAAGGAAAGATGTGTGCGCTGCAATGGAAAGATCAAGGCGTGTGAATTGCAAGAAGGAAAGAAGATTACTTGCAGTAGGATTCTTTCCATAGAATACTTCAAGATGGAGAAGGATTCTTTCCTTACAAGACTTCAAGTTAAAGAAGGAAACCTTTCCATTGAAGACTTCTAGTCAAAGAAGGAAACCTTTCCATTGAAGACTTCAAGTTGGACAAGGGAACCTTTCCCTATTGAATGAGACTTGCCATGAACGAAATTAGAGTCATACAAGGAGATCTAATAGCAACCAAAAACGTGCACAACATGTCTTGGCCATCAAGGAAGACTACACTATAAATAGGCATGTTGGGCATCAAGAAAAAGACACGAAGACAAGAGCGAAAATATCCCGTGAGGAAATCTTTATAGTCGAGTGTCTTTGTCTTGCTTTAGCAAAGTTTGTGAGTTGTTAGAATAGATCTAAGAGTGAGGAGCTTTTAGAGATAGTCGAAGCAATTCTTGTGTGCTTTGCTTAGTTCGATTAATTTGAGAGTGAGGAGCTTGAAAATTGAGAGAACGACTTTTGTTAAAACCTTAACGGGTTATTCTGCCTACGGCTCGGAAGATCATATTAATATATTATCTTCTTAAAATTACATCTACTTGTGTTCTTTATTTATCCGCTGCGTTATATTCCCTGTCAAGTAGATTTGTGCTAACGTTAACTGCTGTTAAACGGATGTTAAGATAACATCGAGAGTCCAACATCACCTTAACATTGGAAGAGCTGTTCAGTGTTAGACTAACATCGAAGGGTTAACACTGTGCGACAAGTATCAAGTCCTGATCCAACAATTTCAATTGGTATCAGAGCCAAGCACTGACTTCACTGGTGTTTTGATATTAAAGGATGGACAACCGGAATCCGAACAACAACAAATTGCTTGTCTTGGATGAATCCAACTATTCTTATTAGAAGGTTAGAATTCGTGCACTCATTAAATCATTCGGTTGGCGAGCTTGGAAGATGGTAATCGAAGGGTATGCAGTCCCTATGTGTGCTCCAGATGAAGATCTTTCATTATTAGCCTCAAATTCTCAAAATAACGATGGTGAGGATTTCAATTATGGATCACGTACTGTGGACGAAGGACAATCAGATGAGATTCATACAGCTGCGCTACTCGCTCATACTTGCTGGACAAAAGAAGACTCCCAGAACTGCCACGGATCTCAATGTTACTCTAACATCGAGGATCCAACACCAGAACATGGTTCCTAATTCATGTGTTGCATAATCTTTGGGTGACATACTATAGGTAACACCCTTTTTGACCTTCTATGCTGCGGAAGTGGATTGTTTCCTTAATTCGTAATTGCTTATCTCTGTGTGTTTTTATGTTACCTATGTTACTTACTCTTGATTTTGATCTAAAACATTGTATATGGTACTCATTTTCTATTGATTTAGTTTCAGATATATGTTTTGGAGTTATCTCATGCTCTCACGGGAATTTGCTTTGATGAAGCCCTGCACCTCCAACCTTTTGACCTGAATGATACCCTTCTAATGTTAGTCCAACATTACAACACTACGACTCATAATTTTTCAAATGGGAACTGCTCTGGTCACTAACACGTGGTAAGGATATACACGCGGGAACGTGTGAGTAGTGGGCAACTAATTTTGGTAATACAATATAATCCCACCCACACCACTCTTCACATCTGATTATATACTCTTGCCTTAATACTTTCTTGCTCTTCACGAGTTTGAGAATTTTTGCAAACAACTCTATGTTTTTCCTACGATCTCTCTCTTCTCTCACCAAATATTAATCTAACAATGGCTTGCAATTCCTCCTTTGATGCTCTTGGAGATGCAGCTGAGCATATTGAGCAACCACGAAGGTACAACACTAGGCATGCAACCTTTGAACCAACCGCCGCTGCTCCTCCGAAAAGAAAAATGACATATCAATGGCGTAAGGGAAATAAGAGTGCGAAGATGTGTGATGTTGGAGCAACATCTGAGGCTGAGAAAACCACCACTGAAACTGAAACTCAGGTATTGATGGCTAACCCTACTCCAATAATTATTGTTGATGTTGTTGTTGAGGGGTAGAATGAGGCCCATTGGTTTATTTGGGTGATTTCAGGGTTGATTATGAGTTGGGTATTGCTGATGTTGACCCCGTGAATGAGGTTGTTATTGATGTTGACGGTAATACTGTTGAGGGTACTACTGTTGAGGGTAGTATTGTTGTTATTGCTGATAATGAGGGTAATGGGGTTGATGAGGTTGAGGAGGAGGAGACTATTGCTGCTTTGGCTACTGCTTCCAAAAAGAGGAAGGGTAAACAGTTTGTTGTTGAACCTGAGTCTGAGGAAGAATATGAGGGTGAAGAAGAAGAAGGGGAGAACGAGGAAGAGGAAGAGGAAGAGGAAGTTGAGGAGGATGAACTGGTTGCAGAGGATCCTACTGAAGTTGATGTTAACCTAAAATTAGAACTAGATGAGTACTTTGATGAGAGGGATGTATTGGGCTCCATGATTAATCATGCCTCCTAATGGGAGAGCTTGGATCATGAAGGAGGTCTTTGACATAAGCCCATCCACCATAAATGAAGCTTGGGACTTCGTGATCCTGAAGAAGCTGATGAGCCTAACATGGATGAAGTCATCTCTAACCTCACTCGAGACCTTACCAGGAAGTGACATGAATACTTTGCCACCAAACAACTGACCTCCCGTGTGGCACAAGATTGCAACCTAAGACTTGCTCCCATCTTCCAAAACCATTGTTATGACCAGAGAATCTGCAAGGTTGGTGTACAAACTGAAGAATGGGCTGAATGTGAACATAGGGGAGAAAGTTCTAAAGGCCACAACTAGGCCAAATGGAATTCTGTCATATCCATCTTTGACCTCCAAGATTCTAGTAAAGCAAGGGTTCAAAACCTTGAGGACATTGGGATGGATAAAAAAGGAGGCCAAGATGTCTGTCACTGCAAGTTACTTCACACAAGTGAGGGTTCATGATCTTCCATGGAACCCCATCAATGGTGTTGAACCCAACAGGAAAAAGAAGAAGACCCACAAGTTTGCTACTTCTTCTGCTCCTCTCACTAGTGAGGATGATTGAATGGTGATCACCAACTCATTAGCGGAGGAGACCCTTATTGGGCTTGACAGAGAGTACATTGAGACCTACATAGAGATTGTTGACAAGAAAGTGCGGCTGCAATATATTGATAGCCTAAAGGCTGCACCCGGTAGGGGAATCTTATTTGCAAACAATACAAAGTTTCAAATGACAGATGCGTACACTGATGCTGATTGTGCTGGAGCTTTATATGATAGGCGGTCAACATTTGGTTATTTTACTTTCTTCAGAGGTAATCTTGTTACTTAGAGAAGTAAAAGGCAAAATGTCGTTGCTCTTTCAAACGCAGAACCTGCAATTTACGGGCATAATTCAATGTCTTTGTGAAACTATGTGGCTGAAACATCTCTTACATGATTTATGATATCCACCTCTTCAACCAATTCGTTTGTATTGCGATAATAAAGCAGCTCAGAATCATGTCCAACATGATCGCACAAAGCATGTTGAGCTTGATAGATTATTTATCAAAGATAAGCTTTATGAAAATATTGTGGAGTTGCCGACAATTTGATCTAAAGATCAATTAGCAGATATACTCACAAAAGCAGTCACAAATAAGATCTTCACACATGTTTTGGCCAAATTGAACATGTGGGATATATATGGACCAACTGGAGGGGAAGCGTTAAAAATTAAAATAACCTTTACATTTTATTCCGAGACTCTACTCTATTCAACATCAAGCCCCTACCTCCAAATAATTTGTCACCTACTAATCTATGTAGTTTAACTTCTTGTCTAAGCATTGTATTTAAAAATATTTGTATTACAGTTAAGGAATAATATTTGAAAAACAATACTTCATTTTAGCATTCTTTTATATAATATTATAGATTGTTACATTTTTTAAGCACAATCTGCTAGCAAGAATTCTTCACGACGTATTACTCTTTCTTATCGAGGGGTGGATCGAAGCTAATGAAAGTCACCTTTCTCTCAAAAGTCTTTAATTACTACTGGGAACTCCGAGCAGGTTATAGTCTTCTTTTTACGTAATACAATTGGGTCCCTTGAATATAAATAAATATCTGTCCTTGCCTAACAAGGAATTAAGCAGCTAAAATAAGAAATAACGACACCTTGTCTTTGGTTTATGTCGTATTTGTGATCTTATTGAATCTGTGATTTGATGTTTGAACAAGAAACAAATACAATGAATCTACTTTTATTGATAAAAAATCTACCACTAATAGTCATTAGTGATTACTACTTACTAGTCAAAACTTGAACGACAAGAAAAGCTTTATGGTTTGACGTAAAATGTACATGCATGAATTGCTATGATGCATCGATACCGATATTAAGTCGGCTATGCAGTAACTCATACATATCGATATCGATTCAGATATCGATACTCGTACTAACGCATCTGATACATCACGTGGCGTATCCTTTTATTTTGAAAATAAAAAAATCTCAATACGCATTCGATACGTTTTTTTAGGCGTATCGGAACTATTGTGGGTCTTTTTTACAAACTTTATGTATTCATTAATCGTCGAGTATCGAACAACTTGATTTGGTAGTATTACAACAAATTTGTTAACTTGTTAGTCATAATTCACGTTTCTATGTTTTCTTTTAGTTTTGATATGCATGACTTTTTTTAATGTTAAACTTATTTTTTTGTATTTTCAAATTTTCTTGTTTAATTTTAAATTCCATTGTTTGTTAAAAATAAAAAATACACATAATAAATATTGATAATTTATTATATATAGACGTATTCTTGCCGTATTGGTATCAACTGTTTTTAAAAAATATCGTATCGACATATTCGTACCGTACAGTATCCGTGCCGTGGTATCCGAACCGGTGCAACCTAGATCAATTGCCATCTGTGTTGCACGGATACTCTGAAAATGGCTCTGTATCCCGTATCAGATACGTGTTCGCCTCGGATACGCCTCGGATATGTGTCGAATACGCCACGTGGCGTATCCTATTTAAATATTATTTTTTTAATAAATCGGATACGTATCGGATACTATCCTAAGGCGTATCCGATACGTGTCCTCAATAAAATAGGTTATTTTATTATTTTTGAAAATTTTAGGGTGAATTTATTTATACTACAAACACCAAAATGCAATTTTCTAATTAATTAATTCATTTAACTCATATAATAGTTCATCATTTTCACTTTTCACTTGATGAACCCGGCTTTTAGTTGGTTTCGTTTGTTGATGATGTTGTTTAACAATAAATAAGCTATTGCAATATTAATCTTTGTTATATTATGAAACTTTGTAATATTCGTGTTGAACATATTTATCAATTAATATTTGAGTTTGTGAAATGGTGGATCTTTGTAGATGGCTATATGTTAATTATTTTTAGAATTTTTTAAGTATTTAATATTCATTATTTTATATATTTACTTAAATAATATATATACATATATAATTTTTTAATATTAAATATTCGACGTATCCTTGACGTATCTCAATATGTGATTTTAAAAAAATCCGTATCTTCGTATCCGTATCTTGTCCGATACGTATCCACGTATCCGTGTCTGTGCAACGTAGATTGCCATGGATAGATGGCTCGTACTTACCTACGCTGGGGACCAGCTGATGCTCTCAAAATATCAAAGCCAAAGGTGAAGAAAATGAGTTTTTTGTTATAAAGAAAAAAAAAGGAGCAGTGATATGTGTACTCTCTCTCTCTCTCTCCTATTATTTTTTAAAATTTGTTTATAAATGATATGTGTAGTCTTTTGTATTTCATTTCATTATTATATTCTGAAATTTGATTTAATATGGAGACCTCTATTTCAATTCTGACGTATATAATATTTCTTAAAATCTATTTGGAAGTACTCAACTTCAAGGGGGCCTGTAGCATCATCTTAGATATTTGTGAGTTTTACAATTAGGCAAAATATTGGAAGATGTCAGTCACTATCCCCTGAAATTAGAGATGCAACAGGCCCCTTTGAAATTGTAATAAGATATTTTGAGTTGCAGCACCGCGCCATAATAAGATCTTATTCTCTCATTGACACTCACACAAACACGTGACCTGCAGCACCGCGCCATATAAATAACACTCATTCACAATCACAATCACAACAACTTTTCTTCATTTAATATTTTTTTTTAAAAAAAAATTGAGAATGAATTCTGGTAGCTGCGATTTCTGCAACGAATCAAGAGCCGTGCTCTACTGCCGCGCGGACTCAGCAAAGCTCTGCTTCACCTGCGATCGCGAGGTGCACTCCACCAACCAGCTCTTTCAAAAACACAACCGTTGCCTTCTCTGCAATTCGTGCAATTCGGGCCCCTCTTCCATTTTCTGCTGCACCGAATCCGCCGTGCTTTGTCAGAACTGCGATTGGGAGACCCACAACAAAAGCTTTGGTACGGTTCACGACAGGAGACCTGTTGAAGTGTTTAATGGGTGTCCTTCTGTCGGCGAATTGGTCAACTTGTTTGGCTTTGATGATTTTGGGAAGAAACAAGAGAGTGATGATGAGGATGATTTGTTTGATAATAATAATAATATGTTTGTGTGGGAGGAGAATTCTGTGGCCGGTGTTAGTTTTGACGATTTGTTGCTTTCGAGTTCGACTGATGTGTGTAATAATAATATTAATAAGGCTATGGGAGTCCCTCCTTTGCCTAAGGTTTGTTCATTTGTATATATATAGCTGGATTTCCCTGTTTGTTCTTGTTTTAGATGATTCTTAACCTATTTCACAATGTTGTTGTTCAATCAGAACCGAAATGCGGCATGTGGAGAGCATAAAGAAGAAATTCTGTCCCAACTCCGCGAGATGGCGAAAATCGAATCCAAATTCACTGCTTCTCTCAAGGACCTTGAACCCAATTTTGATTATCCGCACCAAGTACATGAAAAGTTTCAGTTGAGGGAAACTAGTCCTGGGTTCGAAACTAATCCCGAGCCAGTGTCAGTTCCTTCGTATGAGGTAATCACCCTTTCTTTGCCCATGTTTATATGCTTGACGTCTGACTGGATTATTTGCTTGTGCACCTATTGTCACTTTAATTATATGGTTGAATGACTGCTTCATTGGGTTATTATTCTGTTTCTTATCACATTAAACGGTATGGCTAATAGCCTTAATTTGTTATTGGAATGCTAAGCCTCTGGAAATTGGCTATATTCACTAGGCATTTTGAGCAGCTAGCAGGTTTTGCCGTTTATTTGGTTTAACTTTGAATAGTAAGTATCGCTTAAAGCCCCATTTAAACAAGAGACAACCAGATATACGTTCTAGATTTCAAATGCATTTGTTGCTAGTGTGACAATTGTTTTTACATGACAGCCACAATGTGTTATTTACGAAATGTGCAAGTGCAAAAGTTTAGCCAATTGGAGTAGAAATGGGTGCAACTTATTATCATTGTCCTCTATATCTCACTTTTTTATCATAATCTTTTTTCACAATCTGCAGACAACTGTAGTTAAGCTGTGCGATTATACAGGAGGCATTCCAGATCAAGTATTTTCTTCCAGTCTCTTTGGGGGATTTAGTGACATGAATCATTTAGTACCTGACAAGGATTCAGATGTCACAGACGCTGCAGACGGCCTTCAAGAAGTTCAAACGTGTATTCCTGAAGATTCAAAGATATTGCTAGTGAATCCTAAAGCTGGGATATGGGAATTAAACACCCAGGAAAGAGACTCAGCAATCTCACGGTATAAAGAAAAAAGGAAAAGTAGAAGGTGAAGTAGCTCATGCTTTTACCTTCTGAAAATATCTCTTGCCTGTCATCTTATTTGAACTTGTTCTGCATCTAAGTTATTTAAAAGCCACCTTACTCTTATCCTATCACCTAAGTTTTTCTATAACTTCCGCTGCCCACTCGCCAATTCATGTAGATGGAAAGTTTGCACAATTTGCTATTTTTATTATAATAGCCTTTGTTGCCATTAAAGATAACACTTTCAGCTTTTTAAAGCTATTCTGCTTAGCTTGTTACAAAACGACAAGGTAACATGACTTTGTTTCTATTCAAATATTCAGCAACATGAATAATTCTGGGATTCGGGCACTATAGACTTTGGGTTTTCTTCTTAGTAAGAAGAGTTTCAGTTCTCAAAATGATTAACAAGTTTTGGATAATTCTGTAAAATGGTGAGGTATCCTATTTTTCCTGGCAAACTTACTGGATCTGATGGCTTTAGGGCTCCACTGAACAATTTTGAGAGGCTTTTGGTATTCATGTTACAAATACAAAAATGAACCGACTAAAGTTCATTAACTGTGATGTTTTCAGTTGAAAAAGTCATTATTAACTTTTCTGGACTGGATTAATGTTGGGACTTCCTTTCATCTAACAAAGATTTTAATATTATTGATATAACAGGTACGATAAGCACATCAGATATGAATCAAGAAAAGTTCGTGCAGAGAGTAGGACAAGAGTAAAAGGTCGTTTTGCAAAGATGGACCAGTAGGATCTGCTGTATAATTAAATTCAGAAATTGCAGTAAATTGGTACATTCTCAAGATCTTCGGTAAGGATAAAAGCACCAGAAAGTTTAGACTCTTTCCGCAGTTTTGCAGGTTTATGGCTCCCTTTTTGCTAAATTATTGTTCATTGTTTGGGTAGGCAGGCATGTATACTAACAACAGTTTGTACAGGCCAAGTGATAGTTTAGTCTTCCTAGTCCCCATGTGAAATTTTGCATAGCCAGTTATTGCTCTTTTCTCTCCTCCTGATTTCCTTTTGTCTAGAGATATATGGATATTCTGTTGTATGCAATTTCTAAAATCCTTACCTCTTCACATGGAAACACTTGTATATCTGCTGTACTCATCCCCATATTTATTTACCCATGTTGTCCACTGCGTTCATGCACGTAGATCTATATATGGAAACATGGGTCACCAATCAAATGTATTTCTAAGGTCGAGAGTGGCTGTTGATTCCCTCACTGATACAACTAAAGTTAAGGTAAACTACGATTAAATCATTCCAATTAAAACACGTAATGTTAAAACATGTAGTGTAAGTGATGCATGCAAAATAGTTTGATTTGTGAATCGTTGTATTATAAAGTTTGTTTAATATGTTAAACTTTAGGGGAAGATTTTGAACTAGTCCCGCAATGTGGGCTCATTCCATTTAGTTACCTAATGTTTTTTCTTTTTCGATTTTAGTCTCCTCACGGTGAAATGTTCTGATTTAGTCATATGATGACCATCGTCCCCATTCCACCGAAAAGAGTCACGTGACATGCACGTGACCTATTTTTGAACTTACTATTTTTGAACATTAAGTTCAAATTTTACACGTGCAAGGGCCGCTACACATGTGATATCGTCAGAGCTTAAAAACTTTTTGTCTAAAAACGTTTTTCTTTTCTTACATTAGATGTAACAATTTGAAAAAAAAAACTTACCAGATAAGTCCAACCACAAAAAAAGGGAAGAGAGAAAACATACTATCCCCCATTTCCGAAAAGTGGCCTGAGAGCAAAGCCGCCCATTCCAACTTTAAGAACACAGCCCTCAATTCTATCGTCTATTTTGTTCGTATGCTTCTATGTTGACAGGAGCTAGTCTCCATGCCTTGCAATGCGGCCTACGACTCGACCTGACGATCCAACTCCCGTATATTGTAAGTGAAATCTTGTTGATTATATTACATGTAGTTTACTTGTATTTAGTGGGTTAAGATTGTCGGTTAGGGTTGGTGTAGATTAATCTCAAATTTCCCCCAAATGGTTAGCTCGATTTACAGAAACCCTAATTCCGAAAACCCCAAGAGACTTGCCTTTGGATGAAAGTTTAGTTTTTTCTCATTTGAGTCATAAACTACTTTTACGGCACATTTGGATGCCCTTAATAGGCCTTATTAATTAAATTATGTGGGTTTATACCACATTTGGTTGGCAAATAAAAGGTGGAAGGGGCCCTAAATAAGTTGCCTTTTTGGAGCATATTCTCATATAACTAATCTCACCTCTCCCCTATGATAATTTAATACCACAACCATTAACTTCAGCTACTCAAGTTAAATACCGTTCTACCCCCGCTTTTTTAAAAAAAATTACATTTTTCTACCCCTAAAAAGGTGCCTACATCACAATAGAATGCCCTAAAGTAGAATCACAAATTACGAAGCAACTTAAGGGTAGTTTTGGTAATTCATAAAATTATGTAGATGTATATATGCAACCAAACATGAGTTTTAGTAAAATTAAAGGCTACAAGGTGAGAATTTTTTGGCAACCAAATGTAAGATTAATTGTTTTATTTAGTATAATCTTGACACTAAATTATATGGGTTTTCAGCTCATGGGGCAACCAAATGTGCCGTTAGCGAAGTTTGATATTAGCCTCTAGTTTTTGCCTCCATCAATGCTTAGTGAATCAATGTAATTATAAATGGCTTCAATTAATGCATGTGCACTAATAATTGTAAACTTCTAAGTATATTCCAATTCAAATCACTCGGTCTTTTTTGGATGAATATATATATATATATATATATATCAATACTATTATTAAAAAGGATACCATGTTGAAATGATTTTTTTATTTCCTTTTTTATTATTCGACACACTATTAAATTTTATTATTAGTTGAAATATAATTGTAATTGTTTAACTTTATCTCTATTTAACCTTCTCATTCAAGGAACACATAATTATTTGATTTCTCTCTTACATAAAAAGAATTGATGATATATGCTCGACTCTATGTCTCCTTCAATCAAATCGCCAGGGCACCCCTCCTCGTAAGAGAAGCATGAGCGCCACTTAGCAGAAGGGACACATACAGACCCCTCATTCGCCTCTGAACATGTTGTAACCACGATGCTGAGTAAGCAACCCTCAAATAACTTATTAAATCTTCGTGATAGGGACAATTTAGCATGACATGGATCAACTACCTAAGAATAAGCGACACACAGCTTCTGACACCTCCGCACCTGTCCACGTCTCGAACGACCATAATGGATGAACATGCACCAAGTGAGCATGAGGACCCACGTCCGTGACCACTTGGCACACTCCCATTTGACAAAACCCATGGAAGTTAGCTACTTCCCTCCACCTATAAAAGGGACGCCTTGTGCCCAATAGAGGACGACCCGTTGTTTTTAAACACCTTCGTAGGATCTCACAAAAACGCAAGCTCCATGTAAACCCTTATCAAATACAAAAAAGGCTATGACCACTACTTGTAATGGCCATTTTCCCCTTTTTCCCCTTTGGCTCAAGAGAAGTGTTCCGACCCTAAAACATGCTCCTTTGAGATTAAGCACACAGAAGAATGAGTTTCACCAAATCGCACCGTCTCTGGGAACATCTTGAATCACCTAGAATAGTCTCTGGCAATATAGGAAACTTAGGGAAGATTTACGGGCAAGATCCTTCTCCTTACTTCGGGGATCCTTCTTGAGAAGACATATCCCCCAAGAAGTTCCACCAAGGATCGTACGCAGCCATGCTCGTAGGCTGTTTCAGGGGTTAAGGAAAAGAGTAGAAGATCCACTAACTAAATAGTATCTAGAGAAATCTCTCCCTTAAAAGGATCGGTCGACCCCACTTGAAAAAGCAATTGTTTGCCCAACAAAGGAGGATGCCTTCTCATGAGTGTCCGAAGTATGCACTTTTAGACCTTAAAATAAGGGGTTAAATGGATAATTACTAAAGTACTTAGCAAATATCAGTTGGTTTTCATGTATTTCGGGTTTTTAGACTAGTTTCGTGAAAATGTAGTGTTTTCGTGGAAAAAATAGCTAAATGAGAATGTTTGCGCACAAGGCTATAAAGGAGGATAAAACGAAGAGTCCAATGGATGAAACAACAAGTGATTTGGGCAAGGAACGAAGGAAGACATGCCAAATAACTAAATACTATGCAATGTGCAGAAGTTGTATGAAGCCATTGATTCAAAAGAGAAACCACGGGCCTCTCGCCAACGCAATGGTGTAGTCGTCTGGGTTATTGATTCGGGTTAGGTATGTCTCGTTCCAAATCACGATTATGCCTATCAGCTGCGTGAGTTTCCATAGACGTTGAGCTTACTGGCCATCTCCGGGATTTTTTGTTGTATACCAACCGTCTCTATGATGAGTATCCTTTTCCACGGTTCACTCAGTCGTTTCATCTTTGCCGCCAAAAATCGCACATGTGGTCCTTGTTCCATAGTGTCTTCCATTTTTGGCGGTCTTTGGGGGCGGAGTCTGGCTCTTTGAGTGGAGAAGAACAAGTGGTTAGTGGATGAGTGTAGGCGCGAGCAGTAGGTGGGCTCGTTAGGATCCAATTGATCGGGGTTTTGGGGTTTGGTTTCTGCAGCGTTCCTCAGTTGGGGTGGTGGTGGAGTTAGGGAGCATTTTCAAATACGGATTGGACCATTTATTTGGCTAGATTAAAAAAGATTCGAGTTAGTTTAACAACTTAATGGTTTGTATGTCTTGGGTGTTTTCCCTCACATAGCTGAGCATATGTCATTACGTGTATTAGTGTCTCAAATGCATGTGCAAGAGCATGTCGACGGGTGGGAGAAAGGAGATGATATTAGATGGTATTGTATAATGTTGTATTAGTTAGTATTTTAGTAGATTGTACTTTACGTATATACCCTTGTAAACTTACTATATGTACTCTTGGAGATTAATGAAATAATTATTCACTTCCAAATATTGTTTCTCTTATATGGTATCAAGAGACCTAATTCTCTCACGAGATTCTCTTCGATCCTAACTCTGTTATGTCTCGATCGGGCTCACCTTTCTGCTCCGCCGTCGATGGCACCACCGACGCTACCTTTGGCCATGCCGTCTAGGCCCACAACATGCTATCGCCTATTCTGCTCTTCTACCGGCCTTCTTCCGGCGGTGTTACCTTGATCCCAATCAACTCCAACTAGATTCCCAGCCGTTTCACTGGCACTAACTACCTCTCGTGGCTCTAGAAATCCCGTCACCTTCTTTATGGTTATGGGCTGTTTGGTTTTGTGGATCGTTCTCATCCTTGCCCGCCGCTGGGTGAGAAGCCAGAGTCATGCTCAGCCTATTCCTTATGGACGTGTCATGACTCCCATCCTTGTGGACGTGTCATGAAATCTCCACGTTAATTGCTTCCGCTGAGACCTCTGCATGGGGTGGGATGATCTGGAACGTGTCTTTGCCAGTCGCTCTCGCTCCCACATCATGCAACTGAAGGATGAACTAAACATTATGAAATTGGGTGATCATTCAATCTCTGAATTTCTTCAGTCTATGAAGTCCAAATCCGATGAAATTGCTGCCATTTATGGTCCCGTGAAGGATGATGACTTCACTCTCCATGTCCTCCATACCCTTGGCTAGCTCTACCACAACATCGCTGGTCCGATTCGTGCTTGTGAGCACCCTATTCAGTTTGTTGAGCTCCATGATCTTCTTTTCAGTCAAGAATCAAACCTTCGTTGGCTTGAAACTGTGCACTCCTCCGTTGTCACTACCGCCAACCCTGCCGTGGCTCAGCCCAGTTCCAACCCCGCAACCAAGGGCGCAATCAAAACTCGCCCGGGCAGCCCAACTGTGATCGCAATCGACCATCTCTAGGGTACGCACCGCCTCCATCGTAACCGATTCCGGGCCCTTATCAACCGCCACACACCCGCAGTACGATTGTTTGTCAACTCTGTGACATTAATGGTCACGGGGCGCAGACTTGTCAACGCTACCCTATGCCCTGTGCTAACTTTGTTGCATCTCTGCCATCCTCGGATTCACAACGTACTAAGTGGCTTGCTGATTTTGGTGCCTCTCACCACCTCACCTGTGACCTCAACAATCTTGCTCTTCACTCTGAGTATGATGGTCATGAGGAGGTTTCTACTGCTGGTGGTACAGGTATGCCTATATCTCACACAGGTTCCTCTCAAATTACTTTCATGATCCTTTTATGCTTGACAATATATCGTGTGTTCCGCCTTCTCGGAGGAATCTTTTGTTTGTGCATCTCTATAGTAAAGCTAATGATGTATCTATTGAGTTTTTCTCTTCTCAATTTGTTGTGAAGTATTGTCGTACGAGGAGTAAGTTATTTCGAGGGGCGTGTGTGGATCGCGTGTATCGTGTGCGGATACCTTCTGTAGGACGTGGTCCGATGTTTGCTTTGGTTGGTGAACGTACTAGTATTCGGTGTTGGCATGACATGCTCAGCCATCCTCTAGAAAAAAGTTGTCTCGTTTCTTAGTAAAAAGTTTAGTTTACCTATTGTGTCGTCCGCTGCGTCGGACCCTAGTTTCTGTTCTTCATGTTTGTCAAACAAATGTCAAAATCTAGTTTTTTGTGATACATCACTTGTGTCGAATGATGTGTTGCGTTATGTTTATTTAGTTTTAGTTGATCATTTTTCCAAGTTATGTTGCTTTTTTCCCTTAGTTGCTAACTCTGATGTACTTCATACCTTTATTCAGTTTAGAGGTCTATCGGAAAAAAAACAATTGGTTGATCTATTAAGAACTTCTATTTCGACAATGGTGGAGAGTTCTTGCCTATGCAGCCTTATCTTTCCTCACAAGGCATCTCTTAGCTTACCACAGCCACACACAAACCCAACAAAATGGCACAAGTGAGCGTCATCATCGTGACATTGTGACGATTAGGGGCACACTTCTTATCATGCCTCTCTCCCCTCGACTTTTTGGGACTATTCCTTTTGCACGACACCTACCTCTACAATCGACTACCTACAATGGTATTGGGTTCACGTTTTCCATTTGAGGCTCTATTTGCTCTCCATCTTAACTATATGGGTCTTCGCACCTTTGGGTGCCTATGTTTCCCTCATCTTCGACCATACTTCTCGAGAAAGCTCACCCCTCCTTCTCGAGAGTGTACCTTTGTGGGTTACTCTATGTCGTAGTCAGCATATAAGTGTCTTGACATCATTATGGGTCGGCTCTATGTATCACGACATATACGGTTTGTTGAGGACTATTTTCCTGGGTTATTGTGAACCGCCCTGGAACCAATACCGTCGGCCCACCTCGCGAACCCTAGCCCCGACTCTCTTGGGCCACCTAGGCTTCTCATGGTCATACCAGTGGCCGCTCTAGGCCTGTTAGGGCTCTGCCTTCATCAAACCCTAGCGCTTCGCCTTCTAGGCCCATGACCTAGTCTCCCGGTCCGCCACTTCAGGCCGCGAACCCACCATCCAACCCGGTGGTCCATGCACCCCTGTCTACATTGACTGCGGCCCATGCACCTTCTCTTCAGTTGACCACGGCCCACTCTTCGTGGTTCGATCCGCTTGCGGCCCAAGGCCCCAACCCACTTGGGCTGCCTTTGTCTGCCCCTACATCATATGACCTAGTGACCGCACCACCACCTTCTCGACAACATCCAACGGTCACAGTGTCACAAAACATCTTTCGGCCCAAGACCTACACTGCTACCAAGCACTCTATCCCTAGCTCCATTGAACCTACATCAGTTCGTCAAGTAGTCACTGACCCTATGTGGCGTGCAGGTATGTCTGAGGAACTCACCGCGCTCACCACTCAAGGCACATGGTCCTTGGTTGCACCAACACTCAACCGCTCTATTGTTGGCTCAAAGTGGGTCTTTCAGATCAAGCGTCATCTCAACAGCTCGATTGACTGCTACAAATATTGTTTGGTAGCTAAAGGGTTCAATCAGTGCCCCGACGTTGACTTCAAGGAGACCTTTAGTCCCGTCGTCAAACCCGTTAGTATACGAACCATTCCATCGCTTTCTATCATGCATTCTTGGCCCTTGCGCCTGCTTGATATCAGCAATGCTTTCCTTCACGGTGATCTCACTAAAACGTCTACATGAGTCAACCTCCCGATTTTCTTGACAAGGCTCATCCCGACCATGTCTGTCTCCTCCACAAGTTGTCATGTGGCCTAAAGCAAGTTCATCGGGCTTGGTACCTTGCTCTCAGTGCCGCCTCATTGTGTTTGACTTTGCTCAATCAAAGACCGACACGTTGCTCTTCATTCTTATGCGCGACATAGTCCGTCTCCATGCATTTTTCTACGTCGATGATATTATCCTCACTGATACGTATTCTAAGACATTGACCTCTCTCGTTGAGAAACTTGGCCCTAAGTTTGCGGTAAAGGACTTGGGCGCTCTTAGCTACTTCTTGGGTGTTGAAGTGTATAAGACAGGTGATGGTCTCTTCCTCTCTCAGCACAAGTACATCCTTGACTTGTTGTCCCATCATATGATGGATGGCGCCAAGCCCCTTTCCACTCTTATGGCTCGCAAGCCTCCAACTCCATCCTCGGGTGACGTGGTTGACGCTACCACATATCGTCAAATTATTGGGGGTCTTCAGTACCTTACTCTTATGTGCCCGAATATTGCATTTTTCGTTAATAGACTAGCTCGACGGATGTCGGCTCTAGATTCCGCTCATTTGGTCGCTCTCAAACGAGTCCTCCGCTACCTTAAGGGCATAGTCTCACACGACACCACCCTTCGTTGTGATGCCCATCTTTCTCTCACTGCCTTCTTGGATACAGACTGTGGTAGGGATGCAGTTCGTGGCACGTCTACATCAGCCTACTTCATCATGCTCGGCTCGAACCCCATCTCGTGGTCGTCTCGAAAACAAAAGGTCGTGTCCCGGCTCTCCACATTAGCAGAATAACGCGCACTAGCATCCACTGACGTTGAGGTTCGTTGGCTTCAGCACCTCTTCTTGGAGGTTGGCATCTCTCTTCGCTTCCCTCCTACGATCCATTGTGATTATATGGGGCCATGCGTTTATCCTTGCATCCGTGTCAACACCTCGAATGAAGCACATCTCCATTGACCTTCACTTTGTTCGTGATCTCGTGACCAAGGGTTTTCTCAGTGTTGTCTATTTCAACACCCTTAATCAATTGACCGACGTCCTCACAAAATCCTTGCTCGCACTAGATTTGAACTACTTCGTTTCAAAATTTCTGTCCTTGATGGAAGGTCCTTTGCACTCTTATGGCTCGCAACCCTCCATCTCCATCCTCGGGTGACGTGGTTGACGCTACCACATATCGTGAAATTATTGGGGGTCTTCAGTACCTTACTCTTACGTGCCCGAATATTGCATTTTTGGTTAATAGACTAGCTCGATGGATGTCGGCTCCAGATTCCACTCATTTGGTCGCTCTCAAACGAGTCCTCCGCTACCTTAAGGGCATAGTCTCACACGAGACCACCCTTCGTCGTGATGCCCATCTTTCTCTCACCGCCTTCTTGGACGCAGACTGTGGTGGGGACGCAGTTCATGGCACGTCTACATCAGCCTACTTCATCATGCTCGGCTCGAACCCCATCTCGTGGTCGTCTCGAAGACAAAAGATCGTGTCCTGACTTTCCACATTAGCAGAATAACGCACACTAGCATCCACTGCCGTTGAGGTTTGTTGGCTTCAGCACCTCTTCTTGGAGGTTGGTATCTCTCTTCGCTTCCCTCATACGATCCGTTGTGATTATATGGGGCCATGCGTTTATCCTTGCATCCGGTTCCACACCTCGGATGAAGCACATCTCCATTGACCTTCACTTTGTTCGTGATCTCGTGACCAAGGGTTTTTTCAGTGTTGTCTATGTCAACACCCTTAATCAATTGGCCGACGTCCTCACGAAACTCCTTGCTCGCACTAGATTTGAACTACTTCGTTCCAAAATTTCTTTCCTTGATGGAACGTCAATTTTGTGGGAGCGTATTAGATGATATTGTATTATGTTGTATAAGTTAGTATTTTAGTAGATTGTAATTTACATATATACTCTTGTAAGTTACTATATGTACTCTTGGTGATTAATGAAATAATTATTTCATTGTTAATATAGTTTCTCTTATAGATGAAGCATGCATGAGTTAAAAGCATAGGTGGCAACATTACATTTCTTTTTCACGTAATACAATTGCTTCACCAATAAAAATATACAAATAGTTGTGCATATGGCTAGGTGGTTTCTTATTTGATAGTATGTGATAGTCAAAATGAGTTTACGTAAAAATGTTAAATGCTACAATTAACATATGCTCTTTATGTCATGTAGGGATAAGTAGGAGATATTAATTTGTCTAATATTTCTATATTGTAAGTAGAGCACATATTGAGCTTTAATTTTATAATAAAGCATGGAAATTGTAATTTTCCATCATTATTGGTTCCAAATTTGAAACGTTCAATTGCCATAGCAAGACTTTATTTAAATTCATCATTTGATATTAAGTTACCAAATGGCACAACCCAAACAAGACGTTGATTTAAATATAAATTCAAAAATCCATATGTCAAAGGTGGGTTGTTACACCACGTAACAGTCGATGTACTCAATCAAAAATACACGTAGTCAGGCAAAAGTACAACTATTCAGGTAACAGTTCCAGTAATCGGGTAACCGTACAAACAATAACTCAACTAAAATACTACGAACACTACAAGAAAAAAGGGTCATTCGCGACCGCCCGGGCGGTCGCGAATGACCCATTTCCGGTCGCGAATGGTCATCCGCGACCGCCCAGCGGTCGCGGATGCCCGGTCGCGGATGACCTCGGTCGTGGAGGTCATCCGTGACCGCTGGGCGGTCACGGCAGTCATCCGCGACCGCCCAGCGGTCACGGCAGTCATCCGCGACCGCCTGGCGGTCACGGATGACCCCGGGGTCATCCGTGACCGCCCAGCGGTCACGGCAGCCATCCGTGACCGCTCGGCGGTCACGGATGACCCCGGGGTCATCCGCGACGGCCCAGCGGTCACGGGCGACACCGCGACCGCCTGGCGGTCACGGATGACCCCGGGGTCATCCGCGACGGCCCAGCGGTCGCGGGCAACCCCGCGACCGCCTGGCGGTCACGGATGACCTCGAGGGTCATCCGCGACCGCCAAGCGGTCACGGATAATATTTAAACCATCCGTGACCGCCGGGCGGTCACGGATAATATTCAAGTCATCCGTGACCGCCCGGCGGTCACGGAAGACATTAAACGAAATAAAAAAAATATATTCCGGTAAAATACCGGAATAAATATTTGTTTTTTGCGAATATAATGTATGGTTGGACGATTTTTTTATATAAACATCATTTAAGAGAATGATTTGTGTTATAAGTAAAGAAAAGAAGAAAATAAGAGTTTGGTGTTTTGTTTTTTGGAGATATAAAGAAAGAGGAGAAGAAAAATTGTTGGTGTTTTGTTTTTTGAAGATATAAGAAAAGAGGAGAAGAAAAAATGTTGGTGTTTATGTTTTGGATTGGGAAATGAGGAAAGGAGGAGAAAGTGTTGGGTTTTTTAGAGAAGATAATTTGAATGTAATGAAAATTAATGGGTAGAATGGTGGGTATATATAGAATTTTGGTGAAAATTTAAAATTTTCACCATGAAAATTATTCGTGACCGCTGGGCGGTCACGGATGACCCTCTTTCGTGACCGCTGGGCGGTCACGAAAGAGTCTCATTCGATAGTTTTGATTTTTGTTTGTTTAATTAAGGTTCGATGTTTGTTAAATTGATTAAATAGTTACTACTATGTAAATTAAAATAGATTTTATCACAAAATGACACATTACATCTAAAACAACTTGGTGTATGTGATGAATTAGTTGTAGAACATAAAATAGGTTATTCGTTCATAACTCGCCTAATCACATCTAATTCGCTATTTTAATATGTTAATTACTAATGTTGTACTAATTTATTACTTCAATTCACATGTAGTATTGAGACTTATTGCTAAAAATCATAAACACATCAAGAAGAATCCATAAAATCAATTTTTTTTTTATGAATATTATTCGTGACCGCTGGGCGGTCACGAATGAGGGGTTCGTGACCGCCCAACGGTCACGAACCTTCTTCGTGACCGCCCAGCGGTCACGAACCTACTTCGTGACCGCCCAGCGGTCACGAATGACCCTCTTTCGTGACCGCCCAGCGGTCACGAAAGAGTCTCATTCGATAATTTTGATTTTCGTTTGTTTAATTAAGGTTCGATGTTTGTTAAATTGATAAAATAGTTACTACCAAGTAAATTAAAATAGATTTTATCACAAAATGACACATTACATCTAAAACAACTTGGTGTATGTGATGAATTAGTTCTAGAACATAAAATAGGTTATTCGTTCATAACTCGCCTAATCACATCTAATTCGGTATTTTAATATGTTAATTACTAATGTTGTCCTAATTTATTACTTCAATACACATGTAGTATTGAGACTTATTGCTAAAAATCATAAACACATCAAGAAGAATCCATAAAATCAAAATTTTTTTTATGAATATTATTCGTGACCACCCGGCGGTCACGAATGACCCCTCATTCGTGACCGCCCAGCGGTCACGAAAGAGTCTCATTCGATAATTCTGATTTTCGTTTGTTTAATTAAGGTTCGATGTTTGTTAAATTGATAAAATAGTTAATACCAAGTAAATTAAAATAGATTTTATCACAAAATGACACATTACATCTAAAACAACTTGGTGTATGTGATGAATTAGTTGTAGAACATAAAATAGGTTATTCGTTCATAACTCGCCTAATCACATCTAATTCGGTATTTTAATATGTTAATTACTAATGTTGTACTAATTTATTACTTCAATTCACATGTAGTATTGAGACTTATTGCTAAAAATCATAAACACATCAAGAAGAATCCATAAAATCAAATTTTTTTTTATGAATATTATTCGTGACCGCCGGGCGGTCACGAATGACCCCTCATTCGTGACCGCCCAGCGGTCACGAACCTACTTCGTGACCGCTGGACGGTCACGAATTACCCTCTTTCGTGACCGCCCAACGGTCACGAAAGAGTCTTATTCGATAATTTTGATTTTCGTTTGTTTAATTAAGGCTCGATGTTTGTTAAATTGATAAAATAGTTACTACCAAGTAAATTAAAATAGATTTTATCACAAAATGACACATTACATCTAAATCAACTTGGTGTATGTGATGAATTAGTTGTAGAATATAAAATAGGTTATTCGTTCATAACTCGCCTAATCACATCTAATTCGGTATTTTAATATGTTAATTACTAATGTTGTACTAATTTATTACTTCAATTCACATGTAGTATTGAGACTTATTGTTAAAAATCATAAACACATCAAGATGAATCCATAAAATTAATTTTTTTTTTATGAATATTATTCGTGACCGCCGGGCGGTCACGAATGAGGGTCATTCGTGACCGCCCAGCGGTCACGAATGACCCTAGTGGCATCCGCAACCGCTGGGCGGTCGCGGATGAGTGGCATCCGCGACCGCCCAGCGGTCGCGGCCGCCACTAGGCGGGAAGTTTCCCGCCTATGGATTCCCGTGACCGCTGGGCGGTCACGAGAATTATGTTCGTGACCGCTCAGCGGTCACGGGGCTATCCGTGACCGCTGGGCGGTCACGGCGTTGTTTACCGCGACCGCTCGGCGGTCACGGTGGCATCCGCGACCGCCGGGCGGTCACGGATGCTCGCGACCGCCCGGCGGTCACGAGCCGGCGGTCACGAATGACCCCGGATTCTTGTAGTGGAACACATTTAACAAAGTATTTGCAAACATATTAGAACACAAAGTCTAACAATACAATTTAATTGGTCCAAATGTGTGTATATATATGTATACAGTACAAGAAACTTGTTCATCCCCAATGCCTTGATTTTCCCAGCACCTCTTGTAAATGCTGGTAAAAATGTTTGGCACACAATACACCAGCGCCATGTATGGATCGTTGGTGTATGGATCGTAGCGAAAACAACATCAGCACTAGGCAGTGCTGGTAAATGTTTTCAGAAAAGCAAAAGGACGCGGACAAAGGTCTAATAATGCGTTTTTCTGTAGTGATACTAGCTAGTAGACGTTTAGCACGTACCTCCTAGTTTTTACAAATAATTTGTACTTATATGAACACGCACATGAATACAAATTTGGAATAGAATAACCACCAAATATGTCGAACTCGAACTTCCTATGAACCAACAAAATTATTAATAAGAACGGTAAAACATTAAGGCTATAACAAGTAAACTATAATAGGGTTTTTAATCTTACATGTTGATTGATATGCATATAACTTTACCCATTTAATGATATATTACATGCATATACTTTAGATAATGACCTAATCAATATATAAATATACATACGTACATGTATTACACATTTATATAATTTTGCTTATATATGTACACTACACTCAATTACTCAAAGTCATATATATGTTACTCTATATACAAATTCTTAATCATATAATCCTACGCAAAGTAAGTACGTGCAGAAAGTGGGTTAAGAACAAAGTTGCCCAAGTTGAGATTAGTAAACATCCAAATCTGTATACGTCAATCTCCAGTACTACAAAATAGGAAAAGAAAAATCAAAAATCATAGTGCATTAAGACGAATGAAATAGCATTGATCAGATTTATCCACGTATATATATAACATAATGGTGTTATGGACCATGGACCCAACAATTCTTACTACACCAATTGATACCTGCATAGCATAACTGTGCATTTAAATGAATGAAATAGCATATACTACGCATGAATCAAAGCAAAGGTAAGGAATTCATAGACTACCTGATGTGCGACGCGCAGCCGAAGATTTAATAGGCGGCGTCGATTTAATAGGGCATTAACTTTTTAAAATAGGGCATATTAACTTTTTAAAAAAGTTAAGGGACAAATTTAATTATTCCTCCTATATGTGTCCTTTATAACACTCATTAAATTATAATTGGGTTCTACAGTTAGCAATAATAGAAATTTAAATGATATATATAATATTATTGTGCGCACATTCTCAAAATAAGTACAAAAAAGTTGAACTATATTTTTTACCATGTAAGACTAAACTACGCCCCTAATGTGTTGTGTTTTTCAGCATAATAATTCATTTCTGCAAAAGGGGAAAAACATCAATCCCCATGAAGAATGACTTTTTTCGCAATTTACCCTCATAACATTCACTACAACAAATCTCCACAATAGAGACGAAAACATGGGAACGAGATTGCGTTCCTATCTAATCGGAACGACATTTCCGTTCTCATTGCCTGTTATCCGTGTGAAAAAAAAACAAATTATATACATAGATATGGGGACCAATATTTGGTTCCCATTAGTGACACCTCACTGCAATGGGAACCAAACCGTGGTTCCCATTGATTAAAAAAAAACAAAAAAAATAGTGTTAAGTAGAGATTTTCCTTCAAAGTTTGATTAAATTTGTATTCTATTTTGATTGTTTGATTAAATTATATAAGTAGATATTTTATGTATTATATATAATACTTATTGAAATTGAAGATTTAACTTAAAATGTTTCTATCTTTAGATGGCACGAAGGAAGGGCAAGGAGCTAGTGCAGGAAACGCAGGAACCGCGGTCTAACTCATGTCCTAAATCATGTCCTAAAACACCTGTTAAATCACATCCTCAATCACATCCTAAATCATGTTCTGCTACCCGTCTTTCATACCGGGGCATCCTTCGGGATACAACGCCTCCTCCTGCGACTGATCCGACAAGAGAGCCAACTACGGTGACAGTGCCGACTCCAGTAACTGAGCCAAAAGTAGAGCCGACAGTAGAGCCTACTCCCGTGACCGAGCCAAGTGTCGAGCCTACTCCCGTGGTGACTGATAATCCAATTGAGCCTACTCCCATCACTGATCCGCCAAGAGAGTTGACTCCCGTGACTGATGCGCCAAGAGAGTCTACTCCAGTGCCGCCTGTGGGATCTTCGGGAGTCACATATGACGTCACTAATTTTCCGGGAGCCACTAACTTCCCTCCACATAATATATTGGATAATCCGTGGGATTTGATCGGCCAAATTCCTTTCGGACCTTTGCCACGACTTACTCATTCACAGCGGGGATCGACGTCAAATACATCACCTGCTCAGGCTCACAGTAACATCCCTTCTCTAGGCTCACACTCGGGTTCAACTCCTTTCTTTGGGATGTGTGCTTCCTCGAGCAATGCTGGACCTTCCACATTTGAGCATTTGAGTTACCTGATTCATCCGAGAGCTCGAGCAGTGATGAAGATGATAGTCATAGCTCAGAGCAGTGATGAGGATGATTGTGAGAAATTAGGCCGCAGTCCCTCTAAAGGATTTTTGCCGCCTAAGCATAGTGAGGATCGGAGGTGCATCTGTATTGATCCACATACTGGATCGTGGGAAGAAAGTGTTCTGATAACGACGACTATCGGGGAAATTCTTAAAAGGACCTTGAGGAAGCCGTACACAACATACATAGAGTGAAAGCCGAAGCAGATGCAGCTTGCACGGGATGAGTTTATGGTAATATAAGTGTATTTTTATAAGATTATTTATTTAATTACATACTTCAGTCTTCATTTATCAGAATCTGTACTTATAGACTTCTGACAATATCTTTTCTTCACTTATTGCAGAGAACTTTTCAGTGGCATCCGCTAGACGAAGGCCGCATTTGGCAACTGTATGAAGCAGCAACAAGGGATCGTTTTAAGAGTGCTATGAGCAAGATCAAGTCAATCTGCCTTGAAATTGAAGTTGATCCGTCGAATAAGAAGAACCATCGTGTTTGGGTCCCTAAGGCGATGCGTCGAAAGTACATGAAGTTCTGGAAAAACGATAAGCACGTGGCACGAGCGACGAAGTCAAGTACCAACAGTAGAAAGAGAAGCAAATCACTTGGTACGGTGGAAGTCACACCCAAAACGAGTGGGCCGGACGCGAGGTAGTTATTTAAATATTAAATATTAACATAATATAGTGTTATATAATGTTCATTTAATATGTCTTCTAATTGTATATTAATGTACTAATTGTCTTATGTTACAGTCGATCAAATTGGGCATTCTGGTGAATAAGATCTCTCTGTCGTGGCTCTTCAAGTTGAAGAGGCAAAAGACGAATACTAATGGGTCGGCGGGCGACTGGGTGCATCCTGATGTGGATGCAGCATATGTAAGTAAATAGTCTGTTAAATCCATCATTCACTTTTTTATATACATATATTATATAAGCATGGTTTCCACGCTACTCGAACGGACAGGCTTTCTATTTGAAAAATGCAATACCTACTGAAAACACAAACTGACATTTCTATTTCTTTCTTGATTTGTGTACATGTGTTAGTGGTTAGGACGAGAAAAGGATAATCTTGTCGTGATAGTCCTTAAATGATTTTGTATTATAATTGAATTTTGTATATAGTCGGGTCTTTTTAGTACATTGATGAACTAAATAGTTTGAGATGCATGTTAAGTATTAGCCTTCTTGGTTGTTAAACATAGTTTCAGCCTTGTTATTATGACAATATATTTATTAATTAAAAGATAGAGCTTTGATATTAGGAATTAGTGATGTGTTAGATAGTCAATTAGTCAATGATGGATCCATATTTAAAGATCCATCATTGATTAGCTACTATGAATCTGATGGAATCTCATGAAAGATAGTAAATAGTCTGAATATGATAGATAGTTAGAAATTACGATAAGTGATAATATGATGATCCATAACAATGTGATGATATAATATGATAGTAATGTGATGATATAATCTGCTGTTAATCTGATAATTTGAATCATTGTAATATTTATGTAAAATTTATTATTCAATATACATTTCAGTACATTGATCCATGTATATAAGTAAATTATTTTTGTTTATTATTTAATAAATTTGTATATGTTATCGGTGGCGAGACATGTATGGATATGATACCAGGAATTGGCCTGCTTGGATCTAAGGACATGGCTGGAAGTTGTTGGGAAGAAGGGAAATAGAGTCCCTGCTTTTTCAAAGCATGCGGATGTGAATTCCATTGCCGAAAATGCCTGCACCCCCCAACCTGGAATATTCAATTGTGCTGAGGACTTGACGGCGCAGTTTCGAGCACATCAGCTGCATACACAACAGTTTGAGACTGCCATCAAAAACTGTCTTAAACAGTTAACACAACAGTATGGATCCCCGATGCCGGAGTTACCGGAGTACCCTATCACACCACCTGATATGGAAACAAAGTTTGCAGGCTCGACCGACACTCCCTTGGCCATACCTCATATACCAGCTCATCGGTCATCACCGAATGATGTAGCTAGTCCGCAAAGGATTCGGGGAGCACAACTGCGTCCGCCTAGTCAGCTATTGCCTTCTCCTATGGAGGTGTTTACAGGCCAGAGATGACGTTATTGCCATCGCAGCAGCAGCAAGGCGGTTTTCAGAGGTCTCCGCAACAGTCGGGTGGTTCTCAGGGTGGGACGGGCGGGTTTCAGGGGTGTCAACAGCAGCCGATGGGTGGATTTCAGGCCCAGCAACAGGGGATGGGAGGTTTTCATACTTATCAGCAGCAAGGGATGGGATTTGGTCAGGTATATATATGTTACTAAAGTTATATGCTAGATTAATGAGTTTATATCATGCTTTATTTAATTTATATAGATTTAATAACGATGTTTACTTATATAATATTCACATTTCTCTGATGCTTGCAGGGGTATAGCAACTTTCAAGGCTTCCAGCAGGGGATGGTGGTTTCACGGGGATGCAGCAACACTTTTAGCCTGGTGGAAGTATTCCCCAGCAGGGGATGCAACACCAAGGGATACAACAACATGGGATGCAATTTCAGGCCCAGCATCAGGGGATGCAGCCTAGAGTGATGCAGGAGCAAAGTTCACAGTCGGGGCATGGCGGGGTGCGTGGACAACAGGGGACGACACAACAACAGGGATCTCGGACGTCAAGAGATCCTGTACTTGAGGACTTCTTAGGTCATCCCAGTGATGGTGGCTTTTAACTTTTGATTTCTTGGGATAGACTATTTTTTTTAACATATTCTACGTTTTCGGGACAAGTAGTTCGCTTTGGATTTCTGTTGGTGGTAGTTTTTCTATTTAGGAAATATTTTGTGGTGTTTGATGGTGTTTTGAGGCAGAATGGTTTGGATATTTCTATTGTGTTGGAATAATGTGATGAATGTTGGATTATTTTGATGAATGTTGGAATATTTTGATGAATGTTAAATTTTGACAAATGTGAGTAAGTTTGAAAGATTATTAGAATTTGGTTTACCTCCAATTTGACAGATTGTGCGATTTCGAGACATATCGTGTTGGTATTATTGTCGATTACGGTTATTTTTTATAGTGTTTAGTTTTATACTCTTTGAATGGATTTGTAGGTGAATTGTTTATTCTTAAGAAAGATTTTTAAGAAAAATTTGTTGTAGTGGATTAATTTTATACTGTGTGGATAAATAATATTGTTAATTGTTAAAATTATGATTAAATCTAGTTTAGTTGGACTCATATTTAATAAATATATTATGTTTATTTATCACAAAAATGGCAATTACTACAATTAAACCTCTTGTATATTCAATTTTTCAAATCAAATACTTATTCAAAATACGTAATGTTTAACGAAATACGTTAAACAAATAAACGGAAGAAATATGTAATTAAAGTAAAGTTAAAGAAATATCTGAATTAAGTTTTTTCTTTTACCAATCATTTGGAAACACTAATTACGCGTGTCATTCCAAATCTCGTCCAAAACGGAGTAACGAAATACGTTAAACAAGTAAACGGGAAAAATATGTAATTATAAAAACGTTAAAGAAATATCCGAATTAAGTATTTTCTTTTACCGATCCCTTTAAAACACTAATTACGAGTGTCATTCAAAATCTTGTCCAAAAGGGAGTAACGAAATACGTTAAACAAATAAACGGGAGGAATATGTAAATATAGAAAAGTAAAAGAAATATCCGGATTAAGTTTTTTCTTTTACCGATCCTTTGGAAACACTAATTACGAGTGTCATTCCAAATCTCGTCCAAAACGGAGTAACGAAATACGTTAAACAAATAAACGAAGGAATATTTAATTATAGAAAAGTTAAACAAATATTCGAATTAAGTTTTTTCTTTTACCGATCATTTGGAAACACTATTTACGTGTGTCATTCCAAATCTCGTCCAAAACGGAGTAACAAAATACGTTAAATAAATAAACGGGAGGAATATGTAATTATAGAAAAGTTAAAGAAATATCCGTATTAAGCTTTTTCTTTTACCGATCCCCTGGAAACACTAATTACGGGTGTCATTCCAAATCTCGTCCAAAATGGAGTAACGAATTACGTTAAACAAATAAACGGGATGAATACGTAATTATAGAAAAGTTAAATAAATATCTGAATTAAGTTTTTTCTTTTACCGATCATTTGGAAACAATAATTACGCGTGTCATTCCAAATCTCATCCAAAATGGAGTAACGAAATACGTTAAACAAATCAACGGGAGGAATAAGTAATTATAGAAAAGTTAAAGAAATATTCGAATTAAGTTTTTTCTTTTCCCGATCATTTAGAAACACTAATTACGCGTGTTATTCCAAATCTCGTCCAATACGAAATAACGAAATACGTTAAACAAATAAATTGGTGGAATATGTAATTATAGAAAGTTAAAGAAAATATCCAAATTAAGTTTTTTCTTTTACCAATCCTTTGGAAACACTAATTACGCATGTCATTCCAAATCTCGTCCAAAACGGAGTAATGAAATACGTTAAACAAGTAAACGGGAAAAATATGTAAATATAAAAACGTTAAAGAAATATCCGAATTAAGTTTTTTTCTTTTACCGATCCCTTTAAAACACTAATTACGAGTGTCATTCCAAATCTTGTCCAAAACAGAGTAACGAAATACGTTAAACAAATAAACGGGAAGAATATGTAAATATAGAAAAGTAAAAGAAATATCCGGATTAAGTTTTTTCTTTTACCGATCCTTTGGAAACACTAATTAGGAGTGTCATTCCAAATCTCGTCCAAAACGGAGTAACGAAATACGTTAAACAAATAAACGAAGGAATATGTAATTATAGAAAAGTTAAACAAATATTCGAATTAAGTTTTTTCTTTTACCGATCATTTGGAAACACTATTTACGTGTGTCATTCCAAATCTCGTCCAAAACGGAGTAACAAAATACGTTAAATAAATGAACGGGAGGAATATGTAATTATAGAAAAGTTAAAGAAATATTCGTTTTAAGTTTTTTCTTTTACCGATCCTCTGGAAACACTAATTACGGGTGTCATTCCAAATCTCGTCCAAAATGGAGTAACGAATTACGTTAAACAAATAAACGGGATGAACATGTAATTATAGAAAAGTTAAAGAAATATCTGAATTAAGTTTTTTCTTTACCGATCATTTGGAAACACTAATTACGCGTGTCATTCCAAATCTCATCCAAAATGGAGTAACGAAATACGTTAAACAAATCAACGGGAGGAATATGTAATTATAGAAAAGTTAAAGAAATATTCGAATTAAGTTTTTTCTTTTCCCGATCATTTGGAAACACTAATTACGCGTGTTATTCCAAATCTCGTCCAATACGAAATAACGAAATACGTTAAACAAATAAATTGGAGGAATATGTAATTATAAGAAAGTTAAAGAAAATATCCAAATTAAGTTTTTTCTTTTACCGATCCTTTGGAAACACTAATTACGCGTGTCATTCCAAATCTCGTACAAAACGGAGTAACGAAATATATTGAACAAACATTATAATATAAAATACTATACCTCTCTTCAACCCTAAACCCTAAACCTTAAATCCAAAACCCTATAAACCCTAAAACCTTATCCCTAAAACCTATAGACGACATAGTTCTAACTTGTATTTTCATACGTAAAGGTTGTAAAACACCTTCAATCCTTAATTTTTATTAATTCTACACTAAGATATAAAAAATAGGAGTGTTCCTCCAAATTTCGTACAAAACGAAATGCCGGAAGATGTTTAAAAAATTATTTAGGGAAGAAAGCGCAATTATACAAAAGATGCAAAATAACTTCAAATTCAGTATTTTCTTGAACAACTATTTTCACAACACTAATGAGGCATGAAAATTCAATTTTTATCGACAAATGGAGAAATTAAACACGTTTAAAATACATTTGTGGTCAAAAATATAATTAATTTTTTTTATGAGTATGGGTACTAATGAAAACCAATTAATTGGAACTAAACAACTCGTTCCCATTGGCTCCAATAATTGAGAAATTTGTACGGAAACTGATGGCCAGTAACAGCAACCAAAATATCAGGCAATTGGAATGCAAATTTCGTTCCCATTGCAGATACGCCTCTATATATACCAACCCATCTCTCCCACACATTCATCACATTATAAACCTAATTTCATATCTCCATTGGCAGCGCCACGCCCAGTAGAGAAGCTCTGCAGTTTTGTTTGAGCTTCTTTGTGTTGACGTGAATTAATTTTTATTATTATATTGTTTATATCAATTTTTTTGTTATTTGTTGTTAATTTGTGTTGTATAGTTGTATCTTCAATTTTCTTAACAACAAATTTGTGTTGTATAGTTGTATTGTTTAATTTTTAATACTACACATACTTATTACAACTTAAGTGATATTCTAAAAATACAATAAATTAAATATTATACAACAATGTTATAACATAAAACGAATTTAATATTATTACCATGAAAATGATAATTTCAGATTATACAACAACAACAATATTAAAAAATGAAATTTCTTAAAATATTCAAAATCAAAATGGCGCCAGTTTGAAAAATTCAAAAATGGCTACTCTTTTGAAAATAATTCAAATTTCCCCAAACTTTTTTTAACAAAATTCAAAATTCCAGCCAATTTTTTTTTTAAATTTTTAAATAAGCAATACGAACAAAAGTATTCGTTCCCGTGCTTTGGAGCAGTTGGTTCCCGTTGGCTGAGTAATGTGTTTCTCATGTCATAATTGGGGGTCTCAGTCGTGAAGCAATGGGAACCAGGAATTCGTTCCTATTATCTAATAGAAACGGAATACTGGTTTCGTGCATGGGAAAAAATCACCCGGTTTCGAGGTCTAACGGAAACCAAGTGCCTTCGTTCCTATTAGCAAAGGGAACCATTTATTTCGTTCCTAAGGCAATCGCTACGGGGGTTACAGAAACGAAGCTTCTAGTGCCCATACCTGCTTGTCATTTGTTCTTCGGGAACGAAAATAGGAGCAATTATATTGAAACCTAATTAATGGTTCCAACTGTGGAGTTTTCTTGTAGTGATTGTCCGTTAAAATGTGTATCATGAAGAAGAACTTCGCACATTTTACAAAGATTGGGAGAAAGGTTTTGTTAAAACCCTATAAGAGTGAAGTACAACATGGGTAATATGCTTTTTGAATGAGGGTTTTATGCTTTTTTTTTTCAGTTTGCAAAAAACATACCATCTAGTCGATATGTTATATAGGCAGCGACTTGAAAATCTCCATTTACTATTCAACTTTATGAATTGTTAATTTTACTCATCATTTTGACATCCTCGTCTGTAAAATTAATTCGTAAAATCAGTTGACGTCTGTTAGCATATCATCCAACGGTGACATAACTATAACTTTAATCACTGAATTCAAGCACAAATAAATTTTAAGGAGGAACAAATTTATGGGATCAAATACCAACGTCTTTCCAAAATAACTTTAATATGGTAAAGAGCAAAGAATTATGAAACCATATTATTTTGGATGAAATATTAAAAATGCCCGCTAACTTTTTTAAAAAAGTTAAAATGTCCGTTTTTTTTAGCCTTGCCAAAATGCCCCGTATGTTTATAAAAGGCTTTAAAAAATGCCCTCGGCCCTTATTTGGGCCAAAATTGTCTACGTGGCAGTACAAAATTGCACTTTGCAACCTAAAATATTTTGAGGTGCAAAATGCAATTTATCTTGGAGTGCAAAGTGCAATTTTGTACCGCCACGTAGGCAATTTTGGCCCGAATAAGGGCCGATGACATTTTTAGTAGACTTTTTAAAAGATATGGGACATAAAAACAAGGCCCGAAAAAAAAGGGCCTATTAGCTTTTTAAAAAAAATTAAGGAGCAAATTTAATTATTCGTCCTATTAATTTTAAATACAAACATACAAAACAAAATCTAAACCAGTAAATTCCATGAACGTGCATGCAGAAATGGTTAATATTAGAACATAACCCTCATCACATTAATATGAAAAGAAAACCACATAAAATGTATTACAAAAGTAACGAGATATCCCGTTCAAACTATAAAGAAACACTCGTAGCTGCATTTATTTTATGTATCTCAGTATAAAGCATATGGCTCAATAGGAGACAGTAATACATGAAAAACTTATACGTCTATGCACTATGTCCGTTTCCCGATTTTGTGTTATCAAAAAAAAGTTGTTTGCAGTAATTAGCTAGTCTTTTATGTTTAAGGAAAAAGTGGTAGTTGGAAATTTTTGTAACTGTGTGGAATCTCTAGAAGATCAATGCAAAATTATGTACCAAAACTAACTTAGATTTCATGGTGTGTGATTCCTGTTTGGACTAGTTCATTGTATTAACATGATGATTTTTCTTTAGGCTAGTTCATTATATCCCCATTTCTTTCGTTTACTTTACCAAATCATAAAAGAAAGTAAAGAAAGTGTAATGCCATACAATTGTAGCCTTGTCATTAAACACATATTTTAGGATTCCAGATGTTTCAAGTTTTGGATTCCCTTAATTCACTTAATCATACTAATTGAGCTTAATATCTCCAAAGTTTCACATTCTGAGCTTTTTGTTGTGTAGTTGATGAAGCATGGTGAGGAAGCACCAGAAAAAATATGACTTTGATGAAATTAGAAGTCCGCTGGTCGCTGAAGTTTCAATTGTTGATTGCAGAGCTTTGTTGTTTGGCTACAGATTCATGTTGATGTAAATTTGTAACTATAGATTTAGTTTGTTCTTGATCTACACACTATTGTGTATTTTGATAGTATGGCAATAGATGTTCTAGTTCATAGGCATCTCTTTTGTATTAATTACTGAAATGTTGCAACTTATAAGCTTTCAATTTGGAATGAATTTATGGATTTCTCCAGTTGAGTTCTCTTACTGCATCTTTTACTTTTGTAATGAATGAAATTAATTTTTCAGTAGAAAAGAAAGATCAACGTTCTTTTGATAATCCATAGATGTCATCACATTTATGGATTGTAGAGTTTATGTGATACTAAATGGTGTCACCAAAAATCTTGTATGAGACACCACAAGTTGTCACAAGAACATGTTTTGGAGACGCTTTAAAGCGTCACGAGGTCTATGGTCACGCTCACTTACGAGACGCTTTAGCAAGGCGTCACTAAAGCAAAAGTGTCACTACACGGGCATTTTATTGACACATTTAGCTGTCACAAAAGACAAATTTTTTAGTAGTGCTCTTTCCCCAGATACTAAGTAAATCACGACGTAGGAAGATAATAATATACTTAAGTTCATTATCTACACTGCAAGCTTCATATGTGCTAGTCTCCATTTCACCGTCCAAACCAATATTTGCTTTGTGGTTAATATTCTCACTACAACATATTAGATGCCTTCTCACACAATGATTGACCCACATGATCTTCAACATCTCGATCAAATTCCCATTATATTGTAATGAACAAAAAATTCTGAAAATAGATTATTTGTTACTTGCATATATACGAAGCAAAACCTAAACAAGTAATTTCTATATATGTGCATGCAGAAATGATTAATGTGAGAATATAACTCTCGTGACATTAATATGGAATGCAAACCATACAAATTGTATTACAAAGGTAACGAGATAACCCATTCAAACCAGAAATAAACATTGTTTGCCTAGATACTAAGTTCATTATCTGCAGTGCAAGCTTCACATGTACTAGTCTCCATCTTACCGTCCAAACCAATTTTTGCTTTGTGGTTAATATTCTCATTACAACATATTAGATGCCTTCTCACAAATTAATGATTAACCCACATGATATTCAACATTTTGATCAAATTCCCTTACTATGGTAATGAGAATATAATTATGAAATCATATCAGTTTTGAATTGCATATATACAAAGCAAAACACGAACAAGTATTTTCATATATGTGCATACAAAAAATGGTTATTGTTATCACATAACTCTCATCACATTAATATTAAAAGCATATCAAACAAACTACATTACAAAAGTTACGAGATAACACATTCTAACCACAAACCAAACACTCTTTGCCCACATACTAATTTAATCATGATGTAGGAAGCTAACTATTTTGGTCTTATTTTGTCCGAGTAACAAAACACCGTAAATGTTACAATAAAATAATTAATTGCCAAAATAATGCCAATCAAATAATATTCGGACTAGCTTGGTCCGGAACACCTATTATAAGTTGACTAGGCTTAACAAATAAAATTACTAAATACAAAAAGTATATCGAATTGAGGAGTCCGACCGGTCCAGTATCGAATAAGGGATGCTCGATACGGTAGTTGCTTGATTGTCCAGTATTAAATTGAGGCCCTTTGATATATAAGAGTATCGAACTAGGGTCTTTCGATATATAGATGAGCTGATTTGCTGAGTATCGAATCGGCCTGCTTCGATCGTGGGTAGTGTATCAAACGTTAGAACTTCGATCGAACTAGGGAATTCGATCGAATGCTGATGGTTCTATGCTGATTGAATCGATGTTAGTTGGAATGCGTCCTGAGAATGTGAGGGGACGGGTATTTCTAAACCCCGTCGAGTGGGCTCCATTCGTTGTCGAAAAAAGTGCATCGAACTGGGGTGGTTCGATCCATTCGTTAGATCGAACCATGCCCGTTCAATGCTCTTTCAGCATCGAATCACACATGTTTGATACACCTTTTTAGTTGGGCTTGCTTCTAGGGCCGACCCAATATTAGTATTGTGCTATTCCTAAAATACCCCCATCATATAGTCCCCCCAGTTTGGTAGACGGTATCGATCAGATGGCATGTTCTAAACTTATAATCTGCATTCTTGATTTGTACGTTTATGAGCGTTATTTTGATAATATTGAAAATCAGGCCCTCGACTGGGAGGCGCGGTCTCAAAGATGCACATTTTAGTATATTGTACCTGAACCTTTTATTAAGGTTGATGGGCATCGATCGAACGGTCTCTGTTCGATCTTGGTTAGCATCGAACATGGGTGGTTCGATGCGGTTATCGCAAATTTTTGTTGTCCGATCAAACAAGGCATGTTCGATGCTGGAATGAATATCGAGCTGAAATGATTCGATGCTCTGTTCTATGGGCCTGTGCAGTGCCTATATAAAGGGGAGATGCGCTAGGGTAGCTCATTTGCATTCTACTGAACTCACGCTCGAACGTAAGTAACATCAAACGGGTGTGGTTCGATACTACCTACATTGAATCGTTCTTGTTCGACGTTATATGTATCCAACGATAATCGTTCGATCTAATACCTTAGTTAATTTTTTGTTCTTTTTTGCATTTAGGATTCATTCAACAATCTTTGTTTTTCTTTTTTCAGGCAATTAACTTCTCAATCGCTTGTGAATTGCCAGTCATAACCAAGGTAAACGATTTTACGCTTACTTCGCGAGTCACATTGTTCGTGCTTTTTTGAATGTGTATTTGAATATGTCGAGTATATGTTGTAAATGCCGAGAGTGACGTATACACGTAGTCAGTCGTTTCTTCTTTTTATTTTATTTCAATTTGTGTCGATCAAGATGGTGAGATCTGAATCGACTTCAGGGAGTGAGTCTAGTAGCGGCTCAAGCTCCAATTCAGTCAACTCAGTGGTGGGCCCAGCAAGTGCTCTCGCGGGTTTGAGTATACCCCACGGTGATGAAAACGAGCTTATCGACATTAATACTATCGATTCGCCTATGGGTGATCATCTAAGTGAGAATAATGATCAGGCGTCCGCGCAAGGTGAGGACGATAATGTGCAATCATCTTCATCTGAGGATAACCGCGCCTCTAGTGAAGCGGATGAAGATATATAAGCCATCAATAGGGAGATTGATGACTACCCAGAAATCCCCGAAATGGTGTATAATGCATACGTGTCACGGTTGCAACATAGCCATTCCTCCTTGTGCAAAATGTTCAATATAGCCAATAGGTATAAGTTAGTCATTCTCGGTCCGAATGAACGCAATTTCACCCCCGCCTGGCCACCTCATTTACATGGGTCAGCTTGCTAATAAGTTGCGATTTCCCATGCCGGTTGAAGTTAAATTCATTTTGAGGTCCATTGGGATTGTGTCATGTCAGTTGACGCCGAATTCATTCGGGCAAATCATCAGCTTTATTATTCTGATGCAGGCTTTAGGCGAACCACAGGGTCCCGATTAATTTTGGGATCTTTTCAAAGTTTGCATGAGCGAGGTAGGCATCTGCCACGTGAAACCTCTGAAACATCACAAGTTTTGAGTGGCGGGGCCACTAGCTATGGGAATAATTGGAAGAAACGGTATTTGTACGTTTAGGAGAGTTATAAGGGACAATTTGTGGCGTATCGCCGTGATTGATATGGGGGATCTAAGGTTGCAATACCCCATGGTGTACGCCCACCTTCATGGGACTATGATTTTCTTGCTAACTTAGTTCGCGATCACTAGTTTAATGTGAAAACATTGGCTGAGAATCGTGTGTTGTCGTTGGTTGGCTTATCTCTAGCTCCCTATGATTGGAGGTTTACGCTTGGTATAGACTCCGTGTTTTTTATTTGGTCTAGCATTTCATTTTTATTGTTATGACGATACTAATATGTGTTTTTCTTTTTAGGAGATTTTATCATGGACCGCCATGCGAGGATTAATCGAGCTCTTGCTGTTGAGAATGAAGGTTCTGAGACAACCGTTGTTCCTCCGATTCCGCCTCCAAGGAAAAGGAAAAGCAAGATTAATAAAACAGCGGCCGAATGATCGGTGTCGGCGCCCATCGAGGTTCCAAGAGATCATTTCGAGGATGTCTAGGGGCAACGTTGCGCGATTACTCCCACTCCTGAAGATGTCGTCCATGCAGGGGGTGCTGATGAAGCTGCGACCAAACATGGCATCAATGGCGAAGGTGCTGCTCAGGCCAAAAGGAGGAGGGTCCAATAGACTCGCTCCCGAACCAAGGGTGTTATTCCCCCAGTGTCGTGTTCCACAGGTGCGGCGACTGCTGGTGATTGTGATGCTGCAGAGGGCACTAGTACTAGAGCGGGGCCAACCCATGGCCCGGGGGCCCGTGTAGAGGAGTTCGAGATTTCATAGGAAGAGGCGATAGATGCCCTGCAACTCCTCCTTCCAAATCTAACAACTCATCATCCCGTCTCGGCCGAGGAGGGGAAGATAGTTGAGCGGAACACTCTTCATCTTTTAAGAGATGTAATATTTTGTACTCCGGCTGCATTATGTTACATAGGTACTTCACTGCAAAACATCCTTTAATCTCGTGATGTTTCCTTCTTAGGGAGGTGGGATAGTAGATGCCATGTTTGCTGGACTAGCCCAGGCTCATGGACAGCAACATGTCAGAGCTGATTTTCGCGGTGATGACCTTGATGCTCTGAGGGCTGCTTTTGAGGATAAGGAGAGGGCGCTGCAGAAGGTAAATGAGTATGCAACGTGAGCTGTCGCTGATAGAGAAGTAGCGAGGTTGGCACATGATGTCGTTGATCATGTTGAGATGTAAGTTAGCAATCTCTCATCCAACAAAGGTGAGCTGGCGAAGCGAGTTGTTGTACTCAATAAGAAACTGGCGGCCAAGAAAGAAAAGTATGAGCGGGCTGATGAGATAGGATATGCTCGCGGCCTCAACAAGGTATAATAATTTGACTTGAGTGGAATTAGGTATTCTTTTATTCTTCATTGTTAATTTCTTTAACATTGTACATGTTCCTTCTTCGCAGCAACGGGTTGAAATTGATGAGGAGTTTCTCTGGAGCAATACCTTTCGAGAGATGAGTGCTCGGAGGGGTGCCCGAGAAGCTCAAAAGGCTCAAGTGCTCACCGTACAGCAGCTCTACAACACCAAATATGTTTGTGGGCACTTCGACCCTGCTTGGCTCGACTTGTCATTGGGCCCTAATAGAGAGATTCTGCCACCTGGCACGAATGATCCCCCAGCTACTCCAGATGAGTTCGCTGTGCTTCTCGAGAGTGGCAACCTCGTTTATCAGGGAATTTCTTCACCATCTCCAATGCCGCCTGTCTATCCTTACTCCGAAGATGAGGATGATGCCGACGCCTGAGTGCCTCAATTTTTTTATTTTAAAATGAACTATTTTTATGGTGCTTTATCGCGCTGCGACGCTTTCTTAATGTTTTGAACAATTTGAATAATTGCTTCGCAAGCGCATCTTATCCGTGTTAATTTTTTATTGATATGCTTTTCCATTGGCTCATATTTATTGCCTTTTCTTCAAGCGTTATTTTTGCGTTTTACCTTATTTTGACAACTAGAGTGTCCTTTCATATTTATGAAGATAAAAGCATTTCTTGTAATGAAGGATTAGCGTTTTATTACTACGAATATAAATGTTGTTCCATTTTTCATTTTTTGGGACTGCGATATCTCGCGACATTTTAGACGGAGTGTTCGTCTCTTTTCATTCTGCGGGATTTGCGTTGTTTCGTGCCGCCTTGGACAGAGTTTGCGTGCCCTTTCATCTTGCGGGATTTGCGGTGTCTCGTGCCACTTTGGATAGAGTTTCCGTCCCTTTTTATCTTGTGGGAATTGCGGTATCTCGTGCCACTTTGGACAGAGTTTCTGTCCCCTTTCATCTTGCGGGAATTGCGGTATCTCGTGCCAGTTTGGACAGAGTTTCAGTCCCTTTTCATCTTTCGAGAATTTCGGTATCTCGTGCCACTTTGGACAGAATTTTCGTCCCCTTTCATCTTGCGAGAATTGTGGTATCTCGTGCCACTTTAGACAGAGTTTCCGTCCCTTCTGGGGTGAACCTATTTAGGTCCTATATAAAATTGAGATTATATGTGCCTTTGCATAGTTAGATGACAATATAATTGATAAATCAAAGCGTTTCTTTTGGAAACGAATCCATATAGGGAGAATAAAAAAGGGTTTTAGTTGCAAAATTCGCTCTCCTATGCCTTTCGAGGCGGCCTTCGTGGTTCACGTCTTTGGTGTCCTTGTTTTAAGTTAGTACATGCCTGCCCCTCATGCTTGTTAGGACAGAGGGGACGAATTAAAGTTGTTGAGAATATTAGGGAAAACTGAAGATTTGCAAAAATGAAACTGGAGCACTTCAGTCAATGTACTCCATCTCCATGTGGGCTAGTGATTCTCCTGCTTCTGGCTCCGCTTGCGGTTGCACTCGAAGCGATGCCACATAACATTTTCAGCCTTCAATGTGGTCTGCAATTACTTCACCGGTCCCGACAGAGGTAGGGAACTTTACCATCTGGTGATAAGTTGATGGCAAAGCTTGGAATGCATTTAGTGCTGGTCTTCATATGATGTCGTTGTTAGAGAAATGCATGTCAACAACCACATAACTTGCCAGCAGTGTTCTCCTTTGAGGTGCGGTTCCCAAGGAAGTATGGAGCATAATCAATCCACGAGGCACTATCTTTGGGCCTCCGAATCCATGAAGTGAGGTTCTTATCGGTTCCAAGTTTACACCATTCAGCCCTATTGTTTCTAATGTGGAGTTGAATAACTGCCGTGATCTACCAGCATTTTAGTTACACCAAAGTTAGCTATGTCCACCGTTGTCACCAACGGGGAATCCAGATTTGCTATCTGAATGGCCTGGGGGCTCAGCTTGCGCAGATCCACTGTTGAGAAAGTGATTTCTTCCTGCGGCATTTCTTCGATCCGTAAAACAGCCTCGAAATCCTTTTCCAGTCGCTCGTGGAATCCGCTCCTACTGGACCTCTTGATATCATATTTATCATTCCCCTTCTCACGTTGCTGTTTTGAGTTTGATGATAGTCCAATAAGTGCGAATGATCAACTATCTTTTGTTTGTCCTTCCTGGGCGATAGTGATCTGTCCCTTTGAGCTTCATCCTCTTGCTCTTTCATAATTTTTACAAACTCCACTAGTTTTCCATCCTTTACTAGTCGTTCGATCTTGTCCTAGAGATCCTTGCAATCCTCGGTTTCGTGGCCTTTCTGATTGTGGTACTTATAGTAGTGGTTGGAAAACCTTTTTGCCTTTGAATCCTTCATTTGTCTGGGCTCTTTCAGCCACCCTTTCCTTTTTGCCGTTCCGAATACTATCATGATGCTAACATTTAGGGGCGTGTATCGCCTTGGTGACGTATCTCGGTATCTGTTGTTCCTGTTTCTGTTGTTGTTGTTGTTGTTGTTGTTGTTGTTGTTGTTGTTGTTGTGGTTCTGATCCTCTTTTCCTCTTTCCTTATCTTTCGAGTGCGCGATTACGGACAAATTGGTTGCCATCATCTCTTCATGGTGAACAACCCCTTGAACTATCTTGTTTATCTCCTCGATAGTTCTAGGGTTTTGCCTGAGCAAGTCGTCGCTGAAGACTATATTGGTTGTCGCTCTAAAGAGCATATTCATTACCATCTCTCCACTCAGACTGTCTATTCTTAGTAGCTCTACATTGAAACGCCTCATGAATTCCTTTAGACTCTCATTGTCCTCTTGCTTCATTGTGTACATGTGGGAATGGTCTCAAACCAGTCTCGTTTGACTTGAGAATTGGTCCTCGAACATGTCCCTTATTTGTTTGTAGGTTTTGATTGTTCCTAGAGCAATTCGAGTGAACCAGACCATCGCCACCCCGGCCAAGGTTGTGGTAATTATTCTGGCATGTACATTCTCCTTGAACTCGTACAAAGTCAAATTGCTTTCTAGATGGAAGAGATGATCGTAGCGATCAGATTCTCATTGTAAGATTTTAAATCTGGGATCTTTACCCCGTGCCCTAGGATTTCTGCCTCTATTTCTTCAGAAAATGGAGAGCTCCATAGAGCACTTCCTATTCGCTCCATTCGGCCTTCATCTTTTGCTTTCTCTGTTTCTAGCCTTTCTAGGTTTCTTACCATTTCATTGCGCTGCTTCCCAGAGTTGCAGCTTTCCACGCGTTTTCTCTCATTATTCTCCTCTTGCCTTCTCGGTTCGTCGTACTGACTTTCCTCTCTTTCTCTTCTTCTCTCGTCATGGTGCCTCCTAGACTGTACCTCCACCGACTTTGGTTTGTCTCTGTGATATTCCCCATGAGATTTTTCCTTATTTTGGACCTCCACCGACTCTAGTTTATCTCTCCTGTCATCCCAATGGGACTTTTCCTTATTTATTTTTCTTGGACGCATGGTTGCGGAAGCCTGTTCCTTTATTACCTCTGCGCATCCCACCGGCGGTGATGCTTGCATCGATGGTGATGGAGTCAGACATTCAGCCAGTACGAATTTGACCATGGCCATTATTTCATCTCTCATATTGTTCGGGATCGAGGCTGTGGTTGTTGTCGTTCCAGTCGCGCTTGCATTTGGCGTAGGTATACCCTTTGCATGCGTTCCTGGCATTTCTCGCCTTGCGGGTGTCGGCATCCAAGTGGGTAATGTTAAAGGTCCTGCCGCTTCTGGGATAGTTTGACTTGATATCGCTCGGTTGACCTCTGCATTTGTGCTATCAACTGCTCTATTACGTGATCTAGTAATTCTAGACGTCATGCCTGACAAACTTGGAAATGTGGTGTTCCCACAGACGGCGCCAATATTTTGGTCTTATTTTGTCCGAGTAACAAAATACCGTAAAGGTTACATATCAACTGCCAAAATAATGCCAATCAAATAATATTCGGACAAGCTTGGTCCGGAACACCTATTACAAGTTGACTAGGCATAATAAATAAAATTACTAAATGCAAAAAGTATATCAAATTGAGGAGTGCGATCTGTCCAATATCGAATAGGGGATGCTCGATACGGTAGTTGCTTGATTGTTCAGTATCGAATCGAGGTCGTTCGATATATAAGAGTATCGAACTATGGTCTTTCAATGTATAGATGAGCTGATTTGCTGAGTATCGAATCAGCCTGCTTCCATCGTGGGTAGTGTATCGAATGTTGGAACTTCGATCGAACTAGGGGATTCGATCGAATGCTGATGGTTCGATGCTGATTGAATCGATGTTAGTTGGAATGCGTCCTCAAAATGTCAGGGGATGGGGTGTTTATAAGCCTGTCCAGCGGGTCCCATTGGCTGTCGAAAAAAGTGCATCGAACTCGGATGGTTCGATCCATTCGTTAGATCGAACCATGCTCGTTCGATGCTCTTTCAACATCGAATCACACCTGTTCGATACACTTTTTTAGTTGGGCTTGCTTCTTGGGCCCACCCAATATTAGTATTGAGCCGTTTCTAAAATACCCCATCACTAACTTCAAATAAACTCAAGTTCACTATTTACATTGCAAGCTTCAGATTTGCTAATCTCCATCGTACCGGCCTGACTAATGTTTTAGCTATGTAGTTAATATTCTCATTACAACATGTTGGACGCTTTCTTACACGAGTATGGTTAACCCACATGATCTTCAACATCTCGATAAAGTTACAACGGTAAAGTCTTAATTTAGTCATCCAGTAGTCGGGCTTTGTTAGGGGACTGAGCACTTTTACTCCATCATCTTCAATTCTAGAATCGTCGTTCCAGAGAAAAATGATACACTTCCACGCTGTTCTAAATCTAAAGCCTTCTACAAGTTTATATGTGCCGAGGCGAGTCCTTCATTATTGTAGTAGTCAACCTGAATTAGATTATGATAATGTTGGATAGTGTGATATACACACACACATATATATATATATATATATATATATATATTAGATTAGCAAAATAATTTTTGCTAAAGTTTTTATACATGTTTCTTACCTCTGCTTGTCTGTACACCATATCAAATCAGCACCAATTTGCACAAGAATTGATTCGCACAACTTGCAATTGAAATTACAATCGAATAATCAACGATAACACGAATAACAAAGAAGAAACAAAATCTAAAAATGCAACACAATAATAAAATTAATTGGTTTGGCATCTGAAGATCAATGCAATCTCAAATCCTAGTCCATGGAGCAAAGAGGGAAGTTTTTAATATGATTTTGTTGTGTACAATTACAGGAAAAAAATAACTACTCAACACCGAGCTACTCTGGTGCTATTTAAAGGATTTAAATCAGCTCAACTGCACCGCACATGCGTGACACGAGTCGTAACAAACTCTAGCGCCAGTAACATGTTTTCAAAACAGAACGTGGAATTACAAAATTGCCCGTGGATGCAATAAACTGATACACCAATCTTACAAACTGTATTTCAGCTCCCAGAATTATCTACGTTGTTTCTGTGATTTCAACCAATCACAACAAACAACTCCAACACATAAATGCTCAACTAGGCTCTACCAGAGGCTAACTCCAACTCAAAGGAATAAGATTCAAGCAATATGTGATTAGTTATCTTGTCCATTGGATTTTCTTCAGTAGCAATATTCCTACCACAACTGAGCCATTTGATATGACTTCTCTAATGAAGTAACGCTTCATATCATCATGCTTAGTCCTCTCCTGGTACACCTAATTGTTAGACAGGTGAATTGCTTTTTGATTGTCACAGTGCACAATTACGACTTTATCTTGACCTTCAGTTCCTTAGCAAAACCATCTAACCACAAAAACTTCTTAATGGCTTCACCAAGAGCAATATACTATGCCTCTCTGGTGGATAAAGCTACCATATTTTTGCAGCCTTTCTTTCCAGTTAATTACAGTACTAAAAAAAGAGAACACATACCTTGTCAATGACTTTCTTGTGTCAAGGCAACAAGCATAATCAAAGTCTACAAATGTTTCAATAACTTGAAGATTTCCATATTCATTACTTGTTCCTCCATACACCAAACCTTGTTTAAGGTTCCCCTTCACATACGTCAAAACCCATTTATGAGCTTTACAATGACTCATTCTTATATTTGCCATGAATCGGCTTACCATACTGACTACATAGGCTAAATCAGGTCTTGTGCACACCATAGCATACATGAGAGCGCCAACTACATTAGCATAGGGAATCTTAGCCATGTACTCTTTCTCATCTCCAGTCTTAGGAGAGTGATCAAGATACAGTTAAATTGTTGTGACAAAGGTGTAGTTACCGACTGTGCCTCAGACATGCCAAATTTTCCCAGAAGTTCCTGAGATGATCTTCTTGTGATAGGCTAAGAGTTCCCTTTGCTCAATCCCTTCTAATTTCCATGCCTATAATCTTCTTTGTAGACCCCAAATCTTTCATCTCAAACTACTCTTTAAGTTTGGATTTAACCTTAGAAATCTCACTTTTCGTGTTCCTAACTATCAGAATATCATCAACATATAAGAGTAAAAATATATGTACATCTTCAGCATTGAACTTCAAGTATACACAACGATAAAATTTACTCATGTTGAAAAAAATTATTATCATGAACTCATCCAATCTCAGATTCCATTGTCTGAGAGATTGTTTGAGTCCACATAATGACTTGTTCAACTTGCAACCATGATCCTCATTTCCTTTAACTTCAAAACTCTGTAGTTTTTTTCATTAAGATGGTTTTATCCAATCTACCATACAATAATGCAGTCTTCACATCCATCTGTTCAAGTTCCAAGTTGTATTCATCTACCAGAGACAGAAGAATTCTGATGGATATGTGCTTGACTACGTGTGAAAACACCTCAATATGGCCTATCCTTTCTCTCTGTGTGAATCATTTGGCAACCAGTCTTGTTTTTTATCCACCTTGTTCAACTCTTGACTTGCCTTGTTTCCTTTTGAATATCCATTTACATCAACTACTTTTGAACCTTTAAGCCTCACAATTAGATCATAAGTATGATTGACTTCCAGTGAATCCATCTCTTCATCCATGCCCTTAAGCCGTTTGTGTTTGTCCTTACAAACCACATCAGACTTGTAATCCTTAGGTTCTTCATCTAAAACATCACTAGCTGCAACAAGAGAGTAGGCCAAAAGATTTCATATCTCTAGCAAGCATGTAAGAAGGTTCTTAATCTTGCTCTACTTTAGGCTCAATGTTATCATTCATACTTCCAGGTTGATCTTCTTCAAGCCACCAATTCCCAGTAACATGTTGTACATGTTTATAAGTAGACTCTACCTCAAACAGATGAATCTCACTTCCTTCATTTCTCTTGGTTGATTCAGACAATATTTTCCTCCCCATGGGATTATGCCATGACCTTCTCACTGAAAGTGGCATCTATGCTGATTATACACTTCTTTTGATCAAGTTCTAGGCACCACAATTTGTACCCTTTAACTCATTTAGGATAACCTATGAACATACACTTCAATCTCTCCTTTAGTATTTGCATATAAGGTTTGTGTCTTGACCAATGTTCTTCAGGTGTCTTCACATCCAAGGCTCTAGAGAGATATATTTATAAGGTAATAGATAATGCTCACTTTCTAAGCCTAGAAAACCTTCGGAAGGTTTGTACTATGAAGCATATACCTCACTCTTTCCAGAATAGTTCTATTGAACCTTTCTGCAAGTCCATTTTGTTGAGGAGTTCCTAAAACTGCATGTGTCTTACTATCCCATTCTTCTTGCGGTAATCATTAAACTCATTAGAACAAAAATCTAGACCATTGTCAATCCTCAACCTCTTTCTTTTCCACTAGTCTGGTTTTCAGTGAGCGTCTTCTAGTTCTAGAATATCTCAAAAGTCTGATCCTTTGTTTTCAACACAAATATCCACAAATTTCTTGATTACTCATCCAAATGGGAAAGGAAATATATTGCAACAAAATGTGATGGGGTTATTGGGGTCCCTAGAGATCAGAATGTATGTAGTTCAAGGTGCCTTTAGTTCTGTGTTGATCCGTACAGAACTTCACCTTTATGAGCTTTTATAACAACATAATATTCAAAAAACTCCAGCTTATCAGGTTTATCTGACCCTAGTAACCTCTCTTTACTCAGCTCTGATAAGCCTCTTTCACTTACATGAGCTAGCCTCCTATGCCATTGTTTTGCAGTAGTAAGAGTTTTCTGAGTAGCAGTAGAACTTGATCCTCTCACAACTCTACCAACCAAAGTGTATAGACCATTCATCCACATTCCTTTAGGATAACTAGAATCTCTTCAAAACTTTCAAAATTCCATTCTCCCCTTTAAACTGATTGTTGTTTTTTTCTAACTCACCAAGAGAAATCAAGTTTTTCTTCAACTCAGGTACATACCTGACTTCTCTCAAGAGTTTCTCAGCTGCATCATGGAACTTAAGTCTCACAGAACTAATACCAACAATCTTGCATGACTTATTATCACCTAAAAGTACAGACCCTCCACTTATTTCATCAAATTACTCAAACATATCCTTATTAGGTATCATATGAAATATACACCATTAATAAGGAACCCACTCACACTGGGTATCATGTGAAGAGACCATCAAAGCATCGGATGATTCATAGCCTTCATGCACAATTGCTGCATTTGCTGATTCAAGAACATTATCACCATTACTCTTTTGTCTTTTAGAACAAAATATCATAGTGTGTCCCTTCTTCTCACTATGATAACACTTAAAACTCTTTTTTACCATTCTTTCCCTTAGATTTAGATATTTTTGTCTCATTCTTCCCCTCCTTCTTTTGAATTGTATCACACACGGTTAATCCCTCACCAATAACAGTGTTCTGTGAAGATTTTCTCTCTTTCAACTCTCTAGAATTCGAAGCATATTGCACTTCATCAAGAGTTAGAGTTTATCTACCATATATCACTGTTTCCTTAAAGTGATTATGAGATTTAGGTAATGAACTTAACAACAACAATGCATAATCCTTATCTTAAATATTAACATCAATATTCTCCATATCTAGGATCAATTTATTAAATATATCCAATTGCTCTTCAATTGATTTGTCCTCTTGCATTTTAAACAAATACATAGCTTGCTCCAAGTACAATACATGTGATTTGTCATGTACAAGCTTGAAAGCTTTATCCAAACACTAGTAGCTATTTTCTCTTGTGACACTTGCTTGAGCACTTTATCACCTAAACTCAGTATAAACGCACTGTGTGCTTTGTCCAACATCATCTTCTTCGATTTATCATCGAGGTCCTTATCATTCTCGTTAAGTGCATCTAACATGCCCTACTACACAAGGAGAGCACACATCTTCAATCACCATAACATGATGTCATTCTAACTAGTGAACTTATCCACATCGAACTTTGTTGCCGCCATTGCAATCGATCCATGTTCGCCGCACCAATTTGTAGTGAAAATCAGAAAAACAAAAAATCGCACCAATTTACACACATATTGATTTTCACAACTTGCAATTGAAATCGCAATCGAATAATCAACAATAACACGAAGAACAAAGAAGAAATAAAAAAAAAACACAACACACAACAAGCAATTTGGTTGGTTCAGCATTTGAAGATCAATGCGATCTCGAACCATAATCCAATGAACAAGGAGTGATGATTTTACTATGATTTTCTTGTGTACGTTTATAGGAAAAAAGAACTAGTAAACACTGAGCTAACCTGCATATATTTAAAGGATTTAAATCAGCTCAATTACATCGAATGTGCACGGCACGAGTCGTAACATATTCTGGCGTTAGTAATAAAATTTCATTATAGAACTTGATATTATTAATTTTCCCTTGTGTGCAATAATTTGAAACAACAATCCTACAAATTGTATTTCAGCTCCCACAAGAGACTACTTGTTTTTCATTAAAGGCCCAACATGGAGTTGGTGAAAACTTGTCTAGGGATACATTTTGGTATAGGTTTTCTTATATGACATAAATGTCACGCTCCAATGATGTTTATCTAACTTATAACCACGTATATTAAATGCAATATCATATGTTGTTACGCAAAGTATTGTAAAACTACGCATTAAAACCAAGCACTCTTTACACTAAAGATGAATCTGAACATGTTACTTGCGTGCGCTTTTTTACTAATATAATATATAAAAATAATTACGGCAAACCTTTCAAACTTTTTTATTTTTTGAATTTGACCTCCCATGGAGTTTTTAATAATTAAGGTGTTTTACATTTTAACATTCGAGGGAATGCTCTTTTACATATATATTTGCAAGTAGTCTTGATCATGCACGGAAACTTATGTGTAACTCAGTAATATATATTTTAGGGATAATTCATTCAAACCCCTTTAACTATAGAGACTTTTGGACATCACTCTCTGAACTTTAAAAATAAGCAGTTTACCCCTAACCTCTGCCAACCTATTCGAGTTACCCCACATAAAATTTTCGGCAAAAAATGAACAGACTATTCGATTTTGATACCCTTACGTGACACGCACGGGAATGTCATAAGGGTATTTATTTTCAGAGGGTGACATTTCCAATTCTCATACTTTGCAAAATTTCGTGCGAGAAAAAAAAGGGCTAGGGTTTGTTCATACGTGATTCAAAATCCTTCATTTCTCTGCAACACCGAAGGCATTTTTAGGCGAAAATCGTGTGGCGATGGAGGGAAGCAACCGACGCAATACCTGACGGCCTACAAACACCCGATTATGGTAAGATTTCGTTATACCTAAAACCCTAGGTCGTTTTTATTTGTTGATTTGTTACATGCATCTATGCCTAAATGCGTTAATTGGTCCCCTTAAGGGTTTGTGACCTTTTTGTAGTTAAATGATGCAAAGTTGATTTTGTTAGGCCCACGAATTGGTCCCCAATGTTAAGGTTTCACATGTTTGCTGCAATTGATGTATGAAAATAGTATTATGAGGGGTGTGTGTTAGTTTTCAACTAAAAAAAATTGAAAAAAGTATTGGATTCACTTGCATGGACCACACGGTGGTCCCAACTGTCTAGGTTTTTATGGATTTTTCTGTTACTCTAGTATACTTTATTAATATTAAGTGTTGGTGGGTTTTGTAAAGTTAAAGTACCGAAAATATTCAACTTTTTCCCTTGTTTGGTTCATAAAGTGGTCCCTATTGTTTACTTTCTTATTGATTTTGTTGCAAATCTGCACCACTAATCCTGTCTTGTGTCTATCATTTATCCTTTAGTTTTTTTCACTAATTTGTGTCATTGAATTGTTGTTATCTGGTCTCTAAATATTGTTGACTAATAGTTTGCAACTTATTGACTTGCAGGCACTTCCAAAGAATTCTTTACTAATAGGTTACACCACCAAGGTGTCTTTAAAAGGCTGGGAAACACTATATATGTCATTGATGGTCAGGTTTAACCATTTTGATTGGTGTGAACAAGACTTGATGAGCATGATAGAAGTTAAGGCCATGGGTAAGCTGGTGGGGTATGATGAGGATCATCCTTGTGAATACTATGTAAGCACATGGGATGTGGATGAGTGTCAGAATATGAATTATTTGTGGTATGATAAGGAAGCAGTTACAATTATGATGTACATGAATGAAGAAAGGGTGGTTGGGGTGTTTACTCATGACTCGAAAAGGGAAAGAGCAACTGATTTGAAGAGTGGAGGTCATGGGGGATCTGGTCCTATGGACAATGGTAACCACAAGAAACTAATGCTGAAGTTCCCAATGTTTATGAAGATATAGAAAATGTAGAAGCTGAGAGTGATGAGGAAATTCTTGAAGAAGACAATGTTGGAGCAGAATCTAGCGATGTAGATATTGATTATGATGCCATCATACATGATGGAGAATGGACTGGTTCTGATGACTCTCAATCTGTTGGGAGTGACACTGAAATTTCTCAAATTATGGAGGATAGTGAGTATGATCTAACAGATGATGAAAGTGCATATGTTGATAGTGCTGAGACTGAACATGAGTTGGGATTGAGAAGTGTCTCAAGAAATTTATCTCAGTTTACTAGTGGAGGGGTAGGATGTAAAAGAGGACATTGAGTTTATGAAGGGAATCCAGTTTTTTAATCCCAAGTTGGACATGCAAGATCCTGGAGTTGAGCTGAAGCAATGTTTTGAAAACGGAAAGACTTTTTAGGGCAGCTGTTATGGAACATGCTATTAAGGTGGCCATGGATATTAAGTTTGTGAATAATGACAAGGATAGGATAAGGGCAAGATGCAAGAACATTTCTTATCTCTAGAAGATTTATGCATCGGAGATAGGAAACTGTGGAACCTTCAAGTGAAGACATTACATGGTTCCCACAATTGCTTAAGATTTGAGACAGTGAGAGCAGCCACATCTACATGGTTGGCTAGGAAGTTTCAGTTTATGATCAAGAACAATCCGAAGTGGCCAGTAGAGGCTATGAATCAATTGTTTGACAATGATAACAAGATCAGATTTTCTAAGTTTCAAATGTATAAAGCCAAAGCCAAAGTGGGGACGCTATCAGTGGAAACAGAGAAAGAACAATATGCTATGTTGTGGAGGTATGCAACCGAGATTGTAAGAAGTGATAAGAATAACACTGTAATGATCAAGACCCAACCATCAATTAATGGACCAGTCTTCAAAAGATTTAATGTGTGTTGGGGTCAATTGAAGAAGGGATTGCTTGATGGTTGTAGGCCAGTGATTTGTCTTGATATTTTACACTTGAAGTCCTTGAGTGGAGGAATACTGCTGACTGCCATTGGGATACATGCAAACAATTGCATGTATCCCTTTGCCTATGCAGTGGTTGAAAAAGAGAAAGCTAATAGTTGGTTATTGTTCTTGGGGTTGCTGGTTAAGGATTTGGGTATTACAATTGATGGGAGTGGGGGTGGCTGGTAATATCAGATAAACAGAAAGGACGCATAGATGTTGTTGACAGATTGTTGCAATATTGTGCACAAAGATTTTGTGTGATGCACATGTATAGTAACTTCAAGAATAAACACATAGGTTTGACCCTGAAGTTCTTGGTGTGGAAAGCTGCAAAGGCCACCAAGATTTGTGATTTTGAAAAGACTTTAGTGGAGATTATAAAGAGGAATTTAGCTGCCTTTAAGTGGTTGGCAAAGAGACCAGTAATAGGGTGGTCAAGAGCCTACTTGAAAACTGATATCAAATGTGATGTACTCCTTAACAATATGTGTGTGAGTTTTAATGCTCTCATTCTGGAGGCCAGGCCTAAGCTAATTATAAACATGTTAGAGCACATTAGATTGATTTTGATGAAGAGGGTACAAATCAAAAGGGATATGGCATTTAAGTGGAAGCATAGAGTTGGTCCAAATATTAAGATCTTGGATGAAAACCATGAGAAAAGTATGGCCTTCCAAGCTTACTGGAATGGAGCAGATGAATTTGAGATGCACACTCCTGATGAACAAGTTACAGTCAATATTGGGAGCAAGATTTGCAGCTGTAGAAAGTGGCAACTTACTGGCTTGCCTTGCAAGCATGCAATAGCAGCCTTCAGTCATAGGGAGAGAAATCCAGAAGAATAAGGAGAAGGGTGTTAAGGTACAAGTAGCATAGATTGCATATTATAAAACATTTATCTGTTGCAATGTGTATTTTGTTACTTACAATTTTCATGCAAGTGCTGTGATTCTTTAATGTTTGTGCATTGTTCACGGAAGGTCAATGGGGAGAGCTCTACTCAACCTGAGGTTGTTGTGTCTAAGAAAAGAAGAGTTACTGAGAGTGGGGTAGAACAACCTGTTGTGCATGAGCAGAGGGAGACAAGGACCAGAAAAAAGGTGAGTAGGCTGGTGGAGGAGGTCAGTGGCAAGAAGCAGACCAAAAATGTTGCATCTCCAAAGAGGGTTGTGATGAACACTAAAGAGTCACTCCTAGAAGCCATGGATGAGGTAATACTTCAATTATGCCCAAGTATTGTTGTTCTATTACATTTCATAGTCTATAGACTAAGTGTAACAAAATTTTGCGTAGTGAAATTGCAGCTAAAGAGGGCTCGAGAGAGGAATGAGAAGATTGTGCAAGATATTAACACTTTTCCTGACCTCAGAGGTGCTCAAAAACATTCCATGAGGCATCCACGACTTGAAAAAGCTATTGGAGATATTCTGAAGAAGTGAGGATTTGCTTGTTAGCTTGAGTGTAGTATGGCCGCAATTTTAGAACAATTTGGTGTTATTTTCGAAAACTTTATTTGTTATGGGTTGGTTTGTATTTCCAAAGGCATGGAAGTGCTATTTTTGTTCACTGCACCATTACTGTCTACAAAGTATAAGCTGTATTGTACAACACTCAGTTGGGTTTTGATGCTTTAATCTTAGAACTTATTAGACACTGGTTATCATATGTCTTATAATTCAATGAACAATACTGTTTGTTTGAAAGTATATTTGATTAGTCTATGAGTTATGTATATATCTGACCAAATGCACTAAAAGAATGAAATAAAAATTACTTATGTTTATAAAGACAAACAAATTAGATACTAAAATCCTTGATCTCCCCAAAAAACAAGAAAAAAGGAAAAATTAATTAGGGGGCAACTTTTTTTTAAAAAAATTCTAAGTTCAATGGGCAACTTTTTCCAAAATTCAAAGTTCAGGGTGCAATTTGTTAAACCAAAGTTTAGGTGGTATAACACTATCGGGTGCATAGTTTGGGAGGTATACTGCATATAAATTTCAACTATATTTCATGGATGAAAATACCCTTATGACATTCACGTGCGTGTCACGTGAGGGTATCAAAATCGAATATTCCGTTCATTTTTGGCCAGAAATTTAATGTGGGGCAACTCGAATAGGTTGACAAAGGTTAGAGGGTAAACTGTTTATTTTTAAAGTTCAGGGGGTGGTGTCCAAAAATCACTATAGTTCAGGAAGTTTGAAGGAATTATCCCTATATTTTATTCAATATATATATATATATATATATTGTTTTCGTTTGAAACTTACTCGGAAAGGCAATCAATTGAGAATATATACAACAAAAGGTAATTTTCACATTATTAATTAAGTATATGTTGATATATGATGACAGACAAGTACAAAAAGTTGAACTATATTTTTTACCATGTAAGACTAAACTACTTGCCCCTAACATTTTGTGTCTTTTCAACATAGTAAATCAATGTCTGCTAAATTGGAAAAGCATCAATGCTCAAGAGTATGACTTATTTTGCAATTTACCTACATAACATTTGTTGTGCGCTCGCTTACCCCTTTAATCTATGAAAATAATTATAAACTTCCACATGAGGTTCATTTAACGGTTGAAAATGCTGGCCCGTCTTCAGCCCGTACTACAAAAGTGTGTATCTTGCTAAACTTCGCACATTTTAAAAAGATTGGGGGCAAAGCTTTGTTAAACGCCTTATTATGAGAATAAAGTACAACATTGGTAATACAAATGGGTGTTTTATGCTTTTTTGTAGTTTGCAAAAAACATACCCTGAAGACGATATGTTGTAGGCAACTACTTGGTAATCATCATTTACTATTTAACTTTTTGAATGGTTAATTTACTTGTCATTTTAACATCCTCGTTCGTAAAATCAGTCGAATTCTTTTAGCATGTCTTTTAGTGGTGACAATACTATAACTTCAATCAACGAAATCGAGCACAAATGCAATTTTTGGGTGAAACCATTCATGGGGTCAAATGCCAACGTCTTTCCAGAATGGCCTTAATATAGTAATGAGTAAAGAATTACGAATCCATATTTATTTTTGAAATACATACATACAAACAAGAATCTAAACCAGCAATTTCTATGAATGTGCATGTTACTATGAATGTGCATGCAGAATTGATTAATAATATATAGCACATAACTCTCATAACAGTAATATGAAAAGCAAATCATACAAACTATATGACAAAAGTATCGTGTAACCCGTTCAAACTACAAACACACACTATTTACCACATACTAAGTAAATCACGACGTATAGGAAGGAAACTATAAATAAACTTAAATTCATTATCTGCACTGCAAGCTTCACATGTGCTAGTGTTCATCTCACCGTCCCGCTTACACCAGGATGATTAACCCTCATGATCTGCAGCATCTCGATAAAATTATAGCGTCAAAGCCTTTATTTCGTCATCCAATAGTCGGACTTTATCAAATGACGGAGCACTTTTATTCCTTCATCTTTGAGTCTAGAATCGGCATACAAGAGAAAGATGATACACTTAACGTATAACGCGCGCACACACACACACACAAACATATATATATATATATATATATTAGATTAACATTTAAATTTATTTAAGCATTGTGTACATTTTTTTTAGCATTACTTGTCTTTACAAGAGATTGAGATTAGCTAGGAGGAATTCTTAAATCTACCCATTAAGTTTGCCCGTTTCCTAAATCTACCTAAAAGAATTTCGGGCTTCAGAAATACCTCGTAACTATAGGTATACCTTGTCAAAAATACTCATTTTCTCTTATTCGGGCTATTTTCGTCCATGTGGCTGCCAACGCGATAAATTACTAATAGGAGGAATTTTTAAATCTACCCATTAAGTTTGTCCATTTTTTAAATCTACCCAAAAGAATTCCGGGCTTCAGAAATAACCCGTAACTATAGGTATACCTTGTAAAAAATACACATTTTCTCTTATTGGGGGATCATTTTTTGTTTTATATAAGTGTTGGTTTATTTATATTTTGATGATACTGAGTGAAAACATTTTTTGGGGTGGGATATAATGACATGGCGCGACGTTTTTACACCTGAAACGGCACTTTATCGCGTTGGCAGCCACGTGGACGAAATAGCCCGAATAAGAGAAAATTGGTATTTTTGACAAGGTATACCTATAGTTACGGGGTATTTTTGAAGCTCGAAATTCTTTTTGGTAGATTTAAAAAACGGGCAAACTTAATGGGTAGATTTAAAAATTCCTCATTGACCTTATAACATTCGTGGCATTTGTTAAGAAGTCTTGTTGTTTTTCATTTAAGGGTCACCATGGAGCTCGTGAAAACTTGATTTACATTTTAGTATAATTTATCTTTTATAACATGAACGTCATGTTCCATTGATATTTATCTACTTTCTAATCACTTCTATTAAATGCATGTGTTGTCAAGCAAAACATTGTAATACTATGCATAAAACCCAAGAACTCTTTACAGTAAAGAGAAATTTGCAACCGGTACCCGCGTGCGCGTTTTTGCTAGTATCATATATATGAATAATTATGGCAAATTCCCTAAGGTTTATGCTAATTCGCAGTGTTACATAAATAACTAGAAAATCACGAGCAGTATTAATAATTAGTGGTGTTTTAACTTTTTAGTAATCGTGGTGAATACTTAGCTAATCACTCTATTAGTCATGGAGTTTGGTGTCCCTAATATACATTTTTGCAAGTATTCTTGATCATGCAGGTGAAACTTAGGACTAATTCAGTAAAATATATTCTATTCAAAACTAGTATACGTCGTTTTCCTTTGAAAGTTACTCGCAAAGGTTAAATTAGATGCTACTCCCGAGAGCACAACTCCTTCTCTACCTTTTTACCATTGTACCCTTTTCCCTTTTCCCCCAAAGTTTTATGTTATTCCATTCAAATCCCATACTTTAAAGGTCTCTATTTTTGGGGTCCTTAAAAATGGTATCAGAGCATATAAAAAGTCCCGAGCCTCTATCGCGTGACCTGACGCGAACCGCGACTCTCCGTAGGGAATGACCCATCACCTAAGGCCGAACTGTGGTGCTCTGGGTTTGCAAACTGATAGGTATCGTTTTTGGCGTCACCCTGTAAATCGCCATTGTGGCTCCCATCCCCTGAGGCGAATCCGTGGGGCTCTGGGTTGGGGTTCGGGCAAAAAATGGTATCAGAGCCAGTTTATTTATTTATTTAGATGGAGATATTATTTATTACAGTTCATACCTTTTTGAGTAGAGTATCTACAAAACATGAGTAATCCAGTTTTGAATGACATCTGGGATTCTCCGTTCCCCATGAGGGGAAATGCTTGCACAAATATTAAAAGGCGAATTATCGCTTTAACAAGATACCGTGATTTCCAAAAAAGGGAAATTAAATACCACGATGTTCTTTGTTGCGACTTAGAACAAATTGGATATGAGTGTTCTATCAAGGAAGAAAGGATAGAAAGTGTTAAGCTGTTAAATATTAGCCTAGAAAAGGCCAATAAACAAAGTTTAATACTAAGCCTCTAAAATGCCTGGTATTACACTAGAACAAGAGCTCCAACTCTTGATGAATAAGTTAGTTGACCTAGCTAGTCACAGACCAGATAATCTCCCTGGCATTAGGGCTAAGTTTATAGCCATTCAAGGCCTCTCAGCGGAGATCACAAGGCTTAATAGATTAATCACTCAAAGAAATAATCGTTTTTCATGAGTAATCTAGTTTTACCAGATTTTCACGAGCTCGAGCCAGATAGCTCCAAGCTGTCTCAAGACCTTAGGGAAGTCCAAAGGACAGTTCAAGCATATGGTAACCGGCAATTCCATATGCCCGAACAAATACAAGAACTCCGAGACAAGTTTGAAACCATGTCAAAGCGTCAAAAGGAGATCTTTGTCTAGCGAAGAATGAAGAACTTGGAATCCATGCCAAGGTCATCAGAAAGGAGGCGTGGAGGGAAGCTACCACCATCCTATGGGACAGAACCACTTCTACACCAGAAAGGCAAGGCCATTGAAGTTCAACGAGAATGGACCGAAGGAGAAAAGTTGAGAGCTTTATTGAGAGGAGAATCAGTTCCTCGAAAGAAGCCATGACAACCCGTATCCATCTCGACGAAGTCAACTTCGGGAATCTGCAGGATCTAAACGACCTTGCAGCTTCATTCAACGGATTAAATTTGGTGGATCTCAAGACCCATCAGATAACTCAACATGCAGAGTCTTCCACTCATGCTTCACCAGCAATGCCAGAAGGTAGCGGAGTAAGCAACCCCTCTCAGCAAGATGAGTCCATGCCTCACCAAGGAGGCTTTGTTCCAGGAGGAAATCTACATCCAGATTTCATAAGACCTGGCATTACCAGATCTTGAAGGAGGCCAGACAAAAGGGAAACCCCATATGTCAAGTCCCAACTTGACCCGATACATCTGTATGGGTTAATGCTCAATCTGGATACCCTTGACTTCAAAAACAGGGAGCTTCTGATTGACGACTGGGCCTCAGCAATGAGGATCGTAGCAGGAACCCTTGATCTCAATAAGGAAGCATTCATATTACTGCTGAATATGAGCTTGGAGGGGTTAGTCAAGATTGCCTGGGAACAAACAGACCAGGGAACCAAAGAAGAAGTGGCGGCAGGAGAATCTATGAAGAATATCGTAGATAAAATGGCAAAAGTATTCAAGATACTTTTCATTGGAATTGGTTACTTCGAAGATTCAGAAGGGAACTTTGGAGGAGGCCGAGAGCAAGCCATGAGATATGAAAGAGCTTGGTATAGTCTTGAGTTACACGACATATGTAACATAGACTTATACATAAAACTCTTCACTTAGTACAAATGGAAGTCGAAGGTGAGTGATGACACGGCCATCCCACTGTTCTTCTCTAAAATCCCAAGTCCATGGAGGGAAATGCTGATCAAGGAATACGAATTGCCCCAAGGTATTGATACAGTGGCAAGACGGATGTCGTTCCTGAAAAGCAAACTTGCCGAATCGTGCCAAAAGGCAGCTGAGCTGAAAAATTACAAGAGGCTGCGAAGAGTCAACAAATATGTTACCCTTTGTTGCGATAACAACAACATCCCAACGGTTGTTGGAGAAACCAGAGTGCATAAGAAAAGAAAGAAATACCCTTATGCCAGAGAAGAAAGACGGAGCAACGAAAGATCTTCTTGGAAACCCAGAAGATTTTGGTCCAAACAAAAAGCCCGAAGTTATAAATCGGGACAGCGTTCAGGACCAAGCCGAGGACGACCAGCCACAAGCAAAGATAGATCCAACAGGATATCTACCAAGAGAACTTTCAGAAGGGCACACACCAGAGCCAATGAAAGTTTCAAAGATTGCAATTGCTGGACGTGTGGGGCTCGGGGCCACATCTCTACCGATTGCCCACAAAACCAGGACCAAGGAGTCAGACGGTTCGAGGCAACACCAGAAATCGAGGAAGCCGTTTACTATCAAAATCTTATCCAAGTATATCAGTTCGAGGACATCCCCTCAGACTAAAGCATATACGAAGAAGAAGAATACAACGATGAGTCTTCTGAATCAGAATCAGACTGAAGAAGAAGAGATCTTCCATCAGGAGACGCAAGACGATACCTCGGGGTTTTTCTCTCAGACGAGTATATCACATAAAGCTCTGATGAGAATTATGCGAGAAGATCCAAAACTCCGCATTTATGATGGCTTCACCATCGGCAAAATGGAAAGAGCCTTGACACAATTAAGTCTAAGGCAAAGGAAGCATCATATCATTTACAAAGTCACGGCGGGAGAGCTGGCAATCCCAATGGAGCTGACCAGTAATGTGATGGAGATGCAGTTAGTTCCCATGATGGAAATCAAAGAGGAACTAAACAGACTTAACAGGGAAGTTGCCCAGAAGATGTCATGGATCCATATCGGAGCCATAAGAATTTTGCTTAAAGCAACATTCAAAGAAGGAGTCAATTCCCCAATCGATATTGCAGTCTTCGACAGAAGAATTCAAAATTTGAAGGATACATGTCTAGGAGGAATCCCAGGCAACTTATTCGCAGGAAAGGTGGCAATGTTCATCTATCCTAAGATTGCCTACAACCTGGAGGATCGAGACTTTAATAAAGCGCTAACCCTTCATCAGGATTTCAAAAATAAAGATCTGATGAAAAAAGGAAATAGGCCATACTCTATTACATATAGCATCTCATACGCATTATCTAATACCCATCACTCGGAGGTATTTCAGAGAAAGGAGTTCGTTGAGATCCCAGAAATATTCGAGAAGGTTGCCCAAGCAGTCAGGCCAGAGATTTCTGACCTACCACATATCCAGGAAATGGATATGATCATCAGAGATCAACCAGTGCTAAACCAGACAACTAGTCAAAGGTTTGAGCAAAGGCGAGCTTTATTCGGTGAAAACCGAATGACAACCCAAAGGGCAAGCCAAAGAATGGGGAAGAGACCTATTCTTGAAGCTATCACTGGACCAGGCCAGTTCATTACTGAAGGAGAACTTCAATGTCCAGCAGGATGGAGTATAATCGAGGTAATCTTCGATATTACTCAGAAGGATAATATCTTTCCAAGCAACGCCTTGTATTATCTTCAACATCCTTTACCAGGAAGATATCAAGGACGATTAAAACTGGGAAGTATGGACTTCACAATACAAGGAACGGCATGAAGATTAACCAAGAATTTACTACTCGGACTAGAATTCCTCGAGGCACACAAACCTTGGGAAAGGATACAAGGTGGGATGGAATTTACAGTGGAAGGAAAAAGATACAGAATCCGATGACCACTAGTCCATTCTCCATATACATCTCTGTTGGGATATTATATGAAAAATACAGGGCAGAATACTTTGCTGCCTACATCGATTCAGGTGCGGGAATATGTACGGCAAAAAAGAACGTATTTCCTCCCAATCTCGACGAAGAATTACCAGTAGTTGCAAGAAGAGATTTCTATAAAAAGATTATTACCTTTAAAAGAGGAATTAAGCAAGCAGAAATACTTATAGGAGGCGTCGGAGGAAGCCCTTGGTATAAGGTCAAGACGCCGCCGATCTATTTCCACGATACCGGAGCGGATATTCTCCTAGGAAACAATTTCCTACAGGCCTTTAAGCGGGTTACACAGGATAATGAGACCCAGAGACTTATTCTCACAACGCTTTGTGACCATAAGATTCTCATTCAACGCCTCAGGGAAGCATTTTACCGCAAAATGTCTTTCGTCTTTCGCAGCAAGCGTGGTGATGAAGGACAACTTCGACACCCAAATATGAGAGATCAACGCAAGTATGGAGAAGCATTACTCCAATTAAGAGCAGACCTTATTGGAAAAGATGATCCAGATACAGAAAGGATCAAAGAAACAACAATCAAGCTACTCAAGATTGGTTTGGAAGGAGTTGTGCAAACAGATATCACAAGTGAGGAAAAAATATCACTGGAGGATATCAAAACCAAGATTCAAAGGAATTTCAGCGAAGATCCTTTGGCATGGTGCAACAAAAATGAACTCCAAGCTTCCTTGAAACTTCAAAAAGGAAAAATAGCATGAGTTCGTACGATACAAGCCAATCCTAATGAATCAAATGGATCGGGAAGACATACAAAAAATTCTTAAGGAACACCTTGATCTTAAGTTAATCAAACCAGGGGTTTCACCTTACAGCAGCCCAAGGTTTCTGGTAAGAAATCATGGCGAGATAAAAAGAGGAAAACCCAGACTTGTCATCAACTATCAAGGAATCAACAAGATCCTAGAATTTGATGGATACTACATTCCGAGTCGAGAACACCTAATCAATTGTGTCCAAAACGCAAAGGTATTCTCTAAATTTGATTGTAAATCTGGTTTCTATCAGATTAAGATGCAGGAGGAAAGCAAGAAGTTTACTGCCTTCTCCACACCACAAGGACATTACATTTGGAATGTGTTACCAATGGGATTGGCCAACGCAGCCCAAATATACCAAAGGAAGATGGATAACCTTTTTAAAGATTACTTCAGTTTCATGTTTGTCTATGTGGAAGATATCCTCATAGCATCCAAAACAGTTAAGGAACATCTCAAACACCTAGAGATCTTCTCGGACATATGTTTCAAGAATGGATTAGTGTTATTGCAGTGGTCCCATGCAGATATTGCAGTGGTCTATTCGCAGACAACAATGCAGCCAGATGGCACATTAACGAGAAGGAGTTCTTTGCTGTTCGCAGTGCATTTAAAAAATGGCCGTTGTTTTTACTCGCAAAGAATTTTACCTTAAAAATCGATAATACCAGTGTAAAGGCTTTCTTAAAAAACAAACTAGAAAGCAAATCCGAGAATGCCAGACTTTTAAGATGGCAAGCAGTTTGTCAATATTACGATTTTGACATTGTTATTATTAAATCTCATGAAAATGTTCTTGTAGATTTTTTAACACGAGATGGAGCCAGGTGAAGCAGACAACATCCTTACCAGATGGAGGCATCTTGGCGACAGCATTGAAGAGCTGAACAAGGCCATAGACAGCCTAGCAATGAATGCAAAGGCTTCTGGGCACGTACAAGAAAAGGATCTCAACAAGGTCCAAACTAAAATGAAAGCCGCAAGGCTTCATAGCACCATGTTATGGGACAGCCTTTATGGCCCCCTTTTGCGAGACGCTTCAGAGTCAAAAATTATCTCTGAACTACGAGTACAAGACGAGAAAATTTGGGAGAGTGATTCAAGCACTATCATCCCAAACACAGGAAAAGATCCTTACGATGACGAAGAGGATTTTGAAAACAAGAAAGATTCTAAAGGTGAAACCCATAAGAATTCGGAAAACAAGAAAGATCCTAAAGGGGAAACCCATAAGGACTCTGAAAACAAGAAAGATTCTAAAGGGAAACCTCTGAAAAATCAGAACAGTCTAAAAAATTAGGGACTGAAATCAACGAGCTTAATCTTAGGCCAAGGATTGAAAGATCTAAGGTCCAAGGAGATAACTTAAAACCATCCCCATTGATGGAATACCAAAGGACATGGGAAAGGTTATACACGAGAATGGGACTTGTCCCAGGTAAATCTTTGGCCGATTGGTCGGGGAAATACCCACGAGTTTGGACTCTACCAGGTGCAAAACCGGAGAGCGTACGAGAATGGTTCGACTTTGGCTGTTTGGCCTCAGTCTTCACCACAGCACCAGGGTTCCTGAAAATTTCGAAATTACCAGGATGGATATACGAGGGAGTGTATAGATCATGGAAGAATAGCCACACACTCGGACGAGGTGAAACTCTGGAACTTAAATTCATCTCAGCCGCACCAGAAATAAATGGAAAGGGTCTCTTTCCTAGCTTTCATTACATTAAGCTATAGAGACCGTACATGAGGGCTCTTGATTTCATAAAGCCACCACCAGAGGAACAACTTCTAGTTGCTCCGATATCAGAGGATGATATCACGACACGAAGAGCTTCGGGACTTTGGGTTTGTCTAACAGAAATGGTCAAAGTCAAATATTCGTTCAAAACGTTCCAAAACACGGAAAACGGATCACTCATGCTCAACTCCATGACAAGCACCACTACTCAATTTGCCGAAACAACGTTCGAAAATAAAAGGCAAAAATTGTGGAGAAACGAGATTCCGTCGACGGCAGAAACTAAACGAAAAACGTGCAACATGATGCATGTCGAAAGATGGAAAGATCGCATTTGTCTAAAATGCCCCGAGCAAAAGGAGCCTCTTTTCGGCAAAAGATTCCCACTTAAAAAAGACAAATGGGAATATGACGAGGAAAGCTCTACCAGGCCCGGAAAGATGCCTTATGCCGGGAAAAAGACAAAATTCTCTGACAAAGGAAAAAGGGGCCATGTGATTGAGCATGATAGGTTAACAACCAGGACCACCCCACTTTCGAAAACATCAAAAGAAAAAGGGGCCACGACAAGAAAGTCTAAGCAACCTCACCATTATCTGTTAAAATAATGGAGGGACAGCAAGCTAGGTGGAATAAGATGTAAGCCATGACGATTCCACTATCAAGAAGAGATGAAATCTGCATTTGATGTCCGGGTTAGCCTCTATATAAACCCAAGTTGAAGGAAGCAGAAGGCATCGACCATTCCCCTCTGTTTTCTTATAAAAAATAAAAAAGAGCCTTTCAATAGTTTGTAATAGTTGAGTGTTTAATTTCTACTGTAAAATATGAGTGTGTAATAGTTTCAATATTCTGTTTTGAGTGTGTATGTATGAGGGAGTCAGAGCTACCATGAGTAGCTAAACAAGTAACTATACTCTTTAAGGGTTATGTTGTTGTAGTAAATAAAAACTCCATTTCTATAAATAAATTTCAGGCTTTCTCTTAAACAGCGTCTCTCGATTTAAATATCTAGTCAAAACCCAAAAACAGTGTCTTTACGCCCGGAGTAGGAAACGAACCAGGGCTGTGCTAATTGCCGTTGAAGGAGCCATTGCAGAGACCATCGGTTGCGATCGAGTGGTTGAGGGCGAGGAGTCTTCGTAAAATCTGGTGAAATACCCGACGGTAATTTCGTCAAAAGAGGTACTATTTTAATTTTGACGAGCTTATTTATATGGACGAAAGCATGTTGGGCCTGATATGGTCGTAATGGACTATATCCATTAAAAAGAATACTGAAAATAGAAACTATTGAATGTATCGGGGTAAAATGTTAATTTCATAAAAACTGGCATTCCTTTTGCAAGAAAGGAAGAAGGGTATTTCGGTAAATGAGTCAGAAAAGAGTAGTGCTCCTGTCCCTAGCATCTAATGTCCCCTCACAAAGACAATCAATTGAGAATATATACAACAAAAGGTATATAGTTTTCACACTATTAATTAAGTATATGTAGATATATGATGACAAAAATGTACAAAAAAGTTGAACTATATTTTTTACCGTGTAAGATTAAACTACTTGCCCCTAACATTTTGTGTCTTTTCAACATAATAATTCAATGTCTACGAAAGGGGAAAAACATCAATCCTAAGGAGTATGACTCTGTTTGCAATTTACCCATAGAACATTGTTGTGAGCTTGCATACCTCTTTAATCTATGTAAAATTTATGAACTTCCTCATGAGGTCGATCTAACGGTTCATCTTTAGATCGTCCTGCAAAAATGTGTATCATGATGAACTCATATTTTCACAAAGATTGGGGAAAAAGTTTTTTTAAAACCTTACACTACAAGAAAATGGGTTATTGGCTACGGAAGATTCCGTAGCCAATAACCCAATTTTCCGTTGCCAATAGCTATTGGCAACGGCCTTCCGTTGCCAATAGCCGTTGCCGATACCCTCGTTGCTAATGACTTTTGGCAACGGGTGGCCGTTGCCAATGGCTATTGGCTACGGAATCTTCCGTAGCCAATAATAGAAGACCAAAATACCATTTTGTTATTGGCTACGGATGTTTCCGTTGCCAATAGCCATTGGCAACCGAAATAATCCGTAGTCAATAGCCATTGGCAACGGATTATTCCGTTGCCAATAATTATTGACTACGGATGATTCCGTTGCCAATAGCTATTATTTCCGTAGCCAATAGCAGATTTTTTTTTTTTTAAATGTGGCCGTATAAATATTATTGGCAACGGGTTAAATTCTGTTGCCAATGAATATTATTGGCAACGGAATTTAACCCGTTGCTAATAATATTTAAAAGTTTAAATATTATTGGCAACGGAATTTAACCCGTTGCCAATAATATTTAAAATTATAAAAAAAATTCTAAATTTTGAATTTTTTAATTAAATAAAAAATTACAATCATATCCAAATTAAATAAATGTTTTTTATTTTGAATTAAATAAATTAATGTTTTTTATTTCAATTAAATAAATTAATGTATTTTATTTCAATTAATTAAATTAATGTATTTTATTTCTATTAATTAAATAAATTTAATTTATTGCAATTAACAAAAAATCTTCATTATGATCTTTTCTAATTGTAGAAATAATTACTAAACAAATTAATTAGATTATTATTATAATTCTATAAATTATCATTATTTAAAATTAGAATTGATGAATTGAGGAAGAGTTGTTAGAGAATGAATTGGATGATGAGAATGAATATATGATTGTAATGGTTGGGGATGAATATATGATTGTAATGGTTGGGGTATTTATAGAATAGGATAGTATTTTTGGCTACGGAAGTTTCCGTAGCCAATAGTTATTGGCTACGGGCGTCTTCCGTAGCCAATACATTCCGTAGCCAATGTATTGGCTACGGAAGACGCCCGTAGCCAATAACTATTGGCTACGGAATCTTCCGTAGCCAATAAAATCTGATTTACATTATAATTTGTTAATATTTTTTTGCTAACCATTTCTCATTTTTTTTTGCAAATTAAGTGGATGCACATATTCAAATATTCATATTTAGGTTTTACAAATTTTCCTCAGCATGTAAGAACTTCTATGCATTTTCCTCGGCAAGTATTAAACGAATTTTAATTTTAATATTCGTGTTTCCTCGGAAAAGGTTGGTAAAAGAAAAAGTAAATCCAAGCTTGGACATTATAATCCAAGCGACGTAATTAGGGTCAAATCTTGTAAAAAACGGAGTAACGAAAGACGCAAAATAACATTTCGGGGTGAAAAATGCAATTTTTTCAAAAGTTGCAAAACAACTCGAAATTTACTTTTTCTTTCACCGACATATTCTAAACAATAAGTAGAAGTGTTTTATCAAATCTCGTCAATAACGGAGTAACGAAAGATGCAAACAAACATTTCGGTGGTGAAAATGTAATTATTCAAAAGTTGCAAAACATCTCCAAATTTACTTTTTCTTTCACCATCATTTTCTAAACAATAAGTAGAAGTGTGCTTTCAAATCTTGTGAAAAACGGAGTAACGAAAGACGCAAACTAACCTTTCGGGGTGAAAAATGCAATTTTTTCAAAAGTTGCAAAACAACTCGAAATTTAATTTTTCTTTCACCGACATATTCTAAACAATAAGTAGGAGTGTTTTATCAAATCTCGTCAATAACGGAGTAACGAAAGATGCAAACAAATATTTCGGTGTATAATTGTGCTTTTCCATGAGGTGTATAATTGTGGATTGGCTTTTCTAACAAGAATCATTAAGGAATGAAAATGATTCTAATTTTGAGATGAAAAGTACTCCTTTTCGATAGCCAAGAAAAGAATAATTGAGAGAAAGATATTGTGATGATCAAAAATGTTTGGGCCATTTTTCTATTCGATTTGGGCTCAATTCGGATCGGCCCAACTAGGATTTAAATTGATATTGTTTTGTTAAATCATTAGGATAAGTTAATCTTTTAGATGGTAATTATCTTAATATTATTTCCTTATCTTTATAAGATATCATTCTATCTTTAAGATTATCCTACTAGATATTAACCATATCTCTTATCTATGTATCTAGACATAATATTAGGTATGTACGTTGGATATCTTGTATGATATTGTAGGAATCTTTCAGATAAGGCAAGAAAATACAACTGGGTTGCAACCGGATAATCAGACGCGCTTATCTATAAGGAAAGAAGATCCGCGTTGAGTGCAACTGGAGATATGTAGATCTTATATGTTAAGGAAAGAAGATACGCGTTGATTGCAACTGGAGATCTGCAGAGATTCTGCCCACGCCTATATAAGGAGGACTCGACACAATTAGAGGACAGGCTTTGAAAAGGATAGTTTGTGATTTCAGTCCTGTATCGAGTCAAAGTCTTCTTGTGAGAACTTCTTGTCAAAGGAGCTTTGAGTTAATCTTGAAGTTCTCCGACTCAAAGGAGTATAACGAAAATAGTTAAGGGTTAGGTGTTGCAACGGTAAATAGTTAAAGAACTGTCATTTGTCTTACTTACGAGTGCAGTTGCAACTACTGCCAAGTGCAACTGTATTCGATTACAAGTAATATAGATCAAAGATCTTTCAAAAAAAATGAGCAGCAAAACAAGACAGAAATGGACATGTTATCATTATTAAGAGTTGGTTAGTAAGGAACACAAAACAACGGATAAAAAGGTCGATTGACAAAAATGAAATCATTTACAAGTTATGATTTATCTGCATCTAAAGTATCACTTATAACAAATATTGAACTTAAATAATTTAGGAGCGTTTTTTCAAATCTCGTAAAAAATGGAGTAACGAAAGACGCATATAAACCTTTTGGAGGTTAAAATAGAATTATTCAAAATTTGCAAAACAACTCGAAATTTACTTTTTCTTTCACAAACATTTTCTAAACCATAGTTTAGGAGTGTTCTTTCAAATCTCGTCAAAAACGGAGTAATGAAAGGCGCAAAGAAACCTTTTGGGGTGCAAATGTAATTTTTCAAAAGTTGCAAAACAACTCGAAATTTACTTTTTCTTTCACCAACATTTTCTAAACCATAATTTAGGAGTATTCTTTCAGATCTCGTCAAAAACGGAGTAATGAAAGACACATATATTTATATATATATATAATATAATATAACTTCATTTTTAAAAGTAAACTAATAAATAAAAATAAAAACACGAATATTAAAATTAATAATAAGCAAAACAACCAAATATAAGTTCTTAAATGACAAGGAAAGTTCATAGAACCCAAACTAAACACAATAGTAAATATTATTTAATATAATATTGAATATCCATTAATGGAGTTATTTTTCACATTTATAATATAACCATATATATATTTATATTTATAGAGTTATTTTTCACTTTTTTTTTAATCGCAATGGCAACGGAAGATGCCGTTGCCCTTGGATAAGGGCAACGGACATTGTCCGTTGCCAATAGCCAAGGGCAACGGCATCTTCCGTTGCCAATAGCCTAAATCAAGGGCAACGGCCAAGCCGTAGCCCTTGGCTATTGGCAACGGCCAAGGGCTACGGCTTGGCCGTAGCCCTTGGTTTAGGCGCCAAATTCAGGCGCCTAAACTAAGGGCTACGGCCAAGCCGTAGCCCTTGGCTATTGGCAACAGCCAAGGGCCGTTGCCCTTGGCTATTGGCAACGGACAGTGTTCGTTGCCCTTGTAAAATGCATTTTTCTTTTTTTTTTAGTAAAAATAAAGCTATTGGCTACGGATTCTTCCGTAGCCAATGGAAAAAAGTCATTGGCAACCACACCCGTTGCCAATGGCCATTGCTAATACTCTTTTTTCTTGTAGTGTTATGAGAGTAAAGTACAAAATGGATAGTAGTATATGGGGGTTTAACGTTTTCTCGCGATTTGCAAACAACATACCTTGAAGCCGATATGTTGTAAAAGCTAGGGTTTGGAAAATTCAATTTACTATTTAACTTTTAAAAATGTTAATTTTACTTTTGTTTTATTATCCTTGCATCTAAAATTAATTCCTAAAATCTGTCGGGTTCATTTAGCAGAAATACAATCTGAGGGGTAAAAGTTTTATGGGCTCAAATGCCAAGGTCTTTCAAAAGCGACCTTAATATTACAATGAGCAAAGGATAATGAAACTAGATTATTTTCAAAATAGAATTTTTTTTTTTTTTTATCGAGAAAAGAGAATTTTATATAAAAAAGGAGAGCACAAGAGATACTCTCCAAAACGATACATCAAATGTTACAGAACATAGGTGACATAGACCATTCCGGAAAAGAGTAGGAAAAACCCGACGCTTTTGATTTAATCCATCCCCAACTTTTAAGTTTTACACTATCAATGATATCCCGTATAGAAGGAGGTTTGTCTTTGAAGCACAAGTTATTTCTTGAAATCCAAACTTCCCATAACACGAAGACCCATATGCAGTTCATATCCGGCAATTTTGAGTACCTCGGGAGGATGCCGCCACATGCTTGCTCGAACAACCCCTTTACATTCCCAGCCAAGGCAGATTCTAAACACAACCAATTAAGGACGCCATACCAAACCTGAGATGTAAAAGAGCACGTACAGAAGAGATGGTTTACATCCTCTGTTTCCAAATTGCAAAAGGGACAATTGGTGCAACTGTTGCTCGCAAGAATCCCCCTCCTAAGCAAGTTAGTCTTTGTTGGGATTCTATCAAGAAGTACCCTCCAAACGAAAGCTTTAACTTTCAAAGGTGCTTCGATATCCCCAATTTTTTTAAAACTAGGATCCAATGAAGTGTTGCTTTGAGAACAAAGAATACGATAAGCAGATTTTACCGAGAACTCCCCTTTTGTATCACTTCTCCATATCCACTGATCCATTTTGCCGCGAACCGGAACAGAAAGATATATACAAAGAAAAATCTGAACAAGCAATTTCCATGAATATGTATGCATAAATGATTAAAATAAGCACATAACTCTCATCACGTTTATATAAAAAGCAAATCATACAAACTGTTTTACAGAAGTAACAAGAAAACTCGTTCAAACTACGAAAACACTATTTGCCCACATACTAATTAAATGACGACGTAGGAAGGTAATTACAGATAAATTTAAGTTCATTATCTGCATTGCAAGCTTCACATGTGTTATTCTCCATCTCACCGTCCCAACCAATTTTTGCTTTGTGGTTATTATTCTCCTGACAACATATTGGGCGCCTTCTCAAACGAGGATGATTAACCCACATGATCTTCAACATCTCGATCAAATTAAAGCGGCAAAGTCTTAATTTTGTCCTCCAATAGTCAGACTTTGTCATACGACCAAGCACTTTTATTCCTTCATCTTTAAGTCTAGAGTCGTCGTCCAAAAGAAAGATGATACACTTAACATATAGCGCTCCAAGATGTCCTAAATCGACCGCCTTTTGCAAGTTGATATGTGCTGATGTGCAACTTTTCTTGTTGAAGTAGTCGACCTGAAATATATTTATATATATATATATATATATATATATATATATATGAGATTAGCAAAGGAATTTATTTTAAGTATTGTATACATTTTTCTTACCACTGCTTCTCTGTACAAGAGTTCCGGATTATGACATTCGCGGCATTTTGTTAAGAACGTTTGTTGCTTTTCATCTAAGGGCCACCATGGAGCTGGTGAAAACTTATCTAAGGATACATTTTGGTATATGATCCTATCTTCCGCAATTTCACTAAAACTTTTGCAACTGCCACAACAAGATAAAAAAATGCCAGTATAGTTCATCTATAAATTTAAATAGTAAAAATTAACAACCAAGTACAACATATAATCAAACTTGCAAGATTCAATAAGATAATAATAGTATTTTGGTCTTATTTCTTTTTGGTTACAAAACACCGTAAACTATTACATATGGCCTGTTAAATGCCAAAATAATGCTAATCAAATAGAAATCGGACTAGCTTGGCCTGAAACACCTATTACAAGCTGACTAAACAATATAAGTAAAGTTACAAATTTTGATAGTATATCGAATTGCAAGGACTCGATCTATGGAGTATCGAATCAGGTATGCTCGATACAGGGTATACTGAGTTGTCCAATATCAAATCTTGGTCCTTCGTTATAGGAATTAGCTGAGTATCGAATCGTGAGACTACGATGTAGTGTGTATCGAATTGAGATGCCTCGATGTAGGATTAGTTTGAGTTATTGAGTATCAAACCTGGTAGCCTGGATCGAATGCGGTGTATCGAATACAGGAGCTTCGATCGAGTGGTGAGTATCGAATGCAAAGAGTTCGATATGGAGTTGGTAAGAGATGGTCTTGAATGCGCCTCGAGAGTGTCAGAGGACGGGGTATATATAGCGCCCATCCCGTGGGGCCCAATGACAGTTGGGGAACGAGCATCGAACCGGGATGATTCAATCTATCGCTAAGATCGAATCCAGTCCATTCGATGCTCGTTGAATATCGAATTACACATGTTCAATGTACAATTACATGAACCTTCTTTCGTGGACCGGCCCAATATTTATATTGAGTCTTTCTTAACATACCCCCATCATATAGCCTCCCCAGTTTGGGAGACGATCTCATTCAGAAAGTGGGTGCCAAACTTTAAAGTGCAACTTGGATTTTGTCGGCTCCTGACTCCGATCTTGATAATTATTGAAAATGCCTCCGATTGGAAGCGAGGATCTGGAGGACGTGGGTCCCAAAAATGTTGTTTTTTATATGCCGAGTTAGGTCTTAAACCATTTATATTCGTATATGTGCATAAAAAATAATTAAATGTATATACTTTTAAATGATGGTGTTGTCGATCGAATGTGTTTCATTCGATTTTAGCTTCCATATTGAAAGGTGGTGGTTCTATCTACATTTCGCCTTGTTTTGCACATGGTATAATTGCCATCGTTTGATGCCGAAATGAATATCGAATTGGTTTGATTCGATGCTCGTTCTGATGGGCCTAGTAGGCTTTTTCCACTTCTATATAAAGGGGGAAGAGGCTTGAAAAGCTCATTCCTCATTCCACATAAACTTAGGCTAAAAGTGAGTAACATCGAACGGGCATGGTTCGACACACCCTGCATCGAATGTGATTGATTCGATGCCGGCTGTATCGAATAAAGATCATTCGATCTAATGCCTTAGAAAAACTTTTCTTACTTTTTGCTGAAAATGTAGATTTTTGGCTTTAATTTTTTTTAACCTTGCTTCTTTTTGTAGGCAATTTCTTTCGCAATCGTTTGTTGATTTTCCAGCTATAATCAAGCTAAATGATTATTCGCTTACTTTGTGCGTCATTATTTGCTTGTATAGTAAATGGGGTTTAAACATATCGCGCAGTTGTCGTAAGTGTCGAGAGTGACAGATTCACGTAGTCAGCTTTATTTTCTTTTTTATTTTATTTTAGTTTGTGGTGATCAAGATGGTGAGTTCTGAATCGACGTTGGGGAGTGAGTCTAGTAGCTACTCAAGATCCGGTTCAATCAACTCTGTTGTGGGCCATGCAGGTGCTCCAACGGGTTTGAGCTTTCCACGAGGAGATGATAATGATCTAATCGATATCGATTATGTCGATTCGCTGAGGGATGATCATTTTGATGGTAATGATTACGAACCGTCCCCGCAAGCTGGGGATGACGTTTCGCAGTCATTTTCTACTGAGGATAATCGTGCCCCTAGTGAAGCAGGCAAAGAAAATGGAGTCATCAATAGGGATGGCGTACAATGCTTATGTATCACGACTGCAGCATAGTCGCCCTTTCTTGCGTGAAATGTACGACGTTGGAAATATATATAAGATAGTCATCTCTGGCCCGGACGAGCGCATGGATACTCCCCCTGGTTACCTCACAGTGTTTCTTAGCTTCATCGGGGTTGCGATTTCCTATACCAGTCTAGGTAAAAATCGTTCTTAGGTCCATCGAGGTTGTGCCGAGCCAGCTGACATCGAACTCGTTTGGGCACATTATTGGTTTCATCATCTTGATGAAGGCCTTAGGCGAGCCGCAAGGTCCCAATGAGTTTTGGGCTCTTTTCGAGGTTTGTAGGAGGGAAATAGGCTTTTATCACGTTAAAGCATTGAGACGCCATAAGTGTCAGTTACGGGAAGGACTGGAAAAGACGATACTTTTACATCGAAGAGAGTTATGATGGCAAATTTGATACGTATCGTCGCGATTGGCTTGATGGTACGAGAGTTGCAATACCACGGGATGTACGCCCGCCTTTATGGGATTGCAATTTCGTCCCAAACTTAGTTCGTGACCACCAGTTTAATGTTAAAAGATTAGTAAGAAAATCGTATGTTGTCTTTAGCTGGGTTGTCTCCAGTTCGTTATAACGGGAGATTTACGCTTGGTATAGACTCCGTGTCTTTAGTTCATTTTTTGTTCTAGTTTTAACCTTATGATGTTACTAACGCTCGTTTATCTTTTTAGGCAAATTCATCATGATCCGTCACGCCCGGATAAGTCGAGCTTTAGTCGTTGAGAATGAAGGTTCTCAAACTACCACTGCTCCCCCGGTACCAATCCCGAGGAAGAGGAAGAACAAGGGTAAGAAGGTCGCAGCTTAGGCTTCCGCCTCTGCCCAGGTTGACGCCCCGTCTGATCCTTTTGAGGATATTATGGGCCAGGGTCGTGCAAATACTCCTTCTTCCACCGTCATATGAGAGGTTTTGATGGTGCTGGCACGGATCAGAGTGAGAATGACGAGCATGCTGAGGTTGCAGCTCGTGCCAAATGAAGGAAGGTTCTGCAAACCCATTTTCAAAACGGGGGTGCTATTAACCATATATCGCGTACGGCCGCTATGGCTATTGCTGGAGGCTCGGTTCCCGCTAATAGGGAAAATACTAGGGTGGGTCCAAGTTATAGTATGCGGGCCTGCGTTGCGGATTATAAGCTTTCCAAGGAGGATGCGATCAATACTTTGAAAATCCTTCTCCTGAATCTCGCAATCCCTTATGCGGCTTCCGCCAAGGAAAGGAAGATTGTGGAGAGGAATGCGCTTCACATGGTCAGTAATATTACACACTGCCGGATAATGTCGTATATATGATTCGTTGTTTAACCATTTTTTTAACCGTTTTAATGTATGTCCTTCTGTCTGGTGGAGTTGTGGATGCCATGATCGCGGGGTTAGTCCAGGCTCACGAGAAGAGGGTGAGTGGACAAGAGCGCTTGAGATCTGAGTTCTGGGATAGTTATCCCGATGCTCTGAGAGAGGCATTGGAGGATAAAGAGAAAGCCATGAAATAGGTGAGGGACTACGCCGCTCGAGCTCGCATGAGAGACCATTGATCGGCTTGCATGAGAGACCATTGATCGGCTCTAATTGCAAGTCGACAGCCTTTCATCCAGTAAGGGTGTGCTGGAGAAATGAATTACTGAGCTTGAGAAGGAGCTTGTTAAGCACCGAGGCTGAGGAAGTTGGATACGCTCGTGGCATAAGCGAGGTAAAGGATTTAATACGACCATGTAGGTATCCTTCTATTCTTCCTTGTTATTCTTGTTTTATCACTCAATCAGGTTCCTACTGTGCAACAGAGGGTGGAAATTGCCGAGGAGTTCCTCCAAAGCAACACCTTTCAAGAGATCAGCACTCGGAGAGGGGCTCGGGATGCTAAAAAAGCCCAAGTGCTTACTATCCAGCAAATCCATAGCACCAAATATCTTCGTGGCAGTTTTAATCCAAAGTGGTTGGACCTCTCCTTGGGGCCAAATAGGGAACGAGAGCGAGAACCTCGTCTTTAGGGGAATGTCTACGCCTCCTCCTATACCTCATGTTTATCCCTATTCTGAGGATGAGGGTGACGCCGAAACCTAAGGGCTTCGATTTTAATTTTTTGTTTTTATGAATAATTTATATTTGATTTGGCGATGCGTCGCCCTTTTATGTCAAACAATTTGGTTAATTGAATTCTTGTCGTACTTTTTCTCGTTCAATCTTGCGATATGTTGCTTGCTCGTTTGGCTCATATCCGTTTGCCTTCCCTTTCAAATGCTATTGTCGCATTTACTTTATTTTGAGAATCTTACGTTTTTCGCTTATGGCAGTCGGATCGGTCGGTTATTATGTTTTCCCAACCAATTTGTTGTGTATTTCATAGGCTTTGTCTTTTTTCGATAGAATTCATGTGGTTTCTTTTTGGGTAGGTTTATAATTACCGTTTGTCGTTTTAGATACGGTGTTTTATCCATGTTTATTTCTTTCGGGATTTACGGTGCATTTTTCATTTTGGAGATAAACCCGTCTGTCGCCTCTGTCCTTTGGGATCATTGATTATAACTCGTACATTTAGACATAATGTTCGTCATATTTTTCATCTTTCGAGATTTGTGATTGGCACTTGTCACTTTGGACAAGGTGTTTCTGTTCTTCATCTTTCGAGATTTATGCTTAGCGCTTGTCACTTTGGACAGAGTCTTCGTCTCGTTCTTCATCTTCCGGGATTTACGATTACCACTTATCACTTTGGACAGAGTGTCATCACATTATTTGTTGGGTCTAACCTTCTGGGGTCCTGCACTTTATTAGTGTTATGCATTTCACCGCATAACATAGTATTTCGCACTTTTGTATTTGCTAAGATAGTAATATAATCGACAAATCAAGAGTGACTCATGTGGAGACATAATCATATTTGAAAAAAAATAGGTTGTAGCTTGATTTCAAAGCCCGTTCTCCTATGTTCTCCGAGGCAGTCCTCGGGGCTCAAGTCTTCGGTGTCCCTGTTTTAAGTTAGTACAAGTTTGCCCCTCATACTCATCAAGGTAGAGGGGATGAATAAAACTTGTTCAAAATGTTCAGTAAACTAAAGACTTTCGGAAAATGAGACAAGAGCGATTCAGTGATTCCACTACTTGTTGCTACTCATGTGGTCACGATCGAAGCGATGCTACATAGCATTTCCAGCCCTCAATGTGGTATGCGATGACTTCACCTATCCCGGCAGGAGTTGGAAACTTTACCATTTGATGGTGGGTCGACAGCAATGCCCCGAAATGCATTCAACGCTGACCTTCCCAAAATAGCGTTGTATGGGAATTGCATGTCGATCATGGCATAATCTGCCAGCAGGGTTCTTTTCGGGGCTCAGTTCCCAGTGAAGTAGGGAGCAAAACCATTCCACGAGGCACTATCTCTGGGCCTCCAAAACCGTGAAGCGAGTTCTGACCGGTCCTAACATCTCGTTACCCAACCCCATTTTCTCCCACGTCGAACTGAATCGCACATTAACAGAGATGCATTGGTCTACCAATACCTTCCTTACGCCGAAATTGGCTATGTCCACTGTTATCACTAACGGAGAGTTCAAATTTGCTGTTTGAAGAGCTTGCGCCTAGCTTGCGCATATCAGCAGTCGAGAAAGTAACTTCCTCCTGCAACATCTCCTCGATTCTCATAAGGTCAACGAAACCAAGAAAACGATCTAATTCCACAAGCCTAGAGATCTTTTTTCTGCCACTCGTTGAATCCGCCCCCATCGGGCCACCTGATATGATATTTAACATCCCTCTCCTGACGTTGCTATCTGCAATTTGGGGATAGTCCATTATATGTGGATTGTCGCCCGATTTTTACTTGTCCTTTCTAGGCGAGCGAGATATGTCCCTCTCATCTTTGTCCTCCTGCTCCTTCATCTTTCTGATGTACTCCAAGAGTTTGTCGTCCTTTATCAATTGTTCGATCTCATCCTTGAGATCTTTGCAATCCTCGGTTTCGTGTCCATTTTACTTGTGATATTTTGCAGTAATGGGTTGACAACGTGGTTGCCTTGGAATCCCTCATTTGACTTGGCTCCTTCAGCCAACCTTCCTTATTTGCCATCCCGAATACCGTCATGATGCTAGAATTCAGGAGCGTGTACCGCCTTGGCGATGTTTCTCTATACCCGTTGTTCCTGTTTCTGTTGCGATTTTGGTCCTCCCTTCCTCTTTCATTTTCTTTTGTCGGTGCAACAACAACTGCTTTGGTGGCCATCATTTCTTCGCTGTGCACAATCTGCTATGCAATTTTGTTTATTCCTTCGATAGTTTTAGGCTGCAGCCTGAGCAAATCCTCGCTGAAGGCCACGTTGTTGGTTGCGCGGAAGATTATGCTCATGATCATTTCTCCTTCGGGGCAATCTATCCTAAGTAGTTCTACATTGAAGCGCCTTATGAAGTCCTTCAAACTTTCCTTGGAGTCTTGCTTGAGAGGGTACAGATGGGAGTGATCTTCGAACAACTTTCTCAACTGTTTGTAGGTTTTGATTGACCTTAGAGCAATTCGAGTGAACCTGTCCATCGCTACCTCAACCAAAGTAGTGGCAAATATTCTGGCGTGTACGTTCTCCTTAAACCTGTACAAGGTCAGCTTGTTGTCCAATTGGAATAGATGATCGTGGGGATCTGTCTTTCCATCATAAGGTTTTAAATCGGGGATTTTCTCCTGTGCCCCAGAATTTCTGCCTCCATTTCCTCACAAAAATGGGTGCTTCGGAGAGCATTTACCAATCGTTCCATTCGGCTTTCAACCGTCGCTTTCTCCCTTTCAAGCCTTTCTAACTTCCTTGATACCTCCCCAGGTTCCCCCTGGAGTCGCGGCTTCCCCCGCGTCTTCTCTCATCATTTTCATCTTGCCTTCTTGGTTCATGTTTTTGATTTTCCTCTCTTCTTCTTGGGTTGTGGTGCCTCTCTTTGATTGCACCTCCAGTGAGTTAGGTCTGCCTCTTCGGCTATCCACATGAGATTTTTCCTTATTGCCTCCATCTGGGCCTCTGGCCGCGGAACCCTGCTCTTGCACGGCCTCACCGCAACCCACTGGTGGCGGCGTTTGCATCGGTGATGCGGGGGTCAGTGTTGCAGCCACCGCTGATTTGACCATTGCCATAATTTCATCTCTCAATTTTTTTGGGAACGAAGTTGTCGTAGTCGTCACCCTAGTCGCGCCTTTATCTAGCGTAGGTACGCCGACTTCTCATGGTCCAGGCATCTCTCACCTCGCGGGCGTTGGTACCCCTGCGGGTAATGTTGTTGATCCCTCAACCTCCGGGACAGTCTGGCTTGCGGTTGCCCGTTCAACTTCAGCATTTGTATTTTTCACTGCTCTACTTCGCAATCTGGTGGTAACTCTAGACGTCATGCCTAATAAACTGGGAAAAGTGGTGTTGTCACAGACGATGCGAATATGTTGGTCTTATTACGTCTGGGTTATAAAACACCGTAAACTGTTACATATGGCCTGTTAAATGCCAAATAATGCTAATCAAATAGAAATTAGACTAGCTTGGTCCGGAACACCTATTAAAAGCTCACTAGACAACATAAGTAGAGTTACAAATCTTGATAGTATATCGAATTGTAAGGATTCGATCATCGAATGAGGTATGCTCGATACAAGGTATACTAAGTTGTCCAATTTCGAATTTTGGTCCTTCGATATAGGAATTAGCTGAGTATCGAATCGTGAGACTGTGATGTAGGGTGTATCGAATTGAGATGCCCTAGATGTAGGATTAGTTTTAGTTGCTGAGTATCAAATCTGGTAGCCTCGATCGAATGTGGTGTATCGAATACAAGAGGTTCGAGCGAGTGGTTAGTATCGAATGAAAAGGGTTCTATATTGAGTTGGTGAGAGCTGGTCTTGAATGCGCCTCGAGAGTGTCAGAGGACGGGGTATATATAACGCCCATCCCGTGGGGCCCAATGACAGTTGGGGAACGAGCATCGAACCGGGATGATTCAATCTATCGCTAAGATCGAATCCAGTCCATTCGATGCTCGTTGAATATCGAATTACACATGTTCGATGTACAATTTCATGGACCTTCTTTCGTGGACCGGCCCAATATTAATATTTGGCCTTTCTTAAAATACCCCATCAAATAGTCTTCAAAAAGAATACTAATATAGAAAGCAAAAGCAGTGCTTACGCATGCAAAAATCTCCCTAATTTTTATAGAAAAACGATGAAAATCAAGTTTATACTACAGCACAAAATCAAGATTAATTTACTCCATACTACTTAAAACATCATATAATTTTAAAATCATGTTGCATACGCATGATTAAGAAAATTTGATTGGAATCATTTAGCAACACAATTAAATTACCTCAATTTAACGTTGGAAATATCGGTGACGGAGTTAGAAGCAACTTGAGCTAAGACTTCAGTCATTATTTCAGTAGGAATTGCCTCAATAGTTGTCACAGTGATGGGCTCCGTAATTTTCTTTGAATTTGTACTCCCCATGGTTGATATTATTTCATTTGTGCACGTTCCTGAATTCATTTTTAGGTTTCTCGCAGTTAAAAATAGCTGAACTAAAAATTAAGAAGAAGATAATATATAATCACGTAGGGATATAATTAATCACGTTGCAAGCGGTCTTCGCATGCACTCAGTTGCTAGTATATTATAATATCTTTGTATTTATTATTACATGTAATTAAGGAAGTAGCTACGGACAAGGAGTATATAACGTGCAACGAAATATATAGATATGTTAAATTACAAAAACATCGATCTCTTATTTGAAAAATTAATTAGTAAATCTTAACCAACACCTTTGCAACTCCATTTTGTGATTTTTGGCATATACCCGTGCAAAATATAACTTTATCAAGTTACCCATAGTACTACTAATTAATTATTTGTGCAAACCAAATGTGCAGTAAAACCCAAATTACTGTACATGTTGAATGTTTAAATAGTACTAATTTTTCAAATAAAACCTATAAAAGTTGTAAAAGAATCTGACGAAAAACAAAATGACTTTAAAACAAGGGAAAACGTAACTGAGGGTAAATCTGAAAATATTCTAAAAGATATATAATATTTATCTAGTGGAAAACACATTCAATAAAAAATATTGATGCACAAAATCATATTTATATATATACATTCATTATTTTCAGATTTTGGAGTTTCAAGGGGATATTTAATTTTCTAACAAAAATTACTCGTGGGTTATTTTACCGATTACAAATAACACCGATGTGGTTAGATCTACAATTTAGCCAGAATTATTTAAAAACAGAAATGACGCATACACGCATTGTAACAGTCGTTAAAATTAAAGATGAAAAAAAGAAAATGGCCGACAAATCAAAGCAACAGTGTTTAAGGTTAAAGAATGCTGTAATTAATTCACAATTAGGGACTTTGTTTTCTTGCCTTCTGTTGCTAATTTGAGAAACACCATTTTCGATATAAAAAGAAACGCCTGAAACCTGAGATAGAAAAATCCAAGTTGAAGAAAGGAAAAAGAGAAAAGAAGACTAAAAGGTGCGGAAATATAACATTGTTTGCTCAAATAAATATACGCGAGGCCGTGATTTACGAGGATTATATATGGTTAACAGATGCAATAAAGATCTCACATAATTACTACATCTGATGCTGTGTAACTAATTTAGCTAATTTTCAACAAAATATGGTTGGACGAAATCATGTCGTATCTAATATCCTGTAACAAGAAAGAACACTCAAAACTACTAGTGGTGTTTGCAAATTGCAACGAGACAGACAAAACCAGGTAAATTACTTTTTTTTCTTCATTTCTTTTTTTTCTGATTGGCTAAAATATTTTTTAATAAAGAATGTTGAAAGTTGAAACAAAGCAAAGAGTACCCCGGTACTTATAGTAATGTAATACAAAAAAAATCTTTTATTCATTTTAAAAGTAAAAACGACAAAAAACATGGATTCAACGAAAAATATCTCGTTTGTAGTTTTCCTTAACGGCTTTAATCATATAAATTTAGACACTTCGTAAATGAATAACGCAATTCTCGTTACCTGTTAATAATAATTCAAATTTCGAATACTTACAATCATAACCGTTTTTTCTCCTTAATTTCTGGAAGCAAATTTAACCGTTACTTTCAAATGGAAACCGCTGACTCGGACATGGAACAAGGCCATGATTCGCCGCCACCACCGCCGCCAAATTTATCTGAAAACACTCCATATGTGTTCTCTTCAGTGAGTCCAAATGCTGGGCGTCCGAGAATTCCTAAAAGCGCACGGCATCCTCCAGACATGTCTGGTTTTGGTCAGGGAAACCCTGCCATGCATGAGTTTTGTCAGGACAAAGTTTTGCCCCCTACATATGCAAATACTGTCATGCCAAGGCCAAGGAACAAAGATGTTCGCATTGATAATAACAAAACTGCAGAATAACGTAAATTCACTGAAGTTAAGGAGGCAACTGATGTAATTCCTCTTAAGCATGTCCATATTATGCCTGAGTTAAAAGAAATTATGCATAAACAATGGGATCAGGCTATCATTATTCGAATCACAGGGAAACCGTGGCACTACACGGCTCTGCAGACAAGATTGGATGTTATGTGGAAGCTCCAAAATGAGTTTGTTCTTGTCGACTTGGGATCTGGTTGCTACTGTCTCAAGGGTATTTCAAATGAAAAAAGAGAGTATATTCTCACTGAAGGCCCTTGGCAATTAGCAGGGAGTTTTATGATTGTCAACAAATGGTCACCAAATTTCAGTGCAGGAAAAGATGTGATTCACAACTCTATAACTTGGGTGAGGATTCTGAACCTTCCTATTGAATATCTTAGGGAATCTGTGGTTCAGACCCTGGCATCTTGTATAGGCGATCCTATCTAGATAGATGGTAACACTTTCAATGCCAGTAGGGGCAATTTTGCAAGATTCTGTGTGCAAATTCGCACTGATCAACCACTTGAATTAGGACTTTGGAATGATGACAAAGTGTATCAAGTGGTCTATGAAAATGTGTCTACTCTTTGTTATCAATGTGGCAAGATTGGTCATGTCGAATCAGAATGCCAAATTCATGTGTCTCATCAAGATGGAATGGATTCTACTGATCAAGATAAGATGGTGAGGAACACATCTGAGTCTGCTAAGAAAGATCAATGGATCCTGGAGAAAGCAAAAGCAAGGGAATATGGCAGTTGGTTGCTTGTGAGCAAGAAAAAACCATCTACTCCGAATCATCACAAAAATCTGGTTTCAAGTTCCAAGAGTAAAACTACTCATGCTACTGGTAGTAGTAGAGTTAATCTTGTAGTTTCTGTACCTCTTTCTATAGGTACTGTTGGTCCTGGTTCCTCCTCTCAGAATAGAAGAATACTTCCAGCATCCTTAAATCCTAATTTAAGGAAAGAAGCGGTTAAAGGCAAGAGAATGGCAGTTACCATTACATCCTGAACGCCAAAAGTCCCACTACTTAAAAAGAACATGGCAACGGTTCAAAAACATAACCACAATTCATTTGGCATTCTGAACCTCGAGAGTACAGTTGAATTTCCGGATCTAGTCGAGTGTGCAGTCTCATCACAACCTTTCTTCATTTCTCATGGCAAACGAGTTGGACCCCTGGGATTGGATTAATCCATGGGATTTCATCACTCAACATGCTCAGTTCGTGGCACCTGAAATGACTCAGGAGATCAGCCATTGGGACCGAATTATATCAATCCTAACAGTACCAGCAACCAACTGGGAGATCAGCCTACAAGTTCACAGGGATGAGCATATAGATACGAACCACATTTGGAGGGAGAGAGTGGCACTGACTCCCTGGGAAACCAACAGGCAACTATCCCTTTCAGTGGAAATCATGAGCCAACTTATGGCTCAATGGAACAGGATTCCAGTTGAATATCCAGTTTCTCCATACCAGTTATATAATTCAAGCATGAGAGTGGTTTCCTGGAATTGTCAAGGAGCTGGAGATGAGGATTTCCTCAGGAACTTCAGAAATTTGGTTAGGATTCATAATCCTACTATCATCTTTATTCTTGAGACTAGAGTCTCAGAAGAATAAGCATGGAATATTGTTCCATATCTTGGTTACAATAACTATCAATTAGAACCCACTGAAGGAATGGCTGGTGGCCTCTGGATGCTATGGAATAGTGCTGATGTAGAGATTGAGATTGTTGAAACTGACTATCAATATATTTCTGCAATTATTAGACCGAGTAACACTAAGGAGTGGAGGCTTACTGGTGTCTATGCTCAGCCAAGGAAAACAGCTAAGGTGAAAGTGTTTGATGATCTGTCTAGAATGGCTAAGGATCAGCCAATGCCTTGGTTACTGACAGGTGATTTCAATGAAGTTCAGTTTGCTCATGAAAAGAGGGGAGGAAGAACCAGAACCTTGAGTAGACTGCAATTCTTTAGAACTTTTTTGTCAAATTGCAACCTTAATGATTTAGGGTATGTTGGTCCTAAATTTACTTGGACCAACAAGAGAAAAGATGGTGCTCTTATCCAAGCCAGACTGGATAGAGCCATGGCTAATCAGGAATGGATGAATCTGTACAATGCTGCTGAAGTGGAAAATTTGCCTAGAACTTACAGTGACCATCACCCTATCATTACATGGTGCACTGGTAGAAATAGGATAAAGATTTCTAAACCTTTCAGGTTTGAGGAGATGTGGCATTCAAATCCAGAATGTGCTGATCTTCTAAGAGGAATTTGGGACAGAAACTCTAATCTCCTGGAGGCTAATCAGGAAGTTCCTAGTGTGTTCACCACATGGAATAAGAAAAAATTTGGCAACATATTTCAGAGGAAAAGAATTTTATTGGCTAGACTGGGGGGAATTCAGAGATCCTTGAGTAGAAGTCATAACTCTTACCTTAGTAACTTAGAAGATGAGCTTCTTCAGGAATATAATCTGACTCTTCACCAGGAAGAGATCTTCTGGGCACAGAAATCTAGGGTGAACTGGATAAAATCAGGTGATAGAAACACTAGTTTCTTCCATAGATCCACCATGGTCAGAAGGAAGAGAAATCTCATTACTAGATTGAAGATTGCAGGTGAATGGGAGTAGGATGATGGTATTCTACAACATCACTCACTTCAGTACTTTGCTAGTTTGTTTGCTGGTGATTGTATGACTCCTGATTTCTCCCAAAGAATGATTCTTCACTAATCCAGGTTCCAAGTGAGACTATCCCCAGATGAGCATGATCAGATGGGAGCTACTATAGAACCTTGGGAAATTAAAGAGGCAATGTTCTCTATGCATCCTCTTAAAGCACCAGGACCTGATGGTTGGAATGCTAGCTTCTATCAGAAGGGGTGGGAATGGTTGGGAAGCTCTGTGATTTCCTTTGTACAATCGGTTTTCCAATGCAGCTCTTTTGATAGCAGGTTATGTGAAGCTTTCATTTGTTTGATTCCTAAGACTCAATCTCCTGAAACAATTTCACAGTTCAAGCCTATCTCTTTATGCAATGTCCTCTATAAGCTGATAACTAAATGGATCACTAATAGTCTCCGAAGCTTGATGCCTAACTTAGTGGGTCCTACTCAGACAAGTTTTATTAGAGGACGCAGTACACAGGATAATATTGCTGTGATACAAGAGGTTCTACATTCTTTAAGATCAAAGAAGAAAAACAGGAAGGGTTGTATGCTAATGAAACTTGACCTTGAGAAAGCATATGATAAGATCAGTTGGGATTTCCTTAAGGAGACACTTATTGCTTTCAAGTTCTCAATGGCTATGGTTGAACTGATCATGTTTTGTGTGAGACATGCTACTACAAAGATTTTATGGAATGGCTCCCCCTGTCTCCATTTCAACATCAGTGTGGGCTTAGGCAAGGAGATCCCCTCTCTCCTTACCTGTTTGTCCTGTGTATAGAAAGGTTATCTTACCTTATTCAAGAGAAAGTTCAGAAGAAGAAGTGGAAGCCTTTGATTCCATGTAGAGGGGGTCCTCCACTATCTCACCTGTTTTTTGCAGATGATTTGATCTTCATGGGTATGGCCACAGCAAGCAATGCACTGTCTATGAAAAGAGTTTTGGATTCTTTTTGCACAACTTCTGGTTTGAAGGTTAGTTGCCATAAATCCAAAATCTTCTTTTCAAGAACACAAGGAGCCAATTTGAAGAGACACATTTGTGATGTGTTAGGTTTTGATCAAACACCTAACTTGGGTAAATATCTTGGAATTCATCTCTCTCATGGAAGAGCATCAAGATCTGATACAACTGAGCTTTTTGATAGGATTCTTGCTAGATTTCATTCCTGAAAAAGTAAACTACTCACTCTTGCAGGGAGAGATACTCTTATTAGCTCTGTGTCCTCAGCACAACCGGTTTACACCATGCAGGCTTCATATCTACCAGAGAATGTGTGCAAGAAACTTGATAAACTTAACAGAGACTTTCTCTGGTCAACTGATATTGGAGAACATAAGATGCACTTAGTTAACTGGCAAACAGTGATAAAAAGCAAGAAGGAAGGTGGACTTGGCCTCAGAGTCTCCAGGACTGCGAATGAGTCCTTGTTGGCTAAACTTGCTTGGAAGGTGCTGAAGAAGGAGAACTCATTGTGGAGTCAATTAGTTCAAGCCAAATATCTGAAAAATCAGAAACTATCTGAGTACAAGGCTAAGTCATCAGATAGTAGTACTTGGAGGGGTATTGTAAAATGCATGGATCTCATGAAACCTCATTTGAGGTGGAAAGTTGGGAAAGGAAATGGTATCTCTTTCTGGTATGATAATTGGAGAGGATCAGGCTGTCTAGATGAGGAAGTTCCTGCTATCCTTCAATTAGAGAGAAAGCTTACACTTGCTGACATGCTGGATGAAGAGAATGAATGGAAATTGGATGTTGTTGTATCCTACATCCCTCATGTTATTATGGAGGATATCAAAAAGTGACATGTTACACTTAATGATCAGGAGGACATAGTTCTTTGGAATGGTACTTCAAGTGGTCTGTTCACTTGTCAGTCAGCTTATAGATTATTCCAAGCGTATCACTCTACTAATGGCAGAAGCATTCCTCACATTCACTGGGTTTGGAAGGTGGATGTTAGTAACAAGTTCCAACACTTCTTATGGCTTCTGGTGCAAGAAAGATTAGCCACCAATTCTATGAGATACAAGAGACATGCAACTCTAACGCCTATATGTTCCTTTTGCAATTTCCAGGAAGATACAAGGATCCATTTGATTAGACATTGCAAGGAAGCAAGATCTCTATGGCTTAAAATAATTCATCGTGAGGATATGGCAGTTTTTGATGGTCTTCATGATGATATATGGCTTAAGACCAATCTGGAATCACTTAACCTCAAGAATCTGATCAGTCCACAGGCTAAATGGAAGTGGATCTTCATGGCTACGGTTTGGCATTGTTGGATTCACAGGAATGACAGAGTTTTTCACAAGAAAGAGACACGTCTCCAGGGTAGAATTTTCAAAATTAAAAATCTCAGTTGGGATCTGTTCTTGGGCAGGAGACAAACTAATAAACAGCCCAACATTGTTAAGTGGATCAAACAAAATGTAGGATGGGTGAAACAAAACACTGATGGCAGTGTGAATCAATGCAACAACAGTGGTAAATGTGCAGGGTTACTACGATCTGATCATGGTCTTTGGATTACTGGCTTTCAGCTTCAGGTTTCTTCTCCCTCTGTGGATGACACTTAACTGATGGCTCTCAAGGAAGGACTCCAAATCGCTTGGAACATGAGAGTTGAGAAGATTGCAATCGAAGTGGATTCACTTGCTACTTACAATATGATCCAGGGGGAGCAAGAACCTTTGCCTGTTGTCAGGGTTTAGTCGAAGAATGCAAAAGTTTGTTAAGAATGCCTTGGACTTCAACTTTTAAATGGATTCCAAGACGTGCTAATGCGGTTGCTGATGCTCTTACTAAGTTGTCTATTTCATGTAATGAGGGGTTTATCTTATGGGATAAACCTCCTTCTAGTTTTATTAACGGCTTGGTCGTTAAAGACATGATGTAATCGTTTATTTGAACTTCTTTATTTCACCAAAAAAACAACAACACAATTCTCGTTAAATATTGCAAACATCCCAGTGATATGTTGTATGCCAACTTTTAAAATAAATTCAGACATTCTTAACGTTTAGTCAAAAGCGGTCTTCAATATTTTTAAATAATCTTAATGGAGAAGCTGCTAAATTTGTATGATCTTACTAGCATCCCAAAACATATTGCAATGATTTCCGAACATAATTTTCTCTAGCATGAATATTAACGTTCTATCTGGTAATTTGCTATATAGGTAGAGTATGAAGTATTAGCGTATTTAACCGAATAATTAACATCCTCATGTGTTAATTATACATTTCTTAACTACTTGCCATTTTATGAAATATTTCAAGTTTTTGGTTTTATCAAGTTGTTAAGTTTCCTCTTTCAAAAACTGAAGGTCAATTAGCTTAATAACTAATTTGACCGTTATGCTACGTAGTATATATACTTGTAATCATGCTCCTACTCTTCATTTTTGTGATTTCGAATACTCTGATCACGAGAGAGAAGAAATTCTTAATCCTGAGGTTTGTTACATGATAATCATTCGATAATAAAAGTTCAATCGTTTGTTTTTCAATTCGATGGTCATTGTTGATTTGTGTACTTTCACATGGTATCATTCGCTGGATTTCGCGAATCCTGAAGTTTCCGCTGCGATCTACGACAAAATTCGTACAATTTGATCTGTATTTTCTCTTAACATTTAGTGAAAAACGTTCTTAAGTATATTTAAATAAAATTAATGGAGAAGCTGTTAAATTTGTATGATCTTACTAGCATCCAAGAAAATATTGCAATGGCTGCCTAACATAATGTTCTCCGGCATAAATATTAACATTCTATCTGGTAATTTGCTATATAGGTAGAGTATGAAGTATTAGCGTATTTAACCAAATAGTTAACATCCTCAGGTATTAATTATACATTTCTTTACTACTTGCCATTTTAGGAAAGATTTCAAGTTTTTGTTTTAATCAGGCTATTAAGTTTCCTCTTTCTAAAATTGAAGGTCAATTAGCTTAACAACTAATTTGACCGTTATTCTACATAGTATATATACTTGGAATCACGCTCCCACTCTTCATTTTTGTGATTTGAATACTCTGATCACGAGATAAAAACAATTCTCAATCCTGAGGTTTGTTACATGATAATCATTCGATACAATCTTTCAATAAAAGTTCAATCATTTGTTTTTCAATTCGATGGCCGTTGATTTGTGTACTTTAGCATGGTATCATTCGCTAGATTTTGCGAATCCTAAAGTTTTCGTTGGGATCTACGATGAAATTCGTACAATTTGATCGGTATTTTCTCTAAACGTTCAGTGAAATGCGGTCTTAAATATTTTTAAATAAAATTAATGGAGAGGCTGCTAAATTTATATTTGAATAGCATTTCAATGGCTGCCTAACATAATTTTCTCTCGCATGAATATTAACGTTCTATCTGGTACATTGCTATTTAGGTAGAGTATGAAATATTAGCGTATTTAACCGAATATACATTTATTAACTACTTGTCATTTTAGGAAAGACTTCAAGTTTTTTGTTTTTTATGAGGCTATTAAGTTTCCTCTTTCAAAAACTGAAGGTCAATTTTCTTAACAACTAATTTGACAGTTATGCTATGTACTATATATATACTTATAATCACGCTCCTACTCTTCATTTTTGTAATTTTGAATACTAGGATCACGAGAGAGAAGAAATTCTCAATCCTGACGTTTGTTACTTGATAATCATTCGATTACAAATCTTTCAATAAAAGTTTTATATCTTGTTTTTAAATTCGATGGCCATTGTTGATTTGTGTACTGTAACATGGTATCATTCGCTGGTTTTTGTGAATCCTGAAATTTCTGCTGCGATCTACGACGAAATTTGTACAATTTGATCGGTATTTTCTCTTAACGTTCAGTGAAAAGAGGTCTTAATTATTTTCAATTGAGATTAATGGGGAAGCTGCTAAATTTGTATGATCTTACTAGCCTCCCAGAAAATATCGCAATGGCTGCCTAACATAATTTTCTCTTGCATGAATATTAACGTTCAATCTACGATAAGGCAAAACAAATATTGTTTTCATTTGCTATATATGTAAAATGTTAATTATTAACATATTTAACCGAGTAATTAACATATTCAGATGTTAATTATACATTTCTTAATTACTTGTCATTTTAAAAAGATTTCAATATTTTTTGTTTTTATCAGGCTATTAAATTTCCTCTTTTAAAAACTTAACAATTAATTTGACGGTTATGTTAAGTAGTATATATACTTGTAATCACGCTCCCGCTTTTCATTTTTTTAATTTCGAATAATCTCATAACGAGAGAGAAAAAATTCTCAATCATGAGGTTTCTTATATGATAATCATTCGATCATCAATCTAATAAAAGTTCAATCGTTTGCTTTTCAATTTGATGGCCATTTTGTCGATTTGTGTACTTTAACATGGTATCATTCACTGGATTTCGTGAATCCTGAAGTTTGTGTTGCGATCTACGAGAAATGTCATACAATCTGATTGATATTTTCTCTAAACGTTCAATCAAAAGCGGTCTTAAGTATTTTTAAATAAATTAATGGAGAAGCTACTAAGTTTGTATGATCTTACTCGCAACCCAAAAACTATTGCAGTGCCTATCATAATTTTCTCTGGCATGAATATTAAAGTTCAATCCATTATTCATGTAAACATGGAAAGGCAAAAAACAAAGTTGTTTTCATAATTGCTATATAGGTAGAGTATCAATTATTAGCATAATTAACCGATTAATTAACGTCCTCTTATTTAAATTTTTCATTTCTTAATTACTTGCCAATTAAAAAAATATTTTAATTTTTTATTTTTATCAGGTTGTTAAGTTTCCTCTTTTAGAAACTGAAGGTCAATTAGCTTAACAACTAATTTGACAGTTATGTTAGGTAGTATGTATACTTGTAATCATGCTACTACTCTTCATTTTTGCAATTTCAAATACAATTTCAATTAACGTCCTAATATGTCAATCCTGATGTTTGTTACATGATAATCATTCGATTATCAATCTTTCAATTAAATTTCAATCCTTTTGATTTTCATTTCGATGGTCATTGTTAATTTGTGTACTTTAACATGATATCATTCCCTAGATTACGTGAATCATAAAGCTTTTGCTGCTATCTATGACGAGTTTCCTATAATTTTGATCATCTGGTGATCCTTTTGGCTTGTGGTGTCTGATTTCGACAAATGTATAGTGAGATTTGTTGATTTTGTGTTGCGGTCGATGTTCCCCTCTTTTGTCGTTTTTAGAACCCTTATTTTATCTAAGTCCCCTTCATCATGACTAAATAAACTAATTCTAGTAAGAATACATGTGAGGATTCCAAATCTATTTTCTACTAAGGTTCTCATGATTTTTACGGTACATCTATTGTCAGCGATAAGTCCAATGGTAGGAATTACCTTTCTACTAAGGTTCTCAAGACTCTTTGAGATGATCGGCTTAGACAACGCCTTATTATTGCATGTTCTTGTGGTTATTACATGTGTAGTGTCAATAGAACTATTACTGAGTTACAGCAAAGTGATTGTGTGCTTAAATTTCTCATGGGACTGAATGATACATACTTTGCCATAAGGAGTCGGATTCTAATGATAGCTCCAATACCTAATATGTCAAGAGTGTATTCTTTACTCCTGCAAGAAGAAAATAAGAGGGAGCTCTACTCCTCAACTAAAAGCAACATGGACACTCGGATTCTGTGTACTCGCCAAAAAATTTATCAAAATAATATGAACTCAACTAGTTATAACAATAAAAACAACACCAATGGAGTTGGTAACAAGAATTATAAACCTCATATGTCAACCAAGAGAAAAAGAAGCTAGGTGCACCCACGCACCCACTATCACTTTAATAACCGTACCAATGACAACTATTTTCAGCTCATTGGATACCCACTTGGGTGGACTGAACCAATAGGAAAAAGAACCAACAATTTTCACAATGCCAACTCTATCATTACACCTTCAATGATGAGTGATAATTCCCTTGTTGCTACTCATCCTCATGACAAACCCTCAAGATCCTGCGATAAAGAACAATTTGAGCAGTTACTGGCCTTCAAACAAGCTCAAGAACAATAAGTGATGCTTCTAGCACTCATGATCCTCGTCATCATTATGCTGCAACTACAACTGATGGTATTTCCAAAGCCTTTGCATTCAATTCTAAATATGATAAGAGTCAAAGTAAGGTCTAACTCCTAGATACATGAGCCACTAACCATATGATGTGTGACTTCTCATTGTTTATGAACATCATGTTTCATTTGAATCTTATTACGAATGACTTGATTCAATTATTTATATGCCCGGGAGCGATCTTGGAAAAGGATTTTACGGGTTGAAACCTCAACCTCTATTTCACGAAAAGACGAGAACCTTAGTATAAGAACCTCAACCCCAGCCCTCAACGAAAATAAGAACCTTGTTATGGGAAGACGCCACAAGCGGTGATGGAAATTCGTTTGATAAGTCGATAATGAACGCCAAGAAAAATTTCGATAAGTTCAAAAAGTTCTCCAGAGAACCAACAAAATTAATTTCACAAATATTCAGCAATAAGACTTATTCTTTTCCATTGAATAAAGCCCTATATATTGGCTGATATTACATGAATCCTAATAGGAAAGAAGACAAAGTCGTTCTTGAAAAAGGAAATTAAATAAACTAGGAAACTAATTAAATAAAGAAACTAAGACTTTAAAAGGAAACTAAATAATCTAGAAAACTAATTGAATAAAGAAACTAAATAAACTAGCAAACTTATTTAATACGAAAACTTATTAAATATGAAAACTAAGAAATAAGGATTCTAGGAAATAAGGAAAGTAAATAACCCTAATATCAGTAGGAATCCTATGTTTGATCTTTAAGTAACTCCAATACTCTTATTATAATTAGGAGTCTTGTTCTTCTTGGACTTTACCATATAGTTGCACCTTTATGGACTTTATGGATTCTGTTGGATAAGGCATAACAATTTTCTTTAGCCCAATCCTCTTGATTTAGCCCGTAAAGTATTTCCTTGTAGTTCTTCCTTTGGACTATCCCAATTAAACACTGAAATAGATGTTTTGGAGTTATGCCATGATTCTCATCAATATTGTGATTCATTTACCCAACGACAGTACCACCATGGCCAGCAACATAGATTTTATTATATTGTCTCCTGATGTTATCCTTCACTAGATATTATATATGCCTAACTTCACTCATAATCTCCTTTCTATATCAAATTTTACCAAGTCTATTGGCACTACATTGGCTTTTATGGCCTCATCTTTCATACTACAAGATCTAAAAACCAAGAAGATGATTAGTTCTACTAATTTGAGAAATGCCCTACACATCTTGAAGCCCTATGTTGCTTATGCCAATAATGTTGCTCGGTTTTCAAAACTTTTTCCTGTGAACTACTATAATCTTGTTAGCAGTGATTTTTAAGTTTGGCGCAATAGACTTGGCCATACTTCTCAAGAACACTACAATCCATTACTTGTATTCCCCATTTCAAAACTAATCACGAGCAACATTGTGATGTATTTCATTTGTCAAAATAGAAACATTTACCATTTCCTGTGAGCACATCTAAAACCATACTTGCATTTTGAATTCATTCACTGCGACATCTAGGGCCCATTTTTTGTCACATCTCATGATGGTTTTAGATACTTTGTTACTATTGTTGATAACTACTCAAGATGTATCCCATTTATGTGTCCTTTTCGTTTCTCACTGTTATTAGTATGTAGAAGTTTATATACTTGTGGAGTATGGATTAAGGAATGGTGTGAGTGTAAGGGCTCTGCGGGGGTCGTTGAGGTGAGTGAAAATTATATAGTTGGACAAACTATCTACATAGTGGATTTTGCTCAGGGTCCCCGTGGTTTTTCTTTAATTTTGAAGTTTCTACGTTAAATTCTTGTTTTATTATTATCGTTAATATTTATTCGTAATGCTTCGTATTTTCCATGATGGAAAAATTATGTAGCCGGTATTTGAAGCGGGTCAAATAACCAACAGTGGTATCAGAGTCCTAGTTCTACTGAAGGTGGAGTTGTGGTGTGATCTAGTGTAAATATTAAATGATTATGTAAAAGGGAAATTGATTATTAAAAGGGATCGTTCTGACCCCACCAATTACCTCAAAACCTTCAAACCTTATCTCAGAGTCGAGCTATCTCTTTTTAAAGGTTTACTTTGTACTATTCTGATCGACTAAATATTCACCCAACTCACTAGTGCAATATTGGAAAGTAATGATACAAATATGGTGATGTGTGACCTAAAGTAATTTAATGAAAATATTAACTATGACTTGTGGCGATTTCAAGTCGGGTAGAAGTTGATTGGCCGGGTTACACTAAGATTCAACAAGTCGAGTTATCACTACATGTAGCGGACACTAGGAGCACGAAAGAGAAAAATTACCCGGACTGATGAGCGATGAGTAACGACCCCAAGATCTAGAAGAAAATTTTGAATTTACACTTTAATTGTCAAACATTTGAAATTATCATTTTAACCCCAAACATTTTTTAAAAGTTGCATTTTTAGTCCTTGAATAGAAAATTAGTCATTTTGTTGTATTGATATGCTTCACTTATCCTTATAGATACATTGTAAATGTGCATATTGACCTTGGTATTGTGAATTACCTAGAAATCTTATAAGTAAGTATTTATATAAATAACTATTTATATATATTTGATTTTAATTATAAACAATAAGAAAAATATCACATCAAAAGGTAAGGAACAAGAATCAGCCACATCATTACTTTAGGTGGCTAATTATGAAAAATAAGGGTGGAACCTTAATAAAAATTATTTTAACATGATTTTTAGGCCATAAATAGCATGCCCAATCGAAAAAAAGTTATTCTTATATCACCCAATCCCATTTCGACTTAGCTAATTTTTCATGAAATAATAATTTTTCCTTTTTGTGTTCTGATTAAGAAAACTGTTATTTTGAAGCTTTATTTTATCATTTTCTTCCATAAAATACCTCAAAACTTCCTTTTTCAGTAATGAATTAAAATGCCTAAGGGCTACATTAAACTACATCAAATGAACTAACTCAACGGGAGGGGTAATCGAAAGATCAGCTCCTCCATCTGAAGAATAACCGGATTTTGCCAAAGAGTCATCAAGCGTGTTGCATTCCTGCACAATCCATCTAAACACTACAAGAAAAAGGGGTCATTAGGGACCGCAAATTAGCGACCGCCAAGCGGTCGCTAGTCTTCAGCGACCGCATTGGTCAATAGCGACCGCTAAGCGGTCGCTATTGAGATCATTAGGGACCGCAAAATAGCGACCGTTAAGCGGTCCCTAATGACCTCAATAGGGACCGCAATATAGCGACCGCTTGACGGTCGCCATACTTTTTGATAATAGGGACCGTCTGGGCGGTCCCTAATGTGGAATAATAGGGACCGCCCAGACGGTCCCTAATTTTTACAATAGGGACCGCCCAGACGGTCCCTAATTTCTACAATAGGGACCGCTTGGCAGTCCCTATTGTTAATTTAGGGACCGCTTGGCAGTCCCTACTAATATTTATACATCAAAATTATGAATTTTTCGATGGTTCGAGGTGACTCGTTGTTCGAGGTGCCGCATAACAATAAGTACAACGACACATTGTATATCCAAACATTATACAAGGAGAACGAGCCGCTTTGAAGATTCTCCTACTATTTTGTACGACGAAAGACATAATGACAAATTAATTCGATCTACCTATATACGTATAATTAATGAATACTTGATCTAATGATTATGCCTCATAATCGTATATATGCTAACGTTTGTGAAGTAAATCATAAACACGGATAACAATTACAACTAACTAATTAGTTAGTTTACATTTGTGAAATATATCTTGAACGTTTATAACTCGATCAATCGCAATTAATCTATTACTTCACAACTAATCTACTATAAGGTTGGTTTTGCAATCATTTATTACTTCAATTTATATATTACAATGAGTTTGGTTGCTTACAATCACAAACACAACAACATCAATAAAATAAAATCGATTTTTTAGTATGAATATTAGTAGGGACCGTTAAGCGGTCCCTAATTTGACAATAGGGACCGTTAAGCGGTCCCTAATGACCTCAATAGGGACCGTCTGGGCGGTCCCTAATGTAGAACATTAGGGACCGCCCAGACGGTCCCTAATTTTTTACAATAGGGACCGCTTGGGCAGTCCCTAATGTAGCACATTAGGGACCGCCCAGACGGTCCCTAATTTTTACAATAGGGGCGGTCCCTAATTTCTACAATAGGGACCGTGTGGGCGGTCCCTAATGTGCTTCAGAACTTAGCGACCGTTCAACAGTCGCTATTTTCTGTAAAAAAACTTAGGGACCGTTAGATGGTCCCTAATTTTACAATAGGGACCGTTTAACGGTCCCTACTAATATTCGTAGATTTTCTATCCGTTTGACATTAGGGACCGCTTAACGGTCCCTAAAATCGAAAATTTTAAATTTTTTGCGAAATTTTTTGGCGGAAGTGAGGGGGAAATTTGAATTTTCACCAAATCAAATCTCAATCGTCGATGAAATCCCAATCTACGGTCATAAGTACCCATTATGTCTTTAACACGGATCGCCAAAAATCGATTTTTAAGTAAGAATATTAGTAGGGACCGCTTAACGGTCCCTATTTTGGCATTAGCGACCGCTTAGCGGTCGCTATTGTCATATTAGGGACCGTTAAGCGGTCCCTATTGTCAATTTAGGGACCGCTTAGTAGTCCCTACTAATATTCATACATCAAAATTATGAATTTTTCGATTGTTCGAGGTGCCGCGTTGTATGTTTAGTTCATAATAACCATTGGAATAGTTAAAATAACAATAAGTACAACGAGACATTGTGCATCCAAACATTATACAAGGAGAACGGGCCGCTTTGAAGATTCTCCTACTATTTTATACGACGAATGACATAATGACAAATTAATTCGATCTACATATATACGTATAATTAATGAATACTTAATCTAATGATTATGCCTCATAATCGTATCTATGCTAACGTTTGTGACGTAAATCATAAACACGGATAACAATTACAACTAACTAATTAGTTAGTTGTACATTTGTGAAATATATCTTGAACGTTAATAACTCGATCGATCTCAATTAATCTATTATTTCACAACTAATCTACTATAAGGTTGGTTTTGCAATCATTTATTACTTATATTTACATAGTACAATGAGTTTGGTTGCTTACAATCACAAACACAACAACATCAATAAAAACAAAATCGATTTCTAAGTAAGAATATTAGTAGGGACCGCTTAACGGTCCCTATTTTGGCATTAGCGCCCGCTTAGCGGCCGCTATTGTCATATTAGGGACCGTTAAGCGGTCCCTATTGTCAATTTAGGGACCGCTTAGCAGTCCCTACTAATATTCATACATCAAAATTATGAATTTTTCGATTGTTCGAGGTGCCGCGTTGTATGTTTAGTTCATAATAACCATTGGAATAGTTAAAATAACAATAAGTACAACGAGACATTGTGCATCCAAACATTATACAAGGAGAACGGGCCGCTTTGAAGATTCTCCTACTATTTTGTACGACGAATGACATAATGACAAATTAATTCGATCTACATATATACGTATAATTAATGAATACTTAATCTAATGATTATGCCTCATAATCGTATCTATGCTAACGTTTGTGAAGTAAATCATAAACACGGATAACAATTACAACTAACTAATTAGTTAGTTGTACATTTGTGAAATATATCTTGAACGTTAATAACTCGATCGATCTCAATTAATCTATTATTTCACAACTAATCTACTATAAGGTTGGTTTTGCAATCATTTATTACTTATATTTACATAGTACAATGATTTTGGTTGCTTACAATCACAAACACAACAACATCAATAAAAACAAAATCGATTTTTAAGTAAGAATATTAGTAGGGACCGCTTAACGGTCCCTATTTTGGCATTAGCGCCCGCTTAGCGGTCGCTATTGTCATATTAGGGACCGTTAAGCGGTCCCTATTGTCAATTTAGGGACCGCTTAGCAGTCCCTACTAATATTCATACATCAAAATTATGAATTTTTCGATTGTTCGAGGTGCCTCGTTGTATGTTTAGTTCATAATAACCATTGGAATAGTTAAAATAACAATAAGTACAACGAGACATTGTGCATCCAAACATTATACAAGGAGAACGGGCCGCTTTGAAGATTCTCCTACTATTTTGTACGACGAATGACATAATGACAAATTAATTCGATCTACATATATACGTATAATTAATGAATACTTAATCTAATGATTATGCCTCATAATCGTATCTATGCTAACGTGTGTGAAGTAAATCATAAACACGGATAACAATTACAACTAACTAATTAGTTAGTTGTACATTTGTGAAATATATCTTGAACGTTAATAACTCGATCGATCTCAATTAATCTATTATTTCACAACTAATCTACTATAAGGTTGGTTTTGCAATCATTTATTACTTATATTTACATAGTACAATGAGTTTGGTTGCTTACAATCACAAACACAACAACATCAATTTCGCCAAAAATCGATTTTTAAGTAAGAATATTAGTAGGGACCGCTTAACGGTCCCTATTTTGGCATTAGCGACCGCTTAGCGGTCGCTATTGTCATATTAGGGACCGTTAAGCGGTCCCTATTGTCAATTTAGGGACCGCTTAGCAGTCCCTACTAATATTCATACATCAAAATTATGAATTTTTCGATTGTTCGAGGTGCCGCGTTGTATGTTTAGTTCATAATAACCATTGAAATAGTTAAAATAACAATAAGTACAACGAGACATTGTGCATCCAAACATTATACAAGGAGAACGGGCCGCTTTGAAGATTCTCCTACTATTTTATACGACGAATGACATAATGACAAATTAATTCGATCTACATATATACGTATAATTAATGAATACTTAATCTAATGATTATGCCTCATAATCGTATCTATGCTAACGTTTGTGACGTAAATCATAAACACGGATAACAATTACAACTAACTAATTAGTTAGTTGTACATTTGTGAAATATATCTTGAACGTTAATAACTCGATCGATCTCAATTAATCTATTATTTCACAACTAATCTACTATAAGGTTGGTTTTGCAATCATTTATTACTTATATTTACATAGTACAATGAGTTTGGTTGCTTACAATCACAAACACAACAACATCAATAAAACAAAATCGATTTTTAAGTAAGAATATTAGTAGGGACCGCTTAACGATCCCTATTTTGGCATTAGCGCCCGCTTAGCGGTCGCTATTGTCATATTAGGGACCGTTAAGCGGACCCTATTGTCAATTTAGGGACCGCTTAGCAGTCCCTACTAATATTCATACATCAAAATTACGAATTTTTCGATTGTTCGAGGTGCCGCGTTGTATGTTTAGTTCATAATAACCATTGGAATAGTTAAAATAACAATAAGTACAACGAGACATTGTGCATCCAAACATTATACAAGGAGAACGGGCCGCTTTGAAGATTCTCCTGTACGACGAATGACATAATGACAAATTAATTCGATCTACATATATACGTATAATTAATGAATACTTAATCTAATGATTATGCCTCATAATCGTATCTATGCTAACGTGTGTGAAGTAAATCATAAACACGGATAACAATTACAACTAACTAATTAGTTAGTTGTACATTTGTGAAATATATCTTGAACGTTAATAACTCGATCGATCTCAATTAATCTATTATTTCACAACTAATCTACTATAAGGTTGGTTTTGCAATCATTTATTACTTATATTTACATAGTACAATGAGTTTGGTTGCTTACAATCACAAACACAACAACATCAATAAAAACAAAATCGATTTTTAAGTAAGAATATTAGTAGGGACCGCTTAACGGTCCCTATTTTGGCATTAGCGCCCGCTTAGCGGCCGCTATTGTCATATTAGGGACCGTTAAGCGGTCCCTATTGTCAATTTAGGGACCGCTTAGCAGTCCCTACTAATATTCATACATCAAAATTATGAATTTTTCGATTGTTCGAGGTGCCGCGTTGTATGTTTAGTTCATAATAACCATTGGAATAGTTAAAATAACAATAAGTACAACGAGACATTGTGCATCCAAACATTATACAAGGAGAACGGGCCGCTTTGAAGATTCTCCTACTATTTTGTACGACGAATGACATAATGACAAATTAATTCGATCTACATATATACGCATAATTAATGAATACTTAATCTAATGATTATGCCTCATAATCGTATCTATGCTAACGTTTGTGAAGTAAATCATAAACACGGATAACAATTACAACTAACTAATTAGTTAGTTGTACATTTGTGAAATATATCTTGAACGTTAATAACTCGATCGATCTCAATTAATCTATTATTTCACAACTAATCTACTATAAGGTTGGTTTTGCAATCATTTATTACTTATATTTACATAGTACAATGATTTTGGTTGCTTACAATCACAAACACAACAACATCAATAAAAACAAAATCGATTTTTAAGTAAGAATATTAGTAGGGACCGCTTAACGGTCCCTATTTTGGCATTAGCGCCCGCTTAGCGGTCGCTATTGTCATATTAGGGACCGTTAAGCGGTCCCTATTGTCAATTTAGGGACCGCTTAGCAGTCCCTACTAATATTCATACATCAAAATTATGAATTTTTCGATTGTTCGAGGTGCCTCGTTGTATGTTTAGTTCATAATAACCATTGGAATAGTTAAAATAACAATAAGTACAACGAGACATTGTGCATCCAAACATTATACAAGGAGAACGGGCCGCTTTGAAGATTCTCCTACTATTTTGTACGACGAATGACATAATGACAAATTAATTCGATCTACATATATACGTATAATTAATGAATACTTAATCTAATGATTATGCCTCATAATCGTATCTATGCTAACGTGTGTGAAGTAAATCATAAACACGGATAACAATTACAACTAACTAATTAGTTAGTTGTACATTTGTGAAATATATCTTGAACGTTAATAACTCGATCGATCTCAATTAATCTATTATTTCACAACTAATCTACTATAAGGTTGGTTTTGCAATCATTTATTACTTATATTTACATAGTACAATGAGTTTGGTTGCTTACAATCACAAACACAACAACATCAATAAAAACAAAATCGATTTTTAAGTAAGAATATTAGTAGGGACCGCTTAACGGTCCCTATTTTGGCATTAGCGCCCGCTTAGCGGCCGCTATTGTCATATTAGGGACCGTTAAGCGGTCCCTATTGTCAATTTAGGGACCGCTTAGCAGTCCCTACTAATATTCATACATCAAAATTATGAATTTTTCGATTGTTCGAGGTGCCGCGTTGTATGTTTAGTTCATAATAACCATTGGAATAGTTAAAATAACAATAAGTACAACGAGACATTGTGCATCCAAACATTATACAAGGAGAACGGGCCGCTTTGAAGATTCTCCTACTATTTTGTACGACGAATGACATAATGACAAATTAATTCGATCTACATATATACGTATAATTAATGAATACTTAATCTAATGATTATGCCTCATAATCGTATCTATGCTAACGTTTGTGAAGTAAATCATAAACACGGATAACAATTACAACTAACTAATTAGTTAGTTGTACATTTGTGAAATATATCTTGAACGTTAATAACTCGATCGGTCTCAATTAATCTATTATTTCACAACTAATCTACTATAAGGTTGGTTTTGCAATCATTTATTACTTATATTTACATAGTACAATGATTTTGGTTGCTTACAATCACAAACACAACAACATCAATAAAAACAAAATCGATTTTTAAGTAAGAATATTAGTAGGGACCGCTTAACGGTCCCTATTTTGGCATTAGCGCCCGCTTAGCGGTCGCTATTGTCATATTAGGGACCGTTAAGCGGTCCCTATTGTCAATTTAGGGACCGCTTAGCAGTCCCTACTAATATTCATACATCAAAATTATGAATTTTTCGATTGTTCGAGGTGCCTCGTTGTATGTTTAGTTCATAATAACCATTGGAATAGTTAAAATAACAATAAGTACAACGAGACATTGTGCATCCAAACATTATACAAGGAGAACGGGCCGCTTTGAAGATTCTCCTACTATTTTGTACGACGAATGACATAATGACAAATTAATTCGATCTACATATATACGTATAATTAATGAATACTTAATCTAATGATTATGGCTCATAATCGTATCTATGCTAACGTGTGTGAAGTAAATCATAAACACGGATAACAATTACAACTAACTAATTAGTTAGTTGTACATTTGTGAAATATATCTTGAACGTTAATAACTCGATCGATCTCAATTAATCTATTATTTTACAACTAATCTACTATAAGGTTGGTTTTGCAATCATTTATTACTTATATTTACATAGTACAATGAGTTTGGTTGCTTACAATCACAAACACAACAACATCAATAAAAAAAAATCGATTTTTAAGTAAGAATATTAGTAGGGACCGCTTAACGGTCCCTATTTTGGCATTAGCGACCGCTTAGCGGTCGCTATTGTCATATTAGGGACCGTTAAGCGGTCCCTATTGTCAATTTAGGGACCGCTTAGCAGTCCCTACTAATATTCATACATCAAAATTATGAATTTTTCGATTGTTCGAGGTGCCGCGTTGTATGTTTAGTTCATAATAACCATTGGAATAGTTAAAATAACAATAAGTACAACGAGACATTGTGCATCCAAACATTATACAAGGAGAACGGGCCGCTTTGAAGATTCTCCTACTATTTTGTACGACGAATGACATAATGACAAATTAATTCGATCTACATATATACGTATAATTAATGAATACATAATCTAATGATTATGCCTCATAATCGTATCTATGCTAACGTTTGTGAAGTAAATCATAAACACGGATAACAATTACAACTAACTAATTAGTTAGTTGTACATTTGTGAAATATATCTTGAACGTTAATAACTCGATCGATCTCAATTAATCTATTATTTCACAACTAATCTACTATAAGGTTGGTTTTGCAATCATTTATTACTTATATTTACATAGTACAATGAGTTTGGTTGCTTACAATTACAAACACAACAACATCAATAAAAAAAAAATCGATTTTTAAGTAAGAATATTAGTAGGGACCGCTTAACGGTCCTTATTTTGGCATTAGCGACCGCTTAGCGGTCGCTATTGTCATATTAGGGACCGTTAAGCGGTCCCTATTGTCAATTTAGGGACCGCTTAGCAGTCCCTACTAATATTCATACATCAAAATTATGAATTTTTCGATTGTTCGAGGTGCCGCGTTGTATGTTTAGTTCATAATAACCATTGGAATAGTTAAAATAACAATAAGTACAACGAGACATTGTGCATCCAAACATTATACAAGGAGAACGGGTCGCTTTGAAGATTCTCCTACTATTTTGTACGACGAATGACATAATGACAAATTAATTCGATCTACATATATACGTATAATTAATGAATACTTAATCTAATGATTATGCCTCATAATCGTATCTATGCTAACGTTTGTGAAGTAAATCATAAACACGGATAACAATTACAACTAACTAATTAGTTAGTTGTACATTTGTGAAATATATCTTGAACGTTAATAACTCGATCGATCTCAATTAATCTATTATTTCACAACTAATCTACTATAAGGTTGGTTTTGCAATCATTTATTACTTATATTTACATAGTACAATGAGTTTGGTTGCTTACAATCACAAACACAACAACATCAATAAAAAAAAAATCAATTTTTAAATAAGAATATTAGTAGGGACCGCTTAACGGTCCCTATTTTGGCATTAGCGACCGCTTAGCGGTCGCTATTGTCATATTAGGGACCGTTAAGCGGTCCATATTGTCAATTTAGGGACCGCTTAGTAGTCCCTACTAATATTCATACATCAAAATTATGAATTTTTCGATTGTTCAAGGTGCCGCGTTGTATGTTTAGTTCATAATAACCATTGGAATAGTTAAAATAACAATAAGTACAACGAGACATTGTGCATCCAAACATTATACAAGGAGAACGGGCCGCTTTGAAGATTCTCCTACTATTTTGTACGACGAATGACATAATGACAAATTAATTCGATCTACATATATACGTATAATTAATGAATACTTAATCTAATGATTATGCCTCATAATCGTATCTATGCTAACGTTTGTGAAGTAAATCATAAACACGGATAACAATTACAACTAACTAATTAGTTAGTTGTACATTTGTGAAATATATCTTGAACGTTAATAACTCGATCGATCTCAATTAATCTATTATTTCACAACTAATCTACTATAAGGTTGGTTTTGCAATCATTTATTACTTATATTTACATAGTACAATGAGTTTGGTTGCTTACAATCACAAACACAACAACATCAATAAAAAAAAAATCGATTTTTAAGTAAGAATATTAGTAGGGACCGCTTAACGGTCCCTATTTTGGCATTAGCGACCGCTTAGCGGTCGCTATTGTCATATTAGGGACCGTTAAGCGGTCCCTATTGTCAATTTAGGGACCGCTTAGCAGTCCCTACTAATATTCATACATCAAAATTATGAATTTTTCGATTGTTCGAGGTGCCGCGTTGTATGTTTAGTTCATAATAACCATTGGAATGGTTAAAATAACAATAAGTACAACGAGACATTGTGCATCCAAACATTATACAAGGAGAACGAGCCGCTTTGAAAATTCTCCTACTATTTTGTACGACGAATGACATAATGACAAATTAATTCGATCTACATATATACGTATAATTAATGAATACTTAATCTAATGATTATGCCTCATAATCGTATCTATGCTAACGTTTGTGAAGTAAATCATAAACACGGATAACAATTACAACTAACTAATTAGTTAGTTGTACATTTGTGAAATATATCTTGAACGTTAATAACTCGATCGATCTCAATTAATCTATTATTTCACAACTAATCTACTATAAGGTTGGTTTTGCAATCATTTATTACTTATATTTACATAGTACAATGAGTTTGGTTGCTTACAATCACAAACACAACAACATCAATAAAAAAAAAATCGATTTTTAAGTAAGAATATTAGTAGGGACCGCTTAACGGTCCCTATTTTGGCATTAGCGACCGCTTAGCGGTCGCTATTGTCATATTAGGGACCGTTAAGCGGTCCCTATTGTCAATTTAGGGACCGCTTAGCAGTCCCTACTAATATTCATACATCAAAATTATGAATTTTTCGATTGTTCGAGGTGCCGCGTTGTATGTTTAGTTCATAATAACCATTGGAATAGTTAAAATAACAATAAGTACAACGAGACATTGTGCATCCAAACATTATACAAGGAGAACGGGCCGCTTTGAAGATTCTCCTACTATTTTGTACGACGAATGACATAATGACAAATTAATTCGATCTACATATATACGTATAATTAATGAATACTTAATCTAATGATTATGCCTCATAATCGTATCTATGCTAACGTTTGTGAAGTAAATCATAAACACGGATAACAATTACAACTAACTAATTAGTTAGTTGTACATTTGTGAAATATATCTTGAACGTTAATAACTCGATCGATCTCAATTAATCTATTATTTCACAACTAATCTACTATAAGGTTGGTTTTGCAATCATTTATTACTTATATTTACATAGTACAATGAGTTTGGTTGCTTACAATCACAAACACAACAACATCAATAAAACAAAATCGATTTTTAAGTAAGAATATTAGTAGGGACCGCTTAACGGTCCCTATTTTGGCATTAGCGACCGCTTAGCGGTCGCTATTGTCATATTAGGGACCGTTAAGCGGTCCCTATTGTCAATTTAGGGACCGCTTAGCAGTCCCTACTAATATTCATACATCAAAATTAAGAATTTTTCGATTGTTCGAGGTGCCGCGTTGTATGTTTAGTTCATAATAACCATTGGAATAGTTAAAATAACAATAAGTACAACGAGACATTGTGCATCCAAACATTATACAAGGAGAACGGGCCGCTTTGAAGATTCTCCTACTATTTTGTACGACGAATGACATAATGACAAATTAATTCGATCTACATATATACGTATAATTAATGAATACTTAATCTAATGATTATGCCTCATAATCGTATCTATGCTAACGTTTGTGAAGTAAATCATAAACACGGATAACAATTACAACTAACTAATTAGTTAGTTGTACATTTGTGAAATATATCTTGAACGTTAATAACTCGATCGATCTCAATTAATCTATTATTTCACAACTAATCTACTATAAGGTTGGTTTTGCAATCATTTATTACTTATATTTACATAGTACAATGAGTTTGGTTGCTTACAATCACAAACACAACAACATCAATAAAACAAAATCGATTTTTAAGTAAGAATATTAGTAGGGACCGCTTAACGGTCCCTATTTTGGCATTAGCGACCGCTTAGCGGTCGCTATTGTCATATTAGGGACCGTTAAGCGGTCCCTATTGTCAATTTAGGGACCGCTTAGCAGTCCCTACTAATATTCATACATCAAAATTAAGAATTTTTCGATTGTTCGAGGTGCCGCGTTGTATGTTTAGTTCATAATAACCATTGGAATAGTTAAAATAACAATAAGTACAACGAGACATTGTGCATCCAAACATTATACAAGGAGAACGAGCCGCTTTGAAAATTCTCCTACTATTTTGTACGACGAATGACATAATGACAAATTAATTCGATCTACATATATACGTATAATTAATGAATACTTAATCTAATGATTATGCCTCATAATCGTATCTATGCTAACGTTTGTGAAGTAAATCATAAACACGGATAACAATTACAACTAACTAATTAGTTAGTTGTACATTTGTGAAATATATCTTGAACGTTAATAACTCGATCGATCTCAATTAATCTATTATTTCACAACTAATCTACTATAAGGTTGGTTTTGCAATCATTTATTACTTATATTTACATAGTACAATGAGTTTGGTTGCTTACAATCACAAACACAACAACATCAATAAAAAAAAAAATCGATTTTTAAGTAAGAATATTAGTAGGGACCGCTTAACGGTCCCTATTTTGGCATTAGCGACCGCTTAGCGGTCGCTATTGTCATATTAGGGACCGTTAAGCGGTCCCTATTGTCAATTTAGGGACCGCTTAGCAGTCCCTACTAATATTCATACATCAAAATTATGAATTTTTCGATTGTTCGAGGTGCCGCGTTGTATGTTTAGTTCATAATAACCATCGGAATAGTTAAAATAACAATAAGTACAACGAGACATTGTGCATCCAAACATTATACAAGGAGAACGGGCCGCTTTGAAGATTCTCCTACTATTTTGTACGACGAATGACATAATGACAAATTAATTCGATCTACATATATACGTATAATTAATGAATACTTAATCTAATGATTATGCCTCATAATCGTATCTATGCTAACGTTTGTGAAGTAAATCATAAACACGGATAACAATTACAACTAACTAATTAGTTAGTTGTACATTTGTGAAATATATCTTGAACGTTAATAACTCGATCGATCTCAATTAATCTATTATTTCACAACTAATCTACTATAAGGTTGGTTTTGCAATCATTTATTACTTATATTTACATAGTACAATGAGTTTGGTTGCTTACAATCACAAACACAACAACATCAATAAAACAAAATCGATTTTTAAGTAAGAATATTAGTAGGGACCGCTTAACGGTCCCTATTTTGGCATTAGCGACCGCTTAGCGGTCGCTATTGTCATATTAGGGACCGTTAAGCGGTCCCTATTGTCAATTTAGGGACCGCTTAGCAGTCCCTACTAATATTCATACATCAAAATTATGAATTTTTCGATTGTTCGAGGTGCCGCGTTGTATGTTTAGTTCATAATAACCATTGGAATGGTTAAAATAACAATAAGTACAACGAGACATTGTGCATCCAAACATTATACAAGGAGAACGAGCCGCTTTGAAAATTCTCCTACTATTTTGTACGACGAATGACATAATGACAAATTAATTCGATCTACATATATACGTATAATTAATGAATACTTAATCTAATGATTATGCCTCATAATCGTATCTATGCTAACGTTTGTGAAGTAAATCATAAACACGGATAACAATTACAACTAACTAATTAGTTAGTTGTACATTTGTGAAATATATCTTGAACGTTAATAACTCGATCGATCTCAATTAATCTATTATTTCACAACTAATCTACTATAAGGTTGGTTTTGCAATCATTTATTACTTATATTTACATAGTACAATGAGTTTGGTTGCTTACAATCACAAACACAACAACATCAATAAAAAAAAAATCGATTTTTAAGTAAGAATATTAGTAGGGACCGCTTAACGGTCCCTATTTTGGCATTAGCGACCGCTTAGCGGTCGCTATTGTCATATTAGGGACCGTTAAGCGGTCCCTATTGTCAATTTAGGGACCGCTTAGCAGTCCCTACTAATATTCATACATCAAAATTATGAATTTTTCGATTGTTCGAGGTGCCGCGTTGTATGTTTAGTTCATAATAACCATTGGAATAGTTAAAATAACAATAAGTACAACGAGACATTGTGCATCCAAACATTATACAAGGAGAACGGGCCGCTTTGAAGATTCTCCTACTATTTTGTACGACGAATGACATAATGACAAATTAATTCGATCTACATATATACGTATAATTAATGAATACTTAATCTAATGATTATGCCTCATAATCGTATCTATGCTAACGTTTGTGAAGTAAATCATAAACACGGATAACAATTACAACTAACTAATTAGTTAGTTGTACATTTGTGAAATATATCTTGAACGTTAATAACTCGATCGATCTCAATTAATCTATTATTTCACAACTAATCTACTATAAGGTTGGTTTTGCAATCATTTATTACTTATATTTACATAGTACAATGAGTTTGGTTGCTTACAATCACAAACACAACAACATCAATAAAACAAAATCGATTTTTAAGTAAGAATATTAGTAGGGACCGCTTAACGGTCCCTATTTTGGCATTAGCGACCGCTTAGCGGTCGCTATTGTCATATTAGGGACCGTTAAGCGGTCCCTATTGTCAATTTAGGGACCGCTTAGCAGTCCCTACTAATATTCATACATCAAAATTAAGAATTTTTCGATTGTTCGAGGTGCCGCGTTGTATGTTTAGTTCATAATAACCATTGGAATAGTTAAAATAACAATAAGTACAACGAGACATTGTGCATCCAAACATTATACAAGGAGAACGAGCCGCTTTGAAAATTCTCCTACTATTTTGTACGACGAATGACATAATGACAAATTAATTCGATCTACATATATACGTATAATTAATGAATACTTAATCTAATGATTATGCCTCATAATCGTATCTATGCTAACGTTTGTGAAGTAAATCATAAACACGGATAACAATTACAACTAACTAATTAGTTAGTTGTACATTTGTGAAATATATCTTGAACGTTAATAACTCGATCGATCTCAATTAATCTATTATTTCACAACTAATCTACTATAAGGTTGGTTTTGCAATCATTTATTACTTATATTTACATAGTACAATGAGTTTGGTTGCTTACAATCACAAACACAACAACATCAATAAAAAAAAAAATCGATTTTTAAGTAAGAATATTAGTAGGGACCGCTTAAGGGTCCCTATTTTGGCATTAGCGACCGCTTAGCGGTCGCTATTGTCATATTAGGGACCGTTAAGCGGTCCCTATTGTCAATTTAGGGACCGCTTAGCAGTCCCTACTAATATTCATACATCAAAATTATGAATTTTTCGATTGTTCGAGGTGCCGCGTTGTATGTTTAGTTCATAATAACCATCGGAATAGTTAAAATAACAATAAGTACAACGAGACATTGTGCATCCAAACATTATACAAGGAGAACGGGCCGCTTTGAAGATTCTCCTACTATTTTGTACGACGAATGACATAATGACAAATTAATTCGATCTACATATATACGTATAATTAATGAATACTTAATCTAATGATTATGCCTCATAATCGTATCTATGCTAACGTTTGTGAAGTAAATCATAAACACGGATAACAATTAAAACTAACTGATTAGTTAGTTGTACATTTGTGAAATATATCTTGAACGTTAATAACTCGATCGATCTCAATTAATCTATTATTTCACAACTAATCTACTATAAGGTTGGTTTTGCAATCATTTATTACTTATATTTACATAGTACAATGAGTTTGGTTGCTTACAATCACAAACACAACAACATCAATAAAAAAAAAATCGATTTTTAAGTAAGAATATTAGTAGGGACCGCTTAACGGTCCCTATTTTGCCATTAGCGACCGCTTAGCGGTCGCTATTGTCATATGAGGGATCGTTAAGCAGTCCCTATTGTCAATTTAGGGACCGCTTAGCAGTCCCTACTAATATTCATACATCAAAATTATGAATTTTTCGATTGTTCGAGGTGCCGCGTTGTATGTTTAGTTCATAATAACCATTGGAATGGTTAAAATAACAATAAGTACAACGAGACATTGTGCATCCAAACATTATACAAGGAGAACGGGCCGCTTTGAAGATTCTCCTACTATTTTGTACGACGAATGACATAATGACAAATTAATTCGATCTACATATATACGTATAATTAATGAATACTTAATCTAATGATTATGCCTCATAATCGTATCTATGCTAACGTTTGTGAAGTAAATCATAAACACGGATAACAATTACAACTAACTAATTAGTTAGTTGTACATTTGTGAAATATATCTTGAACGTTAATAACTCGATCGATCTCAATTAATCTATTATTTCACAACTAATCTACTATAAGGTTGGTTTTGCAATCATTTATTACTTATATTTACATAGTACAATGAGTTTGGTTGCTTACAATCACAAACACAACAACATCAATAAAAAAAAAATCGATTTTTAAGTAAGAATATTAGTAGGGACCGCTTAACGGTCCCTATTTTGGCATTAGCGACCGCTTAGCGGTCGCTATTGTCATATTAGGGACCGTTAAGCGGTCCCTATTGTCAATTTAGGGACCGCTTAGCAGTCCCTACTAATATTCATACATCAAAATTATGAATTTTTCGATTGTTCGAGGTGCCGCGTTGTATGTTTAGTTCATAATAACCATTGGAATAGTTAAAATAACAATAAGTACAACGAGACATTGTGCATCCAAACATTATACAAGGAGAACGGGCCGCTTTGAAGATTCTCCTACTATTTTGTACGACGAATGACATAATGACAAATTAATTCGATCTACATATATACGTATAATTAATGAATACTTAATCTAATGATTATGCCTCATAATCGTATCTATGCTAACGTTTGTGAAGTAAATCATAAACACGGATAACAATTACAACTAACTAATTAGTTAGTTGTACATTTGTGAAATATATCTTGAACGTTAATAACTCGATCGATCTCAATTAATCTATTATTTCACAACTAATCTACTATAAGGTTGGTTTTGCAATCATTTATTACTTATATTTACATAGTACAATGAGTTTGGTTGCTTACAATCACAAACACAACAACATCAATAAAAAAAAAAATCGATTTTTAAGTAAGAATATTAGTAGGGACCGCTTAACGGTCCCTATTTTGGCATTAGCGACCGCTTAGCGGTCGCTATTGTCATATTAGGGACCGTTAAGCGGTCCCTATTGTCAATTTAGGGACCGCTTAGCAGTCCCTACTAATATTCATACATCAAAATTATGAATTTTTCGATTGTTCGAGGTGCCGCGTTGTATGTTTAGTTCATAATAACCATCGGAATAGTTAAAATAACAATAAGTACAACGAGACATTGTGCATCCAAACATTATACAAGGAGAACGGGCCGCTTTGAAGATTCTCCTACTATTTTGTACGACGAATGACATAATGACAAATTAATTCGATCTACATATATACGTATAATTAATGAATACTTAATCTAATGATTATGCCTCATAATCGTATCTATGCTAACGTTTGTGAAGTAAATGATAAACACGGATAACAATTAAAACTAACTAATTAGTTAGTTGTACATTTGTGAAATATATCTTGAACGTTAATAACTCGATCGATCTCAATTAATCTATTATTTCACAACTAATCTACTATAAGGTTGGTTTTGCAATCATTTATTACTTATATTTACATAGTACAATGAGTTTGGTTGCTTACAATCACAAACACAACAACATCAATAAAAAAAAATCGATTTTTAAGTAAGAATATTAGTAGGGACCGCTTAACGGTCCCTATTTTGCCATTAGCGACCGCTTAGCGGTCGCTATTGTCATATGAGGGATCGTTAAGCAGTCCCTATTGTCAATTTAGGGACCGCTTAGCAGTCCCTACTAATATTCATACATCAAAATTATGAATTTTTCGATTGTTCGAGGTGCCGCGTTGTATGTTTAGTTCATAATAACCATTGGAATAGTTAAAATAACAATAAGTACAACGAGACATTGTGCATCCAAACATTATACAAGGAGAACGGGCCGCTTTGAAGATTCTCCTACTATTTTGTACGACGAATGACATAATGACAAATTAATTCGATCTACATATATACGTATAATTAATGAATACTTAATCTAATGATTATGCCTCATAATCGTATCTATGCTAACGTTTGTGAAGTAAATCATAAACACGGATAACAATTACAACTAACTAATTAGTTAGTTGTACATTTGTGAAATATATCTTGAACGTTAATAACTCGATCGATCTCAATTAATCTATTATTTCACAACTAATCTACTATAAGGTTGGTTTTGCAATCATTTATTACTTAAATTTACATAGTACAATGAGTTTGGTTGCTTACAATCACAAACACAACAACATCAATAAAAAAAAATCGATTTTTAAGTAAGAATATTAGTAGGGACCGCTTAACGGTCCCTATTTTGGCATTAGCGACCGCTTAGCGGTCGCTATTGTCATATTAGGGACCGTTAAGCGGTCCCTATTGTCAATTTAGGGACCGCTTAGCAGTCCCTACTAATATTCATACATCAAAATTATGAATTTTTCGATTGTTCGAGGTGCCGCGTTGTATGTTTAGTTCATAATAACCATTGGAATAGTTAAAATAACAATAAGTACAACGAGACATTGTGCATCCAAACATTATACAAGGAGAACGGGCCGCTTTGAAGATTCTCCTACTATTTTGTACGACGAATGACATAATGACAAATTAATTCGATCTACATATATACGTATAATTAATGAATACTTAATCTAATGATTATGCCTCATAATCGTATCTATGCTAACGTTTGTAAAGTAAATCATAAACACGGATAACAATTACAACTAACTAATTAGTTAGTTGTACATTTGTGAAATATATCTTGAACGTTAATAACTCGATCGATCTCAATTAATCTATTATTTCACAACTAATCTACTATAAGGTTGGTTTTGCAATCATTTATTACTTATATTTACATAGTACAATGAGTTTGGTTGCTTACAATCACAAACACAACAACATCAATAAAACAAAATCGATTTTTAAGTAAGAATATTAGTAGGGACCGCTTAACGGTCCCTATTTTGGCATTAGCGACCGCTTAGCGGTCGCTATTGTCATATTAGGGACCGTTAAGCGGTCCCTATTGTCAATTTAGGGACCGCTTAGCAGTCCCTACTAATATTCATACATCAAAATTATGAATTTTTCGATTGTTCGAGGTGCCGCGTTGTATGTTTAGTTCATAATAACCATTGGAATAGTTAAAATAACAATAAGTACAACGAGACATTGTGCATCCAAACATTATACAAGGAGAACGGGCCGCTTTGAAGATTCTCCTACTATTTTGTACGACGAATGACATAATGACAAATTAATTCGATCTACATATATACGTATAATTAATGAATACTTAATCTAATGATTATGCCTCATAATCGTATCTATGCTAACGTTTGTGAAGTAAATCATAAACACGGATAACAATTACAACTAACTAATTAGTTAGTTGTACATTTGTGAAATATATCTTGAACGTTAATAACTCGATCGATCTCAATTAATCTATTATTTCACAACTAATCTACTATAAGGTTGGTTTTGCAATCATTTATTACTTATATTTACATAGTACAATGAGTTTGGTTGCTTACAATCACAAACACAACAACATCAATAAAAAAAAAAAAATCGATTTTTAAGTAAGAATATTAGTAGGGACCGCTTAACGGTCCCTATTTTGGCATTAGCGACCGCTTAGCGGTCGCTATTGTCATATTAGGGACCGTTAAGCGGTCCCTATTGTCAATTTAGGGACCGCTTAGCAGTCCCTACTAATATTCATACATCAAAATTATGAATTTTTCGATTGTTCGAGGTGCCGCGTTGTATGTTTAGTTCATAATAACCATTGGAATAGTTAAAATAACAATAAGTACAACGAGACATTGTGCATCCAAACATTATACAAGGAGAACGGGCCGCTTTGAAGATTCTCCTACTATTTTGTACGACGAATGACATAATGACAAATTAATTCGATCTACATATATACGTATAATTAATGAATACTTAATCTAATGATTATGCCTCATAATCGTATCTATGCTAACGTTTGTGAAGTAAATCATAAACACGGATAACAATTAAAACTAACTAATTAGTTAGTTGTACATTTGTGAAATATATCTTGAACGTTAATAACTCGATCGATCTCAATTAATCTATTATTTCACAACTAATCTACTATAAGGTTGGTTTTGCAATCATTTATTACTTAAATTTACATAGTATAATGAGTTTGGTTGCTTACAATCACAAACACAACAACATCAATAAAAAAAAAATCGATTTTTAAGTAAGAATATTAGTAGGGACCGCTTAACGGTCCCTATTTTGGCATTAGCGACCGCTTAGCGGTCGCTATTGTCATATTAGGGACCGTTAAGCGGTCCCTATTGTCAATTTAGGGACCGCTTAGCAGTCCCTACTAATATTCATACATCAAAATTATGAATTTTTCGATTGTTCGAGGTGCCGCGTTGTATGTTTAGTTCATAATAACCATTGGAATAGTTAAAATAACAATAAGTACAACGAGACATTGTGCATCCAAACATTATACTAGGAGAACGAGCCGCTTTGAAGATTCTCCTACTATTTTGTACGACGAATGACATAATGACAAATTAATTCGATCTACATATATACGTATAATTAATGAATACTTAATCTAATGATTATGCCTCATAATCGTATCTATGCTAACGTTTGTGAAGTAAATCATAAACACGGATAACAATTACAACTAACTAATTAGTTAGTTGTACATTTGTGAAATATATCTTGAACGTTAATAACTCGATCGATCTCAATTAATCTATTATTTCACAACTAATCTACTATAAGGTTGGTTTTGCAATCATTTATTACTTATATTTACATAGTACAATGAGTTTGGTTGCTTACAATCACAAACACAACAACATCAATAAAAAAAAAAAAATCGATTTTTAAGTAAGAATATTAGTAGGGACCGCTTAACGGTCCCTATTTTGGCATTAGCGACCGCTTAGCGGTCGCTATTGTCATATTAGGGACCGTTAAGCGGTCCCTATTGTCAATTTAGGGACCGCTTAGCAGTCCCTACTAATATTCATACATCAAAATTATGAATTTTTCGATTGTTCGAGGTGCCGCGTTGTATGTTTAGTTCATAATAACCATTGGAATAGTTAAAATAACAATAAGTACAACGAGACATTGTGCATCCAAACATTATACAAGGAGAACGGGCCGCTTTGAAGATTCTCCTACTATTTTGTACGACGAATGACATAATGACAAATTAATTCGATCTACATATATACGTATAATTAATGAATACTTAATCTAATGATTATGCCTCATAATCGTATCTATGCTAACGTTTGTGAAGTAAATCATAAACACGGATAACAATTAAAACTAACTAATTAGTTAGTTGTACATTTGTGAAATATATCTTGAACGTTAATAACTCGATCGATCTCAATTAATCTATTATTTCACAACTAATCTACTATAAGGTTGGTTTTGCAATCATTTATTACTTATATTTACATAGTACAATGAGTTTGGTTGCTTACAATCACAAACACAACAACATCAATAAAAAAAAAATCGATTTTTAAGTAAGAATATTAGTAGGGACCGCTTAACGGTCCCTATTTTGGCATTAGCGACCGCTTAGCGGTCGCTATTGTCATATTAGGGACCGTTAAGCGGTCCCTATTGTCAATTTAGGGACCGCTTAGCAGTCCCTACTAATATTCATACATCAAAATTATGAATTTTTCGATTGTTCGAGGTGCCGCGTTGTATGTTTAGTTCATAATAACCATTGGAATAGTTAAAATAACAATAAGTACAACGAGACATTGTGCATCCAAACATTATACAAGGAGAACGGGCCGCTTTGAAGATTCTCCTACTATTTTGTACGACGAATGACATAATGACAAATTAATTCGATCTACATATATACGTATAATTAATGAATACTTAATCTAATGATTATGCCTCATAATCGTATCTATGCTAACGTTTGTGAAGTAAATCATAAACACGGATAACAATTACAACTAACTAATTAGTTAGTTGTACATTTGTGAAATATATCTTGAACGTTAATAACTCGATCGATCTCAATTAATCTATTATTTCACAACTAATCTACTATAAGGTTGGTTTTGCAATCATTTATTACTTATATTTACATAGTACAATGAGTTTGGTTGCTTACAATCACAAACACAACAACATCAATAAAAAAAAAAAAATCGATTTTTAAGTAAGAATATTAGTAGGGACCGCTTAACGGTCCCTATTTTGGCATTAGCGACCGCTTAGCGGTCGCTATTGTCATATTAGGGACCGTTAAGCGGTCCCTATTGTCAATTTAGGGACCGCTTAGCAGTCCCTACTAATATTCATACATCAAAATTATGAATTTTTCGATTGTTCGAGGTGCCGCGTTGTATGTTTAGTTCATAATAACCATTGGAATAGTTAAAATAACAATAAGTACAACGAGACATTGTGCATCCAAACATTATACAAGGAGAACGGGCCGCTTTGAAGATTCTCCTACTATTTTGTACGACGAATGACATAATGACAAATTAATTCGATCTACATATATACGTATAATTAATGAATACTTAATCTAATGATTATGCCTCATAATCGTATCTATGCTAACGTTTGTGAAGTAAATCATAAACACGGATAACAATTAAAACTAACTAATTAGTTAGTTGTACATTTGTGAAATATATCTTGAACGTTAATAACTCGATCGATCTCAATTAATCTATTATTTCACAACTAATCTACTATAAGGTTGGTTTTGCAATCATTTATTACTTAAATTTACATAGTATAATGAGTTTGGTTGCTTACAATCACAAACACAACAACATCAATAAAAAAAAAATCGATTTTTAAGTAAGAATATTAGTAGGGACCGCTTAACGGTCCCTATTTTGGCATTAGCGACCGCTTAGCGGTCGCTATTGTCATATTAGGGACCGTTAAGCGGTCACTATTGTCAATTTAGGGACCGCTTAGCAGTCCCTACTAATATTCATACATCAAAATTATGAATTTTTCGATTGTTCGAGGTGCCGCGTTGTATGTTTAGTTCATAATAACCATTGGAATAGTTAAAATAACAATAAGTACAACGAGACATTGTGCATCCAAACATTATACAAGGAGAACGGGCCGCTTTGAAGATTCTCCTACTATTTTGTACGACGAATGACATAATGACAAATTAATTCGATCTACATATATACGTATAATTAATGAATACTTAATCTAATGATTATGCCTCATAATCGTATCTATGCTAACGTTTGTGAAGTAAATCATAAACACGGATAACAATTACAACTAACTAATTAGTTAGTTGTACATTTGTGAAATATATCTTGAACGTTAATAACTCGATCGATCTCAATTAATCTATTATTTCACAACTAATCTACTATAAGGTTGGTTTTGCAATCATTTATTACTTATATTTACATAGTACAATGAGTTTGGTTGCTTACAATCACAAACACAACAACATCAATAAAAAAAAAATCGATTTTTAAGTAAGAATATTAGTAGGGACCGCTTAACGGTCCCTATTTTGGCATTAGCGACCGCTTAGCGGTCGCTATTGTCATATTAGGGACCGTTAAGCGGTCCCTATTGTCAATTTAGGGACCGCTTAGCAGTCCCTACTAATATTCATACATCAAAATTATGAATTTTTCGATTGTTCGAGGTGCCGCGTTGTATGTTTAGTTCATAATAACCATTGGAATAGTTAAAATAACAATAAGTACAACGAGACATTGTGCATCCAAACATTATACAAGGAGAACGGGCCGCTTTGAAGATTCTCCTACTATTTTGTACGACGAATGACATAATGACAAATTAATTCGATCTACATATATACGTATAATTAATGAATACTTAATCTAATGATTATGCCTCATAATCGTATCTATGCTAACGTTTGTGAAGTAAATCATAAACACGGATAACAATTACAACTAACTAATTAGTTAGTTGTACATTTGTGAAATATATCTTGAACGTTAATAACTCGATCGATCTCAATTAATCTATTATTTCACAACTAATCTACTATAAGGTTGGTTTTGCAATCATTTATTACTTATATTTACATAGTACAATGAGTTTGGTTGCTTACAATCACAAACACAACAACATCAATAAAAAAAAAATCGATTTTTAAGTAAGAATATTAGTAGGGACCGCTTAACGGTCCCTATTTTGGCATTAGCGACCGCTTAGCGGTCGCTATTGTCATAGTAGGGACCGTTAAGCGGTCCCTATTGTCAATTTAGGGACCGCTTAGCAGTCCCTACTAATATTCATACATCAAAATTATGAATTTTTCGATTGTTCGAGGTGCCGCGTTGTATGTTTAGTTCATAATAACCATTGGAATAGTTAAAATAACAATAAGTACAACGAGACATTGTGCATCCAAACATTATACAAGGAGAACGGGCCGCTTTGAAGATTCTCCTACTATTTTGTACGACGAATGACATAATGACAAATTAATTCGATCTACATATATACGTATAATTAATTAATACTTAATCTAATGATTATGCCTCATAATCGTATCTATGCTAACGTTTGTGAAGTAAATCATAAACACGGATAACAATTACAACTAACTAATTAGTTAGTTGTACATTTGTGAAATATATCTTGAACGTTAATAACTCGATCGATCTCAATTAATCTATTATTTCACAACTAATCTACTATAAGGTTGGTTTTGCAATCATTTATTACTTAAATTTACATAGTACAATGAGTTTGGTTGCTTACAATCACAAACACAACAACATCAATAAAAAAAAAATTGATTTTTAAGTAAGAATATTAGTAGGGACCGCTTAACGGTCCCTATTTTGGCATTAGTGACCGCTAAGCGGTCGCTATTGTCATATTAGGGACCGTTAAGCGGTCCCTATTGTCAATTTAGGGACCGCTTAGCAGTCCCTACTAATATTCATACATCAAAATTATGAATTTTTCGATTGTTCGAGGTGCCGCGTTGTATGTTTAGTTCATAATAACCATCGGAATAGTTAAAATAACAATAAGTACAACGAGACATTGTGCATCCAAACATTATACAAGGAGAACGGGCCGCTTTGAAGATTCTCCTACTATTTTGTACGACGAATGACATAATGACAAATTAATTCGATCTACATATATACGTATAATTAATGAATACTTAATCTAATGATTATGCCTCATAATCGTATCTATGCTAACGTTTGTGAAGTAAATCATAAACACGGATAACAATTAAAACTAACTAATTAGTTAGTTGTACATTTGTGAAATATATCTTGAACGTTAATAACTCGATCGATCTCAATTAATCTATTATTTCACAACTAATCTACTATAAGGTTGGTTTTGCAATAATTTATTACTTATATTTACATAGTACAATGAGTTTGGTTGCTTACAATCACAAACACAACAACATCAATAAAAAAAAAATCGATTTTTAAGTAAGAATATTAGTAGGGACCGCTTAACGGTCCCTATTGACCGCTTAGCGGTCGCTATTGTCTTATGAGGGATCGTTAAGCGGTCCCTATTGTCAATTTAGGGACCGCTTAGCAGTCCCTACTAATATTCATACATCAAAATTATGAATTTTTCGATTGTTCGAGGTGCCGCGTTGTATGTTTAGTTCATAATAACCATTGGAATAGTTAAAATAACAATAAGTACAACGAGACATTGTGCATCCAAACATTATACAAGGAGAACGAGCCGCTTTGAAGATTCTCCTACTATTTTGTACGACGAATGACATAATGACAAATTAATTCGATCTACATATATACGTATAATTAATGAATACTTAATCTAATGATTATGCCTCATAATCGTATCTATGCTAACGTTTGTGAAGTAAATCATAAACACGGATAACAATTACAACTAACTAATTAGTTAGTTGTACATTTGTGAAATATATCTTGAACGTTAATAACTCGATCGATCTCAATTAATCTATTATTTCACAACTAATCTACTATAAGGTTGGTTTTGCAATCATTTATTACTTATATTTACATAGTACAATGAGTTTGGTTGCTTACAATCACAAACACAACAACATCAATAAAAAAAAAAAAATCGATTTTTAAGTAAGAATATTAGTAGGGACCGCTTAACGGTCCCTATTTTGGCATTAGCGACCGCTTAGCGGTCGCTATTGTCATATTAGGGACCGTTAAGCGGTCCCTATTGTCAATTTAGGGACCGCTTAGCAGTCCCTACTAATATTCATACATCAAAATTATGAATTTTTCGATTGTTCGAGGTGCCGCGTTGTATGTTTAGTTCATAATAACCATTGGAATAGTTAAAATAACAATAAGTACAACGAGACATTGTGCATCCAAACATTATACAAGGAGAACGGGCCGCTTTGAAGATTCTCCTACTATTTTGTACGACGAATGACATAATGACAAATTAATTCGATCTACATATATACGTATAATTAATGAATACTTAATCTAATGATTATGCCTCATAATCGTATCTATGCTAACGTTTGTGAAGTAAATCATAAACACGGATAACAATTAAAACTAACTAATTAGTTAGTTGTACATTTGTGAAATATATCTTGAACGTTAATAACTCGATCGATCTCAATTAATCTATTATTTCACAACTAATCTACTATAAGGTTGGTTTTGCAATAATTTATTACTTATATTTACATAGTACAATGAGTTTGGTTGCTTACAATCACAAACACAACAACATCAATAAAAAAAAAATCGATTTTTAAGTAAGAATATTAGTAGGGACCGCTTAACGGTCCCTATTGACCGCTTAGCGGTCGCTATTGTCTTATGAGGGATCGTTAAGCGGTCCCTATTGTCAATTTAGGGACCGCTTAGCAGTCCCTACTAATATTCATACATCAAAATTATGAATTTTTCGATTGTTCGAGGTGCCGCGTTGTATGTTTAGTTCATAATAACCATTGGAATAGTTAAAATAACAATAAGTACAACGAGACATTGTGCATCCAAACATTATACAAGGAGAACGAGCCGCTTTGAAGATTCTCCTACTATTTTGTACGACGAATGACATAATGACAAATTAATTCGATCTACATATATACGTATAATTAATGAATACTTAATCTAATGATTATGCCTCATAATCGTATCTATGCTAACGTTTGTGAAGTAAATCATAAACACGGATAACAATTACAACTAACTAATTAGTTAGTTGTACATTTGTGAAATATATCTTGAACGTTAATAACTCGATCGATCTCAATTAATCTATTATTTCACAACTAATCTACTATAAGGTTGGTTTTGCAATCATTTATTACTTATATTTACATAGTACAATGAGTTTGGTTGCTTACAATCACAAACACAACAACATCAATAAAAAAAAAAAATCGATTTTTAAGTAAGAATATTAGTAGGGACCGCTTAACGGTCCCTATTTTGGCATTAGCGACCGCTTAGCGGTCGCTATTGTCATATTAGGGACCGTTAAGCGGTCCCTATTGTCAATTTAGGGACCGCTTAGCAGTCCCTACTAATATTCATACATCAAAATTATGAATTTTTCGATTGTTCGAGGTGCCGCGTTGTATGTTTAGTTCATAATAACCATTGGAATAGTTAAAATAACAATAAGTACAACGAGACATTGTGCATCCAAACATTATACAAGGAGAACGGGCCGCTTTGAAGATTCTCCTACTATTTTGTACGACGAATGACATAATGACAAATTAATTCGATCTACATATATACGTATAATTAATGAATACTTAATCTAATGATTATGCCTCATAATCGTATCTATGCTAACGTTTGTGAAGTAAATCATAAACACGGATAACAATTAAAACTAACTAATTAGTTAGTTGTACATTTGTGAAATATATCTTGAACGTTAATAACTCGATCGATCTCAATTAATCTATTATTTCACAACTAATCTACTATAAGGTTGGTTTTGCAATCATTTATTACTTAAATTTACATAGTATAATGAGTTTGGTTGCTTACAATCACAAACACAACAACATCAATAAAAAAAAAATCGATTTTTAAGTAAGAATATTAGTAGGGACCGCTTAACGGTCCCTATTTTGGCATTAGCGACCGCTTAGCGGTCGCTATTGTCATATTAGGGACCGTTAAGCGGTCACTATTGTCAATTTAGGGACCGCTTAGCAGTCCCTACTAATATTCATACATCAAAATTATGAATTTTTCGATTGTTCGAGGTGCCGCGTTGTATGTTTAGTTCATAATAACCATTGGAATAGTTAAAATAACAATAAGTACAACGAGACATTGTGCATCCAAACATTATACAAGGAGAACGGGCCGCTTTGAAGATTCTCCTACTATTTTGTACGACGAATGACATAATGACAAATTAATTCGATCTACATATATACGTATAATTAATGAATACTTAATCTAATGATTATGCCTCATAATCGTATCTATGCTAACGTTTGTGAAGTAAATCATAAACACGGATAACAATTACAACTAACTAATTAGTTAGTTGTACATTTGTGAAATATATCTTGAACGTTAATAACTCGATCGATCTCAATTAATCTATTATTTCACAACTAATCTACTATAAGGTTGGTTTTGCAATCATTTATTACTTATATTTACATAGTACAATGAGTTTGGTTGCTTACAATCACAAACACAACAACATCAATAAAAAAAAAAATCGATTTTTAAGTAAGAATATTAGTAGGGACCGCTTAACGGTCCCTATTTTGGCATTAGCGACCGCTTAGCGGTCGCTATTGTCATATTAGGGACCGTTAAGCGGTCCCTATTGTCAATTTAGGGACCGCTTAGCAGTCCCTACTAATATTCATACATCAAAATTATGAATTTTTCGATTGTTCGAGGTGCCGCGTTGTATGTTTAGTTCATAATAACCATTGGAATAGTTAAAATAACAATAAGTACAACGAGACATTGTGCATCCAAACATTATACAAGGAGAACGGGCCGCTTTGAAGATTCTCCTACTATTTTGTACGACGAATGACATAATGACAAATTAATTCGATCTACATATATACGTATAATTAATGAATACTTAATCTAATGATTATGCCTCATAATCGTATCTATGCTAACGTTTGTGAAGTAAATCATAAACACGGATAACAATTACAACTAACTAATTAGTTAGTTGTACATTTGTGAAATATATCTTGAACGTTAATAACTCGATCGATCTCAATTAATCTATTATTTCACAACTAATCTACTATAAGGTTGGTTTTGCAATCATTTATTACTTATATTTACATAGTACAATGAGTTTGGTTGCTTACAATCACAAACACAACAACATCAATAAAAAAAAAATCGATTTTTAAGTAAGAATATTAGTAGGGACCGCTTAACGGTCCCTATTTTGGCATTAGCGACCGCTTAGCGGTCGCTATTGTCATAGTAGGGACCGTTAAGCGGTCCCTATTGTCAATTTAGGGACCGCTTAGCAGTCCCTACTAATATTCATACATCAAAATTATGAATTTTTCAATTGTTCGAGGTGCCGCGTTGTATGTTTAGTTCATAATAACCATTGGAATAGTTAAAATAACAATAAGTACAACGAGACATTGTGCATCCAAACATTATACAAGGAGAACGGGCCGCTTTGAAGATTCTCCTACTATTTTGTACGACGAATGACATAATGACAAATTAATTCGATCTACATATATACGTATAATTAATTAATACTTAATCTAATGATTATGCCTCATAATCGTATCTATGCTAACGTTTGTGAAGTAAATCATAAACACGGATAACAATTACAACTAACTAATTAGTTAGTTGTACATTTGTGAAATATATCTTGAACGTTAATAACTCGATCGATCTCAATTAATCTATTATTTCACAACTAATCTACTATAAGGTTGGTTTTGCAATCATTTATTACTTAAATTTACATAGTACAATGAGTTTGGTTGCTTACAATCACAAACACAACAACATCAATAAAAAAAAAATCGATTTTTAAGTAAGAATATTAGTAGGGACCGCTTAACGGTCCCTATTTTGGCATTAGTGACCGCTAAGCGGTCGCTATTGTCATATTAGGGACCGTTAAGCGGTCCCTATTGTCAATTTAGGGACCGCTTAGCAGTCCCTACTAATATTCATACATCAAAATTATGAATTTTTCGATTGTTCGAGGTGCCGCGTTGTATGTTTAGTTCATAATAACCATCGGAATAGTTAAAATAACAATAATTACAACGAGACATTGTGCATCCAAACATTATACAAGGAGAACGGGCCGCTTTGAAGATTCTCCTACTATTTTGTACGACGAATGACATAATGACAAATTAATTCGATCTACATATATACGTATAATTAATGAATACTTAATCTAATGATTATGCCTCATAATCGTATCTATGCTAACGTTTGTGAAGTAAATCATAAACACGGATAACAATTAAAACTAACTAATTAGTTAGTTGTACATTTGTGAAATATATCTTGAACGTTAATAACTCGATCGATCTCAATTAATCTATTATTTCACAACTAATCTACTATAAGGTTGGTTTTGCAATAATTTATTACTTATATTTACATAGTACAATGAGTTTGGTTGCTTACAATCACAAACACAACAACATCAATAAAAAAAAAATCGATTTTTAAGTAAGAATATTAGTAGGGACCGCTTAACGGTCCCTATTGACCGCTTAGCGGTCGCTATTGTCTTATGAGGGATCGTTAAGCGGTCCCTATTGTCAATTTAGGGACCGCTTAGCAGTCCCTACTAATATTCATACATCAAAATTATGAATTTTTCGATTGTTCGAGGTGCCGCGTTGTATGTTTAGTTCATAATAACCATTGGAATAGTTAAAATAACAATAAGTACAACGAGACATTGTGCATCCAAACATTATACAAGGAGAACGAGCCGCTTTGAAGATTCTCCTACTATTTTGTACGACGAATGACATAATGACAAATTAATTCGATCTACATATATACGTATAATTAATGAATACTTAATCTAATGATTATGCCTCATAATCGTATCTATGCTAACGTTTGTGAAGTAAATCATAAACACGGATAACAATTACAACTAACTAATTAGTTAGTTGTACATTTGTGAAATATATCTTGAACGTTAATAACTCGATCGATCTCAATTAATCTATTATTTCACAACTAATCTACTATAAGGTTGGTTTTGCAATCATTTATTACTTATATTTACATAGTACAATGAGTTTGGTTGCTTACAATCACAAACACAACAACATCAATAAAAAAAAAAATCGATTTTTAAGTAAGAATATTAGTAGGGACCGCTTAACGGTCCCTATTTTGGCATTAGCGACCGCTTAGCGGTCGCTATTGTCATATTAGGGACCGTTAAGCGGTCCCTATTGTCAATTTAGGGACCGCTTAGCAGTCCCTACTAATATTCATACATCAAAATTATGAATTTTTCGATTGTTCGAGGTGCCGCGTTGTATGTTTAGTTCATAATAACCATTGGAATAGTTAAAATAACAATAAGTACAACGAGACATTGTGCATCCAAACATTATACAAGGAGAACGGGCCGCTTTGAAGATTCTCCTACTATTTTGTACGACGAATGACATAATGACAAATTAATTCGATCTACATATATACGTATAATTAATGAATACTTAATCTAATGATTATGCCTCATAATCGTATCTATGCTAACGTTTGTGAAGTAAATCATAAACACGGATAACAATTACAACTAACTAATTAGTTAGTTGTACATTTGTGAAATATATCTTGAACGTTAATAACTCGATCGATCTCAATTAATCTATTATTTCACAACTAATCTACTATAAGGTTGGTTTTGCAATCATTTATTACTTATATTTACATAGTACAATGAGTTTGGTTGCTTACAATCACAAACACAACAACATCAATAAAAAAAAAATCGATTTTTAAGTAAGAATATTAGTAGGGACCGCTTAACGGTCCCTATTTTGGCATTAGCGACCGCTTAGCGGTCGCTATTGTCATATTAGGGACCGTTAAGCGGTCCCTATTGTCAATTTAGGGACCGCTTAGCAGTCCCTACTAATATTCATACATCAAAATTATGAATTTTTCGATTGTTCGAGGTGCCGCGTTGTATGTTTAGTTCATAATAACCATTGGAATAGTTAAAATAACAATAAGTACAACGAGACATTGTGCATCCAAACATTATACAAGGAGAACGGGCCGCTTTGAAGATTCTCCTACTATTTTGTACGACGAATGACATAATGACAAATTAATTCGATCTACATATATACGTATAATTAATGAATACTTAATCTAATGATTATGCCTCATAATCGTATCTATGCTAACGTTTGTGAAGTAAATCATAAACACGGATAACAATTACAACTAACTAATTAGTTAGTTGTACATTTGTGAAATATATCTTGAACGTTAATAACTCGATCGATCTCAATTAATCTATTATTTCACAACTAATCTATTATAAGGTTGGTTTTGCAATCATTTATTACTTATATTTACATAGTACAATGAGTTTGGTTGCTTACAATCACAAACACAACAACATCAATAAAAAAAAAATCGATTTTTAAGTAAGAATATTAGTAGGGACCGCTTAACGGTCCCTATTTTGCCATTAGCGACCGCTTAGCGGTCGCTATTGTCATATGAGGGACCGTTAAGCAGTCCCTATTGTCAATTTAGGGACCGCTTAGCAGTCCCTACTAATATTCATACATCAAAATTATGAATTTTTCGATTGTTCGAGGTGCCGCGTTGTATGTTTAGTTCATAATAACCATTGGAATAGTTAAAATAACAATAAGTACAACGAGACATTGTGCATCCAAACATTATACAAGGAGAACGGGCCGCTTTGAAGATTCTCCTACTATTTTGTACGACGAATGACATAATGACAAATTAATTCGATCTACATATATACGTATAATTAATTAATACTTAATCTAATGATTATGCCTCATAATCGTATCTATGCTAACGTTTGTGAAGTAAATCATAAACACGGATAACAATTACAACTAACTAATTAGTTAGTTGTACATTTGTGAAATATATCTTGAACGTTAATAACTCGATCGATCTCAATTAATCTATTATTTCACAACTAATCTACTATAAGGTTGGTTTTGCAATCATTTATTACTTATATTTACATAGTACAATGAGTTTGGTTGCTTACAATCACAAACACAACAACATCAATAAAAAAAAAATCGATTTTTAAGTAAGAATATTAGTAGGGACCGCTTAACGGTCCCTATTTTGGCATTAGCGACCGCTTAGCGGTCGCTATTGTCATATTAGGGACCGTTAAGCGGTCCCTATTGTCAATTTAGGGACCGCTTAGCAGTCCCTACTAATATTCATACATCAAAATTATGAATTTTTCGATTGTTCGAGGTGCCGCGTTGTATGTTTAGTTCATAATAACCATTGGAATAGTTAAAATAACAATAAGTACAACGAGACATTGTGCATCCAAACATTATACAAGGAGAACGGGCCGCTTTGAAGATTCTCCTACTATTTTGTACGACGAATGACATAATGACAAATTAATTCGATCTACATATATACGTATAATTAATGAATACTTAATCTAATGATTATGCCTCATAATCGTATCTATGCTAACGTTTGTGAAGTAAATCATAAACACGGATAACAATTACAACTAACTAATTAGTTAGTTGTACATTTGTGAAATATATCTTGAACGTTAATAACTCGATCGATCTCAATTAATCTATTATTTCACAACTAATCTACTATAAGGTTGGTTTTGCAATCATTTATTACTTATATTTACATAGTACAATGAGTTTGGTTGCTTACAATCACAAACACAACAACATCAATAAAACAAAATCGATTTTTAAGTAAGAATATTAGTAGGGACCGCTTAACGGTCCCTATTTTGGCATTAGCGACCGCTTAGCGGTCGCTATTGTCATATTAGGGACCGTTAAGCGGTCCCTATTGTCAATTTAGGGACCGCTTAGCAGTCCCTACTAATATTCATACATCAAAATTAAGAATTTTTCGATTGTTCGAGGTGCCGCGTTGTATGTTTAGTTCATAATAACCATTGGAATAGTTAAAATAACAATAAGTACAACGAGACATTGTGCATCCAAACATTATACAAGGAGAACGAGCCGCTTTGAAAATTCTCCTACTATTTTGTACGACGAATGACATAATGACAAATTAATTCGATCTACATATATACGTATAATTAATGAATACTTAATCTAATGATTATGCCTCATAATCGTATCTATGCTAACGTTTGTGAAGTAAATCATAAACACGGATAACAATTACAACTAACTAATTAGTTAGTTGTACATTTGTGAAATATATCTTGAACGTTAATAACTCGATCGATCTCAATTAATCTATTATTTCACAACTAATCTACTATAAGGTTGGTTTTGCAATCATTTATTACTTATATTTACATAGTACAATGAGTTTGGTTGCTTACAATCACAAACACAACAACATCAATAAAAAAAAAAATCGATTTTTAAGTAAGAATATTAGTAGGGACCGCTTAACGGTCCCTATTTTGGCATTAGCGACCGCTTAGCGGTCGCTATTGTCATATTAGGGACCGTTAAGCGGTCCCTATTGTCAATTTAGGGACCGCTTAGCAGTCCCTACTAATATTCATACATCAAAATTATGAATTTTTCGATTGTTCGAGGTGCCGCGTTGTATGTTTAGTTCATAATAACCATCGGAATAGTTAAAATAACAATAAGTACAACGAGACATTGTGCATCCAAACATTATACAAGGAGAACGGGCCGCTTTGAAGATTCTCCTACTATTTTGTACGACGAATGACATAATGACAAATTAATTCGATCTACATATATACGTATAATTAATGAATACTTAATCTAATGATTATGCCTCATAATCGTATCTATGCTAACGTTTGTGAAGTAAATCATAAACACGGATAACAATTAAAACTAACTAATTAGTTAGTTGTACATTTGTGAAATATATCTTGAACGTTAATAACTCGATCGATCTCAATTAATCTATTATTTCACAACTAATCTACTATAAGGTTGGTTTTGCAATCATTTATTACTTATATTTACATAGTACAATGAGTTTGGTTGCTTACAATCACAAACACAACAACATCAATAAAAAAAAAATCGATTTTTAAGTAAGAATATTAGTAGGGACCGCTTAACGGTCCCTATTTTGCCATTAGCGACCGCTTAGCGGTCGCTATTGTCATATGAGGGATCGTTAAGCAGTCCCTATTGTCAATTTAGGGACCGCTTAGCAGTCCCTACTAATATTCATACATCAAAATTATGAATTTTTCGATTGTTCGAGGTGCCGCGTTGTATGTTTAGTTCATAATAACCATTGGAATGGTTAAAATAACAATAAGTACAACGAGACATTGTGCATCCAAACATTATACAAGGAGAACGGGCCGCTTTGAAGATTCTCCTACTATTTTGTACGACGAATGACATAATGACAAATTAATTCGATCTACATATATACGTATAATTAATGAATACTTAATCTAATGATTATGCCTCATAATCGTATCTATGCTAACGTTTGTGAAGTAAATCATAAACACGGATAACAATTACAACTAACTAATTAGTTAGTTGTACATTTGTGAAATATATCTTGAACGTTAATAACTCGATCGATCTCAATTAATCTATTATTTCACAACTAATCTACTATAAGGTTGGTTTTGCAATCATTTATTACTTATATTTACATAGTACAATGAGTTTGGTTGCTTACAATCACAAACACAACAACATCAATAAAAAAAAAATCGATTTTTAAGTAAGAATATTAGTAGGGACCGCTTAACGGTCCCTATTTTGGCATTAGCGACCGCTTAGCGGTCGCTATTGTCATATTAGGGACCGTTAAGCGGTCCCTATTGTCAATTTAGGGACCGCTTAGCAGTCCCTACTAATATTCATACATCAAAATTATGAATTTTTCGATTGTTCGAGGTGCCGCGTTGTATGTTTAGTTCATAATAACCATTGGAATAGTTAAAATAACAATAAGTACAACGAGACATTGTGCATCCAAACATTATACAAGGAGAACGGGCCGCTTTGAAGATTCTCCTACTATTTTGTACGACGAATGACATAATGACAAATTAATTCGATCTACATATATACGTATAATTAATGAATACTTAATCTAATGATTATGCCTCATAATCGTATCTATGCTAACGTTTGTGAAGTAAATCATAAACACGGATAACAATTACAACTAACTAATTAGTTAGTTGTACATTTGTGAAATATATCTTGAACGTTAATAACTCGATCGATCTCAATTAATCTATTATTTCACAACTAATCTACTATAAGGTTGGTTTTGCAATCATTTATTACTTATATTTACATAGTACAATGAGTTTGGTTGCTTACAATCACAAACACAACAACATCAATAAAAAAAAAAATCGATTTTTAAGTAAGAATATTAGTAGGGACCGCTTAACGGTCCCTATTTTGGCATTAGCGACCGCTTAGCGGTCGCTATTGTCATATTAGGGACCGTTAAGCGGTCCCTATTGTCAATTTAGGGACCGCTTAGCAGTCCCTACTAATATTCATACATCAAAATTATGAATTTTTCGATTGTTCGAGGTGCCGCGTTGTATGTTTAGTTCATAATAACCATCGGAATAGTTAAAATAACAATAAGTACAACGAGACATTGTGCATCCAAACATTATACAAGGAGAACGGGCCGCTTTGAAGATTCTCCTACTATTTTGTACGACGAATGACATAATGACAAATTAATTCGATCTACATATATACGTATAATTAATGAATACTTAATCTAATGATTATGCCTCATAATCGTATCTATGCTAACGTTTGTGAAGTAAATGATAAACACGGATAACAATTAAAACTAACTAATTAGTTAGTTGTACATTTGTGAAATATATCTTGAACGTTAATAACTCGATCGATCTCAATTAATCTATTATTTCACAACTAATCTACTATAAGGTTGGTTTTGCAATCATTTATTACTTATATTTACATAGTACAATGAGTTTGGTTGCTTACAATCACAAACACAACAACATCAATAAAAAAAAATCGATTTTTAAGTAAGAATATTAGTAGGGACCGCTTAACGGTCCCTATTTTGCCATTAGCGACCGCTTAGCGGTCGCTATTGTCATATGAGGGATCGTTAAGCAGTCCCTATTGTCAATTTAGGGACCGCTTAGCAGTCCCTACTAATATTCATACATCAAAATTATGAATTTTTCGATTGTTCGAGGTGCCGCGTTGTATGTTTAGTTCATAATAACCATTGGAATAGTTAAAATAACAATAAGTACAACGAGACATTGTGCATCCAAACATTATACAAGGAGAACGGGCCGCTTTGAAGATTCTCCTACTATTTTGTACGACGAATGACATAATGACAAATTAATTCGATCTACATATATACGTATAATTAATGAATACTTAATCTAATGATTATGCCTCATAATCGTATCTATGCTAACGTTTGTGAAGTAAATCATAAACACGGATAACAATTACAACTAACTAATTAGTTAGTTGTACATTTGTGAAATATATCTTGAACGTTAATAACTCGATCGATCTCAATTAATCTATTATTTCACAACTAATCTACTATAAGGTTGGTTTTGCAATCATTTATTACTTAAATTTACATAGTACAATGAGTTTGGTTGCTTACAATCACAAACACAACAACATCAATAAAAAAAAATCGATTTTTAAGTAAGAATATTAGTAGGGACCGCTTAACGGTCCCTATTTTGGCATTAGCGACCGCTTAGCGGTCGCTATTGTCATATTAGGGACCGTTAAGCGGTCCCTATTGTCAATTTAGGGACCGCTTAGCAGTCCCTACTAATATTCATACATCAAAATTATGAATTTTTCGATTGTTCGAGGTGCCGCGTTGTATGTTTAGTTCATAATAACCATTGGAATAGTTAAAATAACAATAAGTACAACGAGACATTGTGCATCCAAACATTATACAAGGAGAACGGGCCGCTTTGAAGATTCTCCTACTATTTTGTACGACGAATGACATAATGACAAATTAATTCGATCTACATATATACGTATAATTAATGAATACTTAATCTAATGATTATGCCTCATAATCGTATCTATGCTAACGTTTGTAAAGTAAATCATAAACACGGATAACAATTACAACTAACTAATTAGTTAGTTGTACATTTGTGAAATATATCTTGAACGTTAATAACTCGATCGATCTCAATTAATCTATTATTTCACAACTAATCTACTATAAGGTTGGTTTTGCAATCATTTATTACTTATATTTACATAGTACAATGAGTTTGGTTGCTTACAATCACAAACACAACAACATCAATAAAACAAAATCGATTTTTAAGTAAGAATATTAGTAGGGACCGCTTAACGGTCCCTATTTTGGCATTAGTGACCGCTTAGCGGTCGCTATTGTCATATTAGGGACCGTTAAGCGGTCCCTATTGTCAATTTAGGGACCGCTTAGCAGTCCCTACTAATATTCATACATCAAAATTATGAATTTTTCGATTGTTCGAGGTGCCGCGTTGTATGTTTAGTTCATAATAACCATTGGAATAGTTAAAATAACAATAAGTACAACGAGACATTGTGCATCCAAACATTATACTAGGAGAACGAGCCGCTTTGAAGATTCTCCTACTATTTTGTACGACGAATGACATAATGACAAATTAATTCGATCTACATATATACGTATAATTAATGAATACTTAATCTAATGATTATGCCTCATAATCGTATCTATGCTAACGTTTGTGAAGTAAATCATAAACACGGATAACAATTACAACTAACTAATTAGTTAGTTGTACATTTGTGAAATATATCTTGAACGTTAATAACTCGATCGATCTCAATTAATCTATTATTTCACAACTAATCTACTATAAGGTTGGTTTTGCAATCATTTATTACTTATATTTACATAGTACAATGAGTTTGGTTGCTTACAATCACAAACACAACAACATCAATAAAAAAAAAAAAATCGATTTTTAAGTAAGAATATTAGTAGGGACCGCTTAACGGTCCCTATTTTGGCATTAGCGACCGCTTAGCGGTCGCTATTGTCATATTAGGGACCGTTAAGCGGTCCCTATTGTCAATTTAGGGACCGCTTAGCAGTCCCTACTAATATTCATACATCAAAATTATGAATTTTTCGATTGTTCGAGGTGCCGCGTTGTATGTTTAGTTCATAATAACCATTGGAATAGTTAAAATAACAATAAGTACAACGAGACATTGTGCATCCAAACATTATACAAGGAGAACGGGCCGCTTTGAAGATTCTCCTACTATTTTGTACGACGAATGACATAATGACAAATTAATTCGATCTACATATATACGTATAATTAATGAATACTTAATCTAATGATTATGCCTCATAATCGTATCTATGCTAACGTTTGTGAAGTAAATCATAAACACGGATAACAATTAAAACTAACTAATTAGTTAGTTGTACATTTGTGAAATATATCTTGAACGTTAATAACTCGATCGATCTCAATTAATCTATTATTTCACAACTAATCTACTATAAGGTTGGTTTTGCAATCATTTATTACTTATATTTACATAGTACAATGAGTTTGGTTGCTTACAATCACAAACACAACAACATCAATAAAAAAAAAATCGATTTTTAAGTAAGAATATTAGTAGGGACCGCTTAACGGTCCCTATTTTGGCATTAGCGACCGCTTAGCGGTCGCTATTGTCATATTAGGGACCGTTAAGCGGTCCCTATTGTCAATTTAGGGACCGCTTAGCAGTCCCTACTAATATTCATACATCAAAATTATGAATTTTTCGATTGTTCGAGGTGCCGCGTTGTATGTTTAGTTCATAATAACCATTGGAATAGTTAAAATAACAATAAGTACAACGAGACATTGTGCATCCAAACATTATACAAGGAGAACGGGCCGCTTTGAAGATTCTCCTACTATTTTGTACGACGAATGACATAATGACAAATTAATTCGATCTACATATATACGTATAATTAATGAATACTTAATCTAATGATTATGCCTCATAATCGTATCTATGCTAACGTTTGTGAAGTAAATCATAAACACGGATAACAATTACAACTAACTAATTAGTTAGTTGTACATTTGTGAAATATATCTTGAACGTTAATAACTCGATCGATCTCAATTAATCTATTATTTCACAACTAATCTACTATAAGGTTGGTTTTGCAATCATTTATTACTTATATTTACATAGTACAATGAGTTTGGTTGCTTACAATCACAAACACAACAACATCAATAAAAAAAAAAAAATCGATTTTTAAGTAAGAATATTAGTAGGGACCGTTAAGCGGTCCCTATTGTCAATTTAGGGACCGCTTAGCAGTCCCTACTAATATTCATACATCAAAATTATGAATTTTTCGATTGTTCGAGGTGCCGCGTTGTATGTTTAGTTCATAATAACCATTGGAATAGTTAAAATAACAATAAGTACAACGAGACATTGTGCATCCAAACATTATACAAGGAGAACGGGCCGCTTTGAAGATTCTCCTACTATTTTGTACGACGAATGACATAATGACAAATTAATTCGATCTACATATATACGTATAATTAATGAATACTTAATCTAATGATTATGCCTCATAATCGTATCTATGCTAACGTTTGTGAAGTAAATCATAAACACGGATAACAATTACAACTAACTAATTAGTTAGTTGTACATTTGTGAAATATATCTTGAACGTTAATAACTCGATCGATCTCAATTAATCTATTATTTCACAACTAATCTACTATAAGGTTGGTTTTGCAATCATTTATTACTTATATTTACATAGTACAATGAGTTTGGTTGCTTACAATCACAAACACAACAACATCAATAAAAAAAAAAAAATCGATTTTTAAGTAAGAATATTAGTAGGGACCGCTTAACGGTCCCTATTTTGGCATTAGCGACCGCTTAGCGGTCGCTATTGTCATATTAGGGACCGTTAAGCGGTCCCTATTGTCAATTTAGGGACCGCTTAGCAGTCCCTACTAATATTCATACATCAAAATTATGAATTTTTCGATTGTTCGAGGTGCCGCGTTGTATGTTTAGTTCATAATAACCATTGGAATAGTTAAAATAACAATAAGTACAACGAGACATTGTGCATCCAAACATTATACAAGGAGAACGGGCCGCTTTGAAGATTCTCCTACTATTTTGTACGACGAATGACATAATGACAAATTAATTCGATCTACATATATACGTATAATTAATGAATACTTAATCTAATGATTATGCCTCATAATCGTATCTATGCTAACGTTTGTGAAGTAAATCATAAACACGGATAACAATTAAAACTAACTAATTAGTTAGTTGTACATTTGTGAAATATATCTTGAACGTTAATAACTCGATCGATCTCAATTAATCTATTATTTCACAACTAATCTACTATAAGGTTGGTTTTGCAATCATTTATTACTTAAATTTACATAGTATAATGAGTTTGGTTGCTTACAATCACAAACACAACAACATCAATAAAAAAAAAATCGATTTTTAAGTAAGAATATTAGTAGGGACCGCTTAACGGTCCCTATTTTGGCATTAGCGACCGCTTAGCGGTCGCTATTGTCATATTAGGGACCGTTAAGCGGTCCCTATTGTCAATTTAGGGACCGCTTAGCAGTCCCTACTAATATTCATACATCAAAATTATGAATTTTTCGATTGTTCGAGGTGCCGCGTTGTATGTTTAGTTCATAATAACCATTGGAATAGTTAAAATAACAATAAGTACAACGAGACATTGTGCATCCAAACATTATACTAGGAGAACGAGCCGCTTTGAAGATTCTCCTACTATTTTGTACGACGAATGACATAATGACAAATTAATTCGATCTACATATATACGTATAATTAATGAATACTTAATCTAATGATTATGCCTCATAATCGTATCTATGCTAACGTTTGTGAAGTAAATCATAAACACGGATAACAATTACAACTAACTAATTAGTTAGTTGTACATTTGTGAAATATATCTTGAACGTTAATAACTCGATCGATCTCAATTAATCTATTATTTCACAACTAATCTACTATAAGGTTGGTTTTGCAATCATTTATTACTTATATTTACATAGTACAATGAGTTTGGTTGCTTACAATCACAAACACAACAACATCAATAAAAAAAAAAATCGATTTTTAAGTAAGAATATTAGTAGGGACCGCTTAACGGTCCCTATTTTGGCATTAGCGACCGCTTAGCGGTCGCTATTGTCATATTAGGGACCGTTAAGCGGTCCCTATTGTCAATTTAGGGACCGCTTAGCAGTCCCTACTAATATTCATACATCAAAATTATGAATTTTTCGATTGTTCGAGGTGCCGCGTTGTATGTTTAGTTCATAATAACCATTGGAATAGTTAAAATAACAATAAGTACAACGAGACATTGTGCATCCAAACATTATACAAGGAGAACGGGCCGCTTTGAAGATTCTCCTACTATTTTGTACGACGAATGACATAATGACAAATTAATTCGATCTACATATATACGTATAATTAATGAATACTTAATCTAATGATTATGCCTCATAATCGTATCTATGCTAACGTTTGTGAAGTAAATCATAAACACGGATAACAATTAAAACTAACTAATTAGTTAGTTGTACATTTGTGAAATATATCTTGAACGTTAATAACTCGATCGATCTCAATTAATCTATTATTTCACAACTAATCTACTATAAGGTTGGTTTTGCAATCATTTATTACTTATATTTACATAGTACAATGAGTTTGGTTGCTTACAATCACAAACACAACAACATCAATAAAAAAAAAAATCGATTTTTAAGTAAGAATATTAGTAGGGACCGCTTAACGGTCCCTATTTTGGCATTAGCGACCGCTTAGCGGTCGCTATTGTCATATTAGGGACCGTTAAGCGGTCCCTATTGTCAATTTAGGGACCGCTTAGCAGTCCCTACTAATATTCATACATCAAAATTATGAATTTTTCGATTGTTCGAGGTGCCGCGTTGTATGTTTAGTTCATAATAACCATTGGAATAGTTAAAATAACAATAAGTACAACGAGACATTGTGCATCCAAACATTATACAAGGAGAACGGGCCGCTTTGAAGATTCTCCTACTATTTTGTACGACGAATGACATAATGACAAATTAATTCGATCTACATATATACGTATAATTAATGAATACTTAATCTAATGATTATGCCTCATAATCGTATCTATGCTAACGTTTGTGAAGTAAATCATAAACACGGATAACAATTACAACTAACTAATTAGTTAGTTGTACATTTGTGAAATATATCTTGAACGTTAATAACTCGATCGATCTCAATTAATCTATTATTTCACAACTAATCTACTATAAGGTTGGTTTTGCAATCATTTATTACTTATATTTACATAGTACAATGAGTTTGGTTGCTTACAATCACAAACACAACAACATCAATAAAAAAAAAAAAATCGATTTTTAAGTAAGAATATTAGTAGGGACCGCTTAACGGTCCCTATTTTGGCATTAGCGACCGCTTAGCGGTCGCTATTGTCATATTAGGGACCGTTAAGCGGTCCCTATTGTCAATTTAGGGACCGCTTAGCAGTCCCTACTAATATTCATACATCAAAATTATGAATTTTTCGATTGTTCGAGGTGCCGCGTTGTATGTTTAGTTCATAATAACCATTGGAATAGTTAAAATAACAATAAGTACAACGAGACATTGTGCATCCAAACATTATACAAGGAGAACGGGCCGCTTTGAAGATTCTCCTACTATTTTGTACGACGAATGACATAATGACAAATTAATTCGATCTACATATATACGTATAATTAATGAATACTTAATCTAATGATTATGCCTCATAATCGTATCTATGCTAACGTTTGTGAAGTAAATCATAAACACGGATAACAATTAAAACTAACTAATTAGTTAGTTGTACATTTGTGAAATATATCTTGAACGTTAATAACTCGATCGATCTCAATTAATCTATTATTTCACAACTAATCTACTATAAGGTTGGTTTTGCAATCATTTATTACTTAAATTTACATAGTATAATGAGTTTGGTTGCTTACAATCACAAACACAACAACATCAATAAAAAAAAAATCGATTTTTAAGTAAGAATATTAGTAGGGACCGCTTAACGGTCCCTATTTTGGCATTAGCGACCGCTTAGCGGTCGCTATTGTCATATTAGGGACCGTTAAGCGGTCACTATTGTCAATTTAGGGACCGCTTAGCAGTCCCTACTAATATTCATACATCAAAATTATGAATTTTTCGATTGTTCGAGGTGCCGCGTTGTATGTTTAGTTCATAATAACCATTGGAATAGTTAAAATAACAATAAGTACAACGAGACATTGTGCATCCAAACATTATACAAGGAGAACGGGCCGCTTTGAAGATTCTCCTACTATTTTGTACGACGAATGACATAATGACAAATTAATTCGATCTACATATATACGTATAATTAATGAATACTTAATCTAATGATTATGCCTCATAATCGTATCTATGCTAACGTTTGTGAAGTAAATCATAAACACGGATAACAATTACAACTAACTAATTAGTTAGTTGTACATTTGTGAAATATATCTTGAACGTTAATAACTCGATCGATCTCAATTAATCTATTATTTCACAACTAATCTACTATAAGGTTGGTTTTGCAATCATTTATTACTTATATTTACATAGTACAATGAGTTTGGTTGCTTACAATCACAAACACAACAACATCAATAAAAAAAAAAATCGATTTTTAAGTAAGAATATTAGTAGGGACCGCTTAACGGTCCCTATTTTGGCATTAGCGACCGCTTAGCGGTCGCTATTGTCATATTAGGGACCGTTAAGCGGTCCCTATTGTCAATTTAGGGACCGCTTAGCAGTCCCTACTAATATTCATACATCAAAATTATGAATTTTTCGATTGTTCGAGGTGCCGCGTTGTATGTTTAGTTCATAATAACCATTGGAATAGTTAAAATAACAATAAGTACAACGAGACATTGTGCATCCAAACATTATACAAGGAGAACGGGCCGCTTTGAAGATTCTCCTACTATTTTGTACGACGAATGACATAATGACAAATTAATTCGATCTACATATATACGTATAATTAATGAATACTTAATCTAATGATTATGCCTCATAATCGTATCTATGCTAACGTTTGTGAAGTAAATCATAAACACGGATAACAATTACAACTAACTAATTAGTTAGTTGTACATTTGTGAAATATATCTTGAACGTTAATAACTCGATCGATCTCAATTAATCTATTATTTCACAACTAATCTACTATAAGGTTGGTTTTGCAATCATTTATTACTTATATTTACATAGTACAATGAGTTTGGTTGCTTACAATCACAAACACAACAACATCAATAAAAAAAAAATCGATTTTTAAGTAAGAATATTAGTAGGGACCGCTTAACGGTCCCTATTTTGGCATTAGCGACCGCTTAGCGGTCGCTATTGTCATAGTAGGGACCGTTAAGCGGTCCCTATTGTCAATTTAGGGACCGCTTAGCAGTCCCTACTAATATTCATACATCAAAATTATGAATTTTTCGATTGTTCGAGGTGCCGCGTTGTATGTTTAGTTCATAATAACCATTGGAATAGTTAAAATAACAATAAGTACAACGAGACATTGTGCATCCAAACATTATACAAGGAGAACGGGCCGCTTTGAAGATTCTCCTACTATTTTGTACGACGAATGACATAATGACAAATTAATTCGATCTACATATATACGTATAATTAATTAATACTTAATCTAATGATTATGCCTCATAATCGTATCTATGCTAACGTTTGTGAAGTAAATCATAAACACGGATAACAATTACAACTAACTAATTAGTTAGTTGTACATTTGTGAAATATATCTTGAACGTTAATAACTCGATCGATCTCAATTAATCTATTATTTCACAACTAATCTACTATAAGGTTGGTTTTGCAATCATTTATTACTTAAATTTACATAGTACAATGAGTTTGGTTGCTTACAATCACAAACACAACAACATCAATAAAAAAAAAATCGATTTTTAAGTAAGAATATTAGTAGGGACCGCTTAACGGTCCCTATTTTGGCATTAGTGACCGCTAAGCGGTCGCTATTGTCATATTAGGGACCGTTAAGCGGTCCCTATTGTCAATTTAGGGACCGCTTAGCAGTCCCTACTAATATTCATACATCAAAATTATGAATTTTTCGATTGTTCGAGGTGCCGCGTTGTATGTTTAGTTCATAATAACCATCGGAATAGTTAAAATAACAATAAGTACAACGAGACATTGTGCATCCAAACATTATACAAGGAGAACGGGCCGCTTTGAAGATTCTCCTACTATTTTGTACGACGAATGACATAATGACAAATTAATTCGATCTACATATATACGTATAATTAATGAATACTTAATCTAATGATTATGCCTCATAATCGTATCTATGCTAACGTTTGTGAAGTAAATCATAAACACGGATAACAATTAAAACTAACTAATTAGTTAGTTGTACATTTGTGAAATATATCTTGAACGTTAATAACTCGATCGATCTCAATTAATCTATTATTTCACAACTAATCTACTATAAGGTTGGTTTTGCAATAATTTATTACTTATATTTACATAGTACAATGAGTTTGGTTGCTTACAATCACAAACACAACAACATCAATAAAAAAAAAATCGATTTTTAAGTAAGAATATTAGTAGGGACCGCTTAACGGTCCCTATTGACCGCTTAGCGGTCGCTATTGTCTTATGAGGGATCGTTAAGCGGTCCCTATTGTCAATTTAGGGACCGCTTAGCAGTCCCTACTAATATTCATACATCAAAATTATGAATTTTTCGATTGTTCGAGGTGCCGCGTTGTATGTTTAGTTCATAATAACCATTGGAATAGTTAAAATAACAATAAGTACAACGAGACATTGTGCATCCAAACATTATACAAGGAGAACGAGCCGCTTTGAAGATTCTCCTACTATTTTGTACGACGAATGACATAATGACAAATTAATTCGATCTACATATATACGTATAATTAATGAATACTTAATCTAATGATTATGCCTCATAATCGTATCTATGCTAACGTTTGTGAAGTAAATCATAAACACGGATAACAATTACAACTAACTAATTAGTTAGTTGTACATTTGTGAAATATATCTTGAACGTTAATAACTCGATCGATCTCAATTAATCTATTATTTCACAACTAATCTACTATAAGGTTGGTTTTGCAATCATTTATTACTTATATTTACATAGTACAATGAGTTTGGTTGCTTACAATCACAAACACAACAACATCAATAAAAAAAAAAATCGATTTTTAAGTAAGAATATTAGTAGGGACCGCTTAACGGTCCCTATTTTGGCATTAGCGACCGCTTAGCGGTCGCTATTGTCATATTAGGGACCGTTAAGCGGTCCCTATTGTCAATTTAGGGACCGCTTAGCAGTCCCTACTAATATTCATACATCAAAATTATGAATTTTTCGATTGTTCGAGGTGCCGCGTTGTATGTTTAGTTCATAATAACCATTGGAATAGTTAAAATAACAATAAGTACAACGAGACATTGTGCATCCAAACATTATACAAGGAGAACGGGCCGCTTTGAAGATTCTCCTACTATTTTGTACGACGAATGACATAATGACAAATTAATTCGATCTACATATATACGTATAATTAATGAATACTTAATCTAATGATTATGCCTCATAATCGTATCTATGCTAACGTTTGTGAAGTAAATCATAAACACGGATAACAATTACAACTAACTAATTAGTTAGTTGTACATTTGTGAAATATATCTTGAACGTTAATAACTCGATCGATCTCAATTAATCTATTATTTCACAACTAATCTACTATAAGGTTGGTTTTGCAATCATTTATTACTTATATTTACATAGTACAATGAGTTTGGTTGCTTACAATCACAAACACAACAACATCAATAAAAAAAAAATCGATTTTTAAGTAAGAATATTAGTAGGGACCGCTTAACGGTCCCTATTTTGGCATTAGCGACCGCTTAGCGGTCGCTATTGTCATATTAGGGACCGTTAAGCGGTCCCTATTGTCAATTTAGGGACCGCTTAGCAGTCCCTACTAATATTCATACATCAAAATTATGAATTTTTCGATTGTTCGAGGTGCCGCGTTGTATGTTTAGTTCATAATAACCATTGGAATAGTTAAAATAACAATAAGTACAACGAGACATTGTGCATCCAAACATTATACAAGGAGAACGGGCCGCTTTGAAGATTCTCCTACTATTTTGTACGACGAATGACATAATGACAAATTAATTCGATCTACATATATACGTATAATTAATAAATACTTAATCTAATGATTATGCCTCATAATCGTATCTATGCTAACGTTTGTGAAGTAAATCATAAACACGGATAACAATTACAACTAACTAATTAGTTAGTTGTACATTTGTGAAATATATCTTGAACGTTAATAACTCGATCGATCTCAATTAATCTATTATTTCACAACTAATCTATTATAAGGTTGGTTTTGCAATCATTTATTACTTATATTTACAGAGTACAATGAGTTTGGTTGCTTACAATCACAAACACAACAACATCAATAAAAAAAAAATCGATTTTTAAGTAAGAATATTAGTAGGGACCGCTTAACGGTCCCTATTTTGCCATTAGCGACCGCTTAGCGGTCGCTATTGTCATATGAGGGACCGTTAAGCAGTCCCTATTGTCAATTTAGGGACCGCTTAGCAGTCCCTACTAATATTCATACATCAAAATTATGAATTTTTCGATTGTTCGAGGTGCCGCGTTGTATGTTTAGTTCATAATAACCATTGGAATAGTTAAAATAACAATAAGTACAACGAGACATTGTGCATCCAAACATTATACAAGGAGAACGGGCCGCTTTGAAGATTCTCCTACTATTTTGTACGACGAATGACATAATGACAAATTAATTCGATCTACATATATACGTATAATTAATTAATACTTAATCTAATGATTATGCCTCATAATCGTATCTATGCTAACGTTTGTGAAGTAAATCATAAACACGGATAACAATTACAACTAACTAATTAGTTAGTTGTACATTTGTGAAATATATCTTGAACGTTAATAACTCGATCGATCTCAATTAATCTATTATTTCACAACTAATCTACTATAAGGTTGGTTTTGCAATCATTTATTACTTATATTTACATAGTACAATGAGTTTGGTTGCTTACAATCACAAACACAACAACATCAATAAAAAAAAAATCGATTTTTAAGTAAGAATATTAGTAGGGACCGCTTAACGGTCCCTATTTTGGCATTAGCGACCGCTTAGCGGTCGCTATTGTCATATTAGGGACCGTTAAGCGGTCCCTATTGTCAATTTAGGGACCGCTTAGCAGTCCCTACTAATATTCATACATCAAAATTATGAATTTTTCGATTGTTCGAGGTGCCGCGTTGTATGTTTAGTTCATAATAACCATTGGAATAGTTAAAATAACAATAAGTACAACGAGACATTGTGCATCCAAACATTATACAAGGAGAACGGGCCGCTTTGAAGATTCTCCTACTATTTTGTACGACGAATGACATAATGACAAATTAATTCGATCTACATATATACGTATAATTAATGAATACTTAATCTAATGATTATGCCTCATAATCGTATCTATGCTAACGTTTGTGAAGTAAATCATAAACACGGATAACAATTACAACTAACTAATTAGTTAGTTGTACATTTGTGAAATATATCTTGAACGTTAATAACTCGATCGATCTCAATTAATCTATTATTTCACAACTAATCTACTATAAGGTTGGTTTTGCAATCATTTATTACTTATATTTACATAGTACAATGAATTTGGTTGCTTACAATCACAAACACAACAACATCAATAAAAAAAAAATCGATTTTTAAGTAAGAATATTAGTAGGGACCGCTTAACGGTCCCTATTTTGGCATTAGCGACCGCTTAGCGGTCGCTATTGTCATAGTAGGGACCGTTAAGCGGTCCCTATTGTCAATTTAGGGACCGCTTAGCAGTCCCTACTAATATTCATACATCAAAATTATGAATTTTTCGATTGTTCGAGGTGCCGCGTTGTATGTTTAGTTCATAATAACCATTGGAATAGTTAAAATAACAATAAGTACAACGAGACATTGTGCATCCAAACATTATACAAGGAGAACGGGCCGCTTTGAAGATTCTCCTACTATTTTGTACGACGAATGACATAATGACAAATTAATTCGATCTACATATATACGTATAATTAATTAATACTTAATCTAATGATTATGCCTCATAATCGTATCTATGCTAAAGTTTGTGAAGTAAATCATAAACACGGATAACAATTACAACTAACTAATTAGTTAGTTGTACATTTGTGAAATATATCTTGAACGTTAATAACTCGATCGATCTCAATTAATCTATTATTTCACAACTAATCTACTATAAGGTTGGTTTTGCAATCATTTATTACTTAAATTTACATAGTACAATGAGTTTGGTTGCTTACAATCACAAACACAACAACATCAATAAAAAAAAAATCGATTTTTAAGTAAGAATATTAGTAGGGACCGCTTAACGGTCCCTATTTTGGCATTAGCGACCGCTTAGCGGTCGCTATTGTCATATTAGGGACCGTTAAGCGGTCCCTATTGTCAATTTAGGGACCGCTTAGCAGTCCCTACTAATATTCATACATCAAAATTATGAATTTTTCGATTGTTCGAGGTGCCGCGTTGTATGTTTAGTTCATAATAACCATTGGAATAGTTAAAATAACAATAAGTACAACGAGACATTGTGCATCCAAACATTATACAAGGAGAACGGGCCGCTTTGAAGATTCTCCTACTATTTTGTACGACGAATGACATAATGACAAATTAATTCGATCTACATATATACGTATAATTAATGAATACTTAATCTAATGATTATGCCTCATAATCGTATCTATGCTAACGTTTGTAAAGTAAATCATAAACACGGATAACAATTACAACTAACTAATTAGTTAGTTGTACATTTGTGAAATATATCTTGAACGTTAATAACTCGATCGATCTCAATTAATCTATTATTTCACAACTAATCTACTATAAGGTTGGTTTTGCAATCATTTATTACTTATATTTACATAGTACAATGAGTTTGGTTGCTTACAATCACAAACACAACAACATCAATAAAACAAAATCGATTTTTAAGTAAGAATATTAGTAGGGACCGCTTAACGGTCCCTATTTTGGCATTAGTGACCGCTTAGCGGTCGCTATTGTCATATTAGGGACCGTTAAGCGGTCCCTATTGTCAATTTAGGGACCGCTTAGCAGTCCCTACTAATATTCATACATCAAAATTATGAATTTTTCGATTGTTCGAGGTGCCGCGTTGTATGTTTAGTTCATAATAACCATTGGAATAGTTAAAATAACAATAAGTACAACGAGACATTGTGCATCCAAACATTATACTAGGAGAACGAGCCGCTTTGAAGATTCTCCTACTATTTTGTACGACGAATGACATAATGACAAATTAATTCGATCTACATATATACGTATAATTAATGAATACTTAATCTAATGATTATGCCTCATAATCGTATCTATGCTAACGTTTGTGAAGTAAATCATAAACACGGATAACAATTACAACTAACTAATTAGTTAGTTGTACATTTGTGAAATATATCTTGAACGTTAATAACTCGATCGATCTCAATTAATCTATTATTTCACAACTAATCTACTATAAGGTTGGTTTTGCAATCATTTATTACTTATATTTACATAGTACAATGAGTTTGGTTGCTTACAATCACAAACACAACAACATCAATAAAAAAAAAATCGATTTTAAGTAAGAATATTAGTAGGGACCGCTTAACGGTCCCTATTTTGGCATTAGCGACCGCTTAGCGGTCGCTATTGTCATATTAGGGACCGTTAAGCGGTCCCTATTGTCAATTTAGGGACCGCTTAGCAGTCCCTACTAATATTCATACATCAAAATTATGAATTTTTCGATTGTTCGAGGTGCCGCGTTGTATGTTTAGTTCATAATAACCATTGGAATAGTTAAAATAACAATAAGTACAACGAGACATTGTGCATCCAAACATTATACAAGGAGAACGGGCCGCTTTGAAGATTCTCCTACTATTTTGTACGACGAATGACATAATGACAAATTAATTCGATCTACATATATACGTATAATTAATGAATACTTAATCTAATGATTATGCCTCATAATCGTATCTATGCTAACGTTTGTGAAGTAAATCATAAACACGGATAACAATTACAACTAACTAATTAGTTAGTTGTACATTTGTGAAATATATCTTGAACGTTAATAACTCGATCGATCTCAATTAATCTATTATTTCACAACTAATCTACTATAAGGTTGGTTTTGCAATCATTTATTACTTATATTTACATAGTACAATGAGTTTGGTTGCTTACAATCACAAACACAACAACATCAATAAAACAAAATCGATTTTTAAGTAAGAATATTAGTAGGGACCGCTTAACGGTCCCTATTTTGGCATTAGCGACCGCTTAGCGGTCGCTATTGTCATATTAGGGACCGTTAAGCGGTCCCTATTGTCAATTTAGGGACCGCTTAGCAGTCCCTACTAATATTCATACATCAAAATTATGAATTTTTCGATTGTTCGAGGTGCCGCGTTGTATGTTTAGTTCATAATAACCATTGGAATAGTTAAAATAACAATAAGTACAACGAGACATTGTGCATCCAAACATTATACTAGGAGAACGAGCCGCTTTGAAGATTCTCCTACTATTTTGTACGACGAATGACATAATGACAAATTAATTCGATCTACATATATACGTATAATTAATGAATACTTAATCTAATGATTATGCCTCATAATCGTATCTATGCTAACGTTTGTGAAGTAAATCATAAACACGGATAACAATTACAACTAACTAATTAGTTAGTTGTACATTTGTGAAATATATCTTGAACGTTAATAACTCGATCGATCTCAATTAATCTATTATTTCACAACTAATCTACTATAAGGTTGGTTTTGCAATCATTTATTACTTATATTTACATAGTACAATGAGTTTGGTTGCTTACAATCACAAACACAACAACATCAATAAAAAAAAAATCGATTTTAAGTAAGAATATTAGTAGGGACCGCTTAACGGTCCCTATTTTGGCATTAGCGACCGCTTAGCGGTCGCTATTGTCATATTAGGGACCGTTAAGCGGTCCCTATTGTCAATTTAGGGACCGCTTAGCAGTCCCTACTAATATTCATACATCAAAATTATGAATTTTTCGATTGTTCGAGGTGCCGCGTTGTATGTTTAGTTCATAATAACCATTGGAATAGTTAAAATAACAATAAGTACAACGAGACATTGTGCATCCAAACATTATACAAGGAGAACGGGCCGCTTTGAAGATTCTCCTACTATTTTGTACGACGAATAACATAATGACAAATTAATTCGATCTACATATATACGTATAATTAATGAATACTTAATCTAATGATTATGCCTCATAATCGTATCTATGCTAACGTTTGTGAAGTAAATCATAAACACGGATAACAATTACAACTAACTAATTAGTTAGTTGTACATTTGTGAAATATATCTTGAACGTTAATAACTCGATCGATCTCAATTAATCTATTATTTCACAACTAATCTACTATAAGGTTGGTTTTGCAATCATTTATTACTTATATTTACATAGTACAATGAGTTTGGTTGCTTACAATCACAAACACAACAACATCAATAAAAAAAAAAATCGATTTTTAAGTAAGAATATTAGTAGGGACCGCTTAACGGTCCCTATTTTGGCATTAGCGACCGCTTAGCGGTCGCTATTGTCATATTAGGGACCGTTAAGCGGTCCCTATTGTCAATTTAGGGACCGCTTAGCAGTCCCTACTAATATTCATACATCAAAATTATGAATTTTTCGATTGTTCGAGGTGCCGCGTTGTATGTTTAGTTCATAATAACCATTGGAATAGTTAAAATAACAATAAGTACAACGAGACATTGTGCATCCAAACATTATACAAGGAGAACGGGCCGCTTTGAAGATTCTCCTACTATTTTGTACGACGAATGACATAATGACAAATTAATTCGATCTACATATATACGTATAATTAATGAATACTTAATCTAATGATTATGCCTCATAATCGTATCTATGCTAACGTTTGTAAAGTAAATCATAAACACGGATAACAATTACAACTAACTAATTAGTTAGTTGTACATTTGTGAAATATATCTTGAACGTTAATAACTCGATCGATCTCAATTAATCTATTATTTCACAACTAATCTACTATAAGGTTGGTTTTGCAATCATTTATTACTTATATTTACATAGTACAATGAGTTTGGTTGCTTACAATCACAAACACAACAACATCAATAAAAAAAAAAATCGATTTTTAAGTAAGAATATTAGTAGGGACCGCTTAACGGTCCCTATTTTGGCATTAGCGACCGCTTAGCGGTCGCTATTGTCATATTAGGGACCGTTAAGCGGTCCCTATTGTCAATTTAGGGACCGCTTAGCAGTCCCTACTAATATTCATACATCAAAATTATGAATTTTTCGATTGTTCGAGGTGCCGCGTTGTATGTTTAGTTCATAATAACCATTGGAATAGTTAAAATAACAATAAGTACAACGAGACATTGTGCATCCAAACATTATACAAGGAGAACGGGCCGCTTTGAAGATTCTCCTACTATTTTGTACGACGAATGACATAATGACAAATTAATTCGATCTACATATATACGTATAATTAATGAATACTTAATCTAATGATTATGCCTCATAATCGTATCTATGCTAACGTTTGTAAAGTAAATCATAAACACGGATAACAATTACAACTAACTAATTAGTTAGTTGTACATTTGTGAAATATATCTTGAACGTTAATAACTCGATCGATCTCAATTAATCTATTATTTCACAACTAATCTATTATAAGGTTGGTTTTGCAATCATTTATTACTTATATTTACATAGTACAATGAGTTTGGTTGCTTACAATCACAAACACAACAACATCAATAAAAAAAAAATCGATTTTTAAGTAAGAATATTAGTAGGGACCGCTTAACGGTCCCTATTTTGCCATTAGCGACCGCTTAGCGGTCGCTATTGTCATATGAGGGACCGTTAAGCAGTCCCTATTGTCAATTTAGGGACCGCTTAGCAGTCCCTACTAATATTCATACATCAAAATTATGAATTTTTCGATTGTTCGAGGTGCCGCGTTGTATGTTTAGTTCATAATAACCATTGGAATAGTTAAAATAACAATAAGTACAACGAGACATTGTGCATCCAAACATTATACAAGGAGAACGGGCCGCTTTGAAGATTCTCCTACTATTTTGTACGACGAATGACATAATGACAAATTAATTCGATCTACATATATACGTATAATTAATGAATACTTAATCTAATGATTATGCCTCATAATCGTATCTATGCTAACGTTTGTGAAGTAAATCATAAACACGGATAACAATTACAACTAACTAATTAGTTAGTTGTACATTTGTGAAATATATCTTGAACGTTAATAACTCGATCGATCTCAATTAATCTATTATTTCACAACTAATCTACTATAAGGTTGGTTTTGCAATCATTTATTACTTATATTTACATAGTACAATGAGTTTGGTTGCTTACAATCACAAACACAACAACATCAATAAAAAAAAAATCGATTTTTAAGTAAGAATATTAGTAGGGACCGCTTAACGGTCCCTATTTTGGCATTAGCGACCGCTTAGCGGTCGCTATTGTCATAGTAGGGACCGTTAAGCGGTCCCTATTGTCAATTTAGGGACCGCTTAGCAGTCCCTACTAATATTCATACATCAAAATTATGAATTTTTCGATTGTTCGAGGTGCCGCGTTGTATGTTTAGTTCATAATAACCATTGGAATAGTTAAAATAACAATAAGTACAACGAGACATTGTGCATCCAAACATTATACAAGGAGAACGGGCCGCTTTGAAGATTCTCCTACTATTTTGTACGACGAATGACATAATGACAAATTAATTCGATCTACATATATACGTATAATTAATTAATACTTAATCTAATGATTATGCCTCATAATCGTATCTATGCTAAAGTTTGTGAAGTAAATCATAAACACGGATAACAATTACAACTAACTAATTAGTTAGTTGTACATTTGTGAAATATATCTTGAACGTTAATAACTCGATCGATCTCAATTAATCTATTATTTCACAACTAATCTACTATAAGGTTGGTTTTGCAATCATTTATTACTTAAATTTACATAGTACAATGAGTTTGGTTGCTTACAATCACAAACACAACAACATCAATAAAAAAAAAATCGATTTTTAAGTAAGAATATTAGTAGGGACCGCTTAACGGTCCCTATTTTGGCATTAGCGACCGCTTAGCGGTCGCTATTGTCATATTAGGGACCGTTAAGCGGTCCCTATTGTCAATTTAGGGACCGCTTAGCAGTCCCTACTAATATTCATACATCAAAATTATGAATTTTTCGATTGTTCGAGGTGCCGCGTTGTATGTTTAGTTCATAATAACCATTGGAATAGTTAAAATAACAATAAGTACAACGAGACATTGTGCATCCAAACATTATACAAGGAGAACGGGCCGCTTTGAAGATTCTCCTACTATTTTGTACGACGAATGACATAATGACAAATTAATTCGATCTACATATATACGTATAATTAATGAATACTTAATCTAATGATTATGCCTCATAATCGTATCTATGCTAACGTTTGTGAAGTAAATCATAAACACGGATAACAATTACAACTAACTAATTAGTTAGTTGTACATTTGTGAAATATATCTTGAACGTTAATAACTCGATCGATCTCAATTAATCTATTATTTCACAACTAATCTACTATAAGGTTGGTTTTGCAATCATTTATTACTTATATTTACATAGTACAATGAGTTTGGTTGCTTACAATCACAAACACAACAACATCAATAAAACAAAATCGATTTTTAAGTAAGAATATTAGTAGGGACCGCTTAACGGTCCCTATTTTGGCATTAGCGACCGCTTAGCGGTCGCTATTGTCATATTAGGGACCGTTAAGCGGTCCCTATTGTCAATTTAGGGACCGCTTAGCAGTCCCTACTAATATTCATACATCAAAATTATGAATTTTTCGATTGTTCGAGGTGCCGCGTTGTATGTTTAGTTCATAATAACCATTGGAATAGTTAAAATAACAATAAGTACAACGAGACATTGTGCATCCAAACATTATACTAGGAGAACGAGCCGCTTTGAAGATTCTCCTACTATTTTGTACGACGAATGACATAATGACAAATTAATTCGATCTACATATATACGTATAATTAATGAATACTTAATCTAATGATTATGCCTCATAATCGTATCTATGCTAACGTTTGTGAAGTAAATCATAAACACGGATAACAATTACAACTAACTAATTAGTTAGTTGTACATTTGTGAAATATATCTTGAACGTTAATAACTCGATCGATCTCAATTAATCTATTATTTCACAACTAATCTACTATAAGGTTGGTTTTGCAATCATTTATTACTTATATTTACATAGTACAATGAGTTTGGTTGCTTACAATCACAAACACAACAACATCAATAAAAAAAAAAATCGATTTTAAGTAAGAATATTAGTAGGGACCGCTTAACGGTCCCTATTTTGGCATTAGCGACCGCTTAGCGGTCGCTATTGTCATATTAGGGACCGTTAAGCGGTCCCTATTGTCAATTTAGGGACCGCTTAGCAGTCCCTACTAATATTCATACATCAAAATTATGAATTTTTCGATTGTTCGAGGTGCCGCGTTGTATGTTTAGTTCATAATAACCATTGGAATAGTTAAAATAACAATAAGTACAACGAGACATTGTGCATCCAAACATTATACAAGGAGAACGGGCCGCTTTGAAGATTCTCCTACTATTTTGTACGACGAATGACATAATGACAAATTAATTCGATCTACATATATACGTATAATTAATGAATACTTAATCTAATGATTATGCCTCATAATCGTATCTATGCTAACGTTTGTGAAGTAAATCATAAACACGGATAACAATTACAACTAACTAATTAGTTAGTTGTACATTTGTGAAATATATCTTGAACGTTAATAACTCGATCGATCTCAATTAATCTATTATTTCACAACTAATCTACTATAAGGTTGGTTTTGCAATCATTTATTACTTATATTTACATAGTACAATGAGTTTGCTTGCTTACAATCACAAACACAACAACATCAATAAAACAAAATCGATTTTTAAGTAAGAATATTAGTAGGGACCGCTTAACGGTCCCTATTTTGGCATTAGCGACCGCTTAGCGGTCGCTATTGTCATATTAGGGACCGTTAAGCGGTCCCTATTGTCAATTTAGGGACCGCTTAGCAGTCCCTACTAATATTCATACATCAAAATTATGAATTTTTCGATTGTTCGAGGTGCCGCGTTGTATGTTTAGTTCATAATAACCATTGGAATAGTTAAAATAACAATAAGTACAACGAGACATTGTGCATCCAAACATTATACTAGGAGAACGAGCCGCTTTGAAGATTCTCCTACTATTTTGTACGACGAATGACATAATGACAAATTAATTCGATCTACATATATACGTATAATTAATGAATACTTAATCTAATGATTATGCCTCATAATCGTATCTATGCTAACGTTTGTGAAGTAAATCATAAACACGGATAACAATTACAACTAACTAATTAGTTAGTTGTACATTTGTGAAATATATCTTGAACGTTAATAACTCGATCGATCTCAATTAATCTATTATTTCACAACTAATCTACTATAAGGTTGGTTTTGCAATCATTTATTACTTATATTTACATAGTACAATGAGTTTGGTTGCTTACAATCACAAACACAACAACATCAATAAAAAAAAAAATCGATTTTAAGTAAGAATATTAGTAGGGACCGCTTAACGGTCCCTATTTTGGCATTAGCGACCGCTTAGCGGTCGCTATTGTCATATTAGGGACCGTTAAGCGGTCCCTATTGTCAATTTAGGGACCGCTTAGCAGTCCCTACTAATATTCATACATCAAAATTATGAATTTTTCGATTGTTCGAGGTGCCGCGTTGTATGTTTAGTTCATAATAACCATTGGAATAGTTAAAATAACAATAAGTACAACGAGACATTGTGCATCCAAACATTATACAAGGAGAACGGGCCGCTTTGAAGATTCTCCTACTATTTTGTACGACGAATGACATAATGACAAATTAATTCGATCTACATATATACGTATAATTAATGAATACTTAATCTAATGATTATGCCTCATAATCGTATCTATGCTAACGTTTGTGAAGTAAATCATAAACACGGATAACAATTACAACTAACTAATTAGTTAGTTGTACATTTGTGAAATATATCTTGAACGTTAATAACTCGATCGATCTCAATTAATCTATTATTTCACAACTAATCTACTATAAGGTTGGTTTTGCAATCATTTATTACTTATATTTACATAGTACAATGAGTTTGGTTGCTTACAATCACAAACACAACAACATCAATAAAACAAAATCGATTTTTAAGTAAGAATATTAGTAGGGACCGCTTAACGGTCCCTATTTTGGCATTAGCGACCGCTTAGCGGTCGCTATTGTCATATTAGGGACCGTTAAGCGGTCCCTATTGTCAATTTAGGGACCGCTTAGCAGTCCCTACTAATATTCATACATCAAAATTATGAATTTTTCGATTGTTCGAGGTGCCGCGTTGTATGTTTAGTTCATAATAACCATTGGAATAGTTAAAATAACAATAAGTACAACGAGACATTGTGCATCCAAACATTATACTAGGAGAACGAGCCGCTTTGAAGATTCTCCTACTATTTTGTACGACGAATGACATAATGACAAATTAATTCGATCTACATATATACGTATAATTAATGAATACTTAATCTAATGATTATGCCTCATAATCGTATCTATGCTAACGTTTGTGAAGTAAATCATAAACACGGATAACAATTACAACTAACTAATTAGTTAGTTGTACATTTGTGAAATATATCTTGAACGTTAATAACTCGATCGATCTCAATTAATCTATTATTTCACAACTAATCTACTATAAGGTTGGTTTTGCAATCATTTATTACTTATATTTACATAGTACAATGAGTTTGGTTGCTTACAATCACAAACACAACAACATCAATAAAAAAAAAATCGATTTTAAGTAAGAATATTAGTAGGGACCGCTTAACGGTCCCTATTTTGGCATTAGCGACCGCTTAGCGGTCGCTATTGTCATATTAGGGACCGTTAAGCGGTCCCTATTGTCAATTTAGGGACCGCTTAGCAGTCCCTACTAATATTCATACATCAAAATTATGAATTTTTCGATTGTTCGAGGTGCCGCGTTGTATGTTTAGTTCATAATAACCATTGGAATAGTTAAAATAACAATAAGTACAACGAGACATTGTGCATCCAAACATTATACAAGGAGAACGGGCCGCTTTGAAGATTCTCCTACTATTTTGTACGACGAATAACATAATGACAAATTAATTCGATCTACATATATACGTATAATTAATGAATACTTAATCTAATGATTATGCCTCATAATCGTATCTATGCTAACGTTTGTGAAGTAAATCATAAACACGGATAACAATTACAACTAACTAATTAGTTAGTTGTACATTTGTGAAATATATCTTGAACGTTAATAACTCGATCGATCTCAATTAATCTATTATTTCACAACTAATCTACTATAAGGTTGGTTTTGCAATCATTTATTACTTATATTTACATAGTACAATGAGTTTGGTTGCTTACAATCACAAACACAACAACATCAATAAAAAAAAAAATCGATTTTTAAGTAAGAATATTAGTAGGGACCGCTTAACGGTCCCTATTTTGGCATTAGCGACCGCTTAGCGGTCGCTATTGTCATATTAGGGACCGTTAAGCGGTCCCTATTGTCAATTTAGGGACCGCTTAGCAGTCCCTACTAATATTCATACATCAAAATTATGAATTTTTCGATTGTTCGAGGTGCCGCGTTGTATGTTTAGTTCATAATAACCATTGGAATAGTTAAAATAACAATAAGTACAACGAGACATTGTGCATCCAAACATTATACAAGGAGAACGGGCCGCTTTGAAGATTCTCCTACTATTTTGTACGACGAATGACATAATGACAAATTAATTCGATCTACATATATACGTATAATTAATGAATACTTAATCTAATGATTATGCCTCATAATCGTATCTATGCTAACGTTTGTAAAGTAAATCATAAACACGGATAACAATTACAACTAACTAATTAGTTAGTTGTACATTTGTGAAATATATCTTGAACGTTAATAACTCGATCGATCTCAATTAATCTATTATTTCACAACTAATCTATTATAAGGTTGGTTTTGCAATCATTTATTACTTATATTTACATAGTACAATGAGTTTGGTTGCTTACAATCACAAACACAACAACATCAATAAAAAAAAAATCGATTTTTAAGTAAGAATATTAGTAGGGACCGCTTAACGGTCCCTATTTTGCCATTAGCGACCGCTTAGCGGTCGCTATTGTCATATGAGGGACCGTTAAGCAGTCCCTATTGTCAATTTAGGGACCGCTTAGCAGTCCCTACTAATATTCATACATCAAAATTATGAATTTTTCGATTGTTCGAGGTGCCGCGTTGTATGTTTAGTTCATAATAACCATTGGAATAGTTAAAATAACAATAAGTACAACGAGACATTGTGCATCCAAACATTATACAAGGAGAACGGGCCGCTTTGAAGATTCTCCTACTATTTTGTACGACGAATGACATAATGACAAATTAATTCGATCTACATATATACGTATAATTAATGAATACTTAATCTAATGATTATGCCTCATAATCGTATCTATGCTAACGTTTGTGAAGTAAATCATAAACACGGATAACAATTACAACTAACTAATTAGTTAGTTGTACATTTGTGAAATATATCTTGAACGTTAATAACTCGATCGATCTCAATTAATCTATTATTTCACAACTAATCTACTATAAGGTTGGTTTTGCAATCATTTATTACTTATATTTACATAGTACAATGAGTTTGGTTGCTTACAATCACAAACACAACAACATCAATAAAACAAAATCGATTTTTAAGTAAGAATATTAGTAGGGACCGCTTAACGGTCCCTATTTTGGCATTAGCGACCGCTTAGCGGTCGCTATTGTCATATTAGGGACCGTTAAGCGGTCCCTATTGTCAATTTAGGGACCGCTTAGCAGTCCCTACTAATATTCATACATCAAAATTATGAATTTTTCGATTGTTCGAGGTGCCGCGTTGTATGTTTAGTTCATAATAACCATTGGAATAGTTAAAATAACAATAAGTACAACGAGACATTGTGCATCCAAACATTATACAAGGAGAACGGGCCGCTTTGAAGATTCTCCTACTATTTTGTACGACGAATGACATAATGACAAATTAATTCGATCTACATATATACGTATAATTAATGAATACTTAATCTAATGATTATGCCTCATAATCGTATCTATGCTAACGTTTGTGAAGTAAATCATAAACACGGATAACAATTACAACTAACTAATTAGTTAGTTGTACATTTGTGAAATATATCTTGAACGTTAATAACTCGATCGATCTCAATTAATCTATTATTTCACAACTAATCTATTATAAGGTTGGTTTTGCAATCATTTATTACTTATATTTACATAGTACAATGAGTTTGGTTGCTTACAATCACAAACACAACAACATCAATAAAAAAAAAATCGATTTTTAAGTAAGAATATTAGTAGGGACCGCTTAACGGTCCCTATTTTGCCATTAGCGACCGCTTAGCGGTCGCTATTGTCATATGAGGGACCGTTAAGCAGTCCCTATTGTCAATTTAGGGACCGCTTAGCAGTCCCTACTAATATTCATACATCAAAATTATGAATTTTTCGATTGTTCGAGGTGCCGCGTTGTATGTTTAGTTCATAATAACCATTGGAATAGTTAAAATAACAATAAGTACAACGAGACATTGTGCATCCAAACATTATACAAGGAGAACGGGCCGCTTTGAAGATTCTCCTACTATTTTGTACGACGAATGACATAATGACAAATTAATTCGATCTACATATATACGTATAATTAATTAATACTTAATCTAATGATTATGCCTCATAATCGTATCTATGCTAACGTTTGTGAAGTAAATCATAAACACGGATAACAATTACAACTAACTAATTAGTTAGTTGTACATTTGTGAAATATATCTTGAACGTTAATAACTCGATCGATCTCAATTAATCTATTATTTCACAACTAATCTACTATAAGGTTGGTTTTGCAATCATTTATTACTTATATTTACATAGTACAATGAGTTTGGTTGCTTACAATCACAAACACAACAACATCAATAAAAAAAAAATCGATTTTTAAGTAAGAATATTAGTAGGGACCGCTTAACGGTCCCTATTTTGGCATTAGCGACCGCTTAGCGGTCGCTATTGTCATATTAGGGACCGTTAAGCGGTCCCTATTGTCAATTTAGGGACCGCTTAGCAGTCCCTACTAATATTCATACATCAAAATTATGAATTTTTCGATTGTTCGAGGTGCCGCGTTGTATGTTTAGTTCATAATAACCATTGGAATAGTTAAAATAACAATAAGTACAACGAGACATTGTGCATCCAAACATTATACAAGGAGAACGGGCCGCTTTGAAGATTCTCCTACTATTTTGTACGACGAATGACATAATGACAAATTAATTCGATCTACATATATACGTATAATTAATGAATACTTAATCTAATGATTATGCCTCATAATCGTATATATGCTAACGTTTGTGAAGTAAATCATAAACACGGATAACAATTACAACTAACTAATTAGTTAGTTGTACATTTGTGAAATATATCTTGAACGTTAATAACTCGATCGATCTCAATTAATCTATTATTTCACAACTAATCTATTATAAGGTTGGTTTTGCAATCATTTATTACTTATATTTACATAGTACAATGAGTTTGGTTGCTTACAATCACAAACACAACAACATCAATAAAAAAAAAATCGATTTTTAAGTAAGAATATTAGTAGGGACCGCTTAACGGTCCCTATTTTGCCATTAGCGACCGCTTAGCGGTCGCTATTGTCATATGAGGGACCGTTAAGCAGTCCCTATTGTCAATTTAGGGACCGCTTAGCAGTCCCTACTAATATTCATACATCAAAATTATGAATTTTTCGATTGTTCGAGGTGCCGCGTTGTATGTTTAGTTCATAATAACCATTGGAATAGTTAAAATAACAATAAGTACAACGAGACATTGTGCATCCAAACATTATACAAGGAGAACGGGCCGCTTTGAAGATTCTCCTACTATTTTGTACGACGAATGACATAATGACAAATTAATTCGATCTACATATATACGTATAATTAATTAATACTTAATCTAATGATTATGCCTCATAATCGTATCTATGCTAACGTTTGTGAAGTAAATCATAAACACGGATAACAATTACAACTAACTAATTAGTTAGTTGTACATTTGTGAAATATATCTTGAACGTTAATAACTCGATCGATCTCAATTAATCTATTATTTCACAACTAATCTACTATAAGGTTGGTTTTGCAATCATTTATTACTTATATTTACATAGTACAATGAGTTTGGTTGCTTACAATCACAAACACAACAACATCAATAAAAAAAAAATCGATTTTTAAGTAAGAATATTAGTAGGGACCGCTTAACGGTCCCTATTTTGGCATTAGCGACCGCTTAGCGGTCGCTATTGTCATATTAGGGACCGTTAAGCGGTCCCTATTGTCAATTTAGGGACCGCTTAGCAGTCCCTACTAATATTCATACATCAAAATTATGAATTTTTCGATTGTTCGAGGTGCCGCGTTGTATGTTTAGTTCATAATAACCATTGGAATAGTTAAAATAACAATAAGTACAACGAGACATTGTGCATCCAAACATTATACAAGGAGAACGGGCCGCTTTGAAGATTCTCCTACTATTTTGTACGACGAATGACATAATGACAAATTAATTCGATCTACATATATACGTATAATTAATGAATACTTAATCTAATGATTATGCCTCATAATCGTATCTATGCTAACGTTTGTGAAGTAAATCATAAACACGGATAACAATTACAACTAACTAATTAGTTAGTTGTACATTTGTGAAATATATCTTGAACGTTAATAACTCGATCGATCTCAATTAATCTATTATTTCACAACTAATCTACTATAAGGTTGGTTTTGCAATGATTTATTACTTATATTTACATAGTACAATGAGTTTGGTTGCTTACAATCACAAACACAACAACATCAATAAAACAAAATCGATTTTTAAGTAAGAATATTAGTAGGGACCGCTTAACGGTCCCTATTTTGGCATTAGCGACCGCTTAGCGGTCGCTATTGTCATATTAGGGACCGTTAAGCGGTCCCTATTGTCAATTTAGGGACCGCTTAGCAGTCCCTACTAATATTCATACATCAAAATTATAAATTTTTCGATTGTTCGAGGTGCCGCGTTGTATGTTTAGTTCATAATAACCATTGGAATAGTTAAAATAACAATAAGTACAACGAGACATTGTGCATCCAAACATTATACTAGGAGAACGAGCCGCTTTGAAGATTCTCCTACTATTTTGTACGACGAATGACATAATGACAAATTAATTCGATCTACATATATACGTATAATTAATGAATACTTAATCTAATGATTATGCCTCATAATCGTATCTATGCTAACGTTTGTGAAGTAAATCATAAACACGGATAACAATTACAACTAACTAATTAGTTAGTTGTACATTTGTGAAATATATCTTGAACGTTAATAACTCGATCGATCTCAATTAATCTATTATTTCACAACTAATCTACTATAAGGTTGGTTTTGCAATCATTTATTACTTATATTTACATAGTACAATGAGTTTGGTTGCTTACAATCACAAACACAACAACATCAATAAAACAAAATCGATTTTTAAGTAAGAATATTAGTAGGGACCGCTTAACGGTCCCTATTTTGGCATTAGCGACCGCTTAGCGGTCGCTATTGTCATATTAGGGACCGTTAAGCGGTCCCTATTGTCAATTTAGGGACCGCTTAGCAGTCCCTACTAATATTCATACATCAAAATTATGAATTTTTCGATTGTTCGAGGTGCCGCGTTGTATGTTTAGTTCATAATAACCATTGGAATAGTTAAAATAACAATAAGTACAACGAGACATTGTGCATCCAAACATTATACAAGGAGAACGGGCCGCTTTGAAGATTCTCCTACTATTTTGTACGACGAATGACATAATGACAAATTAATTCGATCTACATATATACGTATAATTAATGAATACTTAATCTAATGATTATGCCTCATAATCGTATCTATGCTAACGTTTGTGAAGTAAATCATAAACACGGATAACAATTACAACTAACTAATTAGTTAGTTGTACATTTGTGAAATATATCTTGAACGTTAATAACTCGATCGATCTCAATTAATCTATTATTTCACAACTAATCTATTATAAGGTTGGTTTTGCAATCATTTATTACTTATATTTACATAGTACAATGAGTTTGGTTGCTTACAATCACAAACACAACAACATCAATAAAAAAAAAATCGATTTTTAAGTAAGAATATTAGTAGGGACCGCTTAACGGTCCCTATTTTGCCATTAGCGACCGCTTAGCGGTCGCTATTGTCATATGAGGGACCGTTAAGCAGTCCCTATTGTCAATTTAGGGACCGCTTAGCAGTCCCTACTAATATTCATACATCAAAATTATGAATTTTTCGATTGTTCGAGGTGCCGCGTTGTATGTTTAGTTCATAATAACCATTGGAATAGTTAAAATAACAATAAGTACAACGAGACATTGTGCATCCAAACATTATACAAGGAGAACGGGCCGCTTTGAAGATTCTCCTACTATTTTGTACGACGAATGACATAATGACAAATTAATTCGATCTACATATATACGTATAATTAATTAATACTTAATCTAATGATTATGCCTCATAATCGTATCTATGCTAACGTTTGTGAAGTAAATCATAAACACGGATAACAATTACAACTAACTAATTAGTTAGTTGTACATTTGTGAAATATATCTTGAACGTTAATAACTCGATCGATCTCAATTAATCTATTATTTCACAACTAATCTACTATAAGGTTGGTTTTGCAATCATTTATTACTTATATTTACATAGTACAATGAGTTTGGTTGCTTACAATCACAAACACAACAACATCAATAAAAAAAAAATCGATTTTTAAGTAAGAATATTAGTAGGGACCGCTTAACGGTCCCTATTTTGGCATTAGCGACCGCTTAGCGGTCGCTATTGTCATATTAGGGACCGTTAAGCGGTCCCTATTGTCAATTTAGGGACCGCTTAGCAGTCCCTACTAATATTCATACATCAAAATTATAAATTTTTCGATTGTTCGAGGTGCCGCGTTGTATGTTTAGTTCATAATAACCATTGGAATAGTTAAAATAACAATAAGTACAACGAGACATTGTGCATCCAAACATTATACAAGGAGAACGGGCCGCTTTGAAGATTCTCCTACTATTTTGTACGACGAATGACATAATGACAAATTAATTCGATCTACATATATACGTATAATTAATGAATACTTAATCTAATGATTATGCCTCATAATCGTATCTATGCTAACGTTTGTGAAGTAAATCATAAACACGGATAACAATTACAACTAACTAATTAGTTAGTTGTACATTTGTGAAATATATCTTGAACGTTAATAACTCGATCGATCTCAATTAATCTATTATTTCACAACTAATCTACTATAAGGTTGGTTTTGCAATCATTTATTACTTATATTTACATAGTACAATGAGTTTGGTTGCTTACAATCACAAACACAACAACATCAATAAAACAAAATCGATTTTTAAGTAAGAATATTAGTAGGGACCGCTTAACGGTCCCTATTTTGGCATTAGCGACCGCTTAGCGGTCGCTATTGTCATATTAGGGACCGTTAAGCGGTCCCTATTGTCAATTTAGGGACCGCTTAGCAGTCCCTACTAATATTCATACATCAAAATTATGAATTTTTCGATTGTTCGAGGTGCCGCGTTGTATGTTTAGTTCATAATAACCATTGGAATAGTTAAAATAACAATAAGTACAACGAGACATTGTGCATCCAAACATTATACAAGGAGAACGGGCCGCTTTGAAGATTCTCCTACTATTTTGTACGACGAATGACATAATGACAAATTAATTCGATCTACATATATACGTATAATTAATGAATACTTAATCTAATGATTATGCCTCATAATCGTATCTATGCTAACGTTTGTGAAGTAAATCATAAACACGGATAACAATTACAACTAACTAATTAGTTAGTTGTACATTTGTGAAATATATCTTGAACGTTAATAACTCGATCGATCTCAATTAATCTATTATTTCACAACTAATCTACTATAAGGTTGGTTTTGCAATCATTTATTACTTATATTTACATAGTACAATGAGTTTGGTTGCTTACAATCACAAACACAACAACATCAATAAAAAAAAAAATCGATTTTAAGTAAGAATATTAGTAGGGACCGCTTAACGGTCACTATTTTGGCATTAGCGACCGCTTAGCGGTCGCTATTGTCATATTAGGGACCGTTAAGCGGTCCCTATTGTCAATTTAGGGACCGCTTAGCAGTCCCTACTAATATTCATACATCAAAATTATGAATTTTTCGATTGTTCGAGGTGCCGCGTTGTATGTTTAGTTCATAATAACCATTGGAATAGTTAAAATAACAATAAGTACAACGAGACATTGTGCATCCAAACATTATACAAGGAGAACGGGCCGCTTTGAAGATTCTCCTACTATTTTGTACGACGAATGACATAATGACAAATTAATTCGATCTACATATATACGTATAATTAATGAATACTTAATCTAATGATTATGCCTCATAATCGTATCTATGCTAACGTTTGTGAAGTAAATCATAAACACGGATAACAATTACAACTAACTAATTAGTTAGTTGTACATTTGTGAAATATATCTTGAACGTTAATAACTCGATCGATCTCAATTAATCTATTATTTCACAACTAATCTACTATAAGGTTGGTTTTGCAATCATTTATTACTTATATTTACATAGTACAATGAGTTTGGTTGCTTACAATCACAAACACAACAACATCAATAAAACAAAATCGATTTTTAAGTAAGAATATTAGTAGGGACCGCTTAACGGTCCCTATTTTGGCATTAGCGACCGCTTAGCGGTCGCTATTGTCATATTAGGGACCGTTAAGCGGTCCCTATTGTCAATTTAGGGACCGCTTAGCAGTCCCTACTAATATTCATACATCAAAATTATGAATTTTTCGATTGTTCGAGGTGCCGCGTTGTATGTTTAGTTCATAATAACCATTGGAATAGTTAAAATAACAATAAGTACAACGAGACATTGTGCATCCAAACATTATACTAGGAGAACGAGCCGCTTTGAAGATTCTCCTACTATTTTGTACGACGAATGACATAATGACAAATTAATTCGATCTACATATATACGTATAATTAATGAATACTTAATCTAATGATTATGCCTCATAATCGTATCTATGCTAACGTTTGTGAAGTAAATCATAAACACGGATAACAATTACAACTAACTAATTAGTTAGTTGTACATTTGTGAAATATATCTTGAACGTTAATAACTCGATCGATCTCAATTAATCTATTATTTCACAACTAATCTACTATAAGGTTGGTTTTGCAATCATTTATTACTTATATTTACATAGTACAATGAGTTTGGTTGCTTACAATCACAAACACAACAACATCAATAAAAAAAAAATCGATTTTAAGTAAGAATATTAGTAGGGACCGCTTAACGGTCCCTATTTTGGCATTAGCGACCGCTTAGCGGTCGCTATTGTCATATTAGGGACCGTTAAGCGGTCCCTATTGTCAATTTAGGGACCGCTTAGCAGTCCCTACTAATATTCATACATCAAAATTATGAATTTTTCGATTGTTCGAGGTGCCGCGTTGTATGTTTAGTTCATAATAACCATTGGAATAGTTAAAATAACAATAAGTACAACGAGACATTGTGCATCCAAACATTATACAAGGAGAACGGGCCGCTTTGAAGATTCTCCTACTATTTTGTACGACGAATGACATAATGACAAATTAATTCGATCTACATATATACGTATAATTAATGAATACTTAATCTAATGATTATGCCTCATAATCGTATCTATGCTAACGTTTGTGAAGTAAATCATAAACACGGATAACAATTACAACTAACTAATTAGTTAGTTGTACATTTGTGAAATATATCTTGAACGTTAATAACTCGATCGATCTCAATTAATCTATTATTTCACAACTAATCTACTATAAGGTTGGTTTTGCAATCATTTATTACTTATATTTACATAGTACAATGAGTTTGGTTGCTTACAATCACAAACACAACAACATCAATAAAACAAAATCGATTTTTAAGTAAGAATATTAGTAGGGACCGCTTAACGGTCCCTATTTTGGCATTAGCGACCGCTTAGCGGTCGCTATTGTCATATTAGGGACCGTTAAGCGGTCCCTATTGTCAATTTAGGGACCGCTTAGCAGTCCCTACTAATATTCATACATCAAAATTATGAATTTTTCGATTGTTCGAGGTGCCGCGTTGTATGTTTAGTTCATAATAACCATTGGAATAGTTAAAATAACAATAAGTACAACGAGACATTGTGCATCCAAACATTATACTAGGAGAACGAGCCGCTTTGAAGATTCTCCTACTATTTTGTACGACGAATGACATAATGACAAATTAATTCGATCTACATATATACGTATAATTAATTAATACTTAATCTAATGATTATGCCTCATAATCGTATCTATGCTAACGTTTGTGAAGTAAATCATAAACACGGATAACAATTACAACTAACTAATTAGTTAGTTGTACATTTGTGAAATATATCTTGAACGTTAATAACTCGATCGATCTCAATTAATCTATTATTTCACAACTAATCTACTATAAGGTTGGTTTTGCAATCATTTATTACTTATATTTACATAGTACAATGAGTTTGGTTGCTTACAATCACAAACACAACAACATCAATAAAAAAAAAATCGATTTTAAGTAAGAATATTAGTAGGGACCGCTTAACGGTCCCTATTTTGGCATTAGCGACCGCTTAGCGGTCGCTATTGTCATATTAGGGACCGTTAAGCGGTCCCTATTGTCAATTTAGGGACCGCTTAGCAGTCCCTACTAATATTCATACATCAAAATTATGAATTTTTCGATTGTTCGAGGTGCCGCGTTGTATGTTTAGTTCATAATAACCATTAGAATAGTTAAAATAACAATAAGTACAACGAGACATTGTGCATCCAAACATTATACAAGGAGAACGGGCCGCTTTGAAGATTCTCCTACTATTTTGTACGACGAATAACATAATGACAAATTAATTCGATCTACATATATACGTATAATTAATGAATACTTAATCTAATGATTATGCCTCATAATCGTATCTATGCTAACGTTTGTGAAGTAAATCATAAACACGGATAACAATTACAACTAACTAATTAGTTAGTTGTACATTTGTGAAATATATCTTGAACGTTAATAACTCGATCGATCTCAATTAATCTATTATTTCACAACTAATCTACTATAAGGTTGGTTTTGCAATCATTTATTACTTATATTTACATAGTACAATGAGTTTGGTTGCTTACAATCACAAACACAACAACATCAATAAAAAAAAAAAATCGATTTTAAGTAAGAATATTAGTAGGGACCGCTTAACGGTCCCTATTTTGGCATTAGCGACCGCTTAGCGGTCGCTATTGTCATATTAGGGACCGTTAAGCGGTCCCTATTGTCAATTTAGGGACCGCTTAGCAGTCCCTACTAATATTCATACATCAAAATTATGAATTTTTCGATTGTTCGAGGTGCCGCGTTGTATGTTTAGTTCATAATAACCATTGGAATAGTTAAAATAACAATAAGTACAACGAGACATTGTGCATCCAAACATTATACTAGGAGAACGAGCCGCTTTGAAGATTCTCCTACTATTTTGTACGACGAATGACATAATGACAAATTAATTCGATCTACATATATACGTATAATTAATGAATACTTAATCTAATGATTATGCCTCATAATCGTATCTATGCTAACGTTTGTGAAGTAAATCATAAACACGGATAACAATTACAACTAACTAATTAGTTAGTTGTACATTTGTGAAATATATCTTGAACGTTAATAACTCGATCGATCTCAATTAATCTATTATTTCACAACTAATCTACTATAAGGTTGGTTTTGCAATCATTTATTACTTATATTTACATAGTACAATGAGTTTGGTTGCTTACAATCACAAACACAACAACATCAATAAAAAAAAAAATCGATTTTAAGTAAGAATATTAGTAGGGACCGCTTAACGGTCCCTATTTTGGCATTAGCGACCGCTTAGCGGTCGCTATTGTCATATTAGGGACCGTTAAGCGGTCCCTATTGTCAATTTAGGGACCGCTTAGCAGTCCCTACTAATATTCATACATCAAAATTATGAATTTTTCGATTGTTCGAGGTGCCGCGTTGTATGTTTAGTTCATAATAACCATTGGAATAGTTAAAATAACAATAAGTACAACGAGACATTGTGCATCCAAACATTATACAAGGAGAACGGGCCGCTTTGAAGATTCTCCTACTATTTTGTACGACGAATGACATAATGACAAATTAATTCGATCTACATATATACGTATAATTAATGAATACTTAATCTAATGATTATGCCTCATAATCGTATCTATGCTAACGTTTGTGAAGTAAATCATAAACACGGATAACAATTACAACTAACTAATTAGTTAGTTGTACATTTGTGAAATATATCTTGAACGTTAATAACTCGATCGATCTCAATTAATCTATTATTTCACAACTAATCTACTATAAGGTTGGTTTTGCAATCATTTATTACTTATATTTACATAGTACAATGAGTTTGGTTGCTTACAATCACAAACACAACAACATCAATAAAACAAAATCGATTTTTAAGTAAGAATATTAGTAGGGACCGCTTAACGGTCCCTATTTTGGCATTAGCGACCGCTTAGCGGTCGCTATTGTCATATTAGGGACCGTTAAGCGGTCCCTATTGTCAATTTAGGGACCGCTTAGCAGTCCCTACTAATATTCATACATCAAAATTATGAATTTTTCGATTGTTCGAGGTGCCGCGTTGTATGTTTAGTTCATAATAACCATTGGAATAGTTAAAATAACAATAAGTACAACGAGACATTGTGCATCCAAACATTATACTAGGAGAACGAGCCGCTTTGAAGATTCTCCTACTATTTTGTACGACGAATGACATAATGACAAATTAATTCGATCTACATATATACGTATAATTAATGAATACTTAATCTAATGATTATGCCTCATAATCGTATCTATGCTAACGTTTGTGAAGTAAATCATAAACACGGATAACAATTACAACTAACTAATTAGTTAGTTGTACATTTGTGAAATATATCTTGAACGTTAATAACTCGATCGATCTCAATTAATCTATTATTTCACAACTAATCTACTATAAGGTTGGTTTTGCAATCATTTATTACTTATATTTACATAGTACAATGAGTTTGGTTGCTTACAATCACAAACACAACAACATCAATAAAAAAAAAATCGATTTTAAGTAAGAATATTAGTAGGGACCGCTTAACGGTCCCTATTTTGGCATTAGCGACCGCTTAGCGGTCGCTATTGTCATATTAGGGACCGTTAAGCGGTCCCTATTGTCAATTTAGGGACCGCTTAGCAGTCCCTACTAATATTCATACATCAAAATTATGAATTTTTCGATTGTTCGAGGTGCCGCGTTGTATGTTTAGTTCATAATAACCATTGGAATAGTTAAAATAACAATAAGTACAACGAGACATTGTGCATCCAAACATTATACAAGGAGAACGGGCCGCTTTGAAGATTCTCCTACTATTTTGTACGACGAATAACATAATGACAAATTAATTCGATCTACATATATACGTATAATTAATGAATACTTAATCTAATGATTATGCCTCATAATCGTATCTATGCTAACGTTTGTGAAGTAAATCATAAACACGGATAACAATTACAACTAACTAATTAGTTAGTTGTACATTTGTGAAATATATCTTGAACGTTAATAACTCGATCGATCTCAATTAATCTATTATTTCACAACTAATCTACTATAAGGTTGGTTTTGCAATCATTTATTACTTATATTTACATAGTACAATGAGTTTGGTTGCTTACAATCACAAACACAACAACATCAATAAAAAAAAAAATCGATTTTAAGTAAGAATATTAGTAGGGACCGCTTAACGGTCACTATTTTGGCATTAGCGACCGCTTAGCGGTCGCTATTGTCATATTAGGGACCGTTAAGCGGTCCCTATTGTCAATTTAGGGACCGCTTAGCAGTCCCTACTAATATTCATACATCAAAATTATGAATTTTTCGATTGTTCGAGGTGCCGCGTTGTATGTTTAGTTCATAATAACCATTGGAATAGTTAAAATAACAATAAGTACAACGAGACATTGTGCATCCAAACATTATACAAGGAGAACGGGCCGCTTTGAAGATTCTCCTACTATTTTGTACGACGAATGACATAATGACAAATTAATTCGATCTACATATATACGTATAATTAATGAATACTTAATCTAATGATTATGCCTCATAATCGTATCTATGCTAACGTTTGTGAAGTAAATCATAAACACGGATAACAATTACAACTAACTAATTAGTTAGTTGTACATTTGTGAAATATATCTTGAACGTTAATAACTCGATCGATCTCAATTAATCTATTATTTCACAACTAATCTACTATAAGGTTGGTTTTGCAATCATTTATTACTTATATTTACATAGTACAATGAGTTTGGTTGCTTACAATCACAAACACAACAACATCAATAAAACAAAATCGATTTTTAAGTAAGAATATTAGTAGGGACCGCTTAACGGTCCCTATTTTGGCATTAGCGACCGCTTAGCGGTCGCTATTGTCATATTAGGGACCGTTAAGCGGTCCCTATTGTCAATTTAGGGACCGCTTAGCAGTCCCTACTAATATTCATACATCAAAATTATGAATTTTTCGATTGTTCGAGGTGCCGCGTTGTATGTTTAGTTCATAATAACCATTGGAATAGTTAAAATAACAATAAGTACAACGAGACATTGTGCATCCAAACATTATACTAGGAGAACGAGCCGCTTTGAAGATTCTCCTACTATTTTGTACGACGAATGACATAATGACAAATTAATTCGATCTACATATATACGTATAATTAATGAATACTTAATCTAATGATTATGCCTCATAATCGTATCTATGCTAACGTTTGTGAAGTAAATCATAAACACGGATAACAATTACAACTAACTAATTAGTTAGTTGTACATTTGTGAAATATATCTTGAACGTTAATAACTCGATCGATCTCAATTAATCTATTATTTCACAACTAATCTACTATAAGGTTGGTTTTGCAATCATTTATTACTTATATTTACATAGTACAATGAGTTTGGTTGCTTACAATCACAAACACAACAACATCAATAAAAAAAAAAATCGATTTTAAGTAAGAATATTAGTAGGGACCGCTTAACGGTCACTATTTTGGCATTAGCGACCGCTTAGCGGTCGCTATTGTCATATTAGGGACCGTTAAGCGGTCCCTATTGTCAATTTAGGGACCGCTTAGCAGTCCCTACTAATATTCATACATCAAAATTATGAATTTTTCGATTGTTCGAGGTGCCGCGTTGTATGTTTAGTTCATAATAACCATTGGAATAGTTAAAATAACAATAAGTACAACGAGACATTGTGCATCCAAACATTATACAAGGAGAACGGGCCGCTTTGAAGATTCTCCTACTATTTTGTACGACGAATGACATAATGACAAATTAATTCGATCTACATATATACGTATAATTAATGAATACTTAATCTAATGATTATGCCTCATAATCGTATCTATGCTAACGTTTGTGAAGTAAATCATAAACACGGATAACAATTACAACTAACTAATTAGTTAGTTGTACATTTGTGAAATATATCTTGAACGTTAATAACTCGATCGATCTCAATTAATCTATTATTTCACAACTAATCTACTATAAGGTTGGTTTTGCAATCATTTATTACTTATATTTACATAGTACAATGAGTTTGGTTGCTTACAATCACAAACACAACAACATCAATAAAACAAAATCGATTTTTAAGTAAGAATATTAGTAGGGACCGCTTAACGGTCCCTATTTTGGCATTAGCGACCGCTTAGCGGTCGCTATTGTCATATTAGGGACCGTTAAGCGGTCCCTATTGTCAATTTAGGGACCGCTTAGCAGTCCCTACTAATATTCATACATCAAAATTATGAATTTTTCGATTGTTCGAGGTGCCGCGTTGTATGTTTAGTTCATAATAACCATTGGAATAGTTAAAATAACAATAAGTACAACGAGACATTGTGCATCCAAACATTATACTAGGAGAACGAGCCGCTTTGAAGATTCTCCTACTATTTTGTACGACGAATGACATAATGACAAATTAATTCGATCTACATATATACGTATAATTAATGAATACTTAATCTAATGATTATGCCTCATAATCGTATCTATGCTAACGTTTGTGAAGTAAATCATAAACACGGATAACAATTACAACTAACTAATTAGTTAGTTGTACATTTGTGAAATATATCTTGAACGTTAATAACTCGATCGATCTCAATTAATCTATTATTTCACAACTAATCTACTATAAGGTTGGTTTTGCAATCATTTATTACTTATATTTACATAGTACAATGAGTTTGGTTGCTTACAATCACAAACACAACAACATCAATAAAAAAAAAATCGATTTTAAGTAAGAATATTAGTAGGGACCGCTTAACGGTCCCTATTTTGGCATTAGCGACCGCTTAGCGGTCGCTATTGTCATATTAGGGACCGTTAAGCGGTCCCTATTGTCAATTTAGGGACCGCTTAGCAGTCCCTACTAATATTCATACATCAAAATTATGAATTTTTCGATTGTTCGAGGTGCCGCGTTGTATGTTTAGTTCATAATAACCATTGGAATAGTTAAAATAACAATAAGTACAACGAGACATTGTGCATCCAAACATTATACAAGGAGAACGGGCCGCTTTGAAGATTCTCCTACTATTTTGTACGACGAATAACATAATGACAAATTAATTCGATCTACATATATACGTATAATTAATGAATACTTAATCTAATGATTATGCCTCATAATCGTATCTATGCTAACGTTTGTGAAGTAAATCATAAACACGGATAACAATTACAACTAACTAATTAGTTAGTTGTACATTTGTGAAATATATCTTGAACGTTAATAACTCGATCGATCTCAATTAATCTATTATTTCACAACTAATCTACTATAAGGTTGGTTTTGCAATCATTTATTACTTATATTTACATAGTACAATGAGTTTGGTTGCTTACAATCACAAACACAACAACATCAATAAAAAAAAAATCGATTTTTAAGTAAGAATATTAGTAGGGACCGCTTAACGGTCCCTATTTTGGCATTAGCGACCGCTTAGCGGTCGCTATTGTCATATTAGGGACCGTTAAGCGGTCCCTATTGTCAATTTAGGGACCGCTTAGCAGTCCCTACTAATATTCATACATCAAAATTATGAATTTTTCGATTGTTCGAGGTGCCGCGTTGTATGTTTAGTTCATAATAACCATTGGAATAGTTAAAATAACAATAAGTACAACGAGACATTGTGCATCCAAACATTATACTAGGAGAACGAGCCGCTTTGAAGATTCTCCTACTATTTTGTACGACGAATGACATAATGACAAATTAATTCGATCTACATATATACGTATAATTAATGAATACTTAATCTAATGATTATGCCTCATAATCGTATCTATGCTAACGTTTGTGAAGTAAATCATAAACACGGATAACAATTACAACTAACTAATTAGTTAGTTGTACATTTGTGAAATATATCTTGAACGTTAATAACTCGATCGATCTCAATTAATCTATTATTTCACAACTAATCTACTATAAGGTTGGTTTTGCAATCATTTATTACTTATATTTACATAGTACAATGAGTTTGGTTGCTTACAATCACAAACACAACAACATCAATAAAAAAAAAATCGATTTTAAGTAAGAATATTAGTAGGGACCGCTTAACGGTCCCTATTTTGGCATTAGCGACCGCTTAGCGGTCGCTATTGTCATATTAGGGACCGTTAAGCGGTCCCTATTGTCAATTTAGGGACCGCTTAGCAGTCCCTACTAATATTCATACATCAAAATTATGAATTTTTCGATTGTTCGAGGTGCCGCGTTGTATGTTTAGTTCATAATAACCATTGGAATAGTTAAAATAACAATAAGTACAACGAGACATTGTGCATCCAAACATTATACAAGGAGAACGGGCCGCTTTGAAGATTCTCCTACTATTTTGTACGACGAATAACATAATGACAAATTAATTCGATCTACATATATACGTATAATTAATGAATACTTAATCTAATGATTATGCCTCATAATCGTATCTATGCTAACGTTTGTGAAGTAAATCATAAACACGGATAACAATTACAACTAACTAATTAGTTAGTTGTACATTTGTGAAATATATCTTGAACGTTAATAACTCGATCGATCTCAATTAATCTATTATTTCACAACTAATCTACTATAAGGTTGGTTTTGCAATCATTTATTACTTATATTTACATAGTACAATGAGTTTGGTTGCTTACAATCACAAACACAACAACATCAATAAAAAAAAAAATCGATTTTAAGTAAGAATATTAGTAGGGACCGCTTAACGGTCACTATTTTGGCATTAGCGACCGCTTAGCGGTCGCTATTGTCATATTAGGGACCGTTAAGCGGTCCCTATTGTCAATTTAGGGACCGCTTAGCAGTCCCTACTAATATTCATACATCAAAATTATGAATTTTTCGATTGTTCGAGGTGCCGCGTTGTATGTTTAGTTCATAATAACCATTGGAATAGTTAAAATAACAATAAGTACAACGAGACATTGTGCATCCAAACATTATACAAGGAGAACGGGCCGCTTTGAAGATTCTCCTACTATTTTGTACGACGAATGACATAATGACAAATTAATTCGATCTACATATATACGTATAATTAATGAATACTTAATCTAATGATTATGCCTCATAATCGTATCTATGCTAACGTTTGTGAAGTAAATCATAAACACGGATAACAATTACAACTAACTAATTAGTTAGTTGTACATTTGTGAAATATATCTTGAACGTTAATAACTCGATCGATCTCAATTAATCTATTATTTCACAACTAATCTACTATAAGGTTGGTTTTGCAATCATTTATTACTTATATTTACATAGTACAATGAGTTTGGTTGCTTACAATCACAAACACAACAACATCAATAAAACAAAATCGATTTTTAAGTAAGAATATTAGTAGGGACCGCTTAACGGTCCCTATTTTGGCATTAGCGACCGCTTAGCGGTCGCTATTGTCATATTAGGGACCGTTAAGCGGTCCCTATTGTCAATTTAGGGACCGCTTAGCAGTCCCTACTAATATTCATACATCAAAATTATGAATTTTTCGATTGTTCGAGGTGCCGCGTTGTATGTTTAGTTCATAATAACCATTGGAATAGTTAAAATAACAATAAGTACAACGAGACATTGTGCATCCAAACATTATACTAGGAGAACGAGCCGCTTTGAAGATTCTCCTACTATTTTGTACGACGAATGACATAATGACAAATTAATTCGATCTACATATATACGTATAATTAATGAATACTTAATCTAATGATTATGCCTCATAATCGTATCTATGCTAACGTTTGTGAAGTAAATCATAAACACGGATAACAATTACAACTAACTAATTAGTTAGTTGTACATTTGTGAAATATATCTTGAACGTTAATAACTCGATCGATCTCAATTAATCTATTATTTCACAACTAATCTACTATAAGGTTGGTTTTGCAATCATTTATTACTTATATTTACATAGTACAATGAGTTTGGTTGCTTACAATCACAAACACAACAACATCAATAAAAAAAAAATCGATTTTAAGTAAGAATATTAGTAGGGACCGCTTAACGGTCCCTATTTTGGCATTAGCGACCGCTTAGCGGTCGCTATTGTCATATTAGGGACCGTTAAGCGGTCCCTATTGTCAATTTAGGGACCGCTTAGCAGTCCCTACTAATATTCATACATCAAAATTATGAATTTTTCGATTGTTCGAGGTGCCGCGTTGTATGTTTAGTTCATAATAACCATTGGAATAGTTAAAATAACAATAAGTACAACGAGACATTGTGCATCCAAACATTATACAAGGAGAACGGGCCGCTTTGAAGATTCTCCTACTATTTTGTACGACGAATAACATAATGACAAATTAATTCGATCTACATATATACGTATAATTAATGAATACTTAATCTAATGATTATGCCTCATAATCGTATCTATGCTAACGTTTGTGAAGTAAATCATAAACACGGATAACAATTACAACTAACTAATTAGTTAGTTGTACATTTGTGAAATATATCTTGAACGTTAATAACTCGATCGATCTCAATTAATCTATTATTTCACAACTAATCTACTATAAGGTTGGTTTTGCAATCATTTATTACTTATATTTACATAGTACAATGAGTTTGGTTGCTTACAATCACAAACACAACAACATCAATAAAAAAAAAAATCGATTTTTAAGTAAGAATATTAGTAGGGACCGCTTAACGGTCCCTATTTTGGCATTAGCGACCGCTTAGCGGTCGCTATTGTCATATTAGGGACCGTTAAGCGGTCCCTATTGTCAATTTAGGGACCGCTTAGCAGTCCCTACTAATATTCATACATCAAAATTATGAATTTTTCGATTGTTCGAGGTGCCGCGTTGTATGTTTAGTTCATAATAACCATTGGAATAGTTAAAATAACAATAAGTACAACGAGACATTGTGCATCCAAACATTATACAAGGAGAACGGGCCGCTTTGAAGATTCTCCTACTATTTTGTACGACGAATGACATAATGACAAATTAATTCGATCTACATATATACGTATAATTAATGAATACTTAATCTAATGATTATGCCTCATAATCGTATCTATGCTAACGTTTGTAAAGTAAATCATAAACACGGATAACAATTACAACTAACTAATTAGTTAGTTGTACATTTGTGAAATATATCTTGAACGTTAATAACTCGATCGATCTCAATTAATCTATTATTTCACAACTAATCTATTATAAGGTTGGTTTTGCAATCATTTATTACTTATATTTACATAGTACAATGAGTTTGGTTGCTTACAATCACAAACACAACAACATCAATAAAAAAAAAATCGATTTTTAAGTAAGAATATTAGTAGGGACCGCTTAACGGTCCCTATTTTGCCATTAGCGACCGCTTAGCGGTCGCTATTGTCATATGAGGGACCGTTAAGCAGTCCCTATTGTCAATTTAGGGACCGCTTAGCAGTCCCTACTAATATTCATACATCAAAATTATGAATTTTTCGATTGTTCGAGGTGCCGCGTTGTATGTTTAGTTCATAATAACCATTGGAATAGTTAAAATAACAATAAGTACAACGAGACATTGTGCATCCAAACATTATACAAGGAGAACGGGCCGCTTTGAAGATTCTCCTACTATTTTGTACGACGAATGACATAATGACAAATTAATTCGATCTACATATATACGTATAATTAATGAATACTTAATCTAATGATTATGCCTCATAATCGTATCTATGCTAACGTTTGTGAAGTAAATCATAAACACGTATAACAATTACAACTAACTAATTAGTTAGTTGTACATTTGTGAAATATATCTTGAACGTTAATAACTCGATCGATCTCAATTAATCTATTATTTCACAACTAATCTACTATAAGGTTGGTTTTGCAATCATTTATTACTTATATTTACATAGTACAATGAGTTTGGTTGCTTACAATCACAAACACAACAACATCAATAAAAAAAAAAATCGATTTTAAGTAAGAATATTAGTAGGGACCGCTTAACGGTCACTATTTTGGCATTAGCGACCGCTTAGCGGTCGCTATTGTCATATTAGGGACCGTTAAGCGGTCCCTATTGTCAATTTAGGGACCGCTTAGCAGTCCCTACTAATATTCATACATCAAAATTATGAATTTTTCGATTGTTCGAGGTGCCGCGTTGTATGTTTAGTTCATAATAACCATTGGAATAGTTAAAATAACAATAAGTACAACGAGACATTGTGCATCCAAACATTATACAAGGAGAACGGGCCGCTTTGAAGATTCTCCTACTATTTTGTACGACGAATGACATAATGACAAATTAATTCGATCTACATATATACGTATAATTAATGAATACTTAATCTAATGATTATGCCTCATAATCGTATCTATGCTAACGTTTGTGAAGTAAATCATAAACACGGATAACAATTACAACTAACTAATTAGTTAGTTGTACATTTGTGAAATATATCTTGAACGTTAATAACTCGATCGATCTCAATTAATCTATTATTTCACAACTAATCTATTATAAGGTTGGTTTTGCAATCATTTATTACTTATATTTACATAGTACAATGAGTTTGGTTGCTTACAATCACAAACACAACAACATCAATAAAAAAAAAATCGATTTTTAAGTAAGAATATTAGTAGGGACCGCTTAACGGTCCCTATTTTGCCATTAGCGACCGCTTAGCGGTCGCTATTGTCATATGAGGGACCGTTAAGCAGTCCCTATTGTCAATTTAGGGACCGCTTAGCAGTCCCTACTAATATTCATACATCAAAATTATGAATTTTTCGATTGTTCGAGGTGCCGCGTTGTATGTTTAGTTCATAATAACCATTGGAATAGTTAAAATAACAATAAGTACAACGAGACATTGTGCATCCAAACATTATACAAGGAGAACGGGCCGCTTTGAAGATTCTCCTACTATTTTGTACGACGAATGACATAATGACAAATTAATTCGATCTACATATATACGTATAATTAATTAATACTTAATCTAATGATTATGCCTCATAATCGTATCTATGCTAACGTTTGTGAAGTAAATCATAAACACGGATAACAATTACAACTAACTAATTAGTTAGTTGTACATTTGTGAAATATATCTTGAACGTTAATAACTCGATCGATCTCAATTAATCTATTATTTCACAACTAATCTACTATAAGGTTGGTTTTGCAATCATTTATTACTTATATTTACATAGTACAATGAGTTTGGTTGCTTACAATCACAAACACAACAACATCAATAAAAAAAAAATCGATTTTAAGTAAGAATATTAGTAGGGACCGCTTAACGGTCCCTATTTTGGCATTAGCGACCGCTTAGCGGTCGCTATTGTCATATTAGGGACCGTTAAGCGGTCCCTATTGTCAATTTAGGGACCGCTTAGCAGTCCCTACTAATATTCATACATCAAAATTATGAATTTTTCGATTGTTCGAGGTGCCGCGTTGTATGTTTAGTTCATAATAACCATTGGAATAGTTAAAATAACAATAAGTACAACGAGACATTGTGCATCCAAACATTATACAAGGAGAACGGGCCGCTTTGAAGATTCTCCTACTATTTTGTACGACGAATAACATAATGACAAATTAATTCGATCTACATATATACGTATAATTAATGAATACTTAATCTAATGATTATGCCTCATAATCGTATCTATGCTAACGTTTGTGAAGTAAATCATAAACACGGATAACAATTACAACTAACTAATTAGTTAGTTGTACATTTGTGAAATATATCTTGAACGTTAATAACTCGATCGATCTCAATTAATCTATTATTTCACAACTAATCTACTATAAGGTTGGTTTTGCAATCATTTATTACTTATATTTACATAGTACAATGAGTTTGGTTGCTTACAATCACAAACACAACAACATCAATAAAAAAAAAAAATCGATTTTTAAGTAAGAATATTAGTAGGGACCGCTTAACGGTCCCTATTTTGGCATTAGCGACCGCTTAGCGGTCGCTATTGTCATAGTAGGGACCGTTAAGCGGTCCCTATTGTCAATTTAGGGACCGCTTAGCAGTCCCTACTAATATTCATACATCAAAATTATGAATTTTTCGATTGTTCGAGGTGCCGCGTTGTATGTTTAGTTCATAATAACCATTGGAATAGTTAAAATAACAATAAGTACAACGAGACATTGTGCATCCAAACATTATACAAGGAGAACGGGCCGCTTTGAAGATTCTCCTACTATTTTGTACGACGAATGACATAATAACAAATTAATTCGATCTACATATATACGTATAATTAATTAATACTTAATCTAATGATTATGCCTCATAATCGTATCTATGCTAAAGTTTGTGAAGTAAATCATAAACACGGATAACAATTACAACTAACTAATTAGTTAGTTGTACATTTGTGAAATATATCTTGAACGTTAATAACTCGATCGATCTCAATTAATCTATTATTTCACAACTAATCTACTATAAGGTTGGTTTTGCAATCATTTATTACTTAAATTTACATAGTACAATGAGTTTGGTTGCTTACAATCACAAACACAACAACATCAATAAAAAAAAAATCGATTTTTAAGTAAGAATATTAGTAGGGACCGCTTAACGGTCCCTATTTTGGCATTAGCGACCGCTTAGCGGTCGCTATTGTCATATTAGGGACCGTTAAGCGGTCCCTATTGTCAATTTAGGGACCGCTTAGCAGTCCCTACTAATATTCATACATCAAAATTATGAATTTTTCGATTGTTCGAGGTGCCGCGTTGTATGTTTAGTTCATAATAACCATTGGAATAGTTAAAATAACAATAAGTACAACGAGACATTGTGCATCCAAACATTATACAAGGAGAACGGGCCGCTTTGAAGATTCTCCTACTATTTTGTACGACGAATGACATAATGACAAATTAATTCGATCTACATATATACGTATAATTAATGAATACTTAATCTAATGATTATGCCTCATAATCGTATCTATGCTAACGTTTGTGAAGTAAATCATAAACACGGATAACAATTACAACTAACTAATTAGTTAGTTGTACATTTGTGAAATATATCTTGAACGTTAATAACTCGATCGATCTCAATTAATCTATTATTTCACAACTAATCTACTATAAGGTTGGTTTTGCAATCATTTATTACTTATATTTACATAGTACAATGAGTTTGGTTGCTTACAATCACAAACACAACAACATCAATAAAAAAAAAAAATCGATTTTTAAGTAAGAATATTAGTAGGGACCGCTTAACGGTCCCTATTTTGGCATTAGCGACCGCTTAGCGGTCGCTATTGTCATATTAGGGACCGTTAAGCGGTCCCTATTGTCAATTTAGGGACCGCTTAGCAGTCCCTACTAATATTCATACATCAAAATTATGAATTTTTCGATTGTTCGAGGTGCCGCGTTGTATGTTTAGTTCATAATAACCATTGGAATAGTTAAAATAACAATAAGTACAACGAGACATTGTGCATCCAAACATTATACAAGGAGAACGGGCCGCTTTGAAGATTCTCCTACTATTTTGTACGACGAATGACATAATGACAAATTAATTCGATCTACATATATACGTATAATTAATGAATACTTAATCTAATGATTATGCCTCATAATCGTATCTATGCTAACGTTTGTGAAGTAAATCATAAACACGGATAACAATTACAACTAACTAATTAGTTAGTTGTACATTTGTGAAATATATCTTGAACGTTAATAACTCGATCGATCTCAATTAATCTATTATTTCACAACTAATCTACTATAAGGTTGGTTTTGCAATCATTTATTACTTATATTTACATAGTACAATGAGTTTGGTTGCTTACAATCACAAACACAACAACATCAATAAAACAAAATCGATTTTTAAGTAAGAATATTAGTAGGGACCGCTTAACGGTCCCTATTTTGGCATTAGCGACCGCTTAGCGGTCGCTATTGTCATATTAGGGACCGTTAAGCGGTCCCTATTGTCAATTTAGGGACCGCTTAGCAGTCCCTACTAATATTCATACATCAAAATTATGAATTTTTCGATTGTTCGAGGTGCCGCGTTGTATGTTTAGTTCATAATAACCATTGGAATAGTTAAAATAACAATAAGTACAACGAGACATTGTGCATCCAAACATTATACTAGGAGAACGAGCCGCTTTGAAGATTCTCCTACTATTTTGTACGACGAATGACATAATGACAAATTAATTCGATCTACATATATACGTATAATTAATGAATACTTAATCTAATGATTATGCCTCATAATCGTATCTATGCTAACGTTTGTGAAGTAAATCATAAACACGGATAACAATTACAACTAACTAATTAGTTAGTTGTACATTTGTGAAATATATCTTGAACGTTAATAACTCGATCGATCTCAATTAATCTATTATTTCACAACTAATCTACTATAAGGTTGGTTTTGCAATCATTTATTACTTATATTTACATAGTACAATGAGTTTGGTTGCTTACAATCACAAACACAACAACATCAATAAAAATAAAAAAATCGATTTTTAAGTAAGAATATTAGTAGGGACCGCTTAACGGTCCCTATTTTGGCATTAGCGACCGCTTAGCGGTCGCTATTGTCATATTAGGGACCGTTAAGCGGTCCCTATTGTCAATTTAGGGACCGCTTAGCAGTCCCTACTAATATTCATACATCAAAATTATGAATTTTTCGATTGTTCGAGGTGCCGCGTTGTATGTTTAGTTCATAATAACCATTGGAATAGTTAAAATAACAATAAGTACAACGAGACATTGTGCATCCAAACATTATACAAGGAGAACGGGCCGCTTTGAAGATTCTCCTACTATTTTGTACGACGAATGACATAATGACAAATTAATTCGATCTACATATATACGTATAATTAATGAATACTTAATCTAATGATTATGCCTCATAATCGTATCTATGCTAACGTTTGTGAAGTAAATCATAAACACGGATAACAATTACAACTAACTAATTAGTTAGTTGTACATTTGTGAAATATATCTTGAACGTTAATAACTCGATCGATCTCAATTAATCTATTATTTCACAACTAATCTACTATAAGGTTGGTTTTGCAATCATTTATTACTTATATTTACATAGTACAATGAGTTTGGTTGCTTACAATCACAAACACAACAACATCAATAAAACAAAATCGATTTTTAAGTAAGAATATTAGTAGGGACCGCTTAACGGTCCCTATTTTGGCATTAGCGACCGCTTAGCGGTCGCTATTGTCATATTAGGGACCGTTAAGCGGTCCCTATTGTCAATTTAGGGACCGCTTAGCAGTCCCTACTAATATTCATACATCAAAATTATGAATTTTTCGATTGTTCGAGGTGCCGCGTTGTATGTTTAGTTCCTAATAACCATTGGAATAGTTAAAATAACAATAAGTACAACGAGACATTGTGCATCCAAACATTATACTAGGAGAACGAGCCGCTTTGAAGATTCTCCTACTATTTTGTACGACGAATGACATAATGACAAATTAATTCGATCTACATATATACGTATAATTAATGAATACTTAATCTAATGATTATGCCTCATAATCGTATCTATGCTAACGTTTGTGAAGTAAATCATAAACACGGATAACAATTACAACTAACTAATTAGTTAGTTGTACATTTGTGAAATATATCTTGAACGTTAATAACTCGATCGATCTCAATTAATCTATTATTTCACAACTAATCTACTATAAGGTTGGTTTTGCAATCATTTATTACTTATATTTACATAGTACAATGAGTTTGGTTGCTTACAATCACAAACACAACAACATCAATAAAAAAAAAATCGATTTTAAGTAAGAATATTAGTAGGGACCGCTTAACGGTCCCTATTTTGGCATTAGCGACCGCTTAGCGGTCGCTATTGTCATATTAGGGACCGTTAAGCGGTCCCTATTGTCAATTTAGGGACCGCTTAGCAGTCCCTACTAATATTCATACATCAAAATTATGAATTTTTCGATTGTTCGAGGTGCCGCGTTGTATGTTTAGTTCATAATAACCATTGGAATAGTTAAAATAACAATAAGTACAACGAGACATTGTGCATCCAAACATTATACAAGGAGAACGGGCCGCTTTGAAGATTCTCCTACTATTTTGTACGACGAATAACATAATGACAAATTAATTCGATCTACATATATACGTATAATTAATGAATACTTAATCTAATGATTATGCCTCATAATCGTATCTATGCTAACGTTTGTGAAGTAAATCATAAACACGGATAACAATTACAACTAACTAATTAGTTAGTTGTACATTTAGGAAATATATCTTGAACGTTAATAACTCGATCGATCTCAATTAATCTATTATTTCACAACTAATCTACTATAAGGTTGGTTTTGCAATCATTTATTACTTATATTTACATAGTACAATGAGTTTGGTTGCTTACAATCACAAACACAACAACATCAATAAAAAAAAAAAATCGATTTTTAAGTAAGAATATTAGTAGGGACCGCTTAACGGTCCCTATTTTGGCATTAGCGACCGCTTAGCGGTCGCTATTGTCATACTAGGGACCGTTAAGCGGTCCCTATTGTCAATTTAGGGACCGCTTAGCAGTCCCTACTAATATTCATACATCAAAATTATGAATTTTTCGATTGTTCGAGGTGCCGCGTTGTATGTTTAGTTCATAATAACCATTGGAATAGTTAAAATAACAATAAGTACAACGAGACATTGTGCATCCAAACATTATACAAGGAGAACGGGCCGCTTTGAAGATTCTCCTACTATTTTGTACGACGAATAACATAATGACAAATTAATTCGATCTACATATATACGTATAATTAATGAATACTTAATCTAATGATTATGCCTCATAATCGTATCTATGCTAACGTTTGTGAAGTAAATCATAAACACGGATAACAATTACAACTAACTAATTAGTTAGTTGTACATTTGTGAAATATATCTTGAACGTTAATAACTCGATCGATCTCAATTAATCTATTATTTCACAACTAATCTACTATAAGGTTGGTTTTGCAATCATTTATTACTTATATTTACATAGTACAATGAGTTTGGTTGCTTACAATCACAAACACAACAACATCAATAAAAAAAAAAATCGATTTTTAAGTAAGAATATTAGTAGGGACCGCTTAACGGTCCCTATTTTGGCATTAGCGACCGCTTAGCGGTCGCTATTGTCATATTAGGGACCGTTAAGCGGTCCCTATTGTCAATTTAGGGACCGCTTAGCAGTCCCTACTAATATTCATACATCAAAATTATGAATTTTTCGATTGTTCGAGGTGCCGCGTTGTATGTTTAGTTCATAATAACCATTGGAATAGTTAAAATAACAATAAGTACAACGAGACATTGTGCATCCAAACATTATACAAGGAGAACGGGCCGCTTTGAAGATTCTCCTACTATTTTGTACGACGAATGACATAATGACAAATTAATTCGATCTACATATATACGTATAATTAATGAATACTTAATCTAATGATTATGCCTCATAATCGTATCTATGCTAACGTTTGTGAAGTAAATCATAAACACGGATAACAATTACAACTAACTAATTAGTTAGTTGTACATTTGTGAAATATATCTTGAACGTTAATAACTCGATCGATCTCAATTAATCTATTATTTCACAACTAATCTACTATAAGGTTGGTTTTGCAATCATTTATTACTTATATTTACATAGTACAATGAGTTTGGTTGCTTACAATCACAAACACAACAACATCAATAAAACAAAATCGATTTTTAAGTAAGAATATTAGTAGGGACCGCTTAACGGTCCCTATTTTGGCATTAGCGACCGCTTAGCGGTCGCTATTGTCATATTAGGGACCGTTAAGCGGTCCCTATTGTCAATTTAGGGACCGCTTAGCAGTCCCTACTAATATTCATACATCAAAATTATGAATTTTTCGATTGTTCGAGGTGCCGCGTTGTATGTTTAGTTCATAATAACCATTGGAATAGTTAAAATAACAATAAGTACAACGAGACATTGTGCATCCAAACATTATACAAGGAGAACGAGCCGCTTTGAAGATTCTCCTACTATTTTGTACGACGAATGACATAATGACATATTAATTCGATCTACATATATACGTATAATTAATGAATACTTAATCTAATGATTATGCCTCATAATCGTATCTATGCTAACGTTTGTGAAGTAAATCATAAACACGGATAACAATTACAACTAACTAATTAGTTAGTTGTACATTTGTGAAATATATCTTGAACGTTAATAACTCGATCGATCTCAATTAATCTATTATTTCACAACTAATCTACTATAAGGTTGGTTTTGCAATCATTTATTACTTATATTTACATAGTACAATGAGTTTGGTTGCTTACAATCACAAACACAACAACATCAATAAAACAAAATCGATTTTTAAGTAAGAATATTAGTAGGGACCGCTTAACGGTCCCTATTTTGGCATTAGCGACCGCTTAGCGGTCGCTATTGTCATATTAGGGACCGTTAAGCGGTCCCTATTGTCAATTTAGGGACCGCTTAGCAGTCCCTACTAATATTCATACATCAAAATTATGAATTTTTCGATTGTTCGAGGTGCCGCGTTGTATGTTTAGTTCCTAATAACCATTGGAATAGTTAAAATAACAATAAGTACAACGAGACATTGTGCATCCAAACATTATACTAGGAGAACGAGCCGCTTTGAAGATTCTCCTACTATTTTGTACGACGAATGACATAATGACAAATTAATTCGATCTACATATATACGTATAATTAATGAATACTTAATCTAATGATTATGCCTCATAATCGTATCTATGCTAACGTTTGTGAAGTAAATCATAAACACGGATAACAATTACAACTAACTAATTAGTTAGTTGTACATTTGTGAAATATATCTTGAACGTTAATAACTCGATCGATCTCAATTAATCTATTATTTCACAACTAATCTACTATAAGGTTGGTTTTGCAATCATTTATTACTTATATTTACATAGTACAATGAGTTTGGTTGCTTACAATCACAAACACAACAACATCAATAAAAAAAAAATCGATTTTAAGTAAGAATATTAGTAGGGACCGCTTAACGGTCCCTATTTTGGCATTAGCGACCGCTTAGCGGTCGCTATTGTCATATTAGGGACCGTTAAGCGGTCCCTATTGTCAATTTAGGGACCGCTTAGCAGTCCCTACTAATATTCATACATCAAAATTATGAATTTTTCGATTGTTCGAGGTGCCGCGTTGTATGTTTAGTTCATAATAACCATTGGAATAGTTAAAATAACAATAAGTACAACGAGACATTGTGCATCCAAACATTATACAAGGAGAACGGGCCGCTTTGAAGATTCTCCTACTATTTTGTACGACGAATAACATAATGACAAATTAATTCGATCTACATATATACGTATAATTAATGAATACTTAATCTAATGATTATGCCTCATAATCGTATCTATGCTAACGTTTGTGAAGTAAATCATAAACACGGATAACAATTACAACTAACTAATTAGTTAGTTGTACATTTAGGAAATATATCTTGAACGTTAATAACTCGATCGATCTCAATTAATCTATTATTTCACAACTAATCTACTATAAGGTTGGTTTTGCAATCATTTATTACTTATATTTACATAGTACAATGAGTTTGGTTGCTTACAATCACAAACACAACAACATCAATAAAAAAAAAAAATCGATTTTTAAGTAAGAATATTAGTAGGGACCGCTTAACGGTCCCTATTTTGGCATTAGCGACCGCTTAGCGGTCGCTATTGTCATATTAGGGACCGTTAAGCGGTCCCTATTGTCAATTTAGGGACCGCTTAGCAGTCCCTACTAATATTCATACATCAAAATTATGAATTTTTCGATTGTTCGAGGTGCCGCGTTGTATGTTTAGTTCCTAATAACCATTGGAATAGTTAAAATAACAATAAGTACAACGAGACATTGTGCATCCAAACATTATACTAGGAGAACGAGCCGCTTTGAAGATTCTCCTACTATTTTGTACGACGAATGACATAATGACAAATTAATTCGATCTACATATATACGTATAATTAATGAATACTTAATCTAATGATTATGCCTCATAATCGTATCTATGCTAACGTTTGTGAAGTAAATCATAAACACGGATAACAATTACAACTAACTAATTAGTTAGTTGTACATTTGTGAAATATATCTTGAACGTTAATAACTCGATCGATCTCAATTAATCTATTATTTCACAACTAATCTACTATAAGGTTGGTTTTGCAATCATTTATTACTTATATTTACATAGTACAATGAGTTTGGTTGCTTACAATCACAAACACAACAACATCAATAAAACAAAATCGATTTTTAAGTAAGAATATTAGTAGGGACCGCTTAACGGTCCCTATTTTGGCATTAGCGACCGCTTAGCGGTCGCTATTGTCATATTAGGGACCGTTAAGCGGTCCCTATTGTCAATTTAGGGACCGCTTAGCAGTCCCTACTAATATTCATACATCAAAATTATGAATTTTTCGATTGTTCGAGGTGCCGCGTTGTATGTTTAGTTCATAATAACCATTGGAATAGTTAAAATAACAATAAGTACAACGAGACATTGTGCATCCAAACATTATACTAGGAGAACGAGCCGCTTTGAAGATTCTCCTACTATTTTGTACGACGAATGACATAATGACAAATTAATTCGATCTACATATATACGTATAATTAATGAATACTTAATCTAATGATTATGCCTCATAATCGTATCTATGCTAACGTTTGTGAAGTAAATCATAAACACGGATAACAATTACAACTAACTAATTAGTTAGTTGTACATTTGTGAAATATATCTTGAACGTTAATAACTCGATCGATCTCAATTAATCTATTATTTCACAACTAATCTACTATAAGGTTGGTTTTGCAATCATTTATTACTTATATTTACATAGTACAATGAGTTTGGTTGCTTACAATCACAAACACAACAACATCAATAAAAAAAAAAATCGATTTTTAAGTAAGAATATTAGTAGGGACCGCTTAACGGTCCCTATTTTGGCATTAGCGACCGCTTAGCGGTCGCTATTGTCATATTAGGGACCGTTAAGCGGTCCCTATTGTCAATTTAGGGACCGCTTAGCAGTCCCTACTAATATTCATACATCAAAATTATGAATTTTTCGATTGTTCGAGGTGCCGCGTTGTATGTTTAGTTCATAATAACCATTGGAATAGTTAAAATAACAATAAGTACAACGAGACATTGTGCATCCAAACATTATACAAGGAGAACGGGCTGCTTTGAAGATTCTCCTACTATTTTGTACGACGAATGACATAATGACAAATTAATTCGATCTACATATATACGTATAATTAATGAATACTTAATCTAATGATTATGCCTCATAATCGTATCTATGCTAACGTTTGTGAAGTAAATCATAAACACGGATAACAATTACAACTAACTAATTAGTTAGTTGTACATTTGTGAAATATATCTTGAACGTTAATAACTCGATCGATCTCAATTAATCTATTATTTCACAACTAATCTACTATAAGGTTGGTTTTGCAATCATTTATTACTTATATTTACATAGTACAATGAGTTTGGTTGCTTACAATCACAAACACAACAACATCAATAAAACAAAATCGATTTTTAAGTAAGAATATTAGTAGGGACCGCTTAACGGTCCCTATTTTGGCATTAGCGACCGCTTAGCGGTCGCTATTGTCATATTAGGGACCGTTAAGCGGTCCCTATTGTCAATTTAGGGACCGCTTAGCAGTCCCTACTAATATTCATACATCAAAATTATGAATTTTTCGATTGTTCGAGGTGCCGCGTTGTATGTTTAGTTCATAATAACCATTGGAATAGTTAAAATAACAATAAGTACAACGAGACATTGTGCATCCAAACATTATACTAGGAGAACGAGCCGCTTTGAAGATTCTCCTACTATTTTGTACGACGAATGACATAATGACAAATTAATTCGATCTACATATATACGTATAATTAATGAATACTTAATCTAATGATTATGCCTCATAATCGTATCTATGCTAACGTTTGTGAAGTAAATCATAAACACGGATAACAATTACAACTAACTAATTAGTTAGTTGTACATTTGTGAAATATATCTTGAACGTTAATAACTCGATCGATCTCAATTAATCTATTATTTCACAACTAATCTACTATAAGGTTGGTTTTGCAATCATTTATTACTTATATTTACATAGTACAATGAGTTTGGTTGCTTACAATCACAAACACAACAACATCAATAAAACAAAAATCGATTTTTAAGTAACAATATTAGTAGGGACCGCTTAACGGTCCCTATTTTGGCATTAGCGACCGCTTAGCGGTCGCTATTGTCATATTAGGGACCGTTAAGCGGTCCCTCTTGTCAATTTAGGGACCGCTTAGAAGTCCCTACTAATATTCATACATCAAAATTATGAATTTTTCGATTGTTCGAGGTGCCGCGTTGTATGTTTAGTTCATAATAACCATTGGAATAGTTAAAATAACAATAAGTACAACGAGACATTGTGCATCCAAACATTATACAAGGAGAACGGGCCGCTTTGAAGATTCTCCTACTATTTTGTACGACGAATGACATAATGACAAATTAATTCGATCTACATATATACGTATAATTAATGAATACTTAATCTAATGATTATGCCTCATAATCGTATCTATGCTAACGTTTGTGAAGTAAATCATAAACACGAATAACAATTACAACTAACTAATTAGTTAGTTGTACATTTGTGAAATATATCTTGAACGTTAATAACTCGATCGATCTCAATTAATCTATTATTTCACAACTAATCTACTATAAGGTTGGTTTTGCAATCATTTATTACTTATATTTACATAGTACAATGAGTTTGGTTGCTTACAATCACAAACACAACAACATCAATAAAAAAAAAAAATCGATTTTTAAGTAAGAATATTAGTAGGGACCGCTTAACGGTCCCTATTTTGGCATTAGCGACCGCTTAGCGGTCGCTATTGTCATATTAGGGACCGTTAAGCGGTCCCTCTTGTCAATTTAGGGACCGCTTAGAAGTCCCTACTAATATTCATACATCAAAATTATGAATTTTTCGATTGTTCGAGGTGCCGCGTTGTATGTTTAGTTCATAATAACCATTGGAATAGTTAAAATAACAATAAGTACAACGAGACATTGTGCATCCAAACATTATACAAGGAGAACGGGCCGCTTTGAAGATTCTCCTACTATTTTGTACGACGAATGACATAATGACAAATTAATTCGATCTACATATATACGTATAATTAATGAATACTTAATCTAATGATTATGCCTCATAATCGTATCTATGCTAACGTTTGTGAAGTAAATCATAAACACGAATAACAATTACAACTAACTAATTAGTTAGTTGTACATTTGTGAAATATATCTTGAACGTTAATAACTCGATCGATCTCAATTAATCTATTATTTCACAACTAATCTACTATAAGGTTGGTTTTGCAATCATTTATTACTTATATTTACATAGTACAATGAGTTTGGTTGCTTACAATCACAAACACAACAACATCAATAAAAAAAAAAAATCGATTTTTAAGTAAGAATATTAGTAGGGACCGCTTAACGGTCCCTATTTTGGCATTAGCGACCGCTTAGCGGTCGCTATTGTCATATTAGGGACCGTTAAGCGGTCCCTATTGTCAATTTAGGGACCGCTTAGCAGTCCCTACTAATATTCATACATCAAAATTATGAATTTTTCGATTGTTCGAGGTGCCGCGTTGTATGTTTAGTTCATAATAACCATTGGAATAGTTAAAATAACAATAAGTACAACGAGACATTGTACATCCAAACATTATACAAGGAGAACGGGCCGCTTTGAAGATTCTCCTACTATTTTGTACGACGAATGACATAATGACAAATTAATTCGATCTACATATATACGTATAATTAATGAATACTTAATCTAATGATTATGCCTCATAATCGTATCTATGCTAACGTTTGTGAAGTAAATCATAAACACGGATAACAATTACAACTAACTAATTAGTTAGTTGTACATTTGTGAAATATATCTTGAACGTTAATAACTCGATCGATCTCAATTAATCTATTATTTCACAACTAATCTACTATAAGGTTGGTTTTGCAATCATTTATTACTTATATTTACATAGTACAATGAGTTTGGTTGCTTACAATCACAAACACAACAACATCAATAAAACAAAATCGATTTTTAAGTAAGAATATTAGTAGGGACCGCTTAACGGTCCCTATTTTGGCATTAGCGACCGCTTAGCGGTCGCTATTGTCATATTAGGGACCGTTAAGCGGTCCCTATTGTCAATTTAGGGACCGCTTAGCAGTCCCTACTAATATTCATACATCAAAATTATGAATTTTTCGATTGTTCGAGGTGCCGCGTTGTATGTTTAGTTCATAATAACCATTGGAATAGTTAAAATAACAATAAGTACAACGAGACATTGTGCATCCAAACATTATACTAGGAGAACGAGCCGCTTTGAAGATTCTCCTACTATTTTGTACGACGAATGACATAATGACAAATTAATTCGATCTACATATATACGTATAATTAATGAATACTTAATCTAATGATTATGCCTCATAATCGTATCTATGCTAACGTTTGTGAAGTAAATCATAAACACGGATAACAATTAAAACTAACTAATTAGTTAGTTGTACATTTGTGAAATATATCTTGAACGTTAATAACTCGATCGATCTCAATTAATCTATTATTTCACAACTAATCTACTATAAGGTTGGTTTTGCAATCATTTATTACTTATATTTACATAGTACAATGAGTTTGGTTGCTTACAATCACAAACACAACAACATCAATAAAAAAAAAATCGATTTTTAAGTAAGAATATTAGTAGGGACCGCTTAACGGTCCCTATTTTGGCATTAGCGACCGCTTAGCGGTCGCTATTGTCATATTAGGGACCGTTAAGCGGTCCCTATTGTCAATTTAGGGACCGCTTAGCAGTCCCTACTAATATTCATACATCAAAATTATGAATTTTTCGATTGTTCGAGGTGCCGCGTTGTATGTTTGGTTCATAATAACCATTGGAATAGTTAAAATAACAATAAGTACAACGAGACATTGTGCATCCAAACATTATACAAGGAGAACGGGCCGCTTTGAAGATTCTCCTACTATTTTGTACGACGAATGACATAATGACAAATTAATTCGATCTTCATATATACGTATAATTAATGAATACTTAATCTAATGATTATGCCTCATAATCGTATCTATGCTAACGTTTGTGAAGTAAATCATAAACACGGATAACAATTACAACTAACTAATTAGTTAGTTGTACATTTGTGAAATATATCTTGAACGTTAATAACTCGATCGATCTCAATTAATCTATTATTTCACAACTAATCTACTATAAGGTTGGTTTTGCAATCATTTATTACTTATATTTACATAGTACAATGAGTTTGGTTGCTTACAATCACAAACACAACAACATCAATAAAAAAAAAATCGATTTTTAAGTAAGAATATTAGTAGGGACCGCTTAACGGTCCCTATTTTGGCATTAGCGACCGCTTAGCGGTCGCTATTGTCATATTAGGGACCGTTAAGCGGTCCCTATTGTCAATTTAGGGACCGCTTAGCAGTCCCTACTAATATTCATACATCAAAATTATGAATTTTTCGATTGTTCGAGGTGCCGCGTTGTATGTTTAGTTCATAATAACCATTGGAATAGTTAAAATAACAATAAGTACAACGAGACATTGTGCATCCAAACATTATACTAGGAGAACGAGCCGCTTTGAAGATTCTCCTACTATTTTGTACGACGAATGACATAATGACAAATTAATTCGATCTACATATATACGTATAATTAATGAATACTTAATCTAATGATTATGCCTCATAATCGTATCTATGCTAACGTTTGTGAAGTAAATCATAAACACGGATAACAATTACAACTAACTAATTAGTTAGTTGTACATTTGTGAAATATATCTTGAACGTTAATAACTCGATCGATCTCAATTAATCTATTATTTCACAACTAATCTACTATAAGGTTGGTTTTGCAATCATTTATTACTTATATTTACATAGTACAATGAGTTTGGTTGCTTACAATCACAAACACAACAACATCAATAAAAAAAAAATCGATTTTTAAGTAACAATATTAGTAGGGACCGCTTAACGGTCCCTATTTTGGCATTAGCGACCGCTTAGCGGTCGCTATTGTCATATTAGGGACCGTTAAGCGGTCCCTCTTGTCAATTTAGGGACCGCTTAGAAGTCCCTACTAATATTCATACATCAAAATTATGAATTTTTCGATTGTTCGAGGTGCCGCGTTGTATGTTTAGTTCATAATAACCATTGGAATAGTTAAAATAACAATAAGTACAACGAGACATTGTGCATCCAAACATTATACAAGGAGAACGGGCCGCTTTGAAGATTCTCCTACTATTTTGTACGACGAATGACATAATGACAAATTAATTCGATCTACATATATACGTATAATTAATGAATACTTAATCTAATGATTATGCCTCATAATCGTATCTATGCTAACGTTTGTGAAGTAAATCATAAACACGGATAACAATTACAACTAACTAATTAGTTAGTTGTACATTTGTGAAATATATCTTGAACGTTAATAACTCGATCGATCTCAATTAATCTATTATTTCACAACTAATCTACTATAAGGTTGGTTTTGCAATCATTTATTACTTATATTTACATAGTACAATGAGTTTGGTTGCTTACAATCACAAACACAACAACATCAATAAAAAAAAAAAATCGATTTTTAAGTAAGAATATTAGTAGGGACCGCTTAACGGTCCCTATTTTGGCATTAGCGACCGCTTAGCGGTCGCTATTGTCATATTAGGGACCGTTAAGCGGTCCCTATTGTCAATTTAGGGACCGCTTAGCAGTCCCTACTAATATTCATACATCAAAATTATGAATTTTTCGATTGTTCGAGGTGCCGCGTTGTATGTTTAGTTCATAATAACCATTGGAATAGTTAAAATAACAATAAGTACAACGAGACATTGTACATCCAAACATTATACAAGGAGAACGGGCCGCTTTGAAGATTCTCCTACTATTTTGTACGACGAATGACATAATGACAAATTAATTCGATCTACATATATACGTATAATTAATGAATACTTAATCTAATGATTATGCCTCATAATCGTATCTATGCTAACGTTTGTGAAGTAAATCATAAACACGGATAACAATTACAACTAACTAATTAGTTAGTTGTACATTTGTGAAATATATCTTGAACGTTAATAACTCGATCGATCTCAATTAATCTATTATTTCACAACTAATCTACTATAAGGTTGGTTTTGCAATCATTTATTACTTATATTTACATAGTACAATGAGTTTGGTTGCTTACAATCACAAACACAACAACATCAATAAAACAAAATCGATTTTTAAGTAAGAATATTAGTAGGGACCGCTTAACGGTCCCTATTTTGGCATTAGCGACCGCTTAGCGGTCGCTATTGTCATATTAGGGACCGTTAAGCGGTCCCTATTGTCAATTTAGGGACCGCTTAGCAGTCCCTACTAATATTCATACATCAAAATTATGAATTTTTCGATTGTTCGAGGTGCCGCGTTGTATGTTTAGTTCATAATAACCATTGGAATAGTTAAAATAACAATAAGTACAACGAGACATTGTGCATCCAAACATTATACTAGGAGAACGAGCCGCTTTGAAGATTCTCCTACTATTTTGTACGACGAATGACATAATGACAAATTAATTCGATCTACATATATACGTATAATTAATGAATACTTAATCTAATGATTATGCCTCATAATCGTATCTATGCTAACGTTTGTGAAGTAAATCATAAACACGGATAACAATTAAAACTAACTAATTAGTTAGTTGTACATTTGTGAAATATATCTTGAACGTTAATAACTCGATCGATCTCAATTAATCTATTATTTCACAACTAATCTACTATAAGGTTGGTTTTGCAATCATTTATTACTTATATTTACATAGTACAATGAGTTTGGTTGCTTACAATCACAAACACAACAACATCAATAAAAAAAAAATCGATTTTTAAGTAAGAATATTAGTAGGGACCGCTTAACGGTCCCTATTTTGGCATTAGCGACCGCTTAGCGATCGCTATTGTCATATTAGGGACCGTTAAGCGGTCCCTATTGTCAATTTAGGGACCGCTTAGCAGTCCCTACTAATATTCATACATCAAAATTATGAATTTTTCGATTGTTCGAGGTGCCGCGTTGTATGTTTGGTTCATAATAACCATTGGAATAGTTAAAATAACAATAAGTACAACGAGACATTGTGCATCCAAACATTATACAAGGAGAACGGGCCGCTTTGAAGATTCTCCTACTATTTTGTACGACGAATGACATAATGACAAATTAATTCGATCTACATATATACGTATAATTAATGAATACTTAATCTAATGATTATGCCTCATAATCGTATCTATGCTAACGTTTGTGAAGTAAATCATAAACACGGATAACAATTACAACTAACTAATTAGTTAGTTGTACATTTGTGAAATATATCTTGAACGTTAATAACTCGATCGATCTCAATTAATCTATTATTTCACAACTAATCTACTATAAGGTTGGTTTTGCAATCATTTATTACTTATATTTACATAGTACAATGAGTTTGGTTGCTTACAATCACAAACACAACAACATCAATAAAAAAAAAAAAATCGATTTTTAAGTAAGAATATTAGTAGGGACCGCTTAACGGTCCCTATTTTGGCATTAGCGACCGCTTAGCGGTCGCTATTGTCATATTAGGGACAGTTAAGCGGTCCATATTGTCAATTTAGGGACCGCTTAGCAGTCGCTACTAATATTCATACATCAAAATTATGAATTTTTCGATTGTTCGAGGTGCCGCGTTGTATGTTTAGTTCATAATAACCATTGGAATAGTTAAAATAACAATAAGTACAACGAGACATTGTACATCCAAACATTATACAAGGAGAACGGGCCGCTTTGAAGATTCTCCTACTATTTTGTACGACGAATGACATAATGACAAATTAATTCGATCTACATATATACGTATAATTAATGAATACTTAATCTAATGATTATGCCTCATAATCGTATCTATGCTAACGTTTGTGAAGTAAATCATAAACACGGATAACAATTAAAACTAACTAATTAGTTAGTTGTACATTTGTGAAATATATCTTGAACGTTAATAACTCGATCGATCTCAATTAATCTATTATTTCACAACTAATCTACTATAAGGTTGGTTTTGCAATCATTTATTACTTATATTTACATAGTACAATGAGTTTGGTTGCTTACAATCACAAACACAACAACATCAATAAAAAAAAAATCGATTTTTAAGTAAGAATATTAGTAGGGACCGCTTAACGGTCCCTATTTTGGCATTAGTGACCGCTTAGCGGTCGCTATTGTCATATTAGGGACCGTTAAGCGGTCCCTATTGTCAATTTAGGGACCGCTTAGCAGTCCCTACTAATATTCATACATCAAAATTATGAATTTTTCGATTGTTCGAGGTGCCGCGTTGTATGTTTAGTTCATAATAACCATTGGAATAGTTAAAATAACAATAAGTACAACGAGACATTGTGCATCCAAACATTATACAAGGAGAACGGGCCGCTTTGAAGATTCTCCTACTATTTTGTATGACGAATGACATAATGACAAATTAATTCGATCTACATATATACGTATAATTAATGAATACTTAATCTAATGATTATGCCTCATAATCGTATCTATGCTAACGTTTGTGAAGTAAATCATAAACACGGATAACAATTACAACTAACTAATTAGTTAGTTGTACATTTGTGAAATATATCTTGAACGTTAATAACTCGATCGATCTCAATTAATCTATTATTTCACAACTAATCTACTATAAAGTTGGTTTTGCAATCATTTATTACTTATATTTACATAGTACAATGAGTTTGGTTGCTTACAATCACAAACACAACAACATCAATAAAAAAAAATCGATTTTTAAGTAAGAATATTAGTAGGGACCGCTTAACGGTCCCTATTTTGGCATTAGCGACCGCTTAGCGGTCGCTATTGTCATATTAGGGACCGTTAAGCGGTCCCTATTGTCAATTTAGGGACCGCTTAGCAGTCCCTACTAATATTCATACATCAAAATTATGAATTTTTCGATTGTTCGAGGTGCCGCGTTGTATGTTTAGTTCATAATAACCATTGGAATAGTTAAAATAACAATAAGTACAACGAGACATTGTGCATCCAAACATTATACAAGGAGAACGAGCCGCTTTGAAGATTCTCCTACTATTTTGTACGACGAATGACATAATGACAAATTAATTCGATCTACATATATACGTATAATTAATGAATACTTAATCTAATGATTATGCCTCATAATCGTATCTATGCTAACGTTTGTGAAGTAAATCATAAACACGGATAACAATTACAACTAACTAATTAGTTAGTTGTACATTTGTGAAATATATCTTGAACGTTAATAAGTCGATCGATCTCAATTAATCTATTATTTCACAACTAATCTACTATAAGGTTGGTTTTGCAATCATTTATTACTTATATTTACATAGTACAATGAGTTTGGTTGCTTACAATCACAAACACAACAACATCAATAAAAAAAAATCGATTTTTAAGTAAGAATATTAGTAGGGACCGCTTAACGGTCCCTATTTTGCCATTAGCGACCGCTTAGCGGTCGCTATTGTCATATGAGGGACCGTTAAGCAGTCCCTATTGTCAATTTAGGGACCGCTTAGCAGTCCCTAATAATATTCATACATCAAAATTATGAATTTTTCGATTGTTCGAGGTGCCGCGTTGTATGTTTAGTTCATAATAACCATTGGAATAGTTAAAATAACAATAAGTACAACGAGACATTGTGCATCCAAACATTATACAAGGAGAACGGGCCGCTTTGAAGATTCTCCTACTATTTTGTACGACGAATGACATAATGACAAATTAATTCGATCTACATATATACGTATAATTAATTAATACTTAATCTAATGATTATGCCTCATAATCGTATCTATGCTATCGTTTGTGAAGTAAATCATAAACACGGATAACAATTACAACTAACTAATTAGTTAGTTGTACATTTGTGAAATATATCTTGAACGTTAATAACTCGATCGATCTCAATTAATCTATTATTTCACAACTAATCTACTATAAGGTTGGTTTTGCAATCATTTATTACTTATATTTACATAGTACAATGAGTTTGGTTGCTTACAATCACAAACACAACAACATCAATAAAAAAAAAATCGATTTTTAAGTAAGAATATTAGTAGGGACCGCTTAACGGTCCCTATTTTGGCATTAGCGACCGCTTAGCGGTCGCTATTGTCATATTAGGGACCGTTAAGCGGTCCCTATTGTCAATTTAGGGACCGCTTAGCAGTCCCTACTAATATTCATACATCAAAATTATGAATTTTTCGATTGTTCGAGGTGCCGCGTTGTATGTTTAGTTCATAATAACCATTGGAATAGTTAAAATAACAATAAGTACAACGAGACATTGTGCATCCAAACATTATACAAGGAGAACGGGCCGCTTTGAAGATTCTCCTACTATTTTGTACGACGAATGACATAATGACAAATTAATTCGATCTACATATATACGTATAATTAATGAATACTTAATCTAATGATTATGCCTCATAATCGTATCTATGCTAACGTTTGTGAAGTAAATCATAAACACGGATAACAATTACAACTAACTAATTAGTTAGTTGTACATTTGTGAAATATATCTTGAACGTTAATAACTCGATCGATCTCAATTAATCTATTATTTCACAACTAATCTACTATAAAGTTGGTTTTGCAATCATTTATTACTTATATTTACATAGTACAATGAGTTTGGTTGCTTACAATCACAAACACAACAACATCAATAAAAAAAAAATCGATTTTTAAGTAAGAATATTAGTAGGGACCGCTTAACGGTCCCTATTTTGGCATTAGCGACCGCTTAGCGGTCGCTATTGTCATATTAGGGACCGTTAAGCGGTCCCTATTGTCAATTTAGGGACCGCTTAGCAGTCCCTACTAATATTCATACATCAAAATTATGAATTTTTCGATTGTTCGAGGTGCCGCGTTGTATGTTTAGTTCATAATAACCATTGGAATAGTTAAAATAACAATAAGTACAACGAGACATTGTGCATCCAAACATTATACAAGGAGAACGAGCCGCTTTGAAGATTCTCCTACTATTTTGTACGACGAATGACATAATGACAAATTAATTCGATCTACATATATACGTATAATTAATGAATACTTAATCTAATGATTATGCCTCATAATCGTATCTATGCTAACGTTTGTGAAGTAAATCATAAACACGGATAACAATTACAACTAACTAATTAGTTAGTTGTACATTTGTGAAATATATCTTGAACGTTAATAACTCGATCGATCTCAATTAATCTATTATTTCACAACTAATCTACTATAAGGTTGGTTTTGCAATCATTTATTACTTATATTTACATAGTACAATGAGTTTGGTTGCTTACAATCACAAACACAACAACATCAATAAAACAAAATCGATTTTTAAGTAAGAATATTAGTAGGGACCGCTTAACGGTCCCTATTTTGGCATTAGCGACCGCTTAGCGGTCGCTATTGTCATATTAGGGACCGTTAAGCGGTCCCTATTGTCAATTTAGGGACCGCTTAGCAGTCCCTACTAATATTCATACATCAAAATTATGAATTTTTCGATTGTTCGAGGTGCCGCGTTGTATGTTTAGTTCATAATAACCATTGGAATAGTTAAAATAACAATAAGTACAACGAGACATTGTGCATCCAAACATTATACAAGGAGAACGAGCCGCTTTGAAGATTCTCCTACTATTTTGTACGACGAATGACATAATGACAAATTAATTCGATCTACATATATACGTATAATTAATGAATACTTAATATAATGATTATGCCTCATAATCGTATCTATGCTAACGTTTGTGAAGTAAATCATAAACACGGATAACAATTACAACTAACTAATTAGTTAGTTGTACATTTGTGAAATATATCTTGAACGTTAATAAGTCGATCGATCTCAATTAATCTATTATTTCACAACTAATCTACTATAAGGTTGGTTTTGCAATCATTTATTACTTATATTTACATAGTACAATGAGTTTGGTTGCTTACAATCACAAACACAACAACATCAATAAAAAAAAAATCGATTTTTAAGTAAGAATATTAGTAGGGACCGCTTAACGGTCCCTATTTTGCCATTAGCGACCGCTTAGCGGTCGCTATTGTCATATGAGGGACCGTTAAGCAGTCCCTATTGTCAATTTAGGGACCGCTTAGCAGTCCCTAATAATATTCATACATCAAAATTATGAATTTTTCGATTGTTCGAGGTGCCGCGTTGTATGTTTAGTTCATAATAACCATTGGAATAGTTAAAATAACAATAAGTACAACGAGACATTGTGCATCCAAACATTATACAAGGAGAACGGGCCGCTTTGAAGATTCTCCTACTATTTTGTACGACGAATGACATAATGACAAATTAATTCGATCTACATATATACGTATAATTAATTAATACTTAATCTAATGATTATGCCTCATAATCGTATCTATGCTATCGTTTGTGAAGTAAATCATAAACACGGATAACAATTACAACTAACTAATTAGTTAGTTGTACATTTGTGAAATATATCTTGAACGTTAATAACTCGATCGATCTCAATTAATCTATTATTTCACAACTAATCTACTATAAGGTTGGTTTTGCAATCATTTATTACTTATATTTACATAGTACAATGAGTTTGGTTGCTTACAATCACAAACACAACAACATCAATAAAAAAAAAATCGATTTTTAAGTAAGAATATTAGTAGGGACCGCTTAACGGTCCCTATTTTGGCATTAGCGACCGCTTAGCGGTCGCTATTGTCATATTAGGGACCGTTAAGCGGTCCCTATTGTCAATTTAGGGACCGCTTAGCAGTCCCTACTAATATTCATACATCAAAATTATGAATTTTTCGATTGTTCGAGGTGCCGCGTTGTATGTTTAGTTCATAATAACCATTGGAATAGTTAAAATAACAATAAGTACAACGAGACATTGTGCATCCAAACATTATACAAGGAGAACGGGCCGCTTTGAAGATTCTCCTACTATTTTGTACGACGAATGACATAATGACAAATTAATTCGATCTACATATATACGTATAATTAATGAATACTTAATCTAATGATTATGCCTCATAATCGTATCTATGCTAACGTTTGTGAAGTAAATCATAAACACGGATAACAATTACAACTAACTAATTAGTTAGTTGTACATTTGTGAAATATATCTTGAACGTTAATAACTCGATCGATCTCAATTAATCTATTATTTCACAACTAATCTACTATAAAGTTGGTTTTGCAATCATTTATTACTTATATTTACATAGTACAATGAGTTTGGTTGCTTACAATCACAAACACAACAACATCAATAAAAAAAAAATCGATTTTTAAGTAAGAATATTAGTAGGGACCGCTTAACGGTCCCTATTTTGGCATTAGCGACCGCTTAGCGGTCGCTATTGTCATATTAGGGACCGTTAAGCGGTCCCTATTGTCAATTTAGGGACCGCTTAGCAGTCCCTACTAATATTCATACATCAAAATTATGAATTTTTCGATTGTTCGAGGTGCCGCGTTGTATGTTTAGTTCATAATAACCATTGGAATAGTTAAAATAACAATAAGTACAACGAGACATTGTGCATCCAAACATTATACAAGGAGAACGAGCCGCTTTGAAGATTCTCCTACTATTTTGTACGACGAATGACATAATGACAAATTAATTCGATCTACATATATACGTATAATTAATGAATACTTAATCTAATGATTATGCCTCATAATCGTATCTATGCTAACGTTTGTGAAGTAAATCATAAACACGGATAACAATTACAACTAACTAATTAGTTAGTTGTACATTTGTGAAATATATCTTGAACGTTAATAACTCGATCGATCTCAATTAATCTATTATTTCACAACTAATCTACTATAAGGTTGGTTTTGCAATCATTTATTACTTATATTTACATAGTACAATGAGTTTGGTTGCTTACAATCACAAACACAACAACATCAATAAAACAAAATCGATTTTTAAGTAAGAATATTAGTAGGGACCGCTTAACGGTCCCTATTTTGGCATTAGCGACCGCTTAGCGGTCGCTATTGTCATATTAGGGACCGTTAAGCGGTCCCTATTGTCAATTTAGGGACCGCTTAGCAGTCCCTACTAATATTCATACATCAAAATTATGAATTTTTCGATTGTTCGAGGTGCCGCGTTGTATGTTTAGTTCATAATAACCATTGGAATAGTTAAAATAACAATAAGTACAACGAGACATTGTGCATCCAAACATTATACTAGGAGAACGAGCCGCTTTGAAGATTCTCCTACTATTTTGTACGACGAATGACATAATGACAAATTAATTCGATCTACATATATACGTATAATTAATGAATACTTAATCTAATGATTATGCCTCATAATCATATCTATGCTAACGTTTGTGAAGTAAATCATAAACACGGATAACAATTACAACTAACTAATTAGTTAGTTGTACATTTGTGAAATATATCTTGAACGTTAATAACTCGATCGATCTCAATTAATCTATTATTTCACAACTAATCTACTATAAGGTTGGTTTTGCAATCATTTATTACTTATATTTACATAGTACAATGAGTTTGGTTGCTTACAATCACAAACACAACAACATCAATAAAAAAAAATCGATTTTTAAGTAAGAATATTAGTAGGGACCGCTTAACGGTCCCTATTTTGGCATTAGCGACCGCTTAGCGGTCGCTATTGTCATATTAGGGACCGTTAAGCGGTCCCTATTGTCAATTTAGGGACCGCTTAGCAGTCCCTACTAATATTCATACATCAAAATTATGAATTTTTCGATTGTTCGAGGTGCCGCGTTGTATGTTTAGTTCATAATAACCATTGGAATAGTTAAAATAACAATAAGTACAACGAGACATTGTGCATCCAAACATTATACAAGGAGAACGGGCCGCTTTGAAGATTCTCCTACTATTTTGTACGACGAATGACATAATGACAAATTAATTCGATCTACATATATACGTATAATTAATGAATACTTAATCTAATGATTATGCCTCATAATCGTATCTATGCTAACGTTTGTGAAGTAAATCATAAACACGGATAACAATAACAACTAACTAATTAGTTAGTTGTACATTTGTGAAATATATCTTGAACGTTAATAACTCGATCGATCTCAATTAATCTATTATTTCACAACTAATCTACTATAAGGTTGGTTTTGCAATCATTTATTACTTATATTTACATAGTACAATGAGTTTGGTTGCTTACAATCACAAACAGAACAACATCAATAAAAAAAAAAAATCGATTTTTAAGTAAGAATATTAGTAGGGACCGCTTAACGGTCCCTATTTTGGCATTAGCGACCGCTTAGCGGTCGCTATTGTCATATTAGGGACCGTTAAGCGGTCCCTATTGTCAATTTAGGGACCGCTTAGCAGTCCCTACTAATATTCATACATCAAAATTATGAATTTTTCGATTGTTCGAGGTGCCGCGTTGTATGTTTAGTTCATAATAACCATTGGAATAGTTAAAATAACAATAAGTACAACGAGACATTGTACATCCAAACATTATACAAGGAGAACGGGCCGCTTTGAAGATTCTCCTACTATTTTGTACGACGAATGACATAATGACAAATTAATTCGATCTACATATATACGTATAATTAATGAATACTTAATCTAATGATTATGCCTCATAATCGTATCTATGCTAACGTTTGTGAAGTAAATCATAAACACGGATAACAATTACAACTAACTAATTAGTTAGTTGTACATTTGTGAAATATATCTTGAACGTTAATAACTCGATCGATCTCAATTAATCTATTATTTCACAACTAATCTACTATAAGGTTGGTTTTGCAATCATTTATTACTTATATTTACATAGTACAATGAGTTTGGTTGCTTACAATCACAAACACAACAACATCAATAAAACAAAATCGATTTTTAAGTAAGAATATTAGTAGGGACCGCTTAACGGTCCCTATTTTGGCATTAGCGACCGCTTAGCGGTCGCTATTGTCATATTAGGGACCGTTAAGCGGTCCCTATTGTCAATTTAGGGACCGCTTAGCAGTCCCTACTAATATTCATACATCAAAATTATGAATTTTTCGATTGTTCGAGGTGCCGCGTTGTATGTTTAGTCCATAATAACCATTGGAATAGTTAAAATAACAATAAGTACAACGAGACATTGTGCATCCAAACATTATACTAGGAGAACGAGCCGCTTTGAAGATTCTCCTACTATTTTGTACGACGAATGACATAATGACAAATTAATTCGATCTACATATATACGTATAATTAATGAATACTTAATCTAATGATTATGCCTCATAATCATATCTATGCTAACGTTTGTGAAGTAAATCATAAACACGGATAACAATTACAACTAACTAATTAGTTAGTTGTACATTTGTGAAATATATCTTGAACGTTAATAACTCGATCGATCTCAATTAATCTATTATTTCACAACTAATCTACTATAAGGTTGGTTTTGCAATCATTTATTACTTATATTTACATAGTACAATGAGTTTGGTTGCTTACAATCACAAACACAACAACATCAATAAAAAAAAAATCGATTTTTAAGTAAGAATATTAGTAGGGACCGCTTAACGGTCCCTATTTTGGCATTAGCGACCGCTTAGCGGTCGCTATTGTCATATTAGGGACCGTTAAGCGGTCCCTATTGTCAATTTAGGGACCGCTTAGCAGTCCCTACTAATATTCATACATCAAAATTATGAATTTTTCGATTGTTCGAGGTGCCGCGTTGTATGTTTAGTTCATAATAACCATTGGAATAGTTAAAATAACAATAAGTACAACGAGACATTGTGCATCCAAACATTATACAAGGAGAACGGGCCGCTTTGAAGATTCTCCTACTATTTTGTACGACGAATGACATAATGACAAATTAATTCGATCTACATATATACGTATAATTAATGAATACTTAATCTAATGATTATGCCTCATAATCGTATCTATGCTAACGTTTGTGAAGTAAATCATAAACACGGATAACAATAACAACTAACTAATTAGTTAGTTGTACATTTGTGAAATATATCTTGAACGTTAATAACTCGATCGATCTCAATTAATCTATTATTTCACAACTAATCTACTATAAGGTTGGTTTTGCAATCATTTATTACTTATATTTACATAGTACAATGAGTTTGGTTGCTTACAATCACAAACACAACAACATCAATAAAAAAAAAAAATCGATTTTTAAGTAAGAATATTAGTAGGGACCGCTTAACGGTCCCTATTTTGGCATTAGCGACCGCTTAGCGGTCGCTATTGTCATATTAGGGACCGTTAAGCGGTCCCTATTGTCAATTTAGGGACCGCTTAGCAGTCCCTACTAATATTCATACATCAAAATTATGAATTTTTCGATTGTTCGAGGTGCCGCGTTGTATGTTTAGTTCATAATAACCATTGGAATAGTTAAAATAACAATAAGTACAACGAGACATTGTACATCCAAACATTATACAAGGAGAACGGGCCGCTTTGAAGATTCTCCTACTATTTTGTACGACGAATGACATAATGACAAATTAATTCGATCTACATATATACGTATAATTAATGAATACTTAATCTAATGATTATGCCTCATAATCGTATCTATGCTAACGTTTGTGAAGTAAATCATAAACACGGATAACAATTAAAACTAACTAATTAGTTAGTTGTACATTTGTGAAATATATCTTGAACGTTAATAACTCGATCGATCTCAATTAATCTATTATTTCACAACTAATCTACTATAAGGTTGGTTTTGCAATCATTTATTACTTATATTTACATAGTACAATGAGTTTGGTTGCTTACAATCACAAACACAACAACATCTATAAAAAAAAAATCGATTTTTAAGTAAGAATATTAGTAGGGACCGCTTAACGGTCCCTATTTTGGCATTAGCGACCGCTTAGCGGTCGCTATTGTCATATTAGGGACCGTTAAGCGGTCCCTATTGTCAATTTAGGGACCGCTTAGCAGTCCCTACTAATATTCATACATCAAAATTATGAATTTTTCGATTGTTCGAGGTGCCGCGTTGTATGTTTGGTTCATAATAACCATTGGAATAGTTAAAATAACAATAAGTACAACGAGACATTGTGCATCCAAACATTATACAAGGAGAACGGGCCGCTTTGAAGATTCTCCTACTATTTTGTACGACGAATGACATAATGACAAATTAATTCGATCTACATATATACGTATAATTAATGAATACTTAATCTAATGATTATGCCTCATAATCGTATCTATGCTAACGTTTGTGAAGTAAATCATAAACACGGATAACAATTACAACTAACTAATTAGTTAGTTGTACATTTGTGAAATATATCTTGAACGTTAATAACTCGATCGATCTCAATTAATCTATTATTTCACAACTAATCTACTATAAGGTTGGTTTTGCAATCATTTATTACTTATATTTACATAGTACAATGAGTTTGGTTGCTTACAATCACAAACACAACAACATCAATAAAACAAAATCGATTTTTAAGTAAGAATATTAGTAGGGACCGCTTAACGGTCCCTATTTTGGCATTAGCGACCGCTTAGCGGTCGCTATTGTCATATTAGGGACCGTTAAGCGGTCCCTATTGTCAATTTAGGGACCGCTTAGCAGTCCCTACTAATATTCATACATCAAAATTATGAATTTTTCGATTGTTCGAGGTGCCGCGTTGTATGTTTAGTCCATAATAACCATTGGAATAGTTAAAATAACAATAAGTACAACGAGACATTGTGCATCCAAACATTATACTAGGAGAACGAGCCGCTTTGAAGATTCTCCTACTATTTTGTACGACGAATGACATAATGACAAATTAATTCGATCTACATATATACGTATAATTAATGAATACTTAATCTAATGATTATGCCTCATAATCATATCTATGCTAACGTTTGTGAAGTAAATCATAAACACGGATAACAATTACAACTAACTAATTAGTTAGTTGTACATTTGTGAAATATATCTTGAACGTTAATAACTCGATCGATCTCAATTAATCTATTATTTCACAACTAATCTACTATAAGGTTGGTTTTGCAATCATTTATTACTTATATTTACATAGTACAATGAGTTTGGTTGCTTACAATCACAAACACAACAACATCAATAAAAAAAAAATCGATTTTTAAGTAAGAATATTAGTAGGGACCGCTTAACGGTCCCTATTTTGGCATTAGCGACCGCTTAGCGGTCGCTATTGTCATATTAGGGACCGTTAAGCGGTCCCTATTGTCAATTTAGGGACCGCTTAGCAGTCCCTACTAATATTCATACATCAAAATTATGAATTTTTCGATTGTTCGAGGTGCCGCGTTGTATGTTTAGTTCATAATAACCATTGGAATAGTTAAAATAACAATAAGTACAACGAGACATTGTGCATCCAAACATTATACAAGGAGAACGGGCCGCTTTGAAGATTCTCCTACTATTTTGTACGACGAATGACATAATGACAAATTAATTCGATCTACATATATACGTATAATTAATGAATACTTAATCTAATGATTATGCCTCATAATCGTATCTATGCTAACGTTTGTGAAGTAAATCATAAACACGGATAACAATAACAACTAACTAATTAGTTAGTTGTACATTTGTGAAATATATCTTGAACGTTAATAACTCGATCGATCTCAATTAATCTATTATTTCACAACTAATCTACTATAAGGTTGGTTTTGCAATCATTTATTACTTATATTTACATAGTACAATGAGTTTGGTTGCTTACAATCACAAACACAACAACATCAATAAAAAAAAAAAATCGATTTTTAAGTAAGAATATTAGTAGGGACCGCTTAACGGTCCCTATTTTGGCATTAGCGACCGCTTAGCGGTCGCTATTGTCATATTAGGGACCGTTAAGCGGTCCCTATTGTCAATTTAGGGACCGCTTAGCAGTCCCTACTAATATTCATACATCAAAATTATGAATTTTTCGATTGTTCGAGGTGCCGCGTTGTATGTTTAGTTCATAATAACCATTGGAATAGTTAAAATAACAATAAGTACAACGAGACATTGTACATCCAAACATTATACAAGGAGAACGGGCCGCTTTGAAGATTCTCCTACAATTTTGTACGACGAATGACATAATGACAAATTAATTCGATCTACATATATACGTATAATTAATGAATACTTAATCTAATGATTATGCCTCATAATCGTATCTATGCTAACGTTTGTGAAGTAAATCATAAACACGGATAACAATTAAAACTAACTAATTAGTTAGTTGTACATTTGTGAAATATATCTTGAACGTTAATAACTCGATCGATCTCAATTAATCTATTATTTCACAACTAATCTACTATAAGGTTGGTTTTGCAATCATTTATTACTTATATTTACATAGTACAATGAGTTTGGTTGCTTACAATCACAAACACAACAACATCAATAAAAAAAAAATCGATTTTTAAGTAAGAATATTAGTAGGGACCGCTTAACGGTCCCTATTTTGGCATTAGCGACCGCTTAGCGGTCGCTATTGTCATATTAGGGACCGTTAAGCGGTCCCTATTGTCAATTTAGGGACCGCTTAGCAGTCCCTACTAATATTCATACATCAAAATTATGAATTTTTCGATTGTTCGAGGTGCCGCGTTGTATGTTTGGTTCATAATAACCATTGGAATAGTTAAAATAACAATAAGTACAACGAGACATTGTGCATCCAAACATTATACAAGGAGAACGGGCCGCTTTGAAGATTCTCCTACTATTTTGTACGACGAATGACATAATGACAAATTAATTCGATCTACATATATACGTATAATTAATGAATACTTAATCTAATGATTATGCCTCATAATCGTATCTATGCTAACGTTTGTGAAGTAAATCATAAACACGGATAACAATTACAACTAACTAATTAGTTAGTTGTACATTTGTGAAATATATCTTGAACGTTAATAACTCGATCGATCTCAATTAATCTATTATTTCACAACTAATCTACTATAAGGTTGGTTTTGCAATCATTTATTACTTATATTTACATAGTACAATGAGTTTGGTTGCTTACAATCACAAACACAACAACATCAATAAAAAAAAAAATCGATTTTTAAGTAAGAATATTAGTAGGGACCGCTTAACGGTCCCTATTTTGGCATTAGCGACCGCTTAGCGGTCGCTATTGTCATATTAGGGACCGTTAAGCGGTCCCTATTGTCAATTTAGGGACCGCTTAGCAGTCCCTACTAATATTCATACATCAAAATTATGAATTTTTCGATTGTTCGAGGTGCCGCGTTGTATGTTTAGTTCATAATAACCATTGGAATAGTTAAAATAACAATAAGTACAACGAGACATTGTGCATCCAAACATTATACAAGGAGAACGGGCCGCTTTGAAGATTCTCCTACTATTTTGTACGACGAATGACATAATGACAAATTAATTCGATCTACATATATACGTATAATTAATGAATACTTAATCTAATGATTATGCCTCATAATCGTATCTATGCTAACGTTTGTGAAGTAAATCATAAACACGGATAACAATTAAAACTAACTAATTAGTTAGTTGTACATTTGTGAAATATATCTTGAACGTTAATAACTCGATCGATCTCAATTAATCTATTATTTCACAACTAATCTACTATAAGGTTGGTTTTGCAATCATTTATTACTTATATTTACATAGTACAATGAGTTTGGTTGCTTACAATCACAAACACAACAACATCAATAAAAAAAAAATCGATTTTTAAGTAAGAATATTAGTAGGGACCGCTTAACGGTCCCTATTTTGGCATTAGCGACCGCTTAGCGGTCGCTATTGTCATATTAGGGACCGTTAAGCGGTCCTTATTGTCAATTTAGGGACCGCTTAGCAGTCCCTACTAATATTCATACATCAAAATTATGAATTTTTCGATTGTTCGAGGTGCCGCGTTGTATGTTTAGTTCATAATAACCATTGGAATAGTTAAAATAACAATAAGTACAACGAGACATTGTGCATCCAAACATTATACAAGGAGAACGGGCCGCTTTGAAGATTCTCCTACTATTTTGTACGACGAATGACATAATGACAAATTAATTCGATCTACATATATACGTATAATTAATGAATACTTAATCTAATGATTATGCCTCATAATCGTATCTATGCTAACGTTTGTGAAGTAAATCATAAACACGGATAACAATTACAACTAACTAATTAGTTAGTTGTACATTTGTGAAATATATCTTGAACGTTAATAACTCGATCGATCTCAATTAATCTATTATTTCACAACTAATCTACTATAAGGTTGGTTTTGCAATCATTTATTACTTATATTTACATAGTACAATGAGTTTGGTTGCTTACAATCACAAACACAACAACATCAATAAAACAAAATCGATTTTTAAGTAAGAATATTAGTAGGGACCGCTTAACGGTCCCTATTTTGGCATTAGCGACCGCTTAGCGGTCGCTATTGTCATATTAGGGACCGTTAAGCGGTCCCTATTGTCAATTTAGGGACCGCTTAGCAGTCCCTACTAATATTCATACATCAAAATTATGAATTTTTCGATTGTTCGAGGTGCCGCGTTGTATGTTTAGTTCATAATAACCATTGGAATAGTTAAAATAACAATAAGTACAACGAGACATTGTGCATCCAAACATTATACAAGGAGAACGGGCCGCTTTGAAGATTCTCCTACTATTTTGTACGACGAATGACATAATGACAAATTAATTCGATCTACATATATACGTATAATTAATGAATACTTAATCTAATGATTATGCCTCATAATCGTATCTATGCTAACGTTTGTGAAGTAAATCATAAACACGGATAACAATTACAACTAACTAATTAGTTAGTTGTACATTTGTGAAATATATCTTGAACGTTAATAACTCGATCGATCTCAATTAATCTATTATTTCACAACTAATCTACTATAAAGTTGGTTTTGCAATCATTTATTACTTATATTTACATAGTACAATGAGTTTGGTTGCTTACAATCACAAACACAACAACATCAATAAAAAAAAATCGATTTTTAAGTAAGAATATTAGTAGGGACCGCTTAACGGTCCCTATTTTGGCATTAGCGACCGCTTAGCGGTCGCTATTGTCATATTAGGGACCGTTAAGCGGTCCCTATTGTCAATTTAGGGACCGCTTAGCAGTCCCTACTAATATTCATACATCAAAATTATGAATTTTTCGATTGTTCGAGGTGCCGCGTTGTATGTTTAGTTCATAATAACCATTGGAATAGTTAAAATAACAATAAGTACAACGAGACATTGTGCATCCAAACATTATACAAGGAGAACGAGCCGCTTTGAAGATTCTCCTACTATTTTGTACGACGAATGACATAATGACAAATTAATTCGATCTACATATATACGTATAATTAATGAATACTTAATCTAATGATTATGCCTCATAATCGTATCTATGCTAACGTTTGTGAAGTAAATCATAAACACGGATAACAATTACAACTAACTAATTAGTTAGTTGTACATTTGTGAAATATATCTTGAACGTTAATAACTCGATCGATCTCAATTAATCTATTATTTCACAACTAATCTACTATAAGGTTGGTTTTGCAATCATTTATTACTTATATTTACATAGTACAATGAGTTTGGTTGCTTACAATCACAAACACAACAACATCAATAAAAAAAAAAAATCGATTTTTAAGTAAGAATATTAGTAGGGACCGCTTAACGGTCCCTATTTTGGCATTAGCGACCGCTTAGCGGTCGCTATTGTCATATTAGGGACCGTTAAGCGGTCCCTATTGTCAATTTAGGGACCGCTTAGCAGTCCCTACTAATATTCATACATCAAAATTATGAATTTTTCGATTGTTCGAGGTGCCGCGTTGTATGTTTAGTTCATAATAACCATTGGAATAGTTAAAATAACAATAAGTACAACGAGACATTGTACATCCAAACATTATACAAGGAGAACGGGCCGCTTTGAAGATTCTCCTACTATTTTGTACGACGAATGACATAATGACAAATTAATTCGATCTACATATATACGTATAATTAATTAATACTTAATCTAATGATTATGCCTCATAATCGTATCTATGCTATCGTTTGTGAAGTAAATCATAAACACGGATAACAATTACAACTAACTAATTAGTTAGTTGTACATTTGTGAAATATATCTTGAACGTTAATAACTCGATCGATCTCAATTAATCTATTATTTCACAACTAATCTACTATAAGGTTGGTTTTGCAATCATTTATTACTTATATTTACATAGTACAATGAGTTTGGTTGCTTACAATCACAAACACAACAACATCAATAAAAAAAAAATCGATTTTTAAGTAAGAATATTAGTAGGGACCGCTTAACGGTCCCTATTTTGGCATTAGCGACCGCTTAGCGGTCGCTATTGTCATATTAGGGACCGTTAAGCGGTCCCTATTGTCAATTTAGGGACCGCTTAGCAGTCCCTACTAATATTCATACATCAAAATTATGAATTTTTCGATTGTTCGAGGTGCCGCGTTGTATGTTTAGTTCATAATAACCATTGGAATAGTTAAAATAACAATAAGTACAACGAGACATTGTGCATCCAAACATTATACAAGGAGAACGGGCCGCTTTGAAGATTCTCCTACTATTTTGTACGACGAATGACATAATGACAAATTAATTCGATCTACATATATACGTATAATTAATGAATACTTAATCTAATGATTATGCCTCATAATCGTATCTATGCTAACGTTTGTGAAGTAAATCATAAACACGGATAACAATTACAACTAACTAATTAGTTAGTTGTACATTTGTGAAATATATCTTGAACGTTAATAACTCGATCGATCTCAATTAATCTATTATTTCACAACTAATCTACTATAAAGTTGGTTTTGCAATCATTTATTACTTATATTTACATAGTACAATGAGTTTGGTTGCTTACAATCACAAACACAACAACATCAATAAAAAAAAAATCGATTTTTAAGTAAGAATATTAGTAGGGACCGCTTAACGGTCCCTATTTTGGCATTAGCGACCGCTTAGCGGTCGCTATTGTCATATTAGGGACCGTTAAGCGGTCCCTATTGTCAATTTAGGGACCGCTTAGCAGTCCCTACTAATATTCATACATCAAAATTATGAATTTTTCGATTGTTCGAGGTGCCGCGTTGTATGTTTAGTTCATAATAACCATTGGAATAGTTAAAATAACAATAAGTACAACGAGACATTGTGCATCCAAACATTATACAAGGAGAACGGGCCGCTTTGAAGATTCTCCTACTATTTTGTACGACGAATGACATAATGACAAATTAATTCGATCTACATATATACGTATAATTAATGAATACTTAATCTAATGATTATGCCTCATAATCGTATCTATGCTAACGTTTGTGAAGTAAATCATAAACACGGATAACAATTACAACTAACTAATTAGTTAGTTGTACATTTGTGAAATATATCTTGAACGTTAATAACTCGATCGATCTCAATTAATCTATTATTTCACAACTAATCTACTATAAGGTTGGTTTTGCAATCATTTATTACTTATATTTACATAGTACAATGAGTTTGGTTGCTTACAATCACAAACACAACAACATCAATAAAACAAAATCGATTTTTAAGTAAGAATATTAGTAGGGACCGCTTAACGGTCCCTATTTTGGCATTAGCGACCGCTTAGCGGTCGCTATTGTCATATTAGGGACCGTTAAGCGGTCCCTATTGTCAATTTAGGGACCGCTTAGCAGTCCCTACTAATATTCATACATCAAAATTATGAATTTTTCGATTGTTCGAGGTGCCGCGTTGTATGTTTAGTTCATAATAACCATTGGAATAGTTAAAATAACAATAAGTACAACGAGACATTGTGCATCCAAACATTATACAAGGAGAACGGGCCGCTTTGAAGATTCTCCTACTATTTTGTACGACGAATGACATAATGACAAATTAATTCGATCTACATATATACGTATAATTAATGAATACTTAATCTAATGATTATGCCTCATAATCGTATCTATGCTAACGTTTGTGAAGTAAATCATAAACACGGATAACAATTACAACTAACTAATTAGTTAGTTGTACATTTGTGAAATATATCTTGAACGTTAATAACTCGATCGATCTCAATTAATCTATTATTTCACAACTAATCTACTATAAAGTTGGTTTTGCAATCATTTATTACTTATATTTACATAGTACAATGAGTTTGGTTGCTTACAATCACAAACACAACAACATCAATAAAAAAAAATCGATTTTTAAGTAAGAATATTAGTAGGGACCGCTTAACGGTCCCTATTTTGGCATTAGCGACCGCTTAGCGGTCGCTATTGTCATATTAGGGACCGTTAAGCGGTCCCTATTGTCAATTTAGGGACCGCTTAGCAGTCCCTACTAATATTCATACATCAAAATTATGAATTTTTCGATTGTTCGAGGTGCCGCGTTGTATGTTTAGTTCATAATAACCATTGGAATAGTTAAAATAACAATAAGTACAACGAGACATTGTGCATCCAAACATTATACAAGGAGAACGAGCCGCTTTGAAGATTCTCCTACTATTTTGTACGACGAATGACATAATGACAAATTAATTCGATCTACATATATACGTATAATTAATGAATACTTAATCTAATGATTATGCCTCATAATCGTATCTATGCTAACGTTTGTGAAGTAAATCATAAACACGGATAACAATTACAACTAACTAATTAGTTAGTTGTACATTTGTGAAATATATCTTGAACGTTAATAACTCGATCGATCTCAATTAATCTATTATTTCACAACTAATCTACTATAAGGTTGGTTTTGCAATCATTTATTACTTATATTTACATAGTACAATGAGTTTGGTTGCTTACAATCACAAACACAACAACATCAATAAAAAAAAAAAATCGATTTTTAAGTAAGAATATTAGTAGGGACCGCTTAACGGTCCCTATTTTGGCATTAGCGACCGCTTAGCGGTCGCTATTGTCATATTAGGGACCGTTAAGCGGTCCCTATTGTCAATTTAGGGACCGCTTAGCAGTCCCTACTAATATTCATACATCAAAATTATGAATTTTTCGATTGTTCGAGGTGCCGCGTTGTATGTTTAGTTCATAATAACCATTGGAATAGTTAAAATAACAATAAGTACAACGAGACATTGTACATCCAAACATTATACAAGGAGAACGGGCCGCTTTGAAGATTCTCCTACTATTTTGTACGACGAATGACATAATGACAAATTAATTCGATCTACATATATACGTATAATTAATGAATACTTAATCTAATGATTATGCCTCATAATCGTATCTATGCTATCGTTTGTGAAGTAAATCATAAACACGGATAACAATTACAACTAACTAATTAGTTAGTTGTACATTTGTGAAATATATCTTGAACGTTAATAACTCGATCGATCTCAATTAATCTATTATTTCACAACTAATCTACTATAAGGTTGGTTTTGCAATCATTTATTACTTATATTTACATAGTACAATGAGTTTGGTTGCTTACAATCACAAACACAACAACATCAATAAAAAAAAAATCGATTTTTAAGTAAGAATATTAGTAGGGACCGCTTAACGGTCCCTATTTTGGCATTAGCGACCGCTTAACGGTCGCTATTGTCATATTAGGGACCGTTAAGCGGTCCCTATTGTCAATTTAGGGACCGCTTAGCAGTCCCTACTAATATTCATACATCAAAATTATGAATTTTTCGATTGTTCGAGGTGCCGCGTTGTATGTTTAGTTCATAATAACCATTGGAATAGTTAAAATAACAATAAGTACAACGAGACATTGTGCATCCAAACATTATACAAGGAGAACGGGCCGCTTTGAAGATTCTCCTACTATTTTGTACGACGAATGACATAATGACAAATTAATTCGATCTACATATATACGTATAATTAATGAATACTTAATCTAATGATTATGCCTCATAATCGTATCTATGCTAACGTTTGTGAAGTAAATCATAAACACGGATAACAATTACAACTAACTAATTAGTTAGTTGTACATTTGTGAAATATATCTTGAACGTTAATAACTCGATCGATCTCAATTAATCTATTATTTCACAACTAATCTACTATAAAGTTGGTTTTGCAATCATTTATTACTTATATTTACATAGTACAATGAGTTTGGTTGCTTACAATCACAAACACAACAACATCAATAAAAAAAAAATCGATTTTTAAGTAAGAATATTAGTAGGGACCGCTTAACGGTCCCTATTTTGGCATTAGCGACCGCTTAGCGGTCGCTATTGTCATATTAGGGACCGTTAAGCGGTCCCTATTGTCAATTTAGGGACCGCTTAGCAGTCCCTACTAATATTCATACATCAAAATTATGAATTTTTCGATTGTTCGAGGTGCCGCGTTGTATGTTTAGTTCATAATAACCATTGGAATAGTTAAAATAACAATAAGTACAACGAGACATTGTGCATCCAAACATTATACAAGGAGAACGGGCCGCTTTGAAGATTCTCCTACTATTTTGTACGACGAATGACATAATGACAAATTAATTCGATCTACATATATACGTATAATTAATGAATACTTAATCTAATGATTATGCCTCATAATCGTATCTATGCTAACGTTTGTGAAGTAAATCATAAACACGGATAACAATTACAACTAACTAATTAGTTAGTTGTACATTTGTGAAATATATCTTGAACGTTAATAACTCGATCGATCTCAATTAATCTATTATTTCACAACTAATCTACTATAAGGTTGGTTTTGCAATCATTTATTACTTATATTTACATAGTACAATGAGTTTGGTTGCTTACAATCACAAACACAACAACATCAATAAAAAAAAAATCGATTTTTAAGTAAGAATATTAGTAGGGACCGCTTAACGGTCCCTATTTTGGCATTAGCGACCGCTTAGCGGTCGCTATTGTCATATTAGGGACCGTTAAGCGGTCCCTATTGTCAATTTAGGGACCGCTTAGCAGTCCCTACTAATATTCATACATCAAAATTATGAATTTTTCGATTGTTCGAGGTGCCGCGTTGTATGTTTAGTTCATAATAACCATTGGAATAGTTAAAATAACAATAAGTACAACGAGACATTGTGCATCCAAACATTATACAAGGAGAACGGGCCGCTTTGAAGATTCTCCTACTATTTTGTACGACGAATGACATAATGACAAATTAATTCGATCTACATATATACGTATAATTAATGAATACTTAATCTAATGATTATGCCTCATAATCGTATCTATGCTAACGTTTGTGAAGTAAATCATAAACACGGATAACAATTACAACTAACTAATTAGTTAGTTGTACATTTGTGAAATATATCTTGAACGTTAATAACTCGATCGATCTCAATTAATCTATTATTTCACAACTAATCTACTATAAGGTTGGTTTTGCAATCATTTATTACTTATATTTACATAGTACAATGAGTTTGGTTGCTTACAATCACAAACACAACAACATCAATAAAAAAAAAATCGATTTTTAAGTAAGAATATTAGTAGGGACCGCTTAACGGTCCCTATTTTGGCATTAGCGACCGCTTAGCGGTCGCTATTGTCATATTAGGGACCGTTAAGCGGTCCCTATTGTCAATTTAGGGACCGCTTAGCAGTCCCTACTAATATTCATACATCAAAATTATGAATTTTTCGATTGTTCGAGGTGCCGCGTTGTATGTTTAGTTCATAATAACCATTGGAATAGTTAAAATAACAATAAGTACAACGAGACATTGTGCATCCAAACATTATACAAGGAGAACGAGCTGCTTTGAAGATTCTCCTACTATTTTGTACGACGAATGACATAATGACAAATTAATTCGATCTACATATATACGTATAATTAATGAATACTTAATCTAATGATTATGCCTCATAATCGTATCTATGCTAACGTTTGTGAAGTAAATCATAAACACGGATAACAATTACAACTAACTAATTAGTTAGTTGTACATTTGTGAAATATATCTTGAACGTTAATAACTCGATCGATCTCAATTAATCTATTATTTCACAACTAATCTACTATAAGGTTGGTTTTGCAATCATTTATTACTTATATTTACATAGTACAATGAGTTTGGTTGCTTACAATCACAAACACAACAACATCAATAAAAAAAAAATCGATTTTTAAGTAAGAATATTAGTAGGGACCGCTTAACGGTCCCTATTTTGGCATTAGCGACCGCTTAGCGGTCGCTATTGTCATATTAGGGACCGTTAAGCGGTCCCTATTGTCAATTTAGGGACCGCTTAGCAGTCCCTACTAATATTCATACATCAAAATTATGAATTTTTCGATTGTTCGAGGTGCCGCGTTGTATGTTTAGTTCATAATAACCATTGGAATAGTTAAAATAACAATAAGTACAACGAGACATTGTACATCCAAACATTATACAAGGAGAACGGGCCGCTTTGAAGATTCTCCTACTATTTTGTACGACGAATGACATAATGACAAATTAATTCGATCTACATATATACGTATAATTAATGAATACTTAATCTAATGATTATGCCTCATAATCGTATCTATGCTAACGTTTGTGAAGTAAATCATAAACACGGATAACAATTACAACTAACTAATTAGTTAGTTGTACATTTGTGAAATATATCTTGAACGTTAATAACTCGATCGATCTCAATTAATCTATTATTTCACAACTAATCTACTATAAGGTTGGTTTTGCAATCATTTATTACTTATATTTACATAGTACAATGAGTTTGGTTGCTTACAATCACAAACACAACAACATCAATAAAAAAAAAAATCGATTTTTAAGTAAGAATATTAGTAGGGACCGCTTAACGGTCCCTATTTTGGCATTAGCGACCGCTTAGCGGTCGCTATTGTCATATTAGGGACCGTTAAGCGGTCCCTATTGTCAATTTAGGGACCGCTTAGCAGTCCCTACTAATATTCATACATCAAAATTATGAATTTTTCGATTGTTCGAGGTGCCGCGTTGTATGTTTAGTTCATAATAACCATTGGAATAGTTAAAATAACAATAAGTACAACGAGACATTGTACATCCAAACATTATACAAGGAGAACGGGCCGCTTTGAAGATTCTCCTACTATTTTGTACGACGAATGACATAATGACAAATTAATTCGATCTACATATATACGTATAATTAATGAATACTTAATCTAATGATTATGCCTCATAATCGTATCTATGCTAACGTTTGTGAAGTAAATCATAAACACGGATAACAATTAAAACTAACTAATTAGTTAGTTGTACATTTGTGAAATATATCTTGAACGTTAATAACTCGATCGATCTCAATTAATCTATTATTTCACAACTAATCTACTATAAGGTTGGTTTTGCAATCATTTATTACTTATATTTACATAGTACAATGAGTTTGGTTGCTTACAATCACAAACACAACAACATCAATAAAAAAAAAATCGATTTTTAAGTAAGAATATTAGTAGGGACCGCTTAACGGTCCCTATTTTGGCATTAGCGACCGCTTAGCGGTCGCTATTGTCATATTAGGGACCGTTAAGCGGTCCCTATTGTCAATTTAGGGACCGCTTAGCAGTCCCTACTAATATTCATACATCAAAATTATGAATTTTTCGATTGTTCGAGGTGCCGCGTTGTATGTTTAGTTCATAATAACCATTGGAATAGTTAAAATAACAATAAGTACAACGAGACATTGTGCATCCAAACATTATACAAGGAGAACGGGCCGCTTTGAAGATTCTCCTACTATTTTGTACGACGAATGACATAATGACAAATTAATTCGATCTACATATATACGTATAATTAATGAATACTTAATCTAATGATTATGCCTCATAATCGTATCTATGCTAACGTTTGTGAAGTAAATCATAAACACGGATAACAATTACAACTAACTAATTAGTTAGTTGTACATTTGTGAAATATATCTTGAACGTTAATAACTCGATCGATCTCAATTAATCTATTATTTCACAACTAATCTACTATAAGGTTGGTTTTGCAATCATTTATTACTTATATTTACATAGTACAATGAGTTTGGTTGCTTACAATCACAAACACAACAACATCAATAAAAAAAAAATCGATTTTTAAGTAAGAATATTAGTAGGGACCGCTTAACGGTCCCTATTTTGGCATTAGCGACCGCTTAGCGGTCGCTATTGTCATATTAGGGACCGTTAAGCGGTCCCTATTGTCAATTTAGGGACCGCTTAGCAGTCCCTACTAATATTCATACATCAAAATTATGAATTTTTCGATTGTTCGAGGTGCCGCGTTGTATGTTTAGTTCATAATAACCATTGGAATAGTTAAAATAACAATAAGTACAACGAGACATTGTGCATCCAAACATTATACAAGGAGAACGAGCTGCTTTGAAGATTCTCCTACTATTTTGTACGACGAATGACATAATGACAAATTAATTCGATCTACATATATACGTATAATTAATGAATACTTAATCTAATGATTATGCCTCATAATCGTATCTATGCTAACGTTTGTGAAGTAAATCATAAACACGGATAACAATTACAACTAACTAATTAGTTAGTTGTACATTTGTGAAATATATCTTGAACGTTAATAACTCGATCGATCTCAATTAATCTATTATTTCACAACTAATCTACTATAAGGTTGGTTTTGCAATCATTTATTACTTATATTTACATAGTACAATGAGTTTGGTTGCTTACAATCACAAACACAACAACATCAATAAAAAAAAAATCGATTTTTAAGTAAGAATATTAGTAGGGACCGCTTAACGGTCCCTATTTTGGCATTAGCGACCGCTTAGCGGTCGCTATTGTCATATTAGGGACCGTTAAGCGGTCCCTATTGTCAATTTAGGGACCGCTTAGCAGTCCCTACTAATATTCATACATCAAAATTATGAATTTTTCGATTGTTCGAGGTGCCGCGTTGTATGTTTAGTTCATAATAACCATTGGAATAGTTAAAATAACAATAAGTACAACGAGACATTGTGCATCCAAACATTTTACAAGGAGAACGGGCCGCTTTGAAGATTCTCCTACTATTTTGTACGACGAATGACATAATGACAAATTAATTCGATCTACATATATACGTATAATTAATGAATACTTAATCTAATGATTATGCCTCATAATCGTATCTATGCTAACGTTTGTGAAGTAAATCATAAACACGGATAACAATTACAACTAACTAATTAGTTAGTTGTACATTTGTGAAATATATCTTGAACGTTAATAACTCGATCGATCTCAATTAATCTATTATTTCACAACTAATCTACTATAAGGTTGGTTTTGCAATCATTTATTACTTATATTTACATAGTACAATGAGTTTGGTTGCTTACAATCACAAACACAACAACATCAATAAAAAAAAAAATCGATTTTTAAGTAAGAATATTAGTAGGGACCGCTTAACGGTCCCTATTTTGGCATTAGCGACCGCTTAGCGGTCGGTATTGTCATATTAGGGACCGTTAAGCGGTCCCTATTGTCAATTTAGGGACCGCTTAGCAGTCCCTACTAATATTCATACATCAAAATTATGAATTTTTCGATTGTTCGAGGTGCCGCGTTGTATGTTTAGTTCATAATAACCATTGGAATAGTTAAAATAACAATAAGTACAACGAGACATTGTACATCCAAACATTATACAAGGAGAACGGGCCGCTTTGAAGATTCTCCTACTATTTTGTACGACGAATGACATAATGACAAATTAATTCGATCTACATATATACGTATAATTAATGAATACTTAATCTAATGATTATGCCTCATAATCGTATCTATGCTAACGTTTGTGAAGTAAATCATAAACACGGATAACAATTACAACTAACTAATTAGTTAGTTGTACATTTGTGAAATATATCTTGAACGTTAATAACTCGATCGATCTCAATTAATCTATTATTTCACAACTAATCTACTATAAGGTTGGTTTTGCAATCATTTATTACTTATATTTACATAGTACAATGAGTTTGGTTGCTTACAATCACAAACACAACAACATCAATAAAAAAAAAAAAATCGATTTTTAAGTAAGAATATTAGTAGGGACCGCTTAACGGTCCCTATTTTGGCATTAGCGACCGCTTAGCGGTCGCTATTGTCATATTAGGGACCGTTAAGCGGTCCCTATTGTCAATTTAGGGACCGCTTAGCAGTCCCTACTAATATTCATACATCAAAATTATGAATTTTTCGATTGTTCGAGGTGCCGCGTTGTATGTTTAGTTCATAATAACCATTGGAATAGTTAAAATAACAATAAGTACAACGAGACATTGTGCATCCAAACATTATACAAGGAGAACGGGCCGCTTTGAAGATTCTCCTACTATTTTGTACGACGAATGACATAATGACAAATTAATTCGATCTACATATATACGTATAATTAATGAATACTTAATCTAATGATTATGCCTCATAATCGTATCTATGCTAACGTTTGTGAAGTAAATCATAAACAAGGATAACAATTACAACTAACTAATTAGTTAGTTGTACATTTGTGAAATATATCTTGAACGTTAATAACTCGATCGATCTCAATTAATCTATTATTTCACAACTAATCTACTATAAGGTTGGTTTTGCAATCATTTATTACTTATATTTACATAGTACAATGAGTTTGGTTGCTTACAATCACAAACATAACAACATCAATAAAAAAAAAATCGATTTTTAAGTAAGAATATTAGTAGGGACCGCTTAACGGTCCCTATTTTGGCATTAGCGACCGCTTAGCGGTCGCTATTGTCATATTAGGGACCGTTAAGCGGTCCCTATTGTCAATTTAGGGACCGCTTAGCAGTCCCTACTAATATTCATACATCAAAATTATGAATTTTTCGATTGTTCGAGGTGCCGCGTTGTATGTTTAGTTCATAATAACCATTGGAATAGTTAAAATAACAATAAGTACAACGAGACATTGTGCATCCAAACATTATACAAGGAGAACGGGCCGCTTTGAAGATTCTCCTACTATTTTGTACGACGAATGACATAATAACAAATTAATTCGATCTACATATATACGTATAATTAATGAATACTTAATCTAATGATTATGCCTCATAATCGTATCTATGCTAACGTTTGTGAAGTAAATCATAAACACGGATAACAATTACAACTAACTAATTAGTTAGTTGTACATTTGTGAAATATATCTTGAACGTTAATAACTCGATCGATCTCAATTAATCTATTATTTCACAACTAATCTACTATAAGGTTGGTTTTGCAATCATTTATTACTTATATTTACATAGTACAATGAGTTTGGTTGCTTACAATCACAAACACAACAACATCAATAAAAAAAAAAATCGATTTTTAAGTAAGAATATTAGTAGGGACCGCTTAACGGTCCCTATTTTGGCATTAGCGACCGCTTAGCGGTCGCTATTGTCATATTAGGGACCGTTAAGCGGTCCCTATTGTCAATTTAGGGACCGCTTAGCAGTCCCTACTAATATTCATACATCAAAATTATGAATTTTTCGATTGTTCGAGGTGCCGCGTTGTATGTTTAGTTCATAATAACCATTGGAATAGTTAAAATAACAATAAGTACAACGAGACATTGTGCATCCAAACATTATACAAGGAGAACGGGCCGCTTTGAAGATTCTCCTACTATTTTGTACGACGAATGACATAATGACAAATTAATTCGATCTACATATATACGTATAATTAATGAATACTTAATCTAATGATTATGCCTCATAATCGTGTTTGTGAAGTAAATCATAAACACGGATAACAATTACAACTAACTAATTAGTTAGTTGTACATTTGTGAAATATATCTTGAACGTTAATAACTCGATCGATCTCAATTAATCTATTATTTCACAACTAATCTACTATAAGGTGGGTTTTGCAATCATTTATTACTTATATTTACATAGTACAATGAGTTTGGTTGCTTACAATCACAAACACAACAACATCAATAAAAAAAAAAATCGATTTTTAAGTAAGAATATTAGTAGGGACCGCTTAACGGTCCCTATTTTGGCATTAGCGACCGCTTAGCGGTCGCTATTATCATATTAGGGACCGTTAAGCGGTCCCTATTGTCAATTTAGGGACCGCTTAGCAGTCCCTACTAATATTCATACATCAAAATTATGAATTTTTCGATTGTTCGAGGTGCCGCGTTGTATGTTTAGTTCATAATAACCATTGGAATAGTTAAAATAACAATAAGTACAACGAGACATTGTACATCCAAACATTATACAAGGAGAACGGGCCGCTTTGAAGATTCTCCTACTATTTTGTACGACGAATGACATAATGACAAATTAATTCGATCTACATATATACGTATAATTAATGAATACTTAATCTAATGATTATGCCTCATAATCGTATCTATGCTAACGTTTGTGAAGTAAATCATAAACACGGATAACAATTAAAACTAACTAATTAGTTAGTTGTACATTTGTGAAATATATCTTGAACGTTAATAACTCGATCGATCTCAATTAATCTATTATTTCACAACTAATCTACTATAAGGTTGGTTTTGCAATCATTTATTACTTATATTTACATAGTACAATGAGTTTGGTTGCTTACAATCACAAACACAACAACATCAATAAAAAAAAAAATCGATTTTTAAGTAGGAATATTAGTAGGGACCGCTTAACGGTCCCTATTTTGGCATTAGCGACCGCTTAGCGGTCGCTATTGTCATATTAGGGACCGTTAAGCGGTCCCTATTGTCAATTTAGGGACCGCTTAGCAGTCCCAACTAATATTCATACATCAAAATTATGAATTTTTCGATTGTTCGAGGTGCCGCGTTGTATGTTTAGTTCATAATAACCATTGGAATAGTTAAAATAACAATAAGTACAACGAGACATTGTGCATCCAAACATTATACAAGGAGAACGGGCCGCTTTGAAGATTCTCCTACTATTTTGTATGACGAATGACATAATGACAAATTAATTCGATCTACATATATACGTATAATTAATGAATACTTAATCTAATGATTATGCCTCATAATCGTATCTATGCTAACGTTTGTGAAGTAAATCATAAACACGGATAACAATTACAACTAACTAATTAGTTAGTTGTACATTTGTGAAATATATCTTGAACGTTAATAACTCGATCGATCTCAATTAATCTATTATTTCACAACTAATCTACTATAAGGTTGGTTTTGCAATCATTTATTACTTATATTTACATAGTACAATGAGTTTGGTTGCTTACAATCACAAACACAACAACATCAATAAAAAAAAAAAAAATCGATTTTTAAGTAAGAATATTAGTAGGGACCGCTTAACGGTCCCTATTTTGGCATTAGCGACCGCTTAGCGGTCGCTATTGTCATATTAGGGACCGTTAAGCGGTCCCTATTGTCAATTTAGGGACCGCTTAGCAGTCCCTACTAATATTCATACATCAAAATTATGAATTTTTCGATTGTTCGAGGTGCCGCGTTGTATGTTTAGTTCATAATAACCATTGGAATAGTTAAAATAACAATAAGTACAACGAGACATTGTGCATCCAAACATTATACAAGGAGAACGGGCCGCTTTGAAGATTCTCCTACTATTTTGTACGACGAATGACATAATGACAAATTAATTCGATCTACATATATACGTATAATTAATGAATACTTAATCTAATGATTATGCCTCATAATCGTATCTATGCTAACGTTTGTGAAGTAAATCATAAACACGGATAACAATTACAACTAACTAATTAGTTAGTTGTACATTTGTGAAATATATCTTGAACGTTAATAACTCGATCGATCTCAATTAATCTATTATTTCACAACTAATCTACTATAAGGTTGGTTTTGCAATCATTTATTACTTATATTTACATAGTACAATGAGTTTGGTTGCTTACAATCACAAACACAACAACATCAATAAAAAAAAAAAAAAAATCGATTTTTAAGTAAGAATATTAGTAGGGACCGCTTAACGGTCCCTATTTTGGCATTAGCGACCGCTTAGCGGTCGCTATTGTCATATTAGGGACCGTTAAGCAGTCCCTATTGTCAATTTAGGGACCGCTTAGCAGTCCCTACTAATATTCATACATCAAAATTATGAATTTTTCGATTGTTCGAGGTGCCGCGTTGTATGTTTAGTTCATAATAACCATTGGAATAGTTAAAATAACAATAAGTACAACGAGACATTGTGCATCCAAACATTATACAAGGAGAACGGGCCGCTTTGAAGATTCTCCTACTATTTTGTACGACGAATGACATAATGACAAATTAATTCGATCTACATATATACGTATAATTAATGAATACTTAATCTAATGATTATGCCTCATAATCGTATCTATGCTAACGTTTGTGAAGTAAATCATAAACACGGATAACAATTACAACTAACTAATTAGTTAGTTGTACATTTGTGAAATATATCTTGAACGTTAATAACTCGATCGATCTCAATTAATCTATTATTTCACAACTAATCTACTATAAGGTTGGTTTTGCAATCATTTATTACTTATATTTACATAGTACAATGAGTTTGGTTGCTTACAATCACAAACACAACAACATCAATAAAAAAAAAATCGATTTTTAAGTAAGAATATTAGTAGGGACCGCTTAACGGTCCCTATTTTGGCATTAGCGACCGCTTAGCGGTCGCTATTGTCATATTAGGGACCGTTAAGCGGTCCCTATTGTCAATTTAGGGACCGCTTAGCAGTCCCTACTAATATTCATACATCAAAATTATGAATTTTTCGATTGTTCGAGGTGCCGCGTTGTATGTTTAGTTCATAATAACCATTGGAATAGTTAAAATAACAATAAGTACAACGAGACATTGTGCATCCAAACATTATACAAGGAGAACGGGCCGCTTTGAAGATTCTCCTACTATTTTGTACGACGAATGACATAATGACAAATTAATTCGATCTACATATATACGTATAATTAATGAATACTTAATCTAATGATTATGCCTCATAATCGTATCTATGCTAACGTTTGTGAAGTAAATCATAAACACGGATAACAATTACAACTAACTAATTAGTTAGTTGTACATTTGTGAAATATATCTTGAACGTTAATAACTCGATCGATCTCAATTAATCTATTATTTCACAACTAATCTACTATAAGGTGGGTTTTGCAATCATTTATTACTTATATTTACATAGTACAATGAGTTTGGTTGCTTACAATCACAAACACAACAACATCAATAAAAAAAAAAATCGATTTTTAAGTAAGAATATTAGTAGGGACCGCTTAACGGTCCCTATTTTGGCATTAGCGACCGCTTAGCGGTCGCTATTGTCATATTAGGGACCGTTAAGCGGTCCCTATTGTCAATTTAGGGACCGCTTAGCAGTCCCTACTAATATTCATACATCAAAATTATGAATTTTTCGATTGTTCGAGGTGCCGCGTTGTATGTTTAGTTCATAATAACCATTGGAATAGTTAAAATAACAATAAGTACAACGAGACATTGTACATCCAAACATTATACAAGGAGAACGGGCCGCTTTGAAGATTCTCCTACTATTTTGTACGACGAATGACATAATGACAAATTAATTCGATCTACATATATACGTATAATTAATGAATACTTAATCTAATGATTATGCCTCATAATCGTATCTATGCTAACGTTTGTGAAGTAAATTATAAACACGGATAACAATTAAAACTAACTAATTAGTTAGTTGTACATTTGTGAAATATATCTTGAACGTTAATAACTCGATCGATCTCAATTAATCTATTATTTCACAACTAATCTACTATAAGGTTGGTTTTGCAATCATTTATTACTTATATTTACATAGTACAATGAGTTTGGTTGCTTACAATCACAAACACAACAACATCAATAAAAAAAAAATCGATTTTTAAGTAGGAATATTAGTAGGGACCGCTTAACGGTCCCTATTTTGGCATTAGCGACCGCTTAGCGGTCGCTATTGTCATATTAGGGACCGTTAAGCGGTCCCTATTGTCAATTTAGGGACCGCTTAGCAGTCCCAACTAATATTCATACATCAAAATTATGAATTTTTCGATTGTTCGAGGTGCCGCGTTGTATGTTTAGTTCATAATAACCATTGGAATAGTTAAAATAACAATAAGTACAACGAGACATTGTGCATCCAAACATTATACAAGGAGAACGGGCCGCTTTGAAGATTCTCCTACTATTTTGTATGACGAATGACATAATGACAAATTAATTCGATCTACATATATACGTATAATTAATGAATACTTAATCTAATGATTATGCCTCATAATTGTATCTATGCTAACGTTTGTGAAGTAAATCATAAACACGGATAACAATTACAACTAACTAATTAGTTAGTTGTACATTTGTGAAATATATCTTGAACGTTAATAACTCGATCGATCTCAATTAATCTATTATTTCACAACTAATCTACTATAAGGTTGGTTTTGCAATCATTTATTACTTATATTTACATAGTACAATGAGTTTGGTTGCTTACAATCACAAACACAACAACATCAATAAAAAAAAAAAAAATCGATTTTTAAGTAAGAATATTAGTAGGGACCGCTTAACGGTCCCTATTTTGGCATTAGCGACCGCTTAGCGGTCGCTATTGTCATATTAGGGACCGTTAAGCGGTCCCTATTGTCAATTTAGGGACCGCTTAGCAGTCCCTACTAATATTCATACATCAAAGTTATGAATTTTTCGATTGTTCGAGGTGCCGCGTTGTATGTTTAGTTCATAATAACCATTGGAATAGTTAAAATAACAATAAGTACAACGAGACATTGTGCATCCAAACATTATACAAGGAGAACGGGCCGCTTTGAAGATTCTCCTACTATTTTGTACGACGAATGACATAATGACAAATTAATTCGATCTACATATATACGTATAATTAATGAATACTTAATCTAATGATTATGCCTCATAATCGTATCTATGCTAACGTTTGTGAAGTAAATCATAAACACGGATAACAATTACAACTAACTAATTAGTTAGTTGTACATTTGTGAAATATATCTTGAACGTTAATAACTCGATCGATCTCAATTAATCTATTATTTCACAACTAATCTACTATAAGGTTGGTTTTGCAATCATTTATTACTTATATTTACATAGTACAATGAGTTTGGTTGCTTACAATCACAAACACAACAACATCAATAAAAAAAAAAAAAAAAATCGATTTTTAAGTAAGAATATTAGTAGGGACCGCTTAACGGTCCCTATTTTGGCATTAGCGACCGCTTAGCGGTCGCTATTGTCATATTAGGGACCGTTAAGCAGTCCCTATTGTCAATTTAGGGACCGCTTAGCAGTCCCTACTAATATTCATACATCAAAATTATGAATTTTTCGATTGTTCGAGGTGCCGCGTTGTATGTTTAGTTCATAATAACCATTGGAATAGTTAAAATAACAATAAGTACAACGAGACATTGTGCATCCAAACATTATACAAGGAGAACGGGCCGCTTTGAAGATTCTCCTACTATTTTGTACGACGAATGACATAATAACAAATTAATTCGATCTACATATATACGTATAATTAATGAATACTTAATCTAATGATTATGCCTCATAATCGTATCTATGCTAACGTTTGTGAAGTAAATCATAAACACGGATAACAATTACAACTAACTAATTAGTTAGTTGTACATTTGTGAAATATATCTTGAACGTTAATAACTCGATCGATCTCAATTAATCTATTATTTCACAACTAATCTACTATAAGGTTGGTTTTGCAATCATTTATTACTTATATTTACATAGTACAATGAGTTTGGTTGCTTACAATCACAAACACAACAACATCAATAAAAAAAAAAAATCGATTTTTAAGTAAGAATATTAGTAGGGACCGCTTAACGGTCCCTATTTTGGCATTAGCGACCGCTTAGCGGTCGCTATTGTCATATTAGGGACCGTTAAGCGGTCCCTATTGTCAATTTAGGGACCGCTTAGCAGTCCCTACTAATATTCATACATCAAAATTATGAATTTTTCGATTGTTCGAGGTGCCGCGTTGTATGTTTAGTTCATAATAACCATTGGAATAGTTAAAATAACAATAAGTACAACGAGACATTGTACATCCAAACATTATACAAGGAGAACGGGCCGCTTTGAAGATTCTCCTACTATTTTGTACGACGAATGACATAATGACAAATTAATTCGATCTACATATATACGTATAATTAATTAATACTTAATCTAATGATTATGCCTCATAATCGTATCTATGCTATCGTTTGTGAAGTAAATCATAAACACGGATAACAATTACAACTAACTAATTAGTTAGTTGTACATTTGTGAAATATATCTTGAACGTTAATAACTCGATCGATCTCAATTAATCTATTATTTCACAACTAATCTACTATAAGGTTGGTTTTGCAATCATTTATTACTTATATTTACATAGTACAATGAGTTTGGTTGCTTACAATCACAAACACAACAACATCAATAAAAAAAAAAAAAATCGATTTTTAAGTAAGAATATTAGTAGGGACCGCTTAACGGTCCCTATTTTGGCATTAGCGACCGCTTAGCGGTCGCTATTGTCATATTAGGGACCGTTAAGCGGTCCCTATTGTCAATTTAGGGACCGCTTAGCAGTCCCTACTAATATTCATACATCAAAGTTATGAATTTTTCGATTGTTCGAGGTGCCGCGTTGTATGTTTAGTTCATAATAACCATTGGAATAGTTAAAATAACAATAAGTACAACGAGACATTGTGCATCCAAACATTATACAAGGAGAACGGGCCGCTTTGAAGATTCTCCTACTATTTTGTACGACGAATGACATAATGACAAATTAATTCGATCTACATATATACGTATAATTAATGAATACTTAATCTAATGATTATGCCTCATAATCGTATCTATGCTAACGTTTGTGAAGTAAATCATAAACACGGATAACAATTACAACTAACTAATTAGTTAGTTGTACATTTGTGAAATATATCTTGAACGTTAATAACTCGATCGATCTCAATTAATCTATTATTTCACAACTAATCTACTATAAGGTTGGTTTTGCAATCATTTATTACTTATATTTACATAGTACAATGAGTTTGGTTGCTTACAATCACAAACACAACAACATCAATAAAAAAAAAAAAAAAATCGATTTTTAAGTAAGAATATTAGTAGGGACCGCTTAACGGTCCCTATTTTGGCATTAGCGACCGCTTAGCGGTCGCTATTGTCATATTAGGGACCGTTAAGCAGTCCCTATTGTCAATTTAGGGACCGCTTAGCAGTCCCTACTAATATTCATACATCAAAATTATGAATTTTTCGATTGTTCGAGGTGCCGCGTTGTATGTTTAGTTCATAATAACCATTGGAATAGTTAAAATAACAATAAGTACAACGAGACATTGTGCATCCAAACATTATACAAGGAGAACGGGCCGCTTTGAAGATTCTCCTACTATTTTGTACGACGAATGACATAATAACAAATTAATTCGATCTACATATATACGTATAATTAATGAATACTTAATCTAATGATTATGCCTCATAATCGTATCTATGCTAACGTTTGTGAAGTAAATCATAAACACGGATAACAATTACAACTAACTAATTAGTTAGTTGTACATTTGTGAAATATATCTTGAACGTTAATAACTCGATCGATCTCAATTAATCTATTATTTCACAACTAATCTACTATAAGGTTGGTTTTGCAATCATTTATTACTTATATTTACATAGTACAATGAGTTTGGTTGCTTACAATCACAAACACAACAACATCAATAAAAAAAAAAAAAATCGATTTTTAAGTAAGAATATTAGTAGGGACCGCTTAACGGTCCCTATTTTGGCATTAGCGACCGCTTAGCGGTCGCTATTGTCATATTAGGGACCGTTAAGCGGTCCCTATTGTCAATTTAGGGACCGCTTAGCAGTCCCTACTAATATTCATACATCAAAATTATGAATTTTTCGATTGTTCGAGGTGCCGCGTTGTATGTTTAGTTCATAATAACCATTGGAATAGTTAAAATAACAATAAGTACAACGAGACATTGTGCATCCAAACATTATACAAGGAGAACGGGCCGCTTTGAAGATTCTCCTACTATTTTGTACGACGAATGACATAATGACAAATTAATTCGATCTACATATATACGTATAATTAATGAATACTTAATCTAATGATTATGCCTCATAATCGTATCTATGCTAACGTTTGTGAAGTAAATCATAAACACGGATAACAATTACAACTAACTAATTAGTTAGTTGTACATTTGTGAAATATATCTTGAACGTTAATAACTCGATCGATCTCAATTAATCTATTATTTCACAACTAATCTACTATAAGGTTGGTTTTGCAATCATTTATTACTTATATTTACATAGTACAATGAGTTTGGTTGCTTACAATCACAAACACAACAACATCAATAAAAAAAAAATCGATTTTTAAGTAAGAATATTAGTAGGGACCGCTTAACGGTCCCTATTTTGGCATTAGCGACCGCTTAGCGGTCGCTATTGTCATATTAGGGACCGTTAAGCGGTCCCTATTGTCAATTTAGGGACCGCTTAGCAGTCCCTACTAATATTCATACATCAAAATTATGAATTTTTCGATTGTTCGAGGTGCCGCGTTGTATGTTTAGTTCATAATAACCATTGGAATAGTTAAAATAACAATAAGTACAACGAGACATTGTGCATCCAAACATTATACAAGGAGAACGGGCCGCTTTGAAGATTCTCCTACTATTTTGTACGACGAATGACATAATGACAAATTAATTCGATCTACATATATACGTATAATTAATGAATACTTAATCTAATGATTATGCCTCATAATCGTATCTATGCTAACGTTTGTGAAGTAAATCATAAACACGGATAACAATTACAACTAACTAATTAGTTAGTTGTACATTTGTGAAATATATCTTGAACGTTAATAACTCGATCGATCTCAATTAATCTATTATTTCACAACTAATCTACTATAAGGTTGGTTTTGCAATCATTTATTACTTATATTTACATAGTACAATGAGTTTGGTTGCTTACAATCACAAACACAACAACATCAATAAAAAAAAAATCGATTTTTAAGTAAGAATATTAGTAGGGACCGCTTAACGGTCCCTATTTTGGCATTAGCGACCGCTTAGCGGTCGCTATTGTCATATTAGGGACCGTTAAGCGGTCCCTATTGTCAATTTAGGGACCGCTTAGCAGTCCCTACTAATATTCATACATCAAAATTATGAATTTTTCGATTGTTCGAGGTGCCGCGTTGTATGTTTAGTTCATAATAACCATTGGAATAGTTAAAATAACAATAAGTACAACGAGACATTGTGCATCCAAACATTATACAAGGAGAACGGGCCGCTTTGAAGATTCTCCTACTATTTTGTACGACGAATGACATAATGACAAATTAATTCGATCTACATATATACGTATAATTAATGAATACTTAATCTAATGATTATGCCTCATAATCGTATCTATGCTAACGTTTGTGAAGTAAATCATAAACACGGATAACAATTAAAACTAACTAATTAGTTAGTTGTACATTTGTGAAATATATCTTGAACGTTAATAACTCGATCGATCTCAATTAATCTATTATTTCACAACTAATCTACTATAAGGTTGGTTTTTCAATCATTTATTACTTATATTTACATAGTACAATGAGTTTGGTTGCTTACAATCACAAACACAACAACATCAATAAAAAAAAATCGATTTTTAAGTAAGAATATTAGTAGGGACCGCTTAACGGTCCCTATTTTGGCATTAGCGACCGCTTAGCGGTCGCTATTGTCATATTAGGGACCGTTAAGCGGTCCCTATTGTCAATTTAGGGACCGCTTAGCAGTCCCTACTAATATTCATACATCAAAATTATGAATTTTTCGATTGTTCGAGGTGCCGCGTTGTATGTTTAGTTCATAATAACCATTGGAATAGTTAAAATAACAATAAGTACAACGAGACATTGTGCATCCAAACATTATACAAGGAGAACGGGCCGCTTTGAAGATTCTCCTACTATTTTGTACGACGAATGACATAATGACAAATTAATTCGATCTACATATATACGTATAATTAATGAATACTTAATCTAATGATTATGCCTCATAATCGTATCTATGCTAACGTTTGTGAAGTAAATCATAAACACGGATAACAATTACAACTAACTAATTAGTTAGTTGTACATTTGTGAAATATATCTTGAACGTTAATAACTCGATCGATCTCAATTAATCTATTATTTCACAACTAATCTACTATAAGGTTGGTTTTGCAATCATTTATTACTTATATTTACATAGTACAATGAGTTTGGTTGCTTACAATCACAAACACAACAACATCAATAAAAAAAAAAAATCGATTTTTAAGTAAGAATATTAGTAGGGACCGCTTAACGGTCCCTATTTTGGCATTAGCGACCGCTTAGCGGTCGCTATTGTCATATTAGGGACTGTTAAGCGGTCCCTATTGTCAATTTAGGGACCGCTTAGCAGTCCCTACTAATATTCATACATCAAAATTATGAATTTTTCGATTGTTCGAGGTGCCGCGTTGTATGTTTAGTTCATAATAACCATTGGAATAGTTAAAATAACAATAAGTACAACGAGACATTGTGCATCCAAACATTATACAAGGAGAACGGGCCGCTTTGAAGATTCTCCTACTATTTTGTACGACGAATGACATAATGACAAATTAATTCGATCTACATATATACGTATAATTAATGAATACTTAATCTAATGATTATGCCTCATAATCGTATCTATGCTAACGTTTGTGAAGTAAATCATAAACACGGATAACAATTACAACTAACTAATTAGTTAGTTGTACATTTGTGAAATATATCTTGAACGTTAATAACTCGATCGATCTCAATTAATCTATTATTTCACAACTAATCTACTATAAGGTTGGTTTTGCAATCATTTATTACTTATATTTACATAGTACAATGAGTTTGGTTGCTTACAATCACAAACACAACAACATCAATAAAAAAAAAATCGATTTTTAAGTAGGAATATTAGTAGGGACCGCTTAACGGTCCCTATTTTGGCATTAGCGACCGCTTAGCGGTCGCTATTGTCATATTAGGGACCGTTAAGCGGTCCCTGTTGTCAATTTAGGGACCGCTTAGCAGTCCCTACTAATATTCATACATCAAAATTATGAATTTTTCGATTGTTCGAGGTGCCGCGTTGTATGTTTAGTTCATAATAACCATTGGAATAGTTAAAATAACAATAAGTACAACGAGACATTGTGCATCCAAACATTATACAAGGAGAACGGGCCGCTTTGAAGATTCTCCTACTATTTTGTACGACGAATGACATAATGACAAATTAATTCGATCTACATATATACGTATAATTAATGAATACTTAATCTAATGATTATGCCTCATAATCGTATCTATGCTAACGTTTGTGAAGTAAATCATAAACACGGATAACAATTACAACTAACTAATTAGTTAGTTGTACATTTGTGAAATATATCTTGAACGTTAATAACTCGATCGATCTCAATTAATCTATTATTTCACAACTAATCTACTATAAGGTTGGTTTTGCAATCATTTATTACTTATATTTACATAGTACAATGAGTTTGGTTGCTTACAATCACAAACACAACAACATCAATAAAAAAAAAAAAATCGATTTTTAAGTAAGAATATTAGTAGGGACCGCTTAACGGTCCCTATTTTGGCATTAGCGACCGCTTAGCGGTCGCTATTGTCATATTAGGGACCGTTAAGCGGTCCCTATTGTCAATTTAGGGACCGCTTAGCAGTCCCTACTAATATTCATACATCAAAATTATGAATTTTTCGATTGTTCGAGGTGCCGCGTTGTATGTTTAGTTCATAATAACCATTGGAATAGTTAAAATAACAATAAGTACAACGAGACATTGTGCATCCAAACATTATACAAGGAGAACGGGCCGCTTTGAAGATTCTCCTACTATTTTGTACGACGAATGACATAATGACAAATTAATTCGATCTACATATATACGTATAATTAATGAATACTTAATCTAATGATTATGCCTCATAATCGTATCTATGCTAACGTTTGTGAAGTAAATCATAAACACGGATAACAATTACAACTAACTAATTACTTAGTTGTACATTTGTGAAATATATCTTGAACGTTAATAACTCGATCGATCTCAATTAATCTATTATTTCACAACTAATCTACTATAAGGTTGGTTTTGCAATCATTTATTACTTATATTTACATAGTACAATGAGTTTGGTTGCTTACAATCACAAACACAACAACATCAATAAAAAAAAAAAATCGATTTTTAAGTAAGAATATTAGTAGGGACCGCTTAACGGTCCCTATTTTGGCATTAGCGACCGCTTAGCGGTCGCTATTGTCATATTAGGGACCGTTAAGCGGTCCCTATTGTCAATTTAGGGACCGCTTAGCAGTCCCTACTAATATTCATACATCAAAATTATGAATTTTTCGATTGTTCGAGGTGCCGCGTTGTATGTTTAGTTCATAATAACCATTGGAATAGTTAAAATAACAATAAGTACAACGAGACATTGTGCATCCAAACATTATACAAGGAGAACGGGCCGCTTTGAAGATTCTCCTACTATTTTGTACGACGAATGACATAAGGACAAATTAATTCGATCTACATATATACGTATAATTAATGAATACTTAATCTAATGATTATGCCTCATAATCGTATCTATGCTAACGTTTGTGAAGTAAATCATAAACACGGATAACAATTACAACTAACTAATTAGTTAGTTGTACATTTGTGAAATATATCTTGAACGTTAATAACTCGATCGATCTCAATTAATCTATTATTTCACAACTAATCTACTATAAGGTTGGTTTTGCAATCATTTATTACTTATATTTACATAGTACAATGAGTTTGGTTGCTTACAATCACAAACACAACAACATCAATAAAAAAAAAAAATCGATTTTTAAGTAAGAATATTAGTAGGGACCGCTTAACGGTCCCTATTTTGGCATTAGCGACCGCTTAGCGGTCGCTATTGTCATATTAGGGACCGTTAAGCGGTCCCTATTGTCAATTTAGGGACCGCTTAGCAGTCCCTACTAATATTCATACATCAAAATTATGAATTTTTCGATTGTTCGAGGTGCCGCGTTGTATGTTTAGTTCATAATAACCATTGGAATAGTTAAAATAACAATAAGTACAACGAGACATTGTGCATCCAAACATTATACAAGGAGAACGGGCCGCTTTGAAGATTCTCCTACTATTTTGTACGACGAATGACATAATGACAAATTAATTCGATCTACATATATACGTATAATTAATGAATACTTAATCTAATGATTATGCCTCATAATCGTATCTATGCTAACGTTTGTGAAGTAAATCATAAACACGGATAACAATTACAACTAACTAATTAGTTAGTTGTACATTTGTGAAATATATCTTGAACGTTAATAACTCGATCGATCTCAATTAATCTATTATTTCACAACTAATCTACTATAAGGTTGGTTTTGCAATCATTTATTACTTATATTTACATAGTACAATGAGTTTGGTTGCTTACAATCACAAACACAACAACATCAATAAAAAAAAAAAAAATCGATTTTTAAGTAAGAATATTAGTAGGGACCGCTTAACGGTCCCTATTTTGGCATTAGCGACCGCTTAGCGGTCGCTATTGTCATATTAGGGACCGTTAAGCGGTCCCTATTGTCAATTTAGGGACCGCTTAGCAGTCCCTACTAATATTCATACATCAAAATTATGAATTTTTCTATTGTTCGAGGTGACGCGTTGTATGTTTAGTTCATAATAACCATTGGAATAGTTAAAATAACAATAAGTACAACGAGACATTGTGCATCCAAACATTATACAAGGAGAACGGGCCGCTTTGAAGATTCTCCTACTATTTTGTACGACGAATGACATAATGACAAATTAATTCGATCTACATATATACGTATAATTAATGAATACTTAATCTAATGATTATGCCTCATAATCGTATCTATGCTAACGTTTGTGAAGTAAATCATAAACACGGATAACAATTACAACTAACTAATTAGTTAGTTGTACATTTGTGAAATATATCTTGAACGTTAATAACTCGATCGATCTCAATTAATCTATTATTTCACAACTAATCTACTATAAGGTTGGTTTTGCAATCATTTATTACTTATATTTACATAGTACAATGAGTTTGGTTGCTTACAATCACAAACACAACAACATCAATAAAAAAAAAAAATCGATTTTTAAGTAAGAATATTAGTAGGGACCGCTTAACGGTCCCTATTTTGGCATTAGCGACCGCTTAGCGGTCGCTATTGTCATATTAGGGACCGTTAAGCGGTCCCTATTGTCAATTTAGGGACCGCTTAGCAGTCCCTACTAATATTCATACATCAAAATTATGAATTTTTCGATTGTTCGAGGTGCCGCGTTGTATGTTTAGTTCATAATAACCATTGGAATAGTTAAAATAACAATAAGTACAACGAGACATTGTGCATCCAAACATTATACAAGGAGAACGGGCCGGTTTGAAGATTCTCCTACTATTTTGTACGACGAATGACATAATGACAAATTAATTCGATCTACATATATACGTATAATTAATGAATACTTAATCTAATGATTATGCCTCATAATCGTATCTATGCTAACGTTTGTGAAGTAAATCATAAACACGGATAACAATTAAAACTAACTAATTAGTTAGTTGTACATTTGTGAAATATATCTTGAACGTTAATAACTCGATCGATCTCAATTAATCTATTATTTCACAACTAATCTACTATAAGGTTGGTTTTTCAATCATTTATTACTTATATTTACATAGTACAATGAGTTTGGTTGCTTACAATCACAAACATAACAACATCAATAAAAAAAAATCGATTTTTAAGTAAGAATATTAGTAGGGACCGCTTAACGGTCCCTATTTTGGCATTAGCGACCGCTTAGCGGTCGCTATTGTCATATTAGGGACCGTTAAGCGGTCCCTATTGTCAATTTAGGGACCGCTTAGCAGTCCCTACTAATATTCATACATCAAAATTATGAATTTTTCGATTGTTCGAGGTGCCGCGTTGTATGTTTAGTTCATAATAACCATTGGAATAGTTAAAATAACAATAAGTACAACGAGACATTGTGCATCCAAACATTATACAAGGAGAACGGGCCGCTTTGAAGATTCTCCTACTATTTTGTACGACGAATGACATAATGACAAATTAATTCGATCTACATATATACGTATAATTAATGAATACTTAATCTAATGATTATGCCTCATAATCGTATCTATGCTAACGTTTGTGAAGTAAATCATAAACACGGATAACAATTACAACTAACTAATTAGTTAGTTGTACATTTGTGAAATATATCTTGAACGTTAATAACTCGATCGATCTCAATTAATCTATTATTTCACAACTAATCTACTATAAGGTTGGTTTTGCAATCATTTATTACTTATATTTACATAGTACAATGAGTTTGGTTGCTTACAATCACAAACATAACAACATCAATAAAAAAAAAATCGATTTTTAAGTAAGAATATTAGTAGGGACCGCTTAACGGTCCCTATTTTGGCATTAGCGACCGCTTAGCGGTCGCTATTGTCATATTAGGGACCGTTAAGCGGTCCCTATTGTCAATTTAGGGACCGCTTAGCAGTCCCTACTAATAATCATACATCAAAATTATGAATTTTTCGATTGTTCGAGGTGCCGCGTTGTATGTTTAGTTCATAATAACCATTGGAATAGTTAAAATAACAATAAGTACAACGAGACATTGTGCATCCAAACATTATACAAGGAGAACGGGCCGCTTTGAAGATTCTCCTACTATTTTGTACGACGAATGACATAATGACAAATTAATTCGATCTACATATATACGTATAATTAATGAATACTTAATCTAATGATTATGCCTCATAATCGTATCTATGCTAACGTTTGTGAAGTAAATCATAAACACGGATAACAATTACAACTAACTAATTAGTTAGTTGTACATTTGTGAAATATATCTTGAACGTTAATAACTCGATCGATCTCAATTAATCTATTATTTCACAACTAATCTACTATAAGGTTGGTTTTGCAATCATTTATTACTTATATTTACATAGTACAATGAGTTTGGTTGCTTACAATCACAAACACAACAACATCAATAAAAAAAAAAAAAATCGATTTTTAAGTAAGAATATTAGTAGGGACCGCTTAACGGTCCCTATTTTGGCATTAGCGACCGCTTAGCGGTCGCTATTGTCATATTAGGGACCGTTAAGCGGTCCCTATTGTCAATTTAGGGACCGCTTAGCAGTCCCTACTAATATTCATACATCAAAATTATGAATTTTTCGATTGTTCGAGGTGCCGCGTTGTATGTTTAGTTCATAATAACCATTGGAATAGTTAAAATAACAATAAGTACAACGAGACATTGTGCATCCAAACATTATACAAGGAGAACGGGCCGCTTTGAAGATTCTCCTACTATTTTGTACGACGAATGACATAATGACAAATTAATTCGATCTACATATATACGTATAATTAATGAATACTTAATCTAATGATTATGCCTCATAATCGTATCTATGCTAACGTTTGTGAAGTAAATCATAAACACGGATAACAATTACAACTAACTAATTAGTTAGTTGTACATTTGTGAAATATATCTTGAACGTTAATAACTCGATCGATCTCAATTAATCTATTATTTCACAACTAATCTACTATAAGGTTGGTTTTGCAATCATTTATTACTTATATTTACATAGTACAATGAGTTTGGTTGCTTACAATCACAAACACAACAACATCAATAAAAAAAAAAAAATCGATTTTTAAGTAAGAATATTAGTAGGGACCGCTTAACGGTCCCTATTTTGGCATTAGCGACCGCTTAGCGGTCGCTATTGTCATATTAGGGACCGTTAAGCGGTCCCTATTGTCAATTTAGGGACCGCTTAGCAGTCCCTACTAATATTCATACATCAAAATTATGAATTTTTCGATTGTTCGAGGTGCCGCGTTGTATGTTTAGTTCATAATAACCATTGGAATAGTTAAAATAACAATAAGTACAACGAGACATTGTGCATCCAAACATTATACAAGGAGAACGGGCCGCTTTGAAGATTCTCCTACTATTTTGTACGACGAATGACATAATGACAAATTAATTCGATCTACATATATACGTATAATTAATGAATACTTAATCTAATGATTATGCCTCATAATCGTATCTATGCTAACGTTTGTGAAGTAAATCATAAACACGGATAACAATTACAACTAACTAATTAGTTAGTTGTACATTTGTGAAATATATCTTGAACGTTAATAACTCGATCGATCTCAATTAATCTATTATTTCACAACTAATCTACTATAAGGTTGGTTTTGCAATCATTTATTACTTATATTTACATAGTACAATGAGTTTGGTTGCTTACAATCACAAACACAACAACATCAATAAAAAAAAAAAAAATCGATTTTTAAGTAAGAATATTAGTAGGGACCGCTTAACGGTCCCTATTTTGGCATTAGCGACCGCTTAGCGGTCGCTATTGTCATATTAGGGACCGTTAAGCGGTCCCTATTGTCAATTTAGGGACCGCTTAGCAGTCCCTACTAATATTCATACATCAAAATTATGAATTTTTCGATTGTTCGAGGTGCCGCGTTGTATGTTTAGTTCATAATAACCATTGGAATAGTTAAAATAACAATAAGTACAACGAGACATTGTGCATCCAAACATTATACAAGGAGAACGGGCCGCTTTGAAGATTCTCCTACTATTTTGTACGACGAATGACATAATGACAAATTAATTCGATCTACATATATACGTATAATTAATGAATACTTAATCTAATGATTATGCCTCATAATCGTATCTATGCTAACGTTTGTGAAGTAAATCATAAACACGGATAACAATTAAAACTAACTAATTAGTTAGTTGTACATTTGTGAAATATATCTTGAACGTTAATAACTCGATCGATCTCAATTAATCTATTATTTCACAACTAATCTACTATAAGGTTGGTTTTTCAATCATTTATTACTTATATTTACATAGTACAATGAGTTTGGTTGCTTACAATCACAAACACAACAACATCAATAAAAAAAAATCGATTTTTAAGTAAGAATATTAGTAGGGACCGCTTAACGGTCCCTATTTTGGCATTAGCGACCGCTTAGCGGTCGCTATTGTCATATTAGGGACCGTTAAGCGGTCCCTATTGTCAATTTAGGGACCGCTTAGCAGTCCCTACTAATATTCATACATCAAAATTATGAATTTTTCGATTGTTCGAGGTGCCGCGTTGTATGTTTAGTTCATAATAACCATTGGAATAGTTAAAATAACAATAAGTACAACGAGACATTGTGCATCCAAACATTATACAAGGAGAACGGGCCGCTTTGAAGATTCTCCTACTATTTTGTACGACGAATGACATAATGACAAATTAATTCGATCTACATATATACGTATAATTAATGAATACTTAATCTAATGATTATGCCTCATAATCGTATCTATGCTAACGTTTGTGAAGTAAATCATAAACACGGATAACAATTACAACTAACTAATTAGTTAGTTGTACATTTGTGAAATATATCTTGAACGTTAATAACTCGATCGATCTCAATTAATCTATTATTTCACAACTAATCTACTATAAGGTTGGTTTTGCAATCATTTATTACTTATATTTACATAGTACAATGAGTTTGGTTGCTTACAATCACAAACATAACAACATCAATAAAAAAAAAATCGATTTTTAAGTAAGAATATTAGTAGGGACCGCTTAACGGTCCCTATTTTGGCATTAGCGACCGCTTAGCGGTCGCTATTGTCATATTAGGGACCGTTAAGCGGTCCCTATTGTCAATTTAGGGACCGCTTAGCAGTCCCTACTAATAATCATACATCAAAATTATGAATTTTTCGATTGTTCGAGGTGCCGCGTTGTATGTTTAGTTCATAATAACCATTGGAATAGTTAAAATAACAATAAGTACAACGAGACATTGTGCATCCAAACATTATACAAGGAGAACGGGCCGCTTTGAAGATTCTCCTACTATTTTGTACGACGAATGACATAATGACAAATTAATTCGATCTACATATATACGTATAATTAATGAATACTTAATCTAATGATTATGCCTCATAATCGTATCTATGCTAACGTTTGTGAAGTAAATCATAAACACGGATAACAATTACAACTAACTAATTAGTTAGTTGTACATTTGTGAAATATATCTTGAACGTTAATAACTCGATCGATCTCAATTAATCTATTATTTCACAACTAATCTACTATAAGGTTGGTTTTGCAATCATTTATTACTTATATTTACATAGTACAATGAGTTTGGTTGCTTACAATCACAAACACAACAACATCAATAAAAAAAAAAAATCGATTTTTAAGTAAGAATATTAGTAGGGACCGCTTAACGGTCCCTATTTTGGCATTAGCGACCGCTTAGCGGTCGCTATTGTCATATTAGGGACCGTTAAGCGGTCCCTATTGTCAATTTAGGGACCGCTTAGCAGTCCCTACTAATATTCATACATCAAAATTATGAATTTTTCGATTGTTCGAGGTGCCGCGTTGTATGTTTAGTTCATAATAACCATTGGAATAGTTAAAATAACAATAAGTACAACGAGACATTGTGCATCCAAACATTATACAAGGAGAACGGGCCGCTTTGAAGATTCTCCTACTATTTTGTACGACGAATGACATAATGACAAATTAATTCGATCTACATATATACGTATAATTAATGAATACTTAATCTAATGATTATGCCTCATAATCGTATCTATGCTAACGTTTGTGAAGTAAATCATAAACACGGATAACAATTACAACTAACTAATTAGTTAGTTGTACATTTGTGAAATATATCTTGAACGTTAATAACTCGATCGATCTCAATTAATCTATTATTTCACAACTAATCTACTATAAGGTTGGTTTTGCAATCATTTATTACTTATATTTACATAGTACAATGAGTTTGGTTGCTTACAATCACAAACACAACAACATCAATAAAAAAAAAAAAATCGATTTTTAAGTAAGAATATTAGTAGGGACCGCTTAACGGTCCCTATTTTGGCATTAGCGACCGCTTAGCGGTCGCTATTGTCATATTAGGGACCGTTAAGCGGTCCCTATTGTCAATTTAGGGACCGCTTAGCAGTCCCTACTAATATTCATACATCAAAATTATGAATTTTTCGATTGTTCGAGGTGCCGCGTTGTATGTTTAGTTCATAATAACCATTGGAATAGTTAAAATAACAATAAGTACAACGAGACATTGTGCATCCAAACATTATACAAGGAGAACGGGCCGCTTTGAAGATTCTCCTACTATTTTGTACGACGAATGACATAATGACAAATTAATTCGATCTACATATATACGTATAATTAATGAATACTTAATCTAATGATTATGCCTCATAATCGTATCTATGCTAACGTTTGTGAAGTAAATCATAAACACGGATAACAATTACAACTAACTAATTAGTTAGTTGTACATTTGTGAAATATATCTTGAACGTTAATAACTCGATCGATCTCAATTAATCTATTATTTCACAACTAATCTACTATAAGGTTGGTTTTGCAATCATTTATTACTTATATTTACATAGTACAATGAGTTTGGTTGCTTACAATCACAAACACAACAACATCAATAAAAAAAAAAAAATCGATTTTTAAGTAAGAATATTAGTAGGGACCGCTTAACGGTCCCTATTTTGGCATTAGCGACCGCTTAGCGGTCGCTATTGTCATATTAGGGACCGTTAAGCGGTCCCTATTGTCAATTTAGGGACCGCTTAGCAGTCCCTACTAATATTCATACATCAAAATTATGAATTTTTCGATTGTTCGAGGTGCCGCGTTGTATGTTTAGTTCATAATAACCATTGGAATAGTTAAAATAACAATAAGTACAACGAGACATTGTGCATCCAAACATTATACAAGGAGAACGGGCCGCTTTGAAGATTCTCCTACTATTTTGTACGACGAATGACATAATGACAAATTAATTCGATCTACATATATACGTATAATTAATGAATACTTAATCTAATGATTATGCCTCATAATCGTATCTATGCTAACGTTTGTGAAGTAAATCATAAACACGGATAACAATTACAACTAACTAATTAGTTAGTTGTACATTTGTGAAATATATCTTGAACGTTAATAACTCGATCGATCTCAATTAATCTATTATTTCACAACTAATCTACTATAAGGTTGGTTTTGCAATCATTTATTACTTATATTTACATAGTACAATGAGTTTGGTTGCTTACAATCACAAACATAACAACATCAATAAAAAAAAAATCGATTTTTAAGTAAGAATATTAGTAGGGACCGCTTAACGGTCCCTATTTTGGCATTAGCGACCGCTTAGCGGTCGCTATTGTCATATTAGGGACCGTTAAGCGGTCCCTATTGTCAATTTAGGGACCGCTTAGCAGTCCCTACTAATAATCATACATCAAAATTATGAATTTTTCGATTGTTCGAGGTGCCGCGTTGTATGTTTAGTTCATAATAACCATTGGAATAGTTAAAATAACAATAAGTACAACGAGACATTGTGCATCCAAACATTATACAAGGAGAACGGGCCGCTTTGAAGATTCTCCTACTATTTTGTACGACGAATGACATAATGACAAATTAATTCGATCTACATATATACGTATAATTAATGAATACTTAATCTAATGATTATGCCTCATAATCGTATCTATGCTAACGTTTGTGAAGTAAATCATAAACACGGATAACAATTACAACTAACTAATTAGTTAGTTGTACATTTGTGAAATATATCTTGAACGTTAATAACTCGATCGATCTCAATTAATCTATTATTTCACAACTAATCTACTATAAGGTTGGTTTTGCAATCATTTATTACTTATATTTACATAGTACAATGAGTTTGGTTGCTTACAATCACAAACACAACAACATCAATAAAAAAAAAAAATCGATTTTTAAGTAAGAATATTAGTAGGGACCGCTTAACGGTCCCTATTTTGGCATTAGCGACCGCTTAGCGGTCGCTATTGTCATATTAGGGACCGTTAAGCGGTCCCTATTGTCAATTTAGGGACCGCTTAGCAGTCCCTACTAATATTCATACATCAAAATTATGAATTTTTCGATTGTTCGAGGTGCCGCGTTGTATGTTTAGTTCATAATAACCATTGGAATAGTTAAAATAACAATAAGTACAACGAGACATTGTGCATCCAAACATTATACAAGGAGAACGGGCCGCTTTGAAGATTCTCCTACTATTTTGTACGACGAATGACATAATGACAAATTAATTCGATCTACATATATACGTATAATTAATGAATACTTAATCTAATGATTATGCCTCATAATCGTATCTATGCTAACGTTTGTGAAGTAAATCATAAACACGGATAACAATTACAACTAACTAATTAGTTAGTTGTACATTTGTGAAATATATCTTGAACGTTAATAACTCGATCGATCTCAATTAATCTATTATTTCACAACTAATCTACTATAAGGTTGGTTTTGCAATCATTTATTACTTATATTTACATAGTACAATGAGTTTGGTTGCTTACAATCACAAACACAACAACATCAATAAAAAAAAAAAAATCGATTTTTAAGTAAGAATATTAGTAGGGACCGCTTAACGGTCCCTATTTTGGCATTAGCGACCGCTTAGCGGTCGCTATTGTCATATTAGGGACCGTTAAGCGGTCCCTATTGTCAATTTAGGGACCGCTTAGCAGTCCCTACTAATATTCATACATCAAAATTATGAATTTTTCGATTGTTCGAGGTGCCGCGTTGTATGTTTAGTTCATAATAACCATTGGAATAGTTAAAATAACAATAAGTACAACGAGACATTGTGCATCCAAACATTATACAAGGAGAACGGGCCGCTTTGAAGATTCTCCTACTATTTTGTACGACGAATGACATAATGACAAATTAATTCGATCTACATATATACGTATAATTAATGAATACTTAATCTAATGATTATGCCTCATAATCGTATCTATGCTAACGTTTGTGAAGTAAATCATAAACACGGATAACAATTACAACTAACTAATTAGTTAGTTGTACATTTGTGAAATATATCTTGAACGTTAATAACTCGATCGATCTCAATTAATCTATTATTTCACAACTAATCTACTATAAGGTTGGTTTTGCAATCATTTATTACTTATATTTACATAGTACAATGAGTTTGGTTGCTTACAATCACAAACACAACAACATCAATAAAAAAAAAAAAATCGATTTTTAAGTAAGAATATTAGTAGGGACCGCTTAACGGTCCCTATTTTGGCATTAGCGACCGCTTAGCGGTCGCTATTGTCATATTAGGGACCGTTAAGCGGTCCCTATTGTCAATTTAGGGACCGCTTAGCAGTCCCTACTAATATTCATACATCAAAATTATGAATTTTTCGATTGTTCGAGGTGCCGCGTTGTATGTTTAGTTCATAATAACCATTGGAATAGTTAAAATAACAATAAGTACAACGAGACATTGTGCATCCAAACATTATACAAGGAGAACGGGCCGCTTTGAAGATTCTCCTACTATTTTGTACGACGAATGACATAATGACAAATTAATTCGATCTACATATATACGTATAATTAATGAATACTTAATCTAATGATTATGCCTCATAATCGTATCTATGCTAACGTTTGTGAAGTAAATCATAAACACGGATAACAATTAAAACTAACTAATTAGTTAGTTGTACATTTGTGAAATATATCTTGAACGTTAATAACTCGATCGATCTCAATTAATCTATTATTTCACAACTAATCTACTATAAGGTTGGTTTTGCAATCATTTATTACTTATATTTACATAGTACAATGAGTTTGGTTGCTTACAATCACAAACACAACAACATCAATAAAAAAAAAATCGATTTTTAAGTAAGAATATTAGTAGGGACCGCTTAACGGTCCCTATTTTGGCATTAGCGACCGCTTAGCGGTCGCTATTGTCATATTAGGGACCGTTAAGCGGTCCCTATTGTCAATTTAGGGACCGCTTAGCAGTCCCTACTAATAATCATACATCAAAATTATGAATTTTTCGATTGTTCGAGGTGCCGCGTTGTATGTTTAGTTCATAATAACCATTGGAATAGTTAAAATAACAATAAGTACAACGAGACATTGTGCATCCAAACATTATACAAGGAGAACGGGCCGCTTTGAAGATTCTCCTACTATTTTGTACGACGAATGACATAATGACAAATTAATTCGATCTACATATATACGTATAATTAATGAATACTTAATCTAATGATTATGCCTCATAATCGTATCTATGCTAACGTTTGTGAAGTAAATCATAAACACGGATAACAATTACAACTAACTAATTAGTTAGTTGTACATTTGTGAAATATATCTTGAACGTTAATAACTCGATCGATCTCAATTAATCTATTATTTCACAACTAATCTACTATAAGGTTGGTTTTGCAATCATTTATTACTTATATTTACATAGTACAATGAGTTTGGTTGCTTACAATCACAAACACAACAACATCAATAAAAAAAAAAAAAAATCGATTTTTAAGTAAGAATATTAGTAGGGACCGCTTAACGGTCCCTATTTTGGCATTAGCGACCGCTTAGCGGTCGCTATTGTCATATTAGGGACCGTTAAGCGGTCCCTATTGTCAATTTAGGGACCGCTTAGCAGTCCCTACTAATATTCATACATCAAAATTATGAATTTTTCGATTGTTCGAGGTGCCGCGTTGTATGTTTAGTTCATAATAACCATTGGAATAGTTAAAATAACAATAAGTACAACGAGACATTGTGCATCCAAACATTATACAAGGAGAACGGGCCGCTTTGAAGATTCTCCTACTATTTTGTACGACGAATGACATAATGACAAATTAATTCGATCTACATATATACGTATAATTAATGAATACTTAATCTAATGATTATGCCTCATAATCGTATCTATGCTAACGTTTGTGAAGTAAATCATAAACACGGATAACAATTACAACTAACTAATTAGTTAGTTGTACATTTGTGAAATATATCTTGAACGTTAATAACTCGATCGATCTCAATTAATCTATTATTTCACAACTAATCTACTATAAGGTTGGTTTTGCAATCATTTATTACTTATATTTACATAGTACAATGAGTTTGGTTGCTTACAATCACAAACACAACAACATCAATAAAAAAAAAAAAAATCGATTTTTAAGTAAGAATATTAGTAGGGACCGCTTAACGGTCCCTATTTTGGCATTAGCGACCGCTTAGCGGTCGCTATTGTCATATTAGGGACCGTTAAGCGGTCCCTATTGTCAATTTAGGGACCGCTTAGCAGTCCCTACTAATATTCATACATCAAAATTATGAATTTTTCGATTGTTCGAGGTGCCGCGTTGTATGTTTAGTTCATAATAACCATTGGAATAGTTAAAATAACAATAAGTACAACGAGACATTGTGCATCCAAACATTATACAAGGAGAACGGGCCGCTTTGAAGATTCTCCTACTATTTTGTACGACGAATGACATAATGACAAATTAATTCGATCTACATATATACGTATAATTAATGAATACTTAATCTAATGATTATGCCTCATAATCGTATCTATGCTAACGTTTGTGAAGTAAATCATAAACACGGATAACAATTACAACTAACTAATTAGTTAGTTGTACATTTGTGAAATATATCTTGAACGTTAATAACTCGATCGATCTCAATTAATCTATTATTTCACAACTAATCTACTATAAGGTTGGTTTTGCAATCATTTATTACTTATATTTACATAGTACAATGAGTTTGGTTGCTTACAATCACAAACACAACAACATCAATAAAAAAAAAAAATCGATTTTTAAGTAAGAATATTAGTAGGGACCGCTTAACGGTCCCTATTTTGGCATTAGCGACCGCTTAGCGGTCGCTATTGTCATATTAGGGACCGTTAAGCGGTCCCTATTGTCAATTTAGGGACCGCTTAGCAGTCCCTACTAATATTCATACATCAAAATTATGAATTTTTCGATTGTTCGAGGTGCCGCGTTGTATGTTTAGTTCATAATAACCATTGGAATAGTTAAAATAACAATAAGTACAACGAGACATTGTGCATCCAAACATTATACAAGGAGAACGGGCCGCTTTGAAGATTCTCCTACTATTTTGTACGACGAATGACATAATGACAAATTAATTCGATCTACATATATACGTATAATTAATGAATACTTAATCTAATGATTATGCCTCATAATCGTATCTATGCTAACGTTTGTGAAGTAAATCATAAACACGGATAACAATTACAACTAACTAATTAGTTAGTTGTACATTTGTGAAATATATCTTGAACGTTAATAACTCGATCGATCTCAATTAATCTATTATTTCACAACTAATCTACTATAAGGTTGGTTTTGCAATCATTTATTACTTATATTTACATAGTACAATGAGTTTGGTTGCTTACAATCACAAACACAACAACATCAATAAAAAAAAAAAAATCGATTTTTAAGTAAGAATATTAGTAGGGACCGCTTAACGGTCCCTATTTTGGCATTAGCGACCGCTTAGCGGTCGCTATTGTCATATTAGGGACCGTTAAGCGGTCCCTATTGTCAATTTAGGGACCGCTTAGCAGTCCCTACTAATATTCATACATCAAAATTATGAATTTTTCGATTGTTCGAGGTGCCGCGTTGTATGTTTAGTTCATAATAACCATTGGAATAGTTAAAATAACAATAAGTACAACGAGACATTGTGCATCCAAACATTATACAAGGAGAACGGGCCGCTTTGAAGATTCTCCTACTATTTTGTACGACGAATGACATAATGACAAATTAATTCGATCTACATATATACGTATAATTAATGAATACTTAATCTAATGATTATGCCTCATAATCGTATCTATGCTAACGTTTGTGAAGTAAATCATAAACACGGATAACAATTACAACTAACTAATTAGTTAGTTGTACATTTGTGAAATATATCTTGAACGTTAATAACTCGATCGATCTCAATTAATCTATTATTTCACAACTAATCTACTATAAGGTTGGTTTTGCAATCATTTATTACTTATATTTACATAGTACAATGAGTTTGGTTGCTTACAATCACAAACACAACAACATCAATAAAAAAAAAAAAATCGATTTTTAAGTAAGAATATTAGTAGGGACCGCTTAACGGTCCCTATTTTGGCATTAGCGACCGCTTAGCGGTCGCTATTGTCATATTAGGGACCGTTAAGCGGTCCCTATTGTCAATTTAGGGACCGCTTAGCAGTCCCTACTAATATTCATACATCAAAATTATGAATTTTTCGATTGTTCGAGGTGCCGCGTTGTATGTTTAGTTCATAATAACCATTGGAATAGTTAAAATAACAATAAGTACAACGAGACATTGTGCATCCAAACATTATACAAGGAGAACGGGCCGCTTTGAAGATTCTCCTACTATTTTGTACGACGAATGACATAATGACAAATTAATTCGATCTACATATATACGTATAATTAATGAATACTTAATCTAATGATTATGCCTCATAATCGTATCTATGCTAACGTTTGTGAAGTAAATCATAAACACGGATAACAATTAAAACTAACTAATTAGTTAGTTGTACATTTGTGAAATATATCTTGAACGTTAATAACTCGATCGATCTCAATTAATCTATTATTTCACAACTAATCTACTATAAGGTTGGTTTTGCAATCATTTATTACTTATATTTACATAGTACAATGAGTTTGGTTGCTTACAATCACAAACACAACAACATCAATAAAAAAAAAATCGATTTTTAAGTAAGAATATTAGTAGGGACCGCTTAACGGTCCCTATTTTGGCATTAGCGACCGCTTAGCGGTCGCTATTGTCATATTAGGGACCGTTAAGCGGTCCCTATTGTCAATTTAGGGACCGCTTAGCAGTCCCTACTAATAATCATACATCAAAATTATGAATTTTTCGATTGTTCGAGGTGCCGCGTTGTATGTTTAGTTCATAATAACCATTGGAATAGTTAAAATAACAATAAGTACAACGAGACATTGTGCATCCAAACATTATACAAGGAGAACGGGCCGCTTTGAAGATTCTCCTACTATTTTGTACGACGAATGACATAATGACAAATTAATTCGATCTACATATATACGTATAATTAATGAATACTTAATCTAATGATTATGCCTCATAATCGTATCTATGCTAACGTTTGTGAAGTAAATCATAAACACGGATAACAATTACAACTAACTAATTAGTTAGTTGTACATTTGTGAAATATATCTTGAACGTTAATAACTCGATCGATCTCAATTAATCTATTATTTCACAACTAATCTACTATAAGGTTGGTTTTGCAATCATTTATTACTTATATTTACATAGTACAATGAGTTTGGTTGCTTACAATCACAAACACAACAACATCAATAAAAAAAAAAAAAAATCGATTTTTAAGTAAGAATATTAGTAGGGACCGCTTAACGGTCCCTATTTTGGCATTAGCGACCGCTTAGCGGTCGCTATTGTCATATTAGGGACCGTTAAGCGGTCCCTATTGTCAATTTAGGGACCGCTTAGCAGTCCCTACTAATATTCATACATCAAAATTATGAATTTTTCGATTGTTCGAGGTGCCGCGTTGTATGTTTAGTTCATAATAACCATTGGAATAGTTAAAATAACAATAAGTACAACGAGACATTGTGCATCCAAACATTATACAAGGAGAACGGGCCGCTTTGAAGATTCTCCTACTATTTTGTACGACGAATGACATAATGACAAATTAATTCGATCTACATATATACGTATAATTAATGAATACTTAATCTAATGATTATGCCTCATAATCGTATCTATGCTAACGTTTGTGAAGTAAATCATAAACACGGATAACAATTACAACTAACTAATTAGTTAGTTGTACATTTGTGAAATATATCTTGAACGTTAATAACTCGATCGATCTCAATTAATCTATTATTTCACAACTAATCTACTATAAGGTTGGTTTTGCAATCATTTATTACTTATATTTACATAGTACAATGAGTTTGGTTGCTTACAATCACAAACACAACAACATCAATAAAAAAAAAAAAAATCGATTTTTAAGTAAGAATATTAGTAGGGACCGCTTAACGGTCCCTATTTTGGCATTAGCGACCGCTTAGCGGTCGCTATTGTCATATTAGGGACCGTTAAGCGGTCCCTATTGTCAATTTAGGGACCGCTTAGCAGTCCCTACTAATATTCATACATCAAAATTATGAATTTTTCGATTGTTCGAGGTGCCGCGTTGTATGTTTAGTTCATAATAACCATTGGAATAGTTAAAATAACAATAAGTACAACGAGACATTGTGCATCCAAACATTATACAAGGAGAACGGGCCGCTTTGAAGATTCTCCTACTATTTTGTACGACGAATGACATAATGACAAATTAATTCGATCTACATATATACGTATAATTAATGAATACTTAATCTAATGATTATGCCTCATAATCGTATCTATGCTAACGTTTGTGAAGTAAATCATAAACACGGATAACAATTACAACTAACTAATTAGTTAGTTGTACATTTGTGAAATATATCTTGAACGTTAATAACTCGATCGATCTCAATTAATCTATTATTTCACAACTAATCTACTATAAGGTTGGTTTTGCAATCATTTATTACTTATATTTACATAGTACAATGAGTTTGGTTGCTTACAATCACAAACACAACAACATCAATAAAAAAAAAAAAAATCGATTTTTAAGTAAGAATATTAGTAGGGACCGCTTAACGGTCCCTATTTTGGCATTAGCGACCGCTTAGCGGTCGCTATTGTCATATTAGGGACCGTTAAGCGGTCCCTATTGTCAATTTAGGGACCGCTTAGCAGTCCCTACTAATATTCATACATCAAAATTATGAATTTTTCGATTGTTCGAGGTGCCGCGTTGTATGTTTAGTTCATAATAACCATTGGAATAGTTAAAATAACAATAAGTACAACGAGACATTGTGCATCCAAACATTATACAAGGAGAACGGGCCGCTTTGAAGATTCTCCTACTATTTTGTACGACGAATGACATAATGACAAATTAATTCGATCTACATATATACGTATAATTAATGAATACTTAATCTAATGATTATGCCTCATAATCGTATCTATGCTAACGTTTGTGAAGTAAATCATAAACACGGATAACAATTACAACTAACTAATTAGTTAGTTGTACATTTGTGAAATATATCTTGAACGTTAATAACTCGATCGATCTCAATTAATCTATTATTTCACAACTAATCTACTATAAGGTTGGTTTTGCAATCATTTATTACTTATATTTACATAGTACAATGAGTTTGGTTGCTTACAATCACAAACACAACAACATCAATAAAAAAAAAAAATCGATTTTTAAGTAAGAATATTAGTAGGGACCGCTTAACGGTCCCTATTTTGGCATTAGCGACCGCTTAGCGGTCGCTATTGTCATATTAGGGACCGTTAAGCGGTCCCTATTGTCAATTTAGGGACCGCTTAGCAGTCCCTACTAATATTCATACATCAAAATTATGAATTTTTCGATTGTTCGAGGTGCCGCGTTGTATGTTTAGTTCATAATAACCATTGGAATAGTTAAAATAACAATAAGTACAACGAGACATTGTGCATCCAAACATTATACAAGGAGAACGGGCTGCTTTGAAGATTCTCCTACTATTTTGTACGACGAATGACATAATGACAAATTAATTCGATCTACATATATACGTATAATTAATGAATACTTAATCTAATGATTATGCCTCATAATCGTATCTATGCTAACGTTTGTGAAGTAAATCATAAACACGGATAACAATTACAACTAACTAATTAGTTAGTTGTACATTTGTGAAATATATCTTGAACGTTAATAACTCGATCGATCTCAATTAATCTATTATTTCACAACTAATCTACTATAAGGTTGGTTTTGCAATCATTTATTACTTATATTTACATAGTACAATGAGTTTGGTTGCTTACAATCACAAACATAACAACATCAATAAAAAAAAAAATCGATTTTTAAGTAAGAATATTAGTAGGGACCGCTTAACGGTCCCTATTTTGGCATTAGCGACCGCTTAGCGGTCGCTATTGTCATATTAGGGACCGTTAAGCGGTCCCTATTGTCAATTTAGGGACCGCTTAGCAGTCCCTACTAATAATCATACATCAAAATTATGAATTTTTCGATTGTTCGAGGTGCCGCGTTGTATGTTTAGTTCATAATAACCATTGGAATAGTTAAAATAACAATAAGTACAACGAGACATTGTGCATCCAAACATTATACAAGGAGAACGGGCCGCTTTGAAGATTCTCCTACTATTTTGTACGACGAATGACATAATGACAAATTAATTCGATCTACATATATACGTATAATTAATGAATACTTAATCTAATGATTATGCCTCATAATCGTATCTATGCTAACGTTTGTGAAGTAAATCATAAACACGGATAACAATTACAACTAACTAATTAGTTAGTTGTACATTTGTGAAATATATCTTGAACGTTAATAACTCGATCGATCTCAATTAATCTATTATTTCACAACTAATCTACTATAAGGTTGGTTTTGCAATCATTTATTACTTATATTTACATAGTACAATGAGTTTGGTTGCTTACAATCACAAACACAACAACATCAATAAAAAAAAAAAAAATCGATTTTTAAGTAAGAATATTAGTAGGGACCGCTTAACGGTCCCTATTTTGGCATTAGCGACCGCTTAGCGGTCGCTATTGTCATATTAGGGACCGTTAAGCGGTCCCTATTGTCAATTTAGGGACCGCTTAGCAGTCCCTACTAATATTCATACATCAAAATTATGAATTTTTCGATTGTTCGAGGTGCCGCGTTGTATGTTTAGTTCGTAATAACCATTGGAATAGTTAAAATAACAATAAGTACAACGAGACATTGTGCATCCAAACATTATACAAGGAGAACGGGCCGCTTTGAAGATTCTCCTACTATTTTGTACGACGAATGACATAATGACAAATTAATTCGATCTACATATATACGTATAATTAATGAATACTTAATCTAATGATTATGCCTCATAATCGTATCTATGCTAACGTTTGTGAAGTAAATCATAAACACGGATAACAATTACAACTAACTAATTAGTTAGTTGTACATTTGTGAAATATATCTTGAACGTTAATAACTCGATCGATCTCAATTAATCTATTATTTCACAACTAATCTACTATAAGGTTGGTTTTGCAATCATTTATTACTTATATTTACATAGTACAATGAGTTTGGTTGCTTACAATCACAAACACAACAACATCAATAAAAAAAAAAAAATCGATTTTTAAGTAAGAATATTAGTAGGGACCGCTTAACGGTCCCTATTTTGGCATTAGCGACCGCTTAGCGGTCGCTATTGTCATATTAGGGACCGTTAAGCGGTCCCTATTGTCAATTTAGGGACCGCTTAGCAGTCCCTACTAATATTCATACATCAAAATTATGAATTTTTCGATTGTTCGAGGTGCCGCGTTGTATGTTTAGTTCATAATAACCATTGGAATAGTTAAAATAACAATAAGTACAACGAGACATTGTGCATCCAAACATTATACAAGGAGAACGGGCCGCTTTGAAGATTCTCCTACTATTTTGTACGACGAATGACATAATGACAAATTAATTCGATCTACATATATACGTATAATTAATGAATACTTAATCTAATGATTATGCCTCATAATCGTATCTATGCTAACGTTTGTGAAGTAAATCATAAACACGGATAACAATTACAACTAACTAATTAGTTAGTTGTACATTTGTGAAATATATCTTGAACGTTAATAACTCGATCGATCTCAATTAATCTATTATTTCACAACTAATCTACTATAAGGTTGGTTTTGCAATCATTTATTACTTATATTTACATAGTACAATGAGTTTGGTTGCTTACAATCACAAACATAACAACATCAATAAAAAAAAAATCGATTTTTAAGTAAGAATATTAGTAGGGACCGCTTAACGGTCCCTATTTTGGCATTAGCGACCGCTTAGCGGTCGCTATTGTCATATTAGGGACCGTTAAGCGGTCCCTATTGTCAATTTAGGGACCGCTTAGCAGTCCCTACTAATAATCATACATCAAAATTATGAATTTTTCGATTGTTCGAGGTGCCGCGTTGTATGTTTAGTTCATAATAACCATTGGAATAGTTAAAATAACAATAAGTACAACGAGACATTGTGCATCCAAACATTATACAAGGAGAACGGGCCGCTTTGAAGATTCTCCTACTATTTTGTACGACGAATGACATAATGACAAATTAATTCGATCTACATATATACGTATAATTAATGAATACTTAATCTAATGATTATGCCTCATAATCGTATCTATGCTAACGTTTGTGAAGTAAATCATAAACACGGATAACAATTACAACTAACTAATTAGTTAGTTGTACATTTGTGAAATATATCTTGAACGTTAATAACTCGATCGATCTCAATTAATCTATTATTTCACAACTAATCTACTATAAGGTTGGTTTTGCAATCATTTATTACTTATATTTACATAGTACAATGAGTTTGGTTGCTTACAATCACAAACACAACAACATCAATAAAAAAAAAAAAAATCGATTTTTAAGTAAGAATATTAGTAGGGACCGCTTAACGGTCCCTATTTTGGCATTAGCGACCGCTTAGCGGTCGCTATTGTCATATTAGGGACCGTTAAGCGGTCCCTATTGTCAATTTAGGGACCGCTTAGCAGTCCCTACTAATATTCATACATCAAAATTATGAATTTTTCGATTGTTCGAGGTGCCGCGTTGTATGTTTAGTTCGTAATAACCATTGGAATAGTTAAAATAACAATAAGTACAACGAGACATTGTGCATCCAAACATTATACAAGGAGAACGGGCCGCTTTGAAGATTCTCCTACTATTTTGTACGACGAATGACATAATGACAAATTAATTCGATCTACATATATACGTATAATTAATGAATACTTAATCTAATGATTATGCCTCATAATCGTATCTATGCTAACGTTTGTGAAGTAAATCATAAACACGGATAACAATTACAACTAACTAATTAGTTAGTTGTACATTTGTGAAATATATCTTGAACGTTAATAACTCGATCGATCTCAATTAATCTATTATTTCACAACTAATCTACTATAAGGTTGGTTTTGCAATCATTTATTACTTATATTTACATAATACAATGAGTTTGGTTGCTTACAATCACAAACACAACAACATCAATAAAAAAAAAAATCGATTTTTAAGTAAGAATATTAGTAGGGACCGCTTAACGGTCCCTATTTTGGCATTAGCGACCGCTTAGCGGTCGCTATTGTCATATTAGGGACTGTTAAGCGGTCCCTATTGTCAATTTAGGGACCGCTTAGCAGTCCCTACTAATATTCATACATCAAAATTATGAATTTTTCGATTGTTCGAGGTGCCGCGTTGTATGTTTAGTTCATAATAACCATTGGAATAGTTAAAATAACAATAAGTACAACGAGACATTGTGCATCCAAACATTATACAAGGAGAACGGGCCGCTTTGAAGATTCTCCTACTATTTTGTACGACGAATGACATAATGACAAATTAATTCGATCTACATATATACGTATAATTAATGAATACTTAATCTAATGATTATGCCTCATAATCGTATCTATGCTAACGTTTGTGAAGTAAATCATAAACACGGATAACAATTACAACTAACTAATTAGTTAGTTGTACATTTGTGAAATATATCTTGAACGTTAATAACTCGATCGATCTCAATTAATCTATTATTTCACAACAAATCTACTATAAGGTTGGTTTTGCAATCATTTATTACTTATATTTACATAGTACAATGAGTTTGGTTGCTTACAATCACAAACACAACAACATCAATAAAAAAAAAAAAATCGATTTTTAAGTAAGAATATTAGTAGGGACCGCTTAACGGTCCCTATTTTGGCATTAGCGACCGCTTAGCGGTCGCTATTGTCATATTAGGGACCGTTAAGCGGTCCCTATTGTCAATTTAGGGACCGCTTAGCAGTCCCTACTAATATTCATACATCAAAATTATGAATTTTTCGATTGTTCGAGGTGCCGCGTTGTATGTTTAGTTCATAATAACCATTGGAATAGTTAAAATAACAATAAGTACAACGAGACATTGTGCATCCAAACATTATACAAGGAGAACGGGCCGCTTTGAAGATTCTCCTACTATTTTGTACGACGAATGACATAATGACAAATTAATTCGATCTACATATATACGTATAATTAATGAATACTTAATCTAATGATTATGCCTCATAATCGTATCTATGCTAACGTTTGTGAAGTAAATCATAAACACGGATAACAATTACAACTAACTAATTAGTTAGTTGTACATTTGTGAAATATATCTTGAACGTTAATAACTCGATCGATCTCAATTAATCTATTATTTCACAACTAATCTACTATAAGGTTGGTTTTGCAATCATTTATTACTTATATTTACATAGTACAATGAGTTTGGTTGCTTACAATCACAAACACAACAACATCAATAAAAAAAAAAAATCGATTTTTAAGTAAGAATATTAGTAGGGACCGCTTAACGGTCCCTATTTTGGCATTAGCGACCGCTTAGCGGTCGCTATTGTCATATTAGGGACCGTTAAGCGGTCCCTATTGTCAATTTAGGGACCGCTTAGCAGTCCCTACTAATATTCATACATCAAAATTATGAATTTTTCGATTGTTCGAGGTGCCGCGTTGTATGTTTAGTTCATAATAACCATTGGAATAGTTAAAATAACAATAAGTACAACGAGACATTGTGCATCCAAACATTATACAAGGAGAACGGGCCGCTTTGAAGATTCTCCTACTATTTTGTACGACGAATGACATAATGACAAATTAATTCGATCTACATATATACGTATAATTAATGAATACTTAATCTAATGATTATGCCTCATAATCGTATCTATGCTAACGTTTGTGAAGTAAATCATAAACACGGATAACAATTACAACTAACTAATTAGTTAGTTGTACATTTGTGAAATATATCTTGAACGTTAATAACTCGATCGATCTCAATTAATCTATTATTTCACAACTAATCTACTATAAGGTTGGTTTTGCAATCATTTATTACTTATATTTACATAGTACAATGAGTTTGGTTGCTTACAATCACAAACACAACAACATCAATAAAAAAAAAAAAATCGATTTTTGAGTAAGAATATTAGTAGGGACCGCTTAACGGTCCCTATTTTGGCATTAGCGACCGCTTAGCGGTCGCTATTGTCATATTAGGGACCGTTAAGCGGTCCCTATTGTCAATTTAGGGACCGCTTAGCAGTCCCTACTAATATTCATACATCAAAATTATGAATTTTTCGATTGTTCGAGGTGCCGCGTTGTATGTTTAGTTCATAATAACCATTGGAATAGTTAAAATAACAATAAGTACAACGAGACATTGTGCATCCAAACATTATACAAGGAGAACGGGCCGCTTTGAAGATTCTCCTACTATTTTGTACGACGAATGACATAATGACAAATTAATTCGATCTACATATATACGTATAATTAATGAATACTTAATCTAATGATTATGCCTCATAATCGTATCTATGCTAACGTTTGTGAAGTAAATCATAAACACGGATAACAATTACAACTAACTAATTAGTTAGTTGTACATTTGTGAAATATATCTTGAACGTTAATAACTCGATCGATCTCAATTAATCTATTATTTCACAACTAATCTACTATAAGGTTGGTTTTGCAATCATTTATTACTTATATTTACATAGTACAATGAGTTTGGTTGCTTACAATCACAAACACAACAACATCAATAAAAAAAAAAAAAATCGATTTTTAAGTAAGAATATTAGTAGGGACCGCTTAACGGTCCCTATTTTGGCATTAGCGACCGCTTAGCGGTCGCTATTGTCATATTAGGGACCGTTAAGCGGTCCCTATTGTCAATTTAGGGACCGCTTAGCAGTCCCTACTAATATTCATACATCAAAATTATGAATTTTTCGATTGTTCGAGGTGCCGCGTTGTATGTTTAGTTCATAATAACCATTGGAATAGTTAAAATAACAATAAGTACAACGAGACATTGTGCATCCAAACATTATACAAGGAGAACGGGCCGCTTTGAAGATTCTCCTACTATTTTGTACGACGAATGACATAATGACAAATTAATTCGATCTACATATATACGTATAATTAATGAATACTTAATCTAATGATTATGCCTCATAATCGTATCTATGCTAACGTTTGTGAAGTAAATCATAAACACGGATAACAATTACAACTAACTAATTAGTTAGTTGTACATTTGTGAAATATATCTTGAACGTTAATAACTCGATCGATCTCAATTAATCTATTATTTCACAACTAATCTACTATAAGGTTGGTTTTGCAATCATTTATTACTTATATTTACATAGTACAATGAGTTTGGTTGCTTACAATCACAAACACAACAACATCAATAAAAAAAAAAAATCGATTTTTAAGTAAGAATATTAGTAGGGACCGCTTAACGGTCCCTATTTTGGCATTAGCGACCGCTTAGCGGTCGCTATTGTCATATTAGGGACCGTTAAGCGGTCCCTATTGTCAATTTAGGGACCGCTTAGCAGTCCCTACTAATATTCATACATCAAAATTATGAATTTTTCGATTGTTCGAGGTGCCGCGTTGTATGTTTAGTTCATAATAACCATTGGAATAGTTAAAATAACAATAAGTACAACGAGACATTGTGCATCCAAACATTATACAAGGAGAACGGGCCGCTTTGAAGATTCTCCTACTATTTTGTACGACGAATGACATAATGACAAATTAATTCGATCTACATATATACGTATAATTAATGAATACTTAATCTAATGATTATGCCTCATAATCGTATCTATGCTAACGTTTGTGAAGTAAATCATAAACACGGATAACAATTACAACTAACTAATTAGTTAGTTGTACATTTGTGAAATATATCTTGAACGTTAATAACTCGATCGATCTCAATTAATCTATTATTTCACAACTAATCTACTATAAGGTTGGTTTTGCAATCATTTATTACTTATATTTACATAGTACAATGAGTTTGGTTGCTTACAATCACAAACACAACAACATCAATAAAAAAAAAAAATCGATTTTTAAGTAAGAATATTAGTAGGGACCGCTTAACGGTCCCTATTTTGGCATTAGCGACCGCTTAGCGGTCGCTATTGTCATATTAGGGACCGTTAAGCGGTCCCTATTGTCAATTTAGGGACCGCTTAGCAGTCCCTACTAATATTCATACATCAAAATTATGAATTTTTCGATTGTTCGAGGTGCCGCGTTGTATGTTTAGTTCATAATAACCATTGGAATAGTTAAAATAACAATAAGTACAACGAGACATTGTGCATCCAAACATTATACAAGGAGAACGGGCCGCTTTGAAGATTCTCCTACTATTTTGTACGACGAATGACATAATGACAAATTAATTCGATCTACATATATACGTATAATTAATGAATACTTAATCTAATGATTATGCCTCATAATCGTATCTATGCTAACGTTTGTGAAGTAAATCATAAACACGGATAACAATTACAACTAACTAATTAGTTAGTTGTACATTTGTGAAATATATCTTGAACGTTAATAACTCGATCGATCTCAATTAATCTATTATTTCACAACTAATCTACTATAAGGTTGGTTTTGCAATCATTTATTACTTATATTTACATAGTACAATGAGTTTGGTTGCTTACAATCACAAACACAACAACATCAATAAAAAAAAAAAATCGATTTTTAAGTAAGAATATTAGTAGGGACCGCTTAACGGTCCCTATTTTGGCATTAGCGACCGCTTAGCGGTCGCTATTGTCATATTAGGGACCGTTAAGCGGTCCCTATTGTCAATTTAGGGACCGCTTAGCAGTCCCTACTAATATTCATACATCAAAATTATGAATTTTTCGATTGTTCGAGGTGCCGCGTTGTATGTTTAGTTCATAATAACCATTGGAATAGTTAAAATAACAATAAGTACAACGAGACATTGTGCATCCAAACATTATACAAGGAGAACGGGCCGCTTTGAAGATTCTCCTACTATTTTGTACGACGAATGACATAATGACAAATTAATTCGATCTACATATATACGTATAATTAATGAATACTTAATCTAATGATTATGCCTCATAATCGTATCTATGCTAACGTTTGTGAAGTAAATCATAAACACGGATAACAATTACAACTAACTAATTAGTTAGTTGTACATTTGTGAAATATATCTTGAACGTTAATAACTCGATCGATCTCAATTAATCTATTATTTCACAACTAATCTACTATAAGGTTGGTTTTGCAATCATTTATTACTTATATTTACATAGTACAATGAGTTTGGTTGCTTACAATCACAAACACAACAACATCAATAAAAAAAAAAAATCGATTTTTAAGTAAGAATATTAGTAGGGACCGCTTAACGGTCCCTATTTTGGCATTAGCGACCGCTTAGCGGTCGCTATTGTCATATTAGGGACCGTTAAGCGGTCCCTATTGTCAATTTAGGGACCGCTTAGCAGTCCCTACTAATATTCATACATCAAAATTATGAATTTTTCGATTGTTCGAGGTGCCGCGTTGTATGTTTAGTTCATAATAACCATTGGAATAGTTAAAATAACAATAAGTACAACGAGACATTGTGCATCCAAACATTATACAAGGAGAACGGGCCGCTTTGAAGATTCTCCTACTATTTTGTACGACGAATGACATAATGACAAATTAATTCGATCTACATATATACGTATAATTAATGAATACTTAATCTAATGATTATGCCTCATAATCGTATCTATGCTAACGTTTGTGAAGTAAATCATAAACACGGATAACAATTACAACTAACTAATTAGTTAGTTGTACATTTGTGAAATATATCTTGAACGTTAATAACTCGATCGATCTCAATTAATCTATTATTTCACAACTAATCTACTATAAGGTTGGTTTTGCAATCATTTATTACTTATATTTACATAGTACAATGAGTTTGGTTGCTTACAATCACAAACACAACAACATCAATAAAAAAAAAAAATCGATTTTTAAGTAAGAATATTAGTAGGGACCGCTTAACGGTCCCTATTTTGGCATTAGCGACCGCTTAGCGGTCGCTATTGTCATATTAGGGACCGTTAAGCGGTCCCTATTGTCAATTTAGGGACCGCTTAGCAGTCCCTACTAATATTCATACATCAAAATTATGAATTTTTCGATTGTTCGAGGTGCCGCGTTGTATGTTTAGTTAATAATAACCATTGGAATAGTTAAAATAACAATAAGTACAACGAGACATTGTGCATCCAAACATTATACAAGGAGAACGGGCCGCTTTGAAGATTCTCCTACTATTTTGTACGACGAATGACATAATGACAAATTAATTCGATCTACATATATACGTATAATTAATGAATACTTAATCTAATGATTATGCCTCATAATCGTATCTATGCTAACGTTTGTGAAGTAAATCATAAACACGGATAACAATTACAACTAACTAATTAGTTAGTTGTACATTTGTGAAATATATCTTGAACGTTAATAACTCGATCGATCTCAATTAATCTATTATTTCACAACTAATCTACTATAAGGTTGGTTTTGCAATCATTTATTACTTATATTTACATAGTACAATGAGTTTGGTTGCTTACAATCACAAACACAACAACATCAATAAAAAAAAAAAAAAATCGATTTTTAAGTAAGAATATTAGTAGGGACCGCTTAACGGTCCCTATTTTGGCATTAGCGACCGCTTAGCGGTCGCTATTGTCATATTAGGGACCGTTAAGCGGTCCCTATTGTCAATTTAGGGACCGCTTAGCAGTCCCTACTAATATTCATACATCAAAATTATGAATTTTTCGATTGTTCGAGGTGCCGCGTTGTATGTTTAGTTCATAATAACCATTGGAATAGTTAAAATAACAATAAGTACAACGAGACATTGTGCATCCAAACATTATACAAGGAGAACGGGCCGCTTTGAAGATTCTCCTACTATTTTGTACGACGAATGACATAATGACAAATTAATTCGATCTACATATATACGTATAATTAATGAATACTTAATCTAATGATTATGCCTCATAATCGTATCTATGCTAACGTTTGTGAAGTAAATCATAAACACGGATAACAATTACAACTAACTAATTAGTTAGTTGTACATTTGTGAAATATATCTTGAACGTTAATAACTCGATCGATCTCAATTAATCTATTATTTCACAACTAATCTACTATAAGGTTGGTTTTGCAATCATTTATTACTTATATTTACATAGTACAATGAGTTTGGTTGCTTACAATCACAAACACAACAACATCAATAAAAAAAAAAAATCGATTTTTAAGTAAGAATATTAGTAGGGACCGCTTAACGGTCCCTATTTTGGCATTAGCGACCGCTTAGCGGTCGCTATTGTCATATTAGGGACCGTTAAGCGGTCCCTATTGTCAATTTAGGGACCGCTTAGCAGTCCCTACTAATATTCATACATCAAAATTATGAATTTTTCGATTGTTCGAGGTGCCGCGTTGTATGTTTAGTTCATAATAACCATTGGAATAGTTAAAATAACAATAAGTACAACGAGACATTGTGCATCCAAACATTATACAAGGAGAACGGGCCGCTTTGAAGATTCTCCTACTATTTTGTACGACGAATGACATAATGACAAATTAATTCGATCTACATATATACGTATAATTAATGAATACTTAATCTAATGATTATGCCTCATAATCGTATCTATGCTAACGTTTGTGAAGTAAATCATAAACACGGATAACAATTACAACTAACTAATTAGTTAGTTGTACATTTGTGAAATATATCTTGAACGTTAATAACTCGATCGATCTCAATTAATCTATTATTTCACAACTAATCTACTATAAGGTTGGTTTTGCAATCATTTATTACTTATATTTACATAGTACAATGAGTTTGGTTGCTTACAATCACAAACACAACAACATCAATAAAAAAAAATCGATTTTTAAGTAAGAATATTAGTAGGGACCGCTTAACGGTCCCTATTTTGGCATTAGCGACCGCTTAGCGGTCGCTATTGTCATATTAGGGACCGTTAAGCGGTCCCTATTGTCAATTTAGGGACCGCTTAGCAGTCCCTACTAATATTCATACATCAAAATTATGAATTTTTCGATTATTCGAGGTGCCGCGTTGTATGTTTAGTTCATAATAACCATTGGAATAGTTAAAATAACAATAAGTACAACGAGACATTGTGCATCCAAACATTATACAAGGAGAACGGGCCGCTTTGAAGATTCTCCTACTATTTTGTACGACGAATGACATAATGACAAATTAATTCGATCTACATATATACGTATAATTAATGAATACTTAATCTAATGATTATGCCTCATAATCGTATCTATGCTAACGTTTGTGAAGTAAATCATAAACACGGATAACAATTACAACTAACTAATTAGTTAGTTGTACATTTGTGAAATATATCTTGAACGTTAATAACTCGATCGATCTCAATTAATCTATTATTTCACAACTAATCTACTATAAGGTTGGTTTTGCAATCATTTATTACTTATATTTACATAGTACAATGAGTTTGGTTGCTTACAATCACAAACACAACAACATCAATAAAAAAAAAAAAAATCGATTTTTAAGTAAGAATATTAGTAGGGACCGCTTAACGGTCCCTATTTTGGCATTAGCGACCGCTTAGCGGTCGCTATTGTCATATTAGGGACCGTTAAGCGGTCCCTATTGTCAATTTAGGGACCGCTTAGCAGTCCCTACTAATATTCATACATCAAAATTATGAATTTTTCGATTGTTCGAGGTGCCGCGTTGTATGTTTAGTTCATAATAACCATTGGAATAGTTAAAATAACAATAAGTACAACGAGACATTGTGCATCCAAACATTATACAAGGAGAACGGGCCGCTTTGAAGATTCTCCTACTATTTTGTACGACGAATGACATAATGACAAATTAATTCGATCTACATATATACGTATAATTAATGAATACTTAATCTAATGATTATGCCTCATAATCGTATCTATGCTAACGTTTGTGAAGTAAATCATAAACACGGATAACAATTACAACTAACTAATTAGTTAGTTGTACATTTGTGAAATATATCTTGAACGTTAATAACTCGATCGATCTCAATTAATCTATTATTTCACAACTAATCTACTATAAGGTTGGTTTTGCAATCATTTATTACTTATATTTACATAGTACAATGAGTTTGGTTGCTTACAATCACAAACACAACAACATCAATAAAAAAAAATCGATTTTTAAGTAAGAATATTAGTAGGGACTGCTTAACGGTCCCTATTTTGGCATTAGCGACCGCTTAGCGGTCGCTATTGTCATATTAGGGACCGTTAAGCGGTCCCTATTGTCAATTTAGGGACCGCTTAGCAGTCCCTACTAATATTCATACATCAAAATTATGAATTTTTCGATTATTCGAGGTGCCGCGTTGTATGTTTAGTTCATAATAACCATTGGAATAGTTAAAATAACAATAAGTACAACGAGACATTGTGCATCCAAACATTATACAAGGAGAACGGGCCGCTTTGAAGATTCTCCTACTATTTTGTACGACGAATGACATAATGACAAATTAATTCGATCTACATATATACGTATAATTAATGAATACTTAATCTAATGATTATGCCTCATAATCGTATCTATGCTAACGTTTGTGAAGTAAATCATAAACACGGATAACAATTACAACTAACTAATTAGTTAGTTGTACATTTGTGAAATATATCTTGAACGTTAATAACTCGATCGATCTCAATTAATCTATTATTTCACAACTAATCTACTATAAGGTTGGTTTTGCAATCATTTATTACTTATATTTACATAGTACAATGAGTTTGGTTGCTTACAATCACAAACACAACAACATCAATAAAAAAAAAAAAATCGATTTTTAAGTAAGAATATTAGTAGGGACCGCTTAACGGTCCCTATTTTGGCATTAGCGACCGCTTAGCGGTCGCTATTGTCATATTAGGGACCGTTAAGCGGTCCCTATTGTCAATTTAGGGACCGCTTAGCAGTCCCTACTAATATTCATACATCAAAATTATGAATTTTTCGATTGTTCGAGGTGCCGCGTTGTATGTTTAGTTCATAATAACCATTGGAATAGTTAAAATAACAATAAGTACAACGAGACATTGTGCATCCAAACATTATACAAGGAGAACGGGCCGCTTTGAAGATTCTCCTACTATTTTGTACGACGAATGACATAATGACAAATTAATTCGATCTACATATATACGTATAATTAATGAATACTTAATCTAATGATTATGCCTCATAATCGTATCTATGCTAACGTTTGTGAAGTAAATCATAAACACGGATAACAATTACAACTAACTAATTAGTTAGTTGTACATTTGTGAAATATATCTTGAACGTTAATAACTCGATCGATCTCAATTAATCTATTATTTCACAACTAATCTACTATAAGGTTGGTTTTGCAATCATTTATTACTTATATTTACATAGTACAATGAGTTTGGTTGCTTACAATCACAAACACAACAACATCAATAAAAAAAATATCGATTTTTAAGTAAGAATATTAGTAGGGACCGCTTAACGGTCCCTATTTTGGCATTAGCGACCGCTTAGCGGTCGCTATTGTCATATTAGGGACCGTTAAGCGGTCCCTATTGTCAATTTAGGGACCGCTTAGCAGTCCCTACTAATATTCATACATCAAAATTATGAATTTTTCGATTGTTCGAGGTGCCGCGTTGTATGTTTAGTTCATAATAACCATTGGAATAGTTAAAATAACAATAAGTACAACGAGACATTGTGCATCCAAACATTATACAAGGAGAACGGGCCGCTTTGAAGATTCTCCTACTATTTTGTACGACGAATGACATAATGACAAATTAATTCGATCTACATATATACGTATAATTAATGAATACTTAATCTAATGATTATGCCTCATAATCGTATCTATGCTAACGTTTGTGAAGTAAATCATAAACACGGATAACAATTACAACTAACTAATTAGTTAGTTGTACATTTGTGAAATATATCTTGAACGTTAATAACTCGATCGATCTCAATTAATCTATTATTTCACAACTAATCTACTATAAGGTTGGTTTTGCAATCATTTATTACTTATATTTACATAGTACAATGAGTTTGGTTGCTTACAATCACAAACACAACAACATCAATAAAAAAAAAAATCGATTTTTAAGTAAGAATATTAGTAGGGACCGCTTAACGGTCCCTATTTTGGCATTAGCGACCGCTTAGCGGTCGCTATTGTCATATTAGGGACCGTTAAGCGGTCCCTATTGTCAATTTAGGGACCGCTTAGCAGTCCCTACTAATATTCATACATCAAAATTATGAATTTTTCGATTGTTCGAGGTGCCGCGTTGTATGTTTAGTTCATAATAACCATTGGAATAGTTAAAATAACAATAAGTACAACGAGACATTGTGCATCCAAACATTATACAAGGAGAACGGGCCGCTTTGAAGATTCTCCTACTATTTTGTACGACGAATGACATAATGACAAATTAATTCGATCTACATATATACGTATAATTAATGAATACTTAATCTAATGATTATGCCTCATAATCGTATCTATGCTAACGTTTGTGAAGTAAATCATAAACACGGATAACAATTACAACTAACTAATTAGTTAGTTGTACATTTGTGAAATATATCTTGAACGTTAATAACTCGATCGATCTCAATTAATCTATTAATTCACAACTAATCTACTATAAGGTTGGTTTTGCAATCATTTATTACTTATATTTACATAGTACAATGAGTTTGGTTGCTTACAATCACAAACACAACAACATCAATAAAAAAAAAAAAATCGATTTTTAAGTAAGAATATTAGTAGGGACCGCTTAACGGTCCCTATTTTGGCATTAGCGACCGCTTAGCGGTCGCTATTGTCATATTAGGGACTGTTAAGCGGTCCCTATTGTCAATTTAGGGACCGCTTAGCAGTCCCTACTAATATTCATACATCAAAATTATGAATTTTTCGATTGTTCGAGGTGCCGCGTTGTATGTTTAGTTCATAATAACCATTGGAATAGTTAAAATAACAATAAGTACAACGAGACATTGTGCATCCAAACATTATACAAGGAGAACGGGCCGCTTTGAAGATTCTCCTACTATTTTGTACGACGAATGACATAATGACAAATTAATTCGATCTACATATATACGTATAATTAATGAATACTTAATCTAATGATTATGCCTCATAATCGTATCTATGCTAACGTTTGTGAAGTAAATCATAAACACGGATAACAATTACAACTAACTAATTAGTTAGTTGTACATTTGTGAAATATATCTTGAACGTTAATAACTCGATCGATCTCAATTAATCTATTATTTCACAACTAATCTACTATAAGGTTGGTTTTGCAATCATTTATTACTTATATTTACATAGTACAATGAGTTTGGTTGCTTACAATCACAAACACAACAACATCAATAAAAAAAAAATCGATTTTTAAGTAGGAATATTAGTAGGGACCGCTTAACGGTCCCTATTTTGGCATTAGCGACCGCTTAGCGGTCGCTATTGTCATATTAGGGACCGTTAAGCGGTCCCTATTGTCAATTTAGGGACCGCTTAGCAGTCCCTACTAATATTCATACATCAAAATTATGAATTTTTCGATTGTTCGAGGTGCTGCGTTGTATGTTTAGTTCATAATAACCATTGGAATAGTTAAAATAACAATAAGTACAACGAGACATTGTGCATCCAAACATTATACAAGGAGAACGGGCCGCTTTGAAGATTCTCCTACTATTTTGTACGACGAATGACATAATGACAAATTAATTCGATCTACATATATACGTATAATTAATGAATACTTAATCTAATGATTATGCCTCATAATCGTATCTATGCTAACGTTTGTGAAGTAAATCATAAACACGGATAACAATTACAACTAACTAATTAGTTAGTTGTACATTTGTGAAATATATCTTGAACGTTAATAACTCGATCGATCTCAATTAATCTATTATTTCACAACTAATCTACTATAAGGTTGGTTTTGCAATCATTTATTACTTATATTTACATAGTACAATGAGTTTGGTTGCTTACAATCACAAACACAACAACATCAATAAAAAAAAAAAAATCGATTTTTAAGTAAGAATATTAGTAGGGACCGCTTAACGGTCCCTATTTTGGCATTAGCGACCGCTTAGCGGTCGCTATTGTCATATTAGGGACCGTTAAGCGGTCCCTATTGTCAATTTAGGGACCGCTTAGCAGTCCCTACTAATATTCATACATCAAAATTATGAATTTTTCGATTGTTCGAGGTGCCGCGTTGTATGTTTAGTTCATAATAACCATTGGAATAGTTAAAATAACAATAAGTACAACGAGACATTGTGCATCCAAACATTATACAAGGAGAACGGGCCGCTTTGAAGATTCTCCTACTATTTTGTACGACGAATGACATAATGACAAATTAATTCGATCTACATATATACGTATAATTAATGAATACTTAATCTAATGATTATGCCTCATAATCGTATCTATGCTAACGTTTGTGAAGTAAATCATAAACACGGATAACAATTACAACTAACTAATTAGTTAGTTGTACATTTGTGAAATATATCTTGAACGTTAATAACTCGATCGATCTCAATTAATCTATTATTTCACAACTAATCTACTATAAGGTTGGTTTTGCAATCATTTATTACTTATATTTACATAGTACAATGAGTTTGGTTGCTTACAATCACAAACACAACAACATCAATAAAAAAAAAAAATCGATTTTTAAGTAAGAATATTAGTAGGGACCGCTTAACGGTCCCTATTTTGGCATTAGCGACCGCTTAGCGGTCGCTATTGTCATATTAGGGACCGTTAAGCGGTCCCTATTGTCAATTTAGGGACCGCTTAGCAGTCCCTACTAATATTCATACATCAAAATTATGAATTTTTCGATTGTTCGAGGTGCCGCGTTGTATGTTTAGTTCATAATAACCATTGGAATAGTTAAAATAACAATAAGTACAACGAGACATTGTGCATCCAAACATTATACAAGGAGAACGGGCCGCTTTGAAGATTCTCCTACTATTTTGTACGACGAATGACATAATGACAAATTAATTCGATCTACATATATACGTATAATTAATGAATACTTAATCTAATGATTATGCCTCATAATCGTATCTATGCTAACGTTTGTGAAGTAAATCATAAACACGGATAACAATTACAACTAACTAATTAGTTAGTTGTACATTTGTGAAATATATCTTGAACGTTAATAACTCGATCGATCTCAATTAATCTATTAATTCACAACTAATCTACTATAAGGTTGGTTTTGCAATCATTTATTACTTATATTTACATAGTACAATGAGTTTGGTTGCTTACAATCACAAACACAACAACATCAATAAAAAAAAAAAAATCGATTTTTAAGTAAGAATATTAGTAGGGACCGCTTAACGGTCCCTATTTTGGCATTAGCGACCGCTTAGCGGTCGCTATTGTCATATTAGGGACTGTTAAGCGGTCCCTATTGTCAATTTAGGGACCGCTTAGCAGTCCCTACTAATATTCATACATCAAAATTATGAATTTTTCGATTGTTCGAGGTGCCGCGTTGTATGTTTAGTTCATAATAACCATTGGAATAGTTAAAATAACAATAAGTACAACGAGACATTGTGCATCCAAACATTATACAAGGAGAACGGGCCGCTTTGAAGATTCTCCTACTATTTTGTACGACGAATGACATAATGACAAATTAATTCGATCTACATATATACGTATAATTAATGAATACTTAATCTAATGATTATGCCTCATAATCGTATCTATGCTAACGTTTGTGAAGTAAATCATAAACACGGATAACAATTACAACTAACTAATTAGTTAGTTGTACATTTGTGAAATATATCTTGAACGTTAATAACTCGATCGATCTCAATTAATCTATTATTTCACAACTAATCTACTATAAGGTTGGTTTTGCAATCATTTATTACTTATATTTACATAGTACAATGAGTTTGGTTGCTTACAATCACAAACACAACAACATCAATAAAAAAAAAATCGATTTTTAAGTAGGAATATTAGTAGGGACCGCTTAACGGTCCCTATTTTGGCATTAGCGACCGCTTAGCGGTCGCTATTGTCATATTAGGGACCGTTAAGCGGTCCCTATTGTCAATTTAGGGACCGCTTAGCAGTCCCTACTAATATTCATACATCAAAATTATGAATTTTTCGATTGTTCGAGGTGCTGCGTTGTATGTTTAGTTCATAATAACCATTGGAATAGTTAAAATAACAATAAGTACAACGAGACATTGTGCATCCAAACATTATACAAGGAGAACGGGCCGCTTTGAAGATTCTCCTACTATTTTGTACGACGAATGACATAATGACAAATTAATTCGATCTACATATATACGTATAATTAATGAATACTTAATCTAATGATTATGCCTCATAATCGTATCTATGCTAACGTTTGTGAAGTAAATCATAAACACGGATAACAATTACAACTAACTAATTAGTTAGTTGTACATTTGTGAAATATATCTTGAACGTTAATAACTCGATCGATCTCAATTAATCTATTATTTCACAACTAATCTACTATAAGGTTGGTTTTGCAATCATTTATTACTTATATTTACATAGTACAATGAGTTTGGTTGCTTACAATCACAAACACAACAACATCAATAAAAAAAAAAAAATCGATTTTTAAGTAAGAATATTAGTAGGGACCGCTTAACGGTCCCTATTTTGGCATTAGCGACCGCTTAGCGGTCGCTATTGTCATATTAGGGACCGTTAAGCGGTCCCTATTGTCAATTTAGGGACCGCTTAGCAGTCCCTACTAATATTCATACATCAAAATTATGAATTTTTCGATTGTTCGAGGTGCCGCGTTGTATGTTTAGTTCATAATAACCATTGGAATAGTTAAAATAACAATAAGTACAACGAGACATTGTGCATCCAAACATTATACAAGGAGAACGGGCCGCTTTGAAGATTCTCCTACTATTTTGTACGACGAATGACATAATGACAAATTAATTCGATCTACATATATACGTATAATTAATGAATACTTAATCTAATGATTATGCCTCATAATCGTATCTATGCTAACGTTTGTGAAGTAAATCATAAACACGGATAACAATTACAACTAACTAAGTTGTACATTTGTGAAATATATCTTGAACGTTAATAACTCGATCGATCTCAATTAATCTATTATTTCACAACTAATCTACTATAAGGTTGGTTTTGCAATCATTTATTACTTATATTTACATAGTACAATGAGTTTGGTTGCTTACAATCACAAACACAACAACATCAATAAAAAAAAAAAAAATCGATTTTTAAGTAAGAATATTAGTAGGGACCGCTTAACGGTCCCTATTTTGGCATTAGCAACCGCTTAGCGGTCGCTATTGTCATATTAGGGACCGTTAAGCGGTCCCTATTGTCAATTTAGGGACCGCTTAGCAGTCCCTACTAATATTCATACATCAAAATTATGAATTTTTCGATTGTTCGAGGTGCCGCGTTGTATGTTTAGTTCATAATAACCATTGGAATAGTTAAAATAACAATAAGTACAACGAGACATTGTGCATCCAAACATTATACAAGGAGAACGGGCCGCTTTGAAGATTCTCCTACTATTTTGTACGACGAATGACATAATGACAAATTAATTCGATCTACATATATACGTATAATTAATGAATACTTAATCTAATGATTATGCCTCATAATCGTATCTATGCTAACGTTTGTGAAGTAAATCATAAACACGGATAACAATTACAACTAACTAAGTTGTACATTTGTGAAATATATCTTGAACGTTAATAACTCGATCGATCTCAATTAATCTATTATTTCACAACTAATCTACTATAAGGTTGGTTTTGCAATCATTTATTACTTATATTTACATAGTACAATGAGTTTGGTTGCTTACAATCACAAACACAACAACATCAATAAAAAAAAAAAAAATCGATTTTTAAGTAAGAATATTAGTAGGGACCGCTTAACGGTCCCTATTTTGGCATTAGCAACCGCTTAGCGGTCGCTATTGTCATATTAGGGACCGTTAAGCGGTCCCTATTGTCAATTTAGGGACCGCTTAGCAGTCCCTACTAATATTCATACATCAAAATTATGAATTTTTCGATTGTTCGAGGTGCCGCGTTGTATGTTTAGTTCATAATAACCATTGGAATAGTTAAAATAACAATAAGTACAACGAGACATTGTGCATCCAAACATTATACAAGGAGAACGGGCCGCTTTGAAGATTCTCCTACTATTTTGTACGACGAATGACATAATGACAAATTAATTCGATCTACATATATACGTATAATTAATGAATACTTAATCTAATGATTATGCCTCATAATCGTATCTATGCTAACGTTTGTGAAGTAAATCATAAACACGGATAACAATTACAACTAACTAATTAGTTAGTTGTACATTTGTGAAATATATCTTGAACGTTAATAACTCGATCGATCTCAATTAATCTATTATTTCACAACTAATCTACTATAAGGTTGGTTTTGCAATCATTTATTACTTATATTTACATAGTACAATGAGTTTGGTTGCTTACAATCACAAACACAACAACATCAATAAAAAAAAAATCGATTTTTAAGTAAGAATATTAGTAGGGACCGCTTAACGGTCCCTATTTTGGCATTAGCGACAGCTTAGCGGTCGCTATTGTCATATTAGGGACCGTTAAGCGGTCCCTATTGTCAATTTAGGGACCGCTTAGCAGTCCCTACTAATATACATACATCAAAATTATGAATTTTTCGATTGTTCGAGGTGCCGCGTTGTATGTTTAGTTCATAATAACCATTGGAATAGTTAAAATAACAATAAGTACAACGAGACATTGTGCATCCAAACATTATACAAGGAGAACGGGCCGCTTTGAAGATTCTCCTACTATTTTGTACGACGAATGACATAATGACAAATTAATTCGATCTACATATATACGTATAATTAATGAATACTTAATCTAATGATTATGCCTCATAATCGTATCTATGCTAACGTTTGTGAAGTAAATCATAAACACGGATAACAATTACAACTAACTAATTAGTTAGTTGTACATTTGTGAAATATATCTTGAACGTTAATAACTCGATCGATCTCAATTAATCTATTATTTCACAACTAATCTACTATAAGGTTGGTTTTGCAATCATTTATTACTTATATTTACATAGTACAATGAGTTTGGTTGCTTACAATCACAAACACAACAACATCAATAAAAAAAAAATCGATTTTTAAGTAGGAATATTAGTAGGGACCGCTTAACGGTCCCTATTTTGGCATTAGCGACCGCTTAGCGGTCGCTATTGTCATATTAGGGACCGTTAAGCGGTCCCTATTGTCAATTTAGGGACCGCTTAGCAGTCCCTACTAATATTCATACATCAAAATTATGAATTTTTCGATTGTTCGAGGTGCCGCGTTGTATGTTTAGTTCATAATAACCATTGGAATAGTTAAAATAACAATAAGTACAACGAGACATTGTGCATCCAAACATTATACAAGGAGAACGGGCCGCTTTGAAGATTCTCCTACTATTTTGTACGACGAATGACATAATGACAAATTAATTCGATCTACATATATACGTATAATTAATGAATACTTAATCTAATGATTATGCCTCATAATCGTATCTATGCTAACGTTTGTGAAGTAAATCATAAACACGGATAACAATTACAACTAACTAATTAGTTAGTTGTACATTTGTGAAATATATCTTGAACGTTAATAACTCGATCGATCTCAATTAATCTATTATTTCACAACTAATCTACTATAAGGTTGGTTTTGCAATCATTTATTACTTATATTTACATAGTACAATGAGTTTGGTTGCTTACAATCACAAACACAACAACATCAATAAAAAAAAAAATCGATTTTTAAGTAAGAATATTAGTAGGGACCACTTAACGGTCCCTATTTTGGCATTAGCGACCGCTTAGCGGTCGCTATTGTCATATTAGGGACCGTTAAGCGGTCCCTATTGTCAATTTAGGGACCGCTTAGCAGTCCCTACTAATATTCATACATCAAAATTATGAATTTTTCGATTGTTCGAGGTGCCGCGTTGTATGTTTAGTTCATAATAACCATTGGAATAGTTAAAATAACAATAAGTACAACGAGACATTGTGCATCCAAACATTATACAAGGAGAACGGGCCGCTTTGAAGATTCTCCTACTATTTTGTACGACGAATGACATAATGACAAATTAATTCGATCTACATATATACGTATAATTAATGAATACTTAATCTAATGATTATGCCTCATAATCGTATCTATGCTAACGTTTGTGAAGTAAATCATAAACACGGATAACAATTACAACTAACTAATTAGTTAGTTGTACATTTGTGAAATATATCTTGAACGTTAATAACTCGATCGATCTCAATTAATCTATTATTTCACAACTAATCTACTATAAGGTTGGTTTTGCAATCATTTATTACTTATATTTACATAGTACAATGAGTTTGGTTGCTTACAATCACAAACACAACAACATCAATAAAAAAAAAAAAAATCGATTTTTAAGTAAGAATATTAGTAGGGACCGCTTAACGGTCCCTATTTTGGCATTAGCGACCGCTTAGCGGTCGCTATTGTCATATTAGGGACCGTTAAGCGGTCCCTATTGTCAATTTAGGGACCGCTTAGCAGTCCCTACTAATATTCATACATCAAAATTATGAATTTTTCGATTGTTCGAGGTGCCGCGTTGTATGTTTAGTTCATAATAACCATTGGAATAGTTAAAATAACAATAAGTACAACGAGACATTGTGCATCCAAACATTATACAAGGAGAACGGGCCGCTTTGAAGATTCTCCTACTATTTTGTACGACGAATGACATAATGACAAATTAATTCGATCTACATATATACGTATAATTAATGAATACTTAATCTAATGATTATGCCTCATAATCGTATCTATGCTAACGTTTGTGAAGTAAATCATAAACACGGATAACAATTACAACTAACTAATTAGGTAGTTGTACATTTGTGAAATATATCTTGAACGTTAATAACTCGATCGATCTCAATTAATCTATTATTTCACAACTAATCTACTATAAGGTTGGTTTTGCAATCATTTATTACTTATATTTACATAGTACAATGAGTTTGGTTGCTTACAATCACAAACACAACAACATCAATAAAAAAAAAAAAATCGATTTTTAAGTAAGAATATTAGTAGGGACCGCTTAACGGTCCCTATTTTGGCATTAGCGACCGCTTAGCGGTCGCTATTGTCATATTAGGGACCGTTAAGCGGTCCCTATTGTCAATTTAGGGACCGCTTAGCAGTCCCTACTAATATTCATACATCAAAATTATGAATTTTTCGATTGTTCGAGGTGCCGCGTTGTATGTTTAGTTCATAATAACCATTGGAATAGTTAAAATAACAATAAGTACAACGAGACATTGTGCATCCAAACATTATACAAGGAGAACGGGCCGCTTTGAAGATTCTCCTACTATTTTGTACGACGAATGACATAATGACAAATTAATTCGATCTACATATATACGTATAATTAATGAATACTTAATCTAATGATTATGCCTCATAATCGTATCTATGCTAACGTTTGTGAAGTAAATCATAAACACGGATAACAATTACAACTAACTAATTAGTTAGTTGTACATTTGTGAAATATATCTTGAACGTTAATAACTCGATCGATCTCAATTAATCTATTATTTCACAACTAATCTACTATAAGGTTGGTTTTGCAATCATTTATTACTTATATTTACATAGTACAATGAGTTTGGTTGCTTACAATCACAAACACAACAACATCAATAAAAAAAAAAAAATCGATTTTTAAGTAAGAATATTAGTAGGGACCGCTTAACGGTCCCTATTTTGGCATTAGCGACCGCTTAGCGGTCGCTATTGTCATATTAGGGACCGTTAAGCGGTCCCTATTGTCAATTTAGGGACCGCTTAGCAGTCCCTACTAATATTCATACATCAAAATTATGAATTTTTCGATTGTTCGAGGTGCCGCGTTGTATGTTTAGTTCATAATAACCATTGGAATAGTTAAAATAACAATAAGTACAACGAGACATTGTGCATCCAAACATTATACAAGGAGAACGGGCCGCTTTGAAGATTCTCCTACTATTTTGTACGACGAATGACATAATGACAAATTAATTCGATCTACATATATACGTATAATTAATGAATACTTAATCTAATGATTATGCCTCATAATCGTATCTATGCTAACGTTTGTGAAGTAAATCATAAACACGGATAACAATTACAACTAACTAATTAGTTAGTTGTACATTTGTGAAATATATCTTGAACGTTAATAACTCGATCGATCTCAATTAATCTATTATTTCACAACTAATCTACTATAAGGTTGGTTTTGCAATCATTTATTACTTATATTTACATAGTACAATGAGTTTGGTTGCTTACAATCACAAACACAACAACATCAATAAAAAAAAAAAAAATCGATTTTTAAGTAAGAATATTAGTAGGGACCGCTTAACGGTCCCTATTTTGGCATTAGCGACCGCTTAGCGGTCGCTATTGTCATATTAGGGACCGTTAAGCGGTCCCTATTGTCAATTTAGGGACCGCTTAGCAGTCCCTACTAATATTCATACATCAAAATTATGAATTTTTCGATTGTTCGAGGTGCCGCGTTGTATGTTTAGTTCATAATAACCATTGGAATAGTTAAAATAACAATAAGTACAACGAGACATTGTGCATCCAAACATTATACAAGGAGAACGGGCCGCTTTGAAGATTCTCCTACTATTTTGTACGACGAATGACATAATGACAAATTAATTCGATCTACATATATACGTATAATTAATGAATACTTAATCTAATGATTATGCCTCATAATCGTATCTATGCTAACGTTTGTGAAGTAAATCATAAACACGGATAACAATTACAACTAACTAATTAGTTAGTTGTACATTTGTGAAATATATCTTGAACGTTAATAACTCGATCGATCTCAATTAATCTATTATTTCACAACTAATCTACTATAAGGTTGGTTTTGCAATCATTTATTACTTATATTTACATAGTACAATGAGTTTGGTTGCTTACAATCACAAACACAACAACATCAATAAAAAAAAAAATCGATTTTTAAGTAAGAATATTAGTAGGGACCGCTTAACGGTCCCTATTTTGGCATTAGCGACCGCTTAGCGGTCGCTATTGTCATATTAGGGACCGTTAAGCGGTCTCTATTGTCAATTTAGGGACCGCTTAGCAGTCCCTACTAATATTCATACATCAAAATTATGAATTTTTCGATTGTTCGAGGTGCCGCGTTGTATGTTTAGTTCATAATAACCATTGGAATAGTTAAAATAACAATAAGTACAACGAGACATTGTGCATCCAAACATTATACAAGGAGAACGGGCCGCTTTGAAGATTCTCCTACTATTTTGTACGACGAATGACATAATGACAAATTAATTCGATCTACATATATACGTATAATTAATGAATACTTAATCTAATGATTATGCCTCATAATCGTATCTATGCTAACGTTTGTGAAGTAAATCATAAACACGGATAACAATTACAACTAACTAATTAGTTAGTTGTACATTTGTGAAATATATCTTGAACGTTAATAACTCGATCGATCTCAATTAATCTATTATTTCACAACTAATCTACTATAAGGTTGGTTTTGCAATCATTTATTACTTATATTTACATAGTACAATGAGTTTGGTTGCTTACAATCACAAACACAACAACATCAATAAAAAAAAAAAAATCGATTTTTAAGTAAGAATATTAGTAGGGACCGCTTAACGGTCCCTATTTTGGCATTAGCGACCGCTTAGCGGTCGCTATTGTCATATTAGGGACCGTTAAGCGGTCCCTATTGTCAATTTAGGGACCGCTTAGCAGTCCCTACTAATATTCATACATCAAAATTATGAATTTTTCGATTGTTCGAGGTGCCGCGTTGTATGTTTAGTTCATAATAACCATTGGAATAGTTAAAATAACAATAAGTACAACGAGACATTGTGCATCCAAACATTATACAAGGAGAACGGGCCGCTTTGAAGATTCTCCTACTATTTTGTACGACGAATGACATAATGACAAATTAATTCGATCTACATATATACGTATAATTAATGAATACTTAATCTAATGATTATGCCTCATAATCGTATCTATGCTAACGTTTGTGAAGTAAATCATAAACACGGATAACAATTACAACTAACTAATTAGTTAGTTGTACATTTGTGAAATATATCTTGAACGTTAATAACTCGATCGATCTCAATTAATCTATTATTTCACAACTAATCTACTATAAGGTTGGTTTTGCAATCATTTATTACTTATATTTACATAGTACAATGAGTTTGGTTGCTTACAATCACAAACACAACAACATCAATAAAAAAAAAAAAATCGATTTTTAAGTAAGAATATTAGTAGGGACCGCTTAACGGTCCCTATTTTGGCATTAGCGACCGCTTAGCGGTCGCTATTGTCATATTAGGGACCGTTAAGCGGTCCCTATTGTCAATTTAGGGACCGCTTAGCAGTCCCTACTAATATTCATACATCAAAATTATGAATTTTTCGATTGTTCGAGGTGCCGCGTTGTATGTTTAGTTCATAATAACCATTGGAATAGTTAAAATAACAATAAGTACAACGAGACATTGTGCATCCAAACATTATACAAGGAGAACGGGCCGCTTTGAAGATTCTCCTACTATTTTGTACGACGAATGACATAATGACAAATTAATTCGATCTACATATATACGTATAATTAATGAATACTTAATCTAATGATTATGCCTCATAATCGTATCTATGCTAACGTTTGTGAAGTAAATCATAAACACGGATAACAATTACAACTAACTAATTAGTTAGTTGTACATTTGTGAAATATATCTTGAACGTTAATAACTCGATCGATCTCAATTAATCTATTATTTCACAACTAATCTACTATAAGGTTGGTTTTGCAATCATTTATTACTTATATTTACATAGTACAATGAGTTTGGTTGCTTACAATCACAAACACAACAACATCAATAAAAAAAAAAAAATCGATTTTTAAGTAAGAATATTAGTAGGGACCGCTTAACGGTCCCTATTTTGGCATTAGCGACCGCTTAGCGGTCGCTATTGTCATATTAGGGACCGTTAAGCGGTCCCTATTGTCAATTTAGGGACCGCTTAGCAGTCCCTACTAATATTCATACATCAAAATTATGAATTTTTCGATTGTTCGAGGTGCCGCGTTGTATGTTTAGTTCATAATAACCATTGGAATAGTTAAAATAACAATAAGTACAACGAGACATTGTGCATCCAAACATTATACAAGGAGAACGGGCCGCTTTGAAGATTCTCCTACTATTTTGTACGACGAATGACATAATGACAAATTAATTCGATCTACATATATACGTATAATTAATGAATACTTAATCTAATGATTATGCCTCATAATCGTATCTATGCTAACGTTTGTGAAGTAAATCATAAACACGGATAACAATTACAACTAACTAATTAGTTAGTTGTACATTTGTGAAATATATCTTGAACGTTAATAACTCGATCGATCTCAATTAATCTATTATTTCACAACTAATCTACTATAAGGTTGGTTTTGCAATCATTTATTACTTATATTTACATAGTACAATGAGTTTGGTTGCTTACAATCACAAACACAACAACATCAATAAAAAAAAAAAAATCGATTTTTAAGTAAGAATATTAGTAGGGACCGCTTAACGGTCCCTATTTTGGCATTAGCGACCGCTTAGCGGTCGCTATTGTCATATTAGGGACCGTTAAGCGGTCCCTATTGTCAATTTAGGGACCGCTTAGCAGTCCCTACTAATATTCATACATCAAAATTATGAATTTTTCGATTGTTCGAGGTGCCGCGTTGTATGTTTAGTTCATAATAACCATTGGAATAGTTAAAATAACAATAAGTACAACGAGACATTGTGCATCCAAACATTATACAAGGAGAACGGGCCGCTTTGAAGATTCTCCTACTATTTTGTACGACGAATGACATAATGACAAATTAATTCGATCTACATATATACGTATAATTAATGAATACTTAATCTAATGATTATGCCTCATAATCGTATCTATGCTAACGTTTGTGAAGTAAATCATAAACACGGATAACAATTACAACTAACTAATTAGTTAGTTGTACATTTGTGAAATATATCTTGAACGTTAATAACTCGATCGATCTCAATTAATCTATTATTTCACAACTAATCTACTATAAGGTTGGTTTTGCAATCATTTATTACTTATATTTACATAGTACAATGAGTTTGGTTGCTTACAATCACAAACACAACAACATCAATAAAAAAAAAAAAATCGATTTTTAAGTAAGAATATTAGTAGGGACCGCTTAACGGTCCCTATTTTGGCATTAGCGACCGCTTAGCGGTCGCTATTGTCATATTAGGGACCGTTAAGCGGTCCCTATTGTCAATTTAGGGACCGCTTAGCAGTCCCTACTAATATTCATACATCAAAATTATGAATTTTTCGATTGTTCGAGGTGCCGCGTTGTATGTTTAGTTCATAATAACCATTGGAATAGTTAAAATAACAATAAGTACAACGAGACATTGTGCATCCAAACATTATACAAGGAGAACGGGCCGCTTTGAAGATTCTCCTACTATTTTGTACGACGAATGACATAATGACAAATTAATTCGATCTACATATATACGTATAATTAATGAATACTTAATCTAATGATTATGCCTCATAATCGTATCTATGCTAACGTTTGTGAAGTAAATCATAAACACGGATAACAATTACAACTAACTAATTAGTTAGTTGTACATTTGTGAAATATATCTTGAACGTTAATAACTCGATCGATCTCAATTAATCTATTATTTCACAACTAATCTACTATAAGGTTGGTTTTGCAATCATTTATTACTTATATTTACATAGTACAATGAGTTTGGTTGCTTACAATCACAAACACAACAACATCAATAAAAAAAAAAAAAAATCGATTTTTAAGTAAGAATATTAGTAGGGACCGCTTAACGGTCCCTATTTTGGCATTAGCGACCGCTTAGCGGTCGCTATTGTCATATTAGGGACCGTTAAGCGGTCCCTATTGTCAATTTAGGGACCGCTTAGCAGTCCCTACTAATATTCATACATCAAAATTATGAATTTTTCGATTGTTCGAGGTGCCGCGTTGTATGTTTAGTTCATAATAACCATTGGAATAGTTAAAATAACAATAAGTACAACGAGACATTGTGCATCCAAACATTATACAAGGAGAACGGGCCGCTTTGAAGATTCTCCTACTATTTTGTACGACGAATGACATAATGACAAATTAATTCGATCTACATATATACGTATAATTAATGAATACTTAATCTAATGATTATGCCTCATAATCGTATCTATGCTAACGTTTGTGAAGTAAATCATAAACACGGATAACAATTACAACTAACTAATTAGTTAGTTGTACATTTGTGAAATATATCTTGAACGTTAATAACTCGATCGATCTCAATTAATCTATTATTTCACAACTAATCTACTATAAGGTTGGTTTTGCAATCATTTATTACTTATATTTACATAGTACAATGAGTTTGGTTGCTTACAATCACAAACACAACAACATCAATAAAAAAAAAATCGATTTTTAAGTAAGAATATTAGTAGGGACCGCTTAACGGTCCCTATTTTGGCATTAGCGACCGCTTAGCGGTCGCTATTGTCATATTAGGGACCGTTAAGCGGTCCCTATTGTCAATTTAGGGACCGCTTAGCAGTCCCTACTAATATTCATACATCAAAATTATGAATTTTTCGATTGTTCGAGGTGCCGCGTTGTATGTTTAGTTCATAATAACCATTGGAATAGTTAAAATAACAATAAGTACAACGAGACATTGTGCATCCAAACATTATACAAGGAGAACGGGCCGCTTTGAAGATTCTCCTACTATTTTGTACGACGAATGACATAATGACAAATTAATTCGATCTACATATATACGTATAATTAATGAATACTTAATCTAATGATTATGCCTCATAATCGTATCTATGCTAACGTTTGTGAAGTAAATCATAAACACGGATAACAATTAAAACTAACTAATTAGTTAGTTGTACATTTGTGAAATATATCTTGAACGTTAATAACTCGATCGATCTCAATTAATCTATTATTTCACAACTAATCTACTATAAGGTTGGTTTTGCAATCATTTATTACTTATATTTACATAGTACAATGAGTTTGGTTGCTTACAATCACAAACACAACAACATCAATAAAAAAAAAAATCGATTTTTAAGTAAGAATATTAGTAGGGACCGCTTAACGGTCCCTATTTTGGCATTAGCGACCGCTTAGCGGTCGCTATTGTCATATTAGGGACCGTTAAGCGGTCCCTATTGTCAATTTAGGGACCGCTTAGCAGTCCCTACTAATATTCATACATCAAAATTATGAATTTTTCGATTGTTCGAGGTGCCGCGTTGTATGTTTAGTTCATAATAACCATTGGAATAGTTAAAATAACAATAAGTACAACGAGACATTGTGCATCCAAACATTATACAAGGAGAACGGGCCGCTTTGAAGATTCTCCTACTATTTTGTACGACGAATGACATAATGACAAATTAATTCGATCTACATATATACGTATAATTAATGAATACTTAATCTAATGATTATGCCTCATAATCGTATCTATGCTAACGTTTGTGAAGTAAATCATAAACACGGATAACAATTACAACTAACTAATTAGTTAGTTGTACATTTGTGAAATATATCTTGAACGTTAATAACTCGATCGATCTCAATTAATCTATTATTTCACAACTAATCTACTATAAGGTTGGTTTTGCAATCATTTATTACTTATATTTACATAGTACAATGAGTTTGGTTGCTTACAATCACAAACACAACAACATCAATAAAAAAAAAAAAAATCGATTTTTAAGTAAGAATATTAGTAGGGACCGCTTAACGGTCCCTATTTTGGCATTAGCGACCGCTTAGCGGTCGCTATTGTCATATTAGGGACCGTTAAGCGGTCCCTATTGTCAATTTAGGGACCGCTTAGCAGTCCCTACTAATATTCATACATCAAAATTATGAATTTTTCGATTGTTCGAGGTGCCGCGTTGTATGTTTAGTTCATAATAACCATTGGAATAGTTAAAATAACAATAAGTACAACGAGACATTGTGCATCCAAACATTATACAAGGAGAACGGGCCGCTTTGAAGATTCTCCTACTATTTTGTACGACGAATGACATAATGACAAATTAATTCGATCTACATATATACGTATAATTAATGAATACTTAATCTAATGATTATGCCTCATAATCGTATCTATGCTAACGTTTGTGAAGTAAATCATAAACACGGATAACAATTACAACTAACTAATTAGTTAGTTGTACATTTGTGAAATATATCTTGAACGTTAATAACTCGATCGATCTCAATTAATCTATTATTTCACAACTAATCTACTATAAGGTTGGTTTTGCAATCATTTATTACTTATATTTACATAGTACAATGAGTTTGGTTGCTTACAATCACAAACACAACAACATCAATAAAAAAAAAAAAATCGATTTTTAAGTAAGAATATTAGTAGGGACCGCTTAACGGTCCCTATTTTGGCATTAGCGACCGCTTAGCGGTCGCTATTGTCATATTAGGGACCGTTAAGCGGTCCCTATTGTCAATTTAGGGACCGCTTAGCAGTCCCTACTAATATTCATACATCAAAATTATGAATTTTTCGATTGTTCGAGGTGCCGCGTTGTATGTTTAGTTCATAATAACCATTGGAATAGTTAAAATAACAATAAGTACAACGAGACATTGTGCATCCAAACATTATACAAGGAGAACGGGCCGCTTTGAAGATTCTCCTACTATTTTGTACGACGAATGACATAATGACAAATTAATTCGATCTACATATATACGTATAATTAATGAATACTTAATCTAATGATTATGCCTCATAATCGTATCTATGCTAACGTTTGTGAAGTAAATCATAAACACGGATAACAATTACAACTAACTAATTAGTTAGTTGTACATTTGTGAAATATATCTTGAACGTTAATAACTCGATCGATCTCAATTAATCTATTATTTCACAACTAATCTACTATAAGGTTGGTTTTGCAATCATTTATTACTTATATTTACATAGTACAATGAGTTTGGTTGCTTACAATCACAAACACAACAACATCAATAAAAAAAAAAAATCGATTTTTAAGTAAGAATATTAGTAGGGACCGCTTAACGGTCCCTATTTTGGCATTAGCGACCGCTTAGCGGTCGCTATTGTCATATTAGGGACCGTTAAGCGGTCCCTATTGTCAATTTAGGGACCGCTTAGCAGTCCCTACTAATATTCATACATCAAAATTATGAATTTTTCGATTGTTCGAGGTGCCGCGTTGTATGTTTAGTTCATAATAACCATTGGAATAGTTAAAATAACAATAAGTACAACGAGACATTGTGCATCCAAACATTATACAAGGAGAACGGGCCGCTTTGAAGATTCTCCTACTATTTTGTACGACGAATGACATAATGACAAATTAATTCGATCTACATATATACGTATAATTAATGAATACTTAATCTAATGATTATGCCTCATAATCGTATCTATGCTAACGTTTGTGAAGTAAATCATAAACACGGATAACAATTACAACTAACTAATTAGTTAGTTGTACATTTGTGAAATATATCTTGAACGTTAATAACTCGATCGATCTCAATTAATCTATTATTTCACAACTAATCTACTATAAGGTTGGTTTTGCAATCATTTATTACTTATATTTACATAGTACAATGAGTTTGGTTGCTTACAATCACAAACACAACAACATCAATAAAAAAAAAAAAAATCGATTTTTAAGTAAGAATATTAGTAGGGACCGCTTAACGGTCCCTATTTTGGCATTAGCGACCGCTTAGCGGTCGCTATTGTCATATTAGGGACCGTTAAGCGGTCCCTATTGTCAATTTAGGGACCGCTTAGCAGTCCCTACTAATATTCATACATCAAAATTATGAATTTTTCGATTGTTCGAGGTGCCGCGTTGTATGTTTAGTTCATAATAACCATTGGAATAGTTAAAATAACAATAAGTACAACGAGACATTGTGCATCCAAACATTATACAAGGAGAACGGGCCGCTTTGAAGATTCTCCTACTATTTTGTACGACGAATGACATAATGACAAATTAATTCGATCTACATATATACGTATAATTAATGAATACTTAATCTAATGATTATGCCTCATAATCGTATCTATGCTAACGTTTGTGAAGTAAATCATAAACACGGATAACAATTACAACTAACTAATTAGTTAGTTGTACATTTGTGAAATATATCTTGAACGTTAATAACTCGATCGATCTCAATTAATCTATTATTTCACAACTAATCTACTATAAGGTTGGTTTTGCAATCATTTATTACTTATATTTACATAGTACAATGAGTTTGGTTGCTTACAATCACAAACACAACAACATCAATAAAAAAAAAAAAAATCGATTTTTAAGTAAGAATATTAGTAGGGACCGCTTAACGGTCCCTATTTTGGCATTAGCGACCGCTTAGCGGTCGCTATTGTCATATTAGGGACCGTTAAGCGGTCCCTATTGTCAATTTAGGGACCGCTTAGCAGTCCCTACTAATATTCATACATCAAAATTATGAATTTTTCGATTGTTCGAGGTGCCGCGTTGTATGTTTAGTTCATAATAACCATTGGAATAGTTAAAATAACAATAAGTACAACGAGACATTGTGCATCCAAACATTATACAAGGAGAACGGGCCGCTTTGAAGATTCTCCTACTATTTTGTACGACGAATGACATAATGACAAATTAATTCGATCTACATATATACGTATAATTAATGAATACTTAATCTAATGATTATGCCTCATAATCGTATCTATGCTAACGTTTGTGAAGTAAATCATAAACACGGATAACAATTACAACTAACTAATTAGTTAGTTGTACATTTGTGAAATATATCTTGAACGTTAATAACTCGATCGATCTCAATTAATCTATTATTTCACAACTAATCTACTATAAGGTTGGTTTTGCAATCATTTATTACTTATATTTACATAGTACAATGAGTTTGGTTGCTTACAATCACAAACACAACAACATCAATAAAAAAAAAAAAAATCGATTTTTAAGTAAGAATATTAGTAGGGACCGCTTAACGGTCCCTATTTTGGCATTAGCGACCGCTTAGCGGTCGCTATTGTCATATTAGGGACCGTTAAGCGGTCCCTATTGTCAATTTAGGGACCGCTTAGCAGTCCCTACTAATATTCATACATCAAAATTATGAATTTTTCGATTGTTCGAGGTGCCGCGTTGTATGTTTAGTTCATAATAACCATTGGAATAGTTAAAATAACAATAAGTACAACGAGACATTGTGCATCCAAACATTATACAAGGAGAACGGGCCGCTTTGAAGATTCTCCTACTATTTTGTACGACGAATGACATAATGACAAATTAATTCGATCTACATATATACGTATAATTAATGAATACTTAATCTAATGATTATGCCTCATAATCGTATCTATGCTAACGTTTGTGAAGTAAATCATAAACACGGATAACAATTACAACTAACTAATTAGTTAGTTGTACATTTGTGAAATATATCTTGAACGTTAATAACTCGATCGATCTCAATTAATCTATTATTTCACAACTAATCTACTATAAGGTTGGTTTTGCAATCATTTATTACTTATATTTACATAGTACAATGAGTTTGGTTGCTTACAATCACAAACACAACAACATCAATAAAAAAAAAAAATCGATTTTTAAGTAAGAATATTAGTAGGGACCGCTTAACGGTCCCTATTTTGGCATTAGCGACCGCTTAGCGGTCGCTATTGTCATATTAGGGACCGTTAAGCGGTCCCTATTGTCAATTTAGGGACCGCTTAGCAGTCCCTACTAATATTCATACATCAAAATTATGAATTTTTCGATTGTTCGAGGTGCCGCGTTGTATGTTTAGTTCATAATAACCATTGGAATAGTTAAAATAACAATAAGTACAACGAGACATTGTGCATCCAAACATTATACAAGGAGAACGGGCCGCTTTGAAGATTCTCCTACTATTTTGTACGACGAATGACATAATGACAAATTAATTCGATCTACATATATACGTATAATTAATGAATACTTAATCTAATGATTATGCCTCATAATCGTATCTATGCTAACGTTTGTGAAGTAAATCATAAACACGGATAACAATTACAACTAACTAATTAGTTAGTTGTACATTTGTGAAATATATCTTGAACGTTAATAACTCGATCGATCTCAATTAATCTATTATTTCACAACTAATCTACTATAAGGTTGGTTTTGCAATCATTTATTACTTATATTTACATAGTACAATGAGTTTGGTTGCTTACAATCACAAACACAACAACATCAATAAAAAAAAAAAAATCGATTTTTAAGTAAGAATATTAGTAGGGACCGCTTAACGGTCCCTATTTTGGCATTAGCGACCGCTTAGCGGTCGCTATTGTCATATTAGGGACCGTTAAGCGGTCCCTATTGTCAATTTAGGGACCGCTTAGCAGTCCCTACTAATATTCATACATCAAAATTATGAATTTTTCGATTGTTCGAGGTGCCGCGTTGTATGTTTAGTTCATAATAACCATTGGAATAGTTAAAATAACAATAAGTACAACGAGACATTGTGCATCCAAACATTATACAAGGAGAACGGGCCGCTTTGAAGATTCTCCTACTATTTTGTACGACGAATGACATAATGACAAATTAATTCGATCTACATATATACGTATAATTAATGAATACTTAATCTAATGATTATGCCTCATAATCGTATCTATGCTAACGTTTGTGAAGTAAATCATAAACACGGATAACAATTACAACTAACTAATTAGTTAGTTGTACATTTGTGAAATATATCTTGAACGTTAATAACTCGATCGATCTCAATTAATCTATTATTTCACAACTAATCTACTATAAGGTTGGTTTTGCAATCATTTATTACTTATATTTACATAGTACAATGAGTTTGGTTGCTTACAATCACAAACACAACAACATCAATAAAAAAAAAAAAATCGATTTTTAAGTAAGAATATTAGTAGGGACCGCTTAACGGTCCCTATTTTGGCATTAGCGACCGCTTAGCGGTCGCTATTGTCATATTAGGGACCGTTAAGCGGTCCCTATTGTCAATTTAGGGACCGCTTAGCAGTACCTACTAATATTCATACATCAAAATTATGAATTTTTCGATTGTTCGAGGTGCCGCGTTGTATGTTTAGTTCATAATAACCATTGGAATAGTTAAAATAACAATAAGTACAACGAGACATTGTGCATCCAAACATTATACAAGGAGAACGGGCCGCTTTGAAGATTCTCCTACTATTTTGTACGACGAATGACATAATGACAAATTAATTCGATCTACATATATACGTATAATTAATGAATACTTAATCTAATGATTATGCTTCATAATCGTATCTATGCTAACGTTTGTGAAGTAAATCATAAACACGGATAACAATTACAACTAACTAATTAGTTAGTTGTACATTTGTGAAATATATCTTGAACGTTAATAACTCGATCGATCTCAATTAATCTATTATTTCACAACTAATCTACTATAAGGTTGGTTTTGCAATCATTTATTACTTATATTTACATAGTACAATGAGTTTGGTTGCTTACAATCACAAACACAACAACATCAATAAAAAAAAAAAAATCGATTTTTAAGTAAGAATATTAGTAGGGACCGCTTAACGGTCCCTATTTTGGCATTAGCGACCGCTTAGCGGTCGCTATTGTCATATTAGGGACCGTTAAGCGGTCCCTATTGTCAATTTAGGGACCGCTTAGCAGTCCCTACTAATATTCATACATCAAAATTATGAATTTTTCGATTGTTCGAGGTGCCGCGTTGTATGTTTAGTTCATAATAACCATTGGAATAGTTAAAATAACAATAAGTACAACGAGACATTGTGCATCCAAACATTATACAAGGAGAACGGGCCGCTTTGAAGATTCTCCTACTATTTTGTACGACGAATGACATAATGACAAATTAATTCGATCTACATATATACGTATAATTAATGAATACTTAATCTAATGATTATGCCTCATAATCGTATCTATGCTAACGTTTGTGAAGTAAATCATAAACACGGATAACAATTACAACTAACTAATTAGTTAGTTGTACATTTGTGAAATATATCTTGAACGTTAATAACTCGATCGATCTCAATTAATCTATTATTTCACAACTAATCTACTATAAGGTTGGTTTTGCAATCATTTATTACTTATATTTACATAGTACAATGAGTTTGGTTGCTTACAATCACAAACACAACAACATCAATAAAAAAAAAAAAATCGATTTTTAAGTAAGAATATTAGTAGGGACCGCTTAACGGTCCCTATTTTGGCATTAGCGACCGCTTAGCGGTCGCTATTGTCATATTAGGGACCGTTAAGCGGTCCCTATTGTCAATTTAGGGACCGCTTAGCAGTCCCTACTAATATTCATACATCAAAATTATGAATTTTTCGATTGTTCGAGGTGCCGCGTTGTATGTTTAGTTCATAATAACCATTGGAATAGTTAAAATAACAATAAGTACAACGAGACATTGTGCATCCAAACATTATACAAGGAGAACGGGCCGCTTTGAAGATTCTCCTACTATTTTGTACGACGAATGACATAATGACAAATTAATTCGATCTACATATATACGTATAATTAATGAATACTTAATCTAATGATTATGCCTCATAATCGTATCTATGCTAACGTTTGTGAAGTAAATCATAAACACGGATAACAATTACAACTAACTAATTAGTTAGTTGTACATTTGTGAAATATATCTTGAACGTTAATAACTCGATCGATCTCAATTAATCTATTATTTCACAACTAATCTACTATAAGGTTGGTTTTGCAATCATTTATTACTTATATTTACATAGTACAATGAGTTTGGTTGCTTACAATCACAAACACAACAACATCAATAAAAAAAAAAAAATCGATTTTTAAGTAAGAATATTAGTAGGGACCGCTTAACGGTCCCTATTTTGGCATTAGCGACCGCTTAGCGGTCGCTATTGTCATATTAGGGACCGTTAAGCGGTCCCTATTGTCAATTTAGGGACCGCTTAGCAGTCCCTACTAATATTCATACATCAAAATTATGAATTTTTCGATTGTTCGAGGTGCCGCGTTGTATGTTTAGTTCATAATAACCATTGGAATAGTTAAAATAACAATAAGTACAACGAGACATTGTGCATCCAAACATTATACAAGGAGAACGGGCCGCTTTGAAGATTCTCCTACTATTTTGTACGACGAATGACATAATGACAAATTAATTCGATCTACATATATACGTATAATTAATGAATACTTAATCTAATGATTATGCCTCATAATCGTATCTATGCTAACGTTTGTGAAGTAAATCATAAACACGGATAACAATTACAACTAACTAATTAGTTAGTTGTACATTTGTGAAATATATCTTGAACGTTAATAACTCGATCGATCTCAATTAATCTATTATTTCACAACTAATCTACTATAAGGTTGGTTTTGCAATCATTTATTACTTATATTTACATAGTACAATGAGTTTGGTTGCTTACAATCACAAACACAACAACATCAATAAAAAAAAAAAAAATCGATTTTTAAGTAAGAATATTAGTAGGGACCGCTTAACGGTCCCTATTTTGGCATTAGCGACCGCTTAGCGGTCGCTATTGTCATATTAGGGACCGTTAAGCGGTCCCTATTGTCAATTTAGGGACCGCTTAGCAGTCCCTACTAATATTCATACATCAAAATTATGAATTTTTCGATTGTTCGAGGTGCCGCGTTGTATGTTTAGTTCATAATAACCATTGGAATAGTTAAAATAACAATAAGTACAACGAGACATTGTGCATCCAAACATTATACAAGGAGAACGGGCCGCTTTGAAGATTCTCCTACTATTTTGTACGACGAATGACATAATGACAAATTAATTCGATCTACATATATACGTATAATTAATGAATACTTAATCTAATGATTATGCCTCATAATCGTATCTATGCTAACGTTTGTGAAGTAAATCATAAACACGGATAACAATTACAAGTAACTAATTAGTTAGTTGTACATTTGTGAAATATATCTTGAACGTTAATAACTCGATCGATCTCAATTAATCTATTATTTCACAACTAATCTACTATAAGGTTGGTTTTGCAATCATTTATTACTTATATTTACATAGTACAATGAGTTTAGTTGCTTACAATCACAAACACAACAACATCAATAAAAAAAAAAAAAAAATCGATTTTTAAGTAAGAATATTAGTAGGGACCGCTTAACGGTCCCTATTTTGGCATTAGCGACCGCTTAGCGGTCGCTATTGTCATATTAGGGACCGTTAAGCGGTCCCTATTGTCAATTTAGGGACCGCTTAGCAGTCCCTACTAATATTCATACATCAAAATTATGAATTTTTCGATTGTTCGAGGTGCCGCGTTGTATGTTTAGTTCAGAATAACCATTGGAATAGTTAAAATAACAATAAGTACAACGAGACATTGTGCATCCAAACATTATACAAGGAGAACGGGCCGCTTTGAAGATTCTCCTACTATTTTGTACGACGAATGACATAATGACAAATTAATTCGATCTACATATATACGTATAATTAATGAATACTTAATCTAATGATTATGCCTCATAATCGTATCTATGCTAACGTTTGTGAAGTAAATCATAAACACGGATAACAATTACAACTAACTAATTAGTTAGTTGTACATTTGTGAAATATATCTTGAACGTTAATAACTCGATCGATCTCAATTAATCTATTATTTCACAACTAATCTACTATAAGGTTGGTTTTGCAATCATTTATTACTTATATTTACATAGTACAATGAGTTTGGTTGCTTACAATCACAAACACAACAACATCAATAAAAAAAAAAAAATCGATTTTTAAGTAAGAATATTAGTAGGGACCGCTTAACGGTCCCTATTTTGGCATTAGCGACCGCTTAGCGGTCGCTATTGTCATATTAGGGACCGTTAAGCGGTCCCTATTGTCAATTTAGGGACCGCTTAGCAGTCCCTACTAATATTCATACATCAAAATTATGAATTTTTCGATTGTTCGAGGTGCCACGTTGTATGTTTAGTTCATAATAACCATTGGAATAGTTAAAATAACAATAAGTACAACGAGACATTGTGCATCCAAACATTATACAAGGAGAACGGGCCGCTTTGAAGATTCTCCTACTATTTTGTACGACGAATGACATAATGACAAATTAATTCGATCTACATATATACGTATAATTAATGAATACTTAATCTAATGATTATGCCTCATAATCGTATCTATGCTAACGTTTGTGAAGTAAATCATAAACACGGATAACAATTACAACTAACTAATTAGTTAGTTGTACATTTGTGAAATATATCTTGAACGTTAATAACTCGATCGATCTCAATTAATCTATTATTTCACAACTAATCTACTATAAGGTTGGTTTTGCAATCATTTATTACTTATATTTACATAGTACAATGAGTTTGGTTGCTTACAATCACAAACACAACAACATCAATAAAAAAAAAAAAATCGATTTTTAAGTAAGAATATTAGTAGGGACCGCTTAACGGTCCCTATTTTGGCATTAGCGACCGCTTAGCGGTCGCTATTGTCATATTAGGGACCGTTAAGCGGTCCCTATTGTCAATTTAGGGACCGCTTAGCAGTCCCTACTAATATTCATACATCAAAATTATGAATTTTTCGATTGTTCGAGGTGCCGCGTTGTATGTTTAGTTCAGAATAACCATTGGAATAGTTAAAATAACAATAAGTACAACGAGACATTGTGCATCCAAACATTATACAAGGAGAACGGGCCGCTTTGAAGATTCTCCTACTATTTTGTACGACGAATGACATAATGACAAATTAATTCGATCTACATATATACGTATAATTAATGAATACTTAATCTAATGATTATGCCTCATAATCGTATCTATGCTAACGTTTGTGAAGTAAATCATAAACACGGATAACAATTACAACTAACTAATTAGTTAGTTGTACATTTGTGAAATATATCTTGAACGTTAATAACTCGATCGATCTCAATTAATCTATTATTTCACAACTAATCTACTATAAGGTTGGTTTTGCAATCATTTATTACTTATATTTACATAGTACAATGAGTTTGGTTGCTTACAATCACAAACACAACAACATTAATAAAAAAAAAAAAATCGATTTTTAAGTAAGAATATTAGTAGGGACCGCTTAACGGTCCCTATTTTGGCATTAGCGACCGCTTAGCGGTCGCTATTGTCATATTAGGGACCGTTAAGCGGTCCCTATTGTCAATTTAGGGACCGCTTAGCAGTCCCTACTAATATTCATACATCAAAATTATGAATTTTTCGATTGTTCGAGGTGCCGCGTTGTATGTTTAGTTCAGAATAACCATTGGAATAGTTAAAATAACAATAAGTACAACGAGACATTGTGCATCCAAACATTATACAAGGAGAACGGGCCGCTTTGAAGATTCTCCTACTATTTTGTACGACGAATGACATAATGACAAATTAATTCGATCTACATATATACGTATAATTAATGAATACTTAATCTAATGATTATGCCTCATAATCGTATCTATGCTAACGTTTGTGAAGTAAATCATAAACACGGATAACAATTACAACTAACTAATTAGTTAGTTGTACATTTGTGAAATATATCTTGAACGTTAATAACTCGATCGATCTCAATTAATCTATTATTTCACAACTAATCTACTATAAGGTTGGTTTTGCAATCATTTATTACTTATATTTACATAGTACAATGAGTTTGGTTGCTTACAATCACAAACACAACAACATCAATAAAAAAAAAAAAATCGATTTTTAAGTAAGAATATTAGTAGGGACCGCTTAACGGTCCCTATTTTGGCATTAGCGACCGCTTAGCGGTCGCTATTGTCATATTAGGGACCGTTAAGCGGTCCCTATTGTCAATTTAGGGACCGCTTAGCAGTCCCTACTAATATTCATACATCAAAATTATGAATTTTTCGATTGTTCGAGGTGCCGCGTTGTATGTTTAGTTCATAATAACCATTGGAATAGTTAAAATAACAATAAGTACAACGAGACATTGTGCATCCAAACATTATACAAGGAGAACGGGCCGCTTTGAAGATTCTCCTACTATTTTGTACGACGAATGACATAATGACAAATTAATTCGATCTACATATATACGTATAATTAATGAATACTTAATCTAATGATTATGCCTCATAATCGTATCTATGCTAACGTTTGTGAAGTAAATCATAAACACGGATAACAATTACAACTAACTAATTAGTTAGTTGTACATTTGTGAAATATATCTTGAACGTTAATAACTCGATCGATCTCAATTAATCTATTATTTCACAACTAATCTACTATAAGGTTGGTTTTGCAATCATTTATTACTTATATTTACATAGTACAATGAGTTTGGTTGCTTACAATCACAAACACAACAACATCAATAAAAAAAAAAAAATCGATTTTTAAGTAAGAATATTAGTAGGGACCGCTTAACGGTCCCTATTTTGGCATTAGCGACCGCTTAGCGGTCGCTATTGTCATATTAGGGACCGTTAAGCGGTCCCTATTGTCAATTTAGGGACCGCTTAGCAGTCCCTACTAATATTCATACATCAAAATTATGAATTTTTCGATTGTTCGAGGTGCCACGTTGTATGTTTAGTTCATAATAACCATTGGAATAGTTAAAATAACAATAAGTACAACGAGACATTGTGCATCCAAACATTATACAAGGAGAACGGGCCGCTTTGAAGATTCTCCTACTATTTTGTACGACGAATGACATAATGACAAATTAATTCGATCTACATATATACGTATAATTAATGAATACTTAATCTAATGATTATGCCTCATAATCGTATCTATGCTAACGTTTGTGAAGTAAATCATAAACACGGATAACAATTACAACTAACTAATTAGTTAGTTGTACATTTGTGAAATATATCTTGAACGTTAATAACTCGATCGATCTCAATTAATCTATTATTTCACAACTAATCTACTATAAGGTTGGTTTTGCAATCATTTATTACTTATATTTACATAGTACAATGAGTTTGGTTGCTTACAATCACAAACACAACAACATCAATAAAAAAAAAAAAATCGATTTTTAAGTAAGAATATTAGTAGGGACCGCTTAACGGTCCCTATTTTGGCATTAGCGACCGCTTAGCGGTCGCTATTGTCATATTAGGGACCGTTAAGCGGTCCCTATTGTCAATTTAGGGACCGCTTAGCAGTCCCTACTAATATTCATACATCAAAATTATGAATTTTTCGATTGTTCGAGGTGCCGCGTTGTATGTTTAGTTCATAATAACCATTGGAATAGTTAAAATAACAATAAGTACAACGAGACATTGTGCATCCAAACATTATACAAGGAGAACGGGCCGCTTTGAAGATTCTCCTACTATTTTGTACGACGAATGACATAATGACAAATTAATTCGATCTACATATATACGTATAATTAATGAATACTTAATCTAATGATTATGCCTCATAATCGTATCTATGCTAACGTTTGTGAAGTAAATCATAAACACGGATAACAATTACAACTAACTAATTAGTTAGTTGTACATTTGTGAAATATATCTTGAACGTTAATAACTCGATCGATCTCAATTAATCTATTATTTCACAACTAATCTACTATAAGGTTGGTTTTGCAATCATTTATTACTTATATTTACATAGTACAATGAGTTTGGTTGCTTACAATCACAAACACAACAACATCAATAAAAAAAAAAAAATCGATTTTTAAGTAAGAATATTAGTAGGGACCGCTTAACGGTCCCTATTTTGGCATTAGCGACCGCTTAGCGGTCGCTATTGTCATATTAGGGACCGTTAAGCGGTCCCTATTGTCAATTTAGGGACCGCTTAGCAGTCCCTACTAATATTCATACATCAAAATTATGAATTTTTCGATTGTTCGAGGTGCCACGTTGTATGTTTAGTTCATAATAACCATTGGAATAGTTAAAATAACAATAAGTACAACGAGACATTGTGCATCCAAACATTATACAAGGAGAACGGGCCGCTTTGAAGATTCTCCTACTATTTTGTACGACGAATGACATAATGACAAATTAATTCGATCTACATATATACGTATAATTAATGAATACTTAATCTAATGATTATGCCTCATAATCGTATCTATGCTAACGTTTGTGAAGTAAATCATAAACACGGATAACAATTACAACTAACTAATTAGTTAGTTGTACATTTGTGAAATATATCTTGAACGTTAATAACTCGATCGATCTCAATTAATCTATTATTTCACAACTAATCTACTATAAGGTTGGTTTTGCAATCATTTATTACTTATATTTACATAGTACAATGAGTTTGGTTGCTTACAATTACAAACACAACAACATCAATAAAAAAAAAAAAATCGATTTTTAAGTAAGAATATTAGTAGGGACCGCTTAACGGTCCCTATTTTGGCATTAGCGACCGCTTAGCGGTCGCTATTGTCATATTAGGGACCGTTAAGCGGTCCCTATTGTCAATTTAGGGACCGCTTAGCAGTCCCTACTAATATTCATACATCAAAATTATGAATTTTTCGATTGTTCGAGGTGCCGCGTTGTATGTTTAGTTCAGAATAACCATTGGAATAGTTAAAATAACAATAAGTACAACGAGACATTGTGCATCCAAACATTATACAAGGAGAACGGGCCGCTTTGAAGATTCTCCTACTATTTTGTACGACGAATGACATAATGACAAATTAATTCGATCTACATATATACGTATAATTAATGAATACTTAATCTAATGATTATGCCTCATAATCGTATCTATGCTAACGTTTGTGAAGTAAATCATAAACACGGATAACAATTACAACTAACTAATTAGTTAGTTGTACATTTGTGAAATATATCTTGAACGTTAATAACTCGATCGATCTCAATTAATCTATTATTTCACAACTAATCTACTATAAGGTTGGTTTTGCAATCATTTATTACTTATATTTACATAGTACAATGAGTTTGGTTGCTTACAATCACAAACACAACAACATCAATAAAAAAAAAAATATCGATTTTTAAGTAAGAATATTAGTAGGGACCGCTTAACGGTCCCTATTTTGGCATTAGCGACCGCGTAGCGGTCGCTATTGTCATATTAGGGACCGTTAAGCGGTCCCTATTGTCAATTTAGGGACCGCTTAGCAGTCCCTACTAATATTCATACATCAAAATTATGAAATTTTCGATTGTTCGAGGTGCCGCGTTGTATGTTTAGTTCATAATAACCATTGGAATAGTTAAAATAACAATAAGTACAACGAGACATTGTGCATCCAAACATTATACAAGGAGAACGGGCCGCTTTGAAGATTCTCCTACTATTTTGTACGACGAATGACATAATGACAAATTAATTCGATCTACATATATACGTAAAATTAATGAATACTTAATCTAATGATTATGCCTCATAATCGTATCTATGCTAACGTTTGTGAAGTAAATCATAAACACGGATAACAATTACAACTAACTAATTAGTTAGTTGTACATTTGTGAAATATATCTTGAACGTTAATAACTCGATCGATCTCAATTAATCTATTATTTCACAACTAATCTACTATAAGGTTGGTTTTGCAATCATTTATTACTTATATTTACATAGTACAATGAGTTTGGTTGCTTACAATCACAAACACAACAACATCAATAAAAAAAAAAAAATCGATTTTTAAGTAAGAATATTAGTAGGGACCGCTTAACGGTCCCTATTTTGGCATTAGCGACCGCTTAGCGGTCGCTATTGTCATATTAGGGACCGTTAAGCGGTCCCTATTGTCAATTTAGGGACCGCTTAGCAGTCCCTACTAATATTCATACATCAAAATTATGAATTTTTCGATTGTTCGAGGTGCCGCGTTGTATGTTTAGTTCATAATAACCATTGGAATAGTTAAAATAACAATAAGTACAACGAGACATTGTGCATCCAAACATTATACAAGGAGAACGGGCCGCTTTGAAGATTCTCCTACTATTTTGTACGACGAATGACATAATGACAAATTAATTCGATCTACATATATACGTATAATTAATGAATACTTAATCTAATGATTATGCCTCATAATCGTATCTATGCTAACGTTTGTGAAGTAAATCATAAACACGGATAACAATTACAACTAACTAATTAGTTAGTTGTACATTTGTGAAATATATCTTGAACGTTAATAACTCGATCGATCTCAATTAATCTATTATTTCACAACTAATCTACTATAAGGTTGGTTTTGCAATCATTTATTACTTATATTTACATAGTACAATGAGTTTGGTTGCTTACAATCACAAACACAACAACATCAATAAAAAAAAAAAAATCGATTTTTAAGTAAGAATATTAGTAGGGACCGCTTAACGGTCCCTATTTTGGCATTAGCGACCGCTTAGCGGTCGCTATTGTCATATTAGGGACCGTTAAGCGGTCCCTATTGTCAATTTAGGGACCGCTTAGCAGTCCCTACTAATATTCATACATCAAAATTATGAATTTTTCGATTGTTCGAGGTGCCGCGTTGTATGTTTAGTTCAGAATAACCATTGGAATAGTTAAAATAACAATAAGTACAACGAGACATTGTGCATCCAAACATTATACAAGGAGAACGGGCCGCTTTGAAGATTCTCCTACTATTTTGTACGACGAATGACATAATGACAAATTAATTCGATCTACATATATACGTATAATTAATGAATACTTAATCTAATGATTATGCCTCATAATCGTATCTATGCTAACGTTTGTGAAGTAAATCATAAACACGGATAACAATTACAACTAACTAATTAGTTAGTTGTACATTTGTGAAATATATCTTGAACGTTAATAACTCGATCGATCTCAATTAATCTATTATTTCACAACTAATCTACTATAAGGTTGGTTTTGCAATCATTTATTACTTATATTTACATAGTACAATGAGTTTGGTTGCTTACAATCACAAACACAACAACATCAATAAAAAAAAAAAAATCGATTTTTAAGTAAGAATATTAGTAGGGACCGCTTAACGGTCCCTATTTTGGCATTAGCGACCGCTTAGCGGTCGCTATTGTCATATTAGGGACCGTTAAGCGGTCCCTATTGTCAATTTAGGGACCGCTTAGCAGTCCCTACTAATATTCATACATCAAAATTATGAATTTTTCGATTGTTCGAGGTGCCGCGTTGTATGTTTAGTTCATAATAACCATTGGAATAGTTAAAATAACAATAAGTACAACGAGACATTGTGCATCCAAACATTATACAAGGAGAACGGGCCGCTTTGAAGATTCTCCTACTATTTTGTACGACGAATGACATAATGACAAATTAATTCGATCTACATATATACGTATAATTAATGAATACTTAATCTAATGATTATGCCTCATAATCGTATCTATGCTAACGTTTGTGAAGTAAATCATAAACACGGATAACAATTACAACTAACTAATTAGTTAGTTGTACATTTGTGAAATATATCTTGAACGTTAATAACTCGATCGATCTCAATTAATCTATTATTTCACAACTAATCTACTATAAGGTTGGTTTTGCAATCATTTATTACTTATATTTACATAGTACAATGAGTTTGGTTGCTTACAATCACAAACACAACAACATCAATAAAAAAAAAAAAATCGATTTTTAAGTAAGAATATTAGTAGGGACCGCTTAACGGTCCCTATTTTGGCATTAGCGACCGCTTAGCGGTCGCTATTGTCATATTAGGGACCGTTAAGCGGTCCCTATTGTCAATTTAGGGACCGCTTAGCAGTCCCTACTAATATTCATACATCAAAATTATGAATTTTTCGATTGTTCGAGGTGCCACGTTGTATGTTTAGTTCATAATAACCATTGGAATAGTTAAAATAACAATAAGTACAACGAGACATTGTGCATCCAAACATTATACAAGGAGAACGGGCCGCTTTGAAGATTCTCCTACTATTTTGTACGACGAATGACATAATGACAAATTAATTCGATCTACATATATACGTATAATTAATGAATACTTAATCTAATGATTATGCCTCATAATCGTATCTATGCTAACGTTTGTGAAGTAAATCATAAACACGGATAACAATTACAACTAACTAATTAGTTAGTTGTACATTTGTGAAATATATCTTGAACGTTAATAACTCGATCGATCTCAATTAATCTATTATTTCACAACTAATCTACTATAAGGTTGGTTTTGCAATCATTTATTACTTATATTTACATAGTACAATGAGTTTGGTTGCTTACAATCACAAACACAACAACATCAATAAAAAAAAAAAAATCGATTTTTAAGTAAGAATATTAGTAGGGACCGCTTAACGGTCCCTATTTTGGCATTAGCGACCGCTTAGCGGTCGCTATTGTCATATTAGGGACCGTTAAGCGGTCCCTATTGTCAATTTAGGGACCGCTTAGCAGTCCCTACTAATATTCATACATCAAAATTATGAATTTTTCGATTGTTCGAGGTGCCGCGTTGTATGTTTAGTTCAGAATAACCATTGGAATAGTTAAAATAACAATAAGTACAACGAGACATTGTGCATCCAAACATTATACAAGGAGAACGGGCCGCTTTGAAGATTCTCCTACTATTTTGTACGACGAATGACATAATGACAAATTAATTCGATCTACATATATACGTATAATTAATGAATACTTAATCTAATGATTATGCCTCATAATCGTATCTATGCTAACGTTTGTGAAGTAAATCATAAACACGGATAACAATTACAACTAACTAATTAGTTAGTTGTACATTTGTGAAATATATCTTGAACGTTAATAACTCGATCGATCTCAATTAATCTATTATTTCACAACTAATCTACTATAAGGTTGGTTTTGCAATCATTTATTACTTATATTTACATAGTACAATGAGTTTGGTTGCTTACAATCACAAACACAACAACATCAATAAAAAAAAAAAATCGATTTTTAAGTAAGAATATTAGTAGGGACCGCTTAACGGTCCCTATTTTGGCATTAGCGACCGCTTAGCGGTCGCTATTGTCATATTAGGGACCGTTAAGCGGTCCCTATTGTCAATTTAGGGACCGCTTAGCAGTCCCTACTAATATTCATACATCAAAATTATGAATTTTTCGATTGTTCGAGGTGCCGCGTTGTATGTTTAGTTCATAATAACCATTGGAATAGTTAAAATAACAATAAGTACAACGAGACATTGTGCATCCAAACATTATACAAGGAGAACGGGCCGCTTTGAAGATTCTCCTACTATTTTGTACGACGAATGACATAATGACAAATTAATTCGATCTACATATATACGTATAATTAATGAATACTTAATCTAATGATTATGCCTCATAATCGTATCTATGCTAACGTTTGTGAAGTAAATCATAAACACGGATAACAATTACAACTAACTAATTAGTTAGTTGTACATTTGTGAAATATATCTTGAACGTTAATAACTCGATCGATCTCAATTAATCTATTATTTCACAACTAATCTACTATAAGGTTGGTTTTGCAATCATTTATTACTTATATTTACATAGTACAATGAGTTTGGTTGCTTACAATCACAAACACAACAACATCAATAAAAAAAAAAAAAATCGATTTTTAAGTAAGAATATTAGTAGGGACCGCTTAACGGTCCCTATTTTGGCATTAGCGACCGCTTAGCGGTCGCTATTGTCATATTAGGGACCGTTAAGCGGTCCCTATTGTCAATTTAGGGACCGCTTAGCAGTCCCTACTAATATTCATACATCAAAATTATGAATTTTTCGATTGTTCGAGGTGCCGCGTTGTATGTTTAGTTCATAATAACCATTGGAATAGTTAAAATAACAATAAGTACAACGAGACATTGTGCATCCAAACATTATACAAGGAGAACGGGCCGCTTTGAAGATTCTCCTACTATTTTGTACGACGAATGACATAATGACAAATTAATTCGATCTACATATATACGTATAATTAATGAATACTTAATCTAATGATTATGCCTCATAATCGTATCTATGCTAACGTTTGTGAAGTAAATCATAAACACGGATAACAATTACAACTAACTAATTAGTTAGTTGTACATTTGTGAAATATATCTTGAACGTTAATAACTCGATCGATCTCAATTAATCTATTATTTCACAACTAATCTACTATAAGGTTGGTTTTGCAATCATTTATTACTTATATTTACATAGTACAATGAGTTTGGTTGCTTACAATCACAAACACAACAACATCAATAAAAAAAAAAAAAATCGATTTTTAAGTAAGAATATTAGTAGGGACCGCTTAACGGTCCCTATTTTGGCATTAGCGACCGCTTAGCGGTCGCTATTGTCATATTAGGGACCGTTAAGCGGTCCCTATTGTCAATTTAGGGACCGCTTAGCAGTCCCTACTAATATTCATACATCAAAATTATGAATTTTTCGATTGTTCGAGGTGCCGCGTTGTATGTTTAGTTCATAATAACCATTGGAATAGTTAAAATAACAATAAGTACAACGAGACATTGTGCATCCAAACATTATACAAGGAGAACGGGCCGCTTTGAAGATTCTCCTACTATTTTGTACGACGAATGACATAATGACAAATTAATTCGATCTACATATATACGTATAATTAATGAATACTTAATCTAATGATTATGCCTCATAATCGTATCTATGCTAACGTTTGTGAAGTAAATCATAAACACGGATAACAATTACAACTAACTAATTAGTTAGTTGTACATTTGTGAAATATATCTTGAACGTTAATAACTCGATCGATCTCAATTAATCTATTATTTCACAACTAATCTACTATAAGGTTGGTTTTGCAATCATTTATTACTTATATTTACATAGTACAATGAGTTTGGTTGCTTACAATCACAAACACAACAACATCAATAAAAAAAAAAAAAATCGATTTTTAAGTAAGAATATTAGTAGGGACCGCTTAACGGTCCCTATTTTGGCATTAGCGACCGCTTAACGGTCGCTATTGTCATATTAGGGACCGTTAAGCGGTCCCTATTGTCAATTTAGGGACCGCTTAGCAGTCCCTACTAATATTCATACATCAAAATTATGAATTTTTCGATTGTTCGAGGTGCCGCGTTGTATGTTTAGTTCATAATAACCATTGGAATAGTTAAAATAACAATAAGTACAACGAGACATTGTGCATCCAAACATTATACAAGGAGAACGGGCCGCTTTGAAGATTCTCCTACTATTTTGTACGACGAATGACATAATGACAAATTAATTCGATCTACATATATACGTATAATTAATGAATACTTAATCTAATGATTATGCCTCATAATCGTATCTATGCTAACGTTTGTGAAGTAAATCATAAACACGGATAACAATTACAACTAACTAATTAGTTAGTTGTACATTTGTGAAATATATCTTGAACGTTAATAACTCGATCGATCTCAATTAATCTATTATTTCACAACTAATCTACTATAAGGTTGGTTTTGCAATCATTTATTACTTATATTTACATAGTACAATGAGTTTGGTTGCTTACAATCACAAACACAACAACATCAATAAAAAAAAAAAAAATCGATTTTTAAGTAAGAATATTAGTAGGGACCGCTTAACGGTCCCTATTTTGGCATTAGCGACCGCTTAGCGGTCGCTATTGTCATATTAGGGACCGTTAAGCGGTCCCTATTGTCAATTTAGGGACCGCTTAGCAGTCCCTACTAATATTCATACATCAAAATTATGAATTTTTCGATTGTTCGAGGTGCCGCGTTGTATGTTTAGTTCATAATAACCATTGGAATAGTTAAAATAACAATAAGTACAACGAGACATTGTGCATCCAAACATTATACAAGGAGAACGGGCCGCTTTGAAGATTCTCCTACTATTTTGTACGACGAATGACATAATGACAAATTAATTCGATCTACATATATACGTATAATTAATGAATACTTAATCTAATGATTATGCCTCATAATCGTATCTATGCTAACGTTTGTGAAGTAAATCATAAACACGGATAACAATTACAACTAACTAATTAGTTAGTTGTACATTTGTGAAATATATCTTGAACGTTAATAACTCGATCGATCTCAATTAATCTATTATTTCACAACTAATCTACTATAAGGTTGGTTTTGCAATCATTTATTACTTATATTTACATAGTACAATGAGTTTGGTTGCTTACAATCACAAACACAACAACATCAATAAAAAAAAAAAAATCGATTTTTAAGTAAGAATATTAGTAGGGACCGCTTAACGGTCCCTATTTTGGCATTAGCGACCGCTTAGCGGTCGCTATTGTCATATTAGGGACCGTTAAGCGGTCCCTATTGTCAATTTAGGGACCGCTTAGCAGTCCCTACTAATATTCATACATCAAAATTATGAATTTTTCGATTGTTCGAGGTGCCGCGTTGTATGTTTAGTTCATAATAACCATTGGAATAGTTAAAATAACAATAAGTACAACGAGACATTGTGCATCCAAACATTATACAAGGAGAACGGGCCGCTTTGAAGATTCTCCTACTATTTTGTACGACGAATGACATAATGACAAATTAATTCGATCTACATATATACGTATAATTAATGAATACTTAATCTAATGATTATGCCTCATAATCGTATCTATGCTAACGTTTGTGAAGTAAATCATAAACACGGATAACAATTACAACTAACTAATTAGTTAGTTGTACATTTGTGAAATATATCTTGAACGTTAATAACTCGATCGATCTCAATTAATCTATTATTTCACAACTAATCTACTATAAGGTTGGTTTTGCAATCATTTATTACTTATATTTACATAGTACAATGAGTTTGGTTGCTTACAATCACAAACACAACAACATCAATAAAAAAAAAAAAATCGATTTTTAAGTAAGAATATTAGTAGGGACCGCTTAACGGTCCCTATTTTGGCATCAGCGACCGCTTAGCGGTCGCTATTGTCATATTAGGGACCGTTAAGCGGTCCCTATTGTCAATTTAGGGACCGCTTAGCAGTCCCTACTAATATTCATACATCAAAATTATGAATTTTTCGATTGTTCGAGGTGCCGCGTTGTATGTTTAGTTCATAATAACCATTGGAATAGTTAAAATAACAATAAGTACAACGAGACATTGTGCATCCAAACATTATACAAGGAGAACGGGCCGCTTTGAAGATTCTCCTACTATTTTGTACGACGAATGACATAATGACAAATTAATTCGATCTACATATATACGTATAATTAATGAATACTTAATCTAATGATTATGCCTCATAATCGTATCTATGCTAACGTTTGTGAAGTAAATCATAAACACGGATAACAATTACAACTAACTAATTAGTTAGTTGTACATTTGTGAAATATATCTTGAACGTTAATAACTCGATCGATCTCAATTAATCTATTATTTCACAACTAATCTACTATAAGGTTGGTTTTGCAATCATTTATTACTTATATTTACATAGTAAAATGAGTTTGGTTGCTTACAATCACAAACACAACAACATCAATAAAAAAAAAAAAATCGATTTTTAAGTAAGAATATTAGTAGGGACCGCTTAACGGTCCCTATTTTGGCATCAGCGACCGCTTAGCGGTCGCTATTGTCATATTAGGGACTGTTAAGCGGTCCCTATTGTCAATTTAGGGACCGCTTAGCAGTCCCTACTAATATTCATACATCAAAATTATGAATTTTTCGATTGTTCGAGGTGCCGCGTTGTATGTTTAGTTCATAATAACCATTGGAATAGTTAAAATAACAATAAGTACAACGAGACATTGTGCATCCAAACATTATACAAGGAGAACGGGCCGCTTTGAAGATTCTCCTACTATTTTGTACGACGAATGACATAATGACAAATTAATTCGATCTACATATATACGTATAATTAATGAATACTTAATCTAATGATTATGCCTCATAATCGTATCTATGCTAACGTTTGTGAAGTAAATCATAAACACGGATAACAATTACAACTAACTAATTAGTTAGTTGTACATTTGTGAAATATATCTTGAACGTTAATAACTCGATCGATCTCAATTAATCTATTATTTCACAACTAATCTACTATAAGGTTGGTTTTGCAATCATTTATTACTTATATTTACATAGTACAATGAGTTTGGTTGCTTACAATCACAAACACAACAACATCAATAAAAAAAAAAAAAAATCGATTTTTAAGTAAGAATATTAGTAGGGACCGCTTAACGGTCCCTATTTTGGCATTAGCGACCGCTTAGCGGTCGCTATTGTCATATTAGGGACCGTTAAGCGGTCCCTATTGTCAATTTAGGGACCGCTTAGCAGTCCCTACTAATATTCATACATCAAAATTATGAATTTTTCGATTGTTCGAGGTGCCGCGTTGTATGTTTAGTTCATAATAACCATTGGAATAGTTAAAATAACAATAAGTACAACGAGACATTGTGCATCCAAACATTATACAAGGAGAACGGGCCGCTTTGAAGATTCTCCTACTATTTTGTACGACGAATGACATAATGACAAATTAATTCGATCTACATATATACGTATAATTAATGAATACTTAATCTAATGATTATGCCTCATAATCGTATCTATGCTAACGTTTGTGAAGTAAATCATAAACACGGATAACAATTACAACTAACTAATTAGTTAGTTGTACATTTGTGAAATATATCTTGAACGTTAATAACTCGATCGATCTCAATTAATCTATTATTTCACAACTAATCTACTATAAGGTTGGTTTTGCAATCATTTATTACTTATATTTACATAGTACAATGAGTTTGGTTGCTTACAATCACAAACACAACAACATCAATAAAAAAAAAAATCGATTTTTAAGTAAGAATATTAGTAGGGACCGCTTAACGGTCCCTATTTTGGCATTAGCGACCGCTTAGCGGTCGCTATTGTCATATTAGGGACCGTTAAGCGGTCCCTATTGTCAATTTAGGGACCGCTTAGCAGTCCCTACTAATATTCATACATCAAAATTATGAATTTTTCGATTGTTCGAGGTGCCGCGTTGTATGTTTAGTTCATAATAACCATTGGAATAGTTAAAATAACAATAAGTACAACGAGACATTGTGCATCCAAACATTATACAAGGAGAACGGGCCGCTTTGAAGATTCTCCTACTATTTTGTACGACGAATGACATAATGACAAATTAATTCGATCTACATATATACGTATAATTAATGAATACTTAATCTAATGATTATGCCTCATAATCGTATCTATGCTAACGTTTGTGAAGTAAATCATAAACACGGATAACAATTACAACTAACTAATTAGTTAGTTGTACATTTGTGAAATATATCTTGAACGTTAATAACTCGATCGATCTCAATTAATCTATTATTTCACAACTAATCTACTATAAGGTTGGTTTTGCAATCATTTATTACTTATATTTACATAGTACAATGAGTTTGGTTGCTTACAATCACAAACACAACAACATCAATAAAAAAAAAAAAAAATCGATTTTTAAGTAAGAATATTAGTAGGGACCGCTTAACGGTCCCTATTTTGGCATTAGCGACCGCTTAGCGGTCGCTATTGTCATATTAGGGACCGTTAAGCGGTCCCTATTGTCAATTTAGGGACCGCTTAGCAGTCCCTACTAATATTCATACATCAAAATTATGAATTTTTCGATTGTTCGAGGTGCCGCGTTGTATGTTTAGTTCATAATAACCATTGGAATAGTTAAAATAACAATAAGTACAACGAGACATTGTGCATCCAAACATTATACAAGGAGAACGGGCCGCTTTGAAGATTCTCCTACTATTTTGTACGACGAATGACATAATGACAAATTAATTCGATCTACATATATACGTATAATTAATGAATACTTAATCTAATGATTATGCCTCATAATCGTATCTATGCTAACGTTTGTGAAGTAAATCATAAACACGGATAACAATTACAACTAACTAATTAGTTAGTTGTACATTTGTGAAATATATCTTGAACGTTAATAACTCGATCGATCTCAATTAATCTATTATTTCACAACTAATCTACTATAAGGTTGGTTTTGCAATCATTTATTACTTATATTTACATAGTACAATGAGTTTGGTTGCTTACAATCACAAACACAACAACATCAATAAAAAAAAAAAAAATCGATTTTTAAGTAAGAATATTAGTAGGGACCGCTTAACGGTCCCTATTTTGGCATTAGCGACCGCTTAGCGGTCGCTATTGTCATATTAGGGACCGTTAAGCGGTCCCTATTGTCAATTTAGGGACCGCTTAGCAGTCCCTACTAATATTCATACATCAAAATTATGAATTTTTCGATTGTTCGAGGTGCCGCGTTGTATGTTTAGTTCATAATAACCATTGGAATAGTTAAAATAACAATAAGTACAACGAGACATTGTGCATCCAAACATTATACAAGGAGAACGGGCCGCTTTGAAGATTCTCCTACTATTTTGTACGACGAATGACATAATGACAAATTAATTCGATCTACATATATACGTATAATTAATGAATACTTAATCTAATGATTATGCCTCATAATCGTATCTATGCTAACGTTTGTGAAGTAAATCATAAACACGGATAACAATTACAACTAACTAATTAGTTAGTTGTACATTTGTGAAATATATCTTGAACGTTAATAACTCGATCGATCTCAATTAATCTATTATTTCACAACTAATCTACTATAAGGTTGGTTTTGCAATCATTTATTACTTATATTTACATAGTACAATGAGTTTGGTTGCTTACAATCACAAACACAACAACATCAATAAAAAAAAAAAAAAATCGATTTTTAAGTAAGAATATTAGTAGGGACCGCTTAACGGTCCCTATTTTGGCATTAGCGACCGCTTAGCGGTCGCTATTGTCATATTAGGGACCGTTAAGCGGTCCCTATTGTCAATTTAGGGACCGCTTAGCAGTCCCTACTAATATTCATACATCAAAATTATGAATTTTTCGATTGTTCGAGGTGCCGCGTTGTATGTTTAGTTCATAATAACCATTGGAATAGTTAAAATAACAATAAGTACAACGAGACATTGTGCATCCAAACATTATACAAGGAGAACGGGCCGCTTTGAAGATTCTCCTACTATTTTGTACGACGAATGACATAATGACAAATTAATTCGATCTACATATATACGTATAATTAATGAATACTTAATCTAATGATTATGCCTCATAATCGTATCTATGCTAACGTTTGTGAAGTAAATCATAAACACGGATAACAATTACAACTAACTAATTAGTTAGTTGTACATTTGTGAAATATATCTTGAACGTTAATAACTCGATCGATCTCAATTAATCTATTATTTCACAACTAATCTACTATAAGGTTGGTTTTGCAATCATTTATTACTTATATTTACATAGTACAATGAGTTTGGTTGCTTACAATCACAAACACAACAACATCAATAAAAAAAAAAAAAATCGATTTTTAAGTAAGAATATTAGTAGGGACCGCTTAACGGTCCCTATTTTGGCATTAGCGACCGCTTAGCGGTCGCTATTGTCATATTAGGGACCGTTAAGCGGTCCCTATTGTCAATTTAGGGACCGCTTAGCAGTCCCTACTAATATTCATACATCAAAATTATGAATTTTTCGATTGTTCGAGGTGCCGCGTTGTATGTTTAGTTCATAATAACCATTGGAATAGTTAAAATAACAATAAGTACAACGAGACATTGTGCATCCAAACATTATACAAGGAGAACGGGCCGCTTTGAAGATTCTCCTACTATTTTGTACGACGAATGACATAATGACAAATTAATTCGATCTACATATATACGTATAATTAATGAATACTTAATCTAATGATTATGCCTCATAATCGTATCTATGCTAACGTTTGTGAAGTAAATCATAAACACGGATAACAATTACAACTAACTAATTAGTTAGTTGTACATTTGTGAAATATATCTTGAACGTTAATAACTCGATCGATCTCAATTAATCTATTATTTCACAACTAATCTACTATAAGGTTGGTTTTGCAATCATTTATTACTTATATTTACATAGTACAATGAGTTTGGTTGCTTACAATCACAAACACAACAACATCAATAAAAAAAAAAAAATCGATTTTTAAGTAAGAATATTAGTAGGGACCGCTTAACGGTCCCTATTTTGGCATTAGCGACCGCTTAGCGGTCGCTATTGTCATATTAGGGACCGTTAAGCGGTCCCTATTGTCAATTTAGGGACCGCTTAGCAGTCCCTACTAATATTCATACATCAAAATTATGAATTTTTCGATTGTTCGAGGTGCCGCGTTGTATGTTTAGTTCATAATAACCATTGGAATAGTTAAAATAACAATAAGTACAACGAGACATTGTGCATCCAAACATTATACAAGGAGAACGGGCCGCTTTGAAGATTCTCCTACTATTTTGTACGACGAATGACATAATGACAAATTAATTCGATCTACATATATACGTATAATTAATGAATACTTAATCTAATGATTATGCCTCATAATCGTATCTATGCTAACGTTTGTGAAGTAAATCATAAACACGGATAACAATTACAACTAACTAATTAGTTAGTTGTACATTTGTGAAATATATCTTGAACGTTAATAACTCGATCGATCTCAATTAATCTATTATTTCACAACTAATCTACTATAAGGTTGGTTTTGCAATCATTTATTACTTATATTTACATAGTACAATGAGTTTGGTTGCTTACAATCACAAACACAACAACATCAATAAAAACAAAAAATCGATTTTTAAGTAAGAATATTAGTAGGGACCGCTTAACGGTCCCTATTTTGGCATTAGCGACCGCTTAGCGGTCGCTATTGTCATATTAGGGACCGTTAAGCGGTCCCTATTGTCAATTTAGGGACCGCTTAGCAGTCCCTACTAATATTCATACATCAAAATTATGAATTTTTCGATTGTTCGAGGTGCCGCGTTGTATGTTTAGTTCATAATAACCATTGGAATAGTTAAAATAACAATAAGTACAACGAGACATTGTGCATCCAAACATTATACAAGGAGAACGGGCCGCTTTGAAGATTCTCCTACTATTTTGTACGACGAATGACATAATGACAAATTAATTCGATCTACATATATACGTATAATTAATGAATACTTAATCTAATGATTATGCCTCATAATCGTATCTATGCTAACGTTTGTGAAGTAAATCATAAACACGGATAACAATTACAACTAACTAATTAGTTAGTTGTACATTTGTGAAATATATCTTGAACGTTAATAACTCGATCGATCTCAATTAATCTATTATTTCACAACTAATCTACTATAAGGTTGGTTTTGCAATCATTTATTACTTATATTTACATAGTACAATGAGTTTGGTTGCTTACAATCACAAACACAACAACATCAATAAAAAAAAAAAAATCGATTTTTAAGTAAGAATATTAGTAGGGACCGCTTAACGGTCCCTATTTTGGCATTAGCGACCGCTTAGCGGTCGCTATTGTCATATTAGGGACCGTTAAGCGGTCCCTATTGTCAATTTAGGGACCGCTTAGCAGTCCCTACTAATATTCATACATCAAAATTATGAATTTTTCGATTGTTCGAGGTGCCGCGTTGTATGTTTAGTTCATAATAACCATTGGAATAGTTAAAATAACAATAAGTACAACGAGACATTGTGCATCCAAACATTATACAAGGAGAACGGGCCGCTTTGAAGATTCTCCTACTATTTTGTACGACGAATGACATAATGACAAATTAATTCGATCTACATATATACGTATAATTAATGAATACTTAATCTAATGATTATGCCTCATAATCGTATCTATGCTAACGTTTGTGAAGTAAATCATAAACACGGATAACAATTACAACTAACTAATTAGTTAGTTGTACATTTGTGAAATATATCTTGAACGTTAATAACTCGATCGATCTCAATTAATCTATTATTTCACAACTAATCTACTATAAGGTTGGTTTTGCAATCATTTATTACTTATATTTACATAGTACAATGAGTTTGGTTGCTTACAATCACAAACACAACAACATCAATAAAAAAAAAAATCGATTTTTAAGTAAGAATATTAGTAGGGACCGCTTAACGGTCCCTATTTTGGCATTAGCGACCGCTTAGCGGTCGCTATTGTCATATTAGGGACCGTTAAGCGGTCCCTATTGTCAATTTAGGGACCGCTTAGCAGTCCCTACTAATATTCATACATCAAAATTATGAATTTTTCGATTGTTCGAGGTGCCGCGTTGTATGTTTAGTTCATAATAACCATTGGAATAGTTAAAATAACAATAAGTACAACGAGACATTGTGCATCCAAACATTATACAAGGAGAACGGGCCGCTTTGAAGATTCTCCTACTATTTTGTACGACGAATGACATAATGACAAATTAATTCGATCTACATATATACGTATAATTAATGAATACTTAATCTAATGATTATGCCTCATAATCGTATCTATGCTAACGTTTGTGAAGTAAATCATAAACACGGATAACAATTACAACTAACTAATTAGTTAGTTGTACATTTGTGAAATATATCTTGAACGTTAATAACTCGATCGATCTCAATTAATCTATTATTTCACAACTAATCTACTATAAGGTTGGTTTTGCAATCATTTATTACTTATATTTACATAGTACAATGAGTTTGGTTGCTTACAATCACAAACACAACAACATCAATAAAAACAAAAAATCGATTTTTAAGTAAGAATATTAGTAGGGACCGCTTAACGGTCCCTATTTTGGCATTAGCGACCGCTTAGCGGTCGCTATTGTCATATTAGGGACCGTTAAGCGGTCCCTATTGTCAATTTAGGGACCGCTTAGCAGTCCCTACTAATATTCATACATCAAAATTATGAATTTTTCGATTGTTCGAGGTGCCGCGTTGTATGTTTAGTTCATAATAACCATTGGAATAGTTAAAATAACAATAAGTACAACGAGACATTGTGCATCCAAACATTATACAAGGAGAACGGGCCGCTTTGAAGATTCTCCTACTATTTTGTACGACGAATGACATAATGACAAATTAATTCGATCTACATATATACGTATAATTAATGAATACTTAATCTAATGATTATGCCTCATAATCGTATCTATGCTAACGTTTGTGAAGTAAATCATAAACACGGATAACAATTACAACTAACTAATTAGTTAGTTGTACATTTGTGAAATATATCTTGAACGTTAATAACTCGATCGATCTCAATTAATCTATTATTTCACAACTAATCTACTATAAGGTTGGTTTTGCAATCATTTATTACTTATATTTACATAGTACAATGAGTTTGGTTGCTTACAATCACAAACACAACAACATCAATAAAAAAAAAAAAAAATCGATTTTTAAGTAAGAATATTAGTAGGGACCGCTTAACGGTCCCTATTTTGGCATTAGCGACCGCTTAGCGGTCGCTATTGTCATATTAGGGACCGTTAAGCGGTCCCTATTGTCAATTTAGGGACCGCTTAGCAGTCCCTACTAATATTCATACATCAAAATTATGAATTTTTCGATTGTTCGAGGTGCCGCGTTGTATGTTTAGTTCATAATAACCATTGGAATAGTTAAAATAACAATAAGTACAACGAGACATTGTGCATCCAAACATTATACAAGGAGAACGGGCCGCTTTGAAGATTCTCCTACTATTTTGTACGACGAATGACATAATGACAAATTAATTCGATCTACATATATACGTATAATTAATGAATACTTAATCTAATGATTATGCCTCATAATCGTATCTATGCTAACGTTTGTGAAGTAAATCATAAACACGGATAACAATTACAACTAACTAATTAGTTAGTTGTACATTTGTGAAATATATCTTGAACGTTAATAACTCGATCGATCTCAATTAATCTATTATTTCACAACTAATCTACTATAAGGTTGGTTTTGCAATCATTTATTACTTATATTTACATAGTACAATGAGTTTGGTTGCTTACAATCACAAACACAACAACATCAATAAAAAAAAAAAATCGATTTTTAAGTAAGAATATTAGTAGGGACCGCTTAACGGTCCCTATTTTGGCATTAGCGACCGCTTAGCGGTCGCTATTGTCATATTAGGGACCGTTAAGCGGTCCCTATTGTCAATTTAGGGACCGCTTAGCAGTCCCTACTAATATTCATACATCAAAATTATGAATTTTTCGATTGTTCGAGGTGCCGCGTTGTATGTTTAGTTCATAATAACCATTGGAATAGTTAAAATAACAATAAGTACAACGAGACATTGTGCATCCAAACATTATACAAGGAGAACGGGCCGCTTTGAAGATTCTCCTACTATTTTGTACGACGAATGACATAATGACAAATTAATTCGATCTACATATATACGTATAATTAATGAATACTTAATCTAATGATTATGCCTCATAATCGTATCTATGCTAACGTTTGTGAAGTAAATCATAAACACGGATAACAATTACAACTAACTAATTAGTTAGTTGTACATTTGTGAAATATATCTTGAACGTTAATAACTCGATCGATCTCAATTAATCTATTATTTCACAACTAATCTACTATAAGGTTGGTTTTGCAATCATTTATTACTTATATTTACATAGTACAATGAGTTTGGTTGCTTACAATCACAAACACAACAACATCAATAAAAAAAAAAATCGATTTTTAAGTAAGAATATTAGTAGGGACCGCTTAACGGTCCCTATTTTGGCATTAGCGACCGCTTAGCGGTCGCTATTGTCATATTAGGGACCGTTAAGCGGTCCCTATTGTCAATTTAGGGACCGCTTAGCAGTCCCTACTAATATTCATACATCAAAATTATGAATTTTTCGATTGTTCGAGGTGCCGCGTTGTATGTTTAGTTCATAATAACCATTGGAATAGTTAAAATAACAATAAGTACAACGAGACATTGTGCATCCAAACATTATACAAGGAGAACGGGCCGCTTTGAAGATTCTCCTACTATTTTGTACGACGAATGACATAATGACAAATTAATTCGATCTACATATATACGTATAATTAATGAATACTTAATCTAATGATTATGCCTCATAATCGTATCTATGCTAACGTTTGTGAAGTAAATCATAAACACGGATAACAATTACAACTAACTAATTAGTTAGTTGTACATTTGTGAAATATATCTTGAACGTTAATAACTCGATCGATCTCAATTAATCTATTATTTCACAACTAATCTACTATAAGGTTGGTTTTGCAATCATTTATTACTTATATTTACATAGTACAATGAGTTTGGTTGCTTACAATCACAAACACAACAACATCAATAAAAAAAAAAAAAATCGATTTTTAAGTAAGAATATTAGTAGGGACCGCTTAACGGTCCCTATTTTGGCATTAGCGACCGCTTAGCGGTCGCTATTGTCATATTAGGGACCGTTAAGCGGTCCCTATTGTCAATTTAGGGACCGCTTAGCAGTCCCTACTAATATTCATACATCAAAATTATGAATTTTTCGATTGTTCGAGGTGCCGCGTTGTATGTTTAGTTCATAATAACCATTGGAATAGTTAAAATAACAATAAGTACAACGAGACATTGTGCATCCAAACATTATACAAGGAGAACGGGCCGCTTTGAAGATTCTCCTACTATTTTGTACGACGAATGACATAATGACAAATTAATTCGATCTACATATATACGTATAATTAATGAATACTTAATCTAATGATTATGCCTCATAATCGTATCTATGCTAACGTTTGTGAAGTAAATCATAAACACGGATAACAATTACAACTAACTAATTAGTTAGTTGTACATTTGTGAAATATATCTTGAACGTTAATAACTCGATCGATCTCAATTAATCTATTATTTCACAACTAATCTACTATAAGGTTGGTTTTGCAATCATTTATTACTTATATTTACATAGTACAATGAGTTTGGTTGCTTACAATCACAAACACAACAACATCAATAAAAAAAAAAAAATCGATTTTTAAGTAAGAATATTAGTAGGGACCGCTTAACGGTCCCTATTTTGGCATTAGCGACCGCTTAGCGGTCGCTATTGTCATATTAGGGACCGTTAAGCGGTCCCTATTGTCAATTTAGGGACCGCTTAGCAGTCCCTACTAATATTCATACATCAAAATTATGAATTTTTCGATTGTTCGAGGTGCCGCGTTGTATGTTTAGTTCATAATAACCATTGGAATAGTTAAAATAACAATAAGTACAACGAGACATTGTGCATCCAAACATTATACAAGGAGAACGGGCCGCTTTGAAGATTCTCCTACTATTTTGTACGACGAATGACATAATGACAAATTAATTCGATCTACATATATACGTATAATTAATGAATACTTAATCTAATGATTATGCCTCATAATCGTATCTATGCTAACGTTTGTGAAGTAAATCATAAACACGGATAACAATTACAACTAACTAATTAGTTAGTTGTACATTTGTGAAATATATCTTGAACGTTAATAACTCGATCGATCTCAATTAATCTATTATTTCACAACTAATCTACTATAAGGTTGGTTTTGCAATCATTTATTACTTATATTTACATAGTACAATGAGTTTGGTTGCTTACAATCACAAACACAACAACATCAATAAAAAAAAAAAATCGATTTTTAAGTAAGAATATTAGTAGGGACCGCTTAACGGTCCCTATTTTGGCATTAGCGACCGCTTAGCGGTCGCTATTGTCATATTAGGGACCGTTAAGCGGTCCCTATTGTCAATTTAGGGACCGCTTAGCAGTCCCTACTAATATTCATACATCAAAATTATGAATTTTTCGATTGTTCGAGGTGCCGCGTTGTATGTTTAGTTCATAATAACCATTGGAATAGTTAAAATAACAATAAGTACAACGAGACATTGTGCATCCAAACATTATACAAGGAGAACGGGCCGCTTTGAAGATTCTCCTACTATTTTGTACGACGAATGACATAATGACAAATTAATTCGATCTACATATATACGTATAATTAATGAATACTTAATCTAATGATTATGCCTCATAATCGTATCTATGCTAACGTTTGTGAAGTAAATCATAAACACGGATAACAATTACAACTAACTAATTAGTTAGTTGTACATTTGTGAAATATATCTTGAACGTTAATAACTCGATCGATCTCAATTAATCTATTATTTCACAACTAATCTACTATAAGGTTGGTTTTGCAATCATTTATTACTTATATTTACATAGTACAATGAGTTTGGTTGCTTACAATCACAAACACAACAACATCAATAAAAACAAAAAATCGATTTTTAAGTAAGAATATTAGTAGGGACCGCTTAACGGTCCCTATTTTGGCATTAGCGACCGCTTAGCGGTCGCTATTGTCATATTAGGGACCGTTAAGCGGTCCCTATTGTCAATTTAGGGACCGCTTAGCAGTCCCTACTAATATTCATACATCAAAATTATGAATTTTTCGATTGTTCGAGGTGCCGCGTTGTATGTTTAGTTCATAATAACCATTGGAATAGTTAAAATAACAATAAGTACAACGAGACATTGTGCATCCAAACATTATACAAGGAGAACGGGCCGCTTTGAAGATTCTCCTACTATTTTGTACGACGAATGACATAATGACAAATTAATTCGATCTACATATATACGTATAATTAATGAATACTTAATCTAATGATTATGCCTCATAATCGTATCTATGCTAACGTTTGTGAAGTAAATCATAAACACGGATAACAATTACAACTAACTAATTAGTTAGTTGTACATTTGTGAAATATATCTTGAACGTTAATAACTCGATCGATCTCAATTAATCTATTATTTCACAACTAATCTACTATAAGGTTGGTTTTGCAATCATTTATTACTTATATTTACATAGTACAATGAGTTTGGTTGCTTACAATCACAAACACAACAACATCAATAAAAAAAAAAAAAAATCGATTTTTAAGTAAGAATATTAGTAGGGACCGCTTAACGGTCCCTATTTTGGCATTAGCGACCGCTTAGCGGTCGCTATTGTCATATTAGGGACCGTTAAGCGGTCCCTATTGTCAATTTAGGGACCGCTTAGCAGTCCCTACTAATATTCATACATCAAAATTATGAATTTTTCGATTGTTCGAGGTGCCGCGTTGTATGTTTAGTTCATAATAACCATTGGAATAGTTAAAATAACAATAAGTACAACGAGACATTGTGCATCCAAACATTATACAAGGAGAACGGGCCGCTTTGAAGATTCTCCTACTATTTTGTACGACGAATGACATAATGACAAATTAATTCGATCTACATATATACGTATAATTAATGAATACTTAATCTAATGATTATGCCTCATAATCGTATCTATGCTAACGTTTGTGAAGTAAATCATAAACACGGATAACAATTACAACTAACTAATTAGTTAGTTGTACATTTGTGAAATATATCTTGAACGTTAATAACTCGATCGATCTCAATTAATCTATTATTTCACAACTAATCTACTATAAGGTTGGTTTTGCAATCATTTATTACTTATATTTACATAGTACAATGAGTTTGGTTGCTTACAATCACAAACACAACAACATCAATAAAAAAAAAAAAAATCGATTTTTAAGTAAGAATATTAGTAGGGACCGCTTAACGGTCCCTATTTTGGCATTAGCGACCGCTTAGCGGTCGCTATTGTCATATTAGGGACCGTTAAGCGGTCCCTATTGTCAATTTAGGGACCGCTTAGCAGTCCCTACTAATATTCATACATCAAAATTATGAATTTTTCGATTGTTCGAGGTGCCGCGTTGTATGTTTAGTTCATAATAACCATTGGAATAGTTAAAATAACAATAAGTACAACGAGACATTGTGCATCCAAACATTATACAAGGAGAACGGGCCGCTTTGAAGATTCTCCTACTATTTTGTACGACGAATGACATAATGACAAATTAATTCGATCTACATATATACGTATAATTAATGAATACTTAATCTAATGATTATGCCTCATAATCGTATCTATGCTAACGTTTGTGAAGTAAATCATAAACACGGATAACAATTACAACTAACTAATTAGTTAGTTGTACATTTGTGAAATATATCTTGAACGTTAATAACTCGATCGATCTCAATTAATCTATTATTTCACAACTAATCTACTATAAGGTTGGTTTTGCAATCATTTATTACTTATATTTACATAGTACAATGAGTTTGGTTGCTTACAATCACAAACACAACAACATCAATAAAAAAAAAAAAATCGATTTTTAAGTAAGAATATTAGTAGGGACCGCTTAACGGTCCCTATTTTGGCATTAGCGACCGCTTAGCGGTCGCTATTGTCATATTAGGGACCGTTAAGCGGTCCCTATTGTCAATTTAGGGACCGCTTAGCAGTCCCTACTAATATTCATACATCAAAATTATGAATTTTTCGATTGTTCGAGGTGCCGCGTTGTATGTTTAGTTCATAATAACCATTGGAATAGTTAAAATAACAATAAGTACAACGAGACATTGTGCATCCAAACATTATACAAGGAGAACGGGCCGCTTTGAAGATTCTCCTACTATTTTGTACGACGAATGACATAATGACAAATTAATTCGATCTACATATATACGTATAATTAATGAATACTTAATCTAATGATTATGCCTCATAATCGTATCTATGCTAACGTTTGTGAAGTAAATCATAAACACGGATAACAATTACAACTAACTAATTAGTTAGTTGTACATTTGTGAAATATATATTGAACGTTAATAACTCGATCGATCTCAATTAATCTATTATTTCACAACTAATCTACTATAAGGTTGGTTTTGCAATCATTTATTACTTATATTTACATAGTACAATGAGTTTGGTTGCTTACAATCACAAACACAACAACATCAATAAAAAAAAAAAAAATCGATTTTTAAGTAAGAATATTAGTAGGGACCGCTTAACGGTCCCTATTTTGGCATTAGCGACCGCTTAGCGGTCGCTATTGTCATATTAGGGACCGTTAAGCGGTCCCTATTGTCAATTTAGGGACCGCTTAGCAGTCCCTACTAATATTCATACATCAAAATTATGAATTTTTCGATTGTTCGAGGTGCCGCGTTGTATGTTTAGTTCATAATAACCATTGGAATAGTTAAAATAACAATAAGTACAACGAGACATTGTGCATCCAAACATTATACAAGGAGAACGGGCCGCTTTGAAGATTCTCCTACTATTTTGTACGACGAATGACATAATGACAAATTAATTCGATCTACATATATACGTATAATTAATGAATACTTAATCTAATGATTATGCCTCATAATCGTATCTATGCTAACGTTTGTGAAGTAAATCATAAACACGGATAACAATTACAACTAACTAATTAGTTAGTTGTACATTTGTGAAATATATCTTGAACGTTAATAACTCGATCGATCTCAATTAATCTATTATTTCACAACTAATCTACTATAAGGTTGGTTTTGCAATCATTTATTACTTATATTTACATAGTACAATGAGTTTGGTTGCTTACAATCACAAACACAACAACATCAATAAAAAAAAAAAAAATCGATTTTTAAGTAAGAATATTAGTAGGGACCGCTTAACGGTCCCTATTTTGGCATTAGCGACCGCTTAGCGGTCGCTATTGTCATATTAGGGACCGTTAAGCGGTCCCTATTGTCAATTTAGGGACCGCTTAGCAGTCCCTACTAATATTCATACATCAAAATTATGAATTTTTCGATTGTTCGAGGTGCCGCGTTGTATGTTTAGTTCATAATAACCATTGGAATAGTTAAAATAACAATAAGTACAACGAGACATTGTGCATCCAAACATTATACAAGGAGAACGGGCCGCTTTGAAGATTCTCCTACTATTTTGTACGACGAATGACATAATGACAAATTAATTCGATCTACATATATACGTATAATTAATGAATACTTAATCTAATGATTATGCCTCATAATCGTATCTATGCTAACGTTTGTGAAGTAAATCATAAACACGGATAACAATTACAACTAACTAATTAGTTAGTTGTACATTTGTGAAATATATCTTGAACGTTAATAACTCGATCGATCTCAATTAATCTATTATTTCACAACTAATCTACTATAAGGTTGGTTTTGCAATCATTTATTACTTATATTTACATAGTACAATGAGTTTGGTTGCTTACAATCACAAACACAACAACATCAATAAAAAAAAAAAAATCGATTTTTAAGTAAGAATATTAGTAGGGACCGCTTAACGGTCCCTATTTTGGCATTAGCGACCGCTTAGCGGTCGCTATTGTCATATTAGGGACCGTTAAGCGGTCCCCATTGTCAATTTAGGGACCGCTTAGCAGTCCCTACTAATATTCATACATCAAAATTATGAATTTTTCGATTGTTCGAGGTGCCGCGTTGTATGTTTAGTTCATAATAACCATTGGAATAGTTAAAATAACAATAAGTACAACGAGACATTGTGCATCCAAACATTATACAAGGAGAACGGGCCGCTTTGAAGATTCTCCTACTATTTTGTACGACGAATGACATAATGACAAATTAATTCGATCTACATATATACGTATAATTAATGAATACTTAATCTAATGATTATGCCTCATAATCGTATCTATGCTAACGTTTGTGAAGTAAATCATAAACACGGATAACAATTACAACTAACTAATTAGTTAGTTGTACATTTGTGAAATATATCTTGAACGTTAATAACTCGATCGATCTCAATTAATCTATTATTTCACAACTAATCTACTATAAGGTTGGTTTTGCAATCATTTATTACTTATATTTACATAGTACAATGAGTTTGGTTGCTTACAATCACAAACACAACAACATCAATAAAAAAAAAAAAATCGATTTTTAAGTAAGAATATTAGTAGGGACCGCTTAACGGTCCCTATTTTGGCATTAGCGACCGCTTAGCGGTCGCTATTGTCATATTAGGGACCGTTAAGCGGTCCCTATTGTCAATTTAGGGACCGCTTAGCAGTCCCTACTAATATTCATACATCAAAATTATGAATTTTTCGATTGTTCGAGGTGCCGCGTTGTATGTTTAGTTCATAATAACCATTGGAATAGTTAAAATAACAATAAGTACAACGAGACATTGTGCATCCAAACATTATACAAGGAGAACGGGCCGCTTTGAAGATTCTCCTACTATTTTGTACGACGAATGACATAATGACAAATTAATTCGATCTACATATATACGTATAATTAATGAATACTTAATCTAATGATTATGCCTCATAATCGTATCTATGCTAACGTTTGTGAAGTAAATCATAAACACGGATAACAATTACAACTAACTAATTAGTTAGTTGTACATTTGTGAAATATATCTGGAACGTTAATAACTCGATCGATCTCAATTAATCTATTATTTCACAACTAATCTACTATAAGGTTGGTTTTGCAATCATTTATTACTTATATTTACATAGTACAATGAGTTTGGTTGCTTACAATCACAAACACAACAACATCAATAAAAAAAAAAAAATCGATTTTTAAGTAAGAATATTAGTAGGGACCGCTTAACGGTCCCTATTTTGGCATTAGCGACCGCTTAGCGGTCGCTATTGTCATATTAGGGACCGTTAAGCGGTCCCCATTGTCAATTTAGGGACCGCTTAGCAGTCCCTACTAATATTCATACATCAAAATTATGAATTTTTCGATTGTTCGAGGTGCCGCGTTGTATGTTTAGTTCATAATAACCATTGGAATAGTTAAAATAACAATAAGTACAACGAGACATTGTGCATCCAAACATTATACAAGGAGAACGGGCCGCTTTGAAGATTCTCCTACTATTTTGTACGACGAATGACATAATGACAAATTAATTCGATCTACATATATACGTATAATTAATGAATACTTAATCTAATGATTATGCCTCATAATCGTATCTATGCTAACGTTTGTGAAGTAAATCATAAACACGGATAACAATTACAACTAACTAATTAGTTAGTTGTACATTTGTGAAATATATCTGGAACGTTAATAACTCGATCGATCTCAATTAATCTATTATTTCACAACTAATCTACTATAAGGTTGGTTTTGCAATCATTTATTACTTATATTTACATAGTACAATGAGTTTGGTTGCTTACAATCACAAACACAACAACATCAATAAAAAAAAAAAAATCGATTTTTAAGTAAGAATATTAGTAGGGACCGCTTAACGGTCCCTATTTTGGCATTAGCGACCGCTTAGCGGTCGCTATTGTCATATTAGGGACCGTTAAGCGGTCCCTATTGTCAATTTAGGGACCGCTTAGCAGTCCCTACTAATATTCATACATCAAAATTATGAATTTTTCGATTGTTCGAGGTGCCGCGTTGTATGTTTAGTTCATAATAACCATTGGAATAGTTAAAATAACAATAAGTACAACGAGACATTGTGCATCCAAACATTATACAAGGAGAACGGGCCGCTTTGAAGATTCTCCTACTATTTTGTACGACGAATGACATAATGACAAATTAATTCGATCTACATATATACGTATAATTAATGAATACTTAATCTGATGATTATGCCTCATAATCGTATCTATGCTAACGTTTGTGAAGTAAATCATAAACACGGATAACAATTACAACTAACTAATTAGTTAGTTGTACATTTGTGAAATATATCTTGAACGTTAATAACTCGATCGATCTCAATTAATCTATTATTTCACAACTAATCTACTATAAGGTTGGTTTTGCAATCATTTATTACTTATATTTACATAGTACAATGAGTTTGGTTGCTTACAATCACAAACACAACAACATCAATAAATAAAAAAAAAATCGATTTTTAAGTAAGAATATTAGTAGGGACCGCTTAACGGTCCCTATTTTGGCATTAGCGACCGCTTAGCGGTCGCTATTGTCATATTAGGGACCGTTAAGCGGTCCCTATTGTCAATTTAGGGACCGCTTAGCAGTCCCTACTAATATTCATACATCAAAATTATGAATTTTTCGATTGTTCGAGGTGCCGCGTTGTATGTTTAGTTCATAATAACCATTGGTATAGTTAAAATAACAATAAGTACAACGAGACATTGTGCATCCAAACATTATACAAGGAGAACGGGCCGCTTTGAAGATTCTCCTACTATTTTGTACGACGAATGACATAATGACAAATTAATTCGATCTACATATATACGTATAATTAATGAATACTTAATCTAATGATTATGCCTCATAATCGTATCTATGCTAACGTTTGTGAAGTAAATCATAAACACGGATAACAATTACAACTAACTAATTAGTTAGTTGTACATTTGTGAAATATATCTTGAACGTTAATAACTCGATCGATCTCAATTAATCTATTATTTCACAACTAATCTACTATAAGGTTGGTTTTGCAATCATTTATTACTTATATTTACATAGTACAATGAGTTTGGTTGCTTACAATCACAAACACAACAACATCAATAAATAAAAAAAAAATCGATTTTTAAGTAAGAATATTAGTAGGGACCGCTTAACGGTCCCTATTTTGGCATTAGCGACCGCTTAGCGGTCGCTATTGTCATATTAGGGACCGTTAAGCGGTCCCTATTGTCAATTTAGGGACCGCTTAGCAGTCCCTACTAATATTCATACATCAAAATTATGAATTTTTCGATTGTTCGAGGTGCCGCGTTGTATGTTTAGTTCATAATAACCATTGGAATAGTTAAAATAACAATAAGTACAACCAGACATTGTGCATCCAAACATTATACAAGGAGAACGGGCCGCTTTGAAGATTCTCCTACTATTTTGTACGACGAATGACATAATGACAAATTAATTCGATCTACATATATACGTATAATTAATGAATACTTAATCTAATGATTATGCCTCATAATCGTATCTATGCTAACGTTTGTGAAGTAAATCATAAACACGGATAACAATTACAACTAACTAATTAGTTAGTTGTACATTTGTGAAATATATCTTGAACGTTAATAACTCGATCGATCTCAATTAATCTATTATTTCACAACTAATCTACTATAAGGTTGGTTTTGCAATCATTTATTACTTATATTTACATAGTACAATGAGTTTGGTTGCTTACAATCACAAACACAACAACATCAATAAAAAAAAAATCGATTTTTAAGTAAGAATATTAGTAGGGACCGCTTAACGGTCCCTATTTTGGCATTAGCGACCGCTTAGCGGTCGCTATTGTCATATTAGGGACCGTTAAGCGGACCCTATTGTCATATTAGGGACCGTTAAGCGGTCCCTATTGTCAATTTAGGGACCGCTTAGCAGTCCCTACTAATATTCATACATCAAAATTATGAATTTTTCGATTGTTCGAGGTGCCGCGTTGTATGTTTAGTTCATAATAACCATTGGAATAGTTAAAATAACAATAAGTACAACGAGACATTGTGCATCCAAACATTATACAAGGAGAACGGGCCGCTTTGAAGATTCTCCTACTATTTTGTACGACGAATGACATAATGACAAATTAATTCGATCTACATATATACGTATAATTAATGAATACTTAATCTAATGATTATGCCTCATAATCGTATCTATGCTAACGTTTGTGAAGTAAATCATAAACACGGATAACAATTACAACTAACTAATTAGTTAGTTGTACATTTGTGAAATATATCTTGAACGTTAATAACTCGATCGATCTCAATTAATCTATTATTTCACAACTAATCTACTATAAGGTTGGTTTTGCAATCATTTATTACTTATATTTACATAGTACAATGAGTTTGGTTGCTTACAATCACAAACACAACAACATCAATAAAAAAAAAATCGATTTTTAAGTAAGAATATTAGTAGGGACCGCTTAACGGTCCCTATTTTGGCATTAGCGACCGCTTAGCGGTCGCTATTGTCATATTAGGGACCGTTAAGCGGTCCCTATTGTCAATTTAGGGACCGCTTAGCAGTCCCTACTAATATTCATACATCAAAATTATGAATTTTTCGATTGTTCGAGGTGCCGCGTGGTATGTTTAGTTCATAATAACCATTGGAATAGTTAAAATAACAATAAGTACAACGAGACATTGTGCATCCAAACATTATACAAGGAGAACGGGCCGCTTTGAAGATTCTCCTACTATTTTGTACGACGAATGACATAATGACAAATTAATTCGATCTACATATATACGTATAATTAATGAATACTTAATCTAATGATTATGCCTCATAATCGTATCTATGCTAACGTTTGTGAAGTAATTCATAAACACGGATAACAATTACAACTAACTAATTAGTTAGTTGTACATTTGTGAAATATATCTTGAACGTTAATAACTCGATCGATCTCAATTAATCTATTATTTCACAACTAATCTACTATAAGGTTGGTTTTGCAATCATTTATTACTTATATTTACATAGTACAATGAGTTTGGTTGCTTACAATCACAAACACAACAACATCAGTAAAAAAAAAAAAATCGATTTTTAAGTAAGAATATTAGTAGGGACCGCTTAACGGTCCCTATTTTGGCATTAGCGACCGCTTAGCGGTCGCTATTGTCATATTAGGGACCGTTAAGCGGTCCCTATTGTCAATTTAGGGACCGCTTAGCAGTCCCTACTAATATTCATACATCAAAATTATGAATTTTTCGATTGTTCGAGGTGCCGCGTTGTATGTTTAGTTCATAATAACCATTGGAATAGTTAAAATAACAATAAGTACAACGAGACATTGTGCATCCAAACATTATACAAGGAGAACGGGCCGCTTTGAAGATTCTCCTACTATTTTGTACGACGAATGACATAATGACAAATTAATTCGATCTACATATATACGTATAATTAATGAATACTTAATCTAATGATTATGCCTCATAATCGTATCTATGCTAACGTTTGTGAAGTAAATCATAAACACGGATAACAATTACAACTAACTAATTAGTTAGTTGTACATTTGTGAAATATATCTTGAACGTTAATAACTCGATCGATCTCAATTAATCTATTATTTCACAACTAATCTACTATAAGGTTGGTTTTGCAATCATTTATTACTTATATTTACATAGTACAATGAGTTTGGTTGCTTACAATCACAAACACAACAACATCAATAAAAAAAAAATCGATTTTTAAGTAAGAATATTAGTAGGGACCGCTTAACGGTCCCTATTTTGGCATTAGCGACCGCTTAGCGGTCGCTATTGTCATATTAGGGACCGTTTAAGCGGTCCCTATTGTCAATTTAGGGACCGCTTAGCAGTCCCTACTAATATTCATACATCAAAATTATGAATTTTTCGATTGTTCGAGGTGCCGCGTGGTATGTTTAGTTCATAATAACCATTGGAATAGTTAAAATAACAATAAGTACAACGAGACATTGTGCATCCAAACATTATACAAGGAGAACGGGCCGCTTTGAAGATTCTCCTACTATTTTGTACGACGAATGACATAATGACAAATTAATTCGATCTACATATATACGTATAATTAATGAATACTTAATCTAATGATTATGCCTCATAATCGTATCTATGCTAACGTTTGTGAAGTAATTCATAAACACGGATAACAATTACAACTAACTAATTAGTTAGTTGTACATTTGTGAAATATATCTTGAACGTTAATAACTCGATCGATCTCAATTAATCTATTATTTCACAACTAATCTACTATAAGGTTGGTTTTGCAATCATTTATTACTTATATTTACATAGTACAATGAGTTTGGTTGCTTACAATCACAAACACAACAACATCAGTAAAAAAAAAAAAATCGATTTTTAAGTAAGAATATTAGTAGGGACCGCTTAACGGTCCCTATTTTGGCATTAGCGACCGCTTAGCGGTCGCTATTGTCATATTAGGGACCGTTAAGCGGTCCCTATTGTCAATTTAGGGACCGCTTAGCAGTCCCTACTAATATTCATACATCAAAATTATGAATTTTTCGATTGTTCGAGGTGCCGCGTTGTATGTTTAGTTCATAATAACCATTGGAATAGTTAAAATAACAATAAGTACAATGAGACATTGTGCATCCAAACATTATACAAGGAGAACGGGCCGCTTTGAAGATTCTCCTACTATTTTGTACGACGAATGACATAATGACAAATTAATTCGATCTACATATATACGTATAATTAATGAATACTTAATCTAATGATTATGCCTCATAATCGTATCTATGCTAACGTTTGTGAAGTAAATCATAAACACGGATAACAATTACAACTAACTAATTAGTTAGTTGTACATTTGTGAAATATATCTTGAACGTTAATAACTCGATCGATCTCAATTAATCTATTATTTCACAACTAATCTACTATAAGGTTGGTTTTGCAATCATTTATTACTTATATTTACATAGTACAATGAGTTTGGTTGCTTACAATCACAAACACAACAACATCAATAAAAAAAAAATCGATTTTTAAGTAAGAATATTAGTAGGGACCGCTTAACGGTCCCTATTTTGGCATTAGCGACCGCTTAGCGGTCGCTATTGTCATATTAGGGACCGTTAAGCGGTCCCTATTGTCAATTTAGGGACCGCTTAGCAGTCCCTACTAATATTCATACATCAAAATTATGAATTTTTCGATTGTTCGAGGTGCCGCGTTGTATGTTTAGTTCATAATAACCATTGGAATAGTTAAAATAACAATAAGTACAACGAGACATTGTGCATCCAAACATTATACAAGGAGAACGGGCCGCTTTGAAGATTCTCCTACTATTTTGTACGACGAATGACATAATGACAAATTAATTCGATCTACATATATACGTATAATTAATGAATACTTAATCTAATGATTATGCCTCATAATCGTATCTATGCTAACGTTTGTGAAGTAAATCATAAACACGGATAACAATTACAACTAACTAATTAGTTAGTTGTACATTTGTGAAATATATATTGAACGTTAATAACTCGATCGATCTCAATTAATCTATTATTTCACAACTAATCTACTATAAGGTTGGTTTTGCAATCATTTATTACTTATATTTACATAGTACAATGAGTTTGGTTGCTTACAATCACAAACACAACAACATCAATAAAAAAAAAATCGATTTTTAAGTAAGAATATTAGTAGGGACCGCTTAACGGTCCCTATTTTGGCATTAGCGACCGCTTAGCGGTCGCTATTGTCATATTAGGGACCGTTAAGCGGTCCCTATTGTCAATTTAGGGACCGCTTAGCAGTCCCTACTAATATTCATACATCAAAATTATGAATTTTTCGATTGTTCGAGGTGCCGCGTGGTATGTTTAGTTCATAATAACCATTGGAATAGTTAAAATAACAATAAGTACAACGAGACATTGTGCATCCAAACATTATACAAGGAGAACGGGCCGCTTTGAAGATTCTCCTACTATTTTGTACGACGAATGACATAATGACAAATTAATTCGATCTACATATATACGTATAATTAATGAATACTTAATCTAATGATTATGCCTCATAATCGTATCTATGCTAACGTTTGTGAAGTAATTCATAAACACGGATAACAATTACAACTAACTAATTAGTTAGTTGTACATTTGTGAAATATATCTTGAACGTTAATAACTCGATCGATCTCAATTAATCTATTATTTCACAACTAATCTACTATAAGGTTGGTTTTGCAATCATTTATTACTTATATTTACATAGTACAATGAGTTTGGTTGCTTACAATCACAAACACAACAACATCAGTAAAAAAAAAAAAAATCGATTTTTAAGTAAGAATATTAGTAGGGACCGCTTAACGGTCCCTATTTTGGCATTAGCGACCGCTTAGCGGTCGCTATTGTCATATTAGGGACCGTTAAGCGGTCCCTATTGTCAATTTAGGGACCGCTTAGCAGTCCCTACTAATATTCATACATCAAAATTATGAATTTTTCGATTGTTCGAGGTGCCGCGTTGTATGTTTAGTTCATAATAACCATTGGAATAGTTAAAATAACAATAAGTACAACGAGACATTGTGCATCCAAACATTATACAAGGAGAACGGGCCGCTTTGAAGATTCTCCTACTATTTTGTACGACGAATGACATAATGACAAATTAATTCGATCTACATATATACGTATAATTAATGAATACTTAATCTAATGATTATGCCTCATAATCGTATCTATGCTAACGTTTGTGAAGTAAATCATAAACACGGATAACAATTACAACTAACTAATTAGTTAGTTGTACATTTGTGAAATATATATTGAACGTTAATAACTCGATCGATCTCAATTAATCTATTATTTCACAACTAATCTACTATAAGGTTGGTTTTGCAATCATTTATTACTTATATTTACATAGTACAATGAGTTTGGTTGCTTACAATCACAAACACAACAACATCAATAAAAAAAAAATCGATTTTTAAGTAAGAATATTAGTAGGGACCGCTTAACGGTCCCTATTTTGGCATTAGCGACCGCTTAGCGGTCGCTATTGTCATATTAGGGACCGTTAAGCGGTCCCTATTGTCAATTTAGGGACCGCTTAGCAGTCCCTACTAATATTCATACATCAAAATTATGAATTTTTCGATTGTTCGAGGTGCCGCGTGGTATGTTTAGTTCATAATAACCATTGGAATAGTTAAAATAACAATAAGTACAACGAGACATTGTGCATCCAAACATTATACAAGGAGAACGGGCCGCTTTGAAGATTCTCCTACTATTTTGTACGACGAATGACATAATGACAAATTAATTCGATCTACATATATACGTATAATTAATGAATACTTAATCTAATGATTATGCCTCATAATCGTATCTATGCTAACGTTTGTGAAGTAATTCATAAACACGGATAACAATTACAACTAACTAATTAGTTAGTTGTACATTTGTGAAATATATCTTGAACGTTAATAACTCGATCGATCTCAATTAATCTATTATTTCACAACTAATCTACTATAAGGTTGGTTTTGCAATCATTTATTACTTATATTTACATAGTACAATGAGTTTGGTTGCTTACAATCACAAACACAACAACATCAGTAAAAAAAAAAAAAATCGATTTTTAAGTAAGAATATTAGTAGGGACCGCTTAACGGTCCCTATTTTGGCATTAGCGACCGCTTAGCGGTCGCTATTGTCATATTAGGGACCGTTAAGCGGTCCCTATTGTCAATTTAGGGACCGCTTAGCAGTCCCTACTAATATTCATACATCAAAATTATGAATTTTTCGATTGTTCGAGGTGCCGCGTTGTATGTTTAGTTCATAATAACCACTGGAATAGTTAAAATAACAATAAGTACAACGAGACATTGTGCATCCAAACATTATACAAGGAGAACGGGCCGCTTTGAAGATTCTCCTACTATTTTGTACGACGAATGACATAATGACAAATTAATTCGATCTACATATATACGTATAATTAATGAATACTTAATCTAATGATTATGCCTCATAATCGTATCTATGCTAACGTTTGTGAAGTAAATCATAAACACGGATAACAATTACAACTAACTAATTAGTTAGTTGTACATTTGTGAAATATATCTTGAACGTTAATAACTCGATCGATCTCAATTAATCTATTATTTCACAACTAATCTACTATAAGGTTGGTTTTGCAATCATTTATTACTTATATTTACATAGTACAATGAGTTTGGTTGCTTACAATCACAAACACAACAACATCAATAAAAAAAAAATCGATTTTTAAGTAAGAATATTAGTAGGGACCGCTTAACGGTCCCTATTTTGGCATTAGCGACCGCTTAGCGGTCGCTATTGTCATATTAGGGACCGTTAAGCGGTCCCTATTGTCAATTTAGGGACCGCTTAGCAGTCCCTACTAATATTCATACATCAAAATTATGAATTTTTCGATTGTTCGAGGTGCCGCGTTGTATGTTTAGTTCATAATAACCATTGGAATAGTTAAAATAACAATAAGTACAACGAGACATTGTGCATCCAAACATTATACAATGAGAACGGGCCGCTTTGAAGATTCTCCTACTATTTTGTACGACGAATGACATAATGACAAATTAATTCGATCTACATATATACGTATAATTAATGAATACTTAATCTAATGATTATGCCTCATAATCGTATCTATGCTAACGTTTGTGAAGTAAATCATAAACACGGATAACAATTACAACTAACTAATTAGTTAGTTGTACATTTGTGAAATATATCTTGAACGTTAATAACTCGATCGATCTCAATTAATCTATTATTTCACAACTAATCTACTATAAGGTTGGTTTTGCAATCATTTATTACTTATATTTACATAGTACAATGAGTTTGGTTGCTTACAATCACAAACACAACAACATCAATAAAAAAAAAAAAAAATCGATTTTTAAGTAAGAATATTAGTAGGGACCGCTTAACGGTCCCTATTTTGGCATTAGCGACCGCTTAGCGGTCGCTATTGTCATATTAGGGACCGTTAAGCGGTCCCTATTGTCAATTTAGGGACCGCTTAGCAGTCCCTACTAATATTCATACATCAAAATTATGAATTTTTCGATTGTTCGAGGTGCCGCGTTGTATGTTTAGTTCATAATAACCATTGGAATAGTTAAAATAACAATAAGTACAACCAGACATTGTGCATCCAAACATTATACAAGGAGAACGGGCCGCTTTGAAGATTCTCCTACTATTTTGTACGACGAATGACATAATGACAAATTAATTCGATCTACATATATACGTATAATTAATGAATACTTAATCTAATGATTATGCCTCATAATCGTATCTATGCTAACGTTTGTGAAGTAAATCATAAACACGGATAACAATTACAACTAACTAATTAGTTAGTTGTACATTTGTGAAATATATCTTGAACGTTAATAACTCGATCGATCTCAATTAATCTATTATTTCACAACTAATCTACTATAAGGTTGGTTTTGCAATCATTTATTACTTATATTTACATAGTACAATGAGTTTGGTTGCTTACAATCACAAACACAACAACATCAATAAAAAAAAATCGATTTTTAAGTAAGAATATTAGTAGGGACCGCTTAACGGTCCCTATTTTGGCATTAGCGACCGCTTAGCGGTCGCTATTGTCATATTAGGGACCGTTAAGCGGACCCTATTGTCATATTAGGGACCGTTAAGCGGTCCCTATTGTCAATTTAGGGACCGCTTAGCAGTCCCTACTAATATTCATACATCAAAATTATGAATTTTTCGATTGTTCGAGGTGCCGCGTTGTATGTTTAGTTCATAATAACCATTGGAATAGTTAAAATAACAATAAGTACAACGAGACATTGTGCATCCAAACATTATACAAGGAGAACGGGCCGCTTTGAAGATTCTCCTACTATTTTGTACGACGAATGACATAATGACAAATTAATTCGATCTACATATATACGTATAATTAATGAATACTTAATCTAATGATTATGCCTCATAATCGTATCTATGCTAACGTTTGTGAAGTAAATCATAAACACGGATAACAATTACAACTAACTAATTAGTTAGTTGTACATTTGTGAAATATATCTTGAACGTTAATAACTCGATCGATCTCAATTAATCTATTATTTCACAACTAATCTACTATAAGGTTGGTTTTGCAATCATTTATTACTTATATTTACATAGTACAATGAGTTTGGTTGCTTACAATCACAAACACAACAACATCAATAAAAAAAAATCGATTTTTAAGTAAGAATATTAGTAGGGACCGCTTAACGGTCCCTATTTTGGCATTAGCGACCGCTTAGCGGTCGCTATTGTCATATTAGGGACCGTTAAGCGGTCCCTATTGTCAATTTAGGGACCGCTTAGCAGTCCCTACTAATATTCATACATCAAAATTATGAATTTTTCGATTGTTCGAGGTGCCGCGTTGTATGTTTAGTTCATAATAACCATTGGAATAGTTAAAATAACAATAAGTACAACGAGACATTGTGCATCCAAACATTATACAAGGAGAACGGGCCGCTTTGAAGATTCTCCTACTATTTTGTACGACGAATGACATAATGACAAATTAATTCGATCTACATATATACGTATAATTAATGAATACTTAATCTAATGATTATGCCTCATAATCGTATCTATGCTAACGTTTGTGAATTTAATCATAAACACGGATAACAATTACAACTAACTAATTAGTTAGTTGTACATTTGTGAAATATATCTTGAACGTTAATAACTCGATCGATCTCAATTAATCTATTATTTCACAACTAATCTACTATAAGGTTGGTTTTGCAATCATTTATTACTTATATTTACATAGTACAATGAGTTTGGTTGCTTACAATCACAAACACAACAACATCAATAAAAAAAAATCGATTTTTAAGTAAGAATATTAGTAGGGACCGCTTAACGGTCCCTATTTTGGCATTAGCGACCGCTTAGCGGTCGCTATTGTCATATTAGGGACCGTTAAGCGGTCCCTATTGTCAATTTAGGGACCGCTTAGCAGTCCCTACTAATATTCATACATCAAAATTATGAATTTTTCGATTGTTCGAGGTGCCGCGTTGTATGTTTAGTTCATAATAACCATTGGAATAGTTAAAATAACAATAAGTACAACGAGACATTGTGCATCCAAACATTATACAAGGAGAACGGGCCGCTTTGAAGATTCTCCTACTATTTTGTACGACGAATGACATAATGACAAATTAATTCGATCTACATATATACGTATAATTAATGAATACTTAATCTAATGATTATGCCTCATAATCGTATCTATGCTAACGTTTGTGAAGTAAATCATAAACACGGATAACAATTACAACTAACTAATTAGTTAGTTGTACATTTGTGAAATATATCTTGAACGTTAATAACTCGATCGATCTCAATTAATCTATTATTTCACAACTAATCTACTATAAGGTTGGTTTTGCAATCATTTATTACTTATATTTACATAGTACAATGAGTTTGGTTGCTTACAATCACAAACACAACAACATCAATAAAAAAAAAATCGATTTTTAAGTAAGAATATTAGTAGGGACCGCTTAACGGTCCCTATTTTGGCATTAGCGACCGCTTAGCGGTCGCTATTGTCATATTAGGGACCGTTAAGCGGTCCCTATTGTCAATTTAGGGACCGCTTAGCAGTCCCTACTAATATTCATACATCAAAATTATGAATTTTTCGATTGTTCGAGGTGCCGCGTGGTATGTTTAGTTCATAATAACCATTGGAATAGTTAAAATAACAATAAGTACAACGAGACATTGTGCATCCAAACATTATACAAGGAGAACGGGCCGCTTTGAAGATTCTCCTACTATTTTGTACGACGAATGACATAATGACAAATTAATTCGATCTACATATATACGTATAATTAATGAATACTTAATCTAATGATTATGCCTCATAATCGTATCTATGCTAACGTTTGTGAAGTAATTCATAAACACGGATAACAATTACAACTAACTAATTAGTTAGTTGTACATTTGTGAAATATATCTTGAACGTTAATAACTCGATCGATCTCAATTAATCTATTATTTCACAACTAATCTACTATAAGGTTGGTTTTGCAATCATTTATTACTTATATTTACATAGTACAATGAGTTTGGTTGCTTACAATCACAAACACAACAACATCAGTAAAAAAAAAAAAATCGATTTTTAAGTAAGAATATTAGTAGGGACCGCTTAACGGTCCCTATTTTGGCATTAGCGACCGCTTAGCGGTCGCTATTGTCATATTAGGGACCGTTAAGCGGTCCCTATTGTCAATTTAGGGACCGCTTAGCAGTCCCTACTAATATTCATACATCAAAATTATGAATTTTTCGATTGTTCGAGGTGCCGCGTTGTATGTTTAGTTCATAATAACCATTGGAATAGTTAAAATAACAATAAGTACAACGAGACATTGTGCATCCAAACATTATACAAGGAGAACGGGCCGCTTTGAAGATTCTCCTACTATTTTGTACGACGAATGACATAATGACAAATTAATTCGATCTACATATATACGTATAATTAATGAATACTTAATCTAATGATTATGCCTCATAATCGTATCTATGCTAACGTTTGTGAAGTAAATCATAAACACGGATAACAATTACAACTAACTAATTAGTTAGTTGTACATTTGTGAAATATATCTTGAACGTTAATAACTCGATCGATCTCAATTAATCTATTATTTCACAACTAATCTACTATAAGGTTGGTTTTGCAATCATTTATTACTTATATTTACATAGTACAATGAGTTTGGTTGCTTACAATCACAAACACAACAACATCAATAAAAAAAAAATCGATTTTTAAGTAAGAATATTAGTAGGGACCGCTTAACGGTCCCTATTTTGGCATTAGCGACCGCTTAGCGGTCGCTATTGTCATATTAGGGACCGTTAAGCGGTCCCTATTGTCAATTTAGGGACCGCTTAGCAGTCCCTACTAATATTCATACATCAAAATTATGAATTTTTCGATTGTTCGAGGTGCCGCGTTGTATGTTTAGTTCATAATAACCATTGGAATAGTTAAAATAACAATAAGTACAACGAGACATTGTGCATCCAAACATTATACAAGGAGAACGGGCCGCTTTGAAGATTCTCCTACTATTTTGTACGACGAATGACATAATGACAAATTAATTCGATCTACATATATACGTATAATTAATGAATACTTAATCTAATGATTATGCCTCATAATCGTATCTATGCTAACGTTTGTGAAGTAAATCATAAACACGGATAACAATTACAACTAACTAATTAGTTAGTTGTACATTTGTGAAATATATCTTGAACGTTAATAACTCGATCGATCTCAATTAATCTATTATTTCACAACTAATCTACTATAAGGTTGGTTTTGCAATCATTTATTACTTATATTTACATAGTACAATGAGTTTGGTTGCTTACAATCACAAACACAACAACATCAATAAAAAAAAAAAAATCGATTTTTAAGTAAGAATATTAGTAGGGACCGCTTAACGGTCCCTATTTTGGCATTAGCGACCGCTTAGCGGTCGCTATTGTCATATTAGGGACCGTTAAGCGGTCCCTATTGTCAATTTAGGGACCGCTTAGCAGTCCCTACTAATATTCATACATCAAAATTATGAATTTTTCGATTGTTCGAGGTGCCGCGTTGTATGTTTAGTTCATAATAACCATTGGAATAGTTAAAATAACAATAAGTACAACGAGACATTGTGCATCCAAACATTATACAAGGAGAACGGGCCGCTTTGAAGATTCTCCTACTATTTTGTACGACGAATGACATAATGACAAATTAATTCGATCTACATATATACGTATAATTAATGAATACTTAATCTAATGATTATGCCTCATAATCGTATCTATGCTAACGTTTGTGAAGTAAATCATAAACACGGATAACAATTACAACTAACTAATTAGTTAGTTGTACATTTGTGAAATATATCTTGAACGTTAATAACTCGATCGATCTCAATTAATCTATTATTTCACAACTAATCTACTATAAGGTTGGTTTTGCAATCATTTATTACTTATATTTACATAGTACAATGAGTTTGGTTGCTTACAATCACAAACACAACAACATCAATAAAAAAAAAAAAATCGATTTTTAAGTAAGAATATTAGTAGGGACCGCTTAACGGTCCCTATTTTGGCATTAGCGACCGCTTAGCGGTCGCTATTGTCATATTAGGGACCGTTAAGCGGTCCCTATTGTCAATTTAGGGACCGCTTAGCAGTCCCTACTAATATTCATACATCAAAATTATGAATTTTTCGATTGTTCGAGGTGCCGCGTTGTATGTTTAGTTCATAATAACCATTGGAATAGTTAAAATAACAATAAGTACAACGAGACATTGTGCATCCAAACATTATACAAGGAGAACGGGCCGCTTTGAAGATTCTCCTACTATTTTGTACGACGAATGACATAATGACAAATTAATTCGATCTACATATATACGTATAATTAATGAATACTTAATCTAATGATTATGCCTCATAATCGTATCTATGCTAACGTTTGTGAAGTAAATCATAAACACGGATAACAATTACAACTAACTAATTAGTTAGTTGTACATTTGTGAAATATATCTTGAACGTTAATAACTCGATCGATCTCAATTAATCTATTATTTCACAACTAATCTACTATAAGGTTGGTTTTGCAATCATTTATTACTTATATTTACATAGTACAATGAGTTTGGTTGCTTACAATCACAAACACAACAACATCAGTAAAAAAAAAAAAATCGATTTTTAAGTAAGAATATTAGTAGGGACCGCTTAACGGTCCCTATTTTGGCATTAGCGACCGCTTAGCGGTCGCTATTGTCATATTAGGGACCGTTAAGCGGTCCCTATTGTCAATTTAGGGACCGCTTAGCAGTCCCTACTAATATTCATACATCAAAATTATGAATTTTTCGATTGTTCGAGGTGCCGCGTTGTATGTTTAGTTCATAATAACCATTGGAATAGTTAAAATAACAATAAGTACAACGAGACATTGTGCATCCAAACATTATACAAGGAGAACGGGCCGCTTTGAAGATTCTCCTACTATTTTGTACGACGAATGACATAATGACAAATTAATTCGATCTACATATATACGTATAATTAATGAATACTTAATCTAATGATTATGCCTCATAATCGTATCTATGCTAACGTTTGTGAAGTAAATCATAAACACGGATAACAATTACAACTAACTAATTAGTTAGTTGTACATTTGTGAAATATATCTTGAACGTTAATAACTCGATCGATCTCAATTAATCTATTATTTCACAACTAATCTACTATAAGGTTGGTTTTGCAATCATTTATTACTTATATTTACATAGTACAATGAGTTTGGTTGCTTACAATCACAAACACAACAACATCAATAAAAAAAAAAATCGATTTTTAAGTAAGAATATTAGTAGGGACCGCTTAACGGTCCCTATTTTGGCATTAGCGACCGCTTAGCGGTCGCTATTGTCATATTAGGGACCGTTAAGCGGTCCCTATTGTCAATTTAGGGACCGCTTAGCAGTCCCTACTAATATTCATACATCAAAATTATGAATTTTTCGATTGTTCGAGGTGCCGCGTGGTATGTTTAGTTCATAATAACCATTGGAATAGTTAAAATAACAATAAGTACAACGAGACATTGTGCATCCAAACATTATACAAGGAGAACGGGCCGCTTTGAAGATTCTCCTACTATTTTGTACGACGAATGACATAATGACAAATTAATTCGATCTACATATATACGTATAATTAATGAATACTTAATCTAATGATTATGCCTCATAATCGTATCTATGCTAACGTTTGTGAAGTAATTCATAAACACGGATAACAATTACAACTAACTAATTAGTTAGTTGTACATTTGTGAAATATATCTTGAACGTTAATAACTCGATCGATCTCAATTAATCTATTATTTCACAACTAATCTACTATAAGGTTGGTTTTGCAATCATTTATTACTTATATTTACATAGTACAATGAGTTTGGTTGCTTACAATCACAAACACAACAACATCAGTAAAAAAAAAAAAATCGATTTTTAAGTAAGAATATTAGTAGGGACCGCTTAACGGTCCCTATTTTGGCATTAGCGACCGCTTAGCGGTCGCTATTGTCATATTAGGGACCGTTAAGCGGTCCCTATTGTCAATTTAGGGACCGCTTAGCAGTCCCTACTAATATTCATACATCAAAATTATGAATTTTTCGATTGTTCGAGGTGCCGCGTTGTATGTTTAGTTCATAATAACCATTGGAATAGTTAAAATAACAATAAGTACAACGAGACATTGTGCATCCAAACATTATACAAGGAGAACGGGCCGCTTTGAAGATTCTCCTACTATTTTGTACGACGAATGACATAATGACAAATTAATTCGATCTACATATATACGTATAATTAATGAATACTTAATCTAATGATTATGCCTCATAATCGTATCTATGCTAACGTTTGTGAAGTAAATCATAAACACGGATAACAATTACAACTAACTAATTAGTTAGTTGTACATTTGTGAAATATATCTTGAACGTTAATAACTCGATCGATCTCAATTAATCTATTATTTCACAACTAATCTACTATAAGGTTGGTTTTGCAATCATTTATTACTTATATTTACATAGTACAATGAGTTTGGTTGCTTACAATCACAAACACAACAACATCAATAAAAAAAAAATCGATTTTTAAGTAAGAATATTAGTAGGGACCGCTTAACGGTCCCTATTTTGGCATTAGCGACCGCTTAGCGGTCGCTATTGTCATATTAGGGACCGTTAAGCGGTCCCTATTGTCAATTTAGGGACCGCTTAGCAGTCCCTACTAATATTCATACATCAAAATTATGAATTTTTCGATTGTTCGAGGTGCCGCGTTGTATGTTTAGTTCATAATAACCATTGGAATAGTTAAAATAACAATAAGTACAACGAGACATTGTGCATCCAAACATTATACAAGGAGAACGGGCCGCTTTGAAGATTCTCCTACTATTTTGTACGACGAATGACATAATGACAAATTAATTCGATCTACATATATACGTATAATTAATGAATACTTAATCTAATGATTATGCCTCATAATCGTATCTATGCTAACGTTTGTGAAGTAATTCATAAACACGGATAACAATTACAACTAACTAATTAGTTAGTTGTACATTTGTGAAATATATCTTGAACGTTAATAACTCGATCGATCTCAATTAATCTATTATTTCACAACTAATCTACTATAAGGTTGGTTTTGCAATCATTTATTACTTATATTTACATAGTACAATGAGTTTGGTTGCTTACAATCACAAACACAACAACATCAATAAATAAAAAAAAAAATCGATTTTTAAGTAAGAATATTAATAGGGACCGCTTAACGGTCCCTATTTTGGCATTAGCGACCGCTTAGCGGTCGCTATTGTCATATTAGGGACCGTTAAGCGGTCCCTATTGTCAATTTAGGGACCGCTTAGCAGTCCCTACTAATATTCATACATCAAAATTATGAATTTTTCGATTGTTCGAGGTGCCGCGTTGTATGTTTAGTTCATAATAACCATTGGAATAGTTAAAATAACAATAAGTACAACGAGACATTGTGCATCCAAACATTATACAAGGAGAACGGGCCGCTTTGAAGATTCTCCTACTATTTTGTACGACGAATGACATAATGACAAATTAATTCGATCTACATATATACGTATAATTAATGAATACTTAATCTAATGATTATGCCTCATAATCGTATCTATGCTAACGTTTGTGAAGTAAATCATAAACACGGATAACAATTACAACTAACTAATTAGTTAGTTGTACATTTGTGAAATATATCTTGAACGTTAATAACTCGATCGATCTCAATTAATCTATTATTTCACAACTAATCTACTATAAGGTTGGTTTTGCAATCATTTATTACTTATATTTACATAGTACAATGAGTTTGGTTGCTTACAATCACAAACACAACAACATCAATAAAAAAAAAAATCGATTTTTAAGTAAGAATATTAGTAGGGACCGCTTAACGGTCCCTATTTTGGCATTAGCGACCGCTTAGCGGTCGCTATTGTCATATTAGGGACCGTTAAGCGGTCCCTATTGTCAATTTAGGGACCGCTTAGCAGTCCCTACTAATATTCATACATCAAAATTATGAATTTTTCGATTGTTCGAGGTGCCGCGTTGTATGTTTAGTTCATAATAACCATTGGAATAGTTAAAATAACAATAAGTACAACGAGACATTGTGCATCCAAACATTATACAAGGAGAACGGGCCGCTTTGAAGATTCTCCTACTATTTTGTACGACGAATGACATAATGACAAATTAATTCGATCTACATATATACGTATAATTAATGAATACTTAATCTAATGATTATGCCTCATAATCGTATCTATGCTAACGTTTGTGAAGTAAATCATAAACACGGATAACAATTACAACTAACTAATTAGTTAGTTGTACATTTGTGAAATATATCTTGAACGTTAATAACTCGATCGATCTCAATTAATCTATTATTTCACAACTAATCTACTATAAGGTTGGTTTTGCAATCATTTATTACTTATATTTACATAGTACAATGAGTTTGGTTGCTTACAATCACAAACACAACAACATCAATAAAAAAAAAAAAATCGATTTTTAAGTAAGAATATTAGTAGGGACCGCTTAACGGTCCCTATTTTGGCATTAGCGACCGCTTAGCGGTCGCTATTGTCATATTAGGGACCGTTAAGCGGTCCCTATTGTCAATTTAGGGACCGCTTAGCAGTCCCTACTAATATTCATACATCAAAATTATGAATTTTTCGATTGTTCGAGGTGCCGCGTTGTATGTTTAGTTCATAATAACCATTGGAATAGTTAAAATAACAATAAGTACAACGAGACATTGTGCATCCAAACATTATACAAGGAGAACGGGCCGCTTTGAAGATTCTCCTACTATTTTGTACGACGAATGACATAATGACAAATTAATTCGATCTACATATATACGTATAATTAATGAATACTTAATCTAATGATTATGCCTCATAATCGTATCTATGCTAACGTTTGTGAAGTAAATCATAAACACGGATAACAATTACAACTAACTAATTAGTTAGTTGTACATTTGTGAAATATATCTTGAACGTTAATAACTCGATCGATCTCAATTAATCTATTATTTCACAACTAATCTACTATAAGGTTGGTTTTGCAATCATTTATTACTTATATTTACATAGTACAATGAGTTTGGTTGCTTACAATCACAAACACAACAACATCAATAAAAAAAAAAAATCGATTTTTAAGTAAGAATATTAGTAGGGACCGCTTAACGGTCCCTATTTTGGCATTAGCGACCGCTTAGCGGTCGCTATTGTCATATTAGGGACCGTTAAGCGGTCCCTATTGTCAATTTAGGGACCGCTTAGCAGTCCCTACTAATATTCATACATCAAAATTATGAATTTTTCGATTGTTCGAGGTGCCGCGTTGTATGTTTAGTTCATAATAACCATTGGAATAGTTAAAATAACAATAAGTACAACGAGACATTGTGCATCCAAACATTATACAAGGAGAACGGGCCGCTTTGAAGATTCTCCTACTATTTTGTACGACGAATGACATAATGACAAATTAATTCGATCTACATATATACGTATAATTAATGAATACTTAATCTAATGATTATGCCTCATAATCGTATCTATGCTAACGTTTGTGAAGTAAATCATAAACACGGATAACAATTACAACTAACTAATTAGTTAGTTGTACATTTGTGAAATATATCTTGAACGTTAATAACTCGATCGATCTCAATTAATCTATTATTTCACAACTAATCTACTATAAGGTTGGTTTTGCAATCATTTATTACTTATATTTACATAGTACAATGAGTTTGGTTGCTTACAATCACAAACACAACAACATCAATAAAAAAAAAAATCGATTTTTAAGTAAGAATATTAGTAGGGACCGCTTAACGGTCCCTATTTTGGCATTAGCGACCGCTTAGCGGTCGCTATTGTCATATTAGGGACCGTTAAGCGGTCCCTATTGTCAATTTAGGGACCGCTTAGCAGTCCCTACTAATATTCATACATCAAAATTATGAATTTTTCGATTGTTCGAGGTGCCGCGTTGTATGTTTAGTTCATAATAACCATTGGAATAGTTAAAATAACAATAAGTACAACGAGACATTGTGCATCCAAACATTATACAAGGAGAACGGGCCGCTTTGAAGATTCTCCTACTATTTTGTACGACGAATGACATAATGACAAATTAATTCGATCTACATATATACGTATAATTAATGAATACTTAATCTAATGATTATGCCTCATAATCGTATCTATGCTAACGTTTGTGAAGTAAATCATAAACACGGATAACAATTACAACTAACTAATTAGTTAGTTGTACATTTGTGAAATATATCTTGAACGTTAATAACTCGATCGATCTCAATTAATCTATTATTTCACAACTAATCTACTATAAGGTTGGTTTTGCAATCATTTATTACTTATATTTACATAGTACAATGAGTTTGGTTGCTTACAATCACAAACACAACAACATCAATAAAAAAAAAAATCGATTTTTAAGTAAGAATATTAGTAGGGACCGCTTAACGGTCCCTATTTTGGCATTAGCGACCGCTTAGCGGTCGCTATTGTCATATTAGGGACCGTTAAGCGGTCCCTATTGTCAATTTAGGGACCGCTTAGCAGTCCCTACTAATATTCATACATCAAAATTATGAATTTTTCGATTGTTCGAGGTGCCGCGTTGTATGTTTAGTTCATAATAACCATTGGAATAGTTAAAATAACAATAAGTACAACGAGACATTGTGCATCCAAACATTATACAAGGAGAACGGGCCGCTTTGAAGATTCTCCTACTATTTTGTACGACGAATGACATAATGACAAATTAATTCGATCTACATATATACGTATAATTAATGAATACTTAATCTAATGATTATGCCTCATAATCGTATCTATGCTAACGTTTGTGAAGTAAATCATAAACACGGATAACAATTACAACTAACTAATTAGTTAGTTGTACATTTGTGAAATATATCTTGAACGTTAATAACTCGATCGATCTCAATTAATCTATTATTTCACAACTAATATACTATAAGGTTGGTTTTGCAATCATTTATTACTTATATTTACATAGTACAATGAGTTTGGTTGCTTACAATCACAAACACAACAACATGAATAAAAAAAAAATCGATTTTTAAGTAAGAATATTAGTAGGGACCGCTTAACGGTCCCTATTTTGGCATTAGCGACCGCTTAGCAGTCGCTATTGTCATATTAGGGACCGTTAAGCGGTCCCTATTGTCAATTTAGGGACCGCTTAGCAGTCCCTACTAATATTCATACATCAAAATTATGAATTTTTCGATTGTTCGAGGTGCCGCGTTGTATGTTTAGTTCATAATAACCATTGGAATAGTTAAAATAACAATAAGTACAACGAGACATTGTGCATCCAAACATTATACAAGGAGAACGGGCCGCTTTGAAGATTCTCCTACTATTTTGTACGACGAATGACATAATGACAAATTAATTCGATCTACATATATACGTATAATTAATGAATACTTAATCTAATGATTATGCCTCATAATCGTATCTATGCTAACGTTTGTGAAGTAAATCATAAACACGGATAACAATTACAACTAACTAATTAGTTAGTTGTACATTTGTGAAATATATCTTGAACGTTAATAACTCGATCGATCTCAATTAATCTATTATTTCACAACTAATCTACTATAAGGTTGGTTTTGCAATCATTTATTACTTATATTTACATAGTACAATGAGTTTGGTTGCTTACAATCACAAACACAACAACATCAATAAAAAAAAAAAATCGATTTTTAAGTAAGAATATTAGTAGGGACCGCTTAACGGTCCCTATTTTGGCATTAGCGACCGCTTAGCGGTCGCTATTGTCATATTAGGGACCGTTAAGCGGTCTCTATTGTCAATTTAGGGACCACTTAGCAGTCCCTACTAATATTCATACATCAAAATTATGAATTTTTCGATTGTTCGAGGTGCCGCGTTGTATGTTTAGTTCATAATAACCATTGGAATAGTTAAAATAACAATAAGTACAACGAGACATTGTGCATCCAAACATTATACAAGGAGAACGGGCCGCTTTGAAGATTCTCCTACTATTTTGTACGACGAATGACATAATGACAAATTAATTCGATCTACATATATACGTATAATTAATGAATACTTAATCTAATGATTATGCCTCATAATCGTATCTATGCTAACGTTTGTGAAGTAAATCATAAACACGGATAACAATTACAACTAACTAATTAGTTAGTTGTACATTTGTGAAATATATCTTGAACGTTAATAACTCGATCGATCTCAATTAATCTATTATTTCACAACTAATCTACTATAAGGTTGGTTTTGCAATCATTTATTACTTATATTTACATAGTACAATGAGTTTGGTTGCTTACAATCACAAACACAACAACATCAATAAAAAAAAAAATCGATTTTTAAGTAAGAATATTAGTAGGGACCGCTTAACGGTCCCTATTTTGGCATTAGCGACCGCTTAGCGGTCGCTATTGTCATATTAGGGACCGTTAAGCGGTCCCTATTGTCAATTTAGGGACCGCTTAGCAGTCCCTACTAATATTCATACATCAAAATTATGAATTTTTCGATTGTTCGAGGTGCCGCGTTGTATGTTTAGTTCATAATAACCATTGGAATAGTTAAAATAACAATAAGTACAACGAGACATTGTGCATCCAAACATTATACAAGGAGAACGGGCCGCTTTGAAGATTCTCCTACTATTTTGTACGACGAATGACATAATGACAAATTAATTCGATCTACATATATACGTATAATTAATGAATACTTAATCTAATGATTATGCCTCATAATCGTATCTATGCTAACGTTTGTGAAGTAAATCATAAACACGGATAACAATTACAACTAACTAATTAGTTAGTTGTACATTTGTGAAATATATCTTGAACGTTAATAACTCGATCGATCTCAATTAATCTATTATTTCACAACTAATCTACTATAAGGTTGGTTTTGCAATCATTTATTACTTATATTTACATAGTACAATGAGTTTGGTTGCTTACAATCACAAACACAACAACATCAATAAAAAAAAAAATCGATTTTTAAGTAAGAATATTAGTAGGGACCGCTTAACGGTCCCTATTTTGGCATTAGCGACCGCTTAGCGGTCGCTATTGTCATATTAGGGACCGTTAAGCGGTCCCTATTGTCAATTTAGGGACCGCTTAGCAGTCCCTACTAATATTCATACATCAAAATTATGAATTTTTCGATTGTTCGAGGTGCCGCGTTGTATGTTTAGTTCATAATAACCATTGGAATAGTTAAAATAACAATAAGTACAACGAGACATTGTGCATCCAAACATTATACAAGGAGAACGGGCCGCTTTGAAGATTCTCCTACTATTTTGTACGACGAATGACATAATGACAAATTAATTCGATCTACATATATACGTATAATTAATGAATACTTAATCTAATGATTATGCCTCATAATCGTATCTATGCTAACGTTTGTGAAGTAAATCATAAACACGGATAACAATTACAACTAACTAATTAGTTAGTTGTACATTTGTGAAATATATCTTGAACGTTAATAACTCGATCGATCTCAATTAATCTATTATTTCACAACTAATCTACTATAAGGTTGGTTTTGCAATCATTTATTACTTATATTTACATAGTACAATGAGTTTGGTTGCTTACAATCACAAACACAACAACATGAATAAAAAAAAAATCGATTTTTAAGTAAGAATATTAGTAGGGACCGCTTAACGGTCCCTATTTTGGCATTAGCGACCGCTTAGCAGTCGCTATTGTCATATTAGGGACCGTTAAGCGGTCCCTATTGTCAATTTAGGGACCGCTTAGCAGTCCCTACTAATATTCATACATCAAAATTATGAATTTTTCGATTGTTCGAGGTGCCGCGTTGTATGTTTAGTTCATAATAACCATTGGAATAGTTAAAATAACAATAAGTACAACGAGACATTGTGCATCCAAACATTATACAAGGAGAACGGGCCGCTTTGAAGATTCTCCTACTTTTTGTACGACGAATGACATAATGACAAATTAATTCGATCTACATATATACGTATAATTAATGAATACTTAATCTAATGATTATGCCTCATAATCGTATCTATGCTAACGTTTGTGAAGTAAATCATAAACACGGATAACAATTACAACTAACTAATTAGTTAGTTGTACATTTGTGAAATATATCTTGAACGTTAATAACTCGATCGATCTCAATTAATCTATTATTTCACAACTAATCTACTATAAGGTTGGTTTTGCAATCATTTATTACTTATATTTACATAGTACAATGAGTTTGGTTGCTTACAATCACAAACACAACAACATCAATAAAAAAAAAAAAATTGATTTTTAAGTAAGAATATTAGTAGGGACCGCTTAACGGTCCCTATTTTGGCATTAGCGACCGCTTAGCAGTCGCTATTGTCATATTAGGGACCGTTAAGCGGTCCCTATTGTCAATTTAGGGACCGCTTAGCAGTCCCTACTAATATTCATACATCAAAATTATGAATTTTTCGATTGTTCGAGGTGCCGCGTTGTATGTTTAGTTCATAATAACCATTGGAATAGTTAAAATAACAATAAGTACAACGAGACATTGTGCATCCAAACATTATACAAGGAGAACGGGCCGCTTTGAAGATTCTCCTACTTTTTGTACGACGAATGACATAATGACAAATTAATTCGATCTACATATATACGTATAATTAATGAATACTTAATCTAATGATTATGCCTCATAATCGTATCTATGCTAACGTTTGTGAAGTAAATCATAAACACGGATAACAATTACAACTAACTAATTAGTTAGTTGTACATTTGTGAAATATATCTTGAACGTTAATAACTCGATCGATCTCAATTAATCTATTATTTCACAACTAATCTACTATAAGGTTGGTTTTGCAATCATTTATTACTTATATTTACATAGTACAATGAGTTTGGTTGCTTACAATCACAAACACAACAACATCAATAAAAAAAAAAAATCGATTTTTAAGTAAGAATATTAGTAGGGACCGCTTAACGGTCCCTATTTTGGCATTAGCGACCGCTTAGCGGTCGCTATTGTCATATTAGGGACCGTTAAGCGGTCCCTATTGTCAATTTAGGGACCGCTTAGCAGTCCCTACTAATATTCATACATCAAAATTATGAATTTTTCGATTGTTCGAGGTGCCGCGTTGTATGTTTAGTTCATAATAACCATTGGAATAGTTAAAATAACAATAAGTACAACGAGACATTGTGCATCCAAACATTATACAAGGAGAACGGGCCGCTTTGAAGATTCTCCTACTATTTTGTACGACGAATGACATAATGACAAATTAATTCGATCTACATATATACGTATAATTAATGAATACTTAATCTAATGATTATGCCTCATAATCGTATCTATGCTAACGTTTGTGAAGTAAATCATAAACACGGATAACAATTACAACTAACTAATTAGTTAGTTGTACATTTGTGAAATATATCTTGAACGTTAATAACTCGATCGATCTCAATTAATCTATTATTTCACAACTAATCTACTATAAGGTTGGTTTTGCAATCATTTATTACTTATATTTACATAGTACAATGAGTTTGGTTGCTTACAATCACAAACACAACAACATCAATAAAAAAAAAAAAAATCGATTTTTAAGTAAGAATATTAGTAGGGACCGCTTAACGGTCCCTATTTTGGCATTAGCGACCGCTTAGCGGTCGCTATTGTCATATTAGGGACCGTTAAGCGGTCCCTATTGTCAATTTAGGGACCGCTTAGCAGTCCCTACTAATATTCATACATCAAAATTATGAATTTTTCGATTGTTCGAGGTGCCGCGTTGTATGTTTAGTTCATAATAACCATTGGAATAGTTAAAATAACAATAAGTACAACGAGACATTGTGCATCCAAACATTATACAAGGAGAACGGGCCGCTTTGAAGATTCTCCTACTATTTTGTACGACGAATGACATAATGACAAATTAATTCGATCTACATATATACGTATAATTAATGAATACTTAATCTAATGATTATGCCTCATAATCGTATCTATGCTAACGTTTGTGAAGTAAATCATAAACACGGATAACAATTACAACTAACTAATTAGTTAGTTGTACATTTGTGAAATATATCTTGAACGTTAATAACTCGATCGATCTCAATTAATCTATTATTTCACAACTAATCTACTATAAGGTTGGTTTTGCAATCATTTATTACTTATATTTACATAGTACAATGAGTTTGGTTGCTTACAATCACAAACACAACAACATCAATAAAAAAAAAAAAATTCGATTTTTAAGTAAGAATATTAGTAGGGACCGCTTAACGGTCCCTATTTTGGCATTAGCGACCGCTTAGCGGTCGCTATTGTCATATTAGGGACCGTTAAGCGGTCCCTATTGTCAATTTAGGGACCGCTTAGCAGTCCCTACTAATATTCATACATCAAAATTATGAATTTTTCGATTGTTCGAGGTGCCGCGTTGTATGTTTAGTTCATAATAACCATTGGAATAGTTAAAATAACAATAAGTACAACGAGACATTGTGCATCCAAACATTATACAAGGAGAACGGGCCGCTTTGAAGATTCTCCTACTATTTTGTACGACGAATGACATAATGACAAATTAATTCGATCTACATATATACGTATAATTAATGAATACTTAATCTAATGATTATGCCTCATAATCGTATCTATGCTAACGTTTGTGAAGTAAATCATAAACACGGATAACAATTACAACTAACTAATTAGTTAGTTGTACATTTGTGAAATATATCTTGAACGTTAATAACTCGATCGATCTCAATTAATCTATTATTTCACAACTAATCTACTATAAGGTTGGTTTTGCAATCATTTATTACTTATATTTACATAGTACAATGAGTTTGGTTGCTTACAATCACAAACACAACAACATCAATAAAAAAAAAAAAAATCGATTTTTAAGTAAGAATATTAGTAGGGACCGCTTAACGGTCCCTATTTTGGCATTAGCGACCGCTTAGCGGTCGCTATTGTCATATTAGGGACCGTTAAGCGGTCCCTATTGTCAATTTAGGGACCGCTTAGCAGTCCCTACTAATATTCATACATCAAAATTATGAATTTTTCGATTGTTCGAGGTGCCGCGTTGTATGTTTAGTTCATAATAACCATTGGAATAGTTAAAATAACAATAAGTACAACGAGACATTGTGCATCCAAACATTATACAAGGAGAACGGGCCGCTTTGAAGATTCTCCTACTATTTTGTACGACGAATGACATAATGACAAATTAATTCGATCTACATATATACGTATAATTAATGAATACTTAATCTAATGATTATGCCTCATAATCGTATCTATGCTAACGTTTGTGAAGTAAATCATAAACACGGATAACAATTACAACTAACTAATTAGTTAGTTGTACATTTGTGAAATATATCTTGAACGTTAATAACTCGATCGATCTCAATTAATCTATTATTTCACAACTAATCTACTATAAGGTTGGTTTTGCAATCATTTATTACTTATATTTACATAGTACAATGAGTTTGGTTGCTTACAATCACAAACACAACAACATCAATAAAAAAAAAATCGATTTTTAAGTAAGAATATTAGTAGGGACCGCTTAACGGTCCCTATTTTGGCATTAGCGACCGCTTAGCGGTCGCTATTGTCATATTAGGGACCGTTAAGCGGTCCCTATTGTCAATTTAGGGACCGCTTAGCAGTCCCTACTAATATTCATACATCAAAATTATGAATTTTTCGATTGTTCGAGGTGTCGCGTTGTATGTTTAGTTCATAATAACCATTGGAATAGTTAAAATAACAATAAGTACAACGAGACATTGTGCATCCAAACATTATACAAGGAGAACGGGCCGCTTTGAAGATTCTCCTACTATTTTGTACGACGAATGACATAATGACAAATTAATTCGATCTACATATATACGTATAATTAATGAATACTTAATCTAATGATTATGCCTCATAATCGTATCTATGCTAACGTTTGTGAAGTAAATCATAAACACGGATAACAATTACAACTAACTAATTAGTTAGTTGTACATTTGTGAAATATATATTGAACGTTAATAACTCGATCGATCTCAATTAATCTATTATTTCACAACTAATCTACTATAAGGTTGGTTTTGCAATCATTTATTACTTATATTTACATAGTACAATGAGTTTGGTTGCTTACAATCACAAACACAACAACATCAATAAAAAAAAAATCGATTTTTAAGTAAGAATATTAGTAGGGACCGCTTAACGGTCCCTATTTTGGCATTAGCGACCGCTTAGCGGTCGCTATTGTCATATTAGGGACCGTTAAGCGGTCCCTATTGTCAATTTAGGGACCGCTTAGCAGTCCCTACTAATATTCATACATCAAAATTATGAATTTTTCGATTGTTCGAGGTGCCGCGTTGTATGTTTAGTTCATAATAACCATTGGAATAGTTAAAATAACAATAAGTACAACGAGACATTGTGCATCCAAACATTATACAAGGAGAACGGGCCGCTTTGAAGATTCTCCTACTATTTTGTACGACGAATGACATAATGACAAATTAATTCGATCTACATATATACGTATAATTAATGAATACTTAATCTAATGATTATGCCTCATAATCGTATCTATGCTAACGTTTGTGAAGTAAATCATAAACACGGATAACAATTACAACTAACTAATTAGTTAGTTGTACATTTGTGAAATATATATTGAACGTTAATAACTCGATCGATCTCAATTAATCTATTATTTCACAACTAATCTACTATAAGGTTGGTTTTGCAATCATTTATTACTTATATTTACATAGTACAATGAGTTTGGTTGCTTACAATCACAAACACAACAACATCAATAAAAAAAAAATCGATTTTTAAGTAAGAATATTAGTAGGGACCGCTTAACGGTCCCTATTTTGGCATAAGCGACCGCCTAGCGGTCGCTATTGTCATATTAGGGACCGTTAAGCGGTCCCTATTGTCAATTTAGGGACCGCTTAGCAGTCCCTACTAATATTCATACATCAAAATTATGAATTTTTCGATTGTTCGAGGTGCCGCGTTGTATGTTTAGTTCATAATAACCCTTGGAATAGTTAAAATAACAATAAGTACAACGAGACATTGTGCATCCAAACATTATACAAGGAGAACGGGCCGCTTTGAAGATTCTCCTACTATTTTGTACGACGAATGACATAATGACAAATTAATTCGATCTACATATATACGTATAATTAATGAATACTTAATCTAATGATTATGCCTCATAATCGTATCTATGCTAACGTTTGTGAAGTAAATCATAAACACGGATAACAATTACAACTAACTAATTAGTTAGTTGTACATTTGTGAAATATATCTTGAACGTTAATAACTCGATCGATCTCAATTAATCTATTATTTCACAACTAATCTACTATAAGGTTGGTTTTGCAATCATTTATTACTTATATTTACATAGTACAATGAGTTTGGTTGCTTACAATCACAAACACAACAACATCAATAAAAAAAAAATCGATTTTTAAGTAAGAATATTAGTAGGGACCGCTTAACGGTCCCTATTTTGGCATTAGCGACCGCTTAGCGGTCGCTATTGTCATATTAGGGACCGTTAAGCGGTCCCTATTGTCAATTTAGGGACCGCTTAGCAGTCCCTACTAATATTCATACATCAAAATTATGAATTTTTCGATTGTTCGAGGTGTCGCGTTGTATGTTTAGTTCATAATAACCATTGGAATAGTTAAAATAACAATAAGTACAACGAGACATTGTGCATCCAAACATTATACAAGGAGAACGGGCCGCTTTGAAGATTCTCCTACTATTTTGTACGACGAATGACATAATGACAAATTAATTCGATCTACATATATACGTATAATTAATGAATACTTAATCTAATGATTATGCCTCATAATCGTATCTATGCTAACGTTTGTGAAGTAAATCATAAACACGGATAACAATTACAACTAACTAATTAGTTAGTTGTACATTTGTGAAATATATATTGAACGTTAATAACTCGATCGATCTCAATTAATCTATTATTTCACAACTAATCTACTATAAGGTTGGTTTTGCAATCATTTATTACTTATATTTACATAGTACAATGAGTTTGGTTGCTTACAATCACAAACACAACAACATCAATAAAAAAAAAATCGATTTTTAAGTAAGAATATTAGTAGGGACCGCTTAACGGTCCCTATTTTGGCATTAGCGACCGCTTAGCGGTCGCTATTGTCATATTAGGGACCGTTAAGCGGTCCCTATTGTCAATTTAGGGACCGCTTAGCAGTCCCTACTAATATTCATACATCAAAATTATGAATTTTTCGATTGTTCGAGGTGCCGCGTTGTATGTTTAGTTCATAATAACCATTGGAATAGTTAAAATAACAATAAGTACAACGAGACATTGTGCATCCAAACATTATACAAGGAGAACGGGCCGCTTTGAAGATTCTCCTACTATTTTGTACGACGAATGACATAATGACAAATTAATTCGATCTACATATATACGTATAATTAATGAATACTTAATCTAATGATTATGCCTCATAATCGTATCTATGCTAACGTTTGTGAAGTAAATCATAAACACGGATAACAATTACAACTAACTAATTAGTTAGTTGTACATTTGTGAAATATATATTGAACGTTAATAACTCGATCGATCTCAATTAATCTATTATTTCACAACTAATCTACTATAAGGTTGGTTTTGCAATCATTTATTACTTATATTTACATAGTACAATGAGTTTGGTTGCTTACAATCACAAACACAACAACATCAATAAAAAAAAAATCGATTTTTAAGTAAGAATATTAGTAGGGACCGCTTAACGGTCCCTATTTTGGCATAAGCGACCGCCTAGCGGTCGCTATTGTCATATTAGGGACCGTTAAGCGGTCCCTATTGTCAATTTAGGGACCGCTTAGCAGTCCCTACTAATATTCATACATCAAAATTATGAATTTTTCGATTGTTCGAGGTGCCGCGTTGTATGTTTAGTTCATAATAACCCTTGGAATAGTTAAAATAACAATAAGTACAACGAGACATTGTGCATCCAAACATTATACAAGGAGAACGGGCCGCTTTGAAGATTCTCCTACTATTTTGTACGACGAATGACATAATGACAAATTAATTCGATCTACATATATACGTATAATTAATGAATACTTAATCTAATGATTATGCCTCATAATCGTATCTATGCTAACGTTTGTGAAGTAAATCATAAACACGGATAACAATTACAACTAACTAATTAGTTAGTTGTACATTTGTGAAATATATCTTGAACGTTAATAACTCGATCGATCTCAATTAATCTATTATTTCACAACTAATCTACTATAAGGTTGGTTTTGCAATCATTTATTACTTATATTTACATAGTACAATGAGTTTGGTTGCTTACAATCACAAACACAACAACATCAATAAAAAAAAAAAAATCGATTTTTAAGTAAGAATATTAGTAGGGACCGCTTAACGGTCCCTATTTTGGCATTAGCGACCGCTTAGCGGTCGCTATTGTCATATTAGGGACCGTTAAGCGGTCCCTATTGTCAATTTAGGGACCGCTTAGCAGTCCCTACTAATATTCATACATCAAAATTATGAATTTTTCGATTGTTCGAGGTGCCGCGTTGTATGTTTAGTTCATAATAACCATTGGAATAGTTAAAATAACAATAAGTACAACGAGACATTGTGCATCCAAACATTATACAAGGAGAACGGGCCGCTTTGAAGATTCTCCTACTATTTTGTACGACGAATGACATAATGACAAATTAATTCGATCTACATATATACGTATAATTAATGAATACTTAATCTAATGATTATGCCTCATAATCGTATCTATGCTAACGTTTGTGAAGTAAATCATAAACACGGATAACAATTACAACTAACTAATTAGTTAGTTGTACATTTGTGAAATATATCTTGAACGTTAATAACTCGATCGATCTCAATTAATCTATTATTTCACAACTAATCTACTATAAGGTTGGTTTTGCAATCATTTATTACTTATATTTACATAGTACAATGAGTTTGGTTGCTTACAATCACAAACACAACAACATCAATAAAAAAAAAAAAAATCGATTTTTAAGTAAGAATATTAGTAGGGACCGCTTAACGGTCCCTATTTTGGCATTAGCGACCGCTTAGCGGTCGCTATTGTCATATTAGGGACCGTTAAGCGGTCCCTATTGTCAATTTAGGGACCGCTTAGCAGTCCCTACTAATATTCATACATCAAAATTATGAATTTTTCGATTGTTCGAGGTGCCGCGTTGTATGTTTAGTTCATAATAACCATTGGAATAGTTAAAATAACAATAAGTACAACGAGACATTGTGCATCCAAACATTATACAAGGAGAACGGGCCGCTATGAAGATTCTCCTACTATTTTGTACGACGAATGACATAATGACAAATTAATTCGATCTACATATATACGTATAATTAATGAATACTTAATCTAATGATTATGCCTCATAATCGTATCTATGCTAACGTTTGTGAAGTAAATCATAAACACGGATAACAATTACAACTAACTAATTAGTTAGTTGTACATTTGTGAAATATATATTGAACGTTAATAACTCGATCGATCTCAATTAATCTATTATTTCACAACTAATCTACTATAAGGTTGGTTTTGCAATCATTTATTACTTATATTTACATAGTACAATGAGTTTGGTTGCTTACAATCACAAACACAACAACATCAATAAAAAAAAATCGAATTTTAAGTAAGAATATTAGTAGGGACCGCTTAACGGTCCCTATTTTGGCATTAGCGACCGCTTAGCGGTCGCTATTGTCATATTAGGGACCGTTAAGCGGTCCCTATTGTCAATTTAGGGACCGCTTAGCAGTCCCTACTAATATTCATACATCAAAATTATGAATTTTTCGATTGTTCGAGGTGCCGCGTTGTATGTTTAGTTCATAATAACCATTGGAATAGTTAAAATAACAATAAGTACAACGAGACATTGTGCATCCAAACATTATACAAGGAGAACGGGCCGCTTTGAAGATTCTCCTACTATTTTGTACGACGAATGACATAATGACAAATTAATTCGATCTACATATATACGTATAATTAATGAATACTTAATCTAATGATTATGCCTCATAATCGTATCTATGCTAACGTTTGTGAAGTAAATCATAAACACGGATAACAATTACAACTAACTAATTAGTTAGTTGTACATTTGTGAAATATATCTTGAACGTTAATAACTCGATCGATCTCAATTAATCTATTATTTCACAACTAATCTACTATAAGGTTGGTTTTGCAATCATTTATTACTTATATTTACATAGTACAATGAGTTTGGTTGCTTACAATCACAAACACAACAACATCAATAAAAAAAAAAAATCGATTTTTAAGTAAGAATATTAGTAGGGACCGCTTAACGGTCCCTATTTTGGCATTAGCGACCGCTTAGCGGTCGCTATTGTCATATTAGGGACCGTTAAGCGGTCCCTATTGTCAATTTAGGGACCGCTTAGCAGTCCCTACTAATATTCATACATCAAAATTATGAATTTTTCGATTGTTCGAGGTGCCGCGTTGTATGTTTAGTTCATAATAACCATTGGAATAGTTAAAATAACAATAAGTACAACGAGACATTGTGCATCCAAACATTATACAAGGAGAACGGGCCGCTTTGAAGATTCTCCTACTATTTTGTACGACGAATGACATAATGACAAATTAATTCGATCTACATATATACTTATAATTAATGAATACTTAATCTAATGATTATGCCTCATAATCGTATCTATGCTAACGTTTGTGAAGTAAATCATAAACACGGATAACAATTACAACTAACTAATTAGTTAGTTGTACATTTGTGAAATATATCTTGAACGTTAATAACTCGATCGATCTCAATTAATCTATTATTTCACAACTAATCTACTATAAGGTTGGTTTTGCAATCATTTATTACTTATATTTACATAGTACAATGAGTTTGGTTGCTTACAATCACAAACACAACAACATCAATAAAAAAAAAAAAATCGATTTTTAAGTAAGAATATTAGTAGGGACCGCTTAACGGTCCCTATTTTGGCATTAGCGACCGCTTAGCGGTCGCTATTGTCATATTAGGGACCGTTAAGCGGTCCCTATTGTCAATTTAGGGACCGCTTAGCAGTCCCTACTAATATTCATACATCAAAATTATGAATTTTTCGATTGTTCGAGGTGCCGCGTTGTATGTTTAGTTCATAATAACCATTGGAATAGTTAAAATAACAATAAGTACAACGAGACATTGTGCATCCAAACATTATACAAGGAGAACGGGCCGCTTTGAAGATTCTCCTACTATTTTGTACGACGAATGACATAATGACAAATTAATTCGATCTACATATATACGTATAATTAATGAATACTTAATCTAATGATTATGCCTCATAATCGTATCTATGCTAACGTTTGTGAAGTAAATCATAAACACGGATAACAATTACAACTAACTAATTAGTTAGTTGTACATTTGTGAAATATATCTTGAACGTTAATAACTCGATCGATCTCAATTAATCTATTATTTCACAACTAATCTACTATAAGGTTGGTTTTGCAATCATTTATTACTTATATTTACATAGTACAATGAGTTTGGTTGCTTACAATCACAAACACAACAACATCAATAAAAAAAAAAATCGATTTTTAAGTAAGAATATTAGTAGGGACCGCTTAACGGTCCCTATTTTGGCATTAGCGACCGCTTAGCGGTCGCTATTGTCATATTAGGGACCGTTAAGCGGTCCCTATTGTCAATTTAGGGACCGCTTAGCAGTCCCTACTAATATTCATACATCAAAATTATGAATTTTTCGATTGTTCGAGGTGCCGCGTTGTATGTTTAGTTCATAATAACCATTGGAATAGTTAAAATAACAATAAGTACAACGAGACATTGTGCATCCAAACATTATACAAGGAGAACGGGCCGCTTTGAAGATTCTCCTACTATTTTGTACGACGAATGACATAATGACAAATTAATTCGATCTACATATATACGTATAATTAATGAATACTTAATCTAATGATTATGCCTCATAATCGTATCTATGCTAACGTTTGTGAAGTAAATCATAAACACGGATAACAATTACAACTAACTAATTAGTTAGTTGTACATTTGTGAAATATATCTTGAACGTTAATAACTCGATCGATCTCAATTAATCTATTATTTCACAACTAATCTACTATAAGGTTGGTTTTGCAATCATTTATTACTTATATTTACATAGTACAATGAGTTTGGTTGCTTACAATCACAAACACAACAACATCAATAAAAAAAAAATCGATTTTTAAGTAAGAATATTAGTAGGGACCGCTTAACGGTCCCTATTTTGGCATTAGCGACCGCTTAGCGGTCGCTATTGTCATATTAGGGACCGTTAAGCGGTCCCTATTGTCAATTTAGGGACCGCTTAGCAGTCCCTACTAATATTCATACATCAAAATTATGAATTTTTCGATTGTTCGAGGTGCCGCGTTGTATGTTTAGTTCATAATAACCATTGGAATAGTTAAAATAACAATAAGTACAACGAGACATTGTGCATCCAAACATTATACAAGGAGAACGGGCCGCTTTGAAGATTCTCCTACTATTTTGTACGACGAATGACATAATGACAAATTAATTCGATCTACAAATATACGTATAATTAATGAATACTTAATCTAATGATTATGCCTCATAATCGTATCTATGCTAACGTTTGTGAAGTAAATCATAAACACGGATAACAATTACAACTAACTAATTAGTTAGTTGTACATTTGTGAAATATATCTTGAACGTTAATAACTCGATCGATCTCAATTAATCTATTATTTCACAACTAATCTACTATAAGGTTGGTTTTGCAATCATTTATTACTTATATTTACATAGTACAATGAGTTTGGTTGCTTACAATCACAAACACAACAACATCAATAAAAAAAAAAAATCGATTTTTAAGTAAGAATATTAGTAGGGACCGCTTAACGGTCCCTATTTTGGCATTAGCGACCGCTTAGCGGTCGCTATTGTCATATTAGGGACCGTTAAGCGGTCCCTATTGTCAATTTAGGGACCGCTTAGCAGTCCCTACTAATATTCATACATCAAAATTATGAATTTTTCGATTGTTCGAGGTGCCGCGTTGTATGTTTAGTTCATAATAACCATTGGAATAGTTAAAATAACAATAAGTACAACGAGACATTGTGCATCCAAACATTATACAAGGAGAACGGGCCGCTATGAAGATTCTCCTACTATTTTGTACGACGAATGACATAATGACAAATTAATTCGATCTACATATATACGTATAATTAATGAATACTTAATCTAATGATTATGCCTCATAATCGTATCTATGCTAACGTTTGTGAAGTAAATCATAAACACGGATAACAATTACAACTAACTAATTAGTTAGTTGTACATTTGTGAAATATATATTGAACGTTAATAACTCGATCGATCTCAATTAATCTATTATTTCACAACTAATCTACTATAAGGTTGGTTTTGCAATCATTTATTACTTATATTTACATAGTACAATGAGTTTGGTTGCTTACAATCACAAACACAACAACATCAATAAAAAAAAATCGAATTTTAAGTAAGAATATTAGTAGGGACCGCTTAACGGTCCCTATTTTGGCATTAGCGACCGCTTAGCGGTCGCTATTGTCATATTAGGGACCGTTAAGCGGTCCCTATTGTCAATTTAGGGACCGCTTAGCAGTCCCTACTAATATTCATACATCAAAATTATGAATTTTTCGATTGTTCGAGGTGCCGCGTTGTATGTTTAGTTCATAATAACCATTGGAATAGTTAAAATAACAATAAGTACAACGAGACATTGTGCATCCAAACATTATACAAGGAGAACGGGCCGCTTTGAAGATTCTCCTACTATTTTGTACGACGAATGACATAATGACAAATTAATTCGATCTACATATATACGTATAATTAATGAATACTTAATCTAATGATTATGCCTCATAATCGTATCTATGCTAACGTTTGTGAAGTAAATCATAAACACGGATAACAATTACAACTAACTAATTAGTTAGTTGTACATTTGTGAAATATATCTTGAACGTTAATAACTCGATCGATCTCAATTAATCTATTATTTCACAACTAATCTACTATAAGGTTGGTTTTGCAATCATTTATTACTTATATTTACATAGTACAATGAGTTTGGTTGCTTACAATCACAAACACAACAACATCAATAAAAAAAAAAATCGATTTTTAAGTAAGAATATTAGTAGGGACCGCTTAACGGTCCCTATTTTGGCATTAGCGACCGCTTAGCGGTCGCTATTGTCATATTAGGGACCGTTAAGCGGTCCCTATTGTCAATTTAGGGACCGCTTAGCAGTCCCTACTAATATTCATACATCAAAATTATGAATTTTTCGATTGTTCGAGGTGCCGCGTTGTATGTTTAGTTCATAATAACCATTGGAATAGTTAAAATAACAATAAGTACAACGAGACATTGTGCATCCAAACATTATACAAGGAGAACGGGCCGCTTTGAAGATTCTCCTACTATTTTGTACGACGAATGACATAATGACAAATTAATTCGATCTACATATATACGTATAATTAATGAATACTTAATCTAATGATTATGCCTCATAATCGTATCTATGCTAACGTTTGTGAAGTAAATCATAAACACGGATAACAATTACAACTAACTAATTAGTTAGTTGTACATTTGTGAAATATATCTTGAACGTTAATAACTCGATCGATCTCAATTAATCTATTATTTCACAACTAATCTACTATAAGGTTGGTTTTGCAATCATTTATTACTTATATTTACATAGTACAATGAGTTTGGTTGCTTACAATCACAAACACAACAACATCAATAAAAAAAAAATCGATTTTTAAGTAAGAATATTAGTAGGGACCGCTTAACGGTCCCTATTTTGGCATTAGCGACCGCTTAGCGGTCGCTATTGTCATATTAGGGACCGTTAAGCGGTCCCTATTGTCAATTTAGGGACCGCTTAGCAGTCCCTACTAATATTCATACATCAAAATTATGAATTTTTCGATTGTTCGAGGTGCCGCGTTGTATGTTTAGTTCATAATAACCATTGGAATAGTTAAAATAACAATAAGTACAACGAGACATTGTGCATCCAAACATTATACAAGGAGAACGGGCCGCTTTGAAGATTCTCCTACTATTTTGTACGACGAATGACATAATGACAAATTAATTCGATCTACAAATATACGTATAATTAATGAATACTTAATCTAATGATTATGCCTCATAATCGTATCTATGCTAACGTTTGTGAAGTAAATCATAAACACGGATAACAATTACAACTAACTAATTAGTTAGTTGTACATTTGTGAAATATATCTTGAACGTTAATAACTCGATCGATCTCAATTAATCTATTATTTCACAACTAATCTACTATAAGGTTGGTTTTGCAATCATTTATTACTTATATTTACATAGTACAATGAGTTTGGTTGCTTACAATCACAAACACAACAACATCAATAAAAAAAAAAAATCGATTTTTAAGTAAGAATATTAGTAGGGACCGCTTAACGGTCCCTATTTTGGCATTAGCGACCGCTTAGCGGTCGCTATTGTCATATTAGGGACCGTTAAGCGGTCCCTATTGTCAATTTAGGGACCGCTTAGCAGTCCCTACTAATATTCATACATCAAAATTATGAATTTTTCGATTGTTCGAGGTGCCGCGTTGTATGTTTAGTTCATAATAACCATTGGAATAGTTAAAATAACAATAAGTACAACGAGACATTGTGCATCCAAACATTATACAAGGAGAACGGGCCGCTATGAAGATTCTCCTACTATTTTGTACGACGAATGACATAATGACAAATTAATTCGATCTACATATATACGTATAATTAATGAATACTTAATCTAATGATTATGCCTCATAATCGTATCTATGCTAACGTTTGTGAAGTAAATCATAAACACGGATAACAATTACAACTAACTAATTAGTTAGTTGTACATTTGTGAAATATATATTGAACGTTAATAACTCGATCGATCTCAATTAATCTATTATTTCACAACTAATCTACTATAAGGTTGGTTTTGCAATCATTTATTACTTATATTTACATAGTACAATGAGTTTGGTTGCTTACAATCACAAACACAACAACATCAATAAAAAAAAATCGAATTTTAAGTAAGAATATTAGTAGGGACCGCTTAACGGTCCCTATTTTGGCATTAGCGACCGCTTAGCGGTCGCTATTGTCATATTAGGGACCGTTAAGCGGTCCCTATTGTCAATTTAGGGACCGCTTAGCAGTCCCTACTAATATTCATACATCAAAATTATGAATTTTTCGATTGTTCGAGGTGCCGCGTTGTATGTTTAGTTCATAATAACCATTGGAATAGTTAAAATAACAATAAGTACAACGAGACATTGTGCATCCAAACATTATACAAGGAGAACGGGCCGCTTTGAAGATTCTCCTACTATTTTGTACGACGAATGACATAATGACAAATTAATTCGATCTACATATATACGTATAATTAATGAATACTTAATCTAATGATTATGCCTCATAATCGTATCTATGCTAACGTTTGTGAAGTAAATCATAAACACGGATAACAATTACAACTAACTAATTAGTTAGTTGTACATTTGTGAAATATATCTTGAACGTTAATAACTCGATCGATCTCAATTAATCTATTATTTCACAACTAATCTACTATAAGGTTGGTTTTGCAATCATTTATTACTTATATTTACATAGTACAATGAGTTTGGTTGCTTACAATCACAAACACAACAACATCAATAAAAAAAAAAAATCGATTTTTAAGTAAGAATATTAGTAGGGACCGCTTAACGGTCCCTATTTTGGCATTAGCGACCGCTTAGCGGTCGCTATTGTCATATTAGGGACCGTTAAGCGGTCCCTATTGTCAATTTAGGGACCGCTTAGCAGTCCCTACTAATATTCATACATCAAAATTATGAATTTTTCGATTGTTCGAGGTGCCGCGTTGTATGTTTAGTTCATAATAACCATTGGAATAGTTAAAATAACAATAAGTACAACGAGACATTGTGCATCCAAACATTATACAAGGAGAACGGGCCGCTTTGAAGATTCTCCTACTATTTTGTACGACGAATGACATAATGACAAATTAATTCGATCTACATATATACTTATAATTAATGAATACTTAATCTAATGATTATGCCTCATAATCGTATCTATGCTAACGTTTGTGAAGTAAATCATAAACACGGATAACAATTACAACTAACTAATTAGTTAGTTGTACATTTGTGAAATATATCTTGAACGTTAATAACTCGATCGATCTCAATTAATCTATTATTTCACAACTAATCTACTATAAGGTTGGTTTTGCAATCATTTATTACTTATATTTACATAGTACAATGAGTTTGGTTGCTTACAATCACAAACACAACAACATCAATAAAAAAAAAAAAAAATCGATTTTTAAGTAAGAATATTAGTACGGACCGCTTAACGGTCCCTATTTTGGCATTAGCGACCGCTTAGCGGTCGCTATTGTCATATTAGGGACCGTTAAGCGGTCCCTATTGTCAATTTAGGGACCGCTTAGCAGTCCCTACTAATATTCATACATCAAAATTATGAATTTTTCGACTGTTCGAGGTGCCGCGTTGTATGTTTAGTTCATAATAACCATTGGAATAGTTAAAATAACAATAAGTACAACGAGACATTGTGCATCCAAACATTATACAAGGAGAACGGGCCGCTTTGAAGATTCTCCTACTATTTTGTACGACGAATGACATAATGACAAATTAATTCGATCTACATATATACGTATAATTAATGAATACTTAATCTAATGATTATGCCTCATAATCGTATCTATGCTAACGTTTGTGAAGTAAATCATAAACACGGATAACAATTACAACTAACTAATTAGTTAGTTGTACATTTGTGAAATATATCTTGAACGTTAATAACTCGATCGATCTCAATTAATCTATTATTTCACAACTAATCTACTATAAGGTTGGTTTTGCAATCATTTATTACTTATATTTACATAGTACAATGAGTTTGGTTGCTTACAATCACAAACACAACAACATCAATAAAAAAAAAATCGATTTTTAAGTAAGAATATTAGTAGGGACCGCTTAACGGTCCCTATTTTGGCATTAGCGACCGCTTAGCGGTCGCTATTGTCATATTAGGGACCGTTAAGCGGTCCCTATTGTCAATTTAGGGACCGCTTAGCAGTCCCTACTAATATTCATACATCAAAATTATGAATTTTTCGATTGTTCGAGGTGCCGCGTTGTATGTTTAGTTCATAATAACCATTGGAATAGTTAAAATAACAATAAGTACAACGAGACATTGTGCATCCAAACATTATACAAGGAGAACGGGCCGCTTTGAAGATTCTCCTACTATTTTGTACGACGAATGACATAATGACAAATTAATTCGATCTACATATATACGTATAATTAATGAATACTTAATCTAATGATTATGCCTCATAATCGTATCTATGCTAACGTTTGTGAAGTAAATCATAAACACGGATAACAATTACAACTAACTAATTAGTTAGTTGTACATTTGTGAAATATATCTTGAACGTTAATAACTCGATCGATCTCAATTAATCTATTATTTCACAACTAATCTACTATAAGGTTGGTTTTGCAATCATTTATTACTTATATTTACATAGTACAATGAGTTTGGTTGCTTACAATCACAAACACAACAACATCAATAAAAAAAAAATCGATTTTTAAGTAAGAATATTAGTAGGGACCGCTTAACGGTCCCTATTTTGGCATTAGCGACCGCTTAGCGGTCGCTATTGTCATATTAGGGACCGTTAAGCGGTCCCTATTGTCAATTTAGGGACCGCTTAGCAGTCCCTACTAATATTCATACATCAAAATTATGAATTTTTCGATTGTTCGAGGTGCCGCGTTGTATGTTTAGTTCATAATAACCATTGGAATAGTTAAAATAACAATAAGTACAACGAGACATTGTGCATCCAAACATTATACAAGGAGAACGGGCCGCTTTGAAGATTCTCCTACTATTTTGTACGACGAATGACATAATGACAAATTAATTCGATCTACATATATACGTATAATTAATGAATACTTAATCTAATGATTATGCCTCATAATCGTATCTATGCTAACGTTTGTGAAGTAAATCATAAACACGGATAACAATTACAACTAACTAATTAGTTAGTTGTACATTTGTGAAATATATCTTGAACGTTAATAACTCGATCGATCTCAATTAATCTATTATTTCACAACTAATCTACTATAAGGTTGGTTTTGCAATCATTTATTACTTATATTTACATAGTACAATGAGTTTGGTTGCTTACAATCACAAACACAACAACATCAATAAAAAAAAAATCGATTTTTAAGTAAGAATATTAGTAGGGACCGCTTAACGGTCCCTATTTTGGCATTAGCGACCGCTTAGCGGTCGCTATTGTCATATTAGGGACCGTTAAGCGGTCCCTATTGTCAATTTAGGGACCGCTTAGCAGTCCCTACTAATATTCATACATCAAAATTATGAATTTTTCGATTGTTCGAGGTGCCGCGTTGTATGTTTAGTTCATAATAACCATTGGAATAGTTAAAATAACAATAAGTACAACGAGACATTGTGCATCCAAACATTATACAAGGAGAACGGGCCGCTTTGAAGATTCTCCTACTATTTTGTACGACGAATGACATAATGACAAATTAATTCGATCTACAAATATACGTATAATTAATGAATACTTAATCTAATGATTATGCCTCATAATCGTATCTATGCTAACGTTTGTGAAGTAAATCATAAACACGGATAACAATTACAACTAACTAATTAGTTAGTTGTACATTTGTGAAATATATCTTGAACGTTAATAACTCGATCGATCTCAATTAATCTATTATTTCACAACTAATCTACTATAAGGTTGGTTTTGCAATCATTTATTACTTATATTTACATAGTACAATGAGTTTGGTTGCTTACAATCACAAACACAACAACATCAATAAAAAAAAAAAATCGATTTTTAAGTAAGAATATTAGTAGGGACCGCTTAACGGTCCCTATTTTGGCATTAGCGACCGCTTAGCGGTCGCTATTGTCATATTAGGGACCGTTAAGCGGTCCCTATTGTCAATTTAGGGACCGCTTAGCAGTCCCTACTAATATTCATACATCAAAATTATGAATTTTTCGATTGTTCGAGGTGCCGCGTTGTATGTTTAGTTCATAATAACCATTGGAATAGTTAAAATAACAATAAGTACAACGAGACATTGTGCATCCAAACATTATACAAGGAGAACGGGCCGCTTTGAAGATTCTCCTACTATTTTGTACGACGAATGACATAATGACAAATTAATTCGATCTACATATATACGTATAATTAATGAATACTTAATCTAATGATTATGCCTCATAATCGTATCTATGCTAACGTTTGTGAAGTAAATCATAAACACGGATAACAATTACAACTAACTAATTAGTTAGTTGTACATTTGTGAAATATATCTTGAACGTTAATAACTCGATCGATCTCAATTAATCTATTATTTCACAACTAATCTACTATAAGGTTGGTTTTGCAATCATTTATTACTTATATTTACATAGTACAATGAGTTTGGTTGCTTACAATCACAAACACAACAACATCAATAAAAAAAAAAAATCGATTTTTAAGTAAGAATATTAGTAGGGACCGCTTAACGGTCCCTATTTTGGCATTAGCGACCGCTTAGCGGTCGCTATTGTCATATTAGGGACCGTTAAGCGGTCCCTATTGTCAATTTAGGGACCGCTTAGCAGTCCCTACTAATATTCATACATCAAAATTATGAATTTTTCGATTGTTCGAGGTGCCGCGTTGTATGTTTAGTTCATAATAACCATTGGAATAGTTAAAATAACAATAAGTACAACGAGACATTGTGCATCCAAACATTATACAAGGAGAACGGGCCGCTTTGAAGATTCTCCTACTATTTTGTACGACGAATGACATAATGACAAATTAATTCGATCTACATATATACGTATAATTAATGAATACTTAATCTAATGATTATGCCTCATAATCGTATCTATGCTAACGTTTGTGAAGTAAATCATAAACACGGATAACAATTACAACTAACTAATTAGTTAGTTGTACATTTGTGAAATATATCTTGAACGTTAATAACTCGATCGATCTCAATTAATCTATTATTTCACAACTAATCTACTATAAGGTTGGTTTTGCAATCATTTATTACTTATATTTACATAGTACAATGAGTTTGGTTGCTTACAATCACAAACACAACAACATCAATAAAAAAAAAAAAAAATCGATTTTTAAGTAAGAATATTAGTAGGGACCGCTTAACGGTCCCTATTTTGGCATTAGCGACCGCTTAGCGGTCGCTATTGTCATATTAGGGACCGTTAAGCGGTCCCTATTGTCAATTTAGGGACCGCTTAGCAGTCCCTACTAATATTCATACATCAAAATTATGAATTTTTCGATTGTTCGAGGTGCCGCGTTGTATGTTTAGTTCATAATAACCATTGGAATAGTTAAAATAACAATAAGTACAACGAGACATTGTGCATCCAAACATTATACAAGGAGAACGGGCCGCTTTGAAGATTCTCCTACTATTTTGTACGACGAATGACATAATGACAAATTAATTCGATCTACATATATACGTATAATTAATGAATACTTAATCTAATGATTATGCCTCATAATCGTATCTATGCTAACGTTTGTGAAGTAAATCATAAACACGGATAACAATTACAACTAACTAATTAGTTAGTTGTACATTTGTGAAATATATCTTGAACGTTAATAACTCGATCGATCTCAATTAATCTATTATTTCACAACTAATCTACTATAAGGTTGGTTTTGCAATCATTTATTACTTATATTTACATAGTACAATGAGTTTGGTTGCTTACAATCACAAACACAACAACATCAATAAAAAAAAAATCGATTTTTAAGTAAGAATATTAGTAGGGACCGCTTAACGGTCCCTATTTTGGCATTAGCGACCGCTTAGCGGTCGCTATTGTCATATTAGGGACCGTTAAGCGGTCCCTATTGTCAATTTAGGGACCGCTTAGCAGTCCCTACTAATATTCATACATCAAAATTATGAATTTTTCGATTGTTCGAGGTGCCGCGTTGTATGTTTAGTTCATAATAACCATTGGAATAGTTAAAATAACAATAAGTACAACGAGACATTGTGCATCCAAACATTATACAAGGAGAACGGGCCGCTTTGAAGATTCTCCTACTATTTTGTACGACGAATGACATAATGACAAATTAATTCGATCTACAAATATACGTATAATTAATGAATACTTAATCTAATGATTATGCCTCATAATCGTATCTATGCTAACGTTTGTGAAGTAAATCATAAACACGGATAACAATTACAACTAACTAATTAGTTAGTTGTACATTTGTGAAATATATCTTGAACGTTAATAACTCGATCGATCTCAATTAATCTATTATTTCACAACTAATCTACTATAAGGTTGGTTTTGCAATCATTTATTACTTATATTTACATAGTACAATGAGTTTGGTTGCTTACAATCACAAACACAACAACATCAATAAAAAAAAAAAATCGATTTTTAAGTAAGAATATTAGTAGGGACCGCTTAACGGTCCCTATTTTGGCATTAGCGACCGCTTAGCGGTCGCTATTGTCATATTAGGGACCGTTAAGCGGTCCCTATTGTCAATTTAGGGACCGCTTAGCAGTCCCTACTAATATTCATACATCAAAATTATGAATTTTTCGATTGTTCGAGGTGCCGCGTTGTATGTTTAGTTCATAATAACCATTGGAATAGTTAAAATAACAATAAGTACAACGAGACATTGTGCATCCAAACATTATACAAGGAGAACGGGCCGCTTTGAAGATTCTCCTACTATTTTGTACGACGAATGACATAATGACAAATTAATTCGATCTACATATATACGTATAATTAATGAATACTTAATCTAATGATTATGCCTCATAATCGTATCTATGCTAACGTTTGTGAAGTAAATCATAAACACGGATAACAATTACAACTAACTAATTAGTTAGTTGTACATTTGTGAAATATATCTTGAACGTTAATAACTCGATCGATCTCAATTAATCTATTATTTCACAACTAATCTACTATAAGGTTGGTTTTGCAATCATTTATTACTTATATTTACATAGTACAATGAGTTTGGTTGCTTACAATCACAAACACAACAACATCAATAAAAAAAAAAAAATCGATTTTTAAGTAAGAATATTAGTAGGGACCGCTTAACGGTCCCTATTTTGGCATTAGCGACCGCTTAGCGGTCGCTATTGTCATATTAGGGACCGTTAAGCGGTCCCTATTGTCAATTTAGGGACCGCTTAGCAGTCCCTACTAATATTCATACATCAAAATTATGAATTTTTCGATTGTTCGAGGTGCCGCGTTGTATGTTTAGTTCATAATAACCATTGGAATAGTTAAAATAACAATAAGTACAACGAGACTTTGTGCATCCAAACATTATACAAGGAGAACGGGCCGCTTTGAAGATTCTCCTACTATTTTGTACGACGAATGACATAATGACAAATTAATTCGATCTACATATATACGTATAATTAATGAATACTTAATCTAATGATTATGCCTCATAATCGTATCTATGCTAACGTTTGTGAAGTAAATCATAAACACGGATAACAATTACAACTAACTAATTAGTTAGTTGTACATTTGTGAAATATATCTTGAACGTTAATAACTCGATCGATCTCAATTAATCTATTATTTCACAACTAATCTACTATAAGGTTGGTTTTGCAATCATTTATTACTTATATTTACATAGTACAATGAGTTTGGTTGCTTACAATCACAAACACAACAACATCAATAAAAAAAAAATCGATTTTTAAGTAAGAATATTAGTAGGGACCGCTTAACGGTCCCTATTTTGGCATTAGCGACCGCTTAGCGGTCGCTATTGTCATATTAGGGACCGTTAAGCGGTCCCTATTGTCAATTTAGGGACCGCTTAGCAGTCCCTACTAATATTCATACATCAAAATTATGAATTTTTCGATTGTTCGAGGTGCCGCGTTGTATGTTTAGTTCATAATAACCATTGGAATAGTTAAAATAACAATAAGTACAACGAGACATTGTGCATCCAAACATTATACAAGGAGAACGGGCCGCTTTGAAGATTCTCCTACTATTTTGTACGACGAATGACATAATGACAAATTAATTCGATCTACAAATATACGTATAATTAATGAATACTTAATCTAATGATTATGCCTCATAATCGTAACTATGCTAACGTTTGTGAAGTAAATCATAAACACGGATAACAATTACAACTAACTAATTAGTTAGTTGTACATTTGTGAAATATATCTTGAACGTTAATAACTCGATCGATCTCAATTAATCTATTATTTCACAACTAATCTACTATAAGGTTGGTTTTGCAATCATTTATTACTTATATTTACATAGTACAATGAGTTTGGTTGCTTACAATCACAAACACAACAACATCAATAAAAAAAAAAAATCGATTTTTAAGTAAGAATATTAGTAGGGACCGCTTAACGGTCCCTATTTTGGCATTAGCGACCGCTTAGCGGTCGCTATTGTCATATTAGGGACCGTTAAGCGGTCCCTATTGTCAATTTAGGGACCGCTTAGCAGTCCCTACTAATATTCATACATCAAAATTATGAATTTTTCGATTGTTCGAGGTGCCGCGTTGTATGTTTAGTTCATAATAACCATTGGAATTGTTAAAATAACAATAAGTACAACGAGACATTGTGCATCCAAATATTATACAAGGAGAACGGGCCGCTTTGAAGATTCTCCTACTATTTTGTACGACGAATGACATAATGACAAATTAATTCGATCTACATATATACGTATAATTAATGAATACTTAATCTAATGATTATGCCTCATAATCGTATCTATGCTAACGTTTGTGAAGTAAATCATAAACACGGATAACAATTACAACTAACTAATTAGTTAGTTGTACATTTGTGAAATATATCTTGAACGTTAATAACTCGATCGATCTCAATTAATCTATTATTTCACAACTAATCTACTATAAGGTTGGTTTTGCAATCATTTATTACTTATATTTACATAGTACAATGAGTTTGGTTGCTTACAATCACAAACACAACAACATCAATAAAAAAAAAAAAATCGATTTTTAAGTAAGAATATTAGTAGGGACCGCTTAACGGTCCCTATTTTGGCATTAGCGACCGCTTAGCGGTCGCTATTGTCATATTAGGGACCGTTAAGCGGTCCCTATTGTCAATTTAGGGACCGCTTAGCAGTCCCTACTAATATTCATACATCAAAATTATGAATTTTTCGATTGTTCGAGGTGCCGCGTTGTATGTTTAGTTCATAATAACCATTGGAATAGTTAAAATAACAATAAGTACAACGAGACATTGTGCATCCAAACATTATACAAGGAGAACGGGCCGCTTTGAAGATTCTCCTACTATTTTGTACGACGAATGACATAATGACAAATTAATTCGATCTACATATATACGTATAATTAATGAATACTTAATCTAATGATTATGCCTCATAATCGTATCTATGCTAACGTTTGTGAAGTAAATCATAAACACGGATAACAATTACAACTAACTAATTAGTTAGTTGTACATTTGTGAAATATATCTTGAACGTTAATAACTCGATCGATCTCAATTAATCTATTATTTCACAACTAATCTACTATAAGGTTGGTTTTGCAATCATTTATTACTTATATTTACATAGTACAATGAGTTTGGTTGCTTACAATCACAAACACAACAACATCAATAAAAAAAAAATCGATTTTTAAGTAAGAATATTAGTAGGGACCGCTTAACGGTCCCTATTTTGGCATTAGCGACCGCTTAGCGGTCGCTATTGTCATATTAGGGACCGTTAAGCGGTCCCTATTGTCAATTTAGGGACCGCTTAGCAGTCCCTACTAATATTCATACATCAAAATTATGAATTTTTCGATTGTTCGAGGTGCCGCGTTGTATGTTTAGTTCATAATAACCATTGGAATAGTTAAAATAACAATAAGTACAACGAGACATTGTGCATCCAAACATTATACAAGGAGAACGGGCCGCTTTGAAGATTCTCCTACTATTTTGTACGACGAATGACATAATGACAAATTAATTCGATCTACAAATATACGTATAATTAATGAATACTTAATCTAATGATTATGCCTCATAATCGTAACTATGCTAACGTTTGTGAAGTAAATCATAAACACGGATAACAATTACAACTAACTAATTAGTTAGTTGTACATTTGTGAAATATATCTTGAACGTTAATAACTCGATCGATCTCAATTAATCTATTATTTCACAACTAATCTACTATAAGGTTGGTTTTGCAATCATTTATTACTTATATTTACATAGTACAATGAGTTTGGTTGCTTACAATCACAAACACAACAACATCAATAAAAAAAAAAAATCGATTTTTAAGTAAGAATATTAGTAGGGACCGCTTAACGGTCCCTATTTTGGCATTAGCGACCGCTTAGCGGTCGCTATTGTCATATTAGGGACCGTTAAGCGGTCCCTATTGTCAATTTAGGGACCGCTTAGCAGTCCCTACTAATATTCATACATCAAAATTATGAATTTTTCGATTGTTCGAGGTGCCGCGTTGTATGTTTAGTTCATAATAACCATTGGAATTGTTAAAATAACAATAAGTACAACGAGACATTGTGCATCCAAACATTATACAAGGAGAACGGGCCGCTTTGAAGATTCTCCTACTATTTTGTACGACGAATGACATAATGACAAATTAATTCGATCTACATATATACGTATAATTAATGAATACTTAATCTAATGATTATGCCTCATAATCGTATCTATGCTAACGTTTGTGAAGTAAATCATAAACACGGATAACAATTACAACTAACTAATTAGTTAGTTGTACATTTGTGAAATATATCTTGAACGTTAATAACTCGATCGATCTCAATTAATCTATTATTTCACAACTAATCTACTATAAGGTTGGTTTTGCAATCATTTATTACTTATATTTACATAGTACAATGAGTTTGGTTGCTTACAATCACAAACACAACAACATCAATAAAAAAAAAAAAAAATCGATTTTTAAGTAAGAATATTAGTAGGGACCGCTTAACGGTCCCTATTTTGGCATTAGCGACCGCTTAGCGGTCGCTATTGTCATATTAGGGACCGTTAAGCGGTCCCTATTGTCAATTTAGGGACCGCTTAGCAGTCCCTACTAATATTCATACATCAAAATTATGAATTTTTCGATTGTTCGAGGTGCCGCGTTGTATGTTTAGTTCATAATAACCATTGGAATAGTTAAAATAACAATAAGTACAACGAGACATTGTGCATCCAAACATTATACAAGGAGAACGGGCCGCTTTGAAGATTCTCCTACTATTTTGTACGACGAATGACATAATGACAAATTAATTCGATCTACATATATACGTATAATTAATGAATACTTAATCTAATGATTATGCCTCATAATCGTAACTATGCTAACGTTTGTGAAGTAAATCATAAACACGGATAACAATTACAACTAACTAATTAGTTAGTTGTACATTTGTGAAATATATCTTGAACGTTAATAACTCGATCGATCTCAATTAATCTATTATTTCACAACTAATCTACTATAAGGTTGGTTTTGCAATCATTTATTACTTATATTTACATAGTACAATGAGTTTGGTTGCTTACAATCACAAACACAACAACATCAATAAAAAAAAAATCGATTTTTAAGTAAGAATATTAGTAGGGACCGCTTAACGGTCCATATTTTGGCATTAGCGACCACTTAGCGGTCGCTATTGTCATATTAGGGACCGTTAAGCGGTCCCTATTGTCAATTTAGGGACCGCTTAGCAGTCCCTACTAATATTCATACATCAAAATTATGAATTTTTCGATTGTTCGAGGTGCCGCGTTGTATGTTTAGTTCATAATAACCATTGGAATAGTTAAAATAACAATAAGTACAACGAGACATTGTGCATCCAAACATTATACAAGGAGAACGGGCCGCTTTGAAGATTCTCCTACTATTTTGTACGACGAATGACATAATGACAAATTAATTCGATCTACATATATACGTATAATTAATGAATACTTAATCTAATGATTATGCCTCATAATCGTATCTATGCTAACGTTTGTGAAGTAAATCATAAACACGGATAACAATTACAACTAACTAATTAGTTAGTTGTACATTTGTGAAATATATCTTGAACGTTAATAACTCGATCGATCTCAATTAATCTATTATTTCACAACTAATCTACTATAAGGTTGGTTTTGCAATCATTTATCACTTATATTTACATAGTACAATGAGTTTGGTTGCTTACAATCACAAACACAACAACATCAATAAAAAAAAATCGATTTTTAAGTAAGAATATTAGTAGGGACCGCTTAACGGTCCCTATTTTGGCATTAGCGACCGCTTAGCGGTCGCTATTGTCATATTAGGGACCGTTAAGCGGTCCCTATTGTCAATTTAGGGACCGCTTAGCAGTCTCTACTAATATTCATACATCAAAATTATGAATTTTTCGATTGTTCGAGGTGCCGCGTTGTATGTTTAGTTCATAATAACCATTGGAATAGTTAAAATAACAATAAGTACAACGAGACATTGTGCATCCAAACATTATACAAGGAGAACGGGCCGCTTTGAAGATTCTCCTACTATTTTGTACGACGAATGACATAATGACAAATTAATTCGATCTACATATATACGTATAATTAATGAATACTTAATCTAATGATTATGCCTCATAATCGTATCTATGCTAACGTTTGTGAAGTAAATCATAAACACGGATAACAATTACAACTAACTAATTAGTTAGTTGTACATTTGTGAAATATATCTTGAACGTTAATAACTCGATCGATCTCAATTAATCTATTATTTCACAACTAATCTACTATAAGGTTGGTTTTGCAATCATTTATTACTTATATTTACATAGTACAATGAGTTTGGTTGCTTACAATCACAAACACAACAACATCAATAAAAAAAAAATCGATTTTTAAGTAAGAATATTAGTAGGGACCGCTTAACGGTCCATATTTTGGCATTAGCGACCACTTAGCGGTCGCTATTGTCATATTAGGGACCGTTAAGCGGTCCCTATTGTCAATTTAGGGACCGCTTAGCAGTCCCTACTAATATTCATACATCAAAATTATGAATTTTTCGATTGTTCGAGGTGCCGCGTTGTATGTTTAGTTCATAATAACCATTGGAATAGTTAAAATAACAATAAGTACAACGAGACATTGTGCATCCAAACATTATACAAGGAGAACGGGCCGCTTTGAAGATTCTCCTACTATTTTGTACGACGAATGACATAATGACAAATTAATTCGATCTACATATATACGTATAATTAATGAATACTTAATCTAATGATTATGCCTCATAATCGTATCTATGCTAACGTTTGTGAAGTAAATCATAAACACGGATAACAATTACAACTAACTAATTAGTTAGTTGTACATTTGTGAAATATATCTTGAACGTTAATAACTCGATCGATCTCAATTAATCTATTATTTCACAACTAATCTACTATAAGGTTGGTTTTGCAATCATTTATCACTTATATTTACATAGTACAATGAGTTTGGTTGCTTACAATCACAAACACAACAACATCAATAAAAAAAAATCGATTTTTAAGTAAGAATATTAGTAGGGACCGCTTAACGGTCCCTATTTTGGCATTAGCGACCGCTTAGCGGTCGCTATTGTCATATTAGGGACCGTTAAGCGGTCCCTATTGTCAATTTAGGGACCGCTTAGCAGTCTCTACTAATATTCATACATCAAAATTATGAATTTTTCGATTGTTCGAGGTGCCGCGTTGTATGTTTAGTTCATAATAACCATTGGAATAGTTAAAATAACAATAAGTACAACGAGACATTGTGCATCCAAACATTATACAAGGAGAACGGGCCGCTTTGAAGATTCTCCTACTATTTTGTACGACGAATGACATAATGACAAATTAATTCGATCTACATATATACGTATAATTAATGAATACTTAATCTAATGATTATGCCTCATAATCGTATCTATGCTAACGTTTGTGAAGTAAATCATAAACACGGATAACAATTACAACTAACTAATTAGTTAGTTGTACATTTGTGAAATATATCTTGAACGTTAATAACTCGATCGATCTCATTTAATCTATTATTTCACAACTAATCTACTATAAGGTTGGTTTTGCAATCATTTATTACTTATATTTACATAGTACAATGAGTTTGGTTGCTTACAATCACAAACACAACAACATCAATAAAAAAAAAAAAAAAAATCGATTTTTAAGTAAGAATATTAGTAGGGACCGCTTAACGGTCCCTATTTTGGCATTAGCGACCGCTTAGCGGTCGCTATTGTCATATTAGGGACCGTTAAGCGGTCCCTATTGTCAATTTAGGGACCGCTTAGCAGTCCCTACTAATATTCATACATCAAAATTATGAATTTTTCGATTGTTCGAGGTGCCGCGTTGTATGTTTAGTTCATAATAACCATTGGAATAGTTAAAATAACAATAAGTACAACGAGACATTGTGCATCCAAACATTATACAAGGAGAACGGGCCGCTTTGAAGATTCTCCTACTATTTTGTACGACGAATGACATAATGACAAATTAATTCGATCTACATATATACGTATAATTAATGAATACTTAATCTAATGATTATGCCTCATAATCGTATCTATGCTAACGTTTGTGAAGTAAATCATAAACACGGATAACAATTACAACTAACTAATTAGTTAGTTGTACATTTGTGAAATATATCTTGAACGTTAATAACTCGATCGATCTCAATTAATCTATTATTTCACAACTAATCTACTATAAGGTTGGTTTTGCAATCATTTATTACTTATATTTACATAGTACAATGAGTTTGGTTGCTTACAATCACAAACACAACAACATCAATAAAAAAAATAAAAATCGATTTTTAAGTAAGAATATTAGTAGGGACCGCTTAACGGTCCCTATTTTGGCATTAGCGACCGCTTAGCGGTCGCTATTGTCATATTAGGGACCGTTAAGCGGTCCCTATTGTCAATTTAGGGACCGCTTAGCAGTCCCTACTAATATTCATACATCAAAATTATGAATTTTTCGATTGTTCGAGGTGCCGCGTTGTATGTTTAGTTCATAATAACCATTGGAATAGTTAAAATAACAATAAGTACAACGAGACATTGTGCATCCAAACATTATACAAGGAGAACGGGCCGCTTTGAAGATTCTCCTACTATTTTGTACGACGAATGACACAATGACAAATTAATTCGATCTACATATATACGTATAATTAATAAATACTTAATCTAATGATTATGCCTCATAATCGTATCTATGCTAACGTTTGTGAAGTAAATCATAAACACGGATAACAATTACAACTAACTAATTAGTTAGTTGTACATTTGTGAAATATATTTTGAACGTTAATAACTCGATCGATCTCAATTAATCTATTATTTCACAACTAATCTACTATAAGGTTGGTTTTGCAATCATTTATTACTTATATTTACATAGTACAATGAGTTTGGTTGCTTACAATCACAAACACAACAACATCAATAAAAAAAAAAAATCGATTTTTAAGTAAGAATATTAGTAGGGACCTTTTTAGGGACCGCTTAGCAGTCCCTACTAATATTCATACATCAAAATTATGAATTTTTCGATTGTTCGAGGTGCCGCGTTGTATGTTTAGTTCATAATAACCATTGGAATAGTTAAAATAACAATAAGTACAACGAGACATTGTGCATCCAAACATTATACAAGGAGAACGGGCCGCTTTGAAGATTCTCCTACTATTTTGTACGACGAATGACATAATGACAAATTAATTCGATCTACATATATACGTATAATTAATGAATACTTAATCTAATGATTATGCCTCATAATCGTATCTATGCTAACGTTTGTGAAGTAAATCATAAACACGGATAACAATTACAACTAACTAATTAGTTAGTTGTACATTTGTGAAATATATCTTGAACGTTAATAACTCGATCGATCTCAATTAATCTATTATTTCACAACTAATCTACTATAAGGTTGGTTTTGCAATCATTTATTACTTATATTTACATAGTACAATGAGTTTGGTTGCTTACAATCACAAACACAACAACATCAATAAAAAAAATAAAAATCGATTTTTAAGTAAGAATATTAGTAGGGACCGCTTAACGGTCCCTATTTTGGCATTAGCGACCGCTTAGCGGTCGCTATTGTCATATTAGGGACCGTTAAGCGGTCCCTATTGTCAATTTAGGGACCGCTTAGCAGTCCCTACTAATATTCATACATCAAAATTATGAATTTTTCGATTGTTCGAGGTGCCGCGTTGTATGTTTAGTTCATAATAACCATTGGAATAGTTAAAATAACAATAAGTACAACGAGACATTGTGCATCCAAACATTATACAAGGAGAACGGGCCGCTTTGAAGATTCTCCTACTATTTTGTACGACGAATGACACAATGACAAATTAATTCGATCTACATATATACGTATAATTAATAAATACTTAATCTAATGATTATGCCTCATAATCGTATCTATGCTAACGTTTGTGAAGTAAATCATAAACACGGATAACAATTACAACTAACTAATTAGTTAGTTGTACATTTGTGAAATATATTTTGAACGTTAATAACTCGATCGATCTCAATTAATCTATTATTTCACAACTAATCTACTATAAGGTTGGTTTTGCAATCATTTATTACTTATATTTACATAGTACAATGAGTTTGGTTGCTTACAATCACAAACACAACAACATCAATAAAAAAAAAAAATCGATTTTTAAGTAAGAATATTAGTAGGGACCTTTTTAGGGACCGCTTAGCAGTCCCTACTAATATTCATACATCAAAATTATGAATTTTTCGATTGTTCGAGGTGCCGCGTTGTATGTTTAGTTCATAATAACCATTGGAATAGTTAAAATAACAATAAGTACAACGAGACATTGTGCATCCAAACATTATACAAGGAGAACGGGCCGCTTTGAAGATTCTCCTACTATTTTGTACGACGAATGACATAATGACAAATTAATTCGATCTACATATATACGTATAATTAATGAATACTTAATCTAATGATTATGCCTCATAATCGTATCTATGCTAACGTTTGTGAAGTAAATCATAAACACGGATAACAATTACAACTAACTAATTAGTTAGTTGTACATTTGTGAAATATATCTTGAACGTTAATAACTCGATCGATCTCAATTAATCTATTATTTCACAACTAATCTACTATAAGGTTGGTTTTGCAATCATTTATTACTTATATTTACATAGTACAATGAGTTTGGTTGCTTACAATCACAAACACAACAACATCAATAAAAAAAATAAAAATCGATTTTTAAGTAAGAATATTAGTAGGGACCGCTTAACGGTCCCTATTTTGGCATTAGCGACCGCTTAGCGGTCGCTATTGTCATATTAGGGACCGTTAAGCGGTCCCTATTGTCAATTTAGGGACCGCTTAGCAGTCCCTACTAATATTCATACATCAAAATTATGAATTTTTCGATTGTTCGAGGTGCCGCGTTGTATGTTTAGTTCATAATAACCATTGGAATAGTTAAAATAACAATAAGTACAACGAGACATTGTGCATCCAAACATTATACAAGGAGAACGGGCCGCTTTGAAGATTCTCCTACTATTTTGTACGACGAATGACACAATGACAAATTAATTCGATCTACATATATACGTATAATTAATAAATACTTAATCTAATGATTATGCCTCATAATCGTATCTATGCTAACGTTTGTGAAGTAAATCATAAACACGGATAACAATTACAACTAACTAATTAGTTAGTTGTACATTTGTGAAATATATTTTGAACGTTAATAACTCGATCGATCTCAATTAATCTATTATTTCACAACTAATCTACTATAAGGTTGGTTTTGCAATCATTTATTACTTATATTTACATAGTACAATGAGTTTGGTTGCTTACAATCACAAACACAACAACATCAATAAAAAAAAAAAAATCGATTTTTAAGTAAGAATATTAGTAGGTACCTTTTTAGGGACCGCTTAGCAGTCCCTACTAATATTCATACATCAAAATTATGAATTTTTCGATTGTTCGAGGTGCCGCGTTGTATGTTTAGTTCATAATAACCATTGGAATAGTTAAAATAACAATAAGTACAACGAGACATTGTGCATCCAAACATTATACAAGGAGAACGGGCCGCTTTGAAGATTCTCCTACTATTTTGTACGACGAATGACATAATGACAAATTAATTCGATCTACATATATACGTATAATTAATGAATACTTAATCTAATGATTATGCCTCATAATCGTATCTATGCTAACGTTTGTGAAGTAAATCATAAACACGGATAACAATTACAACTAACTAATTAGTTAGTTGTACATTTGTGAAATATATCTTGAACGTTAATAACTCGATCGATCTCAATTAATCTATTATTTCACAACTAATCTACTATAAGGTTGGTTTTGCAATCATTTATTACTTATATTTACATAGTACAATGAGTTTGGTTGCTTACAATCACAAACACAACAACATCAATAAAAAAAATAAAAATCGATTTTTAAGTAAGAATATTAGTAGGGACCGCTTAACGGTCCCTATTTTGGCATTAGCGACCGCTTAGCGGTCGCTATTGTCATATTAGGGACCGTTAAGCGGTCCCTATTGTCAATTTAGGGACCGTTTAGCAGTCCCTACTAATATTCATACATCAAAATTATGAATTTTTCGATTGTTCGAGGTGCCGCGTTGCATGTTTAGTTCATAATAACCATTGGAATAGTTAAAATAACAATAAGTACAACGAGAAATTGTGCATCCAAACATTATACAAGGAGAACGGGCCGCTTTGAAGATTCTCCTACTATTTTGTACGACGAATGACACAATGACAAATTAATTCGATCTACATATATACGTATAATTAATAAATACTTAATCTAATGATTATGCCTCATAATCGTATCTATGCTAACGTTTGTGAAGTAAATCATAAACACGGATAACAATTACAACTAACTAATTAGTTAGTGGTACATTTGTGAAATATATCTTGAACGTTAATAACTCGATCGATCTCAATTAATCTATTATTTCACAACTAATCTACTATAAGGTTGGTTTTGCAATCATTTATTACTTATATTTACATAGTACAATGAGTTTGGTTGCTTACAATCACAAACACAACAACATCAATAAAAAAAAAATTGATTTTTAAGTAAGAATATTAGTAGGGACCGCTTAACGGTCCCTATTTTGGCATTAGCGACCGCTTAGCGGTCGCTATTGTCATATTAGGGACCGTTAAGCGGTCCCTATTGTCAATTTAGGGACCGCTTAGCAGTCCCTACTAATATTCATACATCAAAATTATGAATTTTTCGATTGTTCGAGGTGCCGCGTTGTATGTTTAGTTCATAATAACCATTGGAATAGTTAAAATAACAATAAGTACAACGAGACATTGTGCATCCAAACATTATACAAGGAGAACGGGCCGCTTTGAAGATTCTCCTACTATTTTGTACGACGAATGACATAATGACAAATTAATTCGATCTACATATATACGTATAATTAATGAATACTTAATCTAATGATTATGCCTCATAATCGTATCTATGCTAACGTTTGTGAAGTAAATCATAAACACGGATAACAATTACAACTAACTAATTAGTTAGTTGTACATTTGTGAAATATATCTTGAACGTTAATAACTCGATCGATCTCAATTAATCTATTATTTCACAACTAATCTACTATAAGGTTGGTTTTGCAATCATTTATTACTTATATTTACATAGTACAATGAGTTTGGTTGCTTACAATCACAAACACAACAACATCAATAAAAAAAAAAATCGATTTTTAAGTAAGAATATTAGTAGGGACCGCTTAACGGTCCCTATTTTGGCATTAGCGACCGCTTAGCGGTCGCTATTGTCATATTAGGGACCGTTAAGCGGTCCCTATTGTCAATTTAGGGACCGCTTAGCAGTCCCTACTAATATTCATACATCAAAATTATGAATTTTTCGATTGTTCGAGGTGCCGCGTTGTATGTTTAGTTCATAATAACCATTGGAATAGTTAAAATAACAATAAGTACAACGAGACATTGTGCATCCAAACATTATACAAGGAGAACGGGCCGCTTTGAAGATTCTCCTACTATTTTGTACGACGAATGACATAATGACAAATTAATTCGATCTACATATATACGTATAATTAATGAATACTTAATCTAATGATTATGCCTCATAATCGTATCTATGCTAACGTTTGTGAAGTAAATCATAAACACGGATAACAATTACAACTAACTAATTAGTTAGTTGTACATTTGTGAAATATATCTTGAACGTTAATAACTCGATCGATCTCAATTAATCTATTATTTCACCACTAATCTACTATAAGGTTGGTTTTGCAATCATTTATTACTTATATTTACATAGTACAATGAGTTTGGTTGCTTACAATCACAAACACAACAACATCAATAAAAATAAAAAAATCGATTTTTAAGTAAGAATATTAGTAGGGACCGCTTAACGGTCCCTATTTTGGCATTAGCGACCGCTTAGCGGTCGCTATTGTCATATTAGGGACCGTTAAGCGGTCCCTATTGTCAATTTAGGGACCGCTTAGCAGTCCCTACTAATATTCATACATCAAAATTATGAATTTTTCGATTGTTCGAGGTGCCGCGTTGCATGTTTAGTTCATAATAACCATTGGAATAGTTAAAATAACAATAAGTACAACGAGACATTGTGCATCCAAACATTATACAAGGAGAACGGGCCGCTTTGAAGATTCTCCTACTATTTTGTACGACGAATGACACAATGACAAATTAATTCGATCTACATATATACGTATAATTAATAAATACTTAATCTAATGATTATGCCTCATAATCGTATCTATGCTAACGTTTGTGAAGTAAATCATAAACACGGATAACAATTACAACTAACTAATTAGTTAGTTGTACATTTGTGAAATATATCTTGAACGTTAATAACTCGATCGATCTCAATTAATCTATTATTTCACAACTAATCTACTATAAGGTTGGTTTTGCAATCATTTATTACTTATATTTACATAGTACAATGAGTTTGGTTGCTTACAATCACAAACACAACAACATCAATAAAAAAAAAATCGATTTTTAAGTAAGAATATTAGTAGGGACCGCTTAACGGTCCCTATTTTTGCATTAGCGACCGCTTAGCGGTCGCTATTGTCATATTAGGGACCGTTAAGCGGTCCCTATTGTCAATTTAGGGACCGCTTAGCAGTCCCTACTAATATTCATACATCAAAATTATGAATTTTTCGATTGTTCGAGGTGCCGCGTTGTATGTTTAGTTCATAATAACCATTGGAATAGTTAAAATAACAATAAGTACAACGAGACATTGTGCATCCAAACATTATACAAGGAGAACGGGCCGCTTTGAAGATTCTCCTACTATTTTGTACGACGAATGACATAATGACAAATTAATTCGATCTACATATATACGTATAATTAATGAATACTTAATCTAATGATTATGCCTCATAATCGTATCTATGCTAACGTTTGTGAAGTAAATCATAAACACGGATAACAATTACAACTAACTAATTAGTTAGTTGTACATTTGTGAAATATATCTTGAACGTTAATAACTCGATCGATCTCAATTAATCTATTATTTCACAACTAATCTACTATAAGGTTGGTTTTGCAATCATTTATTACTTATATTTACATAGTACAATGAGTTTGGTTGCTTACAATCACAAACACAACAACATCAATAAAAAAAAAAAATCGATTTTTAAGTAAGAATATTAGTAGGGACCGCTTAACGGTCCCTATTTTGGCATTAGCGACCGCTTAGCGGTCGCTATTGTCATATTAGGGACCGTTAAGCGGTCCCTATTGTCAATTTAGGGACCGCTTAGCAGTCCCTACTAATATTCATACATCAAAATTATGAATTTTTCGATTGTTCGAGGTGCCGCGTTGTATGTTTAGTTCATAATAACCATTGGAATAGTTAAAATAACAATAAGTACAACGAGACATTGTGCATCCAAACATTATACAAGGAGAACGGGCCGCTTTGAAGATTCTCCTACTATTTTGTACGACGAATGACATAATGACAAATTAATTCGATCTACATATATACGTATAATTAATGAATACTTAATCTAATGATTATGCCTCATAATCGTATCTATGCTAACGTTTGTGAAGTAAATCATAAACACGGATAACAATTACAACTAACTAATTAGTTAGTTGTACATTTGTGAAATATATCTTGAACGTTAATAACTCGATCGATCTCAATTAATCTATTATTTCACAACTAATCTACTATAAGGTTGGTTTTGCAATCATTTATTACTTATATTTACATAGTACAATGAGTTTGGTTGCTTACAATCACAAACACAACAACATCAATAAAAAAAAAAAATCGATTTTTAAGTAAGAATATTAGTAGGGACCGCTTAACGGTCCCTATTTTGGCATTAGCGACCGCTTAGCGGTCGCTATTGTCATATTAGGGACCGTTAAGCGGTCCCTATTGTCAATTTAGGGACCGCTTAGCAGTCCCTACTAATATTCATACATCAAAATTATGAATTTTTCGATTGTTCGAGGTGCCGCGTTGTATGTTTAGTTCATAATAACCATTGGAATAGTTAAAATAACAATAAGTACAACGAGACATTGTGCATCCAAACATTATACAAGGAGAACGGGCCGCTTTGAAGATTCTCCTACTATTTTGTACGACGAATGACATAATGACAAATTAATTCGATCTACATATATACGTATAATTAATGAATACTTAATCTAATGATTATGCCTCATAATCGTATCTATGCTAACGTTTGTGAAGTAAATCATAAACACGGATAACAATTACAACTAACTAATTAGTTAGTTGTACATTTGTGAAATATATCTTGAACGTTAATAACTCGATCGATCTCAATTAATCTATTATTTCACAACTAATCTACTATAAGGTTGGTTTTGCAATCATTTATTACTTATATTTACATAGTACAATGAGTTTGGTTGCTTACAATCACAAACACAACAACATCAATAAAAAAAAAAATCGATTTTTAAGTAAGAATATTAGTAGGGACCGCTTAACGGTCCCTATTTTGGCATTAGCGACCGCTTAGCGGTCGCTATTGTCATATTAGGGACCGTTAAGCGGTCCCTATTGTCAATTTAGGGACCGCTTAGCAGTCCCTACTAATATTCATACATCAAAATTATGAATTTTTCGATTGTTCGAGGTGCCGCGTTGTATGTTTAGTTCATAATAACCATTGGAATAGTTAAAATAACAATAAGTACAACGAGACATTGTGCATCCAAACATTATACAAGGAGAACGGGCCGCTTTGAAGATTCTCCTACTATTTTGTACGACGAATGACTTAATGACAAATTAATTCGATCTACATATATACGTATAATTAATGAATACTTAATCTAATGATTATGCCTCATAATCGTATCTATGCTAACGTTTGTGAAGTAAATCATAAACACGGATAACAATTACAACTAACTAATTAGTTAGTTGTACATTTGTGAAATATATCTTGAACGTTAATAACTCGATCGATCTCAATTAATCTATTATTTCACAACTAATCTACTATAAGGTTGGTTTTGCAATCATTTATTACTTATATTTACATAGTACAATGAGTTTGGTTGCTTACAATCACAAACACAACAACATCAATAAAAAAAAAAAATCGATTTTTAAGTAAGAATATTAGTAGGGACCGCTTAACGGTCCCTATTTTGGCATTAGCGACCGCTTAGCGGTCGCTATTGTCATATTAGGGACCGTTAAGCGGTCCCTATTGTCAATTTAGGGACCGCTTAGCAGTCCCTACTAATATTCATACATCAAAATTATGAATTTTTCGATTGTTCGAGGTGCCGCGTTGTATGTTTAGTTCATAATAACCATTGGAATAGTTAAAATAACAATAAGTACAACGAGACATTGTGCATCCAAACATTATACAAGGAGAACGGGCCGCTTTGAAGATTCTCCTACTATTTTGTACGACGAATGACATAATGACAAATTAATTCGATCTACATATATACGTATAATTAATGAATACTTAATCTAATGATTATGCCTCATAATCGTATCTATGCTAACGTTTGTGAAGTAAATCATAAACACGGATAACAATTACAACTAACTAATTAGTTAGTTGTACATTTGTGAAATATATCTTGAACGTTAATAACTCGATCGATCTCAATTAATCTATTATTTCACAACTAATCTACTATAAGGTTGGTTTTGCAATCATTTATTACTTATATTTACATAGTACAATGAGTTTGGTTGCTTACAATCACAAACACAACAACATCAATAAAAAAAAAAAAATCGATTTTTAAGTAAGAATATTAGTAGGGACCGCTTAACGGTCCCTATTTTGGCATTAGCGACCGCTTAGCGGTCGCTATTGTCATATTAGGGACCATTAAGCGGTCCCTATTGTCAATTTAGGGACCGCTTAGCAGTCCCTACTAATATTCATACATCAAAATTATGAATTTTTCGATTGTTCGAGGTGCCGCGTTGTATGTTTAGTTCATAATAACCATTGGAATAGTTAAAATAACAATAAGTACAACGAGACATTGTGCATCCAAACATTATACAAGGAGAACGGGCCGCTTTGAAGATTCTCCTACTATTTTGTACGACGAATGACACAATGACAAATTAATTCGATCTACATATATACGTAGAATTAATAAATACTTAATCTAATGATTATGCCTCATAATCGTATCTATGCTAACGTTTGTGAAGTAAATCATAAACACGGATAACAATTACAACTAACTAATTAGTTAGTTGTACATTTGTGAAATATATCTTGAACGTTAATAACTCGATCGATCTCAATTAATCTATTATTTCACAACTAATCTACTATAAGGTTGGTTTTGCAATCATTTATTACTTATATTTACATAGTACAATGAGTTTGGTTGCTTACAATCACAAACACAACAACATCAATAAAAAAAAAATCGATTTTTAAGTAAGAATATTAGTAGGGACCGCTTAACGGTCCCTATTTTGGCATTAGCGACCGCTTAGCGGTCGCTATTGTCATATTAGGGACCGTTAAGCGGTCCCTATTGTCAATTTAGGGACCGCTTAGCAGTCCCTACTAATATTCATACATCAAAATTATGAATTTTTCGATTGTTCGAGGTGCCGCGTTGTATGTTTAGTTCATAATAACCATTGGAATAGTTAAAATAACAATAAGTACAACGAGACATTGTGCATCCAAACATTATACAAGGAGAACGGGCCGCTTTGAAGATTCTCCTACTATTTTGTACGACGAATGACATAATGACAAATTAATTCGATCTACATATATACGTATAATTAATGAATACTTAATCTAATGATTATGCCTCATAATCGTATCTATGCTAACGTTTGTGAAGTAAATCATAAACACGGATAACAATTACAACTAACTAATTAGTTAGTTGTACATTTGTGAAATATATCTTGAACGTTAATAACTCGATCGATCTCAATTAATCTATTATTTCACAACTAATCTACTATAAGGTTGGTTTTGCAATCATTTATTACTTATATTTACATAGTACAATGAGTTTGGTTGCTTACAATCACAAACACAACAACATCAATAAAAAAAAATCGATTTTTAAGTAAGAATATTAGTAGGGACCGCTTAACGGTCCCTATTTTGGCATTAGCGACCGCTTAGCGGTCGCTATTGTCATATTAGGGACCGTTAAGCGGTCCCTATTGTCAATTTAGGGACCGCTTAGCAGTCCCTACTAATATTCATACATCAAAATTATGAATTTTTCGATTGTTCGAGGTGCCGCGTTGTATGTTTAGTTCATAATAACCATTGGAATAGTTAAAATAACAATAAGTACAACGAGACATTGTGCATCCAAACATTATACAAGGAGAACGGGCCGCTTTGAAGATTCTCCTACTATTTTGTACGACGAATGACATAATGACAAATTAATTCGATCTACATATATACGTATAATTAATGAATACTTAATCTAATGATTATGCCTCATAATCGTATCTATGCTAACGTTTGTGAAGTAAATCATAAACACGGATAACAATTACAACTAACTAATTAGTTAGTTGTACATTTGTGAAATATATCTTGAACGTTAATAACTCGATCGATCTCAATTAATCTATTATTTCACAACTAATCTACTATAAGGTTGGTTTTGCAATCATTTATTACTTATATTTACATAGTACAATGAGTTTGGTTGCTTACAATCACAAACACAACAACATCAATAAAAAAAAAAAATTCGATTTTTAAGTAAGAATATTAGTAGGGACCGCTTAACGGTCCCTATTTTGGCATTAGCGACCGCTTAGCGGTCGCTATTGTCATATTAGGGACCGTTAAGCGGTCCCTATTGTCAATTTAGGGACCGCTTAGCAGTCCCTACTAATATTCATACATCAAAATTATGAATTTTTCGATTGTTCGAGGTGCCGCGTTGCATGTTTAGTTCATAATAACCATTGGAATAGTTAAAATAACAATAAGTACAACGAGACATTGTGCATCCAAACATTATACAAGGAGAACGGGCCGCTTTGAAGATTCTCCTACTATTTTGTACGACGAATGACACAATGACAAATTAATTCGATCTACATATATACGTATAATTAATAAATACTTAATCTAATGATTATGCCTCATAATCGTATCTATGCTAACGTTTGCGAAGTAAATCATAAACACGGATAACAATTACAACTAACTAATTAGTTAGTTGTACATTTGTGAAATATATCTTGAACGTTAATAACTCGATCGATCTCAATTAATCTATTATTTCACAACTAATCTACTATAAGGTTGGTTTTGCAATCATTTATTACTTATATTTACATAGTACAATGAGTTTGGTTGCTTACAATCACAAACACAACAACATCAATAAAAAAAAATCGATTTTTAAGTAAGAATATTAGTAGGGACCGCTTAACGGTCCCTATTTTGGCATTAGCGACCGCTTAGCGGTCGCTATTGTCATATTAGGGACCGTTAAGCGGTCCCTATTGTCAATTTAGGGACCGCTTAGCAGTCCCTACTAATATTCATACATCAAAATTATGAATTTTTCGATTGTTCGAGGTGCCGCGTTGTATGTTTAGTTCATAATAACCATTGGAATAGTTAAAATAACAATAAGTACAACGAGACATTGTGCATCCAAACATTATACAAGGAGAACGGGCCGCTTTGAAGATTCTCCTACTATTTTGTACGACGAATGACATAATGACAAATTAATTCGATCTACATATATACGTATAATTAATGAATACTTAATCTAATGATTATGCCTCATAATCGTATCTATGCTAACGTTTGTGAAGTAAATCATAAACACGGATAACAATTACAACTAACTAATTAGTTAGTTGTACATTTGTGAAATATATCTTGAACGTTAATAACTCGATCGATCTCAATTAATCTATTATTTCACAACTAATCTACTATAAGGTTGGTTTTGCAATCATTTATTACTTATATTTACATAGTACAATGAGTTTGGTTGCTTACAATCACAAACACAACAACATCAATAAAAAAAAAAAAAATCGATTTTTAAGTAAGAATATTAGTAGGGACCGCTTAACGGTCCCTATTTTGGCATTAGCGACCGCTTAGCGGTCGCTATTGTCATATTAGGGACCGTTAAGCGGTCCCTATTGTCAATTTAGGGACCGCTTAGCAGTCCCTACTAATATTCATACATCAAAATTATGAATTTTTCGATTGTTCGAGGTGCCGCGTTGTATGTTTAGTTCATAATAACCATTGGAATAGTTAAAATAACAATAAGTACAACGAGACATTGTGCATCCAAACATTATACAAGGAGAACGGGCCGCTTTGAAGATTCTCCTACTATTTTGTACGACGAATGACATAATGACAAATTAATTCGATCTACATATATACGTATAATTAATAAATACTTAATCTAATGATTATGCCTCATAATCGTATCTATGCTAACGTTTGTGAAGTAAATCATAAACACGGATAACAATTACAACTAACTAATTAGTTAGTTGTACATTTGTGAAATATATCTTGAACGTTAATAACTCGATCGATCTCAATTAATCTATTATTTCACAACTAATCTACTATAAGGTTGGTTTTGCAATCATTTATTACTTATATTTACATAGTACAATGAGTTTGGTTGCTTACAATCACAAACACAACAACATCAATAAAAAAAAAATCGATTTTTAAGTAAGAATATTAGTAGGGACCGCTTAACGGTCCCTATTTTGGCATTAGCGACCGCTTAGCGGTCGCTATTGTCATATTAGGGACCGTTAAGCGGTCCCTATTGTCAATTTAGGGACCGCTTAGCAGTCCCTACTAATATTCATACATCAAAATTATGAATTTTTCGATTGTTCGAGGTGCCGCGTTGTATGTTTAGTTCATAATAACCGTTGGAATAGTTAAAATAACAATAAGTACAACGAGACATTGTGCATCCAAACATTATACAAGGAGAACGGGCCGCTTTGAAGATTCTCCTACTATTTTGTACGACGAATGACATAATGACAAATTAATTCGATCTACATATATACGTATAATTAATGAATACTTAATCTAATGATTATGCCTCATAATCGTATCTATGCTAACGTTTGTGAAGTAAATCATAAACACGGATAACAATTACAACTAACTAATTAGTTAGTTGTACATTTGTGAAATATATCTTGAACGTTAATAACTCGATCGATCTCAATTAATCTATTATTTCACAACTAATCTACTATAAGGTTGGTTTTGCAATCATTTATTACTTATATTTACATAGTACAATGAGTTTGGTTGCTTACAATCACAAACACAACAATATCAATAAAAAAAAAAAAAAAATCGATTTTTAAGTAAGAATATTAGTAGGGACCGCTTAACGGTCCCTATTTTAGCATTAGCGACCGCTTAGCGGTCGCTATTGTCATATTAGGGACCGTTAAGCGGTCCCTATTGTCAATTTAGGGACCGCTTAGCAGTCCCTACTAATATTCATACATTATGAATTTTTCGATTGTTCGAGGTGCCGCGTTGTATGTTTAATTCATAATAACCATTGGAATAGTTAAAATAACAATAAGTACAACGAGACATTGTGCATCCAAACATTATACAAGGAGAACGGGCCGCTTTGAAGATTCTCCTACTATTTTGTACGACGAATGACATAATGACAAATTAATTCGATCTACATATATACGTATAATTAATGAATACTTAATCTAATGGTTATGCCTCATAATCGTATCTATGCTAACGTTGGTGAAGTAAATCATAAACACGGATAACAATTACAACTAACTAATTAGTTAGTTGTACATTTGTGAAATATATCTTGAACGTTAATAACTCGATCGATCTCAATTAATCTATTATTTCACAACTAATCTACTATAAGGTTGGTTTTGCAACCATTTATTACTTATATTTACATAGTACAATGAGTTTGGTTGCTTACAATCACAAACACAACAACATCAATAAAAAAAAAATCGATTTTTAAGTAAGAATATTAGTAGGGACCGCTTAACGGTCCCTATTTTGGCATTAGCGACCGCTTAGCGGTCGCTATTGTCATATTAGGGACCGTTAAGCGGTCCCTATTGTCAATTTAGGGACCGCTTAGCAGTCCCTACTAATATTCATACATCAAAATTATGAATTTTTCGATTGTTCGAGGTGCCGCGTTGTATGTTTAGTTCATAATAACCATTGGAATAGTTAAAATAACAATAAGTACAACGAGACATTGTGCATCCAAACATTATACAAGGAGAACGGGCCGCTTTGAAGATTCTCCTACTATTTTGTACGACGAATGACATAATGACAAATTAATTCGATCTACATATATACGTATAATTAATGAATACTTAATCTAATGATTATGCCTCATAATCGTATCTATGCTAACGTTTGTGAAGTAAATCATAAACACGGATAACAATTACAACTAACTAATTAGTTAGTTGTACATTTGTGAAATATATCTTGAACGTTAATAACTCGATCGATCTCAATTAATCTATTATTTCACAACTAATCTACTATAAGGTTGGTTTTGCAATCATTTATTACTTATATTTACATAGTACAATGAGTTTGGTTGCTTACAATCACAAACACAACAATATCAATAAAAAAAAAAAAAAAATCGATTTTTAAGTAAGAATATTAGTAGGGACCGCTTAACGGTCCCTATTTTAGCATTAGCGACCGCTTAGCGGTCGCTATTGTCATATTAGGGACCGTTAAGCGGTCCCTATTGTCAATTTAGGGACCGCTTAGCAGTCCCTACTAATATTCATACATTATGAATTTTTCGATTGTTCGAGGTGCCGCGTTGTATGTTTAATTCATAATAACCATTGGAATAGTTAAAATAACAATAAGTACAACGAGACATTGTGCATCCAAACATTATACAAGGAGAACGGGCCGCTTTGAAGATTCTCCTACTATTTTGTACGACGAATGACATAATGACAAATTAATTCGATCTACATATATACGTATAATTAATGAATACTTAATCTAATGGTTATGCCTCATAATCGTATCTATGCTAACGTTGGTGAAGTAAATCATAAACACGGATAACAATTACAACTAACTAATTAGTTAGTTGTACATTTGTGAAATATATCTTGAACGTTAATAACTCGATCGATCTCAATTAATCTATTATTTCACAACTAATCTACTATAAGGTTGGTTTTGCAACCATTTATTACTTATATTTACATAGTACAATGAGTTTGGTTGCTTACAATCACAAACACAACAACATCAATAAAAAAAAAATCGATTTTTAAGTAAGAATATTAGTAGGGACCGCTTAACGGTCCCTATTTTGGCATTAGCGACCGCTTAGCGGTCGCTATTGTCATATTAGGGACCGTTAAGCGGTCCCTATTGTCAATTTAGGGACCGCTTAGCAGTCCCTACTAATATTCATACATCAAAATTATGAATTTTTCGATTGTTCGAGGTGCCGCGTTGTATGTTTAGTTCATAATAACCATTGGAATAGTTAAAATAACAATAAGTACAACGAGACATTGTGCATCCAAACATTATACAAGGAGAACGGGCCGCTTTGAAGATTCTCCTACTATTTTGTACGACGAATGACATAATGACAAATTAATTCGATCTACATATATACGTATAATTAATGAATACTTAATCTAATGATTATGCCTCATAATCGTATCTATGCTAACGTTTGTGAAGTAAATCATAAACACGGATAACAATTACAACTAACTAATTAGTTAGTTGTACATTTGTGAAATATATCTTGAACGTTAATAACTCGATCGATCTCAATTAATCTATTATTTCACAACTAATCTACTATAAGGTTGGTTTTGCAATCATTTATTACTTATATTTACATAGTACAATGAGTTTGGTTCTTACAATCACAAACACAACAACATCAATAAAAAAATAAAAAAAATCGATTTTTAAGTAAGAATATTAGTAGGGACCGCTTAACGGTCCCTATTTTGGCATTAGCGACCGCTTAGCGGTCGCTATTGTCATATTAGGGACCGTTAAGCGGTCCCTATTGTCAATTTAGGGACCGCTTAGCAGTCCCTACTAATATTCATACATCAAAATTATGAATTTTTCGATTGTTCGAGGTGCCGCGTTGTATGTTTAGTTCATAATAACCATTGGAATAGTTAAAATAACAATAAGTACAACGAGACATTGTGCATCCAAACATTATACAAGGAGAACGGGCAGCTTTGAAGATTCTCCTACTATTTTGTACGACGAATGACATAATGACAAATTAATTCGATCTACATATATACGTATAATTAATGAATACTTAATCTAATGGTTATGCCTCATAATCGTATCTATGCTAACGTTTGTGAAGTAAATCATAAACACGGATAACAATTACAACTAACTAATTAGTTAGTTGTACATTTGTGAAATATATCTTGAACGTTAATAACTCGATCGATCTCAATTAATCTATTATTTCACAACTAATCTACTATAAGGTTGGTTTTGCAATCATTTATTACTTATATTTACATAGTACAATGAGTTTGGTTGCTTACAATCACAAACACAACAACATCAATAAAAAAAAAATCGATTTTTAAGTAAGAATATTAGTAGGGACCGCTTAACGGTCCCTATTTTGGCATTAGCGACCGCTTAGCGGTCGCTATTGTCATATTAGGGACCGTTAAGCGGTCCCTATTGTCAATTTAGGGACCGCTTAGCAGTCCCTACTAATATTCATACATTAAAATTATGAATTTTTCGATTGTTCGAGGTGCCGCGTTGTATGTTTAGTTCATAATAACCATTGGAATAGTTAAAATAACAATAAGTACAACGAGACATTGTGCATCCAAACATTATACAAGGAGAACGGGCCGCTTTGAAGATTCTCCTACTATTTTGTACGACGAATGACATAATGACAAATTAATTCGATCTACATATATACGTATAATTAATGAATACTTAATCTAATGATTATGCCTCATAATCGTATCTATGCTAACGTTTGTGAAGTAAATCATAAACACGGATAACAATTACAACTAACTAATTAGTTAGTTGTACATTTGTGAAATATATCTTGAACGTTAATAACTCGATCGATCTCAATTAATCTATTATTTCACAACTAATCTACTATAAGGTTGGTTTTGCAATCATTTATTACTTATATTTACATAGTACAATGAGTTTGGTTGCTTACAATCACAAACACAACAACATCAATAAAAAAAAAATCGATTTTTAAGTAAGAATATTAGTAGGGACCGCTTAACGGTCCCTATTTTGGCATTAGCGACCGCTTAGCGGTCGCTATTGTCATATTAGGGACCGTTAAGCGGTCCCTATTGTCAATTTAGGGACCGCTTAGCAGTCCCTACTAATATTCATACATCAAAATTATGAATTTTTCGATTGTTCGAGGTGCCGCGTTGTATGTTTAGTTCATAATAACCATTGGAATAGTTAAAATAACAATAAGTACAACGAGACATTGTGCATCCAAACATTATACAAGGAGAACGGGCCGCTTTGAAGATTCTCCTACTATTTTGTACGACGAATGACATAATGACAAATTAATTCGATCTACATATATACGTATAATTAATGAATACTTAATCTAATGATTATGCCTCATAATCGTATCTATGCTAACGTTTGTGAAGTAAATCATAAACACGGATAACAATTACAACTAACTAATTAGTTAGTTGTACATTTGTGAAATATATCTTGAACGTTAATAACTCGATCGATCTCAATTAATCTATTATTTCACAACTAATCTACTATAAGGTTGGTTTTGCAATCATTTATTACTTATATTTACATAGTACAATGAGTTTGGTTGCTTACAATCACAAACACAACAACATCAATAAAAAAAAAAAATCGATTTTTAAGTAAGAATACTAGTAGGGACCGCTTAACGGTCCCTATTTTGGCATTAGCGACCGCTTAGCGGTCGCTATTGTCATATTAGGGACCGTTAAGCGGTCCCTATTGTCAATTTAGGGACCGCTTAGCAGTCCCTACTAATATTCATACTTCAAAATTATGAATTTTTCGAGTGTTCGAGGTGCCGCGTTGTATGTTTAGTTCATAATAACCATTGGAATAGTTAAAATAACAATAAGTACAACGAGACATTGTGCATCCAAACATTATACAAGGAGAACGGGCCGCTTTGAAGATTCTCCTACTATTTTGTACGACGAATGACATAATGACAAATTAATTCGATCTACATATATACGTATAATTAATGAATACTTAATCTAATGATTATGCCTCATAATCGTATCTATGCTAACGTTTGTGAAGTAAATCATAAACACGGATAACAATTACAACTAACTAATTAGTTAGTTGTACATTTGTGAAAAATATCTTGAACGTTAATAACTCGATCGATCTCAATTAATCTATTATTTCACAACTAATCTACTATAAGGTTGGTTTTGCAATCATTTATTACTTATATTTACATAGTACAATGAGTTTGGTTGCTTACAATCACAAACACAACAACATCAATAAAAAAAAAATCGATTTTTAAGTAAGAATATTAGTAGGGACCGCTTAACGGTCCCTATTTTGGCATTAGCGACCGCTTAGCGGTCGCTATTGTCATATTAGGGACCGTTAAGCGGTCCCTATTGTCAATTTAGGGACCGCTTAGCAGTCCCTACTAATATTCATACATCAAAATTATGAATTTTTCGATTGTTCGAGGTGCCGCGTTGTATGTTTAGTTCATAATAACCATTGGAATAGTTAAAATAACAATAAGTACAACGAGACATTGTGCATCCAAACATTATACAAGGAGAACGGGCCGCTTTGAAGATTCTCCTACTATTTTGTACGACGAATGACATAATGACAAATTAATTCGATCTACATATATACGTATAATTAATGAATACTTAATCTAATGATTATGCCTCATAATCGTATCTATGCTAACGTTTGTGAAGTAAATCATAAACACGGATAACAATTACAACTAACTAATTAGTTAGTTGTACATTTGTGAAATATATCTTGAACGTTAATAACTCGATCGATCTCAATTAATCTATTATTTCACAACTAATCTACTATAAGGTTGGTTTTGCAATCATTTATTACTTATATTTACATAGTACAATGAGTTTGGTTGCTTACAATCACAAACACAACAACATCAATAAAAAAAAAAAAATCGATTTTTAAGTAAGAATACTAGTAGGGACCGCTTAACGGTCCCTATTTTGGCATTAGCGACCGCTTAGCGGTCGCTATTGTCATATTAGGGACCGTTAAGCGGTCCCTATTGTCAATTTAGGGACCGCTTAGCAGTCCCTACTAATATTCATACTTCAAAATTATGAATTTTTCGAGTGTTCGAGGTGCCGCGTTGTATGTTTAGTTCATAATAACCATTGGAATAGTTAAAATAACAATAAGTACAACGAGACATTGTGCATCCAAACATTATACAAGGAGAACGGGCCGCTTTGAAGATTCTCCTACTATTTTGTACGACGAATGACATAATGACAAATTAATTCGATCTACATATATACGTATAATTAATGAATACTTAATCTAATGATTATGCCTCATAATCGTATCTATGCTAACGTTTGTGAAGTAAATCATAAACACTGATAACAATTACAACTAATTAATTAGTTAGTTGTACATTTGTGAAATATATCTTGAACGTTAATAACTCGATCGATCTCAATTAATCTATTATTTCACAACTAATCTACTATAAGGTTGGTTTTGCAATCATTTATTACTTATATTTACATAGTACAATGAGTTTGGTTGCTTACAATCACAAACACAACAACATCAATAAAAAAAAAATCGATTTTTAAGTAAGAATATTAGTAGGGACCGCTTAACGGTCCCTATTTTGGCATTAGCGACCGCTTAGCGGTCGCTATTGTCATATTAGGGACCGTTAAGCGGTCCCTATTGTCAATTTAGGGACCGCTTAGCAGTCCCTACTAATATTCATACATCAAAATTATGAATTTTTCGATTGTTCGAGGTGCCGCGTTGTATGTTTAGTTCATAATAACCATTGGAATAGTTAAAATAACAATAAGTACAACGAGACATTGTGCATCCAAACATTATACAAGGAGAACGAGCCGCTTTGAAGATTCTCCTACTATTTTGTACGACGAATGACATAATGACAAATTAATTCGATCTACATATATACGTATAATTAATGAAAACTTAATCTAATGATTATGCCTCATAATCGTATCTATGCTAACGTTTGTGAAGTAAATCATAAACACGGATAACAATTACAACTAACTAATTAGTTAGTTGTACATTTGTGAAATATATCTTGAACGTTAATAACTCGATCGATCTCAATTAATCTATTATTTCACAACTAATCTACTATAAGGTTGGTTTTGCAATCATTTATTACTTATATTTACATAGTACAATGAGTTTGGTTGCTTACAATCACAAACACAACAACATCAATAAAAAAACAAAAATCGATTTTTAAGTAAGAATATTAGTAGGGACCGCTTAACGGTCCCTATTTTGGCATTAGCGACCGCTTAGCGGTCGCTATTGTCATATTAGGGACCGTTAAGCGGTCCCTATTGTCAATTTAGGGACCGCTTAGCAGTCCCTACTAATATTCATACATCAAAATTATGAATATTTCGATTGTTCGAGGTGCCGCGTTGTATGTTTAGTTCATAATAACCATTGGAATAGTTAAAATAACAATAAGTACAACGAGACATTGTGCATCCAAACATTATACAAGGAGAACGGGCCGCTTTGAAGATTCTCCTACTATTTTGTACGACGAATGACATAATGACAAATTAATTCGATCTACATATATACGTATAATTAATGAATACTTAATCTAATGATTATGCCTTATAATCGTATCTATGCTAACGTTTGTGAAGTAAATCATAAACACGGATAACAATTACAACTAACTAATTAGTTAGTTGTACATTTGTGAAATATATCTTGAACGTTAATAACTCGATCGATCTCAATTAATCTATTATTTCACAACTAATCTACTATAAGGTTGGTTTTGCAATCATTTATTACTTATATTTACATAGTACAATGAGTTTGGTTGCTTACAATCACAAACACAACAACATCAATAAAAAAAAAAATCGATTTTTAAGTAAGAATATTAGTAGGGACCGCTTAACGGTCCCTATTTTGGCATTAGCGACCGCTTAGCGGTCGCTATTGTCATATTAGGGACCGTTAAGCGGTCCCTATTGTCAATTTAGGGACCGCTTAGCAGTCCCTACTAATATTCATACATCAAAATTATGAATTTTTCGATTGCTCGAGGTGCCGCGTTGTATGTTTAGTTCATAATAACCATTGGAATAGTTAAAATAACAATAAGTACAACGAGACATTGTGCATCCAAACATTATACAAGGAGAACGGGCCGCTTTGAAGATTCTCCTACTATTTTGTACGACTAATGACATAATGACAAATTAATTCGATCTACATATATACGTATAATTAATGAATACTTAATCTAATGATTATGCCTCATAATCGTATCTATGCTAACGTTTGTGAAGTAAATCATAAACACGGATAACAATTACAACTAACTAATTAGTTAGTTGTACATTTGTGAAATATATCTTGAACGTTAATAACTCGATCGATCTCAATTAATCTATTATTTCACAACTAATCTACTATAAGGTTGGTTTTGCAATCATTTATTACTTATATTTACATAGTACAATGAGTTTGGTTGCTTACAATCACAAACACAACAACATCAATAAAAAAAAAAAATCGATTTTTAAGTAAGAATATTAGTAGGGACCGCTTAACGGTCCCTATTTTGGCATTAGCGACCGCTTAGCGGTCGCTATTGTCATATTAGGGACCGTTAAGCGGTCCCTATTGTCAATTTAGGGACCGCTTAGCAGTCCCTACTAATATTCATACATCAAAATTATGAATTTTTCGATTGCTCGAGGTGCCGCGTTGTATGTTTAGTTCATAATAACCATTGGAATAGTTAAAATAACAATAAGTACAACGAGACATTGTGCATCCAAACATTATACAAGGAGAACGGGCCGCTTTGAAGATTCTCCTACTATTTTGTACGACTAATGACATAATGACAAATTAATTCGATCTACATATATACGTATAATTAATGAATACTTAATCTAATGATTATGCCTCATAATCGTATCTATGCTAACGTTTGTGAAGTAAATCATAAACACGGATAACAATTACAACTAACTAATTAGTTAGTTGTACATTTGTGAAATATATCTTGAACGTTAATAACTCGATCGATCTCAATTAATCTATTATTTCACAACTAATCTACTATAAGGTTGGTTTTGCAATCATTTATTACTTATATTTACATAGTACAATGAGTTTGGTTGCTTACAATCACAAACACAACAACATCAATAAAAAAAAAAAAATCGATTTTTAAGTAAGAATATTAGTAGGGACCGCTTAACGGTCCCTATTTTGGCATTAGCGACCGCTTAGCGGTCGCTATTGTCATATTAGGGACCGTTAAGCGGTCCCTATTGTCAATTTAGGGACCGCTTAGCAGTCCCTACTAATATTCATACATCAAAATTATGAATTTTTCGATTGTTCGAGGTGCCGCGTTGTATGTTTAGTTCATAATAACCATTGGAATAGTTAAAATAACAATTAGTACAACGAGACATTGTGCATCCAAACATTATACAAGGAGAACGGGCCGCTTTGAAGATTCTCCTACTATTTTGTACGACGAATGACATAATGACAAATTAATTCGATCTACATATATACGTATAATTAATGAATACTTAATCTAATGATTATGCCTCATAATCGTATCTATGCTAACGTTTGTGAAGTAAATCATAAACACGGATAACAATTACAACTAACTAATTAGTTAGTTGTACATTTGTGAAATATATCTTGAACGTTAATAACTCGATCGATCTCAATTAATCTATTATTTCACAACTAATCTACTATAAGGTTGGTTTTGCAATCATTTATTACTTATATTTACATAGTACAATGAGTTTGGTTGCTTACAATCACAAACACAACAACATCAATAAAAAAAAAAAATCGATTTTTAAGTAAGAATATTAGTAGGGACCGCTTAACGGTCCCTATTTTGGCATTAGCGACCGCTTAGCGGTCGCTATTGTCATATTAGGGACCGTTAAGCGGTCCCTATTGTCAATTTAGGGACCGCTTAGCAGTCCCTACTAATATTCATACATCAAAATTATGAATTTTTCGATTGCTCGAGGTGCCGCGTTGTATGTTTAGTTCATAATAACCATTGGAATAGTTAAAATAACAATATGTACAACGAGACATTGTGCATCCAAACATTATACAAGGAGAACGGGCCGCTTTGAAGATTCTCCTACTATTTTGTACGACGAATGACATAATGACAAATTAATTCGATCTACATATATACGTATAATTAATGAATACTTAATCTAATGATTATGCCTCATAATCGTATCTATGCTAACGTTTGTGAAGTAAATCATAAACACGGATAACAATTACAACTAACTAATTAGTTAGTTGTACATTTGTGAAATATATCTTGAACGTTAATAACTCGATCGATCTCAATTAATCTATTATTTCACAACTAATCTACTATAAGGTTGGTTTTGCAATCATTTACTACTTATATTTACATAGTACAATGAGTTTGGTTGCTTACAATCACAAACACAACAACATCAATAAAAAAAAAAAATCGATTTTTAAGTAAGAATATTAGTAGGGACCGCTTAACGGTCCCTATTTTGGCATTAGCGACCGCTTAGCGGTCGCTATTGTCATATTAGGGACCGTTAAGCGGTCCCTATTGTCAATTTAGGGACCGCTTAGCAGTCCCTACTAATATTCATACATCAAAATTATGAATTTTTCGATTGTTCGAGGTGCCGCGTTGTATGTTTAGTTCATAATAACCATTGGAATAGTTAAAATAACAATAAGTACAACGAGACATTGTGCATCCAAACATTATACAAGGAGAACGGGCCGCTTTGAAGATTCTCCTACTATTTTGTACGACGAATGACATAATGACAAATTAATTCGATCTACATATATACGTATAATTAATGAATACTTAATCTAATGATTATGCCTCATAATCGTATCTATGCTAACGTTTGTGAAGTAAATCATAAACACGGATAACAATTACAACTAACTAATTAGTTAGTTGTACATTTGTGAAATATATCTTGAACGTTAATAACTCGATCGATCTCAATTAATCTATTATTTCACAACTAATCTACTATAAGGTTGGTTTTGCAATCATTTATTACTTATATTTACATAGTACAATGAGTTTGGTTGCTTACAATCACAAACACAACAACATCAATAAAAAAAAAAAATCGATTTTTAAGTAAGAATATTAGTAGGGACCGCTTAACGGTCCCTATTTTGGCATTAGCGACCGCTTAGCGGTCGCTATTGTCATATTAGGGACCGTTAAGCGGTCCCTATTGTCAATTTAGGGACCGCTTAGCAGTCCCTACTAATATTCATACATCAAAATTATGAATTTTTCGATTGTTCGAGGTGCCGCGTTGTATGTTTAGTTCATAGTAACCATTGGAATAGTTAAAATAACAATAAGTACAACGAGACATTGTGCATCCAAACATTATACAAGGAGAACGGGCCGCTTTGAAGATTCTCCTACTATTTTGTACGACGAATGACATAATGACAAATTAATTCGATCTACATATATACGTATAATTAATGAATACTTAATCTAATGATTATGCCTCATAATCGTATCTATGCTAACGTTTGTGAAGTAAATCATAAACACGGATAACAATTACAACTAACTAATTAGTTAGTTGTACATTTGTGAAATATATCTTGAACGTTAATAACTCGATCGATCTCAATTAATCTATTATTTCACAACTAATCTACTATAAGGTTGGTTTTGCAATCATTTATTACTTATATTTACATAGTACAATGAGTTTGGTTGCTTACAATCACAAACACAACAACATCAATAAAAAAAAAAAATCGATTTTTAAGTAAGAATATTAGTAGGGACCGCTTAACGGTCCCTATTTTGGCATTAGCGACCGCTTAGCGGTCGCTATTGTCATATTAGGGACCGTTAAGCGGTCCCTATTGTCAATTTAGGGACCGCTTAGCAGTCCCTACTAATATTCATACATCAAAATTATGAATTTTTCGATTGTTCGAGGTGCCGCGTTGTATGTTTAGTTCATAATAACCATTGGAATAGTTAAAATAACAATAAGTACAACGAGACATTGTGCATCCAAACATTATACAAGGAGAACGGGCCGCTTTGAAGATTCTCCTACTATTTTGTACGACGAATGACATAATGACAAATTAATTCGATCTACATATATACGTATAATTAATGAATACTTAATCTAATGATTATGCCTCATAATCGTATCTATGCTAACGTTTGTGAAGTAAATCATAAACACGGATAACAATTACAACTAACTAATTAGTTAGTTGTACATTTGTGAAATATATCTTGAACGTTAATAACTCGATCGATCTCAATTAATCTATTATTTCACAACTAATCTACTATAAGGTTGGTTTTGCAATCATTTATTACTTATATTTACATAGTACAATGAGTTTGGTTGCTTACAATCACAAACACAACAACATCAATAAAAAAAAAAAAATCGATTTTTAAGTAAGAATATTAGTAGGGACCGCTTAACGGTCCCTATTTTGGCATTAGCGACCGCTTAGCGGTCGCTATTGTCATATTAGGGACCGTTAAGCGGTCCCTATTGTCAATTTAGGGACCGCTTAGCAGTCCCTACTAATATTCATACATCAAAATTATGAATTTTTCGATTGTTCGAGGTGCCGCGTTGTATGTTTAGTTCATAGTAACCATTGGAATAGTTAAAATAACAATAAGTACAACGAGACATTGTGCATCCAAACATTATACAAGGAGAACGGGCCGCTTTGAAGATTCTCCTACTATTTTGTACGACGAATGACATAATGACAAATTAATTCGATCTACATATATACGTATAATTAATGAATACTTAATCTAATGATTATGCCTCATAATCGTATCTATGCTAACGTTTGTGAAGTAAATCATAAACACGGATAACAATTACAACTAACTAATTAGTTAGTTGTACATTTGTGAAATATATCTTGAACGTTAATAACTCGATCGATCTCAATTAATCTATTATTTCACAACTAATCTACTATAAGGTTGGTTTTGCAATCATTTATTACTTATATTTACATAGTACAATGAGTTTGGTTGCTTACAATCACAAACACAACAACATCAATAAAAAAAAAAAATCGATTTTTAAGTAAGAATATTAGTAGGGACCGCTTAACGGTCCCTATTTTGGCATTAGCGACCGCTTAGCGGTCGCTATTGTCATATTAGGGACCGTTAAGCGGTCCCTATTGTCAATTTAGGGACCGCTTAGCAGTCCCTACTAATATTCATACATCAAAATTATGAATTTTTCGATTGTTCGAGGTGCCGCGTTGTATGTTTAGTTCATAGTAACCATTGGAATAGTTAAAATAACAATAAGTACAACGAGACATTGTGCATCCAAACATTATACAAGGAGAACGGGCCGCTTTGAAGATTCTCCTACTATTTTGTACGACGAATGACATAATGACAAATTAATTCGATCTACATATATACGTATAATTAATGAATACTTAATCTAATGATTATGCCTCATAATCGTATCTATGCTAACGTTTGTGAAGTAAATCATAAACACGGATAACAATTACAACTAACTAATTAGTTAGTTGTACATTTGTGAAATATATCTTGAACGTTAATAACTCGATCGATCTCAATTAATCTATTATTTCACAACTAATCTACTATAAGGTTGGTTTTGCAATCATTTATTACTTATATTTACATAGTACAATGAGTTTGGTTGCTTACAATCACAAACACAACAACATCAATAAAAAAAAAAAAATCGATTTTTAAGTAAGAATATTAGTAGGGACCGCTTAACGGTCCCTATTTTGGCATTAGCGACCGCTTAGCGGTCGCTATTGTCATATTAGGGACCGTTAAGCGGTCCCTATTGTCAATTTAGGGACCGCTTAGCAGTCCCTACTAATATTCATACATCAAAATTATGAATTTTTCGATTGTTCGAGGTGCCGCGTTGTATGTTTAGTTCATAGTAACCATTGGAATAGTTAAAATAACAATAAGTACAACGAGACATTGTGCATCCAAACATTATACAAGGAGAACGGGCCGCTTTGAAGATTCTCCTACTATTTTGTACGACGAATGACATAATGACAAATTAATTCGATCTACATATATACGTATAATTAATGAATACTTAATCTAATGATTATGCCTCATAATCGTATCTATGCTAACGTTTGTGAAGTAAATCATAAACACGGATAACAATTACAACTAACTAATTAGTTAGTTGTACATTTGTGAAATATATCTTGAACGTTAATAACTCGATCGATCTCAATTAATCTATTATTTCACAACTAATCTACTATAAGGTTGGTTTTGCAATCATTTATTACTTATATTTACATAGTACAATGAGTTTGGTTGCTTACAATCACAAACACAACAACATCAATAAAAAAAAAATCGATTTTTAAGTAAGAATATTAGTAGGGACCGCTTAACGGTCCCTATTTTGGCATTAGCGACCGCTTAGCGGTCGCTATTGTCATATTAGGGACCGTTAAGCGGTCCCTATTGTCAATTTAGGGACCGCTTAGCAGTCCCTACTAATATTCATACATCAAAATTATGAATTTTTCGATTGTTCGAGGTGCCGCGTTGTATGTTTAGTTCATAGTAACCATTGGAATAGTTAAAATAACAATAAGTACAACGAGACATTGTGCATCCAAACATTATACAAGGAGAACGGGCCGCTTTGAAGATTCTCCTACTATTTTGTACGACGAATGACATAATGACAAATTAATTCGATCTACATATATACGTATAATTAATGAATACTTAATCTAATGATTATGCCTCATAATCGTATCTATGCTAACGTTTGTGAAGTAAATCATAAACACGGATAACAATTACAACTAACTAATTAGTTAGTTGTACATTTGTGAAATATATCTTGAACGTTAATAACTCGATCGATCTCAATTAATCTATTATTTCACAACTAATCTACTATAAGGTTGGTTTTGCAATCATTTATTACTTATATTTACATAGTACAATGAGTTTGGTTGCTTACAATCACAAACACAACAACATCAATAAAAAAAAAAATCGATTTTTAAGTAAGAATATTAGTAGGGACCGCTTAACGGTCCCTATTTTGGCATTAGCGACCGCTTAGCGGTCGCTATTGTCATATTAGGGACCGTTAAGCGGTCCCTATTGTCAATTTAGGGACCGCTTAGCAGTCCCTACTAATATTCATACATCAAAATTATGAATTTTTCGATTGTTCGAGGTGCCGCGTTGTATGTTTAGTTCATAATAACCATTGGAATAGTTAAAATAACAATAAGTACAACGAGACATTGTGCATCCAAACATTATACAAGGAGAACGGGCCGCTTTGAAGATTCTCCTACTATTTTGTACGACGAATGACATAATGACAAATTAATTCGATCTACATATATACGTATAATTAATGAATACTTAATCTAATGATTATGCCTCATAATCGTATCTATGCTAACGTTTGTGAAGTAAATCATAAACACGGATAACAATTACAACTAACTAATTAGTTAGTTGTACATTTGTGAAATATATCTTGAACGTTAATAACTCGATCGATCTCAATTAATCTATTATTTCACAACTAATCTACTATAAGGTTGGTTTTGCAATCATTTATTACTTATATTTACATAGTACAATGAGTTTGGTTGCTTACAATCACAAACACAACAACATCAATAAAAAAAAAATCGATTTTTAAGTAAGAATATTAGTAGGGACCGCTTAACGGTCCCTATTTTGGCATTAGCGACCGCTTAGCGGTCGCTATTGTCATATTAGGGACCGTTAAGCGGTCGCTATTGTCAATTTAGGGACCGCTTAGCAGTCCCTACTAATAATCATACATCAAAATTATGAATTTTTCGATTGTTCGAGGTGCCGCGTTGTATGTTTAGTTCATAATAACCATTGGAATAGTTAAAATAACAATAAGTACAACGAGACATTGTGCATCCAAACATTATACAAGGAGAACGGGCCGCTTTGAAGATTCTCCTACTATTTTGTACGACGAATGACATAATGACAAATTAATTCGATCTACATATATACGTATAATTAATGAATACTTAATCTAATGATTATGCCTCATAATCGTATCTATGCTAACGTTTGTGAAGTAAATCATAAACACGGATAACAATTACAACTAACTAATTAGTTAGTTGTACATTTGTGAAATATATCTTGAACGTTAATAACTCGATCGATCTCAATTAATCTATTATTTCACAACTAATCTACTATAAGGTTGGTTTTGCAATCATTTATTACTTATATTTACATAGTACAATGAGTTTGGTTGCTTACAATCACAAACACAACAACATCAATAATAAAAAAAAAAAAATCGATTTTTAAGTAAGAATATTAGTAGGGACCGCTTAACGGTCCCTATTTTGGCATTAGCGACCGCTTAGCGGTCGCTATTGTCATATTAGGGACCGTTAAGCGGTCCCTATTGTCAATTTAGGGACCGCTTAGCAGTCCCTACTAATAATCATACATCAAAATTATGAATTTTTCGATTGTTCGAGGTGCCGCGTTGTATGTTTAGTTCATAATAACCATTGGAATAGTTAAAATAACAATAAGTACAACGAGACATTGTGCATCCAAACATTATACAAGGAGAACGGGCCGCTTTGAAGATTCTCCTACTATTTTGTACGACAAATGACATAATGACAAATTAATTCGATCTACATATATACGTATAATTAATGAATACTTAATCTAATGATTATGCCTCATAATCGTATCTATGCTAACGTTTGTGAAGTAAATCATAAACACGGATAACAATTACAACTAACTAATTAGTTAGTTGTACATTTGTGAAATATATCTTGAACGTTAATAACTCGATCGATCTCAATTAATCTATTATTTCACAACTAATCTACTACAAGGTTGGTTTTGCAATCATTTATTACTTATATTTACATAGTACAATGAGTTTGGTTGCTTACAATCACAAACACAACAACATCAATAAAAAAAAAAAATCGATTTTTAAGTAAGAATATTAGTAGGGACCGCTTAACGGTCCCTATTTTGGCATTAGCGACCGCTTAGCGGTCGCTATTGTCATATTAGGGACCGTTAAGCGGTCCCTATTGTCAATTTAGGGACCGCTTAGCAGTCTCTACTAATATTCATACATCAAAATTATGAATTTTTCGATTGTTCGAGGTGCCGCGTTGTATGTTTAGTTCATAGTAACCATTGGAATAGTTAAAATAACAATAAGTACAACGAGACATTGTGCATCCAAACATTATACAAGGAGAACGGGCCGCTTTGAAGATTCTCCTACTATTTTGTACGACGAATGACATAATGACAAATTAATTCGATCTACATATATACGTATAATTAATGAATACTTAATCTAATGATTATGCCTCATAATCGTATCTATGCTAACGTTTGTGAAGTAAATCATAAACACGGATAACAATTACAACTAACTAATTAGTTAGTTGTACATTTGTGAAATATATCTTGAACGTTAATAACTCGATCGATCTCAATTAATCTATTATTTCACAACTAATCTACTATAAGGTTGGTTTTGCAATCATTTATTACTTATATTTACATAGTACAATGAGTTTGGTTGCTTACAATCACAAACACAACAACATCAATAAAAAAAAAATCGATTTTTAAGTAAGAATATTAGTAGGGACCGCTTAACGGTCCCTATTTTGGCATTAGCGACCGCTTAGCGGTCGCTATTGTCATATTAGGGACCGTTAAGCGGTCCCTATTGTCAATTTAGGGACCGCTTAGCAGTCCCTACTAATATTCATACATCAAAATTATGAATTTTTCGATTGTTCGAGGTGCCGCGTTGTATGTTTAGTTCATAGTAACCATTGGAATAGTTAAAATAACAATAAGTACAACGAGACATTGTGCATCCAAACATTATACAAGGAGAACGGGCCGCTTTGAAGATTCTCCTACTATTTTGTACGACGAATGACATAATGACAAATTAATTCGATCTACATATATACGTATAATTAATGAATACTTAATCTAATGATTATGCCTCATAATCGTATCTATGCTAACGTTTGTGAAGTAAATCATAAACACGGATAACAATTACAACTAACTAATTAGTTAGTTGTACATTTGTGAAATATATCTTGAACGTTAATAACTCGATCGATCTCAATTAATCTATTATTTCACAACTAATCTACTATAAGGTTGGTTTTGCAATCATTTATTACTTATATTTACATAGTACAATGAGTTTGGTTGCTTACAATCACAAACACAACAACATCAATAAAAAAAAAATCGATTTTTAAGTAAGAATATTAGTAGGGACCGCTTAACGGTCCCTATTTTGGCATTAGCGACCGCTTAGCGGTCGCTATTGTCATATTAGGGACCGTTAAGCGGTCCCTATTGTCAATTTAGGGACCGCTTAGCAGTCCCTACTAATATTCATACATCAAAATTATGAATTTTTCGATTGTTCGAGGTGCCGCGTTGTATGTTTAGTTCATAATAACCATTGGAATAGTTAAAATAACAATAAGTACAACGAGACATTGTGCATCCAAACATTATACAAGGAGAACGGGCCGCTTTGAAGATTCTCCTACTATTTTGTACGACGAATGACATAATGACAAATTAATTCGATCTACATATATACGTATAATTAATGAATACTTAATCTAATGATTATGCCTCATAATCGTATCTATGCTAACGTTTGTGAAGTAAATCATAAACACGGATAACAATTACAACTAACTAATTAGTTAGTTGTACATTTGTGAAATATATCTTGAACGTTAATAACTCGATCGATCTCAATTAATCTATTATTTCACAACTAATCTACTATAAGGTTGGTTTTGCAATCATTTATTACTTATATTTACATAGTACAATGAGTTTGGTTGCTTACAATCACAAACACAACAACATCAATAAAAAAAAATCGATTTTTAAGTAAGAATATTAGTAGGGACCGCTTAACGGTCCCTATTTTGGCATTAGCGACCGCTTAGCGGTCGCTATTGTCATATTAGGGACCATTAAGCGGTCGCTATTGTCAATTTAGGGACCGCTTAGCAGTCCCTACTAATAATCATACATCAAAATTATGAATTTTTCGATTGTTCGAGGTGCCGCGTTGTATGTTTAGTTCATAATAACCATTGGAATAGTTAAAATAACAACAAGTACAACGAGACATTGTGCATCCAAACATTATACAAGGAGAACGGGCCGCTTTGAAGATTCTCCTACTATTTTGTACGACGAATGACATAATGACAAATTAATTCGATCTACATATATACGTATAATTAATGAATACTTAATCTAATGATTATGCCTCATAATCGTATCTATGCTAACGTTTGTGAAGTAAATCATAAACACGGATAACAATTACAACTAACTAATTAGTTAGTTGTACATTTGTGAAATATATCTTGAACGTTAATAACTCGATCGATCTCAATTAATCTATTATTTCACAACTAATCTACTATAAGGTTGGTTTTGCAATCATTTATTACTTATATTTACATAGTACAATGAGTTTGGTTGCTTACAATCACAAACACAACAACATCAATAAAAAAAAAAAAAAAATCGATTTTTAAGTAAGAATATTAGTAGGGACCGCTTAACGGTCCCTATTTTGGCATTAGCGACCGCTTAGCGGTCGCTATTGTCATATTAGGGACCGTTAAGCGGTCCCTATTGTCAATTTAGGGACCGCTTAGCAGTCCCTACTAATAATCATACATCAAAATTATGAATTTTTCGATTGTTCGAGGTGCCGCGTTGTATGTTTAGTTCATAATAACCATTGGAATAGTTAAAATAACAATAAGTACAACGAGACATTGTGCATCCAAACATTATACAAGGAGAACGGGCCGCTTTGAAGATTCTCCTACTATTTTGTACGACAAATGACATAATGACAAATTAATTCGATCTACATATATACGTATAATTAATGAATACTTAATCTAATGATTATGCCTCATAATCGTATCTATGCTAACGTTTGTGAAGTAAATCATAAACACGGATAACAATTACAACTAACTAATTAGTTAGTTGTACATTTGTGAAATATATCTTGAACGTTAATAACTCGATCGATCTCAATTAATCTATTATTTCACAACTAATCTACTATAAGGTTGGTTTTGCAATCATTTATTACTTATATTTACATAGTACAATGAGTTTGGTTGCTTACAATCACAAACACAACAACATCAATAAAAAAAAAAAAAAATCGATTTTTAAGTAAGAATATTAGTAGGGACCGCTTAACGGTCCCTATTTTGGCATTAGCGACCGCTTAGCGGTCGCTATTGTCATATTAGGGACCGTTAAGCGGTCCCTATTGTCAATTTAGGGACCGCTTAGCAGTCCCTACTAATATTCATACATCAAAATTATGAATTTTTCGATTGTTCGAGGTGCCGCGTTGTATGTTTAGTTCATAATAACCATTGGAATAGTTAAAATAACAATAAGTACAACGAGACATTGTGCATCCAAACATTATACAAGGAGAACGGGCCGCTTTGAAGATTCTCCTACTATTTTGTACGACGAATGACATAATGACAAATTAATTCGATCTACATATATACGTATAATTAATGAATACTTAATCTAATGATTATGCCTCATAATCGTATCTATGCTAACGTTTGTGAAGTAAATCATAAACACGGATAACAATTACAACTAACTAATTAGTTAGTTGTACATTTGTGAAATATATCTTGAACGTTAATAACTCGATCGATCTCAATTAATCTATTATTTCACAACTAATCTACTATAAGGTTGGTTTTGCAATCATTTATTACTTATATTTACATAGTACAATGAGTTTGGTTGCTTACAATCACAAACACAACAACATCAATAAAAAAAAAAAAAAATCGATTTTTAAGTAAGCATATTAGTAGGGACCGCTTAACGGTCCCTATTTTGGCATTAGCGACCGCTTAGCGGTCGCTATTGTCATATTAGGGACCGTTAAGCGGTCCCTATTGTCAATTTAGGGACCGCTTAGCAGTCCCTACTAATATTCATACATCAAAATTATGAATTTTTCGATTGTTCGAGGTGCCGCGTTGTATGTTTAGTTCATAATAACCATTGGAATAGTTAAAATAACAATAAGTACAACGAGACATTGTGCATCCAAACATTATACAAGGAGAACGGGCCGCTTTGAAGATTCTCCTACTATTTTGTACGACGAATGACATAATGACAAATTAATTCGATCTACATATATACGTATAATTAATGAATACTTAATCTAATGATTATGCCTCATAATCGTATCTATGCTAACGTTTGTGAAGTAAATCATAAACACGGATAACAATTACAACTAACTAATTAGTTAGTTGTACATTTGTGAAATATATCTTGAACGTTAATAACTCGATCGATCTCAATTAATCTATTATTTCACAACTAATCTACTATAAGGTTGGTTTTGCAATCATTTATTACTTATATTTACATAGTACAATGAGTTTGGTTGCTTACAATCACAAACACAACAACATCAATAATAAAAAAAAAAAAATCGATTTTTAAGTAAGAATATTAGTAGGGACCGCTTAACGGTCCCTATTTTGGCATTAGCGACCGCTTAGCGGTCGCTATTGTCATATTAGGGACCGTTAAGCGGTCCCTATTGTCAATTTAGGGACCGCTTAGCAGTCCCTACTAATATTCATACTTCAAAATTATGAATTTTTCGAGTGTTCGAGGTGCCGCGTTGTATGTTTAGTTCATAATAACCATTGGAATAGTTAAAATAACAATAAGTACAACGAGACATTGTGCATCCAAACATTATACAAGGAGAACGGGCCGCTTTGAAGATTCTCCTACTATTTTGTTCGACGAATGACATAATGACAAATTAATTCGATCTACATATATACGTATAATTAATGAATACTTAATCTAATGATTATGCCTCATAATCGTATCTATGCTAACGTTTGTGAAGTAAATCATAAACACGGATAACAATTACAACTAACTAATTAGTTAGTTGTACATTTGTGAAATATATCTTGAACGTTAATAACTCGATCGATCTCAATTAATCTATTATTTCACAACTAATCTACTATAAGGTTGGTTTTGCAATCATTTATTACTTATATTTACATAGTACAATGAGTTTGGTTGCTTACAATCACAAACACAACAACATCAATAAAAAAAAAAAATCGATTTTTAAGTAAGAATATTAGTAGGGACCGCTTAACGGTCCCTATTTTGGCATTAGCGACCGCTTAGCGGTCGCTATTGTCATATTAGGGACCGTTAAGCGGTCCCTATTGTCAATTTAGGGACCGCTTAGCAGTCCCTACTAATATTCATACATCAAAATTATGAATTTTTCGATTGTTCGAGGTGCCGCGTTGTATGTTTAGTTCATAATAACCATTGGAATAGTTAAAATAACAATAAGTACAACGAGACATTGTGCATCCAAACATTATACAAGGAGAACGGGCCGCTTTGAAGATTCTCCTACTATTTTGTACGATGAATGACATAATGACAAATTAATTCGATCTACATATATACGTATAATTAATGAATACTTAATCTAATGATTATGCCTCATAATCGTATCTATGCTAACGTTTGTGAAGTAAATCATAAACACGGATAACAATTACAACTAACTAATTAGTTAGTTGTACATTTGTGAAATATATCTTGAACGTTAATAACTCGATCGATCTCAATTAATCTATTATTTCACAACTAATCTACTATAAGGTTGGTTTTGCAATCATTTATTACTTATATTTACATAGTACAATGAGTTTGGTTGCTTACAATCACAAACACAACAACATCAATAAAAAAAAAATCGATTTTTAAGTAAGAATATTAGTAGGGACCGCTTAACGGTCCCTATTTTGGCATTAGCGACCGCTTAGCGGTCGCTATTGTCATATTAGGGACCGTTAAGCGGTCGCTATTGTCAATTTAGGGACCGCTTAGCAGTCCCTACTAATAATCATACATCAAAATTATGAATTTTTCGATTGTTCGAGGTGCCGCGTTGTATGTTTAGTTCATAATAACCATTGGAATAGTTAAAATAACAATAAGTACAACGAGACATTGTGCATCCAAACATTATACAAGGAGAACGGGCCGCTTTGAAGATTCTCCTACTATTTTGTACGACGAATGACATAATGACAAATTAATTCGATCTACATATATACGTATAATTAATGAATACTTAATCTAATGATTATGCCTCATAATCGTATCTATGCTAACGTTTGTGAAGTAAATCATAAACACGGATAACAATTACAACTAACTAATTAGTTAGTTGTACATTTGTGAAATATATCTTGAACGTTAATAACTCGATCGATCTCAATTAATCTATTATTTCACAACTAATCTACTATAAGGTTGGTTTTGCAATCATTTATTACTTATATTTACATAGTACAATGAGTTTGGTTGCTTACAATCACAAACACAACAACATCAATAAAAAAAAAAAATCGATTTTTAAGTAAGAATATTAGTAGGGACCGCTTAACGGTCCCTATTTTGGCATTAGCAACCGCTTAGCGGTCGCTATTGTCATATTAGGGACCGTTAAGCGGTCCCTATTGTCAATTTAGGGACCGCTTAGCAGTCCCTACTAATATTCATACATCAAAATTATGAATTTTTCGATTGTTCGAGGTGCCGCGTTGTATGTTTAGTTCATAATAACCATTGGAATAGTTAAAATAACAATAAGTACAACGAGACATTGTGCATCCAAACATTATACAAGGAGAACGGGCCGCTTTGAAGATTCTCCTACTATTTTGTACGACGAATGACATAATGACAAATTAATTCGATCTACATATATACGTATAATTAATGAATACTTAATCTAATGATTATGCGTCATAATCGTATCTATGCTAACGTTTGTGAAGTAAATCATAAACACGGATAACAATTACAACTAACTAATTAGTTAGTTGTACATTTGTGAAATATATCTTGAACGTTAATAACTCGATCGATCTCAATTAATCTATTATTTCACAACTAATCTACTATAAGGTTGGTTTTGCAATCATTTATTACTTATATTTACATAGTACAATGAGTTTGGTTGCTTACAATCACAAACACAACAACATCAATAAAAAAAAAAATCGATTTTTAAGTAAGAATATTAGTAGGGACCGCTTAACGGTCCCTATTTTGGCATTAGCGACCGCTTAGCGGTCGCTATTGTCATATTAGGGACCGTTAAGCGGTCCCTATTGTCAATTTAGGGACCGCTTAGCAGTCCCTACTAATATTCATACATCAAAATTATGAATTTTTCGATTGTTCGAGGTGCCGCGTTGTATGTTTAGTTCATAATAACCATTGGAATAGTTAAAATAACAATAAGTACAACGAGACATTGTGCATCCAAACATTATACAAGGAGAACGGGCCGCTTTGAAGATTCTCCTACTATTTTGTACGACGAATGACATAATGACAAATTAATTCGATCTACATATATACGTATAATTAATGAATACTTAATCTAATGATTATGCCTCATAATCGTATCTATGCTAACGTTTGTGAAGTAAATCATAAACACGGATAACAATTACAACTAACTAATTAGTTAGTTGTACATTTGTGAAATATATTAATAACTCGATCGATCTCAATTAATCTATTATTTCACAACTAATCTACTATAAGGTTGGTTTTGCAATCATTTATTACTTATATTTACATAGTACAATGAGTTTGGTTGCTTACAATCACAAACACAACAACGTCAATAAAAAAAAATCGATTTTTAAGTAAGAATATTAGTAGGGACCGCTTAACGGTCCCTATTTTGGCATTAGCGACCGCTTAGCGGTCGCTATTGTCATATTAGGGACCGTTAAGCGGTCCCTATTGTCAATTTAGGGACCGCTTAGCAGTCCCTACTAATATTCATACATCAAAATTATGAATTTTTCGATTGTTCGAGGTGCCGCGTTGTATGTTTAGTTCATAATAACCATTGGAATAGTTAAAATAACAATAAGTACAACGAGACATTGTGCATCCAAACATTATACAAGGAGAACGGGTCGCTTTGAAGATTCTCCTACTATTTTATACGACGAATGACATAATGACAAATTAATTCGATCTACATATATACGTATAATTAATGAATACTTAATCTAATGATTATGCCTCATAATCGTATCTATGCTAACGTTTGTGAAGTAAATCATAAACACGGATAACAATTACAACTAACTAATTAGTTAGTTGTACATTTGTGAAATATATCTTGAACGTTAATAACTCGATCGATCTCAATTAATCTATTATTTCACAACTAATCTACTATAAGGTTGGTTTTGCAATCATTTATTACTTATATTTACATAGTACAATGAGTTTGGTTGCTTACAATCACAAACACAACAACATCAATAAAAAAAAAAATCCATTTTTAAGTAAGAATATTAGTAGGGACCGCTTAACGGTCCCTATTTTGGCATTAGCGACCGCTTAGCGGTCGCTATTGTCATATTAGGGACCGTTAAGCGGTCCCTATTGTCAATTTAGGGACCGCTTAGCAGTCCCTACTAATATTCATACATCAAAATTATGAATTTTTCGATTGTTCGAGGTGCCGCGTTGTATGTTTAGTTCATAATAACCATTGGAATAGTTAAAATAACAATAAGTACAACGAGACATTGTGCATCCAAACATTATACAAGGAGAACGGGCCGCTTTGAAGATTCTCCTACTATTTTGTACGACGAATGACATAATGACAAATTAATTCGATCTACATATATACGTATAATTAATGAATACTTAATCTAATGATTATGCCTCATAATCGTATCTATGCTAACGTTTGTGAAGTAAATCATAAACACGGATAACAATTACAACTAACTAATTAGTTAGTTGTACATTTGTGAAATATATCTTGAACGTTAATAACTCGATCGATCTCAATTAATCTATTATTTCACAACTAATCTACTATAAGATTGGTTTTGCAATCATTTATTACTTATATTTACATAGTACAATGAGTTTGGTTGCTTACAATCACAAACACAACAACATCAATAAAAAAAAAATCGATTTTTAAGTAAGAATATTAGTAGGGACCGCTTAACGGTCCCTATTTTGGCATTAGCGACCGCTTAGCGGTCGCTATTGTCATATTAGGGACCGTTAAGCGGTCCCTAATGTCAATTTAGGGACCGCTTAGCAGTCCCTACTAATATTCATACATCAAAATTATGAATTTTTCGATTGTTCGAGGTGCCGCGTTGTATGTTTAGTTCATAATAACCATTGGAATAGTTAAAATAACAATAAGTACAACGAGACATTGTGCATCCAAACATTATACAAGGAGAACGAGCCTCTTTGAAGATTCTCCTACTATTTTGTACGACGAATGACATAATGACAAATTAATTCGATCTACATATATACGTATAATTAATGAATACTTAATCTAATGATTATGCCTCATAATCGTATCTATGCTAACGTTTGTGAAGTAAATCATAAACACGGATAACAATTACAACTAACTAATTAGTTAGTTGTACATTTGTGAAATATATCTTGAACGTTAATAACTCGATCGATCTCAATTAATCTATTATTTCACAACTAATCTACTATAAGGTTGGTTTTGCAATCATTTATTACTTATATTTACATAGTACAATGAGTTTGGTTGCTTACAATCACAAACACAACAACATCAATAAAACAAAAATCGATTTTTAAGTAAGAATATTAGTAGGGACCGCTTAACGGTCCCTATTTTGGCATTAGCGACCGCTTAGCGGTCGCTATTGTCATATTAGGGACCGTTAAGCGGTCCCTATTGTCAATTTAGGGACCGCTTAGCAGTCCCTACTAATATTCATACATCAAAATTATGAATTTTTCGATTGTTCGAGGTGCCGCGTTGTATGTTTAGTTCATAATAACCATTGGAATAGTTAAAATAACAATAAGTACAACGAGACATTGTGCATCCAAACATTATACAAGGAGAACGGGTCGCTTTGAAGATTCTCCTACTATTTTGTACGACGAATGACATAATGACAAATTAATTCGATCTACATATATACGTATAATTAATGAATACTTAATCTAATGATTATGCCTCATAATCGTATCTATGCTAACGTTTGTGAAGTAAATCATAAACACGGATAACAATTACAACTCACTAATTAGTTAGTTGTACATTTGTGAAATATATCTTGAACGTTAATAACTCGATCGATCTCAATTAATCTATTATTTCACAACTAATCTACTATAAGGTTGGTTTTGCAATCATTTATTACTTATATTTACATAGTACAATGAGTTTGGTTGCTTACAATCACAAACACAACAACATCAATAAAAAAAAAAATCGATTTTTAAGTAAGAATATTAGTAGGGACCGCTTAACGGTCCCTATTTTGGCATTAGCGACCGCTTAGCGGTCGCTATTGTCATATTAGGGACCGTTAAGCGGTCCCTATTGTCAATTTAGGGACCGCTTAGCAGTCCCTACTAATATTCATACATCAAAATTATGAATTTTTCGATTGTTCGAGGTGCCGCGTTGTATGTTTAGTTCATAATAACCATTGGAATAGTTAAAATAACAATAAGTACAACGAGACATTGTGCATCCAAACATTATACAAGGAGAACGGGCCGCTTTGAAGATTCTCCTACTATTTTGTACGACGAATGACATAATGACAAATTAATTCGATCTACATATATACGTATAATTAATGAATACTTAATCTAATGATTATGCCTCATAATCGTATATATGCTAACGTTTGTGAAGTAAATCATAAACACGGATAACAATTACAACTCACTAATTAGTTAGTTGTACATTTGTGAAATATATCTTGAACGTTAATAACTCGATCGATCTCAATTAATCTATTATTTCACAACTAATCTACTATAAGGTTGGTTTTGCAATCATTTATTACTTATATTTACATAGTACAATGAGTTTGGTTGCTTACAATCACAAACACAACAACATCAATAAAAAAAAATCGATTTTTAAGTAAGAATATTAGTAGGGACCGCTTAACGGTCCCTATTTTGGCATTAGCGACCGCTTAGCGGTCGCTATTGTCATATTAGGGACCGTTAAGCGGTCCCTATTGTCAATTTAGGGACCGCTTAGCAGTCCCTACTAATATTCATACATCAAAATTATGAATTTTTCGATTGTTCGAGGTGCCGCGTTGTATGTTTAGTTCATAATAACCATTGGAATAGTTAAAATAACAATAAGTACAACGAGACATTGTGCATCCAAACATTATACAAGGAGAACGGGCCGCTTTGAAGATTCTCCTACTATTTTGTACGACGAATGACATAATGACAAATTAATTCGATCTACATATATACGTATAATTAATGAATACTTAATCTAATGATTATGCCTCATAATCGTATCTATGCTAACGTTTGTGAAGTAAATCATAAACACGGATAACAATTACAACTAACTAATTAGTTAGTTGTACATTTGTGAAATATATCTTGAACGTTAATAACTCGATCGATCTCAATTAATCTATTATTTCTCAACTAATCTACTATAAGGTTGGTTTTGCAATCATTTATTACTTATATTTACATAGTACAATGAGTTTGGTTGCTTACAATCACAAACACAACAACATCAATAAAAAAAAAAAAAAAAATCGATTTTTAAGTAAGAATATTAGTAGGGACCGCTTAACGGTCCCTATTTTGGCATTAGCGACCGCTTAGCGGTCGCTATTGTCATATTAGGGACCGTTAAGCGGTCCCTAATGTCAATTTAGGGACCGCTTAGCAGTCCCTACTAATATTCATACATCAAAATTATGAATTTTTCGATTGTTCGAGGTGCCGCGTTGTATGTTTAGTTCATAATAACCATTGGAATAGTTAAAATAACAATAAGTACAACGAGACATTGTGCATCCAAACATTATACAAGGAGAACGAGCCTCTTTGAAGATTCTCCTACTATTTTGTACGACGAATGACATAATGACAAATTAATTCGATCTACATATATACGTATAATTAATGAATACTTAATCTAATGATTATGCCTCATAATCGTATCTATGCTAACGTTTGTGAAGTAAATCATAAACACGGATAACAATTACAACTAACTAATTAGTTAGTTGTACATTTGTGAAATATATCTTGAACGTTAATAACTCGATCGATCTCAATTAATCTATTATTTCACAACTAATCTACTATAAGGTTGGTTTTGCAATCATTTATTACTTATATTTACATAGTACAATGAGTTTGGTTGCTTACAATCACAAACACAACAACATCAATAAAACAAAAATCGATTTTTAAGTAAGAATATTAGTAGGGACCGCTTAACGGTCCCTATTTTGGCATTAGCGACCGCTTAGCGGTCGCTATTGTCATATTAGGGACCGTTAAGCGGTCCCTATTGTCAATTTAGGGACCGCTTAGCAGTCCCTACTAATATTCATACATCAAAATTATGAATTTTTCGATTGTTCGAGGTGCCGCGTTGTATGTTTAGTTCATAATAACCATTGGAATAGTTAAAATAACAATAAGTACAACGAGACATTGTGCATCCAAACATTATACAAGGAGAACGGGTCGCTTTGAAGATTCTCCTACTATTTTGTACGACGAATGACATAATGACAAATTAATTCGATCTACATATATACGTATAATTAATGAATACTTAATCTAATGATTATGCCTCATAATCGTATCTATGCTAACGTTTGTGAAGTAAATCATAAACACGGATAACAATTACAACTCACTAATTAGTTAGTTGTACATTTGTGAAATATATCTTTAACGTTAATAACTCGATCGATCTCAATTAATCTATTATTTCACAACTAATCTACTATAAGGTTGGTTTTGCAATCATTTATTACTTATATTTACATAGTACAATGAGTTTGGTTGCTTACAATCACAAACACAACAACATCAATAAAAAAAAAAAATCGATTTTTAAGTAAGAATATTAGTAGGGACCGCTTAACGGTCCCTATTTTGGCATTAGCGACCGCTTAGCGGTCGCTATTGTCATATTAGGGACCGTTAAGCGGTCCCTATTGTCAATTTAGGGACCGCTTAGCAGTCCCTACTAATATTCATACATCAAAATTATGAATTTTTCGATTGTTCGAGGTGCCGCGTTGTATGTTTAGTTCATAATAACCATTGGAATAGTTAAAATAACAATAAGTACAACGAGACATTGTGCATCCAAACATTATACAAGGAGAACGGGCCGCTTTGAAGATTCTCCTACTATTTTGTACGACGAATGACATAATGACAAATTAATTCGATCTACATATATACGTATAATTAATGAATACTTAATCTAATGATTATGCCTCATAATCGTATATATGCTAACGTTTGTGAAGTAAATCATAAACACGGATAACAATTACAACTCACTAATTAGTTAGTTGTACATTTGTGAAATATATCTTGAACGTTAATAACTCGATCGATCTCAATTAATCTATTATTTCACAACTAATCTACTATAAGGTTGGTTTTGCAATCATTTATTACTTATATTTACATAGTACAATGAGTTTGGTTGCTTACAATCACAAACACAACAACATCAATAAAAAAAAATCGATTTTTAAGTAAGAATATTAGTAGAGACCGCTTAACGGTCCCTATTTTGGCATTAGCGACCGCTTAGCGGTCGCTATTGTCATATTAGGGACCGTTAAGCGGTCCCTATTGTCAATTTAGGGACCGCTTAGCAGTCCCTACTAATATTCATACATCAAAATTATGAATTTTTCGATTGTTCGAGGTGCCGCGTTGTATGTTTAGTTCATAATAACCATTGGAATAGTTAAAATAACAATAAGTACAACGAGACATTGTGCATCCAAACATTATACAAGGAGAACGGGCCGCTTTGAAGATTCTCCTACTATTTTGTACGACGAATGACATAATGACAAATTAATTCGATCTACATATATACGTATAATTAATGAATACTTAATCTAATGATTATGCCTCATAATCGTATCTATGCTAACGTTTGTGAAGTAAATCATAAACACGGATAACAATTACAACTAACTAATTAGTTAGTTGTACATTTGTGAAATATATCTTGAACGTTAATAACTCGATCGATCTCAATTAATCTATTATTTCACAACTAATCTACTATAAGGTTGGTTTTGCAATCATTTATTACTTATATTTACATAGTACAATGAGTTTGGTTGCTTACAATCACAAACACAACAACATCAATAAAAAAAAATCGATTTTTAAGTAAGAATATTAGTAGGGACCGCTTAACGGTCCCTATTTTGGCATTAGCGACCGCTTAGCGGTCGCTATTGTCATATTAGGGACCGTTAAGCGGTCCCTATTGTCAATTTAGGGACCGCTTAGCAGTCCCTACTAATATTCATACATCAAAATTATGAATTTTTCGATTGTTCGAGGTGCCGCGTTGTATGTTTAGTTCATAATAACCATTGGAATAGTTAAAATAACAATAAGTACAACGAGACATTGTGCATCCAAACATTATACAAGGAGAACGGGCCGCTTTGAAGATTCTCCTACTATTTTGTACGACGAATGACATAATGACAAATTAATTCGATCTACATATATACGTATAATTAATGAATACTTAATCTAATGATTATGCCTCATAATCGTATCTATGCTAACGTTTGTGAAGTAAATCATAAACACGGATAACAATTACAACTAACTAATTAGTTAGTTGTACATTTGTGAAATATATCTTGAACGTTAATAACTCGATCGATCTCAATTAATCTATTATTTCACAACTAATCTACTATAAGGTTGGTTTTGCAATCATTTATTACTTATATTTACATAGTACAATGAGTTTGGTTGCTTACAATCACAAACACAACAACATCAATAAAAAAAAAATCGATTTTTAAGTAAGAATATTAGTAGGGACCGCTTAAGGTCCCTATTTTGGCATTAGCGACCGCTTAGCGGTCGCTATTGTCATATTAGGGACCGTTAAGCGGTCCCTATTGTCAATTTAGGGACCGCTTAGCAGTCCCTACTAATATTCATACATCAAAATTATGAATTTTTCGATTGTTCGAGGTGCCGCGTTGTATGTTTAGTTCATAATAACCATTGGAATAGTTAAAATAACAATAAGTACAACGAGAAATTGTGCATCCAAACATTATACAAGGAGAACGAGCCGCTTTGAAGATTCTCCTACTATTTTGTACGACGAATGACATAATGACAAATTAATTCGATCTACATATATACGTATAATTAATGAATACTTAATCTAATGATTATGCCTCATAATCGTATCTATGCTAACGTTTGTGAAGTAAATCATAAACACGGATAACAATTACAACTAACTAATTAGTTAGTTGTACATTTGTGAAATATATCTTGAACGTTAATAACTCGATCGATCTCAATTAATCTATTATTTCACAACTAATCTACTATAAGGTTGGTTTTGCAATCATTTATTACTTATATTTACATAGTACAATGAGTTTGGTTGCTTACAATCACAAACACAACAACATCAATAAAACAAAAATCGATTTTTAAGTAAGAATATTAGTAGGGACCGCTTAACGGTCCCTATTTTGGCATTAGCGACCGCTTAGCGGTCGCTATTGTCATATTAGGGACCGTTAAGCGGTCCCTATTGTCAATTTAGGGACCGCTTAGCAGTCCCTACTAATATTCATACATCAAAATTATGAATTTTTCGATTGTTCGAGGTGCCGCGTTGTATGTTTAGTTCATAATAACCATTGGAATAGTTAAAATAACAATAAGTACAACGAGACATTGTGCATCCAAACATTATACAAGGAGAACGGGCCGCTTTGAAGATTCTCCTACTATTTTGTACGACGAATGACATAATGACAAATTAATTCGATCTACATATATACGTATAATTAATGAATACTTAATCTAATGATTATGCCTCATAATCGTATCTATGCTAACGTTTGTGAAGTAAATCATAAACACGGATAACAATTACAACTCACTAATTAGTTAGTTGTACATTTGTGAAATATATCTTGAACGTTAATAACTCGATCGATCTCAATTAATCTATTATTTCACAACTAATCTACTATAAGGTTGGTTTTGCAATCATTTATTACTTATATTTACATAGTACAATGAGTTTGGTTGCTTACAATCACAAACACAACAACATCAATAAAAAAAAAATCGATTTTTAAGTAAGAATATTAGTAGGGACCGCTTAACGGTCCCTATTTTGGCATTAGCGACCGCTTAGCGGTCGCTATTGTCATATTAGGGACCGTTAAGCGGTCCCTATTGTCAATTTAGGGACCGCTTAGCAGTCCCTACTAATATTCATACATCAAAATTATGAATTTTTCGATTGTTCGAGGTGCCGCGTTGTATGTTTAGTTCATAATAACCATTGGAATAGTTAAAATAACAATAAGTACAACGAGAAATTGTGCATCCAAACATTATACAAGGAGAACGAGCCGCTTTGAAGATTCTCCTACTATTTTGTACGACGAATGACATAATGACAAATTAATTCGATCTACATATATACGTATAATTAATGAATACTTAATCTAATGATTATGCCTCATAATCGTATCTATGCTAACGTTTGTGAAGTAAATCATAAACACGGATAACAATTACAACTAACTAATTAGTTAGTTGTACATTTGTGAAATATATCTTGAACGTTAATAACTCGATCGATCTCAATTAATCTATTATTTCACAACTAATCTACTATAAGGTTGGTTTTGCAATCATTTATTACTTATATTTACATAGTACAATGAGTTTGGTTGCTTACAATCACAAACACAACAACATCAATAAAACAAAAATCGATTTTTAAGTAAGAATATTAGTAGGGACCGCTTAACGGTCCCTATTTTGGCATTAGCGACCGCTTAGCGGTCGCTATTGTCATATTAGGGACCGTTAAGCGGTCCCTATTGTCAATTTAGGGACCGCTTAGCAGTCCCTACTAATATTCATACATCAAAATTATGAATTTTTCGATTGTTCGAGGTGCCGCGTTGTATGTTTAGTTCATAATAACCATTGGAATAGTTAAAATAACAATAAGTACAACGAGACATTGTGCATCCAAACATTATACAAGGAGAACGGGCCGCTTTGAAGATTCTCCTACTATTTTGTACGACGAATGACATAATGACAAATTAATTCGATCTACATATATACGTATAATTAATGAATACTTAATCTAATGATTATGCCTCATAATCGTATCTATGCTAACGTTTGTGAAGTAAATCATAAACACGGATAACAATTACAACTCACTAATTAGTTAGTTGTACATTTGTGAAATATATCTTGAACGTTAATAACTCGATCGATCTCAATTAATCTATTATTTCACAACTAATCTACTATAAGGTTGGTTTTGCAATCATTTATTACTTATATTTACATAGTACAATGAGTTTGGTTGCTTACAATCACAAACACAACAACATCAATAAAAAAAAAAATCGATTTTTAAGTAAGAATATTAGTAGGGACCGCTTAACGGTCCCTATTTTGGCATTAGCGACCGCTTAGCGGTCGCTATTGTCATATTAGGGACCGTTAAGCGGTCCCTATTGTCAATTTAGGGACCGCTTAGCAGTCCCTACTAATATTCATACATCAAAATTATGAATTTTTCGATTGTTCGAGGTGCCGCGTTGTATGTTTAGTTCATAATAACCATTGGAATAGTTAAAATAACAATAAGTACAACGAGACATTGTGCATCCAAACATTATACAAGGAGAACGGGCCGCTTTGAAGATTCTCCTACTATTTTGTACGACGAATGACATAATGACAAATTAATTCGATCTACATATATACGTATAATTAATGAATACTTAATCTAATGATTATGCCTCATAATCGTATCTATGCTAACGTTTGTGAAGTAAATCATAAACACGGATAACAATTACAACTCCCTAATTAGTTAGTTGTACATTTGTGAAATATATCTTGAACGTTAATAACTCGATCGATCTCAATTAATCTATTATTTCACAACTAATCTACTATAAGGTTGGTTTTGCAATCATTTATTACTTATATTTACATAGTACAATGAGTTTGGTTGCTTACAATCACAAACACAACAACATCAATAAAAAAAAAAATCGATTTTTAAGTAAGAATATTAGTAGGGACCGCTTAACGGTCCCTATTTTGGCATTAGCGACCGCTTAGCGGTCGCTTTTGTCATATTAGGGACCGTTAAGCGGTCCCTATTGTCAATTTAGGGACCGCTTAGCAGTCCCTACTAATATTCATACATCAAAATTATGAATTTTTCGATTGTTCGAGGTGCCGCGTTGTATGTTTAGTTCATAATAACCATTGGAATAGTTAAAATAACAATAAGTACAACGAGACATTGTGCATCCAAACATTATACAAGGAGAACGGGCCGCTTTGAAGATTCTCCTACTATTTTGTACGACGAATGACATAATGACAAATTAATTCGATCTACATATATACGTATAATTAATGAATACTTAATCTAATGATTATGCCTCATAATCGTATCTATGCTAACGTTTGTGAAGTAAATCATAAACACGGATAACAATTACAACTAACTAATTAGTTAGTTGTACATTTGTGAAATATATCTTGAACGTTAATAACTCGATCGATCTCAATTAATCTATTATTTCACAACTAATCTACTATAAGGTTGGTTTTGCAATCATTTATTACTTATATTTACATAGTACAATGAGTTTGGTTGCTTACAATCACAAACACAACAACATCAATAAAACAAAAAAATCGATTTTTAAGTAAGAATATTAGTAGGGACCGCTTAACGGTCCCTATTTTGGCATTAGCGACCGCTTAGCGGTCGCTATTGTCATATTAGGGACCGTTAAGCGGTCCCTATTGTCAATTTAGGGACCGCTTAGCAGTCCCTACTAATATTCATACATCAAAATTATGAATTTTTCGATTGTTCGAGGTGCCGCGTTGTATGTTTAGTTCATAATAACCATTGGAATAGTTAAAATAACAATAAGTACAACGAGACATTGTGCATCCAAACATTATACAAGGAGAACGGGCCGCTTTGAAGATTCTCCTACTATTTTGTACGACGAATGACATAATGACAAATTAATTCGATCTACATATATACGTATAATTAATGAATACTTAATCTAATGATTATGCCTCATAATCGTATCTATGCTAACGTTTGTGAAGTAAATCATAAACACGGATAACAATTACAACTCACTAATTAGTTAGTTGTACATTTGTGAAATATATCTTGAACGTTAATAACTCGATCGATCTCAATTAATCTATTATTTCACAACTAATCTACTATAAGGTTGGTTTTGCAATCATTTATTACTTATATTTACATAGTACAATGAGTTTGGTTGCTTACAATCACAAACACAACAACATCAATAAAAAAAAAAATCGATTTTTAAGTAAGAATATTAGTAGGGACCGCTTAACGGTCCCTATTTTGGCATTAGCGACCGCTTAGCGGTCGCTATTGTCATATTAGGGACCGTTAAGCGGTCCCTATTGTCAATTTAGGGACCGCTTAGCAGTCCCTACTAATATTCATACATCAAAATTATGAATTTTTCGATTGTTCGAGGTGCCGCGTTGTATGTTTAGTTCATAATAACCATTGGAATAGTTAAAATAACAATAAGTACAACGAGACATTGTGCATCCAAACATTATACAAGGAGAACGGGCCGCTTTGAAGATTCTCCTACTATTTTGTACGACGAATGACATAATGACAAATTAATTCGATCTACATATATACGTATAATTAATGAATACTTAATCTAATGATTATGCCTCATAATCGTATCTATGCTAACGTTTGTGAAGTAAATCATAAACACGGATAACAATTACAACTCACTAATTAGTTAGTTGTACATTTGTGAAATATATCTTGAACGTTAATAACTCGATCGATCTCAATTAATCTATTATTTCACAACTAATCTACTATAAGGTTGGTTTTGCAATCATTTATTACTTATATTTACATAGTACAATGAGTTTGGTTGCTTACAATCACAAACACAACAACATCAATAAAAAAAAAATCGATTTTTAAGTAAGAATATTAGTAGGGACCGCTTAACGGTCCCTATTTTGGCATTAGCGACCGCTTAGCGGTCGCTATTGTCATATTAGGGACCGTTAAGCGGTCCCTATTGTCAATTTAGGGACCGCTTAGCAGTCCCTACTAATATTCATACATCAAAATTATGAATTTTTCGATTGTTCGAGGTGCCGCGTTGTATGTTTAGTTCATAATAACCATTGGAATAGTTAAAATAACAATAAGTACAACGAGACATTGTGCATCCAAACATTATACAAGGAGAACGGGCCGCTTTGAAGATTCTCCTACTATTTTGTACGACGAATGACATAATGACAAATTAATTCGATCTACATATATACGTATAATTAATGAATACTTAATCTAATGATTATGCCTCATAATCGTATCTATGCTAACGTTTGTGAAGTAAATCATAAACACGGATAACAATTACAACTAACTAATTAGTTAGTTGTACATTTGTGAAATATATCTTGAACGTTAATAACTCGATCGATCTCAATTAATCTATTATTTCACAACTAATCTACTATAAGGTTGGTTTTGCAATCATTTATTACTTATATTTACATAGTACAATGAGTTTGGTTGCTTACAATCACAAACACAACAACATCAATAAAACAAAAAAATCGATTTTTAAGTAAGAATATTAGTAGGGACCGCTTAACGGTCCCTATTTTGGCATTAGCGACCGCTTAGCGGTCGCTATTGTCATATTAGGGACCGTTAAGCGGTCCCTATTGTCAATTTAGGGACCGCTTAGCAGTCCCTACTAATATTCATACATCAAAATTATGAATTTTTCGATTGTTCGAGGTGCCGCGTTGTATGTTTAGTTCATAATAACCATTGGAATAGTTAAAATAACAATAAGTACAACGAGACATTGTGCATCCAAACATTATACAAGGAGAACGGGCCGCTTTGAAGATTCTCCTACTATTTTGTACGACGAATGACATAATGACAAATTAATTCGATCTACATATATACGTATAATTAATGAATACTTAATCTAATGATTATGCCTCATAATCGTATCTATGCTAACGTTTGTGAAGTAAATCATAAACACGGATAACAATTACAACTCACTAATTAGTTAGTTGTACATTTGTGAAATATATCTTGAACGTTAATAACTCGATCGATCTCAATTAATCTATTATTTCACAACTAATCTACTATAAGGTTGGTTTTGCAATCATTTATTACTTATATTTACATAGTACAATGAGTTTGGTTGCTTACAATCACAAACACAACAACATCAATAAAAAAAAAAATCGATTTTTAAGTAAGAATATTAGTAGGGACCGCTTAACGGTCCCTATTTTGGCATTAGCGACCGCTTAGCGGTCGCTATTGTCATATTAGGGACCGTTAAGCGGTCCCTATTGTCAATTTAGGGACCGCTTAGCAGTCCCTACTAATATTCATACATCAAAATTATGAATTTTTCGATTGTTCGAGGTGCCGCGTTGTATGTTTAGTTCATAATAACCATTGGAATAGTTAAAATAACAATAAGTACAACGAGAAATTGTGCATCCAAACATTATACAAGGAGAACGAGCCGCTTTGAAGATTCTCCTACTATTTTGTACGACGAATGACATAATGACAAATTAATTCGATCTACATATATACGTATAATTAATGAATACTTAATCTAATGATTATGCCTCATAATCGTATCTATGCTAACGTTTGTGAAGTAAATCATAAACACGGATAACAATTACAACTAACTAATTAGTTAGTTGTACATTTGTGAAATATATCTTGAACGTTAATAACTCGATCGATCTCAATTAATCTATTATTTCACAACTAATCTACTATAAGGTTGGTTTTGCAATCATTTATTACTTATATTTACATAGTACAATGAGTTTGGTTGCTTACAATCACAAACACAACAACATCAATAAAACAAAAATCGATTTTTAAGTAAGAATATTAGTAGGGACCGCTTAACGGTCCCTATTTTGGCATTAGCGACCGCTTAGCGGTCGCTATTGTCATATTAGGGACCGTTAAGCGGTCCCTATTGTCAATTTAGGGACCGCTTAGCAGTCCCTACTAATATTCATACATCAAAATTATGAATTTTTCGATTGTTCGAGGTGCCGCGTTGTATGTTTAGTTCATAATAACCATTGGAATAGTTAAAATAACAATAAGTACAACGAGACATTGTGCATCCAAACATTATACAAGGAGAACGGGCCGCTTTGAAGATTCTCCTACTATTTTGTACGACGAATGACATAATGACAAATTAATTCGATCTACATATATACGTATAATTAATGAATACTTAATCTAATGATTATGCCTCATAATCGTATCTATGCTAACGTTTGTGAAGTAAATCATAAACACGGATAACAATTACAACTCACTAATTAGTTAGTTGTACATTTGTGAAATATATCTTGAACGTTAATAACTCGATCGATCTCAATTAATCTATTATTTCACAACTAATCTACTATAAGGTTGGTTTTGCAATCATTTATTACTTATATTTACATAGTACAATGAGTTTGGTTGCTTACAATCACAAACACAACAACATCAATAAAAAAGAAAATCGATTTTTAAGTAAGAATATTAGTAGGGACCGCTTAACGGTCCCTATTTTGGCATTAGCGACCGCTTAGCGGTCGCTATTGTCATATTAGGGACCGTTAAGCGGTCCCTATTGTCAATTTAGGGACCGCTTAGCAGTCCCTACTAATATTCATACATCAAAATTATGAATTTTTCGATTGTTCGAGGTGCCGCGTTGTATGTTTAGTTCATAATAACCATTGGAATAGTTAAAATAACAATAAGTACAACGAGACATTGTGCATCCAAACATTATACAAGGAGAACGGGCCGCTTTGAAGATTCTCCTACTATTTTGTACGACGAATGACATAATGACAAATTAATTCGATCTACATATATACGTATAATTAATGAATACTTAATCTAATGATTATGCCTCATAATCGTATCTATGCTAACGTTTGTGAAGTAAATCATAAACACGGATAACAATTACAACTCCCTAATTAGTTAGTTGTACATTTGTGAAATATATCTTGAACGTTAATAACTCGATCGATCTCAATTAATCTATTATTTCACAACTAATCTACTATAAGGTTGGTTTTGCAATCATTTATTACTTATATTTACATAGTACAATGAGTTTGGTTGCTTACAATCACAAACACAACAACATCAATAAAAAAAAAAATCGATTTTTAAGTAAGAATATTAGTAGGGACCGCTTAACGGTCCCTATTTTGGCATTAGCGACCGCTTAGCGGTCGCTTTTGTCATATTAGGGACCGTTAAGCGGTCCCTATTGTCAATTTAGGGACCGCTTAGCAGTCCCTACTAATATTCATACATCAAAATTATGAATTTTTCGATTGTTCGAGGTGCCGCGTTGTATGTTTAGTTCATAATAACCATTGGAATAGTTAAAATAACAATAAGTACAACGAGACATTGTGCATCCAAACATTATACAAGGAGAACGGGCCGCTTTGAAGATTCTCCTACTATTTTGTACGACGAATGACATAATGACAAATTAATTCGATCTACATATATACGTATAATTAATGAATACTTAATCTAATGATTATGCCTCATAATCGTATCTATGCTAACGTTTGTGAAGTAAATCATAAACACGGATAACAATTACAACTAACTAATTAGTTAGTTGTACATTTGTGAAATATATCTTGAACGTTAATAACTCGATCGATCTCAATTAATCTATTATTTCACAACTAATCTACTATAAGGTTGGTTTTGCAATCATTTATTACTTATATTTACATAGTACAATGAGTTTGGTTGCTTACAATCACAAACACAACAACATCAATAAAACAAAAAAATCGATTTTTAAGTAAGAATATTAGTAGGGACCGCTTAACGGTCCCTATTTTGGCATTAGCGACCGCTTAGCGGTCGCTATTGTCATATTAGGGACCGTTAAGCGGTCCCTATTGTCAATTTAGGGACCGCTTAGCAGTCCCTACTAATATTCATACATCAAAATTATGAATTTTTCGATTGTTCGAGGTGCCGCGTTGTATGTTTAGTTCATAATAACCATTGGAATAGTTAAAATAACAATAAGTACAACGAGACATTGTGCATCCAAACATTATACAAGGAGAACGGGCCGCTTTGAAGATTCTCCTACTATTTTGTACGACGAATGACATAATGACAAATTAATTCGATCTACATATATACGTATAATTAATGAATACTTAATCTAATGATTATGCCTCATAATCGTATCTATGCTAACGTTTGTGAAGTAAATCATAAACACGGATAACAATTACAACTAACTAATTAGTTAGTTGTACATTTGTGAAATATATCTTGAACGTTAATAACTCGATCGATCTCAATTAATCTTTTATTTCACAACTAATCTACTATAAGGTTGGTTTTGCAATCATTTATTACTTATATTTACATAGTACAATGAGTTTGGTTGCTTACAATCACAAACACAACAACATCAATAAAACAAAAAAATCGATTTTTAAGTAAGAATATTAGTAGGGACCGCTTAACGGTCCCTATTTTGGCATTAGCGACCGCTTAGCGGTCGCTATTGTCATATTAGGGACCGTTAAGCGGTCCCTATTGTCAATTTAGGGACCGCTTAGCAGTCCCTACTAATATTCATACATCAAAATTATGAATTTTTCGATTGTTCGAGGTGCCCCGTTGTATGTTTAGTTCATAATAACCATTGGAATAGTTAAAATAACAATAAGTACAACGAGACATTGTGCATCCAAACATTATACAAGGAGAACGGGCCGCTTTGAAGATTCTCCTACTATTTTGTACGACGAATGACATAATGACAAATTAATTCGATCTACATATATACGTATAATTAATGAATACTTAATCTAATGATTATGCCTCATAATCGTATCTATGCTAACGTTTGTGAAGTAAATCATAAACACGGATAACAATTACAACTCACTAATTAGTTAGTTGTACATTTGTGAAATATATCTTGAACGTTAATAACTCGATCGATCTCAATTAATCTATTATTTCACAACTAATCTACTATAAGGTTGGTTTTGCAATCATTTATTACTTATATTTACATAGTACAATGAGTTTGGTTGCTTACAATCACAAACACAACAACATCAATAAAAAAAAAATCGATTTTTAAGTAAGAATATTAGTAGGGACCGCTTAACGGTCCCTATTTTGGCATTAGCGACCGCTTAGCGGTCGCTATTGTCATATTAGGGACCGTTAAGCGGTCCCTATTGTCAATTTAGGGACCGCTTAGCAGTCCCTACTAATATTCATACATCAAAATTATGAATTTTTCGATTGTTCGAGGTGCCGCGTTGTATGTTTAGTTCATAATAACCATTGGAATAGTTAAAATAACAATAAGTACAACGAGACATTGTGCATCCAAACATTATACAAGGAGAACGGGCCGCTTTGAAGATTCTCCTACTATTTTGTACGACGAATGACATAATGACAAATTAATTCGATCTACATATATACGTATAATTAATGAATACTTAATCTAATGATTATGCCTCATAATCGTATCTATGCTAACGTTTGTGAAGTAAATCATAAACACGGATAACAATTACAACTAACTAATTAGTTAGTTGTACATTTGTGAAATATATCTTGAACGTTAATAACTCGATCGATCTCAATTAATCTATTATTTCACAACTAATCTACTATAAGGTTGGTTTTGCAATCATTTATTACTTATATTTACATAGTACAATGAGTTTGGTTGCTTACAATCACAAACACAACAACATCAATAAAACAAAAAAATCGATTTTTAAGTAAGAATATTAGTAGGGACCGCTTAACGGTCCCTATTTTGGCATTAGCGACCGCTTAGCGGTCGCTATTGTCATATTAGGGACCGTTAAGCGGTCCCTATTGTCAATTTAGGGACCGCTTAGCAGTCCCTACTAATATTCATACATCAAAATTATGAATTTTTCGATTGTTCGAGGTGCCGCGTTGTATGTTTAGTTCATAATAACCATTGGAATAGTTAAAATAACAATAAGTACAACGAGACATTGTGCATCCAAACATTATACAAGGAGAACGGGCCGCTTTGAAGATTCTCCTACTATTTTGTACGACGAATGACATAATGACAAATTAATTCGATCTACATATATACGTATAATTAATGAATACTTAATCTAATGATTATGCCTCATAATCGTATCTATGCTAACGTTTGTGAAGTAAATCATAAACACGGATAACAATTACAACTCACTAATTAGTTAGTTGTACATTTGTGAAATATATCTTGAACGTTAATAACTCGATCGATCTCAATTAATCTATTATTTCACAACTAATCTACTATAAGGTTGGTTTTGCAATCATTTATTACTTATATTTACATAGTACAATGAGTTTGGTTGCTTACAATCACAAACACAACAACATCAATAAAAAAAAAATCGATTTTTAAGTAAGAATATTAGTAGGGACCGCTTAACGGTCCCTATTTTGGCATTAGCGACCGCTTAGCGGTCGCTATTGTCATATTAGGGACCGTTAAGCGGTCCCTATTGTCAATTTAGGGACCGCTTAGCAGTCCCTACTAATATTCATACATCAAAATTATGAATTTTTCGATTGTTCGAGGTGCCGCGTTGTATGTTTAGTTCATAATAACCATTGGAATAGTTAAAATAACAATAAGTACAACGAGACATTGTGCATCCAAACATTATACAAGGAGAACGGGCCGCTTTGAAGATTCTCCTACTATTTTGTACGACGAATGACATAATGACAAATTAATTCGATCTACATATATACGTATAATTAATGAATACTTAATCTAATGATTATGCCTCATAATCGTATCTATGCTAACGTTTGTGAAGTAAATCATAAACACGGATAACAATTACAACTAACTAATTAGTTAGTTGTACATTTGTGAAATATATCTTGAACGTTAATAACTCGATCGATCTCAATTAATCTATTATTTCACAACTAATCTACTATAAGGTTGGTTTTGCAATCATTTATTACTTATATTTACATAGTACAATGAGTTTGGTTGCTTACAATCACAAACACAACAACATCAATAAAAAAAAAATCGATTTTTAAGTAAGAATATTAGTAGGGACCGCTTAACGGTCCCTATTTTGGCATTAGCGACCGCTTAGCGGTCGCTATTGTCATATTAGGGACCGTTAAGCGGTCCCTATTGTCAATTTAGGGACCGCTTAGCAGTCCCTACTAATATTCATACATCAAAATTATGAATTTTTCGATTGTTCGAGGTGCCGCGTTGTATGTTTAGTTCATAATAACCATTGGAATAGTTAAAATAACAATAAGTACAACGAGACATTGTGCATCCAAACATTATACAAGGAGAACGGGCCGCTTTGAAGATTCTCCTACTATTTTGTACGACGAATGACATAATGACAAATTAATTCGATCTACATATATACGTATAATTAATGAATACTTAATCTAATGATTATGCCTCATAATCGTATCTATGCTAACGTTTGTGAAGTAAATCATAAACACGGATAACAATTACAACTAACTAATTAGTTAGTTGTACATTTGTGAAATATATCTTGAACGTTAATAACTCGATCGATCTCAATTAATCTATTATTTCACAACTAATCTACTATAAGGTTGGTTTTGCAATCATTTATTACTTATATTTACATAGTACAATGAGTTTGGTTGCTTACAATCACAAACACAACAACATCAATAAAACAAAAAAATCGATTTTTAAGTAAGAATATTAGTAGGGACCGCTTAACGGTCCCTATTTTGGCATTAGCGACCGCTTAGCGGTCGCTATTGTCATATTAGGGACCGTTAAGCGGTCCCTATTGTCAATTTAGGGACCGCTTAGCAGTCCCTACTAATATTCATACATCAAAATTATGAATTTTTCGATTGTTCGAGGTGCCGCGTTGTATGTTTAGTTCATAATAACCATTGGAATAGTTAAAATAACAATAAGTACAACGAGACATTGTGCATCCAAACATTATACAAGGAGAACGGGCCGCTTTGAAGATTCTCCTACTATTTTGTACGACGAATGACATAATGACAAATTAATTCGATCTACATATATACGTATAATTAATGAATACTTAATCTAATGATTATGCCTCATAATCGTATCTATGCTAACGTTTGTGAAGTAAATCATAAACACGGATAACAATTACAACTCACTAATTAGTTAGTTGTACATTTGTGAAATATATCTTGAACGTTAATAACTCGATCGATCTCAATTAATCTATTATTTCACAACTAATCTACTATAAGGTTGGTTTTGCAATCATTTATTACTTATATTTACATAGTACAATGAGTTTGGTTGCTTACAATCACAAACACAACAACATCAATAAAAAAAAAATCGATTTTTAAGTAAGAATATTAGTAGGGACCGCTTAACGGTCCCTATTTTGGCATTAGCGACCGCTTAGCGGTCGCTATTGTCATATTAGGGACCGTTAAGCGGTCCCTATTGTCAATTTAGGGACCGCTTAGCAGTCCCTACTAATATTCATACATCAAAATTATGAATTTTTCGATTGTTCGAGGTGCCGCGTTGTATGTTTAGTTCATAATAACCATTGGAATAGTTAAAATAACAATAAGTACAACGAGACATTGTGCATCCAAACATTATACAAGGAGAACGGGCCGCTTTGAAGATTCTCCTACTATTTTGTACGACGAATGACATAATGACAAATTAATTCGATCTACATATATACGTATAATTAATGAATACTTAATCTAATGATTATGCCTCATAATCGTATCTATGCTAACGTTTGTGAAGTAAATCATAAACACGGATAACAATTACAACTAACTAATTAGTTAGTTGTACATTTGTGAAATATATCTTGAACGTTAATAACTCGATCGATCTCAATTAATCTATTATTTCACAACTAATCTACTATAAGGTTGGTTTTGCAATCATTTATTACTTATATTTACATAGTACAATGAGTTTGGTTGCTTACAATCACAAACACAACAACATCAATAAAAAAAAAATCGATTTTTAAGTAAGAATATTAGTAGGGACCGCTTAACGGTCCCTATTTTGGCATTAGCGACCGCTTAGCGGTCGCTATTGTCATATTAGGGACCGTTAAGCGGTCCCTATTGTCAATTTAGGGACCGCTTAGCAGTCCCTACTAATATTCATACATCAAAATTATGAATTTTTCGATTGTTCGAGGTGCCGCGTTGTATGTTTAGTTCATAATAACCATTGGAATAGTTAAAATAACAATAAGTACAACGAGACATTGTGCATCCAAACATTATACAAGGAGAACGGGCCGCTTTGAAGATTCTCCTACTATTTTGTACGACGAATGACATAATGACAAATTAATTCGATCTACATATATACGTATAATTAATGAATACTTAATCTAATGATTATGCCTCATAATCGTATCTATGCTAACGTTTGTGAAGTAAATCATAAACACGGATAACAATTACAACTAACTAATTAGTTAGTTGTACATTTGTGAAATATATCTTGAACGTTAATAACTCGATCGATCTCAATTAATCTATTATTTCACAACTAATCTACTATAAGGTTGGCTTTGCAATCATTTATTACTTATATTTACATAGTACAATGAGTTTGGTTGCTTACAATCACAAACACAACAACATCAATAAAACAAAAAAATCGATTTTTAAGTAAGAATATTAGTAGGGACCGCTTAACGGTCCCTATTTTGGCATTAGCGACCGCTTAGCGGTCGCTATTGTCATATTAGGGACCGTTAAGCGGTCCCTATTGTCAATTTAGGGACCGCTTAGCAGTCCCTACTAATATTCATACATCAAAATTATGAATTTTTCGATTGTTCGAGGTGCCGCGTTGTATGTTTAGTTCATAATAACCATTGGAATAGTTAAAATAACAATAAGTACAACGAGACATTGTGCATCCAAACATTATACAAGGAGAACGGGCCGCTTTGAAGATTCTCCTACTATTTTGTACGACGAATGACATAATGACAAATTAATTCGATCTACATATATACGTATAATTAATGAATACTTAATCTAATGATTATGCCTCATAATCGTATCTATGCTAACGTTTGTGAAGTAAATCATAAACACGGATAACAATTACAACTAACTAATTAGTTAGTTGTACATTTGTGAAATATATCTTGAACGTTAATAACTCGATCGATCTCAATTAATCTATTATTTCACAACTAATTTACTATAAGGTTGGTTTTGCAATCATTTATTACTTATATTTACATAGTACAATGAGTTTGGTTGCTTACAATCACAAACACAACAACATCAATAAAAAAAAAATCGATTTTTAAGTAAGAATATTAGTAGGGACCGCTTAACGGTCCCTATTTTGGCATTAGCGACCGCTTAGCGGTCGCTATTGTCATATTAGGGACCGTTAAGCGGTCCCTATTGTCAATTTAGGGACCGCTTAGCAGTCCCTAATAATATTCATACATCAAAATTATGAATTTTTCGATTGTTCGAGGTGCCGCGTTGTATGTTTAGTTCATAATAACCATTGGAATAGTTAAAATAACAATAAGTACAACGAGACATTGTGCATCCAAACATTATACAAGGAGAACGGGCCGCTTTGAAGATTCTCCTACTATTTTGTACGACGAATGACATAATGACAAATTAATTCGATCTACATATATACGTATAATTAATGAATACTTAATCTAATGATTATGCCTCATAATCGTATCTATGCTAACGTTTGTGAAGTAAATCATAAACACGGATAACAATTACAACTAACTAATTAGTTAGTTGTACATTTGTGAAATATATCTTGAACGTTAATAACTCGATCGATCTCAATTAATCTATTATTTCACAACTAATCTACTATAAGGTTGGTTTTGCAATCATTTATTACTTATATTTACATAGTACAATGAGTTTGGTTGCTTACAATCACAAACACAACAACATCAATAAAACAAAAAAATCGATTTTTAAGTAAGAATATTAGTAGGGACCGCTTAACGGTCCCTATTTTGGCATTAGCGACCGCTTAGCGGTCGCTATTGTCATATTAGGGACCGTTAAGCGGTCCCTATTGTCAATTTAGGGACCGCTTAGCAGTCCCTACTAATATTCATACATCAAAATTATGAATTTTTCGATTGTTCGAGGTGCCGCGTTGTATGTTTAGTTCATAATAACCATTGGAATAGTTAAAATAACAATAAGTACAACGAGACATTGTGCATCCAAACATTATACAAGGAGAACGGGCCGCTTTGAAGATTCTCCTACTATTTTGTACGACGAATGACATAATGACAAATTAATTCGATCTACATATATACGTATAATTAATGAATACTTAATCTAATGATTATGCCTCATAATCGTATCTATGCTAACGTTTGTGAAGTAAATCATAAACACGGATAACAATTACAACTAACTAATTAGTTAGTTGTACATTTGTGAAATATATCTTGAACGTTAATAACTCGATCGATCTCAATTAATCTATTATTTCACAACTAATCTACTATAAGGTTGGTTTTGCAATCATTTATTACTTATATTTACATAGTACAATGAGTTTGGTTGCTTACAATCACAAACACAACAACATCAATAAAAAAAAAAATCGATTTTTAAGTAAGAATATTAGTAGGGACCGCTTAACGGTCCCTATTTTGGCATTAGCGACCGCTTAGCGGTCGCTATTGTCATATTAGGGACCGTTAAGCGGTCCCTATTGTCAATTTAGGGACCGCTTAGCAGTCCCTACTAATATTCATACATCAAAATTATGAATTTTTCGATTGTTCGAGGTGCCGCGTTGTATGTTTAGTTCATAATAACCATTGGAATAGTTAAAATAACAATAAGTACAACGAGACATTGTGCATCCAAACATTATACAAGGAGAACGGGCCGCTTTGAAGATTCTCCTACTATTTTGTACGACGAATGACATAATGACAAATTAATTCGATCTACATATATACGTATAATTAATGAATACTTAATCTAATGATTATGCCTCATAATCGTATCTATGCTAACGTTTGTGAAGTAAATCATAAACACGGATAACAATTACAACTAACTAATTAGTTAGTTGTACATTTGTGAAATATATCTTGAACGTTAATAACTCGATCGATCTCAATTAATCTATTATTTCACAACTAATCTACTATAAGGTTGGTTTTGCAATCATTTATTACTTATATTTACATAGTACAATGAGTTTGGTTGCTTACAATCACAAACACAACAACATCAATAAAACAAAAAAATCGATTTTTAAGTAAGAATATTAGTAGGGACCGCTTAACGGTCCCTATTTTGGCATTAGCGACCGCTTAGCGGTCGCTATTGTCATATTAGGGACCGTTAAACGGTCCCTATTGTCAATTTAGGGACCGCTTAGCAGTCCCTACTAATATTCATACATCAAAATTATGAATTTTTCGATTGTTCGAGGTGCCGCGTTGTATGTTTAGTTCATAATAACCATTGGAATAGTTAAAATAACAATAAGTACAACGAGACATTGTGCATCCAAACATTATACAAGGAGAACGGGCCGCTTTGAAGATTCTCCTACTATTTTGTACGACGAATGACATAATGACAAATTAATTCGATCTACATATATACGTATAATTAATGAATACTTAATCTAATGATTATGCCTCATAATCGTATCTATGCTAACGTTTGTGAAGTAAATCATAAACACGGATAACAATTACAACTAACTAATTAGTTAGTTGTACATTTGTGAAATATATCTTGAACGTTAATAACTCGATCGATCTCAATTAATCTATTATTTCACAACTAATCTACTATAAGGTTGGTTTTGCAATCATTTATTACTTATATTTACATAGTACAATGAGTTTGGTTGCTTACAATCACAAACACAACAACATCAATAAAAAAAAAAAAAATCGATTTTTATGTAAGAATATTAGTAGGGACCGCTTAACGGTCCCTATTTTGGCATTAGCGACCGCTTAGCGGTCGCTATTGTCATATTAGGGACCGTTAAGCGGTCCCTATTGTCAATTTAGGGACCGCTTAGCAGTCCCTACTAATATTCATACATCAAAATTATGAATTTTTCGATTGTTCGAGGTGCCGCGTTGTATGTTTAGTTCATAATAACCATTGGAATAGTTAAAATAACAATAAGTACAACGAGACATTGTGCATCCAAACATTATACAAGGAGAACGGGCCGCTTTGAAGATTCTCCTACTATTTTGTACGACGAATGACATAATGACAAATTAATTCGATCTACATATATACGTATAATTAATGAATACTTAATCTAATGATTATGCCTCATAATCGTATCTATGCTAACGTTTGTGAAGTAAATCATAAACACGGATAACAATTACAACTAACTAATTAGTTAGTTGTACATTTGTGAAATATATCTTGAACGTTAATAACTCGATCGATCTCAATTAATCTATTATTTCACAACTAATCTACTATAAGGTTGGTTTTGCAATCATTTATTACTTATATTTACATAGTACAATGAGTTTGGTTGCTTACAATCACAAACACAACAACATCAATAAAACAAAAAAATCGATTTTTAAGTAAGAATATTAGTAGGGACCGCTTAACGGTCCCTATTTTGGCATTAGCGACCGCTTAGCGGTCGCTATTGTCATATTAGGGACCGTTAAACGGTCCCTATTGTCAATTTAGGGACCGCTTAGCAGTCCCTACTAATATTCATACATCAAAATTATGAATTTTTCGATTGTTCGAGGTGCCGCGTTGTATGTTTAGTTCATAATAACCATTGGAATAGTTAAAATAACAATAAGTACAACGAGACATTGTGCATCCAAACATTATACAAGGAGAACGGGCCGCTTTGAAGATTCTCCTACTATTTTGTACGACGAATGACATAATGACAAATTAATTCGATCTACATATATACGTATAATTAATGAATACTTAATCTAATGATTATGCCTCATAATCGTATCTATGCTAACGTTTGTGAAGTAAATCATAAACACGGATAACAATTACAACTAACTAATTAGTTAGTTGTACATTTGTGAAATATATCTTGAACGTTAATAACTCGATCGATCTCAATTAATCTATTATTTCACAACTAATCTACTATAAGGTTGGTTTTGCAATCATTTATTACTTATATTTACATAGTACAATGAGTTTGGTTGCTTACAATCACAAACACAACAACATCAATAAAAAAAAAAATCGATTTTTATGTAAGAATATTAGTAGGGACCGCTTAACGGTCCCTATTTTGGCATTAGCGACCGCTTAGCGGTCGCTATTGTCATATTAGGGACCGTTAAGCGGTCCCTATTGTCAATTTAGGGACCGCTTAGCAGTCCCTACTAATATTCATACATCAAAATTATGAATTTTTCGATTGTTCGAGGTGCCGCGTTGTATGTTTAGTTCATAATAACCATTGGAATAGTTAAAATAACAATAAGTACAACGAGACATTGTGCATCCAAACATTATACAAGGAGAACGGGCCGCTTTGAAGATTCTCCTACTATTTTGTACGACGAATGACATAATGACAAATTAATTCGATCTACATATATACGTATAATTAATGAATACTTAATCTAATGATTATGCCTCATAATCGTATCTATGCTAACGTTTGTGAAGTAAATCATAAACACGGATAACAATTACAACTAACTAATTAGTTAGTTGTACATTTGTGAAATATATCTTGAACGTTAATAACTCGATCGATCTCAATTAATCTATTATTTCACAACTAATCTACTATAAGGTTGGTTTTGCAATCATTTATTACTTATATTTACATAGTACAATGAGTTTGGTTGCTTACAATCACAAACACAACAACATCAATAAAACAAAAAAATCGATTTTTAAGTAAGAATATTAGTAGGGACCGCTTAACGGTCCCTATTTTGGCATTAGCGACCGCTTAGCGGTCGCTATTGTCATATTAGGGACCGTTAAACGGTCCCTATTGTCAATTTAGGGACCGCTTAGCAGTCCCTACTAATATTCATACATCAAAATTATGAATTTTTCGATTGTTCGAGGTGCCGCGTTGTATGTTTAGTTCATAATAACCATTGGAATAGTTAAAATAACAATAAGTACAACGAGACATTGTGCATCCAAACATTATACAAGGAGAACGGGCCGCTTTGAAGATTCTCCTACTATTTTGTACGACGAATGACATAATGACAAATTAATTCGATCTACATATATACGTATAATTAATGAATACTTAATCTAATGATTATGCCTCATAATCGTATCTATGCTAACGTTTGTGAAGTAAATCATAAACACGGATAACAATTACAACTAACTAATTAGTTAGTTGTACATTTGTGAAATATATCTTGAACGTTAATAACTCGATCGATCTCAATTAATCTATTATTTCACAACTAATCTACTATAAGGTTGGTTTTGCAATCATTTATTACTTATATTTACATAGTACAATGAGTTTGGTTGCTTACAATCACAAACACAACAACATCAATAAAAAAAAAAAAAATCGATTTTTATGTAAGAATATTAGTAGGGACCGCTTAACGGTCCCTATTTTGGCATTAGCGACCGCTTAGCGGTCGCTATTGTCATATTAGGGACCGTTAAGCGGTCCCTATTGTCAATTTAGGGACCGCTTAGCAGTCCCTACTAATATTCATACATCAAAATTATGAATTTTTCGATTGTTCGAGGTGCCGCGTTGTATGTTTAGTTCATAATAACCATTGGAATAGTTAAAATAACAATAAGTACAACGAGACATTGTGCATCCAAACATTATACAAGGAGAACGGGCCGCTTTGAAGATTCTCCTACTATTTTGTACGACGAATGACATAATGACAAATTAATTCGATCTACATATATACGTATAATTAATGAATACTTAATCTAATGATTATGCCTCATAATCGTATCTATGCTAACGTTTGTGAAGTAAATCATAAACACGGATAACAATTACAACTAACTAATTAGTTAGTTGTACATTTGTGAAATATATCTTGAACGTTAATAACTCGATCGATCTCAATTAATCTATTATTTCACAACTAATCTACTATAAGGTTGGTTTTGCAATCATTTATTACTTATATTTACATAGTACAATGAGTTTGGTTGCTTACAATCACAAACACAACAACATCAATAAAAAAAAAAATCGATTTTTAAGTAAGAATATTAGTAGGGACCGCTTAACGGTCCCTATTTTGGCATTAGCGACCGCTTAGCGGTCGCTATTGTCATATTATGGACCGTTAAGCGGTCCCTATTGTCAATTTAGGGACCGCTTAGCAGTCCCTACTAATATTCATACATCAAAATTATGAATTTTTCGATTGTTCGAGGTGCCGCGTTGTATGTTTAGTTCATAATAACCATTGGAATAGTTAAAATAACAATAAGTACAACGAGACATTGTGCATCCAAACATTATACAAGGAGAACGGGCCGCTTTGAAGATTCTCCTACTATTTTGTACGACGAATGACATAATGACAAATTAATTCGATCTACATATATACGTATAATTAATGAATACTTAATCTAATGATTATGCCTCATAATCGTATCTATGCTAACGTTTGTGAAGTAAATCATAAACACGGATAACAATTACAACTAACTAATTAGTTAGTTGTACATTTGTGAAATATATCTTGAACGTTAATAACTCGATCGATCTCAATTAATCTATTATTTCACAACTAATCTACTATAAGGTTGGTTTTGCAATCATTTATTACTTATATTTACATAGTACAATGAGTTTGGTTGCTTACAATCACAAACACAACAACATCAATAAAACAAAAAAATCGATTTTTAAGTAAGAATATTAGTAGGGACCGCTTAACGGTCCCTATTTTGGCATTAGCGACCGCTTAGCGGTCGCTATTGTCATATTAGGGACCGTTAAACGGTCCCTATTGTCAATTTAGGGACCGCTTAGCAGTCCCTACTAATATTCATACATCAAAATTATGAATTTTTCGATTGTTCGAGGTGCCGCGTTGTATGTTTAGTTCATAATAACCATTGGAATAGTTAAAATAACAATAAGTACAACGAGACATTGTGCATCCAAACATTATACAAGGAGAACGGGCCGCTTTGAAGATTCTCCTACTATTTTGTACGACGAATGACATAATGACAAATTAATTCGATCTACATATATACGTATAATTAATGAATACTTAATCTAATGATTATGCCTCATAATCGTATCTATGCTAACGTTTGTGAAGTAAATCATAAACACGGATAACAATTACAACTAACTAATTAGTTAGTTGTACATTTGTGAAATATATCTTGAACGTTAATAACTCGATCGATCTCAATTAATCTATTATTTCACAACTAATCTACTATAAGGTTGGTTTTGCAATCATTTATTACTTATATTTACATAGTACAATGAGTTTGGTTGCTTACAATCACAAACACAACAACATCAATAAAAAAAAAAAAAATCGATTTTTATGTAAGAATATTAGTAGGGACCGCTTAACGGTCCCTATTTTGGCATTAGCGACCGCTTAGCGGTCGCTATTGTCATATTAGGGACCGTTAAGCGGTCCCTATTGTCAATTTAGGGACCGCTTAGCAGTCCCTACTAATATTCATACATCAAAATTATGAATTTTTCGATTGTTCGAGGTGCCGCGTTGTATGTTTAGTTCATAATAACCATTGGAATAGTTAAAATAACAATAAGTACAACGAGACATTGTGCATCCAAACATTATACAAGGAGAACGGGCCGCTTTGAAGATTCTCCTACTATTTTGTACGACGAATGACATAATGACAAATTAATTCGATCTACATATATACGTATAATTAATGAATACTTAATCTAATGATTATGCCTCATAATCGTATCTATGCTAACGTTTGTGAAGTAAATCATAAACACGGATAACAATTACAACTAACTAATTAGTTAGTTGTACATTTGTGAAATATATCTTGAACGTTAATAACTCGATCGATCTCAATTAATCTATTATTTCACAACTAATCTACTATAAGGTTGGTTTTGCAATCATTTATTACTTATATTTACATAGTACAATGAGTTTGGTTGCTTACAATCACAAACACAACAACATCAATAAAAAAAAAAATCGATTTTTAAGTAAGAATATTAGTAGGGACCGCTTAACGGTCCCTATTTTGGCATTAGCGACCGCTCAGCGGTCGCTATTGTCATATTATGGACCGTTAAGCGGTCCCTATTGTCAATTTAGGGACCGCTTAGCAGTCCCTACTAATATTCATACATCAAAATTATGAATTTTTCGATTGTTCGAGGTGCCGCGTTGTATGTTTAGTTCATAATAACCATTGGAATAGTTAAAATAACAATAAGTACAACGAGACATTGTGCATCCAAACATTATACAAGGAGAACGGGCCGCTTTGAAGATTCTCCTACTATTTTGTACGACGAATGACATAATGACAAATTAATTCGATCTACATATATACGTATAATTAATGAATACTTAATCTAATGATTATGCCTCATAATCGTATCTATGCTAACGTTTGTGAAGTAAATCATAAACACGGATAACAATTACAACTAACTAATTAGTTAGTTGTACATTTGTGAAATATATCTTGAACGTTAATAACTCGATCGATCTCAATTAATCTATTATTTCACAACTAATCTACTATAAGGTTGGTTTTGCAATCATTTATTACTTATATTTACATAGTACAATGAGTTTGGTTGCTTACAATCACAAACACAACAACATCAATAAAACAAAAAAATCGATTTTTAAGTAAGAATATTAGTAGGGACCGCTTAACGGTCCCTATTTTGGCATTAGCGACCGCTTAGCGGTCGCTATTGTCATATTAGGGACCGTTAAACGGTCCCTATTGTCAATTTAGGGACCGCTTAGCAGTCCCTACTAATATTCATACATCAAAATTATGAATTTTTCGATTGTTCGAGGTGCCGCGTTGTATGTTTAGTTCATAATAACCATTGGAATAGTTAAAATAACAATAAGTACAACGAGACATTGTGCATCCAAACATTATACAAGGAGAACGGGCCGCTTTGAAGATTCTCCTACTATTTTGTACGACGAATGACATAATGACAAATTAATTCGATCTACATATATACGTATAATTAATGAATACTTAATCTAATGATTATGCCTCATAATCGTATATATGCTAACGTTTGTGAAGTAAATCATAAACACGGATAACAATTACAACTAACTAATTAGTTAGTTGTACATTTGTGAAATATATCTTGAACGTTAATAACTCGATCGATCTCAATTAATCTATTATTTCACAACTAATCTACTATAAGGTTGGTTTTGCAATCATTTATTACTTATATTTACATAGTACAATGAGTTTGGTTGCTTACAATCACAAACACAACAACATCAATAAAAAAAAAAAAATCGATTTTTATGTAAGAATATTAGTAGGGACCGCTTAACGGTCCCTATTTTGGCATTAGCGACCGCTTAGCGGTCGCTATTGTCATATTAGGGACCGTTAAGCGGTCCCTATTGTCAATTTAGGGACCGCTTAGCAGTCCCTACTAATATTCATACATCAAAATTATGAATTTTTCGATTGTTCGAGGTGCCGCGTTGTATGTTTAGTTCATAATAACCATTGGAATAGTTAAAATAACAATAAGTACAACGAGACATTGTGCATCCAAACATTATACAAGGAGAACGGGCCGCTTTGAAGATTCTCCTACTATTTTGTACGACGAATGACATAATGACAAATTAATTCGATCTACATATATACGTATAATTAATGAATACTTAATCTAATGATTATGCCTCATAATCGTATCTATGCTAACGTTTGTGAAGTACATCATAAACACGGATAACAATTACAACTAACTAATTAGTTAGTTGTACATTTGTGAAATATATCTTGAACGTTAATAACTCGATCGATCTCAATTAATCTATTATTTCACAACTAATCTACTATAAGGTTGGTTTTGCAATCATTTATTACTTATATTTACATAGTACAATGAGTTTGGTTGCTTACAATCACAAACACAACAACATCAATAAAACAAAAAAATCGATTTTTAAGTAAGAATATTAGTAGGGACCGCTTAACGGTCCCTATTTTGGCATTAGCGACCGCTTAGCGGTCGCTATTGTCATATTAGGGACCGTTAAGCGGTCCCTATTGTCAATTTAGGGACCGCTTAGCAGTCCCTACTAATATTCATACATCAAAATTATGAATTTTTCGATTGTTCGAGGTGCCGCGTTGTATGTTTAGTTCATAATAACCATTGGAATAGTTAAAATAACAATAAGTACAACGAGACATTGTGCATCCAAACATTATACAAGGAGAACGGGCCGCTTTGAAGATTCTCCTACTATTTTGTACGACGAATGACATAATGACAAATTAATTCGATCTACATATATACGTATAATTAATGAATACTTAATCTAATGATTATGCCTCATAATCGTATCTATGCTAACGTTTGTGAAGTAAATCATAAACACGGATAACAATTACAACTAACTAATTAGTTAGTTGTACATTTGTGAAATATATCTTGAACGTTAATAACTCGATCGATCTCAATTAATCTATTATTTCACAACTAATCTACTATAAGGTTGGTTTTGCAATCATTTATTACTTATATTTACATAGTACAATGAGTTTGGTTGCTTACAATCACAAACACAACAACATCAATAAAAAAAAAATCGATTTTTAAGTAAGAATATTAGTAGGGACCGCTTAACGGTCCCTATTTTGGCATTAGCGACCGCTTAGCGGTCGCTATTGTCATATTAGGGACCGTTAAGCGGTCCCTATTGTCAATTTAGGGACCGCTTAGCAGTCCCTACTAATATTCATACATCAAAATTATGAATTTTTCGATTGTTCGAGGTGCCGCGTTGTATGTTTAGTTCATAATAACCATTGGAATAGTTAAAATAACAATAAGTACAACGAGACATTGTGCATCCAAACATTAACAAGGAGAACGGGCCGCTTTGAAGATTCTCCTACTATTTTGTACGACGAATGACATAATGACAAATTAATTCGATCTACATATATACGTATAATTAATGAATACTTAATCTAATGATTATGCCTCATAATCGTATCTATGCTAACGTTTGTGAAGTAAATCATAAACACGGATAACAATTACAACTAACTAATTAGTTAGTTGTACATTTGTGAAATATATCTTGAACGTTAATAACTCGATCGATCTCAATTAATCTATTATTTCACAACTAATCTACTATAAGGTTGGTTTTGCAATCATTTATTACTTATATTTACATAGTACAATGAGTTTGGTTGCTTACAATCGCAAACACAACAACATCAATAAAACAAAAAAATCGATTTTTAAGTAAGAATATTAGTAGGGACCGCTTAACGGTCCCTATTTTGGCATTAGCGACCGCTTAGCGGTCGCTATTGTCATATTAGGGACCGTTAAGCGGTCCCTATTGTCAATTTAGGGACCGCTTAGCAGTCCCTACTAATATTCATACATCAAAATTATGAATTTTTCGATTGTTCGAGGTGCCGCGTTGTATGTTTAGTTCATAATAACCATTGGAATAGTTAAAATAACAATAAGTACAACGAGACATTGTGCATCCAAACATTATACAAGGAGAACGGGCCGCTTTGAAGATTCTCCTACTATTTTGTACGACGAATGACATAATGACAAATTAATTCGATCTACATATATACGTATAATTAATGAATACTTAATCTAATGATTATGCCTCATAATCGTATATATGCTAACGTTTGTGAAGTAAATCATAAACACGGATAACAATTACAACTAACTAATTAGTTAGTTGTACATTTGTGAAATATATCTTGAACGTTAATAACTCGATCGATCTCAATTAATCTATTATTTCACAACTAATCTACTATAAGGTTGGTTTTGCAATCATTTATTACTTATATTTACATAGTACAATGAGTTTGGTTGCTTACAATCACAAACACAACAACATCAATAAAAAAAAAAAATCGATTTTTAAGTAAGAATATTAGTAGGGACCGCTTAACGGTCCCTATTTTGGCATTAGCGACCGCTTAGCGGTCGCTATTGTCATATTAGGGACCGTTAAGCGGTCCCTATTGTCAATTTAGGGACCGCTTAGCAGTCCCTACTAATATTCATACATCAAAATTATGAATTTTTCGATTGTTCGAGGTGCCGCGTTGTATGTTTAGTTCATAATAACCATTGGAATAGTTAAAATAACAATAAGTACAACGAGACATTGTGCATCCAAACATTATACAAGGAGAACGGGCCGCTTTGAAGATTCTCCTACTATTTTGTACGACGAATGACATAATGACAAATTAATTCGATCTACATATATACGTATAATTAATGAATACTTAATCTAATGACTATGCCTCATAATCGTATCTATGCTAACGTTTGTGAAGTAAATCATAAACACGGATAACAATTACAACTAACTAATTAGTTAGTTGTACATTTGTGAAATATATCTTGAACGTTAATAACTCGATCGATCTCAATTAATCTATTATTTCACAACTAATCTACTATAAGGTTGGTTTTGCAATCATTTATTACTTATATTTACATAGTACAATGAGTTTGGTTGCTTACAATCACAAACACAACAACATCAATAAAACAAAAAAAAATCGATTTTTATGTAAGAATATTAGTAGGGACCGCTTAACGGTCCCTATTTTGGCATTAGCGACCGCTTAGCGGTCGCTATTGTCATATTAGGGACCGTTAAGCGGTCCCTATTGTCAATTTAGGGACCGCTTAGCAGTCCCTACTAATATTCATACATCAAAATTATGAATTTTTCGATTGTTCGAGGTGCCGCGTTGTATGTTTAGTTCATAATAACCATTGGAATAGTTAAAATAACAATAAGTACAACGAGACATTGTGCATCCAAACATTATACAAGGAGAACGGGCCGCTTTGAAGATTCTTCTACTATTTTGTACGACGAATGACATAATGACAAATTAATTCGATCTACATATATACGTATAATTAATGAATACTTAATCTAATGATTATGCCTCATAATCGTATCTATGCTAACGTTTGTGAAGTAAATCATAAACACGGATAACAATTACAACTAACTAATTAGTTAGTTGTACATTTGTGAAATATATCTTGAACGTTAATAACTCGATCGATCTCAATTAATCTATTATTTCACAACTAATCTACTATAAGGTTGGTTTTGCAATCATTTATTACTTATATTTACATAGTACAATGAGTTTGGTTGCTTACAATCACAAACACAACAACATCAATAAAACAAAAAAAAATCGATTTTTAAGTAAGAATATTAGTAGGGACCGCTTAACGGTCCCTATTTTGGCATTAGCGACCGCTTAGCGGTCGCTATTGTCATATTAGGGACCGTTAAGCGGTCCCTATTGTCAATTTAGGGACCGCTTAGCAGTCCCTACTAATATTCATACATCAAAATTATGAATTTTTCGATTGTTCGAGGTGCCGCGTTGTATGTTTAGTTCATAATAACCATTGGAATAGTTAAAATAACAATAAGTACAACGAGACATTGTGCATCCAAACATTATACAAGGAGAACGGGCCGCTTTGAAGATTCTCCTACTATTTTGTACGACGAATGACATAATGACAAATTAATTCGATCTACATATATACGTATAATTAATGAATACTTAATCTAATGATTATGCCTCATAATCGTATCTATGCTAACGTTTGTGAAGTAAATCATAAACACGGATAACAATTACAACTAACTAATTAGTTAGTTGTACATTTGTGAAATATATCTTGAACGTTAATAACTCGATCGATCTCAATTAATCTATTATTTCACAACTAATCTACTATAAGGTTGGTTTTGCAATCATTTATTACTTATATTTACATAGTACAATGAGTTTGGTTGCTTACAATCACAAACACAACAACATCAATAAAAAAAAAAAAATCGATTTTTAAGTAAGAATATTAGTAGGGACCGCTTAACGGTCCCTATTTTGGCATTAGCGACCGCTTAGCGGTCGCTATTGTCATATTAGGGACCGTTAAGCGGTCCCTATTGTCAATTTAGAGACCGCTTAGCAGTCCCTACTAATATTCATACATCAAAATTATGAATTTTTCGATTGTTCGAGGTGCCGCGTTGTATGTTTAGTTCATAATAACCATTGGAATAGTTAAAATAACAATAAGTACAACGAGACATTGTGCATCCAAACATTAACAAGGAGAACGGGCCGCTTTGAAGATTCTCCTACTATTTTGTACGACGAATGACATAATGACAAATTAATTCGATCTACATATATACGTATAATTAATGAATACTTAATCTAATGATTATGCCTCATAATCGTATCTATGCTAACGTTTGTGAAGTAAATCATAAACACGGATAACAATTACAACTAACTAATTAGTTAGTTGTACATTTGTGAAATATATCTTGAACGTTAATAACTCGATCGATCTCAATTAATCTATTATTTCACAACTAATCTACTATAAGGTTGGTTTTGCAATCATTTATTACTTATATTTACATAGTACAATGAGTTTGGTTGCTTACAATCACAAACACAACAACATCAATAAAACAAAAAAATCGATTTTTAAGTAAGAATATTAGTAGGGACCGCTTAACGGTCCCTATTTTGGCATTAGCGACCGCTTAGCGGTCGCTATTGTCATATTAGGGACCGTTAAGCGGTCCCTATTGTCAATTTAGGGACCGCTTAGCAGTCCCTACTAATATTCATACATCAAAATTATGAATTTTTCGATTGTTCGAGGTGCCGCGTTGTATGTTTAGTTCATAATAACCATTGGAATAGTTAAAATAACAATAAGTACAACGAGACATTGTGCATCCAAACATTATACAAGGAGAACGGGCCGCTTTGAAGATTCTCCTACTATTTTGTACGACGAATGACATAATGACAAATTAATTCGATCTACATATATACGTATAATTAATGAATACTTAATCTAATGATTATGCCTCATAATCGTATCTATGCTAACGTTTGTGAAGTAAATCATAAACACGGATAACAATTACAACTAACTAATTAGTTAGTTGTACATTTGTGAAATATATCTTGAACGTTAATAACTCGATCGATCTCAATTAATCTATTATTTCACAACTAATCTACTATAAGGTTGGTTTTGCAATCATTTATTACTTATATTTACATAGTACAATGAGTTTGGTTGCTTACAATCACAAACACAACAACATCAATAAAAAAAAAAAAATCGATTTTTAAGTAAGAATATTAGTAGGGACCGCTTAACGGTCCCTATTTTGGCATTAGCGACCGCTTAGCGGTCGCTATTGTCATATTAGGGACCGTTAAGCGGTCCCTATTGTCAATTTAGCGACCGCTTAGCAGTCCCTACTAATATTCATACATGAAAATTATGAATTTTTCGATTGTTCGAGGTGCCGCGTTGTATGTTTAGTTCATAATAACCATTGGAATAGTTAAAATAACAATAAGTACAACGAGACATTGTGCATCCAAACATTATACAAGGAGAACGGGCCGCTTTGAAGATTCTCCTACTATTTTGTACGACGAATGACATAATGACAAATTAATTCGATCTACATATATACGTATAATTAATGAATACTTAATCTAATGATTATGCCTCATAATCGTATCTATGCTAACGTTTGTGAAGTAAATCATAAACACGGATAACAATTACAACTAACTAATTAGTTAGTTGTACATTTGTGAAATATATCTTGAACGTTAATAACTCGATCGATCTCAATTAATCTATTATTTCACAACTAATCTACTATAAGGTTGGTTTTGCAATCATTTATTACTTATATTTACATAGTACAATGAGTTTGGTTGCTTACAATCACAAACACAACAACATCAATAAAACAAAAAAAAATCGATTTTTATGTAAGAATATTAGTAGGGACCGCTTAACGGTCCCTATTTTGGCATTAGCGACCGCTTAGCGGTCGCTATTGTCATATTAGGGACCGTTAAGCGGTCCCTATTGTCAATTTAGGGACCGCTTAGCAGTCCCTACTAATATTCATACATCAAAATTATGAATTTTTCGATTGTTCGAGGTGCCGCGTTGTATGTTTAGTTCATAATAACCATTGGAATAGTTAAAATAACAATAAGTACAACGAGACATTGTGCATCCAAACATTATACAAGGAGAACGGGCCGCTTTGAAGATTCTTCTACTATTTTGTACGACGAATGACATAATGACAAATTAATTCGATCTACATATATACGTATAATTAATGAATACTTAATCTAATGATTATGCCTCATAATCGTATCTATGCTAACGTTTGTGAAGTAAATCATAAACACGGATGACAATTACAACTAACTAATTAGTTAGTTGTACATTTGTGAAATATATCTTGAACGTTAATAACTCGATCGATCTCAATTAATCTATTATTTCACAACTAATCTACTATAAGGTTGGTTTTGCAATCATTTATTACTTATATTTACATAGTACAATGAGTTTGGTTGCTTACAATCACAAACACAACAACATCAATAAAACAAAAAAAAATCGATTTTTAAGTAAGAATATTAGTAGGGACCGCTTAACGGTCCCTATTTTGGCATTAGCGACCGCTTAGCGGTCGCTATTGTCATATTAGGGACCGTTAAGCGGTCCCTATTGTCAATTTAGGGACCGCTTAGCAGTCCCTACTAATATTCATACATCAAAATTATGAATTTTTCGATTGTTCGAGGTGCCGCGTTGTATGTTTAGTTCATAATAACCATTGGAATAGTTAAAATAACAATAAGTACAACGAGACATTGTGCATCCAAACATTATACAAGGAGAACGGGCCGCTTTGAAGATTCTCCTACTATTTTGTACGACGAATGACATAATGACAAATTAATTCGATCTACATATATACGTATAATTAATGAATACTTAATCTAATGATTATGCCTCATAATCGTATCTATGCTAACGTCTGTGAAGTAAATCATAAACACGGATAACAATTACAACTAACTAATTAGTTAGTTGTACATTTGTGAAATATATCTTGAACGTTAATAACTCGATCGATCTCAATTAATCTATTATTTCACAACTAATCTACTATAAGGTTGGTTTTGCAATCATTTATTACTTATATTTACATAGTACAATGAGTTTGGTTGCTTACAATCACAAACACAACAACATCAATAAAACAAAAAAAAATCGATTTTTATGTAAGAATATTAGTAGGGACCGCTTAACGGTCCCTATTTTGGCATTAGCGACCGCTTAGCGGTCGCTATTGTCATATTAGGGACCGTTAAGCGGTCCCTATTGTCAATTTAGGGACCGCTTAGCAGTCCCTACTAATATTCATACATCAAAATTATGAATTTTTCGATTGTTCGAGGTGCCGCGTTGTATGTTTAGTTCATAATAACCATTGGAATAGTTAAAATAACAATAAGTACAACGAGACATTGTGCATCCAAACATTATACAAGGAGAACGGGCCGCTTTGAAGATTCTTCTACTATTTTGTACGACGAATGACATAATGACAAATTAATTCGATCTACATATATACGTATAATTAATGAATACTTAATCTAATGATTATGCCTCATAATCGTATCTATGCTAACGTTTGTGAAGTAAATCATAAACACGGATGACAATTACAACTAACTAATTAGTTAGTTGTACATTTGTGAAATATATCTTGAACGTTAATAACTCGATCGATCTCAATTAATCTATTATTTCACAACTAATCTACTATAAGGTTGGTTTTGCAATCATTTATTACTTATATTTACATAGTACAATGAGTTTGGTTGCTTACAATCACAAACACAACAACATCAATAAAACAAAAAAAAATCGATTTTTAAGTAAGAATATTAGTAGGGACCGCTTAACGGTCCCTATTTTGGCATTAGCGACCGCTTAGCGGTCGCTATTGTCATATTAGGGACCGTTAAGCGGTCCCTATTGTCAATTTAGGGACCGCTTAGCAGTCCCTACTAATATTCATACATCAAAATTATGAATTTTTCGATTGTTCGAGGTGCCGCGTTGTATGTTTAGTTCATAATAACCATTGGAATAGTTAAAATAACAATAAGTACAACGAGACATTGTGCATCCAAACATTATACAAGGAGAACGGGCCGCTTTGAAGATTCTCCTACTATTTTGTACGACGAATGACATAATGACAAATTAATTCGATCTACATATATACGTATAATTAATGAATACTTAATCTAATGATTATGCCTCATAATCGTATCTATGCTAACGTCTGTGAAGTAAATCATAAACACGGATAACAATTACAACTAACTAATTAGTTAGTTGTACATTTGTGAAATATATCTTGAACGTTAATAACTCGATCGATCTCAATTAATCTATTATTTCACAACTAATCTACTATAAGGTTGGTTTTGCAATCATTTATTACTTATATTTACATAGTACAATGAGTTTGGTTGCTTACAATCACAAACACAACAACATCAATAAAAAAAAAAAAATCGATTTTAAAGTAAGAATATTAGTAGGGACCGCTTAACGGTCCCTATTTTGGCATTAGCGACCGCTTAGCGGTCGCTATTGTCATATTAGGGACCGTTAAGCGGTCCCTATTGTCAATTTAGGGACCGCTTAGCAGTCCCTACTAATATTCATACATCAAAATTACGAATTTTTCGATTGTTCGAGGTGCCGCGTTGTATGTTTAGTTCATAATAACCATTGGAATAGTTAAAATAACAATAAGTACAACGAGACATTGTGCATCCAAACATTATACAAGGAGAACGGGCCGCTTTGAAGATTCTCCTACTATTTTGTACGACGAATGACATAATGACAAATTAATTCGATCTACATATATACGTATAATTAATGAATACTTAATCTAATGATTATGCCTCATAATCGTATCTATGCTAACGTTTGTGAAGTAAATCATAAACACGGATAACAATTACAACTAACTAATTAGTTAGTTGTACATTTGTCAAATATATCTTGAACGTTAATAACTCGATCGATCTCAATTAATCTATTATTTCACAACTAATCTACTATAAGGTTGGTTTTGCAATCATTTATTACTTATATTTACATAGTACAATGAGTTTGGTTGCTTACAATCACAAACACAACAACATCAATAAAACAAAAAAAAATCGATTTTTATGTAAGAATATTAGTAGGGACCGCTTAACGGTCCCTATTTTGGCATTAGCGACCGCTTAGCGGTCGCTATTGTCATATTAGGGACCGTTAAGCGGTCCCTATTGTCAATTTAGGGACCGCTTAGCAGTCCCTACTAATATTCATACATCAAAATTATGAATTTTTCGATTGTTCGAGGTGCCGCGTTGTATGTTTAGTTCATAATAACCATTGGAATAGTTAAAATAACAATAAGTACAACGAGACATTGTGCATCCAAACATTATACAAGGAGAACGGGCCGCTTTGAAGATTCTCCTACTATTTTGTACGACGAATGACATAATGACAAATTAATTCGATCTACATATATACGTATAATTAATGAATACTTAATCTAATGATTATGCCTCATAATCGTATCTATGCTAACGTCTGTGAAGTAAATCATAAACACGGATAACAATTACAACTAACTAATTAGTTAGTTGTACATTTGTGAAATATATCTTGAACGTTAATAACTCGATCGATCTCAATTAATCTATTATTTCACAACTAATCTACTATAAGGTTGGTTTTGCAATCATTTATTACTTATATTTACATAGTACAATGAGTTTGGTTGCTTACAATCACAAACACAACAACATCAATAAAAAAAAAAAAATCGATTTTTAAGTAAGAATATTAGTAGGGACCGCTTAACGGTCCCTATTTTGGCATTAGCGACCGCTTAGCGGTCGCTATTGTCATATTAGGGACCGTTAAGCGGTCCCTATTGTCAATTTAGGGACCGCTTAGCAGTCCCTACTAATATTCATACATCAAAATTACGAATTTTTCGATTGTTCGAGGTGCCGCGTTGTATGTTTAGTTCATAATAACCATTGGAATAGTTAAAATAACAATAAGTACAACGAGACATTGTGCATCCAAACATTATACAAGGAGAACGGGCCGCTTTGAAGATTCTCCTACTATTTTGTACGACGAATGACATAATGACAAATTAATTCGATCTACATATATACGTATAATTAATGAATACTTAATCTAATGATTATGCCTCATAATCGTATCTATGCTAACGTTTGTGAAGTAAATCATAAACACGGATAACAATTACAACTAACTAATTAGTTAGTTGTACATTTGTCAAATATATCTTGAACGTTAATAACTCGATCGATCTCAATTAATCTATTATTTCACAACTAATCTACTATAAGGTTGGTTTTGCAATCATTTATTACTTATATTTACATAGTACAATGAGTTTGGTTGCTTACAATCACAAACACAACAACATCAATAAAACAAAAAAAAATCGATTTTTATGTAAGAATATTAGTAGGGACCGCTTAACGGTCCCTATTTTGGCATTAGCGACCGCTTAGCGGTCGCTATTGTCATATTAGGGACCGTTAAGCGGTCCCTATTGTCAATTTAGGGACCGCTTAGCAGTCCCTACTAATATTCATACATCAAAATTATGAATTTTTCGATTGTTCGAGGTGCCGCGTTGTATGTTTAGTTCATAATAACCATTGGAATAGTTAAAATAACAATAAGTACAACGAGACATTGTGCATCCAAACATTATACAAGGAGAACGGGCCGCTTTGAAGATTCTCCTACTATTTTGTACGACGAATGACATAATGACAAATTAATTCGATCTACATATATACGTATAATTAATGAATACTTAATCTAATGATTATGCCTCATAATCGTATCTATGCTAACGTCTGTGAAGTAAATCATAAACACGGATAACAATTACAACTAACTAATTAGTTAGTTGTACATTTGTGAAATATATCTTGAACGTTAATAACTCGATCGATCTCAATTAATCTATTATTTCACAACTAATCTACTATAAGGTTGGTTTTGCAATCATTTATTACTTATATTTACATAGTACAATGAGTTTGGTTGCTTACAATCACAAACACAACAACATCAATAAAAAAAAAATCGATTTTTAAGTAAGAATATTAGTAGGGACCGCTTAACGGTCCCTATTTTGGCATTAGCGACCGCTTAGCGGTCGCTATTGTCATATTAGGGACCGTTAAGCGGTCCCTATTGTCAATTTAGGGACCGCTTAGCAGTCCCTACTAATATTCATACATCAAAATTATGAATTTTTCGATTGTTCGAGGTGCCGCGTTGTATGTTTAGTTCATAATAACCATTGGAATAGTTAAAATAACAATAAGTACAACGAGACATTGTGCATCCAAACATTAACAAGGAGAACGGGCCGCTTTGAAGATTCTCCTACTATTTTGTACGACGAATGACATAATGACAAATTAATTCGATCTACATATATACGTATAATTAATGAATACTTAATCTAATGATTATGCCTCATAATCGTATCTATGCTAACGTTTGTGAAGTAAATCATAAACACGGATAACAATTACAACTAACTAATTAGTTAGTTGTACATTTGTGAAATATATCTTGAACGTTAATAACTCGATCGATCTCAATTAATCTATTATTTCACAACTAATCTACTATAAGGTTGGTTTTGCAATCATTTATTACTTATATTTACATAGTACAATGAGTTTGGTTGCTTACAATCACAAACACAACAACATCAATAAAACAAAAAAATCGATTTTTAAGTAAGAATATTAGTAGGGACCGCTTAACGGTCCCTATTTTGGCATTAGCGACCGCTTAGCGGTCGCTATTGTCATATTAGGGACCGTTAAGCGGTCCCTATTGTCAATTTAGGGACCGCTTAGCAGTCCCTACTAATATTCATACATCAAAATTATGAATTTTTCGATTGTTCGAGGTGCCGCGTTGTATGTTTAGTTCATAATAACCATTGGAATAGTTAAAATAACAATAAGTACAACGAGACATTGTGCATCCAAACATTATACAAGGAGAACGGGCCGCTTTGAAGATTCTCCTACTATTTTGTACGACGAATGACATAATGACAAATTAATTCGATCTACATATATACGTATAATTAATGAATACTTAATCTAATGATTATGCCTCATAATCGTATCTATGCTAACGTTTGTGAAGTAAATCATAAACACGGATAACAATTACAACTAACTAATTAGTTAGTTGTACATTTGTGAAATATATCTTGAACGTTAATAACTCGATCGATCTCAATTAATCTATTATTTCACAACTAATCTACTATAAGGTTGGTTTTGCAATCATTTATTACTTATATTTACATAGTACAATGAGTTTGGTTGCTTACAATCACAAACACAACAACATCAATAAAAATAAAAAAATCGATTTTTAAGTAAGAATATTAGTAGGGACCGCTTAACGGTCCCTATTTTGGCATTAGCGACCGCTTAGCGGTCGCTATTGTCATATTAGGGACCGTTAAGCGGTCCCTATTGTCAATTTAGGGACCGCTTAGCAGTCCCTACTAATATTCATACATCAAAATTATGAATTTTTCGATTGTTCGAGGTGCCGCGTTGTATGTTTAGTTCATAATAACCATTGGAATAGTTAAAATAACAATAAGTACAACGAGACATTGTGCATCCAAACATTATACAAGGAGAACGGGCCGCTTTGAAGATTCTCCTACTATTTTGTACGACGAATGACATAATGACAAATTAATTCGATCTACATATATACGTATAATTAATGAATACTTAATCTAATGATTATGCCTCATAATCGTATCTATGCTAACGTTTGTGAAGTAAATCATAAACACGGATAACAATTACAACTAACTAATTAGTTAGTTGTACATTTGTGAAATATATCTTGAACGTTAATAACTCGATCGATCTCAATTAATCTATTATTTCACAACTAATCTACTATAAGGTTGGTTTTGCAATCATTTATTACTTATATTTACATAGTACAATGAGTTTGGTTGCTTACAATCACAAACACAACAACATCAATAAAACAAAAAAAAATCGATTTTTATGTAAGAATATTAGTAGGGACCGCTTAACGGTCCCTATTTTGGCATTAGCGACCGCTTAGCGGTCGCTATTGTCATATTAGGGACCGTTAAGCGGTCCCTATTGTCAATTTAGGGACCGCTTAGCAGTCCCTACTAATATTCATACATCAAAATTATGAATTTTTCGATTGTTCGAGGTGCCGCGTTGTATGTTTAGTTCATAATAACCATTGGAATAGTTAAAATAACAATAAGTACAACGAGACATTGTGCATCCAAACATTATACAAGGAGAACGGGCCGCTTTGAAGATTCTTCTACTATTTTGTACGACGAATGACATAATGACAAATTAATTCGATCTACATATATACGTATAATTAATGAATACTTAATCTAATGATTATGCCTCATAATCGTATCTATGCTAACGTTTGTGAAGTAAATCATAAACACGGATAACAATTACAACTAACTAATTAGTTAGTTGTACATTTGTGAAATATATCTTGAACGTTAATAACTCGATCGATCTCAATTAATCTATTATTTCACAACTAATCTACTATAAGGTTGGTTTTGCAATCATTTATTACTTATATTTACATAGTACAATGAGTTTGGTTGCTTACAATCACAAACACAACAACATCAATAAAAAAAAAAAATCGATTTTTATGTAAGAATATTAGTAGGGACCGCTTAACGGTCCCTATTTTGGCATTAGCGACCGCTTAGCGGTCGCTATTGTCATATTAGGGACCGTTAAGCGGTCCCTATTGTCAATTTAGGGACCGCTTAGCAGTCCCTACTAATATTCATACATCAAAATTATGAATTTTTCGATTGTTCGAGGTGCCGCGTTGTATGTTTAGTTCATAATAACCATTGGAATAGTTAAAATAACAATAAGTACAACGAGACATTGTGCATCCAAACATTATACAAGGAGAACGGGCCGCTTTGAAGATTCTCCTACTATTTTGTACGACGAATGACATAATGACAAATTAATTCGATCTACATATATACGTATAATTAATGAATACTTAATCTAATGATTATGCCTCATAATCGTATCTATGCTAACGTTTGTGAAGTAAATCATAAACACGGATAACAATTACAACTAACTAATTAGTTAGTTGTACATTTGTGAAATATATCTTGAACGTTAATAACTCGATCGATCTCAATTAATCTATTATTTCACAACTAATCTACTATAAGGTTGGTTTTGCAATCATTTATTACTTATATTTACATAGTACAATGAGTTTGGTTGCTTACAATCACAAACACAACAACATCAATAAAAAAAAATCGATTTTTAAGTAAGAATATTAGTAGGGACCGCTTAACGGTCCCTATTTTGGCATTAGCGACCGCTTAGCGGTCGCTATTGTCATATTAGGGACCGTTAAGCGGTCCCTATTGTCAATTTAGGGACCGCTTAGCAGTCCCTACTAATATTCATACATCAAAATTATGAAATTTTCGATTGTTCGAGGTGCCGCGTTGTATGTTTAGTTCATAATAACCATTGGAATAGTTAAAATAACAATAAGTACAACGAGACATTGTGCATCCAAACATTATACAAGGAGAACGGGCCGCTTTGAAGATTCTCCTACTATTTTGTACGACGAATGACATAATGACAAATTAATTCGATCTACATATATACGTATAATTAATGAATACTTAATCTAATGATTATGCCTCATAATCGTATCTATGCTAACGTTTGTGAAGTAAATCATAAACACGGATAACAATTACAACTAACTAATTAGTTAGTTGTACATTTGTGAAATATATCTTGAACGTTAATAACTCGATCGATCTCAATTAATCTATTATTTCACAACTAATCTGCTATAAGGTTGGTTTTGCAATCATTTATTACTTATATTTACATAGTACAATGAGTTTGGTTGCTTACAATCACAAACACAACAACATCAATAAAAAAAAAAAAATCGATTTTTAAGTAAGAATATTAGTAGGGACCGCTTAACGGTCCCTATTTTGGCATTAGCGACCGCTTAGCGGTCGCTATTGTCATATTAGGGACCGTTAAGCGGTCCCTATTGTCAATTTAGGGACCGCTTAGCAGTCCCTACTAATATTCATACATCAAAATTATGAATTTTTCGATTGTTCGAGGTGCCGCGTTGTATGTTTAGTTCATAATAACCATTGGAATAGTTAAAATAACAATAAGTACAACGAGACATTGTGCATCCAAACATTATACAAGGAGAACGGGCCGCTTTGAAGATTCTCCTACTATTTTGTACGACGAATGACATAATGACAAATTAATTCGATCTACATATATACGTATAATTAATGAATACTTAATCTAATGATTATGCCTCATAATCGTATCTATGCTAACGTTTGTGAAGTAAATCATAAACACGGATAACAATTACAACTAACTAATTAGTTAGTTGTACATTTGTGAAATATATCTTGAACGTTAATAACTTGATCGATCTCAATTAATCTATTATTTCACAACTAATCTACTATAAGGTTGGTTTTGCAATCATTTATTACTTATATTTACATAGTACAATGAGTTTGGTTGCTTACAATCACAAACACAACAACATCAATAAAAAAAAAAATCGATTTTTAAGTAAAATATTAGTAGGGACCGCTTAACGGTCCCTATTTTGGCATTAGCGACCGCTTAGCGGTCGCTATTGTCATATTAGGGACCGTTAAGCGGTCCCTATTGTCAATTTAGGGACCGCTTAGCAGTCCCTACTAATATTCATACATCAAAATTATGAATTTTTGGATTGTTCGAGGTGCCGCGTTGTATGTTTAGTTCATAATAACCATTGGAATAGTTAAAATAACAATAAGTACAACGAGACATTGTGCATCCAAACATTATACAAGGAGAACGGGCCGCTTTGAAGATTCTCCTACTATTTTGTACGACGAATGACATAATGACAAATTAATTCGATCTACATATATACGTATAATTAATGAATACTTAATCTAATGATTATGCCTCATAATCGTATCTATGCTAACGTTTGTGAAGTAAATCATAAACACGGATAACAATTACAACTAACTAATTAGTTAGTTGTACATTTGTGAAATATATCTTGAACGTTAATAACTCGATCGATCTCAATTAATCTATTATTTCACAACTAATCTACTATAAGGTTGGTTTTGCAATCATTTATTACTTATATTTACATAGTACAATGAGTTTGGTTGCTTACAATCACAAACACAACAACATCAATAAAAAAAAAAAAAAATCGATTTTTAAGTAAGAATATTAGTAGGGACCGCTTAACGGTCCCTATTTTGGCATTAGCGACCGCTTAGCGGTCGCTATTGTCATATTAGGGACCGTTAAGCGGTCCCTATTGTCAATTTAGGGACCGCTTAGCAGTCCCTACTAATATTCATACATCAAAATTATGAATTTTTCGATTGTTCGAGGTGCCGCGTTGTATGTTTAGTTCATAATAACCATTGGAATAGTTAAAATAACAATAAGTACAACGAGACATTGTGCATCCAAACATTATACAAGGAGAACGGGCCGCTTTGAAGATTCTCCTACTATTTTGTACGACGAATGACATAATGACAAATTAATTCGATCTACATATATACGTATAATTAATGAATACTTAATCTAATGATTATGCCTCATAATCGTATCTATGCTAACGTTTGTGAAGTAAATCATAAACACGGATAACAATTACAACTAACTAATTAGTTAGTTGTACATTTGTGAAATATATCTTGAACGTTAATAACTCGATCGATCTCAATTAATCTATTATTTCACAACTAATCTACTATAAGGTTGGTTTTGCAATCATTTATTACTTATATTTACATAGTACAATGAGTTTGGTTGCTTACAATCACAAACACAACAACATCAATAAAAAAAAAAAAAATCGATTTTTAAGTAAGAATATTAGTAGGGACCGCTTAACGGTCCCTATTTTGGCATTAGCGACCGCTTAGCGGTCGCTATTGTCATATTAGGGACCGTTAAGCGGTCCCTATTGTCAATTTAGGGACCGCTTAGCAGTCCCTACTAATATTCATACATCAAAATTATGAATTTTTCGATTGTTCGAGGTGCCGCGTTGTATGTTTAGTTCATAATAACCATTGGAATAGTTAAAATAACAATAAGTACAACGAGACATTGTGCATCCAAACATTATACAAGGAGAACGGGCCGCTTTGAAGATTCTCCTACTATTTTGTACGACGAATGACATAATGACAAATTAATTCGATCTACATATATACGTATAATTAATGAATACTTAATCTAATGATTATGCCTCATAATCGTATCTATGCTAACGTTTGTGAAGTAAATCATAAACACGGATAACAATTACAACTAACTAATTAGTTAGTTGTACATTTGTGAAATATATCTTGAACGTTAATAACTTGATCGATCTCAATTAATCTATTATTTCACAACTAATCTACTATAAGGTTGGTTTTGCAATCATTTATTACTTATATTTACATAGTACAATGAGTTTGGTTGCTTACAATCACAAACACAACAACATCAATAAAAAAAAAAATCGATTTTTAAGTAAGAATATTAGTAGGGACCGCTTAACGGTCCCTATTTTGGCATTAGCGACCGCTTAGCGGTCGCTATTGTCATATTAGGGACCGTTAAGCGGTCCCTATTGTCAATTTAGGGACCGCTTAGCAGTCCCTACTAATATTCATACATCAAAATTATGAATTTTTGGATTGTTCGAGGTGCCGCGTTGTATGTTTAGTTCATAATAACCATTGGAATAGTTAAAATAACAATAAGTACAACGAGACATTGTGCATCCAAACATTATACAAGGAGAACGGGCCGCTTTGAAGATTCTCCTACTATTTTGTACGACGAATGACATAATGACAAATTAATTCGATCTACATATATACGTATAATTAATGAATACTTAATCTAATGATTATGCCTCATAATCGTATCTATGCTAACGTTTGTGAAGTAAATCATAAACACGGATAACAATTACAACTAACTAATTAGTTAGTTGTACATTTGTGAAATATATCTTGAACGTTAATAACTCGATCGATCTCAATTAATCTATTATTTCACAACTAATCTACTATAAGGTTGGTTTTGCAATCATTTATTACTTATATTTACATAGTACAATGAGTTTGGTTGCTTACAATCACAAACACAACAACATCAATAAAAAAAAAAAAAAATCGATTTTTAAGTAAGAATATTAGTAGGGACCGCTTAACGGTCCCTATTTTGGCATTAGCGACCGCTTAGCGGTCGCTATTGTCATATTAGGGACCGTTAAGCGGTCCCTATTGTCAATTTAGGGACCGCTTAGCAGTCCCTACTAATATTCATACATCAAAATTATGAATTTTTCGATTGTTCGAGGTGCCGCGTTGTATGTTTAGTTCATAATAACCATTGGAATAGTTAAAATAACAATAAGTACAACGAGACATTGTGCATCCAAACATTATACAAGGAGAACGGGCCGCTTTGAAGATTCTCCTACTATTTTGTACGACGAATGACATAATGACAAATTAATTCGATCTACATATATACGTATAATTAATGAATACTTAATCTAATGATTATGCCTCATAATCGTATCTATGCTAACGTTTGTGAAGTAAATCATAAACACGGATAACAATTACAACTAACTAATTAGTTAGTTGTACATTTGTGAAATATATCTTGAACGTTAATAACTCGATCGATCTCAATTAATCTATTATTTCACAACTAATCTACTATAAGGTTGGTTTTGCAATCATTTATTACTTATATTTACATAGTACAATGAGTTTGGTTGCTTACAATCACAAACACAACAACATCAATAAAAAAAAAATCGATTTTTAAGTAAGAATATTAGTAGGGACCGCTTAACGGTCCCTATTTTGGCATTAGCGACCGCTTAGCGGTCGCTATTGTCATATTAGGGACCGTTAAGCGGTCCCTATTGTCAATTTAGGGACCGCTTAGCAGTCCCTACTAATATTCATACATCAAAATTATGAATTTTTCGATTGTTCGAGGTGCCGCGTTGTATGTTTAGTTCATAATAACCATTGGAATAGTTAAAATAACAATAAGTACAACGAGACATTGTGCATCCAAACATTATACAAGGAGAACGGGCCGCTTTGAAGATTCTCCTACTATTTTGTACGACGAATGACATAATGACAAATTAATTCGATCTACATATATACGTATAATTAATGAATACTTAATCTAATGATTATGCCTCATAATCGTATCTATGCTAACGTTTGTGAAGTAAATCATAAACACGGATAACAATTACAACTAACTAATTAGTTAGTTGTACATTTGTGAAATATATCTTGAACGTTAATAACTCGATCGATCTCAATTAATCTATTATTTCACAACTAATCTACTATAAGGTTGGTTTTGCAATCATTTATTACTTATATTTACATAGTACAATGAGTTTGGTTGCTTACAATCACAAACACAACAACATCAATAAAAAAAAAAATCGATTTTTAAGTAAGAATATTAGTAGGGACCGCTTAACGGTCCCTATTTTGGCATTAGCGACCGCTTAGCGGTCGCTATTGTCATATTAGGGACCGTTAAGCGGTCCCTATTGTCAATTTAGGACCGCTTAGCAGTCCCTACTAATATTCATACATCAAAATTATGAATTTTTCGATTGTTCGAGGTGCCGCGTTGTATGTTTAGTTCATAATAACCATTGGAATAGTTAAAATAACAATAAGTACAACGAGACACTGTGCATCCAAACATTATACAAGGAGAACGGGCCGTTTTGAAGATTCTCCTACTATTTTGTACGACGAATGACATAATGACAAATTAATTCGATCTACATATATACGTATAATTAATGAATACTTAATCTAATGATTATGCCTCATAATCGTATCTATGCTTACGTTTGTGAAGTAACTCATAAACACGGATAACAATTACAACTAACTAATTAGTTAGTTGTACATTTGTGAAATATATCTTGAACGTTAATAACTCGATCGATCTCAATTAATCTATTATTTCACAACTAATCTACTATAAGGTTGGTTTTGCAATCATTTATTACTTATATTTACATAGTACAATGAGTTTGGTTGCTTACAATCACAAACACAACAACATCAATAAAAAAAAAAAAAATCGATTTTTAAGTAAGAATATTAGTAGGGACCGCTTAACGGTCCCTATTTTGGCATTAGCGACCGCTTAGCGGTCGCTATTGTCATATTAGGGACCGTTAAGCGGTCCCTATTGTCAATTTAGGGACCGCTTAGCAGTCCCTACTAATATTCATACATCAAAATTATGAATTTTTCGATTGTTCGAGGTGCCGCGTTGTATGTTTAGTTCATAATAACCATTGGAATAGTTAAAATAACAATAAGTACAACGAGACATTGTGCATCCAAACATTATACAAGGAGAACGGGCCGCTTTGAAGATTCTCCTACTATTTTGTACGACGAATGACATAATGACAAATTAATTCGATCTACATATATACGTATAATTAATGAATACTTAATCTAATGATTATGCCTCATAATCGTATCTATGCTAACGTTTGTGAAGTAAATCATAAACACGGATAACAATTACAACTAACTAATTAGTTAGTTGTACATTTGTGAAATATATCTTGAACGTTAATAACTCGATCGATCTCAATTAATCTATTATTTCACAACTAATCTACTATAAGGTTGGTTTTGCAATCATTTATTACTTATATTTACATAGTACAATGAGTTTGGTTGCTTACAATCACAAACACAACAACATCAATAAAAAAAAAATCGATTTTTAAGTAAGAATATTAGTAGGGACCGCTTAACGGTCCCTATTTTGGCATTAGCGACCGCTTAGCGGTCGCTATTGTCATATTAGGGACCGTTAAGCGGTCCCTATTGTCAATTTAGGGACCGCTTAGCAGTCCCTACTAATATTCATACATCAAAATTATGAATTTTTCGATTGTTCGAGGTGCCGCGTTGTATGTTTAGTTCATAATAACCATTGGAATAGTTAAAATAACAATAAGTACAACGAGACATTGTGCATCCAAACATTATACAAGGAGAACGGGCCGCTTTGAAGATTCTCCTACTATTTTGTACGACGAATGACATAATGACAAATTAATTCGATCTACATATATACGTATAATTAATGAATACTTAATCTAATGATTATGCCTCATAATCGTATCTATGCTAACGTTTGTGAAGTAAATCATAAACACGGATAACAATTACAACTAACTAATTAGTTAGTTGTACATTTGTGAAATATATCTTGAACGTTAATAACTCGATCGATCTCAATTAATCTATTATTTCACAACTAATCTACTATAAGGTTGGTTTTGCAATCATTTATTACTTATATTTACATAGTACAATGAGTTTGGTTGCTTACAATCACAAACACAACAACATCAATAAAAAAAAATCGATTTTTAAGTAAGAATATTAGTAGGGACCGCTTAACCGTCCCTATTTTGGCATTAGCGACCGCTTAGCGGTCGCTATTGTCATATTAGGGACCGTTAAGCGGTCCCTATTGTCAATTTAGGGACCGCTTAGCAGTCCCTACTAATATTCATACATCAAAATTATGAATTTTTCGATTGTTCGAGGTGCCGCGTTGTATGTTTAGTTCATAATAACCATTGGAATAGTAAAATATCAATAAGTACAACGAGACATTGTGCATCCAAACATTATACAAGGAGAACGGGCCGCTTTGAAGATTCTCCTACTATTTTGTACGACGAATGACATAATGAAAAATTAATTCGATCTACATATATACGTATAATTAATGAATACTTAATCTAATGATTATGCCTCATAATCGTATCTATGCTAACGTTTGTGAAGTAAATCATAAACACGGATAACAATAACAACTAACTAATTAGTTAGTTGTACATTTGTGAAATATATCTTGAACGTTAATAACTCGATCGATCTCAATTAATCTATTATTTCACAACTAATCTACTATAAGGTTGGTTTTGCAATCATTTATTACTTATATTTACATAGTACAATGAGTTTGGTTGCTTACAATCACAAACACAACAACATCAATAAAACAAAAAAATCGATTTTTAAGTAAGAATATTAGTAGGGACCGCTTAACGGTCCCTATTTTGGCATTAGCGACCGCTTAGTGGTCGCTATTGTCATATTAAGGACCGTTAAGCGGTCCCTATTGTCAATTTAGGGACCGCTTAGCAGTCCCTACTAATATTCATACATCAAAATTATGAATTTTTCGATTGTTCGAGGTGCCGCGTTGTATGTTTAGTTCATAATAACCATTGGAATAGTTAAAATAACAATAAGTACAACGAGACATTGTGCATCCAAACATTATACAAGGAGAACGGGCCGCTTTGAAGATTCTCCTACTATTTTGTACGACGAATGACATAATGACAAATTAATTCGATCTACATATATACGTATAATTAATGAATACTTAATCTAATGATTATGCCTCATAATCGTATCTATGCTAACGTTTGTGAAGTAAATCATAAACACGGATAACAATTACAACTAACTAATTAGTTAGTTGTACATTTGTGAAATATATCTTGAACGTTAATAACTCGATCGATCTCAATTAATCTATTATTTCACAACTAATCTACTATAAGGTTGGTTTTGCAATCATTTATTACTTATATTTACATAGTACAATGAGTTTGGTTGCTTACAATCACAAACACAACAACATCAATAAAAAAAAAATCGATTTTTAAGTAAGAATATTAGTAGGGACCGCTTAACGGTCCCTATTTTGGCATTAGCGACCGCTTAGCGGTCGCTATTGTCATATTAGGGACCGTTAAGCGGTCCCTATTGCCAATTTAGGGACCGCTTAGCAGTCGCTACTAATATTCATACATCAAAATTATGAATTTTTCGATTGTTCGAGGTGCCGCGTTGTATGTTTAGTTCATAATAACCATTGGAATAGTTAAAATAACAATAAGTACAACGAGACATTGTGCATCCAAACATTATACAAGGAGAACGAGCAGCTTTGAAGATTCTCCTACTATTTTGTACGACGAATGAAATAATGACAAATTAATTCGATCTACATATATACGTATAATTAATGAATACTTAATCTAATGATTATGCCTCATAATCGTATCTATGCTAACGTTTGTGAAGTAAATCATAAACACGGATAACAATTACAACTAACTAATTAGTTAGTTGTACATTTGTGAAATATATCTTGAACGTTAATAACTCGATCGATCTCAATTAATCTATTATTTCACAACTAATCTACTATAAGGTTGGTTTTGCAATCATTTATTACTTATATTTACATAGTACAATGAGTTTGGTTGCTTACAATCACAAACACAACAACATCAATAAAACAAAAATCGATTTTTAAGTAAGAATATTAGTAGGGACCGCTTAACGGTCCCTATTTTGGCATTAGCGACCGCTTAGCGGTCGCTATTGTCATATTAGGGACCGTTAAGCGGTCCCTATTGTCAATTTAGGGACCGCTTAGCAGTCCCTACTAATATTCATACATCAAAATTATGAATTTTTCGATTGTTCGAGGTGCCGCGTTGTATGTTTAGTTCATAATAACCATTGGAATAGTTAAAATAACAATAAGTACAACGAGACATTGTGCATCCAAACATTATACAAGGAGAACGGGCCGCTTTGAAGATTCTCCTACTATTTTGTACGACGAATGACATAATGACAAATTAATTCGATCTACATATATACGTATAATTAATGAATACTTAATCTAATGATTATGCCTCATAATCGTATCTATGCTAACGTTTGTGAAGTAAATCATAAACACGGATAACAATTACAACTAACTAATTAGTTAGTTGTACATTTGTGAAATATATCTTGAACGTTAATAACTCGATCGATCTCAATTAATCTATTATTTCACAACTAATCTACTATAAGGTTGGTTTTGCAATCATTTATTACTTATATTTACATAGTACAATGAGTTTGGTTGCTTACAATCACAAACACAACAACATCAATAAAAAAAAAATCGATTTTTAAGTAAGAATATTAGTAGGGACCGCTTAACGGTCCCTATTTTGGCATTAGCGACCGCTTAGCGGTCGCTATTGTCATATTAGGGACCGTTAAGCGGTCCCTATTGCCAATTTAGGGACCGCTTAGCAGTCGCTACTAATATTCATACATCAAAATTATGAATTTTTCGATTGTTCGAGGTGCCGCGTTGTATGTTTAGTTCATAATAACCATTGGAATAGTTAAAATAACAATAAGTACAACGAGACATTGTGCATCCAAACATTATACAAGGAGAACGAGCAGCTTTGAAGATTCTCCTACTATTTTGTACGACGAATGACATAATGACAAATTAATTCGATCTACATATATACGTATAATTAATGAATACTTAATCTAATGATTATGCCTCATAATCGTATCTATGCTAACGTTTGTGAAGTAAATCATAAACACGGATAACAATTACAACTAACTAATTAGTTAGTTGTACATTTGTGAAATATATCTTGAACGTTAATAACTCGATCGATCTCAATTAATCTATTATTTCACAACTAATCTACTATAAGGTTGGTTTTGCAATCATTTATTACTTATATTTACATAGTACAATGAGTTTGGTTGCTTACAATCACAAACACAACAACATCAATAAAAAAAAAAATCGATTTTTAAGTAAGAATATTAGTAGGGACCGCTTAACGGTCCCTATTTTGGCATTAGCGACCGCTTAGCGGTCGCTATTGTCATATTAGGGACCGTTAAGCGGTCCCTATTGTCAATTTAGGACCGCTTAGCAGTCCCTACTAATATTCATACATCAAAATTATGAATTTTTCGATTGTTCGAGGTGCCGCGTTGTATGTTTAGTTCATAATAACCATTGGAATAGTTAAAATAACAATAAGTACAACGAGACACTGTGCATCCAAACATTATACAAGGAGAACGGGCCGTTTTGAAGATTCTCCTACTATTTTGTACGACGAATGACATAATGACAAATTAATTCGATCTACATATATACGTATAATTAATGAATACTTAATCTAATGATTATGCCTCATAATCGTATCTATGCTTACGTTTGTGAAGTAACTCATAAACACGGATAACAATTACAACTAACTAATTAGTTAGTTGTACATTTGTGAAATATATCTTGAACGTTAATAACTCGATCGATCTCAATTAATCTATTATTTCACAACTAATCTACTATAAGGTTGGTTTTGCAATCATTTATTACTTATATTTACATAGTACAATGAGTTTGGTTGCTTACAATCACAAACACAACAACATCAATAAAACAAAAATCGATTTTTAAGTAAGAATATTAGTAGGGACCGCTTAACGGTCCCTATTTTGGCATTAGCGACCGCTTAGCGGTCGCTATTGTCATATTAGGGACCGTTAAGCGGTCCCTATTGTCAATTTAGGGACCGCTTAGCAGTCCCTACTAATATTCATACATCAAAATTATGAATTTTTCGATTGTTCGAGGTGCCGCGTTGTATGTTTAGTTCATAATAACCATTGGAATAGTTAAAATAACAATAAGTACAACGAGACATTGTGCATCCAAACATTATACAAGGAGAACGGGCCGCTTTGAAGATTCTCCTACTATTTTGTACGACGAATGACATAATGACAAATTAATTCGATCTACATATATACGTATAATTAATGAATACTTAATCTAATGATTATGCCTCATAATCGTATCTATGCTAACGTTTGTGAAGTAAATCATAAACACGGATAACAATTACAACTAACTAATTAGTTAGTTGTACATTTGTGAAATATATCTTGAACGTTAATAACTCGATCGATCTCAATTAATCTATTATTTCACAACTAATCTACTATAAGGTTGGTTTTGCAATCATTTATTACTTATATTTACATAGTACAATGAGTTTGGTTGCTTACAATCACAAACACAACAACATCAATAAAAAAAAAATCGATTTTTAAGTAAGAATATTAGTAGGGACCGCTTAACGGTCCCTATTTTGGCATTAGCGACCGCTTAGCGGTCGCTATTGTCATATTAGGGACCGTTAAGCGGTCCCTATTGCCAATTTAGGGACCGCTTAGCAGTCGCTACTAATGTTCATACATCAAAATTATGAATTTTTCGATTGTTCGAGGTGCCGCGTTGTATGTTTAGTTCATAATAACCATTGGAATAGTTAAAATAACAATAAGTACAACGAGACATTGTGCATCCAAACATTATACAAGGAGAACGGGCCGCTTTGAAGATTCTCCTACTATTTTGTACGACGAATGACATAATGACAAATTAATTCGATCTACATATATACGTATAATTAATGAATACTTAATCTAATGATTATGCCTCATAATCGTATCTATGCTAACGTTTGTGAAGTAAATCATAAACACGGATAACAATTACAACTAACTAATTAGTTAGTTGTACATTTGTGAAATATATCTTGAACGTTAATAACTCGATCGATCTCAATTAATCTATTATTTCACAACTAATCTACTATAAGGTTGGTTTTGCAATCATTTATTACTTATATTTACATAGTACAATGAGTTTGGTTGCTTACAATCACAAACACAACAACATCAATAAAAAAAAAATCGATTTTTAAGTAAGAATATTAGTAGGGACCGCTTAACGGTCCCTATTTTGGCATTAGCGACCGCTTAGCGGTCGCTATTGTCATATTAGGGACCGTTAAGCGGTCCCTATTGCCAATTTAGGGACCGCTTAGCTGTCGCTACTAATATTCATACATCAAAATTATGAATTTTTCGATTGTTCGAGGTGCCGCGTTGTATGTTTAGTTCATAATAACCATTGGAATAGTTAAAATAACAATAAGTACAACGAGACATTGTGCATCCAAACATTATACAAGGAGAACGAGCAGCTTTGAAGATTCTCCTACTATTTTGTACGACGAATGACATAATGACAAATTAATTCGATCTACATATATACGTATAATTAATGAATACTTAATCTAATGATTATGCCTCATAATCGTATCTATGCTAACGTTTGTGAAGTAAATCATAAACACGGATAACAATTACAACTAACTAATTAGTTAGTTGTACATTTGTGAAATATATCTTGAACGTTAATAACTCGATCGATCTCAATTAATCTATTATTTCACAACTAATCTACTATAAGGTTGGTTTTGCAATCATTTATTACTTATATTTACATAGTACAATGAGTTTGGTTGCTTACAATCACAAACACAACAACATCAATAAAAAAAAAAATCGATTTTTAAGTAAGAATATTAGTAGGGACCGCTTAACGGTCCCTATTTTGGCATTAGCGACCGCTTAGCGGTCGCTATTGTCATATTAGGGACCGTTAAGCGGTCCCTATTGTCAATTTAGGACCGCTTAGCAGTCCCTACTAATATTCATACATCAAAATTATGAATTTTTCGATTGTTCGAGGTGCCGCGTTGTATGTTTAGTTCATAATAACCATTGGAATAGTTAAAATAACAATAAGTACAACGAGACACTGTGCATCCAAACATTATACAAGGAGAACGGGCCGTTTTGAAGATTCTCCTACTATTTTGTACGACGAATGACATAATGACAAATTAATTCGATCTACATATATACGTATAATTAATGAATACTTAATCTAATGATTATGCCTCATAATCGTATCTATGCTTACGTTTGTGAAGTAACTCATAAACACGGATAACAATTACAACTAACTAATTAGTTAGTTGTACATTTGTGAAATATATCTTGAACGTTAATAACTCGATCGATCTCAATTAATCTATTATTTCACAACTAATCTACTATAAGGTTGGTTTTGCAATCATTTATTACTTATATTTACATAGTACAATGAGTTTGGTTGCTTACAATCACAAACACAACAACATCAATAAAAAAAAAAAAAAATCGATTTTTAAGTAAGAATATTAGTAGGGATCGCTTAACGGTCCCTATTTTGGCATTAGCGACCGCTTAGCGGTCGCTATTGTCATATTAGGGACCGTTAAGCGGTCCCTATTGTCAATTTAGGGACCGCTTAGCAGTCCCTACTAATATTCATACATCAAAATTATGAATTTTTCGATTGTTCGAGGTGCCGCGTTGTATGTTTAGTTCATAATAACCATTGGAATAGTTAAAATAACAATAAGTACAACGAGACATTGTGCATCCAAACATTATACAAGGAGAACGGGCCGCTTTGAAGATTCTCCTACTATTTTGTACGACGAATGACATAATGACAAATTAATTCGATCTACATATATACGTATAATTAATGAATACTTAATCTAATGATTATGCCTCATAATCGTATCTATGCTAACGTTTGTGAAGTAAATCATAAACACGGATAACAATTACAACTAACTAATTAGTTAGTTGTACATTTGTGAAATATATCTTGAACGTTAATAACTCGATCGATCTCAATTAATCTATTATTTCACAACTAATCTACTATAAGGTTGGTTTTGCAATCATTTATTACTTATATTTACATAGTACAATGAGTTTGGTTGCTTACAATCACAAACACAACAACATCAATAAAAAAAAAAATCGATTTTTAAGTAAGAATATTAGTAGGGACCGCTTAACGGTCCCTATTTTGGCATTAGCGACCGCTTAGCGGTCGCTATTGTCATATTAGGGACCGTTAAGCGGTCCCTATTGTCAATTTAGGGACCGCTTAGCAGTCCCTACTAATATTCATACATCAAAATTATGAATTTTTCGATTGTTCGAGGTGCCGCGTTGTATGTTTAGTTCATAATAACCATTGGAATAGTTAAAATAACAATAAGTACAACGAGACATTGTGCATCCAAACATTATACAAGGAGAACGAGCAGCTTTGAAGATTCTCCTACTATTTTGTACGACGAATGACATAATGACAAATTAATTCGATCTACATATATACGTATAATTAATGAATACTTAATCTAATGATTATGCCTCATAATCGTATCTATGCTAACGTTTGTGAAGTAAATCATAAACACGGATAACAATTACAACTAACTAATTAGTTAGTTGTACATTTGTGAAATATATCTTGAACGTTAATAACTCGATCGATCTCAATTAATCTATTATTTCACAACTAATCTACTATAAGGTTGGTTTTGCAATCATTTATTACTTATATTTACATAGTACAATGAGTTTGGTTGCTTACAATCACAAACACAACAACATCAATAAAAAAAAAAAATCGATTTTTAAGTAAGAATATTAGTAGGGACCGCTTAACGGTCCCTATTTTGGCATTAGCGACCGCTTAGCGGTCGCTATTGTCATATTAGGGACCGTTAAGCGGTCCCTATTGTCAATTTAGGACCGCTTAGCAGTCCCTACTAATATTCATACATCAAAATTATGAATTTTTCGATTGTTCGAGGTGCCGCGTTGTATGTTTAGTTCATAATAACCATTGGAATAGTTAAAATAACAATAAGTACAACGAGACACTGTGCATCCAAACATTATACAAGGAGAACGGGCCGTTTTGAAGATTCTCCTACTATTTTGTACGACGAATGACATAATGACAAATTAATTCGATCTACATATATACGTATAATTAATGAATACTTAATCTAATGATTATGCCTCATAATCGTATCTATGCTTACGTTTGTGAAGTAACTCATAAACACGGATAACAATTACAACTAACTAATTAGTTAGTTGTACATTTGTGAAATATATCTTGAACGTTAATAACTCGATCGATCTCAATTAATCTATTATTTCACAACTAATCTACTATAAGGTTGGTTTTGCAATCATTTATTACTTATATTTACATAGTACAATGAGTTTGGTTGCTTACAATCACAAACACAACAACATCAATAAAAAAAAAAAAAAATCGATTTTTAAGTAAGAATATTAGTAGGGACCGCTTAACGGTCCCTATTTTGGCATTAGCGACCGCTTAGCGGTCGCTATTGTCATATTAGGGACCGTTAAGCGGTCCCTATTGTCAATTTAGGGACCGCTTAGCAGTCCCTACTAATATTCATACATCAAAATTATGAATTTTTCGATTGTTCGAGGTGCCGCGTTGTATGTTTAGTTCATAATAACCATTGGAATAGTTAAAATAACAATAAGTACAACGAGACATTGTGCATCCAAACATTATACAAGGAGAACGGGCCGCTTTGAAGATTCTCCTACTATTTTGTACGACGAATGACATAATGACAAATTAATTCGATCTACATATATACGTATAATTAATGAATACTTAATCTAATGATTATGCCTCATAATCGTATCTATGCTAACGTTTGTGAAGTAAATCATAAACACGGATAACAATTACAACTAACTAATTAGTTAGTTGTACATTTGTGAAATATATCTTGAACGTTAATAACTCGATCGATCTCAATTAATCTATTATTTCACAACTAATCTACTATAAGGTTGGTTTTGCAATCATTTATTACTTATATTTACATAGTACAATGAGTTTGGTTGCTTACAATCACAAACACAACAACATCAATAAAAAAAAAAATCGATTTTTAAGTAAGAATATTAGTAGGGACCGCTTAACGGTCCCTATTTTGGCATTAGCGACCGCTTAGCGGTCGCTATTGTCATATTAGGGACCGTTAAGCGGTCCCTATTGTCAATTTAGGGACCGCTTAGCAGTCCCTACTAATATTCATACATCAAAATTATGAATTTTTCGATTGTTCGAGGTGCCGCGTTGTATGTTTAGTTCATAATAACCATTGGAATAGTTAAAATAACAATAAGTACAACGAGACATTGTGCATCCAAACATTATACAAGGAGAACGGGCCGCTTTGAAGATTCTCCTACTATTTTGTACGACGAATGACATAATGACAAATTAATTCGATCTACATATATACGTATAATTAATGAATACTTAATCTAATGATTATGCCTCATAATCGTATCTATGCTAACGTTTGTGAAGTAAATCATAAACACGGATAACAATTACAACTAACTAATTAGTTAGTTGTACATTTGTGAAATATATCTTGAACGTTAATAACTCGATCGATCTCAATTAATCTATTATTTCACAACTAATCTACTATAAGGTTGGTTTTGCAATCATTTATTACTTATATTTACATAGTACAATGAGTTTGGTTGCTTACAATCACAAACACAACAACATCAATAAAAAAAAATCGATTTTTAAGTAAGAATATTAGTAGGGACCGCTTAACCGTCCCTATTTTGGCATTAGCGACCGCTTAGCGGTCGCTATTGTCATATTAGGGACCGTTAAGCGGTCCCTATTGTCAATTTAGGGACCGCTTAGCAGTCCCTACTAATATTCATACATCAAAATTATGAATTTTTCGATTGTTCGAGGTGCCGCGTTGTATGTTTAGTTCATAATAACCATTGGAATAGTAAAATATCAATAAGTACAACGAGACATTGTGCATCCAAACATTATACAAGGAGAACGGGCCGCTTTGAAGATTCTCCTACTATTTTGTACGACGAATGACATAATGAAAAATTAATTCGATCTACATATATACGTATAATTAATGAATACTTAATCTAATGATTATGCCTCATAATCGTATCTATGCTAACGTTTGTGAAGTAAATCATAAACACGGATAACAATTACAACTAACTAATTAGTTAGTTGTACATTTGTGAAATATATCTTGAACGTTAATAACTCGATCGATCTCAATTAATCTATTATTTCACAACTAATCTACTATAAGGTTGGTTTTGCAATCATTTATTACTTATATTTACATAGTACAATGAGTTTGGTTGCTTACAATCACAAACACAACAACATCAATAAAACAAAAAAATCGATTTTTAAGTAAGAATATTAGTAGGGACCGCTTAACGGTCCCTATTTTGGCATTAGCGACCGCTTAGTGGTCGCTATTGTCATATTAAGGACCGTTAAGCGGTCCCTATTGTCAATTTAGGGACCGCTTAGCAGTCCCTACTAATATTCATACATCAAAATTATGAATTTTTCGATTGTTCGAGGTGCCGCGTTGTATGTTTAGTTCATAATAACCATTGGAATAGTTAAAATAACAATAAGTACAACGAGACATTGTGCATCCAAACATTATACAAGGAGAACGGGCCGCTTTGAAGATTCTCCTACTATTTTGTACGACGAATGACATAATGACAAATTAATTCGATCTACATATATACGTATAATTAATGAATACTTAATCTAATGATTATGCCTCATAATCGTATCTATGCTAACGTTTGTGAAGTAAATCATAAACACGGATAACAATTACAACTAACTAATTAGTTAGTTGTACATTTGTGAAATATATCTTGAACGTTAATAACTCGATCGATCTCAATTAATCTATTATTTCACAACTAATCTACTATAAGGTTGGTTTTGCAATCATTTATTACTTATATTTACATAGTACAATGAGTTTGGTTGCTTACAATCACAAACACAACAACATCAATAAAAAAAAAATCGATTTTTAAGTAAGAATATTAGTAGGGACCGCTTAACGGTCCCTATTTTGGCATTAGCGACCGCTTAGCGGTCGCTATTGTCATATTAGGGACCGTTAAGCGGTCCCTATTGCCAATTTAGGGACCGCTTAGCAGTCGCTACTAATATTCATACATCAAAATTATGAATTTTTCGATTGTTCGAGGTGCCGCGTTGTATGTTTAGTTCATAATAACCATTGGAATAGTTAAAATAACAATAAGTACAACGAGACATTGTGCATCCAAACATTATACAAGGAGAACGAGCAGCTTTGAAGATTCTCCTACTATTTTGTACGACGAATGACATAATGACAAATTAATTCGATCTACATATATACGTATAATTAATGAATACTTAATCTAATGATTATGCCTCATAATCGTATCTATGCTAACGTTTGTGAAGTAAATCATAAACACGGATAACAATTACAACTAACTAATTAGTTAGTTGTACATTTGTGAAATATATCTTGAACGTTAATAACTCGATCGATCTCAATTAATCTATTATTTCACAACTAATCTACTATAAGGTTGGTTTTGCAATCATTTATTACTTATATTTACATAGTACAATGAGTTTGGTTGCTTACAATCACAAACACAACAACATCAATAAAACAAAAATCGATTTTTAAGTAAGAATATTAGTAGGGACCGCTTAACGGTCCCTATTTTGGCATTAGCGACCGCTTAGCGGTCGCTATTGTCATATTAGGGACCGTTAAGCGGTCCCTATTGTCAATTTAGGGACCGCTTAGCAGTCCCTACTAATATTCATACATCAAAATTATGAATTTTTCGATTGTTCGAGGTGCCGCGTTGTATGTTTAGTTCATAATAACCATTGGAATAGTTAAAATAACAATAAGTACAACGAGACATTGTGCATCCAAACATTATACAAGGAGAACGGGCCGCTTTGAAGATTCTCCTACTATTTTGTACGACGAATGACATAATGACAAATTAATTCGATCTACATATATACGTATAATTAATGAATACTTAATCTAATGATTATGCCTCATAATCGTATCTATGCTAACGTTTGTGAAGTAAATAATAAACACGGATAACAATTACAACTCACTAATTAGTTAGTTGTACATTTGTGAAATATATCTTGAACGTTAATAACTCGATCGATCTCAATTAATCTATTATTTCACAACTAATCTACTATAAGGTTGGTTTTGCAATCATTTATTACTTATATTTACATAGTACAATGAGTTTGGTTGCTTACAATCACAAACACAACAACATCAATAAAAAAAAAATCGATTTTTAAGTAAGAATATTAGTAGGGACCGCTTAACGGTCCCTATTTTGGCATTAGCGACCGCTTAGCGGTCGCTATTGTCATATTAGGGACCGTTAAGCGGTCCCTATTGTCAATTTAGGGACCGCTTAGCAGTCCCTACTAATATTCATACATCAAAATTATGAATTTTTCGATTGTTCGAGGTGCCGCGTTGTATGTTTAGTTCATAATAACCATTGGAATAGTTAAAATAACAATAAGTACAACGAGACATTGTGCATCCAAACATTATACAAGGAGAACGGGCCGCTTTGAAGATTCTCCTACTATTTTGTACGACGAATGACATAATGACAAATTAATTCGATCTACATATATACGTATAATTATTGAATACTTAATCTAATGATTATGCCTCATAATCGTATCTATGCTAACGTTTGTGAAGTAAATCATAAACACGGATAACAATTACAACTCACTAATTAGTTAGTTGTACATTTGTGAAATATATCTTGAACGTTAATAACTCGATCGATCTCAATTAATCTATTATTTCACAACTAATCTACTATAAGGTTGGTTTTGCAATCATTTATTACTTATATTTACATAGTACAATGAGTTTGGTTGCTTACAATCACAAACACAACAACATCAATAAAAAAAAAATCGATTTTTAAGTAAGAATATTAGTAGGGACCGCTTAACGGTCCCTATTTTGGCAATAGCGACCGCTTAGCGGTCGCTATTGTCATATTAGGGACCGTTAAGCGGTCCCTATTGTCAATTTAGGGACCGCTTAGCAGTCCCTACTAATATTCATACATCAAAATTATGAATTTTTCGATTGTTCGAGGTGCCGCATTGTATGTTTAGTTCATAATAACCATTGGAATAGTTAAAATAACAATAAGTACAACGAGACATTGTGCATCCAAACATTATACAAGGAGAACGGGCCGCTTTGAAGATTCTCCTACTATTTTGTACGACGAATGACATAATGACAAATTAATTCGATCTACATATATACGTATAATTAATGAATACTTAATCTAATGATTATGCCTCATAATCGTATCTATGCTAACGTTTGTGAAGTAAATCATAAACACGGATAACAATTACAACTCACTAATTAGTTAGTTGTACATTTGTGAAATATATCTTGAACGTTAATAACTCGATCGATCTCAATTAATCTATTATTTCACAACTAATCTACTATAAGGTTGGTTTTGCAATCATTTATTACTTATATTTACATAGTACAATGAGTTTGGTTGCTTACAATCACAAACACAACAACATCAATAAAAAAAAAATCGATTTTTAAGTAAGAATATTAGTAGGGACCGCTTAACGGTCCCTATTTTGGCATTAGCGACCGCTTAGCGGTCGCTATTGTCATATTAGGGACCGTTAAGCGGTCCCTATTGTCAATTTAGGGACCGCTTAGCAGTCCCTACTAATATTCATACATCAAAATTATGAATTTTTCGATTGTTCGAGGTGCCGCGTTGTATGTTTAGTTCATAATAACCATTGGAATAGTTAAAATAACAATAAGTACAACGAGACATTGTGCATCCAAACATTATACAAGGAGAACGGGCCGCTTTGAAGATTCTCCTACTATTTTGTACGACGAATGACATAATGACAAATTAATTCGATCTACATATATACGTATAATTAATGAATACTTAATCTAATGATTATGCCTCATAATCGTATCTATGCTAACGTTTGTGAAGTAAATCATAAACACGGATAACAATTACAACTCACTAATTAGTTAGTTGTACATTTGTGAAATATATCTTGAACGTTAATAACTCGATCGATCTCAATTAATCTATTATTTCACAACTAATCTACTATAAGGTTGGTTTTGCAATCATTTATTACTTATATTTACATAGTACAATGAGTTTGGTTGCTTACAATCACAAACACAACAACATCAATAAAAAAAAAATCGATTTTTAAGTAAGAATATTAGTAGGGACCGCTTAACGGTCCCTATTTTGGCAATAGCGACCGCTTAGCGGTCGCTATTGTCATATTAGGGACCGTTAAGCGGTCACTATTGTCAATTTAAGGACCGCTTAGCAGTCCCTACTAATATTCATACATCAAAATTATGAATTTTTCGATTGTTCGAGGTGCCGCGTTGTATGTTTAGTTCATAATAACCATTGGAATAGTTAAAATAACAATAAGTACAACGAGACATTGTGCATCCAAACATTATACAAGGAGAACGGGCCGCTTTGAAGATTCTCCTACTATTTTGTACGACGAATGACATAATGACAAATTAATTCGATCTACATATATACGTATAATTAATGAATACTTAATCTAATGATTATGCCTCATAATCGTATCTATGCTAACGTTTGTGAAGTAAATCATAAACACGGATAACAATTACAACTCACTAATTAGTTAGTTGTACATTTGTGAAATATATCTTGAACGTTAATAACTCGATCGATCTCAATTAATCTATTATTTCACAACTAATCTACTATAAGGTTGGTTTTGCAATCATTTATTACTTATATTTACATAGTACAATGAGTTTGGTTGCTTACAATCACAAACACAACAACATCAATAAAAAAAAAATCGATTTTTAAGTAAGAATATTAGTAGGGACCGCTTAACGGTCCCTATTTTGGCATTAGCGACCGCTTAGCGGTCGCTATTGTCATATTAGGGACCGTTAAGCGGTCCCTATTGTCAATTTAGGGACCGCTTAGCAGTCCCTACTAATATTCATACATCAAAATTATGAATTTTTCGATTGTTCGAGGTGCCGCGTTGTATGTTTAGTTCATAATAACAATTGGAATAGTTAAAATAACAATAAGTACAACGAGACATTGTGCATCCAAACATTATACAAGGAGAACGGGCCGCTTTGAAGATTCTCCTACTATTTTGTACGACGAATGACATAATGACAAATTAATTCGATCTACATATATACGTATAATTAATGAATACTTAATCTAATGATTATGCCTCATAATCGTATCTATGCTAACGTTTGTGAAGTAAATCATAAACACGGATAACAATTACAACCAACTAATTAGTTAGTTGTACATTTGTGAAATATATCTTGAACGTTAATAACTCGATCGATCTCAATTAATCTATTATTTCACAACTAATCTACTATAAGGTTGGTTTTGCAATCATTTATTACTTATATTTACATAGTACAATGAGTTTGGTTGCTTACAATCACAAACACAACAACATCAATAAAAAAAAAAATCGATTTTTAAGTAAGAATATTAGTAGGGACCGCTTAACGGTCCCTATTTTGGCATTAGCGACCGCTTAGCGGTCGCTATTGTCATATTAGGGACCGTTAAGCGGTCCCTATTGTCAATTTAGGGACCGCTTAGCAGTCCCTACTAATATTCATACATCAAAATTATGAATTTTTAGATTGTTCGAGGTGCCGCGTTGTATGTTTAGTTCATAATAACCATTGGAATAGTTAAAATAACAATAAGTACAACGAGACATTGTGCATCCAAACATTATACAAGGAGAACGAGCCGCTTTGAAGATTCTCCTACTATTTTGTACGACGAATGACATAATGACAAATTAATTCGATCTACATATATACGTATAATTAATGAATACTTAATCTAATGATTATGCCTCATAATCGTATCTATGCTAACGTTTGTGAAGTAAATCATAAACACGGATAACAATTACAACTAACTAATTAGTTAGTTGTACATTTGTGAAATATATCTTGAACGTTAATAACTCGATCGATCTCAATTAATCTATTATTTCACAACTAATCTACTATAAGGTTGGTTTTGCAATCATTTATTACTTATATTTACATAGTACAATGAGTTTGGTTGCTTACAATCACAAACACAACAACATCAATAAAAAAAAAATCGATTTTTAAGTAAGAATATTAGTAGGGACCGCTTAACGGTCCCTATTTTGGCAATAGCGACCGCTTAGCGGTCGCTATTGTCATATTAGGGACCGTTAAGCGGTCCCTATTGTCAATTTAAGGACCGCTTAGCAGTCCCTACTAATATTCATACATCAAAATTATGAATTTTTCGATTGTTCGAGGTGCCGCGTTGTATGTTTAGTTCATAATAACCATTGGAATAGTTAAAATAACAATAAGTACAACGAGACATTGTGCATCCAAACATTATACAAGGAGAACGGGCCGCTTTGAAGATTCTCCTACTATTTTGTACGACGAATGACATAATGACAAATTAATTCGATCTACATATATACGTATAATTAATGAATACTTAATCTAATGATTATGCCTCATAATCGTATCTATGCTAACGTTTGTGAAGTAAATCATAAACACGGATAACAATTACAACTCACTAATTAGTTAGTTGTACATTTGTGAAATATATCTTGAACGTTAATAACTCGATCGATCTCAATTAATCTATTATTTCACAACTAATCTACTATAAGGTTGGTTTTGCAATCATTTATTACTTATATTTACATAGTACAATGAGTTTGGTTGCTTACAATCACAAACACAACAACATCAATAAAAAAAAAATCGATTTTTAAGTAAGAATATTAGTAGGGACCGCTTAACGGTCCCTATTTTGGCATTAGCGACCGCTTAGCGGTCGCTATTGTCATATTAGGGACCGTTAAGCGGTCCCTATTGTCAATTTAGGGACCGCTTAGCAGTCCCTACTAATATTCATACATCAAAATTATGAATTTTTCGATTGTTCGAGGTGCCGCGTTGTATGTTTAGTTCATAATAACAATTGGAATAGTTAAAATAACAATAAGTACAACGAGACATTGTGCATCCAAACATTATACAAGGAGAACGGGCCGCTTTGAAGATTCTCCTACTATTTTGTACGACGAATGACATAATGACAAATTAATTCGATCTACATATATACGTATAATTAATGAATACTTAATCTAATGATTATGCCTCATAATCGTATCTATGCTAACGTTTGTGAAGTAAATCATAAACACGGATAACAATTACAACCAACTAATTAGTTAGTTGTACATTTGTGAAATATATCTTGAACGTTAATAACTCGATCGATCTCAATTAATCTATTATTTCACAACTAATCTACTATAAGGTTGGTTTTGCAATCATTTATTACTTATATTTACATAGTACAATGAGTTTGGTTGCTTACAATCACAAACACAACAACATCAATAAAAAAAAAATCGATTTTTAAGTAAGAATATTAGTAGGGACCGCTTAACGGTCCCTATTTTGGCATTAGCGACCGCTTAGCGGTCGCTATTGTCATATTAGGGACCGTTAAGCGGTCCCTATTGTCAATTTAGGGACCGCTTAGCAGTCCCTACTAATATTCATACATCAAAATTATGAATTTTTAGATTGTTCGAGGTGCCGCGTTGTATGTTTAGTTCATAATAACCATTGGAATAGTTAAAATAACAATAAGTACAACGAGACATTGTGCATCCAAACATTATACAAGGAGAACGAGCCGCTTTGAAGATTCTCCTACTATTTTGTACGACGAATGACATAATGACAAATTAATTCGATCTACATATATACGTATAATTAATGAATACTTAATCTAATGATTATGCCTCATAATCGTATCTATGCTAACGTTTGTGAAGTAAATCATAAACACGGATAACAATTACAACTAACTAATTAGTTAGTTGTACATTTGTGAAATATATCTTGAACGTTAATAACTCGATCGATCTCAATTAATCTATTATTTCACAACTAATCTACTATAAGGTTGGTTTTGCAATCATTTATTACTTATATTTACATAGTACAATGAGTTTGGTTGCTTACAATCACAAACACAACAACATCAATAAAAAAAAAATCGATTTTTAAGTAAGAATATTAGTAGGGACCGCTTAACGGTCCCTATTTTGGCATTAGCGACCGCTTAGCGGTCGCTATTGTCATATTAGGGACCGTTAAGCGGTCCCTATTGTCAATTTAGGGACCGCTTAGCAGTCCCTACTAATATTCATACATCAAAATTATGAATTTTTCGATTGTTCGAGGTGCCGCGTTGTATGTTTAGTTCATAATAACCATTGGAATAGTTAAAATAACAATAAGTACAACGAGACATTGTGCATCCAAACATTATACAAGGAGAACGGGCCGCTTTGAAGATTCTCCTACTATTTTGTACGACGAATGACATAATGACAAATTAATTCGATCTACATATATACGTATAATTAATGAATACTTAATCTAATGATTATGCCTCATAATCGTATCTATGCTAACGTTTGTGAAGTAAATCATAAACACGGATAACAATTACAACTCACTAATTAGTTAGTTGTACATTTGTGAAATATATCTTGAACGTTAATAACTCGATCGATCTCAATTAATCTATTATTTCACAACTAATCTACTATAAGGTTGGTTTTGCAATCATTTATTACTTATATTTACATAGTACAATGAGTTTGGTTGCTTACAATCACAAACACAACAACATCAATAAAAAAAAAATCGATTTTTAAGTAAGAATATTAGTAGGGACCGCTTAACGGTCCCTATTTTGGCATTAGCGACCGCTTAGCGGTCGCTATTGTCATATTAGGGACCGTTAAGCGGTCCCTATTGTCAATTTAGGGACCGCTTAGCAGTCCCTACTAATATTCATACATCAAAATTATGAATTTTTCGATTGTTCGAGGTGCCGCGTTGTATGTTTAGTTCATAATAACAATTGGAATAGTTAAAATAACAATAAGTACAACGAGACATTGTGCATCCAAACATTATACAAGGAGAACGGGCCGCTTTGAAGATTCTCCTACTATTTTGTACGACGAATGACATAATGACAAATTAATTCGATCTACATATATACGTATAATTAATGAATACTTAATCTAATGATTATGCCTCATAATCGTATCTATGCTAACGTTTGTGAAGTAAATCATAAACACGGATAACAATTACAACCAACTAATTAGTTAGTTGTACATTTGTGAAATATATCTTGAACGTTAATAACTCGATCGATCTCAATTAATCTATTATTTCACAACTAATCTACTATAAGGTTGGTTTTGCAATCATTTATTACTTATATTTACATAGTACAATGAGTTTGGTTGCTTACAATCACAAACACAACAACATCAATAAAAAAAAAATCGATTTTTAAGTAAGAATATTAGTAGGGACCGCTTAACGGTCCCTATTTTGGCATTAGCGATCGCTTAGCGGTCGCTATTGTCATATTAGGGACCGTTAAGCGGTCCCTATTGTCAATTTAGGGACCGCTTAGCAGTCCCTACTAATATTCATACATCAAAATTATGAATTTTTAGATTGTTCGAGGTGCCGCGTTGTATGTTTAGTTCATAATAACCATTGGAATAGTTAAAATAACAATAAGTACAACGAGACATTGTGCATCCAAACATTATACAAGGAGAACGAGCCGCTTTGAAGATTCTCCTACTATTTTGTACGACGAATGACATAATGACAAATTAATTCGATCTACATATATACGTATAATTAATGAATACTTAATCTAATGATTATGCCTCATAATCGTATCTATGCTAACGTTTGTGAAGTAAATCATAAACACGGATAACAATTACAACTAACTAATTAGTTAGTTGTACATTTGTGAAATATATCTTGAACGTTAATAACTCGATCGATCTCAATTAATCTATTATTTCACAACTAATCTACTATAAGGTTGGTTTTGCAATCATTTATTACTTATATTTACATAGTACAATGAGTTTGGTTGCTTACAATCACAAACACAACAACATCAATAAAAAAAAAATCGATTTTTAAGTAAGAATATTAGTAGGGACCGCTTAACGGTCCCTATTTTGGCATTAGCGACCGCTTAGCGGTCGCTATTGTCATATTAGGGACCGTTAAGCGGTCCCTATTGTCAATTTAGGGACCGCTTAGCAGTCCCTACTAATATTCATACATCAAAATTATGAATTTTTCGATTGTTCGAGGTGCCGCGTTGTATGTTTAGTTCATAATAACCATTGGAATAGTTAAAATAACAATAAGTACAACGAGACATTGTGCATCCAAACATTATACAAGGAGAACGGGCCGCTTTGAAGATTCTCCTACTATTTTGTACGACGAATGACATAATGACAAATTAATTCGATCTACATATATACGTATAATTAATGAATACTTAATCTAATGATTATGCCTCATAATCGTATCTATGCTAACGTTTGTGAAGTAAATCATAAACACGGATAACAATTACAACCAACTAATTAGTTAGTTGTACATTTGTGAAATATATCTTGAACGTTAATAACTCGATCGATCTCAATTAATCTATTATTTCACAACTAATCTACTATAAGGTTGGTTTTGCAATCATTTATTACTTATATTTACATAGTACAATGAGTTTGGTTGCTTACAATCACAAACACAACAACATCAATAAAAAAAAAATCGATTTTTAAGTAAGAATATTAGTAGGGACCGCTTAACGGTCCCTATTTTGGCATTAGCGACCGCTTAGCGGTCGCTATTGTCATATTAGGGACCGTTAAGCGGTCCCTATTGTCAATTTAGGGACCGCTTAGCAGTCCCTACTAATATTCATACATCAAAATTATGAATTTTTCGATTGTTCGAGGTGCCGCGTTGTATGTTTAGTTCATAATAACCATTGGAATAGTTAAAATAACAATAAGTACAACGAGACATTGTGCATCCAAACATTATACAAGGAGAACGGGCCGCTTTGAAGATTCTCCTACTATTTTGTACGACGAATGACATAATGACAAATTAATTCGATCTACATATATACGTATAATTAATGAATACTTAATCTAATGATTATGCCTCATAATCGTATCTATGCTAACGTTTGTGAAGTAAATCATAAACACGGATAACAATTACAACCAACTAATTAGTTAGTTGTACATTTGTGAAATATATCTTGAACGTTAATAACTCGATCGATCTCAATTAATCTATTATTTCACAACTAATCTACTATAAGGTTGGTTTTGCAATCATTTATTACTTATATTTACATAGTACAATGAGTTTGGTTGCTTACAATCACAAACACAACAACATCAATAAAAAAAAAATCGATTTTTAAGTAAGAATATTAGTAGGGACCGCTTAACGGTCCCTATTTTGGCATTAGCGACCGCTTAGCGGTCGCTATTGTCATATTAGGGACCGTTAAGCGGTCCCTATTGTCAATTTAGGGACCGCTTAGCAGTCCCTACTAATATTCATACATCAAAATTATGAATTTTTCGATTGTTCGAGGTGCCGCGTTGTATGTTTAGTTCATAATAACCATTGGAATAGTTAAAATAACAATAAGTACAACGAGACATTGTGCATCCAAACATTATACAAGGAGAACGGGCCGCTTTGAGGATCTCCTACTATTTTGTACGACGAATGACATAATGACAAATTAATTCGATCTACATATATACGTATAATTAATGAATACTTAATCTAATGATTATGCCTCATAATCGTATCTATGCTAACGTTTGTGAAGTAAATCATAAACACGGATAACAATTACAACTCACTAATTAGTTAGTTGTACATTTGTGAAATATATCTTGAACGTTAATAACTCGATCGATCTCAATTAATCTATTATTTCACAACTAATCTACTATAAGGTTGGTTTTGCAATCATTTATTACTTATATTTACATAGTACAATGAGTTTGGTTGCTTACAATCACAAACACAACAACATCAATAAAAAAAAAATCGATTTTTAAGTAAGAATATTAGTAGGGACCGCTTAACGGTCCCTATTTTGGCATTAGCGACCGCTTAGCGGTCGCTATTGTCATATTAGGGACCGTTAAGCGGTCCCTATTGTCAATTTAGGGACCGCTTAGCAGTCCCTACTAATATTCATACATCAAAATTATGAATTTTTCGATTGTTCGAGGTGCCGCGTTGTATGTTTAGTTCATAATAACCATTGGAATAGTTAAAATAACAATAAGTACAACGAGACATTGTGCATCCAAACATTATACAAGGAGAACGGGCCGCTTTGAAGATTCTCCTACTATTTTGTACGACGAATGACATAATGACAAATTAATTCGATCTACATATATACGTATAATTAATGAATACTTAATCTAATGATTATGCCTCATAATCGTATCTATGCTAACGTTTGTGAAGTAAATCATAAACACGGATAACAATTACAACCAACTAATTAGTTAGTTGTACATTTGTGAAATATATCTTGAACGTTAATAACTCGATCGATCTCAATTAATCTATTATTTCACAACTAATCTACTATAAGGTTGGTTTTGCAATCATTTATTACTTATATTTACATAGTACAATGAGTTTGGTTGCTTACAATCACAAACACAACAACATCAATAAAAAAAAAATCGATTTTTAAGTAAGAATATTAGTAGGGACCGCTTAACGGTCCCTATTTTGGCATTAGCGACCGCTTAGCGGTCGCTATTGTCATATTAGGGACCGTTAAGCGGTCCCTATTGTCAATTTAGGGACCGCTTAGCAGTCCCTACTAATATTCATACATCAAAATTATGAATTTTTCGATTGTTCGAGGTGCCGCGTTGTATGTTTAGTTCATAATAACCATTGGAATAGTTAAAATAACAATAAGTACAACGAGACATTGTGCATCCAAACATTATACAAGGAGAACGGGCCGCTTTGAAGATTCTCCTACTATTTTGTACGACGAATGACATAATGACAAATTAATTCGATCTACATATATACGTATAATTAATGAATACTTAATCTAATGATTATGCCTCATAATCGTATCTATGCTAACGTTTGTGAAGTAAATCATAAACACGGATAACAATTACAACTCACTAATTAGTTAGTTGTACATTTGTGAAATATATCTTGAACGTTAATAACTCGATCGATCTCAATTAATCTATTATTTCACAACTAATCTACTATAAGGTTGGTTTTGCAATCATTTATTACTTATATTTACATAGTACAATGACTTTGGTTGCTTACAATCACAAACACAACAACATCAATAAAAAAAAAATCGATTTTTAAGTAAGAATATTAGTAGGGACCGCTTAACGGTCCCTATTTTGGCATTAGCGACCGCTTAGCGGTCGCTATTGTCATATTAGGGACCGTTAAGCGGTCCCTATTGTCAATTTAGGGACCGCTTAGCAGTCCCTACTAATATTCATACATCAAAATTATGAATTTTTCGATTGTTCGAGGTGCCGCGTTGTATGTTTAGTTCATAATAACCATTGGAATAGTTAAAATAACAATAAGTACAACGAGACATTGTGCATCCAAACATTATACAAGGAGAACGGGCCGCTTTGAAGATTCTCCTACTATTTTGTACGACGAATGACATAATGACAAATTAATTCGATCTACATATATACGTATAATTAATGAATACTTAATCTAATGATTATGCCTCATAATCGTATCTATGCTAACGTTTGTGAAGTAAATCATAAACACGGATAACAATTACAACCAACTAATTAGTTAGTTGTACATTTGTGAAATATATCTTGAACGTTAATAACTCGATCGATCTCAATTAATCTATTATTTCACAACTAATCTACTATAAGGTTGGTTTTGCAATCATTTATTACTTATATTTACATAGTACAATGAGTTTGGTTGCTTACAATCACAAACACAACAACATCAATAAAAAAAAAAATCGATTTTTAAGTAAGAATATTAGTAGGGACCGCTTAACGGTCCCTATTTTGGCATTAGCGACCGCTTAGCGGTCGCTATTGTCATATTAGGGACCGTTAAGCGGTCCCTATTGTCAATTTAGGGACCGCTTAGCAGTCCCTACTAATATTCATACATCAAAATTATGAATTTTTCGATTGTTCGAGGTGCCGCGTTGTATGTTTAGTTCATAATAACCATTGGAATAGTTAAAATAACAATAAGTACAACGAGACATTGTGCATCCAAACATTATACAAGGAGAACGGGCCGCTTTGAAGATTCTCCTACTATTTTGTACGACGAATGACATAATGACAAATTAATTCGATCTACATATATACGTATAATTAATGAATACTTAATCTAATGATTATGCCTCATAATCGTATCTATGCTAACGTTTGTGAAGTAAATCATAAACACGGATAACAATTACAACCAACTAATTAGTTAGTTGTACATTTGTGAAATATATCTTGAACGTTAATAACTCGATCGATCTCAATTAATCTATTATTTCACAACTAATCTACTATAAGGTTGGTTTTGCAATCATTTATTACTTATATTTACATAGTACAATGAGTTTGGTTGCTTACAATCACAAACACAACAACATCAATAAAAAAAAAAATCGATTTTTAAGTAAGAATATTAGTAGGGACCGCTTAACGGTCCCTATTTTGGCATTAGCGACCGCTTAGCGGTCGCTATTGTCATATTAGGGACCGTTAAGCGGTCCCTATTGTCAATTTAGGGACCGCTTAGCAGTCCCTACTAATATTCATACATCAAAATTATGAATTTTTCGATTGTTCGAGGTGCCGCGTTGTATGTTTAGTTCATAATAACCATTGGAATAGTTAAAATAACAATAAGTACAACGAGACATTGTGCATCCAAACATTATACAAGGAGAACGGGCCGCTTTGAAGATTCTCCTACTATTTTGTACGACGAATGACATAATGACAAATTAATTCGATCTACATATATACGTATAATTAATGAATACTTAATCTAATGATTATGCCTCATAATCGTATCTATGCTAACGTTTGTGAAGTAAATCATAAACACGGATAACAATTACAACTCACTAATTAGTTAGTTGTACATTTGTGAAATATATCTTGAACGTTAATAACTCGATCGATCTCAATTAATCTATTATTTCACAACTAATCTACTATAAGGTTGGTTTTGCAATCATTTATTACTTATATTTACATAGTACAATGAGTTTGGTTGCTTACAATCACAAACACAACAACATCAATAAAAAAAAAATCGATTTTTAAGTAAGAATATTAGTAGGGACCGCTTAACGGTCCCTATTTTGGCATTAGCGACCGCTTAGCGGTCGCTATTGTCATATTAGGGACCGTTAAGCGGTCCCTATTGTCAATTTAGGGACCGCTTAGCAGTCCCTACTAATATTCATACATCAAAATTATGAATTTTTCGATTGTTCGAGGTGCCGCGTTGTATGTTTAGTTCATAATAACCATTGGAATAGTTAAAATAACAATAAGTACAACGAGACATTGTGCATCCAAACATTATACAAGGAGAACGGGCCGCTTTGAAGATTCTCCTACTATTTTGTACGACGAATGACATAATGACAAATTAATTCGATCTACATATATACGTATAATTAATGAATACTTAATCTAATGATTATGCCTCATAATCGTATCTATGCTAACGTTTGTGAAGTAAATCATAAACACGGATAACAATTACAACTCACTAATTAGTTAGTTGTACATTTGTGAAATATATCTTGAACGTTAATAACTCGATCGATCTCAATTAATCTATTATTTCACAACTAATCTACTATAAGGTTGGTTTTGCAATCATTTATTACTTATATTTACATAGTACAATGAGTTTGGTTGCTTACAATCACAAACACAACAACATCAATAAAAAAAAAATCGATTTTTAAGTAAGAATATTAGTAGGGACCGCTTAACGGTCCCTATTTTGGCATTAGCGACCGCTTAGCGGTCGCTATTGTCATATTAGGGACCGTTAAGCGGTCCCTATTGTCAATTTAGGGACCGCTTAGCAGTCCCTACTAATATTCATACATCAAAATTATGAATTTTTCGATTGTTCGAGGTGCCGCGTTGTATGTTTAGTTCATAATAACCATTGGAATAGTTAAAATAACAATAAGTACAACGAGACATTGTGCATCCAAACATTATACAAGGAGAACGGGCCGCTTTGAAGATTCTCCTACTATTTTGTACGACGAATGACATAATGACAAATTAATTCGATCTACATATATACGTATAATTAATGAATACTTAATCTAATGATTATGCCTCATAATCGTATCTATGCTAACGTTTGTGAAGTAAATCATAAACACGGATAACAATTACAACCAACTAATTAGTTAGTTGTACATTTGTGAAATATATCTTGAACGTTAATAACTCGATCGATCTCAATTAATCTATTATTTCACAACTAATCTACTATAAGGTTGGTTTTGCAATCATTTATTACTTATATTTACATAGTACAATGAGTTTGGTTGCTTACAATCACAAACACAACAACATCAATAAAAAAAAAATCGATTTTTAAGTAAGAATATTAGTAGGGACCGCTTAACGGTCCCTATTTTGGCATTAGCGACCGCTTAACGGTCGCTATTGTCATATTAGGGACCGTTAAGCGGTCCCTATTGTCAATTTAGGGACCGCTTAGCAGTCCCTACTAATATTCATACATCAAAATTATGAATTTTTCGATTGTTCGAGGTGCCGCGTTGTATGTTTAGTTCATAATAACCATTGGAATAGTTAAAATAACAATAAGTACAACGAGACATTGTGCATCCAAACATTATACAAGGAGAACGGGCCGCTTTGAAGATTCTCCTACTATTTTGTACGACGAATGACATAATGACAAATTAATTCGATCTACATATATACGTATAATTAATGAATACTTAATCTAATGATTATGCCTCATAATCGTATCTATGCTAACGTTTGTGAAGTAAATCATAAACACGGATAACAATTACAACCAACTAATTAGTTAGTTGTACATTTGTGAAATATATCTTGAACGTTAATAACTCGATCGATCTCAATTAATCTATTATTTCACAACTAATCTACTATAAGGTTGGTTTTGCAATCATTTATTACTTATATTTACATAGTACAATGAGTTTGGTTGCTTACAATCACAAACACAACAACATCAATAAAAAAAAAAATCGATTTTTAAGTAAGAATATTAGTAGGGACCGCTTAACGGTCCCTATTTTGGCATTAGCGACCGCTTAGCGGTCGCTATTGTCATATTAGGGACCGTTAAGCGGTCCCTATTGTCAATTTAGGGACCGCTTAGCAGTCCCTACTAATATTCATACATCAAAATTATGAATTTTTCGATTGTTCGAGGTGCCGCGTTGTATGTTTAGTTCATAATAACCATTGGAATAGTTAAAATAACAATAAGTACAACGAGACATTGTGCATCCAAACATTATACAAGGAGAACGGGCCGCTTTGAAGATTCTCCTACTATTTTGTACGACGAATGACATAATGACAAATTAATTCGATCTACATATATACGTATAATTAATGAATACTTAATCTAATGATTATGCCTCATAATCGTATCTATGCTAACGTTTGTGAAGTAAATCATAAACACGGATAACAATTACAACTCACTAATTAGTTAGTTGTACATTTGTGAAATATATCTTGAACGTTAATAACTCGATCGATCTCAATTAATCTATTATTTCACAACTAATCTACTATAAGGTTGGTTTTGCAATCATTTATTACTTATATTTACATAGTACAATGAGTTTGGTTGCTTACAATCACAAACACAACAACATCAATAAAAAAAAAATCGATTTTTAAGTAAGAATATTAGTAGGGACCGCTTAACGGTCCCTATTTTGGCATTAGCGACCGCTTAGCGGTCGCTATTGTCATATTAGGGACCGTTAAGCGGTCCCTATTGTCAATTTAGGGACCGCTTAGCAGTCCCTACTAATATTCATACATCAAAATTATGAATTTTTCGATTGTTCGAGGTGCCGCGTTGTATGTTTAGTTCATAATAACCATTGGAATAGTTAAAATAACAATAAGTACAACGAGACATTGTGCATCCAAACATTATACAAGGAGAACGGGCCGCTTTGAAGATTCTCCTACTATTTTGTACGACGAATGACATAATGACAAATTAATTCGATCTACATATATACGTATAATTAATGAATACTTAATCTAATGATTATGCCTCATAATCGTATCTATGCTAACGTTTGTGAAGTAAATCATAAACACGGATAACAATTACAACTCACTAATTAGTTAGTTGTACATTTGTGAAATATATCTTGAACGTTAATAACTCGATCGATCTCAATTAATCTATTATTTCACAACTAATCTACTATAAGGTTGGTTTTGCAATCATTTATTACTTATATTTACATAGTACAATGAGTTTGGTTGCTTACAATCACAAACACAACAACATCAATAAAAAAAAAATCGATTTTTAAGTAAGAATATTAGTAGGGACCGCTTAACGGTCCCTATTTTGGCATTAGCGACCGCTTAGCGGTCGCTATTGTCATATTAGGGACCGTTAAGCGGTCCCTATTGTCAATTTAGGGACCGCTTAGCAGTCCCTACTAATATTCATACATCAAAATTATGAATTTTTCGATTGTTCGAGGTGCCGCGTTGTATGTTTAGTTCATAATAACCATTGGAATAGTTAAAATAACAATAAGTACAACGAGACATTGTGCATCCAAACATTATACAAGGAGAACGGGCCGCTTTGAAGATTCTCCTACTATTTTGTACGACGAATGACATAATGACAAATTAATTCGATCTACATATATACGTATAATTAATGAATACTTAATCTAATGATTATGCCTCATAATCGTATCTATGCTAACGTTTGTGAAGTAAATCATAAACACGGATAACAATTACAACCAACTAATTAGTTAGTTGTACATTTGTGAAATATATCTTGAACGTTAATAACTCGATCGATCTCAATTAATCTATTATTTCACAACTAATCTACTATAAGGTTGGTTTTGCAATCATTTATTACTTATATTTACATAGTACAATGAGTTTGGTTGCTTACAATCACAAACACAACAACATCAATAAAAAAAAAATCGATTTTTAAGTAAGAATATTAGTAGGGACCGCTTAACGGTCCCTATTTTGGCATTAGCGACCGCTTAACGGTCGCTATTGTCATATTAGGGACCGTTAAGCGGTCCCTATTGTCAATTTAGGGACCGCTTAGCAGTCCCTACTAATATTCATACATCAAAATTATGAATTTTTCGATTGTTCGAGGTGCCGCGTTGTATGTTTAGTTCATAATAACCATTGGAATAGTTAAAATAACAATAAGTACAACGAGACATTGTGCATCCAAACATTATACAAGGAGAACGGGCCGCTTTGAAGATTCTCCTACTATTTTGTACGACGAATGACATAATGACAAATTAATTCGATCTACATATATACGTATAATTAATGAATACTTAATCTAATGATTATGCCTCATAATCGTATCTATGCTAACGTTTGTGAAGTAAATCATAAACACGGATAACAATTACAACCAACTAATTAGTTAGTTGTACATTTGTGAAATATATCTTGAACGTTAATAACTCGATCGATCTCAATTAATCTATTATTTCACAACTAATCTACTATAAGGTTGGTTTTGCAATCATTTATTACTTATATTTACATAGTACAATGAGTTTGGTTGCTTACAATCACAAACACAACAACATCAATAAAAAAAAAAATCGATTTTTAAGTAAGAATATTAGTAGGGACCGCTTAACGGTCCCTATTTTGGCATTAGCGACCGCTTAGCGGTCGCTATTGTCATATTAGGGACCGTTAAGCGGTCCCTATTGTCAATTTAGGGACCGCTTAGCAGTCCCTACTAATATTCATACATCAAAATTATGAATTTTTCGATTGTTCGAGGTGCCGCGTTGTATGTTTAGTTCATAATAACCATTGGAATAGTTAAAATAACAATAAGTACAACGAGACATTGTGCATCCAAACATTATACAAGGAGAACGGGCCGCTTTGAAGATTCTCCTACTATTTTGTACGACGAATGACATAATGACAAATTAATTCGATCTACATATATACGTATAATTAATGAATACTTAATCTAATGATTATGCCTCATAATCGTATCTATGCTAACGTTTGTGAAGTAAATCATAAACACGGATAACAATTACAACTCACTAATTAGTTAGTTGTACATTTGTGAAATATATCTTGAACGTTAATAACTCGATCGATCTCAATTAATCTATTATTTCACAACTAATCTACTATAAGGTTGGTTTTGCAATCATTTATTACTTATATTTACATAGTACAATGAGTTTGGTTGCTTACAATCACAAACACAACAACATCAATAAAAAAAAAATCGATTTTTAAGTAAGAATATTAGTAGGGACCGCTTAACGGTCCCTATTTTGGCATTAGCGACCGCTTAGCGGTCGCTATTGTCATATTAGGGACCGTTAAGCGGTCCCTATTGTCAATTTAGGGACCGCTTAGCAGTCCCTACTAATATTCATACATCAAAATTATGAATTTTTCGATTGTTCGAGGTGCCGCGTTGTATGTTTAGTTCATAATAACCATTGGAATAGTTAAAATAACAATAAGTACAACGAGACATTGTGCATCCAAACATTATACAAGGAGAACGGGCCGCTTTGAAGATTCTCCTACTATTTTGTACGACGAATGACATAATGACAAATTAATTCGATCTACATATATACGTATAATTAATGAATACTTAATCTAATGATTATGCCTCATAATCGTATCTATGCTAACGTTTGTGAAGTAAATCATAAACACGGATAACAATTACAACTCACTAATTAGTTAGTTGTACATTTGTGAAATATATCTTGAACGTTAATAACTCGATCGATCTCAATTAATCTATTATTTCACAACTAATCTACTATAAGGTTGGTTTTGCAATCATTTATTACTTATATTTACATAGTACAATGAGTTTGGTTGCTTACAATCACAAACACAACAACATCAATAAAAAAAAAATCGATTTTTAAGTAAGAATATTAGTAGGGACCGCTTAACGGTCCCTATTTTGGCATTAGCGACCGCTTAGCGGTCGCTATTGTCATATTAGGGACCGTTAAGCGGTCCCTATTGTCAATTTAGGGACCGCTTAGCAGTCCCTACTAATATTCATACATCAAAATTATGAATTTTTCGATTGTTCGAGGTGCCGCGTTGTATGTTTAGTTCATAATAACCATTGGAATAGTTAAAATAACAATAAGTACAACGAGACATTGTGCATCCAAACATTATACAAGGAGAACGGGCCGCTTTGAAGATTCTCCTACTATTTTGTACGACGAATGACATAATGACAAATTAATTCGATCTACATATATACGTATAATTAATGAATACTTAATCTAATGATTATGCCTCATAATCGTATCTATGCTAACGTTTGTGAAGTAAATCATAAACACGGATAACAATTACAACCAACTAATTAGTTAGTTGTACATTTGTGAAATATATCTTGAACGTTAATAACTCGATCGATCTCAATTAATCTATTATTTCACAACTAATCTACTATAAGGTTGGTTTTGCAATCATTTATTACTTATATTTACATAGTACAATGAGTTTGGTTGCTTACAATCACAAACACAACAACATCAATAAAAAAAAAATCGATTTTTAAGTAAGAATATTAGTAGGGACCGCTTAACGGTCCCTATTTTGGCATTAGCGACCGCTTAACGGTCGCTATTGTCATATTAGGGACCGTTAAGCGGTCCCTATTGTCAATTTAGGGACCGCTTAGCAGTCCCTACTAATATTCATACATCAAAATTATGAATTTTTCGATTGTTCGAGGTGCCGCGTTGTATGTTTAGTTCATAATAACCATTGGAATAGTTAAAATAACAATAAGTACAACGAGACATTGTGCATCCAAACATTATACAAGGAGAACGGGCCGCTTTGAAGATTCTCCTACTATTTTGTACGACGAATGACATAATGACAAATTAATTCGATCTACATATATACGTATAATTAATGAATACTTAATATAATGATTATGCCTCATAATCGTATCTATGCTAACGTTTGTGAAGTAAATCATAAACACGGATAACAATTACAACTCACTAATTAGTTAGTTGTACATTTGTGAAATATATCTTGAACGTTAATAACTCGATCGATCTCAATTAATCTATTATTTCACAACTAATCTACTATAAGGTTGGTTTTGCAATCATTTATTACTTATATTTACATAGTACAATGAGTTTGGTTGCTTACAATCACAAACACAACAACATCAATAAAAAAAAAAATCGATTTTTAAGTAAGAATATTAGTAGGGACCGCTTAACGGTCCCTATTTTGGCATTAGCGACCGCTTAGCGGTCGCTATTGTCATATTAGGGACCGTTAAGCGGTCCCTATTGTCAATTTAGGGACCGCTTAGCAGTCCCTACTAATATTCATACATCAAAATTATGAATTTTTCGATTGTTCGAGGTGCCGCGTTGTATGTTTAGTTCATAATAACCATTGGAATAGTTAAAATAACAATAAGTACAACGAGACATTGTGCATCCAAACATTATACAAGGAGAACGGGCCGCTTTGAAGATTCTCCTACTATTTTGTACGACGAATGACATAATGACAAATTAATTCGATCTACATATATACGTATAATTAATGAATACTTAATCTAATGATTATGCCTCATAATCGTATCTATGCTAACGTTTGTGAAGTAAATCATAAACACGGATAACAATTACAACTAACTAATTAGTTAGTTGTACATTTGTGAAATATATCTTGAACGTTAATAACTCGATCGATCTCAATTAATCTATTATTTCACAACTAATCTACTATAAGGTTGGTTTTGCAATCATTTATTACTTATATTTACATAGTACAATGAGTTTGGTTGCTTACAATCACAAACACAACAACATCAATAAAAAAAAAATCGATTTTTAAGTAAGAATATTAGTAGGGACCGCTTAACGGTCCCTATTTTGGCATTAGCGACCGCTTAGCGGTCGCTATTGTCATATTAGGGACCGTTAAGCGGTCCCTATTGTCAATTTAGGGACCGCGTAGCAGTCCCTACTAATATTCATACATCAAAATTATGAATTTTTCGATTGTTCGAGGTGCCGCGTTGTATGTTTAGTTCATAATAACCATTGGAATAGTTAAAATAACAATAAGTACAACGAGACATTGTGCATCCAAACATTATACAAGGAGAACGAGCCGCTTTGAAGATTCTCCTACTATTTTGTACGACGAATGACATAATGACAAATTAATTCGATCTACATATATACGTATAATTAATGAATACTTAATCTAATGATTATGCCTCATAATCGTATCTATGCTAACGTTTGTGAAGTAAATCATAAACACGGATAACAATTACAACTAACTAATTAGTTAGTTGTACATTTGTGAAATATATCTTGAACGTTAATAACTCGATCGATCTCAATTAATCTATTATTTCACAACTAATCTACTATAAGGTTGGTTTTGCAATCATTTATTACTTATATTTACATAGTACAATGAGTTTGGTTGCTTACAATCACAAACACAACAACATCAATAAAAAAAAATCGATTTTTAAGTAAGAATATTAGTAGGGACCGCTTAACGGTCCCTATTTTGGCATTAGCGACCGCTTAGCGGTCGCTATTGTCATATTAGGGACCGTTAAGCGGTCCCTATTGTCAATTTAGGGACCGCTTAGCAGTCCCTACTAATATTCATACATCAAAATTATGAATTTTTCGATTGTTCGAGGTGCCGCGTTGTATGTTTAGTTCATAATAACCATTGGAATAGTTAAAATAACAATAAGTACAACGAGACATTGTGCATCCAAACATTATACAAGGAGAACGGGCCGCTTTGAAGATTCTCCTACTATTTTGTACGACGAATGACATAATGACAAATTAATTCGATCTACATATATACGTATAATTAATGAATACTTAATCTAATGATTATGCCTCATAATCGTATCTATGCTAACGTTTGTGAAGTAAATCATAAACACGGATAACAATTACAACCAACTAATTAGTTAGTTGTACATTTGTGAAATATATCTTGAACGTTAATAACTCGATCGATCTCAATTAATCTATTATTTCACAACTAATCTACTATAAGGTTGGTTTTGCAATCATTTATTACTTATATTTACATAGTACAATGAGTTTGGTTGCTTACAATCACAAACACAACAACATCAATAAAAAAAAAATCGATTTTTAAGTAAGAATATTAGTAGGGACCGCTTAACGGTCCCTATTTTGGCATTAGCGACCGCTTAGCGGTCGCTATTGTCATATTAGGGACCGTTAAGCGGTCCCTATTGTCAATTTAGGGACCGCTTAGCAGTCCCTACTAATATTCATACATCAAAATTATGAATTTTTCGATTGTTCGAGGTGCCGCGTTGTATGTTTAGTTCATAATAACCATTGGAATAGTTAAAATAACAATAAGTACAACGAGACATTGTGCATCCAAACATTATACAAGGAGAACGGGCCGCTTTGAAGATTCTCCTACTATTTTGTACGACGAATGACATAATGACAAATTAATTCGATCTACATATATACGTATAATTAATGAATACTTAATCTAATGATTATGCCTCATAATCGTATCTATGCTAACGTTTGTGAAGTAAATCATAAACACGGATAACAATTACAACTCACTAATTAGTTAGTTGTACATTTGTGAAATATATCTTGAACGTTAATAACTCGATCGATCTCAATTAATCTATTATTTCACAACTAATCTACTATAAGGTTGGTTTTGCAATCATTTATTACTTATATTTACATAGTACAATGAGTTTGGTTGCTTACAATCACAAACACAACAACATCAATAAAAAAAAATCGATTTTTAAGTAAGAATATTAGTAGGGACCGCTTAACGGTCCCTATTTTGGCATTAGCGACCGCTTAGCGGTCGCTATTGTCATATTAGGGACCGTTAAGCGGTCCCTATTGTCAATTTAGGGACCGCTTAGCAGTCCCTACTAATATTCATACATCAAAATTATGAATTTTTCGATTGTTCGAGGTGCCGCGTTGTATGTTTAGTTCATAATAACCATTGGAATAGTTAAAATAACAATAAGTACAACGAGACATTGTGCATCCAAACATTATACAAGGAGAACGAGCCGCTTTGAAGATTCTCCTACTATTTTGTACGACGAATGACATAATGACAAATTAATTCGATCTACATATATACGTATAATTAATGAATACTTAATCTAATGATTATGCCTCATAATCGTATCTATGCTAACGTTTGTGAAGTAAATCATAAACACGGATAACAATTACAACTAACTAATTAGTTAGTTGTACATTTGTGAAATATATCTTGAACGTTAATAACTCGATCGATCTCAATTAATCTATTATTTCACAACTAATCTACTATAAGGTTGGTTTTGCAATCATTTATTACTTATATTTACATAGTACAATGAGTTTGGTTGCTTACAATCACAAACACAACAACATCAATAAAAAAAAAATCGATTTTTAAGTAAGAATATTAGTAGGGACCGCTTAACGGTCCCTATTTTGGCATTAGCGACCGCTTAGCGGTCGCTATTGTCATATTAGGGACCGTTAAGCGGTCCCTATTGTCAATTTAGGGACCGCGTAGCAGTCCCTACTAATATTCATACATCAAAATTATGAATTTTTCGATTGTTCGAGGTGCCGCGTTGTATGTTTAGTTCATAATAACCATTGGAATAGTTAAAATAACAATAAGTACAACGAGACATTGTGCATCCAAACATTATACAAGGAGAACGAGCCGCTTTGAAGATTCTCCTACTATTTTGTACGACGAATGACATAATGACAAATTAATTCGATCTACATATATACGTATAATTAATGAATACTTAATCTAATGATTATGCCTCATAATCGTATCTATGCTAACGTTTGTGAAGTAAATCATAAACACGGATAACAATTACAACTAACTAATTAGTTAGTTGTACATTTGTGAAATATATCTTGAACGTTAATAACTCGATCGATCTCAATTAATCTATTATTTCACAACTAATCTACTATAAGGTTGGTTTTGCAATCATTTATTACTTATATTTACATAGTACAATGAGTTTGGTTGCTTACAATCACAAACACAACAACATCAATAAAAAAAAATCGATTTTTAAGTAAGAATATTAGTAGGGACCGCTTAACGGTCCCTATTTTGGCATTAGCGACCGCTTAGCGGTCGCTATTGTCATATTAGGGACCGTTAAGCGGTCCCTATTGTCAATTTAGGGACCGCTTAGCAGTCCCTACTAATATTCATACATCAAAATTATGAATTTTTCGATTGTTCGAGGTGCCGCGTTGTATGTTTAGTTCATAATAACCATTGGAATAGTTAAAATAACAATAAGTACAACGAGACATTGTGCATCCAAACATTATACAAGGAGAACGAGCCGCTTTGAAGATTCTCCTACTATTTTGTACGACGAATGACATAATGACAAATTAATTCGATCTACATATATACGTATAATTAATGAATACTTAATCTAATGATTATGCCTCATAATCGTATCTATGCTAACGTTTGTGAAGTAAATCATAAACACGGATAACAATTACAACTCACTAATTAGTTAGTTGTACATTTGTGAAATATATCTTGAACGTTAATAACTCGATCGATCTCAATTAATCTATTATTTCACAACTAATCTACTATAAGGTTGGTTTTGCAATCATTTATTACTTATATTTACATAGTACAATGAGTTTGGTTGCTTACAATCACAAACACAACAACATCAATAAAAAAAAAATCGATTTTTAAGTAAGAATATTAGTAGGGACCGCTTAACGGTCCCTATTTTGGCATTAGCGACCGCTTAGCGGTCGCTATTGTCATATTAGGGACCGTTAAGCGGTCCCTATTGTCAATTTAGGGACCGCGTAGCAGTCCCTACTAATATTCATACATCAAAATTATGAATTTTTCGATTGTTCGAGGTGCCGCGTTGTATGTTTAGTTCATAATAACCATTGGAATAGTTAAAATAACAATAAGTACAACGAGACATTGTGCATCCAAACATTATACAAGGAGAACGGGCCGCTTTGAAGATTCTCCTACTATTTTGTACGACGAATGACATAATGACAAATTAATTCGATCTACATATATACGTATAATTAATGAATACTTAATCTAATGATTATGCCTCATAATCGTATCTATGCTAACGTTTGTGAAGTAAATCATAAACACGGATAACAATTACAACTCACTAATTAGTTAGTTGTACATTTGTGAAATATATCTTGAACGTTAATAACTCGATCGATCTCAATTAATCTATTATTTCACAACTAATCTACTATAAGGTTGGTTTTGCAATCATTTATTACTTATATTTACATAGTACAATGAGTTTGGTTGCTTACAATCACAAACACAACAACATCAATAAAAAAAAATCGATTTTTAAGTAAGAATATTAGTAGGGACCGCTTAACGGTCCCTATTTTGGCATTAGCGACCGCTTAGCGGTCGCTATTGTCATATTAGGGACCGTTAAGCGGTCCCTATTGTCAATTTAGGGACCGCTTAGCAGTCCCTACTAATATTCATACATCAAAATTATGAATTTTTCGATTGTTCGAGGTGCCGCGTTGTATGTTTAGTTCATAATAACCATTGGAATAGTTAAAATAACAATAAGTACAACGAGACATTGTGCATCCAAACATTATACAAGGAGAACGAGCCGCTTTGAAGATTCTCCTACTATTTTGTACGACGAATGACATAATGACAAATTAATTCGATCTACATATATACGTATAATTAATGAATACTTAATCTAATGATTATGCCTCATAATCGTATCTATGCTAACGTTTGTGAAGTAAATCATAAACACGGATAACAATTACAACTAACTAATTAGTTAGTTGTACATTTGTGAAATATATCTTGAACGTTAATAACTCGATCGATCTCAATTAATCTATTATTTCACAACTAATCTACTATAAGGTTGGTTTTGCAATCATTTATTACTTATATTTACATAGTACAATGAGTTTGGTTGCTTACAATCACAAACACAACAACATCAATAAAAAAAAAATCGATTTTTAAGTAAGAATATTAGTAGGGACCGCTTAACGGTCCCTATTTTGGCATTAGCGACCGCTTAGCGGTCGCTATTGTCATATTAGGGACCGTTAAGCGGTCCCTATTGTCAATTTAGGGACCGCGTAGCAGTCCCTACTAATATTCATACATCAAAATTATGAATTTTTCGATTGTTCGAGGTGCCGCGTTGTATGTTTAGTTCATAATAACCATTGGAATAGTTAAAATAACAATAAGTACAACGAGACATTGTGCATCCAAACATTATACAAGGAGAACGAGCCGCTTTGAAGATTCTCCTACTATTTTGTACGACGAATGACATAATGACAAATTAATTTGATCTACATATATACGTATAATTAATGAATACTTAATCTAATGATTATGCCTCATAATCGTATCTATGCTAACGTTTGTGAAGTAAATCATAAACACGGATAACAATTACAACTCACTAATTAGTTAGTTGTACATTTGTGAAATATATCTTGAACGTTAATAACTCGATCGATCTCAATTAATCTATTATTTCACAACTAATCTACTATAAGGTTGGTTTTGCAATCATTTATTACTTATATTTACATAGTACAATGAGTTTGGTTGCTTACAATCACAAACACAACAACATCAATAAAAAAAAAATCGATTTTTAAGTAAGAATATTAGTAGGGACCGCTTAACGGTCCCTATTTTGGCATTAGCGACCGCTTAGCGGTCGCTATTGTCATATTAGGGACCGTTAAGCGGTCCCTATTGTCAATTTAGGGACCGCGTAGCAGTCCCTACTAATATTCATACATCAAAATTATGAATTTTTCGATTGTTCGAGGTGCCGCGTTGTATGTTTAGTTCATAATAACCATTGGAATAGTTAAAATAACAATAAGTACAACGAGACATTGTGCATCCAAACATTATACAAGGAGAACGGGCCGCTTTGAAGATTCTCCTACTATTTTGTACGACGAATGACATAATGACAAATTAATTCGATCTACATATATACGTATAATTAATGAATACTTAATCTAATGATTATGCCTCATAATCGTATCTATGCTAACGTTTGTGAAGTAAATCATAAACACGGATAACAATTACAACTCACTAATTAGTTAGTTGTACATTTGTGAAATATATCTTGAACGTTAATAACTCGATCGATCTCAATTAATCTATTATTTCACAACTAATCTACTATAAGGTTGGTTTTGCAATCATTTATTACTTATATTTACATAGTACAATGAGTTTGGTTGCTTACAATCACAAACACAACAACATCAATAAAAAAAAATCGATTTTTAAGTAAGAATATTAGTAGGGACCGCTTAACGGTCCCTATTTTGGCATTAGCGACCGCTTAGCGGTCGCTATTGTCATATTAGGGACCGTTAAGCGGTCCCTATTGTCAATTTAGGGACCGCTTAGCAGTCCCTACTAATATTCATACATCAAAATTATGAATTTTTCGATTGTTCGAGGTGCCGCGTTGTATGTTTAGTTCATAATAACCATTGGAATAGTTAAAATAACAATAAGTACAACGAGACATTGTGCATCCAAACATTATACAAGGAGAACGAGCCGCTTTGAAGATTCTCCTACTATTTTGTACGACGAATGACATAATGACAAATTAATTCGATCTACATATATACGTATAATTAATGAATACTTAATCTAATGATTATGCCTCATAATCGTATCTATGCTAACGTTTGTGAAGTAAATCATAAACACGGATAACAATTACAACTAACTAATTAGTTAGTTGTACATTTGTGAAATATATCTTGAACGTTAATAACTCGATCGATCTCAATTAATCTATTATTTCACAACTAATCTACTATAAGGTTGGTTTTGCAATCATTTATTACTTATATTTACATAGTACAATGAGTTTGGTTGCTTACAATCACAAACACAACAACATCAATAAAAAAAAAATCGATTTTTAAGTAAGAATATTAGTAGGGACCGCTTAACGGTCCCTATTTTGGCATTAGCGACCGCTTAGCGGTCGCTATTGTCATATTAGGGACCGTTAAGCGGTCCCTATTGTCAATTTAGGGACCGCTTAGCAGTCCCTACTAATATTCATACATCAAAATTATGAATTTTTCGATTGTTCGAGGTGCCGCGTTGTATGTTTAGTTCATAATAACCATTGGAATAGTTAAAATAACAATAAGTACAACGAGACATTGTGCATCCAAACATTATACAAGGAGAACGAGCCGCTTTGAAGATTCTCCTACTATTTTGTACGACGAATGACATAATGACAAATTAATTCGATCTACATATATACGTATAATTAATGAATACTTAATCTAATGATTATGCCTCATAATCGTATCTATGCTAACGTTTGTGAAGTAAATCATAAACACGGATAACAATTACAACTCACTAATTAGTTAGTTGTACATTTGTGAAATATATCTTGAACGTTAATAACTCGATCGATCTCAATTAATCTATTATTTCACAACTAATCTACTATAAGGTTGGTTTTGCAATCATTTATTACTTATATTTACATAGTACAATGAGTTTGGTTGCTTACAATCACAAACACAACAACATCAATAAAAAAAAAAATCGATTTTTAAGTAAGAATATTAGTAGGGACCGCTTAACGGTCCCTATTTTGGCATTAGCGACCGCTTAGCGGTCGCTATTGTCATATTAGGGACCGTTAAGCGGTCCCTATTGTCAATTTAGGGACCGCGTAGCAGTCCCTACTAATATTCATACATCAAAATTATGAATTTTTCGATTGTTCGAGGTGCCGCGTTGTATGTTTAGTTCATAATAACCATTGGAATAGTTAAAATAACAATAAGTACAACGAGACATTGTGCATCCAAACATTATACAAGGAGAACGGGCCGCTTTGAAGATTCTCCTACTATTTTGTACGACGAATGACATAATGACAAATTAATTCGATCTACATATATACGTATAATTAATGAATACTTAATCTAATGATTATGCCTCATAATCGTATCTATGCTAACGTTTGTGAAGTAAATCATAAACACGGATAACAATTACAACTCACTAATTAGTTAGTTGTACATTTGTGAAATATATCTTGAAAGTTAATAACTCGATCGATCTCAATTAATCTATTATTTCACAACTAATCTACTATAAGGTTGGTTTTGCAATCATTTATTACTTATATTTACATAGTACAATGAGTTTGGTTGCTTACAATCACAAACACAACAACATCAATAAAAAAAAATCGATTTTTAAGTAAGAATATTAGTAGGGACCGCTTAACGGTCCCTATTTTGGCATTAGCGACCGCTTAGCGGTCGCTATTGTCATATTAGGGACCGTTAAGCGGTCCCTATTGTCAATTTAGGGACCGCTTAGCAGTCCCTACTAATATTCATACATCAAAATTATGAATTTTTCGATTGTTCGAGGTGCCGCGTTGTATGTTTAGTTCATAATAACCATTGGAATAGTTAAAATAACAATAAGTACAACGAGACATTGTGCATCCAAACATTATACAAGGAGAACGAGCCGCTTTGAAGATTCTCCTACTATTTTGTACGACGAATGACATAATGACAAATTAATTCGATCTACATATATACGTATAATTAATGAATACTTAATCTAATGATTATGCCTCATAATCGTATCTATGCTAACGTTTGTGAAGTAAATCATAAACACGGATAACAATTACAACTAACTAATTAGTTAGTTGTACATTTGTGAAATATATCTTGAACGTTAATAACTCGATCGATCTCAATTAATCTATTATTTCACAACTAATCTACTATAAGGTTGGTTTTGCAATCATTTATTACTTATATTTACATAGTACAATGAGTTTGGTTGCTTACAATCACAAACACAACAACATCAATAAAAAAAAAATCGATTTTTAAGTAAGAATATTAGTAGGGACCGCTTAACGGTCCCTATTTTGGCATTAGCGACCGCTTAGCGGTCGCTATTGTCATATTAGGGACCGTTAAGCGGTCCCTATTGTCAATTTAGGGACCGCTTAGCAGTCCCTACTAATATTCATACATCAAAATTATGAATTTTTCGATTGTTCGAGGTGCCGCGTTGTATGTTTAGTTCATAATAACCATTGGAATAGTTAAAATAACAATAAGTACAACGAGACATTGTGCATCCAAACATTATACAAGGAGAACGAGCCGCTTTGAAGATTCTCCTACTATTTTGTACGACGAATGACATAATGACAAATTAATTCGATTTACATATATACGTATAATTAATGAATACTTAATCTAATGATTATGCCTCATAATCGTATCTATGCTAACGTTTGTGAAGTAAATCATAAACACGGATAACAATTACAACTAACTAATTAGTTAGTTGTACATTTGTGAAATATATCTTGAACGTTAATAACTCGATCGATCTCAATTAATCTATTATTTCACAACTAATCTACTATAAGGTTGGTTTTGTAATCATTTATTACTTATATTTACATAGTACAATGAGTTTGGTTGCTTACAATCACAAACACAACAACATCAATAAAAAAAAAAATCGATTTTTAAGTAAGAATATTAGTAGGGACCGCTTAACGGTCCCTATTTTGGCATTAGCGACCGCTTAGCGGTCGCTATTGTCATATTAGGGACCGTTAAGCGGTCCCTATTGTCAATTTAGGGACCGCTTAGCAGTCCCTACTAATATTCATACATCAAAATTATGAATTTTTCAATTGTTCGAGGTGCCGCGTTGTATGTTTAGTTCATAATAACCATTGGAATAGTTAAAATAACAATAAGTACAACGAGACATTGTGCATCCAAACATTATACAAGGAGAACGGGCTGCTTTGAAGATTCTCCTACTATTTTGTACGACGAATGACATAATGACAAATTAATTCGATCTACATATATACGTATAATTAATGAATACTTAATCTAATGATTATGCCTCATAATCGTATCTATGCTAACGTTTGTGAAGTAAATCATAAACACGGATAACAATTACAACTCACTAATTAGTTAGTTGTACATTTGTGAAATATATCTTGAACGTTAATAACTCGATCGATCTCAATTAATCTATTATTTCACAACTAATCTACTATAAGGTTGGTTTTGCAATCATTTATTACTTATATTTACATAGTACAATGAGTTTGGTTGCTTACAATCACAAACACAACAACATCAATAAAAAAAAAAATCGATTTTTAAGTAAGAATATTAGTAGGGACCGCTTAACGGTCCCTATTTTGGCATTAGCGACCGCTTAGCGGTCGCTATTGTCATATTAGGGACCGTTAAGCGGTCCCTATTGTCAATTTAGGGACCGCTTAGCAGTCCCTACTAATATTCATACATCAAAATTATGAATTTTTCGATTGTTCGAGGTGCCGCGTTGTATGTTTAGTTCATAATAACCATTGGAATAGTTAAAATAACAATAAGTACAACGAGACATTGTGCATCCAAACATTATACAAGGAGAACGGGCCGCTTTGAAGATTCTCCTACTATTTTGTACGACGAATGACATAATGACAAATTAATTCGATCTACATATATACGTATAATTAATGAATACTTAATCTAATGATTATGCCTCATAATCGTATCTATGCTAACGTTTGTGAAGTAAATCATAAACACAGATAACAATTACAACTCACTAATTAGTTAGTTGTACATTTGTGAAATATATCTTGAACGTTAATAACTCGATCGATCTCAATTAATCTATTATTTCACAACTAATCTACTATAAGGTTGGTTTTGCAATCATTTATTACTTATATTTACATAGTACAATGAGTTTGGTTGCTTACAATCACAAACACAACAACATCAATAAAAAAAAAATCGATTTTTAAGTAAGAATATTAGTAGGGACCGCTTAACGGTCCCTATTTTGGCATTAGCGACCGCTTAGCGGTCGCTATTGTCATATTAGGGACCGTTAAGCGGTCCCTATTGTCAATTTAGGGACCGCTTAGCAGTCCCTACTAATATTCATACATCAAAATTATGAATTTTTCGATTGTTCGAGGTGCCGCGTTGTATGTTTAGTTCATAATAACCATTGGAATAGTTAAAATAACAATAAGTACAACGAGACATTGTGCATCCAAACATTATACAAGGAGAACGGGCCGCTTTGAAGATTCTCCTACTATTTTGTACGACGAATGACATAATGACAAATTAATTCGATCTACATATATACGTATAATTAATGAATACTTAATCTAATGATTATGCCTCATAATCGTATCTATGCTAACGTTTGTGAAGTAAATCATAAACACGGATAACAATTACAACTCACTAATTAGTTAGTTGTACATTTGTGAAATATATCTTGAACGTTAATAACTCGATCGATCTCAATTAATCTATTATTTCACAACTAATCTACTATAAGGTTGGTTTTGCAATCATTTATTACTTATATTTACATAGTACAATGAGTTTGGTTGCTTACAATCACAAACACAACAACATCAATAAAAAAAAATCGATTTTTAAGTAAGAATATTAGTAGGGACCGCTTAACGGTCCCTATTTTGGCATTAGCGACCGCTTAGCGGTCGCTATTGTCATATTAGGGACCGTTAAGCGGTCCCTATTGTCAATTTAGGGACCGCTTAGCAGTCCCTACTAATATTCATACATCAAAATTATGAATTTTTCGATTGTTCGAGGTGCCGCGTTGTATGTTTAGTTCATAATAACCATTGGAATAGTTAAAATAACAATAAGTACAACAAGACATTGTGCATCCAAACATTATACAAGGAGAACGAGCCGCTTTGAAGATTCTCCTACTATTTTGTACGACGAATGACATAATGACAAATTAATTCGATCTACATATATACGTATAATTAATGAATACTTAATCTAATGATTATGCCTCATAATCGTATCTATGCTAACGTTTGTGAAGTAAATCATAAACACGGATAACAATTACAACTAACTAATTAGTTAGTTGTACATTTGTGAAATATATCTTGAACGTTAATAACTCGATCGATCTCAATTAATCTATTATTTCACAACTAATCTACTATAAGGTTGGTTTTGCAATCATTTATTACTTATATTTACATAGTACAATGAGTTTGGTTGCTTACAATCAGAAACACAACAACATCAATAAAAAAAAAATCGATTTTTAAGTAAGAATATTAGTAGGGACCGCTTAACGGTCCCTATTTTGGCATTAGCGACCGCTTAGCGGTCGCTATTGTCATATTAGGGACCGTTAAGCGGTCCCTATTGTCAATTTAGGGACCGCGTAGCAGTCCCTACTAATATTCATACATCAAAATTATGAATTTTTCGATTGTTCGAGGTGCCGCGTTGTATGTTTAGTTCATAATAACCATTGGAATAGTTAAAATAACAATAAGTACAACGAGACATTGTGCATCCAAACATTATACAAGGAGAACGAGCCGCTTTGAAGATTCTCCTACTATTTTGTACGACGAATGACATAATGACAAATTAATTCGATCTACATATATACGTATAATTAATGAATACTTAATCTAATGATTATGCCTCATAATCGTATCTATGCTAACGTTTGTGAAGTAAATCATAAACACGGATAACAATTACAACTAACTAATTAGTTAGTTGTACATTTGTGAAATATATCTTGAACGTTAATAACTCGATCGATCTCAATTAATCTATTATTTCACAACTAATCTACTATAAGGTTGGTTTTGCAATCATTTATTACTTATATTTACATAGTACAATGAGTTTGGTTGCTTACAATCACAAACACAACAACATCAATAAAAAAAATCGATTTTTAAGTAAGAATATTAGTAGGGACCGCTTAACGGTCCCTATTTTGGCATTAGCGACCGCTTAGCGGTCGCTATTGTCATATTAGGGACCGTTAAGCGGTCCCTATTGTCAATTTAGGGACCGCTTAGCAGTCCCTACTAATATTCATACATCAAAATTATGAATTTTTCGATTGTTCGAGGTGCCGCGTTGTATGTTTAGTTCATAATAACCATTGGAATAGTTAAAATAACAATAAGTACAACGAGACATTGTGCATCCAAACATTATACAAGGAGAACGGGCCGCTTTGAAGATTCTCCTACTATTTTGTACGACGAATGACATAATGACAAATTAATTCGATTTACATATATACGTATAATTAATGAATACTTAATCTAATGATTATGCCTCATAATCGTATCTATGCTAACGTTTGTGAAGTAAATCATAAACACGGATAACAATTACAACTAACTAATTAGTTAGTTGTACATTTGTGAAATATATCTTGAACGTTAATAACTCGATCGATCTCAATTAATCTATTATTTCACAACTAATCTACTATAAGGTTGGTTTTGTAATCATTTATTACTTATATTTACATAGTACAATGAGTTTGGTTGCTTACAATCACAAACACAACAACATCAATAAAAAAAAAAATCGATTTTTAAGTAAGAATATTAGTAGGGACCGCTTAACGGTCCCTATTTTGGCATTAGCGACCGCTTAGCGGTCGCTATTGTCATATTAGGGACCGTTAAGCGGTCCCTATTGTCAATTTAGGGACCGCTTAGCAGTCCCTACTAATATTCATACATCAAAATTATGAATTTTTCAATTGTTCGAGGTGCCGCGTTGTATGTTTAGTTCATAATAACCATTGGAATAGTTAAAATAACAATAAGTACAACGAGACATTGTGCATCCAAACATTATACAAGGAGAACGGGCTGCTTTGAAGATTCTCCTACTATTTTGTACGACGAATGACATAATGACAAATTAATTCGATCTACATATATACGTATAATTAATGAATACTTAATCTAATGATTATGCCTCATAATCGTATCTATGCTAACGTTTGTGAAGTAAATCATAAACACGGATAACAATTACAACTCACTAATTAGTTAGTTGTACATTTGTGAAATATATCTTGAACGTTAATAACTCGATCGATCTCAATTAATCTATTATTTCACAACTAATCTACTATAAGGTTGGTTTTGCAATCATTTATTACTTATATTTACATAGTACAATGAGTTTGGTTGCTTACAATCACAAACACAACAACATCAATAAAAAAAAAAATCGATTTTTAAGTAAGAATATTAGTAGGGACCGCTTAACGGTCCCTATTTTGGCATTAGCGACCGCTTAGCGGTCGCTATTGTCATATTAGGGACCGTTAAGCGGTCCCTATTGTCAATTTAGGGACTGCTTAGCAGTCCCTACTAATATTCATACATCAAAATTATGAATTTTTCGATTGTTCGAGGTGCCGCGTTGTATGTTTAGTTCATAATAACCATTGGAATAGTTAAAATAACAATAAGTACAACGAGACATTGTGCATCCAAACATTATACAAGGAGAACGGGCCGCTTTGAAGATTCTCCTACTATTTTGTACGACGAATGACATAATGACAAATTAATTCGATCTACATATATACGTATAATTAATGAATACTTAATCTAACGATTATGCCTCATAATCGTATCTATGCTAACGTTTGTGAAGTAAATCATAAACACGGATAACAATTACAACCAACTAATTAGTTAGTTGTACATTTGTGAAATATATCTTGAACGTTAATAACTCGATCGATCTCAATTAATCTATTATTTCACAACTAATCTACTATAAGGTTGGTTTTGCAATCATTTATTACTTATATTTACATAGTACAATGAGTTTGGTTGCTTACAATCACAAACACAACAACATCAATAAAAAAAAATCGATTTTTAAGTAAGAATATTAGTAGGGACCGCTTAACGGTCCCTATTTTGGCATTAGCGACCGCTTAGCGGTCGCTATTGTCATATTAGGGACCGTTAAGCGGTCCCTATTGTCAATTTAGGGACCGCTTAGCAGTCCCTACTAATATTCATACATCAAAATTATGAATTTTTCGATTGTTCGAGGTGCCGCGTTGTATGTTTAGTTCATAATAACCATTGGAATAGTTAAAATAACAATAAGTACAACGAGACATTGTGCATCCAAACATTATACAAGGAGAACGGGCCGCTTTGAAGATTCTCCTACTATTTTGTACGACGAATGACATAATGACAAATTAATTCGATCTACATATATACGTATAATTAATGAATACTTAATCTAATGATTATGCCTCATAATCGTATCTATGCTAACGTTTGTGAAGTAAATCATAAACACAGATAACAATTACAACTAACTAATTAGTTAGTTGTACATTTGTGAAATATATCTTGAACGTTAATAACTCGATCGATCTCAATTAATCTATTATTTCACAACTAATCTACTATAAGGTTGGTTTTGCAATCATTTATTACTTATATTTACATAGTACAATGAGTTTGGTTGCTTACAATCACAAACACAACAACATCAATAAAAAAAAAATCGATTTTTAAGTAAGAATATTAGTAGGGACCGCTTAACGGTCCCTATTTTGGCATTAGCGACCGCTTAGCGGTCGCTATTGTCATATTAGGGACCGTTAAGCGGTCCCTATTGTCAATTTAGGGACCGCTTAGCAGTCCCTACTAATATTCATACATCAAAATTATGAATTTTTCGATTGTTCGAGGTGCCGCGTTGTATGTTTAGTTCATAATAACCATTGGAATAGTTAAAATAACAATAAGTACAACGAGACATTGTGCATCCAAACATTATACAAGGAGAACGGGCCGCTTTGAAGATTCTCCTACTATTTTGTACGACGAATGACATAATGACAAATTAATTCGATCTACATATATACGTATAATTAATGAATACTTAATCTAATGATTATGCCTCATAATCGTATCTATGCTAACGTTTGTGAAGTAAATCATAAACACGGATAACAATTACAACTCACTAATTAGTTAGTTGTACATTTGTGAAATATATCTTGAACGTTAATAACTCGATCGATCTCAATTAATCTATTATTTCACAACTAATCTACTATAAGGTTGGTTTTGCAATCATTTATTACTTATATTTACATAGTACAATGAGTTTGGTTGCTTACAATCACAAACACAACAACATCAATAAAAAAAAAATCGATTTTTAAGTAAGAATATTAGTAGGGACCGCTTAACGGTCCCTATTTTGGCATTAGCGACCGCTTAGCGGTCGCTATTGTCATATTAGGGACCGTTAAGCGGTCCCTATTGTCAATTTAGGGACCGCTTAGCAGTCCCTACTAATATTCATACATCAAAATTATGAATTTTTCGATTGTTCGAGGTGCCGCGTTGTATGTTTAGTTCATAATAACCATTGGAATAGTTAAAATAACAATAAGTACAACGAGACATTGTGCATCCAAACATTATACAAGGAGAACGAGCCGCTTTGAAGATTCTCCTACTATTTTGTACGACGAATGACATAATGACAAATTAATTCGATCTACATATATACGTATAATTAATGAATACTTAATCTAATGATTATGCCTCATAATCGTATCCATGCTAACGTTTGTGAAGTAAATCATAAACACGGATAACAATTACAACTAACTAATTAGTTAGTTGTACATTTGTGAAATATATCTTGAACGTTAATAACTCGATCGATCTCAATTAATCTATTATTTCACAACTAATCTACTATAAGGTTGGTTTTGCAATCATTTATTACTTATATTTACATAGTACAATGAGTTTGGTTGCTTACAATCACAAACACAACAACATCAATAAAAAAAAAATCGATTTTTAAGTAAAAATATTTGTAGGGACCGCTTAACGGTCCCTATTTTGGCATTAGCGACCGCTTAGCGGTCGCTATTGTCATATTAGGGACCGTTAAGCGGTCCCTATTGTCAATTTAGGGACCGCTTAGCAGTCCCTACTAATATTCATACATCAAAATTATGAATTTTTCGATTGTTCGAGGTGCCGCGTTGTATGTTTAGTTCATAATAACCATTGGAATAGTTAAAATAACAATAAGTACAACGAGACATTGTGCATCCAAACATTATACAAGGAGAACGGGCCGCTTTGAAGATTCTCCTACTATTTTGTACGACGAATGACATAATGACAAATTAATTCGATCTACATATATACGTATAATTAATGAATACTTAATCTAATGATTATGCCTCATAATCGTATCTATGCTAACGTTTGTGAAGTAAATCATAAACACGGTTAACAATTACAACTAACTAATTAGTTAGTTGTACATTTGTGAAATATATCTTGAACGTTAATAACTCGATCGATCTCAATTAATCTATTATTTCACAACTAATCTACTATAAGGTTGGTTTTCCAATCATTTATTACTTATATTTACATAGTACAATGAGTTTGGTTGCTTACAATCACAAACACAACAACATCAATAAAAAAAAAATCGATTTTTAAGTAAGAATATTAGTAGGGACCGCTTAACGGTCCCTATTTTGGCATTAGCGACCGCTTAGCGGTCGCTATTGTCATATTAGGGACCGTTAAGCGGTCCCTATTGTCAATTTAGGGACCGCTTAGCAGTCCCTACTAATATTCATACATCAAAATTATGAATTTTTCGATTGTTCGAGGTGCCGCGTTGTATGTTTAGTTCATAATAACCATTGGAATAGTTAAAATAACAATAAGTACAACGAGACATTGTGCATCCAAACATTATACAAGGAGAACGGGCCGCTTTGAAGATTCTCCTACTATTTTGTACGACGAATGACATAATGACAAATTAATTCGATCTACATATATACGTATAATTGATGAATACTTAATCTAATGATTATGCCTCATAATCGTATCTATGCTAACGTTTGTGAAGTAAATCATAAACACGGATAACAATTACAACTAACAAATTAGTTAGTTGTACATTTGTGAAATATATCTTGAACGTTAATAACTCGATCGATCTCAATTAATCTATTATTTCACAACTAATCTACTATAAGGTTGGTTTTGCAATCATTTATTACTTATATTTACATAGTACAATGAGTTTGGTTGCTTACAATCACAAACACAACAACATCAATAAAAAAAAAATCGATTTTTAAGTAAGAATATTTGTAGGGACCGCTTAACGGTCCCTATTTTGGCATTAGCGACCGCTTAGCGGTCGCTATTGTCATATTAGGGACCGTTAAGCGGTCCCTATTGTCAATTTAGGGACCGCTTAGCAGTCCCTACTAATATTCATACATCAAAATTATGAATTTTTCGATTGTTCGAGGTGCCGCGTTGTATGTTTAGTTCATAATAACCATTGGAATAGTTAAAATAACAATAAGTACAACGAGACATTGTGCATCCAAACATTATACAAGGAGAACGGGCCGCTTTGAAGATTCTCCTACTATTTTGTACGACGAATGACATAATGACAAATTAATTCGATCTACATATATACGTATAATTAATGAATACTTAATCTAATGATTATGCCTCATAATCGTATCTATGTTAACGTTTGTGAAGTAAATCATAAACACGGATAACAATTACAACTAACTAATTAGTTAGTTGTACATTTGTGAAATATATCTTGAACGTTAATAACTCGATCGATCTCAATTAATCTATTATTTCACAACTAATCTACTATAAGGTTGGTTTTCCAATCATTTATTACTTATATTTACATAGTACAATGAGTTTGGTTGCTTACAATCACAAACACAACAACATCAATAAAAAAAAAATCGATTTTTAAGTAAGAATATTAGTAGGGACCGCTTAACGGTGCCTATTTTGGCATTAGCGACCGCTTAGCGGTCGCTATTGTCATATTAGGGACCGTTAAGCGGTCCCTATTGTCAATTTAGGGACCGCTTAGCAGTCCCTACTAATATTCATACATCAAAATTATGAATTTTTCGATTGTTCGAGGTGCCGCGTTGTATGTTTAGTTCATAATAACCATTGGAATAGTTAAAATAACAATAAGTACAACGAGACATTGTGCATCCAAACATTATACAAGGAGAACGGGCCGCTTTGAAGATTCTCCTACTATTTTGTACGACGAATGACATAATGACAAATTAATTCGATCTACATATATACGTATAATTAATGAATACTTAATCTAATGATTATGCCTCATAATCGTATCTATGCTAACGTTTGTGAAGTAAATCATAAACACGGATAACAATTAAAACTAACTAATTAGTTAGTTGTACATTTGTGAAATATATCTTGAACGTTAATAACTCGATCGATCTCAATTAATCTATTATTTCACAACTAATCTACTATAAGGTTGGTTTTGCAATCATTTATTACTTATATTTACATAGTACAATGAGTTTGGTTGCTTACAATCACAAACACAACAACATCAATAAAAAAAAAATCGATTTTTAAGTAAGAATATTAGTAGGGACCGCTTAACGGTCCCTATTTTGGCATTAGCGACCGCTTAGCGGTCGCTATTGTCATATTAGGGACCGTTAAGCGGTCCCTATTGTCAATTTAGGGACCGCTTAGCAGTCCCTACTAATATTCATACATCAAAATTATGAATTTTTCGATTGTTCGAGGTGCCGCGTTGTAAGTTTAGTTCATAATAACCATTGGAATAGTTAAAATAACAATAAGTACAACGAGACATTGTGCATCCAAACATTATACAAGGAGAACGGGCCGCTTTGAAGATTCTCCTACTATTTTGTACGACGAATGACATAATGACAAATTAATTCGATCTACATATATACGTATAATTAATGAATACTTAATCTAATGATTATGCCTCATAATCGTATCTATGCTAACGTTTGTGAAGTAAATCATAAACACGGATAACAATTACAACTAACTAATTAGTTAGTTGTACATTTGTGAAATATATCTTGAACGTTAATAACTCGATCGATCTCAATTAATCTATTATTTCACAACTAATCTACTATAAGGTTGGTTTTGCAATCATTTATTACTTATATTTACATAGTACAATGAGTTTGGTTGCTTACAATCACAAACACAACAACATCAATAAAAAAAAAAATCGATTTTTATGTAAGAATATTAGTAGGGACCGCTTAACGGTCCCTATTTTGGCATTAGCGACCGCTTAGCGGTCGCTATTGTCATATTAGGGACCGTTAAGCGGTCCCTATTGTCAATTTAGGGACCGCTTAGCAGTCCCTACTAATATTCATACATCAAAATTATGAATTTTTCGATTGTTCGAGGTGCCGCGTTGTATGTTTAGTTCATAATAACCATTGGAATAGTTAAAATAACAATAAGTACAACGAGACATTGTGCATCCAAACATTATACAAGGAGAACGGGCCGCTTTGAAGATTCTCCTACTATTTTGTACGACGAATGACATAATGACAAATTAATTCGATCTACATATATACGTATAATTAATTAATACTTAATCTAATGATTATGCCTCATAATCGTATCTATGCTAACGTTTGTGAAGTAAATCATAAACACGGATAACAATTACAACTAACTAATTAGTTAGTTGTACATTTGTGAAATATATCTTGAACGTTAATAACTCGATCGATCTCAATTAATCTATTATTTCACAACTAATCTACTATAAGGTTGGTTTTGCAATCATTTATTACTTATATTTACATAGTACAATGAGTTTGGTTGCTTACAATCACAAACACAACAACATCAATAAAAAAAAAAATCGATTTTTAAGTAAGAATATTAGTAGGGACCGCTTAACGGTCCCTATTTTGGCATTAGCGACCGCTTAGCGGTCGCTATTGTCATATTAGGGACCGTTAAGCGGTCCCTATTGTCAATTTAGGGACCGCTTAGCAGTCCCTACTAATATTCATACATCAAAATTATGAATTTTTCGATTGTTCGAGGTGCCGCGTTGTATGTTTAGTTCATAATAACCATTGGAATAGTTAAAATAACAATAAGTACAACGAGACATTGTGCATCCAAACATTATACAAGGAGAACGGGCCGCTTTGAAGATTCTCCTACTATTTTGTACGACGAATGACATAATGACAAATTAATTCGATCTACATATATACGTATAATTAATTAATACTTAATCTAATGATTATGCCTCATAATCGTATCTATGCTAACGTTTGTGAAGTAAATCATAAACACGGATAACAATTACAACTAACTAATTAGTTAGTTGTACATTTGTGAAATATATCTTGAACGTTAATAACTCGATCGATCTCAATTAATCTATTATTTCACAACTAATCTACTATAAGGTTGGTTTTGCAATCATTTATTACTTATATTTACATAGTACAATGAGTTTGGTTGCTTACAATCACAAACACAACAACATCAATAAAAAAAAAATCGATTTTTAAGTAAGAATATTAGTAGGGACCGCTTAACGGTCCCTATTTTGGCATTAGCGACCGCTTAGCGGTCGCTATTGTCATATTAGGGACCGTTAAGCGGTCCCTATTGTCAATTTAGGGACCGCTTAGCAGTCCCTACTAATATTCATACATCAAAATTATGAATTTTTCGATTGTTCGAGGTGCCGCGTTGTATGTTTAATTCATAATAACCATTGGAATAGTTAAAATAACAATAAGTACAACGAGACATTGTGCATCCAAACATTATACAAGGAGAACGGGCCGCTTTGAAGATTCTCCCTCTATATTGTACGACGAATGACATAATGACAAATTAATTCGATCTACATATATACGTATAATTAATGAATACTTAATCTAATGATTATGCCTCATAATCGTATCTATGCTAACGTTTGTGAAGTAAATCATAAACACGGATAACAATTACAACTAACTAATTAGTTAGTTGTACATTTGTGAAATATATCTTGAACGTTAATAACTCGATCGATCTCAATTAATCTATTATTTCACAACTAATCTACTATAAGGTTGGTTTTGCAATCATTTATTACTTATATTTACATAGTACAATGAGTTTGGTTGCTTACAATCACAAACACAACAACATCAATAAAAAAAAAATCGATTTTTAAGTAAGAATATTAGTAGGGACCGCTTAACGGTCCCTATTTTGGCATTAGCGACCGCTTAGCGGTCGCTATTGTCATATTAGGGACCGTTAAGCGGTCCCTATTGTCAATTTAGGGACCGCTTAGCAGTCCCTACTAATATTCATACATCAAAATTATGAATTTTTCGATTGTTCGAGGTGCCGCGTTGTAAGTTTAGTTCATAATAACCATTGGAATAGTTAAAATAACAATAAGTACAACGAGACATTGTGCATCCAAACATTATACAAGGAGAACGGGCCGCTTTGAAGATTCTCCTACTATTTTGTACGACGAATGACATAATGACAAATTAATTCGATCTACATATATACGTATAATTAATGAATACTTAATCTAATGATTATGCCTCATAATCGTATCTATGCTAACGTTTGTGAAGTAAATCATAAACACGGATAACAATTACAACTAACTAATTAGTTAGTTGTACATTTGTGAAATATATCTTGAACGTTAATAACTCGATCGATCTCAATTAATCTATTATTTCACAACTAATCTACTATAAGGTTGGTTTTGCAATCATTTATTACTTATATTTACATAGTACAATGAGTTTGGTTGCTTACAATCACAAACACAACAACATCAATAAAAAAAAAAATCGATTTTTATGTAAGAATATTAGTAGGGACCGCTTAACGGTCCCTATTTTGGCATTAGCGACCGCTTAGCGGTCGCTATTGTCATATTAGGGACCGTTAAGCGGTCCCTATTGTCAATTTAGGGAACGCTTAGCAGTCCCTACTAATATTCATACATCAAAATTATGAATTTTTCGATTGTTCGAGGTGCCGCGTTGTATGTTTAGTTCATAATAACCATTGGAATAGTTAAAATAACAATAAGTACAACGAGACATTGTGCATCCAAACATTATACAAGGAGAACGGGCCGCTTTGAAGATTCTCCTACTATTTTGTACGACGAATGACATAATGACAAATTAATTCGATCTACATATATACGTATAATTAATTAATACTTAATCTAATGATTATGCCTCATAATCGTATCTATGCTAACGTTTGTGAAGTAAATCATAAACACGGATAACAATTACAACTAACTAATTAGTTAGTTGTACATTTGTGAAATATATCTTGAACGTTAATAACTCGATCGATCTCAATTAATCTATTATTTCACAACTAATCTACTATAAGGTTGGTTTTGCAATCATTTATTACTTATATTTACATAGTACAATGAGTTTGGTTGCTTACAATCACAAACACAACAACATCAATAAAAAAAAAAATCGATTTTTAAGTAAGAATATTAGTAGGGACCGCTTAACGGTCCCTATTTTGGCATTAGCGACCGCTTAGCGGTCGCTATTGTCATATTAGGGACCGTTAAGCGGTCCCTATTGTCAATTTAGGGACCGCTTAGCAGTCCCTACTAATATTCATACATCAAAATTATGAATTTTTCGATTGTTCGAGGTGCCGCGTTGTATGTTTAGTTCATAATAACCATTGGAATAGTTAAAATAACAATAAGTACAACGAGACATTGTGCATCCAAACATTATACAAGGAGAACGGGCCGCTTTGAAGATTCTCCTACTATTTTGTACGACGAATGACATAATGACAAATTAATTCGATCTACATATATACGTATAATTAATTAATACTTAATCTAATGATTATGCCTCATAATCGTATCTATGCTAACGTTTGTGAAGTAAATCATAAACACGGATAACAATTACAACTAACTAATTACTTAGTTGTACATTTGTGAAATATATCTTGAACGTTAATAACTCGATCGATCTCAATTAATCTATTATTTCACAACTAATCTACTATAAGGTTGGTTTTGCAATCATTTATTACTTATATTTACATAGTACAATGAGTTTGGTTGCTTACAATCACAAACACAACAACATCAATAAAAAAAAAAAATCGATTTTTAAGTAAGAATATTAGTAGGGACCGCTTAACGGTCCCTATTTTGGCATTAGCGACCGCTTAGCGGTCGCTATTGTCATATTAGGGACCGTTAAGCGGTCCCTATTGTCAATTTAGGGACCGCTTAGCAGTCCCTACTAATATTCATACATCAAAATTATGAATTTTTCGATTGTTCGAGGTGCCGCGTTGTATGTTTAATTCATAATAACCATTGGAATAGTTAAAATAACAATAAGTACAACGAGACATTGTGCATCCAAACATTATACAAGGAGAACGGGCCGCTTTGAAGATTCTCCCTCTATATTGTACGACGAATGACATAATGACAAATTAATTCGATCTACATATATACGTATAATTAATGAATACTTAATCTAATGATTATGCCTCATAATCGTATCTATGCTAACGTTTGTGAAGTAAATCATAAACACGGATAACAATTACAACTAACTAATTAGTTAGTTGTACATTTGTGAAATATATCTTGAACGTTAATAACTCGATCGATCTCAATTAATCTATTATTTCACAACTAATCTACTATAAGGTTGGTTTTGCAATCATTTATTACTTATATTTACATAGTACAATGAGTTTGGTTGCTTACAATCACAAACACAACAACATCAATAAAAAAAAATCGATTTTTAAGTAAGAATATTAGTAGGGACCGCTTAACGGTCCCTATTTTGGCATTAGCGACCGCTTAGCGGTCGCTATTGTCATATTAGGGACCGTTAAGCGGTCCCTATTGTCAATTTAGGGACCGCTTAGCAGTCCCTACTAATATTCATACATCAAAATTATGAATTTTTCGATTGTTCGAGGTGCCGCGTTGTATGTTTAGTTCATAATAACCATTGGAATAGTTAAAATAACAATAAGTACAACGAGACATTGTGCATCCAAACATTATACAAGGAGAACGGGCCGCTTTGAAGATTCTCCTACTATTTTGTACGACGAATGACATAATGACAAATTAATTCGATCTACATATATACGTATAATTAATGAATACTTAATCTAATGATTATGCCTCATAATCGTATCTATGCTAACGTTTGTGAAGTAAATCATAAACACGGATAACAATTACAACTAACTAATTAGTTAGTTGTACATTTGTGAAATATATCTTGAACGTTAATAACTCGATCGATCTCAATTAATCTATTATTTCACAACTAATCTACTATAAGGTTGGTTTTGCAATCATTTATTACTTATATTTACATAGTACAATGAGTTTGGTTGCTTACAATCACAAACACAACAACATCAATAAAAAAAAAATCGATTTTTAAGTAAGAATATTAGTAGGGACCGCTTAACGGTCCCTATTTTGGCATTAGCGACCGCTTAGCGGTCGCTATTGTCATATTAGGGACCGTTAAGCGGTCCCTATTGTCAATTTAGGGACCGCTTAGCAGTCCCTACTAATATTCATACATCAAAATTATGAATTTTTCGATTGTTCGAGGTGCCGCGTTGTATGTTTAGTTCATAATAACCATTGGAATAGTTAAAATAACAATAAGTACAACGAGACATTGTGCATCCAAACATTATACAAGGAGAACGGGCCGCTTTGAAGATTCTCCTACTATTTTGTACGACGAATGACATAATGACAAATTAATTCGATCTACATATATACGTATAATTAATTAATACTTAATCTAATGATTATGCCTCATAATCGTATCTATGCTAACGTTTGTGAAGTAAATCATAAACACGGATAACAATTACAACTAACTAATTAGTTAGTTGTACATTTGTGAAATATATCTTGAACGTTAATAACTCGATCGATCTCAATTAATCTATTATTTCACAACTAATCTACTATAAGGTTGGTTTTGCAATCATTTATTACTTATATTTACATAGTACAATGAGTTTGGTTGCTTACAATCACAAACACAACAACATCAATAAAAAAAAAATCGATTTTTAAGTAAGAATATTAGTAGGGACCGCTTAACGGTCCCTATTTTGGCATTAGCGACCGCTTAGCGGTCGCTATTGTCATATTAGGGACCGTTAAGCGGTCCCTATTGTCAATTTAGGGACCGCTTAGCAGTCCCTACTAATATTCATACATCAAAATTATGAATTTTTCGATTGTTCGAGGTGCCGCGTTGTATGTTTAATTCATAATAACCATTGGAATAGTTAAAATAACAATAAGTACAACGAGACATTGTGCATCCAAACATTATACAAGGAGAACGGGCCGCTTTGAAGATTCTCCCTCTATATTGTACGACGAATGACATAATGACAAATTAATTCGATCTACATATATACGTATAATTAATGAATACTTAATCTAATGATTATGCCTCATAATCGTATCTATGCTAACGTTTGTGAAGTAAATCATAAACACGGATAACAATTACAACTAACTAATTAGTTAGTTGTACATTTGTGAAATATATCTTGAACGTTAATAACTCGATCGATCTCAATTAATCTATTATTTCACAACTAATCTACTATAAGGTTGGTTTTGCAATCATTTATTACTTATATTTACATAGTACAATGAGTTTGGTTGCTTACAATCACAAACACAACAACATCAATAAAAAAAAAATCGATTTTTAAGTAAGAATATTAGTAGGGACCGCTTAACGGTCCCTATTTTGGCATTAGCGACCGCTTAGCGGTCGCTATTGTCATATTAGGGACCGTTAAGCGGTCCCTATTGTCAATTTAGGGACCGCTTAGCAGTCCCTACTAATATTCATACATCAAAATTATGAATTTTTCGATTGTTCGAGGTGCCGCGTTGTAAGTTTAGTTCATAATAACCATTGGAATAGTTAAAATAACAATAAGTACAACGAGACATTGTGCATCCAAACATTATACAAGGAGAACGGGCCGCTTTGAAGATTCTCCTACTATTTTGTACGACGAATGACATAATGACAAATTAATTCGATCTACATATATACGTATAATTAATGAATACTTAATCTAATGATTATGCCTCATAATCGTATCTATGCTAACGTTTGTGAAGTAAATCATAAACACGGATAACAATTACAACTAACTAATTAGTTAGTTGTACATTTGTGAAATATATCTTGAACGTTAATAACTCGATCGATCTCAATTAATCTATTATTTCACAACTAATCTACTATAAGGTTGGTTTTGCAATCATTTATTACTTATATTTACATAGTACAATGAGTTTGGTTGCTTACAATCACAAACACAACAACATCAATAAAAAAAAAAATCGATTTTTATGTAAGAATATTAGTAGGGACCGCTTAACGGTCCCTATTTTGGCATTAGCGACCGCTTAGCGGTCGCTATTGTCATATTAGGGACCGTTAAGCGGTCCCTATTGTCAATTTAGGGAACGCTTAGCAGTCCCTACTAATATTCATACATCAAAATTATGAATTTTTCGATTGTTCGAGGTGCCGCGTTGTATGTTTAGTTCATAATAACCATTGGAATAGTTAAAATAACAATAAGTACAACGAGACATTGTGCATCCAAACATTATACAAGGAGAACGGGCCGCTTTGAAGATTCTCCTACTATTTTGTACGACGAATGACATAATGACAAATTAATTCGATCTACATATATACGTATAATTAATTAATACTTAATCTAATGATTATGCCTCATAATCGTATCTATGCTAACGTTTGTGAAGTAAATCATAAACACGGATAACAATTACAACTAACTAATTAGTTAGTTGTACATTTGTGAAATATATCTTGAACGTTAATAACTCGATCGATCTCAATTAATCTATTATTTCACAACTAATCTACTATAAGGTTGGTTTTGCAATCATTTATTACTTATATTTACATAGTACAATGAGTTTGGTTGCTTACAATCACAAACACAACAACATCAATAAAAAAAAAAATCGATTTTTAAGTAAGAATATTAGTAGGGACCGCTTAACGGTCCCTATTTTGGCATTAGCGACCGCTTAGCGGTCGCTATTGTCATATTAGGGACCGTTAAGCGGTCCCTATTGTCAATTTAGGGACCGCTTAGCAGTCCCTACTAATATTCATACATCAAAATTATGAATTTTTCGATTGTTCGAGGTGCCGCGTTGTATGTTTAGTTCATAATAACCATTGGAATAGTTAAAATAACAATAAGTACAACGAGACATTGTGCATCCAAACATTATACAAGGAGAACGGGCCGCTTTGAAGATTCTCCTACTATTTTGTACGACGAATGACATAATGACAAATTAATTCGATCTACATATATACGTATAATTAATTAATACTTAATCTAATGATTATGCCTCATAATCGTATCTATGCTAACGTTTGTGAAGTAAATCATAAACACGGATAACAATTACAACTAACTAATTACTTAGTTGTACATTTGTGAAATATATCTTGAACGTTAATAACTCGATCGATCTCAATTAATCTATTATTTCACAACTAATCTACTATAAGGTTGGTTTTGCAATCATTTATTACTTATATTTACATAGTACAATGAGTTTGGTTGCTTACAATCACAAACACAACAACATCAATAAAAAAAAAAATCGATTTTTAAGTAAGAATATTAGTAGGGACCGCTTAACGGTCCCTATTTTGGCATTAGCGACCGCTTAGCGGTCGCTATTGTCATATTAGGGACCGTTTATTGTCAATTTAGGGACCGCTTAGCAGTCCCTACTAATATTCATACATCAAAATTATGAATTTTTCGATTGTTCGAGGTGCCGCGTTGTATGTTTAGTTCATAATAACCATTGGAATAGTTAAAATAACAATAAGTACAACGAGACATTGTGCATCCAAACATTATACAAGGAGAACGGGCCGCTTTGAAGATTCTCCTACTATTTTGTACGACGAATTACATAATGACAAATTAATTCGATCTATATATATACGTATAATTAATGAATACTTAATCTAATGATTATGCCTCATAATCGTATCTATGCTAACGTTTGTGAAGTAAATCATAAACACGGATAACAATTACAACTAACTAATTAGTTAGTTGTACATTTGTGAAATATATCTTGAACGTTAATAACTCGATCGATCTCAATTAATCTATTATTTCACAACTAATCTACTATAAGGTTGGTTTTGCAATCATTTATTACTTATATTTACATAGTACAATGAGTTTGGTTGCTTACAATCACAAACACAACAACATCAATAAAAAAAAAATCGATTTTTAAGTAAGAATATTAGTAGGGACCGCTTAACGGTCCCTATTTTGGCATTAGCGACCGCTTAGCGGTCGCTATTGTCATATTAGGGACCGTTAAGCGGTCCCTATTGTCAATTTAGGGACCGCTTAGCAGTCCCTACTAATATTCATACATCAAAATTATGAATTTTTCGATTGTTCGAGGTGCCGCGTTGTATGTTTAGTTCATAATAACCATTGGAATAGTTAAAATAACAATAAGTACAACGAGACATTGTGCATCCAAACATTATACAAGGAGAACGGGCCGCTTTGAAGATTCTCCTACTATTTTGTACGACGAATGACATAATGACAAATTAATTCGATCTACATATATACGTATAATTAATGAATACTTAATCTAATGATTATGCCTCATAATCGTATCTATGCTAACGTTTGTGAAGTAAATCATAAACACGGATAACAATTACAACTAACTAATTAGTTAGTTGTACATTTGTGAAATATATCTTGAACGTTAATAACTCGATCGATCTCAATTAATCTATTATTTCACAACTAATCTACTATAAGGTTGGTTTTGCAATCATTTATTACTTATATTTACATAGTACAATGAGTTTGGTTGCTTACAATCGCAAACACAACAACATCAATAAAACAAAAAAATAGATTTTTAAGTAAGAATATTAGTAGGGACCGCTTAACGGTCCCTATTTTGGCATTAGCGACCGCTTAGCGGTCGCTATTGTCATATTAGGGACCGTTAAGCGGTCCCTATTGTCAATTTAGGAACCGCTTAGCAGTCCCTACTAATATTCATACATCAAAATTATGAATTTTTCGATTGTTCGAGGTGCCGCGTTGTATGTTTAGTTCATAATAACCATTGGAATAGTTAAAATAACAATAAGTACAACGAGACATTGTGCATCCAAACATTATACAAGGAGAACGGGCCGCTTTGAAGATTCTCCTACTATTTTGTACGACGAATGACATAATGACAAATTAATTCGATCTACATATATACGTATAATTAATGAATACATAATCTAATGATTATGCCTCATAATCGTATCTATGCTAACGTTTGTGAAGTAAATCATAAACACGGATAACAATTACAACTAACTAATTAGTTAGTTGTACATTTGTGAAATATATCTTGAACGTTAATAACTCGATCGATCTCAATTAATCTATTATTTCACAACTAATCTACTATAAGGTTGGTTTTGCAATCATTTATTACTTATATTTACATAGTACAATGAGTTTGGTTGCTTACAATCACAAACACAACAACATCAATAAAAAAAAAAAAAATCGATTTTTATGTAAGAATATTAGTAGGGACCGCTTAACGGTCCCTATTTTGGCATTAGCGACCGCTTAGCGGTCGCTATTGTCATATTAGGGACCGTTAAGCGGTCCCTATTGTCAATTTAGGGATCGCTTAGCAGTCCCTACTAATATTCATACATCAAAATTATGAATTTTTCGATTGTTCGAGGTGCCGCGTTGTATGTTTAGTTCATAATAACCATTGGAATAGTTAAAATAACAATAAGTACAACGAGACATTGTGCATCCAAACATTATACAAGGAGAACGGGCCGCTTTGAAGATTCTCCTACTATTTTGTACGACGAATGACATAATGACAAATTAATTCGATCTACATATATACGTATAATTAATGAATACTTAATCTAATGATTATGCCTCATAATCGTATCTATGCTAACGTTTGTGAAGTAAATCATAAACACGGATAACAATTACAACTAACTAATTAGTTAGTTGTACATTTGTGAAATATATCTTGAACGTTAATAACTCGATCGATCTCAATTAATCTATTATTTCACAACTAATCTACTATAAGGTTGGTTTTGCAATCATTTATTACTTATATTTACATAGTACAATGAGTTTGGTTGCTTACAATCACAAACACAACAACATCAATAAAACAAAAAAATCGATTTTTAAGTAAGAATATTAGTAGGGACCGCTTAACGGTCCCTATTTTGGCATTAGCGACCGCTTAGCGGTCGCTATTGTCATATTAGGGACCGTTAAGCGGTCCCTATTGTCAATTTAGGGACTGCTTAGCAGTCCCTACTAATATTCATACATCAAAATTATGAATTTTTCGATTGTTCGAGGTGCCGCGTTGTATGTTTAGTTCATAATAACCATTGGAATAGTTAAAATAACAATAAGTACAACGAGACATTGTGCATCCAAACATTATACAAGGAGAACGGGCCGCTTTGAAGATTCTCCTACTATTTTGTACGACGAATGACATAATGACAAATTAATTCGATCTACATATATACGTATAATTAATGAATACTTAATCTAATGATTATGCCTCATAATCGTATCTATGCTAACGTTTGTGAAGTAAATCATAAACACGGATAACAATTACAACTAACTAATTAGTTAGTTGTACATTTGTGAAATATATCTTGAACGTTAATAACTCGATCGATCTCAATTAATCTATTATTTCACAACTAATCTACTATAAGGTTGGTTTTGCAATCATTTATTACTTATATTTACATAGTACAATGAGTTTGGTTGCTTACAATCACAAACACAACAACATCAATAAAAAAAAATCGATTTTAAGTAAGAATATTAGTAGGGACCGCTTAACGGTCCCTATTTTGGCATTAGCGACCGCTTAGCGGTCGCTATTGTCATATTAGGGACCGTTAAGCGGTCCCTATTGTCAATTTAGGGACCGCTTAGCAGTCCCTACTAATATTCATACATCAAAATTATGAATTTTTCGATTGTTCGAGGTGCCGCGTTGTATGTTTAGTTCATAATAACCATTGGAATAGTTAAAATAACAATAAGTACAACGAGACATTGTGCATCCAAACATTATACAAGGAGAACGGGCCGCTTTGAAGATTCTCCTACTATTTTGTACGACGAATGACATAATGACAAATTAATTCGATCTACATATATACGTATAATTAATGAATACTTAATCTAATGATTATGCCTCATAATCGTATCTATGCTAACGTTTGTGAAGTAAATCATAAACACGGATAACAATTACAACTAACTAATTAGTTAGTTGTACATTTGTGAAATATATCTTGAACGTTAATAACTCGATCGATCTCAATTAATCTATTATTTCACAACTAATCTACTATAAGGTTGGTTTTGCAATCATTTATTACTTATATTTACATAGTACAATGAGTTTGGTTGCGTACAATCACAAACACAACAACATCAATAAAAAAAAAATCGATTTTTAAGTAAGAATATTAGTAGGGACCGCTTAACGGTCCCTATTTTGGCATTAGCGACCGCTTAGCGGTCGCTATTGTCATATTAGGGACCGTTTATTGTCAATTTAGGGACCGCTTAGCAGTCCCTACTAATATTCATACATCAAAATTATGAATTTTTCGATTGTTCGAGGTGCCGCGTTGTATGTTTAGTTCATAATAACCATTGGAATAGTTAAAATAACAATAAGTACAACGAGACATTGTGCATCCAAACATTATACAAGGAGAACGGGCCGCTTTGAAGATTCTCCTACTATTTTGTACGACGAATTACATAATGACAAATTAATTCGATCTATATATATACGTATAATTAATGAATACTTAATCTAATGATTATGCCTCATAATCGTATCTATGCTAACGTTTGTGAAGTAAATCATAAACACGGATAACAATTACAACTAACTAATTAGTTAGTTGTACATTTGTGAAATATATCTTGAACGTTAATAACTCGATCGATCTCAATTAATCTATTATTTCACAACTAATCTACTATAAGGTTGGTTTTGCAATCATTTATTACTTATATTTACATAGTACAATGAGTTTGGTTGCTTACAATCGCAAACACAACAACATCAATAAAACAAAAAAATCGATTTTTAAGTAAGAATATTAGTAGGGACCGCTTAACGGTCCCTATTTTGGCATTAGCGACCGCTTAGCGGTCGCTATTGTCATATTAGGGACCGTTAAGCGGTCCCTATTGTCAATTTAGGGACCGCTTAGCAGTCCCTACTAATATTCATACATCAAAATTATGAATTTTTCGATTGTTCGAGGTGCCGCGTTGTATGTTTAGTTCATAATAACCATTGGAATAGTTAAAATAACAATAAGTACAACGAGACATTGTGCATCCAAACATTAACAAGGAGAACGGGCCGCTTTGAAGATTCTCCTACTATTTTGTACGACGAATGACATAATGACAAATTAATTCGATCTACATATATACGTATAATTAATGAATACTTAATCTAATGATTATGCCTCATAATCGTATCTATGCTAACGTTTGTGAAGTAAATCATAAACACGGATAACAATTACAACTAACTAATTAGTTAGTTGTACATTTGTGAAATATATCTTGAACGTTAATAACTCGATCGATCTCAATTAATCTATTATTTCACAACTAATCTACTATAAGGTTGGTTTTGCAATCATTTATTACTTATATTTACATAGTACAATGAGTTTGGTTGCTTACAATCGCAAACACAACAACATCAATAAAACAAAAAAATCGATTTTTAAGTAAGAATATTAGTAGGGACCGCTTAACGGTCCCTATTTTGGCATTAGCGACCGCTTAGCGGTCGCTATTGTCATATTAGGGACCGTTAAGCGGTCCCTATTGTCAATTTAGGGACCGCTTAGCAGTCCCTACTAATATTCATACATCAAAATTATGAATTTTTCGATTGTTCGAGGTGCCGCGTTGTATGTTTAGTTCATAATAACCATTGGAATAGTTAAAATAACAATAAGTACAACGAGACATTGTGCATCCAAACATTATACAAGGAGAACGGGCCGCTTTGAAGATTCTCCTACTATTTTGTACGACGAATGACATAATGACAAATTAATTCGATCTACATATATACGTATAATTAATGAATACTTAATCTAATGATTATGCCTCATAATCGTATCTATGCTAACGTTTGTGAAGTAAATCATAAACACGGATAACAATTACAACTAACTAATTAGTTAGTTGTACATTTGTGAAATATATCTTGAACGTTAATAACTCGATCGATCTCAATTAATCTATTATTTCACAACTAATCTACTATAAGGTTGGTTTTGCAATCATTTATTACTTATATTTACATAGTACAATGAGTTTGGTTGCTTACAATCACAAACACAACAACATCAATAAAAAAAAAAAAAATCGATTTTTATGTAAGAATATTAGTAGGGACCGCTTAACGGTCCCTATTTTGGCATTAGCGACCGCTTAGCGGTCGCTATTGTCATATTAGGGACCGTTAAGCGGTCCCTATTGTCAATTTAGGGACCGCTTAGCAGTCCCTACTAATATTCATACATCAAAATTATGAATTTTTCGATTGTTCGAGGTGCCGCGTTGTATGTTTAGTTCATAATAACCATTGGAATAGTTAAAATAACAATAAGTACAACGAGACATTGTGCATCCAAACATTATACAAGGAGAACGGGCCGCTTTGAAGATTCTCCTACTATTTTGTACGACGAATGACATAATGACAAATTAATTCGATCTACATATATACGTATAATTAATGAATACTTAATCTAATGATTATGCCTCATAATCGTATCTATGCTAACGTTTGTGAAGTAAATCATAAACACGGATAACAATTACAACTAACTAATTAGTTAGTTGTACATTTGTGAAATATATCTTGAACGTTAATAACTCGATCGATCTCAATTAATCTATTATTTCACAACTAATCTACTATAAGGTTGGTTTTGCAATCATTTATTACTTATATTTACATAGTACAATGAGTTTGGTTGCTTACAATCACAAACACAACAACATCAATAAAAAAAAAAAAAATCGATTTTTATGTAAGAATATTAGTAGGGACCGCTTAACGGTCCCTATTTTGGCATTAGCGACCGCTTAGCGGTCGCTATTGTCATATTAGGGACCGTTAAGCGGTCCCTATTGTCAATTTAGGGACCGCTTAGCAGTCCCTACTAATATTCATACATCAAAATTATGAATTTTTCGATTGTTCGAGGTGCCGCGTTGTATGTTTAGTTCATAATAACCATTGGAATAGTTAAAATAACAATAAGTACAACGAGACATTGTGCATCCAAACATTATACAAGGAGAACGGGCCGCTTTGAAGATTCTCCTACTATTTTGTACGACGAATGACATAATGACAAATTAATTCGATCTACATATATACGTATAATTAATTAATACTTAATCTAATGATTATGCCTCATAATCGTATCTATGCTAACGTTTGTGAAGTAAATCATAAACACGGATAACAATTACAACTAACTAATTAGTTAGTTGTACATTTGTGAAATATATCTTGAACGTTAATAACTCGATCGATCTCAATTAATCTATTATTTCACAACTAATCTACTATAAGGTTGGTTTTGCAATCATTTATTACTTATATTTACATAGTACAATGAGTTTGGTTGCTTACAATCACAAACACAACAACATCAATAAAAAAAAATCGATTTTAAGTAAGAATATTAGTAGGGACCGCTTAACGGTCCCTATTTTGGCATTAGCGACCGCTTAGCGGTCGCTATTGTCATATTAGGGACCGTTAAGCGGTCCCTATTGTCAATTTAGGGACCGCTTAGCAGTCCCTACTAATATTCATACATCAAAATTATGAATTTTTCGATTGTTCGAGGTGCCGCGTTGTATGTTTAGTTCATAATAACCATTGGAATAGTTAAAATAACAATAAGTACAACGAGACATTGTGCATCCAAACATTATACAAGGAGAACGGGCCGCTTTGAAGATTCTCCTACTATTTTGTACGACGAATGACATAATGACAAATTAATTCGATCTACATATATACGTATAATTAATGAATACTTAATCTAATGATTATGCCTCATAATCGTATCTATGCTAACGTTTGTGAAGTAAATCATAAACACGGATAACAATTACAACTAACTAATTAGTTAGTTGTACATTTGTGAAATATATCTTGAACGTTAATAACTCGATCGATCTCAATTAATCTATTATTTCACAACTAATCTACTATAAGGTTGGTTTTGCAATCATTTATTACTTATATTTACATAGTACAATGAGTTTGGTTGCGTACAATCACAAACACAACAACATCAATAAAAAAAAAATCGATTTTTAAGTAAGAATATTAGTAGGGACCGCTTAACGGTCCCTATTTTGGCATTAGCGACCGCTTAGCGGTCGCTATTGTCATATTAGGGACCGTTTATTGTCAATTTAGGGACCGCTTAGCAGTCCCTACTAATATTCATACATCAAAATTATGAATTTTTCGATTGTTCGAGGTGCCGCGTTGTATGTTTAGTTCATAATAACCATTGGAATAGTTAAAATAACAATAAGTACAACGAGACATTGTGCATCCAAACATTATACAAGGAGAACGGGCCGCTTTGAAGATTCTCCTACTATTTTGTACGACGAATTACATAATGACAAATTAATTCGATCTATATATATACGTATAATTAATGAATACTTAATCTAATGATTATGCCTCATAATCGTATCTATGCTAACGTTTGTGAAGTAAATCATAAACACGGATAACAATTACAACTAACTAATTAGTTAGTTGTACATTTGTGAAATATATCTTGAACGTTAATAACTCGATCGATCTCAATTAATCTATTATTTCACAACTAATCTACTATAAGGTTGGTTTTGCAATCATTTATTACTTATATTTACATAGTACAATGAGTTTGGTTGCTTACAATCACAAACACAACAACATCAATAAAAAAAAAATCGATTTTTAAGTAAGAATATTAGTAGGGACCGCTTAACGGTCCCTATTTTGGCATTAGCGACCGCTTAGCGGTCGCTATTGTCATATTAGGGACCGTTAAGCGGTCCCTATTGTCAATTTAGGGACCGCTTAGCAGTCCCTACTAATATTCATACATCAAAATTATGAATTTTTCGATTGTTCGAGGTGCCGCGTTGTATGTTTAGTTCATAATAACCATTGGAATAGTTAAAATAACAATAAGTACAACGAGACATTGTGCATCCAAACATTATACAAGGAGAACGGGCCGCTTTGAAGATTCTCCTACTATTTTGTACGACGAATGACATAATGACAAATTAATTCGATCTACATATATACGTATAATTAATGAATACTTAATCTAATGATTATGCCTCATAATCGTATCTATGCTAACGTTTGTGAAGTAAATCATAAACACGGATAACAATTACAACTAACTAATTAGTTAGTTGTACATTTGTGAAATATATCTTGAACGTTAATAACTCGATCGATCTCAATTAATCTATTATTTCACAACTAATCTACTATAAGGTTGGTTTTGCAATCATTTATTACTTATATTTACATAGTACAATGAGTTTGGTTGCTTACAATCGCAAACACAACAACATCAATAAAACAAAAAAATAGATTTTTAAGTAAGAATATTAGTAGGGACCGCTTAACGGTCCCTATTTTGGCATTAGCGACCGCTTAGCGGTCGCTATTGTCATATTAGGGACCGTTAAGCGGTCCCTATTGTCAATTTAGGAACCGCTTAGCAGTCCCTACTAATATTCATACATCAAAATTATGAATTTTTCGATTGTTCGAGGTGCCGCGTTGTATGTTTAGTTCATAATAACCATTGGAATAGTTAAAATAACAATAAGTACAACGAGACATTGTGCATCCAAACATTATACAAGGAGAACGGGCCGCTTTGAAGATTCTCCTACTATTTTGTACGACGAATGACATAATGACAAATTAATTCGATCTACATATATACGTATAATTAATGAATACTTAATCTAATGATTATGCCTCATAATCGTATCTATGCTAACGTTTGTGAAGTAAATCATAAACACGGATAACAATTACAACTAACTAATTAGTTAGTTGTACATTTGTGAAATATATCTTGAACGTTAATAACTCGATCGATCTCAATTAATCTATTATTTCACAACTAATCTACTATAAGGTTGGTTTTGCAATCATTTATTACTTATATTTACATAGTACAATGAGTTTGGTTGCTTACAATCACAAACACAACAACATCAATAAAAAAAAAAAAAATCGATTTTTATGTAAGAATATTAGTAGGGACCGCTTAACGGTCCCTATTTTGGCATTAGCGACCGCTTAGCGGTCGCTATTGTCATATTAGGGACCGTTAAGCGGTCCCTATTGTCAATTTAGGGACCGCTTAGCAGTCCCTACTAATATTCATACATCAAAATTATGAATTTTTCGATTGTTCGAGGTGCCGCGTTGTATGTTTAGTTCATAATAACCATTGGAATAGTTAAAATAACAATAAGTACAACGAGACATTGTGCATCCAAACATTATACAAGGAGAACGGGCCGCTTTGAAGATTCTCCTACTATTTTGTACGACGAATGACATAATGACAAATTAATTCGATCTACATATATACGTATAATTAATGAATACTTAATCTAATGATTATGCCTCATAATCGTATCTATGCTAACGTTTGTGAAGTAAATCATAAACACGGATAACAATTACAACTAACTAATTAGTTAGTTGTACATTTGTGAAATATATCTTGAACGTTAATAACTCGATCGATCTCAATTAATCTATTATTTCACAACTAATCTACTATAAGGTTGGTTTTGCAATCATTTATTACTTATATTTACATAGTACAATGAGTTTGGTTGCTTACAATCACAAACACAACAACATCAATAAAAAAAAAAAAATCGATTTTTATGTAAGAATATTAGTAGGGACCGCTTAACGGTCCCTATTTTGGCATTAGCGACCGCTTAGCGGTCGCTATTGTCATATTAGGGACCGTTAAGCGGTCCCTATTGTCAATTTAGGGACCGCTTAGCAGTCCCTACTAATATTCATACATCAAAATTATGAATTTTTCGATTGTTCGAGGTGCCGCGTTGTATGTTTAGTTCATAATAACCATTGGAATAGTTAAAATAACAATAAGTACAACGAGACATTGTGCATCCAAACATTATACAAGGAGAACGGGCCGCTTTGAAGATTCTCCTACTATTTTGTACGACGAATGACATAATGACAAATTAATTCGATCTACATATATACGTATAATTAATTAATACTTAATCTAATGATTATGCCTCATAATCGTATCTATGCTAACGTTTGTGAAGTAAATCATAAACACGGATAACAATTACAACTAACTAATTAGTTAGTTGTACATTTGTGAAATATATCTTGAACGTTAATAACTCGATCGATCTCAATTAATCTATTATTTCACAACTAATCTACTATAAGGTTGGTTTTGCAATCATTTATTACTTATATTTACATAGTACAATGAGTTTGGTTGCTTACAATCACAAACACAACAACATCAATAAAAAAAAATCGATTTTAAGTAAGAATATTAGTAGGGACCGCTTAACGGTCCCTATTTTGGCATTAGCGACCGCTTAGCGGTCGCTATTGTCATATTAGGGACCGTTAAGCGGTCCCTATTGTCAATTTAGGGACCGCTTAGCAGTCCCTACTAATATTCATACATCAAAATTATGAATTTTTCGATTGTTCGAGGTGCCGCGTTGTATGTTTAGTTCATAATAACCATTGGAATAGTTAAAATAACAATAAGTACAACGAGACATTGTGCATCCAAACATTATACAAGGAGAACGGGCCGCTTTGAAGATTCTCCTACTATTTTGTACGACGAATGACATAATGACAAATTAATTCGATCTACATATATACGTATAATTAATGAATACTTAATCTAATGATTATGCCTCATAATCGTATCTATGCTAACGTTTGTAAAGTAAATCATAAACACGGATAACAATTACAACTAACTAATTAGTTAGTTGTACATTTGTGAAATATATCTTGAACGTTAATAACTCGATCGATCTCAATTAATCTATTATTTCACAACTAATCTACTATAAGGTTGGTTTTGCAATCATTTATTACTTATATTTACATAGTACAATGAGTTTGGTTGCGTACAATCACAAACACAACAACATCAATAAAAAAAAAATCGATTTTTAAGTAAGAATATTAGTAGGGACCGCTTAACGGTCCCTATTTTGGCATTAGCGACCGCTTAGCGGTCGCTATTGTCATATTAGGGACCGTTTATTGTCAATTTAGGGACCGCTTAGCAGTCCCTACTAATATTCATACATCAAAATTATGAATTTTTCGATTGTTCGAGGTGCCGCGTTGTATGTTTAGTTCATAATAACCATTGGAATAGTTAAAATAACAATAAGTACAACGAGACATTGTGCATCCAAACATTATACAAGGAGAACGGGCCGCTTTGAAGATTCTCCTACTATTTTGTACGACGAATTACATAATGACAAATTAATTCGATCTATATATATACGTATAATTAATGAATACTTAATCTAATGATTATGCCTCATAATCGTATCTATGCTAACGTTTGTGAAGTAAATCATAAACACGGATAACAATTACAACTAACTAATTAGTTAGTTGTACATTTGTGAAATATATCTTGAACGTTAATAACTCGATCGATCTCAATTAATCTATTATTTCACAACTAATCTACTATAAGGTTGGTTTTGCAATCATTTATTACTTATATTTACATAGTACAATGAGTTTGGTTGCTTACAATCACAAACACAACAACATCAATAAAAAAAAAATCGATTTTTAAGTAAGAATATTAGTAGGGACCGCTTAACGGTCCCTATTTTGGCATTAGCGACCGCTTAGCGGTCGCTATTGTCATATTAGGGACCGTTAAGCGGTCCCTATTGTCAATTTAGGGACCGCTTAGCAGTCCCTACTAATATTCATACATCAAAATTATGAATTTTTCGATTGTTCGAGGTGCCGCGTTGTATGTTTAGTTCATAATAACCATTGGAATAGTTAAAATAACAATAAGTACAACGAGACATTGTGCATCCAAACATTATACAAGGAGAACGGGCCGCTTTGAAGATTCTCCTACTATTTTGTACGACGAATGACATAATGACAAGTTAATTCGATCTACATATATACGTATAATTAATGAATACTTAATCTAATGATTATGCCTCATAATCGTATCTATGCTAACGTTTGTGAAGTAAATCATAAACACGGATAACAATTACAACTAACTAATTAGTTAGTTGTACATTTGTGAAATATATCTTGAACGTTAATAACTCGATCGATCTCAATTAATCTATTATTTCACAACTAATCTACTATAAGGTTGGTTTTGCAATCATTTATTACTTATATTTACATAGTACAATGAGTTTGGTTGCTTACAATCACAAACACAACAACATCAATAAAAAAAAAATCGATTTTTAAGTAAGAATATTAGTAGGGACCGCTTAACGGTCCCTATTTTGGCATTAGCGACCGCTTAGCGGTCGCTATTGTCATATTAGGGACCGTTAAGCGGTCCCTATTGTCAATTTAGGGACCGCTTAGCAGTCCCTACTAATATTCATACATCAAAATTATGAATTTTTCGATTGTTCGAGGTGCCGCGTTGTATGTTTAGTTCATAATAACCATTGGAATAGTTAAAATAACAATAAGTACAACGAGACATTGTGCATCCAAACATTATACAAGGAGAACGGGCCGCTTTGAAGATTCTCCTACTATTTTGTACGACGAATGACATAATGACAAATTAATTCGATCTACATATATACGTATAATTAATGAATACTTAATCTAATGATTATGCCTCATAATCGTATCTATGCTAACGTTTGTAAAGTAAATCATAAACACGGATAACAATTACAACTAACTAATTAGTTAGTTGTACATTTGTGAAATATATCTTGAACGTTAATAACTCGATCGATCTCAATTAATCTATTATTTCACAACTAATCTACTATAAGGTTGGTTTTGCAATCATTTATTACTTATATTTACATAGTACAATGAGTTTGGTTGCGTACAATCACAAACACAACAACATCAATAAAAAAAAAATCGATTTTTAAGTAAGAATATTAGTAGGGACCGCTTAACGGTCCCTATTTTGGCATTAGCGACCGCTTAGCGGTCGCTATTGTCATATTAGGGACCGTTTATTGTCAATTTAGGGACCGCTTAGCAGTCCCTACTAATATTCATACATCAAAATTATGAATTTTTCGATTGTTCGAGGTGCCGCGTTGTATGTTTAGTTCATAATAACCATTGGAATAGTTAAAATAACAATAAGTACAACGAGACATTGTGCATCCAAACATTATACAAGGAGAACGGGCCGCTTTGAAGATTCTCCTACTATTTTGTACGACGAATTACATAATGACAAATTAATTCGATCTATATATATACGTATAATTAATGAATACTTAATCTAATGATTATGCCTCATAATCGTATCTATGCTAACGTTTGTGAAGTAAATCATAAACACGGATAACAATTACAACTAACTAATTAGTTAGTTGTACATTTGTGAAATATATCTTGAACGTTAATAACTCGATCGATCTCAATTAATCTATTATTTCACAACTAATCTACTATAAGGTTGGTTTTGCAATCATTTATTACTTATATTTACATAGTACAATGAGTTTGGTTGCTTACAATCACAAACACAACAACATCAATAAAAAAAAAATCGATTTTTAAGTAAGAATATTAGTAGGGACCGCTTAACGGTCCCTATTTTGGCATTAGCGACCGCTTAGCGGTCGCTATTGTCATATTAGGGACCGTTAAGCGGTCCCTATTGTCAATTTAGGGACCGCTTAGCAGTCCCTACTAATATTCATACATCAAAATTATGAATTTTTCGATTGTTCGAGGTGCCGCGTTGTATGTTTAGTTCATAATAACCATTGGAATAGTTAAAATAACAATAAGTACAACGAGACATTGTGCATCCAAACATTATACAAGGAGAACGGGCCGCTTTGAAGATTCTCCTACTATTTTGTACGACGAATGACATAATGACAAGTTAATTCGATCTACATATATACGTATAATTAATGAATACTTAATCTAATGATTATGCCTCATAATCGTATCTATGCTAACGTTTGTGAAGTAAATCATAAACACGGATAACAATTACAACTAACTAATTAGTTAGTTGTACATTTGTGAAATATATCTTGAACGTTAATAACTCGATCGATCTCAATTAATCTATTATTTCACAACTAATCTACTATAAGGTTGGTTTTGCAATCATTTATTACTTATATTTACATAGTACAATGAGTTTGGTTGCTTACAATCACAAACACAACAACATCAATAAAAAAAAAATCGATTTTTAAGTAAGAATATTAGTAGGGACCGCTTAACGGTCCCTATTTTGGCATTAGCGACCGCTTAGCGGTCGCTATTGTCATATTAGGGACCGTTAAGCGGTCCCTATTGTCAATTTAGGGACCGCTTAGCAGTCCCTACTAATATTCATACATCAAAATTATGAATTTTTCGATTGTTCGAGGTGCCGCGTTGTATGTTTAGTTCATAATAACCATTGGAATAGTTAAAATAACAATAAGTACAACGAGACATTGTGCATCCAAACATTATACAAGGAGAACGGGCCGCTTTGAAGATTCTCCTACTATTTTGTACGACGAATGACATAATGACAAATTAATTCGATCTACATATATACGTATAATTAATTAATACTTAATCTAATGATTATGCCTCATAATCGTATCTATGCTAACGTTTGTGAAGTAAATCATAAACACGGATAACAATTACAACTAACTAATTAGTTAGTTGTACATTTGTGAAATATATCTTGAACGTTAATAACTCGATCGATCTCAATTAATCTATTATTTCACAACTAATCTACTATAAGGTTGGTTTTGCAATCATTTATTACTTATATTTACATAGTACAATGAGTTTGGTTGCTTACAATCACAAACACAACAACATCAATAAAAAAAAAATCAATTTTTAAGTAAGAATATTAGTAGGGACCGCTTAACGGTCCCTATTTTGGCATTAGCGACCGCTTAGCGGTCGCTATTGTCATATTAGGGACCGTTAAGCGGTCCCTATTGTCAATTTAGGGACCGCTTAGCAGTCCCTACTAATATTCATACATCAAAATTATGAATTTTTCGATTGTTCGAGGTGCCGCGTTGTATGTTTAGTTCATAATAACCATTGGAATAGTTAAAATAACAATAAGTACAACGAGACATTGTGCATCCAAACATTATACAAGGAGAACGGGCCGCTTTGAAGATTCTCCTACTATTTTGTACGACGAATGACATAATGACAAATTAATTCGATCTACATATATACGTATAATTAATGAATACTTAATCTAATGATTATGCCTCATAATCGTATCTATGCTAACGTTTGTGAAGTAAATCATAAACACGGATAACAATTACAACTAACTAATTAGTTAGTTGTACATTTGTGAAATATATCTTGAACGTTAATAACTCGATCGATCTCAATTAATCTATTATTTCACAACTAATCTACTATAAGGTTGGTTTTGCAATCATTTATTACTTATATTTACATAGTACAATGAGTTTGGTTGCTTACAATCACAAACACAACAACATCAATAAAAAAAAAATCGATTTTTAAGTAAGAATATTAGTAGGGACCGCTTAACGGTCCCTATTTTGGCATTAGCGACCGCTAAGCGGTCGCTATTGTCATATTAGGGATCGTTAAGCGGTCCCTATTGTCAATTTAGGGACCGCTTAGCAGTCCCTACTAATATTCATACATCAAAATTATGAATTTTTCGATTGTTCGAGGTGTCGCGTTGTATGTTTAGTTCATAATAACCATTGGAATAGTTAAAATAACAATAAGTACAACGAGACATTGTGCATCCAAACATTATACAAGGAGAACGGGCCGCTTTGAAGATTCTCCTACTATTTTGTACGACGAATGACATAATGACAAATTAATTCGATCTACATATATAAGTATAATTAATGAATACTTAATCTAATGATTATGCCTCATAATCGTATCTATGCTAACGTTTGTGAAGTAAATCATAAACACGGATAACAATTACAACTAACTAATTAGTTAGTTGTACATTTGTGAAATATATCTTGAACGTTAATAACTCGATCGATCTCAATTAATCTATTATTTCACAACTAATCTACTATAAGGTTGGTTTTGCAATCATTTATTACTTATATTTACATAGTACAATGAGTTTGGTTGCTTACAATCACAAACACAACAACATCAATAAAAAAAAAAAAATCGATTTTTATGTAAGAATATTAGTAGGGACCGCTTAACGGTCCCTATTTTGGCATTAGCGACCGCTTAGTGGTCGCTATTGTCATATTAGGGACCGTTAAACGGTCCCTATTGTCAATTTAGGGACCGCTTAGCAGTCCCTACTAATATTCATACATCAAAATTATGAATTTTTCGATTGTTCGAGGTGCCGCGTTGTATGTTTAGTTCATAATAACCATTGGAATAGTTAAAATAACAATAAGTACAACGAGACATTGTGCATCCAAACATTATACAAGGAGAACGGGCCGCTTTGAAGATTCTCCTACTATTTTGTACGACGAATGACATAATGACAAATTAATTCGATCTACATATATACGTATAATTAATTAATACTTAATCTAATGATTATGCCTCATAATCGTATCTATGCTAACGTTTGTGAAGTAAATCATAAACACGGATAACAATTACAACTAACTAATTAGTTAGTTGTACATTTGTGAAATATATCTTGAACGTTAATAACTCGATCGATCTCAATTAATCTATTATTTCACAACTAATCTACTATAAGGTTGGTTTTGCAATCATTTATTACTTATATTTACATAGTACAATGAGTTTGGTTGCGTACAATCACAAACACAACAACATCAATAAAAAAAAAATCGATTTTTAAGTAAGAATATTAGTAGGGACCGCTTAACGGTCCCTATTTTGGCATTAGCGACCGCTTAGCGGTCGCTATTGTCATATTAGGGACCGTTTATTGTCAATTTAGGGACCGCTTAGCAGTCCCTACTAATATTCATACATCAAAATTATGAATTTTTCGATTGTTCGAGGTGCCGCGTTGTATGTTTAGTTCATAATAACCATTGGAATAGTTAAAATAACAATAAGTACAACGAGACATTGTGCATCCAAACATTATACAAGGAGAACGGGCCGCTTTGAAGATTCTCCTACTATTTTGTACGACGAATTACATAATGACAAATTAATTCGATCTATATATATACGTATAATTAATGAATACTTAATCTAATGATTATGCCTCATAATCGTATCTATGCTAACGTTTGTGAAGTAAATCATAAACACGGATAACAATTACAACTAACTAATTAGTTAGTTGTACATTTGTGAAATATATCTTGAACGTTAATAACTCGATCGATCTCAATTAATCTATTATTTCACAACTAATCTACTATAAGGTTGGTTTTGCAATCATTTATTACTTATATTTACATAGTACAATGAGTTTGGTTGCTTACAATCACAAACACAACAACATCAATAAAAAAAAAATCTATTTTTAAGTAAGAATATTAGTAGGGACCGCTTAACGGTCCCTATTTTGGCATTAGCGACCGCTTAGCGGTCGCTATTGTCATATTAGGGACCGTTAAGCGGTCCCTATTGTCAATTTAGGGACCGCTTAGCAGTCCCTACTAATATTCATACATCAAAATTATGAATTTTTCGATTGTTCGAGGTGCCGCGTTGTATGTTTAGTTCATAATAACCATTGGAATAGTTAAAATAACAATAAGTACAACGAGACATTGTGCATCCAAACATTATACAAGGAGAACGGGCCGCTTTGAAGATTCTCCTACTATTTTGTACGACGAATGACATAATGACAAATTAATTCGATCTACATATATACGTATAATTAATGAATACTTAATCTAATGATTATGCCTCATAATCGTATCTATGCTAACGTTTGTGAAGTAAATCATAAACACGGATAACAATTACAACTAACTAATTAGTTAGTTGTACATTTGTGAAATATATCTTGAACGTTAATAACTCGATCGATCTCAATTAATCTATTATTTCACAACTAATCTACTATAAGGTTGGTTTTGCAATCATTTATTACTTATATTTACATAGTACAATGAGTTTGGTTGCTTACAATCACAAACACAACAACATCAATAAAAAAAAAATCGATTTTTAAGTAAGAATATTAGTAGGGACCGCTTAACGGTCCCTATTTTGGCATTAGCGACCGCTTAGCGGTCGCTATTGTCATATTAGGGACCGTTAAGCGGTCCCTATTGTCAATTTAGGGACCGCTTAGCAGTCCCTACTAATATTCATACATCAAAATTATGAATTTTTCGATTGTTCGAGGTGCCGCGTTGTATGTTTAGTTCATAATAACCATTGGAATAGTTAAAATAACAATAAGTACAACGAGACATTGTGCATCCAAACATTATACAAGGAGAACGGGCCGCTTTGAAGATTCTCCTACTATTTTGTACGACGAATGACATAATGACAAATTAATTCGATCTACATATATACGTATAATTAATTAATACTTAATCTAATGATTATGCCTCATAATCGTATCTATGCTAACGTTTGTGAAGTAAATCATAAACACGGATAACAATTACAACTAACTAATTAGTTAGTTGTACATTTGTGAAATATATCTTGAACGTTAATAACTCGATCGATCTCAATTAATCTATTATTTCACAACTAATCTACTATAAGGTTGGTTTTGCAATCATTTATTACTTATATTTACATAGTACAATGAGTTTGGTTGCTTACAATCACAAACACAACAACATCAATAAAAAAAAAATCAATTTTTAAGTAAGAATATTAGTAGGGACCGCTTAACGGTCCCTATTTTGGCATTAGCGACCGCTTAGCGGTCGCTATTGTCATATTAGGGACCGTTAAGCGGTCCCTATTGTCAATTTAGGGACCGCTTAGCAGTCCCTACTAATATTCATACATCAAAATTATGAATTTTTCGATTGTTCGAGGTGCCGCGTTGTATGTTTAGTTCATAATAACCATTGGAATAGTTAAAATAACAATAAGTACAACGAGACATTGTGCATCCAAACATTATACAAGGAGAACGGGCCGCTTTGAAGATTCTCCTACTATTTTGTACGACGAATGACATAATGACAAATTAATTCGATCTACATATATACGTATAATTAATGAATACTTAATCTAATGATTATGCCTCATAATCGTATCTATGCTAACGTTTGTGAAGTAAATCATAAACACGGATAACAATTACAACTAACTAATTAGTTAGTTGTACATTTGTGAAATATATCTTGAACGTTAATAACTCGATCGATCTCAATTAATCTATTATTTCACAACTAATCTACTATAAGGTTGGTTTTGCAATCATTTATTACTTATATTTACATAGTACAATGAGTTTGGTTGCTTACAATCACAAACACAACAACATCAATAAAAAAAAAATCGATTTTTAAGTAAGAATATTAGTAGGGACCGCTTAACGGTCCCTATTTTGGCATTAGCGACCGCTAAGCGGTCGCTATTGTCATATTAGGGATCGTTAAGCGGTCCCTATTGTCAATTTAGGGACCGCTTAGCAGTCCCTACTAATATTCATACATCAAAATTATGAATTTTTCGATTGTTCGAGGTGTCGCGTTGTATGTTTAGTTCATAATAACCATTGGAATAGTTAAAATAACAATAAGTACAACGAGACATTGTGCATCCAAACATTATACAAGGAGAACGGGCCGCTTTGAAGATTCTCCTACTATTTTGTACGACGAATGACATAATGACAAATTAATTCGATCTACATATATAAGTATAATTAATGAATACTTAATCTAATGATTATGCCTCATAATCGTATCTATGCTAACGTTTGTGAAGTAAATCATAAACACGGATAACAATTACAACTAACTAATTAGTTAGTTGTACATTTGTGAAATATATCTTGAACGTTAATAACTCGATCGATCTCAATTAATCTATTATTTCACAACTAATCTACTATAAGGTTGGTTTTGCAATCATTTATTACTTATATTTACATAGTACAATGAGTTTGGTTGCTTACAATCACAAACACAACAACATCAATAAAAAAAAAAAAATCGATTTTTATGTAAGAATATTAGTAGGGACCGCTTAACGGTCCCTATTTTGGCATTAGCGACCGCTTAGTGGTCGCTATTGTCATATTAGGGACCGTTAAACGGTCCCTATTGTCAATTTAGGGACCGCTTAGCAGTCCCTACTAATATTCATACATCAAAATTATGAATTTTTCGATTGTTCGAGGTGCCGCGTTGTATGTTTAGTTCATAATAACCATTGGAATAGTTAAAATAACAATAAGTACAACGAGACATTGTGCATCCAAACATTATACAAGGAGAACGGGCCGCTTTGAAGATTCTCCTACTATTTTGTACGACGAATGACATAATGACAAATTAATTCGATCTACATATATACGTATAATTAATTAATACTTAATCTAATGATTATGCCTCATAATCGTATCTATGCTAACGTTTGTGAAGTAAATCATAAACACGGATAACAATTACAACTAACTAATTAGTTAGTTGTACATTTGTGAAATATATCTTGAACGTTAATAACTCGATCGATCTCAATTAATCTATTATTTCACAACTAATCTACTATAAGGTTGGTTTTGCAATCATTTATTACTTATATTTACATAGTACAATGAGTTTGGTTGCTTACAATCACAAACACAACAACATCAATAAAAAAAAAATCGATTTTTAAGTAAGAATATTAGTAGGGACCGCTTAACGGTCCCTATTTTGGCATTAGCGACCGCTTAGCGGTCGCTATTGTCATATTAGGGACCGTTAAGCGGTCCCTATTGTCAATTTAGGGACCGCTTAGCAGTCCCTACTAATATTCATACATCAAAATTATGAATTTTTCGATTGTTCGAGGTGCCGGGTTGTATGTTTAGTTCATAATAACCATTGGAATAGTTAAAATAACAATAAGTACAACGAGACATTGTGCATCCAAACATTATACAAGGAGAACGGGCCGCTTTGAAGATTCTCCTACTATTTTGTACGACGAATGACATAATGACAAATTAATTCGATCTACATATATACGTATAATTAATTAATACTTAATCTAATGATTATGCCTCATAATCGTATCTATGCTAACGTTTGTGAAGTAAATCATAAACACGGATAACAATTACAACTAACTAATTAGTTAGTTGTACATTTGTGAAATATATCTTGAACGTTAATAACTCGATCGATCTCAATTAATCTATTATTTCACAACTAATCTACTATAAGGTTGGTTTTGCAATCATTTATTACTTATATTTACATAGTACAATGAGTTTGGTTGCTTACAATCACAAACACAACAACATCAATAAAAAAAAAATCAATTTTTAAGTAAGAATATTAGTAGGGACCGCTTAACGGTCCCTATTTTGGCATTAGCGACCGCTTAGCGGTCGCTATTGTCATATTAGGGACCGTTAAGCGGTCCCTATTGTCAATTTAGGGACCGCTTAGCAGTCCCTACTAATATTCATACATCAAAATTATGAATTTTTCGATTGTTCGAGGTGCCGCGTTGTATGTTTAGTTCATAATAACCATTGGAATAGTTAAAATAACAATAAGTACAACGAGACATTGTGCATCCAAACATTATACAAGGAGAACGGGCCGCTTTGAAGACTCTCCTACTATTTTGTACGACGAATGACATAATGACAAATTAATTCGATCTACATATATACGTATAATTAATGAATACTTAATCTAATGATTATGCCTCATAATCGTATCTATGCTAACGTTTGTGAAGTAAATCATAAACACGGATAACAATTACAACTAACTAATTAGTTAGTTGTACATTTGTGAAATATATCTTGAACGTTAATAACTCGATCGATCTCAATTAATCTATTATTTCACAACTAATCTACTATAAGGTTGGTTTTGCAATCATTTATTACTTATATTTACATAGTACAATGAGTTTGGTTGCTTACAATCACAAACACAACAACATCAATAAAAAAAAAATCGATTTTTAAGTAAGAATATTAGTAGGGACCGCTTAACGGTCCCTATTTTGGCATTAGCGACCGCTAAGCGGTCGCTATTGTCATATTAGGGATCGTTAAGCGGTCCCTATTGTCAATTTAGGGACCGCTTAGCAGTCCCTACTAATATTCATACATCAAAATTATGAATTTTTCGATTGTTCGAGGTGTCGCGTTGTATGTTTAGTTCATAATAACCATTGGAATAGTTAAAATAACAATAAGTACAACGAGACATTGTGCATCCAAACATTATACAAGGAGAACGGGCCGCTTTGAAGATTCTCCTACTATTTTGTACGACGAATGACATAATGACAAATTAATTCGATCTACATATATAAGTATAATTAATGAATACTTAATCTAATGATTATGCCTCATAATCGTATCTATGCTAACGTTTGTGAAGTAAATCATAAACACGGATAACAATTACAACTAACTAATTAGTTAGTTGTACATTTGTGAAATATATCTTGAACGTTAATAACTCGATCGATCTCAATTAATCTATTATTTCACAACTAATCTACTATAAGGTTGGTTTTGCAATCATTTATTACTTATATTTACATAGTACAATGAGTTTGGTTGCTTACAATCACAAACACAACAACATCAATAAAAAAAAAAAAATCGATTTTTATGTAAGAATATTAGTAGGGACCGCTTAACGGTCCCTATTTTGGCATTAGCGACCGCTTAGTGGTCGCTATTGTCATATTAGGGACCGTTAAACGGTCCCTATTGTCAATTTAGGGACCGCTTAGCAGTCCCTACTAATATTCATACATCAAAATTATGAATTTTTCGATTGTTCGAGGTGCCGCGTTGTATGTTTAGTTCATAATAACCATTGGAATAGTTAAAATAACAATAAGTACAACGAGACATTGTGCATCCAAACATTATACAAGGAGAACGGGCCGCTTTGAAGATTCTCCTACTATTTTGTACGACGAATGACATAATGACAAATTAATTCGATCTACATATATACGTATAATTAATGAATACTTAATCTAATGATTATGCCTCATAATCGTATCTATGCTAACGTTTGTGAAGTAAATCATAAACACGGATAACAATTACAACTAACTAATTAGTTAGTTGTACATTTGTGAAATATATCTTGAACGTTAATAACTCGATCGATCTCAATTAATCTATTATTTCACAACTAATCTACTATAAGGTTGGTTTTGCAATCATTTATTACTTATATTTACATAGTACAATGAGTTTGGTTGCTTACAATCACAAACACAACAACATCAATAAAAAAAAAATCGATTTTTAAGTAAGAATATTAGTAGGGACCGCTTAACGGTCCCTATTTTGGCATTAGCGACCGCTTAGCGGTCGCTATTGTCATATTAGGGACCGTTAAGCGGTCCCTATTGTCAATTTAGGGACCGCTTAGCAGTCCCTACTAATATTCATACATCAAAATTATGAATTTTTCGATTGTTCGAGGTGCCGTGTTGTATGTTTAGTTCATAATAACCATTGGAATAGTTAAAATAACAATAAGTACAACGAGACATTGTGCATCCAAACATTATACAAGGAGAACGGGCCGCTTTGAAGATTCTCCTACTATTTTGTACGACGAATGACATAATGACAAATTAATTCGATCTACATATATACGTATAATTAATGAATACTTAATCTAATGATTATGCCTCATAATCGTATCTATGCTAACGTTTGTGAAGTAAATCATAAACACGGATAACAATTACAACTAACTAATTAGTTAGTTGTACATTTGTGAAATATATCTTGAACGTTAATAACTCGATCGATCTCAATTAATCTATTATTTCACAACTAATCTACTATAAGGTTGGTTTTGCAATCATTTATTACTTATATTTACATAGTACAATGAGTTTGGTTGCTTACAATCACAAACACAACAACATCAATAAAAAAAAAATCGATTTTTAAGTAAGAATATTAGTAGGGACCGCTTAACGGTCCCTATTTTGGCATTAGCGACCGCTAAGCGGTCGCTATTGTCATATTAGGGACCGTTAAGCGGTCCCTATTGTCAATTTAGGGACCGCTTAGCAGTCCCTACTAATATTCATACATCAAAATTATGAATTTTTCGATTGTTCGAGGTGCCGCGTTGTATGTTTAGTTCATAATAACCATTGGAATAGTTAAAATAACAATAAGTACAACGAGACATTGTGCATCCAAACATTATACAAGGAGAACGGGCCGCTTTGAAGATTCTCCTACTATTTTGTACGACGAATGACATAATGACAAATTAATTCGATCTACATATATAAGTATAATTAATGAATACTTAATCTAATGATTATGCCTCATAATCGTATCTATGCTAACGTTTGTGAAGTAAATCATAAACACGGATAACAATTACAACTAACTAATTAGATAGTTGTACATTTGTGAAATATATCTTGAACGTTAATAACTCGATCGATCTCAATTAATCTATTATTTCACAACTAATCTACTATAAGGTTGGTTTTGCAATCATTTATTACTTATATTTACATAGTACAATGAGTTTGGTTGCTTACAATCACAAACACAACAACATCAATAAAAAAAAAAAAAATCGATTTTTATGTAAGAATATTAGTAGGGACCGCTTAACGGTCCCTATTTTGGCATTAGCGACCGCTTAGCGGTCGCTATTGTCATATTAGGGACCGTTAAACGGTCCCTATTGTCAATTTAGGGACCGCTTAGCAGTCCCTACTAATATTCATACATCAAAATTATGAATTTTTCGATTGTTCGAGGTGCCGCGTTGTATGTTTAGTTCATAATAACCATTGGAATAGTTAAAATAACAATAAGTACAACGAGACATTGTGCATCCAAACATTATACAAGGAGAACGGGCCGCTTTGAAGATTCTCCTACTATTTTGTACGACGAATGACATAATGACAAATTAATTCGATCTACATATATACGTATAATTAATTAATACTTAATCTAATGATTATGCCTCATAATCGTATCTATGCTAACGTTTGTGAAGTAAATCATAAACACGGATAACAATTACAACTAACTAATTAGTTAGTTGTACATTTGTGAAATATATCTTGAACGTTAATAACTCGATCGATCTCAATTAATCTATTATTTCACAACTAATCTACTATAAGGTTGGTTTTGCAATCATTTATTACTTATATTTACATAGTACAATGAGTTTGGTTGCTTACAATCACAAACACAACAACATCAATAAAAAAAAAATCGATTTTTAAGTAAGAATATTAGTAGGGACCGCTTAACGGTCCCTATTTTGGCATTAGCGACCGCTTAGCGGTCGCTATTGTCATATTAGGGACCGTTAAGCGGTCCCTATTGTCAATTTAGGGACCGCTTAGCAGTCCCTACTAATATTCATACATCAAAATTATGAATTTTTCGATTGTTCGAGGTGCCGCGTTGTATGTTTAGTTCATAATAACCATTGGAATAGTTAAAATAACAATAAGTACAACGAGACATTGTGCATCCAAACATTATACAAGGAGAACGGGCCGCTTTGAAGATTCTCCTACTATTTTGTACGACGAATGACATAATGACAAATTAATTCGATCTACATATATACGTATAATTAATGAATACTTAATCTAATGATTATGCCTCATAATCGTATCTATGCTAACGTTTGTGAAGTAAATCATAAACACGGATAACAATTACAACTAACTAATTAGTTAGTTGTACATTTGTGAAATATATCTTGAACGTTAATAACTCGATCGATCTCAATTAATCTATTATTTCACAACTAATCTACTATAAGGTTGGTTTTGCAATCATTTATTACTTATATTTACATAGTACAATGAGTTTGGTTGCGTACAATCACAAACACAACAACATCAATAAAAAAAAAATCGATTTTTAAGTAAGAATATTAGTAGGGACCGCTTAACGGTCCCTATTTTGGCATTAGCGACCGCTTAGCGGTCGCTATTGTCATATTAGGGACCGTTTATTGTCAATTTAGGGACCGCTTAGCAGTCCCTACTAATATTCATACATCAAAATTATGAATTTTTCGATTGTTCGAGGTGCCGCGTTGTATGTTTAGTTCATAATAACCATTGGAATAGTTAAAATAACAATAAGTACAACGAGACATTGTGCATCCAAACATTATACAAGGAGAACGGGCCGCTTTGAAGATTCTCCTACTATTTTGTACGACGAATGACATAATGACAAATTAATTCGATCTACATATATACGTATAATTAATGAATACTTAATCTAATGATTATGCCTCATAATCGTATCTATGCTAACGTTTGTGAAGTAAATCATAAACACGGATAACAATTACAACTAACTAATTAGTTAGTTGTACATTTGTGAAATATATCTTGAACGTTAATAACTCGATCGATCTCAATTAATCTATTATTTCACAACTAATCTACTATAAGGTTGGTTTTGCAATCATTTATTACTTATATTTACATAGTACAATGAGTTTGGTTGCTTACAATCACAAACACAACAACATCAATAAAAAAAAAATCGATTTTTAAGTAAGAATATTAGTAGGGACCGCTTAACGGTCCCTATTTTGGCATTAGCGACCGCTAAGCGGTCGCTATTGTCATATTAGGGACCGTTAAGCGGTCCCTATTGTCAATTTAGGGACCGCTTAGCAGTCCCTACTAATATTCATACATCAAAATTATGAATTTTTCGATTGTTCGAGGTGCCGCGTTGTATGTTTAGTTCATAATAACCATTGGAATAGTTAAAATAACAATAAGTACAACGAGACATTGTGCATCCAAACATTATACAAGGAGAACGGGCCGCTTTGAAGATTCTCCTACTATTTTGTACGACGAATGACATAATGACAAATTAATTCGATCTACATATATACGTATAATTAATGAATACTTAATCTAATGATTATGCCTCATAATCGTATCTATGCTAACGTTTGTGAAGTAAATCATAAACACGGATAACAATTACAACTAACTAATTAGTTAGTTGTACATTTGTGAAATATATCTTGAACGTTAATAACTCGATCGATCTCAATTAATCTATTATTTCACAACTAATCTACTATAAGGTTGGTTTTGCAATCATTTATTACTTATATTTACATAGTACAATGAGTTTGGTTGCTTACAATCACAAACACAACAACATCAATAAAAAAAAAAATCGATTTTTAAGTAAGAATATTAGTAGGGACCGCTTAACGGTCCCTATTTTGGCATTAGCGACCGCTTAGCGGTCGCTATTGTCATATTAGGGACCGTTAAGCGGTCCCTATTGTCAATTTAGGGACCGCTTAGCAGTCCCTACTAATATTCATACATCAAAATTATGAATTTTTCGATTGTTCGAGGTGCCGCGTTGTATGTTTAGTTCATAATAACCATTGGAATAGTTAAAATAACAATAAGTACAACGAGACATTGTGCATCCAAACATTATACAAGGAGAACGGGCCGCTTTGAAGATTCTCCTACTATTTTGTACGACGAATGACATAATGACAAATTAATTCGATCTACATATATACGTATAATTAATGAATACTTAATCTAATGATTATGCCTCATAATCGTATCTATGCTAACGTTTGTGAAGTAAATCATAAACACGGATAACAATTACAACTAACTAATTAGTTAGTTGTACATTTGTGAAATATATCTTGAACGTTAATAACTCGATCGATCTCAATTAATCTATTATTTCACAACTAATCTACTATAAGGTTGGTTTTGCAATCATTTATTACTTATATTTACATAGTACAATGAGTTTGGTTGCTTACAATCACAAACACAACAACATCAATAAAAAAAAAATCGATTTTTAAGTAAGAATATTAGTAGGGACCGCTTAACGGTCCCTATTTTGGCATTAGCGACTGCTTAGCGGTCGCTATTGTCATATTAGGGACCGTTAAGCGGTCCCTATTGTCAATTTAGGGACCGCTTAGCAGTCCCTACTAATATTCATACATCAAAATTATGAATTTTTCGATTGTTCGAGGTGCCGCGTTGTATGTTTAGTTCATAATAACCATTGGAATAGTTAAAATAACAATAAGTACAACGAGACATTGTGCATCCAAACATTATACAAGGAGAACGGGCCGCTTTGAAGATTCTCCTACTATTTTGTACGACGAATGACATAATGACAAATTAATTCGATCTACATATATACGTATAATTAATGAATACTTAATCTAATGATTATGCCTCATAATCGTATCTATGCTAACGTTTGTGAAGTAAATCATAAACACGGATAACAATTACAACTAACTAATTAGTTAGTTGTACATTTGTGAAATATATCTTGAACGTTAATAACTCGATCGATCTCAATTAATCTATTATTTCACAACTAATCTACTATAAGGTTGGTTTTGCAATCATTTATTACTTATATTTACATAGTACAATGAGTTTGGTTGCGTACAATCACAAACACAACAACATCAATAAAAAAAAAATCGATTTTTAAGTAAGAATATTAGTAGGGACCGCTTAACGGTCCCTATTTTGGCATTAGCGACCGCTTAGCGGTCGCTATTGTCATATTAGGGACCGTTTATTGTCAATTTAGGGACCGCTTAGCTGTCCCTACTAATATTCATACATCAAAATTATGAATTTTTCGATTGTTCGAGGTGCCGCGTTGTATGTTTAGTTCATAATAACCATTGGAATAGTTAAAATAACAATAAGTACAACGAGACATTGTGCATCCAAACATTATACAAGGAGAACGGGCCGCTTTGAAGATTCTCCTACTATTTTGTACGACGAATGACATAATGACAAATTAATTCGATCTACATATATACGTATAATTAATGAATACTTAATCTAATGATTATGCCTCATAATCGTATCTATGCTAACGTTTGTGAAGTAAATCATAAACACGGATAACAATTACAACTAACTAATTAGTTAGTTGTACATTTGTGAAATATATCTTGAACGTTAATAACTCGATCGATCTCAATTAATCTATTATTTCACAACTAATCTACTATAAGGTTGGTTTTGCAATCATTTATTACTTATATTTACATAGTACAATGAGTTTGGTTGCTTACAATCACAAACACAACAACATCAATAAAAAAAAAATCGATTTTTAAGTAAGAATATTAGTAGGGACCGCTTAACGGTCCCTATTTTGGCATTAGCGACCGCTTAGCGGTCGCTATTGTCATATTAGGGACCGTTAAGCGGTCCCTATTGTCAATTTAGGGACCGCTTAGCAGTCCCTACTAATATTCATACATCAAAATTATGAATTTTTCGATTGTTCGAGGTGCCGCGTTGTATGTTTAGTTCATAATAACCATTGGAATAGTTAAAATAACAATAAGTACAACGAGACATTGTGCATCCAAACATTATACAAGGAGAACGGGCCGCTTTGAAGATTCTCCTACTATTTTGTACGACGAATGACATAATGACAAATTAATTCGATCTACATATATACGTATAATTAATGAATACTTAATCTAATGATTATGCCTCATAATCGTATCTATGCTAACGTTTGTGAAGTAAATCATAAACACGGATAACAATTACAACTAACTAATTAGTTAGTTGTACATTTGTGAAATATATCTTGAACGTTAATAACTCGATCGATCTCAATTAATCTATTATTTCACAACTAATCTACTATAAGGTTGGTTTTGCAATCATTTATTACTTATATTTACATAGTACAATGAGTTTGGTTGCTTACAATCACAAACACAACAACATCAATAAAAAAAAAAATCGATTTTTAAGTAAGAATATTAGTAGGGACCGCTTAACGGTCCCTATTTTGGCATTAGCGACCGCTTAGCGGTCGCTATTGTCATATTAGGGACCGTTAAGCGGTCCCTATTGTCAATTTAGGGACCGCTTAGCAGTCCCTACTAATATTCATACATCAAAATTATGAATTTTTCGATTGTTCGAGGTGCCGCGTTGTATGTTTAGTTCATAATAACCATTGGAATAGTTAAAATAACAATAAGTACAACGAGACATTGTGCATCCAAACATTATACAAGGAGAACGGGCCGCTTTGAAGATTCTCCTACTATTTTGTACGACGAATGACATAATGACAAATTAATTCGATCTACATATATACGTATAATTAATGAATACTTAATCTAATGATTATGCCTCATAATCGTATCTATGCTAACGTTTGTGAAGTAAATCATAAACACGGATAACAATTACAACTAACTAATTAGTTAGTTGTACATTTGTGAAATATATCTTGAACGTTAATAACTCGATCGATCTCAATTAATCTATTATTTCACAACTAATCTACTATAAGGTTGGTTTTGCAATCATTTATTACTTATATTTACATAGTACAATGAGTTTGGTTGCTTACAATCACAAACACAACAACATCAATAAAAAAAAAATCGATTTTTAAGTAAGAATATTAGTAGGGACCGCTTAACGGTCCCTATTTTGGCATTAGCGACCGCTTAGCGGTCGCTATTGTCATATTAGGGACCGTTAAGCGGTCCCTATTGTCAATTTAGGGACCGCTTAGCAGTCCCTACTAATATTCATACATCAAAATTATGAATTTTTCGATTGTTCGAGGTGCCGCGTTGTATGTTTAGTTCATAATAACCATTGGAATAGTTAAAATAACAATAAGTACAACGAGACATTGTGCATCCAAACATTATACAAGGAGAACGGGCCGCTTTGAAGATTCTCCTACTATTTTGTACGACGAATGACATAATGACAAATTAATTCGATCTACATATATACGTATAATTAATGAATACTTAATCTAATGATTATGCCTCATAATCGTATCTATGCTAACGTTTGTGAAGTAAATCATAAACACGGATAACAATTACAACTAACTAATTAGTTAGTTGTACATTTGTGAAATATATCTTGAACGTTAATAACTCGATCGATCTCAATTAATCTATTATTTCACAACTAATCTACTATAAGGTTGGTTTTGCAATCATTTATTACTTATATTTACATAGTACAATGAGTTTGGTTGCTTACAATCACAAACACAACAACATCAATAAAAAAAAAAAAATCGATTTTTAAGTAAGAATATTAGTAGGGACCGCTTAACGGTCCCTATTTTGGCATTAGCGACCGCTTAGCGGTCGCTATTGTCATATTAGGGACCGTTAAGCGGTCCCTATTGTCAATTTAAGGACCGCTTAGCAGTCCCTACTAATATTCATACATCAAAATTATGAATTTTTCGATTGTTCGAGGTGCCGCGTTGTATGTTTAGTTCATAATAACCATTGGAATAGTTAAAATAACAATAAGTACAACGAGACATTGTGCATCCAAACATTATACAAGGAGAACGGGCCGCTTTGAAGATTCTCCTACTATTTTGTACGACGAATGACATAATGACAAATTAATTCGATCTACATATATACGTATAATTAATGAATACTTAATCTAATGATTATGCCTCATAATCGTATCTATGCTAACGTTTGTGAAGTAAATCATAAACACGGATAACAATTACAACTCACTAATTAGTTAGTTGTACATTTGTGAAATATATCTTGAACGTTAATAACTCGATCGATCTCAATTAATCTATTATTTCACAACTAATCTACTATAAGGTTGGTTTTGCAATCATTTATTACTTATATTTACATAGTACAATGAGTTTGGTTGCTTACAATCACAAACACAACAACATCAATAAAAAAAAAATCGATTTTTAAGTAAGAATATTAGTAGGGACCGCTTAACGGTCCCTATTTTGGCATTAGCGACCGCTTAGCGGTCGCTATTGTCATATTAGGGACCGTTAAGCGGTCCCTATTGTCAATTTAGGGACCGCTTAGCAGTCCCTACTAATATTCATACATCAAAATTATGAATTTTTCGATTGTTCGAGGTGCCGCGTTGTATGTTTAGTTCATAATAACCATTGGAATAGTTAAAATAACAATAAGTACAACGAGACATTGTGCATCCAAACATTATACAAGGAGAACGGGCCGCTTTGAAGATTCTCCTACTATTTTGTACGACGAATGACATAATGACAAATTAATTCGATCTACATATATACGTATAATTAATGAATACTTAATCTAATGATTATGCCTCATAATCGTATCTATGCTAACGTTTGTGAAGTAAATCATAAACACGGATAACAATTACAACTAACTAATTAGTTAGTTGTACATTTGTGAAATATATCTTGAACGTTAATAACTCGATCGATCTCAATTAATCTATTATTTCACAACTAATCTACTATAAGGTTGGTTTTGCAATCATTTATTACTTATATTTACATAGTACAATGAGTTTGGTTGCGTACAATCACAAACACAACAACATCAATAAAAAAAAAATCGATTTTTAAGTAAGAATATTAGTAGGGACCGCTTAACGGTCCCTATTTTGGCATTAGCGACCGCTTAGCGGTCGCTATTGTCATATTAGGGACCGTTTATTGTCAATTTAGGGACCGCTTAGCTGTCCCTACTAATATTCATACATCAAAATTATGAATTTTTCGATTGTTCGAGGTGCCGCGTTGTATGTTTAGTTCATAATAACCATTGGAATAGTTAAAATAACAATAAGTACAACGAGACATTGTGCATCCAAACATTATACAAGGAGAACGGGCCGCTTTGAAGATTCTCCTACTATTTTGTACGACGAATGACATAATGACAAATTAATTCGATCTACATATATACGTATAATTAATGAATACTTAATCTAATGATTATGCCTCATAATCGTATCTATGCTAACGTTTGTGAAGTAAATCATAAACACGGATAACAATTACAACTAACTAATTAGTTAGTTGTACATTTGTGAAATATATCTTGAACGTTAATAACTCGATCGATCTCAATTAATCTATTATTTCACAACTAATCTACTATAAGGTTGGTTTTGCAATCATTTATTACTTATATTTACATAGTACAATGAGTTTGGTTGCTTACAATCACAAACACAACAACATCAATAAAAAAAAAATCGATTTTTAAGTAAGAATATTAGTAGGGACCGCTTAACGGTCCCTATTTTGGCATTAGCGACCGCTTAGCGGTCGCTATTGTCATATTAGGGACCGTTAAGCGGTCCCTATTGTCAATTTAGGGACCGCTTAGCAGTCCCTACTAATATTCATACATCAAAATTATGAATTTTTCGATTGTTCGAGGTGCCGCGTTGTATGTTTAGTTCATAATAACCATTGGAATAGTTAAAATAACAATAAGTACAACGAGACATTGTGCATCCAAACATTATACAAGGAGAACGGGCCGCTTTGAAGATTCTCCTACTATTTTGTACGACGAATGACATAATGACAAATTAATTCGATCTACATATATACGTATAATTAATGAATACTTAATCTAATGATTATGCCTCATAATCGTATCTATGCTAACGTTTGTGAAGTAAATCATAAACACGGATAACAATTACAACTAACTAATTAGTTAGTTGTACATTTGTGAAATATATCTTGAACGTTAATAACTCGATCGATCTCAATTAATCTATTATTTCACAACTAATCTACTATAAGGTTGGTTTTGCAATCATTTATTACTTATATTTACATAGTACAATGAGTTTGGTTGCTTACAATCACAAACACAACAACATCAATAAAAAAAAAAATCGATTTTTAAGTAAGAATATTAGTAGGGACCGCTTAACGGTCCCTATTTTGGCATTAGCGACCGCTTAGCGGTCGCTATTGTCATATTAGGGACCGTTAAGCGGTCCCTATTGTCAATTTAGGGACCGCTTAGCAGTCCCTACTAATATTCATACATCAAAATTATGAATTTTTCGATTGTTCGAGGTGCCGCGTTGTATGTTTAGTTCATAATAACCATTGGAATAGTTAAAATAACAATAAGTACAACGAGACATTGTGCATCCAAACATTATACAAGGAGAACGGGCCGCTTTGAAGATTCTCCTACTATTTTGTACGACGAATGACATAATGACAAATTAATTCGATCTACATATATACGTATAATTAATGAATACTTAATCTAATGATTATGCCTCATAATCGTATCTATGCTAACGTTTGTGAAGTAAATCATAAACACGGATAACAATTACAACTAACTAATTAGTTAGTTGTACATTTGTGAAATATATCTTGAACGTTAATAACTCGATCGATCTCAATTAATCTATTATTTCACAACTAATCTACTATAAGGTTGGTTTTGCAATCATTTATTACTTATATTTACATAGTACAATGAGTTTGGTTGCTTACAATCACAAACACAACAACATCAATAAAAAAAAAATCGATTTTTAAGTAAGAATATTAGTAGGGACCGCTTAACGGTCCCTATTTTGGCATTAGCGACCGCTTAGCGGTCGCTATTGTCATATTAGGGACCGTTAAGCGGTCCCTATTGTCAATTTAGGGACCGCTTAGCAGTCCCTACTAATATTCATACATCAAAATTATGAATTTTTCGATTGTTCGAGGTGCCGCGTTGTATGTTTAGTTCATAATAACCATTGGAATAGTTAAAATAACAATAAGTACAACGAGACATTGTGCATCCAAACATTATACAAGGAGAACGGGCCGCTTTGAAGATTCTCCTACTATTTTGTACGACGAATGACATAATGACAAATTAATTCGATCTACATATATACGTATAATTAATGAATACTTAATCTAATGATTATGCCTCATAATCGTATCTATGCTAACGTTTGTGAAGTAAATCATAAACACGGATAACAATTACAACTAACTAATTAGTTAGTTGTACATTTGTGAAATATATCTTGAACGTTAATAACTCGATCGATCTCAATTAATCTATTATTTCACAACTAATCTACTATAAGGTTGGTTTTGCAATCATTTATTACTTATATTTACATAGTACAATGAGTTTGGTTGCTTACAATCACAAACACAACAACATCAATAAAAAAAAAAAAATCAATTTTTAAGTAAGAATATTAGTAGGGACCGCTTAACGGTCCCTATTTTGGCATTAGCGACCGCTTAGCGGTCGCTATTGTCATATTAGGGACCGTTAAGCGGTCCCTATTGTCAATTTAGGGACCGCTTAGCAGTCCCTACTAATATTCATACATCAAAATTATGAATTTTTCGATTGTTCGAGGTGCCGCGTTGTATGTTTAGTTCATAATAACCATTGGAATAGTTAAAATAACAATAAGTACAACGAGACATTGTGCATCCAAACATTATACAAGGAGAACGGGCCGCTTTGAAGATTCTCCTACTATTTTGTACGACGAATGACATAATGACAAATTAATTCGATCTACATATATACGTATAATTAATGAATACTTAATCTAATGATTATGCCTCATAATCGTATCTATGCTAACGTTTGTGAAGTAAATCATAAACACGGATAACAATTACAACTCACTAATTAGTTAGTTGTACATTTGTGAAATATATCTTGAACGTTAATAACTCGATCGATCTCAATTAATCTATTATTTCACAACTAATCTACTATAAGGTTGGTTTTGCAATCATTTATTACTTATATTTACATAGTACAATGAGTTTGGTTGCTTACAATCACAAACACAACAACATCAATAAAAAAAAAATCGATTTTTAAGTAAGAATATTAGTAGGGACCGCTTAACGGTCCCTATTTTGGCATTAGCGACCGCTTAGCGGTCGCTATTGTCATATTAGGGACCGTTAAGCGGTCCCTATTGTCAATTTAGGGACCGCTTAGCAGTCCCTACTAATATTCATACATCAAAATTATGAATTTTTCGATTGTTCGAGGTGCCGCGTTGTATGTTTAGTTCATAATAACCATTGGAATAGTTAAAATAACAATAAGTACAACGAGACATTGTGCATCCAAACATTATACAAGGAGAACGGGCCGCTTTGAAGATTCTCCTACTATTTTGTACGACGAATGACATAATGACAAATTAATTCGATCTACATATATACGTATAATTAATGAATACTTAATCTAATGATTATGCCTCATAATCGTATCTATGCTAACGTTTGTGAAGTAAATCATAAACACGGATAACAATTACAACTAACTAATTAGTTAGTTGTACATTTGTGAAATATATCTTGAACGTTAATAACTCGATCGATCTCAATTAATCTATTATTTCACAACTAATCTACTATAAGGTTGGTTTTGCAATCATTTATTACTTATATTTACATAGTACAATGAGTTTGGTTGCTTACAATCACAAACACAACAACATCAATAAAAAAAAAAAAATCGATTTTTAAGTAAGAATATTAGTAGGGACCGCTTAACGGTCCCTATTTTGGCATTAGCGACCGCTTAGCGGTCGCTATTGTCATATTAGGGACCGTTAAGCGGTCCCTATTGTCAATTTAGGGACCGCTTAGCAGTCCCTACTAATATTCATACATCAAAATTATGAATTTTTCGATTGTTCGAGGTGCCGCGTTGTATGTTTAGTTCATAATAACCATTGGAATAGTTAAAATAACAATAAGTACAACGAGACATTGTGCATCCAAACATTATACAAGGAGAACGGGCCGCTTTGAAGATTCTCCTACTATTTTGTACGACGAATGACATAATGACAAATTAATTCGATCTACATATATACGTATAATTAATGAATACTTAATCTAATGATTATGCCTCATAATCGTATCTATGCTAACGTTTGTGAAGTAAATCATAAACACGGATAACAATTACAACTCACTAATTAGTTAGTTGTACATTTGTGAAATATATCTTGAACGTTAATAACTCGATCGATCTCAATTAATCTATTATTTCACAACTAATCTACTATAAGGTTGGTTTTGCAATCATTTATTACTTATATTTACATAGTACAATGAGTTTGGTTGCTTACAATCACAAACACAACAACATCAATAAAAAAAAATCGATTTTTAAGTAAGAATATTAGTAGGGACCGCTTAACGGTCCCTATTTTGGCATTAGCGACCGCTTAGCGGTCGCTATTGTCATATTAGGGACCGTTAAGCGGTCCCTATTGTCAATTTAGGGACCGCTTAGCAGTCCCTACTAATATTCATACATCAAAATTATGAATTTTTCGATTGTTCGAGGTGCCGCGTTGTATGTTTAGTTCATAATAACCATTGGAATAGTTAAAATAACAATAAGTACAACGAGACATTGTGCATCCAAACATTATACAAGGAGAACGGGCCGCTTTGAAGATTCTCCTACTATTTTGTACGACGAATGACATAATGACAAATTAATTCGATCTACATATATACGTATAATTAATGAATACTTAATCTAATGATTATGCCTCACAATCGTATCTATGCTAACGTTTGTGAAGTAAATCATAAACACGGATAACAATTACAACTAACTAATTAGTTAGTTGTACATTTGTGAAATATATCTTGAACGTTAATAACTCGATCGATCTCAATTAATCTATTATTTCACAACTAATCTACTATAAGGTTGGTTTTGCAATCATTTATTACTTATATTTACATAGTACAATGAGTTTGGTTGCTTACAATCACAAACACAACAACATCAATAAAACAAAAATCGATTTTTAAGTAAGAATATTAGTAGGGACCGCTTAACGGTCCCTATTTTGGCATTAGCGACCGCTTAGCGGTCGCTATTGTCATATTAGGGACCGTTAAGCGGTCCCTATTGTCAATTTAGGGACCGCTTAGCAGTCCCTACTAATATTCATACATCAAAATTATGAATTTTTCGATTGTTCGAGGTGCCGCGTTGTATGTTTAGTTCATAATAACCATTGGAATAGTTAAAATAACAATAAGTACAACGAGACATTGTGCATCCAAACATTATACAAGGAGAACGGGCCGCTTTGAAGATTCTCCTACTATTTTGTACGACGAATGACATAATGACAAATTAATTCGATCTACATATATACGTATAATTAATGAATACTTAATCTAATGATTATGCCTCATAATCGTATCTATGCTAACGTTTGTGAAGTAAATCATAAACACGGATAACAATTACAACTAACTAATTAGTTAGTTGTACATTTGTGAAATATATCTTGAACGTTAATAACTCGATCGATCTCAATTAATCTATTATTTCACAACTAATCTACTATAAGGTTGGTTTTGCAATCATTTATTACTTATATTTACATAGTACAATGAGTTTGGTTGCTTACAATCACAAACACAACAACATCAATAAAAAAAAAATCGATTTTTAAGTAAGAATATTAGTAGGGACCGCTTAACGGTCCCTATTTTGGCATTAGCGACCGCTTAGCGGTCGCTATTGTCATATTAGGGACCGTTAAGCGGTCCCTATTGTCAATTTAGGGACCGCTTAGCAGTCCCTACTAATATTCATACATCAAAATTATGAATTTTTCGATTGTTCGAGGTGCCGCGTTGTATGTTTAGTTCATAATAACCATTGGAATAGTTAAAATAACAATAAGTACAACGAGACATTGTGCATCCAAACATTATACAAGGAGAACGGGCCGCTTTGAAGATTCTCCTACTATTTTGTACGACGAATGACATAATGACAAATTAATTCGATCTACATATATACGTATAATTAATGAATACTTAATCTAATGATTATGCCTCATAATCGTATCTATGCTAACGTTTGTGAAGTAAATCATAAACACGGATAACAATTACAACTAACTAATTAGTTAGTTGTACATTTGTGAAATATATCTTGAACGTTAATAACTCGATCGATCTCAATTAATCTATTATTTCACAACTAATCTACTATAAGGTTGGTTTTGCAATCATTTATTACTTATATTTACATAGTACAATGAGTTTGGTTGCTTACAATCACAAACACAACAACATCAATAAAACAAAAATCGATTTTTAAGTAAGAATATTAGTAGGGACCGCTTAACGGTCCCTATTTTGGCATTAGCGACCGCTTAGCGGTCGCTATTGTCATATTAGGGACCGTTAAGCGGTCCCTATTGTCAATTTAGGGACCGCTTAGCAGTCCCTACTAATATTCATACATCAAAATTATGAATTTTTCGATTGTTCGAGGTGCCGCGTTGTATGTTTAGTTCATAATAACCATTGGAATAGTTAAAATAACAATAAGTACAACGAGACATTGTGCATCCAAACATTATACAAGGAGAACGGGCCGCTTTGAAGATTCTCCTACTATTTTGTACGACGAATGACATAATGACAAATTAATTCGATCTACATATATACGTATAATTAATGAATACTTAATCTAATGATTATGCCTCATAATCGTATCTATGCTAACGTTTGTGAAGTAAATCATAAACACGGATAACAATTACAACTAACTAATTAGTTAGTTGTACATTTGTGAAATATATCTTGAACGTTAATAACTCGATCGATCTCAATTAATCTATTATTTCACAACTAATCTACTATAAGGTTGGTTTTGCAATCATTTATTACTTATATTTACATAGTACAATGAGTTTGGTTGCTTACAATCACAAACACAACAACATCAATAAAAAAAAAATCGATTTTTAAGTAAGAATATTAGTAGGGACCGCTTAACGGTCCCTATTTTGGCATTAGCGACCGCTTAGCGGTCGCTATTGTCATATTAGGGACCGTTAAGCGGTCCCTATTGTCAATTTAGGGACCGCTTAGCAGTCCCTACTAATATTCATACATCAAAATTATGAATTTTTCGATTGTTCGAGGTGCCGCGTTGTATGTTTAGTTCATAATAACCATTGGAATAGTTAAAATAACAATAAGTACAATGAGACATTGTGCATCCAAACATTATACAAGGAGAACGGGCCGCTTTGAAGATTCGCCTACTATTTTGTACGACGAATGACATAATGACAAATTAATTCGATCTACATATATACGTATAATTAATGAATACTTAATCTAATGATTATGCCTCATAATCGTATCTATGCTAACGTTTGTGAAGTAAATCATAAACACGGATAACAATTACAACTAACTAATTAGTTAGTTGTACATTTGTGAAATATATCTTGAACGTTAATAACTCGATCGATCTCAATTAATCTATTATTTCACAACTAATCTACTATAAGGTTGGTTTTGCAATCATTTATTACTTATATTTACATAGTACAATGAGTTTGGTTGCTTACAATCACAAACACAACAACATCAATAAAAAAAAAATCGATTTTTAAGTAAGAATATTAGTAGGGACCGCTTAACGGTCCCTATTTTGGCATTAGCGACCGCTTAGCGGTCGCTATTGTCATATTAGGGACCGTTAAGCGGTCCCTATTGTCAATTTAGGGACCGCTTAGCAGTCCCTACTAATATTCATACATCAAAATTATGAATTTTTCGATTGTTCGAGGTGCCGCGTTGTATGTTTAGTTCATAATAACCATTGGAATAGTTAAAATAACAATAAGTACAACGAGACATTGTGCATCCAAACATTATACAAGGAGAACGGGCCGCTTTGAAGATTCTCCTACTATTTTGTACGACGAATGACATAATGACAAATTAATTCGATCTACATATATACGTATAATTAATGAATACTTAATCTAATGATTATGCCTCATAATCGTATCTATGCTAACGTTTGTGAAGTAAATCATAAACACGGATAACAATTACAACTAACTAATTAGTTAGTTGTACATTTGTGAAATATATCTTGAACGTTAATAACTCGATCGATCTCAATTAATCTATTATTTCACAACTAATCTACTATAAGGTTGGTTTTGCAATCATTTATTACTTATATTTACATAGTACAATGAGTTTGGTTGCTTACAATCACAAACACAACAACATCAATAAAACAAAAATCGATTTTTAAGTAAGAATATTAGTAGGGACCGCTTAACGGTCCCTATTTTGGCATTAGCGACCGCTTAGCGGTCGCTATTGTCATATTAGGGACCGTTAAGCGGTCCCTATTGTCAATTTAGGGACCGCTTAGCAGTCCCTACTAATATTCATACATCAAAATTATGAATTTTTCGATTGTTCGAGGTGCCGCGTTGTATGTTTAGTTCATAATAACCATTGGAATAGTTAAAATAACAATAAGTACAACGAGACATTGTGCATCCAAACATTATACAAGGAGAACGGGCCGCTTTGAAGATTCTCCTACTATTTTGTACGACGAATGACATAATGACAAATTAATTCGATCTACATATATACGTATAATTAATGAATACTTAATCTAATGATTATGCCTCATAATCGTATCTATGCTAACGTTTGTGAAGTAAATCATAAACACGGATAACAATTACAACTAACTAATTAGTTAGTTGTACATTTGTGAAATATATCTTGAACGTTAATAACTCGATCGATCTCAATTAATCTATTATTTCACAACTAATCTACTATAAGGTTGGTTTTGCAATCATTTATTACTTATATTTACATAGTACAATGAGTTTGGTTGCTTACAATCACAAACACAACAACATCAATAAAAAAAAAATCGATTTTTAAGTAAGAATATTAGTAGGGACCGCTTAACGGTCCCTATTTTGGCATTAGCGACCGCTTAGCGGTCGCTATTGTCATATTAGGGACCGTTAAGCGGTCCCTATTGTCAATTTAGGGACCGCTTAGCAGTCCCTACTAATATTCATACATCAAAATTATGAATTTTTCGATTGTTCGAGGTGCCGCGTTGTATGTTTAGTTCATAATAACCATTGGAATAGTTAAAATAACAATAAGTACAACGAGACATTGTGCATCCAAACATTATACAAGGAGAACGGGCCGCTTTGAAGATTCTCCTACTATTTTGTACGACGAATGACATAATGACAAATTAATTCGATCTACATATATACGTATAATTAATGAATACTTAATCTAATGATTATGCCTCATAATCGTATCTATGCTAACGTTTGTGAAGTAAATCATAAACACGGATAACAATTACAACTAACTAATTAGTTAGTTGTACATTTGTGAAATATATCTTGAACGTTAATAACTCGATCGATCTCAATTAATCTATTATTTCACAACTAATCTACTATAAGGTTGGTTTTGCAATCATTTATTACTTATATTTACATAGTACAATGAGTTTGGTTGCTTACAATCACAAACACAACAACATCAATAAAAAAAAAATCGATTTTTAAGTAAGAATATTAGTAGGGACCGCTTAACGGTCCCTATTTTGGCATTAGCGACCGCTTAGCGGTCGCTATTGTCATATTAGGGACCGTTAAGCGGTCCCTATTGTCAATTTAGGGACCGCTTAGCCGTCCCTACTAATATTCATACATCAAAATTATGAATTTTTCGATTGTTCGAGGTGCCGCGTTGTATGTTTAGTTCATAATAACCATTGGAATAGTTAAAATAACAATAAGTACAACGAGACATTGTGCATCCAAACATTATACAAGGAGAACGGGCCGCTTTGAAGATTCTCCTACTATTTTGTACGACGAATGACATAATGACAAATTAATTCGATCTACATATATACGTATAATTAATGAATACGTAATCTAATGATTATGCCTCATAATCGTATCTATGCTAACGTTTGTGAAGTAAATCATAAACACGGATAACAATTACAACTCACTAATTAGTTAGTTGTACATTTGTGAAATATATCTTGAACGTTAATAACTCGATCGATCTCAATTAATCTATTATTTCACAACTAATCTACTATAAGGTTGGTTTTGCAATCATTTATTACTTATATTTACATAGTACAATGAGTTTGGTTGCTTACAATCACAAACACAACAACATCAATAAAAAAAAAATCGATTTTTAAGTAAGAATATTAGTAGGGACCGCTTAACGGTCCCTATTTTGGCATTAGCGACCGCTTAGCGGTCGCTATTGTCATATTAGGGACCGTTAAGCGGTCCCTATTGTCAATTTAGGGACCGCTTAGCAGTCCCTACTAATATTCATACATCAAAATTATGAATTTTTCGATTGTTCGAGGTGCCGCGTTGTATGTTTAGTTCATAATAACCATTGGAATAGTTAAAATAACAATAAGTACAACGAGACATTGTGCATCCAAACATTATACAAGGAGAACGGGCCGCTTTGAAGATTCTCCTACTATTTTGTACGACGAATGACATAATGACAAATTAATTCGATCTACATATATACGTATAATTAATGAATACTTAATCTAATGATTATGCCTCATAATCGTATCTATGCTAACGTTTGTGAAGTAAATCATAAACACGGATAACAATTACAACTAACTAATTAGTTAGTTGTACATTTGTGAAATATATCTTGAACGTTAATAACTCGATCGATCTCAATTAATCTATTATTTCACAACTAATCTACTATAAGGTTGGTTTTGCAATCATTTATTACTTATATTTACATAGTACAATGAGTTTGGTTGCTTACAATCACAAACACAACAACATCAATAAAAAAAAAATCGATTTTTAAGTAAGAATATTAGTAGGGACCGCTTAACGGTCCCTATTTTGGCATTAGCGACCGCTTAGCGGTCGCTATTGTCATATTAGGGACCGTTAAGCGGTCCCTATTGTCAATTTAGGGACCGCTTAGCAGTCCCTACTAATATTCATACATCAAAATTATGAATTTTTCGATTGTTCGAGGTGCCGCGTTGTATGTTTAGTTCATAATAACCATTGGAATAGGTAAAATAACAATAAGTACAACGAGACATTGTGCATCCAAACATTATACAAGGAGAACGGGCGGCTTTGAAGATTCTCCTACTATTTTGTACGACGAATGACATAATGACAAATTAATTCGATCTACATATATACGTATAATTAATGAATACTTAATCTAATGATTATGCCTCATAATCGTATCTATGCTAACGTTTGTGAAGTAAATCATAAACACGGATAACAATTACAACTCACTAATTAGTTAGTTGTACATTTGTGAAATATATCTTGAACGTTAATAACTCGATCGATCTCAATTAATCTATTATTTCACAACTAATCTACTATAAGGTTGGTTTTGCAATCATTTATTACTTATATTTACATAGTACAATGAGTTTGGTTGCTTACAATCACAAACACAACAACATCAATAAAAAAAAAATCGATTTTTAAGTAAGAATATTAGTAGGGACCGCTTAACGGTCCCTATTTTGGCATTAGCGACCGCTTAGCGGTCGCTATTGTCATATTAGGGACCGTTAAGCGGTCCCTATTGTCAATTTAGGGACCGCTTAGCAGTCCCTACTAATATTCATACATCAAAATTATGAATTTTTCGATTGTTCGAGGTGCCGCGTTGTATGTTTAGTTCATAATAACCATTGGAATAGTTAAAATAACAATAAGTACAACGAGACATTGTGCATCCAAACATTATACAAGGAGAACGGGCCGCTTTGAAGATTCTCCTACTATTTTGTACGACGAATGACATAATGACAAATTAATTCGATCTACATATATACGTATAATTAATGAATACTTAATCTAATGATTATGCCTCATAATCGTATCTATGCTAACGTTTGTGAAGTAAATCATAAACACGGATAACAATTACAACTAACTAATTAGTTAGTTGTACATTTGTGAAATATATCTTGAACGTTAATAACTCGATCGATCTCAATTAATCTATTATTTCACAACTAATCTACTATAAGGTTGGTTTTGCAATCATTTATTACTTATATTTACATAGTACAATGAGTTTGGTTGCTTACAATCACAAACACAACAACATCAATAAAAAAAAAATCGATTTTTAAGTAAGAATATTAGTAGGGACCGCTTAACGGTCCCTATTTTGGCATTAGCGACCGCTTAGCGGTCGCTATTGTCATATTAGGGACCGTTAAGCGGTCCCTATTGTCAATTTAGGGACCGCTTAGCAGTCCCTACTAATATTCATACATCAAAATTATGAATTTTTCGATTGTTCGAGGTGCCGCGTTGTATGTTTAGTTCATAATAACCATTGGAATAGGTAAAATAACAATAAGTACAACGAGACATTGTGCATCCAAACATTATACAAGGAGAACGGGCGGCTTTGAAGATTCTCCTACTATTTTGTACGACGAATGACATAATGACAAATTAATTCGATCTACATATATACGTATAATTAATGAATACTTAATCTAATGATTATGCCTCATAATCGTATCTATGCTAACGTTTGTGAAGTAAATCATAAACACGGATAACAATTACAACTCACTAATTAGTTAGTTGTACATTTGTGAAATATATCTTGAACGTTAATAACTCGATCGATCTCAATTAATCTATTATTTCACAACTAATCTACTATAAGGTTGGTTTTGCAATCATTTATTACTTATATTTACATAGTACAATGAGTTTGGTTGCTTACAATCACAAACACAACAACATCAATAAAAAAAAAATCGATTTTTAAGTAAGAATATTAGTAGGGACCGCTTAACGGTCCCTATTTTGGCATTAGCGACCGCTTAGCGGTCGCTATTGTCATATTAGGGACCGTTAAGCGGTCCCTATTGTCAATTTAGGGACCGCTTAGCAGTCCCTACTAATATTCATACATCAAAATTATGAATTTTTCGATTGTTCGAGGTGCCGCGTTGTATGTTTAGTTCATAATAACCATTGGAATAGTTAAAATAACAATAAGTACAACGAGACATTGTGCATCCAAACATTATACAAGGAGAACGGGCCGCTTTGAAGATTCTCCTACTATTTTGTACGACGAATGACATAATGACAAATTAATTCGATCTACATATATACGTATAATTAATGAATACTTAATCTAATGATTATGCCTCATAATCGTATCTATGCTAACGTTTGTGAAGTAAATCATAAACACGGATAACAATTACAACTAACTAATTAGTTAGTTGTACATTTGTGAAATATATCTTGAACGTTAATAACTCGATCGATCTCAATTAATCTATTATTTCACAACTAATCTACTATAAGGTTGGTTTTGCAATCATTTATTACTTATATTTACATAGTACAATGAGTTTGGTTGCTTACAATCACAAACACAACAACATCAATAAAAAAAAAATCGATTTTTAAGTAAGAATATTAGTAGGGACCGCTTAACGGTCCCTATTTTGGCATTAGCGACCGCTTAGCGGTCGCTATTGTCATATTAGGGACCGTTAAGCGGTCCCTATTGTCAATTTAGGGACCGCTTAGCAGTCCCTACTAATATTCATACATCAAAATTATGAATTTTTCGATTGTTCGAGGTGCCGCGTTGTATGTTTAGTTTATAATAACCATTGGAATAGTTAAAATAACAATAAGTACAACGAGACATTGTGCATCCAAACATTATACAAGGAGAACGGGCCGCTTTGAAGATTCTCCTACTATTTTGTACGACGAATGACATAATGACAAATTAATTCGATCTACATATATACGTATAATTAATGAATACTTAATCTAATGATTATGCCTCATAATCGTATCTATGCTAACGTTTGTGAAGTAAATCATAAACACGGATAACAATTACAACTCACTAATTAGTTAGTTGTACATTTGTGAAATATATCTTGAACGTTAATAACTCGATCGATCTCAATTAATCTATTATTTCACAACTAATCTACTATAAGGTTGGTTTTGCAATCATTTATTACTTATATTTACATAGTACAATGAGTTTGGTTGCTTACAATCACAAACACAACAACATCAATAAAAAAAAAAATCGATTTTTAAGTAAGAATATTAGTAGGGACCGCTTAACGGTCCCTATTTTGGCATTAGCGACCGCTTAGCGGTCGCTATTGTCATATTAGGGACCGTTAAGCGGTCCCTATTGTCAATTTAGGGACCGCTTAGCAGTCCCTACTAATATTCATACATCAAAATTATGAATTTTTCGATTGTTCGAGGTGCCGCGTTGTATGTTTAGTTCATAATAACCATTGGAATAGTTAAAATAACAATAAGTACAACGAGACATTGTGCATCCAAACATTATACAAGGAGAACGGGCCGCTTTGAAGATTCTCCTACTATTTTGTACGACGAATGACATAATGACAAATTAATTCGATCTACATATATACGTATAATTAATGAATACTTAATCTAATGATTATGCCTCATAATCGTATCTATGCTAACGTTTGTGAAGTAAATCATAAACACGGATAACAATTACAACTAACTAATTAGTTAGTTGTACATTTGTGAAATATATCTTGAACGTTAATAACTCGATCGATCTCAATTAATCTATTATTTCACAACTAATCTACTATAAGGTTGGTTTTGCAATCATTTATTACTTATATTTACATAGTACAATGAGTTTGGTTGCTTACAATCACAAACACAACAACATCAATAAAAAAAAAATCGATTTTTAAGTAAGAATATTAGTAGGGACCGCTTAACGGTCCCTATTTTGGCATTAGCGACCGCTTAGCGGTCGCTATTGTCATATTAGGGACCGTTAAGCGGTCCCTATTGTCAATTTAGGGACCGCTTAGCAGTCCCTACTAATATTCATACATCAAAATTATGAATTTTTCGATTGTTCGAGGTGCCGCGTTGTATGTTTAGTTTATAATAACCATTGGAATAGTTAAAATAACAATAAGTACAACGAGACATTGTGCATCCAAACATTATACAAGGAGAACGGGCGGCTTTGAAGATTCTCCTACTATTTTGTACGACGAATGACATAATGACAAATTAATTCGATCTACATATATACGTATAATTAATGAATACTTAATCTAATGATTATGCCTCATAATCGTATCTATGCTAACGTTTGTGAAGTAAATCATAAACACGGATAACAATTACAACTCACTAATTAGTTAGTTGTACATTTGTGAAATATATCTTGAACGTTAATAACTCGATCGATCTCAATTAATCTATTATTTCACAACTAATCTACTATAAGGTTGGTTTTGCAATCATTTATTACTTATATTTACATAGTACAATGAGTTTGGTTGCTTACAATCACAAACACAACAACATCAATAAAAAAAAAAATCGATTTTTAAGTAAGAATATTAGTAGGGACCGCTTAACGGTCCCTATTTTGGCATTAGCGACCGCTTAGCGGTCGCTATTGTCATATTAGGGACCGTTAAGCGGTCCCTATTGTCAATTTAGGGACCGCTTAGCAGTCCCTACTAATATTCATACATCAAAATTATGAATTTTTCGATTGTTCGAGGTGCCGCGTTGTATGTTTAGTTCATAATAACCATTGGAATAGTTAAAATAACAATAAGTACAACGAGACATTGTGCATCCAAACATTATACAAGGAGAACGGGCCGCTTTGAAGATTCTCCTACTATTTTGTACGACGAATGACATAATGACAAATTAATTCGATCTACATATATACGTATAATTAATGAATACTTAATCTAATGATTATGCCTCATAATCGTATCTATGCTAACGTTTGTGAAGTAAATCATAAACACGGATAACAATTACAACTAACTAATTAGTTAGTTGTACATTTGTGAAATATATCTTGAACGTTAATAACTCGATCGATCTCAATTAATCTATTATTTCACAACTAATCTACTATAAGGTTGGTTTTGCAATCATTTATTACTTATATTTACATAGTACAATGAGTTTGGTTGCTTACAATCACAAACACAACAACATCAATAAAAAAAAAATCGATTTTTAAGTAAGAATATTAGTAGGGACCGCTTAACGGTCCCTATTTTGGCATTAGCGACCGCTTAGCGGTCGCTATTGTCATATTAGGGACCGTTAAGCGGTCCCTATTGTCAATTTAGGGACCGCTTAGCAGTCCCTACTAATATTCATACATCAAAATTATGAATTTTTCGATTGTTCGAGGTGCCGCGTTGTATGTTTAGTTCATAATAACCATTGGAATAGTTAAAATAACAATAAGTACAACGAGACATTGTGCATCCAAACATTATACAAGGAGAACGGGCCGCTTTGAAGATTCTCCTACTATTTTGTACGACGAATGACATAATGACAAATTAATTCGATCTACATATATACGTATAATTAATGAATACTTAATCTAATGATTATGCCTCATAATCGTATCTATGCTAACGTTTGTGAAGTAAATCATAAACACGGATAACAATTACAACTAACTAATTAGTTAGTTGTACATTTGTGAAATATATCTTGAACGTTAATAACTCGATCGATCTCAATTAATCTATTATTTCACAACTAATCTACTATAAGGTTGGTTTTGCAATCATTTATTACTTATATTTACATAGTACAATGAGTTTGGTTGCTTACAATCACAAACACAACAACATCAATAAAAAAAAAATCGATTTTTAAGTAAGAATATTAGTAGGGACCGCTTAACGGTCCCTATTTTGGCATTAGCGACCGCTTAGCGGTCGCTATTGTCATATTAGGGACCGTTAAGCGGTCCCTATTGTCAATTTAGGGACCGCTTAGCAGTCCCTACTAATATTCATACATCAAAATTATGAATTTTTCGATTGTTCGAGGTGCCGCGTTGTATGTTTAGTTTATAATAACCATTGGAATAGTTAAAATAACAATAAGTACAACGAGACATTGTGCATCCAAACATTATACAAGGAGAACGGGCGGCTTTGAAGATTCTCCTACTATTTTGTACGACGAATGACATAATGACAAATTAATTCGATCTACATATATACGTATAATTAATGAATACTTAATCTAATGATTATGCCTCATAATCGTATCTATGCTAACGTTTGTGAAGTAAATCATAAACACGGATAACAATTACAACTCACTAATTAGTTAGTTGTACATTTGTGAAATATATCTTGAACGTTAATAACTCGATCGATCTCAATTAATCTATTATTTCACAACTAATCTACTATAAGGTTGGTTTTGCAATCATTTATTACTTATATTTACATAGTACAATGAGTTTGGTTGCTTACAATCACAAACACAACAACATCAATAAAAAAAAAAATCGATTTTTAAGTAAGAATATTAGTAGGGACCGCTTAACGGTCCCTATTTTGGCATTAGCGACCGCTTAGCGGTCGCTATTGTCATATTAGGGACCGTTAAGCGGTCCCTATTGTCAATTTAGGGACCGCTTAGCAGTCCCTACTAATATTCATACATCAAAATTATGAATTTTTCGATTGTTCGAGGTGCCGCGTTGTATGTTTAGTTCATAATAACCATTGGAATAGTTAAAATAACAATAAGTACAACGAGACATTGTGCATCCAAACATTATACAAGGAGAACGGGCCGCTTTGAAGATTCTCCTACTATTTTGTACGACGAATGACATAATGACAAATTAATTCGATCTACATATATACGTATAATTAATGAATACTTAATCTAATGATTATGCCTCATAATCGTATCTATGCTAACGTTTGTGAAGTAAATCATAAACACGGATAACAATTACAACTAACTAATTAGTTAGTTGTACATTTGTGAAATATATCTTGAACGTTAATAACTCGATCGATCTCAATTAATCTATTATTTCACAACTAATCTACTATAAGGTTGGTTTTGCAATCATTTATTACTTATATTTACATAGTACAATGAGTTTGGTTGCTTACAATCACAAACACAACAACATCAATAAAAAAAAAATCGATTTTTAAGTAAGAATATTAGTAGGGACCGCTTAACGGTCCCTATTTTGGCATTAGCGACCGCTTAGCGGTCGCTATTGTCATATTAGGGACCGTTAAGCGGTCCCTATTGTCAATTTAGGGACCGCTTAGCAGTCCCTACTAATATTCATACATCAAAATTATGAATTTTTCGATTGTTCGAGGTGCCGCGTTGTATGTTTAGTTCATAATAACCATTGGAATAGTTAAAATAACAATAAGTACAACGAGACATTGTGCATCCAAACATTATACAAGGAGAACGGGCCGCTTTGAAGATTCTCCTACTATTTTGTACGACGAATGATATAATGACAAATTAATTCGATCTACATATATACGTATAATTAATGAATACTTAATCTAATGATTATGCCTCATAATCGTATCTATGCTAACGTTTGTGAAGTAAATCATAAACACGGATAACAATTACAACTAACTAATTAGTTAGTTGTACATTTGTGAAATATATCTTGAACGTTAATAACTCGATCGATCTCAATTAATCTATTATTTCACAACTAATCTACTATAAGGTTGGTTTTGCAATCATTTATTACTTATATTTACATAGTACAATGAGTTTGGTTGCTTACAATCACAAACACAACAACATCAATAAAAAAAAATCGATTTTTAAGTAAGAATATTAGTAGGGACCGCTTAACGGTCCCTATTTTGGCATTAGCGACCGCTTAGCGGTCGCTATTGTCATATTAGGGACCGTTAAGCGGTCCCTATTGTCAATTTAGGGACCGCTTAGCAGTCCCTACTAATATTCATACATCAAAATTATGAATTTTTCGATTGTTCGAGGTGCCGCGTTGTATGTTTAGTTCATAATAACCATTGGAATAGTTAAAATAACAATAAGTACAACGAGACATTGTGCATCCAAACATTATACAAGGAGAACGGGCCGCTTTGAAGATTCTCCTACTATTTTGTACGGCGAATGACATAATGACAAATTAATTCGATCTACATATATACGTATAATTAATGAATACTTAATCTAATGATTATGCCTCATAATCGTATCTATGCTAACGTTTGTGAAGTAAATCATAAACACGGATAACAATTACAACTAACTAATTAGTTAGTTGTACATTTGTGAAATATATCTTGAACGTTAATAACTCGATCGATCTCAATTAATCTATTATTTCACAACTAATCTACTATAAGGTTGGTTTTGCAATCATTTATTACTTATATTTACATAGTACAATGAGTTTGGTTGCTTACAATCACAAACACAACAACATCAATAAAAAAAAATCGATTTTTAAGTAAGAATATTAGTAGGGACCGCTTAACGGTCCCTATTTTGGCATTAGCGACCGCTTAGCGGTCGCTATTGTCATATTAGGGACCGTTAAGCGGTCCCTATTGTCAATTTAGGGACCGCTTAGCAGTCCCTACTAATATTCATACATCAAAATTATGAATTTTTCGATTGTTCGAGGTGCCGCGTTGTATGTTTAGTTCATAATAACCATTGGAATAGTTAAAATAACAATAAGTACAACGAGACATTGTGCATCCAAACATTATACAAGGAGAACGGGCCGCTTTGAAGATTCTCCTACTATTTTGTACGGCGAATGACATAATGACAAATTAATTCGATCTACATATATACGTATAATTAATGAATACTTAATCTAATGATTATGCCTCATAATCGTATCTATGCTAACGTTTGTGAAGTAAATCATAAACACGGATAACAATTACAACTAACTAATTAGTTAGTTGTACATTTGTGAAATATATCTTGAACGTTAATAACTCGATCGATCTCAATTAATCTATTATTTCACAACTAATCTACTATAAGGTTGGTTTTGCAATCATTTATTACTTATATTTACATAGTACAATGAGTTTGGTTGCTTACAATCACAAACACAACAACATCAATAAAAAAAAATCGATTTTTAAGTAAGAATATTAGTAGGGACCGCTTAACGGTCCCTATTTTGGCATTAGCGACCGCTTAGCGGTCGCTATTGTCATATTAGGGACCGTTAAGCGGTCCCTATTGTCAATTTAGGGACCGCTTAGCAGTCCCTACTAATATTCATACATCAAAATTATGAATTTTTCGATTGTTCGAGGTGCCGCGTTGTATGTTTAGTTCATAATAACCATTGGAATAGTTAAAATAACAATAAGTACAACGAGACATTGTGCATCCAAACATTATACAAGGAGAACGGGCCGCTTTGAAGATTCTCCTACTATTTTGTACGACGAATGACATAATGACAAATTAATTCGATCTACATATATACGTATAATTAATGAATACTTAATCTAATGATTATGCCTCATAATCGTATCTATGCTAACGTTTGTGAAGTAAATCATAAACACGGATAACAATTACAACTAACTAATTAGTTAGTTGTACATTTGTGAAATATATCTTGAACGTTAATAACTCGATCGATCTCAATTAATCTATTATTTCACAACTAATCTACTATAAGGTTGGTTTTGCAATCATTTATTACTTATATTTACATAGTACAATGAGTTTGGTTGCTTACAATCACAAACACAACAACATCAATAAAAAAAAAATCGATTTTTAAGTAAGAATATTAGTAGGGACCGCTTAACGGTCCCTATTTTGGCATTAGCGACCGCTTAGCGGTCGCTATTGTCATATTAGGGACCGTTAAGCGGTCCCTATTGTCAATTTAGGGACCGCTTAGCAGTCCCTACTAATATTCATACATCAAAATTATGAATTTTTCGATTGTTCGAGGTGCCGCGTTGTATGTTTAGTTCATAATAACCATTGGAATAGTTAAAATAACAATAAGTACAACGAGACATTGTGCATCCAAACATTATACAAGGAGAACGGGCCGCTTTGAAGATTCTCCTACTATTTTGTACGACGAATGACATAATGACAAATTAATTCGATCTACATATATACGTATAATTAATGAATACTTAATCTAATGATTATGCCTCATAATCGTATCTATGCTAACGTTTGTGAAGTAAATCATAAACACGGATAACAATTACAACTAACTAATTAGTTAGTTGTACATTTGTGAAATATATCTTGAACGTTAATAACTCGATCGATCTCAATTAATCTATTATTTCACAACTAATCTACTATAAGGTTGGTTTTGCAATCATTTATTACTTATATTTACATAGTACAATGAGTTTGGTTGCTTACAATCACAAACACAACAACATCAATAAAAAAAAAATCGATTTTTAAGTAAGAATATTAGTAGGGACCGCTTAACGGTCCCTATTTTGGCATTAGCGACCGCTTAGCGGTCGCTATTGTCATATTAGGGACCGTTAAGCGGTCCCTATTGTCAATTTAGGGACCGCTTAGCAGTCCCTACTAATATTCATACATCAAAATTATGAATTTTTCGATTGTTCGAGGTGCCGCGTTGTATGTTTAGTTCATAATAACCATTGGAATAGTTAAAATAACAATAAGTACAACGAGACATTGTGCATCCAAACATTATACAAGGAGAACGGGCCGCTTTGAAGATTCTCCTACTATTTTGTACGACGAATGATATAATGACAAATTAATTCGATCTACATATATACGTATAATTAATGAATACTTAATCTAATGATTATGCCTCATAATCGTATCTATGCTAACGTTTGTGAAGTAAATCATAAACACGGATAACAATTACAACTAACTAATTAGTTAGTTGTACATTTGTGAAATATATCTTGAACGTTAATAACTCGATCGATCTCAATTAATCTATTATTTCACAACTAATCTACTATAAGGTTGGTTTTGCAATCATTTATTACTTATATTTACATAGTACAATGAGTTTGGTTGCTTACAATCACAAACACAACAACATCAATAAAAAAAAATCGATTTTTAAGTAAGAATATTAGTAGGGACCGCTTAACGGTCCCTATTTTGGCATTAGCGACCGCTTAGCGGTCGCTATTGTCATATTAGGGACCGTTAAGCGGTCCCTATTGTCAATTTAGGGACCGCTTAGCAGTCCCTACTAATATTCATACATCAAAATTATGAATTTTTCGATTGTTCGAGGTGCCGCGTTGTATGTTTAGTTCATAATAACCATTGGAATAGTTAAAATAACAATAAGTACAACGAGACATTGTGCATCCAAACATTATACAAGGAGAACGGGCCGCTTTGAAGATTCTCCTACTATTTTGTACGGCGAATGACATAATGACAAATTAATTCGATCTACATATATACGTATAATTAATGAATACTTAATCTAATGATTATGCCTCATAATCGTATCTATGCTAACGTTTGTGAAGTAAATCATAAACACGGATAACAATTACAACTAAATAATTAGTTAGTTGTACATTTGTGAAATATATCTTGAACGTTAATAACTCGATCGATCTCAATTAATCTATTATTTCACAACTAATCTACTATAAGGTTGGTTTTGCAATCATTTATTACTTATATTTACATAGTACAATGAGTTTGGTTGCTTACAATCACAAACACAACAACATCAATAAAAAAAAATCGATTTTTAAGTAAGAATATTAGTAGGGACCGCTTAACGGTCCCTATTTTGGCATTAGCGACCGCTTAGCGGTCGCTATTGTCATATTAGGGACCGTTAAGCGGTCCCTATTGTCAATTTAGGGACCGCTTAGCAGTCCCTACTAATATTCATACATCAAAATTATGAATTTTTCGATTGTTTGAGGTGCCGCGTTGTATGTTTAGTTCATAATAACCATTGGAATAGTTAAAATAACAATAAGTACAACGAGACATTGTGCATCCAAACATTATACAAGGAGAACGGGCCGCTTTGAAGATTCTCCTACTATTTTGTACGACGAATGACATAATGACAAATTAATTCGATCTACATATATACGTATAATTAATGAATACTTAATCTAATGATTATGCCTCATAATCGTATCTATGCTAACGTTTGTGAAGTAAATCATAAACACGGATAACAATTACAACTAACTAATTAGTTAGTTGTACATTTGTGAAATATATCTTGAACGTTAATAACTCGATCGATCTCAATTAATCTATTATTTCACAACTAATCTACTATAAGGTTGGTTTTGCAATCATTTATTACTTATATTTACATAGTACAATGAGTTTGGTTGCTTACAATCACAAACACAACAACATCAATAAAAAAAAAATCGATTTTTAAGTAAGAATATTAGTAGGGACCGCTTAACGGTCCCTATTTTGGCATTAGCGACCGCTTAGCGGTCGCTATTGTCATATTAGGGACCGTTAAGCGGTCCCTATTGTCAATTTAGGGACCGCTTAGCAGTCCCTACTAATATTCATACATCAAAATTATGAATTTTTCGATTGTTCGAGGTGCCGCGTTGTATGTTTAGTTCATAATAACCATTGGAATAGTTAAAATAACAATAAGTACAACGAGACATTGTGCATCCAAACATTATACAAGGAGAACGGGCCGCTTTGAAGATTCTCCTACTATTTTGTACGGCGAATGACATAATGACAAATTAATTCGATCTACATATATACGTATAATTAATGAATACTTAATCTAATGATTATGCCTCATAATCGTATCTATGCTAACGTTTGTGAAGTAAATCATAAACACGGATAACAATTACAACTAACTAATTAGTTAGTTGTACATTTGTGAAATATATCTTGAACGTTAATAACTCGATCGATCTCAATTAATCTATTATTTCACAACTAATCTACTATAAGGTTGGTTTTGCAATCATTTATTACTTATATTTACATAGTACAATGAGTTTGGTTGCTTACAATCACAAACACAACAACATCAATAAAAAAAAATCGATTTTTAAGTAAGAATATTAGTAGGGACCGCTTAACGGTCCCTATTTTGGCATTAGCGACCGCTTAGCGGTCGCTATTGTCATATTAGGGACCGTTAAGCGGTCCCTATTGTCAATTTAGGGACCGCTTAGCAGTCCCTACTAATATTCATACATCAAAATTATGAATTTTTCGATTGTTCGAGGTGCCGCGTTGTATGTTTAGTTCATAATAACCATTGGAATAGTTAAAATAACAATAAGTACAACGAGACATTGTGCATCCAAACATTATACAAGGAGAACGGGCCGCTTTGAAGATTCTCCTACTATTTTGTACGGCGAATGACATAATGACAAATTAATTCGATCTACATATATACGTATAATTAATGAATACTTAATCTAATGATTATGCCTCATAATCGTATCTATGCTAACGTTTGTGAAGTAAATCATAAACACGGATAACAATTACAACTAACTAATTAGTTAGTTGTACATTTGTGAAATATATCTTGAACGTTAATAACTCGATCGATCTCAATTAATCTATTATTTCACAACTAATCTACTATAAGGTTGGTTTTGCAATCATTTATTACTTATAATTACATAGTACAATGAGTTTGGTTGCTTACAATCACAAACACAACAACATCAATAAAAAAAAAAAAAAATCGATTTTTAAGTAAGAATATTAGTAGGGACCGCTTAACGGTCCCTATTTTGGCATTAGCGACCGCTTAGCGGTCGCTATTGTCATATTAGGGACCGTTAAGCGGTCCCTATTGTCAATTTAGGGACCGCTTAGCAGTCCCTACTAATATTCATACATCAAAATTATGAATTTTTCGATTGTTCGAGGTGCCGCGTTGTATGTTTAGTTCATAATAACCATTGGAATAATTAAAATAACAATAAGTACAACGAGACATTGTGCATCCAAACATTATACAAGGAGAACGGGCCGCTTTGAAGATTCTCCTACTATTTTGTACGACGAATGACATAATGACAAATTAATTCGATCTACATATATACGTATAATTAATGAATACTTAATCTAATGATTATGCCTCATAATCGTATCTATGCTAACGTTTATGAAGTAAATCATAAACACGGATAACAATTACAACTAACTAATTAGTTAGTTGTACATTTGTGAAATATATCTTGAACGTTAATAACTCGATCGATCTCAATTAATCTATTATTTCACAACTAATCTACTATAAGGTTGGTTTTGCAATCATTTATTACTTATATTTACATAGTACAATGAGTTTGGTTGCTTACAATCACAAACACAACAACATCAATAAAAAAAAATCGATTTTTAAGTAAGAATATTAGTAGGGACCGCTTAACGGTCCCTATTTTGGCATTAGCGACCGCTTAGCGGTCGCTATTGTCATATTAGGGACCGTTAAGCGGTCCCTATTGTCAATTTAGGGACCGCTTAGCAGTCCCTACTAATATTCATACATCAAAATTATGAATTTTTCGATTGTTCGAGGTGCCGCGTTGTATGTTTAGTTCATAATAACCATTGGAATAGTTAAAATAACAATAAGTACAACGAGACATTGTGCATCCAAACATTATACAAGGAGAACGGGCCGCTTTGAAGATTCTCCTACTATTTTGTACGACGAATGACATAATGACAAATTAATTCGATCTACATATATACGTATAATTAATGAATACTTAATCTAATGATTATGCCTCATAATCGTATCTATGCTAACGTTTGTGAAGTAAATCATAAACACGGATAACAATTACAACTAACTAATTAGTTAGTTGTACATTTGTGAAATATATCTTGAACGTTAATAACTCGATCGATCTCAATTAATCTATTATTTCACAACTAATCTACTATAAGGTTGGTTTTGCAATCATTTATTACTTATATTTACATAGTACAATGAGTTTGGTTGCTTACAATCACAAACACAACAACATCAATAAAAAAAAAATCGATTTTTAAGTAAGAATATTAGTAGGGACCGCTTAACGGTCCCTATTTTGGCATTAGCGACCGCTTAGCGGTCGCTATTGTCATATTAGGGACCGTTAAGCGGTCCCTATTGTCAATTTAGGGACCGCTTAGCAGTCCCTACTAATATTCATACATCAAAATTATGAATTTTTCGATTGTTCGAGGTGCCGCGTTGTATGTTTAGTTCATAATAACCATTGGAATAGTTAAAATAACAATAAGTACAACGAGACATTGTGCATCCAAACATTATACAAGGAGAACGGGCCGCTTTGAAGATTCTCCTACTATTTTGTACGGCGAATGACATAATGACAAATTAATTCGATCTACATATATACGTATAATTAATGAATACTTAATCTAATGATTATGCCTCATAATCGTATCTATGCTAACGTTTGTGAAGTAAATCATAAACACGGATAACAATTACAACTAACTAATTAGTTAGTTGTACATTTGTGAAATATATCTTGAACGTTAATAACTCGATCGATCTCAATTAATCTATTATTTCACAACTAATCTACTATAAGGTTGGTTTTGCAATCATTTATTACTTATATTTACATAGTACAATGAGTTTGGTTGCTTACAATCACAAACACAACAACATCAATAAAAAAAAATCGATTTTTAAGTAAGAATATTAGTAGGGACCGCTTAACGGTCCCTATTTTGGCATTAGCGACCGCTTAGCGGTCGCTATTGTCATATTAGGGACCGTTAAGCGGTCCCTATTGTCAATTTAGGGACCGCTTAGCAGTCCCTACTAATATTCATACATCAAAATTATGAATTTTTCGATTGTTCGAGGTGCCGCGTTGTATGTTTAGTTCATAATAACCATTGGAATAGTTAAAATAACAATAAGTACAACGAGACATTGTGCATCCAAACATTATACAAGGAGAACGGGCCGCTTTGAAGATTCTCCTACTATTTTGTACGGCGAATGACATAATGACAAATTAATTCGATCTACATATATACGTATAATTAATGAATACTTAATCTAATGATTATGCCTCATAATCGTATCTATGCTAACGTTTGTGAAGTAAATCATAAACACGGATAACAATTACAACTAACTAATTAGTTAGTTGTACATTTGTGAAATATATCTTGAACGTTAATAACTCGATCGATCTCAATTAATCTATTATTTCACAACTAATCTACTATAAGGTTGGTTTTGCAATCATTTATTACTTATAATTACATAGTACAATGAGTTTGGTTGCTTACAATCACAAACACAACAACATCAATAAAAAAAAAAAAAAATCGATTTTTAAGTAAGAATATTAGTAGGGACCGCTTAACGGTCCCTATTTTGGCATTAGCGACCGCTTAGCGGTCGCTATTGTCATATTAGGGACCGTTAAGCGGTCCCTATTGTCAATTTAGGGACCGCTTAGCAGTCCCTACTAATATTCATACATCAAAATTATGAATTTTTCGATTGTTCGAGGTGCCGCGTTGTATGTTTAGTTCATAATAACCATTGGAATAATTAAAATAACAATAAGTACAACGAGACATTGTGCATCCAAACATTATACAAGGAGAACGGGCCGCTTTGAAGATTCTCCTACTATTTTGTACGACGAATGACATAATGACAAATTAATTCGATCTACATATATACGTATAATTAATGAATACTTAATCTAATGATTATGCCTCATAATCGTATCTATGCTAACGTTTATGAAGTAAATCATAAACACGGATAACAATTACAACTAACTAATTAGTTAGTTGTACATTTGTGAAATATATCTTGAACGTTAATAACTCGATCGATCTCAATTAATCTATTATTTCACAACTAATCTACTATAAGGTTGGTTTTGCAATCATTTATTACTTATATTTACATAGTACAATGAGTTTGGTTGCTTACAATCACAAACACAACAACATCAATAAAAAAAAATCGATTTTTAAGTAAGAATATTAGTAGGGACCGCTTAACGGTCCCTATTTTGGCATTAGCGACCGCTTAGCGGTCGCTATTGTCATATTAGGGACCGTTAAGCGGTCCCTATTGTCAATTTAGGGACCGCTTAGCAGTCCCTACTAATATTCATACATCAAAATTATGAATTTTTCGATTGTTCGAGGTGCCGCGTTGTATGTTTAGTTCATAATAACCATTGGAATAGTTAAAATAACAATAAGTACAACGAGACATTGTGCATCCAAACATTATACAAGGAGAACGGGCCGCTTTGAAGATTCTCCTACTATTTTGTACGACGAATGACATAATGACAAATTAATTCGATCTACATATATACGTATAATTAATGAATACTTAATCTAATGATTATGCCTCATAATCGTATCTATGCTAACGTTTGTGAAGTAAATCATAAACACGGATAACAATTACAACTAACTAATTAGTTAGTTGTACATTTGTGAAATATATCTTGAACGTTAATAACTCGATCGATCTCAATTAATCTATTATTTCACAACTAATCTACTATAAGGTTGGTTTTGCAATCATTTATTACTTATATTTACATAGTACAATGAGTTTGGTTGCTTACAATCACAAACACAACAACATCAATAAAAAAAAAATCGATTTTTAAGTAAGAATATTAGTAGGGACCGCTTAACGGTCCCTATTTTGGCATTAGCGACCGCTTAGCGGTCGCTATTGTCATATTAGGGACCGTTAAGCGGTCCCTATTGTCAATTTAGGGACCGCTTAGCAGTCCCTACTAATATTCATACATCAAAATTATGAATTTTTCGATTGCTCGAGGTGCCGCGTTGTATGTTTAGTTCATAATAACCATTGGAATAGTTAAAATAACAATAAGTACAACGAGACATTGTGCATCCAAACATTATACAAGGAGAACGGGCCGCTTTGAAGATTCTCCTACTATTTTGTACGGCGAATGACATAATGACAAATTAATTCGATCTACATATATACGTATAATTAATGAATACTTAATCTAATGATTATGCCTCATAATCGTATCTATGCTAACGTTTGTGAAGTAAATCATAAACACGGATAACAATTACAACTAACTAATTAGTTAGTTGTACATTTGTGAAATATATCTTGAACGTTAATAACTCGATCGATCTCAATTAATCTATTATTTCACAACTAATCTACTATAAGGTTGGTTTTGCAATCATTTATTACTTATATTTACATAGTACAATGAGTTTGGTTGCTTACAATCACAAACACAACAACATCAATAAAAAAAAATCGATTTTTAAGTAAGAATATTAGTAGGGACCGCTTAACGGTCCCTATTTTGGCATTAGCGACCGCTTAGCGGTCGCTATTGTCATATTAGGGACCGTTAAGCGGTCCCTATTGTCAATTTAGGGACCGCTTAGCAGTCCCTACTAATATTCATACATCAAAATTATGAATTTTTCGATTGTTCGAGGTGCCGCGTTGTATGTTTAGTTCATAATAACCATTGGAATAGTTAAAATAACAATAAGTACAACGAGACATTGTGCATCCAAACATTATACAAGGAGAACGGGCCGCTTTGAAGATTCTCCTACTATTTTGTACGGCGAATGACATAATGACAAATTAATTCGATCTACATATATACGTATAATTAATGAATACTTAATCTAATGATTATGCCTCATAATCGTATCTATGCTAACGTTTGTGAAGTAAATCATAAACACGGATAACAATTACAACTAACTAATTAGTTAGTTGTACATTTGTGAAATATATCTTGAACGTTAATAACTCGATCGATCTCAATTAATCTATTATTTCACAACTAATCTACTATAAGGTTGGTTTTGCAATCATTTATTACTTATATTTACATAGTACAATGAGTTTGGTTGCTTACAATCACAAACACAACAACATCAATAAAAAAAAAAAAAAATCGATTTTTAAGTAAGAATATTAGTAGGGACCGCTTAACGGTCCCTATTTTGGCATTAGCGACCGCTTAGCGGTCGCTATTGTCATATTAGGGACCGTTAAGCGGTCCCTATTGTCAATTTAGGGACCGCTTAGCAGTCCCTACTAATATTCATACATCAAAATTATGAATTTTTCGATTGTTCGAGGTGCCGCGTTGTATGTTTAGTTCATAATAACCATTGGAATAGTTAAAATAACAATAAGTACAACGAGACATTGTGCATCCAAACATTATACAAGGAGAACGGACCGCTTTGAAGATTCTCCTACTATTTTGTACGACGAATGACATAATGACAAATTAATTCGATCTACATATATACGTATAATTAATGAATACTTAATCTAATGATTATGCCTCATAATCGTATCTATGCTAACGTTTGTGAAGTAAATCATAAACACGGATAACAATTACAACTAACTAATTAGTTAGTTGTACATTTGTGAAATATATCTTGAACGTTAATAACTCGATCGATCTCAATTAATCTATTATTTCACAACTAATCTACTATAAGGTTGGTTTTGCAATCATTTATTACTTATATTTACATAGTACAATGAGTTTGGTTGCTTACAATCACAAACACAACAACATCAATAAAAAAAAAATCGATTTTTAAGTAAGAATATTAGTAGGGACCGCTTAACGGTCCATATTTTGGCATTAGCGACCACTTAGCGGTCGCTATTGTCATATTAGGGACCGTTAAGCGGTCCCTATTGTCAATTTAGGGACCGCTTAGCAGTCCCTACTAATATTCATACATCAAAATTATGAATTTTTCGATTGTTCGAGGTGCCGCGTTGTATGTTTAGTTCATAATAACCATTGGAATAGTTAAAATAACAATAAGTACAACGAGACATTGTGCATCCAAACATTATACAAGGAGAACGGGCCGCTTTGAAGATTCTCCTACTATTTTGTACGACGAATGACATAATGACAAATTAATTCGATCTACATATATACGTATAATTAATGAATACTTAATCTAATGATTATGCCTCATAATCGTATCTATGCTAACGTTTGTGAAGTAAATCATAAACACGGATAACAATTACAACTAACTAATTAGTTAGTTGTACATTTGTGAAATATATCTTGAACGTTAATAACTCGATTGATCTCAATTAATCTATTATTTCACAACTAATCTACTATAAGGTTGGTTTTGCAATCATTTATTACTTATATTTACATAGTACAATGAGTTTGGTTGCTTACAATCACAAACACAACAACATCAATAAAACAAAATCGATTTTTAAGTAAGAATATTAGTAGGGACCGCTTAACGGTCCCTATTTTGGCATTAGCGACCGCTTAGCGGTCGCTATTGTCATATTAGGGACCGTTAAGCGGTCCCTATTGTCAATTTAGGGACCGCTTAGCAGTCCCTACTAATATTCATACATCAAAATTATGAATTTTTCGATTGTTCGAGGTGCCGCGTTGTATGTTTAGTTCATAATAACCATTGGAATAGTTAAAATAACAATAAGTACAACGAGACATTGTGCATCCAAACATTATACAAGGAGAACGAGCCGCTTTGAAGATTCTCCTACTATTTTGTACGACGAATGACATAATGACAAATTAATTCGATCTACATATATACGTATAATTAATGAATACTTAATCTAATGATTATGCCTCATAATCGTATCTATGCTAACGTTTGTGAAGTAAATCATAAACACGGATAACAATTACAACTAACTAATTAGTTAGTTGTACATTTGTGAAATATATCTTGAACGTTAATAACTCGATCGATCTCAATTAATCTATTATTTCACAACTAATCTACTATAAGGTTGGTTTTGCAATCATTTATTACTTATATTTACATAGTACAATGAGTTTGGTTGCTTACAATCACAAACACAACAACATCAATAAAACAAAATCGATTTTTAAGTAAGAATATTAGTAGGGACCGCTTAACGGTCCCTATTTTGGCATTAGCGACCGCTTAGCGGTCGCTATTGTCATATTAGGGACCGTTAAGCGGTCCCTATTGTCAATTTAGGGACCGCTTAGCAGTCCCTACTAATATTCATACATCAAAATTATGAATTTTTCGATTGTTCGAGGTGCCGCGTTGTATGTTTAGTTCATAATAACCATTGGAATAGTTAAAATAACAATAAGTACAACGAGACATTGTGCATCCAAACATTATACAAGGAGAACGAGCCGCTTTGAAGATTCTCCTACTATTTTGTACGACGAATGACATAATGACAAATTAATTCGATCTACATATATACATATAATTAATGAATACTTAATCTAATGATTATGCCTCATAATCGTATCTATGCTAACGTTTGTGAAGTAAATCATAAACACGGATAACAATTACAACTAACTAATTAGTTAGTTGTACATTTGTGAAATATATCTTGAACGTTAATAACTCGATCGATATCAATTAATCTATTATTTCACAACTAATCTACTATAAGGTTGGTTTTGCAATCATTTATTACTTATATTTACATAGTACAATGAGTTTGGTTGCTTACAATCACAAACACAACAACATCAATAAAACAAAATCGATTTTTAAGTAAGAATATTAGTAGGGACCGCTTAACGGTCTCTATTTTGGCATTAGCGACCGCTTAGCGGTCGCTATTGTCATATTAGGGACCGTTAAGCGGTCCCTATTGTCAATTTAGGGACCGCTTAGCAGTCCCTACTAATATTCATACATCAAAATTATGAATTTTTCGATTGTTCGAGGTGCCGCGTTGTATGTTTAGTTCATAATAACCATTGGAATAGTTAAAATAACAATAAGTACAACGAGACATTGTGCATCCAAACATTATACAAGGAGAACGAGCCGCTTTGAAGATTCTCCTACTATTTTGTACGACGAATGACATAATGACAAATTAATTCGATCTACATATATACGTATAATTAATGAATACTTAATCTAATGATTATGCCTCTTAATCGTATCTATGCTAACGTTTGTGAAGTAAATCATAAACACGGATAACAATTACAACTAACTAATTAGTTAGTTGTACATTTGTGAAATATATCTTGAACGTTAATAACTCGATCGATCTCAATTAATCTATTATTTCACAACTAATCTACTATAAGGTTGGTTTTGCAATCATTTATTACTTATATTTACATAGTACAATGAGTTTGGTTGCTTACAATCACAAACACAACAACATCAATAAAACAAAATCGATTTTTAAGTAAGAATATTAGTAGGGACCGCTTAACGGTCCCTATTTTGGCATTAGCGACCGCTTAGCGGTCGCTATTGTCATATTAGGGACCGTTAAGCGGTCCCTATTGTCAATTTAGGGACCGCTTAGCAGTCCCTACTAATATGCATACATCAAAATTATGAATTTTTCGATTGTTCGAGGTGCCGCGTTGTATGTTTAGTTCATAATAACCATTGGAATAGTTAAAATAACAATAAGTACAACGAGACATTGTGCATCCAAACATTATACAAGGAGAACGAGCCGCTTTGAAGATTCTCCTACTATTTTGTACGACGAATGACATAATGACAAATTAATTCGATCTACATATATACGTATAATTAATGAATACTTAATCTAATGATTATGCCTCATAATCGTATCTATGCTAACGTTTGTGAAGTAAATCATAAACACGGATAACAATTACAACTAACTAATTAGTTAGTTGTACATTTGTGAAATATATCTTGAACGTTAATAACTCGATCGATCTCAATTAATCTATTATTTCACAACTAATCTACTATAAGGTTGGTTTTGCAATCATTTATTACTTATATTTACATAGTACAATGAGTTTGGTTGCTTACAATCACAAACACAACAACATCAATAAAACAAAATCGATTTTTAAGTAAGAATATTAGTAGGGACCGCTTAACGGTCCCTATTTTGGCATTAGCGACCGCTTAGCGGTCGCTATTGTCATATTAGGGACCGTTAAGCGGTCCCTATTGTCAATTTAGGGACCGCTTAGCAGTCCCTACTAATATTCATACATCAAAATTATGAATTTTTCGATTGTTCGAGGTGCCGCGTTGTATGTTTAGTTCATAATAACCATTGGAATAGTTAAAATAACAATAAGTACAACGAGACATTGTGCATCCAAACATTATACAAGGAGAACGGGCCGCTTTGAAGATTCTCCTACTATTTTGTACGACGAATGACATAATGACAAATTAATTCGATCTACATATATACGTATAATTAATGAATACTTAATCTAATGATTATGCCTCATAATCGTATCTATGCTAACGTTTGTGAAGTAAATCATAAACACGGATAACAATTACAACTAACTAATTAGTTAGTTGTACATTTGTGAAATATATCTTGAACGTTAATAACTCGATCGATCTCAATTAATCTATTATTTCACAACTAATCTACTATAAGGTTGGTTTTGCAATCATTTATTACTTATATTTACATAGTACAATGAGTTTGGTTGCTTACAATCACAAACACAACAACATCAATAAAAACAAAATCGATTTTTAAGTAAGAATATTAGTAGGGACCGCTTAACGGTCCCTATTTTGGCATTAGCGACCGCTTAGCGGTCGCTATTGTCATATTAGGGACCGTTAAGCGGTCCCTATTGTCAATTTAGGGACCGCTTAGCAGTCCCTACTAATATTCATACATCAAAATTATGAATTTTTCGATTGTTCGAGGTGCCGCGTTGTATGTTTAGTTCATAATAACCATTGGAATAGTTAAAATAACAATAAGTACAACGAGACATTGTGCATCCAAACATTATACAAGGAGAACGAGCCGCTTTGAAGATTCTCCTACTATTTTGTACGACGAATGACATAATGACAAATTAATTCGATCTACATATATACGTATAATTAATGAATACTTAATCTAATGATTACGCCTCATAATCGTATCTATGCTAACATTTGTGAAGTAAATCATAAACACGGATAACAATTACAACTAACTAATTAGTTAGTTGTACATTTGTGAAATATATCTTGAACGTTAATAACTCGATCGATCTCAATTAATCTATTATTTCACAACTAATCTACTATAAGGTTGGTTTTGCAATCATTTATTACTTATATTTACATAGTACAATGAGTTTGGTTGCTTACAATCACAAACACAACAACATCAATAAAAAAAAATCGATTTTTAAGTAAGAATATTAGTAGGGACCGCTTAACGGTCCCTATTTTGGCATTAGCGACCGCTTAGCGGTCGCTATTGTCATATTAGGGACCGTTAAGCGGTCCCTATTGTCAATTTAGGGACCGCTTAGCAGTCCCTACTAATATTCATACATCAAAATTATGAATTTTTCGATTGTTCGAGGTGCCGCGTTGTATGTTTAGTTCATAATAACCATTGGAATAGTTAAAATAACAATAAGTACAATGAGACATTGTGCATCCAAACATTATACAAGGAGAACGAGCCGCTTTGAAGATTCTCCTACTATTTTGTACGACGAATGACATAATGACAAATTAATTCGATCTACATATATACGTATAATTAATGAATACTTAATCTAATGATTATGCCTCATAATCGTATCTATGCTAACGTTTGTGAAGTAAATCATAAACACGGATAACAATTACAACTAACTAATTAGTTAGTTGTACATTTGTGAAATATATCTTGAACGTTAATAACTCGATCGATATCAATTAATCTATTATTTCACAACTAATCTACTATAAGGTTGGTTTTGCAATCATTTATTACTTATATTTACATAGTACAATGAGTTTGGTTGCTTACAATCACAAACACAACAACATCAATAAAACAAAATCGATTTTTAAGTAAGAATATTAGTAGGGACCGCTTAACGGTCTCTATTTTGGCATTAGCGACCGCTTAGCGGTCGCTATTGTCATATTAGGGACCGTTAAGCGGTCCCTATTGTCAATTTAGGGACCGCTTAGCAGTCCCTACTAATATTCATACATCAAAATTATGAATTTTTCGATTGTTCGAGGTGCCGCGTTGTATGTTTAGTTCATAATAACCATTGGAATAGTTAAAATAACAATAAGTACAACGAGACATTGTGCATCCAAACATTATACAAGGAGAACGAGCCGCTTTGAAGATTCTCCTACTATTTTGTACGACGAATGACATAATGACAAATTAATTCGATCTACATATATACGTATAATTAATGAATACTTAATCTAATGATTATGCCTCATAATCGTATCTATGCTAACGTTTGTGAAGTAAATCATAAACACGGATAACAATTACAACTAACTAATTAGTTAGTTGTACATTTGTGAAATATATCTTGAACGTTAATAACTCGATCGATCTCAATTAATCTATTATTTCACAACTAATCTACTATAAGGTTGGTTTTGCAATCATTTATTACTTATATTTACATAGTACAATGAGTTTGGTTGCTTACAATCACAAACACAACAACATCAATAAAACAAAATCGATTTTTAAGTAAGAATATTAGTAGGGACCGCTTAACGGTCCCTATTTTGGCATTAGCGACCGCTTAGCGGTCGCTATTGTCATATTAGGGACCGTTAAGCGGTCCCTATTGTCAATTTAGGGACCGCTTAGCAGTCCCTACTAATATTCATACATCAAAATTATGAATTTTTCGATTGTTCGAGGTGCCGCGTTGTATGTTTAGTTCATAATAACCATTGGAATAGTTAAAATAACAATAAGTACAACGAGACATTGTGCATCCAAACATTATACAAGGAGAACGAGCCGCTTTGAAGATTCTCCTACTATTTTGTACGACGAATGACATAATGACAAATTAATTCGATCTACATATATACGTATAATTAATGAATACTTAATCTAATGATTATGCCTCATAATCGTATCTATGCTAACGTTTGTGAAGTAAATCATAAACACGGATAACAATTACAACTAACTAATTAGTTAGTTGTACATTTGTGAAATATATCTTGAACGTTAATAACTCGATCGATCTCAATTAATCTATTATTTCACAACTAATCTACTATAAGGTTGGTTTTGCAATCATTTATTACTTATATTTACATAGTACAATGAGTTTGGTTGCTTACAATCACAAACACAACAACATCAATAAAACAAAATCGATTTTTAAGTAAGAATATTAGTAGGGACCGCTTAACGGTCCCTATTTTGGCATTAGCGACCGCTTAGCGGTCGCTATTGTCATATTAGGGACCGTTAAGCGGTCCCTATTGTCAATTTAGGGACCGCTTAGCAGTCCCTACTAATATTCATACATCAAAATTATGAATTTTTCGATTGTTCGAGGTGCCGCGTTGTATGTTTAGTTCATAATAACCATTGGAATAGTTAAAATAACAATAAGTACAACGAGACATTGTGCATCCAAACATTATACAAGGAGAACGGGCCGCTTTGAAGATTCTCCTACTATTTTGTACGACGAATGACATAATGACAAATTAATTCGATCTACATATATACGTATAATTAATGAATACTTAATCTAATGATTATGCCTCATAATCGTATCTATGCTAACGTTTGTGAAGTAAATCATAAACACGGATAACAATTACAACTAACTAATTAGTTAGTTGTACATTTGTGAAATATATCTTGAACGTTAATAACTCGATCGATCTCAATTAATCTATTATTTCACAACTAATCTACTATAAGGTTGGTTTTGCAATCATTTATTACTTATATTTACATAGTACAATGAGTTTGGTTGCTTACAATCACAAACACAACAACATCAATAAAAACAAAATCGATTTTTAAGTAAGAATATTAGTAGGGACCGCTTAACGGTCCCTATTTTGGCATTAGCGACCGCTTAGCGGTCGCTATTGTCATATTAGGGACCGTTAAGCGGTCCCTATTGTCAATTTAGGGACCGCTTAGCAGTCCCTACTAATATTCATACATCAAAATTATGAATTTTTCGATTGTTCGAGGTGCCGCGTTGTATGTTTAGTTCATAATAACCATTGGAATAGTTAAAATAACAATAAGTACAACGAGACATTGTGCATCCAAACATTATACAAGGAGAACGAGCCGCTTTGAAGATTCTCCTACTATTTTGTACGACGAATGACATAATGACAAATTAATTCGATCTACATATATACGTATAATTAATGAATACTTAATCTAATGATTATGCCTCATAATCGTATCTATGCTAACGTTTGTGAAGTAAATCATAAACACGGATAACAATTACAACTAACTAATTAGTTAGTTGTACATTTGTGAAATATATCTTGAACGTTAATAACTCGATCGATCTCAATTAATCTATTATTTCACAACTAATCTACTATAAGGTTGGTTTTGCAATCATTTATTACTTATATTTACATAGTACAATGAGTTTGGTTGCTTACAATCACAAACACAACAACATCAATAAAACAAAATCGATTTTTAAGTAAGAATATTAGTAGGGACCGCTTAACGGTCCCTATTTTGGCATTAGCGACCGCTTAGCGGTCGCTATTGTCATATTAGGGACCGTTAAGCGGTCCCTATTGTCAATTTAGGGACCGCTTAGCAGTCCCTACTAATATTCATACATCAAAATTATGAATTTTTCGATTGTTCGAGGTGCCGCGTTGTATGTTTAGTTCATAATAACCATTGGAATAGTTAAAATAACAATAAGTACAACGAGACATTGTGCATCCAAACATTATACAAGGAGAACGGGCCGCTTTGAAGATTCTCCTACTATTTTGTACGACGAATGACATAATGACAAATTAATTCGATCTACATATATACGTATAATTAATGAATACTTAATCTAATGATTATGCCTCATAATCGTATCTATGCTAACGTTTGTGAAGTAAATCATAAACACGGATAACAATTACAACTAACTAATTAGTTAGTTGTACATTTGTGAAATATATCTTGAACGTTAATAACTCGATCGATCTCAATTAATCTATTATTTCACAACTAATCTACTATAAGGTTGGTTTTGCAATCATTTATTACTTATATTTACATAGTACAATGAGTTTGGTTGCTTACAATCACAAACACAACAACATCAATAAAACAAAATCGATTTTTAAGTAAGAATATTAGTAGGGACCGCTTAACGGTCCCTATTTTGGCATTAGCGACCGCTTAGCGGTCGCTATTGTCATATTAGGGACCGTTAAGCGGTCCCTATTGTCAATTTAGGGACCGCTTAGCAGTCCCTACTAATATTCATACATCAAAATTATGAATTTTTCGATTGTTCGAGGTGCCGCGTTGTATGTTTAGTTCATAATAACCATTGGAATAGTTAAAATAACAATAAGTACAACGAGACATTGTGCATCCAAACATTATACAAGGAGAACGGGCCGCTTTGAAGATTCTCCTACTATTTTGTACGACGAATGACATAATGACAAATTAATTCGATCTACATATATACGTATAATTAATGAATACTTAATCTAATGATTATGCCTCATAATCGTATCTATGCTAACGTTTGTGAAGTAAATCATAAACACGGATAACAATTACAACTAACTAATTAGTTAGTTGTACATTTGTGAAATATATCTTGAACGTTAATAACTCGATCGATCTCAATTAATCTATTATTTCACAACTAATCTACTATAAGGTTGGTTTTGCAATCATTTATTACTTATATTTACATAGTACAATGAGTTTGGTTGCTTACAATCACAAACACAACAACATCAATAAAAACAAAATCGATTTTTAAGTAAGAATATTAGTAGGGACCGCTTAACGGTCCCTATTTTGGCATTAGCGACCGCTTAGCGGTCGCTATTGTCATATTAGGGACCGTTAAGCGGTCCCTATTGTCAATTTAGGGACCGCTTAGCAGTCCCTACTAATATTCATACATCAAAATTATGAATTTTTCGATTGTTCGAGGTGCCGCGTTGTATGTTTAGTTCATAATAACCATTGGAATAGTTAAAATAACAATAAGTACAACGAGACATTGTGCATCCAAACATTATACAAGGAGAACGAGCCGCTTTGAAGATTCTCCTACTATTTTGTACGACGAATGACATAATGACAAATTAATTCGATCTACATATATACGTATAATTAATGAATACTTAATCTAATGATTATGCCTCATAATCGTATCTATGCTAACGTTTGTGAAGTAAATCATAAACACGGATAACAATTACAACTAACTAATTAGTTAGTTGTACATTTGTGAAATATATCTTGAACGTTAATAACTCGATCGATCTCAATTAATCTATTATTTCACAACTAATCTACTATAAGGTTGGTTTTGCAATCATTTATTACTTATATTTACATAGTACAATGAGTTTGGTTGCTTACAATCACAAACACAACAACATCAATAAAAAAAAATCGATTTTTAAGTAAGAATATTAGTAGGGACCGCTTAACGGTCCCTATTTTGGCATTAGCGACCGCTTAGCGGTCGCTATTGTCATATTAGGGACCGTTAAGCGGTCCCTATTGTCAATTTAGGGACCGCTTAGCAGTCCCTACTAATATTCATACATCAAAATTATGAATTTTTCGATTGTTCGAGGTGCCGCGTTGTATGTTTAGTTCATAATAACCATTGGAATAGTTAAAATAACAATAAGTACAACGAGACATTGTGCATCCAAACATTATACAAGGAGAACGGGCCGCTTTGAAGATTCTCCTACTATTTTGTACGACGAATGACATAATGACAAATTAATTCGATCTACATATATACGTATAATTAATGAATACTTAATCTAATGATTATGCCTCATAATCGTATCTATGCTAACGTTTGTGAAGTAAATCATAAACACGGATAACAATTACAACTAACTAATTAGTTAGTTGTACATTTGTGAAATATATCTTGAACGTTAATAACTCGATCGATCTCAATTAATCTATTATTTCACAACTAATCTACTATAAGGTTGGTTTTGCAATCATTTATTACTTATATTTACATAGTACAATGAGTTTGGTTGCTTACAATCACAAACACAACAACATCAATAAAAAAAAAAATCGATTTTTAAGTAAGAATATTAGTAGGGACCGCTTAACGGTCCCTATTTTGGCATTAGCGACCGCTTAGCGGTCGCTATTGTCATATTAGGGACCGTTAAGCGGTCCCTATTGTCAATTTAGGGACCGCTTAGCAGTCCCTACTAATATTCATACATCAAAATTATGAATTTTTCGATTGTTCGAGGTGCCGCGTTGTATGTTTAGTTCATAATAACCATTGGAATAGTTAAAATAACAATAAGTACAACGAGACATTGTGCATCCAAACATTATACAAGGAGAACGGGCCGCTTTGAAGATTCTCCTACTATTTTGTACGACGAATGACATAATGACAAATTAATTCGATCTACATATATACGTATAATTAATGAATACTTAATCTAATGATTATGCCTCATAATCGTATCTATGCTAACGTTTGTGAAGTAAATCATAAACACGGATAACAATTACAACTAACTAATTAGTTAGTTGTACATTTGTGAAATATATCTTGAACGTTAATAACTCGATTGATCTCAATTAATCTATTATTTCACAACTAATCTACTATAAGGTTGGTTTTGCAATCATTTATTACTTATATTTACATAGTACAATGAGTTTGGTTGCTTACAATCACAAACACAACAACATCAATAAAACAAAATCGATTTTTAAGTAAGAATATTAGTAGGGACCGCTTAACGGTCCCTATTTTGGCATTAGCGACCGCTTAGCGGTCGCTATTGTCATATTAGGGACCGTTAAGCGGTCCCTATTGTCAATTTAGGGACCGCTTAGCAGTCCCTACTAATATTCATACATCAAAATTATGAATTTTTCGATTGTTCGAGGTGCCGCGTTGTATGTTTAGTTCATAATAACCATTGGAATAGTTAAAATAACAATAAGTACAACGAGACATTGTGCATCCAAACATTATACAAGGAGAACGAGCCGCTTTGAAGATTCTCCTACTATTTTGTACGACGAATGACATAATGACAAATTAATTCGATCTACATATATACGTATAATTAATGAATACTTAATCTAATGATTATGCCTCATAATCGTATCTATGCTAACGTTTGTGAAGTAAATCATAAACACGGATAACAATTACAACTAACTAATTAGTTAGTTGTACATTTGTGAAATATATCTTGAACGTTAATAACTCGATCGATCTCAATTAATCTATTATTTCACAACTAATCTACTATAAGGTTGGTTTTGCAATCATTTATTACTTATATTTACATAGTACAATGAGTTTGGTTGCTTACAATCACAAACACAACAACATCAATAAAACAAAATCGATTTTTAAGTAAGAATATTAGTAGGGACCGCTTAACGGTCCCTATTTTGGCATTAGCGACCGCTTAGCGGTCGCTATTGTCATATTAGGGACCGTTAAGCGGTCCCTATTGTCAATTTAGGGACCGCTTAGCAGTCCCTACTAATATTCATACATCAAAATTATGAATTTTTCGATTGTTCGAGGTGCCGCGTTGTATGTTTAGTTCATAATAACCATTGGAATAGTTAAAATAACAATAAGTACAACGAGACATTGTGCATCCAAACATTATACATGGAGAACGAGCCGCTTTGAAGATTCTCCTACTATTTTGTACGACGAATGACATAATGACAAATTAATTCGATCTACATATATACGTATAATTAATGAATACTTAATCTAATGATTATGCCTCATAATCGTATCTATGCTAACGTTTGTGAAGTAAATCATAAACACGGATAACAATTACAACTAACTAATTAGTTAGTTGTACATTTGTGAAATATATCTTGAACGTTAATAACTCGATCGATATCAATTAATCTATTATTTCACAACTAATCTACTATAAGGTTGGTTTTGCAATCATTTATTACTTATATTTACATAGTACAATGAGTTTGGTTGCTTACAATCACAAACACAACAACATCAATAAAACAAAATCGATTTTTAAGTAAGAATATTAGTAGGGACCGCTTAACGGTCCCTATTTTGGCATTAGCGACCGCTTAGCGGTCGCTATTGTCATATTAGGGACCGTTAAGCGGTCCCTATTGTCAATTTAGGGACCGCTTAGCAGTCCGTACTAATATTCATACATCAAAATTATGAATTTTTCGATTGTTCGAGGTGCCGCGTTGTATGTTTAGTTCATAATAACCATTGGAATAGTTAAAATAACAATAAGTACAACGAGACATTGTGCATCCAAACATTATACAAGGAGAACGAGCCGCTTTGAAGATTCTCCTACTATTTTGTACGACGAATGACATAATGACAAATTAATTCGATCTACATATATACGTATAATTAATGAATACTTAATCTAATGATTATGCCTCATAATCGTATCTATGCTAACGTTTGTGAAGTAAATCATAAACACGGATAACAATTACAACTAACTAATTAGTTAGTTGTACATTTGTGAAATATATCTTGAACGTTAATAACTCGATCGATCTCAATTAATCTATTATTTCACAACTAATCTACTATAAGGTTGGTTTTGCAATCATTTATTACTTATATTTACATAGTACAATGAGTTTGGTTGCTTACAATCACAAACACAACAACATCAATAAAACAAAATCGATTTTTAAGTAAGAATATTAGTAGGGACCGCTTAACGGTCCCTATTTTGGCATTAGCGACCGCTTAGCGGTCGCTATTGTCATATTAGGGACCGTTAAGCGGTCCCTATTGTCAATTTAGGGACCGCTTAGCAGTCCCTACTAATATTCATACATCAAAATTATGAATTTTTCGATTGTTCGAGGTGCCGCGTTGTATGTTTAGTTCATAATAACCATTGGAATAGTTAAAATAACAATAAGTACAACGAGACATTGTGCATCCAAACATTATACAAGGAGAACGAGCCGCTTTGAAGATTCTCCTACTATTTTGTACGACGAATGACATAATGACAAATTAATTCGATCTACATATATACGTATAATTAATGAATACTTAATCTAATGATTATGCCTCATAATCGTATCTATGCTAACGTTTGTGAAGTAAATCATAAACACGGATAACAATTACAACTAACTAATTAGTTAGTTGTACATTTGTGAAATATATCTTGAACGTTAATAACTCGATCGATCTCAATTAATCTATTATTTCACAACTAATCTACTATAAGGTTGGTTTTGCAATCATTTATTACTTATATTTACATAGTACAATGAGTTTGGTTGCTTACAATCACAAACACAACAACATCAATAAAACAAAATCGATTTTTAAGTAAGAATATTAGTAGGGACCGCTTAACGGTCCCTATTTTGGCATTAGCGACCGCTTAGCGGTCGCTATTGTCATATTAGGGACCGTTAAGCGGTCCCTATTGTCAATTTAGGGACCGCTTAGCAGTCCCTACTAATATTCATACATCAAAATTATGAATTTTTCGATTGTTCGAGGTGCCGCGTTGTATGTTTAGTTCATAATAACCATTGGAATAGTTAAAATAACAATAAGTACAACGAGACATTGTGCATCCAAACATTATACAAGGAGAACGAGCCGCTTTGAAGATTCTCCTACTATTTTGTACGACGAATGACATAATGACAAATTAATTCGATCTACATATATACGTATAATTAATGAATACTTAATCTAATGATTATGCCTCATAATCGTATCTATGCTAACGTTTGTGAAGTAAATCATAAACACGGATAACAATTACAACTAACTAATTAGTTAGTTGTACATTTGTGAAATATATCTTGAACGTTAATAACTCGATCGATCTCAATTAATCTATTATTTCACAACTAATCTACTATAAGGTTGGTTTTGCAATCATTTATTACTTATATTTACATAGTACAATGAGTTTGGTTGCTTACAATCACAAACACAACAACATCAATAAAACAAAATCGATTTTTAAGTAAGAATATTAGTAGGGACCGCTTAACGGTCCCTATTTTGGCATTAGCGACCGCTTAGCGGTCGCTATTGTCATATTAGGGACCGTTAAGCGGTCCCTATTGTCAATTTAGGGACCGCTTAGCAGTCCCTACTAATATTCATACATCAAAATTATGAATTTTTCGATTGTTCGAGGTGCCGCGTTGTATGTTTAGTTCATAATAACCATTGGAATAGTTAAAATAACAATAAGTACAACGAGACATTGTGCATCCAAACATTATACAAGGAGAACGGGCCGCTTTGAAGATTCTCATACTATTTTGTACGACGAATGACATAATGACAAATTAATTCGATCTACATATATACGTATAATTAATGAATACTTAATCTAATGATTATGCCTCATAATCGTATCTATGCTAACGTTTGTGAAGTAAATCATAAACACGGATAACAATTACAACTAACTAATTAGTTAGTTGTACATTTGTGAAATATATCTTGAACGTTAATAACTCGATCGATCTCAATTAATCTATTATTTCACAACTAATCTACTATAAGGTTGGTTTTGCAATCATTTATTACTTATATTTACATAGTACAATGAGTTTGGTTGCTTACAATCACAAACACAACAACATCAATAAAAACAAAATCGATTTTTAAGTAAGAATATTAGTAGGGACCGCTTAACGGTCCCTATTTTGGCATTAGCGACCGCTTAGCGGTCGCTATTGTCATATTAGGGACCGTTAAGCGGTCCCTATTGTCAATTTAGGGACCGCTTAGCAGTCCCTACTAATATTCATACATCAAAATTATGAATTTTTCGATTGTTCGAGGTGCCGCGTTGTATGTTTAGTTCATAATAACCATTGGAATAGTTAAAATAACAATAAGTACAACGAGACATTGTGCATCCAAACATTATACAAGGAGAACGGGCCGCTTTGAAGATTCTCCTACTATTTTGTACGGCGAATGACATAATGACAAATTAATTCGATCTACATATATACGTATAATTAATGAATACTTAATCTAATGATTATGCCTCATAATCGTATCTATGCTAACGTTTGTGAAGTAAATCATAAACACGGATAACAATTACAACTAACTAATTAGTTAGTTGTACATTTGTGAAATATATCTTGAACGTTAATAACTCGATCGATCTCAATTAATCTATTATTTCACAACTAATCTACTATAAGGTTGGTTTTGCAATCATTTATTACTTATATTTACATAGTACAATGAGTTTGGTTGCTTACAATCACAAACACAACAACATCAATAAAAAAAAATCGATTTTTAAGTAAGAATATTAGTAGGGACCGCTTAACGGTCCCTATTTTGGCATTAGCGACCGCTTAGCGGTCGCTATTGTCATATTAGGGACCGTTAAGCGGTCCCTATTGTCAATTTAGGGACCGCTTAGCAGTCCCTACTAATATTCATACATCAAAATTATGAATTTTTCGATTGTTCGAGGTGCCGCGTTGTATGTTTAGTTCATAATAACCATTGGAATAGTTAAAATAACAATAAGTACAACGAGACATTGTGCATCCAAACATTATACAAGGAGAACGAGCCGCTTTGAAGATTCTCCTACTATTTTGTACGACGAATGACATAATGACAAATTAATTCGATCTACATATATACGTATAATTAATGAATACTTAATCTAATGATTATGCCTCATAATCGTATCTATGCTAACGTTTGTGAAGTAAATCATAAACACGGATAACAATTACAACTAACTAATTAGTTAGTTGTACATTTGTGAAATATATCTTGAACGTTAATAACTCGATCGATCTCAATTAATCTATTATTTCACAACTAATCTACTATAAGGTTGGTTTTGCAATCATTTATTACTTATATTTACATAGTACAATGAGTTTGGTTGCTTACAATCACAAACACAACAACATCAATAAAACAAAATCGATTTTTAAGTAAGAATATTAGTAGGGACCGCTTAACGGTCCCTATTTTGGCATTAGCGACCGCTTAGCGGTCGCTATTGTCATATTAGGGACCGTTAAGCGGTCCCTATTGTCAATTTAGGGACCGCTTAGCAGTCCCTACTAATATTCATACATCAAAATTATGAATTTTTCGATTGTTCGAGGTGCCGCGTTGTATGTTTAGTTCATAATAACCATTGGAATAGTTAAAATAACAATAAGTACAACGAGACATTGTGCATCCAAACATTATACAAGGAGAACGAGCCGCTTTGAAGATTCTCCTACTATTTTGTACGACGAATGACATAATGACAAATTAATTCGATCTACATATATACGTATAATTAATGAATACTTAATCTAATGATTATGCCTCATAATCGTATCTATGCTAACGTTTGTGAAGTAAATCATAAACACGGATAACAATTACAACTAACTAATTAGTTAGTTGTACATTTGTGAAATATATCTTGAACGTTAATAACTCGATCGATCTCAATTAATCTATTATTTCACAACTAATCTACTATAAGGTTGGTTTTGCAATCATTTATTACTTATATTTACATAGTACAATGAGTTTGGTTGCTTACAATCACAAACACAACAACATCAATAAAACAAAATCGATTTTTAAGTAAGAATATTAGTAGGGACCGCTTAACGGTCCCTATTTTGGCATTAGCGACCGCTTAGCGGTCGCTATTGTCATATTAGGGACCGTTAAGCGGTCCCTATTGTCAATTTAGGGACTGCTTAGCAGTCCCTACTAATATTCATACATCAAAATTATGAATTTTTCGATTGTTCGAGGTGCCGCGTTGTATGTTTAGTTCATAATAACCATTGGAATAGTTCAAATAACAATAAGTACAACGAGACATTGTGCATCCAAACATTATACAAGGAGAACGGGCCGCTTTGAAGATTCTCCTACTATTTTGTACGACGAATGACATAATGACAAATTAATTCGATCTACATATATACGTATAATTAATGAATACTTAATCTAATGATTATGCCTCATAATCGTATCTATGCTAACGTTTGTGAAGTAAATCATAAACACGGATAACAATTACAACTAACTAATTAGTTAGTTGTACATTTGTGAAATATATCTTGAACGTTAATAACTCGATCGATCTCAATTAATCTATTATTTCACAACTAATCTACTATAAGGTTGGTTTTGCAATCATTTATTACTTATATTTACATAGTACAATGAGTTTGGTTGCTTACAATCACAAACACAACAACATCAATAAAAACAAAATCGATTTTTAAGTAAGAATATTAGTAGGGACCGCTTAACGGTCCCTATTTTGGCATTAGCGACCGCTTAGCGGTCGCTATTGTCATATTAGGGACCGTTAAGCGGTCCCTATTGTCAATTTAGGGACCGCTTAGCAGTCCCTACTAATATTCATACATCAAAATTATGAATTTTTCGATTGTTCGAGGTGCCGCGTTGTATGTTTAGTTCATAATAACCATTGGAATAGTTGAAATAACAATAAGTACAACGAGACATTGTGCATCCAAACATTATACAAGGAGAACGGGCCGCTTTGAAGATTCTCCTACTATTTTGTACGGCGAATGACATAATGACAAATTAATTCGATCTACATATATACGTATAATTAATGAATACTTAATCTAATGATTATGCCTCATAATCGTATCTATGCTAACGTTTGTGAAGTAAATCATAAACACGGATAACAATTACAACTAACTAATTAGTTAGTTGTACATTTGTGAAATATATCTTGAACGTTAATAACTCGATCGATCTCAATTAATCTATTATTTCACAACTAATCTACTATAAGGTTGGTTTTGCAATCATTTATTACTTATATTTACATAGTACAATGAGTTTGGTTGCTTACAATCACAAACACAACAACATCAATAAAAAAAAATCGATTTTTAAGTAAGAATATTAGTAGGGACCGCTTAACGGTCCCTATTTTGGCATTAGCGACCGCTTAGCGGTCGCTATTGTCATATTAGGGACCGTTAAGCGGTCCCTATTGTCAATTTAGGGACCGCTTAGCAGTCCCTACTAATATTCATACATCAAAATTATGAATTTTTCGATTGTTCGAGGTGCCGCGTTGTATGTTTAGTTCATAATAACCATTGGAATAGTTAAAATAACAATAAGTACAACGAGACATTGTGCATCCAAACATTATACAAGGAGAACGGGCCGCTTTGAAGATTCTCCTACTATTTTGTACGGCGAATGACATAATGACAAATTAATTCGATCTACATATATACGTATAATTAATGAATACTTAATCTAATGATTATGCCTCATAATCGTATCTATGCTAACGTTTGTGAAGTAAATCATAAACACGGATAACAATTACAACTAACTAATTAGTTAGTTGTACATTTGTGAAATATATCTTGAACGTTAATAACTCGATCGATCTCAATTAATCTATTATTTCACAACTAATCTACTATAAGGTTGGTTTTGCAATCATTTATTACTTATATTTACATAGTACAATGAGTTTGGTTGCTTACAATCACAAACACAACAACATCAATAAAAACAAAATCAATTTTTAAGTAAGAATATTGGTAGGGACCGCTTAACGGTCCCTATTTTGGCATTAGCGACCGCTTAGCGGTCGCTATTGTCATATTAGGGACCGTTAAGCGGTCCCTATTGTCAATTTAGGGACCGCTTAGCAGTCCCTACTAATATTCATACATCAAAATTATGAATTTTTCGATTGTTCGAGGTGCCGCGTTGTATGTTTAGTTCATAATAACCATTGGAATAGTTGAAATAACAATAAGTACAACGAGACATTGTGCATCCAAACATTATACAAGGAGAACGGGCCGCTTTGAAGATTCTCCTACTATTTTGTACGGCGAATGACATAATGACAAATTAATTCGATCTACATATATACGTATAATTAATGAATACTTAATCTAATGATTATGCCTCATAATCGTATCTATGCTAACGTTTGTGAAGTAAATCATAAACACGGATAACAATTACAACTAACTAATTAGTTAGTTGTACATTTGTGAAATATATCTTGAACGTTAATAACTCGATCGATCTCAATTAATCTATTATTTCACAACTAATCTACTATAAGGTTGGTTTTGCAATCATTTATTACTTATATTTACATAGTACAATGAGTTTGGTTGCTTACAATCACAAACACAACAACATCAATAAAACAAAATCGATTTTTAAGTAAGAATATTAGTAGGGACCGCTTAACGGTCCCTATTTTGGCATTAGCGACCGCTTAGCGGTCGCTATTGTCATATTAGGGACCGTTAAGCGGTCCCTATTGTCAATTTAGGGACCGCTTAGCAGTCCCTACTAATATTCATACATCAAAATTATGAATTTTTCGATTGTTCGAGGTGCCGCGTTGTATGTTTAGTTCATAATAACCATTGGAATAGTTAAAATAACAATAAGTACAACGAGACATTGTGCATCCAAACATTATACAAGGAGAACGGGCCGCTTTGAAGATTCTCCTACTATTTTGTACGACGAATGACATAATGACAAATTAATTCGATCTACATATATACGTATAATTAATGAATACTTAATCTAATGATTATGCCTCATAATCGTATCTATGCTAACGTTTGTGAAGTAAATCATAAACACGGATAACAATTACAACTAACTAATTAGTTAGTTGTACATTTGTGAAATATATCTTGAACGTTAATAACTCGATCGATCTCAATTAATCTATTATTTCACAACTAATCTACTATAAGGTTGGTTTTGCAATCATTTATTACTTATATTTACATAGTACAATGAGTTTGGTTGCTTACAATCACAAACACAACAACATCAATAAAAACAAAATCGATTTTTAAGTAAGAATATTAGTAGGGACCGCTTAACGGTCCCTATTTTGGCATTAGCGACCGCTTAGCGGTCGCTATTGTCATATTAGGGACCGTTAAGCGGTCCCTATTGTCAATTTAGGGACCGCTTAGCAGTCCCTACTAATATTCATACATCAAAATTATGAATTTTTCGATTGTTCGAGGTGCCGCGTTGTATGTTTAGTTCATAATAACCATTGGAATAGTTGAAATAACAATAAGTACAACGAGACATTGTGCATCCAAACATTATACAAGGAGAACGGGCCGCTTTGAAGATTCTCCTACTATTTTGTACGGCGAATGACATAATGACAAATTAATTCGATCTACATATATACGTATAATTAATGAATACTTAATCTAATGATTATGCCTCATAATCGTATCTATGCTAACGTTTGTGAAGTAAATCATAAACACGGATAACAATTACAACTAACTAATTAGTTAGTTGTACATTTGTGAAATATATCTTGAACGTTAATAACTCGATCGATCTCAATTAATCTATTATTTCACAACTAATCTACTATAAGGTTGGTTTTGCAATCATTTATTACTTATATTTACATAGTACAATGAGTTTGGTTGCTTACAATCACAAACACAACAACATCAATAAAAAAAAAAATCGATTTTTAAGTAAGAATATTAGTAGGGACCGCTTAACGGTCCCTATTTTGGCATTAGCGACCGCTTAGCGGTCGCTATTGTCATATTAGGGACCGTTAAGCGGTCCCTATTGTCAATTTAGGGACCGCTTAGCAGTCCCTACTAATATTCATACATCAAAATTATGAATTTTTCGATTGTTCGAGGTGCCGCGTTGTATGTTTAGTTCATAATAACCATTGGAATAGTTAAAATAACAATAAGTACAACGAGACATTGTGCATCCAAACATTATACAAGGAGAACGAGCCGCTTTGAAGATTCTCCTACTATTTTGTACGGCGAATGACATAATGACAAATTAATTCGATCTACATATATACGTATAATTAATGAATACTTAATCTAATGATTATGCCTCATAATCGTATCTATGCTAACGTTTGTGAAGTAAATCATAAACACGGATAACAATTACAACTAACTAATTAGTTAGTTGTACATTTGTGAAATATATCTTGAACGTTAATAACTCGATCGATCTCAATTAATCTATTATTTCACAACTAATCTACTATAAGGTTGGTTTTGCAATCATTTATTACTTATATTTACATAGTACAATGAGTTTGGTTGCTTACAATCACAAACACAACAACATCAATAAAACAAAATCGATTTTTAAGTAAGAATATTAGTAGGGACCGCTTAACGGTCCCTATTTTGGCATTAGCGACCGCTTAGCGGTCGCTATTGTCATATTAGGGACCGTTAAGCGGTCCCTATTGTCAATTTAGGGACCGCTTAGCAGTCCCTACTAATATTCATACATCAAAATTATGAATTTTTCGATTGTTCGAGGTGCCGCGTTGTATGTTTAGTTCATAATAACCATTGGAATAGTTAAAATAACAATAAGTACAACGAGACATTGTGCATCCAAACATTATACAAGGAGAACGGGCCGCTTTGAAGATTCTCCTACTATTTTGTACGACGAATGACATAATGACAAATTAATTCGATCTACATATATACGTATAATTAATGAATACTTAATCTAATGATTATGCCTCATAATCGTATCTATGCTAACGTTTGTGAAGTAAATCATAAACACGGATAACAATTACAACTAACTAATTAGTTAGTTGTACATTTGTGAAATATATCTTGAACGTTAATAACTCGATCGATCTCAATTAATCTATTATTTCACAACTAATCTACTATAAGGTTGGTTTTGCAATCATTTATTACTTATATTTACATAGTACAATGAGTTTGGTTGCTTACAATCACAAACACAACAACATCAATAAAAACAAAATCGATTTTTAAGTAAGAATATTAGTAGGGACCGCTTAACGGTCCCTATTTTGGCATTAGCGACCGCTTAGCGGTCGCTATTGTCATATTAGGGACCGTTAAGCGGTCCCTATTGTCAATTTAGGGACCGCTTAGCAGTCCCTACTAATATTCATACATCAAAATTATGAATTTTTCGATTGTTCGAGGTGCCGCGTTGTATGTTTAGTTCATAATAACCATTGGAATAGTTGAAATAACAATAAGTACAACGAGACATTGTGCATCCAAACATTATACAAGGAGAACGGGCCGCTTTGAAGATTCTCCTACTATTTTGTACGGCGAATGACATAATGACAAATTAATTCGATCTACATATATACGTATAATTAATGAATACTTAATCTAATGATTATGCCTCATAATCGTATCTATGCTAACGTTTGTGAAGTAAATCATAAACACGGATAACAATTACAACTAACTAATTAGTTAGTTGTACATTTGTGAAATATATCTTGAACGTTAATAACTCGATCGATCTCAATTAATCTATTATTTCACAACTAATCTACTATAAGGTTGGTTTTGCAATCATTTATTACTTATATTTACATAGTACAATGAGTTTGGTTGCTTACAATCACAAACACAACAACATCAATAAAAAAAAAAATCGATTTTTAAGTAAGAATATTAGTAGGGACCGCTTAACGGTCCCTATTTTGGCATTAGCGACCGCTTAGCGGTCGCTATTGTCATATTAGGGACCGTTAAGCGGTCCCTATTGTCAATTTAGGGACCGCTTAGCAGTCCCTACTAATATTCATACATCAAAATTATGAATTTTTCGATTGTTCGAGGTGCCGCGTTGTATGTTTAGTTCATAATAACCATTGGAATAGTTAAAATAACAATAAGTACAACGAGACATTGTGCATCCAAACATTATACAAGGAGAACGAGCCGCTTTGAAGATTCTCCTACTATTTTGTACGGCGAATGACATAATGACAAATTAATTCGATCTACATATATACGTATAATTAATGAATACTTAATCTAATGATTATGCCTCATAATCGTATCTATGCTAACGTTTGTGAAGTAAATCATAAACACGGATAACAATTACAACTAACTAATTAGTTAGTTGTACATTTGTGAAATATATCTTGAACGTTAATAACTCGATCGATCTCAATTAATCTATTATTTCACAACTAATCTACTATAAGGTTGGTTTTGCAATCATTTATTACTTATATTTACATAGTACAATGAGTTTGGTTGCTTACAATCACAAACACAACAACATCAATAAAAAAAAATCGATTTTTAAGTAAGAATATTAGTAGGGACCGCTTAACGGTCCCTATTTTGGCATTAGCGACCGCTTAGCGGTCGCTATTGTCATATTAGGGACCGTTAAGCGGTCCCTATTGTCAATTTAGGGACCGCTTAGCAGTCCCTACTAATATTCATACATCAAAATTATGAATTTTTCGATTGTTCGAGGTGCCGCGTTGTATGTTTAGTTCATAATAACCATTGGAATAGTTAAAATAACAATAAGTACAACGAGACATTGTTCATCCAAACATTATACAAGGAGAACGGGCCGCTTTGAAGATTCTCCTACTATTTTGTACGGCGAATGACATAATGACAAATTAATTCGATCTACATATATACGTATAATTAATGAATACTTAATCTAATGATTATGCCTCATAATCGTATCTATGCTAACGTTTGTGAAGTAAATCATAAACACGAATAACAATTACAACTAACTAATTAGTTAGTTGTACATTTGTGAAATATATCTTGAACGTTAATAACTCGATCGATCTCAATTAATCTATTATTTCACAACTAATCTACTATAAGGTTGGTTTTGCAATCATTTATTACTTATATTTACATAGTACAATGAGTTTGGTTGCTTACAATCACAAACACAACAACATCAATAAAAAAAAAATCGATTTTTAAGTAAGAATATTAGTAGGGACCGCTTAACGGTCCCTATTTTGGCATTAGCGACCGCTTAGCGGTCGCTATTGTCATATTAGGGACCGTTAAGCGGTCCCTATTGTCAATTTAGGGACCGCTTAGCAGTCCCTACTAATATTCATACATCAAAATTATGAATTTTTCGATTGTTCGAGGTGCCGCGTTGTATGTTTAGTTCATAATAACCATTGGAATAGTTAAAATAACAATAAGTACAACGAGACATTGTGCATCCAAACATTATACAAGGAGAACGGGCCGCTTTGAAGATTCTCCTACTATTTTGTACGGCGAATGACATAATGACAAATTAATTCGATCTACATATATACGTATAATTAATGAATACTTAATCTAATGATTATGCCTCATAATCGTATCTATGCTAACGTTTGTGAAGTAAATCATAAACACGGATAACAATTACAACTAACTAATTAGTTAGTTGTACATTTGTGAAATATATCTTGAACGTTAATAACTCGATCGATCTCAATTAATCTATTATTTCACAACTAATCTACTATAAGGTTGGTTTTGCAATCATTTATTACTTATATTTACATAGTACAATGAGTTTGGTTGCTTACAATCACAAACACAACAACATCAATAAAAAAAAATCGATTTTTAAGTAAGAATATTAGTAGGGACCGCTTAACGGTCCCTATTTTGGCATTAGCGACCGCTTAGCGGTCGCTATTGTCATATTAGGGACCGTTAAGCGGTCCCTATTGTCAATTTAGGGACCGCTTAGCAGTCCCTACTAATATTCATACATCAAAATTATGAATTTTTCGATTGTTCGAGGTGCCGCGTTGTATGTTTAGTTCATAATAACCATTGGAATAGTTGAAATAACAATAAGTACAACGAGACATTGTGCATCCAAACATTATACAAGGAGAACGGGCCGCTTTGAAGATTCTCCTACTATTTTGTACGGCGAATGACATAATGACAAATTAATTCGATCTACATATATACGTATAATTAATGAATACTTAATCTAATGATTATGCCTCATAATCGTATCTATGCTAACGTTTGTGAAGTAAATCATAAACACGGATAACAATTACAACTAACTAATTAGTTAGTTGTACATTTGTGAAATATATCTTGAACGTTAATAACTCGATCGATCTCAATTAATCTATTATTTCACAACTAATCTACTATAAGGTTGGTTTTGCAATCATTTATTACTTATATTTACATAGTACAATGAGTTTGGTTGCTTACAATCACAAACACAACAACATCAATAAAAAAAAAATCGATTTTTAAGTAAGAATATTAGTAGGGACCGCTTAACGGTCCCTATTTTGGCATTAGCGACCGCTTAGCGGTCGCTATTGTCATATTAGGGACCGTTAAGCGGTCCCTATTGTCAATTTAGGGACCGCTTAGCAGTCCCTACTAATATTCATACATCAAAATTATGAATTTTTCGATTGTTCGAGGTGCCGCGTTGTATGTTTAGTTCATAATAACCATTGGAATAGTTAAAATAACAATAAGTACAACGAGACATTGTGCATCCAAACATTATACAAGGAGAACGGGCCGCTTTGAAGATTCTCCTACTATTTTGTACGACGAATGACATAATGACAAATTAATTCGATCTACATATATACGTATAATTAATGAATACTTAATCTAATGATTATGCCTCATAATCGTATCTATGCTAACGTTTGTGAAATAAATCATAAACACGGATAACAATTACAACTAACTAATTAGTTAGTTGTACATTTGTGAAATATATCTTGAACGTTAATAACTCGATCGATCTCAATTAATCTATTATTTCACAACTAATCTACTATAAGGTTGGTTTTGCAATCATTTATTACTTATATTTACATAGTACAATGAGTTTGGTTGCTTACAATCACAAACACAACAACATCAATAAAAAAAAATCGATTTTTAAGTAAGAATATTAGTAGGGACCGCTTAACGGTCCCTATTTTGGCATTAGCGACCGCTTAGCGGTCGCTATTGTCATATTAGGGACCGTTAAGCGGTCCCTATTGTCAATTTAGGGACCGCTTAGCAGTCCCTACTAATATTCATACATCAAAATTATGAATTTTTCGATTGTTCGAGGTGCCGCGTTGTATGTTTAGTTCATAATAACCATTGGAATAGTTAAAATAACAATAAGTACAACGAGACATTGTTCATCCAAACATTATACAAGGAGAACGGGCCGCTTTGAAGATTCTCCTACTATTTTGTACGGCGAATGACATAATGACAAATTAATTCGATCTACATATATACGTATAATTAATGAATACTTAATCTAATGATTATGCCTCATAATCGTATCTATGCTAACGTTTGTGAAGTAAATCATAAACACGAATAACAATTACAACTAACTAATTAGTTAGTTGTACATTTGTGAAATATATCTTGAACGTTAATAACTCGATCGATCTCAATTAATCTATTATTTCACAACTAATCTACTATAAGGTTGGTTTTGCAATCATTTATTACTTATATTTACATAGTACAATGAGTTTGGTTGCTTACAATCACAAACACAACAACATCAATAAAAAAAAAATCGATTTTTAAGTAAGAATATTAGTAGGGACCGCTTAACGGTCCCTATTTTGGCATTAGCGACCGCTTAGCGGTCGCTATTGTCATATTAGGGACCGTTAAGCGGTCCCTATTGTCAATTTAGGGTCCGCTTAGCAGTCCCTACTAATATTCATACATCAAAATTATGAATTTTTCGATTGTTCGAGGTGCCGCGTTGTATGTTTAGTTCATAATAACCATTGGAATAGTTAAAATAACAATAAGTACAACGAGACATTGTGCATCCAAACATTATACAAGGAGAACGGGCCGCTTTGAAGATTCTCCTACTATTTTGTACGGCGAATGACATAATGACAAATTAATTCGATCTACATATATACGTATAATTAATGAATACTTAATCTAATGATTATGCCTCATAATCGTATCTATGCTAACGTTTGTGAAGTAAATCATAAACACGGATAACAATTACAACTAACTAATTAGTTAGTTGTACATTTGTGAAATATATCTTGAACGTTAATAACTCGATCGATCTCAATTAATCTATTATTTCACAACTAATCTACTATAAGGTTGGTTTTGCAATCATTTATTACTTATATTTACATAGTACAATGAGTTTGGTTGCTTACAATCACAAACACAACAACATCAATAAAAAAAAATCGATTTTTAAGTAAGAATATTAGTAGGGACCGCTTAACGGTCCCTATTTTGGCATTAGCGACCGCTTAGCGGTCGCTATTGTCATATTAGGGACCGTTAAGCGGTCCCTATTGTCAATTTAGGGACCGCTTAGCAGTCCCTACTAATATTCATACATCAAAATTATGAATTTTTCGATTGTTCGAGGTGCCGCGTTGTATGTTTAGTTCATAATAACCATTGGAATAGTTAAAATAACAATAAGTACAACGAGACATTGTGCATCCAAACATTATACAAGGAGAACGGGCCGCTTTGAAGATTCTCCTACTATTTTGTACGGCGAATGACATAATGACAAATTAATTCGATCTACATATATACGTATAATTAATGAATACTTAATCTAATGATTATGCCTCATAATCGTATCTATGCTAACGTTTGTGAAGTAAATCATAAACACGGATAACAATTACAACTAACTAATTAGTTAGTTGTACATTTGTGAAATATATCTTGAACGTTAATAACTCGATCGATCTCAATTAATCTATTATTTCACAACTAATCTACTATAAGGTTGGTTTTGCAATCATTTATTACTTATATTTACATAGTACAATGAGTTTGGTTGCTTACAATCACAAACACAACAACATCAATAAAAAAAAAATCGATTTTTAAGTAAGAATATTAGTAGGGACCGCTTAACGGTCCCTATTTTGGCATTAGCGACCGCTTAGCGGTCGCTATTGTCATATTAGGGACCGTTAAGCGGTCCCTATTGTCAATTTAGGGACCGCTTAGCAGTCCCTACTAATATTCATACATCAAAATTATGAATTTTTCGATTGTTCGAGGTGCCGCGTTGTATGTTTAGTTCATAATAACCATTGGAATAGTTAAAATAACAATAAGTACAACGAGACATTGTGCATCCAAACATTATACAAGGAGAACGAGCCGCTTTGAAGATTCTCCTACTATTTTGTACGACGAATGACATAATGACAAATTAATTCGATCTACATATATACGTATAATTAATGAATACTTAATCTAATGATTATGCCTCATAATCGTATCTATGCTAACGTTTGTGAAGTAAATCATAAACACGGATAACAATTACAACTAACTAATTAGTTAGTTGTACATTTGTGAAATATATCTTGAACGTTAATAACTCGATCGATCTCAATTAATCTATTATTTCACAACTAATCTACTATAAGGTTGGTTTTGCAATCATTTATTACTTATATTTACATAGTACAATGAGTTTGGTTGCTTACAATCACAAACACAACAACATCAATAAAAACAAAATCGATTTTTAAGTAAGAATATTAGTAGGGACCGCTTAACGGTCCCTATTTTGGCATTAGCGACCGCTTAGCGGTCGCTATTGTCATATTAGGGACCGTTAAGCGGTCCCTATTGTCAATTTAGGGACCGCTTAGCAGTCCCTACTAATATTCATACATCAAAATTATGAATTTTTCGATTGTTCGAGGTGCCGCGTTGTATGTTTAGTTCATAATAACCATTGGAATAGTTAAAATAACAATAAGTACAACGAGACATTGTGCATCCAAACATTATACAAGGAGAACGAGCCGCTTTGAAGATTCTCCTACTATTTTGTACGACGAATGACATAATGACAAATTAATTCGATCTACATATATACGTATAATTAATGAATACTTAATCTAATGATTATGCCTCATAATCGTATCTATGCTAACGTTTGTGAAGTAAATCATAAACACGGATAACAATTACAACTAACTAATTAGTTAGTTGTACATTTGTGAAATATATCTTGAACGTTAATAACTCGATCGATCTCAATTAATCTATTATTTCACAACTAATCTACTATAAGGTTGGTTTTGCAATCATTTATTACTTATATTTACATAGTACAATGAGTTTGGTTGCTTACAATCACAAACACAACAACATCAATAAAACAAAATCGATTTTTAAGTAAGAATATTAGTAGGGACCGCTTAACGGTCCCTATTTTGGCATTAGCGACCGCTTAGCGGTCGCTATTGTCATATTAGGGACCGTTAAGCGGTCCCTATTGTCAATTTAGGGACCGCTTAGCAGTCCCTACTAATATTCATACATCAAAATTATGAATTTTTCGATTGTTCGAGGTGCCGCGTTGTATGTTTAGTTCATAATAACCATTGGAATAGTTAAAATAACAATAAGTACAACGAGACATTGTGCATCCAAACATTATACAAGGAGAACGGGCCGCTTTGAAGATTCTCCTACTATTTTGTACGACGAATGACATAATGACAAATTAATTCGATCTACATATATACGTATAATTAATGAATACTTAATCTAATGATTATGCCTCATAATCGTATCTATGCTAACGTTTGTGAAGTAAATCATAAACACGGATAACAATTACAACTAACTAATTAGTTAGTTGTACATTTGTGAAATATATCTTGAACGTTAATAACTCGATCGATCTCAATTAATCTATTATTTCACAACTAATCTACTATAAGGTTGGTTTTGCAATCATTTATTACTTATATTTACATAGTACAATGAGTTTGGTTGCTTACAATCACAAACACAACAACATCAATAAAACAAAATCGATTTTTAAGTAAGAATATTAGTAGGGACCGCTTAACGGTCCCTATTTTGGCATTAGCGACCGCTTAGCGGTCGCTATTGTCATATTAGGGACCGTTAAGCGGTCCCTATTGTCAATTTAGGGACCGCTTAGCAGTCCCTACTAATATTCATACATCAAAATTATGAATTTTTCGATTGTTCGAGGTGCCGCGTTGTATGTTTAGTTCATAATAACCATTGGAATAGTTAAAATAACAATAAGTACAACGAGACATTGTGCATCCAAACATTATACAAGGAGAACGAGCCGCTTTGAAGATTCTCCTACTATTTTGTACGACGAATGACATAATGACAAATTAATTCGATCTACATATATACGTATAATTAATGAATACTTAATCTAATGATTATGCCTCATAATCGTATCTATGCTAACGTTTGTGAAGTAAATCATAAACACGGATAACAATTACAACTAACTAATTAGTTAGTTGTACATTTGTGAAATATATCTTGAACGTTAATAACTCGATCGATCTCAATTAATCTATTATTTCACAACTAATCTACTATAAGGTTGGTTTTGCAATCATTTATTACTTATATTTACATAGTACAATGAGTTTGGTTGCTTACAATCACAAACACAACAACATCAATAAAACAAAAATCGATTTTTAAGTAAGAATATTAGTAGGGACCGCTTAACGGTCCCTATTTTGGCATTAGCGACCGCTTAGCGGTCGCTATTGTCATATTAGGGACCGTTAAGCGGTCCCTATTGTCAATTTAGGGACCGCTTAGCAGTCCCTACTAATATTCATACATCAAAATTATGAATTTTTCGATTGTTCGAGGTGCCGCGTTGTATGTTTAGTTCATAATAACCATTGGAATAGTTAAAATAACAATAAGTACAACGAGACATTGTGCATCCAAACATTATACAAGGAGAACGGGCCGCTTTGAAGATTCTCCTACTATTTTGTACGACGAATGACATAATGACAAATTAATTCGATCTACATATATACGTATAATTAATGAATACTTAATCTAATGATTATGCCTCATAATCGTATCTATGCTAACGTTTGTGAAGTAAATCCTAAACACGGATAACAATTACAACTCACTAATTAGTTAGTTGTACATTTGTGAAATATATCTTGAACGTTAATAACTCGATCGATCTCAATTAATCTATTATTTCACAACTAATCTACTATAAGGTTGGTTTTGCAATCATTTATTACTTATATTTACATAGTACAATGAGTTTGGTTGCTTACAATCACAAACACAACAACATCAATAAAAACAAAATCGATTTTTAAGTAAGAATATTAGTAGGGACCGCTTAACGGTCCCTATTTTGGCATTAGCGACCGCTTAGCGGTCGCTATTGTCATATTAGGGACCGTTAAGCGGTCCCTATTGTCAATTTAGGGACCGCTTAGCAGTCCCTACTAATATTCATACATCAAAATTATGAATTTTTCGATTGTTCGAGGTGCCGCGTTGTATGTTTAGTTCATAATAACCATTGGAATAGTTAAAATAACAATAAGTACAATGAGACATTGTGCATCCAAACATTATACAAGGAGAACGAGCCGCTTTGAAGATTCTCCTACTATTTTGTACGACGAATGACATAATGACAAATTAATTCGATCTACATATATACGTATAATTAATGAATACTTAATCTAATGATTATGCCTCATAATCGTATCTATGCTAACGTTTGTGAAGTAAATCATAAACACGGATAACAATTACAACTAACTAATTAGTTAGTTGTACATTTGTGAAATATATCTTGAACGTTAATAACTCGATCGATCTCAATTAATCTATTATTTCACAACTAATCTACTATAAGGTTGGTTTTGCAATCATTTATTACTTATATTTACATAGTACAATGAGTTTGGTTGCTTACAATCACAAACACAACAACATCAATAAAAAAAAATCGATTTTTAAGTAAGAATATTAGTAGGGACCGCTTAACGGTCCCTATTTTGGCATTAGCGACCGCTTAGCGGTCGCTATTGTCATATTAGGGACCGTTAAGCGGTCCCTATTGTCAATTTAGGGACCGCTTAGCAGTCCCTACTAATATTCATACATCAAAATTATGAATTTTTCGATTGTTCGAGGTGCCGCGTTGTATGTTTAGTTCATAATAACCATTGGAATAGTTAAAATAACAATAAGTACAACGAGACATTGTGCATCCAAACATTATACAAGGAGAACGGGCCGCTTTGAAGATTCTCCTACTATTTTGTACGACGAATGACATAATGACAAATTAATTCGATCTACATATATACGTATAATTAATGAATACTTAATCTAATGATTATGCCTCATAATCGTATCTATGCTAACGTTTGTGAAGTAAATCATAAACACGGATAACAATTACAACTAACTAATTAGTTAGTTGTACATTTGTGAAATATATCTTGAACGTTAATAACTCGATCGATCTCAATTAATCTATTATTTCACAACTAATCTACTATAAGGTTGGTTTTGCAATCATTTATTACTTATATTTACATAGTACAATGAGTTTGGTTGCTTACAATCACAAACACAACAACATCAATAAAACAAAATCGATTTTTAAGTAAGAATATTAGTAGGGACCGCTTAACGGTCCCTATTTTGGCATTAGCGACCGCTTAGCGGTCGCTATTGTCATATTAGGGACCGTTAAGCGGTCCCTATTGTCAATTTAGGGACCGCTTAGCAGTCCCTACTAATATTCATACATCAAAATTATGAATTTTTCGATTGTTCGAGGTGCCGCGTTGTATGTTTAGTTCATAATAACCATTGGAATAGTTAAAATAACAATAAGTACAACGAGACATTGTGCATCCAAACATTATACAAGGAGAACGAGCCGCTTTGAAGATTCTCCTACTATTTTGTACGACGAATGACATAATGACAAATTAATTCGATCTACATATATACGTATAATTAATGAATACTTAATCTAATGATTATGCCTCATAATCGTATCTATGCTAACGTTTGTGAAGTAAATCATAAACACGGATAACAATTACAACTAACTAATTAGTTAGTTGTACATTTGTGAAATATATCTTGAACGTTAATAACTCGATCGATCTCAATTAATCTATTATTTCACAACTAATCTACTATAAGGTTGGTTTTGCAATCATTTATTACTTATATTTACATAGTACAATGAGTTTGGTTGCTTACAATCACAAACACAACAACATCAATAAAACAAAAATCGATTTTTAAGTAAGAATATTAGTAGGGACCGCTTAACGGTCCCTATTTTGGCATTAGCGACCGCTTAGCGGTCGCTATTGTCATATTAGGGACCGTTAAGCGGTCCCTATTGTCAATTTAGGGACCGCTTAGCAGTCCCTACTAATATTCATACATCAAAATTATGAATTTTTCGATTGTTCGAGGTGCCGCGTTGTATGTTTAGTTCATAATAACCATTGGAATAGTTAAAATAACAATAAGTACAACGAGACATTGTGCATCCAAACATTATACAAGGAGAACGGGCCTCTTTGAAGATTCTCCTACTATTTTGTACGACGAATGACATAATGACAAATTAATTCGATCTACATATATACGTATAATTAATGAATACTTAATCTAATGATTATGCCTCATAATCGTATCTATGCTAACGTTTGTGAAGTAAATCCTAAACACGGATAACAATTACAACTCACTAATTAGTTAGTTGTACATTTGTGAAATATATCTTGAACGTTAATAACTCGATCGATCTCAATTAATCTATTATTTCACAACTAATCTACTATAAGGTTGGTTTTGCAATCATTTATTACTTATATTTACATAGTACAATGAGTTTGGTTGCTTACAATCACAAACACAACAACATCAATAAAAAAAAAATCGATTTTTAAGTAAGAATATTAGTAGGGACCGCTTAACGGTCCCTATTTTGGCATTAGCGACCGCTTAGCGGTCGCTATTGTCATATTAGGGACCGTTAAGCGGTCCCTATTGTCAATTTAGGGACCGCTTAGCAGTCCCTACTAATATTCATACATCAAAATTATGAATTTTTCGATTGTTCGAGGTGCCGCGTTGTATGTTTAGTTCATAATAACCATTGGAATAGTTAAAATAACAATAAGTACAACGAGACATTGTGCATCCAAACATTATACAAGGAGAACGGGCCGCTTTGAAGATTCTCCTACTATTTTGTACGACGAATGACATAATGACAAATTAATTCGATCTACATATATACGTATAATTAATGAATACTTAATCTAATGATTATCCCTCATAATCGTATCTATGCTAACGTTTGTGAAGTAAATCCTAAACACGGATAACAATTACAACTCACTAATTAGTTAGTTGTACATTTGTGAAATATATCTTGAACGTTAATAACTCGATCGATCTCAATTAATCGATTATTTCACAACTAATCTACTATAAGGACGGATAACAATTACAACTAACTAATTAGTTAGTTGTACATTTGTGAAATATATCTTGAACGTTAATAACTCGATCGATCTCAATTAATCTATTATTTCACAACTAATCTACTATAAGGTTGGTTTTGCAATCATTTATTACTTATATTTACATAGTACAATGAGTTTGGTTGCTTACAATCACAAACACAACAACATCAATAAAAAAAAAATCGATTTTTAAGTAAGAATATTAGTAGGGACCGCTTAACGGTCCCTATTTTGGCATTAGCGACCGCTTAGCGGTCGCTATTGTCATATTAGGGACCGTTAAGCGGTCCCTATTGTCAATTTAGGGACCGCTTAGCAGTCCCTACTAATATTCATACATCAAAATTATGAATTTTTCGATTGTTCGAGGTGCCGCGTTGTATGTTTAGTTCATAATAACCATTGGAATAGTTAAAATAACAATAAGTACAACGAGACATTGTGCATCCAAACATTATACAAGGAGAACGGGCCGCTTTGAAGATTCTCCTACTATTTTGTACGACGAATGACATAATGACAAATTAATTCGATCTACATATATACGTATAATTAATGAATACTTAATCTAATGATTATCCCTCATAATCGTATCTATGCTAACGTTTGTGAAGTAAATGCTAAACACGGATAACAATTACAACTCACTAATTAGTTAGTTGTACATTTGTGAAATATATCTTGAACGTTAATAACTCGATCGATCTCAATTAATCTATTATTTCACAACTAATCTACTATAAGGACGGATAACAATTACAACTAACTAATTAGTTAGTTGTACATTTGTGAAATATATCTTGAACGTTAATAACTCGATCGATCTCAATTAATCTATTATTTCACAACTAATCTACTATAAGGTTGGTTTTGCAATCATTTATTACTTATATTTACATAGTACAATGAGTTTGGTTGCTTACAATCACAAACACAACAATATCAATAAAAAAAAAAAAATCGATTTTTAAGTAAGAATATTAGTAGGGACCGCTTAACGGTCCCTATTTTGGCATTAGCGACCGCTTAGCGGTCGCTATTGTCATATTAGGGAGCGTTAAGCGGTCCCTATTGTCAATTTAGGGACCGCTTAGCAGTCCCTACTAATATTCATACATCAAAATTATGAATTTTTCGATTGTTCGAGGTGCCGCGTTGTATGTTTAGTTCATAATAACCATTGGAATAGTTAAAATAACAATAAGTACAACGAGACATTGTGCATCCAAACATTATACAAGGAGAACGGGCCGCTTTGAAGATTCTCCTACTATTTTGTACGACGAATGACATAATGACAAATTAATTCGATCTACATATATACGTATAATTAATGAATACTTAATCTAATGATTATGCCTCATAATCGTATCTATGCTAACGTTTGTGAAGTAAATCATAAACACGGATAACAATTACAACTAACTAATTAGTTAGTTGTACATTTGTGAAATATATCTTGAACGTTAATAACTCGATCGATCTCAATTAATCTATTATTTCACAACTAATCTACTATAAGGTTGGTTTTGCAATCATTTATTACTTATATTTACATAGTACAATGAGTTTGGTTGCTTACAATCACAAACACAACAACATCAATAAAACAAAATCGATTTTTAAGTAAGAATATTAGTAGGGACCGCTTAACGGTCCCTATTTTGGCATTAGCGACCGCTTAGCGGTCGCTATTGTCATATTAGGGACCGTTAAGCGGTCCCTATTGTCAATTTAGGGACCGCTTAGCAGTCCCTACTAATATTCATACATCAAAATTATGAATTTTTCGATTGTTCGAGGTGCCGCGTTGTATGTTTAGTTCATAATAACCATTGGAATAGTTAAAATAACAATAAGTACAACGAGACATTGTGCATCCAAACATTATACAAGGAGAACGAGCCGCTTTGAAGATTCTCCTACTATTTTGTACGACGAATGACATAATGACAAATTAATTCGATCTACATATATACGTATAATTAATGAATACTTAATCTAATGATTATGCCTCATAATCGTATCTATGCTAACGTTTGTGAAGTAAATCATAAACACGGATAACAATTACAACTAACTAATTAGTTAGTTGTACATTTGTGAAATATATCTTGAACGTTAATAACTCGATCGATCTCAATTAATCTATTATTTCACAACTAATCTACTATAAGGTTGGTTTTGCAATCATTTATTACTTATATTTACATAGTACAATGAGTTTGGTTGCTTACAATCACAAACACAACAACATCAATAAAACAAAAATCGATTTTTAAGTAAGAATATTAGTAGGGACCGCTTAACGGTCCCTATTTTGGCATTAGCGACCGCTTAGCGGTCGCTATTGTCATATTAGGGACCGTTAAGCGGTCCCTATTGTCAATTTAGGGACCGCTTAGCAGTCCCTACTAATATTCATACATCAAAATTATGAATTTTTCGATTGTTCGAGGTGCCGCGTTGTATGTTTAGTTCATAATAACCATTGGAATAGTTAAAATAACAATAAGTACAACGAGACATTGTGCATCCAAACATTATACAAGGAGAACGGGCCTCTTTGAAGATTCTCCTACTATTTTGTACGACGAATGACATAATGACAAATTAATTCGATCTACATATATACGTATAATTAATGAATACTTAATCTAATGATTATGCCTCATAATCGTATCTATGCTAACGTTTGTGAAGTAAATCCTAAACACGGATAACAATTACAACTCACTAATTAGTTAGTTGTACATTTGTGAAATATGTCTTGAACGTTAATAACTCGATCGATCTCAATTAATCTATTATTTCACAACTAATCTACTATAAGGTTGGTTTTGCAATCATTTATTACTTATATTTACATAGTACAATGAGTTTGGTTGCTTACAATCACAAACACAACAACATCAATAAAAAAAAAATCGATTTTTAAGTAAGAATATTAGTAGGGACCGCTTAACGGTCCCTATTTTGGCATTAGCGACCGCTTAGCGGTCGCTATTGTCATATTAGGGACCGTTAAGCGGTCCCTATTGTCAATTTAGGGACCGCTTAGCAGTCCCTACTAATATTCATACATCAAAATTATGAATTTTTCGATTGTTCGAGGTGCCGCGTTGTATGTTTAGTTCATAATAACCATTGGAATAGTTAAAATAACAATAAGTACAACGAGACATTGTGCATCCAAACATTATACAAGGAGAACGGGCCGCTTTGAAGATTCTCCTACTATTTTGTACGACGAATGACATAATGACAAATTAATTCGATCTACATATATACGTATAATTAATGAATACTTAATCTAATGATTATCCCTCATAATCGTATCTATGCTAACGTTTGTGAAGTAAATCCTAAACACGGATAACAATTACAACTCACTAATTAGTTAGTTGTACATTTGTGAAATATATCTTGAACGTTAATAACTCGATCGATCTCAATTAATCGATTATTTCACAACTAATCTACTATAAGGACGGATAACAATTACAACTAACTAATTAGTTAGTTGTACATTTGTGAAATATATCTTGAACGTTAATAACTCGATCGATCTCAATTAATCTATTATTTCACAACTAATCTACTATAAGGTTGGTTTTGCAATCATTTATTACTTATATTTACATAGTACAATGAGTTTGGTTGCTTACAATCACAAACACAACAACATCAATAAAAAAAAAATCGATTTTTAAGTAAGAATATTAGTAGGGACCGCTTAACGGTCCCTATTTTGGCATTAGCGACCGCTTAGCGGTCGCTATTGTCATATTAGGGACCGTTAAGCGGTCCCTATTGTCAATTTAGGGACCGCTTAGCAGTCCCTACTAATATTCATACATCAAAATTATGAATTTTTCGATTGTTCGAGGTGCCGCGTTGTATGTTTAGTTCATAATAACCATTGGAATAGTTAAAATAACAATAAGTACAACGAGACATTGTGCATCCAAACATTATACAAGGAGAACGGGCCGCTTTGAAGATTCTCCTACTATTTTGTACGACGAATGACATAATGACAAATTAATTCGATCTACATATATACGTATAATTAATGAATACTTAATCTAATGATTATCCCTCATAATCGTATCTATGCTAACGTTTGTGAAGTAAATGCTAAACACGGATAACAATTACAACTCACTAATTAGTTAGTTGTACATTTGTGAAATATATCTTGAACGTTAATAACTCGATCGATCTCAATTAATCTATTATTTCACAACTAATCTACTATAAGGACGGATAACAATTACAACTAACTAATTAGTTAGTTGTACATTTGTGAAATATATCTTGAACGTTAATAACTCGATCGATCTCAATTAATCTATTATTTCACAACTAATCTACTATAAGGTTGGTTTTGCAATCATTTATTACTTATATTTACATAGTACAATGAGTTTGGTTGCTTACAATCACAAACACAACAATATCAATAAAAAAAAAAAAATCGATTTTTAAGTAAGAATATTAGTAGGGACCGCTTAACGGTCCCTATTTTGGCATTAGCGACCGCTTAGCGGTCGCTATTGTCATATTAGGGAGCGTTAAGCGGTCCCTATTGTCAATTTAGGGACCGCTTAGCAGTCCCTACTAATATTCATACATCAAAATTATGAATTTTTCGATTGTTCGAGGTGCCGCGTTGTATGTTTAGTTCATAATAACCATTGGAATAGTTAAAATAACAATAAGTACAACGAGACATTGTGCATCCAAACATTATACAAGGAGAACGGGCCGCTTTGAAGATTCTCCTACTATTTTGTACGACGAATGACATAATGACAAATTAATTCGATCTACATATATACGTATAATTAATGAATACTTAATCTAATGATTATCCCTCATAATCGTATCTATGCTAACGTTTGTGAAGTAAATGCTAAACACGGATAACAATTACAACTCACTAATTAGTTAGTTGTACATTTGTGAAATATATCTTGAACGTTAATAACTCGATCGATCTCAATTAATCTATTATTTCACAACTAATCTACTATAAGGACGGATAACAATTACAACTAACTAATTAGTTAGTTGTACATTTGTGAAATATATCTTGAACGTTAATAACTCGATCGATCTCAATTAATCTATTATTTCACAACTAATCTACTATAAGGTTGGTTTTGCAATCATTTATTACTTATATTTACATAGTACAATGAGTTTGGTTGCTTACAATCACAAACACAACAATATCAATAAAAAAAAAAAAATCGATTTTTAAGTAAGAATATTAGTAGGGACCGCTTAACGGTCCCTATTTTGGCATTAGCGACCGCTTAGCGGTCGCTATTGTCATATTAGGGAGCGTTAAGCGGTCCCTATTGTCAATTTAGGGACCGCTTAGCAGTCCCTACTAATATTCATACATCAAAATTATGAATTTTTCGATTGTTCGAGGTGCCGCGTTGTATGTTTAGTTCATAATAACCATTGGAATAGTTAAAATAACAATAAGTACAACGAGACATTGTGCATCCAAACATTATACAAGGAGAACGGGCCGCTTTGAAGATTCTCCTACTATTTTGTACGACGAATGACATAATGACAAATTAATTCGATCTACATATATACATATAATTAATGAATACTTAATCTAATGATTATGCCTCATAATCGTATCTATGCTAACGTTTGTGAAGTAAATCATAAACACGGATAACAATTACAACTAACTAATTAGTTAGTTGTACATTTGTGAAATATATCTTGAACGTTAATAACTCGATCGATCTCAATTAATCTATTATTTCACAACTAATCTACTATAAGGTTGGTTTTGCAATCATTTATTACTTATATTTACATAGTACAATGAGTTTGGTTGCTTACAATCACAAACACAACAACATCAATAAAAAAAAAATCGATTTTTAAGTAAGAATATTAGTAGGGACCGCTTAACGGTCCCTATTTTGGCATTAGCGACCGCTTAGCGGTCGCTATTGTCATATTAGGGACCGTTAAGCGGTCCCTATTGTCAATTTAGGGACCGCATAGCAGTCCCTACTAATATTCATACATCAAAATTATGAATTTTTCGATTGTTCGAGGTGCCGCGTTGTATGTTTAGTTCATAATAACCATTGGAATAGTTAAAATAACAATAAGTACAACCAGACATTGTGCATCCAAACATTATACAAGGAGAACGGGCCGCTTTGAAGATTCTCCTACTATTTTGTACGACGAATGACATAATGACAAATTAATTCGATCTACATATATACGTATAATTAATGAATACTTAATCTAATGATTATGCCTCATAATCGTATCTATTCTAACGTTTGTGAAGTAAATCATAAACACGGATAACAATTACAACTAACTAATTAGTTAGTTGTACATTTGTGAAATATATCTTGAACGTTAATAACTCGATCGATCTCAATTAATCTATTATTTCACAACTAATCTACTATAAGGTTGGTTTTGCAATCATTTATTACTTATATTTACATAGTACAATGAGTTTGGTTGCTTACAATCACAAACACAACAACATCAATAAGAAAAAAAATCGATTTTTAAGTAAGAATATTAGTAGGGACCGCTTAACGGTCCCTATTTTGGCATTAGCGACCGCTTAGCGGTCGCTATTGTCATATTAGGGACCGTTAAGCGGTCCCTATTGTCAATTTAGGGACCGCTTAGCAGTTCCTACTAATATTCATACATCAAAATTATGATTTTTTCGATTGTTCGAGGTGCCGCGTTGTATGTTTAGTTCATAATAACCATTGGAATAGTTAAAATAACAATAAGTACAACGAGACATTGTGCATCCAAACATTATACAAGGAGAACGGGCCGCTTTGAAGATTCTCCTACTATTTTGTACGACGAATGACATAATGACAAATTAATTCGATCTACATATATACGTATAATTAATGCATACTTAATCTAATGATTATGCCTCATAATCGTATCTATGCTAACGTTTGTGAAGTAAATCATAAACACGGATAACAATTACAACTAACTAATTAGTTAGTTGTACATTTGTGAAATATATCTTGAACGTTAATAACTCGATCGATCTCAATTAATCTATTATTTCACAACTAATCTACTATAAGGTTGGTTTTGCAATCATTTATTACTTATATTTACATAGTACAATGAGTTTGGTTGCTTACAATCACAAACACAACAACATCAATAAAAAAAAAATCGATTTTTAAGTAAGAATATTAGTAGGGACCGCTTAACGGTCCCTATTTTGGCATTAGCGACCGCTTAGCGGTCGCTATTGTCATATTAGGGACCGTTAAGCGGTCCCTATTGTCAATTTAGGGACCGCTTAGCAGTCCCTACTAATATTCATACATCAAAATTATGAATTTTTCGATTGTTCGAGGTGCCGCGTTGTATGTTTAGTTCATAATAACCATTGGAATAGTTAAAATAACAATAAGTACAACGAGACATTGTGCATCCAAACATTATACAAGGAGAACGGGCCGCTTTGAAGATTCTCCTACTATTTTGTACGACGAATGACATAATGACAAATTAATTCGATCTACATATATACGTATAATTAATGAATACTTAATCTAATGATTATCCCTCATAATCGTATCTATGCTAACGTTTGTGAAGTAAATGCTAAACACGGATAACAATTACAACTCACTAATTAGTTAGTTGTACATTTGTGAAATATATCTTGAACGTTAATAACTCGATCGATCTCAATTAATCTATTATTTCACAACTAATCTACTATAAGGACGGATAACAATTACAACTAACTAATTAGTTAGTTGTACATTTGTGAAATATATCTTGAACGTTAATAACTCGATCGATCTCAATTAATCTATTATTTCACAACTAATCTACTATAAGGTTGGTTTTGCAATCATTTATTACTTATATTTACATAGTACAATGAGTTTGGTTGCTTACAATCACAAACACAACAATATCAATAAAAAAAAAAAAATCGATTTTTAAGTAAGAATATTAGTAGGGACCGCTTAACGGTCCCTATTTTGGCATTAGCGACCGCTTAGCGGTCGCTATTGTCATATTAGGGAGCGTTAAGCGGTCCCTATTGTCAATTTAGGGACCGCTTAGCAGTCCCTACTAATATTCATACATCAAAATTATGAATTTTTCGATTGTTCGAGGTGCCGCGTTGTATGTTTAGTTCATAATAACCATTGGAATAGTTAAAATAACAATAAGTACAACGAGACATTGTGCATCCAAACATTATACAAGGAGAACGGGCCGCTTTGAAGATTCTCCTACTATTTTGTACGACGAATGACATAATGACAAATTAATTCGATCTACATATATACATATAATTAATGAATACTTAATCTAATGATTATGCCTCATAATCGTATCTATGCTAACGTTTGTGAAGTAAATCATAAACACGGATAACAATTACAACTAACTAATTAGTTAGTTGTACATTTGTGAAATATATCTTGAACGTTAATAACTCGATCGATCTCAATTAATCTATTATTTCACAACTAATCTACTATAAGGTTGGTTTTGCAATCATTTATTACTTATATTTACATAGTACAATGAGTTTGGTTGCTTACAATCACAAACACAACAACATCAATAAAAAAAAAATCGATTTTTAAGTAAGAATATTAGTAGGGACCGCTTAACGGTCCCTATTTTGGCATTAGCGACCGCTTAGCGGTCGCTATTGTCATATTAGGGACCGTTAAGCGGTCCCTATTGTCAATTTAGGGACCGCATAGCAGTCCCTACTAATATTCATACATCAAAATTATGAATTTTTCGATTGTTCGAGGTGCCGCGTTGTATGTTTAGTTCATAATAACCATTGGAATAGTTAAAATAACAATAAGTACAACCAGACATTGTGCATCCAAACATTATACAAGGAGAACGGGCCGCTTTGAAGATTCTCCTACTATTTTGTACGACGAATGACATAATGACAAATTAATTCGATCTACATATATACGTATAATTAATGAATACTTAATCTAATGATTATGCCTCATAATCGTATCTATTCTAACGTTTGTGAAGTAAATCATAAACACGGATAACAATTACAACTAACTAATTAGTTAGTTGTACATTTGTGAAATATATCTTGAACGTTAATAACTCGATCGATCTCAATTAATCTATTATTTCACAACTAATCTACTATAAGGTTGGTTTTGCAATCATTTATTACTTATATTTACATAGTACAATGAGTTTGGTTGCTTACAATCACAAACACAACAACATCAATAAGAAAAAAAATCGATTTTTAAGTAAGAATATTAGTAGGGACCGCTTAACGGTCCCTATTTTGGCATTAGCGACCGCTTAGCGGTCGCTATTGTCATATTAGGGACCGTTAAGCGGTCCCTATTGTCAATTTAGGGACCGCTTAGCAGTTCCTACTAATATTCATACATCAAAATTATGATTTTTTCGATTGTTCGAGGTGCCGCGTTGTATGTTTAGTTCATAATAACCATTGGAATAGTTAAAATAACAATAAGTACAACGAGACATTGTGCATCCAAACATTATACAAGGAGAACGGGCCGCTTTGAAGATTCTCCTACTATTTTGTACGACGAATGACATAATGACAAATTAATTCGATCTACATATATACGTATAATTAATGCATACTTAATCTAATGATTATGCCTCATAATCGTATCTATGCTAACGTTTGTGAAGTAAATCATAAACACGGATAACAATTACAACTAACTAATTAGTTAGTTGTACATTTGTGAAATATATCTTGAACGTTAATAACTCGATCGATCTCAATTAATCTATTATTTCACAACTAATCTACTATAAGGTTGGTTTTGCAATCATTTATTACTTATATTTACATAGTACAATGAGTTTGGTTGCTTACAATCACAAACACAACAACATCAATAAAAAAAAAATCGATTTTTAAGTAAGAATATTAGTAGGGACCGCTTAACGGTCCCTATTTTGGCATTAGCGACCGCTTAGCGGTCGCTATTGTCATATTAGGGACCGTTAAGCGGTCCCTATTGTCAATTTAGGGACCGCTTAGCAGTCCCTACTAATATTCATACATCAAAATTATGAATTTTTCGATTGTTCGAGGTGCCGCGTTGTATGTTTAGTTCATAATAACCATTGGAATAGTTAAAATAACAATAAGTACAACGAGACATTGTGCATCCAAACATTATACAAGGAGAACGGGCCGCTTTGAAGATTCTCCTACTATTTTGTACGACGAATGACATAATGACAAATTAATTCGATCTACATATATACGTATAATTAATGCATACTTAATCTAATGATTATGCCTCATAATCGTATCTATCCTAACGTTTGTGAAGTAAATCATAAACACGGATAACAATTACAACTAACTAATTAGTTAGTTGTACATTTGTGAAATATATCTTGAACGTTAATAACTCGATCGATCTCAATTAATCTATTATTTCACAACTAATCTACTATAAGGTTGGTTTTGCAATCATTTATTACTTATATTTACATAGTACAATGAGTTTGGTTGCTTACAATCACAAACACAACAACATCAATAAAAAAAAAATCGATTTTTAAGTAAGAATATTAGTAGGGACCGCTTAACGGTCCCTATTTTGGCATTAGCGACCGCTTAGCGGTCGCTATTGTCATATTAGGGACCGTTAAGCGGTCCCTATTGTCAATTTAGGGACCGCTTAGCAGTCCCTACTAATATTCATACATCAAAATTATGAATTTTTCGATTGTTCGAGGTGCCGCGTTGTATGTTTAGTTCATAATAACCATTGGAATAGTTAAAATAACAATAAGTACAACGAGACATTGTGCATCCAAACATTATACAAGGAGAACGGGCCGCTTTGAAGATTCTCCTACTATTTTGTACGACGAATGACATAATGACAAATTAATTCGATCTACATATATACGTATAATTAATGAATACTTAATCTAATGATTATGCCTCATAATCGTATCTATGCTAACGTTTGTGAAGTAAATCATAAACACGGATAACAATTACAACTAACTAATTAGTTAGTTGTACATTTGTGAAATATATCTTGAACGTTAATAACTCGATCGATCTCAATTAATCTATTATTTCACAACTAATCTACTATAAGGTTGGTTTTGCAATCATTTATTACTTATATTTACATAGTACAATGAGTTTGGTTGCTTACAATCACAAACACAACAACATCAATAAAAAAAAAATCGATTTTTAAGTAAGAATATTAGTAGGGACCGCTTAACGGTCCCTATTTTGGCATTAGCGACCGCTTAGCGGTCGCTATTGTCATATTAGGGACCGTTAAGCGGTCCCTATTGTCAATTTAGGGACCGCTTAGCAGTCCCTACTAATATTCATACATCAAAATTATGAATTTTTCGATTGTTCGAGGTGCCGCGTTGTATGTTTAGTTCATAATAACCATTGGAATAGTTAAAATAACAATAAGTACAACGAGACATTGTGCATCCAAACATTATACAAGGAGAACGGGCCGCTTTGAAGATTCTCCTACTATTTTGTACGACGAATGACATAATGACAAATTAATTTGATCTACATATATACGTATAATTAATGCATACTTAATCTAATGATTATGCCTCATAATCGTATCTATGCTAACGTTTGTGAAGTAAATCATAAACACGGATAACAATTACAACTAACTAATTAGTTAGTTGTACATTTGTGAAATATATCTTGAACGTTAATAACTCGATCGATCTCAATTAATCTATTATTTCACAACTAATCTACTATAAGGTTGGTTTTGCAATCATTTATTACTTATATTTACATAGTACAATGAGTTTGGTTGCTTACAATCACAAACACAACAACATCAATAAAAAAAAAATCGATTTTTAAGTAAGAATATTAGTAGGGACCGCTTAACGGTCCCTATTTTGGCATTAGCGACCGCTTAGCGGTCGCTATTGTCATATTAGGGACCGTTAAGCGGTCCCTATTGTCAATTTAGGGACCGCTTAGCAGTCCCTACTAATATTCATACATCAAAATTATGAATTTTTCGATTGTTCGAGGTGCCGCGTTGTATGTTTAGTTCATAATAACCATTGGAATAGTTAAAATAACAATAAGTACAACGAGACATTGTGCATCCAAACATTATACAAGGAGAACGGGCCGCTTTGAAGATTCTCCTACTATTTTGTACGACGAATGACATAATGACAAATTAATTCGATCTACATATATACGTATAATTAATGAATACTTAATCTAATGATTATGCCTCATAATCGTATCTATGCTAACGTTTGTGAAGTAAATCATAAACACGGATAACAATTACAACTAACTAATTAGTTAGTTGTACATTTGTGAAATATATCTTGAACGTTAATAACTCGATCGATCTCAATTAATCTATTATTTCACAACTAATCTACTATAAGGTTGGTTTTGCAATCATTTATTACTTATATTTACATAGTACAATGAGTTTGGTTGCTTACAATCACAAACACAACAACATCAATAAAAAAAAAATCGATTTTTAAGTAAGAATATTAGTAGGGACCGCTTAACGGTCCCTATTTTGGCATTAGCGACCGCTTAGCGGTCGCTATTGTCATATTAGGGACCGTTAAGCGGTCCCTATTGTCAATTTAGGGACCGCTTAGCAGTCCCTACTAATATTCATACATCAAAATTATGAATTTTTCGATTGTTCGAGGTGCCGCGTTGTATGTTTAGTTCATAATAACCATTGGAATAGTTAAAATAACAATAAGTACAACGAGACATTGTGCATCCAAACATTATACAAGGAGAACGGGCCGCTTTGAAGATTCTCCTACTATTTTGTACGACGAATGACATAATGACAAATTAATTCGATCTACATATATACGTATAATTAATGAATACTTAATCTAATGATTATGCCTCATAATCGTATCTATGCTAACGTTTGTGAAGTAAATCATAAACACGGATAACAATTACAACTAACTAATTAGTTAGTTGTACATTTGTGAAATATATTTTGAACGTTAATAACTCGATCGATCTCAATTAATCTATTATTTCACAACTAATCTACTATAAGGTTGGTTTTGCAATCATTTATTACTTATATTTACATAGTACAATGAGTTTGGTTGCTTACAATCACAAACACAACAACATCAATAAAAAAAAAATCGATTTTTAAGTAAGAATATTAGTAGGGACCGCTTAACGGTCCCTATTTTGGCATTAGCGACCGCTTAGCGGTCGCTATTGTCATATTAGGGACCGTTAAGCGGTCCCTATTGTCAATTTAGGGACCGCTTAGCAGTCCCTACTAATATTCATACATCAAAATTATGAATTTTTCGATTGTTCGAGGTGCCGCGTTGTATGTTTAGTTCATAATAACCATTGGAATAGTTAAAATAACAATAAGTACAACGAGACATTGTGCATCCAAACATTATACAAGGAGAACGGGCCGCTTTGAAGATTCTCCTACTATTTTGTACGACGAATGACATAATGACAAATTAATTCGATCTACATATATACGTATAATTAATGAATACTTAATCTAATGATTATGCCTCATAATCGTATCTATGCTAACGTTTGTGAAGTAAATCATAAACACGGATAACAATTACAACTAACTAATTAGTTAGTTGTACATTTGTGAAATATATCTTGAACGTTAATAACTCGATCGATCTCAATTAATCTATTATTTCACAACTAATCTACTATAAGGTTGGTTTTGCAATCATTTATTACTTATATTTACATAGTACAATGAGTTTGGTTGCTTACAATCACAAACACAACAACATCAATAAAAAAAAAATCGATTTTTAAGTAAGAATATTAGTAGGGACCGCTTAACGGTCCCTATTTTGGCATTAGCGACCGCTTAGCGGTCGCTATTGTCATATTAGGGACCGTTAAGCGGTCCCTATTGTCAATTTAGGGACCGCTTAGCAGTCCCTACTAATATTCATACATCAAAATTATGAATTTTTCGATTGTTCGAGGTGCCGCGTTGTATGTTTAGTTCATAATAACCATTGGAATAGTTAAAATAACAATAAGTACAACGAGACATTGTGCATCCAAACATTATACAAGGAGAACGGGCCGCTTTGAAGATTCTCCTACTATTTTGTACGACGATTGACATAATGACAAATTAATTCGATCTACATATATACGTATAATTAATGAATACTTAATCTAATGATTATGCCTCATAATCGTATCTATGCTAACGTTTGTGAAGTAAATCATAAACACGGATAACAATTACAACTAACTAATTAGTTAGTTGTACATTTGTGAAATATATCTTGAACGTTAATAACTCGATCGATCTCAATTAATCTATTATTTCACAACTAATCTACTATAAGGTTGGTTTTGCAATCATTTATTACTTATATTTACATAGTACAATGAGTTTGGTTGCTTACAATCACAAACACAACAACATCAATAAAAAAAAAATCGATTTTTAAGTAAGAATATTAGTAGGGACCGCTTAACGGTCCCTATTTTGGCATTAGAGACCGCTTAGCGGTCGCTATTGTCATATTAGGGACCGTTAAGCGGTCCCTATTGTCAATTTAGGGACCGCTTAGCAGTCCCTACTAATATTCATACATCAAAATTATGAATTTTTCGATTGTTCGAGGTGCCGCGTTGTATGTTTAGTTCATAATAACCATTGGAATAGTTAAAATAACAATAAGTACAACGAGACATTGTGCATCCAAACATTATACAAGGAGAACGGGCCGCTTTGAAGATTCTCCTACTATTTTGTACGACGAATGACATAATGACAAATTAATTCGATCTACATATATACGTATAATTAATGCATACTTAATCTAATGATTATGCCTCATAATCGTATCTATGCTAACGTTTGTGAAGTAAATCATAAACACGGATAACAATTACAACTAACTAATTAGTTAGTTGTACATTTGTGAAATATATCTTGAACGTTAATAACTCGATCGATCTCAATTAATCTATTATTTCACAACTAATCTACTATAAGGTTGGTTTTGCAATCATTTATTACTTATATTTACATAGTACAATGAGTTTGGTTGCTTACAATCACAAACACAACAACATCAATAAAAAAAAAATCGATTTTTAAGTAAGAATATTAGTAGGGACCGCTTAACGGTCCCTATTTTGGCATTAGCGACCGCTTAGCGGTCGCTATTGTCATATTAGGGACCGTTAAGCGGTCCCTATTGTCAATTTAGGGACCGCTTAGCAGTCCCTACTAATATTCATACATCAAAATTATGAATTTTTCGATTGTTCGAGGTGCCGCGTTGTATGTTTAGTTCATAATAACCATTGGAATAGTTAAAATAACAATAAGTACAACGAGACATTGTGCATCCAAACATTATACAAGGAGAACGGGCCGCTTTGAAGATTCTCCTACTATTTTGTACGACGAATGACATAATGACAAATTAATTCGATCTACATATATACGTATAATTAATGAATACTTAATCTAATGATTATGCCTCATAATCGTATCTATGCTAACGTTTGTGAAGTAAATCATAAACACGGATAACAATTACAACTAACTAATTAGTTAGTTGTACATTTGTGAAATATATCTTGAACGTTAATAACTCGATCGATCTCAATTAATCTATTATTTCACAACTAATCTACTATAAAGTTGGTTTTGCAATCATTTATTACTTATATTTACATAGTACAATGAGTTTGGTTGCTTACAATCACAAACACAACAACATCAATAAAAAAAAAAATCGATTTTTAAGTAAGAATATTAGTAGGGACCGCTTAACGGTCCCTATTTTGGCATTAGCGACCGCTTAGCGGTCGCTATTGTCATATTAGGGACCGTTAAGCGGTCCCTATTGTCAATTTAGGGACCGCTTAGCAGTCCCTACTAATATTCATACATCAAAATTATGAATTTTTCGATTGTTCGAGGTGCCGCGTTGTATGTTTAGTTCATAATAACCATTGGAATAGTTAAAATAACAATAAGTACAACGAGACATTGTGCATCCAAACATTATACAAGGAGAACGGGCCGCTTTGAAGATTCTCCTACTATTTTGTACGACGAATGACATAATGACAAATTAATTCGATCTACATATATACGTATAATTAATGAATACTTAATCTAATGATTATGCCTCATAATCGTATCTATGCTAACGTTTGTGAAGTAAATCATAAACACGGATAACAATTACAACTAACTAATTAGTTAGTTGTACATTTGTGAAATATATCTTGAACGTTAATAACTCGATCGATCTCAATTAATCTATTATTTCACAACTAATCTACTATAAGGTTGGTTTTGCAATCATTTATTACTTATATTTACATAGTACAATGAGTTTGGTTGCTTACAATCACAAACACAACAACATCAATAAAAAAAAAATCGATTTTTAAGTAAGAATATTAGTAGGGACCGCTTAACGGTCCCTATTTTGGCATTAGCGACCGCTTAGCGGTCGCTATTGTCATATTAGGGACCGTTAAGCGGTCCCTATTGTCAATTTAGGGACCGCTTAGCAGTCCCTACTAATATTCATACATCAAAATTATGAATTTTTCGATTGTTCGAGGTGCCGCGTTGTATGTTTAGTTCATAATAACCATTGGAATAGTTAAAATAACAATAAGTACAACGAGACATTGTGCATCCAAACATTATACAAGGAGAACGGGCCGCTTTGAAGATTCTCCTACTATTTTGTACGACGATTGACATAATGACAAATTAATTCGATCTACATATATACGTATAATTAATGAATACTTAATCTAATGATTATGCCTCATAATCGTATCTATGCTAACGTTTGTGAAGTAAATCATAAACACGGATAACAATTACAACTAACTAATTAGTTAGTTGTACATTTGTGAAATATATCTTGAACGTTAATAACTCGATCGATCTCAATTAATCTATTATTTCACAACTAATCTACTATAAGGTTGGTTTTGCAATCATTTATTACTTATATTTACATAGTACAATGAGTTTGGTTGCTTACAATCACAAACACAACAACATCAATAAAAAAAAAATCGATTTTTAAGTAAGAATATTAGTAGGGACCGCTTAACGGTCCCTATTTTGGCATTAGAGACCGCTTAGCGGTCGCTATTGTCATATTAGGGACCGTTAAGCGGTCCCTATTGTCAATTTAGGGACCGCTTAGCAGTCCCTACTAATATTCATACATCAAAATTATGAATTTTTCGATTGTTCGAGGTGCCGCGTTGTATGTTTAGTTCATAATAACCATTGGAATAGTTAAAATAACAATAAGTACAACGAGACATTGTGCATCCAAACATTATACAAGGAGAACGGGCCGCTTTGAAGATTCTCCTACTATTTTGTACGACGAATGACATAATGACAAATTAATTCGATCTACATATATACGTATAATTAATGCATACTTAATCTAATGATTATGCCTCATAATCGTATCTATGCTAACGTTTGTGAAGTAAATCATAAACACGGATAACAATTACAACTAACTAATTAGTTAGTTGTACATTTGTGAAATATATCTTGAACGTTAATAACTCGATCGATCTCAATTAATCTATTATTTCACAACTAATCTACTATAAGGTTGGTTTTGCAATCATTTATTACTTATATTTACATAGTACAATGAGTTTGGTTGCTTACAATCACAAACACAACAACATCAATAAAAAAAAAATCGATTTTTAAGTAAGAATATTAGTAGGGACCGCTTAACGGTCCCTATTTTGGCATTAGCGACCGCTTAGCGGTCGCTATTGTCATATTAGGGACCGTTAAGCGGTCCCTATTGTCAATTTAGGGACCGCTTAGCAGTCCCTACTAATATTCATACATCAAAATTATGAATTTTTCGATTGTTCGAGGTGCCGCGTTGTATGTTTAGTTCATAATAACCATTGGAATAGTTAAAATAACAATAAGTACAACGAGACATTGTGCATCCAAACATTATACAAGGAGAACGGGCCGCTTTGAAGATTCTCCTACTATTTTGTACGACGAATGACATAATGACAAATTAATTCGATCTACATATATACGTATAATTAATGAATACTTAATCTAATGATTATGCCTCATAATCGTATCTATGCTAACGTTTGTGAAGTAAATCATAAACACGGATAACAATTACAACTAACTAATTAGTTAGTTGTACATTTGTGAAATATATCTTGAACGTTAATAACTCGATCGATCTCAATTAATCTATTATTTCACAACTAATCTACTATAAAGTTGGTTTTGCAATCATTTATTACTTATATTTACATAGTACAATGAGTTTGGTTGCTTACAATCACAAACACAACAACATCAATAAAAAAAAAAATCGATTTTTAAGTAAGAATATTAGTAGGGACCGCTTAACGGTCCCTATTTTGGCATTAGCGACCGCTTAGCGGTCGCTATTGTCATATTAGGGACCGTTAAGCGGTCCCTATTGTCAATTTAGGGACCGCTTAGCAGTCCCTACTAATATTCATACATCAAAATTATGAATTTTTCGATTGTTCGAGGTGCCGCGTTGTATGTTTAGTTCATAATAACCATTGGAATAGTTAAAATAACAATAAGTACAACGAGACATTGTGCATCCAAACATTATACAAGGAGAACGGGCCGCTTTGAAGATTCTCCTACTATTTTGTACGACGAATGACATAATGACAAATTAATTCGATCTACATATATACGTATAATTAATGAATACTTAATCTAATGATTATGCCTCATAATCGTATCTATGCTAACGTTTGTGAAGTAAATCATAAACACGGATAACAATTACAACTAACTAATTAGTTAGTTGTACATTTGTGAAATATATCTTGAACGTTAATAACTCGATCGATCTCAATTAATCTATTATTTCACAACTAATCTACTATAAGGTTGGTTTTGCAATCATTTATTACTTATATTTACATAGTACAATGAGTTTGGTTGCTTACAATCACAAACACAACAACATCAATAAAAAAAAAATCGATTTTTAAGTAAGAATATTAGTAGGGACCGCTTAACGGTCCCTATTTTGGCATTAGCGACCGCTTAGCGGTCGCTATTGTCATATTAGGGACCGTTAAGCGGTCCCTATTGTCAATTTAGGGACCGCTTAGCAGTCCCTACTAATATTCATACATCAAAATTATGAATTTTTCGATTGTTCGAGGTGCCGCGTTGTATGTTTAGTTCATAATAACCATTGGAATAGTTAAAATAACAATAAGTACAACGAGACATTGTGCATCCAAACATTATACAAGGAGAACGGGCCGCTTTGAAGATTCTCCTACTATTTTGTACGACAATTGACATAATGACAAATTAATTCGATCTACATATATACGTATAATTAATGAATACTTAATCTAATGATTATGCCTCATAATCGTATCTATGCTAACGTTTGTGAAGTAAATCATAAACACGGATAACAATTACAACTAACTAATTAGTTAGTTGTACATTTGTGAAATATATCTTGAACGTTAATAACTCGATCGATCTCAATTAATCTATTATTTCACAACTAATCTACTATAAGGTTGGTTTTGCAATCATTTATTACTTATATTTACATAGTACAATGAGTTTGGTTGCTTACAATCACAAACACAACAACATCAATAAAAAAAAAATCGATTTTTAAGTAAGAATATTAGTAGGGACCGCTTAACGGTCCCTATTTTGGCATTAGAGACCGCTTAGCGGTCGCTATTGTCATATTAGGGACCGTTAAGCGGTCCCTATTGTCAATTTAGGGACCGCTTAGCAGTCCCTACTAATATTCATACATCAAAATTATGAATTTTTCGATTGTTCGAGGTGCCGCGTTGTATGTTTAGTTCATAATAACCATTGGAATAGTTAAAATAACAATAAGTACAACGAGACATTGTGCATCCAAACATTATACAAGGAGAACGGGCCGCTTTGAAGATTCTCCTACTATTTTGTACGACGAATGACATAATGACAAATTAATTCGATCTACATATATACGTATAATTAATGCATACTTAATCTAATGATTATGCCTCATAATCGTATCTATGCTAACGTTTGTGAAGTAAATCATAAACACGGATAACAATTACAACTAACTAATTAGTTAGTTGTACATTTGTGAAATATATCTTGAACGTTAATAACTCGATCGATCTCAATTAATCTATTATTTCACAACTAATCTACTATAAGGTTGGTTTTGCAATCATTTATTACTTATATTTACATAGTACAATGAGTTTGGTTGCTTACAATCACAAACACAACAACATCAATAAAAAAAAAATCGATTTTTAAGTAAGAATATTAGTAGGGACCGCTTAACGGTCCCTATTTTGGCATTAGCGACCGCTTAGCGGTCGCTATTGTCATATTAGGGACCGTTAAGCGGTCCCTATTGTCAATTTAGGGACCGCTTAGCAGTCCCTACTAATATTCATACATCAAAATTATGAATTTTTCGATTGTTCGAGGTGCCGCGTTGTATGTTTAGTTCATAATAACCATTGGAATAGTTAAAATAACAATAAGTACAACGAGACATTGTGCATCCAAACATTATACAAGGAGAACGGGCCGCTTTGAAGATTCTCCTACTATTTTGTACGACGAATGACATAATGACAAATTAATTCGATCTACATATATACGTATAATTAATGAATACTTAATCTAATGATTATGCCTCATAATCGTATCTATGCTAACGTTTGTGAAGTAAATCATAAACACGGATAACAATTACAACTAACTAATTAGTTAGTTGTACATTTGTGAAATATATCTTGAACGTTAATAACTCGATCGATCTCAATTAATCTATTATTTCACAACTAATCTACTATAAAGTTGGTTTTGCAATCATTTATTACTTATATTTACATAGTACAATGAGTTTGGTTGCTTACAATCACAAACACAACAACATCAATAAAAAAAAAAATCGATTTTTAAGTAAGAATATTAGTAGGGACCGCTTAACGGTCCCTATTTTGGCATTAGCGACCGCTTAGCGGTCGCTATTGTCATATTAGGGACCGTTAAGCGGTCCCTATTGTCAATTTAGGGACCGCTTAGCAGTCCCTACTAATATTCATACATCAAAATTATGAATTTTTCGATTGTTCGAGGTGCCGCGTTGTATGTTTAGTTCATAATAACCATTGGAATAGTTAAAATAACAATAAGTACAACGAGACATTGTGCATCCAAACATTATACAAGGAGAACGGGCCGCTTTGAAGATTCTCCTACTATTTTGTACGACGAATGACATAATGACAAATTAATTCGATCTACATATATACGTATAATTAATGAATACTTAATCTAATGATTATGCCTCATAATCGTATCTATGCTAACGTTTGTGAAGTAAATCATAAACACGGATAACAATTACAACTAACTAATTAGTTAGTTGTACATTTGTGAAATATATCTTGAACGTTAATAACTCGATCGATCTCAATTAATCTATTATTTCACAACTAATCTACTATAAGGTTGGTTTTGCAATCATTTATTACTTATATTTACATAGTACAATGAGTTTGGTTGCTTACAATCACAAACACAACAACATCAATAAAAAAAAAATCGATTTTTAAGTAAGAATATTAGTAGGGACCGCTTAACGGTCCCTATTTTGGCATTAGCGACCGCTTAGCGGTCGCTATTGTCATATTAGGGACCGTTAAGCGGTCCCTATTGTCAATTTAGGGACCGCTTAGCAGTCCCTACTAATATTCATACATCAAAATTATGAATTTTTCGATTGTTCGAGGTGCCGCGTTGTATGTTTAGTTCATAATAACCATTGGAATAGTTAAAATAACAATAAGTACAACGAGACATTGTGCATCCAAACATTATACAAGGAGAACGGGCCGCTTTGAAGATTCTCCTACTATTTTGTACGACGAATGACATAATGACAAATTAATTCGATCTACATATATACGTATAATTAATGAATACTTAATCTAATGATTATGCCTCATAATCGTATCTATGCTAACGTTTGTGAAGTAAATCATAAACACGGATAACAATTACAACTAACTAATTAGTTAGTTGTACATTTGTGAAATATATCTTGAACGTTAATAACTCGATCGATCTCAATTAATCTATTATTTCACAACTAATCTACTATAAGGTTGGTTTTGCAATCATTTATTACTTATATTTACATAGTACAATGAGTTTGGTTGCTTACAATCACAAACACAACAACATCAATAAAAAAAAAATCGATTTTTAAGTAAGAATATTAGTAGGGACCGCTTAACGGTCCCTATTTTGGCATTAGCGACCGCTTAGCGGTCGCTATTGTCATATTAGGGACCGTTAAGCGGTCCCTATTGTCAATTTAGGGACCGCTTAGCAGTCCCTACTAATATTCATACATCAAAATTATGAATTTTTCGATTGTTCGAGGTGCCGCGTTGTATGTTTAGTTCATAATAACCATTGGAATAGTTAAAATAACAATAAGTACAACGAGACATTGTGCATCCAAACATTATACAAGGAGAACGGGCCGCTTTGAAGATTCTCCTACTATTTTGTACGACGATTGACATAATGACAAATTAATTCGATCTACATATATACGTATAATTAATGAATACTTAATCTAATGATTATGCCTCATAATCGTATCTATGCTAACGTTTGTGAAGTAAATCATAAACACGGATAACAATTACAACTAACTAATTAGTTAGTTGTACATTTGTGAAATATATCTTGAACGTTAATAACTCGATCGATCTCAATTAATCTATTATTTCACAACTAATCTACTATAAGGTTGGTTTTGCAATCATTTATTACTTATATTTACATAGTACAATGAGTTTGGTTGCTTACAATCACAAACACAACAACATCAATAAAAAAAATCGATTTTTAAGTAAGAATATTAGTAGGGACCGCTTAACGGTCCCTATTTTGGCATTAGCGACCGCTTAGCGGTCGCTATTGTCATATTAGGGACCGTTAAGCGGTCCCTATTGTCAATTTAGGGACCGCTTAGCAGTCCCTACTAATATTCATACATCAAAATTATGAATTTTTCGATTGTTCGAGGTGCCGCGTTGTATGTTTAGTTCATAATAACCATTGGAATAGTTAAAATAACAATAAGTACAACGAGACATTGTGCATCCAAACATTATACAAGGAGAACGGGCCGCTTTGAAGATTCTCCTACTATTTTGTACGACGAATGACATAATGACAAATTAATTCGATCTACATATATACGTATAATTAATGAATACTTAATCTAATGATTATGCCTCATAATCGTATCTATGCTAACGTTTGTGAAGTAAATCATAAACACGGATAACAATTACAACTAACTAATTAGTTAGTTGTACATTTGTGAAATATATCTTGAACGTTAATAACTCGATCGATCTCAATTAATCTATTATTTCACAACTAATCTACTATAAGGTTGGTTTTGCAATCATTTATTACTTATATTTACATAGTACAATGAGTTTGGTTGCTTACAATCACAAACACAACAACATCAATAAAAAAAAAATCGATTTTTAAGTAAGAATATTAGTAGGGACCGCTTAACGGTCCCTATTTTGGCATTAGCGACCGCTTAGCGGTCGCTATTGTCATATTAGGGACCGTTAAGCGGTCCCTATTGTCAATTTAGGGACCGCTTAGCAGTCCCTACTAATATTCATACATCAAAATTATGAATTTTTCGATTGTTCGAGGTGCCGCGTTGTATGTTTAGTTCATAATAACCATTGGAATAGTTAAAATAACAATAAGTACAACGAGACATTGTGCATCCAAACATTATACAAGGAGAACGGGCCGCTTTGAAGATTCTCCTACTATTTTGTACGACGAATGACATAATGACAAATTAATTCGATCTACATATATACGTATAATTAATGAATACTTAATCTAATGATTATGCCTCATAATCGTATCTATGCTAACGTTTGTGAAGTAAATCATAAACACGGATAACAATTACAACTAACTAATTAGTTAGTTGTACATTTGTGAAATATATCTTGAACGTTAATAACTCGATCGATCTCAATTAATCTATTATTTCACAACTAATCTACTATAAGGTTGGTTTTGCAATCATTTATTACTTATATTTACATAGTACAATGAGTTTGGTTGCTTACAATCACAAACACAACAACATCAATAAAAAAAAAATCGATTTTTAAGTAAGAATATTAGTAGGGACCGCTTAACGGTCCCTATTTTGGCATTAGCGACCGCTTAGCGGTCGCTATTGTCGTATTAGGGACCGTTAAGCGGTCCCTATTGTCAATTTAGGGACCGCTTAGCAGTCCCTACTAATATTCATACATCAAAATTATGAATTTTTCGATTGTTCGAGGTGCCGCGTTGTATGTTTAGTTCATAATAACCATTGGAATAGTTAAAATAACAATAAGTACAACGAGACATTGTGCATCCAAACATTATACAAGGAGAACGGGCCGCTTTGAAGATTCTCCTACTATTTTGTACGACGAATGACATAATGACAAATTAATTCGATCTACATATATACGTATAATTAATGAATACTTAATCTAATGATTATGCCTCATAATCGTATCTATGCTAACGTTTGTGAAGTAAATCATAAACACGGATAACAATTACAACTAACTAATTAGTTAGTTGTACATTTGTGAAATATATCTTGAACGTTAATAACTCGATCGATCTCAATTAATCTATTATTTCACAACTAATCTACTATAAGGTTGGTTTTGCAATCATTTATTACTTATATTTACATAGTACAATGAGTTTGGTTGCTTACAATCACAAACACAACAACATCAATAAAAAAAAAATCGATTTTTAAGTAAGAATATTAGTAGGGACCGCTTAACGGTCCCTATTTTGGCATTAGCGACCGCTTAGCGGTCGCTATTTTCGTATTAGGGACCGTTAAGCGGTCCCTATTGTCAATTTAGGGACCGCTTAGCAGTCCCTACTAATATTCATACATCAAAATTATGAATTTTTCGATTGTTCGAGGTGCCGCGTTGTATGTTTAGTTCATAATAACCATTGGAATAGTTAAAATAACAATAAGTACAACGAGACATTGTGCATCCAAACATTATACAAGGAGAACGGGCCGCTTTGAAGATTCTCCTACTATTTTGTACGACGAATGACATAATGACAAATTAATTCGATCTACATATATACGTATAATTAATGAATACTTAATCTAATGATTATGCCTCATAATCGTATCTATGCTAACGTTTGTGAAGTAAATCATAAACACGGATAACAATTACAACTAACTAATTAGTTAGTTGTACATTTGTGAAATATATCTTGAACGTTAATAACTCGATCGATCTCAATTAATCTATTATTTCACAACTAATCTACTATAAGGTTGGTTTTGCAATCATTTATTACTTATATTTACATAGTACAATGAGTTTGGTTGCTTACAATCACAAACACAACAACATCAATAAAAAAAAATCGATTTTTAAGTAAGAATATTAGTAGGGACCGCTTAACGGTCCCTATTTTGGCATTAGCGACCGCTTAGCGGTCGCTATTGTCATATTAGGGACCGTTAAGCGGTCCCTATTGTCAATTTAGGGACCGCTTAGCAGTCCCTACTAATATTCATACATCAAAATTATGAATTTTTCGATTGTTCGAGGTGCCGCGTTGTATGTTTAGTTCATAATAACCATTGGAATAGTTAAAATAACAATAAGTACAACGAGACATTGTGCATCCAAACATTATACGAGGAGAACGGGCCGCTTTGAAGATTCTCCTACTATTTTGTACGACGAATGACATAATGACAAATTAATTCGATCTACATATATACGTATAATTAATGAATACTTAATCTAATGATTATGCCTCATAATCGTATCTATGCTAACGTTTGTGAAGTAAATCATAAACACGGATAACAATTACAACTAACTAATTAGTTAGTTGTACATTTGTGAAATATATCTTGAACGTTAATAACTCGATCGATCTCAATTAATCTATTATTTCACAACTAATCTACTATAAGGTTGGTTTTGCAATCATTTATTACTTATATTTACATAGTACAATGAGTTTGGTTGCTTACAATCACAAACACAACAACATCAATAAAAAAAAATCGATTTTTAAGTAAGAATATTAGTAGGGACCGCTTAACGGTCCCTATTTTGGCATTAGCGACCGCTTAGCGGTCGCTATTGTCATATTAGGGACCGTTAAGCGGTCCCTATTGTCAATTTAGGGACCGCTTAGCAGTCCCTACTAATATTCATACATCAAAATTATGAATTTTTCGATTGTTCGAGGTGCCGCGTTGTATGTTTAGTTCATAATAACCATTGGAATAGTTAAAATAACAATAAGTACAACGAGACATTGTGCATCCAAACATTATACGAGGAGAACGGGCCGCTTTGAAGATTCTCCTACTATTTTGTACGACGAATGACATAATGACAAATTAATTCGATCTACATATATACGTATAATTAATGAATACTTAATCTAATGATTATGCCTCATAATCGTATCTATGCTAACGTTTGTGAAGTAAATCATAAACACGGATAACAATTACAACTAACTAATTAGTTAGTTGTACATTTGTGAAATATATCTTGAACGTTAATAACTCGATCGATCTCAATTAATCTATTATTTCACAACTAATCTACTATAAGGTTGGTTTTGCAATCATTTATTACTTATATTTACATAGTACAATGAGTTTGGTTGCTTACAATCACAAACACAACAACATCAATAAAAAAAAAAAATCGATTTTTAAGTAAGAATATTAGTAGGGACCGCTTAACGGTCCCTATTTTGGCATTAGCGACCGCTTAGCGGTCGCTATTGTCATATTAGGGACCGTTAAGCGGTCCCTATTGTCAATTTAGGGACCGCTTAGCAGTCCCTACTAATATTCATACATCAAAATTATGAATTTTTCGATTGTTCGAGGTGCCGCGTTGTATGTTTAGTTCATAATAACCATTGGAATAGTTAAAATAACAATAAGTACAACGAGACATTGTGCATCCAAACATTATACGAGGAGAACGGGCCGCTTTGAAGATTCTCCTACTATTTTGTACGACGAATGACATAATGACAAATTAATTCGATCTACATATATACGTATAATTAATGAATACTTAATCTAATGATTATGCCTCATAATCGTATCTATGCTAACGTTTGTGAAGTAAATCATAAACACGGATAACAATTACAACTAACTAATTAGTTAGTTGTACATTTGTGAAATATATCTTGAACGTTAATAACTCGATCGATCTCAATTAATCTATTATTTCACAACTAATCTACTATAAGGTTGGTTTTGCAATCATTTATTACTTATATTTACATAGTACAATGAGTTTGGTTGCTTACAATCACAAACACAACAACATCAATAAAAAAAAAATCGATTTTTAAGTAAGAATATTAGTAGGGACCGCTTAACGGTCCCTATTTTGGCATTAGCGACCGCTTAGCGGTCGTTATTGTCATATTAGGGACCGTTAAGCGGTCCCTATTGTCAATTTAGGGACCGCTTAGCAGTCCCTACTAATATTCATACATCAAAATTATGAATTTTTCGATTGTTCGAGGTGCCGCGTTGTATGTTTAGTTCATAATAACCATTGGAATAGTTAAAATAACAATAAGTACAACGAGACATTGTGCATCCAAACATTATACAAGGAGAACGGGCCGCTTTGAAGATTCTCCTACTATTTTGTACGACGAATGACATAATGACAAATTAATTCGATCTACATATATACGTATAATTAATGAATACTTAATCTAATGATTATGCCTCATAATCGTATCTATGCTAACGTTTGTGAAGTAAATCATAAACACGGATAACAATTACAACTAACTAATTAGTTAGTTGTACATTTGTGAAATATATCTTGAACGTTAATAACTCGATCGATCTCAATTAATCTATTATTTCACAACTAATCTACTATAAGGTTGGTTTTGCAATCATTTATTACTTATATTTACATAGTACAATGAGTTTGGTTGCTTACAATCACAAACACAACAACATCAATAAAAAAAAAATCGATTTTTAAGTAAGAATATTAGTAGGGACCGCTTAACGGTCCCTATTTTGGCATTAGCGACCGCTTAGCGGTCGCTATTGTCATATTAGGGACCGTTAAGCGGTCCCTATTGTCAATTTAGGGACCGCTTAGCAGTCCCTACTAATATTCATACATCAAAATTATGAATTTTTCGATTGTTCGAGGTGCCGCGTTGTATGTTTAGTTCATAATAACCATTGGAATAGTTAAAATAACAATAAGTACAACGAGACATTGTGCATCCAAACATTATACAAGGAGAACGGGCCGCTTTGAAGATTCTCCTACTATTTTGTACGACGAATGACATAATGACAAATTAATTCGATCTACATATATACGTATAATTAATGAATACTTAATCTAATGATTATGCCTCATAATCGTATCTATGCTAACGTTTGTGAAGTAAATCATAAACACGGATAACAATTACAACTAACTAATTAGTTAGTTGTACATTTGTGAAATATATCTTGAACGTTAATAACTCGATCGATCTCAATTAATCTATTATTTCACAACTAATCTACTATAAGGTTGGTTTTGCAATCATTTATTACTTATATTTACATAGTACAATGAGTTTGGTTGCTTACAATCACAAACACAACAACATCAATAAAAAAAAAATCGATTTTTAAGTAAGAATATTAGTAGGGACCGCTTAACGGTCCCTATTTTGGCATTAGCGACCGCTTAGCGGTCGCTATTGTCATATTAGGGACCGTTAAGCGGTCCCTATTGTCAATTTAGGGACCGCTTAGCAGTCCCTACTAATATTCATACATCAAAATTATGAATTTTTCGATTGTTCGAGGTGCCGCGTTGTATGTTTAGTTCATAATAACCATTGGAATAGTTAAAATAACAATAAGTACAACGAGACATTGTGCATCCAAACATTATACAAGGAGAACGGGCCGCTTTGAAGATTCTCCTACTATTTTGTACGACGAATGACATAATGACAAATTAATTCGATCTACATATATACGTATAATTAATGAATACTTAATCTAATGATTATGCCTCATAATCGTATCTATGCTAACGTTTGTGAAGTAAATCATAAACACGGATAACAATTACAACTAACTAATTAGTTAGTTGTACATTTGTGAAATATATCTTGAACGTTAATAACTCGATCGATCTCAATTAATCTATTATTCCACAACTAATCTACTATAAGGTTGGTTTTGCAATCATTTATTACTTATATTTACATAGTACAATGAGTTTGGTTGCTTACAATCACAAACACAACAACATCAATAAAAAAAAAATCGATTTTTAAGTAAGAATATTAGTAGGGACCGCTTAACGGTCCCTATTTTGGCATTAGCGACCGCTTAGCGGTCGCTATTGTCATATTAGGGACCGTTAAGCGGTCCCTATTGTCAATTTAGGGACCGCTTAGCAGTCCCTACTAATATTCATACATCAAAATTATGAATTTTTCGATTGTTCGAGGTGCTGCGTTGTATGTTTAGTTCCTAATAACCATTGGAATAGTTAAAATAACAATAAGTACAACGAGACATTGTGCATCCAAACATTATACAAGGAGAACGGGCCGCTTTGAAGATTCTCCTACTATTTTGTACGACGAATGACATAATGACAAATTAATTCGATCTACATATATACGTATAATTAATGAATACTTAATCTAATGATTATGCCTCATAATCGTATCTATGCTAACGTTTGTGAAGTAAATCATAAACACGGATAACAATTACAACTAACTAATTAGTTAGTTGTACATTTGTGAAATATATCTTGAACGTTAATAACTCGATCGATCTCAATTAATCTATTATTTCACAACTAATCTACTATAAGGTTGGTTTTGCAATCATTTATTACTTATATTTACATAGTACAATGAGTTTGGTTGCTTACAATCACAAACACAACAACATCAATAAAAAAAAAATCGATTTTTAAGTAAGAATATTAGTAGGGACCGCTTAACGGTCCCTATTTTGGCATTAGCGACCGCTTAGCGGTCGCTATTGTCATATTAGGGACCGTTAAGCGGTCCCTATTGTCAATTTAGGGACCGCTTAGCAGTCCCTACTAATATTCATACATCAAAATTATGAATTTTTCGATTGTTCGAGGTGCCGCGTTGTATGTTTAGTTCATAATAACCATTGGAATAGTTAAAATAACAATAAGTACAACGAGACATTGTGCATCCAAACATTATACAAGGAGAACGGGCCGCTTTGAAGATTCTCCTACTATTTTGTACGACGAATGACATAATGACAAATTAATTCGATCTACATATATACGTATAATTAATGAATACTTAATCTAATGATTATGCCTCATAATCGTATCTATGCTAACGTTTGTGAAGTAAATCATAAACACGGATAACAATTACAACTAACTAATTAGTTAGTTGTACATTTGTGAAATATATCTTGAACGTTAATAACTCGATCGATCTCAATTAATCTATTATTTCACAACTAATCTACTATAAGGTTGGTTTTGCAATCATTTATTACTTATATTTACATAGTACAATGAGTTTGGTTGCTTACAATCACAAACACAACAACATCAATAAAAAAAAAATCGATTTTTAAGTAAGAATATTAGTAGGGACCGCTTAACGGTCCCTATTTTGGCATTAGCGACCGCTTAGCGGTCGTTATTGTCATATTAGGGACCGTTAAGCGGTCCCTATTGTCAATTTAGGGACCGCTTAGCAGTCCCTACTAATATTCATACATCAAAATTATGAATTTTTCGATTGTTCGAGGTGCCGCGTTGTATGTTTAGTTCATAATAACCATTGGAATAGTTAAAATAACAATAAGTACAACGAGACATTGTGCATCCAAACATTATACAAGGAGAACGGGCCGCTTTGAAGATTCTCCTACTATTTTGTACGACGAATGACATAATGACAAATTAATTCGATCTACATATATACGTATAATTAATGAATACTTAATCTAATGATTATGCCTCATAATCGTATCTATGCTAACGTTTGTGAAGTAAATCATAAACACGGATAACAATTACAACTAACTAATTAGTTAGTTGTACATTTGTGAAATATATCTTGAACGTTAATAACTCGATCGATCTCAATTAATCTATTATTTCACAACTAATCTACTATAAGGTTGGTTTTGCAATCATTTATTACTTATATTTACATAGTACAATGAGTTTGGTTGCTTACAATCACAAACACAACAACATCAATAAAAAAAAAAATCGATTTTTAAGTAAGAATATTAGTAGGGACCGCTTAACGGTCCCTATTTTGGCATTAGCGACCGCTTAGCGGTCGCTATTGTCATATTAGGGACCGTTAAGCGGTCCCTATTGTCAATTTAGGGACCGCTTAGCAGTCCCTACTAATATTCATACATCAAAATTATGAATTTTTCGATTGTTCGAGGTGCCGCGTTGTATGTTTAGTTCATAATAACCATTGGAATAGTTAAAATAACAATAAGTACAACGAGACATTGTGCATCCAAACATTATACAAGGAGAACGGGCCGCTTTGAAGATTCTCCTACTATTTTGTACGACGAATGACATAATGACAAATTAATTCGATCTACATATATACGTATAATTAATGAATACTTAATCTAATGATTATGCCTCATAATCGTATCTATGCTAACGTTTGTGAAGTAAATCATAAACACGGATAACAATTACAACTAACTAATTAGTTAGTTGTACATTTGTGAAATATATCTTGAACGTTAATAACTCGATCGATCTCAATTAATCTATTATTTCACAACTAATCTACTATAAGGTTGGTTTTGCAATCATTTATTACTTATATTTACATAGTACAATGAGTTTGGTTGCTTACAATCACAAACACAACAACATCAATAAAAAAAAAATCGATTTTTAAGTAAGAATATTAGTAGGGACCGCTTAACGGTCCCTATTTTGGCATTAGCGACCGCTTAGCGGTCGCTATTGTCATATTAGGGACCGTTAAGCGGTCCCTATTGTCAATTTAGGGACCGCTTAGCAGTCCCTACTAATATTCATACATCAAAATTATGAATTTTTCGATTGTTCGAGGTGCCGCGTTGTATGTTTAGTTCATAATAACCATTGGAATAGTTAAAATAACAATAAGTACAACGAGACATTGTGCATCCAAACATTATACAAGGAGAACGGGCCGCTTTGAAGATTCTCCTACTATTTTGTACGACGAATGACATAATGACAAATTAATTCGATCTACATATATACGTATAATTAATGAATACTTAATCTAATGATTATGCCTCATAATCGTATCTATGCTAACGTTTGTGAAGTAAATCATAAACACGGATAACAATTACAACTAACTAATTAGTTAGTTGTACATTTGTGAAATATATCTTGAACGTTAATAACTCGATCGATCTCAATTAATCTATTATTTCACAACTAATCTACTATAAGGTTGGTTTTGCAATCATTTATTACTTATATTTACATAGTACAATGAGTTTGGTTGCTTACAATCACAAACACAACAACATCAATAAAAAAAAAATCGATTTTTAAGTAAGAATATTAGTAGGGACCGCTTAACGGTCCCTATTTTGGCATTAGCGACCGCTTAGCGGTCGCTATTGTCATATTAGGGACCGTTAAGCGGTCCCTATTGTCAATTTAGGGACCGCTTAGCAGTCCCTACTAATATTCATACATCAAAATTATGAATTTTTCGATTGTTCGAGGTGCCGCGTTGTATGTTTAGTTCATAATAACCATTGGAATAGTTAAAATAACAATAAGTACAACGAGACATTGTGCATCCAAACATTATACAAGGAGAACGGGCCGCTTTGAAGATTCTCCTACTATTTTGTACGACGAATGACATAATGACAAATTAATTCGATCTACATATATACGTATAATTAATGAATACTTAATCTAATGATTATGCCTCATAATCGTATCTATGCTAACGTTTGTGAAGTAAATCATAAACACGGATAACAATTACAACTAACTAATTAGTTAGTTGTACATTTGTGAAATATATCTTGAACGTTAATAACTCGATCGATCTCAATTAATCTATTATTTCACAACTAATCTACTATAAGGTTGGTTTTGCAATCATTTATTACTTATATTTACATAGTACAATGAGTTTGGTTGCTTACAATCACAAACACAACAACATCAATAAAAAAAAAATCGATTTTTAAGTAAGAATATTAGTAGGGACCGCTTAACGGTCCCTATTTTGGCATTAGCGACCGCTTAGCGGTCGCTATTGTCATATTAGGGACCGTTAAGCGGTCCCTATTGTCAATTTAGGGACCGCTTAGCAGTCCCTACTAATATTCATACATCAAAATTATGAATTTTTCGATTGTTCGAGGTGCCGCGTTGTATGTTTAGTTCATAATAACCATTGGAATAGTTAAAATAACAATAAGTACAACGAGACATTGTGCATCCAAACATTATACAAGGAGAACGGGCCGCTTTGAAGATTCTCCTACTATTTTGTACGACGAATGACATAATGACAAATTAATTCGATCTACATATATACGTATAATTAATGAATACTTAATCTAACGATTATGCCTCATAATCGTATCTATGCTAACGTTTGTGAAGTAAATCATAAACACGGATAACAATTACAACTAACTAATTAGTTAGTTGTACATTTGTGAAATATATCTTGAACGTTAATAACTCGATCGATCTCAATTAATCTATTATTTCACAACTAATCTACTATAAGGTTGGTTTTGCAATCATTTATTACTTATATTTACATAGTACAATGAGTTTGGTTGCTTACAATCACAAACACAACAACATCAATAAAAAAAAAATCGATTTTTAAGTAAGAATATTAGTAGGGACCGCTTAACGGTCCCTATTTTGGCATTAGCGACCGCTTAGCGGTCGCTATTGTCATATTAGGGACCGTTAAGCGGTCCCTATTGTCAATTTAGGGACCGCTTAGCAGTCTCTACTAATATTCATACATCAAAATTATGAATTTTTCGATTGTTCGAGGTGCCGCGTTGTATGTTTAGTTCATAATAACCATTGGAATAGTTAAAATAACAATAAGTACAACGAGACATTGTGCATCCAAACATTATACAAGGAGAACGGGCCGCTTTGAAGATTCTCCTACTATTTTGTACGACGAATGACATAATGACAAATTAATTCGATCTACATATATACGTATAATTAATGAATACTTAATCTAATGATTATGCCTCATAATCGTATCTATGCTAACGTTTGTGAAGTAAATCATAAACACGGATAACAATTACAACTAACTAATTAGTTAGTTGTACATTTGTGAAATATATCTTGAACGTTAATAACTCGATCGATCTCAATTAATCTATTATTTCACAACTAATCTACTATAAGGTTGGTTTTGCAATCATTTATTACTTATATTTACATAGTACAATGAGTTTGGTTGCTTACAATCACAAACACAACAACATCAATAAAAAAAAAATCGATTTTTAAGTAAGAATATTAGTAGGGACCGCTTAACGGTCCCTATTTTGGCATTAGCGACCGCTTAGCGGTCGCTATTGTCATATTAGGGACCGTTAAGCGGTCCCTATTGTCAATTTAGGGACCGCTTAGCAGTCCCTACTAATATTCATACATCAAAATTATGAATTTTTCGATTGTTCGAGGTGCCGCGTTGTATGTTTAGTTCATAATAACCATTGGAATAGTTAAAATAACAATAAGTACAACGAGACATTGTGCATCCAAACATTATACAAGGAGAACGGGCCGCTTTGAAGATTCTCCTACTATTTTGTACGACGAATGACATAATGACAAATTAATTCGATCTACATATATACGTATAATTAATGAATACTTAATCTAATGATTATGCCTCATAATCGTATCTATGCTAACGTTTGTGAAGTAAATCATAAACACGGATAACAATTACAACTAACTAATTAGTTAGTTGTACATTTGTGAAATATATCTTGAACGTTAATAACTCGATCGATCTCAATTAATCTATTATTTCACAACTAATCTACTATAAGATTGGTTTTGCAATCATTTATTACTTATATTTACATAGTACAATGAGTTTGGTTGCTTACAATCACAAACACAACAACATCAATAAAAAAAAAATCGATTTTTAAGTAAGAATATTAGTAGGGACCGCTTAACGGTCCCTATTTTGGCATTAGCGACCGCTTAGCGGTCGCTATTGTCATATTAGGGACCGTTAAGCGGTCCCTATTGTCAATTTAGGGACCGCTTAGCAGTCCCTACTAATATTCATACATCAAAATTATGAATTTTTCGATTGTTCGAGGTGCCGCGTTGTATGTTTAGTTCATAATAACCATTGGAATAGTTAAAATAACAATAAGTACAACGAGACATTGTGCATCCAAACATTATACGAGGAGAACGGGCCGCTTTGAAGATTCTCCTACTATTTTGTACGACGAATGACATAATGACAAATTAATTCGATCTACATATATACGTATAATTAATGAATACTTAATCTAATGATTATGCCTCATAATCGTATCTATGCTAACGTTTGTGAAGTAAATCATAAACACGGATAACAATTACAACTAACTAATTAGTTAGTTGTACATTTGTGAAATATATCTTGAACGTTAATAACTCGATCGATCTCAATTAATCTATTATTTCACAACTAATCTACTATAAGGTTGGTTTTGCAATCATTTATTACTTATATTTACATAGTACAATGAGTTTGGTTGCTTACAATCACAAACACAACAACATCAATAAAAAAAAATCGATTTTTAAGTAAGAATATTAGTAGGGACCGCTTAACGGTCCCTATTTTGGCATTAGCGACCGCTTAGCGGTCGCTATTGTCATATTAGGGACCGTTAAGCGGTCCCTATTGTCAATTTAGGGACCGCTTAGCAGTCCCTACTAATATTCATACATCAAAATTATGAATTTTTCGATTGTTCGAGGTGCCGCGTTGTATGTTTAGTTCATAATAACCATTGGAATAGTTAAAATAACAATAAGTACAACGAGACATTGTGCATCCAAACATTATACGAGGAGAACGGGCCGCTTTGAAGATTCTCCTACTATTTTGTACGACGAATGACATAATGACAAATTAATTCGATCTACCTATATACGTATAATTAATGAATACTTAATCTAATGATTATGCCTCATAATCGTATCTATGCTAACGTTTGTGAAGTAAATCATAAACACGGATAACAATTACAACTAACTAATTAGTTAGTTGTACATTTGTGAAATATATCTTGAACGTTAATAACTCGATCGATCTCAATTAATCTATTATTTCACAACTAATCTACTATAAGGTTGGTTTTGCAATCATTTATTACTTATATTTACATAGTACAATGAGTTTGGTTGCTTACAATCACAAACACAACAACATCAATAAAAAAAAAATCGATTTTTAAGTAAGAATATTAGTAGGGACCGCTTAACGGTCCCTATTTTGGCATTAGCGACCGCTTAGCGGTCGCTATTGTCATATTAGGGACCGTTAAGCGGTCCCTATTGTCAATTTAGGGACCGCTTAGCAGTCCCTACTAATATTCATACATCAAAATTATGAATTTTTCGATTGTTCGAGGTGCCGCGTTGTATGTTTAGTTCATAATAACCATTGGAATAGTTAAAATAACAATAAGTACAACGAGACATTGTGCATCCAAACATTATACAAGGAGAACGGGCCGCTTTGAAGATTCTCCTACTATTTTGTACGACGAATGACATAATGACAAATTAATTCGATCTACATATATACGTATAATTAATGAATACTTAATCTAATGATTATGCCTCATAATCGTATCTATGCTAACGTTTGTGAAGTAAATCATAAACACGGATAACAATTACAACTAACTAATTAGTTAGTTGTACATTTGTGAAATATATCTTGAACGTTAATAACTCGATCGATCTCAATTAATTTATTATTTCACAACTAATCTACTATAAGGTTGGTTTTGCAATCATTTATTACTTATATTTACATAGTACAATGAGTTTGGTTGCTTACAATCACAAACACAACAACATCAATAAAAAAAAAATCGATTTTTAAGTAAGAATATTAGTAGGGACCGCTTAACGGTCCCTATTTTGGCATTAGCGACCGCTTAGCGGTCGCTATTGTCATATTAGGGACCGTTAAGCGGTCCCTATTGTCAATTTAGGGACCGCTTAGCAGTCCCTACTAATATTCATACATCAAAATTATGACTTTTTCGATTGTTCGAGGTGCCGCGTTGTATGTTTAGTTCATAATAACCATTGGAATAGTTAAAATAACAATAAGTACAACGAGACATTGTGCATCCAAACATTATACAAGGAGAACGGGCCGCTTTGAAGATTCTCCTACTATTTTGTACGACGAATGACATAATGACAAATTAATTCGATCTACATATATACGTATAATTAATGAATACTTAATCTAATCATTATGCCTCATAATCGTATCTATGCTAACGTTTGTGAAGTAAATCATAAACACGGATAACAATTACAACTAACTAATTAGTTAGTTGTACATTTGTGAAATATATCTTGAACGTTAATAACTCGATCGATCTCAATTAATCTATTATTTCACAACTAATCTACTATAAGGTTGGTTTTGCAATCATTTATTACTTATATTTACATAGTACAATGAGTTTGGTTGCTTACAATCACAAACACAACAACATCAATAAAAAAAAAAATCGATTTTTAAGTAAGAATATTAGTAGGGACCGCTTAACGGTCCCTATTTTGGCATTAGCGACCGCTTAGCGGTCGCTATTGTCATATTAGGGACCGTTAAGCGGTCCCTATTGTCAATTTAGGGACCGCTTAGCAGTCCCTACTAATATTCATACATCAAAATTATGAATTTTTCGATTGTTCGAGGTGCCGCGTTGTATGTTTAGTTCATAATAACCATTGGAATAGTTAAAATAACAATAAGTACAACGAGACATTGTGCATCCAAACATTATACAAGGAGAACGGGCCGCTTTGAAGATTCTCCTACTATTTTGTACGACGAATGACATAATGACAAATTAATTCGATCTACATATATACGTATAATTAATGAATACTTAATCTAATGATTATGCCTCATAATCGTATCTATGCTAACGTTTGTGAAGTAAATCATAAACACGGATAACAATTACAACTAACTAATTAGTTAGTTTTACATTTGTGAAATATATCTTGAACGTTAATAACTCGATCGATCTCAATTAATCTATTATTTCACAACTAATCTACTGTAAGGTTGGTTTTGCAATCATTTATTACTTATATTTACATAGTACAATGAGTTTGGTTGCTTACAATCACAAACACAACAACATCAATAAAAAAAAAATCGATTTTTAAGTAAGAATATTAGTAGGGACCGCTTAACGGTCCCTATTTTGGCATTAGCGACCGCTTAGCGGTCGCTATTGTCATATTAGGGACCGTTAAGCGGTCCCTATTGTCAATTTAGGGACCGCTTAGCAGTCCCTACTAATATTCATACATCAAAATTATGAATTTTTCGATTGTTCGAGGTGCCGCGTTGTATGTTTAGTTCATAATAACCATTGGAATAGTTAAAATAACAATAAGTACAACGAGACATTGTGCATCCAAACATTATACAAGGAGAACGGGCCGCTTTGAAGATTCTCCTACTATTTTGTACGACGAATGACATAATGACAAATTAATTCGATCTACATATATACGTATAATTAATGAATACTTAATCTAATGATTATGCCTCATAATCGTATCTATGCTAACGTTTGTGAAGTAAATCATAAACACGGATAACAATTACAACTTACTAATTAGTTAGTTGTACATTTGTGAAATATATCTTGAACGTTAATAACTCGATCGATCTCAATTAATCTATTATTTCACAACTAATCTACTATAAGGTTGGTTTTGCAATCATTTATTACTTATATTTACATAGTACAATGAGTTTGGTTGCTTACAATCACAAACACAACAACATCAATAAAAAAAAAAATCGATTTTTAAGTAAGAATATTAGTAGGGACCGCTTAACGGTCCCTATTTTGGCATTAGCGACCGCTTAGCGGTCGCTATTGTCATATTAGGGACCGTTAAGCGGTCCCTATTGTCAATTTAGGGACCGCTTAGCAGTCCCTACTAATATACATACATCAAAATTATGAATTTTTCGATTGTTCGAGGTGCCGCGTTGTATGTTTAGTTCATAATAACCATTGGAATAGTTAAAATAACAATAAGTACAACGAGACATTGTGCATCCAAACATTATACAAGGAGAACGGGCCGCTTTGAAGATTCTCCTACTATTTTGTACGACGAATGACATAATGACAAATTAATTCGATCTACATATATACGTATAATTAATGAATACTTAATCTAATCATTATGCCTCATAATCGTATCTATGCTAACGTTTGTGAAGTAAATCATAAACACGGATAACAATTACAACTTACTAATTAGTTAGTTGTACATTTGTGAAATATATCTTGAACGTTAATAACTCGATCGATCTCAATTAATCTATTATTTCACAACTAATCTACTATAAGGTTGGTTTTGCAATCATTTATTACTTATATTTACATAGTACAATGAGTTTGGTTGCTTACAATCACAAACACAACAACATCAATAAAAAAAAAAAATCGATTTTTAAGTAAGAATATTAGTAGGGACCGCTTAACGGTCCCTATTTTGGCATTAGCGACCGCTTAGCGGTCGCTATTGTCATATTAGGGACCGTTAAGCGGTCCCTATTGTCAATTTAGGGACCGCTTAGCAGTCCCTACTAATATTCATACATCAAAATTATGAATTTTTCGATTGTTCGAGGTGCCGCGTTGTATGTTTAGTTCATAATAACCATTGGAATAGTTAAAATAACAATAAGTACAACGAGACATTGTGCATCCAAACATTATAGAAGGAGAACGGGCCGCTTTGAAGATTCTCCTACTATTTTGTACGACGAATGACATAATGACAAATTAATTCGATCTACATATATACGTATAATTAATGAATACTTAATCTAATGATTATGCCTCATAATCGTATCTATGCTAACGTTTGTGAAGTAAATCATAAACACGGATAACAATTACAACTTACTAATTAGTTAGTTGTACATTTGTGAAATATATCTTGAACGTTAATAACTCGATCGATCTCAATTAATCTATTATTTCACAACTAATCTACTATAAGGTTGGTTTTGCAATCATTTATTACTTATATTTACATAGTACAATGAGTTTGGTTGCTTACAATCACAAACACAACAACATCAATAAAAAAAAAAAATCGATTTTTAAGTAAGAATATTAGTAGGGACCGCTTAACGGTCCCTATTTTGGCATTAGCGACCGCTTAGCGGTCGCTATTGTCATATTAGGGACCGTTAAGCGGTCCCTATTGTCAATTTAGGGACCGCTTAGCAGTCCCTACTAATATTCATACATCAAAATTATGAATTTTTCGATTGTTCGAGGTGCCGCGTTGTATGTTTAGTTCATAATAACCATTGGAATAGTTAAAATAACAATAAGTACAACGAGACATTGTGCATCCAAACATTATACAAGGAGAACGGGCCGCTTTGAAGATTCTCCTACTATTTTGTACGACGAATGACATAATGACAAATTAATTCGATCTACATATATACGTATAATTAATGAATACTTAATCTAATGATTATGCCTCATAATCGTATCTATGCTAACGTTTGTGAAGTAAATCATAAACACGGATAACAATTACAACTAACTAATTAGTTAGTTTTACATTTGTGAAATATATCTTGAACGTTAATAACTCGATCGATCTCAATTAATCTATTATTTCACAACTAATCTACTATAAGGTTGGTTTTGCAATCATTTATTACTTATATTTACATAGTACAATGAGTTTGGTTGCTTACAATCACAAACACAACAACATCAATAAAAAAAAAATCGATTTTTAAGTAAGAATATTAGTAGGGACCGCTTAACGGTCCCTATTTTGGCATTAGCGACCGCTTAGCGGTCGCTATTGTCATATTAGGGACCGTTAAGCGGTCCCTATTGTCAATTTAGGGACCGCTTAGCAGTCCCTACTAATATTCATACATCAAAATTATGAATTTTTCGATTGTTCGAGGTGCCGCGTTGTATGTTTAGTTCATAATAACCATTGGAATAGTTAAAATAACAATAAGTACAACGAGACATTGTGCATCCAAACATTATAGAAGGAGAACGGGCCGCTTTGAAGATTCTCCTACTATTTTGTACGACGAATGACATAATGACAAATTAATTCGATCTACATATATACGTATAATTAATGAATACTTAATCTAATGATTATGCCTCATAATCGTATCTATGCTAACGTTTGTGAAGTAAATCATAAACACGGATAACAATTACAACTTACTAATTAGTTAGTTGTACATTTGTGAAATATATCTTGAACGTTAATAACTCGATCGATCTCAATTAATCTATTATTTCACAACTAATCTACTATAAGGTTGGTTTTGCAATCATTTATTACTTATATTTACATAGTACAATGAGTTTGGTTGCTTACAATCACAAACACAACAACATCAATAAAAAAAAAAATCGATTTTTAAGTAAGAATATTAGTAGGGACCGCTTAACGGTCCCTATTTTGGCATTAGCGACCGCTTAGCGGTCGCTATTGTCATATTAGGGACCGTTAAGCGGTCCCTATTGTCAATTTAGGGACCGCTTAGCAGTCCCTACTAATATTCATACATCAAAATTATGAATTTTTCGATTGTTCGAGGTGCCGCGTTGTATGTTTAGTTCATAATAACCATTGGAATAGTTAAAATAACAATAAGTACAACGAGACATTGTGCATCCAAACATTATACAAGGAGAACGGGCCGCTTTGAAGATTCTCCTACTATTTTGTACGACGAATGACATAATGACAAATTAATTCGATCTACATATATACGTATAATTAATGAATACTTAATCTAATGATTATGCCTCATAATCGTATCTATGCTAACGTTTGTGAAGTAAATCATAAACACGGATAACAATTACAACTAACTAATTAGTTAGTTTTACATTTGTGAAATATATCTTGAACGTTAATAACTCGATCGATCTCAATTAATCTATTATTTCACAACTAATCTACTATAAGGTTGGTTTTGCAATCATTTATTACTTATATTTACATAGTACAATGAGTTTGGTTGCTTACAATCACAAACACAACAACATCAATAAAAAAAAAAAAATCGATTTTTAAGTAAGAATATTAGTAGGGACCGCTTAACGGTCCCTATTTTGGCATTAGCGACCGCTTAGCGGTCGCTATTGTCATATTAGGGACCGTTAAGCGGTCCCTATTGTCAATTTAGGGACCGCTTAGCAGTCCCTACTAATATTCATACATCAAAATTATGAATTTTTCGATTGTTCGAGGTGCCGCGTTGTATGTTTAGTTCATAATAACCATTGGAATAGTTAAAATAACAATAAGTACAACGAGACATTGTGCATCCAAACATTATAGAAGGAGAACGGGCCGCTTTGAAGATTCTCCTACTATTTTGTACGACGAATGACATAATGACAAATTAATTCGATCTACATATATACGTATAATTAATGAATACTTAATCTAATGATTATGCCTCATAATCGTATCTATGCTAACGTTTGTGAAGTAAATCATAAACACGGATAACAATTACAACTTACTAATTAGTTAGTTGTACATTTGTGAAATATATCTTGAACGTTAATAACTCGATCGATCTCAATTAATCTATTATTTCACAACTAATCTACTATAAGGTTGGTTTTGCAATCATTTATTACTTATATTTACATAGTACAATGAGTTTGGTTGCTTACAATCACAAACACAACAACATCAATAAAAAAAAAAAAATCGATTTTTAAGTAAGAATATTAGTAGGGACCGCTTAACGGTCCCTATTTTGGCATTAGCGACCGCTTAGCGGTCTCTATTGTCATATTAGGGACCGTTAAGCGGTCCCTATTGTCAATTTAGGGACCGCTTAGCAGTCCCTACTAATATTCATACATCAAAATTATGAATTTTTCGATTGTTCGAGGTGCCGCGTTGTATGTTTAGTTCATAATAACCATTGGAATAGTTAAAATAACAATAAGTACAACGAGACATTGTGCATCCAAACATTATACAAGGAGAACGGGCCGCTTTGAAGATTCTCCTACTATTTTGTACGACGAATGACATAATGACAAATTAATTCGATCTACATATATACGTATAATTAATGAATACTTAATCTAATGATTATGCCTCATAATCGTATCTATGCTAACGTTTGTGAAGTAAATCATAAACACGGATAACAATTACAACTAACTAATTAGTTAGTTTTACATTTGTGAAATATATCTTGAACGTTAATAACTCGATCGATCTCAATTAATCTATTATTTCACAACTAATCTACTATAAGGTTGGTTTTGCAATCATTTATTACTTATATTTACATAGTACAATGAGTTTGGTTGCTTACAATCACAAACACAACAACATCAATAAAAAAAAAATCGATTTTTAAGTAAGAATATTAGTAGGGACCGCTTAACGGTCCCTATTTTGGCATTAGCGACCGCTTAGCGGTCGCTATTGTCATATTAGGGACCGTTAAGCGGTCCCTATTGTCAATTTAGGGACCGCTTAGCAGTCCCTACTAATATTCATACATCAAAATTATGAATTTTTCGATTGTTCGAGGTGCCGCGTTGTATGTTTAGTTCATAATAACCATTGGAATAGTTAAAATAACAATAAGTACAACGAGACATTGTGCATCCAAACATTATAGAAGGAGAACGGGCCGCTTTGAAGATTCTCCTACTATTTTGTACGACGAATGACATAATGACAAATTAATTCGATCTACATATATACGTATAATTAATGAATACTTAATCTAATGATTATGCCTCATAATCGTATCTATGCTAACGTTTGTGAAGTAAATCATAAACACGGATAACAATTACAACTTACTAATTAGTTAGTTGTACATTTGTGAAATATATCTTGAACGTTAATAACTCGATCGATCTCAATTAATCTATTATTTCACAACTAATCTACTATAAGGTTGGTTTTGCAATCATTTATTACTTATATTTACATAGTACAATGAGTTTGGTTGCTTACAATCACAAACACAACAACATCAATAAAAAAAAAAATCGATTTTTAAGTAAGAATATTAGTAGGGACCGCTTAACGGTCCCTATTTTGGCATTAGCGACCGCTTAGCGGTCGCTATTGTCATATTAGGGACCGTTAAGCGGTCCCTATTGTCAATTTAGGGACCGCTTAGCAGTCCCTACTAATATTCATACATCAAAATTATGAATTTTTCGATTGTTCGAGGTGCCGCGTTGTATGTTTAGTTCATAATAACCATTGGAATAGTTAAAATAACAATAAGTACAACGAGACATTGTGCATCCAAACATTATACAAGGAGAACGGGCCGCTTTGAAGATTCTCCTACTATTTTGTACGACGAATGACATAATGACAAATTAATTCGATCTACATATATACGTATAATTAATGAATACTTAATCTAATGATTATGCCTCATAATCGTATCTATGCTAACGTTTGTGAAGTAAATCATAAACACGGATAACAATTACAACTAACTAATTAGTTAGTTTTACATTTGTGAAATATATCTTGAACGTTAATAACTCGATCGATCTCAATTAATCTATTATTTCACAACTAATCTACTATAAGGTTGGTTTTGCAATCATTTATTACTTATATTTACATAGTACAATGAGTTTGGTTGCTTACAATCACAAACACAACAACATCAATAAAAAAAAAATCGATTTTTAAGTAAGAATATTAGTAGGGACCGCTTAACGGTCCCTATTTTGGCATTAGCGACCGCTTAGCGGTCGCTATTGTCATATTAGGGACCGTTAAGCGGTCCCTATTGTCAATTTAGGGACCGCTTAGCAGTCCCTACTAATATTCATACATCAAAATTATGAATTTTTCGATTGTTCGAGGTGCCGCGTTGTATGTTTAGTTCATAATAACCATTGGAATAGTTAAAATAACAATAAGTACAACGAGACATTGTGCATCCAAACATTATACAAGGAGAACGGGCCGCTTTGAAGATTCTCCTACTATTTTGTACGACGAATGACATAATGACAAATTAATTCGATCTACATATATACGTATAATTAATGAATACTTAATCTAATGATTATGCCTCATAATCGTATCTATGCTAACGTTTGTGAAGTAAATCATAAACACGGATAACAATTACAACTTACTAATTAGTTAGTTGTACATTTGTGAAATATATCTTGAACGTTAATAACTCGATCGATCTCAATTAATCTATTATTTCACAACTAATCTACTATAAGGTTGGTTTTGCAATCATTTATTACTTATATTTACATAGTACAATGAGTTTGGTTGCTTACAATCACAAACACAACAACATCAATAAAAAAAAATCGATTTTTAAGTAAGAATATTAGTAGGGACCGCTTAACGGTCCCTATTTTGGCATTAGCGACCGCTTAGCGGTCGCTATTGTCATATTAGGGACCGTTAAGCGGTCCCTATTGTCAATTTAGGGACCGCTTAGCAGTCCCTACTAATATACATACATCAAAATTATGAATTTTTCGATTGTTCGAGGTGCCGCGTTGTATGTTTAGTTCATAATAACCATTGGAATAGTTAAAATAACAATAAGTACAACGAGACATTGTGCATCCAAACATTATACAAGGAGAACGGGCCGCTTTGAAGATTCTCCTACTATTTTGTACGACGAATGACATAATGACAAATTAATTCGATCTACATATATACGTATAATTAATGAATACTTAATCTAATCATTATGCCTCATAATCGTATCTATGCTAACGTTTGTGAAGTAAATCATAAACACGGATAACAATTACAACTTACTAATTAGTTAGTTGTACATTTGTGAAATATATCTTGAACGTTAATAACTCGATCGATCTCAATTAATCTATTATTTCACAACTAATCTACTATAAGGTTGGTTTTGCAATCATTTATTACTTATATTTACATAGTACAATGAGTTTGGTTGCTTACAATCACAAACACAACAACATCAATAAAAAAAAAAATCGATTTTTAAGTAAGAATATTAGTAGGGACCGCTTAACGGTCCCTATTTTGGCATTAGCGACCGCTTAGCGGTCGCTATTGTCATATTAGGGACCGTTAAGCGGTCCCTATTGTCAATTTAGGGACCGCTTAGCAGTCCCTACTAATATTCATACATCAAAATTATGAATTTTTCGATTGTTCGAGGTGCCGCGTTGTATGTTTAGTTCATAATAACCATTGGAATAGTTAAAATAACAATAAGTACAACGAGACATTGTGCATCCAAACATTATACAAGGAGAACGGGCCGCTTTGAAGATTCTCCTACTATTTTGTACGACGAATGACATAATGACAAATTAATTCGATCTACATATATACGTATAATTAATGAATACTTAATCTAATGATTATGCCTCATAATCGTATCTATGCTAACGTTTGTGAAGTAAATCATAAACACGGATAACAATTACAACTTACTAATTAGTTAGTTGTACATTTGTGAAATATATCTTGAACGTTAATAACTCGATCGATCTCAATTAATCTATTATTTCACAACTAATCTACTATAAGGTTGGTTTTGCAATCATTTATTACTTATATTTACATAGTACAATGAGTTTGGTTGCTTACAATCACAAACACAACAACATCAATAAAAAAAAAATCGATTTTTAAGTAAGAATATTAGTAGGGACCGCTTAACGGTCCCTATTTTGGCATTAGCGACCGCTTAGCGGTCGCTATTGTCATATTAGGGACCGTTAAGCGGTCCCTATTGTCAATTTAGGGACCGCTTAGCAGTCCCTACTAATATTCATACATCAAAATTATGAATTTTTCGATTGTTCGAGGTGCCGCGTTGTATGTTTAGTTCATAATAACCATTGGAATAGTTAAAATAACAATAAGTACAACGAGACATTGTGCATCCAAACATTATACAAGGAGAACGGGCCGCTTTGAAGATTCTCCTACTATTTTGTACGACGAATGACATAATGACAAATTAATTCGATCTACATATATACGTATAATTAATGAATACTTAATCTAATGATTATGCCTCATAATCGTATCTATGCTAACGTTTGTGAAGTAAATCATAAACACGGATAACAATTACAACTAACTAATTAGTTAGTTGTACATTTGTGAAATATATCTTGAACGTTAATAACTCGATCGATCTCAATTAATCTATTATTTCACAACTAATCTACTATAAGGTTGGTTTTGCAATCATTTATTACTTATATTTACATAGTACAATGAGTTTGGTTGCTTACAATCACAAACACAACAACATCAATAAAAAAAAATCGATTTTTAAGTAAGAATATTAGTAGGGACCGCTTAACGGTCCCTATTTTGGCATTAGCGACCGCTTAGCGGTCGCTATTGTCATATTAGGGACCGTTAAGCGGTCCCTATTGTCAATTTAGGGACCGCTTAGCAGTCCCTACTAATATTCATACATCAAAATTATGAATTTTTCGATTGTTCGAGGTGCCGCGTTGTATGTTTAGTTCATAATAACCATTGGAATAGTTAAAATAACAATAAGTACAACGAGACATTGTGCATCCAAACATTATACGAGGAGAACGGGCCGCTTTGAAGATTCTCCTACTATTTTGTACGACGAATGACATAATGACAAATTAATTCGATCTACATATATACGTATAATTAATGAATACTTAATCTAATGATTATGCCTCATAATCGTATCTATGCTAACGTTTGTGAAGTAAATCATAAACACGGATAACAATTACAACTTACTAATTAGTTAGTTGTACATTTGTGAAATATATCTTGAACGTTAATAACTCGATCGATCTCAATTAATCTATTATTTCACAACTAATCTACTATAAGGTTGGTTTTGCAATCATTTATTACTTATATTTACATAGTACAATGAGTTTGGTTGCTTACAATCACAAACACAACAACATCAATAAAAAAAAATCGATTTTTAAGTAAGAATATTAGTAGGGACCGCTTAACGGTCCCTATTTTGGCATTAGCAACCGCTTAGCGGTCGCTATTGTCATATTAGGGACCGTTAAGCGGTCCCTATTGTCAATTTAGGGACCGCTTAGCAGTCCCTACTAATATTCATACATCAAAATTATGAATTTTTCGATTGTTCGAGGTGCCGCGTTGTATGTTTAGTTCATAATAACCATTGGAATAGTTAAAATAACAATAAGTACAACGAGACATTGTGCATCCAAACATTATACAAGGAGAACGGGCCGCTTTGAAGATTCTCCTACTATTTTGTACGACGAATGACATAATGACAAATTAATTCGATCTACATATATACGTATAATTAATGAATACTTAATCTAATGATTATGCCTCATAATCGTATCTATGCTAACGTTTGTGAAGTAAATCATAAACACGGATAACAATTACAACTTACTAATTAGTTAGTTGTACATTTGTGAAATATATCTTGAACGTTAATAACTCGATCGATCTCAATTAATCTATTATTTCACAACTAATCTACTATAAGGTTGGTTTTGCAATCATTTATTACTTATATTTACATAGTACAATGAGTTTGGTTGCTTACAATCACAAACACAACAACATCAATAAAAAAAAAAATCGATTTTTAAGTAAGAATATTAGTAGGGACCGCTTAACGGTCCCTATTTTGGCATTAGCGACCGCTTAGCGGTCGCTATTGTCATATTAGGGACCGTTAAGCGGTCCCTATTGTCAATTTAGGGACCGCTTAGCAGTCCCTACTAATATACATACATCAAAATTATGAATTTTTCGATTGTTCGAGGTGCCGCGTTGTATGTTTAGTTCATAATAACCATTGGAATAGTTAAAATAACAATAAGTACAACGAGACATTGTGCATCCAAACATTATACAAGGAGAACGGGCCGCTTTGAAGATTCTCCTACTATTTTGTACGACGAATGACATAATGACAAATTAATTCGATCTACATATATACGTATAATTAATGAATACTTAATCTAATGATTATGCCTCATAATCGTATCTATGCTAACGTTTGTGAAGTAAATCATAAACACGGATAACAATTACAACTTACTAATTAGTTAGTTGTACATTTGTGAAATATATCTTGAACGTTAATAACTCGATCGATCTCAATTAATCTATTATTTCACAACTAATCTACTATAAGGTTGGTTTTGCAATCATTTATTACTTATATTTACATAGTACAATGAGTTTGGTTGCTTACAATCACAAACACAACAACATCAATAAAAAAAAAAATCGATTTTTAAGTAAGAATATTAGTAGGGACCGCTTAACGGTCCCTATTTTGGCATTAGCGACCGCTTAGCGGTCGCTATTGTCATATTAGGGACCGTTAAGCGGTCCCTATTGTCAATTTAGGGACTGCTTAGCAGTCCCTACTAATATTCATACATCAAAATTATGAATTTTTCGATTGTTCGAGGTGCCGCGTTGTATGTTTAGTTCATAATAACCATTGGAATAGTTAAAATAACAATAAGTACAACGAGACATTGTGCATCCAAACATTATACAAGGAGAACGAGCCGCTTTGAAGATTCTCCTACTATTTTGTACGACGAATGACATAATGACAAATTAATTCGATCTACATATATACGTATAATTAATGAATACTTAATCTAATGATTATGCCTCATAATCGTATCTATGCTAACGTTTGTGAAGTAAATCATAAACACGGATAACAATTACAACTAACTAATTAGTTAGTTGTACATTTGTGAAATATATCTTGAACGTTAATAACTCGATCGATCTCAATTAATCTATTATTTCACAACTAATCTACTATAAGGTTGGTTTTGCAATCATTTATTACTTATATTTACATAGTACAATGAGTTTGGTTGCTTACAATCACAAACACAACAACATCAATAAAAAAAAATCGATTTTTAAGTAAGAATATTAGTAGGGACCGCTTAACGGTCCCTATTTTGGCATTAGCGACCGCTTAGCGGTCGCTATTGTCATATTAGGGACCGTTAAGCGGTCCCTATTGTCAATTTAGGGACCGCTTAGCAGTCCCTACTAATATTCATACATCAAAATTATGAATTTTTCGATTGTTCGAGGTGCCGCGTTGTATGTTTAGTTCATAATAACCATTGGAATAGTTAAAATAACAATAAGTACAACGAGACATTGTGCATCCAAACATTATACAAGGAGAACGGGCCGCTTTGAAGATTCTCCTACTATTTTGTACGACGAATGACATAATGACAAATTAATTCGATCTACATATATACGTATAATTAATGAATACTTAATCTAATGATTATGCCTCATAATCGTATCTATGCTAACGTTTGTGAAGTAAATCATAAACACGGATAACAATTACAACTTACTAATTAGTTAGTTGTACATTTGTGAAATATATCTTGAACGTTAATAACTCGATCGATCTCAATTAATCTATTATTTCACAACTAATCTACTATAAGGTTGGTTTTGCAATCATTTATTACTTATATTTACATAGTACAATGAGTTTGGTTGCTTACAATCACAAACACAACAACATCAATAAAAAAAAAATCGATTTTTAAGTAAGAATATTAGTAGGGACCGCTTAACGGTCCCTATTTTGGCATTAGCGACCGCTTAGCGGTCGCTATTGTCATATTAGGGACCGTTAAGCGGTCCCTATTGTCAATTTAGGGACCGCTTAGCAGTCCCTACTAATATTCATACATCAAAATTATGAATTTTTCGATTGTTCGAGGTGCCGCGTTGTATGTTTAGTTCATAATAACCATTGGAATAGTTAAAATAACAATAAGTACAACGAGACATTGTGCATCCAAACATTATACAAGGAGAACGGGCCGCTTTGAAGATTCTCCTACTATTTTGTACGACGAATGACATAATGACAAATTAATTCGATCTACATATATACGTATAATTAATGAATACTTAATCTAATGATTATGCCTCATAATCGTATCTATGCTAACGTTTGTGAAGTAAATCATAAACACGGATAACAATTACAACTTACTAATTAGTTAGTTGTACATTTGTGAAATATATCTTGAACGTTAATAACTCGATCGATCTCAATTAATCTATTATTTCACAACTAATCTACTATAAGGTTGGTTTTGCAATCATTTATTACTTATATTTACATAGTACAATGAGTTTGGTTGCTTACAATCACAAACACAACAACATCAATAAAAAAAAAATCGATTTTTAAGTAAGAATATTAGTAGGGACCGCTTAACGGTCCCTATTTTGGCATTAGCGACCGCTTAGCGGTCGCTATTGTCATATTAGGGACCGTTAAGCGGTCCCTATTGTCAATTTAGGGACCGCTTAGTAGTCCCTACTAATATTCATACATCAAAATTATGAATTTTTCGATTGTTCGAGGTGCCGCGTTGTATGTTTAGTTCATAATAACCATTGGAATAGTTAAAATAACAATAAGTACAACGAGACATTGTGCATCCAAACATTATACAAGGAGAACGGGCCGCTTTGAAGATTCTCCTACTATTTTGTACGACGAATGACATAATGACAAATTAATTCGATCTACATATATACGTATAATTAATGAATACTTAATCTAATGATTATGCCTCATAATCGTATCTATGCTAACGTTTGTGAAGTAAATCATAAACACGGATAACAATTACAACTTACTAATTAGTTAGTTGTACATTTGTGAAATATATCTTGAACGTTAATAACTCGATCGATCTCAATTAATCTATTATTTCACAACTAATCTACTATAAGGTTGGTTTTGCAATCATTTATTACTTATATTTACATAGTACAATGAGTTTGGTTGCTTACAATCACAAACACAACAACATCAATAAAAAAAAAATCGATTTTTAAGTAAGAATATTAGTAGGGACCGCTTAACGGTCCCTATTTTGGCATTAGCGACCGCTTAGCGGTCGCTATTGTCATATTAGGGACCGTTAAGCGGTCCCTATTGTCAATTTAGGGACCGCTTAGTAGTCCCTACTAATATTCATACATCAAAATTATGAATTTTTCGATTGTTCGAGGTGCCGCGTTGTATGTTTAGTTCATAATAACCATTGGAATAGTTAAAATAACAATAAGTACAACGAGACATTGTGCATCCAAACATTATACAAGGAGAACGGGCCGCTTTGAAGATTCTCCTACTATTTTGTACGACGAATGACATAATGACAAATTAATTCGATCTACATATATACGTATAATTAATGAATACTTAATCTAATGATTATGCCTCATAATCGTATCTATGCTAACGTTTGTGAAGTAAATCATAAACACGGATAACAATTACAACTTACTAATTAGTTAGTTGTACATTTGTGAAATATATCTTGAACGTTAATAACTCGATCGATCTCAATTAATCTATTATTTCACAACTAATCTACTATAAGGTTGGTTTTGCAATCATTTATTACTTATATTTACATAGTACAATGAGTTTGGTTGCTTACAATCACAAACACAACAACATCAATAAAAAAAAAAAATCGATTTTTAAGTAAGAATATTAGTAGGGACCGCTTAACGGTCCCTATTTTGGCATTAGCGACCGCTTAGCGGTCGCTATTGTCATATTAGGGACCGTTAAGCGGTCCCTATTGTCAATTTAGGGACCGCTTAGCAGTCCCTACTAATATTCATACATCAAAATTATGAATTTTTCGATTGTTCGAGGTGCCGCGTTGTATGTTTAGTTCATAATAACCATTGGAATAGTTAAAATAACAATAAGTACAACGAGACATTGTGCATCCAAACATTATACAAGGAGAACGAGCCGCTTTGAAGATTCTCCTACTATTTTGTACGACGAATGACATAATGACAAATTAATTCGATCTACATATATACGTATAATTAATGAATACTTAATCTAATGATTATGCCTCATAATCGTATCTATGCTAACGTTTGTGAAGTAAATCATAAACACGGATAACAATTACAACTAACTAATTAGTTAGTTGTACATTTGTGAAATATATCTTGAACGTTAATAACTCGATCGATCTCAATTAATCTATTATTTCACAACTAATCTACTATAAGGTTGGTTTTGCAATCATTTATTACTTATATTTACATAGTACAATGAGTTTGGTTGCTTACAATCACAAACACAACAACATCAATAAAAAAAAATCGATTTTTAAGTAAGAATATTAGTAGGGACCGCTTAACGGTCCCTATTTTGGCATTAGCGACCGCTTAGCGGTCGCTATTGTCATATTAGGGACCGTTAAGCGGTCCCTATTGTCAATTTAGGGACCGCTTAGCAGTCCCTACTAATATTCATACATCAAAATTATGAATTTTTCGATTGTTCGAGGTGCCGCGTTGTATGTTTAGTTCATAATAACCATTGGAATAGTTAAAATAACAATAAGTACAACGAGACATTGTGCATCCAAACATTATACAAGGAGAACGGGCCGCTTTGAAGATTCTCCTACTATTTTGTACGACGAATGACATAATGACAAATTAATTCGATCTACATATATACGTATAATTAATGAATACTTAATCTAATGATTATGCCTCATAATCGTATCTATGCTAACGTTTGTGAAGTAAATCATAAACACGGATAACAATTACAACTTACTAATTAGTTAGTTGTACATTTGTGAAATATATCTTGAACGTTAATAACTCGATCGATCTCAATTAATCTATTATTTCACAACTAATCTACTATAAGGTTGGTTTTGCAATCATTTATTACTTATATTTACATAGTACAATGAGTTTGGTTGCTTACAATCACAAACACAACAACATCAATAAAAAAAAATCGATTTTTAAGTAAGAATATTAGTAGGGACCGCTTAACGGTCCCTATTTTGGCATTAGCGACCGCTTAGCGGTCGCTATTGTCATATTAGGGACCGTTAAGCGGTCCCTATTGTCAATTTAGGGACCGCTTAGCAGTCCCTACTAATATTCATACATCAAAATTATGAATTTTTCGATTGTTCGAGGTGCCGCGTTGTATGTTTAGTTCATAATAACCATTGGAATAGTTAAAATAACAATAAGTACAACGAGACATTGTGCATCCAAACATTATACAAGGAGAACGGGCCGCTTTGAAGATTCTCCTACTATTTTGTACGACGAATGACATAATGACAAATTAATTCGATCTACATATATACGTATAATTAATGAATACTTAATCTAATGATTATGCCTCATAATCGTATCTATGCTAACGTTTGTGAAGTAAATCATAAACACGGATAACAATTACAACTTACTAATTAGTTAGTTGTACATTTGTGAAATATATCTTGAACGTTAATAACTCGATCGATCTCAATTAATCTATTATTTCACAACTAATCTACTATAAGGTTGGTTTTGCAATCATTTATTACTTATATTTACATAGTACAATGAGTTTGGTTGCTTACAATCACAAACACAACAACATCAATAAAAAAAAATCGATTTTTAAGTAAGAATATTAGTAGGGACCGCTTAACGGTCCCTATTTTGGCATTAGCGACCGCTTAGCGGTCGCTATTGTCATATTAGGGACCGTTAAGCGGTCCCTATTGTCAATTTAGGGACCGCTTAGTAGTCCCTACTAATATTCATACATCAAAATTATGAATTTTTCGATTGTTCGAGGTGCCGCGTTGTATGTTTAGTTCATAATAACCATTGGAATAGTTAAAATAACAATAAGTACAACGAGACATTGTGCATCCAAACATTATACAAGGAGAACGGGCCGCTTTGAAGATTCTCCTACTATTTTGTACGACGAATGACATAATGACAAATTAATTCGATCTACATATATACGTATAATTAATGAATACTTAATCTAATGATTATGCCTCATAATCGTATCTATGCTAACGTTTGTGAAGTAAATCATAAACACGGATAACAATTACAACTTACTAATTAGTTAGTTGTACATTTGTGAAATATATCTTGAACGTTAATAACTCGATCGATCTCAATTAATCTATTATTTCACAACTAATCTACTATAAGGTTGGTTTTGCAATCATTTATTACTTATATTTACATAGTACAATGAGTTTGGTTGCTTACAATCACAAACACAACAACATCAATAAAAAAAAAAAATCGATTTTTAAGTAAGAATATTAGTAGGGACCGCTTAACGGTCCCTATTTTGGCATTAGCGACCGCTTAGCGGTCGCTATTGTCATATTAGGGACCGTTAAGCGGTCCCTATTGTCAATTTAGGGACCGCTTAGCAGTCCCTACTAATATTCATACATCAAAATTATGAATTTTTCGATTGTTCGAGGTGCCGCGTTGTATGTTTAGTTCATAATAACCATTGGAATAGTTAAAATAACAATAAGTACAACGAGACATTGTGCATCCAAACATTATACAAGGAGAACGAGCCGCTTTGAAGATTCTCCTACTATTTTGTACGACGAATGACATAATGACAAATTAATTCGATCTACATATATACGTATAATTAATGAATACTTAATCTAATGATTATGCCTCATAATCGTATCTATGCTAACGTTTGTGAAGTAAATCATAAACACGGATAACAATTACAACTAACTAATTAGTTAGTTGTACATTTGTGAAATATATCTTGAACGTTAATAACTCGATCGATCTCAATTAATCTATTATTTCACAACTAATCTACTATAAGGTTGGTTTTGCAATCATTTATTACTTATATTTACATAGTACAATGAGTTTGGTTGCTTACAATCACAAACACAACAACATCAATAAAAAAAAATCGATTTTTAAGTAAGAATATTAGTAGGGACCGCTTAACGGTCCCTATTTTGGCATTAGCGACCGCTTAGCGGTCGCTATTGTCATATTAGGGACCGTTAAGCGGTCCCTATTGTCAATTTAGGGACCGCTTAGCAGTCCCTACTAATATTCATACATCAAAATTATGAATTTTTCGATTGTTCGAGGTGCCGCGTTGTATGTTTAGTTCATAATAACCATTGGAATAGTTAAAATAACAATAAGTACAACGAGACATTGTGCATCCAAACATTATACAAGGAGAACGGGCCGCTTTGAAGATTCTCCTACTATTTTGTACGACGAATGACATAATGACAAATTAATTCGATCTACATATATACGTATAATTAATGAATACTTAATCTAATGATTATGCCTCATAATCGTATCTATGCTAACGTTTGTGAAGTAAATCATAAACACGGATAACAATTACAACTTACTAATTAGTTAGTTGTACATTTGTGAAATATATCTTGAACGTTAATAACTCGATCGATCTCAATTAATCTATTATTTCACAACTAATCTACTATAAGGTTGGTTTTGCAATCATTTATTACTTATATTTACATAGTACAATGAGTTTGGTTGCTTACAATCACAAACACAACAACATCAATAAAAAAAAAATCGATTTTTAAGTAAGAATATTAGTAGGGACCGCTTAACGGTCCCTATTTTGGCATTAGCGACCGCTTAGCGGTCGCTATTGTCATATTAGGGACCGTTAAGCGGTCCCTATTGTCAATTTAGGGACCGCTTAGCAGTCCCTACTAATATTCATACATCAAAATTATGAATTTTTCGATTGTTCGAGGTGCCGCGTTGTATGTTTAGTTCATAATAACCATTGGAATAGTTAAAATAACAATAAGTACAACGAGACATTGTGCATCCAAACATTATACAAGGAGAACGGGCCGCTTTGAAGATTCTCCTACTATTTTGTACGACGAATGACATAATGACAAATTAATTCGATCTACATATATACGTATAATTAATGAATACTTAATCTAATGATTATGCCTCATAATCGTATCTATGCTAACGTTTGTGAAGTAAATCATAAACACGGATAACAATTACAACTTACTAATTAGTTAGTTGTACATTTGTGAAATATATCTTGAACGTTAATAACTCGATCGATCTCAATTAATCTATTATTTCACAACTAATCTACTATAAGGTTGGTTTTGCAATCATTTATTACTTATATTTACATAGTACAATGAGTTTGGTTGCTTACAATCACAAACACAACAACATCAATAAAAAAAAAATCGATTTTTAAGTAAGAATATTAGTAGGGACCGCTTAACGGTCCCTATTTTGGCATTAGCGACCGCTTAGCGGTCGCTATTGTCATATTAGGGACCGTTAAGCGGTCCCTATTGTCAATTTAGGGACCGCTTAGCAGTCCCTACTAATATTCATACATCAAAATTATGAATTTTTCGATTGTTCGAGGTGCCGCGTTGTATGTTTAGTTCATAATAACCATTGGAATAGTTAAAATAACAATAAGTACAACGAGACATTGTGCATCCAAACATTATACAAGGAGAACGGGCCGCTTTGAAGATTCTCCTACTATTTTGTACGACGAATGACATAATGACAAATTAATTCGATCTACATATATACGTATAATTAATGAATACTTAATCTAATGATTATGCCTCATAATCGTATCTATGCTAACGTTTGTGAAGTAAATCATAAACACGGATAACAATTACAACTAACTAATTAGTTAGTTGTACATTTGTGAAATATATCTTGAACGTTAATAACTCGATCGATCTCAATTAATCTATTATTTCACAACTAATCTACTATAAGGTTGGTTTTGCAATCATTTATTACTTATATTTACATAGTACAATGAGTTTGGTTGCTTACAATCACAAACACAACAACATCAATAAAAAAAAACCGATTTTTAAGTAAGAATATTAGTAGGGACCGCTTAACGGTCCCTATTTTGGCATTAGCGACCGCTTAGCGGTCGCTATTGTCATATTAGGGACCGTTAAGCGGTCCCTATCGTCAATTTAGGGACCGCTTAGCAGTCCCTACTAATATTCATACATCAAAATTATGAACTTTTCGATTGTTCGAGGTGCCGCGTTGTATGTTTAGTTCATAATAACCATTGGAATAGTTAAAATAACAATAAGTACAACGAGACATTGTGCATCCAAACATTATACAAGGAGAACGGGCCGCTTTGAAGATTCTCCTACTATTTTGTACGACGAATGACATAATGACAAATTAATTCGATCTACATATATACGTATAATTAATGAATACTTAATCTAATGATTATGCCTCATAATCGTATCTATGCTAACGTTTGTGAAGTAAATCATAAACACGGATAACAATTACAACTTACTAATTAGTTAGTTGTACATTTGTGAAATATATCTTGAACGTTAATAACTCGATCGATCTCAATTAATCTATTATTTCACAACTAATCTACTATAAGGTTGGTTTTGCAATCATTTATTACTTATATTTACATAGTACAATGAGTTTGGTTGCTTACAATCACAAACACAACAACATCAATAAAAAAAAAAATCGATTTTTAAGTAAGAATATTAGTAGGGACCGCTTAACGGTCCCTATTTTGGCATTAGCGACCGCTTAGCGGTCGCTATTGTCATATTAGGGACCGTTAAGCGGTCCCTATTGTCAATTTAGGGACCGCTTAGCAGTCCCTACTAATATTCATACATCAAAATTATGAATTTTTCGATTGTTCGAGGTGCCGCGTTGTATGTTTAGTTCATAATAACCATTGGAATAGTTAAAATAACAATAAGTACAACGAGACATTGTGCATCCAAACATTATACAAGGAGAACGGGCCGCTTTGAAGATTCTCCTACTATTTTGTACGACGAATGACATAATGACAAATTAATTCGATCTACATATATACGTATAATTAATGAATACTTAATCTAATGATTATGCCTCATAATCGTATCTATGCTAACGTTTGTGAAGTAAATCATAAACACGGATAACAATTACAACTAACTAATTAGTTAGTTGTACATTTGTGAAATATATCTTGAACGTTAATAACTCGATCGATCTCAATTAATCTATTATTTCACAACTAATCTACTATAAGGTTGGTTTTGCAATCATTTATTACTTATATTTACATAGTACAATGAGTTTGGTTGCTTACAATCACAAACACAACAACATCAATAAAAAAAAAACCGATTTTTAAGTAAGAATATTAGTAGGGACCGCTTAACGGTCCCTATTTTGGCATTAGCGACCGCTTAGCGGTCGCTATTGTCATATTAGGGACCGTTAAGCGGTCCCTATCGTCAATTTAGGGACCGCTTAGCAGTCCCTACTAATATTCATACATCAAAATTATGAACTTTTCGATTGTTCGAGGTGCCGCGTTGTATGTTTAGTTCATAATAACCATTGGAATAGTTAAAATAACAATAAGTACAACGAGACATTGTGCATCCAAACATTATACAAGGAGAACGGGCCGCTTTGAAGATTCTCCTACTATTTTGTACGACGAATGACATAATGACAAATTAATTCGATCTACATATATACGTATAATTAATGAATACTTAATCTAATGATTATGCCTCATAATCGTATCTATGCTAACGTTTGTGAAGTAAATCATAAACACGGATAACAATTACAACTTACTAATTAGTTAGTTGTACATTTGTGAAATATATCTTGAACGTTAATAACTCGATCGATCTCAATTAATCTATTATTTCACAACTAATCTACTATAAGGTTGGTTTTGCAATCATTTATTACTTATATTTACATAGTACAATGAGTTTGGTTGCTTACAATCACAAACACAACAACATCAATAAAAAAAAAAATCGATTTTTAAGTAAGAATATTAGTAGGGACCGCTTAACGGTCCCTATTTTGGCATTAGCGACCGCTTAGCGGTCGCTATTGTCATATTAGGGACCGTTAAGCGGTCCCTATTGTCAATTTAGGGACCGCTTAGCAGTCCCTACTAATATTCATACATCAAAATTATGAATTTTTCGATTGTTCGAGGTGCCGCGTTGTATGTTTAGTTCATAATAACCATTGGAATAGTTAAAATAACAATAAGTACAACGAGACATTGTGCATCCAAACATTATACAAGGAGAACGGGCCGCTTTGAAGATTCTCCTACTATTTTGTACGACGAATGACATAATGACAAATTAATTCGATCTACATATATACGTATAATTAATGAATACTTAATCTAATGATTATGCCTCATAATCGTATCTATGCTAACGTTTGTGAAGTAAATCATAAACACGGATAACAATTACAACTTACTAATTAGTTAGTTGTACATTTGTGAAATATATCTTGAACGTTAATAACTCGATCGATCTCAATTAATCTATTATTTCACAACTAATCTACTATAAGGTTGGTTTTGCAATCATTTATTACTTATATTTACATAGTACAATGAGTTTGGTTGCTTACAATCACAAACACAACAACATCAATAAAAAAAAAATCGATTTTTAAGTAAGAATATTAGTAGGGACCGCTTAACGGTCCCTATTTTGGCATTAGCGACCGCTTAGCGGTCGCTATTGTCATATTAGGGACCGTTAAGCGGTCCCTATTGTCAATTTAGGGACCGCTTAGCAGTTCCTACTAATATTCATACATCAAAATTATGAATTTTTCGATTGTTCGAGGTGCCGCGTTGTATGTTTAGTTCATAATAACCATTGGAATAGTTAAAATAACAATAAGTACAACGAGACATTGTGCATCCAAACATTATACAAGGAGAACGGGCCGCTTTGAAGATTCTCCTACTATTTTGTACGACGAATGACATAATGACAAATTAATTCGATCTACATATATACGTATAATTAATGAATACTTAATCTAATGATTATGCCTCATAATCGTATCTATGCTAACGTTTGTGAAGTAAATCATAAACACGGATAACAATTACAACTTACTAATTAGTTAGTTGTACATTTGTGAAATATATCTTGAACGTTAATAACTCGATCGATCTCAATTAATCTATTATTTCACAACTAATCTACTATAAGGTTGGTTTTGCAATCATTTATTACTTATATTTACATAGTACAATGAGTTTGGTTACTTACAATCACAAACACAACAACATCAATAAAAAAAAAATCGATTTTTAAGTAAGAATATTAGTAGGGACCGCTTAACGGTCCCTATTTTGGCATTAGCGACCGCTTAGCGGTCGCTATTGTCATATTAGGGACCGTTAAGCGGTCCCTATTGTCAATTTAGGGACCGCTTAGCAGTCCCTACTAATATTCATACATCAAAATTATGAATTTTTCGATTGTTCGAGGTGCCGCGTTGTATGTTTAGTTCATAATAACCATTGGAATAGTTAAAATAACAATAAGTACAACGAGACATTGTGCATCCAAACATTATACAAGGAGAACGGGCCGCTTTGAAGATTCTCCTACTATTTTGTACGACGAATGACATAATGACAAATTAATTCGATCTACATATATACGTATAATTAATGAATACTTAATCTAATGATTATGCCTCATAATCGTATCTATGCTAACGTTTGTGACGTAAATCATAAACACGGATAACAATTACAACTAACTAATTAGTTAGTTGTACATTTGTGAAATATATCTTGAACGTTAATAACTCGATCGATCTCAATTAATCTATTATTTCACAACTAATCTACTATAAGGTTGGTTTTGCAATCATTTATTACTTATATTTACATAGTACAATGAGTTTGGTTGCTTACAATCACAAACACAACAACATCAATAAAAAAAAAACCGATTTTTAAGTAAGAATATTAATAGGGACCGCTTAACGGTCCCTATTTTGGCATTAGCGACCGCTTAGCGGTCGCTATTGTCATATTAGGGACCGTTAAGCGGTCCCTATCGTCAATTTAGGGACCGCTTAGCAGTCCCTACTAATATTCATACATCAAAATTATGAACTTTTCGATTGTTCGAGGTGCCGCGTTGTATGTTTAGTTCATAATAACCATTGGAATAGTTAAAATAACAATAAGTACAACGAGACATTGTGCATCCAAACATTATACAAGGAGAACGGGCCGCTTTGAAGATTCTCCTACTATTTTGTACGACGAATGACATAATGACAAATTAATTCGATCTACATATATACGTATAATTAATGAATACTTAATCTAATGATTATGCCTCATAATCGTATCTATGCTAACGTTTGTGAAGTAAATCATAAACACGGATAACAATTACAACTTACTAATTAGTTAGTTGTACATTTGTGAAATATATCTTGAACGTTAATAACTCGATCGATCTCAATTAATCTATTATTTCACAACTAATCTACTATAAGGTTGGTTTTGCAATCATTTATTACTTATATTTACATAGTACAATGAGTTTGGTTGCTTACAATCACAAACACAACAACATCAATAAAAAAAAAAATCGATTTTTAAGTAAGAATATTAGTAGGGACCGCTTAACGGTCCCTATTTTGGCATTAGCGACCGCTTAGCGGTCGCTATTGTCATATTAGGGACCGTTAAGCGGTCCCTATTGTCAATTTAGGGACCGCTTAGCAGTCCCTACTAATATTCATACATCAAAATTATGAATTTTTCGATTGTTCGAGGTGCCGCGTTGTATGTTTAGTTCATAATAACCATTGGAATAGTTAAAATAACAATAAGTACAACGAGACATTGTGCATCCAAACATTATACAAGGAGAACGGGCCGCTTTGAAGATTCTCCTACTATTTTGTACGACGAATGACATAATGACAAATTAATTCGATCTACATATATACGTATAATTAATGAATACTTAATCTAATGATTATGCCTCATAATCGTATCTATGCTAACGTTTGTGAAGTAAATCATAAACACGGATAACAATTACAACTAACTAATTAGTTAGTTGTACATTTGTGAAATATATCTTGAACGTTAATAACTCGATCGATCTCAATTAATCTATTATTTCACAACTAATCTACTATAAGGTTGGTTTTGCAATCATTTATTACTTATATTTACATAGTACAATGAGTTTGGTTGCTTACAATCACAAACACAACAACATCAATAAAAAAAAAAACCGATTTTTAAGTAAGAATATTAGTAGGGACCGCTTAACGGTCCCTATTTTGGCATTAGCGACCGCTTAGCGGTCGCTATTGTCATATTAGGGACCGTTAAGCGGTCCCTATCGTCAATTTAGGGACCGCTTAGCAGTCCCTACTAATATTCATACATCAAAATTATGAACTTTTCGATTGTTCGAGGTGCCGCGTTGTATGTTTAGTTCATAATAACCATTGGAATAGTTAAAATAACAATAAGTACAACGAGACATTGTGCATCCAAACATTATACAAGGAGAACGGGCCGCTTTGAAGATTCTCCTACTATTTTGTACGACGAATGACATAATGACAAATTAATTCGATCTACATATATACGTATAATTAATGAATACTTAATCTAATGATTATGCCTCATAATCGTATCTATGCTAACGTTTGTGAAGTAAATCATAAACACGGATAACAATTACAACTTACTAATTAGTTAGTTGTACATTTGTGAAATATATCTTGAACGTTAATAACTCGATCGATCTCAATTAATCTATTATTTCACAACTAATCTACTATAAGGTTGGTTTTGCAATCATTTATTACTTATATTTACATAGTACAATGAGTTTGGTTGCTTACAATCACAAACACAACAACATCAATAAAAAAAAAAATCGATTTTTAAGTAAGAATATTAGTAGGGACCGCTTAACGGTCCCTATTTTGGCATTAGCGACCGCTTAGCGGTCGCTATTGTCATATTAGGGACCGTTAAGCGGTCCCTATTGTCAATTTAGGGACCGCTTAGCAGTCCCTACTAATATTCATACATCAAAATTATGAATTTTTCGATTGTTCGAGGTGCCGCGTTGTATGTTTAGTTCATAATAACCATTGGAATAGTTAAAATAACAATAAGTACAACGAGACATTGTGCATCCAAACATTATACAAGGAGAACGGGCCGCTTTGAAGATTCTCCTACTATTTTGTACGACGAATGACATAATGACAAATTAATTCGATCTACATATATACGTATAATTAATGAATACTTAATCTAATGATTATGCCTCATAATCGTATCTATGCTAACGTTTGTGAAGTAAATCATAAACACGGATAACAATTACAACTTACTAATTAGTTAGTTGTACATTTGTGAAATATATCTTGAACGTTAATAACTCGATCGATCTCAATTAATCTATTATTTCACAACTAATCTACTATAAGGTTGGTTTTGCAATCATTTATTACTTATATTTACATAGTACAATGAGTTTGGTTGCTTACAATCACAAACACAACAACATCAATAAAAAAAAAAAAATCGATTTTTAAGTAAGAATATTAGTAGGGACCGCTTAACGGTCCCTATTTTGGCATTAGCGACCGCTTAGCGGTCGCTATTGTCATATTAGGGACCGTTAAGCGGTCCCTATTGTCAATTTAGGGACCGCTTAGCAGTCCCTACTAATATTCATACATCAAAATTATGAATTTTTCGATTGTTCGAGGTGCCGCGTTGTATGTTTAGTTCATAATAACCATTGGAATAGTTAAAATAACAATAAGTACAACGAGACATTGTTCATCCAAACATTATACAAGGAGAACGGGCCGCTTTGAAGATTCTCCTACTATTTTGTACGACGAATGACATAATGACAAATTAATTCGATCTACATATATACGTATAATTAATGAATACTTAATCTAATGATTATGCCTCATAATCGTATCTATGCTAACGTTTGTGAAGTAAATCATAAACACGGATAACAATTACAACTTACTAATTAGTTAGTTGTACATTTGTGAAATATATCTTGAACGTTAATAACTCGATCGATCTCAATTAATCTATTATTTCACAACTAATCTACTATAAGGTTGGTTTTGCAATCATTTATTACTTATATTTACATAGTACAATGAGTTTGGTTGCTTACAATCACAAACACAACAACATCAATAAAAAAAAAATCGATTTTTAAGTAAGAATATTAGTAGGGACCGCTTAACGGTCCCTATTTTGGCATTAGCGACCGCTTAGCGGTCGCTATTGTCATATTAGGGACCGTTAAGCGGTCCCTATTGTCAATTTAGGGACCGCTTAGCAGTCCCTACTAATATTCATACATCAAAATTATGAATTTTTCGATTGTTCGAGGTGCCGCGTTGTATGTTTAGTTCATAATAACCATTGGAATAGTTAAAATAACAATAAGTACAACGAGACATTGTGCATCCAAACATTATACAAGGAGAACGGGCCGCTTTGAAGATTCTCCTACTATTTTGTACGACGAATGACATAATGACAAATTAATTCGATCTACATATATACGTATAATTAATGAATACTTAATCTAATGATTATGCCTCATAATCGTATCTATGCTAACGTTTGTGAAGTAAATCATAAACACGGATAACAATTACAACTAACTAATTAGTTAGTTGTACATTTGTGAAATATATCTTGAACGTTAATAACTCGATCGATCTCAATTAATATATTATTTCACAACTAATCTACTATAAGGTTGGTTTTGCAATCATTTATTACTTATATTTACATAGTACAATGAGTTTGGTTGCTTACAATCACAAACACAACAACATCAATAAAAAAAAAATCGATTTTTAAGTAAGAATATTAGTAGGGACCGCTTAACGGTCCCTATTTTGGCATTAGCGACCGCTTAGCGGTCGCTATTGTCATATTAGGGACCGTTAAGCGGTCCCTATCGTCAATTTAGGGACCGCTTAGCAGTCCCTACTAATATTCATACATCAAAATTATGAACTTTTCGATTGTTCGAGTTGCGCGTTGTATGTTTAGTTCATAATAACCATTGGAATAGTTAAAATAACAATAAGTACAACGAGACATTGTGCATCCAAACATTATACAAGGAGAACGGGCCGCTTTGAAGATTCTCCTACTATTTTGTACGACGAATGACATAATGACAAATTAATTCGATCTACATATATACGTATAATTAATGAATACTTAATCTAATGATTATGCCTCATAATCGTATCTATGCTAACGTTTGTGAAGTAAATCATAAACACAGATAACAATTACAACTTACTAATTAGTTAGTTGTACATTTGTGAAATATATCTTGAACGTTAATAACTCGATCGATCTCAATTAATCTATTATTTCACAACTAATCTACTATAAGGTTGGTTTTGCAATCATTTATTACTTATATTTACATAGTACAATGAGTTTGGTTGCTTACAATCACAAACACAACAACATCAATAAAAAAAAAAATCGATTTTTAAGTAAGAATATTAGTAGGGACCGCTTAACGGTCCCTATTTTGGCATTAGCGACCACTTAGCGGTCGCTATTGTCATATTAGGGACCGTTAAGCGGTCCCTATTGTCAATTTAGGGACCGCTTAGCAGTCCCTACTAATATTCATACATCAAAATTATGAATTTTTCGATTGTTCGAGGTGCCGCGTTGTATGTTTAGTTCATAATAACCATTGGAATAGTTAAAATAACAATAAGTACAACGAGACATTGTGCATCCAAACATTATACAAGGAGAACGGGCCGCTTTGAAGATTCTCCTACTATTTTGTACGACGAATGACATAATGACAAATTAATTCGATCTACATATATACGTATAATTAATGAATACTTAATCTAATGATTATGCCTCATAATCGTATCTATGCTAACGTTTGTGAAGTAAATCATAAACACGGATAACAATTACAACTTACTAATTAGTTAGTTGTACATTTGTGAAATATATCTTGAACGTTAATAACTCGATCGATCTCAATTAATCTATTATTTCACAACTAATCTACTATAAGGTTGGTTTTGCAATCATTTATTACTTATATTTACATAGTACAATGAGTTTGGTTGCTTACAATCACAAACACAACAACATCAATAAAAAAAAAAAATCGATTTTTAAGTAAGAATATTAGTAGGGACCGCTTAACGGTCCCTATTTTGGCATTAGCGACCGCTTAGCGGTCGCTATTGTCATATTAGGGACCGCTTAACGGTCCCTATTTTGGCATTAGCGACCGCTTAGCGGTCGCTATTGTCATATTAGGGACCGTTAAGCGGTCCCTATTGTCAATTTAGGGACCGCTTAGCAGTCCCTACTAATATTCATACATCAAAATTATGAATTTTTCGATTGTTCGAGGTGCCGCGTTGTATGTTTAGTTCATAATAACCATTGGAATAGTTAAAATAACAATAAGTACAACGAGACATTGTGCATCCAAACATTATACAAGGAGAACGGGCCGCTTTGAAGATTCTCCTACTATTTTGTACGACGAATGACATAATGACAAATTAATTCGATCTACATATATACGTATAATTAATGAATACTTAATCTAATGATTATGCCTCATAATCGTATCTATGCTAACGTTTGTGAAGTAAATCATAAACACGGATAACAATTACAACTAACTAATTAGTTAGTTGTACATTTGTGAAATATATCTTGAACGTTAATAACTCGATCGATCTCAATTAATCTATTATTTCACAACTAATCTACTATAAGGTTGGTTTTGCAATCATTTATTACTTATATTTACATAGTACAATGAGTTTGGTTGCTTACAATCACAAACACAACAACATCAATAAAAAAAAATCGATTTTTAAGTAAGAATATTAGTAGGGACCGCTTAACGGTCCCTATTTTGGCATTAGCGACCGCTTAGCGGTCGCTATTGTCATATTAGGGACCGTTAAGCGGTCCCTATTGTCAATTTAGGGACCACTTAGCAGTCCCTACTAATATTCATACATCAAAATTATGAATTTTTCGATTGTTCGAGGTGCCGCGTTGTATGTTTAGTTCATAATAACCATTGGAATAGTTAAAATAACAATAAGTACAACGAGACATTGTGCATCCAAACATTATACAAGGAGAACGGGCCACTTTGAAGATTCTCCTACTATTTTGTACGACGAAGGACATAATGACAAATTAATTCGATCAACATATATACGTATAATTAATGAATACTTAATCTAATGATTATGCCTCATAATCGTATCTATGCTAACGTTTGTGAAGTAAATCATAAACACGGATAACAATTACAACTTACTAATTAGTTAGTTGTACATTTGTGAAATATATCTTGAACGTTAATAACTCGATCGATCTCAATTAATCTATTATTTCACAACTAATCTACTATAAGGTTGGTTTTGCAATCATTTATTACTTATATTTACATAGTACAATGAGTTTGGTTGCTTACAATCACAAACACAACAACATCAATAAAAACAAAATCGATTTTTAAGTAAGAATATTAGTAGGGACCGCTTAACGGTCCCTATTTTGGCATTAGCGACCGCTTAGCGGTCGCTATTGTCATATTAGGGACCGTTAAGCGGTCCCTATTGTCAATTTAGGGACCGCTTAACAGTCCCTACTAATATTCATACATCAAAATTATGAATTTTTCGATTGTTCGAGGTGCCGCGTTGTATGTTTAGTTCATAATAACCATTGGAATAGTTAAAATAACAATAAGTACAACGAGACATTGTGCATCCAAACATTATACAAGGAGAACGGGACGCTTTAAAGATTCTCCTACTATTTTGTACGACGAATGACATAATGACAAATTAATTCGATCTACATATATACGTATAATTAATGAATACTTAATCTAATGATTATGCCTCATAATCGTATCTATGCTAACGTTTGTGAAGTAAACCATAAACACGGATAACAATTACAACTAACTAATTAGTTAGTTGTACATTTGTGAAATATATCTTGAACGTTAATAACTCGATCGATCTCAATTAATCTATTATTTCACAACTAATCTACTATAAGGTTGGTTTTGCAATCATTTATTACTTATATTTACATAGTACAATGAGTTTGGTTGCTTACAATCACAAACACAACAACATCAATAAAAACAAAATCGATTTTTAAGTAAGAATATTAGTAGGGACCGCTTAACGGTCCCTATTTTGGCATTAGCGACCGCTTAGCGGTCGCTATTGTCATATTAGGGACCGTTAAGCGGTCCCTATTGTCAATTTAGGGACCGCTTAACAGTCCCTACTAATATTCATACATCAAAATTATGAATTTTTCGATTGTTCGAGGTGCCGCGTTGTATGTTTAGTTCATAATAACCATTGGAATAGTTAAAATAACAATAAGTACAACGAGACATTGTGCATCCAAACATTATACAAGGAGAACGGGACGCTTTAAAGATTCTCCTACTATTTTGTACGACGAATGACATAATGACAAATTAATTCGATCTACATATATACGTATAATTAATGAATACTTAATCTAATGATTATGCCTCATAATCGTATCTATGCTAACGTTTGTGAAGTAAACCATAAACACGGATAACAATTACAACTAACTAATTAGTTAGTTGTACATTTGTGAAATATATCTTGAACGTTAATAACTCGATCGATCTCAATTAATCTATTATTTCACAACTAATCTACTATAAGGTTGGTTTTGCAATCATTTATTACTTATATTTACATAGTACAATGAGTTTGGTTGCTTACAATCACAAACACAACAACATTAATAAAAAAAAAATCGATTTTTAAGTAAGAATATTAGTAGGGACCGCTTAACGGTCCCTATTTTGGCATTAGCGACCGCTTAGCGGTCGCTATTGTCATATTAGGGACCGTTAAGCGGTCCCTATTGTCAATTTAGGGACCGCTTAACAGTCCCTACTAATATTCATACATCAAAATTATGAATTTTTCGATTGTTCGAGGTGCCGCGTTGTATGTTTAGTTCATAATAACCATTGGAATAGTTAAAATAACAATAAGTACAACGAGACATTGTGCATCCAAACATTATACAAGGAGAACGGGACGCTTTAAAGATTCTCCTACTATTTTGTACGACGAATGACATAATGACAAATTAATTCGATCTACATATATACGTATAATTAATGAATACTTAATCTAATGATTATGCCTCATAATCGTATCTATGCTAACGTTTGTGAAGTAAACCATAAACACGGATAACAATTACAACTAACTAATTAGTTAGTTGTACATTTGTGAAATATATCTTGAACGTTAATAACTCGATCGATCTCAATTAATCTATTATTTCACAACTAATCTACTATAAGGTTGGTTTTGCAATCATTTATTACTTATATTTACATAGTACAATGAGTTTGGTTGCTTACAATCACAAACACAACAACATTAATAAAAAAAAAATCGATTTTTAAGTAAGAATATTAGTAGGGACCGCTTAACGGTCCCTATTTTGGCATTAGCGACCGCTTAGCGGTCGCTATTGTCATATTAGGGACCGTTAAGCGGTCCCTATTGTCAATTTAGGGACCGCTTAGCAGTCCCTACTAATATTCATACATCAAAATTATGAATTTTTCGATTGTTCGAGGTGCCGCGTTGTATGTTTAGTTCATAATAACCATTGGAATAGTTAAAATAACAATAAGTACAACGAGACATTGTGCATCCAAACATTATACAAGGAGAACGGGCCGCTTTGAAGATTCTCCTACTATTTTGTACGACGAATGACATAATGACAAATTAATTCGATCTACATATATACGTATAATTAATGAATACTTAATCTAATGATTATGCCTCATAATCGTATCTATGCTAACGTTTGTGAAGTAAATCATAAACACGGATAACAATTACAACTAACTAATTAGTTAGTTGTACATTTGTGAAATATATCTTGAACGTTAATAACTCGATCGATCTCAATTAATCTATTATTTCACAACTAATCTACTATAAGGTTGGTTTTGCAATCATTTATTACTTATATTTACATAGTACAATGAGTTTGGTTGCTTACAATCACAAACACAACAACATCAATAAAAAAAAAATCGATTTTTAAGTAAGAATATTAGTAGGGACCGCTTAACGGTCCCTATTTTGGCATTAGCGACCGCTTAGCGGTCGCTATTGTCATATTAGGGACCGTTAAGCGGTCCCTATTGTCAATTTAGGGACCGCTTAGCAGTCCCTACTAATATTCATACATCAAAATTATGAATTTTTCGATTGTTCGAGGTGCCGCGTTGTATGTTTAGTTCATAATAACCATTGGAATAGTTAAAATAACAATAAGTACAACGAGACATTGTGCATCCAAACATTATTCAAGGAGAACGGGCCGCTTTGAAGATTCTCCTACTATTTTGTACGACGAATGACATAATGACAAATTAATTCGATCTACATATATACGTATAATTAATGAATACTTAATCTAATGATTATGCCTCATAATCGTATCTATGCTAACGTTTGTGAAGTAAATCATAAACACGGATAACAATTACAACTAACTAATTAGTTAGTTGTACATTTGTGAAATATATCTTGAACGTTAATAACTCGATCGATCTCAATTAATCTATTATTTCACAACTAATCTACTATAAGGTTGGTTTTGCAATCATTTATTACTTATATTTACATAGTACAATGAGTTTGGTTGCTTACAATCACAAACACAACAACATCAATAAAAAAAAATCGATTTTTAAGTAAGAATATTAGTAGGGACCGCTTAACGGTCCCTATTTTGGCATTAGCGACCGCTTAGCGGTCGCTATTGTCATATTAGGGACCGTTAAGCGGTCCCTATTGTCAATTTAGGGACCACTTAGCAGTCCCTACTAATATTCATACATCAAAATTATGAATTTTTCGATTGTTCGAGGTGCCGCGTTGTATGTTTAGTTCATAATAACCATTGGAATAGTTAAAATAACAATAAGTACAACGAGACATTGTGCATCCAAACATTATACAAGGAGAACGGGCCACTTTGAAGATTCTCCTACTATTTTGTACGACGAAGGACATAATGACAAATTAATTCGATCAACATATATACGTATAATTAATGAATACTTAATCTAATGATTATGCCTCATAATCGTATCTATGCTAACGTTTGTGAAGTAAATCATAAACACGGATAACAATTACAACTTACTAATTAGTTAGTTGTACATTTGTGAAATATATCTTGAACGTTAATAACTCGATCGATCTCAATTAATCTATTATTTCACAACTAATCTACTATAAGGTTGGTTTTGCAATCATTTATTACTTATATTTACATAGTACAATGAGTTTGGTTGCTTACAATCACAAACACAACAACATCAATAAAAACAAAATCGATTTTTAAGTAAGAATATTAGTAGGGACCGCTTAACGGTCCCTATTTTGGCATTAGCGACCGCTTAGCGGTCGCTATTGTCATATTAGGGACCGTTAAGCGGTCCCTATTGTCAATTTAGGGACCGCTTAACAGTCCCTACTAATATTCATACATCAAAATTATGAATTTTTCGATTGTTCGAGGTGCCGCGTTGTATGTTTAGTTCATAATAACCATTGGAATAGTTAAAATAACAATAAGTACAACGAGACATTGTGCATCCAAACATTATACAAGGAGAACGGGACGCTTTAAAGATTCTCCTACTATTTTGTACGACGAATGACATAATGACAAATTAATTCGATCTACATATATACGTATAATTAATGAATACTTAATCTAATGATTATGCCTCATAATCGTATCTATGCTAACGTTTGTGAAGTAAACCATAAACACGGATAACAATTACAACTAACTAATTAGTTAGTTGTACATTTGTGAAATATATCTTGAACGTTAATAACTCGATCGATCTCAATTAATCTATTATTTCACAACTAATCTACTATAAGGTTGGTTTTGCAATCATTTATTACTTATATTTACATAGTACAATGAGTTTGGTTGCTTACAATCACAAACACAACAACATCAATAAAAACAAAATCGATTTTTAAGTAAGAATATTAGTAGGGACCGCTTAACGGTCCCTATTTTGGCATTAGCGACCGCTTAGCGGTCGCTATTGTCATATTAGGGACCGTTAAGCGGTCCCTATTGTCAATTTAGGGACCGCTTAACAGTCCCTACTAATATTCATACATCAAAATTATGAATTTTTCGATTGTTCGAGGTGCCGCGTTGTATGTTTAGTTCATAATAACCATTGGAATAGTTAAAATAACAATAAGTACAACGAGACATTGTGCATCCAAACATTATACAAGGAGAACGGGACGCTTTAAAGATTCTCCTACTATTTTGTACGACGAATGACATAATGACAAATTAATTCGATCTACATATATACGTATAATTAATGAATACTTAATCTAATGATTATGCCTCATAATCGTATCTATGCTAACGTTTGTGAAGTAAACCATAAACACGGATAACAATTACAACTAACTAATTAGTTAGTTGTACATTTGTGAAATATATCTTGAACGTTAATAACTCGATCGATCTCAATTAATCTATTATTTCACAACTAATCTACTATAAGGTTGGTTTTGCAATCATTTATTACTTATATTTACATAGTACAATGAGTTTGGTTGCTTACAATCACAAACACAACAACATTAATAAAAAAAAAATCGATTTTTAAGTAAGAATATTAGTAGGGACCGCTTAACGGTCCCTATTTTGGCATTAGCGACCGCTTAGCGGTCGCTATTGTCATATTAGGGACCGTTAAGCGGTCCCTATTGTCAATTTAGGGACCGCTTAACAGTCCCTACTAATATTCATACATCAAAATTATGAATTTTTCGATTGTTCGAGGTGCCGCGTTGTATGTTTAGTTCATAATAACCATTGGAATAGTTAAAATAACAATAAGTACAACGAGACATTGTGCATCCAAACATTATACAAGGAGAACGGGACGCTTTAAAGATTCTCCTACTATTTTGTACGACGAATGACATAATGACAAATTAATTCGATCTACATATATACGTATAATTAATGAATACTTAATCTAATGATTATGCCTCATAATCGTATCTATGCTAACGTTTGTGAAGTAAACCATAAACACGGATAACAATTACAACTAACTAATTAGTTAGTTGTACATTTGTGAAATATATCTTGAACGTTAATAACTCGATCGATCTCAATTAATCTATTATTTCACAACTAATCTACTATAAGGTTGGTTTTGCAATCATTTATTACTTATATTTACATAGTACAATGAGTTTGGTTGCTTACAATCACAAACACAACAACATTAATAAAAAAAAAATCGATTTTTAAGTAAGAATATTAGTAGGGACCGCTTAACGGTCCCTATTTTGGCATTAGCGACCGCTTAGCGGTCGCTATTGTCATATTAGGGACCGTTAAGCGGTCCCTATTGTCAATTTAGGGACCGCTTAGCAGTCCCTACTAATATTCATACATCAAAATTATGAATTTTTCGATTGTTCGAGGTGCCGCGTTGTATGTTTAGTTCATAATAACCATTGGAATAGTTAAAATAACAATAAGTACAACGAGACATTGTGCATCCAAACATTATACAAGGAGAACGGGCCGCTTTGAAGATTCTCCTACTATTTTGTACGACGAATGACATAATGACAAATTAATTCGATCTACATATATACGTATAATTAATGAATACTTAATCTAATGATTATGCCTCATAATCGTATCTATGCTAACGTTTGTGAAGTAAATCATAAACACGGATAACAATTACAACTAACTAATTAGTTAGTTGTACATTTGTGAAATATATCTTGAACGTTAATAACTCGATCGATCTCAATTAATCTATTATTTCACAACTAATCTACTATAAGGTTGGTTTTGCAATCATTTATTACTTATATTTACATAGTACAATGAGTTTGGTTGCTTACAATCACAAACACAACAACATCAATAAAAAAAAAATCGATTTTTAAGTAAGAATATTAGTAGGGACCGCTTAACGGTCCCTATTTTGGCATTAGCGACCGCTTAGCGGTCGCTATTGTCATATTAGGGACCGTTAAGCGGTCCCTATTGTCAATTTAGGGACCGCTTAGCAGTCCCTACTAATATTCATACATCAAAATTATGAATTTTTCGATTGTTCGAGGTGCCGCGTTGTATGTTTAGTTCATAATAACCATTGGAATAGTTAAAATAACAATAAGTACAACGAGACATTGTGCATCCAAACATTATTCAAGGAGAACGGGCCGCTTTGAAGATTCTCCTACTATTTTGTACGACGAATGACATAATGACAAATTAATTCGATCTACATATATACGTATAATTAATGAATACTTAATCTAATGATTATGCCTCATAATCGTATCTATGCTAACGTTTGTGAAGTAAATCATAAACACGGATAACAATTACAACTAACTAATTAGTTAGTTGTACATTTGTGAAATATATCTTGAACGTTAATAACTCGATCGATCTCAATTAATCTATTATTTCACAACTAATCTACTATAAGTTTGGTTTTGCAATCATTTATTACTTATATTTACATAGTACAATGAGTTTGGTTGCTTACAATCACAAACACAACAACATCAATAAAAAAAAAATCGATTTTTAAGTAAGAATATTAGTAGGGACCGCTTAACGGTCCCTATTTTGGCATTAGCGACCGCTTAGCGGTCGCTATTGTCATATTAGGGACCGTTAAGCGGTCCCTATTGTCAATTTAGGGACCACTTAGCAGTCCCTACTAATATTCATACATCAAAATTATGAATTTTTCGATTGTTCGAGGTGCCGCGTTGTATGTTTAGTTCATAATAACCATTGGAATAGTTAAAATAACAATAAGTACAACGAGACATTGTGCATCCAAACATTATACAAGGAGAACGGGCCGCTTTGAAGATTCTCCTACTATTTTGTACGACGAATGACATAATGACAAATTAATTCGATCTACATATATACGTATAATTAATGAATACTTAATCTAATGATTATGCCTCATAATCGTATCTATGCTAACGTTTGTGAAGTAAATCATAAACACGGATAACAATTACAACTTACTAATTAGTTAGTTGTACATTTGTGAAATATATCTTGAACGTTAATAACTCGATCGATCTCAATTAATCTATTATTTCACAACTAATCTACTATAAGGTTGGTTTTGCAATCATTTATTACTTATATTTACATAGTACAATGAGTTTGGTTGCTTACAATCACAAACACAACAACATCAATAAAAACAAAATCGATTTTTAAGTAAGAATATTAGTAGGGACCGCTTAACGGTCCCTATTTTGGCATTAGCGACCGCTTAGCGGTCGCTATTGTCATATTAGGGACCGTTAAGCGGTCCCTATTGTCAATTTAGGGACCGCTTAGCAGTCCCTACTAATATTCATACATCAAAATTATGAATTTTTCGATTGTTCGAGGTGCCGCGTTGTATGTTTAGTTCATAATAACCATTGGAATAGTTAAAATAACAATAAGTACAACGAGACATTGTGCATCCAAACATTATACAAGGAGAACGGGCCGCTTTGAAGATTCTCCTACTATTTTGTACGACGAATGACATAATGACAAATTAATTCGATCTACATATATACGTATAATTAATGAATACTTAATCTAATGATTATGCCTCATAATCGTATCTATGCTAACGTTTGTGAAGTAAATCATAAACACGGATAACAATTACAACTTACTAATTAGTTAGTTGTACATTTGTGAAATATATCTTGAACGTTAATAACTCGATCGATCTCAATTAATCTATTATTTCACAACTAATCTACTATAAGGTTGGTTTTGCAATCATTTATTACTTATATTTACATAGTACAATGAGTTTGGTTGCTTACAATCACAAACACAACAACATCAATAAAAAAAAAAATCGATTTTTAAGTAAGAATATTAGTAGGGACCGCTTAACGGTCCCTATTTTGGCATTAGCGACCGCTTAGCGGTCGCTATTGTCATATTAGGGACCGTTAAGCGGTCCCTATTGTCAATTTAGGGACCGCTTAGCAGTCCCTACTAATATTCATACATCAAAATTATGAATTTTTCGATTGTTCGACGTGCCGCGTTGTATGTTTAGTTCATAATAACCATTGGAATAGTTAAAATTACAATAAGTACAACGAGACATTGTGCATCCAAACATTATACAAGGAGAACGGGCCGCTTTGAAGATTCTCCTACTATTTTGTACGACGAATGACATAATGACAAATTAATTCGATCTACATATATACGTATAATTAATGAATACTTAATCTAATGATTATGCCTCATAATCGTATCTATGCTAACGTTTGTGAAGTAAATCATAAACACGGATAACAATTACAACTAACTAATTAGTTAGTTGTACATTTGTGAAATATATCTTGAACGTTAATAACTCGATCGATCTCAATTAATCTATTATTTCACAACTAATCTACTATAAGGTTGGTTTTGCAATCATTTATTACTTATATTTACATAGTACAATGAGTTTGGTTGCTTACAATCACAAACACAACAACATCAATAAAAAAAAAATCGATTTTTAAGTAAGAATATTAGTAGGGACCGCTTAACGGTCCCTATTTTGGCATTAGCGACCGCTTAGCGGTCGCTATTGTCATATTAGGGACCGTTAAGCGGTCCCTATTGTCAATTTAGGGACCACTTAGCAGTCCCTACTAATATTCATACATCAAAATTATGAATTTTTCGATTGTTCGAGGTGCCGCGTTGTATGTTTAGTTCATAATAACCATTGGAATAGTTAAAATAACAATAAGTACAACGAGACATTGTGCACCCAAACATTATACAAGGAGAACGGGCCGCTTTGAAGATTCTCCTACTATTTTGTACGACGAATGACATAATGACAAATTAATTCGATCTACATATATACGTATAATTAATGAATACTTAATCTAATGATTATGCCTCATAATCGTATCTATGCTAACGTTTGTGAAGTAAATCATAAACACGGATAACAATTACAACTTACTAATTAGTTAGTTGTACATTTGTGAAATATATCTTGAACGTTAATAACTCGATCGATCTCAATTAATCTATTATTTCACAACTAATCTACTATAAGGTTGGTTTTGCAATCATTTATTACTTATATTTACATAGTACAATGAGTTTGGTTGCTTACAATCACAAACACAACAACATCAATAAAAACAAAATCGATTTTTAAGTAAGAATATTAGTAGGGACCGCTTAACGGTCCCTATTTTGGCATTAGCGACCGCTTAGCGGTCGCTATTGTCATATTAGGGACCGTTAAGCGGTCCCTATTGTCAATTTAGGGACCGCTTAGCAGTCCCTACTAATATTCATACATCAAAATTATGAATTTTTCGATTGTTCGAGGTGCCGCGTTGTATGTTTAGTTCATAATAACCATTGGAATAGTTAAAATAACAATAAGTACAACGAGACATTGTGCATCCAAACATTATACAAGGAGAACGGGCCGCTTTGAAGATTCTCCTACTATTTTGTACGACGAATGACATAATGACAAATTAATTCGATCTACATATATACGTATAATTAATGAATACTTAATCTAATGATTATGCCTCATAATCGTATCTATGCTAACGTTTGTGAAGTAAATCATAAACACGGATAACAATTACAACTTACTAATTAGTTAGTTGTACATTTGTGAAATATATCTTGAACGTTAATAACTCGATCGATCTCAATTAATCTATTATTTCACAACTAATCTACTATAAGGTTGGTTTTGCAATCATTTATTACTTATATTTACATAGTACAATGAGTTTGGTTGCTTACAATCACAAACACAACAACATCAATAAAAAAAAAAATCGATTTTTAAGTAAGAATATTAGTAGGGACCGCTTAACGGTCCCTATTTTGGCATTAGCGACCGCTTAGCGGTCGCTATTGTCATATTAGGGACCGTTAAGCGGTCCCTATTGTCAATTTAGGGACCGCTTAGCAGTCCCTACTAATATTCATACATCAAAATTATGAATTTTTCGATTGTTCGACGTGCCGCGTTGTATGTTTAGTTCATAATAACCATTGGAATAGTTAAAATTACAATAAGTACAACGAGACATTGTGCATCCAAACATTATACAAGGAGAACGGGCCGCTTTGAAGATTCTCCTACTATTTTGTACGACGAATGACATAATGACAAATTAATTCGATCTACATATATACGTATAATTAATGAATACTTAATCTAATGATTATGCCTCATAATCGTATCTATGCTAACGTTTGTGAAGTAAATCATAAACACGGATAACAATTACAACTTACTAATTAGTTAGTTGTACATTTGTGAAATATATCTTGAACGTTAATAACTCGATCGATCTCAATTAATCTATTATTTCACAACTAATCTACTATAAGGTTGGTTTTGCAATCATTTATTACTTATATTTACATAGTACAATGAGTTTGGTTGCTTACAATCACAAACACAACAACATCAATAAAAACAAAATCGATTTTTAAGTAAGAATATTAGTAGGGACCGCTTAACGGTCCCTATTTTGGCATTAGCGACCGCTTAGCGGTCGCTATTGTCATATTAGGGACCGTTAAGCGGTCCCTATTGTCAATTTAGGGACCGCTTAACAGTCCCTACTAATATTCATACATCAAAATTATGAATTTTTCGATTGTTCGAGGTGCCGCGTTGTATGTTTAGTTCATAATAACCATTGGAATAGTTAAAATAACAATAAGTACAACGAGACATTGTGCATCCAAACATTATACAAGGAGAACGGGCCGCTTTGAAGATTCTCCTACTATTTTGTACGACGAATGACATAATGACAAATTAATTCGATCTACATATATACGTATAATTAATGAATACTTAATCTAATGATTATGCCTCATAATCGTATCTATGCTAACGTTTGTGAAGTAAATCATAAACACGGATAACAATTACAACTAACTAATTAGTTAGTTGTACATTTGTGAAATATATCTTGAACGTTAATAACTCGATCGATCTCAATTAATCTATTATTTCACAACTAATCTACTATAAGGTTGGTTTTGCAATCATTTATTACTTATATTTACATAGTACAATGAGTTTGGTTGCTTACAATCACAAACACAACAACATTAATAAAAAAAAAATCGATTTTTAAGTAAGAATATTAGTAGGGACCGCTTAACGGTCCCTATTTTGGCATTAGCGACCGCTTAGCGGTCGCTATTGTCATATTAGGGACCGTTAAGCGGTCCCTATTGTCAATTTAGGGACCGCTTAGCAGTCCCTACTAATATTCATACATCAAAATTATGAATTTTTCGATTGTTCGAGGTGCCGCGTTGTATGTTTAGTTCATAATAACCATTGGAATAGTTAAAATAACAATAAGTACAACGAGACATTGTGCATCCAAACATTATACAAGGAGAACGGGCCGCTTTGAAGATTCTCCTACTATTTTGTACGACGAATGACATAATGACAAATTAATTCGATCTACATATATACGTATAATTAATGAATACTTAATCTAATGATTATGCCTCATAATCGTATCTATGCTAACGTTTGTGAAATAAATCATAAACACGGATAACAATTACAACTAACTAATTAGTTAGTTGTACATTTGTGAAATATATCTTGAACGTTAATAACTCGATCGATCTCAATTAATCTATTATTTCACAACTAATCTACTATAAGGTTGGTTTTGCAATCATTTATTACTTATATTTACATAGTACAATGAGTTTGGTTGCTTACAATCACAAACACAACAACATCAATAAAAAAAAAATCGATTTTTAAGTAAGAATATTAGTAGGGACCGCTTAACGGTCCCTATTTTGGCATTAGCGACCGCTTAGCGGTCGCTATTGTCATATTAGGGACCGTTAAGCGGTCCCTATTGTCAATTTAGGGACCGCTTAGCAGTCCCTACTAATATTCATACATCAAAATTATGAATTTTTCGATTGTTCGAGGTGCCGCGTTGTATGTTTAGTTCATAATAACCATTGGAATAGTTAAAATAACAATAAGTACAACGAGACATTGTGCATCCAAACATTATACAAGGAGAACGGGCCGCTTTGAAGATTCTCCTACTATTTTGTACGACGAATGACATAATGACAAATTAATTCGATCTACATATATACGTATAATTAATGAATACTTAATCTAATGATTATGCCTCATAATCGTATCTATGCTAACGTTTGTGAAGTAAATCATAAACACGGATAACAATTACAACTAACTAATTAGTTAGTTGTACATTTGTGAAATATATCTTGAACGTTAATAACTCGATCGATCTCAATTAATCTATTATTTCACAACTAATCTACTATAAGGTTGGTTTTGCAATCATTTATTACTTATATTTACATAGTACAATGAGTTTGGTTGCTTACAATCACAAACACAACAACATCAATAAAAACAAAATCGATTTTTAAGTAAGAATATTAGTAGGGACCGCTTAACGGTCCCTATTTTGGCATTAGCGACCGCTTAGCGGTCGCTATTGTCATATTAGGGACCGTTAAGCGGTCCCTATTGTCAATTTAAGGACCGCTTAGCAGTCCCTACTAATATTCATACATCAAAATTATGAATTTTTCGATTGTTCGAGGTGCCGCGTTGTATGTTTAGTTCATAATAACCATTGGAATAGTTAAAATAACAATAAGTACAACGAGACATTGTGCATCCAAACATTATACAAGGAGAACGGGCCGCTTTGAAGATTCTCCTACTATTTTGTACGACGAATGACATAATGACAAATTAATTCGATCTACATATATACGTATAATTAATGAATACTTAATCTAATGATTATGCCTCATAATCGTATCTATGCTAACGTTTGTGAAGTAAATCATAAACACGGATAACAATTACAACTAACTAATTAGTTAGTTGTACATTTGTGAAATATATCTTGAACGTTAATAACTCGATCGATCTCAATTAATCTATTATTTCACAACTAATCTACTATAAGGTTGGTTTTGCAATCATTTATTACTTATATTTACATAGTACAATGAGTTTGGTTGCTTACAATCACAAACACAACAACATCAATAAAAACAAAATCGATTTTTAAGTAAGAATATTAGTAGGGACCGCTTAACGGTCCCTATTTTGGCATTAGCGACCGCTTAGCGGTCGCTATTGTCATATTAGGGACCGTTAAGCGGTCCCTATTGTCAATTTAGGGACCGCTTAGCAGTCCCTACTAATATTCATACATCAAAATTATGAATTTTTCGATTGTTCGAGGTGCCGCGTTGTATGTTTAGTTCATAATAACCATTGGAATAGTTAAAATAACAATAAGTACAACGAGACATTGTGCATCCAAACATTATACAAGGAGAACGGGCCGCTTTGAAGATTCTCCTACTATTTTGTACGACGAATGACATAATGACAAATTAATTCGATCTACATATATACGTATAATTAATGAATACTTAATCTAATGATTATGCCTCATAATCGTATCTATGCTAACGTTTGTGAAGTAAATCATAAACACGGATAACAATTACAACTAACTAATTAGTTAGTTGTACATTTGTGAAATATATCTTGAACGTTAATAACTCGATCGATCTCAATTAATCTATTATTTCACAACTAATCTACTATAAGGTTGGTTTTGCAATCATTTATTACTTATATTTACATAGTACAATGAGTTTGGTTGCTTACAATCACAAACACAACAACATTAATAAAAAAAAAATCGATTTTTAAGTAAGAATATTAGTAGGGACCGCTTAACGGTCCCTATTTTGGCATTAGCGACCGCTTAGCGGTCGCTATTGTCATATTAGGGACCGTTAAGCGGTCCCTATTGTCAATTTAGGGACCGCTTAGCAGTCCCTACTAATATTCATACATCAAAATTATGAATTTTTCGATTGTTCGAGGTGCCGCGTTGTATGTTTAGTTCATAATAACCATTGGAATAGTTAAAATAACAATAAGTACAACGAGACATTGTGCATCCAAACATTATACAAGGAGAACGGGCCGCTTTGAAGATTCTCCTACTATTTTGTACGACGAATGACATAATGACAAATTAATTCGATCTACATATATACGTATAATTAATGAATACTTAATCTAATGATTATGCCTCATAATCGTATCTATGCTAACGTTTGTGAAATAAATCATAAACACGGATAACAATTACAACTAACTAATTAGTTAGTTGTACATTTGTGAAATATATCTTGAACGTTAATAACTCGATCGATCTCAATTAATCTATTATTTCACAACTAATCTACTATAAGGTTGGTTTTGCAATCATTTATTACTTATATTTACATAGTACAATGAGTTTGGTTGCTTACAATCACAAACACAACAACATCAATAAAAAAAAAATCGATTTTTAAGTAAGAATATTAGTAGGGACCGCTTAACGGTCCCTATTTTGGCATTAGCGACCGCTTAGCGGTCGCTATTGTCATATTAGGGACCGTTAAGCGGTCCCTATTGTCAATTTAGGGACCGCTTAGCAGTCCCTACTAATATTCATACATCAAAATTATGAATTTTTCGATTGTTCGAGGTGCCGCGTTGTATGTTTAGTTCATAATAACCATTGGAATAGTTAAAATAACAATAAGTACAACGAGACATTGTGCATCCAAACATTATACAAGGAGAATGGGCCGCTTTGAAGATTCTCCTACTATTTTGTACGACGAATGACATAATGACAAATTAATTCGATCTACATATATACGTATAATTAATGAATACTTAATCTAATGATTATGCCTCATAATCGTATCTATGCTAACGTTTGTGAAATAAATCATAAACACGGATAACAATTACAACTAACTAATTAGTTAGTTGTACATTTGTGAAATATATCTTGAACGTTAATAACTCGATCGATCTCAATTAATCTATTATTTCACAACTAATCTACTATAAGGTTGGTTTTGCAATCATTTATTACTTATATTTACATAGTACAATGAGTTTGGTTGCTTACAATCACAAACACAACAACATCAATAAAAAAAAAATCGATTTTTAAGTAAGAATATTAGTAGGGACCGCTTAACGGTCCCTATTTTGGCATTAGCGACCGCTTAGCGGTCGCTATTGTCATATTAGGGACCGTTAAGCGGTCCCTATTGTCAATTTAGGGACCGCTTAGCAGTCCCTACTAATATTCATACATCAAAATTATGAATTTTTCGATTGTTCGAGGTGCCGCGTTGTATGTTTAGTTCATAATAACCATTGGAATAGTTAAAATAACAATAAGTACAACGAGACATTGTGCATCCAAACATTATACAAGGAGAACGGGCCGCTTTGAAGATTCTCCTACTATTTTGTACGACGAATGACATAATGACAAATTAATTCGATCTACATATATACGTATAATTAATGAATACTTAATCTAATGATTATGCCTCATAATCGTATCTATGCTAACGTTTGTGAAGTAAATCATAAACACGGATAACAATTACAACTAACTAATTAGTTAGTTGTACATTTGTGAAATATATCTTGAACGTTAATAACTCGATCGATCTCAATTAATCTATTATTTCACAACTAATCTACTATAAGGTTGGTTTTGCAATCATTTATTACTTATATTTACATAGTACAATGAGTTTGGTTGCTTACAATCACAAACACAACAACATCAATAAAAACAAAATCGATTTTTAAGTAAGAATATTAGTAGGGACCGCTTAACGGTCCCTATTTTGGCATTAGCGACCGCTTAGCGGTCGCTATTGTCATATTAGGGACCGTTAAGCGGTCCCTATTGTCAATTTAGGGACCGCTTAGCAGTCCCTACTAATATTCATACATCAAAATTATGAATTTTTCGATTGTTCGAGGTGCCGCGTTGTATGTTTAGTTCATAATAACCATTGGAATAGTTGAAATAACAATAAGTACAACGAGACATTGTGCATCCAAACATTATACAAGGAGAACGGGCCGCTTTGAAGATTCTCCTACTATTTTGTACGACGAATGACATAATGACAAATTAATTCGATCTACATATATACGTATAATTAATGAATACTTAATCTAATGATTATGCCTCATAATCGTATCTATGCTAACGTTTGTGAAGTAAATCATAAACACGGATAACAATTACAACTAACTAATTAGTTAGTTGTACATTTGTGAAATATATCTTGAACGTTAATAACTCGATCGATCTCAATTAATCTATTATTTCACAACTAATCTACTATAAGGTTGGTTTTGCAATCATTTATTACTTATATTTACATAGTACAATGAGTTTGGTTGCTTACAATCACAAACACAACAACATCAATAAAAAAAAAATCGATTTTTAAGTAAGAATATTAGTAGGGACCGCTTAACGGTCCCTATTTTGGCATTAGCGACCGCTTAGCGGTCGCTATTGTCATATTAGGGACCGTTAAGCGGTCCCTATTGTCAATTTAGGGACCGCTTAGCAGTCCCTACTAATATTCATACATCAAAATTATGAATTTTTCGATTGTTCGAGGTGCCGCGTTGTATGTTTAGTTCATAATAACCATTGGAATAGTTAAAATAACAATAAGTACAACGAGACATTGTGCATCCAAACATTATACAAGGAGAACGGGCCGCTTTGAAGATTCTCCTACTATTTTGTACGACGAATGACATAATGACAAATTAATTCGATCTACATATATACGTATAATTAATGAATACTTAATCTAATGATTATGCCTCATAATCGTATCTATGCTAACGTTTGTGAAGTAAATCATAAACACGGATAACAATTACAAATAACTAATTAGTTAGTTGTACATTTGTGAAATATATCTTGAACGTTAATAACTCGATCGATCTCAATTAATCTATTATTTCACAACTAATCTACTATAAGGTTGGTTTTGCAATCATTTATTACTTATATTTACATAGTACAATGAGTTTGGTTGCTTACAATCACAAACACAACAACATCAATAAAAAAAAAATCGATTTTTAAGTAAGAATATTAGTAGGGACCGCTTAACGGTCCCTATTTTGGCATTAGCGACCGCTTAGCGGTCGCTATTGTCATATTAGGGACCGTTAAGCGGTCCCTATTGTCAATTTAGGGACCGCTTAGCAGTCCCTACTAATATTCATACATCAAAATTATGAATTTTTCGATTGTTCGAGGTGCCGCGTTGTATGTTTAGTTCATAATAACCATTGGAATAGTTAAAATAACAATAAGTACAACGAGACATTGTGCATCCAAACATTATACAAGGAGAACGGGCCGCTTTGAAGATTCTCCTACTATTTTGTACGACGAATGACATAATGACAAATTAATTCGATCTACATATATACGTATAATTAATGAATACTTAATCTAATGATTATGCCTCATAATCGTATCTATGCTAACGTTTGTGAAGTAAATCATAAACACGGATAACAATTACAACTAACTAATTAGTTAGTTGTACATTTGTGAAATATATCTTGAACGTTAATAACTCGATCGATCTCAATTAATCTATTATTTCACAACTAATCTACTATAAGGTTGGTTTTGCAATCATTTATTACTTATATTTACATAGTACAATGAGTTTGGTTGCTTACAATCACAAACACAACAACATCAATAAAAAAAAAAATCGATTTTTAAGTAAGAATATTAGTAGGGACCGCTTAACGGTCCCTATTTTGGCATTAGCGACCGCTTAGCGGTCGCTATTGTCATATTAGGGACCGTTAAGCGGTCCCTATTGTCAATTTAGGGACCGCTTAGCAGTCCCTACTAATATTCATACATCAAAATTATGAATTTTTCGATTGTTCGAGGTGCCGCGTTGTATGTTTAGTTCATAATAACCATTGGAATAGTTAAAATAACAATAAGTACAACGAGACATTGTGCATCCAAACATTATACAAGGAGAACGGGCCGCTTTGAAGATTCTCCTACTATTTTGTACGACGAATGACATAATGACAAATTAATTCGATCTACATATATACGTATAATTAATGAATACTTAATCTAATGATTATGCCTCATAATCGTATCTATGCTAACGTTTGTGAAGTAAATCATAAACACGGATAACAATTACAAATAACTAATTAGTTAGTTGTACATTTGTGAAATATATCTTGAACGTTAATAACTCGATCGATCTCAATTAATCTATTATTTCACAACTAATCTACTATAAGGTTGGTTTTGCAATCATTTATTACTTATATTTACATAGTACAATGAGTTTGGTTGCTTACAATCACAAACACAACAACATCAATAAAAAAAAAAATCGATTTTTAAGTAAGAATATTAGTAGGGACCGCTTAACGGTCCCTATTTTGGCATTAGCGACCGCTTAGCGGTCGCTATTGTCATATTAGGGACCGTTAAGCGGTCCCTATTGTCAATTTAGGGACCGCTTAGCAGTCCCTACTAATATTCATACATCAAAATTATGAATTTTTCGATTGTTCGAGGTGCCGCGTTGTATGTTTAGTTCATAATAACCATTGGAATAGTTAAAATAACAATAAGTACAACGAGACATTGTGCATCCAAACATTATACAAGGAGAACGGGCCGCTTTGAAGATTCTCCTACTATTTTGTACGACGAATGACATAATGACAAATTAATTCGATCTACATATATACGTATAATTAATGAATACTTAATCTAATGATTATGCCTCATAATCGTATCTATGCTAACGTTTGTGAAGTAAATCATAAACACGGATAACAATTACAACTAACTAATTAGTTAGTTGTACATTTGTGAAATATATCTTGAACGTTAATAACTCGATCGATCTCAATTAATCTATTATTTCACAACTAATCTACTATAAGGTTGGTTTTGCAATCATTTATTACTTATATTTACATAGTACAATGAGTTTGGTTGCTTACAATCACAAACACAACAACATCAATAAAAAAAAAAATCGATTTTTAAGTAAGAATATTAGTAGGGACCGCTTAACGGTCCCTATTTTGGCATTAGCGACCGCTTAGCGGTCGCTATTGTCATATTAGGGACCGTTAAGCGGTCCCTATTGTCAATTTAGGGACCGCTTAGCAGTCCCTACTAATATTCATACATCAAAATTATGAATTTTTCGATTGTTCGAGGTGCCGCGTTGTATGTTTAGTTCATAATAACCATTGGAATAGTTAAAATAACAATAAGTACAACGAGACATTGTGCATCCAAACATTATACAAGGAGAACGGGCCGCTTTGAAGATTCTCCTACTATTTTGTACGACGAATGACATAATGACAAATTAATTCGATCTACATATATACGTATAATTAATGAATACTTAATCTAATGATTATGCCTCATAATCGTATCTATGCTAACGTTTGTGAAGTAAATCATAAACACGGATAACAATTACAACTAACTAATTAGTTAGTTGTACATTTGTGAAATATATCTTGAACGTTAATAACTCGATCGATCTCAATTAATCTATTATTTCACAACTAATCTACTATAAGGTTGGTTTTGCAATCATTTATTACTTATATTTACATAGTACAATGAGTTTGGTTGCTTACAATCACAAACACAACAACATCAATAAAAAAAAATCGATTTTTAAGTAAGAATATTAGTAGGGACCGCTTAACGGTCCCTATTTTGGCATTAGCGACCGCTTAGCGGTCGCTATTGTCATATTAGGGACCGTTAAGCGGTCCCTATTGTCAATTTAGGGACCGCTTAGCAGTCCCTACTAATATTCATACATCAAAATTATGAATTTTTCGATTGTTCGAGGTGCCGCGTTGTATGTTTAGTTCATAATAACCATTGGAATAGTTAAAATAACAATAAGTACAACGAGACATTGTGCATCCAAACATTATACAAGGAGAACGGCCGCTTTGAAGATTCTCCTACTATTTTGTACGACGAATGACATAATGACAAATTAATTCGATCTACATATATACGTATAATTAATGAATACTTAATCTAATGATTATGCCTCATAATCGTATCTATGCTAACGTTTGTGAAGTAAATCATAAACACGGATAACAATTACAACTAACTAATTAGTTAGTTGTACATTTGTGAAATATATCTTGAACGTTAATAACTCGATCGATCTCAATTAATCTATTATTTCACAACTAATCTACTATAAGGTTGGTTTTGCAATCATTTATTACTTATATTTACATAGTACAATGAGTTTGGTTGCTTACAATCACAAACACAACAACATCAATAAAAAAAAAAATCGATTTTTAAGTAAGAATATTAGTAGGGACCGCTTAACGGTCCCTATTTTGGCATTAGCGACCGCTTAGCGGTCGCTATTGTCATATTAGGGACCGTTAAGCGGTCCCTATTGTCAATTTAGGGACCGCTTAGCAGTCCCTACTAATATTCATACATCAAAATTATGAATTTTTCGATTGTTCGAGGTGCCGCGTTGTATGTTTAGTTCATAATAACCATTGGAATAGTTAAAATAACAATAAGTACAACGAGACATTGTGCATCCAAACATTATACAAGGAGAACGGGCCGCTTTGAAGATTCTCCTACTATTTTGTACGACGAATGACATAATGACAAATTAATTCGATCTACATATATACGTATAATTAATGAATACTTAATCTAATGATTATGCCTCATAATCGTATCTATGCTAACGTTTGTGAAGTAAATCATAAACACGGATAACAATTACAACTAACTAATTAGTTAGTTGTACATTTGTGAAATATATCTTGAACGTTAATAACTCGATCGATCTCAATTAATCTATTATTTCACAACTAATCTACTATAAGGTTGGTTTTGCAATCATTTATTACTTATATTTACATAGTACAATGAGTTTGGTTGCTTACAATCACAAACACAACAACATCAATAAAAAAAAAAATCGATTTTTAAGTAAGAATATTAGTAGGGACCGCTTAACGGTCCCTATTTTGGCATTAGCGACCGCTTAGCGGTCGCTATTGTCATATTAGGGACCGTTAAGCGGTCCCTATTGTCAATTTAGGGACCGCTTAGCAGTCCCTACTAATATTCATACATCAAAATTATGAATTTTTCGATTGTTCGAGGTGCCGCGTTGTATGTTTAGTTCATAATAACCATTGGAATAGTTAAAATAACAATAAGTACAACGAGACATTGTGCATCCAAACATTATACAAGGAGAACGGGCCGCTTTGAAGATTCTCCTACTATTTTGTACGACGAATGACATAATGACAAATTAATTCGATCTACATATATACGTATAATTAATGAATACTTAATCTAATGATTATGCCTCATAATCGTATCTATGCTAACGTTTGTGAAGTAAATCATAAACACGGATAACAATTACAACTAACTAATTAGTTAGTTGTACATTTGTGAAATATATCTTGAACGTTAATAACTCGATCGATCTCAATTAATCTATTATTTCACAACTAATCTACTATAAGGTTGGTTTTGCAATCATTTATTACTTATATTTACATAGTACAATGAGTTTGGTTGCTTACAATCACAAACACAACAACATCAATAAAAAAAAAAATCGATTTTTAAGTAAGAATATTAGTAGGGACCGCTTAACGGTCCCTATTTTGGCATTAGCGACCGCTTAGCGGTCGCTATTGTCATATTAGGGACCGTTAAGCGGTCCCTATTGTCAATTTAGGGACCGCTTAGCAGTCCCTACTAATATTCATACATCAAAATTATGAATTTTTCGATTGTTCGAGGTGCCGCGTTGTATGTTTAGTTCATAATAACCATTGGAATAGTTAAAATAACAATAAGTACAACGAGACATTGTGCATCCAAACATTATACAAGGAGAACGGGCCGCTTTGAAGATTCTCCTACTATTTTGTACGACGAATGACATAATGACAAATTAATTCGATCTACATATATACGTATAATTAATGAATACTTAATCTAATGATTATGCCTCATAATCGTATCTATGCTAACGTTTGTGAAGTAAATCATAAACACGGATAACAATTACAACTAACTAATTAGTTAGTTGTACATTTGTGAAATATATCTTGAACGTTAATAACTCGATCGATCTCAATTAATCTATTATTTCACAACTAATCTACTATAAGGTTGGTTTTGCAATCATTTATTACTTATATTTACATAGTACAATGAGTTTGGTTGCTTACAATCACAAACACAACAACATCAATAAAAAAAAAAATCGATTTTTAAGTAAGAATATTAGTAGGGACCGCTTAACGGTCCCTATTTTGGCATTAGCGACCGCTTAGCGGTCGCTATTGTCATATTAGGGACCGTTAAGCGGTCCCTATTGTCAATTTAGGGACCGCTTAGCAGTCCCTACTAATATTCATACATCAAAATTATGAATTTTTCGATTGTTCGAGGTGCCGCGTTGTATGTTTAGTTCATAATAACCATTGGAATAGTTAAAATAACAATAAGTACAACGAGACATTGTGCATCCAAACATTATACAAGGAGAACGGGCCGCTTTGAAGATTCTCCTACTATTTTGTACGACGAATGACATAATGACAAATTAATTCGATCTACATATATACGTATAATTAATGAATACTTAATCTAATGATTATGCCTCATAATCGTATCTATGCTAACGTTTGTGAAGTAAATCATAAACACGGATAACAATTACAACTAACTAATTAGTTAGTTGTACATTTGTGAAATATATCTTGAACGTTAATAACTCGATCGATCTCAATTAATCTATTATTTCACAACTAATCTACTATAAGGTTGGTTTTGCAATCATTTATTACTTATATTTACATAGTACAATGAGTTTGGTTGCTTACAATCACAAACACAACAACATCAATAAAAAAAAAAATCGATTTTTAAGTAAGAATATTAGTAGGGACCGCTTAACGGTCCCTATTTTGGCATTAGCGACCGCTTAGCGGTCGCTATTGTCATATTAGGGACCGTTAAGCGGTCCCTATTGTCAATTTAGGGACCGCTTAGCAGTCCCTACTAATATTCATACATCAAAATTATGAATTTTTCGATTGTTCGAGGTGCCGCGTTGTATGTTTAGTTCATAATAACCATTGGAATAGTTAAAATAACAATAAGTACAACGAGACATTGTGCATCCAAACATTATACAAGGAGAACGGGCCGCTTTGAAGATTCTCCTACTATTTTGTACGACGAATGACATAATGACAAATTAATTCGATCTACATATATACGTATAATTAATGAATACTTAATCTAATGATTATGCCTCATAATCGTATCTATGCTAACGTTTGTGAAGTAAATCATAAACACGGATAACAATTACAACTAACTAATTAGTTAGTTGTACATTTGTGAAATATATCTTGAACGTTAATAACTCGATCGATCTCAATTAATCTATTATTTCACAACTAATCTACTATAAGGTTGGTTTTGCAATCATTTATTACTTATATTTACATAGTACAATGAGTTTGGTTGCTTACAATCACAAACACAACAACATCAATAAAAAAAAAATCGATTTTTAAGTAAGAATATTAGTAGGGACCGCTTAACGGTCCCTATTTTGGCATTAGCGACCGCTTAGCGGTCGCTATTGTCATATTAGGGACCGTTAAGCGGTCCCTATTGTCAATTTAGGGACCGCTTAGCAGTCCCTACTAATATTCATACATCAAAATTATGAATTTTTCGATTGTTCGAGGTGCCGCGTTGTATGTTTAGTTCATAATAACCATTGGAATAGTTAAAATAACAATAAGTACAACGAGACATTGTGCATCCAAACATTATACAAGGAGAACGGGCCGCTTTGAAGATTCTCCTACTATTTTGTACGACGAATGACATAATGACAAATTAATTCGATCTACATATATACGTATAATTAATGAATACTTAATCTAATGATTATGCCTCATAATCGTATCTATGCTAACGTTTGTGAAGTAAATCATAAACACGGATAACAATTACAACTAACTAATTAGTTAGTTGTACATTTGTGAAATATATCTTGAACGTTAATAACTCGATCGATCTCAATTAATCTATTATTTCACAACTAATCTACTATAAGGTTGGTTTTGCAATCATTTATTACTTATATTTACATAGTACAATGAGTTTGGTTGCTTACAATCACAAACACAACAACATCAATAAAAAAAAAAATCGATTTTTAAGTAAGAATATTAGTAGGGACCGCTTAACGGTCCCTATTTTGGCATTAGCGACCGCTTAGCGGTCGCTATTGTCATATTAGGGACCGTTAAGCGGTCCCTATTGTCAATTTAGGGACCGCTTAGCAGTCCCTACTAATATTCATACATCAAAATTATGAATTTTTCGATTGTTCGAGGTGCCGCGTTGTATGTTTAGTTCATAATAACCATTGGAATAGTTAAAATAACAATAAGTACAACGAGACATTGTGCATCCAAACATTATACAAGGAGAACGGGCCGCTTTGAAGATTCTCCTACTATTTTGTACGACGAATGACATAATGACAAATTAATTCGATCTACATATATACGTATAATTAATGAATACTTAATCTAATGATTATGCCTCATAATCGTATCTATGCTAACGTTTGTGAAGTAAATCATAAACACGGATAACAATTACAAATAACTAATTAGTTAGTTGTACATTTGTGAAATATATCTTGAACGTTAATAACTCGATCGATCTCAATTAATCTATTATTTCACAACTAATCTACTATAAGGTTGGTTTTGCAATCATTTATTACTTATATTTACATAGTACAATGAGTTTGGTTGCTTACAATCACAAACACAACAACATCAATAAAAAAAAAATCGATTTTTAAGTAAGAATATTAGTAGGGACCGCTTAACGGTCCCTATTTTGGCATTAGCGACCGCTTAGCGGTCGCTATTGTCATATTAGGGACCGTTAAGCGGTCCCTATTGTCAATTTAGGGACCGCTTAGCAGTCCCTACTAATATTCATACATCAAAATTATGAATTTTTCGATTGTTCGAGGTGCCGCGTTGTATGTTTAGTTCATAATAACCATTGGAATAGTTAAAATAACAATAAGTACAACGAGACATTGTGCATCCAAACATTATACAAGGAGAACGGGCCGCTTTGAAGATTCTCCTACTATTTTGTACGACGAATGACATAATGACAAATTAATTCGATCTACATATATACGTATAATTAATGAATACTTAATCTAATGATTATGCCTCATAATCGTATCTATGCTAACGTTTGTGAAGTAAATCATAAACACGGATAACAATTACAACTAACTAATTAGTTAGTTGTACATTTGTGAAATATATCTTGAACGTTAATAACTCGATCGATCTCAATTAATCTATTATTTCACAACTAATCTACTATAAGGTTGGTTTTGCAATCATTTATTACTTATATTTACATAGTACAATGAGTTTGGTTGCTTACAATCACAAACACAACAACATCAATAAAAAAAAAAATCGATTTTTAAGTAAGAATATTAGTAGGGACCGCTTAACGGTCCCTATTTTGGCATTAGCGACCGCTTAGCGGTCGCTATTGTCATATTAGGGACCGTTAAGCGGTCCCTATTGTCAATTTAGGGACCGCTTAGCAGTCCCTACTAATATTCATACATCAAAATTATGAATTTTTCGATTGTTCGAGGTGCCGCGTTGTATGTTTAGTTCATAATAACCATTGGAATAGTTAAAATAACAATAAGTACAACGAGACATTGTGCATCCAAACATTATACAAGGAGAACGAGCCGCTTTGAAGATTCTCCTACTATTTTGTACGACGAATGACATAATGACAAATTAATTCGATCTACATATATACGTATAATTAATGAATACTTAATCTAATGATTATGCCTCATAATCGTATCTATGCTAACGTTTGTGAAGTAAATCATAAACACGGATAACAATTACAACTAACTAATTAGTTAGTTGTACATTTGTGAAATATATCTTGAACGTTAATAACTCGATCGATCTCAATTAATCTATTATTTCACAACTAATCTACTATAAGGTTGGTTTTGCAATCATTTATTACTTATATTTACATAGTACAATGAGTTTGGTTGCTTACAATCACAAACACAACAACATCAATAAAAAAAAATCGATTTTTAAGTAAGAATATTAGTAGGGACCGCTTAACGGTCCCTATTTTGGCATTAGCGACCGCTTAGCGGTCGCTATTGTCATATTAGGGACCGTTAAGCGGTCCCTATTGTCAATTTAGGGACCGCTTAGCAGTCCCTACTAATATTCATACATCAAAATTATGAATTTTTCGATTGTTTGAGGTGCCGCGTTGTATGTTTAGTTCATAATAACCATTGGAATAGTTAAAATAACAATAAGTACAACGAGACATTGTGCATCCAAACATTATACAAGGAGAACGGGCCGCTTTGAAGATTCTCCTACTATTTTGTACGACGAATGACATAATGACAAATTAATTCGATCTACATATATACGTATAATTAATGAATACTTAATCTAATGATTATGCCTCATAATCGTATCTATGCTAACGTTTGTGAAGTAAATCATAAACACGGATAACAATTACAACTAACTAATTAGTTAGTTGTACATTTGTGAAATATATCTTGAACGTTAATAACTCGATCGATCTCAATTAATCTATTATTTCACAACTAATCTACTATAAGGTTGGTTTTGCAATCATTTATTACTTATATTTACATAGTACAATGAGTTTGGTTGCTTACAATCACAAACACAACAACATCAATAAAAAAAAAATCGATTTTTAAGTAAGAATATTAGTAGGGACCGCTTAACGGTCCCTATTTTGGCATTAGCGACCGCTTAGCGGTCGCTATTGTCATATTAGGGACCGTTAAGCGGTCCCTATTGTCAATTTAGGGACCGCTTAGCAGTCCCTACTAATATTCATACATCAAAATTATGAATTTTTCGATTGTTCGAGGTGCCGCGTTGTATGTTTAGTTCATAATAACCATTGGAATAGTTAAAATAACAATAAGTACAACGAGACATTGTGCATCCAAACATTATACAAGGAGAACGGGCCGCTTTGAAGATTCTCCTACTATTTTGTACGACGAATGACATAATGACAAATTAATTCGATCTACATATATACGTATAATTAATGAATACTTAATCTAATGATTATGCCTCATAATCGTATCTATGCTAACGTTTGTGAAGTAAATCATAAACACGGATAACAATTACAACTAACTAATTAGTTAGTTGTACATTTGTGAAATATATCTTGAACGTTAATAACTCGATCGATCTCAATTAATCTATTATTTCACAACTAATCTACTATAAGGTTGGTTTTGCAATCATTTATTACTTATATTTACATAGTACAATGAGTTTGGTTGCTTACAATCACAAACACAACAACATCAATAAAAACAAAATCGATTTTTAAGTAAGAATATTAGTAGGGACCGCTTAACGGTCCCTATTTTGGCATTAGCGACCGCTTAGCGGTCGCTATTGTCATATTAGGGACCGTTAAGCGGTCCCTATTGTCAATTTAGGGACCGCTTAGCAGTCCCTACTAATATTCATACATCAAAATTATGAATTTTTCGATTGTTTGAGGTGCCGCGTTGTATGTTTAGTTCATAATAACCATTGGAATAGTTAAAATAACAATAAGTACAACGAGACATTGTGCATCCAAACATTATACAAGGAGAACGGGCCGCTTTGAAGATTCTCCTACTATTTTGTACGACGAATGACATAATGACAAATTAATTCGATCTACATATATACGTATAATTAATGAATACTTAATCTAATGATTATGCCTCATAATCGTATCTATGCTAACGTTTGTGAAGTAAATCATAAACACGGATAACAATTACAACTAACTAATTAGTTAGTTGTACATTTGTGAAATATATCTTGAACGTTAATAACTCGATCGATCTCAATTAATCTATTATTTCACAACTAATCTACTATAAGGTTGGTTTTGCAATCATTTATTACTTATATTTACATAGTACAATGAGTTTGGTTGCTTACAATCACAAACACAACAACATCAATAAAAAAAAAATCGATTTTTAAGTAAGAATATTAGTAGGGACCGCTTAACGGTCCCTATTTTGGCATTAGCGACCGCTTAGCGGTCGCTATTGTCATATTAGGGACCGTTAAGCGGTCCCTATTGTCAATTTAGGGACCGCTTAGCAGTCCCTACTAATATTCATACATCAAAATTATGAATTTTTCGATTGTTCGAGGTGCCGCGTTGTATGTTTAGTTCATAATAACCATTGGAATAGTTAAAATAACAATAAGTACAACGAGACATTGTGCATCCAAACATTATACAAGGAGAACGGGCCGCTTTGAAGATTCTCCTACTATTTTGTACGACGAATGACATAATGACAAATTAATTCGATCTACATATATACGTATAATTAATGAATACTTAATCTAATGATTATGCCTCATAATCGTATCTATGCTAACGTTTGTGAAGTAAATCATAAACACGGATAACAATTACAACTAACTAATTAGTTAGTTGTACATTTGTGAAATATATCTTGAACGTTAATAACTCGATCGATCTCAATTAATCTATTATTTCACAACTAATCTACTATAAGGTTGGTTTTGCAATCATTTATTACTTATATTTACATAGTACAATGAGTTTGGTTGCTTACAATCACAAACACAACAACATCAATAAAAAAAAAAATCGATTTTTAAGTAAGAATATTAGTAGGGACCGCTTAACGGTCCCTATTTTGGCATTAGCGACCGTTTAGCGGTCGCTATTGTCATATTAGGGACCGTTAAGCGGTCCCTATTGTCAATTTAGGGACCGCTTAGCAGTCCCTACTAATATTCATACATCAAAATTATGAATTTTTCGATTGTTCGAGGTGCCGCGTTGTATGTTTAGTTCATAATAACCATTGGAATAGTTAAAATAACAATAAGTACAACGAGACATTGTGCATCCAAACATTATACAAGGAGAACGGGCCGCTTTGAAGATTCTCCTACTATTTTGTACGACGAATGACATAATGACAAATTAATTCGATCTACATATATACGTATAATTAATGAATACTTAATCTAATGATTATGCCTCATAATCGTATCTATGCTAACGTTTGTGAAGTAAATCATAAACACGGATAACAATTACAACTAACTAATTAGTTAGTTGTACATTTGTGAAATATATCTTGAACGTTAATAACTCGATCGATCTCAATTAATCTATTATTTCACAACTAATCTACTATAAGGTTGGTTTTGCAATCATTTATTACTTATATTTACATAGTACAATGAGTTTGGTTGCTTACAATCACAAACACAACAACATCAATAAAAACAAAATCGATTTTTAAGTAAGAATATTAGTAGGGACCGCTTAACGGTCCCTATTTTGGCATTAGCGACCGCTTAGCGGTCGCTATTGTCATATTAGGGACCGTTAAGCGGTCCCTATTGTCAATTTAGGGACCGCTTAGCAGTCCCTACTAATATTCATACATCAAAATTATGAATTTTTCGATTGTTTGAGGTGCCGCGTTGTATGTTTAGTTCATAATAACCATTGGAATAGTTAAAATAACAATAAGTACAACGAGACATTGTGCATCCAAACATTATACAAGGAGAACGGGCCGCTTTGAAGATTCTCCTACTATTTTGTACGACGAATGACATAATGACAAATTAATTCGATCTACATATATACGTATAATTAATGAATACTTAATCTAATGATTATGCCTCATAATCGTATCTATGCTAACGTTTGTGAAGTAAATCATAAACACGGATAACAATTACAACTAACTAATTAGTTAGTTGTACATTTGTGAAATATATCTTGAACGTTAATAACTCGATCGATCTCAATTAATCTATTATTTCACAACTAATCTACTATAAGGTTGGTTTTGCAATCATTTATTACTTATATTTACATAGTACAATGAGTTTGGTTGCTTACAATCACAAACACAACAACATCAATAAAAAAAAAAATCGATTTTTAAGTAAGAATATTAGTAGGGACCGCTTAACGGTCCCTATTTTGGCATTAGCGACCGTTTAGCGGTCGCTATTGTCATATTAGGGACCGTTAAGCGGTCCCTATTGTCAATTTAGGGACCGCTTAGCAGTCCCTACTAATATTCATACATCAAAATTATGAATTTTTCGATTGTTCGAGGTGCCGCGTTGTATGTTTAGTTCATAATAACCATTGGAATAGTTAAAATAACAATAAGTACAACGAGACATTGTGCATCCAAACATTATACAAGGAGAACGGGCCGCTTTGAAGATTCTCCTACTATTTTGTACGACGAATGACATAATGACAAATTAATTCGATCTACATATATACGTATAATTAATGAATACTTAATCTAATGATTATGCCTCATAATCGTATCTATGCTAACGTTTGTGAAGTAAATCATAAACACGGATAACAATTACAACTAACTAATTAGTTAGTTGTACATTTGTGAAATATATCTTGAACGTTAATAACTCGATCGATCTCAATTAATCTATTATTTCACAACTAATCTACTATAAGGTTGGTTTTGCAATCATTTATTACTTATATTTACATAGTACAATGAGTTTGGTTGCTTACAATCACAAACACAACAACATCAATAAAAAAAAAATCGATTTTTAAGTAAGAATATTAGTAGGGACCGCTTAACGGTCCCTATTTTGGCATTAGCGACCGCTTAGCGGTCGCTATTGTCATATTAGGGACCGTTAAGCGGTCCCTATTGTCAATTTAGGGACCGCTTAGCAGTCCCTACTAATATTCATACATCAAAATTATGAATTTTTCGATTGTTCGAGGTGCCGCGTTGTATGTTTAGTTCATAATAACCATTGGAATAGTTAAAATAACAATAAGTACAACGAGACATTGTGCATCCAAACATTATACAAGGAGAACGGGCCGCTTTGAAGATTCTCCTACTATTTTGTACGACGAATGACATAATGACAAATTAATTCGATCTACATATATACGTATAATTAATGAATACTTAATCTAATGATTATGCCTCATAATCGTATCTATGCTAACGTTTGTGAAGTAAATCATAAACACGGATAACAATTACAACTAACTAATTAGTTAGTTGTACATTTGTGAAATATATCTTGAACGTTAATAACTCGATCGATCTCAATTAATCTATTATTTCACAACTAATCTACTATAAGGTTGGTTTTGCAATCATTTATTACTTATATTTACATAGTACAATGAGTTTGGTTGCTTACAATCACAAACACAACAACATCAATAAAAAAAAAATCGATTTTTAAGTAAGAATATTAGTAGGGACCGCTTAACGGTCCCTATTTTGGCATTAGCGACCGTTTAGCGGTCGCTATTGTCATATTAGGGACCGTTAAGCGGTCCCTATTGTCAATTTAGGGACCGCTTAGCAGTCCCTACTAATATTCATACATCAAAATTATGAATTTTTCGATTGTTCGAGGTGCCGCGTTGTATGTTTAGTTCATAATAACCATTGGAATAGTTAAAATAACAATAAGTACAACGAGACATTGTGCATCCAAACATTATACAAGGAGAACGGGCCGCTTTGAAGATTCTCCTACTATTTTGTACGACGAATGACATAATGACAAATTAATTCGATCTACATATATACGTATAATTAATGAATACTTAATCTAATGATTATGCCTCATAATCGTATCTATGCTAACGTTTGTGAAGTAAATCATAAACACGGATAACAATTACAACTAACTAATTAGTTAGTTGTACATTTGTGAAATATATCTTGAACGTTAATAACTCGATCGATCTCAATTAATCTATTATTTCACAACTAATCTACTATAAGGTTGGTTTTGCAATCATTTATTACTTATATTTACATAGTACAATGAGTTTGGTTGCTTACAATCACAAACACAACAACATCAATAAAAAAAAAATCGATTTTTAAGTAAGAATATTAGTAGGGACCGCTTAACGGTCCCTATTTTGGCATTAGCGACCGCTTAGCGGTCGCTATTGTCATATTAGGGACCGTTAAGCGGTCCCTATTGTCAATTTAGGGACCGCTTAGCAGTCCCTACTAATATTCATACATCAAAATTATGAATTTTTCGATTGTTCGAGGTGCCGCGTTGTATGTTTAGTTCATAATAACCATTGGAATAGTTAAAATAACAATAAGTACAACGAGACATTGTGCATCCAAACATTATACAAGGAGAACGGGCCGCTTTGAAGATTCTCCTACTATTTTGTACGACGAATGACATAATGACAAATTAATTCGATCTACATATATACGTATAATTAATGAATACTTAATCTAATGATTATGCCTCATAATCGTATCTATGCTAACGTTTGTGAAGTAAATCATAAACACGGATAACAATTACAACTAACTAATTAGTTAGTTGTACATTTGTGAAATATATCTTGAACGTTAATAACTCGATCGATCTCAATTAATCTATTATTTCACAACTAATCTACTATAAGGTTGGTTTTGCAATCATTTATTACTTATATTTACATAGTACAATGAGTTTGGTTGCTTACAATCACAAACACAACAACATCAATAAAAAAAAAAATCGATTTTTAAGTAAGAATATTAGTAGGGACCGCTTAACGGTCCCTATTTTGGCATTAGCGACCGTTTAGCGGTCGCTATTGTCATATTAGGGACCGTTAAGCGGTCCCTATTGTCAATTTAGGGACCGCTTAGCAGTCCCTACTAATATTCATACATCAAAATTATGAATTTTTCGATTGTTCGAGGTGCCGCGTTGTATGTTTAGTTCATAATAACCATTGGAATAGTTAAAATAACAATAAGTACAACGAGACATTGTGCATCCAAACATTATACAAGGAGAACGGGCCGCTTTGAAGATTCTCCTACTATTTTGTACGACGAATGACATAATGACAAATTAATTCGATCTACATATATACGTATAATTAATGAATACTTAATCTAATGATTATGCCTCATAATCGTATCTATGCTAACGTTTGTGAAGTAAATCATAAACACGGATAACAATTACAACTAACTAATTAGTTAGTTGTACATTTGTGAAATATATCTTGAACGTTAATAACTCGATCGATCTCAATTAATCTATTATTTCACAACTAATCTACTATAAGGTTGGTTTTGCAATCATTTATTACTTATATTTACATAGTACAATGAGTTTGGTTGCTTACAATCACAAACACAACAACATCAATAAAAAAAAAATCGATTTTTAAGTAAGAATATTAGTAGGGACCGCTTAACGGTCCCTATTTTGGCATTAGCGACCGCTTAGCGGTCGCTATTGTCATATTAGGGACCGTTAAGCGGTCCCTATTGTCAATTTAGGGACCGCTTAGCAGTCCCTACTAATATTCATACATCAAAATTATGAATTTTTCGATTGTTCGAGGTGCCGCGTTGTATGTTTAGTTCATAATAACCATTGGAATAGTTAAAATAACAATAAGTACAACGAGACATTGTGCATCCAAACATTATACAAGGAGAACGGGCCGCTTTGAAGATTCTCCTACTATTTTGTACGACGAATGACATAATGACAAATTAATTCGATCTACATATATACGTATAATTAATGAATACTTAATCTAATGATTATGCCTCATAATCGTATCTATGCTAACGTTTGTGAAGTAAATCATAAACACGGATAACAATTACAACTAACTAATTAGTTAGTTGTACATTTGTGAAATATATCTTGAACGTTAATAACTCGATCGATCTCAATTAATCTATTATTTCACAACTAATCTACTATAAGGTTGGTTTTGCAATCATTTATTACTTATATTTACATAGTACAATGAGTTTGGTTGCTTACAATCACAAACACAACAACATCAATAAAAAAAAAAATCGATTTTTAAGTAAGAATATTAGTAGGGACCGCTTAACGGTCCCTATTTTGGCATTAGCGACCGCTTAGCGGTCGCTATTGTCATATTAGGGACCGTTAAGCGGTCCCTATTGTCAATTTAGGGACCGCTTAGCAGTCCCTACTAATATTCATACATCAAAATTATGAATTTTTCGATTGTTCGAGGTGCCGCGTTGTATGTTTAGTTCATAATAACCATTGGAATAGTTAAAATAACAATAAGTACAACGAGACATTGTGCATCCAAACATTATACAAGGAGAACGGGCCGCTTTGAAGATTCTCCTACTATTTTGTACGACGAATGACATAATGACAAATTAATTCGATCTACATATATACGTATAATTAATGAATACTTAATCTAATGATTATGCCTCATAATCGTATCTATGCTAACGTTTGTGAAGTAAATCATAAACACGGATAACAATTACAACTAACTAATTAGTTAGTTGTACATTTGTGAAATATATCTTGAACGTTAATAACTCGATCGATCTCAATTAATCTATTATTTCACAACTAATCTACTATAAGGTTGGTTTTGCAATCATTTATTACTTATATTTACATAGTACAATGAGTTTGGTTGCTTACAATCACAAACACAACAACATCAATAAAAACAAAATCGATTTTTAAGTAAGAATATTAGTAGAACCCGCTTAACGGTCCCTATTTTGGCATTAGCGACCGCTTAGCGGTCGCTATTGTCATATTAGGGACCGTTAAGCGGTCCCTATTGTCAATTTAGGGACCGCTTAGCAGTCCCTACTAATATTCATACATCAAAATTATGAATTTTTCGATTGTTCGTGGTGCCGCGTTGTATGTTTAGTTCATAATAACCATTGGAATAGTTAAAATAACAATAAGTACAACGAGACATTGTGCATCCAAACATTATACAAGGAGAACGGGCCGCTTTGAAGATTCTCCTACTATTTTGTACGACGAATGACATAATGACAAATTAATTCGATCTACATATATACGTATAATTAATGAATACTTAATCTAATGATTATGCCTCATAATCGTATCTATGCTAACGTTTGTGAAGTAAATCATAAACACGGATAACAATTACAACTAACTAATTAGTTAGTTGTACATTTGTGAAATATATCTTGAACGTTAATAACTCGATCGATCTCAATTAATCTATTATTTCACAACTAATCTACTATAAGGTTGGTTTTGCAATCATTTATTACTTATATTTACATAGTACAATGAGTTTGGTTGCTTACAATCACAAACACAACAACATCAATAAAAAAAAAAAATCGATTTTTAAGTAAGAATATTAGTAGGGACCGCTTAACGGTCCCTATTTTGGCATTAGCGACCGTTTAGCGGTCGCTATTGTCATATTAGGGACCGTTAAGCGGTCCCTATTGTCAATTTAGGGACCGCTTAGCAGTCCCTACTAATATTCATACATCAAAATTACGAATTTTTCGATTGTTCGAGGTGCCGCTTTGTATGTTTAGTTCATAATAACCATTGGAATAGTTAAAATAACAATAAGTACAACGAGACATTGTGCATCCAAACATTATACAAGGAGAACGAGCCACTTTGAATATTCTCCTACTATTTTGTACGACGAATGACATAATGACAAATTAATTCGATCTACATATATACGTATAATTAATGAATACTTAATCTAATGATTATGCCTCATAATCGTATCTATGCTAACGTTTGTGAAGTAAATCATAAACACGGATAACAATTACAACTAACTAATTAGTTAGTTGTACATTTGTGAAATATATCTTGAACGTTAATAACTCGATCGATCTCAATTAATCTATTATTTCACAACTAATCTACTATAAGGTTGGTTTTGCAATCATTTATTACTTATATTTACATAGTACAATGAGTTTGGTTGCTTACAATCACAAACACAACAACATCAATAAAAACAAAATCGATTTTTAAGTAAGAATATTAGTAGGGACCGCTTAACGGTCCCTATTTTGGCATTAGCGACCGCTTAGCGGTCGCTATTGTCATATTAGGGACCGTTAAGCGGTCCCTATTGTCAATTTAGGGACCGCTTAGCAGTCCCTACTAATATTCATACATCAAAATTATGAATTTTTCGATTGTTCGAGGTGCCGCGTTGTATGTTTAGTTCATAATAACCATTGGAATAGTTAAAATAACAATAAGTACAACGAGACATTGTGCATCCAAACATTATACAAGGAGAACGGGCCGCTTTGAAGATTCTCCTACTATTTTGTACGACGAATGACATAATGACAAATTAATTCGATCTACATATATACGTATAATTAATGAATACTTAATCTAATGATTATGCCTCATAATCGTATCTATGCTAACGTTTGTGAAGTAAATCATAAACACGGATAACAATTACAACTAACTAATTAGTTAGTTGTACATTTGTGAAATATATCTTGAACGTTAATAACTCGATCGATCTCAATTAATCTATTATTTCACAACTAATCTACTATAAGGTTGGTTTTGCAATCATTTATTACTTATATTTACATAGTACAATGAGTTTGGTTGCTTACAATCACAAACACAACAACATCAATAAAAAAAAAATCGATTTTTAAGTAAGAATATTAGTAGGGACCGCTTAACGGTCCCTATTTTGGCATTAGCGACCGTTTAGCGGTCGCTATTGTCATATTAGGGACCGTTAAGCGGTCCCTATTGTCAATTTAGGGACCGCTTAGCAGTCCCTACTAATATTCATACATCAAAATTATGAATTTTTCGATTGTTCGAGGTGCCGCGTTGTATGTTTAGTTCATAATAACCATTGGAATAGTTAAAATAACAATAAGTACAACGAGACATTGTGCATCCAAACATTATACAAGGAGAACGGGCCGCTTTGAAGATTCTCCTACTATTTTGTACGACGAATGACATAATGACAAATTAATTCGATCTACATATATACGTATAATTAATGAATAATTAATCTAATGATTATGCCTCATAATCGTATCTATGCTAACGTTTGTGAAGTAAATCATAAACACGGATAACAATTACAACTAACTAATTAGTTAGTTGTACATTTGTGAAATATATCTTGAACGTTAATAACTCGATCGATCTCAATTAATCTATTATTTCACAACTAATCTACTATAAGGTTGGTTTTGCAATCATTTATTACTTATATTTACATAGTACAATGAGTTTGGTTGCTTACAATCACAAACACAACAACATCAATAAAAAAAAAAAAAATCGATTTTTAAGTAAGAATATTAGTAGGGACCGCTTAACGGTCCCTATTTTGGCATTAGCGACCGCTTAGCGGTCGCTATTGTCATATTAGGGACCGTTAAGCGGTCCCTATTGTCAATTTAGGGACCGCTTAGCAGTCCCTACTAATATTCATACATCAAAATTATGAATTTTTCGATTGTTCGAGGTGCCGCGTTGTATGTTTAGTTCATAATAACCATTGGAATAGTTAAAATAACAATAAGTACAACGAGACATTGTGCATCCAAACATTATACAAGGAGAACGGGCCGCTTTGAAGATTCTCCTACTATTTTGTACGACGAATGACATAATGACAAATTAATTCGATCTACATATATACGTATAATTAATGAATACTTAATCTAATGATTATGCCTCATAATCGTATCTATGCTAACGTTTGTGAAGTAAATCATAAACACGGATAACAATTACAACTAACTAATTAGTTAGTTGTACATTTGTGAAATATATCTTGAACGTTAATAACTCGATCGATCTCAATTAATCTATTATTTCACAACTAATCTACTATAAGGTTGGTTTTGCAATCATTTATTACTTATATTTACATAGTACAATGAGTTTGGTTGCTTACAATCACAAACACAACAACATCAATAAAAAAAAAATCGATTTTTAAGTAAGAATATTAGTAGGGACCGCTTAACGGTCCCTATTTTGGCATTAGCGACCGCTTAGCGGTCGCTATTGTCATATTAGGGACCGTTAAGCGGTCCCTATTGTCAATTTAGGGACCGCTTAGCAGTCCCTACTAATATTCATACATCAAAATTATGAATTTTTCGATTGTTCGAGGTGCCGCGTTGTATGTTTAGTTCATAATAACCATTGGAATAGTTAAAATAACAATAAGTACAACGAGACATTGTGCATCCAAACATTATACAAGGAGAACGGGCCGCTTTGAAGATTCTCCTACTATTTTGTACGACGAATGACATAATGACAAATTAATTCGATCTACATATATACGTATAATTAATGAATACTTAATCTAATGATTATGCCTCATAATCGTATCTATGCTAACGTTTGTGAAGTAAATCATAAATACGGATAACAATTACAACTAACTAATTAGTTAGTTGTACATTTGTGAAATATATCTTGAACGTTAATAACTCGATCGATCTCAATTAATCTATTATTTCACAACTAATCTACTATAAGGTTGGTTTTGCAATCATTTATTACTTATATTTACATAGTACAATGAGTTTGGTTGCTTACAATCACAAACACAACAACATCAATAAAAAAAAAATCGATTTTTAAGTAAGAATATTAGTAGGGACCGCTTAACGGTCCCTATTTTGGCATTAGCGACCGCTAAGCGGTCCCTATTGTCATATTAGGGACCGTTAAGCGGTCCCTATTGTCAATTTAGGGACCGCTTAGCAGTCCCTACTAATATTCATACATCAAAATTATGAATTTTTCGATTGTTCGAGGTGCCGCGTTGTATGTTTAGTTCATAATAACCATTGGAATAGTTAAAATAACAATAAGTACAACGAGACATTGTGCATCCAAACATTATACAAGGAGAACGGGCCGCTTTGAAGATTCTCCTACTATTTTGTACGACGAATGACATAATGACAAATTAATTCGATCTACATATATACGTATAATTAATGAATACTTAATCTAATGATTATGCCTCATAATCGTATCTATGCTAACGTTTGTGAAGTAAATCATAAACACGGATAACAATTACAACTAACTAATTAGTTAGTTGTACATTTGTGAAATATATCTTGAACGTTAATAACTCGATCGATCTCAATTAATCTATTATTTCACAACTAATCTACTATAAGGTTGGTTTTGCAATCATTTATTACTTATATTTACATAGTACAATGAGTTTGGTTGCTTACAATCACAAACACAACAACATCAATAAAAAAAAAATCGATTTTTAAGTAAGAATATTAGTAGGGACCGCTTAACGGTCCCTATTTTGGCATTAGCGACCGCTTAGCGGTCGCTATTGTCATATTAGGGACCGTTAAGCGGTCCCTATTGTCAATTTAGGGACCGCTTAGCAGTCCCTACTAATATTCATACATCAAAATTATGAATTTTTCGATTGTTCGAGGTGCCGCGTTGTATGTTTAGTTCATAATAACCATTGGAATAGTTAAAATAACAATAAGTACAACGAGACATTGTGCATCCAAACATTATACAAGGAGAACGGGCCGCTTTGAAGATTCTCCTACTATTTTGTACGACGAATGACATAATGACAAATTAATTCGATCTACATATATACGTATAATTAATGAATACTTAATCTAATGATTATGCCTCATAATCGTATCTATGCTAACGTTTGTGAAGTAAATCATAAACACGGATAACAATTACAACTAACTAATTAGTTAGTTGTACATTTGTGAAATATATCTTGAACGTTAATAACTCGATCGATCTCAATTAATCTATTATTTCACAACTAATCTACTATAAGGTTGGTTTTGCAATCATTTATTACTTATATTTACATAGTACAATGAGTTCGGTTGCTTACAATCACAAACACAACAACATCAATAAAAAAAAAATCGATTTTTAAGTAAGAATATTAGTAGGGACCGCTTAACGGTCCCTATTTTGGCATTAGCGACCGCTTAGCGGTCGCTATTGTCATATTAGGGACCGTTAAGCGGTCCCTATTGTCAATTTAGGGACCGCTTAGCAGTCCCTACTAATATTCATACATCAAAATTATGAATTTTTCGATTGTTCGAGGTGCCGCGTTGTATGTTTAGTTCATAATAACCATTGGAATAGTTAAAATAACAATAAGTACAACGAGACATTGTGCATCCAAACATTATACAAGGAGAACGGGCCGCTTTGAACATTCTCCTACTATTTTGTACGACGAATGACATAATGACAAATTAATTCGATCTACATATATACGTATAATTAATGAATACTTAATCTAATGATTATGCCTCATAATCGTATCTATGCTAACGTTTGTGAAGTAAATCATAAACACGGATAACAATTACAACTAACTAATTAGTTAGTTGTACATTTGTGAAATATATCTTGAACGTTAATAACTCGATCGATCTCAATTAATCTATTATTTCACAACTAATCTACTATAAGGTTGGTTTTGCAATCATTTATTACTTATATTTACATAGTACAATGAGTTTGGTTGCTTACAATCACAAACACAACAACATCAATAAAAAAAAAATCGATTTTTAAGTAAGAATATTAGTAGGGACCGCTTAACGGTCCCTATTTTGGCATTAGCGACCGCTTAGCGGTCGCTATTGTCATATTAGGGACCGTTAAGCGGTCCCTATTGTCAATTTAGGGACCGCTTAGCAGTCCCTACTAATATTCATACATCAAAATTATGAATTTTTCGATTGTTCGAGGTGCCGCGTTGTATGTTTAGTTCATAATAACCATTGGAATAGTTAAAATAACAATAAGTACAACGAGACATTGTGCATCCAAACATTATACAAGGAGAACGGGCCGCTTTGAAGATTCTCCTACTATTTTGTACGACGAATGACATAATGACAAATTAATTCGATCTACATATATACGTATAATTAATGAATACTTAATCTAATGATTATGCCTCATAATCGTATCTATGCTAACGTTTGTGAAGTAAATCATAAACACGGATAACAATTACAACTAACTAATTAGTTAGTTGTACATTTGTGAAATATATCTTGAACGTTAATAACTCGATCGATCTCAATTAATCTATTATTTCACAACTAATCTACTATAAGGTTGGTTTTGCAATCATTTATTACTTATATTTACATAGTACAATGAGTTCGGTTGCTTACAATCACAAACACAACAACATCAATAAAAAAAAAAAATCGATTTTTAAGTAAGAATATTAGTAGGGACCGCTTAACGGTCCCTATTTTGGCATTAGCGACCGCTTAGCGGTCGCTATTGTCATATTAGGGACCGTTAAGCGGTCCCTATTGTCAATTTAGGGACCGCTTAGCAGTCCCTACTAATATTCATACATCAAAATTATGAATTTTTCGATTGTTCGAGGTGCCGCGTTGTATGTTTAGTTCATAATAACCATTGGAATAGTTAAAATAACAATAAGTACAACGAGACATTGTGCATCCAAACATTATACAAGGAGAACGGGCCGCTTTGAAGATTCTCCTACTATTTTGTACGACGAATGACATAATGACAAATTAATTCGATCTACATATATACGTATAATTAATGAATACTTAATCTAATGATTATGCCTCATAATCGTATCTATGCTAACGTTTGTGAAGTAAATCATAAACACGGATAACAATTACAACTAACTAATTAGTTAGTTGTACATTTGTGAAATATATCTTGAACGTTAATAACTCGATCGATCTCAATTAATCTATTATTTCACAACTAATCTACTATAAGGTTGGTTTTGCAATCATTTATTACTTATATTTACATAGTACAATGAGTTTGGTTGCTTACAATCACAAACACAACAACATCAATAAAAAAAAAAATCGATTTTTAAGTAAGAATATTAGTAGGGACCGCTTAACGGTCCCTATTTTGGCATTAGCGACCGCTTAGCGGTCGCTATTGTCATATTAGGGACCGTTAAGCGGTCCCTATTGTCAATTTAGGGACCGCTTAGCAGTCCCTACTAATATTCATACATCAAAATTATGAATTTTTCGATTGTTCGAGGTGCCGCGTTGTATGTTTAGTTCATAATAACCATTGGAATAGTTAAAATAACAATAAGTACAACGAGACATTGTGCATCCAAACATTATACAAGGAGAACGGGCCGCTTTGAAGATTCTCCTACTATTTTGTACGACGAATGACATAATGACAAATTAATTCGATCTACATATATACGTATAATTAATGAATACTTAATCTAATGATTATGCCTCATAATCGTATCTCTGCTAACGTTTGTGAAGTAAATCATAAACACGGATAACAATTACAACTAACTAATTAGTTAGTTGTACATTTGTGAAATATATCTTGAACGTTAATAACTCGATCGATCTCAATTAATCTATTATTTCACAACTAATCTACTATAAGGTTGGTTTTGCAATCATTTATTACTTATATTTACATAGTACAATGAGTTCGGTTGCTTACAATCACAAACACAACAACATCAATAAAAAAAAAAATCGATTTTTAAGTAAGAATATTAGTAGGGACCGCTTAACGGTCCCTATTTTGGCATTAGCGACCGCTTAGCGGTCGCTATTGTCATATTAGGGACCGTTAAGCGGTCCCTATTGTCAATTTAGGGACCGCTTAGCAGTCCCTACTAATATTCATACATCAAAATTATGAATTTTTCGATTGTTCGAGGTGCCGCGTTGTATGTTTAGTTCATAATAACCATTGGAATAGTTAAAATAACAATAAGTACAACGAGACATTGTGCATCCAAACATTATACAAGGAGAACGGGCCGCTTTGAAGATTCTCCTACTATTTTGTACGACGAATGACATAATGACAAATTAATTCGATCTACATATATACGTATAATTAATGAATACTTAATCTAATGATTATGCCTCATAATCGTATCTATGCTAACGTTTGTGAAGTAAATCATAAACACGGATAACAATTACAACTAACTAATTAGTTAGTTGTACATTTGTGAAATATATCTTGAACGTTAATAACTCGATCGATCTCAATTAATCTATTATTTCACAACTAATCTACTATAAGGTTGGTTTTGCAATCATTTATTACTTATATTTACATAGTACAATGAGTTTGGTTGCTTACAATCACAAACACAACAACATCAATAAAAAAAAAATCGATTTTTAAGTAAGAATATTAGTAGGGACCGCTTAACGGTCCCTATTTTGGCATTAGCGGTCGCTATTGTCATATTAGGGACCGTTAAGCGGTCCCTATTGTCAATTTAGGGACCGCTTAGCAGTCCCTACTAATATTCATACATCAAAATTATGAATTTTTCGATTGTTCGAGGTGCCGCGTTGTATGTTTAGTTCATAATAACCATTGGAATAGTTAAAATAACAATAAGTACAACGAGACATTGTGCATCCAAACATTATACAAGGAGAACGGGCCGCTTTGAAGATTCTCCTACTATTTTGTACGACGAATGACATAATGACAAATTAATTCGATCTACATATATACGTATAATTAATGAATACTTAATCTAATGATTATGCCTCATAATCGTATCTATGCTAACGTTTGTGAAGTAAATCATAAACACGGATAACAATTACAACTAACTAATTAGTTAGTTGTACATTTGTGAAATATATCTTGAACGTTAATAACTCGATCGATCTCAATTAATCTATTATTTCACAACTAATCTACTATAAGGTTGGTTTTGCAATCATTTATTACTTATATTTACATAGTACAATGAGTTCGGTTGCTTACAATCACAAACACAACAACATCAATAAAAAAAAAAATCGATTTTTAAGTAAGAATATTAGTAGGGACCGCTTAACGGTCCCTATTTTGGCATTAGCGACCGCTTAGCGGTCGCTATTGTCATATTAGGGACCGTTAAGCGGTCCCTATTGTCAATTTAGGGACCGCTTAGCAGTCCCTACTAATATTCATACATCAAAATTATGAATTTTTCGATTGTTCGAGGTGCCGCGTTGTATGTTTAGTTCATAATAACCATTGGAATAGTTAAAATAACAATAAGTACAACGAGACATTGTGCATCCAAACATTATACAAGGAGAACGGGCCGCTTTGAAGATTCTCCTACTATTTTGTACGACGAATGACATAATGACAAATTAATTCGATCTACATATATACGTATAATTAATGAATACTTAATCTAATGATTATGCCTCATAATCGTATCTATGCTAACGTTTGTGAAGTAAATCATAAACACGGATAACAATTACAACTAACTAATTAGTTAGTTGTACATTTGTGAAATATATCTTGAACGTTAATAACTCGATCGATCTCAATTAATCTATTATTTCACAACTAATCTACTATAAGGTTGGTTTTGCAATCATTTATTACTTATATTTACATAGTACAATGAGTTTGGTTGCTTACAATCACAAACACAACAACATCAATAAAAAAAAAATCGATTTTTAAGTAAGAATATTAGTAGGGACCGCTTAACGGTCCCTATTTTGGCATTAGCGGTCGCTATTGTCATATTAGGGACCGTTAAGCGGTCCCTATTGTCAATTTAGGGACCGCTTAGCAGTCCCTACTAATATTCATACATCAAAATTATGAATTTTTCGATTGTTCGAGGTGCCGCGTTGTATGTTTAGTTCATAATAACCATTGGAATAGTTAAAATAACAATAAGTACAACGAGACATTGTGCATCCAAACATTATACAAGGAGAACGGGCCGCTTTGAAGATTCTCCTACTATTTTGTACGACGAATGACATAATGACAAATTAATTCGATCTACATATATACGTATAATTAATGAATACTTAATCTAATGATTATGCCTCATAATCGTATCTATGCTAACGTTTGTGAAGTAAATCATAAACACGGATAACAATTACAACTAACTAATTAGTTAGTTGTACATTTGTGAAATATATCTTGAACGTTAATAACTCGATCGATCTCAATTAATCTATTATTTCACAACTAATCTACTATAAGGTTGGTTTTGCAATCATTTATTACTTATATTTACATAGTACAATGAGTTTGGTTGCTTACAATCACAAACACAACAACATCAATAAAAAAAAAATCGATTTTTAAGTAAGAATATTAGTAGGGACCGCTTAACGGTCCCTATTTTGGCATTAGCGACCGCTTAGCGGTCGCTATTGTCATATTAGGGACCGTTAAGCGGTCCCTATTGTCAATTTAGGGACCGCTTAGCAGTCCCTACTAATATTCATACATCAAAATTATGAATTTTTCGATTGTTCGAGGTGCCGCGTTGTATGTTTAGTTCATAATAACCATTGGAATAGTTAAAATAACAATAAGTACAACGAGACATTGTGCATCCAAACATTATACAAGGAGAACGGGCCGCTTTGAACATTCTCCTACTATTTTGTACGACGAATGACATAATGACAAATTAATTCGATCTACATATATACGTATAATTAATGAATACTTAATCTAATGATTATGCCTCATAATCGTATCTATGCTAACGTTTGTGAAGTAAATCATAAACACGGATAACAATTACAACTAACTAATTAGTTAGTTGTACATTTGTGAAATATATCTTGAACGTTAATAACTCGATCGATCTCAATTAATCTATTATTTCACAACTAATCTACTATAAGGTTGGTTTTGCAATCATTTATTACTTATATTTACATAGTACAATGAGTTTGGTTGCTTACAATCACAAACACAACAACATCAATAAAAAAAAAATCGATTTTTAAGTAAGAATATTAGTAGGGACCGCTTAACGGTCCCTATTTTGGCATTAGCGACCGCTTAGCGGTCGCTATTGTCATATTAGGGACCGTTAAGCGGTCCCTATTGTCAATTTAGGGACCGCTTAGCAGTCCCTACTAATATTCATACATCAAAATTATGAATTTTTCGATTGTTCGAGGTGCCGCGTTGTATGTTTAGTTCATAATAACCATTGGAATAGTTAAAATAACAATAAGTACAACGAGACATTGTGCATCCAAACATTATACAAGGAGAACGGGCCGCTTTGAAGATTCTCCTACTATTTTGTACGACGAATGACATAATGACAAATTAATTCGATCTACATATATACGTATAATTAATGAATACTTAATCTAATGATTATGCCTCATAATCGTATCTATGCTAACGTTTGTGAAGTAAATCATAAACACGGATAACAATTACAACTAACTAATTAGTTAGTTGTACATTTGTGAAATATATCTTGAACGTTAATAACTCGATCGATCTCAATTAATCTATTATTTCACAACTAATCTACTATAAGGTTGGTTTTGCAATCATTTATTACTTATATTTACATAGTACAATGAGTTCGGTTGCTTACAATCACAAACACAACAACATCAATAAAAAAAAAAAATCGATTTTTAAGTAAGAATATTAGTAGGGACCGCTTAACGGTCCCTATTTTGGCATTAGCGACCGCTTAGCGGTCGCTATTGTCATATTAGGGACCGTTAAGCGGTCCCTATTGTCAATTTAGGGACCGCTTAGCAGTCCCTACTAATATTCATACATCAAAATTATGAATTTTTCGATTGTTCGAGGTGCCGCGTTGTATGTTTAGTTCATAATAACCATTGGAATAGTTAAAATAACAATAAGTACAACGAGACATTGTGCATCCAAACATTATACAAGGAGAACGGGCCGCTTTGAAGATTCTCCTACTATTTTGTACGACGAATGACATAATGACAAATTAATTCGATCTACATATATACGTATAATTAATGAATACTTAATCTAATGATTATGCCTCATAATCGTATCTATGCTAACGTTTGTGAAGTAAATCATAAACACGGATAACAATTACAACTAACTAATTAGTTAGTTGTACATTTGTGAAATATATCTTGAACGTTAATAACTCGATCGATCTCAATTAATCTATTATTTCACAACTAATCTACTATAAGGTTGGTTTTGCAATCATTTATTACTTATATTTACATAGTACAATGAGTTTGGTTGCTTACAATCACAAACACAACAACATCAATAAAAAAAAAAATCGATTTTTAAGTAAGAATATTAGTAGGGACCGCTTAACGGTCCCTATTTTGGCATTAGCGACCGCTTAGCGGTCGCTATTGTCATATTAGGGACCGTTAAGCGGTCCCTATTGTCAATTTAGGGACCGCTTAGCAGTCCCTACTAATATTCATACATCAAAATTATGAATTTTTCGATTGTTCGAGGTGCCGCGTTGTATGTTTAGTTCATAATAACCATTGGAATAGTTAAAATAACAATAAGTACAACGAGACATTGTGCATCCAAACATTATACAAGGAGAACGGGCCGCTTTGAAGATTCTCCTACTATTTTGTACGACGAATGACATAATGACAAATTAATTCGATCTACATATATACGTATAATTAATGAATACTTAATCTAATGATTATGCCTCATAATCGTATCTCTGCTAACGTTTGTGAAGTAAATCATAAACACGGATAACAATTACAACTAACTAATTAGTTAGTTGTACATTTGTGAAATATATCTTGAACGTTAATAACTCGATCGATCTCAATTAATCTATTATTTCACAACTAATCTACTATAAGGTTGGTTTTGCAATCATTTATTACTTATATTTACATAGTACAATGAGTTCGGTTGCTTACAATCACAAACACAACAACATCAATAAAAAAAAAAATCGATTTTTAAGTAAGAATATTAGTAGGGACCGCTTAACGGTCCCTATTTTGGCATTAGCGACCGCTTAGCGGTCGCTATTGTCATATTAGGGACCGTTAAGCGGTCCCTATTGTCAATTTAGGGACCGCTTAGCAGTCCCTACTAATATTCATACATCAAAATTATGAATTTTTCGATTGTTCGAGGTGCCGCGTTGTATGTTTAGTTCATAATAACCATTGGAATAGTTAAAATAACAATAAGTACAACGAGACATTGTGCATCCAAACATTATACAAGGAGAACGGGCCGCTTTGAAGATTCTCCTACTATTTTGTACGACGAATGACATAATGACAAATTAATTCGATCTACATATATACGTATAATTAATGAATACTTAATCTAATGATTATGCCTCATAATCGTATCTATGCTAACGTTTGTGAAGTAAATCATAAACACGGATAACAATTACAACTAACTAATTAGTTAGTTGTACATTTGTGAAATATATCTTGAACGTTAATAACTCGATCGATCTCAATTAATCTATTATTTCACAACTAATCTACTATAAGGTTGGTTTTGCAATCATTTATTACTTATATTTACATAGTACAATGAGTTTGGTTGCTTACAATCACAAACACAACAACATCAATAAAAAAAAAATCGATTTTTAAGTAAGAATATTAGTAGGGACCGCTTAACGGTCCCTATTTTGGCATTAGCGGTCGCTATTGTCATATTAGGGACCGTTAAGCGGTCCCTATTGTCAATTTAGGGACCGCTTAGCAGTCCCTACTAATATTCATACATCAAAATTATGAATTTTTCGATTGTTCGAGGTGCCGCGTTGTATGTTTAGTTCATAATAACCATTGGAATAGTTAAAATAACAATAAGTACAACGAGACATTGTGCATCCAAACATTATACAAGGAGAACGGGCCGCTTTGAAGATTCTCCTACTATTTTGTACGACGAATGACATAATGACAAATTAATTCGATCTACATATATACGTATAATTAATGAATACTTAATCTAATGATTATGCCTCATAATCGTATCTATGCTAACGTTTGTGAAGTAAATCATAAACACGGATAACAATTACAACTAACTAATTAGTTAGTTGTACATTTGTGAAATATATCTTGAACGTTAATAACTCGATCGATCTCAATTAATCTATTATTTCACAACTAATCTACTATAAGGTTGGTTTTGCAATCATTTATTACTTATATTTACATAGTACAATGAGTTCGGTTGCTTACAATCACAAACACAACAACATCAATAAAAAAAAAAATCGATTTTTAAGTAAGAATATTAGTAGGGACCGCTTAACGGTCCCTATTTTGGCATTAGCGACCGCTTAGCGGTCGCTATTGTCATATTAGGGACCGTTAAGCGGTCCCTATTGTCAATTTAGGGACCGCTTAGCAGTCCCTACTAATATTCATACATCAAAATTATGAATTTTTCGATTGTTCGAGGTGCCGCGTTGTATGTTTAGTTCATAATAACCATTGGAATAGTTAAAATAACAATAAGTACAACGAGACATTGTGCATCCAAACATTATACAAGGAGAACGGGCCGCTTTGAAGATTCTCCTACTATTTTGTACGACGAATGACATAATGACAAATTAATTCGATCTACATATATACGTATAATTAATGAATACTTAATCTAATGATTATGCCTCATAATCGTATCTATGCTAACGTTTGTGAAGTAAATCATAAACACGGATAACAATTACAACTAACTAATTAGTTAGTTGTACATTTGTGAAATATATCTTGAACGTTAATAACTCGATCGATCTCAATTAATCTATTATTTCACAACTAATCTACTATAAGGTTGGTTTTGCAATCATTTATTACTTATATTTACATAGTACAATGAGTTTGGTTGCTTACAATCACAAACACAACAACATCAATAAAAAAAAAATCGATTTTTAAGTAAGAATATTAGTAGGGACCGCTTAACGGTCCCTATTTTGGCATTAGCGGTCGCTATTGTCATATTAGGGACCGTTAAGCGGTCCCTATTGTCAATTTAGGGACCGCTTAGCAGTCCCTACTAATATTCATACATCAAAATTATGAATTTTTCGATTGTTCGAGGTGCCGCGTTGTATGTTTAGTTCATAATAACCATTGGAATAGTTAAAATAACAATAAGTACAACGAGACATTGTGCATCCAAACATTATACAAGGAGAACGGGCCGCTTTGAAGATTCTCCTACTATTTTGTACGACGAATGACATAATGACAAATTAATTCGATCTACATATATACGTATAATTAATGAATACTTAATCTAATGATTATGCCTCATAATCGTATCTATGCTAACGTTTGTGAAGTAAATCATAAACACGGATAACAATTACAACTAACTAATTAGTTAGTTGTACATTTGTGAAATATATCTTGAACGTTAATAACTCGATCGATCTCAATTAATCTATTATTTCACAACTAATCTACTATAAGGTTGGTTTTGCAATCATTTATTACTTATATTTACATAGTACAATGAGTTTGGTTGCTTACAATCACAAACACAACAACATCAATAAAAAAAAAATCGATTTTTAAGTAAGAATATTAGTAGGGACCGCTTAACGGTCCCTATTTTGGCATTAGCGACCGCTTAGCGGTCGCTATTGTCATATTAGGGACCGTTAAGCGGTCCCTATTGTCAATTTAGGGACCGCTTAGCAGTCCCTACTAATATTCATACATCAAAATTATGAATTTTTCGATTGTTCGAGGTGCCGCGTTGTATGTTTAGTTCATAATAACCATTGGAATAGTTAAAATAACAATAAGTACAACGAGACATTGTGCATCCAAACATTATACAAGGAGAACGGGCCGCTTTGAAGATTCTCCTACTATTTTGTACGACGAATGACATAATGACAAATTAATTCGATCTACATATATACGTATAATTAATGAATACTTAATCTAATGATTATGCCTCATAATCGTATCTATGCTAACGTTTGTGAAGTAAATCATAAACACGGATAACAATTACAACTAACTAATTAGTTAGTTGTACATTTGTGAAATATATCTTGAACGTTAATAACTCGATCGATCTCAATTAATCTATTATTTCACAACTAATCTACTATAAGGTTGGTTTTGCAATCATTTATTACTTATATTTACATAGTACAATGAGTTCGGTTGCTTACAATCACAAACACAACAACATCAATAAAAAAAAAATCGATTTTTAAGTAAGAATATTAGTAGGGACCGCTTAACGGTCCCTATTTTGGCATTAGCGACTGCTTAGCGGTCGCTATTGTCATATTAGGGACCGTTAAGCGGTCCCTATTGTCAATTTAGGGACCGCTTAGCAGTCCCTACTAATATTCATACATCAAAATTATGAATTTTTCGATTGTTCGAGGTGCCGCGTTGTATGTTTAGTTCATAATAACCATTGGAATAGTTAAAATAACAATAAGTACAACGAGACATTGTGCATCCAAACATTATACAAGGAGAACGGGCCGCTTTGAAGATTCTCCTACTATTTTGTACGACGAATGACATAATGACAAATTAATTCGATCTACATATATACGTATAATTAATGAATACTTAATCTAATGATTATGCCTCATAATCGTATCTATGCTAACGTTTGTGAAGTAAATCATAAACACGGATAACAATTACAACTAACTAATTAGTTAGTTGTACATTTGTGAAATATATCTTGAACGTTAATAACTCGATCGATCTCAATTAATCTATTATTTCACAACTAATCTACTATAAGGTTGGTTTTGCAATCATTTATTACTTATATTTACATAGTACAATGAGTTTGGTTGCTTACAATCACAAACACAACAACATCAATAAAAAAAAAATCGATTTTTAAGTAAGAATATTAGTAGGGACCGCTTAACGGTCCCTATTTTGGCATTAGCGGTCGCTATTGTCATATTAGGGACCGTTAAGCGGTCCCTATTGTCAATTTAGGGACCGCTTAGCAGTCCCTACTAATATTCATACATCAAAATTATGAATTTTTCGATTGTTCGAGGTGCCGCGTTGTATGTTTAGTTCATAATAACCATTGGAATAGTTAAAATAACAATAAGTACAACGAGACATTGTGCATCCAAACATTATACAAGGAGAACGGGCCGCTTTGAAGATTCTCCTACTATTTTGTACGACGAATGACATCATGACAAATTAATTCGATCTACATATATACGTATAATTAATGAATACTTAATCTAATGATTATGCCTCATAATCGTATCTATGCTAACGTTTGTGAAGTAAATCATAAACACGGATAACAATTACAACTAACTAATTAGTTAGTTGTACATTTGTGAAATATATCTTGAACGTTAATAACTCGATCGATCTCAATTAATCTATTATTTCACAACTAATCTACTATAAGGTTGGTTTTGCAATCATTTATTACTTATATTTACATAGTACAATGAGTTTGGTTGCTTACAATCACAAACACAACAACATCAATAAAAAAAAAATCGATTTTTAAGTAAGAATATTAGTAGGGACCGCTTAACGGTCCCTATTTTGGCATTAGCGACCGCTTAGCGGTCGCTATTGTCATATTAGGGACCGTTAAGCGGTCCCTATTGTCAATTTAGGGACCGCTTAGCAGTCCCTACTAATATTCATACATCAAAATTATGAATTTTTCGATTGTTCGAGGTGCCGCGTTGTATGTTTAGTTCATAATAACCATTGGAATAGTTAAAATAACAATAAGTACAACGAGACATTGTGCATCCAAACATTATACAAGGAGAACGGGCCGCTTTGAAGATTCTCCTACTATTTTGTACGACGAATGACATAATGACAAATTAATTCGATCTACATATATACGTATAATTAATGAATACTTAATCTAATGATTATGCCTCATAATCGTATCTATGCTAACGTTTGTGAAGTAAATCATAAACACGGATAACAATTACAACTAACTAATTAGTTAGTTGTACATTTGTGAAATATATCTTGAACGTAAATAACTCGATCGATCTCAATTAATCTATTATTTCACAACTAATCTACTATAAGGTTGGTTTTGCAATCATTTATTACTTATATTTACATAGTACAATGAGTTTGGTTGCTTACAATCACAAACCCAACAACATCAATAAAAAAAAATCGATTTTTAAGTAAGAATATTAGTAGGGACCGCTTAACGGTCCCTATTTTGGCATTAGCGACCGCTTAGCGGTCGCTATTGTCATATTAGGGACCGTTAAGCGGTCCCTATTGTCAATTTAGGGACCGCTTAGCAGTCCCTACTAATATTCATACATCAAAATTATGAATTTTTCGATTGTTCGAGGTGCCGCGTTGTATGTTTAGTTCATAATAACCATTGGAATAGTTAAAATAACAATAAGTACAACGAGACATTGTGCATCCAAACATTATACAAGGAGAACGGGCCGCTTTGAAGATTCTCCTACTATTTTGTACGACGAATGACATAATGACAAATTAATTCGATCTACATATATACGTATAATTAATGAATACTTAATCTAATGATTATGCCTCATAATCGTATCTATGCTAACGTTTGTGAAGTAAATCATAAACACGGATAACAATTACAACTAACTAATTAGTTAGTTGTACATTTGTGAAATATATCTTGAACGTTAATAACTCGATCGATCTCAATTAATCTATTATTTCACAACTAATCTACTATAAGGTTGGTTTTGCAATCATTTATTACTTATATTTACATAGTACAATGAGTTTGGTTGCTTACAATCACAAACACAACAACATCAATAAAAAAAAAATCGATTTTTAAGTAAGAATATTAGTAGGGACCGCTTAACGGTCCCTATTTTGGCATTAGCGACCGCTTAGCGGTCGCTATTGTCATATTAGGGACCGTTAAGCGGTCCCTATTGTCAATTTAGGGACCGCTTAGCAGTCCCTACTAATATTCATACATCAAAATTATGAATTTTTCGATTGTTCGAGGTGCCGCGTTGTATGTTTAGTTCATAATAACCATTGGAATAGTTAAAATAACAATAAGTACAACGAGACATTGTGCATCCAAACATTATACAAGGAGAACGGGCCGCTTTGAAGATTCTCCTACTATTTTGTACGACGAATGACATAATGACAAATTAATTCGATCTACATATATACGTATAATTAATGAATACTTAATCTAATGATTATGCCTCATAATCGTATCTATGCTAACGTTTGTGAAGTAAATCATAAACACGGATAACAATTACAACTAACTAATTAGTTAGTTGTACATTTGTGAAATATATCTTGAACGTTAATAACTCGATCGATCTCAATTAATCTATTATTTCACAACTAATCTACTATAAGGTTGGTTTTGCAATCATTTATTACTTATATTTACATAGTACAATGAGTTTGGTTGCTTACAATCACAAACACAACAACATCAATAAAAAAAAAATCGATTTTTAAGTAAGAATATTAGTAGGGACCGCTTAACGGTCCCTATTTTGGCATTAGCGACCGCTTAGCGGTCGCTATTGTCATATTAGGGACCGTTAAGCGGTCCCTATTGTCAATTTAGGGACCGCTTAGCAGTCCCTACTAATATTCATACATCAAAATTATGAATTTTTCGATTGTTCGAGGTGCCGCGTTGTATGTTTAGTTCATAATAACCATTGGAATAGTTAAAATAACAATAAGTACAACGAGACATTGTGCATCCAAACATTATACAAGGAGAACGGGCCGCTTTGAAGATTCTCCTACTATTTTGTACGACGAATGACATAATGACAAATTAATTCGATCTACATATATACGTATAATTAATGAATACTTAATCTAATGATTATGCCTCATAATCGTATCTATGCTAACGTTTGTGAAGTAAATCATAAACACGGATAACAATTACAACTAACTAATTAGTTAGTTGTACATTTGTGAAATATATCTTGAACGTTAATAACTCGATCGATCTCAATTAATCTATTATTTCACAACTAATCTACTATAAGGTTGGTTTTGCAATCATTTATTACTTATATTTACATAGTACAATGAGTTTGGTTGCTTACAATCACAAACCCAACAACATCAATAAAAAAAAATCGATTTTTAAGTAAGAATATTAGTAGGGACCGCTTAACGGTCCCTATTTTGGCATTAGCGACCGCTTAGCGGTCGCTATTGTCATATTAGGGACCGTTAAGCGGTCCCTATTGTCAATTTAGGGACCGCTTAGCAGTCCCTACTAATATTCATACATCAAAATTATGAATTTTTCGATTGTTCGAGGTGCCGCGTTGTATGTTTAGTTCATAATAACCATTGGAATAGTTAAAATAACAATAAGTACAACGAGACATTGTGCATCCAAACATTATACAAGGAGAACGGGCCGCTTTGAAGATTCTCCTACTATTTTGTACGACGAATGACATAATGACAAATTAATTCGATCTACATATATACGTATAATTAATGAATACTTAATCTAATGATTATGCCTCATAATCGTATCTATGCTAACGTTTGTGAAGTAAATCATAAACACGGATAACAATTACAACTAACTAATTAGTTAGTTGTACATTTGTGAAATATATCTTGAACGTTAATAACTCGATCGATCTCAATTAATCTATTATTTCACAACTAATCTACTATAAGGTTGGTTTTGCAATCATTTATTACTTATATTTACATAGTACAATGAGTTTGGTTGCTTACAATCACAAACACAACAACATCAATAAAAAAAAATCGATTTTTAAGTAAGAATATTAGTAGGGACCGCTTAACGGTCCCTATTTTGGCATTAGCGACCGCTTAGCGGTCGCTATTGTCATATTAGGGACCGTTAAGCGGTCCCTATTGTCAATTTAGGGACCGCTTAGCAGTCCCTACTAATATTCATACATCAAAATTATGAATTTTTCGATTGTTCGAGGTGCCGCGTTGTATGTTTAGTTCATAATAACCATTGGAATAGTTAAAATAACAATAAGTACAACGAGACATTGTGCATCCAAACATTATACAAGGAGAACGGGCCGCTTTGAAGATTCTCCTACTATTTTGTACGACGAATGACATAATGACAAATTAATTCGATCTACATATATACGTATAATTAATGAATACTTAATCTAATGATTATGCCTCATAATCGTATCTATGCTAACGTTTGTGAAGTAAATCATAAACACGGATAACAATTACAACTAACTAATTAGTTAGTTGTACATTTGTGAAATATATCTTGAACGTTAATAACTCGATCGATCTCAATTAATCTATTATTTCACAACTAATCTACTATAAGGTTGGTTTTGCAATCATTTATTACTTATATTTACATAGTACAATGAGTTTGGTTGCTTACAATCACAAACACAACAACATCAATAAAAAAAAAAAAATCGATTTTTAAGTAAGAATATTAGTAGGGACCGCTTAACGGTCCCTATTTTGGCATTAGCGACCGCTTAGCGGTCGCTATTGTCATATTAGGGACCGTTAAGCGGTCCCTATTGTCAATTTAGGGACCGCTTAGCAGTCCCTACTAATATTCATACATCAAAATTATGAATTTTTCGATTGTTCGAGGTGCCGCGTTGTATGTTTAGTTCATAATAACCATTGGAATAGTTAAAATAACAATAAGTACAACGAGACATTGTGCATCCAAACATTATACAAGGAGAACGGGCCGCTTTGAAGATTCTCCTACTATTTTGTACGACGAATGACATAATGACAAATTAATTCGATCTACATATATACGTATAATTAATGAATACTTAATCTAATGATTATGCCTCATAATCGTATCTATGCTAACGTTTGTGAAGTAAATCATAAACACGGATAACAATTACAACTAACTAATTAGTTAGTTGTACATTTGTGAAATATATCTTGAACGTTAATAACTCGATCGATCTCAATTAATCTATTATTTCACAACTAATCTACTATAAGGTTGGTTTTGCAATCATTTATTACTTATATTTACATAGTACAATGAGTTTGGTTGCTTACAATCACAAACCCAACAACATCAATAAAAAAAAATCGATTTTTAAGTAAGAATATTAGTAGGGACCGCTTAACGGTCCCTATTTTGGCATTAGCGACCGCTTAGCGGTCGCTATTGTCATATTAGGGACCGTTAAGCGGTCCCTATTGTCAATTTAGGGACCGCTTAGCAGTCCCTACTAATATTCATACATCAAAATTATGAATTTTTCGATTGTTCGAGGTGCCGCGTTGTATGTTTAGTTCATAATAACCATTGGAATAGTTAAAATAACAATAAGTACAACGAGACATTGTGCATCCAAACATTATACAAGGAGAACGGGCCGCTTTGAAGATTCTCCTACTATTTTGTACGACGAATGACATAATGACAAATTAATTCGATCTACATATATACGTATAATTAATGAATACTTAATCTAATGATTATGCCTCATAATCGTATCTATGCTAACGTTTGTGAAGTAAATCATAAACACGGATAACAATTACAACTAACTAATTAGTTAGTTGTACATTTGTGAAATATATCTTGAACGTTAATAACTCGATCGATCTCAATTAATCTATTATTTCACAACTAATCTACTATAAGGTTGGTTTTGCAATCATTTATTACTTATATTTACATAGTACAATGAGTTCGGTTGCTTACAATCACAAACACAACAACATCAATAAAAAAAAAATCGATTTTTAAGTAAGAATATTAGTAGGGACCGCTTAACGGTCCCTATTTTGGCATTAGCGACCGCTTAGCGGTCGCTATTGTCATATTAGGGACCGTTAAGCGGTCCCTATTGTCAATTTAGGGACCGCTTAGCAGTCCCTACTAATATTCATACATCAAAATTATGAATTTTTCGATTGTTCGAGGTGCCGCGTTGTATGTTTAGTTCATAATAACCATTGGAATAGTTAAAATAACAATAAGTACAACGAGACATTGTGCATCCAAACATTATACAAGGAGAACGGGCCGCTTTGAAGATTCTCCTACTATTTTGTACGACGAATGACATAATGACAAATTAATTCGATCTACATATATACGTATAATTAATGAATACTTAATCTAATGATTATGCCTCATAATCGTATCTATGCTAACGTTTGTGAAGTAAATCATAAACACGGATAACAATTACAACTAACTAATTAGTTAGTTGTACATTTGTGAAATATATCTTGAACGTTAATAACTCGATCGATCTCAATTAATCTATTATTTCACAACTAATCTACTATAAGGTTGGTTTTGCAATCATTTATTACTTATATTTACATAGTACAATGAGTTTGGTTGCTTACAATCACAAACACAACAACATCAATAAAAAAAAAAAATCGATTTTTAAGTAAGAATATTAGTAGGGACCGCTTAACGGTCCCTATTTTGGCATTAGCGACCGCTTAGCGGTCGCTATTGTCATATTAGGGACCGTTAAGCGGTCCCTATTGTCAATTTAGGGACCGCTTAGCAGTCCCTACTAATATTCATACATCAAAATTATGAATTTTTCGATTGTTCGAGGTGCCGCGTTGTATGTTTAGTTCATAATAACCATTGGAATAGTTAAAATAACAATAAGTACAACGAGACATTGTGCATCCAAACATTATACAAGGAGAACGGGCCGCTTTGAAGATTCTCCTACTATTTTGTACGACGAATGACATAATGACAAATTAATTCGATCTACATATATACGTATAATTAATGAATACTTAATCTAATGATTATGCCTCATAATCGTATCTATGCTAACGTTTGTGAAGTAAATCATAAACACGGATAACAATTACAACTAACTAATTAGTTAGTTGTACATTTGTGAAATATATCTTGAACGTTAATAACTCGATCGATCTCAATTAATCTATTATTTCACAACTAATCTACTATAAGGTTGGTTTTGCAATCATTTATTACTTATATTTACATAGTACAATGAGTTCGGTTGCTTACAATCACAAACACAACAACATCAATAAAAAAAAAAATCGATTTTTAAGTAAGAATATTAGTAGGGACCGCTTAACGGTCCCTATTTTGGCATTAGCGACCGCTTAGCGGTCGCTATTGTCATATTAGGGACCGTTAAGCGGTCCCTATTGTCAATTTAGGGACCGCTTAGCAGTCCCTACTAATATTCATACATCAAAATTATGAATTTTTCGATTGTTCGAGGTGCCGCGTTGTATGTTTAGTTCATAATAACCATTGGAATAGTTAAAATAACAATAAGTACAACGAGACATTGTGCATCCAAACATTATACAAGGAGAACGGGCCGCTTTGAAGATTCTCCTACTATTTTGTACGACGAATGACATAATGACAAATTAATTCGATCTACATATATACGTATAATTAATGAATACTTAATCTAATGATTATGCCTCATAATCGTATCTATGCTAACGTTTGTGAAGTAAATCATAAACACGGATAACAATTACAACTAACTAATTAGTTAGTTGTACATTTGTGAAATATATCTTGAACGTTAATAACTCGATCGATCTCAATTAATCTATTATTTCACAACTAATCTACTATAAGGTTGGTTTTGCAATCATTTATTACTTATATTTACATAGTACAATGAGTTCGGTTGCTTACAATCACAAACACAACAACATCAATAAAAAAAAAATCGATTTTTAAGTAAGAATATTAGTAGGGACCGCTTAACGGTCCCTATTTTGGCATTAGCGACCGCTTAGCGGTCGCTATTGTCATATTAGGGACCGTTAAGCGGTCCCTATTGTCAATTTAGGGACCGCTTAGCAGTCCCTACTAATATTCATACATCAAAATTATGAATTTTTCGATTGTTCGAGGTGCCGCGTTGTATGTTTAGTTCATAATAACAATTGGAATAGTTAAAATAACAATAAGTACAACGAGACATTGTGCATCCAAACATTATACAAGGAGAACGGGCCGCTTTGAAGATTCTCCTACTATTTTGTACGACGAATGACATAATGACAAATTAATTTGATCTACATATATACGTATAATTAATGAATACTTAATCTAATGATTATGCCTCATAATCGTATCTATGCTAACGTTTGTGAAGTAAATCATAAACACGGATAACAATTACAACTAACTAATTAGTTAGTTGTACATTTGTGAAATATATCTTGAACGTTAATAACTCGATCGATCTCAATTAATCTATTATTTCACAACTAATCTACTATAAGGTTGGTTTTGCAATCATTTATTACTTATATTTACATAGTACAATGAGTTTGGTTGCTTACAATCACAAACACAACAACATCAATAAAAAAAAAAATCGATTTTTAAGTAAGAATATTAGTAGGGACCGCTTAACGGTCCCTATTTTGGCATTAGCGACCGTTTAGCGGTCGCTATTGTCATATTAGGGACCGTTAAGCGGTCCCTATTGTCAATTTAGGGACCGCTTAGCAGTCCCTACTAATATTCATACATCAAAATTATGAATTTTTCGATTGTTCGAGGTGCCGCGTTGTATGTTTAGTTCATAATAACCATTGGAATAGTTAAAATAACAATAAGTACAACGAGACATTGTGCATCCAAACATTATACAAGGAGAACGGGCCGCTTTGAAGATTCTCCTACTATTTTGTACGACGAATGACATCATGACAAATTAATTCGATCTACATATATACGTATAATTAATGAATACTTAATCTAATGATTATGCCTCATAATCGTATCTATGCTAACGTTTGTGAAGTAAATCATAAACACGGATAACAATTACAACTAACTAATTAGTTAGTTGTACATTTGTGAAATATATCTTGAACGTTAATAACTCGATCGATCTCAATTAATCTATTATTTCACAACTAATCTACTATAAGGTTGGTTTTGCAATCATTTATTACTTATATTTACATAGTACAACGAGTTTGGTTGCTTACAATCACAAACACAACAACATCAATAAAAAAAAATCGATTTTTAACTAAGAATATTAGTAGGGACCGCTTAACGGTCCCTATTTTGGCATTAGCGACCGCTTAGCGGTCGCTATTGTCATATTAGGGACCGTTAAGCGGTCCCTATTGTCAATTTAGGGACCGCTTAGCAGTCCCTACTAATATTCATACATCAAAATTATGAATTTTTCGATTGTTCGAGGTGCCGCGTTGTATGTTTAGTTCATAATAACCATTGGAATAGTTAAAATAACAATAAGTACAACGAGACATTGTGCATCCAAACATTATACAAGGAGAACGGGCCGCTTTGAAGATTCTCCTACTATTTTGTACGACGAATGACATAATGACAAATTAATTCGATCTACATATATACGTATAATTAATGAATACTTAATCTAATGATTATGCCTCATAATCGTATCTACGCTAACGTTTGTGAAGTAAATCATAAACACGGATAACAATTACAACTAACTAATTAGTTAGTTGTACATTTGTGAAATATATCTTGAACGTAAATAACTCGATCGATCTCAATTAATCTATTATTTCACAACTAATCTACTATAAGGTTGGTTTTGCAATCATTTATTACTTATATTTACATAGTACAATGAGTTTGGTTGCTTACAATCACAAACCCAACAACATCAATAAAAAAAAATCGATTTTTAAGTAAGAATATTAGTAGGGACCGCTTAACGGTCCCTATTTTGGCATTAGCGGTCGCTATTGTCATATTAGGGACCGTTAAGCGGTCCCTATTGTCAATTTAGGGACCGCTTAGCAGTCCCTACTAATATTCATACATCAAAATTATGAATTTTTCGATTGTTCGAGGTGCCGCGTTGTATGTTTAGTTCATAATAACCATTGGAATAGTTAAAATAACAATAAGTACAACGAGACATTGTGCATCCAAACATTATACAAGGAGAACGGGCCGCTTTGAAGATTCTCCTACTATTTTGTACGACGAATGACATAATGACAAATTAATTCGATCTACATATATACGTATAATTAATGAATACTTAATCTAATGATTATGCCTCATAATCGTATCTATGCTAACGTTTGTGAAGTAAATCATAAACACGGATAACAATTACAACTAACTAATTAGTTAGTTGTACATTTGTGAAATATATCTTGAACGTTAATAACTCGATCGATCTCAATTAATCTATTATTTCACAACTAATCTACTATAAGGTTGGTTTTGCAATCATTTATTACTTATATTTACATAGTACAATGAGTTTGGTTGCTTACAATCACAAACACAACAACATCAATAAAAAAAAAATCGATTTTTAAGTAAGAATATTAGTAGGGACCGCTTAACGGTCCCTATTTTGGCATTAGCGACCGCTTAGCGGTCGCTATTGTCATATTAGGGACCGTTAAGCGGTCCCTATTGTCAATTTAGGGACCGCTTAGCAGTCCCTACTAATATTCATACATCAAAATTATGAATTTTTCGATTGTTCGAGGTGCCGCGTTGTATGTTTAGTTCATAATAACCATTGGAATAGTTAAAATAACAATAAGTACAACGAGACATTGTGCATCCAAACATTATACAAGGAGAACGGGCCGCTTTGAAGATTCTCCTACTATTTTGTATGACGAATGACATAATGACAAATTAATTCGATCTACATATATACGTATAATTAATGAATACTTAATCTAATGATTATGCCTCATAATCGTATCTATGCTAACGTTTGTGAAGTAAATCATAAACACGGATAACAATTACAACTAACTAATTAGTTAGTTGTACATTTGTGAAATATATCTTGAACGTTAATAACTCGATCGATCTCAATTAATCTATTATTTCACAACTAATCTACTATAAGGTTGATTTTGCAATCATTTATTACTTATATTTACATAGTACAATGAGTTTGGTTGCTTACAATCACAAACACAACAACATCAATAAAAAAAAAAACGATTTTTAACTAAGAATATTAGTAGGGACCGCTTAACGGTCCCTATTTTGGCATTAGCGACCGCTTAGCGGTCGCTATTGTCATATTAGGGACCGTTAAGCGGTCCCTATTTTCAATTTAGGGACCGCTTAGCAGTCCCTACTAATATTCATACATCAAAATTATGAATTTTTCTATTGTTCGAGGTGCCGCGTTGTATGTTTAGTTCATAATAACCATTGGAATAGTTAAAATAACAATAAGTACAACGAGACATTGTGCATCCAAACATTATACAAGGAGAACGGGCCGCTTTGAAGATTCTCCTACTATTTTGTACGACGAATGACATAATGACAAATTAATTCGATCTACATATATACGTATAATTAATGAATACTTAATCTAATGATTATGCCTCATAATCGTATCTATGCTAACGTTTGTGAAGTAAATCATAAACACGGATAACAATTACAACTAACTAATTAGTTAGTTGTACATTTGTGAAATATATCTTGAACGTTAATAACTCGATCGATCTCAATTAATCTATTATTTCACAACTAATTTACTATAAGGTTGGTTTTGCAATCATTTATTACTTATATTTACATAGTACAATGAGTTTGGTTGCTTACAATCACAAACACAACAACATCAAAAAAAAAAAATCGATTTTTAAGTAAGAATATTAATAGGGACCGCTTAACGGTCCCTATTTTGGCATTAGCGACCGCTTAGCGGTCGCTATTGTCATATTAGGGACCGTTAAGCGGTCCCTATTGTCAATTTAGGGACCGCTTAGCAGTCCCTACTAATATTCATACATCAAAATTATGAATTTTTCGATTGTTCGAGGTGCCGCATTGTATGTTTAGTTCATAATAACCATTGGAATAGTTAAAATAACAATAAGTACAACGAGACATTGTGCATCCAAACATTATACAAGGAGAACGGGCCGCTTTGAAGATTCTCCTACTATTTTGTACGACGAATGACATAATGACAAATTAATTCGATCTACATATATACGTATAATTAATGAATACTTAATCTAATGATTATGCCTCATAATCGTATCTATGCTAACGTTTGTGAAGTAAATCATAAACACGGATAACAATTACAACTAACTAATTAGTTAGTTGTACATTTGTGAAATATATCTTGAACGTTAATAACTCGATCGATCTCAATTAATCTATTATTTCACAACTAATCTACTATAAGGTTGGTTTTGCAATCATTTATTACTTATATTTACATAGTACAATGAGTTTGGTTGCTTACAATCACAAACACAACAACATCAATAAAAACAAAATCGATTTTTAAGTAAGAATATTAGTAGGGACCGCTTAACGGTCCCTATTTTGGCATTAGCGACCGCTTAGCGGTCGCTATTGTCATATTAGGGACCGTTAAGCGGTCCCTATTGTCAATTTAGGGACCGCTTAGCAGTCCCTACTAATATTCATACATCAAAATTATGAATTTTTCGATTGTTCGAGGTGCCGCGTTGTATGTTTAGTTCATAATAACCATTGGAATAGTTAAAATAACAATAAGTACAACGAGACATTGTGCATCCAAACATTATACAAGGAGAACGGGCCGCTTTGAAGATTCTCCTACTATTTTGTACGACGAATGACATAATGACAAATTAATTCGATCTACATATATACGTATAATTAATGAATACTTAATCTAATGATTATGCCTCATAATCGTATCTATGCTAACGTTTGTGAAGTAAATCATAAACACGGATAACAATTACAACTAACTAATTAGTTAGTTGTACATTTGTGAAATATATCTTGAACGTTAATAACTCGATCGATCTCAATTAATCTATTATTTCACAACTAATCTACTATAAGGTTGGTTTTGCAATCATTTATTACTTATATTTACATAGTACAATGAGTTTGGTTGCTTACAATCACAAACACAACAACATCAATAAAAAAAAAAACGATTTTTAACTAAGAATATTAGTAGGGACCGCTTAACGGTCCCTATTTTGGCATTAGCGGTCGCTATTGTCATATTAGGGACCGTTAAGCGGTCCCTATTGTCAATTTAGGGACCGCTTAGCAGTCCCTACTAATATTCATACATCAAAATTATGAATTTTTCGATTGTTCGAGGTGCCGCGTTGTATGTTTAGTTCATAATAACCATTGGAATAGTTAAAATAACAATAAGTACAACGAGACATTGTGCATCCAAACATTATACAAGGAGAACGGGCCGCTTTGAAGATTCTCCTACTATTTTGTACGACGAATGACATAATGACAAATTAATTCGATCTACATATATACGTATAATTAATGAATACTTAATCTAATGATTATGCCTCATAATCGTATCTATGCTAACGTTTGTGAAGTAAATCATAAACACAGATAACAATTACAACTAACTAATTAGTTAGTTGTACATTTGTGAAATATATCTTGAACGTTAATAACTCGATCGATCTCAATTAATCTATTATTTCACAACTAATCTACTATAAGGTTGGTTTTGCAATCATTTATTACTTATATTTACATAGTACAATGAGTTTGGTTGCTTACAATCACAAACACAACAACATCAATAAAAAAAAAATCGATTTTTAAGTAAGAATATTAGTAGGGACCGCTTAACGGTCCCTATTTTGGCATTAGCGACCGCTTAGCGGTCGCTATTGTCATATTAGGGACCGTTAAGCGGTCCCTATTGTCAATTTAGGGACCGCTTAGCAGTCCCTACTAATATTCATACATCAAAATTATGAATTTTTCGATTGTTCGAGGTGCCGCGTTGTATGTTTAGTTCATAATAACCATTGGAATAGTTAAAATAACAATAAGTACAACGAGACATTGTGCATCCAAACATTATACAAGGAGAACGGGCCGCTTTGAAGATTCTCCTACTATTTTGTATGACGAATGACATAATGACAAATTAATTCGATCTACATATATACGTATAATTAATGAATACTTAATCTAATCATTATGCCTCATAATCGTATCTATGCTAACGTTTGTGAAGTAAATCATAAACACGGATAACAATTACAACTAACTAATTAGTTAGTTGTACATTTGTGAAATATATCTTGAACGTTAATAACTCGATCGATCTCAATTAATCTATTATTTCACAACTAATCTACTATAAGGTTGGTTTTGCAATCATTTATTACTTATATTTACATAGTACAATGAGTTTGGTTGCTTACAATCACAAACACAACAACATCAATAAAAACAAAATCGATTTTTAAGTAAGAATATTAGTAGGGACCGCTTAACGGTCCCTATTTTGGCATTAGCGACCGCTTAGCGGTCGCTATTGTCATATTAGGGACCGTTAAGCGGTCCCTATTGTCAATTTAGGGACCGCTTAGCAGTCCCTACTAATATTCATACATCAAAATTATGAATTTTTCGATTGTTCGAGGTGCCGCGTTGTATGTTTAGTTCATAATAACCATTGGAATAGTTAAAATAACAATAAGTACAACGAGACATTGTGCATCCAAACATTATACAAGGAGAACGGGCCGCTTTGAAGATTCTCCTACTATTTTGTACGACGAATGACATAATGACAAATTAATTCGATCTACATATATACGTATAATTAATGAATACTTAATCTAATGATTATGCCTCATAATCGTATCTATGCTAACGTTTGTGAAGTAAATCATAAACACGGATAACAATTACAACTAACTAATTAGTTAGTTGTACATTTGTGAAATATATCTTGAACGTTAATAACTCGATCGATCTCAATTAATCTATTATTTCACAACTAATCTACTATAAGGTTGGTTTTGCAATCATTTATTACTTATATTTACATAGTACAATGAGTTTGGTTGCTTACAATCACAAACACAACAACATCAATAAAAAAAAAATCGATTTTTAAGTAAGAATATTAGTAGGGACCGCTTAACGGTCCCTATTTTGGCATTAGCGGTCGCTATTGTCATATTAGGGACCGTTAAGCGGTCCCTATTGTCAATTTAGGGACCGCTTAGCAGTCCCTACTAATATTCATACATCAAAATTATGAATTTTTCGATTGTTCGAGGTGCCGCGTTGTATGTTTAGTTCATAATAACCATTGGAATAGTTAAAATAACAATAAGTACAACGAGACATTGTGCATCCAAACATTATACAAGGAGAACGGGCCGCTTTGAAGATTCTCCTACTATTTTGTACGACGAATGACATAATGACAAATTAATTCGATCTACATATATACGTATAATTAATGAATACTTAATCTAATGATTATGCCTCATAATCGTATCTATGCTAACGTTTGTGAAGTAAATCATAAACACGGATAACAATTACAACTAACTAATTAGTTAGTTGTACATTTGTGAAATATATCTTGAACGTTAATAACTCGATCGATCTCAATTAATCTATTATTTCACAACTAATCTACTATAAGGTTGGTTTTGCAATCATTTATTACTTATATTTACATAGTACAATGAGTTTGGTTGCTTACAATCACAAACACAACAACATCAATAAAAAAAAAATCGATTTTTAAGTAAGAATATTAGTAGGGACCGCTTAACGGTCCCTATTTTGGCATTAGCGACCGCTTAGCGGTCGCTATTGTCATATTAGGGACCGTTAAGCGGTCCCTATTGTCAATTTAGGGACCGCTTAGCAGTCCCTACTAATATTCATACATCAAAATTATGAATTTTTCGATTGTTCGAGGTGCCGCGTTGTATGTTTAGTTCATAATAACCATTGGAATAGTTAAAATAACAATAAGTACAACGAGACATTGTGCATCCAAACATTATACAAGGAGAACGGGCCGCTTTGAAGATTCTCCTACTATTTTGTATGACGAATGACATAATGACAAATTAATTCGATCTACATATATACGTATAATTAATGAATACTTAATCTAATGATTATGCCTCATAATCGTATCTATGCTAACGTTTGTGAAGTAAATCATAAACACGGATAACAATTACAACTAACTAATTAGTTAGTTGTACATTTGTGAAATATATCTTGAACGTTAATAACTCGATCGATCTCAATTAATCTATTATTTCACAACTAATCTACTATAAGGTTGATTTTGCAATCATTTATTACTTATATTTACATAGTACAATGAGTTTGGTTGCTTACAATCACAAACACAACAACATCAATAAAAAAAAAAACGATTTTTAACTAAGAATATTAGTAGGGACCGCTTAACGGTCCCTATTTTGGCATTAGCGACCGCTTAGCGGTCGCTATTGTCATATTAGGGACCGTTAAGCGGTCCCTATTTTCAATTTAGGGACCGCTTAGCAGTCCCTACTAATATTCATACATCAAAATTATGAATTTTTCTATTGTTCGAGGTGCCGCGTTGTAGGTTTAGTTCATAATAACCATTGGAATAGTTAAAATAACAATAAGTACAACGAGACATTGTGCATCCAAACATTATACAAGGAGAACGGGCCGCTTTGAAGATTCTCCTACTATTTTGTACGACGAATGACATAATGACAAATTAATTCGATCTACATATATACGTATAATTAATGAATACTTAATCTAATGATTATGCCTCATAATCGTATCTATGCTAACGTTTGTGAAGTAAATCATAAACACGGATAACAATTACAACTAACTAATTAGTTAGTTGTACATTTGTGAAATATATCTTGAACGTTAATAACTCGATCGATCTCAATTAATCTATTATTTCACAACTAATTTACTATAAGGTTGGTTTTGCAATCATTTATTACTTATATTTACATAGTACAATGAGTTTGGTTGCTTACAATCACAAACACAACAACATCAAAAAAAAAAAAATCGATTTTTAAGTAAGAATATTAATAGGGACCGCTTAACGGTCCCTATTTTGGCATTAGCGACCGCTTAGCGGTCGCTATTGTCATATTAGGGACCGTTAAGCGGTCCCTATTGTCAATTTAGGGACCGCTTAGCAGTCCCTACTAATATTCATACATCAAAATTATGAATTTTTCGATTGTTCGAGGTGCCGCATTGTATGTTTAGTTCATAATAACCATTGGAATAGTTAAAATAACAATAAGTACAACGAGACATTGTGCATCCAAACATTATACAAGGAGAACGGGCCGCTTTGAAGATTCTCCTACTATTTTGTACGACGAATGACATAATGACAAATTAATTCGATCTACATATATACGTATAATTAATGAATACTTAATCTAATGATTATGCCTCATAATCGTATCTATGCTAACGTTTGTGAAGTAAATCATAAACACGGATAACAATTACAACTAACTAATTAGTTAGTTGTACATTTGTGAAATATATCTTGAACGTTAATAACTCGATCGATCTCAATTAATCTATTATTTCACAACTAATCTACTATAAGGTTGGTTTTGCAATCATTTATTACTTATATTTACATAGTACAATGAGTTTGGTTGCTTACAATCACAAACACAACAACATCAATAAAAACAAAATCGATTTTTAAGTAAGAATATTAGTAGGGACCGCTTAACGGTCCCTATTTTGGCATTAGCGACCGCTTAGCGGTCGCTATTGTCATATTAGGGACCGTTAAGCGGTCCCTATTGTCAATTTAGGGACCGCTTAGCAGTCCCTACTAATATTCATACATCAAAATTATGAATTTTTCGATTGTTCGAGGTGCCGCGTTGTATGTTTAGTTCATAATAACCATTGGAATAGTTAAAATAACAATAAGTACAACGAGACATTGTGCATCCAAACATTATACAAGGAGAACGGGCCGCTTTGAAGATTCTCCTACTATTTTGTACGACGAATGACATAATGACAAATTAATTCGATCTACATATATACGTATAATTAATGAATACTTAATCTAATGATTATGCCTCATAATCGTATCTATGCTAACGTTTGTGAAGTAAATCATAAACACGGATAACAATTACAACTAACTAATTAGTTAGTTGTACATTTGTGAAATATATCTTGAACGTTAATAACTCGATCGATCTCAATTAATCTATTATTTCACAACTAATCTACTATAAGGTTGGTTTTGCAATCATTTATTACTTATATTTACATAGTACAATGAGTTTGGTTGCTTACAATCACAAACACAACAACATCAATAAAAAAAAAATCGATTTTTAAGTAAGAATATTAGTAGGGACCGCTTAACGGTCCCTATTTTGGCATTAGCGGTCGCTATTGTCATATTAGGGACCGTTAAGCGGTCCCTATTGTCAATTTAGGGACCGCTTAGCAGTCCCTACTAATATTCATACATCAAAATTATGAATTTTTCGATTGTTCGAGGTGCCGCGTTGTATGTTTAGTTCATAATAACCATTGGAATAGTTAAAATAACAATAAGTACAACGAGACATTGTGCATCCAAACATTATACAAGGAGAACGGGCCGCTTTGAAGATTCTCCTACTATTTTGTACGACGAATGACATAATGACAAATTAATTCGATCTACATATATACGTATAATTAATGAATACTTAATCTAATGATTATGCCTCATAATCGTATCTATGCTAACGTTTGTGAAGTAAATCATAAACACAGATAACAATTACAACTAACTAATTAGTTAGTTGTACATTTGTGAAATATATCTTGAACGTTAATAACTCGATCGATCTCAATTAATCTATTATTTCACAACTAATCTACTATAAGGTTGGTTTTGCAATCATTTATTACTTATATTTACATAGTACAATGAGTTTGGTTGCTTACAATCACAAACACAACAACATCAATAAAAAAAAAATCGATTTTTAAGTAAGAATATTAGTAGGGACCGCTTAACGGTCCCTATTTTGGCATTAGCGACCGCTTAGCGGTCGCTATTGTCATATTAGGGACCGTTAAGCGGTCCCTATTGTCAATTTAGGGACCGCTTAGCAGTCCCTACTAATATTCATACATCAAAATTATGAATTTTTCGATTGTTCGAGGTGCCGCGTTGTATGTTTAGTTCATAATAACCATTGGAATAGTTAAAATAACAATAAGTACAACGAGACATTGTGCATCCAAACATTATACAAGGAGAACGGGCCGCTTTGAAGATTCTCCTACTATTTTGTATGACGAATGACATAATGACAAATTAATTCGATCTACATATATACGTATAATTAATGAATACTTAATCTAATCATTATGCCTCATAATCGTATCTATGCTAACGTTTGTGAAGTAAATCATAAACACGGATAACAATTACAACTAACTAATTAGTTAGTTGTACATTTGTGAAATATATCTTGAACGTTAATAACTCGATCGATCTCAATTAATCTATTATTTCACAACTAATCTACTATAAGGTTGGTTTTGCAATCATTTATTACTTATATTTACATAGTACAATGAGTTTGGTTGCTTACAATCACAAACACAACAACATCAATAAAAAAAAAAATCGATTTTTAACTAAGAATATTAGTAGGGACCGCTTAACGGTCCCTATTTTGGCATTAGCGACCGCTTAGCGGTCGCTATTGTCATATTAGGGACCGTTAAGCGGTCCCTATTGTCAATTTAGGGACCGCTTAGCAGTCCCTACTAATATTCATACATCAAAATTATGAATTTTTCGATTGTTCGAGGTGCCGCGTTGTATGTTTAGTTCATAATAACCATTGGAATAGTTAAAATAACAATAAGTACAACGAGACATTGTGCATCCAAACATTATACAAGGAGAACGGGCCGCTTTGAAGATTCTCCTACTATTTTGTACGACGAATGACATAATGACAAATTAATTCGATCTACATATATACGTATAATTAATGAATACTTAATCTAATGATTATGCCTCATAATCGTATCTATGCTAACGTTTGTGAAGTAAATCATAAACACGGATAACAATTACAACTAACTAATTAGTTAGTTGTACATTTGTGAAATATATCTTGAACGTTAATAACTCGATCGATCTCAATTAATCTATTATTTCACAACTAATCTACTATAAGGTTGGTTTTGCAATCATTTATTACTTATATTTACATAGTACAATGAGTTTGGTTGCTTACAATCACAAACACAACAACATCAATAAAAAAAAAATCGATTTTTAAGTAAGAATATTAGTAGGGACCGCTTAACGGTCCCTATTTTGGCATTAGCGGTCGCTATTGTCATATTAGGGACCGTTAAGCGGTCCCTATTGTCAATTTAGGGACCGCTTAGCAGTCCCTACTAATATTCATACATCAAAATTATGAATTTTTCGATTGTTCGAGGTGCCGCGTTGTATGTTTAGTTCATAATAACCATTGGAATAGTTAAAATAACAATAAGTACAACGAGACATTGTGCATCCAAACATTATACAAGGAGAACGGGCCGCTTTGAAGATTCTCCTACTATTTTGTACGACGAATGACATAATGACAAATTAATTCGATCTACATATATACGTATAATTAATGAATACTTAATCTAATGATTATGCCTCATAATCGTATCTATGCTAACGTTTGTGAAGTAAATCATAAACACGGATAACAATTACAACTAACTAATTAGTTAGTTGTACATTTGTGAAATATATCTTGAACGTTAATAACTCGATCGATCTCAATTAATCTATTATTTCACAACTAATCTACTATAAGGTTGGTTTTGCAATCATTTATTACTTATATTTACATAGTACAATGAGTTTGGTTGCTTACAATCACAAACACAACAACATCAATAAAAACAAAATCGATTTTTAAGTAAGAATATTAGTAGGGACCGCTTAACGGTCCCTATTTTGGCATTAGCGACCGCTTAGCGGTCGCTATTGTCATATTAGGGACCGTTAAGCGGTCCCTATTGTCAATTTAGGGACCGCTTAGCAGTCCCTACTAATATTCATACATCAAAATTATGAATTTTTCGATTGTTCGAGGTGCCGCGTTGTATGTTTAGTTCATAATAACCATTGGAATAGTTAAAATAACAATAAGTACAATGAGACATTGTGCATCCAAACATTATACAAGGAGAACGGGCCGCTTTGAAGATTCTCCTACTATTTTGTACGACGAATGACATAATGACAAATTAATTCGATCTACATATATACGTATAATTAATGAATACTTAATCTAATGATTATGCCTCATAATCGTATCTATGCTAACGTTTGTGAAGTAAATCATAAACACGGATAACAATTACAACTAACTAATTAGTTAGTTGTACATTTGTGAAATATATCTTGAACGTTAATAACTCGATCGATCTCAATTAATCTATTATTTCACAACTAATCTACTATAAGGTTGGTTTTGCAATCATTTATTACTTATATTTACATAGTACAATGAGTTTGGTTGCTTACAATCACAAACACAACAACATCAATAAAAAAAAAAATCGATTTTTAAGTAAGAATATTAGTAGGGACCGCTTAACGGTCCCTATTTTGGCATTAGCGGTCGCTATTGTCATATTAGGGACCGTTAAGCGGTCCCTATTGTCAATTTAGGGACCGCTTAGCAGTCCCTACTAATATTCATACATCAAAATTATGAATTTTTCGATTGTTCGAGGTGCCGCGTTGTATGTTTAGTTCATAATAACCATTGGAATAGTTAAAATAACAATAAGTACAACGAGACATTGTGCATCCAAACATTATACAAGGAGAACGGGCCGCTTTGAAGATTCTCCTACTATTTTGTACGACGAATGACATAATGACAAATTAATTCGATCTACATATATACGTATAATTAATGAATACTTAATCTAATGATTATGCCTCATAATCGTATCTATGCTAACGTTTGTGAAGTAAATCATAAACACGGATAACAATTACAACTAACTAATTAGTTAGTTGTACATTTGTGAAATATATCTTGAACGTTAATAACTCGATCGATCTCAATTAATCTATTATTTCACAACTAATCTACTATAAGGTTGGTTTTGCAATCATTTATTACTTATATTTACATAGTACAATGAGTTTGGTTGCTTACAATCACAAACACAACAACATCAATAAAAAAAAATCGATTTTTAAGTAAGAATATTAGTAGGGACCGCTTAACGGTCCCTATTTTGGCATTAGCGACCGCTTAGCGGTCGCTATTGTCATATTAGGGACCGTTAAGCGGTCCCTATTGTCAATTTAGGGACCGCTTAGCAGTCCCTACTAATATTCATACATCAAAATTATGAATTTTTCGATTGTTCGAGGTGCCGCGTTGTATGTTTAGTTCATAATAACCATTGGAATAGTTAAAATAACAATAAGTACAACGAGACATTGTGCATCCAAACATTATACAAGGAGAACGGGCCGCTTTGAAGATTCTCCTACTATTTTGTATGACGAATGACATAATGACAAATTAATTCGATCTACATATATACGTATAATTAATGAATACTTAATCTAATCATTATGCCTCATAATCGTATCTATGCTAACGTTTGTGAAGTAAATCATAAACACGGATAACAATTACAACTAACTAATTAGTTAGTTGTACATTTGTGAAATATATCTTGAACGTTAATAACTCGATCGATCTCAATTAATCTATTATTTCACAACTAATCTACTATAAGGTTGGTTTTGCAATCATTTATTACTTATATTTACATAGTACAATGAGTTTGGTTGCTTACAATCACAAACACAACAACATCAATAAAAAAAAAATCGATTTTTAACTAAGAATATTAGTAGGGACCGCTTAACGGTCCCTATTTTGGCATTAGCGACCGCTTAGCGGTCGCTATTGTCATATTAGGGACCGTTAAGCGGTCCCTATTGTCAATTTAGGGACCGCTTAGCAGTCCCTACTAATATTCATACATCAAAATTATGAATTTTTCGATTGTTCGAGGTGCCGCGTTGTATGTTTAGTTCATAATAACCATTGGAATAGTTAAAATAACAATAAGTACAACGAGACATTGTGCATCCAAACATTATACAAGGAGAACGGGCCGCTTTGAAGATTCTCCTACTATTTTGTACGACGAATGACATAATGACAAATTAATTCGATCTACATATATACGTATAATTAATGAATACTTAATCTAATGATTATGCCTCATAATCGTATCTATGCTAACGTTTGTGAAGTAAATCATAAACACGGATAACAATTACAACTAACTAATTAGTTAGTTGTACATTTGTGAAATATATCTTGAACGTTAATAACTCGATCGATCTCAATTAATCTATTATTTCACAACTAATCTACTATAAGGTTGGTTTTGCAATCATTTATTACTTATATTTACATAGTACAATGAGTTTGGTTGCTTACAATCACAAACACAACAACATCAATAAAAAAAAATCGATTTTTAAGTAAGAATATTAGTAGGGACCGCTTAACGGTCCCTATTTTGGCATTAGCGGTCGCTATTGTCATATTAGGGACCGTTAAGCGGTCCCTATTGTCAATTTAGGGACCGCTTAGCAGTCCCTACTAATATTCATACATCAAAATTATGAATTTTTCGATTGTTCGAGGTGCCGCGTTGTATGTTTAGTTCATAATAACCATTGGAATAGTTAAAATAACAATAAGTACAACGAGACATTGTGCATCCAAACATTATACAAGGAGAACGGGCCGCTTTGAAGATTCTCCTACTATTTTGTACGACGAATGACATAATGACAAATTAATTCGATCTACATATATACGTATAATTAATGAATACTTAATCTAATGATTATGCCTCATAATCGTATCTATGCTAACGTTTGTGAAGTAAATCATAAACACGGATAACAATTACAACTAACTAATTAGTTAGTTGTACATTTGTGAAATATATCTTGAACGTTAATAACTCGATCGATCTCAATTAATCTATTATTTCACAACTAATCTACTATAAGGTTGGTTTTGCAATCATTTATTACTTATATTTACATAGTACAATGAGTTTGGTTGCTTACAATCACAAACACAACAACATCAATAAAAAAAAAATCGATTTTTAAGTAAGAATATTAGTAGGGACCGCTTAACGGTCCCTATTTTGGCATTAGCGGTCGCTATTGTCATATTAGGGACCGTTAAGCGGTCCCTATTGTCAATTTAGGGACCGCTTAGCAGTCCCTACTAATATTCATACATCAAAATTATGAATTTTTCGATTGTTCGAGGTGCCGCGTTGTATGTTTAGTTCATAATAACCATTGGAATAGTTAAAATAACAATAAGTACAACGAGACATTGTGCATCCAAACATTATACAAGGAGAACGGGCCGCTTTGAAGATTCTCCTACTATTTTGTACGACGAATGACATAATGACAAATTAATTCGATCTACATATATACGTATAATTAATGAATACTTAATCTAATGATTATGCCTCATAATCGTATCTATGCTAACGTTTGTGAAGTAAATCATAAACACGGATAACAATTACAACTAACTAATTAGTTAGTTGTACATTTGTGAAATATATCTTGAACGTTAATAACTCGATCGATCTCAATTAATCTATTATTTCACAACTAATCTACTATAAGGTTGGTTTTGCAATCATTTATTACTTATATTTACATAGTACAATGAGTTTGGTTGCTTACAATCACAAACACAACAACATCAATAAAAACAAAATCGATTTTTAAGTAAGAATATTAGTAGGGACCGCTTAACGGTCCCTATTTTGGCATTAGCGACCGCTTAGCGGTCGCTATTGTCATATTAGGGACCGTTAAGCGGTCCCTATTGTCAATTTAGGGACCGCTTAGCAGTCCCTACTAATATTCATACATCAAAATTATGAATTTTTCGATTGTTCGAGGTGCCGCGTTGTATGTTTAGTTCATAATAACCATTGGAATAGTTAAAATAACAATAAGTACAACGAGACATTGTGCATCCAAACATTATACAAGGAGAACGGGCCGCTTTGAAGATTCTCCTACTATTTTGTACGACGAATGACATAATGACAAATTAATTCGATCTACATATATACGTATAATTAATGAATACTTAATCTAATGATTATGCCTCATAATCGTATCTATGCTAACGTTTGTGAAGTAAATCATAAACACGGATAACAATTACAACTAACTAATTAGTTAGTTGTACATTTGTGAAATATATCTTGAACGTTAATAACTCGATCGATCTCAATTAATCTATTATTTCACAACTAATCTACTATAAGGTTGGTTTTGCAATCATTTATTACTTATATTTACATAGTACAATGAGTTTGGTTGCTTACAATCACAAACACAACAACATCAATAAAAAAAAAAATCGATTTTTAAGTAAGAATATTAGTAGGGACCGCTTAACGGTCCCTATTTTGGCATTAGCGGTCGCTATTGTCATATTAGGGACCGTTAAGCGGTCCCTATTGTCAATTTAGGGACCGCTTAGCAGTCCCTACTAATATTCATACATCAAAATTATGAATTTTTCGATTGTTCGAGGTGCCGCGTTGTATGTTTAGTTCATAATAACCATTGGAATAGTTAAAATAACAATAAGTACAACGAGACATTGTGCATCCAAACATTATACAAGGAGAACGGGCCGCTTTGAAGATTCTCCTACTATTTTGTACGACGAATGACATAATGACAAATTAATTCGATCTACATATATACGTATAATTAATGAATACTTAATCTAATGATTATGCCTCATAATCGTATCTATGCTAACGTTTGTGAAGTAAATCATAAACACGGATAACAATTACAACTAACTAATTAGTTAGTTGTACATTTGTGAAATATATCTTGAACGTTAATAACTCGATCGATCTCAATTAATCTATTATTTCACAACTAATCTACTATAAGGTTGGTTTTGCAATCATTTATTACTTATATTTACATAGTACAATGAGTTTGGTTGCTTACAATCACAAACACAACAACATCAATAAAAAAAAAATCGATTTTTAAGTAAGAATATTAGTAGGGACCGCTTAACGGTCCCTATTTTGGCATTAGCGACCGCTTAGCGGTCGCTATTGTCATATTAGGGACCGTTAAGCGGTCCCTATTGTCAATTTAGGGACCGCTTAGCAGTCCCTACTAATATTCATACATCAAAATTATGAATTTTTCGATTGTTCGAGGTGCCGCGTTGTATGTTTAGTTCATAATAACCATTGGAATAGTTAAAATAACAATAAGTACAACGAGACATTGTGCATCCAAACATTATACAAGGAGAACGGGCCGCTTTGAAGATTCTCCTACTATTTTGTATGACGAATGACATAATGACAAATTAATTCGATCTACATATATACGTATAATTAATGAATACTTAATCTAATCATTATGCCTCATAATCGTATCTATGCTAACGTTTGTGAAGTAAATCATAAACACGGATAACAATTACAACTAACTAATTAGTTAGTTGTACATTTGTGAAATATATCTTGAACGTTAATAACTCGATCGATCTCAATTAATCTATTATTTCACAACTAATCTACTATAAGGTTGGTTTTGCAATCATTTATTACTTATATTTACATAGTACAATGAGTTTGGTTGCTTACAATCACAAACACAACAACATCAATAAAAAAAAAATCGATTTTTAACTAAGAATATTAGTAGGGACCGCTTAACGGTCCCTATTTTGGCATTAGCGACCGCTTAGCGGTCGCTATTGTCATATTAGGGACCGTTAAGCGGTCCCTATTGTCAATTTAGGGACCGCTTAGCAGTCCCTACTAATATTCATACATCAAAATTATGAATTTTTCGATTGTTCGAGGTGCCGCGTTGTATGTTTAGTTCATAATAACCATTGGAATAGTTAAAATAACAATAAGTACAACGAGACATTGTGCATCCAAACATTATACAAGGAGAACGGGCCGCTTTGAAGATTCTCCTACTATTTTGTACGACGAATGACATAATGACAAATTAATTCGATCTACATATATACGTATAATTAATGAATACTTAATCTAATGATTATGCCTCATAATCGTATCTATGCTAACGTTTGTGAAGTAAATCATAAACACGGATAACAATTACAACTAACTAATTAGTTAGTTGTACATTTGTGAAATATATCTTGAACGTTAATAACTCGATCGATCTCAATTAATCTATTATTTCACAACTAATCTACTATAAGGTTGGTTTTGCAATCATTTATTACTTATATTTACATAGTACAATGAGTTTGGTTGCTTACAATCACAAACACAACAACATCAATAAAAAAAAATCGATTTTTAAGTAAGAATATTAGTAGGGACCGCTTAACGGTCCCTATTTTGGCATTAGCGGTCGCTATTGTCATATTAGGGACCGTTAAGCGGTCCCTATTGTCAATTTAGGGACCGCTTAGCAGTCCCTACTAATATTCATACATCAAAATTATGAATTTTTCGATTGTTCGAGGTGCCGCGTTGTATGTTTAGTTCATAATAACCATTGGAATAGTTAAAATAACAATAAGTACAACGAGACATTGTGCATCCAAACATTATACAAGGAGAACGGGCCGCTTTGAAGATTCTCCTACTATTTTGTACGACGAATGACATAATGACAAATTAATTCGATCTACATATATACGTATAATTAATGAATACTTAATCTAATGATTATGCCTCATAATCGTATCTATGCTAACGTTTGTGAAGTAAATCATAAACACGGATAACAATTACAACTAACTAATTAGTTAGTTGTGCATTTGTGAAATATATCTTGAACGTTAATAACTCGATCGATCTCAATTAATCTATTATTTCACAACTAATCTACTATAAGGTTGGTTTTGCAATCATTTATTACTTATATTTACATAGTACAATGAGTTTGGTTGCTTACAATCACAAACACAACAACATCAATAAAAAAAAAATCGATTTTTAAGTAAGAATATTAGTAGGGACCGCTTAACGGTCCCTATTTTGGCATTAGCGACCGCTTAGCGGTCGCTATTGTCATATTAGGGACCGTTAAGCGGTCCCTATTGTCAATTTAGGGACCGCTTAGCAGTCCCTACTAATATTCATACATCAAAATTATGAATTTTTCGATTGTTCGAGGTGCCGCGTTGTATGTTTAGTTCATAATAACCATTGGAATAGTTAAAATAACAATAAGTACAACGAGACATTGTGCATCCAAACATTATACAAGGAGAACGGGCCGCTTTGAAGATTCTCCTACTATTTTGTACGACGAATGACATAATGACAAATTAATTCGATCTACATATATACGTATAATTAATGAATACTTAATCTAATGATTATGCCTCATAATCGTATCTATGCTAACGTTTGTGAAGTAAATCATAAACACGGATAACAATTACAACTAACTAATTAGTTAGTTGTACATTTGTGAAATATATCTTGAACGTTAATATCTCGATCGATCTCAATTAATCTATTATTTCACAACTAATCTACTATAAGGTTGGTTTTGCAATCATTTATTACTTATATTTACATAGTACAATGAGTTTGGTAGCTTACAATCACAAACACAACAACATCAATAAAAAAAAATCGATTTTTAACTAAGAATATTAGTAGGGACCGCTTAACGGTCCCTATTTTGGCATTAGCGACCGCTTAGCGGTCGCTATTGTCATATTAGGGACCGTTAAGCGGTCCCTATTGTCAATTTAGGGACCGCTTAGCAGTCCCTACTAATATTCATACATCAAAATTATGAATTTTTCGATTGTTCGAGGTGCCGCGTTGTATGTTTAGTTCATAATAACCATTGGAATAGTTAAAATAACAATAAGTACAACGAGACATTGTGCATCCAAACATTATACAAGGAGAACGGGCCGCTTTGAAGATTCTCCTACTATTTTGTACGACGAATGACATAATGACAAATTAATTCGATCTACATATATACGTATAATTAATGAATACTTAATCTAATGATTATGCCTCATAATCGTATCTATGCTAACGTTTGTGAAGTAAATCATAAACACGGATAACAATTACAACTAACTAATTAGTTAGTTGTACATTTGTGAAATATATCTTGAACGTAAATAACTCGATCGATCTCAATTAATCTATTATTTCACAACTAATCTACTATAAGGTTGGTTTTGCAATCATTTATTACTTATATTTACATAGTACAATGAGTTTGGTTGCTCACAATCACAAACACAACAACATCAATAAAAAAAAAATCGATTTTTAAGTAAGAATATTAGTAGGGACCGCTTAACGGTCCCTATTTTGGCATTAGCGACCGCTTAGCGGTCGCTATTGTCATATTAGGGACCGTTAAGCGGTCCCTATTGTCAATTTAGGGACCGCTTAGCAGTCCCTACTAATATTCATACATCAAAATTATGAATTTTTCGATTGTTCGAGGTGCCGCGTTGTATGTTTAGTTCATAATAACCATTGGAATAGTTAAAATAACAATAAGTACAACGAGACATTGTGCATCCAAACATTATACAAGGAGAACGGGCCGCTTTGAAGATTCTCCTACTATTTTGTACGACGAATGACATAATGACAAATTAATTCGATCTACATATATACGTATAATTAATGAATACTTAATCTAATGATTATGCCTCATAATCGTATCTATGCTAACGTTTGTGAAGTAAATCATAAACACGGATAACAATTACAACTAACTAATTAGTTAGTTGTACATTTGTGAAATATATCTTGAACGTTAATAACTCGATCGATCTCAATTAATCTATTTTTTCACAACTAATCTACTATAAGGTTGGTTTTGCAATCATTTATTACTTATATTTACATAGTACAATGAGTTTGGTTGCTTACAATCACAAACACAACAACATCAATAAAAAAAAATCGATTTTTAACTAAGAATATTAGTAGGGACCGCTTAACGGTCCCTATTTTGGCATTAGCGACCGCTTAGCGGTCGCTATTGTCATATTAGGGACCGTTAAGCGGTCCCTATTGTCAATTTAGGGACCGCTTAGCAGTCCCTACTAATATTCATACATCAAAATTATGAATTTTTCGATTGTTCGAGGTGCCGCGTTGTATGTTTAGTTCATAATAACCATTGGAATAGTTAAAATAACAATAAGTACAACGAGACATTGTGCATCCAAACATTATACAAGGAGAACGGGCCGCTTTGAAGATTCTCCTACTATTTTGTACGACGAATGACATAATGACAAATTAATTCGATCTACATATATACGTATAATTAATGAATACTTAATCTAATGATTATGCCTCATAATCGTATCTATGCTAACGTTTGTGAAGTAAATCATAAACACGGATAACAATTACAACTAAGTAATTAGTTAGTTGTACATTTGTGAAATATATCTTGAACGTAAATAACTCGATCGATCTCAATTAATCTATTATTTCACAACTAATCTACTATAAGGTTGGTTTTGCAATCATTTATTACTTATATTTACATAGTACAATGAGTTTGGTTGCTTACAATCACAAACACAACAACATCAATAAAAAAAAAATCGATTTTTAAGTAAGAATATTAGTAGGGACCGCTTAACGGTCCCTATTTTGGCATTAGCGACCGCTTAGCGGTCGCTATTGTCATATTAGGGACCGTTAAGCGGTCCCTATTGTCAATTTAGGGACCGCTTAGCAGTCCCTACTAATATTCATACATCAAAATTATGAATTTTTCGATTGTTCGAGGTGCCGCGTTGTATGTTTAGTTCATAATAACCATTGGAATAGTTAAAATAACAATAAGTACAACGAGACATTGTGCATCCAAACATTATACAAGGAGAACGGGCCGCATTGAAGATTCTCCTACTATTTTGTACGACGAATGACATAATGACAAATTAATTCGATCTACATATATACGTATAATTAATGAATACTTAATCTAATGATTATGCCTCATAATCGTATCTATGCTAACGTTTGTGAAGTAAATCATAAACACAGATAACAATTACAACTAACTAATTAGTTAGTTGTACATTTGTGAAATATATCTTGAACGTTAATAACTCGATCGATCTCAATTAATCTATTATTTCACAACTAATCTACTATAAGGTTGGTTTTGCAATCATTTATTACTTATATTTACATAGTACAATGAGTTTGGTTGCTTACAATCACAAACACAACAACATCAATAAAAAAAAATCGATTTTTAAGTAAGAATATTAGTAGGGACCGCTTAACGGTCCCTATTTTGGCATTAGCGACCGCTTAGCGGTCGCTATTGTCATATTAGGGACCGTTAAGCGGTCCCTATTGTCAATTTAGGGACCGCTTAGCAGTCCCTACTAATATTCATACATCAAAATTATGAATTTTTCGATTGTTCGAGGTGCCGCGTTGTATGTTTAGTTCATAATAACCATTGGAATAGTTAAAATAACAATAAGTACAACGAGACATTGTGCATCCAAACATTATACAAGGAGAACGGGCCGCTTTGAAGATTCTCCTACTATTTTGTACGACGAATGACATAATGACAAATTAATTTGATCTACATATATACGTATAATTAATGAATACTTAATCTAATGATTATGCCTCATAATCGTATCTATGCTAACGTTTGTGAAGTAAATCATAAACACGGATAACAATTACAACTAACTAATTAGTTAGTTGTACATTTGTGAAATATATCTTGAAGGTTAATAACTCGATCGATCTCAATTAATCTATTATTTCACAACTAATCTACTATAAGGTTGGTTTTGCAATCATTTATTAATTATATTTACATAGTACAATGAGTTTGGTTGCTTACAATCACAAACACAACAACATCAATAAAAAAAAATCGATTTTTAAGTAAGAATATTAGTAGGGACCGCTTAACGGTCCTTATTTTGGCATTAGCGACCGCTTAGCGGTCGCTATTGTCATATTAGGGACCGTTAAGCGGTCCCTATTGTCAATTTAGGGACCGCTTAGCAGTCCCTACTAATATTCATACATCAAAATTATGAATTTTTCGATTGTTCGAGGTGCCGCGTTGTATGTTTAGTTCATAATAACCATTGGAATAGTTAAAATAACAATAAGTACAACGAGACATTGTGCATCCAAACATTATACAAGGAGAACGGGCCGCTTTGAAGATTCTCCTACTATTTTGTACGACGAATGACATAATGACAAATTAATTCGATCTACATATATACGTATAATTAATGAATACTTAATCTAATGATTATGCCTCATAATCGTATCTATGCTAACGTTTGTGAAGTAAATCATAAACACGGATAACAATTACAACTAACTAATTAGTTAGTTGTACATTTGTGAAATATATCTTGAACGTTAATAACTCGATCGATCTCAATTAATCTATTATTTCACAACTAATCTACTATAAGGTTGGTTTTGCAATCATTTATTACTTATATTTACATAGTACAATGAGTTTGGTTGCTTACAATCACAAACACAACAACATCAATAAAAAAAAAATCGATTTTTAAGTAAGAATATTAGTAGGGACCGCTTAACGGTCCCTATTTTGGCATTAGCGACCGCTTAGCGGTCGCTATTGTCATATTAGGGACCGTTAAGCGGTCCCTATTGTCAATTTAGGGACCGCTTAGCAGTCCCTACTAATATTCATACATCAAAATTATGAATTTTTCGATTGTTCGAGGTGCCGCGTTGTATGTTTAGTTCATAATAACCATTGGAATAGTTAAAATAACAATAAGTACAACGAGACATTGTGCATCCAAACATTATACAAGGAGAACGGGCCGCTTTGAAGATTCTCCTACTATTTTGTACGACGAATGACATAATGACAAATTAATTCGATCTACATATATACGTATAATTAATGAATACTTAATCTAATGATTATGCCTCATAATCGTATCTATGCTAACGTTTGTGAAGTAAATCATAAACACGGATAACAATTACAACTAACTAATTAGTTAGTTGTACATTTGTGAAATATATCTTGAAGGTTAATAACTCGATCGATCTCAATTAATCTATTATTTCACAACTAATCTACTATAAGGTTGGTTTTGCAATCATTTATTACTTATATTTACATAGTACAATGAGTTTGGTTGCTTACAATCACAAACACAACAACATCAATAAAAAAAAAATCGATTTTTAAGTAAGAATATTAGTAGGGACCGCTTAACGGTCCCTATTTTGGCATTAGCGACCGCTTAGCGGTCGCTATTGTCATATTAGGGACCGTTAAGCGGTCCCTATTGTCAATTTAGGGACCGCTTAGCAGTCCCTACTAATATTCATACATCAAAATTATGAATTTTTCGATTGTTCGAGGTGCCGCGTTGTATGTTTAGTTCATAATAACCATTGGAATAGTTAAAATAACAATAAGTACAACGAGACATTGTGCATCCAAACATTATACAAGGAGAACGGGCCGCTTTGAAGATTCTCCTACTATTTTGTACGACGAATGACATAATGACAAATTAATTCGATCTACATATATACGTATAATTAATGAATACTTAATCTAATGATTATGCCTCATAATCGTATCTATGCTAACGTTTGTGAAGTAAATCATAAACACGGATAACAATTACAACTAACTAATTAGTTAGTTGTACATTTGTGAAATATATCTTGAAGGTTAATAACTCGATCGATCTCAATTAATCTATTATTTCACAACTAATCTACTATAAGGTTGGTTTTGCAATCATTTATTAATTATATTTACATAGTACAATGAGTTTGGTTGCTTACAATCACAAACACAACAACATCAATAAAAAAAAATCGATTTTTAACTAAGAATATTAGTAGGGACCGCTTAACGGTCCCTATTTTGGCATTAGCGACCGCTTAGCGGTCGCTATTGTCATATTAGGGACCGTTAAGCGGTCCCTATTGTCAATTTAGGGACCGCTTAGCAGTCCCTACTAATATTCATACATCAAAATTATGAATTTTTCGATTGTTCGAGGTGCCGCGTTGTATGTTTAGTTCATAATAACCATTGGAATAGTTAAAATAACAATAAGTACAACGAGACATTGTGCATCCAAACATTATACAAGGAGAACGGGCCGCTTTGAAGATTCTCCTACTATTTTGTACGACGAATGACATAATGACAAATTAATTCGATCTACATATATACGTATAATTAATGAATACTTAATCTAATGATTATGCCTCATAATCGTATCTATGCTAACGTTTGTGAAGTAAATCATAAACACGGATAACAATTACAACTAACTAATTAGTTAGTTGTACATTTGTGAAATATATCTTGAACGTTAATAACTCGATCGATCTCAATTAATCTATTATTTCACAACTAATCTACTATAAGGTTGGTTTTGCAATCATTTATTACTTATATTTACATAGTACAATGAGTTTGGTTGCTTACAATCACAAACACAACAACATCAATAAAAAAAAATCGATTTTTAACTAAGAATATTAGTAGGGACCGCTTAACGGTCCCTATTTTGGCATTAGCGACCGCTTAGCGGTCGCTATTGTCATATTAGGGACCGTTAAGCGGTCCCTATTGTCAATTTAGGGACCGCTTAGCAGTCCCTACTAATATTCATACATCAAAATTATGAATTTTTCGATTGTTCGAGGTGCCGCGTTGTATGTTTAGTTCATAATAACCATTGGAATAGTTAAAATAACAATAAGTACAACGAGACATTGTGCATCCAAACATTATACAAGGAGAACGGGCCGCTTTGAAGATTCTCCTACTATTTTGTACGACGAATGACATAATGACAAATTAATTCGATCTACATATATACGTATAATTAATGAATACTTAATCTAATGATTATGCCTCATAATCGTATCTATGCTAACGTTTGTGAAGTAAATCATAAACACGGATAACAATTACAACTAAGTAATTAGTTAGTTGTACATTTGTGAAATATATCTTGAACGTAAATAACTCGATCGATCTCAATTAATCTATTATTTCACAACTAATCTACTATAAGGTTGGTTTTGCAATCATTTATTACTTATATTTACATAGTACAATGAGTTTGGTTGCTTACAATCACAAACACAACAACATCAATAAAAAAAAAATCGATTTTTAAGTAAGAATATTAGTAGGGACCGCTTAACGGTCCCTATTTTGGCATTAGCGACCGCTTAGCGGTCGCTATTGTCATATTAGGGACCGTTAAGCGGTCCCTATTGTCAATTTAAGGACCGCTTAGCAGTCCCTACTAATATTCATACATCAAAATTATGAATTTTTCGATTGTTCGAGGTGCCGCGTTGTATGTTTAGTTCATAATAACCATTGGAATAGTTAAAATAACAATAAGTACAACGAGACATTGTGCATCCAAACATTATACAAGGAGAACGGGCCGCTTTGAAGATTCTCCTACTATTTTGTACGACGAATGACATAATGACAAATTAATTCGATCTACATATATACGTATAATTAATGAATACTTAATCTAATGATTATGCCTCATAATCGTATCTATGCTAACGTTTGTGAAGTAAATCATAAACACGGATAACAATTACAACTAACTAATTAGTTAGTTGTACATTTGTGAAATATATCTTGAACGTTAATAACTCGATCGATCTCAATTAATCTATTATTTCACAACTAATCTACTATAAGGTTGGTTTTGCAATCATTTATTACTTATATTTACATAGTACAATGAGTTTGGTTGCTTACAATCACAAACACAACAACATCAATAAAAACAAAATCGATTTTTAAGTAAGAATATTAGTAGGGACCGCTTAACGGTCCCTATTTTGGCATTAGCGACCGCTTAGCGGTCGCTATTGTCATATTAGGGACCGTTAAGCGGTCCCTATTGTCAATTTAGGGACCGCTTAGCAGTCCCTACTAATATTCATACATCAAAATTATGAATTTTTCGATTGTTCGAGGTGCCGCGTTGTATGTTTAGTTCATAATAACCATTGGAATAGTTAAAATAACAATAAGTACAACGAGACATTGTGCATCCAAACATTATACAAGGAGAACGGGCCGCTTTGAAGATTCTCCTACTATTTTGTACGACGAATGACATAATGACAAATTAATTCGATCTACATATATACGTATAATTAATGAATACTTAATCTAATGATTATGCCTCATAATCGTATCTATGCTAACGTTTGTGAAGTAAATCATAAACACGGATAACAATTACAACTAACTAATTAGTTAGTTGTACATTTGTGAAATATATCTTGAAGGTTAATAACTCGATCGATCTCAATTAATCTATTATTTCACAACTAATCTACTATAAGGTTGGTTTTGCAATCATTTATTACTTATATTTACATAGTACAATGAGTTTGGTTGCTTACAATCACAAACACAACAACATCAATAAAAAAAAAATCGATTTTTAAGTAAGAATATTAGTAGGGACCGCTTAACGGTCCCTATTTTGGCATTAGCGACCGCTTAGCGGTCGCTATTGTCATATTAGGGACCGTTAAGCGGTCCCTATTGTCAATTTAGGGACCGCTTAGCAGTCCCTACTAATATTCATACATCAAAATTATGAATTTTTCGATTGTTCGAGGTGCCGCGTTGTATGTTTAGTTCATAATAACCATTGGAATAGTTAAAATAACAATAAGTACAACGAGACATTGTGCATCCAAACATTATACAAGGAGAACGGGCCGCTTTGAAGATTCTCCTACTATTTTGTACGACGAATGACATAATGACAAATTAATTCGATCTACATATATACGTATAATTAATGAATACTTAATCTAATGATTATGCCTCATAATCGTATCTATGCTAACGTTTGTGAAGTAAATCATAAACACGGATAACAATTACAACTAACTAATTAGTTAGTTGTACATTTGTGAAATATATCTTGAAGGTTAATAACTCGATCGATCTCAATTAATCTATTATTTCACAACTAATCTACTATAAGGTTGGTTTTGCAATCATTTATTAATTATATTTACATAGTACAATGAGTTTGGTTGCTTACAATCACAAACACAACAACATCAATAAAAAAAAATCGATTTTTAACTAAGAATATTAGTAGGGACCGCTTAACGGTCCCTATTTTGGCATTAGCGACCGCTTAGCGGTCGCTATTGTCATATTAGGGACCGTTAAGCGGTCCCTATTGTCAATTTAGGGACCGCTTAGCAGTCCCTACTAATATTCATACATCAAAATTATGAATTTTTCGATTGTTCGAGGTGCCGCGTTGTATGTTTAGTTCATAATAACCATTGGAATAGTTAAAATAACAATAAGTACAACGAGACATTGTGCATCCAAACATTATACAAGGAGAACGGGCCGCTTTGAAGATTCTCCTACTATTTTGTACGACGAATGACATAATGACAAATTAATTCGATCTACATATATACGTATAATTAATGAATACTTAATCTAATGATTATGCCTCATAATCGTATCTATGCTAACGTTTGTGAAGTAAATCATAAACACGGATAACAATTACAACTAACTAATTAGTTAGTTGTACATTTGTGAAATATATCTTGAACGTTAATAACTCGATCGATCTCAATTAATCTATTATTTCACAACTAATCTACTATAAGGTTGGTTTTGCAATCATTTATTACTTATATTTACATAGTACAATGAGTTTGGTTGCTTACAATCACAAACACAACAACATCAATAAAAAAAAATCGATTTTTAACTAAGAATATTAGTAGGGACCGCTTAACGGTCCCTATTTTGGCATTAGCGACCGCTTAGCGGTCGCTATTGTCATATTAGGGACCGTTAAGCGGTCCCTATTGTCAATTTAGGGACCGCTTAGCAGTCCCTACTAATATTCATACATCAAAATTATGAATTTTTCGATTGTTCGAGGTGCCGCGTTGTATGTTTAGTTCATAATAACCATTGGAATAGTTAAAATAACAATAAGTACAACGAGACATTGTGCATCCAAACATTATACAAGGAGAACGGGCCGCTTTGAAGATTCTCCTACTATTTTGTACGACGAATGACATAATGACAAATTAATTCGATCTACATATATACGTATAATTAATGAATACTTAATCTAATGATTATGCCTCATAATCGTATCTATGCTAACGTTTGTGAAGTAAATCATAAACACGGATAACAATTACAACTAAGTAATTAGTTAGTTGTACATTTGTGAAATATATCTTGAACGTAAATAACTCGATCGATCTCAATTAATCTATTATTTCACAACTAATCTACTATAAGGTTGGTTTTGCAATCATTTATTACTTATATTTACATAGTACAATGAGTTTGGTTGCTTACAATCACAAACACAACAACATCAATAAAAAAAAAATCGATTTTTAAGTAAGAATATTAGTAGGGACCGCTTAACGGTCCCTATTTTGGCATTAGCGACCGCTTAGCGGTCGCTATTGTCATATTAGGGACCGTTAAGCGGTCCCTATTGTCAATTTAAGGACCGCTTAGCAGTCCCTACTAATATTCATACATCAAAATTATGAATTTTTCGATTGTTCGAGGTGCCGCGTTGTATGTTTAGTTCATAATAACCATTGGAATAGTTAAAATAACAATAAGTACAACGAGACATTGTGCATCCAAACATTATACAAGGAGAACGGGCCGCTTTGAAGATTCTCCTACTATTTTGTACGACGAATGACATAATGACAAATTAATTCGATCTACATATATACGTATAATTAATGAATACTTAATCTAATGATTATGCCTCATAATCGTATCTATGCTAACGTTTGTGAAGTAAATCATAAACACAGATAACAATTACAACTAACTAATTAGTTAGTTGTACATTTGTGAAATATATCTTGAACGTTAATAACTCGATCGATCTCAATTAATCTATTATTTCACAACTAATCTACTATAAGGTTGGTTTTGCAATCATTTATTACTTATATTTACATAGTACAATGAGTTTGGTTGCTTACAATCACAAACACAACAACATCAATAAAAAAAAATCGATTTTTAAGTAAGAATATTAGTAGGGACCGCTTAACGGTCCCTATTTTGGCATTAGCGACCGCTTAGCGGTCGCTATTGTCATATTAGGGACCGTTAAGCGGTCCCTATTGTCAATTTAGGGACCGCTTAGCAGTCCCTACTAATATTCATACATCAAAATTATGAATTTTTCGATTGTTCGAGGTGCCGCGTTGTATGTTTAGTTCATAATAACCATTGGAATAGTTAAAATAACAATAAGTACAACGAGACATTGTGCATCCAAACATTATACAAGGAGAACGGGCCGCTTTGAAGATTCTCCTACTATTTTGTACGACGAATGACATAATGACAAATTAATTTGATCTACATATATACGTATAATTAATGAATACTTAATCTAATGATTATGCCTCATAATCGTATCTATGCTAACGTTTGTGAAGTAAATCATAAACACGGATAACAATTACAACTAACTAATTAGTTAGTTGTACATTTGTGAAATATATCTTGAAGGTTAATAACTCGATCGATCTCAATTAATCTATTATTTCACAACTAATCTACTATAAGGTTGGTTTTGCAATCATTTATTAATTATATTTACATAGTACAATGAGTTTGGTTGCTTACAATCACAAACACAACAACATCAATAAAAAAAAATCGATTTTTAAGTAAGAATATTAGTAGGGACCGCTTAACGGTCCCTATTTTGGCATTAGCGACCGCTTAGCGGTCGCTATTGTCATATTAGGGACCGTTAAGCGGTCCCTATTGTCAATTTAGGGACCGCTTAGCAGTCCCTACTAATATTCATACATCAAAATTATGAATTTTTCGATTGTTCGAGGTGCCGCGTTGTATGTTTAGTTCATAATAACCATTGGAATAGTTAAAATAACAATAAGTACAACGAGACATTGTGCATCCAAACATTATACAAGGAGAACGGGCCGCTTTGAAGATTCTCCTACTATTTTGTACGACGAATGACATAATGACAAATTAATTCGATCTACATATATACGTATAATTAATGAATACTTAATCTAATGATTATGCCTCATAATCGTATCTATGCTAACGTTTGTGAAGTAAATCATAAACACGGATAACAATTACAACTAACTAATTAGTTAGTTGTACATTTGTGAAATATATCTTGAACGTTAATAACTCGATCGATCTCAATTAATCTATTATTTCACAACTAATCTACTATAAGGTTGGTTTTGCAATCATTTATTACTTATATTTACATAGTACAATGAGTTTGGTTGCTTACAATCACAAACACAACAACATCAATAAAAAAAAAATCGATTTTTTAAGTAAGAATATTAGTAGGGACCGCTTAACGGTCCCTATTTTGGCATTAGCGACCGCTTAGCGGTCGCTATTGTCATATTAGGGACCGTTAAGCGGTCCCTATTGTCAATTTAGGGACCGCTTAGCAGTCCCTACTAATATTCATACATCAAAATTATGAATTTTTCGATTGTTCGAGGTGCCGCGTTGTATGTTTAGTTCATAATAACCATTGGAATAGTTAAAATAACAATAAGTACAACGAGACATTGTGCATCCAAACATTATACAAGGAGAACGGGCCGCTTTGAAGATTCTCCTACTATTTTGTACGACGAATGACATAATGACAAATTAATTCGATCTACATATATACGTATAATTAATGAATACTTAATCTAATGATTATGCCTCATAATCGTATCTATGCTAACGTTTGTGAAGTAAATCATAAACACGGATAACAATTACAACTAACTAATTAGTTAGTTGTACATTTGTGAAATATATCTTGAAGGTTAATAACTCGATCGATCTCAATTAATCTATTATTTCACAACTAATCTACTATAAGGTTGGTTTTGCAATCATTTATTAATTATATTTACATAGTACAATGAGTTTGGTTGCTTACAATCACAAACACAACAACATCAATAAAAAAAAATCGATTTTTAAGTAAGAATATTAGTAGGGACCGCTTAACGGTCCCTATTTTGGCATTAGCGACCGCTTAGCGGTCGCTATTGTCATATTAGGGACCGTTAAGCGGTCCCTATTGTCAATTTAGGGACCGCTTAGCAGTCCCTACTAATATTCATACATCAAAATTATGAATTTTTCGATTGTTCGAGGTGCCGCGTTGTATGTTTAGTTCATAATAACCATTGGAATAGTTAAAATAACAATAAGTACAACGAGACATTGTGCATCCAAACATTATACAAGGAGAACGGGCCGCTTTGAAGATTCTCCTACTATTTTGTACGACGAATGACATAATGACAAATTAATTCGATCTACATATATACGTATAATTAATGAATACTTAATCTAATGATTATGCCTCATAATCGTATCTATGCTAACGTTTGTGAAGTAAATCATAAACACGGATAACAATTACAACTAACTAATTAGTTAGTTGTACATTTGTGAAATATATCTTGAACGTTAATAACTCGATCGATCTCAATTAATCTATTATTTCACAACTAATCTACTATAAGGTTGGTTTTGCAATCATTTATTACTTATATTTACATAGTACAATGAGTTTGGTTGCTTACAATCACAAACACAACAACATCAATAAAAAAAAATCGATTTTTAAGTAAGAATATTAGTAGGGACCGCTTAACGGTCCCTATTTTGGCATTAGCGACCGCTTAGCGGTCGCTATTGTCATATTAGGGACCGTTAAGCGGTCCCTATTGTCAATTTAGGGACCGCTTAGCAGTCCCTACTAATATTCATACATCAAAATTATGAATTTTTCGATTGTTCGAGGTGCCGCGTTGTATGTTTAGTTCATAATAACCATTGGAATAGTTAAAATAACAATAAGTACAACGAGACATTGTGCATCCAAACATTATACAAGGAGAACGGGCCGCTTCGAAGATTCTCCTACTATTTTGTACGACGAATGACATAATGACAAATTAATTCGATCTACATATATACGTATAATTAATGAATACTTAATCTAATGATTATGCCTCATAATCGTATCTATGCTAACGTTTGTGAAGTAAATCATAAACACGGATAACAATTACAACTAACTAATTAGTTAGTTGTACATTTGTGAAATATATCTTGAACGTTAATAACTCGATCGATCTCAATTAATCTATTATTTCACAACTAATCTACTATAAGGTTGGTTTTGCAATCATTTATTACTTATATTTACATAGTACAATGAGTTTGGTTGCTTACAATCACAAACACAACAACATCAATAAAAACAAAATCGATTTTTAAGTAAGAATATTAGTAGGGACCGCTTAACGGTCCCTATTTTGGCATTAGCGACCGCTTAGCGGTCGCTATTGTCATATTAGGGACCGTTAAGCGGTCCCTATTGTCAATTTAGGGACCGCTTAGCAGTCCCTACTAATATTCATACATCAAAATTATGAATTTTTCGATTGTTCGAGGTGCCGCGTTGTATGTTTAGTTCATAATAACCATTGGAATAGTTAAAATAACAATAAGTACAACGAGACATTGTGCATCCAAACATTATACAAGGAGAACGGGCCGCTTTGAAGATTCTCCTACTATTTTGTACGACGAATGACATAATGACAAATTAATTCGATCTACATATATACGTATAATTAATGAATACTTAATCTAATGATTATGCCTCATAATCGTATCTATGCTAACGTTTGTGAAGTAAATCATAAACACGGATAACAATTACAACTAACTAATTAGTTAGTTGTACATTTGTGAAATATATCTTGAACGTTAATAACTCGATCGATCTCAATTAATCTATTATTTCACAACTAATCTACTATAAGGTTGGTTTTGCAATCATTTATTACTTATATTTACATAGTACAATGAGTTTGGTTGCTTACAATCACAAACACAACAACATCAATAAAAAAAAATCGATTTTTAAGTAAGAATATTAGTAGGGACCGCTTAACGGTCCCTATTTTGGCATTAGCGACCGCTTAGCGGTCGCTATTGTCATATTAGGGACCGTTAAGCGGTCCCTATTGTCAATTTAGGGACCGCTTAGCAGTCCCTACTAATATTCATACATCAAAATTATGAATTTTTCGATTGTTCGAGGTGCCGCGTTGTATGTTTAGTTCATAATAACCATTGGAATAGTTAAAATAACAATAAGTACAACGAGACATTGTGCATCCAAACATTATACAAGGAGAACGGGCCGCTTCGAAGATTCTCCTACTATTTTGTACGACGAATGACATAATGACAAATTAATTCGATCTACATATATACGTATAATTAATGAATACTTAATCTAATGATTATGCCTCATAATCGTATCTATGCTAACGTTTGTGAAGTAAATCATAAACACGGATAACAATTACAACTAACTAATTAGTTAGTTGTACATTTGTGAAATATATCTTGAACGTTAATAACTCGATCGATCTCAATTAATCTATTATTTCACAACTAATCTACTATAAGGTTGGTTTTGCAATCATTTATTACTTATATTTACATAGTACAATGAGTTTGGTTGCTTACAATCACAAACACAACAACATCAATAAAAACAAAATCGATTTTTAAGTAAGAATATTAGTAGGGACCGCTTAACGGTCCCTATTTTGGCATTAGCGACCGCTTAGCGGTCGCTATTGTCATATTAGGGACCGTTAAGCGGTCCCTATTGTCAATTTAGGGACCGCTTAGCAGTCCCTACTAATATTCATACATCAAAATTATGAATTTTTCGATTGTTCGAGGTGCCGCGTTGTATGTTTAGTTCATAATAACCATTGGAATAGTTAAAATAACAATAAGTACAACGAGACATTGTGCATCCAAACATTATACAAGGAGAACGGGCCGCTTTGAAGATTCTCCTACTATTTTGTACGACGAATGACATAATGACAAATTAATTCGATCTACATATATACGTATAATTAATGAATACTTAATCTAATGATTATGCCTCATAATCGTATCTATGCTAACGTTTGTGAAGTAAATCATAAACACGGATAACAATTACAACTAACTAATTAGTTAGTTGTACATTTGTGAAATATATCTTGAACGTTAATAACTCGATCGATCTCAATTAATCTATTATTTCACAACTAATCTACTATAAGGTTGGTTTTGCAATCATTTATTACTTATATTTACATAGTACAATGAGTTTGGTTGCTTACAATCACAAACACAACAACATCAATAAAAAAAAATCAATTTTTAAGTAAGAATATTAGTAGGGACCGCTTAACGGTCCCTATTTTGGCATTAGCGACCGCTTAGCGGTCGCTATTGTCATATTAGGGACCGTTAAGCGGTCCCTATTGTCAATTTAGGGACCGCTTAGCAGTCCCTACTAATATTCATACATCAAAATTATGAATTTTTCGATTGTTCGAGGTGCCGCGTTGTATGTTTAGTTCATAATAACCATTGGAATAGTTAAAATAACAATAACTACAACGAGACATTGTGCATCCAAACATTATACAAGGAGAACGGGCCGCTTTGAAGATTCTCCTACTATTTTGTACGACGAATGACATAATGACAAATTAATTCGATCTACATATATACGTATAATTAATGAATACTTAATTTAATGATTATGCCTCATAATCGTATCTATGCTAACGTTTGTGAAGTAAATCATAAACACGGATAACAATTACAACTAACTAATTAGTTAGTTGTACATTTGTGAAATATATCTTGAACGTTAATAACTCGATCGATCTCAATTAATCTATTATTTCACAACTAATCTACTATAAGGTTGGTTTTGCAATCATTTATTACTTATATTTACATAGTACAATGAGTTTGGTTGCTTACAATCACAAAAACAACAACATCAATAAAAAAAAATCAATTTTTAAGTAAGAATATTAGTAGGGACCGGTCCCTATTTTGGCATTAGCGACCGCTAAGCGGTCGCTATTGTCATATTAGGGACCGTTAAGCGGTCCCTATTGTCAATTTAGGGACCGCTTAGCAGTCCCTAATAATATTCATACATCAAAATTATGAATATTAGTAGGGACCGTTAAGCGGTCCCTAATTTGACATTAGGGACCGCTTAACGGTCACTAAAATCGTAAATTTTGAATTTTTGGCAAAAATTTTTGGCGGAAATGAGGGGGAAATTTGAATTTCACAAAAGCAATTCTCAACCGTCGATTAAATCCTAATCTACGGTCATAAGTACCCCATCATGTCTTTAACACGGATCGCCATCTCAAACCGTCGATCATCTAAAATCATCCAACGGACAAAAACTAATTGAATCCTATATATAACTTCACCACTCTTTACACCCATTTCATTATCTCCAAAAAATACTATCTTTTTTTCTTCTTTCACCAACACAAAAAAACACTATCTTTTTTTCTTCTTTTCACAAACACAAAAACACTATCTTTTTTTCTTCTTTTCACAAACACAAAAACACTATCTTTTTTTTCTTCTTTTCACCAACACAATCTTTTCTTCATTTTCTTTTCTTTCACTTTCTTTATTTTGGATTTTTATTTTCTTTTTTTGACCAATACAATCTTTTCTTTTTATACTTTTTTTTTATTTTGGATCTCATTTACTATTCTTCACTTTTGATTTTATTCATGTTTTTTATTTCATTCATTTTATATTATTACTTATTTTATTCATATTTTCACATTCTTTTATTCTTTCATATCAATTGTCATTATATTAACTTTTTATTCATCATTTTATTGTTTTGATGTTGTTAAAATTACAATTCTACAAAAAAAAAAAAAATTATATTCCGGATTTAATCCGGAATATAATGGTATATTTTTTTTTTCTGGAGGTCATTAGGGACCGCTTAACGGTTCCTACTAATATTCATACTATGAATATTAGTAGGGACCGTTAAGCGGTCCCTATTTTTGATATTAGGGACCGTCAAACGGTCCCTGTTGTTGGTATTAGGGACCGTTCGACGGTCCCTACTAATATTCATAGAAAATCTATGAATATTAGTAGGGACCGTTAAACGGTCCCTATTGTAAAATTATGGACCGTCTAACGGTCCCTAATTTTTTTTCAGAATATAGCGACCGTTAAGCGGTCGCTATGTTCTGAAGCACATTAGGGACCGCCCAGACGGTCCCTAATGTAGAAATTAGGGACCGCTCAAGCGGTCCCTATTGTAAATAATTAGGGACTGTCTGGGCGGTCCCTAATGTGATACAATAGGGACCGCTTGGGCGGTCCCTATTGTTAATAATTAGGGACCGTCTGGGCGGTCCCTAATGTAGAACATTAGGGACCGCCTAGACGGTCCCTAATTTTTTACAATAGGGACCGCTTGGGCGGTCCCTAATTTTTACAAAAAGCCAATAGCGACCGTTAAGCAGTCCCTATTGAGGTCATTAGGGACCGCTTAACGGTCGCTAAATTGCGGTCCCTAATGACCTCAATAGGGACCGCTTAACGGTCGCTATTGGCAAGCGACCGCTGTCAATAGCGACCGCTGCTTAGCGACCGTCTAACGGTCGCTATTGGTCAATAGGGACCGCCTGGGGGGTCATTACACTACAAGAAATAGCGCTCATTTCCGACGGCCTCCGACGGAAACGGCCGTCGGAAATGAGCAAAAAAATTTTCCGACGGCACCTGGCCGTCGGAAAAGGTCTTTTCCGACGGCCAGTTTCCGTCGGATCTTTTCCGACGGGCTTCACCCGTCGGAAAAGACATGTCCGTCGGCCTAGTGCCGACGGAAATAGTCTTTTCCGACGGGTGAAGCCCGTCGGAAAAGATAAAAAAAAAAATTTAAAAAAAAATATATTAACGTCATTTCCGTCGGCGTTACGCCGACGGAACAGACGGTGGGCCAGGCCCACGGTCATTTCCGTGGGGCGGCAGCCGTCTGTTCCGTCGGCGTAACGCCGACGGAAATGCCGGCCGTACAATTTTTAATTTAATTAATAAATAAAAAAAAAAAAAAAAATCTATAAATACCCCCCCAAATCTTTTCAATAATCACACCAATCACTCTTCCTTCTAAATATTTCAATCCTACTCTCTTCCAATATATCTTTTTTTTCGAAAATTTGTCATTTTAAAAATGGCCGATAATCGCAAAAAAAATATTGATAAAGGAAAAGAGAAACAGAAATTATATATTTCCAATACAAATTTATCGAGATCCCTCTTCGATAAACTTTCGAGTAATTTTAAATCTCGGCGTGGTGGCGATGCTGAAACAATTTGTCCCGACGAAGTTACCCAACAAGTCGATGAACCTCCGCCACAAACTCAGCATACTCCGGTTGCTACCCAACAGCGCCCAACTACAACTCAGGCCCCTAGTCCTGCTCGTGAACAACCGCAACGCCCCACCACTCGGAGCCAAAGAGCTGCTGCTCCCCGACTGAGGGACGACCCTGATCCATTGTTTCTGCCTGGAATTACTCCTCCACGTTTGGTTGTTCCGCATGGCATGATGGATGAACTTCCACAAGCCAACAACGAAGGAACTTCGTCGGGACTACAACCCTCGCCAGCATCTGTTGCTTCTGAATCTGCTTCTAATAATACCAATAGGATGCCTAGGGGACGGGCGAAGGGTCGAGGTACTACAAACTCAGACGATGTGAGGCTCAAAGTTGGAGTGAACGAGCATTTTCAATTTGACAAAAATTTATGTACAGATACTGTCGACACAGTTCGGCGATCAATTCAAGTTACAATAACAGGCATAGTGACCGAACCGGCGATACATTACTCTCAGTTATCCGAGGAACAAAAAGAAAAATTCATAAACTGGTTCAGGGTATCTTCTTTTAACTTGTTTTAACACATTTTTCATTATTTATGTCCATTATAATTTTTGCATTCAACTTATATGTTATCATATTTTGAAGACTATATACAAATGGGATCCACAAGAAACGGATAACATTAGAACAGCATTCCATAAGGTGGCACAAGTAAAATGGAAGGATGCCATATACGAGTGCAAAAAGCTCTACAGGAAGCGAGCAAAAGACCCCCAATGGTACCAAAAGACTTGGCTACCAACCGGCTTTGAATCGACGTACTGTAATCATTGGGAGAATGAAAGGACGATTGAACTTGCAGAAAAAGCAACGGAGAATCGACTGGCCAATAAGACAAAGAGCGTCGATGGAAAGGGATCCTTAGGTACGTACCACGGTGGATCTGTGAGTACACAAGAGAGGAGTTCAGCAACGGTACGATATGTTAATATTTCCTTGTTTGCAGAATACATTTTGTGATATTGTTTAACACTAATATTGTTTAAAAAAATGTTGTTATAGTATGGCACGGATGATGTGATACGCTTCGACGAGCAATACATGCACGACCACTTAGTAACGGATCCAAATGGAAGAATACTCTATTGGGACCCCCCACAAGCAGAAGAGTATTTTGTAAGTTATCTTAATTAAGCACATATATGATTGTTTTGCGTATATACCTTTTTCATTTATTTACTTTGAACATTGTAGAAAAATTATATTGAAGCGCTCGAGGATAATTGTGGTCCAAACAAAGCCAAATGGCCGCTTCAGTTTGACGTAAATATCGCGGCCATTGCAGATCATAATGGCACACATGGGAGGCTCAAAGGCAAAGATAGGTGCAATACCCTCGCAGATTATGGTAAGTCGCAGGGTAAAAATCTTAACCGTGCTGAGGTGGTAAGAACACGTAATGCAGTCAAGGATGCTACTGTTGAGTTGAAACAAACCGTTGCGGGCTTGGAGAAAAAAATGATCGATGTGGAAGGCCAAATGGCGAGGGACCGGGAGGAGTGGAGGCAGGAGCGAGCTCGTGAGCGAGAGGAGAGAGAGCGGGAGCGAGCTCGTGAGCGAGAGGAGAGAGAGCGGGAGCGAGCTCGCGACCGAGAAGAGAGGGATCGTTATCAATGGAACAACCCGCAGAGATTCAACACCAACAACTACAATTCAAGCAACTATCCTCCAAATCAGTTTCATGGAGCGCAAAGTCAACCGAACGATTATTGGCGAGATAACCAGACACATCCTGGTCAAAACTATCAGTATTGGGACCAAGAGTTTCAGGAAACAAACACGTCGTGGCAAGTGCCAATCGGTCAGACGAGTCATCCAAGTACGCATAGCCAAAACAACGACCTTAATTTTGATCAGGATTTGGATTATTTGATGCGGTCTGAATTTGGTGGGAATAATCAGCGCCAGAGTGCCACAAGAAGTACACGACATGATAATGTATCCACCCATGTTACTCAGGACGAGGAAACAATAGCCGACCTATCAAGTTTGCCTATCGGGGAGGTCGACTTTTTGAGTAATAATGCTTGGTTGAATGCCCATACTGGAGATCAACAATCTCGGCCAAGGGGTAACAGAGGTAAAGGCCCCGCCAATCAGGAATAAAGATGTTATGGGTGTTAGTGTGAGTTTGTATGTTTCAATTACCATTTTAAGTGTTGTATGTTTTATGTTATTTGTGTTAGTGTGAGTTTGTACGTTTCACTTACCATTTTAAGTTGTGTGTAATCAGTTTACGCTTTCGTTACTCAATTTTTGACGAAATTTTGAAGAACACTCATACTTAATGTTTAGAAGATGTTGGTGGAAAAAAAAGAAAAATTTGAGTTGTTTTCCAACTTTTGAATAATTACATTTTCACCCCGAAATGTTTCTTTGTGTCTTTCGTTACTCCATTTTTTACGAAATTTTGAAGAACACTCATACTTAATGTTTAGAAGATGTTGGTGGAAAAAAAAGAAAAATTTGAGTTGTTTTCCAACTTTTGAATAATTACATTTTCACCCCGAAATGTTTCTTTGTGTCTTTCGTTACTCCATTTTTTACGAAATTTTGAAGAACACTATTATTTTTAATAACAGTGCATATGGTGAAAAAAAATTGACGCGTGGACTGATTGACACTCTCTACATGTGAAAATACAATTTTAGTAGGATAGAGTATAGCTATATAGGGTTTAGGGTTTAGGGTTTAGGGTTTAGGGTTTAGGGTATAGAGTTGAAGATCATATATATAGTGTTGTATTGTTTTTTTTTGTGTCTTTCGTTACTCTGTTTTTGACGAGATTTGAAAGAACACTCATACTTATGGTTTACAAGATGTTGGTGGAAGAAAAGGTTAAATTTGAGTTGTTTTCCAACTTTTGAAAAAATACATTTTCACCCCAAAATGTTTCTTTTTGTCTTTCGTTACTCCATTTTTTACGAGATTTGAAAGAACACTCATACTTATTGTTTAGAAGATGTTGGTTGAAGAAAAAGTTAAATTTGAGTTGTTTTCCAACTTTTGAATAATTATATTTTCACCTCGAAATGTTTCTTTTTGTCTTTCGTTACTTCTTTTTTGACGAGATTTGAAAGAACACTCATACTTATGGTTTACAAGATGTTGGTGGAAGAAAAAGTTAAATTTGAGTTGTTTTCCAACTTTTGAAAAATTACATTTTCACCCCAAAATATTTCTTTTTGTCTTTCGTTACTCCATTTTTTACGAAATTTTGAAGAACACTCATACTTATTGTTTAGAAGATGTTAGTGGAAAAAAAAAGTTAAAATTGAGTTGTTTTCCAACTTTTGAATAATTACATTTTCACCCCGAAATGTTTCTTTTTGTCTTTTGTTACTCAATTTTTGACGAGATTTGAAAGAACACTCATACTTATTGTTTAGAAGATGTTGGTGAAAGAAAAAGTTAAATTTGAGTTGTTTTTCAACTTTTGAATAATTATATTTTCACCCCGAAATGTTCCTAAAAATATATATAAAAACGCTCATTTCCGACGGCACCATGCCGTCGGAAAAGAGTCATTTCCGACGGCACCATGCCGTCGGAAAAGGGTCTTTTCCGACGGCATGGTGCCGTCGGAAATGAGCGTTTTTATATATATTTTTGACGCGGATCGCTGACATGGCACTATTCCCCCTCCAAAATCTATAAATACCTCCAAATTTACACCTAAAATTCATTCATACACAAACACTCAAAATTATATCTTCCTAACTACATTCCTTCTCTCAATTCTTTCTTCAATTATTTTTCTTACTTATATTTTATTTATATTTTTTATCTTATCATATATATTTTATTTTTTCTTACACATATCATATATTATTCTTAATATTTTCGTAATAAACTATTTTTATTAATCTATATATATTACAAATTAGTGTTTATATATATATATTATTAATCTATTTTCGTACCAAATAATTCATTTTTATAGCTAATATATATTATTAATGTTTATATATATATTTATGTTTTAATTATAGCCTTTTCCAAAAATTCGGACAAAATTTGATATGAAAATTAACAAAAAATTGTTTTTTTCCGTAATTTTTTTTTTTTAATATTTATGAATATTATTTCCGACGGCACCATGCCGTCGGAAATAATGTTATAATAATATTATTTCCGACGGCATAGAGCCGTCGGAAAAGACATTTAAATAATATTTTTATATTATTTCCGACGGGTGCATGCCGTCGGAAAAGGTCTTTTAATAATATTTTTAAAATAATTAAATACGTATTCTTAATTTAATATGTATTTTATAAAAAATACGTATGAAATAATACGTATGAAAAAGGGTCTTTTCCGAGGGCACGATGCCGTCGGAAAAGACCCTTACCGACGGCACAATGCCGTCGAAAAAGAGGGCATTTCCGACGGCATGCCGTCGGAAATGCCCTCAAGATTTTCCGACGGCATGCACCCGTCGGAAAAGAGCTTTTCCGACGGCATGGTGCCGTCGGAAAGGCCTTTTCCTACGGAAGCTTTTCCGTCCACCATTTCCGACGGCATAACCCGTCGGAAAAGACCATTTCCGACGGGAAATATGCCTTTTCCGACGAATTTTGTGCCGTCGGAAATGCGCGGATTTCTTGTAGTGTTAGGGACCGCCCAGGCAGTCCCTAATGACCCATTTTTCTTGTAGTGAAAATTGTATGACCAAGGCTTGTGTAATAATACTTTGCATTCATCGATTTTGTGTTGGAGATCATGACCATGTATTCTATCATCCATAATTAGGGAGAAAGCTTTCTCTAAATCCGTATCAATCTTTGTATGTTGCACCTTCTTTTCCCACACAACAATAAGACCTCTTTGAATAGCTTCAATCTCGGCCTCAAGAGTTGTCGGGCAGTCAAGCTTGTCAAGGAAACCCAAGATCAACTTTCTGTTCTCGTCCGTCACAAAGAACCCCACCTACTGTGCCACAATTAATTTGTTCTCTAACGCTGTCGCCGACATTAAATTTAACCCACCACGTAGTTGGCTTTTGCCATTTTGCATGCGTCTTTTTCAGCGAACTCTTGTTAGAGAAAAAGAGATCAGTACTCAGACTTTTAATATGAGACAGTATGACGTATGTATTATCCATTTTTCCTCTAAACACTCTAGCATTACCGCTGTTCCAGATTAGCCGAATTCCGACGGCAAAGGTCAGTTGCCAAGGGATATTTGGTATTTCTTCACATAAACAACGCTTCTCCTAGAGATTGATTTTAAACCACTCTTTATCCTCAATTGAACTGAAATAGTGCCACATGCTGGATGGGATTAGCTTCCTCCAAACTTTTTGTGCCGAAGAGCAGTGTTGCAAAATATGTAACAGGGATTCTTTCGGTGCCAAACAAATTGTACATTCTGCATTATCAGTAATCTCTCGGACCTTCCTTAGTTGATTAGTTGCCAATATGTTTTGGCTAGCCAACCAAATAAAATGCCGGATCTCATTACTACTCGGGAAATTCCAAATCTAGTTCGATCGCAGGGAATCTGAGTATGTGCAGAACAACGCTTTATAGGCACTTTGGCACGTGAAAACTCCATCTGCCATTTCACTCCAAATTAGCTTGTCTTTAATTCTCCTAGTCAAGATAGCTTTTCTCCAATCGGTAGGAATATTCGTACTCAACAAATTTATATTGCACAACCCAGTAGCATCAACGACATCTGTCAAGTTTATACCCGTCCCATATGTTCGATACCTCACAAAGTCTACCCTTACCAAGCCAATTATTGAACCAGAAAGAGATCAATTTCGCATTCCCAATCTTCCATCTCATCGAGGGATTAGTAAGCTGTACATCCAATAATCTCTTTCCACGTAATAATGTTGTTCGATCGAACTACGTACACTGTAAGCCTTTTTCTTTCAAGTATTTAAACTCAACAAATTTGGACCAGATAGTCCTCTTATTTTGCAAAATGTTCAAAAGATTTTGGATAATAAAGCTTCATTGTTGAGTCACGCAATTCGCAAGCCAAGTCTCCCTTCTTTCTTCCCCGGGTTATTTTTTTCACCCAACTAGGTATAACTTTCTTATACTCGGATCACTTGACCACAGAAAATTCCTATTAATCTAGTCCAATGTATCGCAAACATTTTCTAATAACAAACAAGATTGCATCACATGTATCACAAGTATAGGAACAACTAGGGATACGGATTGGATTAATGTCGCTTTTGTAGCCAGTGATAATGTGGATCCTTTCCAATTCAAAAGTCTTGCACTTAGTTTATCAAACTTGACAAACTAATTGTGACGACCGCGCCCCATGAGCTCTGCTCCGATCCGAGTTGGTTCAGTGGTGGCCAGCCACTTTACCCAATCCAGACTAAAGCGCAACTCATATGAATGGTCTCACTTGTTCGTGATCAAAACCATACATGTTTTATAAATTATATTTTGATATATACATTGGAATTCTTGGTATTACAAACAATGTGACTATTTTAATGGTTATGCACTAGTGACAAAATACGAATATTCCAGAATGCACGCTTGAACAATTATTTACTTAATCCATGCTGCCATGTTGATTTTATCCTGAGGAATTGACATAAGAAACGAGGAATAAGTTTTTAATTACTTAGTGAGATTCAAATAAAAGAACTGCCAATGCAAGAATATTGTGATTTAATGGATACATTTCGAGGAGTGATCTTACCGGTAGGGACAGTTCAACTAGATAATCTGATGTAGCAATGGTACTGGAATTTTCATATAATAATTAATGAACTTGTGCTTAACAGTAAACAATCCATCCTTATGGCTTCTAATATTCTGGCTTATACCTCCGGTGAGGAGCGACATCGCAAACGAATCAAGAGACATGCTCGAGTACATGTCGATCCAGCACGGGGGTTACAGCCAACTCCTGACTGCAAGCGGCACCTAGATAGATGGGTATCAAGCCAAATTACTTAAACCAACAGTCCTTACTGCCCGGCAGTAACTCGACTCAATCCATGTGCCCAACTTCCCAAAGGCGTCCCAATGGGTATAATAAACAAACAAATAAGCTAGTAAATCGGATAATATTCGTTGCTCCTTGAGCTACATCTCCCGAACATAGTTCATTCCTCTGTGCACAATTCAAGAACCAACAGATGAGATTATAATATTGGAGAATTACCATGATTATGAATCGATATGATAAATAATAAATGATTGGATATAATTTAACGATGAATAAGAAAATCATGTTGTGAGATGAGATGTCAAACAGGATTATGATAAAATATAGGTTGTTCGAGGTTTGGTAACGGAGTAGTGACTTTTCTGTCCAAGTTCTGCAGGGCCGGATGCCAAATCGGGCTAGAACAAATCAGAAATGGGACCTCGCCTAAACTCGTACGGGGAACTTTGATGGCATTGATTTTTTCATGAAACCTTTAACAAATTTAATTAATATTAATCAACTAAATTTATGATTCACCACAACAAATATTAGTACTTTTTCTTAAATTCTGATGTTGGTGAAATTGATAATGTTCTTGTTAAGAATGCTAATTACGATGTGAATCTTAGTAAATAACATATAAGCTTAATTTATGTCATTAAACAAAACGTGAAAATCTTAGATGATGAATTTAAAGAAAAGAAATATGCTTAAATTGAATATCAAATATCTATTGTTTTAACCACCTTATTTCTCTCTCAAAATTATCTTAAACAACAATATTTTTAAACTTATGACTGTGAGTATTCATGTTAAAGCCATTTCGACGACAAGTAACTTTAACAAGTAAGATTTGATTAACTATTCAATTTGATGCATAATCAATCCTTGAAAACATATTACTTTACTAACTCTAGGAAACTCGTTCTTTAAGTCTTTAATCCATTCAAAGCTTTTAATACTCACACATCAAATAAGTATCATATGAAGTAACACCTTGAAATGTATAAACGTACTTAATTATTACTTTATTTTACATAGTTAGTTTAAAATGCATATAATTATGTTATAACTTAAATATAAAGATATAAACATGGGAAATTTATCAAAACATGTGATAAGGAAATGTTTATTTTGATAAATAATCTTATTTGAAGGTTAAGTCATGAAGTGACAAAAATAATCTTATAAGCCTTGCGAAAATAGTATGTTAAACATGATAAATATACCATTTAATGCTATAAATAAAATCACAAAAATGTCAATTCATGATTATAAATCATAATAATCTAATTATAACTAATACTACATCATGTTAAATTTATGTGTATGATAAATACTTGAATTTTGATGGTGATTAAACTTATAAATTAAAAAACAAAGGTTGTGCCAAATAAACTGAAAAATCACTACAGTTTTGGTTTTACCTTTGATTGGACATCCAAATGAACTTCGTTTTAAAATATTTTTATGATTTATGATTTCCAGAATCATGAGGGGTATGGGAATCCAAGATTTTGTGAAAACACAAAGGTTTGCTATGCTGAATAATTCTTGCAATATAAGAGTTGTTATCGGATTTCTTGGCAACAGTTCACGGTTTATGTATTACGGCCTTCTAGATCATATTATTTGGGAAAAATGTCTTCATACAAAGATAGAAGACACTAAGGAGGGTAAGTATCCAAAAATAGGTAGTAAAATAATGTTTCTACTTTTTGATATGATTTTTCTAAGGTGTAGGGGCAGGATCGACATTTCCTGCGCAGTAAAAGTTTTGGCGTCCTTTTTGTAGAAAAAACCAAGATAAAAATTGGAAAAAGTATTTTTCAAACGAAAACACAAAAAGGAACAACTCTTATTTCAGGGAAGTTTTGCGGAATCGGATTATCTTGGGTTGTATAAAATGTTGAACAATGGTTAGTCTTTATAGGCGAAAATAGTAGTTTAATCATAACTATTTATGTCCCACTTTGATTATTTTATAAAAAATCATAAAAAATCTAACTTCAATCATGCTCCTAAAGATGTCATGGCTTACCACATCAAAAAGATGTCATGCCTTACCTCATCAATTGATTAATTGCATATCAAGTCCCTTAATTATTTATAATTTAAAGTCAGATATGTATAATTAGATTTCTTTGTTACATACATATTTATCTATGTAATTTTTCTAGATAATTCGATCATCTTGGTTAATATTTGAAATTGAATTTTAAGTTTTAGGATTAGAGACCTATAAAAATAATTAAAGACTAACTTTTAAGTTCAGGGACTAAAAGGCAATTTTTTTCTAAACATTTAGGGTCAAAAATATAAATTTTAAAAGTTGAAGGACTAAAGTATAAATTTATTTTCTTCCTAATATTTGGGGCGTTACACTAATCGGCGATTGGAAAGCTTCTTGGTACAAATAAAGATGAGATTTGATTTTTAATTTTGTTTTACTCCTGTTTGGCATCCAGCCCTGGGAACTTGGAAAGAAAAGTCATTACTCTGTTACCAAACCATGAACAAACTATATTTCAGCATATTCTTATTTCTACATCTGGTTTCATAACGTGATTTTCTTATTGATCATTAAATTATACCCAATCATTAAATATTTATCACATATTGATTCATAATCATGATAATTCTCCGAAAATATAACCAAATTGTTGGTTCTTGAGCTATGCAAAGAGCAACGAACTATGTTCGGGACATCTAGCTCAAATACATGTTATACCCTTTAGGACGCCTTTGGAAAGTTCTTCAGGGATTGAGTCGATTCACTCCAGCAGTAAGGACTGACGATTTAAGTAATTTCTTTTGATACACATCTATCTAAGCGCCACATGCAGCAAGGATTTGGAAATCATAAGGTTTAATTTGTTATTGTTATGCACATGTTCATTAACTATTCAATGATTGTTATAACGAATTATTTGGTTGAAATGTTGGTACTAGTAAGATCACTCCTCGAAATGTGTCAATGAAACCGCCGTTAATTCTTGCATGCCAATTCTTTTACATGAATCTCAGTGAGTCATCAAAGAATTATTCCTTGTTTCGTTATTTTGTCCATTCCTAAGGACAGGACCGACGGGCCAACATGGATCAAGTGAATTATTATATCAAGCTTGTCTCTTGGAATATTCTTGTAATTGAAAATAGGGTTTTTGGTAAATTACCCCCCTGTGTTATCATAAATTGGTGGATTACCTCCCTTTGAAAATAAAGTTGGCCATTTACCCCCATGTGTTTTAAAAAACATAGCAAAATACCCCATTCTTTGCGAATGTGTGATACACTTGACATGAAATGAGAGTGGAATTTTATATGGACCAGAGCCATTCCAAGCCAATTGATACTTTTAGTCTTTAACTTTTAAGAATTACATTGTTGACCCAATAAGTTTTATTTTATCCTTTACGAAATCGTAAAATGGTATCAGAGTCAGTATTCATTTATTTAATGGAAGCTTCTAATTACAATATTATTAACTACTTTAAGAGAAGAGTAATTATAATCATGAATAAAATCATGAAAATGAACGAAAGTTCAGCAAACAAGATATTTTTCGAGCAATCGAAAAACGAGAGAATTTACAAGGATAGATCTCAATCTATCAAACGAGTATGAGCGGTTTACCCTCATTAACCTTTATGGAAATCGAGCCGGATCACTCTAAGCTTCTTAATGATCTTAGAGAAATCCAAAAACCAGTCTAGTATTATGGTAATTACCAAATAAAAATCCCGAGCCACATCCATCTAATGCAAATTGAGATGGAAAAGATTACAAAATCACAAGCAGAGATCTTGGATAAAATCCAAGGTATCCAACAGCAGATAAAGAATTTGGAATCACAATCAAGTTCTCCGGGAAGAAAGCGAGAAGGATGGTTACCACCATCTTATGGAACAGAGCCACTTCTACACCAGAAAGGCAAGGCTCTAGAAGTAAAACGAGAATTGACAGGGGGAGAAAAGATGAGAGCTATATTGAGAGGAGAATCAGTTCCTCAAAAGAAGCCATGACCGCCCGTATCCATTTCAACGAGGTTAACTTCGGGAATTTACAGGATCTAAAGGACCTTGCAGAATCATTCGTCGGATTAAATTTGGTGAATCTCAAAACTCAGCAAGTGACTCAATATGCAGAGTCTTCCAGTCATGCTCCACCGACGGTACCAGAGAATAGCGGAATGAGCAATCCCCCTCAGCAAGATGAACACATGTCGCACCAAGTAGATTTTATTCCTGGAGGGAATCTACATCTAGATTTCATAAAACCAGGCATAACCAGATCTCGAAGAAGGCTAGACATAAGGGAAACACCATGTGTCAAGTCCCAGCTCGACCCGATACATTCGTATGGGTTAATGCTCAATCTAGATACCCTTGATTTCAAAAATAGGGAGCTTCTGATTGACGATTGGGCCTCAGCAATGAGGATAGCAGCAGGAACCCCTTGATCTCAACAAAGAAGCATTCATATTGTTGCTTAATATGAATTTGGAAGGGTCAGTCAAGATCGCCTATGAGCAAACAGACCAGGGAACCAAAGAAGAAGTTGTGGCAGGAGAATCTATGAAAAATATCATAGATAAAATGGCAAAAGTATTCAAGATACTTTTCATTGGAATTGGTTACTTCAAGGATTCAGAAGGAAACTTTGGAGGAGGCCAAGAGCAAGCCAAGAGATATGAAAGAGCATTGTATAATCTTGAGTTACACGACATATGTAACATAGACTTATACATAAAACTCTTCACCGAGTACAAATGGAAGTCGAAGGTGAGTGATGCTACGGCCATCCCACTTTTCTTCGCCAAAATCCCAAGTCCATGGAGGGAAATGCTGATAAAAGAATACGAATTGCCCCAAGGAATCGATACCGTGGCAAGACGAATGTCGTTCCTCAAAAGCAAACTTGCTGAATGGTGCCAAAAGGCAGCTGAGCTAAAGAATTACAAGAGGCTGCGAATAGTCAAAAAAAATGTTACTCTTTGTTGCGAAAACAACGACATCCCAACAGTTGTCGGAGAAGCCAAAGAGCATAAGAAGAAAAAAAAATACCCTTTATGCCATAGAAGAAAGGCGGGGCACGAAAAGATCTTCATGGAAACCCAGAAGATTTTGGTCCAAACAAAAAGCCCGAAGTTACAAATCGGGACATCGGTCAGGGCCAAGCAGAGGACGTCCAGCCACAAGCCGAGACAGATCCAGCAGGATATCTACCAAGAGAACTTTCAGAAGGGCACACACCAGAGCCAATGAAAGTTTCAAAGATTGCAATTGTTGGACATGTGGTGCTCCAGTCCACATTTCTACCGATTGTCCGTAAAACCAAAACCAAGGAGTCAAACGGTTCGAGGCATTGCCAGAAATCGAGGAAGCCGTTTACTATCAAGATCTTATTCAAGTATATAGGTTCGAGGACATCGCCTCAGATGAAAGCATATACGAAGAAGAAGAATACAACGATGAGTCTTCTGAATCAGAATCAGAATGAGGAAGAAGAAATCTTCCATCAGGAGATGCAAGAGGATATCTCGGGGTTTTCTCACAAACGAGCATATCACATAAAGCTCTTATGAGAATCATGAAAGATGATCCAAAACTTCGCATTTATGACGGCTTCACAGTCGGCAAAATGGAGAGAGCCTTGACACAATTAAGTCTAAAGCAAAGGAAGCATCATATCATTTACAAAGTCACGGCGGGAGAGCTGGCAATCCCAATGGAGCTGACCAGTAATGTTATGGAGATGCAGTTAGTTCCCATGACGGAAATCAAAGAGGAACTAAACAGACTCAACAGGGAAGTTGCCCAGAAGATGTCATGGATCCATATCGGAGCCATAAGAATCTTGATTAAAGCAACGTTCAAAGAAGGAGTCAATTCCCCAATCTACATTGCTGTCTTCGATAGAAGAATTCAAAATTTGAGAGATGCATGTCTATGTGGAATCTCTGGCAACTTATTCGCAGGAAAGGTGGCAATGTTCATCTATCCGAAGATTGCCTATAACCTAGCAGATCGAGACTTTAATACAGCGCTAACCCTTCATCGGGATTTCAAAAATAAAGATCTGATGAAAGAAGGAAATAGACCATACTCTATTACATATAGCATCTCAAACGCACTCTCTAATACCCATCATTCTGAGGTATTTCAGAGAAAAGAGTTTGTTGAGATCCCAGAAATATTCGAGAAAGTAGCCCGAGCGATCAAACCGAAAATTTCTAACCTGCCTCATATCCAAGAGATGGACATGATTATCAGAGATCAACCAGTGCTAAACTAGACAACTAGTCACATGTTTGAGCAAAGGCGAGCTTCGTTAAGTGAAAACCGGATGACAAGCCAAAGAATGGCAAAGAGACCTATTCTTGAAGCTATCACTGGACCATGCCAGTTCATTACCGAAGGATAACTTCAATGTCCAGCAGGATGGAGTATAATTGAAGTAATTTTCGATATTACTCAGAAAGATAATACCTTTCCGAGCAATGCTTTGTATTATCTCCAACCGCCTTTACCAGGAAGATATCAAGGACGTCTAAAACTGAGAGGTATGGATTTTACAGTACAGGGAATGGCAGGAAGATTAACCGAGAATTTAATACTCAGACTGGAATTCCTCAAGGCACACAAACATTGTGAAAGGATATAAGATGGGATGGAATTTACAGTGGAAGGTAAAAGATACCGAATTCGATGATCACTAGTCCATTCTCCATATACATCCCATTAGGGATGTTATATGAAAAATACAGGGCAGAGTACTTTGCAGCATACATCCATTCAGGTGCTGGAATATGTACGGCAAAAAAGAACGTGTTTCCTCCCAACCTTGAAGAAGAATTACCAGCGGTTGCAGGAAGGGACTTCTCTAAAAGGATTATTATCTTTAAAAGAGGAATTAAGCAAGCGGAATTACTCATCGGAGGCGCAGGAGGTAGCCCTTGGTACAAGGTCAAAACGCCGCCTATCTATTTCCATAATACAGGAGCAGATATTCTCCTAGACAACAATTACATCCAGACCTTTAAAAGGGTTACCCAGGACAATGAGACAAGAAGACTTATTCTCACAACGCTTTGTGACCATAAGATTCCCATTCAATGACTCAGGGAAGCATTTTACCGCAAAATTCCTTTCATTTTTCGCAGCAAGCGTAGTGATGAAGGACAACTTCAACACCCAAAAATGATAGATCAATGCAAGTATGGAGAAGCAATACTCCAGTTGAGAGCAGACCTAAGAAGAGAAGATGATCCAGATACAGAAAGGGTCAAAGAAACAACAATCAAGCTTCTCAAGGTCAGTATAGAAGGAGTATCCCAAACAAATATCACAAGTGAAGAGAAAATATCACTTGAAGATATCAAAAACATGATTCAAAGAAATTTCAGCGAAGATCCTTTGGCATGGTGGAACAAGAATGAACTCCAAGCTTCCTTAAAACTTTAAAAAGGAAAAGAGCATGAGTTCGTACGATACAAGCCAATCCTGATGAATCAAAGGGATCGTGAGGGTATGCAAATGATTCTTAAGGAATACCTTGACCTTAAGTTGATATCACCAGGAGTCTCACCTTACAGCAGCCCAGGTTTTCTGGTAAGAAACCACAGCGAGGTGAAAAAGAGGAAAACCAAGACTTGTCATCAACTATCAAGGCATCAACAAGATCCTAGAATTTGATGGCTGCTACATTCCAAGTCGAGAACACCTAATCAATTGCGTCCAAAATGCAAAGGTATTCTCTAAATTTGATTGTAAATCTGGTTTCTATCAGATTAAGATGCAAGAGGAAAGCAAGAAGTTTACTGCGTTCTCCACGCCACAAGGACATTACATTTGAAATGTGTTGCCAATGGGTCTTGCCAACGCACCCCAAATATACCAAAGGAAAATGGATAATCTTTTTAAAGATTACTTCAGTTTCATGTTTATTTATGTGGACGATATCCTCAGAGCATCCAAAACAGTCAAGGAACATCTCAAACATTTAGAGATTTTCTCAGACATTTGTTTCAAGAATGGATTAGTGTTATCTCAAAAGAAAGCAGTAATTCTAACAAGGAAGATTGAATTCCTTGGCATCGAGATTGACGCATCAGGTATCATCCTCCAAACACATTTGGTTGAAAAGGTACGTGACTGCCCAGATAATCTCAAAACAGTTAAACAACTCCAAAGCTTTTTGGGGTTAGTTAATTTTGCAGGAATATTTATCAACAATCTTGCAAGTTACAGGAAAATATTCAGTCCCTTGCTTAAAAAGGATGCTGAGTTCAAATGGACAAATGAACATACAGGAGCGGTACAGCAACTAAAGAAGTTGTGCCAAAACCTTCCCAAACTTGCTATACCTAACGATGAAGATGATCTGGTACTATATATAGATGCTAGTGATCATTGGTGGGCGGCAGTTCTAACGAAGGTAGAACCAACAAGAGAAGTCGCGTGCAGATATTGCAGTGGACTATTCGCAGACAATAATGCGGCCAGATGGCACATTAACGAAAAAGAGTTATTTGCTATTCGCAGTGCATTTAAAAAATGGCCTCTGTTTTTACTTGCAAAGAGATTTACCTTAAAAATTGACAATACAAGTTTTAAAGCTTTCTTAAAAAACAAAATAGAAAGTAAACCTGAGAAAGCCAGACTTTTAAGATGGCAAGCCGAGTGTCAATATTACGATTTTGACGTTATGATTATCAAATCTCATGAAAATGTTCTTGCAGATTTCTTAACAAGGGATGGAGCCAAGTGAAGCCAACAACATCCTTACAAGATGGAGGCATCATAGCGATAGCCTTGAAGAGCTAAACAGGGCCATAGATGGACTGGCAATTAATGCCAAAGCCTCTGGGCATGTACATGAAAATGATCTTAACAAGGTCCAGAATGCAATGAAAGCCGCAAGGCTTTGCAGTACCATGTTATGGGCTAGTCTTTATGGCCCCATTATGCGAGATGCATCAGAGTCAAAACTTATCTCTGAACTACGAGTCAAAATTTGGGAGGGTGATTCAAGCACTACCATCCCAAACACAGGAAAGGATCCTTACGATGATGAAGAGGATTCTGAAAACAAGAAAGATTCTAAGATGGAAACATCTGAAGAATCAGATCAGTCTAAAAAACTAGACACTGAAATCAACGAGCTTAATCTTAGACCAAGGATTGAAAAATCTAAGGTCCAATGTGATAACTTAAAACCATCCCCATTGATAGAGTACCAAAGGACATGGGAAAGGTTATATACGAGAATGGGACTTATCCCAGGAAAATCTTTGGCCGATTGGTCAGGGAAATACCCACGAGTTTGGACGCTACCAAGTCCAAAGCCTAAGAGTGTTCGAGAATGGTTTGACTTTGGCTGTCTAGCCTCAGTCTTCACCACATCACCGGGATTTCTGGAAATTTCAAAACTATTAGAATGGATTTACAAGGGAGTCTACGATACTTGGAAAAATAACAATACACTGGGTAGACGAGAAACTCTGGAACTGAAGTTTATTTCAGAAGCTCCAGAAATCACATAAAAAGGTTTTTATCCCAGCTTTCATTTTATAAAGCTGCAAAGACCATACATGAAGGCTTTAGATTATGTAAAGCCACCACCAGAAGAACAACTTTTAGTTGCTCCGATATCGGAAGATGATATCACAACAAGAAGAGCTTGGGAACTTTGGGTTTGTCTAACTGAGATGGACAAAGTCAAATATTCGTTTAAGGCATTGCAAAAGACCGAAAACGGATCATTCATGCTCAACACCATGACCAGTACCAAAACCCATTTTGCCGAAACCATATTCGAAAACAAAAGGCAAAAATTGTGGAAAAACGAGATTCCAGCAACAGCAGAGACGTGTCTAAAGTTTTGCAACATGATGCATGCTGGAAGATGGAAGGAACGCATTTGTCAAAAATGCCCTGGATAGAGAGAGCCACTATTTGGCAAAGCATTCCCCGTCAAAAAAGACAAAGGGGAATACAACAGGGAGGGCTCCACCAGACCAGGAAAGATGCCGAGGTCAAGAAAAAGGACAAGCTTTTTTGAAGAAGAAAAGGAAGTCATGTGAAGATAAGACGCACTACCTCCTCTAAATCGATAATGGAGGGACCACAAGACTGAGTGGATGCAAAAGCAGCTAGACAAGACCACTAATAATGGCGGACCCCAAGACCTAATGGAACACTCAGGCCATTCCACTACGAAATATCCGTAAAATCCGCATTTGAAATCAGGAACTTCACCTATATATACCCAAGCTGAAGGAAGCAGAAGGCATCGGACAACCTCCTCTGTTTTCTTACTCTAAAATAAACTGTAATCAGGGTTTAGGGTTTAGGGTTTAGGGTTTAGGGTTTTTCAATTCATTGTTATATACGAGTGTATGTGTGTAGGAAGCATAGCTAGTATGAGTAGCTAAACAAGTAACTCTTCTCTATAAGGGTTATGATGTTGTAATAAATAAGTTTCCATTTTATAAATAAAATTATGGCAATTGCTTGAACATTGTTACCCCGTTTAAATATTCAGTCAGTACCACAGTAGTATCACATATGCCCGGAGTAGGAAACGAACCAGGGCTGTGCTAGTTGCCGTTGAAGGAGCCATTGCAGAACCATCGGTTGCGATCGAGTGGTTAGTCGAGGAGACTGTAAAACCTGGTGGAAAACCCAAAGACAGTGTGGTCAAAAAGAGGTACTATTTTATTTGGACAGTTTATTTATTTGGACAGAAGCATGTTGGGCCTGATATGGTCGTTATGGACTATTCCCAAATTTAAGGTCTCGAAAAGGATAATTCTAAAACTTCAGGGGTCAATTTTTAATTTTGATTAGTTAAAAAAATTAATTATCTTTCGGCACAGAGACTTGAATCAATTAAAAACTATTTGGTCTATGGATAGTCCTCTTGACCTGGTCCGTATAAATCTTACCAGTTTTGCAAGGGGCGGTGAGCTATGATTTGTAGAACACAGGGGCTTTCTTGCCTCTTTTATTTTCACAGGGGGGTTTCTTGCCTATTTAACAAAACACAAGGGGGTTGTTTGCCAAAAACCCTTGAAAATATTATATCATCAGCGTTTAACTGTTCAAGTTGTCAAATTATTGTATTCCCGTGTCTTCCGTTGTATATCAAAATTTATATTTTTTATGATAACATTTAGGATTTGATCCTCGACAATGACACTTCTTCATAGGAGTTGTGTTTCAGTCCGAGTTAAGTAAACTGGATAATCAACACCGAACCAACTCGGATCGGATCACAGTCTTGGGATGCAGTCCTCACACGATGTGGCCAGCAACTCTTTTTCAAACACTGGTGAAGATAACATTGTCTACATGAGTGACGTGTTATAAGTGGCAGTACGTTCTGATGACATTATACTGTAACGTTTCCATGAGATAGGATTTTAATATTAGTGGACGCGGTTTATGCACGAGTGTTGCTTTGGGCATTAATGCAAGGTGTGCGGTATTCATGTCTACGGGCTGATGACTTCCGGAAAAGCCCAATGGAGAAGTTTGACCATTATATCAACAGGGTTATGTTCGACATGGGCCAAAAATCAAAATCTTAGAATTAGTTTATTTTGCGTAGTTATATTTTATGGTGGAGCATACTACTTCTAAGACGTATGAGTGCGTAATAGTGATAGCGGAAGGTGTTATGATCTTCTGAGGCGGAGTGGGTTTGCGTCGCCTAAGGAGAGGGTGAAGGTGATTTTCAAGATCAAATCTTCAAGCTGAGAATTACTCTCAAATGGTGTTAACAGGTTTGGAATTACGACCAAATTAACTGAATTATTTATTTGGGTTGGAACGCCTTTGCCCGTGGTTCAAAAACTAAGCGCTATTTAAAAAGAGAGAAAAAATGACAAGAACATTCCTTCCTTTATTCAATATGATCCACTCTTTTTCCGAGTCTATATGCGTATTTCCGAGTCTATACGTGTGTTTTCCCCAATTGTCCGACCTCTTTTTCTTTCCCTTCTTCCTCTGTTTATATAGAGTTTTTAGGGACATGTGTCGCTGTGCATGGGTTTACAGGTGTCGTTATGCATGTGGTGGTGCTTTACACATGTTACAATGTTCATTTAACCAATAAGATAACGTCTATCTTAAGTGCTGACTGTATCATTTTTTCTTCTTCCGAGGGCTTTGGTCTCCTTTATGATAAGGGGTAGACTGCCTTCTTTGCTTCCGAGGGCTCATTGCTTCTAACGGTGACTCGAGGGCCAAGTTTGGGTGTTCTCTTAGTGACAGTGCTTCTCCGATAGGTGTGTATTCTGGAGTGAGTGGTTCAGGATATTCTCCGAGGGGTGTTTGTTCATGGGTTGATCTCCGAGGGGTTTTTAGCTATCGTGGGTAGGTATTTTCTTTCTCCGAGTGCCCGGAAAGTGTTGTTCTATAGTTCTTACGTTATGGTGAAGTTCTGTCCTCTGGGTTGGTCGACTGGGATAGTGTTCCGAGAGCATTTGTCTTGGGAGTGCATAGCAAGAAAGTGTTTTTGTCAAGGTTCTGGACTCTGTTGATTTCCGACAGCTCCAGTGGGCTTTGATAGGTTGGTTATTTTAACTCATTCTTTCCGAGGGTTCATACTTCCCGGAGAATCAGAATGAGTGGGGCGGAGTGTTTGTCCGATGCTGCGGTAGTTCCAATAGCGGTTAGTCTGTGGAATGCTTTCTTCGGATGTGTATTCCGATATGTGTCTGCCTTGGTTACGGATTCCGCCTGTTGGGCCATTAGGCACGACTTTGCTCCAGTATTTGATGTTTGGAGATGTGTTACGAGGGCGCTTGATGTAGCTAGGAGATATTTGAGTGTTGTTCTCGTTTGTCGATCCTCTGGGTCTTCCGAGAGATACTTGGGGTGTGATACCTGTATCGTGAATGCAGGTCGCATAATAATATATCTGGCAATTCTAGTAATTGATTTATTGTCTATTTTAATCAGGTGAATTTCCATCATGTTAACAAACCCCCCCAGTTTTTAGTGCAGTTGGTCATTACGACTGCACTAGAAACTTAATAGGTCGAATGGTACGAGGGCATGGGTATCGTAGATTTTGTCAGGTATTACACCGGGAATGTTTCATAAGGCCTCGTAGAACTCTCTGGGGATGTCGTAGACATTCGTCAGTGACATTTATGTCTTGTTCGACGTTTCCCTTATTCTTGGCATTACCTTTACAAAGGTGAGAGGAGTATCGTGGTTACTCTCTCCGAGGCGAGTGATTCTCGATGTATTCTGAAATGTGCCCTCGTTAGATCAATATCGGGGCATTAATTAATGTTGTGCCATTTAATGGTGGTTTTAAATGCAATCAATGATAATTTAATGCCACGTTTATGTATGGTGCGGAGATCGAAGCGTTCTGACCGTTGTGTTTTCGTAATCGAGGAGACGTGACAATTAATAGCACTAGGCACGACTTTCAATCGTGGGATGTGAGTGGGTTTAGTGGTCATTTAAGGCATTTATTGGGTGTAGGATTTATAAACCTTCTCCTTTCCTAATCATATTCTCACTTGCAATTTTAAGCGAAAACTTCTCTTTCTGCAAAAAAGTTCTCTGATCTTTCAACAAATTTCTTTAATGGCATCTCAATCTACTACCAACCTGGTGTCGGCCGCTTCCGGCACCGGAGGAGCAGCGGTGGCGATGTTTCTGACTTCTCGAAAGAGGAGCGCAATGGTGGCGGTGGCGAGTGGCAGTGGTGGTTCCGGAAAGGCAAAAAAGTTGAGGAAGAAAGCCGAGAAGGGTGGCGTTCCGCGGGCTACCCGGAAAGTGGGTGATACGGTTAGCACCGCTTCGGAGAAAGAAGTTCAAAATTTGTTCATTGAGCACGGCGCTTCTGGCCGTAACGTGGAGGTGACGGTGCCGGAAGCCTATCACCGGGGTGATTCTCCTCCGCCAGGACACCTAACAGTGTATTATCCTCAAATAAAGGCGGGATTGCGTTCTTTCTTCCCGCCTTTCTATTGCGAAGTTTTCAAGTACTGCAATCTATGCCCTAGCCAACTCACCCCTAATTCTTTCACGGCGTTGGCTCTTTTCATTTTTTGGTGTTTGGTGAGAGGCATCGAATGCACGAGAGATAGGTTTTTCGCTATCTTTGAGTTGAAGCCGTCTCCGGGGGGGTCCTTTCTATTGCTTCACCCTTTGAGTTGAAGCCGTCTCCGAGGGCAACATCACCTCCCACAGTTCGTGGAAAAATAAGTTTTTCTTCATATGTCCTGCTGAGGGAGAGTGGGACATACCCCTGACTTGTAGGGAGCCCACTTTTCCCGAAAGAGTGATGGACGATACACTGATGTTCTCACCGGTGTTCTCTGCGAAGCCTCTGGTGGAGTCGAAGGATTTTATTCGCCTCTATCGGACCACGGGATTGAGGCACATTGCTCCGGTAGACAGAATCAAGACTCATCTAGCTATCCCCGAGAAGCTCTTCGATACCTTTGGTGAGTTCTCACACTTACATCCCTTATCTTACAAGTGTTTTTTCTATCTTATCTAACTTATAACCGTCTTTGTAGTGAATGTTCTACGACCGTTCATGGTGGAGAACGAGGACGTAGTAACCCAGAAGGGGAAGTCTATACTAGGAGAGGGTGAAGCCCTCGGTACTGCGGAGGGTGAGAACGAGCAAGGGGGGACTCGTTTAAGGGTTGCTTCAGTCACGTCCTGGTCGTCTAGCGGAACTTCCGATACCCCTGAGGAAGCGGGGTTAGGCGTGACTTCCGCAGATGCAGGCCTTGCGTGGGTATTTGTTATAGGGGTGGGGATGATGAGGTTGGGATAGAGGGGATGCCTTTACCACCCCTAGGTGTTATCAACATACCCTCCCCCTCGGAGGCATCGGGGGATTCTGCGTATGCGTTACTGTCGACTCCTCCCAAAGGTATGTGTTTCTCCCTAGCCTTAGACGGTACTGAAGCATTATACACTCCTTCTATTTATACGGGAATCTGCTTTTGATAGACGAAGGGATAGCTTTTCTTAGAAAAATTTCTGATTCGCAGGAGGTGAAGACCTTTTTGGTCTAGAAGGTGGGTCGCTTCCCTCGGACACCGCCCCTCCTCCCGCTTTTGAGGATACAATGAGTCTACTGGACGAGATTCTGGTTGCGGGTCCTCCTCTTATGGGTGCTCCCGCTCCGGGGCCGCTCGCGGCCATCCAGTCAGATAGTCCCGTAGTCACTCAGGTACCACTGTCAAATGGAGTATCTCCAGGGAGGCCTTCGTCTTCTAATGCTCCAGCCTCAGGACGAGAGCCTAGTTCCGAAGACGCCCAGGTGGCTCTCGAGACTGTCACTCGATATCTAACGGCTTCCAATTCCCTGCTAGCTGATGGGTGGCAATTCGTCCGAGCTTGTACCAACAACGTGGCTATGCTGGTAAGTTCTTACTTATCTAATTCGCTTAAGATCCTTTGTCGGGATCTTTATTCCTTTGTTTTGCTTTCTTAGGCACCTAACATGCTTCCTCTTCTGTTACTCGAGGTCGAGAAGTTGCAAAAACTAGCAAGCACAGCTGAAGGGCGGTCTCGGGAGCTAGAGGCAGAGAACAAGAATCTACAAGAGAAAGTGGGGAAGTATGAGGAGGCTTGGGCCAAGATCACACAGCAAAACCAAGACTTGAGGGGGGGAAATAAACAGCTCCACTCTTCAGTAAAGGATATGGAGGCCTCAGGGCTTCTATTGAAAGAAAGGGTGACATCCCTCGAGGAGGAAAAAGCTGCTCGGGAGGCAAGGCGAAAGGAGTTGGAGCGGGATCTGTCCCAGGCACTGGGCCAGGTGGATACTCTTAACGAGAGGTTGTCACACGCTATGGTTCCGGGGGGCATCACCTCCGAGGAGGTGCAGCAAAGGGTGGATGTTGCTGTTAAGCAAGCTCGGGAGGACGCCACTGCTCAAGTGAAGGAACAATACATCCGTAAGAACCAGGGATACTTAGCAGGATATGCTATGTGGGGGTTCCTTCAATGCTTCGGACGGGTGCGCAGTAAGGTAGCTCCCAATTTAGATTCGCGGGTAGTCAATATCGCGGAGATGCAGAGGCCTACTCTGGATCAGGCCTACGACCTCTTTAAAAAGAGTAGCTCTCAACTTCCTCCCTCCTCCTCTTCCCCGACTCGGGTGCCCTTGACAGCGGTACTTCCGTGGCCTTCAGTTCACGCCCCTCCCCGAGTGGGGGTCCAGGTTGTTTCCTCTGGTGTTCCTCCTGCTACGAGTGCTCCGGTTCTTCCCTCCACAACTGAGCCAGCCCCCGTCTCCTCGAGTGTTCTACCCCCCCCCCCCCCAGTCTTAGGGGTTTTTAATTCGTTTTTCCTCTTAAGCACCATTGTACTTGCTATTATTTTTATGTGTAGTGGTACTTTTATTTCTTGTTTGAAATGAAACTTCTTTTCCGTGTTAATAGTCACATAACTTTTCAGCGTATTATGAATACTTGGTCTCTTTCCTTTAATTATAGAATTTTAAGATTGAGTTTAAAGAAATGAGATAGCATCTCACTCTTACTGGCCAAACAACTTACTTAGCATAGCGTGTCCATTTGCAGTGCAAGTTTGGGGAAATATATTTTCCTAAATAGGAGTATCCCCTGACACGCCCTCGTGGCTTTTTATAGTATGCTTTGGGCAGCTCAACTTAATTCGGTTATTCGAGGAAAGGGTCCTAAGTATATATAGGTACTTAGAGTTTAGTGAATATTTTCACGTCCTTTCAAAGAATCATTCCAATAGAATTGTTTATATCCTCGTCACTTTTAATTATGTAGACTTTCTGAAAGCCTTTGATGAGAGAGTGCGAATGAAGTTTCCCAGAGTAACTACTCTCAGAGATATTCTCCGAGGCTACTGGACCATGTCTTCCCCTCTTCCCACAAGTTTTGTATCGACTCCGCGTAAGTATTTACATAGTAAATTAGAGAATCTTATGATTTTTCACGAAGATATCCAAAACCGGAATCGAACTCCAAATAGTGAAGGAAGGAAACTTATCTTTGGTTGTGCGTATCGTTCCATTGCTGTAGCACCTGCTTTCCCTTTTGGTTGTGGCAATGATCCCACGAACCTGCTTAAGGGTTTAATGACCGCGAGAATAAATTCTCCCCGATTGGCATCGCTTTTGAACGCTCTTGAAGGCGAATCTTACGGCGCTCCCACAGACGGCGCCATTTTGTTAACAGGTTTGGAATTACGACCTAATTAACTGAATTATTTATTTGGGTTGGAACGCCTTTGCCCGTGGTTCAAAAACTAAGCGCTATTTAAAAAGAGAGAAAAAAATGACAAGAACATTCCTTCCTTTATTCAATATGATCCACTCTTTTTTCGAGTCAATATGCGTATTTCCGAGTCTATACGTGTGTTTTCCCCAATTGTCCGACCTCTTTTTTTTTCCCTTCTTCCTCTGTTTATATAGAGTTTTTAGGGACATGTATCGTTGTGCATGGGTTTACAGGTGTCGTTATGTATGTGGTAGTGCTTTATACGTATTACAATGTTCATTTAACGAATAAGATAACGTCTATCTTAAGTGCTGACTGTATCATTTTTTCTTCTTCCGAGGGCTTTGGTCTCCTTTATGGTAAGGGGTAGACTGCCTTCTTTGCTTCCGAGGGCTCATTGCTTCTAACGGTGACTCGAGGGCCAAGTTTGGGTGTTCTCTTAGTGACAGTGCTTCTCCGATAGGTGTGTATTCTGGAGTGAGTGGTTCAGGATATTCTCCGAGGGGTGTATTCCGATAGGTGTCTGCCTTGGTTACGGATTCCGCCTGTTGGGCCATTAGGCACGACTTTGCTCCAGTATTTGATGTTTGGAGATGTGTTCCGAGGGTGCTTGATGTAGCTAGGAGATATTTGAGTGTTGTTCTCGTTTGTCGATCCTCGGGGTCGTCCGAGAGATACTTGGGGTGTGATACCTGTATCGTGAATGCAGGTCGCATAATAATATTTCTGGCAATTCCAGTAATTGATTTATTGTCTATTTTAAGCAGGTGAATTTCCATCCTGTTAACAAATGGGACTCAGCTTACTAATGAGGTGGGTGAATCAAACCACTTAATGGTTGATGGTTGTGAAGAGGTAATGGGCAAGGCATCGGGAGGCCTTCTGAGCTGTGATTCTTTTGCTATTCATAGGATTGAATCTATGAAGCAAAACCATCCCATTTCAATGTCATTTTCTTTTCTTCCTATTATTACAATGTAGTCCTTAATATATTAGTGGAGTGTAGGTTAGGGAGTGGCGTGAGTGTAAAGACTCTATGGGGTTGTTGAGGTGAGTGAGAGTTTTTTTTTTTCAAAAATGGTCCTTTATCGCAAGAAACCCCCTTGTGGTTTAAGAACTCACAAAACCCCCCCTTGTGGTTTCAAATACCTTGCACAAAATCTCCTCTGTTAAGTTTCAAGTAACTCCGCTAACTTTTTCATCAAATTACTAAATTACCCTTACTTTATTTACTATAAATATATATTTTATATTTTACAAATATATTTATATATATAATATTTTTTTGCAAAAAAAAAAATTAAAAGCAAAGTTACATTTTTTAATTATGTAAAACTGTTAAAAAAAATACAATTTTTTTATAAATAAATTAAAAATTGTGATTTCGTGCAGCATTTTTCAAACCATAAGGAGGTTTCATGCATGTTTCAAACCATACGAGGGGTTGGTGCTAAACATTCTAAAGGGTATAATATAGTTTTTATAAGTAAAACAATACTCAAAAATCAAGCTCACTCTCATATAGAGCGAGTGTACATACCACTCTCTAACGGGGTTGGATAGAAAGGAGATTTCGTGCAGAGTTTATGAAACCACGATAGGGTTTTATGCAGGATTTTTGAAACAAGGAGGGGATTATGTGGATATTTCAAACCACAAGGGGATTTCGTGTAGGTTTTGGAAACCACCAGGGGGTTTTATGCATTTTTCTCGTGAAAGTTATTTAGTTGTACAAATTTTCTACATAGTGGCTCATGGTTTTTCTCCGATTTTGGAGATTTCACGTTAACTTTTTTTGTTGATCTATCGTCAATGTTTTATTCGTATTGCGTCGTATTTTTCACAATAAACAAATCTTAGAGACAATATGTGAGACACTTGAAATACCCAACATAATCCAATTTTAGATCCAACATAGATGCATCTAATTGAGATTCAACTTCTAATGAGCTTAAATATCGGCTCGGATCCGGATCCAGAACCGCTTGAACTATTTGGCACTCTTAAGTTTATGATACGGCCCAACAGCGTACAATGAATAGTGCGAGGCCCAGTCGGATAAAGAATAAGCCCACATGGCTTAGGGATTTTGGAAATTAGCTAATTAAGTTATCTTGGTCTTAAATTAGGTAATTATATTTAATTAGAGTAGTATTAGATTTTTATTTCCTTTAGTAGTCTAGGTTTTGTTGGTTAAGGACTATTCGTCTTATTATAAATAGTCTAAGTCATGTAATTTTTATTTCATTCAAGAACAATAAATCTTAGTTAAATTTACTTTTGTTCTCTCTTCTCTCCCAAAATATTCTTGGAGCTCGTTCTAGCTCAAATAGAACCCTAACCCTAACAATTGGTGCTTTTATTGCCCACTTGTGATCATGCCTCCCCGAAAGGAAGGATCCACTTCATCGGACGAGGTCTCCCTTGCTAAATTGACGGAAATCGAAGCAACAACCAGCCAGCGTTTTGAGTCAATGATGCAGATGATGGCGGCCATGCAAACGGAATTGAAGACAGTTGTTGATCAAACTAATTTTCTCATGCAGGCAAAACAAAGTGCACTTCCAACAGGACCGCCTACACAAGCATACCAGGTCAACAGTCCGTCCCATTCACAGAATTTTAATTCGTTCTCACCTACCCCTGATTCACTGCCCAAGCCACCCAAGGTGCACCTCCCACCTTTTGATGGCTCCAACCCTAGGGATTGGGTTGCACAACGCCAGCACTATTTTCGTTTGTACCATGTTCCGCCCGAAAACCGTATCTCGCATATTTCGTTCTATATGCAAGGTACAGCCCTGAGTTGGTTTAATTGGATGACTAATAACGAGATGATCAGTACATGGCAGGCGTTTGTTCAAGATTTATTTTCACGATTCGGCCATCATCCTTCGAGAATCATCAGGCTGAGCTTTTTAAACTACGTCAAGTTGGGACAGTTATGGATTATCAGAAAGAATTTGAACAACTTTCTAATTTTGTGACAGGTTTATCTCATGAGGCGCGCATGAATTGTTTTATTTCCAGATTGCGAATAGATATTCGTAACGAAATGGCAGTTATGAAACCACATTCCATGCATCATGCTGTTGATTTGGCTAAATTATTTGAGAAAAAAATTTTGGACAGCAGACCCCGCTTTGTTCCTAGACCTCAAGCAGCTTCGCCACCGATTTTACCTACCCCGACACTCGCTTTACCCCTACCCCAACCTAAGCCTCCTTTACCAATCCGACGCTTATCTCCTAGTGAGATGCATGCACGCCGATTAAAGGGGTTTTGTTTTAATTGTGATGAAAAGTTCGGACCCCTACATCGGTGTAAGACTCCTCAGTTTTTAATGTTGCTGGAGGACGAGGGTTCCCCAGGGGATGTCGTGGATCATGATAGTACTACTTATTCCTTACCAGAGCATGACAACATACATGTTGTGATAGAGGAGTCACCCGTCGGCCAGTTTCATCTGTCACTTGCCGCATATCTGGGTCTCGCTTCCCACAAACATTGCGTTTAGTAGGCTATATTAAAGGTCAGCCCCTAACCATTTTAATAGATACGGGTAGTACTCATAATATTATACAGTCCCGCTTCGCTACTCAGTTGCAGTTGCTTGTTCTGGAAGCAACTCCAATCAAAGTAATGGATGGTAATTGAGCGTTACTACAATGCGAGGGTCATTGTGCCAACACAACGCTACGCCTCAAGAACACTGACTTCTGTGTTCCTTTGCTGGTTTTACCAATCCAAGGTGCGGATCTGGTTTTGGGCATTGAGTGGTTGCGTGAGTTGGGAGAAATCAAGGCAAACTTTGCAATACCTCGAATTTCTTTCGAATGGAGAGGGCAACAGATTGTCCTGGTGGGAAACTCTACTGTTTCAGCAGCCACGCCATCACAGGTATGTCGCATGCTACAAACAGACTCTGTTGCTTCTATTCACATGTTATCGGTGGTTCCCAATCTAAAGACTGTTGGTCATCAGCCTGACACAACCTCGAAGGTTACGCCTGAGTTAAGGAAACTCATTCAGGACTTTGACATTATATTCTCTGAACCTAAGAGTTTCCCTCCCCACCGTATACATGATCATCATATTCATCTTGACCCACAATCAAAGCCAATGAACTCACGACCTTACTGTTACCTTCATTACCAAAAAGCAATCATGACTGAATTAATTTCAGAAATGCTTGCAGCAGGTCAAATTCGCCCCAGTACCAGTCCATTTTCCTCCCCTGTTTTACTGGTGGGCAAGAAAGATGGAACATGGCGATTTTGTGTTGACTACAAGGGTTTGAACACTATCACTATCAAAGACAGGTTTCCCATTCCCATTGTTGACGAATTGTTGGACGAATTAAAAAGGGCAACGATTTTTACCAAGTTGGATTTAAGATCGGGTTATCACTAAATCCGTGTTGCTGCACGAAACATTCACAAAACCGCATTCCGGACATGTGATGGGCACTATGAATTTGTCGTAATTCCTTTCGGCCTAACGAATGCACCGTCCACTTTCCAATCGGCCATGAATGATCTGTTCCGTGAGCATTTGCGTAAATTCATTTTGGTGTTTATCGATGATATATTGATCTATAACGACACTTTAGAAAGTCATTACCATCATTTAAAATTGGTTTTCCAGCTACTGTTGACTAACCAATATTTTGTTAAACTCTCTAAATGTGTTTTTGCGGTCCGTCAAGTTCATTATTTGGGTCATATCATTTGTTCTGGTAGTGTTTGTGTTGATCCAGATAAAGTGGATGCAATGGTTGCTTGGCCTATGCCAATATCACTCACGGCCATACGGGGATTTTTGGGGCTTACGGGATACTATCGTCGGTTTGTTCATCACTATGCTACCGTCGCCGCTCCCCTCACATCTTTATTAAAGTCAGGCGGGTTTACATGGGGTACACAGGCTCAACAAGCCTTTGACGAGCTAAAAAAGAAAATGCAACAACTACCTATGCTAACATTGCCAGATTTTAATACAACTTTTGAACTAACTATAGATGCCTCCGCAGTAGCAGTTGGTGCAGTTCTTCTCAAAATCAGCGGCCGTTGGCGTTCTTCAGCAAGAAATTATCCCCGCGCATGAGTGCAGATTCTGCCTACAATAAAGAGTTTTATGCATTAGCAGAAGCTGTCAAGAAGTGGCGCCATTATTTACTTGGTAGGAAATTCATTATCTATACCGATCAGCAAAGCCTACGACACCTTCTTAACCAGAGTATACACACACCAGCCCAACAAAAGTGGATAGTCAAATTACTTAGTTTTGATTATGAGGTTCGTTACAAACCTGGACGTGACAACGTCGTGACAGATGCTTTCTCCCGAGTTGATGCTAGTGCTCTCTTGGCGATATCTTACCCCACGTCTTCCTTGCTCCATGAGTTGCGCCAATTTTTCACATCCTCGCAAGATGGCAAACAGTTAGTTAAGGAGTATGAACAGTTGGCAAACACAGATCTAGCATATAAGGTGCACGATGGCTTACTATTTTTCAAGAATCGAATAATTGTACCTGAATCTAGTGGCCTACACCCTACCATACTTGGTGAATTTCATTCTACACCCCAAGGTGGACATTCGGGTATTTCAGGTACGTTGTCACGCCTTACAGGGGTTTTTTATTGGAAAAACATGAAGCGGACAGTTCAAGCATTTATAAAATCTTGTCAAGTGTGTCAACAACAGAAATATCTCACCACAAAGCCCTATGATCTGTTAAACCCATTGCCAGTTCCGGAACAAGTTTGGTGTGGCGTAAGCATGGATTTCATAACTCATTTACCAATGTCTCATGGGAAAACAGCGATATGGGTTATTGTTGATAGATTGACAAAATTTGCTCGTTTTACAGCTCTACCTACAAAATTTATTGCTGCTTATTTGGCGTCTATCTTTTTAACTGATATCTATAGTGTGCACGGCTTACCATGTTCCATTGTATCAGACAGAGATCCCATTTTTTTAAGTAAATTTTGGGCAGAACTTTTCAAGCAAATAGGTACAAATCTACATTACAGTTCAGCCTATCATCCCGTATCAGATGGCCAAACTGAGGTGGTAAATCGATCTTTGGAATGCTATCTCCGCTGTTTTAGTATGGAAGAACCAAAACAGTTGTCGAGATTTCTTTCGCTGGCCCAATTTTGGTACAATTCATGCAAACATTCAAGTACACAGGTTTCACCATACGAAGCACTTTTTGGTAGAAGTCCAGATACTATTCCAATCTACATAACAGGTACATCTACTAATCAAGCCATTGACACGACACTCACAGTTCGGACTCAAATGCTCAACAAAATAAAGAGTAGTTTGCACACCGCACAACAACGCATGAGGAATCAAGCTAACAAACATAGATCCGACATAACGTTCGAGAGCGGTCAGTGGGTATACCTGAAGTTGCGCAGCTACCGACAGATCTCGGTTCGTCGTGCGGACTGTCACAAGCTGTCTCGCCGCTTCTACGGGGCTTTCCGCGTGGTTCGACGCATCGGAGCCGTGGCGTACGAGCTTGATTTGCCCGCCGGATCCGGATCCACCGTGTCTTCCACGTGTCGTTCCTTCGACCGCACCACGGGCCTCCACCGGACGTCACCATGGCGCTACCGCCGTTGAACGAGGAGGATGTTATGATTTTGCTGCCCGAGCAAGTGTTGGATCGTCGGGTGGTGTGGCGAAATGGGCGAAAAGTGACAGAGTGTTTGGTTGCTTGGATGGGATCCTCTATTGAAGACGCAACTTGGGTTGAGGAAGGCGATTTGGAGAAGCTTTTGGGCAAGGGAGATGGCGGAATGGGGAATCGGGTTGAAGAATCGCCATTGCGCGTGGAAGAAGAGGAAGAGGGCGAAATGGTGGAAAGTGGTGAAATGGGGAAGGGGACGGTTGCTGATGATGATGGGGAAAAAATGAAAACCCTAATGCCCTTTCAACTGACTCTCCAGGCTTTATATCATCGGGCCAAGGCATATTGGGCCGTGAAGAACTACAACTGGGCCAAGGCGATTTGGGCCGTGAAGAGCTGCAATTGGGCCTTGAGGATAAGGCCTCTTTTTCAGAGGCGGTCATTGATACGTCCCAACAGCATACAATGAATAGTGCAAGGCCCAGTCGGATAAAGAATAAGCCCACATGGCTTAGGGATTTTGGAAATTAGCTAATTAAGTTATCTTGGTCTTAAATTAGGAAATTATATTTAATTAGAATAGTACTAGATTTTTATTTCCTTTAGTAGTCTAGGTTTTGTTGGTTAAGGACTATTCGTCTTATTATAAAGAGTCTATGTCATGTAATATTTATTTCATTCAAGAACAATAAATCTTAGTTAAATTTACTTTTTATTCTCTCTTCTCTCCCAAAATATTCTTGGAGCTCGTTCTAGCTCGAATAGAACCCTAACCCTAACAGTTTATTACATTCATCTACATATGAAACCGTGGTAGCTAGTAGGAAAACCCGATATTACCAGACTTCTTTCTAATAAAAAACTTTTTTAGTGCATCGGTTTAATGAACATGAACGTGAAGAAGCAATGGATGCGGATACACGTAGATTTAGTGTCGATTCATTTAAATCTGAACCCTCAAATTGTGTTTACAACCAAGTACGTAGTTATTAGCTGCCAAACAACGATTATGAATTTTTTTCTGATGCTTGAATTTAATCGAAAGAGGTCACCTTAACAAATTGGATAAAAGCAAGTTCAACGACGACCAAAAGTGTCAGTGATTGCCCCCAAATTAAAATGCCATAATTGGTTGTTGGTTGGAAGTCTTTCTCGTACGCTGTATTAACATTTTCTAGTCGTCAAGAGTTACGTGTGCAAATTAAATCATTCAATAGACGTGACACGTTTTTCTTAACGCACAACGTGGTTAACAGATTTGTCTAAAATGCTATATGTAATCTACTTTAGGCATGTTTATTATAAGATCTGAGATAAGCATATACCATAATCTAGCTAGTTGGTTCAATCGGATTCTTAGTTATATATGATTTGTCATCGGAGCGTAAATAAATAGAAATAGATTATCTTAATTTAGCAGTGAGGCCCATGAGATGTAACGGTTTGAAACTTTACATTGTTTATTATATACATGAGATGACATCATAAAAAGAAAATTGAGAATTTATAGTTTTTTTTTCTTTTTTTGAATAATAAAATAATACATCTTCTCTAGTATAAATAATTTATACTGAAATATCAAAGCAAATACTTAGATTATGGTCTCATTAGAATTTGGAAGAATGAGAAAATATGATCAAAAAATTAATATAGTATGCAGGGGTATAGTCATGATTAGAAGTTACAAAGAAAAAAAAAACATAAAGATTGGTATACCAATGGAATTTTATGTATAGAGCAATTTATAAACAAAAAATATAAATTCGTATTGCTGCATTGCATAAGACTCTTGAGCTGGATAAATTGGAGTAAATATATAAAACGCTTCAGATCAAACACTAATTTAATTAATATGTACACCTTAAAATTGCAAAATATAAAAGTATCTGATTCATCATATTGAAATCAGGTTAGTATGTATGATTTGTGTAGCAAAAACAATCATTTTGAAGTTCTAAAAATTATGTTCCTAACTTTTACTTTGTAAAGAGGAAACACGAAATAATTCAAAAACACACATGATGTGTTCGTCGCGCGGTGTTTATTGTTGAATATATTAGTCAAAATACTTCTAGCCTTGTGAAAAATTGTAAATTTATATACTTAGGAACACGCTTCGAAATTAATTGTTGGCTGATTTTTTCGGTATCTCAAACTCAATAATAGAGTCATAATTCAAACGATACAGGCAACGAGTCGTAATCACTCAAAACTTCCATTGATGATTAAATTTGCATCTAGATACTCGTTCGAAGTAATGTGCATAACTATCTTTGTTTCTGAATCGCTATATGTGGATGAGAAAACGAGTGTCATCATCTAGCATTAATTTCGCAATCATTATATGCATATCAAAAAAGAATTTAATCATTGTTTTGAACAATTATTCTCATTACAGAAAAGATAATATAGTTTTGCATTAAATTATTTTTTGCAATTCCTTAAATCGCCTTAAAAAGGTTATCTGGATTTATAGTTTTCTTCTTCGGGATTATCATGTTTCTCTCTCCTCTCAGATAATTAGTAAATATTTAGTATGGGTGTCATGTGTTAGGGACCAATTGCAGGTAAATCATTTACTAAGAATATATATTATATTTTGAGAATGATTCATTAGTCAATTATAATGTGTGTACATAGCCAACGTGAAATAATGTCACGTGAAAAAAAAAAAAACCGAGCCCTTTATGCTTTTCTGAAATCAAAAAACTTCAATAAGATTTTGTCTGAGCTTACAACATATATAGTTTATTCGTACAGAATTGATTTAATTGGGTTTAACACAAATCCAAAGTCCAGCTTAAATGGCAAAAAAAAAAAAAAAAATTGTGACTAGCTTATTTTTTCTTTTGATAGGAAACTAGGTACCTAGCCAGTTCATCATTAATTAGTTCTAGTTAACTCAATTTGATAGCACAGATACGAGATAATCACGAATTCTTTGGTTTTAATTTATGATTCATTTTCGAAAAAGAAAGAACAAAGAAGATCATAGATATATAATGTAACACCACCTTACTATCCTGGATATCTTTCTTAAGCTCATTCGGTATATGTGACAGAATAACGTTCAAATTCCTCAGTATAGGTGACAGAATAACGTTCAAATTCCACTCCCCATCGCTGTCCACAACATCTCTTATATTAAGATTATTGTCCGCACCCAATATATTGATATTTTCCAAGTAAAGGCAGCCTGATCATCACCAATTATCGTACCAAAACGATATATGATCTCCCCTGCCAATCCTCCACCTCAAGAAGGGTTGCATCAGGCGCACACAACGCACCACCCCCTTCCATGTACTACTATCCGACGCCCTTGGGTTAACGTACGCAAGCTCTTTTCCCTTCAAGTATTTTGCTTAAATAAATTCGCTCCAAACACTTTCCTCGCCATTGAGAATTTTCCAAGCCAACTTTGCCAACAAGGATTCGTTGCATGTCCGTGCCTTGCGAACCCCCAATCCGCCCTCTTTTTTAGCTTTCGTAACATTCTCCCAAGCAACGAGGTGAAGTTTCTTTATGCTGGTATCCGTGGACCATAAAAAGTCCCGATTTAGTATATCAAGCTTGTCACAAATGTGCTCCGAAAGCCACGACGACTGCATCAAGTACTCGGGCATCGCGGAAGATACAGAATTAATAAGCGTGGTCCGACCTGCGATCGACATCAACTGACTCTTCCACAACGCAAAACGTAATTGGATTTTATCGAAAGTATCCGCACAAGCCTCCCTATCCATTCGACCATGCAGCAAATTAACCCCGAGATATCTCCCTGAATTGGAAGTTTGGTCAAAACCGAGCACCCCACTAATAATATTCTTCAAACCCGCGCCCCCTTCTTTTGAAAAGAAGATCTTTGATTTTTTAGGGCTTAATTTCAGCCCTGATGCCCCACAAAACCAATCCAGCACCCTCTTGATTTCTCGCGTTGTTTTTTCATAGCCTTCCCCATTAGCACAAGGTCGTCTGCGAAAAATAAATGGGACAATTTCAGTCCCCCTTTATAAGGAATCAACGCATGCCATCTCCCTCGTTCGATCGCATCATTAATAAGATAGGATAAATGTTCGATGCATAACACAAATAAATATGGCGACAAAGGATCTCCTTGGCTAAACCCACAAGTATGCTTAAAAGGTTCAATTGGCATACCGTTCCAAAGAATACGGGTGGATGCACCCCGCACACAAAACATTATCAAATGCACCATCTCCTCAGGAAATGAGAAGACTCGCAAGGTATCCTCTAAAAAATTCTAATTCACCTTGTCGTACGCCTTTTCGAGATCTAATTTCATCACCATTGCCTCCACCTTATTTTTCTTTTTTGCTAGTAGAGAATGTAACACCTCTTAGAGCAAAAAGATATTAGCCTGCGTACTACGACCCCTGAAAATGCTTGATTGTGTCGGAGCAATAACTTTAGGCATCAATCCCCTTAACCTTGTCGTAATGGTTTTCGTGATAACCTTGTAAAGGACGTTGCAAAGAGAAATTGGTCGATACTGTGTAATATTGTCGTGATCCTTAGTCTTCGACAAAAGGCACAGAAAAGCCTCACAAACCCTGAGATCAAACCTACCATCCTCAAAAGCCGCCAATACAAACCTCAAAACTGAAACTCCCAGCCAATCCCAACCTTTCTGATAAAACTTTGCTTGTAGACCGTCCGGACCGGGTGCCTTGAGTGGGTGCATATCATATAATGTTTGTTTATTACCGCATCAATAACCCTTCGCAACTCAGCCCTTTAATCCTCGTCCAATCGCATCTGATATTGTGTAACTGGAAATGACCGTGTGGACGACTCAGCATCATTATTGCTAGAAAACAGCCTCATAAAATACTCTATTGCGTGCGCTTGGAGCAATTATCATCCTTAACCCATGTGTCTTCAATTTTCAGCGTTCGGATTTTATTTCGACTCCTCCGTATCAAGGTCGACTTGTGAAAGAACTTGGTATTCCGCTCCACGTCACTAATCCAGTTAACCCGTGATTTTTGGTACCAAAAAAGTTCTTTTTTTTTAGGATCGCATTATATTTCGTAAGCAACTCATCCTCAAGATTATGTAAATACTCGTTCGGCCTATTACATAGAGAGCGTTGAATTCCTCCCAACTGAGCCAACAATATTTTTTTCTTAGAGAAAATATTACCAAATTTTTCCTTGTTTCACGGTTCCAACACCTTCGGTACTTCGTCGATTGCCGCCAGAATTCCACGATTATCCTCCCCAGTTTTCCTCAACAGCCGTTCCCACTCTTCATGGCCAAACCACATGGCCTCGAACCTAAACGGCCTTTTATACTTCACTTTCTCTTGGCCAAAACAGTGAGTTGCTATCGGATGATGATTTGAATGCTTCTGGGGGAGGTGGATCACTTCATGATCCGCAAAACGCTTCATCCAATCCTGCGACGCCAAAGCTCTGTCAAGTCTCGCCTTGATGTTCTCCCCGCGCTTACGGTTATTATCCCACGTAAATTTTGGACCCACGAACCCCAAATCCATAAGGTTGCACCTATCAATAAAGTCTCAAAAAACATGAGTCTATTTAGGGTGCGTGTACGTCCCCCGAATTTCTCATGATTAGAGTTGATTTCGTTGAAGTCGCCCATAACAAGCCAAGATGTAATCAGATTATTTGCCATGCTTACAAGTTTCTCAAACACTATAACTTTCACTGACTTTTGGGGTTGCGCATACACCCCCGTAAGTCTCCATCTATCAAGTGAACTAGGCCGGATCGTTGCATGAATAGCTTGCGTATCCACCCCCGTGATTTCCACCTCAACACCATCCTCGTTCCATAACATCCACACACCCCCGACCATACCCACTGTCGGAGTAATCACATATCTCGAGTATCCTAAAAATGGTGCAATAGTGCGAGCAATCGCCTAGCTTACCCTTGTCTCCAAAATAAAAATAAATGTAGGTTGGTGAATCCTAACTAACTCTCGGAAGTTTCTACGAAACTCCTCATTCCCGCTCCCTGGCAATTCCAACTAATGATCTTCATATTAGTGATACACATGTGACTCGGGTGAACGGCCTCCTCAGGCCTCGTCCCGTTCCATATCGCAAACAATTGACTCAGGGTCTCCCTCAGAAGCACTGGTTGCCTGTTCGACTCCCAGCGGCTCTGTTCGAGATGGTGCCACCATATGTTCATGTGGTTGTCTCGTTCCACCCTGTAAACCGACACTTCTAGCTCCCAAATCGACGGTTGAATGTTAAAACACTGGATCAGCCCTTCCCATATCTCTGTTTGGTAAAATTTCATCGACATAATAAACTTGTTGTGTACCGTTCTGAGCCCCCCAATCCGGGGGAAAATTTGCTACCATCACCCCGTTTATCTAATTTATCTCCATCACGCAAAACTTGGGAATTTCCAGCCTCCTCAAGACTTACTAATGAACACAATGGCGAAAAGGAATTTGTATCTTTTGACGACTCTGAATCCTTCCTAATAGCCAAATTCTTGCCACTTGAGTCGCGGCCATTAGTTCCATTCCCATTAAGATTTGCTTTCCCTTTCCTTCTCAATTTGGGATTTAAAGTTGCTGGGAGAATTCGTTTTCCCTTTGCGCCCACTTCTTGTGCCTTAAACGGTTCAAAAACCTACCCCTTTTCATTCGTATTATTAGGCACATGTACCGGATTTTCTTGCGACTTCTTTCCCGTTTCATCAACCACACTCTGACCCTTATTTTTATACTGCCCATTTTTGCTCATAAGCATCCATTCCCCGTATTCACTACACCTCGCCTTCTCCGTGAGCCATTCCTCAGTTCGGACCCTTCGAGTCACCACAGCAAAATTTTCTACCCTTAATTCAGTATTCCCCGCTTTTGTCGTCTCACATTTAGTCCCCAAGTGACCAACCAGACACAGGTATGACAAAGAACCTTGACGTTTTCATAGATGACTTTATAAACCTTTCCGTCGACCTAAATTCCCCGCTCGAGTGGTACGTCCGCTCTAATTTGAACGCAAAACCTTGCAAAATTTCCTCGTGTTGCATTATATGTATGTCCATCTATCTTTATTGGTTCTCCAATACTTTCCGCTAAGGCTTGGACCATTGCTTCCTCCAAATATTCTAGCGGCAAGTTCAGCACTCCCACTCACGTGATGGTACTAGCTACTATGCCCGTGTCTGCACGAAAGTTAGGGGACCAAGTTCGTACTGAGATGAACTGTCCCGCAATCTGCCACGGACCTTCCGTGAGGATAAATTCCCTTTTTCTAAATTGAGCTCTCTAATACAATAACAGCCGTTGTCGAGGTCGACCAACTCAAACGCACCGTGGAGTTTCCACATAAGGTCGAGTCGTGTTTGTAGGGCGGTGTAGTACCATGGCCTCCCCAAGATACGAATGATAATCGTATCCTTCCACTTCAGACGCATCCTATTTTGCAATTCTTGTGATGTTTTAATTTTCTTGAAAGGAATTATCTCATCGGCTTCACGAATTTTGATATGCTTACGTTCCTCATTCGTTTTCTCCGCATTCACGCGTACGTCTTTCCTCCTGTTACGTTAAGACACCATGCTAGCGTACGAAACCATGTTAGAGCTTGGAGCCGTTTCCCTCGGTTCTTCCTGATCTTCCATCAATTCAACGTTCGATAGTCTCGATCGTTTTTGTATGCGAGTTTCAGTCGTAAGCATAGGCTCTGACCTGAATTCCAGCGGTAGCGGAGTTAGATCCGGTGGTTTGGGAGGTTCCTTAGTCCCTGCGGTTTGGTTCGAGAGGTCGCGCTTAGTTTTGCCCGTCATTGAAGATTTTTGGGCAAAAATCACATTGTGACGTTGTTAAAAAAAAAAGGAATCACATAAAATCCATTCACCTTTCATTCTATCTCTTGCTCGTTTTCAATGCGAACTCGGGTATAGTCCACATAAATTAAAATTGTCAAATACTTGTATTTTCAGAACTGGGTTGGACGTCGAACCGGTGACCTTACTGGTTGTATGAGTTCAGATCGATCGATACACTGGTCCAACCGCTATGATATTAGTTTTTTACAAATATAATGTATAAATATAGAACAACTAAGGTTATGCTTCAAATATAATCTCTTCAATTACATTTCATATTTTCTTAGTCCAGTTTAATTTTATATTTCATGAATACTTTAGCAGATTAGAGAGTTTTACAAAATTCATGAGAAATGGATTTAAATTTTACATAAATATAATACGCCAAACATTATTTTAAAGATGCAACTGACTGCGATATATCATAATTGCGATTTATGATTTTTCTTTTTTTTTCTTTTTTGCTAAACATATTGATCTGGTTCCAAATGGATAAAGATAACTTATGCTAACTAGGTAAATAATAAATCACACATCCAATCAAGTGATCAGTGAATTCAATCTCTTCAGCTAATTAAAGGAACGAGAAAATAAAAAGGAAACCAATGTGATAAATTAAATAGAAACATCTTTGACAATCTTTGACATCTCCATACACTACAAGATTTGGGGGCATATACAACCGCATCCCCCAACCGCCCGGGCGGTCGCCATTAACCCCAACCGCAGCGCGACCACCAGGCGGTCGCCATGGAGAAGTGGCGACTGCACAGGCAGTCGCAAGGCTTTTATAAGGCCTCGCAACCGCTTGGTCGTTGCTTGGTACCATGGCGACCGCCCTGGCGGTTGCTGATACTGGTTATCTGCAACTGTTCGGCGGTTGCAGATCACATTCAAAATTGAATATTTTTATATTTTGGATGATTCGATGTGGCGTGTTGTTTGATCAATTGAAAATTACCATAATGATAGATAAAACAAGCCAAATTATAAGGTTTCATTGCCAAATCAAGCTTGGGGACAACATTAAGGAATAAGTATGATGATCAGTCGTTGCATAATATATATAGTACCGTTGATAACTAGCCTAATCACATCTAATCTACTATTTTACTAGCTCAATTACTAGTTTTGTAGTTATTTACTACTACTATACGCATGTAATAATGATATTTGAGTTCAATAAACATAAACACATCAAAATACTTCCAAAATAAGGGGGTTATCCCAAATATAGATGTTATCTGCAACAAAGGCTTCTCGCAACCGCTGGGCGGTCGCGAGGGCTTTTCGCAACCGCCTGGGCGGTTGCTGATACTGGTTAACTACAACTGCCTGGCGGTTGCAGATAACATTCATACTTAAGTTTTTACTATTATGGATGATTCGTTGTGGCCCGTTGTTTGATCAATTAAAAATTACCCTAATAACAGTTAAACCAAGCTAAATTATAAAGTTTCATTGCCAAATCAAGCTTTGGGACATCATTAAGGACTAAGTATGATGATTCGTTGTTGAAAATAATATATAGGGGTATCGTTGATAACTCGCCTAATCACATCTAATCTACTATTTTACTAGCTCAATTACAAGTTTTGTAGTTATTTACTACTAATATTCACATCTAATAATTATATTTGAGTTCAATAAACACAAACACATCAAGATACTTCCCAAATAAGGGGGGTTATCCCAAATATGGATGTTATCTGCAACAAAGGCTTCTCCCAACCGCTGGGCGGTCGCGAGGGCCCCTCGCAACTGCAAAACGGTTGCTAGGGCATCTCCCAACTGCTGGGTGGTCGCCAGGGCTTCTTGCAACTGCTGGGCGGTCGCGAGGGCTTCTCGCAACCTCCTGGGCGGTTGCTAATACTGGTTATCTGCAACCGCTAGGCGGTTGCACATAACATTCATACTTAAATTTTTACTATTATGGATGATTCGTTGTGGCACGTTGTTTGATCAATTGATAATTACCCTAATGATAGTTAAAATAAGCCAAATTATAAGGTTTCATTACAAAATCAAGCTTAGGGATAACATTAAGGACTAAGTAAATGATTAGTTGTTTAACATAATATATAGGTGTATCGTTGATAACTCGCCTACTCACATGTAAACTACTATTTTACTAACTTAATTACTAGTCTTGTAAATGTTTACTACTATTATTCACATGTAATATTGATATTTGAGTTCAATAAACACAAATATATCAAGATACTTTCCAAAAAATCAAAAATTTCGAATATGGACATTATCTGCAACCGCCAGGCGGTTGCAGATAACCAGTATCCGCAACCGCCCAAACGGTCGCGAGTGCTCCTCGCAACCGATGGGCAGTCGCGAGGGCTTCTTGCAACCGCCTAGGCGGTTGCTAATACTGGTTATCTGCAACCGCCTGGCGGTTGCAGATAATATTCATACTTGAATTTTTTACTATTATGGATGATTCGTTGTGGCGCGTTGTTCGATCAATTGATAATTACCCTAATGATAGTTCAAACAAGTCAAATTATAAGGTTTCATTGCAAAATCAAGTTTAGGGACAACATTAAGGACTAAGTAAATAATTAGTTGTTGAACATAATATATTATTGGTGTATCGTTGATAACTAGCCTACTCACATATTAACTACTATTTTACTAACTTAATTACTAGTCTTGTAAACGTTTACTACTATTATTCACATGTAATAATGATATTTGAGTTCAATAAACACAAACACATCAAGATACTTCCCAAAAATTAATAACTTCGAATATGGACATTATCTGCAACCACCCGCCAGGCGGTTGCAGATAACCAGTATCCGCAACCGCCCAAGAGGTCGCCAGTGCTCCTCGCAACCGCTGGGCGGTCGCGAGGGCTTCTCGCAACCTCCTTGGTGGTTGCTAGTACTGATTATCTGCAACCGCCTGGCGGGCGGTTGCATATAATATTCATACTTGAATTTTTTTTATTTTGGATAATTTATGTTGTCTATAATGATATATGTTGTCTATAAATACAAACACATCAAGATACTTGTCAAAAATCATCAATTTTAAACTTGAATATTATTCGCAACCGCTGGGCGGTTGCGAACATCCCACTTTTGCAACCGCCCAGCGGTTGCGTTACCTAATGTCGCAACCGCCCGGGGGGTCGCCATGGTTCCTAGCAACCCCCGAGCGGTTGTTATTTCCGCTGAAATGGGAGGGATTCGGGAAAAAAAATCAAATTTTCACGAAAATTTAAAATTTTCACCCCAAATCTTATATATACCCACCATTCTTCTCTCTCATTTTTCATTCACTAATATTACACCCTCCAAACATACCCAACACTCTTCTTTTTCAATCCACAAAACCCATACACTTTCTTTTATCTCCAAAATAATCACCAAACACTTTCTTTTATCTCCAAAACAAAACACCAAACACTTTCTTTTATCTCCAAAATAAAACACCAAACACTTTTTTTTTCTTTTACATCTCAAACAAAAAACCCAAACACTTTCTTTTCTTTTATATTTCCAACAAAAAACCCAAACACTCTTTTTCGAATCTTTCTTTTTGTTTCACTTCTTTTCTTTTTTGTTTATCTTCTTTTCTTTTTGTTTATCTTCTTTTCTTTTTGTTTCTCTTCTTTTCTTTTTGTTTCACTATATTAATTTCAACAAAAAACAATAATATTCTGGAAAATTTCTGAAATATTATTGTTTTTTTTGTTTTGATGAATATTATCTGCATCCGCCCAGTGGTTGCGAGCTTTCGAAAATTTTGAATTCGCAACCTCTAGGCGGTTGCCATGTTCTTGGGGACTTCGCAACCACTAGGCGGTTGCGAGCTATCGAAAATCATGAATTTGCAACCGCTAGGCGGTTGCCAGGTCCTTATGGACTTCGCAACCGTTGGGCGGTTGCCATGTATATAAGGATATGGCAACCGCCAAGCGGTCGCCACGTCTCTTTGGATGTGTCGACCGCCTGGCGGTTGCCACGAAGTATCTGCGACCGCCAAGCGGTCGCAGAGCACCCACGACGAGGGGTATCTGTGATCGCCTCGGCGATCGCCCGGACGATCGCAGATGCCCCTGGGGCGACCGCCCATGGGCCATCTGCAACCGCCCGGGCGGTTGCAGATGGCCCTGTATTCTTTTAGTGATAATTACGCACACTAAATATGGAGAAATAATAAACAAAGCTTTTGGGTAATGATATATACAGAGAAAATCTCCTAAATACAGAGCAAAATCACATTAAGTTACACTTTTAACCTTTAAAATAAGAAAGTATAGTTTCTAAAATGATACCTGCAAACAAAGGAAATCAATCCCAATATTATAGGAACAACCTGATTCTTTAATTACAAATGTAAATTGTAAAGTAACTAGGTAAATTCGGATGAATTTCTCTTCTTAAATCAAACTACAACATTAAATTACACGTAAGAAAATAAAATCAATATTTTAATTTTTAACAATCTTAGCAATTTATTTTATCTTATATGTTAATTAAGAACTGATTATAACATACTCACATACATTCACATACTGACATACTTTTAAATAATAACCAAATATTTTATTTTCTAATATATATTATTTATAAGGTATTCATTGGTCTTCAAAATCTTCACACAATAAATTCTTTAACAAATATTCTTGATCATACAAGTTGTTAATCGTTTTACTGATGTTTTTCACGACTTTAGATAAAATACTTTATCATAACATGAGTTTTATTATTCTAATTTTCCATATTATCAAATATTTTATAAATTATAAACTAAATCTAATAAGAAAATCTACTTTCTGACGAACAAGAAGATTGGGCAATGTTATTTGTTAAAAATATCTTTTTGAGCTTTTGATTGCTCTTAGAATTATATAATGAATTTCCATTACATGTAAATACCTTTAAACAATAAATCTATTAGGTGGAAATAATATTCACTACGAATGAATGTGATTAACCACTTATTTAGAAAGAAAAAAAATGGGATGGGATTCTTCCCATTTTTAATAAACTGGATTACGAATCAAAAATCATAAGTTAAAGGAAGATTTACTATTTCCTATAATCATGGAACAAATTTTCTTAAACGGTTGATTGTCTGATTTTGTTTTAAATATAAAAAAGGTTAATTAAAATTGGAACTTCACTAATTTGGCTCTGTATTTAGGAGAATTGCTTTGTATATATCACTACCCAAAGCTTTTATGAGTCTTTCAATCCCTACAATTATGAGGTTCATTATTATATAAGGTATATTAGTCAATATAATTGGTGGGTATGAATAAATGAAAGTTTCAATCCCCAAAAGGTACGTATTTAATAAATAATTAACAAAAAATTTAAAAGTCTAATGAGATCACAAACACAAGTTTTGAAACCACTTTTTTCAATCATTTTAGGAAGAATATTGGGAATGAGATATATAGATTCATCACCTTCAAATTTGTTTTTCTTTTCGCATTCTACCGATTTATGGGGTAGGTTTTTCTTCTCCTTTTACTAATTATAGAAGACAAGTTAAATTCAGTTTCTTGTTTTTTTAATATAAACAAAAATTAAGAAAAAATCAAATAAAGTTGATCGGTCTGATCCACCAGTCCACTGGGCGGCAGTTCTGGACCGGTTTTTACCGGTCCAAAACGATTAATAGGCACCAATTCGAATATCAACCGAATCGGACCAAGTGCTGATTTTCGGTTGAACCGGTTCGACCGACGAGTCCGGTCCAATTTTAATAACACTGCTTGTACTTCATTAAAAATAAAAAATAAAAGAGTAATCCAAAACTCTAAGAAGTCTCATCCTTATGAATTTTTCTCGCTGTTAATTTTGTACTCATAAAATTATAACTAGATGAATTAGTGGGTGTTTGCAAGATATAAATTCTTTCTTCCAAACTTTTACTTAAAGTCACTAAAAGCTCATTTTGACTTAAAGGAATGAGTGTTTGCAATTCTTTTTAAAAATGTAGCTTAAAGCCGTTTAAATTAATTTTGTAGTGTTTGCAACAATAAGTGAGAAATAGCTTTTATAATGTAATAAAACTTAAATACCCTTATTTATCAAACAGATAAACAATTAACATACACCTACATTCGATAAGTATACATTTTGTTAAATAAAAAAAATTGGGAATACGTTGAATATGGAAGAGAAAAGATTAAAAATATTTTTTTAGCGTTGAAAATGATGAGAAAGATTATAAAATATTTTTCCCTTAATTGTAGGGGTATAGGCGGCACTTTGAGGGGAATTAGGAGAGAGAAATATTTTTATATTGCTGATAATTAAAATTAACTTTTAAAAGCACCATCTACCTAGCTTGTGAGCTTGTACTTTTTTTTGGTTTATTTTAGCACAAAAAGAAGTAAAAGCCCCATAAACAAACATTAATTTATGACTTCTCTACATACAAAAGCCCACAAGCTCTTTTTAAAATCATTTGCAAACACTTCCTTAGTATTTGATATTTCGATTGTTCCTTAAATTCGACGCAAAATCGAGGGAAATAATTATGAAATAACAAAAATGGAGCTTAGTTAAAGGACACTTTAAAAAAGTAAAAGCAAACCGTGTAAAATGTGTAGTTAGTTTAAAAGGAAATACAGAAACGTAACGGATGCGGGGTCCACCAAACGCCACGTGCTTCTTCCAACCCTTCATCCACAATACTCGCAATCGTGACCGTCCATGCCTTTACTTTTTCCATCTGTCAAAATTCTTTTTTCTTTCGTCACGAAATCGAACGATTGAAACAAAATTAAACATGAACCGCTTTAAGACTATCGACGTAAAAAATAAAGTATCCACAAAATTACATAGTGTAGCTTTTTCTAAATTAATTGCAAATCTGTTGAATTTGTTATTTAGAAATCAACTTTTGCAACGTGCATCTTATATGTAAATATTATTCTGCCATGGCCACTATTTAAAATTGTTTATATTCTCACTAATTTTATATATATTCTTCTTTGCAACATTAGGTTAAATGCGTCATTTTTTAAGCAATAAAAATTACTAAACCGCATTATAGAGAAGAAGAAAAAAACTGTATTTCGTAAAAACATCGTGTCCGATCATGTCGGATGTATTCATCGACTAGGTGCAACGTTAAAGTAATACTGCAGCATACAATAATGTTTCATATATAATATTATGGAAACGAAGTGTATTATAAAAGAAAAAAAAACCAACTACTCTACATTTTATCTACAATATACTTTCAATTAGTACGTTATTTTACAAATGAAATTACCGTAGACTACTTTCGAAACTCTTACAACCTAAGCGGAAAAAGAAAAGAAAAAAAAAGCAAAAGAAAAAATGAAAGAAGGTTGCATACTCAAACTTCAGACAAAAACGAAGGTTTTAATCAATCATTATGCAAGCAAGCTTTTTCTGTTTCAAACTTTACAAAACAAAAATTGTAGCCAGATTTCAACAGCTCAATGCCAAATGTCAAATCAGAAAATGTCACATCCACTAGTAAATAAACTTTTCGAGGGCTATATATAGTGCAGCTAATGAACATAATTCTCATCATTAATGAACGTTAGCAGTTATTAAATCTTTTATTGAGTTGAAAAACCAAGAACTTCACACTGTTGTCAAAAAAAAATGTCTGTCTTCTCGGCAGCTCAACTAGCCAATGTTTTTGGCATTCTTGGTATCTCTACTTCTATATTAATTTCTCTACACAAATTTAAATCTTTTATTTGTTTATCTCTTATCCTTTATTTTCTCTCTAACTTCATTACTTTTCTTGTGTTCTAGGCAATATCGTGTCGTTCTTGGTTTGCTTGGCACCCGTGTAAGAATTAATTTAGTATTTCTCACCTGAATATCATGTCGTTTTTTAATATTGTTTGTTAGATTAATTATACCTAATAACTTTATATAGTTAGTCATAATATATGTTTCCTATAATTTCAGGCCAACATTTTATAGGATATGGAAAAAGAAATCGACCGAGGGGTTTCAGTCAATCCCTTACGCAGTTGCATTATTCAGTGCAATGCTCTATTTATACTATGCGTTCTTGAAGGAAAATGTGTTCCTTGTTGTTACAATCAACAGTGTCACAACTTTCATGGAAATTGTATATCTCACAATTTTCATGATCTATGCCACAAAAAAATCCAGAGTACTTAATTAAAAACATTTAACTTTTTTTATGTTTGTCAATATGCAGTATAGTTGTTCCCTTTAATCATTTATTCCATTTGTATAACAAACAATTTTATCTCTTTGTCTCTATTTTACAGGTATTTACGATCAAGTTGCTCCTTCTGTTTAATGTAACGTTATTAGGAATGATCATTGCATGTTCCATGTTTATTTTAGAGAATAAACGCATCCGAACAAAAGCAGTTGGCTGGATGTGTGCAGCCTTCTCCGTTAGTGTGTTTGCTGCTCCTTTGAGCATCCTGGTAAGTTTCAATGAAATATTGATGATGGTCCTTAATATTTATTTTTATTTATTAAACAATTGTTTTCTTTCACAGTCTAATCAAATTAAAATTTAATATATTGTCTTTTACGTACATGCAGAGGCGAGTAATAAAAACCAAGAGCGTGGAGTTCATGCCGTTTTCACTGTCTTTCTTCCTCACACTATGTGCCGTCATGTGGTTTTGTTACGGTCTTTTGATCCATGATCTCTTCATCGCTGTAAGAGCGCTACTTATATTTCTTATCTCACAAGATTTTATATATTACTATTCATGATTAACTTCTTAATGTTTTGTTATGTCCTAATTAACAGGCACCAAACGTTCTAGGATTTGCATTTGGAATCATACAGATGATACTATATATTGTGTACAAGAGGCGAAAGCCACAAATTCTACCCGAAATTCAGGTTCAAGAGAGTAAGGAAAGCAAAACTTTTGATCGTAAATTTAACTGCAACGAGCATGAATTAAATGTTGTTGTAATTATGGAACAAGAACCAGACGAGGTTGGCGCCGAGATACAAAAAAATGACTATACTAGTGAAACTGCAAAAGGTTAAAAACTTTTTAGTATATATAATGATTTTAAATTGATTGGGATAGGATTGGTTTCTATATAATAAGAGGGCCCAGAGTTCGCGATGATATATGTAATAAATCTTCGTAGTGGTATACTAATAATTAACAGTATTGTTGTTTACAGAAGAAAAAACTCTTTCGTTTTAATTTTCTTTTTTGCTGTATATGGAGCTAATTAATGCGAATCCCCTTTTGGTTTTTCTCTTCTTTTTTTTTTTTTTGGTGTGTATGAAACTCTCTTTAGCTTTGATTGCTTATAAGCGCTTTCTATGTTCCTTTACCCATATTATGTCGAAACATTCATAGACTATTTTCACGAGCATAATTAGGTTGAATTAAATATGTCAGTCATCAAAGATACAGTAGGACGTGTTAGTGTTAAACCACATATAGAGTCGTGTTTATTTTATGTACATATTTGTTTTTTGTTTTTTTTACTAAACCACAAGAAAACTTTGTAATAATAATAAAAAAAACAACTTGCGAAAAAACTTGCTCAAGATGACCACGTAATTTTCATATAATAAACAGAGAGTTGGATATTATTTCATACATATAAGTTTCTCAAACATTATGTAAAAATATTAATAAAACATATCACTAGCTAGCTAGCGGTCACAAGTTTCAGGTAAACGTTGACATTGTAAGATTCTTCATAGGATGATTCAAAATCATCTCAAATCTTAGATATGCAGTACCAACGTAGTTCTTGGTGGGATAATTATTGTGCGCCGCTTCTGATCAATGAGTTCATGACTGTGATATGAGGAAATAGATTAACTTCATCTGTTAACCTTTTCCATAGCCCATAAGTAATTTTCTGACTACTTGTTACTAAGTTTGTGCTTGTATTAGTTACTTCTCACCTCACACTATGCATAGATTTCTTAATTAACGCCAAAAGGTAATACATATATCAGCGCAGCCTTCAACATATAACGTGTGTGGGAGGTTCAGTTTACTGGGATTCTAAGAAGTTTTTAAGTCCATCTTTACTTTAACTTTTTTAGAAAATTCAATTATAGATAGATATATATATCATCTAAACAAATTTCATTTGGCCCTTTCAGTTTATTCCTCAATTAAAAGAAAGTTCCAAAAAATGGACTCACTATACGTCACGAGTCTTAGTCTTAGCAATCAAAGATGATAAAAGTGTTTAACCTCCAATTCAATTATTAACAGGCCCAATTGTACAACTTTTCTAGCAGACATAAGGTTGTCCAGAAATAAAAGAATTTTCTATTATGGGGAAATAATGATTATGAATTTATGATGAGTCGCGATTCGAATAAATTGCTGAAAACCTCATACGGACCAAAACATCATTTTTTTCTAACTGGCGTCGTCTCTTTCTTGAAGTGGTATATCGATGTATTATCTTGATTTTCTTTAAGGATCGTCTGCATGCAATAACTCTTGGTGTTAGTAGTAGTAGATAAAGATTATACATCATTAATGACTTGCTGGTATGTCTAATTTTTTTTCCGTCTTGATTATATATGTTTGTCGACTGTTCATAGTCTATGTAGTTGATTCAGTGTAAACAACTTGAGTGGAAAAATCGTGACTATTCTCAATAAACATGTATATCGAATGTGACATTCGATATAGTACAATTCACGTGTTTAACACGTGAGTGGTCTCCGCATCCCGATGCCTATAAATACCCGCATTCTGGTAATTAAGGTAAGCTTTAATTATTCGCAATTATTGTACATCTATATCGAATATACCCGATATAGAGCTCGACATAATATTCGATATATACCTTAGATATATATCACCGACTTACTACCGACGTCACCCTCGACGTTAGCATGAGATCACCCTCGATATAGAAGGTTTTCGATGTCATCTTTGATATAACCTTAGACGTCATCTCCAACATACCTTCGACATCTGCCCTTGCATCTAACGTCAGTTCGAGGTGTTTCGAACCAAGCCTACTCGACCCTATTACAGTTCAAGTAGGTCTAGTTTAGTGATAGACTCGTTGTACCACACTTGTAAGCAACCATATTCAATATATACGATCTATTGTTAAATTACCTGGTCTAGATGGTTTTTAGGCTGTTTTCTATCAAAAATATTAGCATATTGTTGGTATTAGTATGAGATATATGTTGTATATCTTTGACCGATTTGTATATATTTAGAAAATATAGTTTACTTTAATTAAACTCATTATTGTAACCGAGCTATTGTACCTCAAGATTAATGAGATTCATTCAGCAAATTACAATTTTACATGATATTACTAGTCTAAACTCTAGCTGTGATCCTCCCTCTCCGCTATCCTCCCTACCCCCCCCCCCCCCCCTTCCCCCCATTTCTCTTATGACAGATTCAAAATTTCACACGACTCTAGAGGTCTCCAATCTCTGGAGTTTTATTCCAGTCACCCTCGAGATGAAGAAAGGCCAATACTCCTCTTGCGCAGAGCTCTTCAAAATTCATTGAAGAGCATATCAAGTCCTCGACCACATAATCCCCACACCACCTTCCACTATGCCTCAATAAACCGCCACTAAAGCCTTTGTTTATTCGGTCGCCTCAACCGCCGATAAGGGCACCGACAAGGCCACGGCCTCCTCCTTCCGTCATCGACAAGGCCGCGACACCTACCTTTACCGCAAAGGAATTTGATCCTTCCCTTTGGTCTCGACTTGATGCCATCGTGCTTCAATGGATCTACGGGACCATCTCCAACGATTTGTTGCACATAATTCTTGAGACGGATTCCACCGCTCAACAAGCATAACAACGCCTTCAGAATATCTTTCAGGACAACAAGAATCCTAGGGTCGTTTACTTGGAAAACCAATTCACTCAGGTACAATTGGACAATTGTCTAATTATTTCTACTTACTTCCAAGATTTAAAAATGCTTGCAGATTGACTCTTGAATGTTGGCGCCTCGATCTCCAATCAACGCCTCGTTCTCCAATTGATTGTTGGACTCAATAAGAATTATGATGGCATTGCTACTTTCATCCAACAGAGTGATCCACTACCCCTTCCTATGAGGCTCGCTCTCGCCTTGTTTTAGAGGAAACTTGCAAGGCTAAACAGGCCTCCGATGTCGGTAGAGGCTTGACTAGCACGACCCCCACCATCTGATATGCTTCAAAACAAATGTGACTCCTCCTAATCCAACCGTGGTCAACCTCGACACAACTGCCGACGTTGCGGTGGCAATCAAAGTTGCGGGCGTGGTCGCAGTCAACAGTACGGACCAGCAGTTTCACGTGTGCCACGGGCATCGACGTCGCCTCAACCAGCCAACCCATGGGCCTCCTACCAACCTTGGCCCTACCCACCAAGTTCATACCCTACCAGCGGTTGGACGCGTCCTATGGCGTCCACTCGGCCCGGGATCCTTGCCATCCATCCACAGCCTATCTATACCGCCCCATCGGCGTCTTCCTCATATGCGCCCATAGATATCGATGCGGCTATGCATACCTTGTCTCTACACACACTTGATCCACAGTGGTATTTGGACATCGGAGCAACATCTCATAAGACCTCCGCGTCAGGTACTCTCTCGTCTTATTCTTTTTCAAGCATGAATCATAATATTATGGTCGGTAATGGTAATGAGATTGCAATTAGAGGTCATGGTAATGCAATTCTCCTTTTATCGCCTCCCCCCCCCCCCCCCCCCAATACTTAAACAATGTTTTTCGTGCTTCTGATCATATTAAAAATCTGATATATATATATATATATATATATATATATATATATATATATATATATATATATATATATATTCGTCATCTTACTACTGATACTCATGTTCTATTGAGTTTGATCCGTTTGAATTTACTACCTTTACCACCTTTGTTCATACTCAATTCTCTTCAACTATTAAAAATTTACAATGTGATAATGGCAGAGAGTTTGACAACAACCAACTCAAAACGTTCTGCCACAACTCTGGCATATCTTTTCGCTTTTCTTCTCCATATACCTCGGCCCAAAATGGGAAAGATGAACGCAAAATACGGGCCATCAACAACATAGTATATACTCACCTAATACATTCCTCTACCGCTCCCGCATTTTGGCCTCACGCCCTCCAAATGGCAACTTATCTACTTAATATACTTCCCATTAAAACCCCAAATAATTTATCTCCCTATCAAGTCCTATAGAACCGCACCCCCTTCTATACACATCTTCGGGTTCTCGATTATTCGTATCATCCCCTATTCATGGACTCTACCATACACAAACCTTAACCACGGTCCTCTCCTTGTGTCTTCCTCGGTTTCCCCTCTCATCATCGAGATACAAGTGTTATGACATCGCACACGGAAAAACTATTCTTTCTCGTCATGTTCTTTTTTAAGAGTAAATTTCCTTTCTCATATATATGTACTCCCTCTCCACATAGTTATTCCTTTCTTGCAATGACATTCATCATCTCTATCTTCCGCCTTACGCACTGCCAGAAGTTGTATCGCTTGCGGCACAACCTTCTGAACTGCCACAACCCACGCAGCAGCCCGTGGCACAATCGCCCGATCCACCCAGTCTCTCTTCTTCTTTACCGGGTAAAATCATACCGTCCCCTCCCCCTCCTACCCACAATATAATCACTCACATCATGCATGGGATCCAAACCCCAAAACGCCACTTTAATCTCTCAGCCTTCTCTTCTCCTTATCCTCTTACCCAAACCCCCAAACTTGCGTTATAGGATCCTAATTGGAAATCAGCCATGCTAGATGAATATAATGCTTTGATGAAGAATAGGACTTGGGAATTAGTCTGACTAATTGGAATGTTATTCGTTCTTTGTGGAGTTCTCGTCATAAGACTAACTCGGATGGTTCTTTTAAGCGGTATAAGGCTCGTCTTGTTGGTGATGGCAGGTCTCAACAGTTTGAAACTGATTTTCTTGACATGTTAAACCCAGTGGTCAAGCGCGCTACCATCCGCACCATCCTCAGCATTTCCCTTTTCCATTCTCAATCCATTCATCAGTTGGATGTCAAGAATGCATTCATACACGGGAATTTGCATGAGACACCTTATATGCACCAACCTTTGGGATTTTATGATCCACAGCACCCGGATGATGTTTGCTTATTAATGAAAACAATTTATGCGTTGAAACAAGCACCCCCGTGCTTGGAATCAACAATTTATCGGTTTTCCCGCTACCATCGAATTCTCTCACAGCAAATCGGATCATAATTTGTTCATCTATCATCGGGGTAATGATATTGCTTACATATTATTATATATGGACGACATCATTCTTACACCTTCTTGTATCTCCTTCCATAGTTCGCTTTTTACTCGGTTTAGTGCAGAATTTTCTATGAAAGATTTGGGACATCTTCACTATTTTTTTGGTATAGTTGTCTCTCACACTACATGTGGTTTCATTCTATTAAAATAAAGTATGAAGCTGAGATAATTGAGTGTACCGGCATGGCCTCTTGTAAACCGGCCGCCCACCCGTCGACACCAATCCCAAACTCGGCGTCACGGGTCCTTTTTATCCCTTATCCAACTTTGTTTCGCAGTTTGCCTAGTACCTTGAAGTATCTTACCTTCATTTGCCTAGATATCTCCTATGACGTGCAACAAGTTTGTCTTCGCATGCACGACTCGTGCACGGATCACGCATTATTTGATATGTACAAAGGACGACTCATCTCGGTCTTCACCTCTCCTACTCACGCACTAACTCCCTTATCTCCTATACCAATGCGGATTGGGCTAGCTTCCCCGAAACTCACTGTTTAACATCTGGATATCGCATGTTTCTAGGAGGCTACCTCGGTTTACTGTGACAATGTGAGTGCCATTGATCTCACAAATAATCTGGTGCAACGCCAATGCATGAAGCATATTGAGTTTGACATTCATTTTGTTTGTAAGAATGTCTCGCGTGGTCAAGTACGTGTTCTTAATATTCTCTCTAGCTTTTAAGTTGCCAATATTTTTACTAACATGGGTTCTCTTTGATGAGTTTTGCACCAGTATCACCATCCTGAATCTCCTAATTGGACTGTGAGGGTGTATTAATTTTAGTTATATGTTGTATATCTTTTATTTGTACATATTTAGAATATATAGTTTACCTTAACTAAACTCCTTGTTGTAACCTATTTATTGTACCTCAAGATTAATGAGATTCATGCAGCAAATTACAATCTTATAGGTGTTCCCTAGGTTACAAAGGTACGTCCCAAAGTCTTAAATGATATCAAACCTCTTTCTGACATTAATTTTACCAATATCATTCTTATTCTAAAATGTTCTAACCTAGATTTAATGTAGAATTTCAGACCTATCAGTTTAAGAAATGTGTGTTTCAAAATTACCTCTAATGTAATAGCTAATAGGCTTAAAATATTTCTTGATATTATCTCTTAGTCACAATCAGCTTTGTTTTGGGATGACTAGTCACTGATAATATCCTAGTGGTTTTTGAAATTAACAAAATTTTTAAAAACCAAAAAGGAGAGATTGAAAGTGCAAGTGTTGTCAGAAAGTGTCGGTCCAACATTCTGAAAAGAGATGTTGGCACAACAATGAACTCAACACAGCTCTGTTCGATCTATTTAAGTTGAATATTTTATTTTACTTAAACTCGCCTAGTTCCACAAGTTGTGGTTATTTGTGATTATTTCAGGGAATTAAGGATCGTGCAGGTCTATGCTTGAAACGAATGGATAAGCCAAAGATATTCAAAGTGACTTGAAGATAATATTTGAAGATCTTATGAAGATAACACCAAAGGAGATTACGAAGTTATCCAAGAGAAGAAGAGAACGATCACCAACTCGTGTCTATCACGCCATGAAACAAGGACGGTCAAATCCTATAAGAAGGCGTGCTCGACATCAATAACAATAACAAGACCAGTATTAAGTTCTAAAAAGAGTAGAAGTAATTCTTGTATTGTATTGGCCTTGTTTAATTGAGTTTTATCTAGCTAAACTATAGCTCATAGATTAGTTAGTGTTAGGATTGGGTTCCTTGCTCAGTTGTATTTGGTAAGATCATTAAAGTAACATTATTTATTATTTGGCCATAAGGCTCGGCAGGTTATATTCATATAACCTGCTTAAAATTCATCTCATTGTGTTCTCTATTCTGCTGCATTATTACTCTACAACGAGTGTTGGGGCAACACCGAATACGATCGGTGTTGGCACAACATTCAGTGTACACACAGTGTGTGAATCAAACAAAAAGGTACCAATCCCGGTCCATACATTTATAATTGGTATCAGAGCCGAGCACCTAATTTATTGGTGTTTGGATTTGGTACCATACCATGGATAATGTGAACACCAATACGAACAATAGGTTACCAGTGTTGGATGGGACAAACTATGCTTATTGGAAGATCAGGCTCAGACAATACATCAAATCTTTAGATCTAAGGGCATGGAAATCAATCATTGATTGGTACACTCCACCAATGACAGCCAGATATGATGACAATGATGTACACTTGAAGCCTGAAGTTGATTGGACTCAAGCAGAAGTCATTGAAGCAGCCAACAATGAGAAATCAATGAATGCCATCTTCATCTGGATTGATCCATATATGTTTAGGTTATTACAATTATGTAAAACTGCTAAGCAAGCCTGGTTGCTCCTACAAACTAATTATGAAGGAGGTGTCAGTGTCAAAGAAGCTAGACTTCAAATTGCTTTACAGAAATTTGAGAGCATTAGAATGGGTGATAATAAGTCTGTTACTTCATACTTTGCAAAATTAATGGATTTATCTAATGAATGTCAAAGTCTAGGTGATCCTCTAACTAATAAACAACTTATTTACAAAGCTATGAGAACTCTGTCTCTTAGGTTTGAGGTCAAAAATTTTGCTATGCAAGAAGCCAGACACATGTCATCACTTAACTTTCACACTCTTCTCAATGTACTACAAGAATTTGAAATGAACTCAGAACTCACTACCAAACACAGAGGCCTTGCATTAAAAGCTACTAAAGAAGAAGTAGATGATGAAATAAGAGTCTATCTAGGTTCAGTAGTGAAGAAGTTCGATAAGAGTTCTTTAAATGATAGAGTCAGAAAAGAGAAAAATGTGCCTCATAATCTAAGAAGGAGTTTCCTGGTAAAATGGTTAAGTATTATTTTAAAAAGCCCAATGAGAGTGACAATAAGAAAATGAAAGGACTACAATGCTTTGAGTGTAAAGGCTTTGGACATATGTCATATGAGTGTGCTAATACTTTAAGAACTAAAGGTAGTTCTAACTGGGTATGCATAGATGATATTGATAATGAGACAGGTTTGGAGGAGTTACCAGAAGAACAAGTGTCTGAAGAAGTTCACACAGGAGCTCTGTCTGCCCAAGTCAACTGGACAGAGTGTCAGGACAACATTGGGACGAATGGATGTTGGCTCAACACTCAAACAAAACCAGAGGACCATAAAGACTATTTCGACAGCTGGGAGGAAGATGACTATATTTCTAACCCTCAATGTCTAATTTCTGATATAAATGCATCTGAGGAACATTCTAACTTTTATTGCTTTGGTAGATCTATAGATTTAAATGAAGAGTACTTCCTTGACGGGGAAATGGATCAAGACAAGGTGGTTGATGAGCTGAAAGTTGTTTACAGAGAACGTCTTGATGAGGTAAAGAAAATCATAAAAACGAAAAAGGAGCTCATCAGGGAGAACAGTTCTTGATTGAAACTATAACTGAACTGCAGAAGAACCTCACCAGAAAATAGTACCAAATGGAAAAGATGGAGATAAAGCTAGAAGAAGCAGAGAGAACCATTGCCAAGTGGAACTCTAGCACAAAGAGGTTGTATGAAGCACGGAGTGTTGGCAATGAAGGAACTACAGGAAAAAAGTCAAAAGACAACTGCTACTTGGTGGATGAGGATGCACAATGCCTACACGTGAAGGTTGATGAATCAGTAATGTGGCAAAGAAGGCTAGGACATGTCCACTACAGGAATCTGGAGAAGATCATCAAGCTAGAAGCTGTGAGGGGCATACCTAAACTTTCCAGTCCAGGTAAACTGGTTTGTGGTGACTACTTGCAAGGTATCACTGATAGTCAACTGGGACTGCCCCAGATTGGCGATGTAGTGCCAACACCAGTAGGAGACCATGGGGACTCAACACCTGGTATTGACACAGAAGACACAAGAATTGATGATGTTGAGCTGACACCGGCAAATGTTGATGTTGGACAAACACCAGAATACACAGATTCTGACACTGAAGAATTTGTTGGAGAAAATGTTAGGAGGGACACTCCTGCCAGAATACTGAGAGATCATCCTACTTTTCAGGTTATAGGAAATCTTACTGAAGGTGTAAGAACCAGAAACAAAGAAAGAGTAAATTATAAAAGTATGGCTAAACTTAGTGTTTGCATGTCATTTGTGTGTAACTCTGTTACATGTTTTGTTTCTGCTGTAGAACCTAAGAATGTTAATGAGGCTCTTAAAGATTCCCGCTGGATATATGCTATGTAGGAAGAACTCATGCAATTTTCTAATAATAAAGTGTGGAAACTAGTTCCTAGGCCTACTCATGCTAATGTAATTGGAAGTAAGTGGATCTTTAAAAATAAAAGTGATGAGAATGGAGTGATAGTGATAAATAAGGCCAAATTAGTAGCCCAAGGGTACACTGAAGTAGAAGGAATTGATTTTGATGAAACATTTGTCCATGTGGCCAGAATAGAATCCATTAAGCTTTTTCTTGCAATTGCTTGTTTCTTAAAAATCAAACTATACCAAATAGATGTTAAGGGAGCGTTTCTGAATGGTTATATAGCCAAAGACGCTTTTGTTGAGAAACCTAAGGGATTCACAGATCCCCATCACCCTGACTATGTCTACAAACCTAAAAAAAAAGCTTTATATGGTTTGAAACAAGCTCCCAGAGCTTGGTATGAGAGGTTAACTGAATTCTTACTGTGTTTTAGTTTTTCAAGGGGTGAAGGTGATAGGACACTGTTATCATGAGAAATAACAAAGAAGTCTATATAGCTCAAATCTATGTTGATAATATAGTATTTGTCTCTTCTAATCAGTCCACATTGGACAAGTTTGTTAGTACTATAACAGCTACATTTAAAATGAGTATGATAGGGGAGCTCACCTTCTTCCTAGGACTGCAAGTGAAGCAAAAGCAAAAACAGAGATGTTTTTATCTCAAGAGAAGTATGCCAGGAATTTGGTGAAGAGATTTGGGTTTTTGAAATTTAAGCCATGCAAGACACCAATGTCCACTACATTGAAGATTGAGAGGGATGAATCTGGTGAAGATGTTGACTCAACATTCTACAGATCAATGATTGGGAGTCTCATGTACTTATCAGCCACCAGACCAGACATAATGTACTCAGTGTGTGTTTGTGATAGGTATCAGGCAGCACCAAAGGTATCTCACTTAACTGTAGTTAAAAGAATCCTAAGGTATATCTCTGGAACTGCTGAGTTAGAAATTTGGTATTCTCATGATACAAATTCAAACTTGGCTGGCTTTAGTGATAGTGATTGCGCAGGGGATTTAGATGATAGAAAATTCACTAGCGGTGAGTGTGTTATCTAGAAAATAATTTGGTTTCTTGGTACAGTAAGAAACAAAATTGTGTGTCTATGTCTACTGCAGAGTCAGATTTGAAATTAAGTAAAGCAAGTACATTACTTACCTGGTCAAGATGATGCCCCCGTTTTTTAAGCAGGATGAACCTTCTTCGTCCCGTCATTCTCCTCGGAATTCTGCTCGGAATCCTTCCTTATCGTTAGGAGTGCGTCACGTGGCTTCGGAGAACTCGGTTCAGGGGAGCAGGCATAATGAGCGCAGGGTTCGTGGGGGGAGAGGCAATTCTGTGAGGACCGTGTCTATGTCTCCGGAGGATGCTCTCTCCCGTATTAACCATATACGCCAGGTGCTCACGAGTCGTGATTCTTATCCGTTGGTAGACGAGTCGTCGGTGTTTACCAGGCTCGTGCTGGAGCCCGAGCGGATGATGGGGCCAGGGCGTGTCGGTATTGCCGTTGGAAGTGAGCACGGTGCCTCCGTTATGGCACTTTTTGCTCAATACAACCTGGATATTGATGAATATGACATAGTAATACCGCACCCCGAGCAGAGGGCTTATGATCCTCCATCGGGCTATCTCACCGTATTTCGGGAGCAAATGCGGTGCAGGTTGCGGGTGTTTTTTCACCCTTTTCTTCAGACTTTGTTTCACTATTGGCAAGTATGCCCAAGTCAGCTGACTCCGAATTCTTATCGTTACCTGGTGGGATATATTTTGTGTTCTGAGTTACTAAAGTTGCCACTGTCTCCTCATCGAGTGGGGGCTATTTTCAACCTTCGCCCCTGCTCGGGCGGTCTCCCTTTCTTCAGCCTGGCCCATCGGGATAAGAGGAAGGCCTTTCTAGACTTGTCCCACTTCCGTAATAATAGAACGGATTGGAAAAGGGGGTTCTTCTTTATCCGTCTGAGGGGCTTATCGGCTAGGTCATGGGGAGTACCGCTTCAATGGGGGCAGGGTTATATTACCACTGCCGAATCGATTTTGAGAAGAGAGTGGGACATCCTGTCTGATAGCGGGTTGTTTTCGGGGATGTACGATATCAGTAGTCTGCTGGAGTTCCCGGAGACATTGATTATGGTCGGCTTGCAACAGGGGGTGGAACTCTTCAATCTTCCACAACAGCCTCTCTATAGCAATTTCTTTTTTCGTTAGTTTCTTTTCTTTTACAACCTTTTCGTGTGGTACTTTAATGTTCCCGTTGTCACGTTATTTTCTTGTTTTGACAGGGGCGGAGATGGGGGCTTTTGCCGTTGAGCCTTTCAATGAAGCTTTCATAGGGAAAGCAATGAATAGTGGGTATAATACTTCGGACGATGACTCGTCCGAGAGTTTTAGTTTAGGTGAGGTGGCTGGCCCCTCGGGGGCAGGGGATTCGCCCGTGGCAGCCCCCCCAGTGAATTCTGTGGCTCCTGAGTATGATCCGATAGCTGCACTTGCGCAGGTGGATATTCCATTGCCTCCGTTGATACCGTATTCTTCCTCTTGGGGGGATACGAGGATTGTGCACGCTGTTGAGGAGGGATCTTTGTCTCCAATTGTGGGAGCCTCTACGTCGCCCGGAGAGGGTTTCGACCGCGTCTCAGGGCCGCCCTTCGAAGGAAATCCCCCTGCTATCGGGTCGGAGCCACTCGTAAGCGATGTCTTATCCCCCTCTGTTTTGGGGACGATTAGCTTTTGCCGCAACTATCTGAGCGTTCTTTTGAATGCTACTGATTGCGAGCATATGAAGTTGCTACCCTTATCGGGCCTTCAGGACTTAGTCTGCAAAGATTTATGTGAGGTAGTATATTCTTATTTTATGTTATACTAACCTTTATGGGTTTTCTGCAATTATGCACTTATTTGTCCACAGATCTACATGGTGCTGAACGCCATCGGATCTCGGGGCGAATCATCCTCGGATACAGATTTGGTGTATCGCCGTAGGGATGAACTAGAGCAGGGTTTGCTGGAGGCTCGAGAGGAGGTAGATCAGCTGTGGACTGATCGGGAGAATTCCGGTGAGGCTCATGCCATCCTCTTGCAGTCAGAGCGGAACAAATCCTGGGACTTGGAGCGTCTTTTGGCGATGGAAAAAGCTCGGGTAGCAAGTCTGGAGGACAGGTTGGGAGATCTCCGGGAGCAAGTTCGTTCTGTCGACGAACAATTGTTGCGGGTTACCGGGGAAAGAGATGCAGCGAACTTACGGGAGCTGGAGTTAACTTGCGCCCATGAAGTTGCGTTAGTGTTGTCCTGGGTTCAAGCGGTTTTGGGTGTTGTGGGGCCTTCTGTCCTCCGCGAATCCCTTGCGCAGGAGATGCGTGATCTAGTCTGCATGGGATATTACTTGTGCCGGGATACGACGGAGGCTTTGCCGGGATTCCCTTCGGATATGGTGATTCCTGAGTTGGATATTCATCAGGTGTTCCCAGAGGCTCCTTCTCCGCAGGGGCCGATCGCGTCTACCAGAGATCCGAATCACATGTCCGCGTAGGACACCCGCCGCCTTATTAGGGAGGGAAAGCATCCAATAGAGGATGCTTAGTTTGTGTGAATGTTTGGTTGGTGTAAGGGCTCTTATATGGGATACGGTCCGACATACTCTTAGTGTGGGGTCTCGCGTTTTACGCTTGATGGTCCCTCGGGTTAGGTTGCTAGTATGACTCGTAGATAGGGAGTCATTATTTTGTCAGGCAATCTTATCTCCCTTGTATTGTACCGGCACCATCTATAAACAACTTTATTTATGTACAAAGCTGTTTTGTTACATTATGCATAGTATTTCCTAAGGTTAAACGCATTCCAAGTATTGCTAAGGATAGCGTCCTTGGAATTGGCGAGGAGATATGTCATAGGCCCGACGATCCCCGCTATCTTGTACGGTCCCTCCCATCGCGGCTCGAGTTTGCCTACGTTTTTGGAGGCTCCGACCCGTTTCAACACTAGGTCCCTGACTTGAAAAGTCCTAGGTTTCACCTTTGAGTTGTAATATCGAGACATCCGGCCCTTGTACTCTTCATTTTGGACCGCGGCCCGCATTCTTTTTTCTTCGAGGAGGTCGAGGGCAAGGGCCAAGTTAGAACTATTAGCCACTTCCTCGTATTCCCTAACTCGCCAGCTCTCTATAGAGACTTCCGTAGGTACAACAGCTTCGCAGCCATAGGCCAAGCTGAAGGGGGTTTCGCCCGTGGCCGCGCTTTGCATGGTCCGGTAGGCCCATAGTATGCCTGGTATTTCCTCCACCCATCTAGCTTTGTGCCAGTCGAGTCGGGCCTTCATATTCTTCAAGAGGGTTCGGTTAGTCCTCTCTACTTGACCGTTAGCTTGAGGGTACCCCACCGAAGCGAAGCGGTGTTTAATTTCCCAATGGTCGCACCACTTTTCTAATCCTTGATCCGTAAATTGTAGACCATTATCACTTACCAGGTTCTGAGGGACACCGAAACGGCCCAGGGCTCCACTTCTACCCACTTGGTGAAGTAATCCACTGCTACGAGGAGAAACTTATTTTTCCCGGCATCGGGTATCAGAGGTCCCACTATGTCTATGCCCCATTTAGAGAACGGGTAGGGGTCACGTGTGGTTCCCAAGGGGCAGCGGGCTGATGGGCCTGGGGGCGTAAGCTTGGCATGATTTGCACCTCTCAGCATGGCTTTTGCAATCTTTGGCCATCGTGGGCCAGTAATAGCCTTGGCGAATCAGGCGCCCGGCCATACTTTCGTCGTCCGTATGGCTGCCGCATGTCCCCTCGTGGGTTTTCGCCATAGCCAGTTGGGCTTCTTCCTCGTTCAAGCATCGAGTGTGAGGGCATGAGTATGTCATGCGGAATAATATCCCGTCTTTAAAGAAGTACCTGATAGTGCTTTTAGACATAAGCCGTTGCACGGTTTTATCCGTAGAGTACCCTTCTAGGTCCTGCAGGTAGGCCTTGATTGGGATCGTCCAACTAGACGGGGGGTCCATGGTGGCACTCACTTCATGGCCCTCGGTCTTCTCAGACTCAGTAACCTGGAGTAGGGTGATTTTCCGGGTGCGGACGACGACTGTTTGGGTGGCCATTTTGGACAAGGCGTCCGCTTCTTGGTTCTCCTTTTGCGGAATTTGAGCTATTCCGCACTCGTCGAACCACTCCCGCCTGCTGTGAACCGCTCGGAGGTATGCTTGCATCCTTTCTTCCTTGGCTTCGTATGAGCCGTTGATTTGTTGCACAATTAATTGCGAGTCACTGTGGATAAGTATTTTTCTCATACCGCCTTCTCGGGCCAGTCTCATTCCCATGAGTAAGGACTCATACTCGGCCTCGTTGTTTGACAAGGGGTAGTCGAGTCTGACCGCGAAGTGGAGTATCTCTTCTACTACTTCTTGGTTTGCTAAAACTATCCCAGCCCCCCCATGTGTGCTCACCGAGGAGCCGTCCACATAGATGTGCCATAGGGGTATTTTTGCTTCGGCTCCGATGCCCGTCAATTCGGTTACAAAATCCGCTAAGACTTGTGCTTTGATGGAGGGCCTTGGGGCATAATAGATGTCATACTCGGTGAGTTCTACAACCCATTTTATCAACCTTCCCGAGGTCCCCGGCTTGTTGAGAATGGCTCTCAGCGGGTGCTTAGTTAGCACAGTTATGGGGTGGGAGAGGAAATATGGGCGGAGCTTCCGGGCGGTAGTAACTAAAGTCAAGACAAGTTTTTCGGTTTGGGTGTACCTAGTTTCAACCCCGAGGAGAGTTTTACTCACATAATATACGGGGTGGTGTTCCTTGTCTTGATCCTTAACTAGTACCGCGCTTACGGCCTCATCTCCAACCGATAAGTACACAAAGAGCTCTTCTTGTGGCGCAGGCTTCACCAGTAACGGTGGTTTCACCATATACTCCTTCAATTGTTGGAGAGCTTCTTCGCATTGCGGGGTCCATTGGAACTCTTTGATGTTACGCAGCACCTTGAAGAAAGGAAGTCCTTTCTCGGCCGACTTGGAGACGAATCGGCTCAGAGAAGCCATCCGACCCGTAAGCTTCTGCACATCTTTAATTTTCTTAGGGGTAGGTAACCCCAGGATGGCTTCAGCCTTCTCGGGATTGACTTCTATCCCTTTCTCTGTAACCATATATCCTAGGAACTTGCCCCCTCGGATACCGAAGGAGCATTTTTTAGGGTTAACCTTCATCCAGAAGTGGTTCATGATGGCTAATGCCTTTCGTAGGTCCTCGGGGTGGTCTCTGGCGGAGCGACTTTTAACGACCGTATCATCTACGTAGACTTCCACCGTGTTTCCGATAAGCCCTGCAAACATCAAACTTACCAATCGCTGGTAGGTGGCCCCTGCATTCTTGAGTCCGAACGGCATCACTAGATAGCAAAAGGTACCCGCATCGGTGATAAAACTAGTTTTGTCCTGGTCCATGACGGCCATCGGAATTTGGTTATATCCTTGGTTCCCATCCAGGGTAGACAAGAGGGCACAGCCCGCTGTTGAGTCTACCAGTTGGTCAATACTTGGGAGGGGGTAGCAGTCCTTGGGGCATGCTTCGTTAAGGTTCGTGAAATCCACGCACATTCGCCATTTAGCTCCATGCTTCGGGACTAGGACTACGTTGGCTAGCCACTCGGGGTATATGACTTCTCTGATTTGCCGCAGTCTGAGAAGTCGCTGAATTTCTGACCGAATGATTTTACTGCGTTCCGGGCCCATTTTCCTCTTTTTCTGTTGAACTGGTTTGGCCCCGGGCTTTACGTTAAGGAAATGCTGACATACCTTATTACTTATTTGTTCTGGCGGTCCACCTTCCCACGCAAAGATGAGGTGGAATTCTTTCAGGATGCGAACCAGTTGGATTTCAATTTCAAGCTCCATTTTGGTGCCTACCTTGACCGCTTTCTCCGGGCTCCCTTCTACCAGTTCCACCATTTTTAGCTCTTCTACGGGTTGTACTCGTACCTCCTCTGCTTTTTGCTTTTTGTTGCTTCCGAGGGTGGGTTCATCCTCTTCAAGAGGGAGAGCATTCATGCGGCACTCCCGAGCCCTTACCTGGCTTCCTCGGACCTCTCCGATACCTGACAAGGTTGGGAATTTTACCTTGAGATAGAGGGTTGAAGGGATTGCTTCGAAGGCCCGAATGGAGGGCCACCCGCATATTGCGTTGTACGTTCGTGACGAAGCCTCTACCACCCAAAATTTTGTAGGCTCCATTCTTCGAAGAGGTCCCTCTCCCCATGACATCGGGAGCGTCACGGTTTCGAGTGTGTTAGAGGTTTCTCCCGAGAAACCTATTGACGGAACTTCGGCTACTTCTAATCGTTCTTTCCTTAATCCCATAGCCAGATAAGTGGGAAGAAATAAGACATCCACGGAACTACCGGTATCAACCAGTATTCTTTGGACGTCAATCCCATATATCCGGCTTCTATTACTAGGGGATCCTCGTGGGGATAAATCACTCTTTTTAAATCTGCAGGTCTGAAGGTGATGCTAGGAAGCTTTGCACCTTGAATAGATCCCACGAATAATCCGTGTTCTGCCCTCCTAGCCTCTTTCAAATATTACTTCTTTTCACCTGGCGATGTCACGGAGAGATCTCCTCCTTCTATCATACTATTGGTACGCCCCCGAAGGCGTGTTATTTTCATACGTTTTCGGAGGAGTGGGTGGGGTCCGCTGCCCTGCAGTTCTCTCTCGTGGCTTCCGATGGGGAGTCGCCCGATCTTTTTCTTCCTCTTCCTTTCGGGGTCTTTTGTAGGTATAACAAGGGGGGTTCTCGGGGTTGTTTACCTTGAGATAGTTCTTCAGGTATCAGGCCTCTAAGAGGCGGAGCACCTCCCTTTGCATGGTGGTACACTCCTCGGTGGTATGCCCATAGGTTTTGTGGTATTTACAATACTTACCCGTATTCTTGCCTCTGTCGGGGAACCGGGCTTCCCTTGGCCATCGCAACTCGGTGCTGCCTCGCATCACATTGAGTACTTCTACGGGGGCAATGGTCATTAGGGGCAAGGGCACTGGCTTGACGAATTTCTTGACCGGGCCACTCTCGTCTTTATATTGGGGTGGTTTCCCTTCCCGGTTTCTTTCCTTGGCCTTTACCGCCCGTTCGGTGGGTTCGTGATGTTCACTGTCATTGTTCTTCAGGCGTCTCTTCGTGCCTTTAGCCTCCTCCATTAGGATATAAGTCTCCGCTTGCTGCATCAGCTCGTTCATATCCGTGATATGATTTCCCGTAAGGTAGCGAAAGAATTCGCCCGCCCGGAGCCCTTGCGTGAGTATATCCGCCAAAATGGTGGTACTAACGTTCGGGACATCCAGCGCCGCATCTGTGAAGCGCTTTATGTACTCTCGTAGAGGTTCATTCTTCTTCTGTTTAATGGTGAAGAGGTGCGTGGCGGATTTAGGGTACCGCCGGTTGCAAGCAAAATGCCTCACGAATAGGTGGGCTAGTCGATCAAAGCTGTCGATGGAACCAGGTGCAAGATGGGTAAACCACGACTGTGCCCGTCCTCCAAGAGTTACAGGGAACACGCGGCAGAGTACGTGGTCCGGGGCAGAATTGAGATCCATCCCAACTAAGTATTGGTGTATATGATCATGCGGATCCTTTCCATCTGTATCCCCAGTATACAGAGGACCATTTACAGGCCGCATCCCCGCGGGGATAGAGGCTAAGGCTATCTCGGGGATAAAGGGGGATGTTTTAAAGGTAAGTTCTTCCTTGGGTCCCATTGTTTTTTTAATATCACCCACCTCTTTCCTAAGACCATCAAGAATTCCCCATATGGTATGATCCTCACCTGAAGAGGGGAATGGTGCGGGAAGGTCCGGAAGCACCCTTCTTCTCTCTTGTTGGCCATTTCGGCGCGTTTCCCAATAGTCGTAGTGCGCTTCACCATTCTGCGGGGGTTCCTGGCGCCAGAGATCGGAGGCAGGGCTCCACCTAGATTGAACCCGATCTTCCTCAGTCCAAGGAGTTTGATGGCGAGAGGATCGAGGGGATAAATCGTGAGGGTCCATGTATTCGGGCGGGGTCCTTTGGGCCCTAGTCTCTATAAGTCTTTCAAAGACGGAACGAGGGACGTTGATAAAGTCCCTTTCTTCGCATTGGCGATTGGACATAGTTTCTTCCGAATGTTGAAACTGGTGAGGACGACTCTCGCTGTGGAATAGGTTCTCCATGATAGGCATCGTTCTTGAACGCTCTCGAAGACAAATCTTATGGCGTTCCCACAGACGGCGCCATTTTGTTAACGTGTTTGGAATTATGACCTAATTAACTGAATTATTTATTTGGGTTGGAACGCCTTTGCCCGTGGTTCAAAAACTAAGCGTTATTTAAAAAGAGAGAAAAAATGACAAGAACATTCCTTCCTTTTATTCACTATGATCCGCTCTTTTTCCGAGTCGATATGCATATTTCCGAGTCTATACGTGTGTTTTCCCCCATTGTCCGACCTTTTTTTGTTTCCTTTCTTCCTTTGCTTATATAGAGTTTTTAGGGACAGGTGTTGCTATGCATGGGCTTACAGGTGTCGTTATGCATGTGGTGGTGCTTTACACGCGTTACAATGTTTATTTAATCAATAAGATAACGTCTATCTTAAGTGCTAACTGTATCATTTTATCTTCTTCCGAGGGCTTTGGACTTCTTCATGATGAGGGGCAGACTGTTTTCTTTGTCTCCGAGGGCTCATTGTGACTCGAGGGCCAAGTTTGGGTGTTCTCTTAGTGACAGTGTTTCTCCGATAGGGGTGTATTCTGGAGTGAGTGGTCCAGGATATTCTCCGAGAGGGTGTTTATTCATGAGTTGATCTCCGAGGGGTTCTTTAGCCTTCGTGGGTAAGTGTTTTCTTTCTCCGAGTGCCCGGAAAGTGTTAATCTGTAATTCTTACGTTATTATGAAGTTTCGTCCTTTGGGTTGGTCGACTGGGGTAGTGTTCCGAGAGCATTTGTATTGGGAGTGCATAGTAAGGAAGTGTTTTTGTCAAGTTTCTGGGACTCGGGAGTCCATTGGGGCCCTGCTCGGTGTCGTGATGGATATCTGACTCAGGTGGATCCATCCGGGTTTGCTTTTTATCCGATGCCACCCTGATATCTAGTTTTAACTCATCGTGACTTTCTGGGGGGCGCTGGGTGCCCTCGTCGGATGGCCACTCCAACCGCTTTGGGTTAATAACCGAGCGGTATTGGTCACACCCGATGGGCCTCCTCGTTGGGAGTGGGTACAACTCGTCGGAAGTACTCGTGACAATAGTATTGTCCATTTTATTAATCCTTTTGATTTAGGACTAATAGTTTCTTTAATCTCGTATTTTACTTTATACGGTTAATAGGAAGGAATACATGTATATCTGTGTATGCATCTATATATATGTAAACACGATTTTCTGCATATTGAACAGTCATTTCTTTAAACGAAGTTATCATCGGAACTGTTCATTTCTTGAAAGAAAGTTTCTATAAATTGAGTACTCGAACTGTTCATTTTTTTGAAACAAATTTTATGTAAATTGGGTCCTTGAACTGTTCAGTTTTATCAAAGCAAGTTTCCCGCACATTGGTTAATTGCTTTAAATGATTGGGATTGATATGATGAATGGTGTCCCGTTAGACTAGATGCAGTGTTTGGCATGGAAGTGTAGGGGGTACTGCCGAGCAGCGGCAGTCTTGCCGGTAGGACCTTTTGTCCCTGTGTGCCTATTCCCTCTCAGACATAACAGGAGGAGGTTGTGTCTTTGTTGGGTCGTAGGATTTTCGTATGTACCATGGCATACGTTCTTGATTTCAAGGTCGCGCCTTGAATGAGGAGATAATGAGTACTGTTATGAGGTGATAAGGTGGGCTGCATTAGCAGAATAACGTGGACACCGATCATCAAACGTGAATCCGTTCTTTAGTTAAAGGGTTTTTGTTAAACTACGAATGCTTTTGAATTCACGATTATATTGCATGGCATTTGTATGCGTTAAAGTTCCTTTATTAAACTGTTTTCAAAAGAAAGTTATGGAAAGAAAATGATACACTTGCACACATGCATAAGCACTCAATGAGATTTTTATCTCACGTAAAATTTTGTGTTTCTTTCCTTCCTTCCAAATAAGACGAACTAGGTTACTACCATGTCAGGACCTGTGAGCCTTTGGCATTGGGGAGCGTTCAAAGTTTAGTTGGGTATTGAGTTAGTTGAGTTTCTGATTCTTTTTATTAGATTAGTACTTTCAGTGTATTTGATTCAGATATTTAACATTTGGACATGTAATAGTTTCTCTGATATTGTTCTGTTTATCTCGAGATTATTGGGCTGTTACAATCATAATCCTCCAAGATAACTGAATAGTACTTATAACTGGCATAACTAAGTATAGGAGATGTCCAGAAGTCACTATGAATAATATCAAATGGAGATAAAGTATGTGTAGTAGATAAATAAAATGGAAGTTTAACATGTGTCCCCAAAACACAAGATTCACAACTAGAAGAATCAAAAGAACTAAAACATGGAATTAAATTGTTCTTGCTAAGATAAGATAAAATAGCAGATCTCGGGCCCTAAACCCATTGTGCCAAAGAGAAGGTGTGCTGACAGCCAGAGCATAGGGAGGCGAGAGGCATGAGAAGGTGGAATTTACTTCTCAGTATAGTGATCCCCGTCTGCATATCATTCGTTGAAAACTTAAACAGATCAAATTCAATGGAAACATGATTAGCAGGGGTGAGGCGGCAAAAGGAATAAGGTTTTTGATAAGTTTAGGAGCATGAAGAACATTAGAGAGTCATAGAGGAGGTAGAGGGGAAGAGAGCAATGCTTGGTCGTGACCGTGAATTCGAATATTATTATGCATGCTTTTATTAGAGTATATTTAAGAGTACCTTCCGATGTCGTCATATGTGACATGGAGTTCATGGCGGCATCAAGATCTGTGGGTGTGTAGCCCGAGGTCGGGGGCCCCTAAGCCGAGTAGGTTTGCTGAGGGAGACTACCAAAAATGACAGGTTGAGACGATGTTGGTGCAGGGCCAAGACGTCGTGGGATAGGCACGGTGGAGGCATCCATTGTGGATAGTACGGCCACGGAGCGTGCTGCTGTGCGAGATGAGGCAGGCAAGGTGAGTAGGGCAGCATGACCGGCTGAGAAGATGGCTGACCACGCACCCCCGTTCTCATGATCGCATCCAAGTCCACGACCACGGGATATGGCTGAGAGGAGCCATGTGATGTAATGTTGTGTTGTCTGTTATTGGCAATGTCCGATTGATTGGACCCAGCTTTGAGGGCAGCGTTGGTTGTAGAAGTCGAAGTTAAGGCTTGTTTGGCTTTGTGAGTCTCTTCAAGTGTCAGGCGAGACCGAGCCTCATAAAATGATGGAAGTGGATCACTTTGTTGGATGTATGTAGCCACTCTAGCAAAATTTTCATTACCACCTGCAATCAATTGAATAACCAACCTTTTATCTGAAACGGGTGCGTCAACGTTTGCCAATTGATCAGCAAGCGTCTTGAGTTCTTGGCATTAAGCAAAGATGTTCTTGAAATCGTTCATATGAACACGAGTGAATTGATTTTCCACGTACACGGTCCTTGAGTATTTGTTGTCCTGGAAAATATTTTGAAGAAGGTCATTAATGACCGCACCATAGAACTATTGAAGAATAATGGCATCGACCCACTGGCAAAGAGCGTCATTAGAGGAGTCCATTAATGATAAAGTTGAAGAGGAAGAGGCGATTAGTTCGGCAGCGAGAGGCACGGCCTTATCCGTGGCCACAGTAAGAGATTTTTCGGCTGAGACTTGGACAGTGGGTAGAGGTGTTTAGGAGAGGAAATTATATTGTCGATTATTTGGTAAGCCCGACGGGTTATCTTGAAAAGCTCTGGCCGAGAGGAATATTGGCCCTTTTTCCATCTCGAGGGTGATGGGAATAATATTGCAAACGGGTGAAATTTTTTGTCAGTCATGAGAGACTGGCGGTAGAGAAGAGAGAACGAGAGAACAAGAGGCGAAGGGAGAGTGATGGGCGGTTAGGGTTAGGCTAATGATACCATGTTGGAAATAATCATTTGAGTGTTTCATTAATCAAGAGTGGTATTTATACAACTTACAATAGAAGATCTAATCAAGGTAAGCTATCTACCATAATATATAATTATTTACAATAATTATCTACATGAGTCACCCCAAACCAACCTTTTGGAGATACAAATAGACCCCCGAACCATTACAGTTTATTCAATTCGATCATCTCTCCTTATATTCTACTTTATTTCGATAGTTAATTCAATTGTTCAAAGATATCATGGATTTAGCGTTCTTACTATTTGAAGGCTATATAAAGATCGGCCTATCAATAAAAAGACTAAATTATTAAAAAACATTATCAATCCATAACAGTATATAGGGGTAACATAGTTTTATTCTTACTCAAGTTGCACGGACATTGCGACACAAATATGATATGGTACAGACACCGCGACATAAATTTGTAAAAATTACTATAACCAGCATAGATACATCTACAGTTTTTAATATTTCATATTAATATACATGCAATAACAACATCAAAACAAATCAAGTATGAATTACACATTTAAGTTCATTCACGAATGAATATCAAATGTGTGTAAATTGATTGAATTCGAACATACAAAACATTGGCATACCAAAAGTAGTGTAGTTCATGCTTTTCAGTAGTTTTTATTTCAAAACCATAGATCTAAAATTCCTGGAATTGAAAACTATTAAAGTTGAATAAAAGTCAAGCAGTTAACTTACTTTGACAAAGTGAGGTTTATGTAAAAAAAATAAAATTAAAAAGAGACAAGAAAAAATAAAAGGGATTAAGACTTTTTTTTTTTGGTGAAAAGAGAAGAATAAATAAAGAAACTACATCATGTCTTTAACGACTAAGTCGTTAATAAAACTAGAAGGAGGTTTATCCCATAAGATCAACCAAAAGGGATTAAGACTTTGATTCTAACTTGGAGCCGGAGAAAACGATTGATGCAGCACTACATCATACATGAGAAGAAAGCAAAGTTCTTAACTTTGTTTTTAATTAATTCATTATGGCTTATTATGTAACAGATATAGTTTTTAAGTTTGGTTTTTATAGTTATTATATTTTAACACACACCTTTTGGGAGTGGGTGAAATAAACTCACGTGTGTCACAAATGTGTCGAACACGCATAAGAAAAGTTTCCAACACGCGTGTCCGAGTTTTTCTTTTTTATGTTAATTACGAATACGCCGCATAACGTATCGAACAAGTATGCAAGGAGTTTCGACGTCCTCCACGCATCCGACACTGTAGTTTCAACATGTGCAACACAGATTCTTACTCATGTTTCCGTCAAAATATGTGCTGAAAGTTTGTTTCATTAAATAAAACCGAAAATCGGGACTCAGTCACATCAGAAAGAGATAAATTATGATTTATATACATTAAAGATGATGATGAAGTTTTTATAAACTAACTAAGGAACACGTAATTTAATGTCACCATCTAAAGTAATATCCGTCAAAAGATTAAAAACCGACAAAGATTTATCCGATTCGACAGCCTCAATATCCGGAACCAGACCCGGAATAACATAATCTGATAACGGACGAGTTAACCACGAATCGTCTCCTTGTACATCGTCGGTCACAGTCACCGTCGCCGCCGTATACGTTTTGACGGTACGCGACGGAAACTTGACGGTCCTCGGCTTCGTAACTATAAATCGCATTCTTTGAAAATCGCGATTCTTGGGAGGTCGCCCTCTCCCTCGGCGAGGTACGACTTGATCGTTGGAACTCGATTGAGGCCTGGTGCGGCTCAGGGTCAGCGTACGAACGGCGGTTCGGGGGAATTTCAGAGGTCGGCCGCCGTCTATTGTATTAGCCATTAGGGTTTCGGTGTCAATTAGGGTTTTGAAAGTCTAATTTTGGGAATTATTTTTGGGGGTGGTAAAAGTAAATTGAGAAGTAATGACTAATGAATCTCTTTTTTTATAGTTTATACTTATAAATACTTTGGGGTGAAATAGGTTTCCAAAAAAAAAAAACTTTGGGTGAAATCACAAAGCTCCGAGGAAAAGAGACCTAACAAAAGAAAACATGTTGGGTAATTGTGAATGAGAATTCTTAATGAAATAGGAGTCTTTATGGAGATGATTAACGCTCGATTTAGGAAAAAATATCAATATTAGTAATTTGGTATTGAATACTAGTAGATAGCATAAAGTGTGATAGATTTTGAATGCATAACGGCAACAAAATGTTTAAAACAAAAACATCTTTTTTTCCAAAAGAACTAGTATCAGCGTATCAATAACTGACTATAAATGTTTTACTACAAAACATTTATAGACTATAAATGTTTTACTACAAAAGAACTAATTATCATATTTTATTTTTTAATATAAAATGTGCCTCAACATGTTAAGAAACTGGGAAGGACTCGTAATCGTAAAAGGTGAATTCTTTGTCGTAGTCTCTAGTAGCAATTGGAGTTTGGGGCAAGTTTATGTGCAGGAAAGTGCTGTCACTCAGCAATCAACATTGCAGTGTTAACTCTTTGAAGCATTCTGCATGTATAGTATTAGTCTGACATATGAATCTCCCTTTAACTCCCAATTCTTTGATTTGCTTGTTGTTGATTTGTTTGGATCTTCTTTCTGATATATGCCTACCTCTAAGATAATGTACGCTCTTGCTACTTTAATTTTGTCAATTAGTTTCCTACACTAGATTTTTTAACATGTGCCTTATTACGTCATCTTTTGTTTTTTGGTTAACCCTTATTACGTCACCACAAGTATAGGTGAAACCGTGAAAGGATTTACCTTGATAAAAAAATTCGTATTTTCTGTGTGTTTCATATATGGTGTATCATGGTCTGAAAGTATAACATACTTTGGGCTTGACTTGGTCGATGTTGTTCGGATACGTTTGAGAAACATTATCAAAATGTTCTTAAATTATTTCGAAAACCAACTCTACATCTAATGTAATTCAGGTGGACTATATGAAGTAATGAAGCCATGAGGAGTACATAGCGTTGAGCACATGAATTTTGTTATATACTATTTTCGATTGCGGTGACGCATCATTTATGCAGACTCAACTGTTTAATGTGCGAGTTACATGTACGTTGTGTTCTGTAGGGAGAGGCCTCACTCACTAAAGTTACTGCATGCAGGATAGTCTTTTCTAACCTCCCGTCAATTCAATCAGGTGTGTCATCTCTGTAGTTTTTGCAGTTAGCTTTGATTCGTGTGAAATTTGTTATAAGATTCTTTGCCGGACGTTAAGGCCGATTATAGTGTTTACGAGGAATTTGTTGTTGGGAAGATAAAAGTTTCGTTTGTAGTGAATGATTGACATCACTTTAACTTTGCTTTTGATTTTTGCCCTAATATAATATTATTGTTTCTCCAGAGGGCTTTCGCCTTGCTTCTTCGAACTAGTTGACAACCGCAGGAACAGTTCTTGGTGTAGGAGTTCTGGGTTTAAAGAGTATGTTTATTGCATTTGTTTAACCGATGTCCTTCGATTGAAAAAACTTTTTCTTATATTTCAAATGCTCATTTGTTTGATTGAGTATGCAGGGACCAGGCAATTCTTGTACTATAAGTCTATGCGCATCTTTTTTAGCGAAGAGATAGTAGAGCAAACTTAACTTGGCATCTTTTTTAGTTTCATATATCATGCCACTTGAAAAAGGAAATGGTACTGATTTTGAGCTCATGCTCACAAGCAAAGTTCTACGGACTTAGATGAAATGCAGCGAAATTACTTATGATTAGCAATGTAAAGTGGGAGAATGGAAAATGAATAATTAGATTTTAGTGGAATTAGCATTTTTCATGAAGAAACTAAACCATCATATTGAGTTTAATGTTTCGGCCTAGTACGAAATAAAAGATGCTAATAGATGTTTCTTGATTTAGGCACTGCTTTTCAAAGCTGATGCAAAAGTCAAGGACCTACGAAAATCAGTCGATTTTTTAAGGGCTGAAAGTGATAAACTGGAGGTATGTCCGTTACACATTTTTTTTAGTTTTTGTAAATAGCATGCCTTTGTACCTTTCATGCTTCAGTCCTTCATGTTGTGTATGAAGAGAAGAGATAATATGTTGTGCTTGGCTTTGTTAAATTTACGTCGACTGATGGCTTTTTGCTATTTAAGTTGGTCAAATTGTATAATTTCTACTCTATTTTCCTGATATAGTAGTATAATGCTCATTACTTTTTTCAGTTGCAAAGCTTGAAAGTACTTCTCTGAAGTAGAAATCTGTGTATCCGTTTCTAGGGTCATGATTCGTGACTTTCAAGTCGATCTAGTCTGCTACGATGCTCTTTAAGTCTAATTCTTGTGAAATACTTGTTTATTTGATAAATTTAAACTCGAAGCATTTGAAACTTTTTCAGTGAGTTAGCAATGGCCAGGGTAACTGGAATTGAAATTAGGTGCTTTAGTTGTTCAGAAATACGTAGTTGCAAGTATTGTTTGAATGCATGGATGGATAAAAAGGTAAAAGAGGCGTACTTTGTGGACCTTCTTTTGTGCCTTATTACGTCATCTTTTTCTTTTTTGGTTAACCCTTATTACGTCACCACAAGTATAGGTGAACCTGTGAAAGGATTTACCTTGATGCAAAATTTCTTCTTTTTTTGGTGTTTCATATATGGTATATCATGGTCTGAAAGTATAACACACTTTGGGCTTGACTTGGTCGATGTTGTTCGGATACGTTTGAGAAACATTATCAAAATATTCTTGAATTAGTTCGAAAAGCAACTCTACATTTACTGTAATCCAGGTGGCTATATGAAGTAATGAAACCATGAGAAGTACATGGCGTTGAGCACATGAGTTTTGTTATATACTTATTTCGATTGCGGTGACAATTAGTTATTCTGTATTAAAATATATTATTGATACACATATTATTTAATACACATACTAAATTAGTTCTTTTTTAACCTTGAATACACATATTATTTAATACATATATGTATATTCAAGGTTAAAAAAAGTAGTTTTCAGTTATTCGCACTAGTATGTTAATCGCCAAGCATGGATGATCATTACCATTCAACAAAATAGCTTGATGTTTAATTAAGAAGATGGTGAATCTTGACTTCGATACAAAGAATGGAAGTGAACTTGAGATGACATTTATGGCCATCGCCTCGACATTATGGAATAACAACAATCGCATAGCAACTGGGGAGAAAGATTTTATCATGAACAGTATCTCACACTTTATTCTAGCATACACATTTTCAGTGGTTGAGCTCTATGTGCAAGCCATTCAGCCCATGAGCCAAAGAACTCACTTTAATTTTTGTATTGTTCAACCCATTTTTGTTGCTAAGTAGTTTTTGTTTGTGTATTTGATGTTGGTTGTTAAGGGTCTTCTGTGAGCTTTCTAAGTTTTAATCAACCAATACTTTCGTTTGATAGATATATAAATCGATGATTGCTTACAAAAAAGAATATGAATATATACACCAGTTTGTTCAGAATTTACCAAAGAATAACCACATGTGATATCACGAATAGTCATGTGATTTGACCAATTACACAAAATCGATGACACTTGAGTTAAATTGTGCAGGTGCTTGTTTCACATTTCGAGTAAACTTCCACTTGGGGGAAGATGTAGAGGTCTAATTTTTCAAGGTATAAACTCATGCAAATAGAATAGAGTAGACGAGATTATGACGATCTGAATTAATTGTAGCATTTTGGTGTTGAGAATTTATAGCAGAATTTCTACCACAAAAGAATTCATACATAGATGAAAAGTCATACACGCTACCAACTCATGCCATTGTGGCTCCGAGAATAAAGGAAGTAAAAGTTTTTCCTTCCCTAAATGTTGTATTTGTACTGACCATAATAAGTCGTTTTGTGGCGTCCCTCAGTTTTGGAACATATGCTTTTTTTTCAACCTCTAGTGATTTTGAGCATCCCATTGTTTATGATCTTTTTAATGAAGTTCTTGAACATAAAGTAGTAAGAACCATGAATTATGATTTGTTTTTCTCCAACTAAGATCAATAAATGAAATAAGAGATTAGAGGCAATATTGTGTCACATAATAAACGTAAATAAACTCCTCGTATTAAATAGAAATAAGTCAAAGCCAATCTCAAAGATGAAAAAAAGGACAATACGTAGGTGTCATTCCGACGATTTCCAAATCATATCGACTGTAATGATTACAACCATATTACCTAATTTTAACTTTAGCATTAAAAATAGAATAATTATAATCTTGATTGTCTAAAGTAGTACATAATTTAACTTTAAGTAAGAAATCATTAATACTAGCATCAAACCAGTCGGTTATGTAAACAATTTTATAAGAAATGGCCATTGACCTAAAGGGGTTGGGGTTCATATAATTAAAACAAATCCAAATCTTAAGATCTTTCAACCATAAGCTATCCAACCATTAAACTATTTTTATCCACACTCTAGTTTAGAAAATCATTAGTGAAAAAACTTATGACCAATAAAAGACTAGGAGATGAGAGGACTTGAGGGGTCCAAAGACGTGGGACGAATCCTAGTGAGGATCCAGAACTTCAACTTAAGAAGACTAGAGTTGGAGAGAATGAGGAAACATGTGCTTTTACGAAGGATATCCATGGAACAAAGAATATTCCACCAAATCCATGGCATTCGATGATGAACATCAATAGACTCGAATTAAATAGGAGCAACGACACCTGAATGTGGATTCTTGGTATAAAAGACTGCCCAAAAAATATACAGAGATCGAATCCTCTCATGGATTCTTTGTACGGACTTGTGGCAGATCAACAGTTGTATTAGTAGAATTAGGCATAATTCACACATATTGAAGAATGCACAATGAATTAAGAGTAATAAGAGGACAACTTTGATCGAGAGTTTTGAATATTTTAGGTTTTAACATCGAATTTAAATTGCGAATCCACTGAATCTCAAAGAAAGAACAATGACAGCGGAATTAGATCATAGAACCAGTGAATGATACCAAACTTTCATTGAAAAGAGAAGAAAAAAAAATCAAATGATTACAATATGTTATTTGTTGAAATGTCATCGTGATCAGGTGAAGAGCTTGATAATAAAATCGTGTATTTATACTAATAGCTTACCTAACATGAAACTAACTAATTACTTTCCATCACCATAAAGTGGTTAACGGCCAAACTAACTTAATTTTGAATTGTTTCCTAAAATAAAAGCTATAGTTAAATATAATTTAAGAGTTTTTTTCCAGAAGAAGTAAAAAATAATTGCACAAAGCAATTTCTTTAAAATTCTCTATGTCCATCTCCATCCCCCCCCCCCCCCCCCTTCATTTCTCCTCGCTTCTCTTTTCTCCATTCTCAAGCTTTCTTTCAACTATTCTGCATATTTTCATATTTTTATGTTAACTTTTTCTTTTTCTTTTTTTGCTTCTCATGTATATATGCATTCGTACATATCTCTAACCATGTTATATATCATGTTATATATTAAACGTAAATAAAATCCTCACATTAAATAGAAAAAATGTCAACTCCAAGCTCAAAGAGGACAAAAAAAAAGACAATATGTAGGTGTCCTGACAGTATCCAAGTCATATCAACTGTAATGATTAGAACCAATTGGCTATTTTTAACTTTAGTAATAAACATAGACTAATTGTAATCTTGATTGTCTAAAGTAGTATGGAATTTAACTTTAAGTAAGGAATCGCTAAACTAGCATCAAGCTAGTCGGTTACGTAAACAATTTTAGAAGAAATGGTCATTGAGGGGTTGGGTCTCTTATAACTAGATCATATCAAAATCTTAAGATCTTTTAACCATTAACTATTCAACCATGAAACTAAGTTTATCCGTGTTCCAGTTTAGAAAATCATTAGTTGAGAAAGGGAAGATCCGGAACTCCAACTTAATAAGACTAGAGTTGGGAAGAAAGGGAAAATAGGGGCTTTTACGAAGGATACCCATCGAACAAAGATCATCCCACCAAATCTATGACATTTGATGAAAAACATCAACAGATTCGGAGTGAATAGGAACAGTGACACTTGGATGTGGTTCTAAACGAGAAATGACATGCAACTCAAAGTTAGATAAGACATCTTGAAAATGGTTAGGTTGCACATCAGATTGTAACATTGGTATTTTAGTTAGGAGTACAATAAAGTTAGAATTGACAATATCTTGTTTCCTAGTTGTAGACTAGTTTGGAAATAGATTTTCATCAAAAACAACTTAGCGAGAGACTTATACTTTTCTAGTTGATAGATCGACACGTGTATTCATGATGTACCATGTTGTATTCCATGAGCACGCATCTTTTACTTTGAAAGTGAAGCTTATGTTTGTTATAAGGTCTTAAATTAGGCAAACACGCACGATCAAAAATATGTAGAAAACTATAGTCTGGTTATGATTAACAAGTTTCATATGGAGACTTATTATATAAAACTGAAGTTGGAAATCAATTCATTAACTATGTAGTCATGAGAAAAAAGAGTCCTCACAATAAAAGAGTCCACCCTATTTAAATTGTATTGTTATAATTTTTCTCCCAAATTATTTTTTTTCAATGTACTTTCGAATTGAATAAACACGGATTCAACATCAGATTTATGTGTAATAAGAAATAACCAAATGAATTTAGAATGATCATCATAAAAGCTTACATAGTACTGAGTACCTTTGGTAGAGGTAACATATGTCAGACAAAATACATCAGTGAATATTAAGTCTGAATATTAAGTCTGAAGGGGATTTTAGATACATAGGCATATAACTTAGAAGGTAAAGAGTGGCTCACGGTAGACTAACAATTATGACCTACTTAGTGTCTTTTATGTCTAGACCAAGACGACGATGCCATGTATCTCTAGAGTGAATAATAGGAAATGCCTGACAGCGGGATTCATTGGTGGAAGATTGTTAATGACCTATGTAAAGGGTGTTCCCTGAGTAATTCATGATAATAAAATAAAAAATGTGAAACTCAAAGAAAACATTGTTATTAACAAATAATTGATGCGCAAATAGCATTTTTCCTCCAAAATGAGGGACAAGAAGAACTTTATTTAAACCAAAAGTGGAGTCTGGAGTGGATAAAAAGATGAGCCGATATTAGAGATACGCAAACCTTGAGCAGTGCCAACATGCACTTTATCTGACCCGTCGTAGTTATCATTCATCACAATCAGGTATCAGCATGCCAATCTGTATCCAAGTTGTTGTTCACGGTGACCATGGCTTGTTTAATTACTCGCAGAAAGTATGATGATAAGTGATATCAAACAATGATAGCATCAGCGAGCAATGTGACATGGTTTATCCCAAACCTGACAAATAATGGAGTTGCTATGCTGAAAACCCCTAACATTGTTGATTGTAAAGTTATCGCGTGACACGGCATTATGACTCATGCCTCTATTGAAAGCACGACCATAAAAGTTATAATTTTTAGGAGGTCATTTTGAAATATTGGCAAAAATTGGTAAAATGTTGGTATTGGATTTGTGACAAGTGATTCTGGACTCAGAGTTAAATAACAAAGAAAACACATGTTCAAGGGTTATGACATCAGCTCTAGTATTGGTAAAAGCACCGAAACTATCATACTCATATCCTGGGCCTGCAAGAACATAAGAGGTGATAGTTTCAGATGTAAGAGGTTGTTCAACAATAGCTAGTTCATCAACAAGACGTTTGATGGTTAAGTGGTAATCGGTGGTTGATTAGTTACTTTTCTTGTGTGCAGATTTGCACAGCACGAGCAAGAGATTTGGAGGAATAATTTTATTTCAAATCATGCCAAATATCTTTGTATATTGTGTAATTAACCACCTGATCAAGAACACTTTATGTGAGGGTGGACATGAGAGTGCTTAGGATAATTATCTTGGTGAATCCATTGAGAAAATGATGGTAGAGACAGTAGTAGTGGTACTAGTTGCAGTGATAGTTCTAGAAAATCATGAACAAGTTTCGTCAATGTAACCAAAGAGATCTTAAAAGAGGAAATTAGGTTTTCCAAAGTAAATAGTTATATTGAGTAAGCTTAATGAAGAGATATCAGACATGGAGTTGTTTAAGGATGAAGAAAAGGAGGACCGATTGATTTGGTCATTGGACTTTAATGGGTCAAAATGATACCAAGTAGAATTTCCAAGAGTGGGTAAAGATTCAAATGTTTCTAATGCACAGATAATGAAACATATAACACTTATATAATGCAGATTACAAAAGAACTCTTAAATATATGATAATTCCAAATATAACAAAATGATGTTATCTCTTTTAGTAGATGGGACCTAAAAGGATATCCTCCTCTATTTGATCTTATTGGTTGCTATAATACTACAGGAGACTTGGTCTTTTATAGAGTGTTATTTGAAGAGGTGTAAGATTCACAAATAAAAGTGAAATGAGGAGAGGGCAAGTTATCAATGAGAGTGAAATATAATGAGGGTTTAGCGAAAGTAGTTGGGACTAATCAAACTTTAAAGTGATAAACTCGAGCATAACACATTTGTTGCATTGGCAATGAACAAGTATTTGGAACTTCAAAATAAAATTATTTATGGTTGAAAATATATTAACTTCGTTATTTCATAAGACCACATTCATCACTATTCTTAAAACTGCATCAAATGTCAAGTTACTAAATCTCTATCAAGCTTATTACACCGATTTCATGTGTCTCAAAGTTAATGTAAATGCATCTTTTCAAACTGATAAACACCATCAATTTCAATCTAGAGGAAAGAATGTGTTATCTTAGCGAAGTCAAACCGTTTTACATGCATAGATCTAGACATTGTAGAAGATAGAGCTCTTCTTGAGGCCATTGCCTTAACAAGTCAGCTCTAAAACCCACAATTTTCAAATTGGACTCTATAAGATCATTCACATGGTTAATCACAACCAACACATGAATAATTGAAATTCAAAAAACTAATTTCATGATTTTAAGATACTAGTCATGTTGGCTAAAATGTACTTCATGTTTGCAATTGTATAAACACTAATATGGCAACACGTAATCTTGTTGTATGGACTTTCATAAAATATTATTAGGGACCTGAAATTGTGTGGATTGGGACTTAGCACTTGTAACACTTGCGTTATGCTAACACTCGCTTAGTGATATCCTAACGCATGTTGACAGAATATGAATGCACGACAGAATTGTAAATAACATAGTAGATGTTGAATTTTAAGCAGATTATAATTATTCTAAGATCTTGTCTAAGAATACTTAAGCTAAACAACTCAGTAGCCAAAAGATTTCTCTCCTTACAATTTAGCTCATTAATTCTAATAAACAAATTAGACTTAACTTGATAAACAATAACTCGGAAAAACAAGACAATCAATCTCGATACTAAAGCTCTAAGCTCTTGAATTCTTTTGCTATTTATCTCGTGTATTTTGTTGGTACACTTCATGTCTTTATATACATAAGTCCTCATTTGACTCCAAGACATATAGCACGTTATTTCTGATTGTCTTAGATTTCCTTGTAAGTATTTGTTTCCAATTCGAGCATCAATTTTCTTTTTAGGAAAGTTTTCCTATTTAACTTCGGAGTCAATTAAGGAAAGTATTCTTCTTCAGTGTTGAATTCTTCTATGGAAAGAATCTATTGCATGAATCTTCTTTATTTGTCACATAACTCATGCCTTGCTCTTTCCTTGTTTATTGAACTGCACTCGTCTTCATAAATTAGGAAAGTACTCTGGATAGATTTATTTGAACTTGATCCTTCCTTTATCTCATCAACCGGGAGCATAGTCGCACCAAACTACAATTGTGGAACTAAGTTAATAAGTGAATAAAGGTAAAACATAAAGTAGTAAAATATTTTCTCGTTTATGTAGTGACACTGTGTTATTCTGAGTGTTGAGCCAACACTTCACATACGTGTTATCTTAATGTCATGAAATTATTCTTTTCGAGTAAGAACTAACTTCTTAGAAATTATAGAAGAGAAAAGATATTGCAATTTAAATTAAAATATAGCTAAAATGCCTTTTCTTGATAATATGTGAATCACAAGATGCATCACTTATGGAAAAATATTGCGACTAATTCCATATTTGCCTCAACTAGATCTTCATATCTCATCCTACCACTAATGGCTATTGTTACTAATTCTACTAATGGCTATTATTACTAATAACAAATGAAAACAATTAAATAGTGACAAATTAAAGATTATACCAAAAAGTCAGTAGTCCAATATGGTGACGTGACCATTCTCTTGAGTCTTGTCGTATTGTGGCCCATAACAATGCCCTCTCTTTAAAAAGGATCATTCTCCACATGTCCCAATATAGAAGTCATGTCCATGAAATTGTCTAAAAGTCTCGCTTGTAAGTACTGTGAGTTAGAGTCGTCAAGTTCAATAGGGCAATACTCCATATTTTGTGGTTGCATGTGTGAAGTAGGGTTTCCTTCCATTTTTTCAGCCATCTTCACTAAATCTGGAGACTTTTGTTGTAGATCTTCAAAATGAATCCAACATTCTTTTTCAAGTGATGAATCCTTCCAAGATACTAAAACTTATTTAACATTTTATCCTCCTTTCCATATACACGGTTATCTATTACTGATTTTGGCGTAGATACGAGGTCACCTTCTGCGTTTAATGGCGTCATTGGAAGTGGCGTGTTTGACGGTGCACCGTGGCAATGGCAAAACAATGAAACGTGAAAAACTCGACGAATTTTAGAGTCAGCAGGTAGATCAAGTTTGTAAGACACAGATCCAGCGCAACACACTATTTACACAATGTTTGTAAGCAAAGAGAGGTCGAAGAGTTAGCGTAAATATATGCCAACAATTATACTTCACCAGCCAAAAAATATGACTCTTTCAAGAGCCTAATTTAAATCCTTAATGAGCCTAAACATTAATATTCAAATATAAGTAGAGAGAAAGAGTACAAGAAATAAAGAAATTGATCTTGTGGCATTTGGGTATTTCTAGGAAAGGGTTTGAAAAATTCAAAATTTAAAAAAAAATCCCCCATTCAATAGAAATGATGATATTTGTATGGGTTGTAAAATCGTCGTGATAACTTGTGATATCCTGCTTGATGGACGAGAATCTGCCTATATCGTCGGAGTTTAAGGTATACCAGATTGCCTTCCTTGAATGTGATATATGTTCTTCGTGCATTTTTGGCATGAGATTATTCTTTTTTCGCACGATGTATGTTGTTCTTGCTTTTTCGTAACACCTTATTTCTGTTGGATAGAGTCGTGTCAATTGAAATGTTATCAGACTCTTGTGTTGTAGATCTTTGCTGGTGTTGGTTTTCTGCCAAACATTACTTCATATGGTGATGTTTTGATTGTTGAATGTGTGGTTGTGTTGTACCAGAACTATGCCAAGGGAAGAAATCCCATTCAGTACTTTGGCTTCTCCATAATATAGCACCTGAGATAACATTCCAAAGATCTATTGGCCACCTCAATTTGGTCGTCTGATTCCGGATGATAGACGGAACTGTAGTATAATGATGTGCCTAGCTTGCTAAATAATTCTTTTCAAAACTTGCTTAAGAAGATTGGATGAATGTGAAATAACTGAGCAAGGTAAACCGTGAGCACTATATATGTCATTTAAAAAAAATGAAGCAATATAAGCAACTTTGTATTTTGTAGGTAAAGCGAGAAAGTAATTGAATTTGCTTAACTTGTTTACCATGACCTGTTTGATTGTTTTATCGTTAGAACAAGGCAGATGTGCTATGAGATACATTGTGATGTGGTTCTATACTTGTTTTGGTATTGGTCGAGGACTGAGAACTCCATATGGTTTGGTGGTCAATTATTTTTGTTGTTAGACAAATTTGGCACTCTTTAACAAACTTTGCTATTGATTCTTTGAGTTTATGCTTGGGGGATTTTGCTCCAATTCGTGATAATGTTCCTTTAACTCCTAAATGTCTATCAATTGGTGTGGAGGGAAATTCATGTAAAATTTGTTGTTGTTGTGCACATGATTTGGGCACAACAAGTCCGTTGATGAGTAAAATCACAAGTTTTTAGCACATTTTGATACCACTGCTAAATGTGATTGGCTTCATCAATGGCAGATAGATTGACACCCCTGATAGGTTAATTTAATAATGCGTAGAAAGAGAAGCACCTTACTTTGACTTTTACACCAGCTTGGTATTGGCAACTCCACTTCGTTCTTTTATTGAATTAATCCTTCTTTTACTTGATAATTTCCATCATGGTGCATATTTTGACTTTTCATTTTTTATCATCATTTGTCCTTCTTGCTAAAGGCTAAAAAATGATGAATGTCATCAACTAGCGGATTATGAGGGACCGTGAAAGCAAGTTAACAATTTCTTTTGACTTGAAACAGTGTATCAGCCACCCGAACATGTTTGTTTTTTACCTCACAATCATACCCAATCAGTTTTAATTTACCATCCATTTTTGTTGGGCAAGGGTTTGAATAGATTGAGTTAAAATATTCCTTAAGCTTTGTTGGTCGGTATAGATCACAAATTTTCTTTCAAGTAGATAATGTCGCCAATTCTTTACCGCTTTACCTAATCCATAAAGTTCTTTGTTGTAGACCGAATTGACTCTCATCTGTGGGGATATTTTCTGATGAAAAAAATCAATGGTGCCTGATTTTGTGAAAGAACATATGTTGTCAACTCAAAGACTTTGGTAAGATCAGGCAAAACAGAGATTAGGAAGTTCTTGCATTTTTTTTGTTTTAGTTGCTCAAAGGCTTGTTGTGCCGCTATATCCCATGTAAAATTACTATTTTTAAATAAATTGGTGAGGGGAGCGACGAGAGTAGCATAGTGACAAACAAACTTGCGGTAGTATCCCGTTAACCTTGAAAATTGTCGTATGAGAGTGAGTGACGTTAGTTTGGATCAATTCACCATTGCAATAACTTTATCAGGATTCACTGACATACCTGATGAACTAATAATATGACCAAGGTAATGAACAATAGGCGCAGCAAAAATACATTTTGATAATTACACATAAAACTAGTTAGATAGCAACCGATGAAAAACTAAACGTAAATGCTTTTCATGATCAGAAAAAGTTCGGTTGTAAACCAGAATATCATAAAAATAAAAAAAATAAAAAAAACACACAAACTTACGCAAATACTCACAAAATAGGTCGTCCATTGCAGCTTGGAATGTGAATTTGAGTAGCCATCACGCATTCAAAATATTGTTTTATGAATGTGCTTTTGAGCCACGAGCATTTGATGATAACCCGAGCGTAAATTTAGCTTAGTAAAAGTTGTTGCACCATTAAGTTCATCAACAATAGGTTAGAAAATTTATCTTTCATAGTTATTGCATTCAACCCTCGGTAATCAACACAAAAACGCCAAGTGCCATCTTTTTTCCCAACTAATAAAACATGAGAAGAGAAAGGATTGTGCTGAATTGAATTTGACCTGACCTGCAACCACCATTTCCTTGATTGACTGAACATGGTATTATTGCGCTGGTGGTGGTGGTGGTGGTGGAATGGCATGATTTTTGTGGGTAAAGCTCGTAGCTCTCATGCCAGCCATCATTGCAAGCATAGTGTCGAACTTTTCTTTGGTTTGTGAAGCTTTGGATTCCAAGGCCGATATTCTCGCTTGCATAAAATGCATGGATTTCGCCATAGTTGAGTTGTCGTCAGAAGTTGTCGAATTCGAAGTGGATGTAATTTTCATGTTTTTCAAAGGCATTGTTTCAAGGCAATGAAAACACTAAATTTTTTTATGTCATTGTTCTTTTCGAGTAAGAGCTAACTCTTTAGAAATTATAGAAGAGAAAAGAGATTACAATTTAAATTAAAAGATAACTAAAAGATTCGTTTCTTGATAATTCGTGAATTATAAGATGAATTATTTATAGAGAAATTTGCAAATGAACCTGAACATATCTTATCCTTTCACTAACAACTCTTATTACTTCTACTAATTATTTCTAATAACAAATGAAAATAATTAAGTAATAACAAATGAAAGATTAGTTAAAAAAATATGGTGGCTTGACCATTCTCTTGGCCTTGTAGTATTGTGGCCCATAACACTTATGGTGACTCTCAACAGTACCTATAAATTGTTACTAAAAATGATGAGTCTATTTTGTTCATTTGGTTTATGAAAAGATGGTCCAAAATCCAAATGCCAATATTTAGATAATAAATACTGAAGCCCAATCCATTAAAGTTGGGCTATATTTTTTAAGGGTTGTTCGGTTCGACTGCTGATTCTATCTACTTTACAAGGTAGGAAAGCGAAGTAGAAACAAACAAACAAACAAACAACAAGTGTAAATGTAAATTAGGGTTTTTTGAATTAATCGTTTTAAGGTTGAAGAAGGTAGCGATGACGAAAGGCAGTGAGCGTGATAAGATGAAGAAGAATTTTGAGGGGCAGGATGCGATCAAAAAAAAGAAGAAGAATATGCAGAGATTGGGAGGAGGGAAAGGGAAAGGTGGCCTGTCGCTTGAAACATTCGCAAATGCAAAGACTAGGATCACTAGGACTGACGCGTATAATCCTGCCTTGATCAGTATGCATGTCTATATATATATATATATATATATCCTGCTTCTCTCTTTCCTTGTCTTTCTTGTATTTCGAATTTGGTGTTTATTTGGTCCTGCTGCTTTTATTTGAGGAATCAAAGCTTTAGAATTGGAATCGGTTTATTAGCTTTCATACTCTTACACTCTTTATCGTTTTGTATGTGCGGAAACTTCAAATTTATAATTTATTTTTAGGTTTAGGCGGAATTTCGCTTTGTACTTGCCTACTTCTGGACCTAAGATTGATTTTGTAGCCTCTAATCTATCACTGAATGCCGATATGTGTTGTTGTGGGAATTTCATACTAGGAGTGTAGTAGTTATTTGTAGAATCATTAATAATTTTATAATTCTATGAAAGAAAACTCTTTTTATTATATTCGATTGTGCTGTTTGTTTTGGGGGTGGACTTGAATTCCGGTGTGAAGTTGCAGCAAGATAGTTAGTTCGTCGCTGTCAAAAGTTGTCATTGCCTTCGGATCAATTCTTGTAGCCAATTTTCTGAGCTGGGACTATGTAGTCTTTTTGTTTTTATCTACTGTTAGAAGCCACTTGATAGCTTATAATAGCCCCATATTAAAGGGTATTTGATTTGGCTTTATGGCACTTGGTAGGAGTATTATAGGCGTGGCCGAAAGAATGTCATTCTGTGCGCCCGTGTTTTGTGTCATATAATAATAATTTGCCCGTCTTGAGTGGATTACATAATTTATTGAGGTCGATATTTTGTATGAAGTGCTGGATATCATTCTAAGCATGCTGTTGACATTTTAATAAGATGTACCCATTGTAATCTTGACGTAATCTCTACCTTCTTATCAAACAGCTCCGTAATGCATTTTTCATCGGGTGTATAATACTTGGTCTATAATTTTACTGAAATAAAACATTAAACTAATGTCAATAAATCAATATTCTTGAAGTGTCTGGTTATGCCTGTTGACCGATTTGTTTGTTTCTATCAGAGAGGCAAAGGGAGTTTTACAAGAATGCTAAGTATGTGAGCAAATACAAGAGGTCAATGAAGCAACAGGAGCAGCACAATGGTAGTTCCACATTATTGGAGGTATACATTGATGCCCCTATGCTTGCTTCTTAAGTATGATGAATCCATACTTATTGCTTTAGTTCTAATTGGCTATATGTATTGTGCATCTATCGATCTATTAACTTAAAAAACCTAGATTGGTAAGATAAGCTTACTCACATTTGCAGTTACTTGCCGCAGGGTGACACTGAAACAGTCAAAGATAATGTTTATAATAAACAGCAGAACAAGAAAAGCAAGAAGAATGCACGAAGTCTGGAAGAATTGTACGAGAAAAAGCACAAGGAGGAAGAGAAAGCTCGGTTGGACAGGGAAGCCATGATGCAAGCAAAGAAGGAAGAGAGACAGCAAGCGGAAGCTCGGAGAAAATCACTAAAGGAGAAAATGTATAAGAAAACACGATCGGGTCAACCAGTCATGAAATACAGAATTGAGCATCTTCTAGAAACAATTAGTGGTTCAACCAGTTAGTAACTTGATCTTGAACCCTCTTTGTTCATTATGTAACACATCTTGGGACTAGATGTTTGTATCTTTTGTTTGAAATTACCTAACATAAAGTGGTCACCCAATTTTGTGCAATTAATGAAATGATATTCCTGGCGTATAAACCTAACATTGCCACTTGCTGAAATAATTTGGAAAATACTTGACTAGGCTAGGTCTAATGTAATATCACACTTTGGCAATGAGGTGTTCATACTTATAGCCACAATCTTGATAGATCTGAGTTTAGGTAAGAATCATTGAATAGTTTTGAATTGCCAAATTGTTCGCTCGCTACCAAGTGCTTTGGCCCCCTTGACGCTTTAGTTAATGACATATCATGTGTGATTCCACATGCAGTTAGCAAAGCGATTGACTTATTTGGAGTTTGGACAACACAATTGCAGATCAAAAGCATCACTAATTGTCAGAATAAGACACAGAGTAAATTCCTCGAGAGAAATATTTGCTTGACCCGTTCATTTGGCGGCCTCTCGAGTTTCATAAGGCCAAAGTGATTGCGAAAGCACAATACAAAAATGCAGAGATGTACGGTTTCTTTAGCATGAAAATATAAGAGATAATTATAGCAAACTCCCTGATTTTAGAGTGATTCGCAAAGTGCTCCTGGACTTTGAAAAAGAGAAACGTGCCCCTCAAAAAAAAAAAAATGAATGTGGATTTGCCCCTTGTACCGTTGGCTAGCGGTTCAATTCCTTCATTTTCTTCTATTGAATTTGGCACAGGGAGGAGTTTTAATAGTTAAGAGGTGGTTTTACTATTTCAAAGTTTGGAGGGCACTTTGCAAATCACCGTAAAGTTCTGGGGGTGTGTCGTGATTATTCCAAATATAAGACACTTTTATTTTTTGTAGGTGACACGAAGATAAGAGACTTTTTTTGGTTTTAATTTACAAAACCTAGGCACAGTTCCATTCTGAGAGCAATTTCAGCTCCAAACTGTTTGTGGAGATGGATGCAAAACGGTTCTCTCAAAATCGTGGGTGGAAGGCCCTTTAACGGCAAACTTAATTTAAGAGTCAGGTAGTTTTTTCACAATAATCTCAAGATTACCAAAGAATTTCCCATGTAAATTGAGATATGATGGTTGATAGAGCCTGTTGAGATCACAGAGAGCAAATATTATGAACATAATTTTGTATATTGAATTGTAATTAAATGAATTCTGTTACAGTGAGTTAATATATACAGCTCAGCTAATGGAGAAGTATTTAGCTAACTAAAACGGATTAACAACCTCTAACTAAACTCTAACTAACACTATAATTAATATTTACAGAATAGTCCCAAAACTAATAGTATATGTGAAAGTAGCTACTATAACTCCAATAGCCTCCCCTCAAGTTGGAGGTTGGTGAGGATCAGCAAGGCCCAACTTGAAACGCCATTGATGGAAAAGAGTAGGAGCTAAGGGCTTGGTGAAGAAGTCTGCCAGCTGAGAGGAAGCAGGACAGTGCTGAGGAAGCAGGAAACCAGATTTGTAGCAATCCCTGACCACATGACAGTCAATGTCTAGGTGTTTTGTTCTCTCATGAAATATGGGGTTGTGGGTGATGTGAACTGCAGATTTGTTGTCACACAGTAGGGGAATAGGCAAAGGAATGGGAACCTGAAGATCCTTTAGAATGTAACTGATCCATAAAGTCTCACAAGTGGTGGAAGCCATGCTTCTGTATTCAGCTTCAGTGGAACTTCTGGAAACAGTTGTCTGTTTCTTGGTCTTCCAACTGATAAGGGAATCTCCAAGGAAGATACAGAAACCAGTGAGAGACCTCCTGGTGTCTAGACAAGAACCCCAATCAGCATCACTATAGGACTTCAACTGAAGCTGAGAACCAAGGGGATAGAACAATCCCAGTGAGGGGCAACCTTTGAGGTAGTGAAGAACCTGGAGGGCAGCTTTCCAGTGGTCTTCAGTGGGGGCCTGCATGAACTGAGTTAATTGATTAACTATATAACAGATGTCAGGCCTGGTCATGTTAAGGTAGAGGAGCCTCCCAACCAGGCTTCTATACTTCTCTGGTTGAGAACAAGGAGGGCCATCTGCAATCAATTTCAAGCCCTTGATGCAAGGCAAATCAATAGGCTTGACACCCAATAGGCCAGTGTCCTTGAGTATGTCCAGTGTGTACTTTCTCTGGTTGATGAACAAACCAGAAGAAGATCTAATCAACTCTAGTCCAAAGAAGTACTTGGCAACACCAAGGTCTTTGATGGTGAAAGCAGCATGCAGGAGAGATTTGATCTCTGTAATAAGAGAGAGATCAGGGCTACTGATAAGGACATCATCCACATATACTAATAATGCAATAAAGGACTTCCCAGATCCCTTAGTAAACAAGCAGTTATCAAATGTAGACTGACAAAAACCATAAGATAGAAGACACTTGGTAAATTCAACATTCCACTGTCTGGAGGCTTGCTTAAGCCCATATAAGGATTTGTTGAGCTTACACACTTGTCCAGGAGAAGCCTTAGTGTAACCTTCTGGAGGCTTGAGGTAAATATCCTTATCAAGAAAGCCATGGAGGAAGGCATTGTTAATGTCCAGATGGTGAAGATGCCAATTGAAATGAGTACTCACTGCAAGGAGGATTCTCACAGTGACAAGTTTAACCACAGGAGCAAAGTTGTCAACATAATCAAGGCCAAAGACCTGATTGTACCCCTTGGCCACCAACCTGGCTTTGTACCTGTCAACAGAACCATCAGGTTTAAGTTTGAGCTTAAATACCCATTTGGAACCAATGGGGTGTTTGCCAGGTGGAAGAGTCATCAAACTCCAAGTGTTATTGTTCTCAAGAGCCTGAATTTCATCATTCATGGCCTGAACCCAGGCTTCATTACTGCAGGCTTCTTTGTATGTGTGAGGTTCAGAATGGAGACTGAGATTTGCTAAGAAGGAGATGGAAGATGTGGATAGGGCTGGATTGGTGGAATAAGGGAATGTAGGAGGAGAGTAGGGTCTTTTTAAGTTGGTGATTTGAGAGATGGAATTGAGAGGATCAGTGGCACATGCCAATAGGTAGTCCTTGAAGTGCACTGGAGGTGCAGTTTGTCTGCTACTTCTTCTGAGAGAAGGAGCAACAGCAGGAGGTTCAGCTGAGATTAAAGGTTCAGTGTGAGTGATATGATGTATAGGTGATATGGAAGGTGACTGTATAGGGGAATTTTGAGGAGAGTGAGGAGGAGATGTATGTGGAGCTGGAATGTAGGGCTGTACCACACTGGGAGGATGAGATAAGGGAGTGTCAGGGTAATCACCATTGACTGGTGTGGGAAGTGGAGTGTGAGGTATTTCAATGGCATAAGATTTGAATGGGAAAATAGTTTCATAGAACTTCACATCCCTGCTCATAATCACCTTCTTCTGCTCAAAGCAATAAATCTTATAAGCTTTCTGTCCAACAGCAAATCCCAAGAAGCAACCTTTGAAGGCTCTTGGAGAGAGCTTGTCCTTTTGTGGGGTAATGTTGGTATAATAGCATAAGCAACCAAATACTCTGAGAGAGGACAAGTCTGGTGGACAAGAGTGGAGCTTCTGGTAAGAAGTCTCCCATTTCAGTAATTTTGAGGGGGTTCTGTTGATGAGATAAGTAGCCATCAACAAGGCATGACCCCAGAATGATATAGGGCAGTTTGCCTGGAACAATAAGGCCCTTGTTACTTGGAGAATGTGTCTATGTTTCCTTTCAACCACTCCATTCTGCTGAGGAGTATATGGAGATGATTTCTGATGAATGATACCTTGAGAAGAAAAGACTGCTTGACATTCTGCACTAGTAAATTCTGTCCCATTGTCTGATCTGATGCTCAAAACAGATTTAGCAAATTGAGTCTTAATTTGTAACAGGAGATGAGTTAGAGTAGATGAAACTTGAGTCTTGTTATTCAATAGATAAGTCCAAGTAGATCTGCTAAAGTCATCCACTACTGTTAAGACATAATGAGCATTAGAAGTAGTTGCAACTTTGTAAGGCCCCCAAATATCAATATGAAGTAATTCAAATATTACATTTGACTGTGTGTGGCTATGAGGAAAAGGAAGTCTGGGCTGTTTAGCCTTGTGACACACATCACAACACAAATCAGTAACTGTGTGTGGTATTGATGGTATACAATCAATGTGAGACATAGCAGACTGAGAGGCATGTCCTAACCTATTGTGCCAAAGAGCAGCAGATACCTGTGTTTTATTACAAGGAGCATAAGGAATGCAAGCTAAACTATTTTCAGCATGGCTTTGAGGATCCAGCAGGTACAGGTTACCAACCAAATGCCCCACAGCAACAACCTTGTTAGTCTGTAGGTCCTGCAATATGCATTTAGTAGGTAAGAAGATGAATTTTAATTGTGCATCTCTAGACAATTTGGGAACTGAAATCAAGTTGAACTTGAAGTCAGGGAGATGGAGTGCATTCTGCAACACTAATCCAGGAGTTAATTGCACATTTCCAATGTGAGACACCAGTTTAATTGTACCATCAGGCAAGTATACAGGAGTGTGTCTGGTAGTTGCATTCAACACAGAAAAGGACCCTTTGTCAATGACCATGTGGCTAGAGGCACCAGTGTCCAATATCCAGCATCCATATTTTAAGCAATTAGAAGTAAGAAGGCTAGCATTCATACCAGCAAAATCACCAAAGTGAGCAAAGTTCACTTGTCCTGCCTCCTGCTGTATAAGTTGCTGCATTTGGGGTTGAGCCATCATAGCTTTCATGAGCTTGTAGAAGTCCTGAGGCAGTAGATCAGGAGCACCAGTTGAACTACTAGCTCCAGAACCTGAATGAGCTGCAAAATGATTATTAGGTGACATAGTATCAACAACAGAGTTAGCATATCTTCTTGGTGGAGCAGCAGGTTTCTTGTCATGCATTTCTTTGTACCAATCTGGTACTCCTACCAATTTGAAACAGGAGTCTCTAGTATGTCCTTTCCCTTTACAGAAGTCACAGAATCTGTCAGATTTCTTCTTAGGATCCTTACTTCCACTAGTGGAACCTTTGTAGTATGTGCTTTTGGCAAACAAGGCAGAATTCTCAGAAGGATTGGTATATGACATTTGCACCTCTCTTTGTTTCTCAACTCTGAGAATCATTGCATAGGCCTTTTCAACCAGTGGTAGTGGCTCTAAGCTGAGGATTTGACCTCTAACTGTATCATACACATCATCTAAACCCATTAGGAATTGCATGAGTCTGGTGAGGGACAGATAGCAGCAGCATCACAATGACAAGAGTTTGCAGGGATTATGCAGCTCAATTCATCCCAAAGTCTGCGCAGTTTAGTATAGTAAGCAGAAACAGAATCATGACCTTGTGAAATTGAAGCAACAGCTCTTTGAAGCTGATATAACCTAGGACCATTGTTCATGCCATAGTGAGTCTCTAATTGACACCACAATTTTGCAGATGAATCAGCAAAGAGGAAAGCATCAGATAATTCCTTCGAAATTGAATGCAAAATCCAAGAGCACACCATACAGTCAACTCGGATCCATTCCTCATAATCAGGATGATCAGGAGGAGGTTGAGGAATGGATCCAATAATGAAACCTAATTTCCTCTTAGCTCCAAGAGCAATTTTTACAGATCTGCTCCAAGGCAAATAATTGTCAATACCTGTCAGAGGCATGGAGGTAAGTGACAAACCAGGATTTTCAGCATTTTGTAATGAAAGAGATCCAGCGGCGATGCGCGCAGTCGGCGTCGGAGAACCGGAATTCGCCGGAGAAGGCGCCGGAGAGCCCGTCGGATTTGGATCTAGAGGAGGCGACATTGATCGAGCTCGCAGTAGAGATCGAACGAAGTAACAAGTTTGAGATAAAGTACTGTAAAGTACAATAGGTCGCCAGATAAACCTATTAACACCGGCGGCGAAGCGGCGGTGAAGCGGCGGTGAAGCGGCGGTGTACCGTAACTAACCGCGCTCTGATACCATGTTGAGATCACAGAGAGCAAATATTATGAACATAATTTTGTATATTGAATTGTAATTAAATGAATTCTGTTACAGTGAGTTAATATATACAGCTCAGCTAATGGAGAAGTATTTAGCTAACTAAAACGGATTAACAACCTCTAACTAAACTCTAACTAACACTATAATTAATATTTACAGAATAGTCCCAAAACTAATAGTATATGTGAAAGTAGCTACTATAACTCCAATAGAGCCACACTCATGTTGTGCTTGACAGGGCTCTTCAAAGTAGTTGTCCATCTTTAAACTGTAGAGTTAATGTTAGATAGGTCTCAGCTTAACAATTTCCTTCTACCAAAAAAAAAAGGATTAGATATGATGTTGGAGTACTTTCCAACTTCAAGTTCTGCAAGTACATTCAAAAGAGTAACTACAACTATATATATCCACATGAAGATCAACATTCATGATCTATTCGATCTCTTCATTTTGCTTTATCTTACAATTTATGCCATAAGTAACAATATATTAAAATTAACTCATATGGATAAGGAAATGATTTTGAGGTGGACTTTGGGAATTTGAATTGTGCCTGTGCCTTGATGCTGTTTGGATGGCTACTCTGATTTTCCTCGGACAAAGGAGCAAAAACAAATTGCTGGCTTTGAAAACTAATTTCCTAATCTAAAATTAAAACCATTTTCCTTTATTACTTACTATTTTGGTCTTATTTCGTTCAGGTAACAAAACACCGTAAAATATTACAAAAGGCTAATCAATTGCCAAAATAATGCTAATTTATTACAATGAACGGACTAACTTGGTCCGGAACGCCTACTGTATATAACAAGTAATGAGTTACTCTTGATATCCTATTTAGACAAAGATTTGGGTAGATCGAACCGATTGCGTTCAATTTATGTGTATCGAATTGTGGTGATTCGATGTTGCTGCTGATTGAACCTGCGATGTATCGAATGATGTGGATTCGATAAGGTGAATCTCGAACAGTTGCGGTTCGATCTTGATCAAAGTCAAAGAGAACAGTATCGAACTGAGTTGAGTATCGAACAGTAAAGTGTATCGAATAGAGTTGGTTCGATATACTAGAGTGGGTAGTGAGTGTTGAATGTATTCCTAAGAAGGCGAAGAGACAGGGTATTTATAAACCCCGCCCTGTGGGCCCCTGTAGCGGCTGAGAGATGTGTATCGAATTGGGACAGTTCGATCGATCACTTAGATCGAATCGAGGTCGTTCGATGCTCGATCAATGTCGAATCGTGGATGTTCGATATACTACTGAAGTGGACATTTCTCCTTGACCGGCCCAATATCAGAATTGGGCCGCTCCTAAAATACCTCCATCACTTACCATATCTCTTGTTCTTTTATGCTATAAATTTACTGCATATGTATTTTCTAAATTTAGTTATCATCAACTAGTGTTAGTAACACCATGCAAGTGACTCCATCATCCCCGGCCGAACTCCAGCTCGCATCCACCGAATTTGTCCCACCGGATAAGTTCGTCTTCACCGCACGTAATCAAAAACGACAACGAGCGATGGTCGTCGATCCCCAAACGGATGAAACTATGACGGAGGCGCGGTTTCAGTCGCCAATCCCTAACCTTAGCTTGACTTACGCTTCTGTTGCACGTAAGCAACCTGGTCCTCGAGCGGTCAAATTCGACGAATTGCGATTCGCTGAAGTGAAAAAGCACTTGATTTTCCAAGAAACAGCGGACCCGATTCCCATCCCGCGAGTCAGTTTCTCAGAAGAATTGGAAGAACGCATCAGGGAAGAGTGGAAAGATAACTTAATTATCCGCATACTCGGGAGACCATGGTACTATGGAGCCCTGAAAACTAAATTGGACATCATGTGGTCATTGAATAACGGGTTTGACCTAATGGACCTCAGACACGAATGCTATTGTCTTAAAGGTCTATCCGCGGCAAAAAGCGAGTTGATCCTCACAGAAGGACTGTGGCACCTCGCGGGAAGTTTTCTATTTATACGCAAGTGGAAGCCGGATCTCGATGCTACAACGGACCGTGTGGATAGCGTGATTACTTGGGTGCGCATTATGAATCTCCCAATGGAACTTCTGTCGGAGGGTATTGTACATGGTTTGTCAAGTATGATAGGTGAACCTATCAAGATTGACGGCAATACCATGAACGCAACGAGGGAAAAAATTGCACGCGTTTGCATCCAAGTTAGCACGAATACACCTCTCAAGATGACGTTGGGCGTGCGCGATAGGTTTTATCAAATTGTTAATGAAAATCTGCCCACCTTATGCTTCAAGTGCGGGAAAGTAGGACATCTTGAGGATAAATGCGACTTGGTCGTGAATGAACCTCCACCAGCAATAGAACGGGCTGCCGCAAGCTCTCCCCCAAAAGGGATTCAAGAGAGAGCGGACTGGTTGATCGAAAAAACCCAAAAGGGTGAGTTTGGCGACTCGATGAAGGTTTCGAGAAATATCCGAAAGGGAAGTACGCAAGTAAAACCCGGGAAACAAATGTCGCCAACCGTTATTTTAAAGCGGGGCAAAGTGTACCAACCCTCTCAAGGTTTGGAAGGCAGCCAAGTTCCGTTAGAAGGTGAACCGTGCTTCTCACATTCCTCTCAGGATTTGCCGAACACTTCTAGTCGGATAGGGAAAGTCTCTCATGCAAGGAAAGTTACCAAAAAAAAGGAAGGGTTGAAGTTAGAACTAAGAGTCCCAACAAGAGTGCAAATAAATTTAATTCGTTATCTCTATATTCCGACCAGGAGGCCGCGGCTATTGAAACTCAGGAAATAAACAATTTGAACAACACTGAGAATGGAGGGGATATGGATGGACGACTTGCTGTTGGGAGAACTGAAGCTTTACGAGGTAGAGACGCGACGGGGGGTTTATCAAGGATCGACGAGAATCTCACGTATCGCACTGGAGGATCACGTGGTGGATATATTAGCGATCGCATGCAGTTTTTCGGAGATAGAGATATCGACTTATTGCACACAACGTGAGGACAATGCCTCAGCCTGGTGGCAGGTGACGAGTCCGAGTCAATGGGAAAACAGCCGACAGGTAGCCCTAGCGATGGAGATGGGTCAGGAGATGATTGCAACATAGAGGGGGTCCGATATTGACTATCCCATCGAACCCTATCACGCGCATCAAGTTACTATGAAGATAATATCTTGGAATTATCAAGGAGCTGGACATGTTGATTTCCGGAGAAATTTCTGTGAGCTTGTTCGTTCACACAGACCATCAGTTGTACTTGTGTTGGAAACGTGCGTAAGTGAGGATAGGGCGCATGAAATTTCACCTCGGTTGGGATTTATTAATCACATTCTTGCGCCTACCTCGGGTATGATAGGCGGGGTGTGGATGTTATGGAATGAGGCGAAAGTGAATGTTGAGATTGTGTCAGTAGAAAACCAAGCCATTCATGCCATCATCAATCCAGATTTACGCGAGCAATGGCGATTATCAGGGGTTTATGCCCAACCCCGTCTTGCTGCTAAGGTACGTGTGTTTGATAGCATGGAAACCATTGCTAACGGATCAGCCTTACTGTGGCTAGTCATATTTCAACGAAGTCAGTTTTTCTCACGAGAAGTCGGGAGGTAACGCAAGATCCCTCGGTCGACTAAATCTCCTCCATAGGTATTTAGAAAGGTGTGGCTTCACGGATACAGAGTTTAGAGGGACACCGTTTACCTGGACAAATAAACATGACGACGGCGAGTTAATCCAAGCTTATTTGGACCGTGCGCTTGCAAACAAGGCTTGGATGCACCTCTTTCCGAACCACGAGCTCCTACACCTTCCTAAGGTACACTCGGATCACCACCCGATCATCATGGACAGCCATGGATCACGTGTAACGATGGGAAGGCGACCTTTTAAATTCAAGGCAGCATGGTTCCACCATCCCGAGTGTTTACCGTTGATCAGAGATATTTGGGAGTCCAACGCGAACATTCTTGCGGCCATAAGAGAGGTGTCGTACGTTCTTGAACCGTGGAATAAAACGAGGTTTGGTAATATATTTTACAAGAAGAAAAAAATGATGGCTCGCATTAACGGGGTGCAGAGAGCGTTGGCGAGACGTACGAGTGCGGCTTTGATTAATTTTGAACGTCAACTCATCACGGAGTATAATGACGTCCTAAGGCAAGAGGAGATATTTTGGTTTCAAAAGTCGAGGGTGAAGTGGATTAGGGATGGTGATAGAAATACAAAATAATTTCATTGCTCCATGATGGTGCGTCGAAAATGGAATGAGATCAAAGAACTCAAAATTGAAGGAGTATGAACGACGGATGAAGCAGCATTTAAACTGCACGTTAAGGGCTATTTTGAGGAATTATTCATTGGTAGTTCGGGGAATTCGGCCATGCACGGCCCAGCACGTCTCATGGTGTCGCAACACCAAGCGGTATTGAATTCTGATGGTTGTGAGTTACTGACACCGCTACTTGAGGACTCAGAAGTGAAGGAAGTAATGTTCTCCATGAATTCGTTCAAGGCACCATGGCCCGACGGCCTATAGGCCGTGTTTTATCAGAAAAGCTGGGACGTCATCCAGCAATTCGTCGGGTCGTTTGCGCGCAAAGTTTATAGAGACAAGAGGTTCGATCCCAAGCTTTGCGAGGCATTTGTTTTCTTTATCCCCAAAGAGCAGCAACCGGAAAATATCACACAATTTCGGCCCATAGCATTGTGCAACGTGCTATACAAATTCATCACGAAGAGTATAACATCACGACTCTGAGGGATTATGCCCGAGATTATCTCCCCAACTTAATTGAGTTTTATTAAAGGTAGAAACACGCAAGATAATATTTTTCTCCTTCAAGAGGTTCTCCATTCGATCCGGGGAAAGAAAAACAACAAAGTGGGGTGCATGATTATGAAATTTGACTTGGAGAAGGCATACGACAAGATTAATTGGGATTATCTAGAAGAAACCTTGCACGCTTTTGGATTTTCGGGGGAAACGATCGAGCTTATTATGTACTGTGTCTGTAATGCCTCCACGCGTGTCTTATGGAACGGCACCCCTCTCAACTCCTTCCCACATGCATGCGGCCTCCGACAAGGTGATCCGCTATCGCTTTACCTTTTCGTCCTTTGCGTAAAGAGACTCTCCTATTTAATTCAAGAGGAGGTGGACAAGGGTTCGTGGCAAACGTTAGTTCCGTGTAGGGGGTACGCGGCTATCCCATTTATTTTTTGCGGATGACATAGTGCTCATAAGGCGAGCTACGAAGAGTACGGCTAAGGCGATCCGCGGGGTACTTGACATATTTTGCACGGCCTTGGGGTTGAAATTAAGCAATCACAAGTCTAAGGTGTTCTTTTCGAAACGGGGTGGAATGGGATTCAAGAATTGTTTGCATGCGCTACTTGGGTTCGCGCAAACGCATAATCTTGGACGATATCTCGGAGTTTCATTGATTCACGGCCGCATCACGAGGGCTGACTTCGCCACTACCTTAGATCGGATCATGGTGCGCTTCACGGGTTGGAAAAGTCGAACGCTCACAATTGCAGGACGTGCGACGCTTATACAATTCGTATCATCCGCACTTTTGGTGTACAACATGCAAGCCTCGTGGCTCTCGGAAAATATTTGTGATCAACTTGATCACCTTAACCGTAACTTCTTGTGGTCATCGGATGTGACCAAGCATAAATTACACCTCGTGGGGTGGATGCGCGTCATAAAGCCGAAGAGTGAGGGGGTCTCGGACTTCGGGTTGCACGAACGAGCAACGAGGCATTACTCACAAAGCTAGCATGGAGAATTTTGCGTGGTGAGGTAACGGTTTGGAGCGAGCTAGTGACAGCTAAATATCTTCATAATAAGTGCATCACGAATTATACATCACGGCCGACGAACAGCGCGGCGTGGAAGGGATTAATGCATTGTGTGGCGCGAATGGAACCCTTCATTCGTTGGAAGATCAAAAACGGGCGGGGCATTCGTTTCTGGTATGATAACTGGCTGGGCGGAAAGAGATTATGTGGGAAAAGTTGTCTCGTTGATCCACGAGATGAGGATTATTCTTTACGTGACCTGCTTGATGATGCTGAAAATTGGGCGCTAGAACAACTTCGGTCGTTAATTTCGGATGATGTAAGGACTGAAGTATTGGGGTTCCGAGTCGCGTTGAAGGATGGCGAGGATAGAATAATTTGGAGCGCGAGTTCGAATGGCGAGTTTTCTTGCCAATCTGCGTATAAGGCCTTTGTTGAGCACGACGCGGCCGATAGTCACACACGTGGACACGAAGTGGTAAAAATTGTATACCGAAGATAAGTACGTCAATGTTTACATCAAAAGAGTTAACAATCACATGATAGTGGAGGTTTATTTATCATCACCAACAAGTAAATGGGTAGCTTAATACGGTGATGATGACTGAAAAAGATACCTTAACAAGTTAATTATCTAGTATCCGGTCCCTCAAAAGGATAAAATCGATATGATGTTTGCAAACTTTTTAAGAAAAGTAAAAATCCATAATTGATGTTAATTGTAAAAACACTTAAAATTCAACACTGGTGGCGTTTGGAGAATAATTTAGAAATTTTTTTTTTTTGAAAAAAGAATAATTTAGAATTTGAAAATCTAAATTTATTCTAATTTAAAAAGACTATCATATGATATTTTTAAATTTTTTTCCTTCTTTAAGAAAAAAGCAAATTTCACAAATACTACAAAATCACTTCTTAAAGAAAAAGAAAAAAAAAAGCCACAAGCGGTTGTTGGCTTAAATGGTAAGGGACTTGAGTTCTCTTAAGTAAAATATCGGGTTCTAGCCTTATGAATATAAATAACACCGCTGGGAGAGCCGCCACCTCAAAAAGGGTCCGACAGTGCTCAACTGGATTAGTCTCATAAAAAAAAAAAAAGCCAATTATATAGTTGTTTCAAGAATTTGAAAACACCATTTAAGTCTCTTATTTTTTCCAAAGAGACGAGACGAGCGAGACCTTGCTTGAGAAATTGCCATGCCACAATTCCACAATGAAGTTGTGCAATAATTGGCTTTTCAAGACAAGACACGAATGGGACGAAATTATGACGTAGTTAGTAACTACAATTTGAAAAAGTATTACTATTTTAATATGGTACACCACACCAATCGTACAACTGTTAAATTTTGTTTTTTTTAAAAAAAAAAAAAAGACACTTGTTCGAACTTGCCTAATTCCAAAAGTTACAAATTATTTATTTAGTAGGAGAAGAGATGACACTGTTATTAAGGTTAAAAGCAATTAACCCCCAAATTATTCTTACTTGAACAACGTATTCCAAAACGTATGAAAAATTGCATCAGACCCCTAAACATATTGATTTGAAGACTCTTGTCTTCCAATGCCAAATTAAAGACAAATGACTGAATTGAACGGTTAATCAACTGATTAGTGGGCAAAACTCTTCAAAATTGTTGACGGATTTAATTTAAAGTTTTTATATATTTATAGATAGTTTATAAATAAGTAATAATTGTTGATCGTAACGGGTGTATAACAGAAAACAAACCAGTATTTAAAGTCGAGGCAAGAGTTGAACTCTTTCTCTTTAAAACGATATTTGCCCCGCTCGGTGTTTACGGTTTGATCGGCAATTCGTTTCCCAAGATAACTCGACTATCTCTTAATATAGCAGCACTTCAAATATTAAGAACGGCGAAACAGAAGAACGTTTTGAACTCTCGGAACAAAACAGAAAGTAAGAAAGAATGTATTTGATTTTTTATGTTTTTAGAAGAAGAGGAGCCTGCCTTTTATAGATGTCGAAAGTGGGCCTAGGGGTGACTGGACGGACACATCCGTTCCACGTCACAGCTTTCCCGCCAGAACCTGCACCACTTCGGCTGACTGTACACCTATAATTAATTAATAATTGCCTAGGGGGTGGCCTTGTTTCTGCTGACTGGGTGCGTAGTGACTGTTTGCTGACTGGACTGGACATTTCCCGCCAGATTTTCAGCCACTGGACACACTCATTCGATCAGATATTTACACCTAATCACGATTTAATTAATTATTAATTTGTTGCTTTATTTATTTTCAGACAATTAATTAATTACTTAATTAAACTTTGTCCAAAAAGATAAGTATTTGATAGGGAAGCCCAAGCCCAAGCCCCGGCCCGGACCCGTGACCCACGACCCCGACCCCGGCCCGGGTCCGGTCCGAACGGACGGCGGCGGCGGCGCGCGCGCGTGTGGGCTTGAATTAAAGCATATCCCATCTAAGTCCTCTCCCCTTCAAAGACTTGTGGTATCCCTTGAGGCCCAAACCCTTATCATAAACAAACAATTAATAAGGTGTAAAAGTTAGCTCTCTTTTTCCCATGTGGGATGGTGGTTTTTCACCTTCCCACTTATTTCCTTTTCTTCCATCAATATAACTTATGTCAACTAGCTCACTTTATCATTTAATTTCTCATTCATCCCAAATTGGTTTTGAACAATTAAATATACTAGGTTCATCTACGCGAAATGTAGATTTCATTGAGCTGAAGAAATTCCAATTTCACAAATAGGAATTTATTGAAATAAATTACATAATATTGGTGCAACACCAATTTTTCCAACAATAATATGAGTGTTTAATGCTAAATTGTTAATATAGTCTCTGGAAGTAACATTTTATTTTTACACACATGTCTGCTTTAGTCTGAAAGCACAGTAGTGGTTGAAATTGAAAGCATTAAGTGGGGTTCTCCTCTTTCGACAAGACGTTCCGCCAACATGCTTTTTTGAACTGCTTATTATAACTTTCTTTATTTTTATATATCACAAGACTTTAAAGGTCAAATATTTGTTCTGCTGCCACTGGTGAAATTCTTGTGGATAGAGAACGTTTGGCCCAAACCTAAGTTGGCATAAAAATCCATATTTGGTGAATATAAGAAACTTTGGTTTAATAATTAATAAAGTAATGTTTTACTAAGCATATCGTACATATTTAAATATTTCTGAAATATTATTATCATTGTCTGGATAGAAAGTATGTAGAGTTAATACTTTTTTTATAATTGTAGAGTTAATACTTAATAAGTATACATGAGATGTTATTTTAATTATGGTGAAAAAAGATTATGTAAGTGATACATGATATATGGAGCCATTCTAACCACAATTCGCAGATACACACACATAGATATGTCGTGAGATTTGTGGCTTTTGCGTTAACTTTCTTCCCACCCCGGCACCCCCATCCCATCAAATTATTCAGGAGGGAACAAACAGTAGAAAACCATAAAACAGAATGAAAAAAAAAATATCATCGCATTGAAGAGCTGTGATTTATTTATATTAAGTAAACATAAGATGTGAGGATGGAATTAATCATCTGCCAATCAAGCAAGCAACCCAATGAAATGTTCTTGTTTGGTCCACAAGTGATGGAATTGTGTGCCCCACTTCACTTTGCAGAGGTCAGCCTTTCATTATCCTATTCTTTTTCTCATTTCTTTTTGTTGTGGTGAGGTATGAAGTTTTCTCTCTCACACACGCATAATAATAAAAAAAAATTGTATCATAAATCATAGCACTACCTATCAAAAAAAAACATATAACTAAGATGATCTAAAGTTTTGAATAATTAAAGAAACACCCATGGAAAATTACGTAAAGTCAATTTGTAATCTTTTCAAAAGTTCAAGATCACTTTATAAGAATCTTCAAGGTGTCCATATAAATTCCAAGTTTCTTCCGAGTCACAAGCTATTCAAAGATTTTGCTCCGTCTATCATTTGCCTTCGTTCAATGCTTAAAGGGGTTTCGGAAACTATATTCAACATTGGAGAAATTTTATAATTAAATCATGTAACCCTAGTTACCAATTAAAAAATTGGACTTCTAAAACTAGGCAATGACAGGGGAATCTGAGGTGTAGTATGTTCATAAAGAACTAATTGGAAGTAATTGGCCGTCAGATATTTGTGGGAAGAGAAATGCAGTGACTCTCAAAAGGAATCCAAAGGTTGTCCAAAGCTCTCTTTAATCTGTCACATGTGCACAGCAGTCGATGATCTTCTCTTTCTTTATTTCAGATTCCAAAACGAAATAACGCCGAATCCCACATTGGCCTTTTAAATATTTTTAATATGTACAAGTACAAAATTTACATTCAGAATACCAAGGAAAACTTTATAGTAATCACGCAACCCGGTTTGGTTTATAAACCACTAATGCATTGATATAAAAGTATCTTATATTATAACTTAACTGGTTTACACGTCACTGCAATTATATTTTACTGCGACCTCATTAAATGGCTATATAGATAGATATTTAGTCAGCTATATATTTTTTATTTAAATTTAAAAGAAACTTCCGAAACGTAATACAAAACAAATCACGTCTAAGATTGTTTCAACTTTCAAGTTTCAAACAAATATCTATAATTATTTTGAGACAGCTGGTCTTCACTCATCACTAATAAGATAATATGGAAAAGTGATCAATCCAAATTTCAATTTGAAGGATGGAAACTAGGATCACGGTTCCACAGCAATGGAGTTCACACAAGAATCAAACATTTTTTCGTCCCAAAAAAGATCGATTTCCAACCCCCATTACATTCCTATCTTGTAACCTTCAACCGTAAGGGAATTAGTGTAGAAATAGACAACAACTTTGTTTTGTCACAACAGAACTTAAATCAAAATCTGATAACAAAACAAAAATGGCATAATTCAACATTGTGCACATTAGTTAACTCGGAGAAAACGTAACAACCAAATGCAAGTAGATGGATGGATAATCTAACACATTCTTACCCATATACATGAATAAAGGTAAACTACGTGACCATTCCAATGAAACTTTATGGGTACAAAGAATCACCATATAGAGATAGTTGATACTTTGCACTACTTATTTCCAAGTCCCAACAATGGATTATTATAAAACCAAATAAACAATGTGAGCACTTAATGCTTTAAACAATATAATCCCAGCCACCTAGAGATTGCACAAGTCTGCACATAGTATACATAGTTGTCTCTCCAATACAAATTGCCGATACATGTAATGATAAAAAAAAAAGAGATAAACCTCTTTATTAGTAAATCATTGCAACCAATAGCTCAGCCAAGTGTAAAACTGATGGCAATTGAGCTCTTGCCAAGCCACTCAACCCCCCCTCTGCTAGGCTTGTTCCTAAGACTTTCACTGGCACTGCTGCAATCACATAAAGCATTGCTGATATAAAAGTAGAATGATGATTAGCACATAGAGCATATTACCTGCTTCACTTGTAAGCAAGGAACCAAATGGAATTTGAAGTTTTACGCTGGAGAATTGCTTAAGAAAACCTCAAGGCCGAATCTTCGTCCATCGTCCAAACATAACCAGGCATGTCAACCCTTCGTCCTCCAACAGTTCTGTAAATGTAGAGTTTCTCAACGGGGCAACTATCAGGCCTTGAATCAGGAGACCCTCTCTCATCTATAACTTCAACGTTGAGCCGAGGCATCTTCTGACCAAGAATCTTACACGCTCCATAACTTACCGAGCAAGAGGACATCCAAAGGGATCGCATTGTCTCCAGCTTTGCAGCATTGGCCAAGAGAGCTTTGTCACCAAATGGACAGTCCCTGATCTCAAGTTTGCGAAGGCTATCACACCCGGATAACACGTGGTGGAGACCCAAGTCACTATCTCCAGCGAAAGCTATAGAAAGCATCTCCAATTTCTTAGCATGGGTTCCAATGTAATCAAAAACACGATCCGTTAGAAGCCCAGTCATGGAAAGGCGCCGCAGTTCTTTACAACTCTCTACAATGGCTCCAAAGCCGGTATCAAGTGGTTCATGAGTTAAGTAATCGGGAGCTTGAGGCTCAATTATACATAATCGAAAGCGGATCATATTTGGCCGATTCTTGGCAATTGAAACTAATGCAGCATTTGACATCTGACGGCAGAAGTATAAAACTGACTGGAGTTTCGGGCAGCCTTCTGACACGGTGACAAGCCCCCTTTCTGTCAAGGCTACCTCAGGTTCTGCTCCAAATGGATCAGAAGGGAACACCCGAAGCTCATGTAGATCCTTGCAAGATGCAGCAATGGTTTCGAGACCAGTGTCTTCAATATAATCCAGAACCTGTATGAATACCCAAAAGAAAAGAAAAAGAACATAAATAATAGAGTGAGCACAAGCGGCAAAAAATTGTAGGAACACAAAGAGCATTTACTTTGCTAAATTTTTCATTATTTTCAGTTTTTCACTGATTCAACTAAAAAACTGCTTCTTGATAGATAACAGTTCTTGAACTTTTAATGGCATGATATGCAAAATGAAGTTAGATTCACATACCCATAAACGCTGTAATTTTGGACACTGGCTAATAAGCTTGGCAAGATCAGGACTTTGAATTGGTGCATAACTCAAATTAAGTGAAGTGATTCCAGAACAGACAGAATACATGGCTGGAAGATAAGCTGGAACAGCATCCCATAACCCGGACAAGCCTTTGAGTTGCTTACATACTGAAAATGCATCAGCCAAGCTCGAGAAGATATCTGACCTGATGTCAGCTGAAAATGCACCTATACCCAATTCAACCAACTGGGGGGCACGGCGGAGTATATTAGGGAGCTTCTCAAGTGGTACAGTGCGATTTAGCCGGAGGGTCGTCAAATTAGGGCAACGTGAGACCAAGCGCTCCAAGGCAGAGAAGCTGACCTCGGAGACCAAGCAGGACATGTTGAGTGATACAAGCGAGGTGCAATTATCAGGGAAATGGCTAAGCCAATGCCCGCTCATGTCTTCCACATCACTCTCCTTCAAATCAAGTTCCTTCAGCTTCCTGCATTGCAAATAGTACATACATCAATCATCAGTGACCAAGTCAAAAAAAACTCAAAGGGAACAGTTTAACAACAGTTGAGGAACATAGATATATATAAATCAAGTCAAAACTTGAAGAACAAAGGCAGCATCTCAACCATGAAAAATTCACTCATTCCTGTAGGCCATACAGAAATCAACAGAAACAGGCCTGAACAAACTGTAGTAGGAGCTGCAGAAAAGAAGGAGTACAATACAATAGTCAATTGTGATCATTAAAAGCAGCATACAATACAATAAAATTTACTCAATACCAAAAAAGCTTCAATTTTGACCACCAAGAAAGCATCTTTAACAGATCAGGAACACAGGTGTGGTAATCCATGGCAAATAGAGAAATTAATTAACACAGACCAGCTAAGCTAAGCTAAGACCACACAAAGCAATAATAACAACTATTCAGATCTATAACGAATTTTGTAATACAATTATTAAAAATTTAAAATGAAACATAAATGATCTCTCATTAACTAACTAACTAAATAACAAACAACCTGCAGTTAGCCGCAATGGAAGCGAGTCCGTCGGTGGTAAAACCCTCGCAGGAGGAGAGCACCAACACATTGAAATTCTTAAACGATTTGGAGATGAGCTCCAAGGTCTCGTCGGTGACCACCATCCGCTTGAGCCTGATCTCCTCGAGAGCCGGATAAGCCGCGGCCATGGCGGCAATCCAGGGATGCAGATAGGCACCCCAACCTTCAGGCACGAGGTTGAAATCCGCAAAATGCGGCTTCCCCTTGAGCTCCAGAGCCCTAACATCAGGAAAGCGGCGGATCACTATTTCCGGCGTGACGGAATAGCAGTTGCCGATGAATACGCGGCGGCGGCACCAGCGCTCGATCTCGTACCAGGATTTGCAGACGAGAGAGACGGCGTTACGATCTCTGTCGGAGCTCAGGAAGAAGAACACGTGCTCAAGTACCTCCTCCGGGAACGAGTACGCCATGGGAGAAGGGTAGTATGGTAATTTCAGGTTCTGGATCTGAGAGGAGGAGAAGAGCTGCGAGGTGGAAGTAGTAGTAGTAGTAGTAGTAGTACAATGAATGAGTAAAATAGGAGAGTTGGGGGGGGGGGGGGGTTGGGTTCTTTCAGAGCATAGAAGATAAGGTTTTTATTATTTTTCTTTTTCCTTTTTATTATATATTATTATACTTTTATTATTTTGTGTGTGTATGTGACTGTGATGTGAGGTTAGGATTTAACTAGGGTTCTCTCTCTCTCTCTCTCTCTTTCTCTCAACGATTGGTAGAGAAATGGAATACTGTGAAAAGAAACATGTGAGGTTGTTTATTTTAGCCGTTGGATTAATTGGTGGCCTGGGCCCCCTTATCATCTTCCTTCAAAGTTCAAACCAACCGCGACCATACAAAAATAAATATATTTTATATATATATATATGAGTGTTGTTGTGACGTGGCAACAAGGATGGGTACATAACATACCAGTAAATTAATTGTGGATTTGTCGCAGTAAAAAAAGTAAATGGAGACACATCTTTCTTCTTTCTCTTTCTTTTGTCAAAATAAAAATATATAACTTGACAAAGCAAAATATTACATATCCTACAAAATTTTGTATTGATATTCCAACCATCCAATTAAAAAATAAACAAGTAAATATTTATTTCATAACATGTACCAGCGTTTTAGTCAGATATATCAATACTACAAGACTCAACCCAATCACGGGGTAATTGATCAAGCGATATATCTCTGTTCCACTCGTTGAGTTTGCCCCAGTGAGAGTCACCTTGTGCACAGTATTGTTCGACTCTCGTGGAATGTGAATAAGATTCTAGAATCGCCACTTGAAGGGAGCTTGCGTGCCAACTGAATATCACGGAGACAACTCCAAAACACAGTTGAGTAGAATTGAATAATTTGATCAACCACAACTTCAAGAATCAACGATTTGGCTTCACCAGTCGTAGCATCCAAAACAAAATTCCAGTGAGAATGGGCATATAAAATGCAACTAACGGAATTATGGACGACAAATCCACCAAATGACAATCATGTGATCAAATCAAAAATGGCATCAGCGTTAACTTTAATTCACCTAATTCATCCAACAACTCATTCTATTTACCGGGAAATGCTCACATCAATGAACTACGTATTCTCTCATCTTATGAGTGGCGACATCTACAGTAAACTCACGCGATTGAGAGGATTTGTCGTGAGTGATCATGTTGCGTACTTTTCAAACTCATGGCGAAATCAATGCTCGTCAAAGATCATCCCTACGAATAAATGTGAGGTTCGATATATGATTTGGTCTAGCCCCATTTGGCATCCGGTCCCGAAGAACTTGGACAAAAAAGACATTACTCCTTTACCAAACAACTAACAACCTATAATTCATCACATTTCTGTTTTTGCATCTCATTTCATGACCTGATTTCCTTACTCATCGTTAAATCATACTTGAGTCATAATCATAATAATTCTCTAATAATATAATCTCATATGCTATTAATATTATTTGGTTTACTAGCTTATTTGTTTATTCATTAAACCTATTGGGACGCCTTTAGAAAGTTGGGCCCGACGATTGAGTCGATTTACTACCGGGTAGTAAGGATTGTCGATTTAAGTAATTTTACTTGATACCGATCAATCTATGTGCAACTTGCAGTCAGGTGTTGGTTGTAACCCACATGTTGGATGGGCATGTATACGAGCATGTCTCTTAATTTGTTTACAATATCGCTCTTCGTTGGGAGGTACAAAATAGTATATTGGAAGTCATAAAGTTGGATTTGTTTACTATTGAGCACAAGTTCATTAACTATTCTATGAATATTTAAGTACTATTGTTACATAATATTATTTTGTTGAGTTGTTCCTACCATAAGATCATTTCTCGAAATATATTCATTAAATCACAGTTAATTCTTACATTGTCAATATTTTCTTTTACATTACCCCCCCTCTCTCTCTCTCACACACAATTCCTTAGGATAGGGACAACGTAGCAACATGGATCAAGTGAATGACTTGTCAAGAAGATTGCATTTTGGAATATTCATGTAATTATAAAAAATATATTTTACCATAATTATTAAAGTTATCAAATTATTTGTATTTCCGAGACTTTCACTATTAATATCATTTTTTTCATAATGTTAATGTGTATGATTTGATCCTAAACAATGACACCCCTTTTCAAAAGTTGTGTTTCATTCTAAGTTGGGTAAAGTGACTTATCACCACCGAACCAAATCGGATCAGGGCATGGCTCATGGGGCGCGATCGTTACAATGTATAGGGACAAGGTACAAGGGTTATGTTTGACTAAGTTATGTTTATCTTAAATTAAGGCGTCGCTAAGAGTGGAGTGGTGTATAGATGGTCATTGTATATTAGAGTTGCGACCTCGTATGGAGGGTCCTTGCTCTATTAAAGAAATAACATCTTGTATATTTTGCAATTATTTGCTGGGGTAAACTCAAGTTGGCCTCTTTGTTATGAGTTGATAGAGATCCCTCGTCTTTATTTATGTGCCAAAAACAGACCTAAAAAGTAGGTATTATGTTCAAATTTATTCTGGCAGACCACATGGCTACATTGTAGTTATGCAAGTTGTAGGAACTAATGATATAAGAGGTAAAAGAAGAAAGGTGGGTACATAACCTAACAAATAATATGGCTGAAGTTATGTGATATGAGTTTTATCCTCTTCGTTGTGGTAGAACTTATGTGCGGTGCGGAATCCCAATTCATCTGCCTCTATTTTGAAAAATGCAGCCTATCTGTAATGATAGTTGTGAACCAATTTATTTGTTAGACTAAATTAAGTTAAAATTCCTCGATGATGGAAAAAACAAGGCTCAAAATACCAAGTTTGGGCAAGTTACACGAGACATAACTTTAGTGCTCTGAAGAAGTATAACAAGGATTTTACTCGGGCTCTTAATGCACATTTGGTTATACGAGGCTATGACTTACGCATGGTTGCAAGGGTAAATCAGGGCTTATATAGATTACATGAATGAGTCGTGACGTAAGTAGACTACCAAGAAATTAGGATGGCTTTTGACTTGGACGAGGTCACGCCTTATGTAAACTACTAGGACGAGGCCCGATCTTATGGGAATTTTTTTGTCAAGGTCATAACATAATGTAAATGTTTAGGAGAAATTAAGGCATAGGAAGACTACCTAAATAATCTTTGGTTTTATGTATACTCTCTCGTTAAGCCAGGGGCTTACTTTGACTGCCTAGTTAAGCTAAAGCTTACATTTGTTGAAACCACTACTTAAGAGAAATATCTTGACACCTTTGCACATAAGTAAATATGTTGAGATCATTATCTTGTGGATCGGTAACTTCAAGACTTACAAGCAACCAATTCTAGTATGGGTGAAGAGTACTTAGGCCGTAACGTATGCTCATAAACTTCTAAATTAACTTCATAGAAGTACGTTCTTCCCATTCTATAGACAAATTTAAGAGTGTAAACAAAGAAGTGGGCTCAATAATGTGTAATACTTGTCGACTATAGGAAACGATGAATATAGAGAATTAAGTATTTTTTATGGTATCATCAAATATTAGAAAACCATAAGATGGCATAAGTCTCAATGAAGACGTGGTTTCATAACTTGCAATGATGTAAATTGTCCCAAAAACGTTGACAATGTTTCGTCGTAGTTCTGTGTAGTTGTCATGCTTTGTTACCTTTTAAAGATTTGTATTGTGTCACGGCATTCTCGTGGCATCACAAAGTTCCCAGGCATCCCACGCAATGAGTCGTGGCTTAGATTTAACATTATGTTTATTTTCTTAATCATCATAGTTGCCAATCACCCTTAGGCAAGGAATCAATATGTCATAATTTTGCCTCTTACATTCTTATTGTCATAGTACTGACGTACCTAAACTATGGATAAAAAGGTGTTTTGCTCACGATTCCTCCCGACAGGATTAGTTGCATGTCTTAGTCCATATTGTTGGTACAAATAGCGTGATATGTGGTGCTCATATATCCCCTCATTTTGAAAGTTATATGCTTCTTCTATACACTTTTGCTATTTAGGACAACTCTTTTAGTTGAACTTGGAAGACAACAATTTGTTGCAACCCAGTATGGCCTTTTCTCGAAGTTATGTCTAGTCTTAGTGTGATGTTTTCACTCTTCAACCTCAAAATCCTCTGGCGCCACGAGTTGGTACAAGTAGAGATGAATCGAATACAAAGTACAAAGGCTACTACTTGTTACCCACTTCAATTACTAGATTTCACGCTAAAACAATTTCAAACTAAGGCATAGTATTAGTTTCCTTATTGTCTTGGGATCTCAATAAACTTTAGTGGTTTCTCGTCAATGATACAAATGTTGAGGAGTAACACCATGTATTCATAATTTGTTACCAAGAATATATCAAAATTGTTACGTTCCCAACCACAAGCACTATTCATCAAAACATATGTTGATAACTACTTAAGAACATGATACGAGAATGAAAGAGATGAGAGTTTGAAAGAGAGTGGTCGAGCTTCCAATCTTTATCTTCCCCTTTCCTTTTACTCTCTCTCTCTCATTCTTTTCTCTCCAAGTTTGACTCTTAGATAATTGGGATGTTTTCATGCAAGGCACTTATTCAAGTGATGAAGCAAAATGATGATACATGTTGGTGAAACTTGGTGGTGAAGCGTGTTGGTAATGAAGGGGGGTGACACATAGAGGTGAAGAAGAGAGGTTGATGAGTGTTGGAGCGTTCATTTTTACTTATTCTTTTGAATCTTTTGCTTAGCTGTGTAACATTTTTGTTGTTCATTTTAGTACTTATTTATTCTGTTGGTTTTACGCCGAGTTATTGCAAAACACAAATTAAGAAGAGAAAAAAGACTATTTAAGGGTAAATTGAGAAGAACCGAGAAAAGACGTCAGAACAATCCCTAAACAAAAACATGCACCCGTGGAAGAGTGTTGTTCGTGATAGAAAGAAATCAACAATCGCCAGATGAGGATGGGCAAGCCACACCAAGATGCGCAACTCGTGCTTGATGACCAGAGAGGGGCGCGACCCACGCTAGAGCACCAAAAAAGGTTGCTTGAGACACGCAAGGTCACGCTACATGTCGTGCCACAGAACGCGCTAGGACCAAGTTACACCAAAAACTGCGTGCGGTGGTGAATGCAAAACCCATGCCGTGACATGATCATTTTGAAACACTGTAAATTAGGCTCAGTGCTCACGCATAAAAAAATGTCGTGAACAAAGCACAAAAAAAAGTGCATTAGTTCACAATCACTCATTATTCAACAAAAAAGTCAAATTCCATCAAGAAGCGACGAAGAAAAAGAGATCAAAAGATTGAGAGCGCCGAAGATCCACCAGGATCAAGAGTTTTCTTAGATTGGTTCTTGATTTATGTCGTTGTTTACTTTTACTAGTTTTAAATTTGAGATTATAAGTACTTTAAACCACTGTGTGTGTTGAATAGGGTGTAGTTACGGATTATGAATATATTTTTGCGATTGAGTCTGGTAATTGTTAAGTCTTATATGTGTTTAGATGTTATTTGTTTTATTTACTTAGAATAGATTAGCCCTTGCTGGATTAACAACTCTACGTATTTATCAGATATTGGTGTTCTACTATTATCTATCAATTATATTATGCATTAGGGATTCCTAACGCAACTTGTGTATAATAAATCACACACAATTTTTTTTGCTTACTCGTATGGTTAGACCAAATTGAAGGATAAACTGGATTCCACTTAATTTTTCTCTTCTAAAACTATTTGTTAACGGGTTTTGAATTACGACCTAATTAACTGAATTATTTATTTGGGTTGGAACACCTTTGTCCGTGGTTCAAAAACTAGAGGCTATTTAAAGGGAGAGAAAACTGACAAAAACAGTCATTCATTTTATTCACTATGATCCACTCTCTTTTCTGAGTTGATATGTGTATTTCCGAGTCTATGTGTTTTTTCTCAATTACCTCCGACTCCCCTTCCTCTCCCTTCTTCCTCTGTTTATATAGAGTTTTCAGGGACATGTGTCGTTATGCATGTTTTTACAGGTGTCGCTATGCATGTGGTGGTGTTCTACACGTGTTACAATGTTCATTTAACCAATAAGATAACGTGTTTATCTGAAGTGCTGACTGTATTATTTCTCCTTCCGAGGGCTTTGGTCTTCTTTATGATAAGGGGTAGACTGCCTTCTTTGCTTCCGATAGCTCATTGCTTCATATGGTGACTCGAGGGCTGAGTCTGAGTGTTCTCTTAGTGACAGTGTTTCTCCGAGAGGTGTGTATTCTGGAGTATTTGCTTCAGGATATTCTCCGAGGGGGTGTTCGTTCATGGGTTGATCTCCGAGAGTTTTTTTAGCTATTGTGGGTAGGTGTTTTCTTTCTCCGAGTGCCCGGAGTAATGTTCCGATCTCTGGGTTGGTCGACATGAGTAATGTTCCGAGAGTATTTGTGCTGGGAATGCGTAGCAGTGAAGTACTGTGGTAGTGTTCCGAGAGTGTTTGTGTTGGGAGTGCATAGCAAGCAAGTGTTTTTGTCATGGTTCTGGGACTCTGTTGGTTTCCGATAGCTTCAGTGGGCTTTGATAGATTGGTTATTCTAGCTCATCCCTTCCGAGAGTTCATATCTCTTGGAGAGGCGGAATGAGGGGGCGAAGTGCTTGCCCAATGCTGAAGTGTATCCGATAGGTGCCTGCCTTGGTCTCGTATTCCTCCTGTTGACTTTGCTCCAGTATTTGATGTTTGGGAGATGTGTTCCGAGGGATACTTGAGGCGTGATACCTGTATCGTGACTGCAGGTCGTATAATCATATAATACTATACCTGGTAATTCCAGTAATTGATTCATTGTTTATTTCAAGCAGGTGAATTATCATCCTGTTAACACTATTGATACTATGATTGTTCGACCTAACGGTCTAGATCATTATAGATGCTAAGAATTTAGGAATATGTCTAACTGCGGCGGATGAATCACAAATACTTTTTGTACACATAATCACTCGACGAGATTAGAGACACATAATTAGTTTTAATTGATTTATCTATAAACTACTAAGTAATCCACTAATGAAACTGAACTCTAGACACAATTGCCACTCATTTGATATACGATCTTGCTAAATCTAGTTATTTGTTATTCTTGCATTCAACCAACCACATCTTAATTCTCATCTTTTGTGTGATAGATAGAATTTTAGACATTAATCAATACATTTCTTAGAATATGATACTTGAGATGCAATTTATTTTATATTTTATATTATTTGACGGTGCACTTCCTAACATAGTAATAGCATTAATATTACAAAGCAATACTACACGCGCATTAGTGGTGAAAGGAGACAAAAATCCCTCCAGTTTTAATACCTACTCAATTTAAAAATGCAAACAAAGTATACCATTAGTTAAATTTCTTGAGATGCAATTTATTTTATATTTTATATTATTTGACGGTGCACTTCCTAACATAATAATAGTATTAATGTTACATAGAAATATTACACGCGCATTAGTGGTGAAAGGAGGAAAAAAGCCCTTCAGTTTTAATATCTAACTCACTTTAAAATGCAAACAAAGTGTACCATTAGTTAAATTTCTTATTATATTTTCAGATGTAATATATTGTACGTTGTCAAACTTTTGTTATATAGTTTTTTTTAGTATTATTTTGAAAACCGCAATATGCCAACAACCCGGAACCCCATGACTGATAAACAAAAAACATCTACTTAGTTAGGAAAATTCGTCATCAGGTTTTTCGTTTACATCCACCCAAATTTATCAAAGCACAACCCTAATGCTAATTATCTGCAATTTAGTTTTTTTTCTTCTTTTTTTCACTAACCAATAATACTCTTGTTTTCTTTAAAAAAGAAAACATTTGTAAAATGGGGCAAAGACGCTTATATGATATGCGGGAGTTATGTTAAGCGATCGCTTTATATATATTCTTCGTAAGCAATTTTTCCCTTACTTGAAAAATAAATATTACAAACAATGATAGTTTTGACTACAAAAAAATCCAAATATTTTTCAACACTAATTTGTGAAATTTAAATTTGGCAGTTGTTTCTGATAACATGAACAAATTGTAACCAGTGAAAAAGATATCACATCTTGTACCAATATTGGAATATGTTTTACATAAATAATTTTTTTATCTACTTCTAATGAGATATCTTTAATTTTAATGTGGAATATGAGGGACCTAAAACAATGTTAGACCTACACCTATTCATCTCGATAATCGTTCTAACTTACAACTGAAGGCCTCTTAAAATTTTTCTAACATTACTTGAGAATGAACCTGAACTTATGTGCATCAATAATCTCCTAATCTCCCTACATTTCATAAATGTAGGAGAGGCTTAAGTTATTTACTCGCAATAATTTGAAAGATAAATTGACTTTATGTAGGAAAAAAAGGTTATATTCTCTATGTTATGTAATATGCATAATCAACAAATTAAATAGATGTAAAGCAAATAGGGAACAAATCCTACTGCATTCAATGAAAGTTTGTGTTTACGTAGAATATTTGCATATCTCAAAACTTCAATTCATGAATAAAATAAAATAGTGTCAGTAAATATTGTTATCCCTTAGAAATTGAATGTTGTATATGCTTTTTTGTTTTCTTCAAAGAAAAGTAAAGTAGAGCAGCCTAATAAATGTTAGATTACAATCTTTAGGGGTGAAAACCTAATTGCATGTGAAATGTGGCTTATTTCGAATTGATAGATGGTCAAATAATATAATCTATCATTTCCGATTATTATATCTTATACTCCACCTCTGATGAGTGATGAGTACATCTTCTAAGCTGTCATAACGCCGACCAAATTACTCATTAATATTGCACGTCTAAACGGTTTATTTCTCAATTTTTATTCGTGCGAGTTGATTTATAATCTTTTATTCAATTATTTTGACAATTGCATTGTTTTAATTTATTGAGAAAAAATAAATATATGAGGTGAGGTGTCCCCACGTTTGCATCAAGTTGGGCGTACTGGGTGGCTGTACTCTCTGCAAAAATATTTACATTACAGCAATACAAATTCTTTTTTAATTGGCGAAATCACCCTTGGTAAGATTTGGACAATAAGTTCCATCATTTGGAGTAAATGAGGGGCAATATTGTCAGTTTCCGAAAAAGCCATTGGATAATGGGTTGGCACTGTTTCAGTATGGACTCTATAGTCTTGTCTCTGTTATGTCCAAAAATAAAGCTGATAGTCCTCTGTTGAAATCCGAGGGATGTCACAAAAAAAGTTTAAAATTAAAATTTAAAACCACAAATTGAAGGGTCAAGAGTTGATGGAGAGTGCGTCTCCCCCACCGGATTTACTTCTTTAACTTTTCAACTACCAAACAAACCCTTAACGTTTATTTTGACTAGTAACATTTGTACGCCGTGTTCGCGTGATTAAAGATTGATTTTTAATATATAATTAATTTAAATAATAAATATTACAACTTAAATATCTAGAGATTAAACATGTAAAGATAAAAAATCTATATATCTTAAACATACTTTATGTAAGAAAAATTAAGTAATGATTTTGTTTCTTTTAATGAGAAGACTTAAATATATTAAAGCTAAAATAAATTATAGTTATATCAATACTCATAACAAAGTTAAATAGTATAATGAGGTGTAAATAAGAAAATCAAAAAATTGATGGAACATTAAGTTTCTTTATAAGTATATAGATTTGGTGGACTTTGGGTTTGAGAACACATATTTGGTTTTTAATTATTATTATTATTATGTCAGTGAAACTTTGGGTTTGAGAACACATATTTGGTTTTTAATTATTATTATTATTATTATTATTATTATTATGTCAGTAAATATATTGAATTATCGATTAGCTAGTGCAACACCGTGTTCAGCAATTAAGATGCCAATCTGATTCCTAATATTAAAATCGAAATCAAGTACGCGGTGCTGAGCTGTAAGCATGTAAAGGTGATTGTTTTAGCATTAACTAGAAAGGGGGATTAAGAAGTAATTCTAGTTAATTAATGACGTATTAAATAATTTGATTAATTATTAAGCCCACGCATGGCTCCCCAGGAATCTCTCTTCCTCCTTAGTGGAATGGCTTGGACTTTGCTGTATATTTTCTAGTACCCACCCATCAACATGATTTTGGGAAATGAAATCTTGGGTTTGTAATAAGTTTAATTATATAAAAAATTAAATTACTGACTTTCTTTTTATAATGTTTTTTGCCTGTACTGATGAATTGTTTAATTATGGTTTAGTTGTTATAGCCTTATAGGAGTTTCCCCCATTCTTTTAAGTATACTGTTATTTAATGCACATGAACGACATGTTAGTGTAGTTACTTGTAGATGTTTGTTAAATTATACTAGCATAGGGGTTTTAGGTAAATGAGAGGGGAATATGACGTTTTGGTCTCATCACTTGGCTTCTTTTGAGTTTTGGTACATTAACTTGACATCCTGTAATATTAGTCACGTAACTTGGCACTTTACTGAATTTTGGTCCCACCACCCTTGCTCCCCCCCCCCCCCCCCCCAAATTCGCCAGTAAAAGTCGATGTGGCGCCCGTTGACTGTACAGTAGCCAATTTTGACTCGATTTTGGGCCCCTCTTCGTCACGTGACGTCCACTTGAAAGACATGTATTTTAATTAAAAAATAGAAAAACTAACGGTCAGAATGCTAGCGTGAGACTTCTTCTTCCCCGACCAAGAACTCAACGGAATCCTCGCCGAAAAATAATAAAATTCTTCGGAATTGAGCGAGACCAACACCATCCGTTGCAAAATAATGCAAGGATTCCAGAAATCATCGTCACACTTGACGTGAACGAGAGGAAGACGGTCGGCTTTAAGTAAAACCAAGCAGCTCCGGCGAAGCCCCAAATCAAACGTAAGTCCGCCAAAACTTAACCAAAACAGCACAACTCGATCGTGGTCAGACTCCAAATGTTGCAAGGAATCCAAAAAACGCACTTAGAGCGGACACCGTTGAGATTAAGGCCACGATATAGTCGAAAAACCGATGTCACTCTGGCGAAAATTAACCGGAATCACAAAACCCCCACCACAGCTCCTCGTGGAATCGGTTGAGGAGACCACACTCACTTGAAATCACGACAAAGAAGGGTGCACCGTCATTGATGAACAACTTTGTGCTTCAACACAAACACCAACTCGAATCAACCGAAATCCAACAGAAAGCGAAACACTTCAAAACACCCCCAATACACTACTTGAATCGAAGCTCTAGTCAAGATGAAGAAGACGATATGATTCTCGAGATGAAAATCAATCGTTTCACCATGGAACAAGGAGGCTAACAATTCGGTCAAGTGCAAGGACGGAGGAGGGAGACGAGAGCGTTTTGCTTAGAGAGTCTTAATATTTTTATTTTTTTTACAGGTGGAAGCCACGTGGGTGCCAACTGTACCAAATGGTCCCAAAGTTAGGTCAAAATAAAAGTCAAAGCAATCAACGGCGTCCACGTCAGAGTTTCACGACGGCGAAGGCCAGAGATAGAAGGATGGGACCAAAATTCAAGTAAAGTGCCAAGTTATGAGACTAAAATTACTGGGTGCCAAGTTAATGTACTAAAACTCAAAAGGTGCCAAGTTATGGGACCAAAATTTTAAATTTCCCTAAATGAAAGGGTTAACGTCAATTTATGGTCACGTACTTGACAATATTTCAACAGATTATATAATTTAATGGAGTATGCACCTTAATAAGGGTTGAGTAATTCTTAGATTGTCATGAGAGATGTGGTTCGGAATGTGGTTCGTGGATTTGTGGAAAGCAAGTATTCGAGTGTAAACGTTTTTAACGAATGTGTTTCGAATTATGAAGGCCCTTTGAATATAAAGATTGAAGAGAGATAGAAATATGAAGAAATATTTAAAAATATATATTCCTTCAACGGAATTTAGAATACAGTGTGTTGAGTGAATCTGAGTTGATTACAATGGTGTAATTCTTCCTCTATTTATAGGATCTCGAGTATAGTTATGAGTGTGCAACTTGGCCTCCATTAATGTTGGAGATGGGCGTCCATTATGACTGCCTCGTGGGAGATGGGCCTGCTGACAATATTTAATGTGGATCCCTTATTTTTTTTAAGGGTGGTTTGTGCTAATAATGTCTGACATTTCATTATAGCACCCATAACTCTTCCAAGTGAGCTTTTAAGGCGTCTGACTGTGTTAGAACGGTCATTCGTATAACATGGGTGAGTTTACAATCCCTAATTAGTCCTTCAAAAGGCAGAAGGTTTTGTGAGTTTGGTATACGAGGGACCCATTCTGGAGCGTCTTCTAGCGACACTTTGGTCTTTTTCTTGTCCGTGTATTTATGCATTATCAAATGTCCCCAGAGTCTGCTGGTTCAGAGTATTACAAGGCAGGGGAATTACGATAATTTTGGGATCCCGGTATTCTTCGAGGGGGGTTTCAGATGGGAGTAAAAGTCTGTTATTTTTGTCGTTCTTTTGTTAGGCAAAAATTATTGCCATTTTGAATTTGTCCGCTATGCCATCATGACATGTGTCGGAAACATGTTGTCGTCCCTTTGCCATTAAATGCCATGTCTGCATAATGCGAGAGTGGACCGTCGAAGTGACTTCTCGTATTTCTACTCGTGGTGTGTGTAGGTCACGCGCGACACGTGTTTCAATCTGAACGATCACTTTGAAAAAATTGGTGGTCGTGTGCCGTAGTTTTTCGCCACTGATTTAGTATAAATTAAACAATCCGATTTGACCCATCGTCTTTACATTATCATTTGCATCAAATGATTCTCCGAGCTTTCATTCCTTCAATGCTTTTCTGCTCTTCTTCTCTTTCTTTTTTGCCCTTCTGTACGTTTGATGTATTTTCTCAATCATCCTTCCATGCCTGCCGCTAATTTTGTGGGGGCGGAGGTTCTCACTGGTGTCGCGATTGGGTTTCCTAAGACGTTATTGAGGTTGGTACTATTCTGGTGAGAATTGTCGCCCCTTGCGTCTTACTAGCGGCGTCAGGATGAAGTAGAAAGTCGCGAATCTTCAAAGTAGAAGGGCGGCTCTCTGTTAAAGGAATCATATGATTAAAAATTGATGCGTATTATATATTTTCTTGTTTAAGCTCAATACATACTCTACCGCAAGTATACGAGCTCAAGTAATATAAAATAAAAAGTAAAGTTTACTACCCAAGTATCAAATCTCACGAGGACTATGATTAAGTTGCACAACTATTTGTTTCACTATTTTTATCATGATTTAAATACTTTTCTTTGACTAAAATAATTGTTGAGTAAACTGGATTAACTAATTTAACCACTTTAAACTACTTCTAACTACTTGACACAATGTAATTGATTTGATTGTATTGGTTTGGATTGTGAGCAATAATAAAGAAATAGCTTAGAGGTTCATGTTCATTGGATGTCCACTATGATCTTACAAATGCGTTAACTTCCTTAATTGTTGTTTATGTTCATGGCTTCTTTCGATGCCACAAGTGGTCATGGTCCGACTTATCCTTTCAACGCATTCACATGCTCACTTATCCACATAACACGCTATGTGGCTATGCTACATACCTCTTATAACTTCAGATCAATATTATGTTGATTATGCATAATAAAGCATTGGGCACAAGATAAATAAATAAAAATAAATCAAACAATTAATAGAAATCAACTAATAGGTATTCACATAATTTCAAATCCAATTATTTCATAACTATAAGCATAAAGTGCTAGCCACTCATCGTTTCAACAAACAGATTCCACATCATAAATAACAGGTGAAATAAATATAGAATGGAGAATAAATATCTTGTTGAATGATTTCCTAGGATAGGTGTGTATTCCTCTTTAGCTTGTTCTACTTCGCTTGGTTAGAATGACTCTTCCTCTTTCTTTGAACGATGATTTCTTATTCTCTTGTTGATTCTTCTCAATCTCTGTTGCACGGTGTAATTCGAAGGATTTTTCTCTTGATGAATATGGTGGCGAATGATGTAAAATTGACCGTTTTGGGGCTGCTGCACGGTTCTCTCCTTTATAATTTATTATCGGCCCATTAGGTTAACGACCGCCTCGATAAGACCTATGCCAAATTTTATCACGCGCGACCAGCTACATTGCGAACCCATCGCGCGAATTACATCGTGCTTCACATCACGCTTCTTTCTGTATTTAGTCTACGATGCTCTTCTACGTCCACTACTTGTTCGCGCCACTTTCGAGTTTTGTCTGCCATAGTGCCTAGATCGCACCCTACTCTACATTTCATATCCCACTTGCACTGCAGCGCTCTGGTAGTTATCCTTTGTTTTCCCTGAACTCTCCAAAATCGTGTAATTTCACCTTAAATTGCAATGTTTTAACTCGATTGACTCTAAACCTAAAATAAAACAAAACATAACTAAAATATACACAAAATACCAAGGGTCGAGCATTATATCGTTCATAATCAAGGGTCTAATATGTTTTACACACGTATAAAATACCCCCACACTTAGCTTGTTGCTCGTCCTCGAGTAACCTAACCTTGACTTACATTTGACATACCAATTTAACCCATTCAAACAACCATTGAGGTCCAATTTTATAATGCAACCTATAGTCCTCATATGATAATGATAAGATTCAACCATTTTAACTATCATACACCAAACTCAACTTCTCCAAATGCATGCATCACCCCATTCTTCACAGATGTGTCATAAAAAACAACAAACATAATTACACAATTTCATATGCTTTCACTTCACCATTAGTTTTCATTCTCCTACCATGCTTAACTCATGTGATTTCCTTATGTTGATGATCTTCAAGACTTTCTCGGTAGTATATGGCTCCTGCAAATGGTGATATGTGTGGGAAAAGATATATATTTGGATTCTAGAGATGTTTCTCGTAAACCCATTTTTTTATTTGTTTTCTTTCTCCCTTTGTGGTATTCTCAGCCTTGTGGATTTTAGGCTCCACTTAATCTTTTAAGACCCTTCTTGCATTTTCCTATACTTCATAAGTTTTACTGAGGCTCCCCCACACTTTACATTTTCATGATAGGGTTATTAGTGCACTCATACTTAAACATACCTCCTTCAAAAACTATGGCCTTATATATATATATATATATATATATATATATATATATATATATATATATATTCTTTTGGCTCATACTTCTTGTTTTTCACACATCATCCGTATTCCTTCTTACTTTTGTCAATGGATTTACTCAATTCATCTCTAGAAAAGGGTAAGGTTTTGACTCATTTTTCGGCTTCAAGGTGGTTGGTGTGCCATTCACAAACGTTTTATCAGAAAAGACTTCAGCATAGTTCTGAGGATCATTGAATAAGTATGGGTTTATTAGTCATGAAAAGGCTCAACCTCAAGAATCAAACAAACAATCGCATACTTCATTTCCCCAATACTTTGAAACTACAATTATTTCCCATAATACTCAAATAAATTCCTCAGGATTTACATATAACACACAATTCTATGTTTTTTTGCCTAGTATCCTCAACTATTTTACACATTCATATAAATCATTTCAAAACAAATATGAGATAAGCATTTATCTGTCAAAATCAAGAAAGTTATATTCTAGTCTCCATGGTGACTCCTTATCCTCACATACTCGCATATTATGCATATATAATCATTAATCTAGACTTGTGGTTGTTATCATAATTTAAACTCACAATTAAACATAAACATAAAATACTTAAATTACTAGTTTCAAATACTAACTCCAATTAAAACATAAAATTGAAATAAAAGACTCAATATTGACTCGATTAGACTTAATGTTAGAATAAAACATAAACTAAAATAAAAAAACTCAAAATCCTAAAACGTACATTAACTACGACCTCTACCCCCTACCCAAACACTTAAAACTTACAATGTCCTCATTGTAAGGGTGATATCACCCAAAATGAAATAAAAGCAGAATAAAAAGAAAAAAGAAATAAATCTTCCCTAACAATCAACGTCGGCTCGTGCTCGCTCCAGCTGATCTGCCCACTGAGAAGCTCTTTAGTTTTTGACATCACGATTATGACACCCCTGATATCGCTAGCCATAACATCCTGCTGCTGCTGACGTATCTCTCATATCTCTGCACGCAAAGCCTCACTCTCCTAGCTCGGAGTAGTGCCATGTGAGGCTCCAGACTGTCGCGAGGAAGCTCTCATGTGTCTCCTACGGGGGTGCGCCTTCTCATGTAGCTCAAGTAGTGCATCACTGGTGTGGTCTCCGATGCTTGTCTCTAACCTCAGGGGTCCTCTCAATCCTAAGCCGATTCAACAAGGTTGTGTTGATCGGGCTCGTCCTCCATCTCTCGTATTTGTCCCCTCGCCATCTGAGGACACCAGTTGCGAGGCACAATTTGGTAATTGTGCCTCCAAAGTAAAGTTCAATTGTAGTATTTCTATGCACACTTTGGTCCATGCTGCTCCTCATAACCTTGCCCGGACTGTATATCTGCCCGCGTACCAACCCATAGAGCAGTCGTGTACGATAAGGTGTGATGTCCTCAAATTTGGAGGTTGGCTAAAGTCTGTTGCTCGCAAACTTGTACCAAGCCATGTGGTCCATCATCATGTCCATGTAATGGAGCTCCTCCTCACCATTATCCGTGTGGCATAGCCGGTAGTCAATTCGACCACAAAGAAAAATGCCAATCTCTCTCAACGATGGCTACATAACTAGCTACCCCGATGCTGCTGGAGGAACTGCATAGAGTAAGCATCGATCTATGTCGTCCGATGAACAAGGGACCATACGTACTCGCACCCAAACATGTGTCTCCCTCCCCTTGGGGTTGTAGTGAGCATAGAACTCATGAACCTACTCCTCGTAGACCTCACTCAAGTTTGCCATAGCAAAGTGGAGCAATCCCACTCTACTCAACTCCTTAGTGAACAACATCATAGGCCGCTCCTCATGAATCTTCGTGTCCCTCATATACTGATCAAAACTGGCCGCTTTGGTCGACCAAAATATCTCATCATGGTACTCGTCGTCTCAACGACGACATGCTCACCATGGATCGACACCTGTGCAGCAAGTGAATCACGACTCTTAGTCATCCTGAAATGTGGATTGTAGTTGAAACAACAAGGTTAGGGAAAGATTCAGAGGGAAAGTGTGAAGTTGAAATTCAGAAAAATGAGTGAAATGGCAAAAATGACAACACAAAGAACATATTTATAGGTTCATGGGGGTGAGTGATCTGGCACAACGCGCGACTAGATCGGGCGTCTAAATTTGTTGGTGTCAATTTTTTTTTAAAAAAAAACATTTAACTGAAATTCATTAAATAAAATGCTAAAACAAAAAAGCAAGTAAATTATAAAATGTATTACACCTCTGTTTAAATACCCCCCTCCCTTTGTTGTTCACTTGGGTGTAATAATTTTTAACAATTGCAATAATATGCATAAATTTTAACATGAACGACATAAATCAACGAATGCAAAATAAATATGAAAAAAGGAATAGCATAATGGGTTGCCTTCCATTCAACGCTTGTTTTAGTGTCATCGGTCTGACACCTGTTTCTATTTAGTGAATAGAGTCCAAAGTGACAGTCAACACGTCCTCTTCCTAGTACATAGCAAAATAATGCTTCAACCTTTGTCCATTAACTATAAAAATATGCACGTCTTTTGTTTCTACATCCACGGCTCCGTGTGTCTTAATATTATCCACCTTATAAGATCCTAACCATCGTGATCGTAATTTACCTTAGCGACTGTTATTTGGCCTCCAAAGTGTCCCCAAATTCGGCCCCATGACGCTTTTCCAAGAATACATCTATTTCTTCCTTTGGGACACATCTTCCAACAATGCCGTCAGATCAACGGCAATACAAATAGAGATCATCCCAATAATAATATTTTAAGTCATGAAAGAATTTCCTTTTCATGTCCCATTTTTGTCCCTAATTTCAATATCAAATTCTTGGAGTAAAGAATCCACCTGTATAATCTGGGTTTTCCATCTTTCTTTGTAAACAAATACCTCAAAGCTGAATGGTCAATATAAACAATAACTTTATTTTTCATCTGATATGATCTACATTTTTCAAAAGCATAAACTATCACTAACAATTCTTTCTCTTTTACTGCATAATTAAGTTGTGCATTTGTTAACGTTTTGCTAGCATATGAATAACCTTCATTATTTTGCCATGCTTTTGTCCCAATACAACACCCACTGCATAGTCACTAGCGTCACACATACTTTCAAACGGTAATGACCAATCTGGTGTTGTCATAACTGATTTTGTAATTAGTTTTCTTCCATTAAAAGCCTTCAAATATTTACATTGAATCAAACGGCTTATCCTTATTTAGAAGAGTACACAACGGTTTACTTATTTCAGCAACATTCTTTATAAATCTTCTATAGAAACCTGTGTGACCTAAGAAGCCTATAATACCTCGTACATTGATAGGGGGTGGTAGATCTTGAATTACACTTACCTTAGCTTTATCTACTTCAACCCTTTTTTTGAAATTCGATGACCAAGAACAATTCCCTCTTGTACCATAAAATGACATTTTTTCCAATTCAAACAAAGTTTCTTTTCGATACTTCTTTCTAACACTTCATCCAAATTATCAAGACATTGATCAAATGAACCCCCAAACACTGAGAAATCATACATAAAACTTCTACAGTATCTTCAAACATGTCGAAAATTATAGATGTCATACAACGTTGAAAGGTAGTTGGGGCGTTGCATAATCCAAAAGGTATTCTTTTAAAAGAAAATGTCCCAAAAAGAAAAGTGAGAGTTGTTTTTTCATGATCGTTAAGGTCTATCATAATTTGGTCATATCTAGAATATCCATCATGAAAACAATAGTAAGAACGACTTGTTAATCTTTTTAACATCTGATCAATAAAAGGTAAAGGATAGTGATTTTTCCTTGTCGCTTTATTTAAAGCTCGGTAATCCATGCAAACACGCCATCCTAATACTTTCCTTGTAGGAATTAGTTCATTGTTCTAATTCTTCACCGCAGTTGTGCCTCCTTTCTTTGGAACTACCTGTGCTGGACTTACCCACTCCCTGTCGTAATCAAGTAACTTAATTACCTTTTTTTCTTTACTACTTCCTTCGTTGATGGATTCAGTGGTCACTGGGGGTTAGGCAATCAGCTTATAACTATCTTTCATTAAAATTTTACGCATACATAATGTAGCATCTATACATTTTATATCAGCCATTGTCCACCCGATTGCTCATGCTCGTTTCTTTAATATATTAATCAACCTTCTTTTATAGTTTAGTTCTAGATTTTCATTAATTATAACAGGTAATTCCCTTTCACCTCTCAGAAATACATATTTTACGTGTGGTGGTAAAGGTTTGAGTTCTAACTTAGGGGGCTTAATTAATGATGGTAATCTTTTTACTGGTTCCCCTTCTTAGTGGTTCTTTCATGTAGAATCTACGAAACTGTTGTTGTGTTCTTTCTAGATTATTGACTTCTTCTCTAATTTGTGCATTATCTTGTTCCCCTTCTATAGATCTTACAAAACTGTGTTCACTGGGTTGTCGATAATTTTGTCCTTCTGATGTTCTTCAATAACTTCTTCCATGACATCCATCATGTAGCAGTCCTCTTGCCTCTCTGGTTGTTTATGTGCCTGCGATATATCATAGTTCACATGTTTATTATTAACTTCCAATTTTATTTGGTTGTCAACACAATTTATAATAGCATTACTAGTGGCCAAAAGTATCTTCCCAATATGACATATCCCTCCTCATCACTAGTATCTAGTATAACAAAATCAACATGTATGTATCCTTCATTCAATCTTGATATAACATCTTCTATTATTCCATAAGGTTTTCTAATCGATCTATCAGCCAACTGCAATAATATATTAGTAGAGTGTACTCGCCTAAGTCACAATCTTTCATGCGTTTTCAATGGCATAACATTCACACTAGCACCCAAATCAATTAATGTAGTTGTATGGTATCTTTCATGAATTAAACAAGGGATAGAAAAACTCCTTGGATCTTCTTTTTCTCTGGTTGCACTGGTTTGAGTGTCACAGAGGGTACTTCTACTAAGGTCACCAAATTCACGTTCTCAATCTTCTTCTTTTGTGTGACCAAGACCTATATAAATTTATTGAACTTTGGAATATGGATGATTGCTTCCATGAATGATATCGCCAAGTGATGCTCCATTTAGTGACTTTATAAATACCTTATCTGCCATGTTCGTTGTCCACTTACTCGGTCTCTGTGGGTATGGTGCTACCATTGGGCATTCTCTCTCTTTCGGTGGTACCATAGTCGATGTTTCTTCATTGTCATCTCCGGTCTCTTCAACTATATGTTGGCCATTTGTTGATGTATGTGTTTCTTCTTCGCGTTGGTTGGATAGCGGAGGAGATTGTGTTCCCCACCCACTTCTTAATGTAACTGAATGCACTGGCTCTTCAATGTGCCTTAGTTTTTGCACTGGATATTCTATCAATTGGTCGTTCCTCAACTCCTCCTTAAATGAGATAGCATTCACATCTCTTTATTTTCTTGTGTTGGGTTGTTGTGCCTCTAGCTCTGGATTTAAGTGATGATCTCCCCAATAGACGCTATTTAAGGCAATGTCTGCTAGAATTTATTTTGTTGCTTCGTGTGAGTTTCATAAAACATCCCTAGCTATTGAGTTCAATATGTTCATGTTGTTGTAATCTAACCCAACATAGAATGATTCAAGTAGTCTAGCTAAGGTATCTCCATGATCTGGACATATTTTAATAAGTAGATTAAATCTTGCCTAATGCATCATGTACTTGTTCACCTGGCCTTTAAGAAAAGCTCATAATCTCTGTACGACATGGCACTGCTAGAATTAGCTGATAATAATGTTCCATGAATAGTTGGGCCATCTGCTCCTAAGTGCTAACACTTAATGGACCAAGTCCAGTATACCAATCATCTTCTCGATCTTGTTCTACTCTGCCTGGTAAGAATGACTCTTCCTCTTCCTTTGAACGATGGTTTCTTATTCTCTTATTGATTCTTCTCGATCTCTACTGCATAGTGTAATTTGAAGGGGTTTTCTCTTGATGAATATGGTGGTAAATGATGTAAAATTGACCCTTTTTTGGTTGCTGCACGCTTCTCTCCTTTTATAATTTATTCTTGGCCTATTAGGTCAACGACCTCCTCGAGAAGACCTACGTCAAATTTCTTCACGTGCAATCAGCCAGGTCGTAAGCCCATCGCGGGCCTTAGACGCAGTCAAAATTACACCGCGCCTCACATCGCTTCTTTCTATATTTAGTCTGTGATGCTCTTCTGCGTCCACTGCTTGCTCGCGCCACTTTCGGGTTATGTCCGCCATAGCGCCTAGATCGTGCCACACTCTTCATTTTTGTATCCTGCTTGTGCTGCAGCGCTCTAGTAGAGCTATCCTTTGTTTTCCCCGAATTCTCTAAAATCGTGTAATTTCACATTAAATTGCAATGTTTTGACTCGACTAACTCTAAACCTGAAATGAAATGAAACGTAACTAAAATATGCACAAAATACCATGGGTTGAGCATTATATTGTTCATAATCAATTGTCAAATATATATGTTACACACACGTATCAATAACAATAATGAGAAGAAGGAGGTTCCTGAGAGACAACCTCATCATGTTTCAGAGATGGTTAATACTATCTCAGTGGAGAAGGTGGAGAGTCTCTTGCTCCGCCATCATATTGATATCATGGCCCTCAATTTAAAGATCCCTACTGTGGAGGAACGTGCCAATGTCCCTCATGCCCATTATTTGACCATTTACAAAGACAAGACTCGTCATGGCCTTCGTTATTTCTTTTCCCAATGGTACGTGCATATGTTGGATCATATTGGAGCATTCCCGACCTAGTTGAACAGGAGCTCTTACAAAGTGCTGGCCGGATTTTGGTTGTGTTGTCACTTGCTTGGGCTTCATTGTTCATCCCATTCATTCATCGCGACTTACCACATGGGCACGAGTACGAAGGTCACCCCCATCTACTATTTTTTCCCATTGTGAGAATTGCAAGTTCCTCATCAAGAACCACACCTCTGCGAGTGCGTGGAAGAACCTTTTTTTTATTTGTAAAATCCAAGGGAGGAGATGTGTCCAAAGACTAACGCGTGCGGACCTAGTGGAAGGTGGTAGAAGAGGGGCCTCAGGATCCTAATATCGTGGGATCTAAGTCTCTTTTTAAGAAGCTTCGTGCTTACCCTTCTATTAGGGTCTTTTTGATCTGTCCAAGCTAATGGAAGATCCCATTTTGTTTTTGTTGGGTGGATTGCAACAATTTGTTGCCCTTAATGTTCCCTTGCCCGAAGATCTTAATCGTGACATGTACTTTCATAACTTTTTTTGTGTTCACTTTCTTTTTATGATCTTTGGCGCTCTTACTCATGCATTATATTTTCTTTCCCAAGGAACATTTCTACGAGCTCCCTCCTTCTCTCGAGGGGGTAGAATTTAATTCGAGGGAGCTTCATTCCGCGGCCCAACCTGAGAGTCTGGAGGCAGTTTTTGTTGGGTTGGCCTTGGGTGTCTCGGAAGTGGAGGAGAAGTTTGCTGCAAAGAAGAAAAGAGGAGGGACTCTCAAGTCTCCTCATCTTGCATTAACGGAGGACGTGCTTTGTACTGCTGCGGAGGATCTCTCACGAAGAAGTATGTGCCTTGGGTTTAGATTGTGGACGTGGTTTCTCGGGAGGTGGCCACGAATGTGTCCATGTAGAAGAAGAGACCTCCTTTAGATACCTTAGTTGGTCTCTCAGGTGAGTAATGGCTTATCGAGGCCTTTCATCCTTTATAGCTCGTCATTTGGCTTTCTACTGACTTATAATTGATATTTTCAAGTTAGAAGCCTTGCTCCAATGTTTGGGGGGGGGGGGGGGGGGGAGGGGGGCGGGCTACTGAGGTCCTTTCTAGTGTTGAGGCTGAGGGAGTCTTCCTACCGCATGGGGAGGTCAAATTGAAGGACATTCAGAAAGGATTTGGACTGATGCCTCTCCTGGTGTTATTGGGCCACCCATGGCTTCGCCTTTATAGCTTTTCGCAGCGGGATGTTTCATCGTTTCTCTTCCTTGTGATGCCTCGAAGGTTCCCTTTTGTGTTGGTCGAGACACTATTTTTCTTTAAGAGACGAACATAGAGGGACAAAGCAAAAAGATCACCCGTAAGTGGATGATATTTGTGGCGGACGCCCTTTACTTCCATGGGCTTCAACCCAACCATCGTCAGTATTCTACTTATGGCATGATAGCAAAGGTAAGCCTTTTTTCCCATGTTCTTCTTTTCTGCCTCCTCTTCTTTATTTATTTACTTGGCTTGGCATCTGTTACAGTAGCCCGTGATCCTGGATGGTCTGGTGAGTGATAATGATAGCATGGCCTAGCGTTATGCTAGATCCGAGGAAGATCTAAGGAAGGCCTTGGCTTGGACCAAAGAATTGGAGATGCGCCCTTCTATTCCGGATACTTCTACTATGGAGAAAACGTGGAAGGAGCTTGAGGATGAACGCGCATTGTTAGTAGGTCTTCAAGACGAGCTACAATAGTTTCAATAGGTATCGCTGCGTAGCTTAGAGAAGAACAATCATCTTGTTAAATAGGCACAAGCCGTTGCTACAGAGGCAAAACAACTCCTTGCTTCCAAGACCCATCTTTAGGAGCTGATTGGTAAGTTGTAGTCTGAGCGAGATGAGTTGGCGTTTAATTTTGAAGCGGCCTTGAGTTTGAGAGGGAGAAAGACGACGAACTCCTCAAGTCACAAGTGGAGTATGGAGACTTGGATCTTCGCTGGTGAGACTTATCTCAATCTCATGAACGGTTTGTTCTTGAAGCGGTGACTCATTTCTTGGAGGAGTATAAGGGCTCGGAGGAGCACCATGCAGATTTTGCCGAGGGTTTTGCTGCTCATCTGCGGGAAGGCTTTGAATGAAGTACCCATCAGTGGGAGCGGTCATATTTTCTTTTTTAGGGTTACCATACTAATTTCATTGATCTTCTTTGCCGTATAAGATCAAGGGGAAAGCTCGGATGAGGGGTCAGGTTCAGATGCACATCCAGGGGGCTAGCTATGGAACTTCTCATTTTTTCGTATTGTCCTATAACTACACGTATGTTGTGTAAATAAAAGAATTCTTTGTCATCTTGATGTAGGCTTCATTGCCCCTCGTATTGTAGTTGTATTGTTTATTTATGTTGGCATTAATCCTCCTCGGTTACATCTGGTTCACCCTCGTGTGCCTGATCAACCGGTACTTAGTTTGTCAAGACTCTCTCGATTTGTTTATTGGTGCCAATGTTTTTCAATTGGTCTTACCTTGACAATGCTTGTTCAAATGGTCTTAGTTTGCCTATGCGTGTTTAACTGGTCTTTTGTTAATATTTCTCTACTGGACTCTGTTCGCCAATCCACTTTTGGTTGGTTTTTACCAATATTTTTCAATTGGACTTTGTTCCCTAATACGCGTTCAACTGGTCTTTTGCCAATATTTTTCAATTGGACTTCGTTTTTCAATATGTTGTGGATGGATCTTTTGCCAATATTTTTCAATTCGACCTGCCAATACGCGTTCGATCAGCCTTCCCCCCACCTGAAGTTGCCTTAAGCTTTTTGAGTGATTAACTCCATTTTTTACTCAAAGGCTAGGATTTAAGAGGGGAATCTTTAGGGCATTTCTTCATAAGAATTTTTAGATCGACATGTCCCTTGCTTGGAATTGCCTCTAGCATCAGCCAGTTAATTAGATTAGTTTTCGACTGGAAGTTCAGGACTACGATGGTTCCTGATGATCAATGGGGGCCTCGTAGCATTTGTTTCTTTCGATCTTTTCTTAAGGTAGAAAAAATGGAATTCGAATTTTATTTATTGGGAAGGGGTACGTAATACTAGGATTTGATCACAAGGTTTTGTTCCTTCCGTCCCTCTTTTTAGCCTTTGGATAGATTTTCACTATTGAGTTGAACATTTAGCTCTTTCTAGCCTCCATCGTATGTTGGGATAGTTCTTCTTCCACCCAGGGTCGTTTATCCTTTGTTGGTCTTTACCTTGTTCTCAGAGGGGCGGCGCCTGCCCTGGTTGTTTAATTGGATCTGGTACTTATCTTGGTTGGAGAAGCCTTTCTATTTCGTCCTGAAATGTCTAGATTAGTTGGTCTTGTGCCCCCAGTCCTCGTGATACTCATATTATCTTTCACGATTCCTTCTATACTTATTCTTCTCGATTTTAAGAGGCAGTGGGCACCGTTGTATGCGTTCTCCCTAAATAACTCTAAGCACTTGGAGTGGGGAATAGCGGGTCGTGGGGCGTGATGAGGGAGAACAGCATGTCCTGGAGCGAGACATACTCGACTTTATCTAGTGTTTTGTGGCTTTTCTTTGGACGCCCCAAATTTCTCCCATTCCGCCTCAGGTGGGGAACTTGATTTTGAGGTGTGCAGTGGATATGATGCCTTCAAAGGCTTGGATGGCAGGTCGTCTACATATTATGTTATACGACACAATTTTTGTTTCTACGACGTGAAAAATGATGGTTTATATTATCTCGTGTGGTTCTATTCCCCATGTCATAGACAAAGAGATTGTCCCCCGTGTGATGAGACGTGCTACAGAAAAACCCTTGAGCAGGATATTTCTGGGTTCCATTGGGATGTTGCAAGCCCCAACTGTTGGAAGGTTGAAAGGTATCTGAGCGGGATCTTCCCGTGTCAATAAATATATTGGGCACGCTGCTCCCTCAAACTTGTGTATGAACGATGATGGGATTTGTGTAAGGATACATTACTCCTTTCGTGTCTTCTGGCTTGAAGCCGACTATCTATCTCTGTGGCTCTTTTAGTGAAGTATGCACATTAATAACACAAAATTTTCCAGGTTGGGTAATTGTAAGATTATCACGAGAGATGTGTGATGGGAGCATGTGTAGGTGTAAATATAGTAGGATATATTTCAACATATAATTATTATACCTAAATCCCACTATATCGCAAGTGCACGAATCAAGTAATAATAAAATAGTAAGTATAGTTAAGAACCAACTATCGTATCCCAAGGGAGTGGTGGTTGTATGTATGCATCACTTAAATGCAAAAACACTAATTATTGTCACTTTCTTTTCTCTTATATTTGCCAAATATGATGAATGCTATGAATGATTTCTAAACTAAGAATGGTATGGATGCTTTTTATGCTAAGAATGCTTAATCTAGAATGCAAGGGACTAATCTAAGAATGCAAGAATGATCAAATATCTTTATGGGTTTTTTGGTTTTTAAATGCAAGAAAACAATTAAACTACATAATCTAATGAAAGATATTAAACTAAGGATATTGGGAAGATGAAAGATTAACTAATGCTAAACTAAACTAAACTATAATGATTGATTGATTGTTGTTAGGTTGTGAACAATGGTTGGAAATATTGTTTAGAGGTCTGGTTTCCCAATGACTTAACTTAGTAGTTCGTAGACAAACCACCTATATTTACTTACAGTACTTGATAGTTATCTGATGTTTGCATGTCTAATAGATATGTGACATATGGCAGGAGCTATCCCAACCACATCTCTATGAGTCTCTAATAATCTACCGTGTTAACGGAATTAGCTCAGTTGTCAATTATTTTAGAAGAGATATCAAATCTGCAATCCAATTAACTCATCCGAATTATGCTAACAAAATGTACATAGTCAAGATTGATCTAGTGTGATCTAAACATTGCACAATAGTTGCTTTCGCAAATCCAAAGTCAAAAATCGCATATATAACTCCCTTAACATTCTACACTCCGGACGGGCCCACTCGGGTGCTTCTGTTTTATCGCAGCAAGAGTAAGGTTAGTCACACAACATAAGTAGCTATTCAATCTAGACATTCAAGGTCATCAAACACACATCAAGTAAAGAAAATAAATATATTCATAATATCAGAGTTACTCCCCTACTCTAAACAACGAGTAGGTTAGCTCCTCATAGCATGAGTTCAACAATCAGAAAAGAGTTAAATATCATAGACAAAGTAAAAAGATAAAGAAAAGCTTCTCAGATCCGGTGGAACATTGTTTCTTGACTCTCTTCGTACTCCCTTTTGCTATCTTATTTTTCACTAATTATTTTCTCTCAAACAATGACTCGACTAATCTAGAACAAGACTTTGGCGATGTTTTTCTCTCTTGTGATAACTCTCAGGGTTTCTTCTCTCTAAAAGTTGTGGAAAAGTGGTTTTGAGAATTATGAGCGTGGTGTGCAATAACGCGCAACCCCTGGGCGATGTGGCCTTAATTGTCCGCCACCCCGCGTGACGAGGTGGTGCTCACACTATCTTCTGATTTCCTACCTGCGATTTCTGATGTCTTCTCTTCAATCGCGCTATATTCGGTATTTTCCCTTTTTGTAGTGCTGTAGCGCTCACGTAGCGCTTGAATGTACCAAAATAGTGTCTCTGACCAACTGTTGTCCATAACATCCATTTTTGGCTTCTTTTAGCCTCGTTTTGTCTTGACTCCTTGCATATCTAAGAAAATATGAAATAATACTAAAACAAGTACATATGCTATCATAAGTATTCAAAAGCATAAGTAAAAAGATACTTAAATCACGCTAATGAGACGCTTATTAATGTGGTTCGAAATGCGATTACTATGATTTGTATAGAGAAAGTATTTGAGTGTTAGTGATTACGAAGGCTCTTTGAATATGAAAAAAGATGGAAAAATGAAGAAATACTTAAAGAGATATATTGTTTTAACTGAATTTATAATACAATGTGAGTGAATCTGAGGTGGTTGCAATGGCAAAATTCATCCTCTAATTATAGGATCTCTAGTGTAGTTATCAATGTTCAACTTGGCCTCCATTAATTAAGACTGCCTTATAGGAGATGGGACGACCGTTTGTTTTTTGATTCGTGCTAATTATGATTGAAATCCCTTTATGGCACACATGACTCTTCCAAGTGGACCTTTAAGGCGTCTGATTGTGTCAGAGCGATCCTTCGTATAGCATAGGTGATTTTACGATCCCTCCCGAGTCCTTCGAAAGGTATAAGGTTTTGTGAGTTCTGTATACGAGGGACCCATCCTAGAGCGTCTTCTCTGAGTATTTTGGTCTTTTTCTTGTCCGGTGTATTTATGAATTATCACACATGAGATGAAACATTTGACATGCAATTCACTCAAGCATTTGATAGCTAGAAAACTTGACATAAACATATAAAATATGCTTAATATAACACGACAATGGTGGATTTTACAACAATAGGGCATGCTTATCTCTTTTCTTTTTCATCTATTAAATAAATTGTATTTTTGAAGTAATTCAATTTATTGCACACCAATATGATGATAGAAAATTATAAACAGGAAAAGCAGTAAAAACCTTAAAGATTTATCTAGTTTGTCAATAATTATCTCTCCGAGCCCCGCTAAGCGAGGACCTTTTACTATTTCCGATAGGTGTAAATAACAATTACATATCAGTTGACTATTTATAATAAACACCTCTTCTAATTATTGTATTACTCTTACTCTGCAATTCCCAGTTAGATTGCAATTCCTAGTTAAATTGGATATCTGCAATTACCTTAATAATTCAAAACCCACAACCCCAAATATCTCCGACTTGAAAACTAAATTCAGAAGTAATTCCATAGCAAATACTCCATAACCAACAATGACGTCAATCCTCATACTCTTCAAGTTCCAGGGTCAATTGAAGTCATGCAAAGCTTAAACTTCTTTAAGGAAACAACCTTAGTCATCATATCATCATGATCCCACTTGCTAGAGTTCTCACTTATGGGACAAATTCTACATTACCACAAATATGCATCACTTTTTTACACCACCTAGATCACTGTCATTTTGGTTAAAATTAGTCATATATATAGTTCTCTCCTTAAACCCTCGAGCCACCACAACGGCCGATGTGTTTATCTTTCAACTCTCGTGCATAAATTAAGATTTTCTTCAACCCCATAGTATTCTCTCTCCATGCAACAATCGTACAGATTCATTCAACATTCGAATCTTAATATCTTACTTCCCAAGAGTTCTTAAGGCTTATTATTATCAAGACAAAAATCTCTAAAAATGCCAAATACATATATTTCTCCAATATATTACAATTAGGACCAACATACAACGATGCTCTAAAATAAAAAACCCACGAATCTTATGTAATGTACACAAACAAGGTTAATGCATCACTAATCTCCTTTGTTAGAGGAGATGATTATTAGAAAATCAAGATTCTTACATCAAAAAGGTGAAGGAGTTCATATAGGTTTATATGATTGCTGGAGATATCTTTTACTGGTATGAGGCCTTTCGATAGTTGGATCCAAAACCATGCTATGAGATTTTGAGCCAATTGTGGACAAAGTCAGACCATTATGGAGATATAATCCTGAAAGCTAGTAGTAGAGCCAATGCTCAAAATCTGTGTAGGTGTCTTAGAGTAAACAAGAAAAATGAGCTTAGCTCCCGACTTAAGGAGATACAATCACATGTGGTAAGAAGTCTAGTTAAGTAATAGGAGGCTCACAGAGGTTCTTTATGTTCAATTGAGGAATAATTGTAGGACCAAAAACAATATCGAGGGAGCAGACTTAAAAACGAGGTCAACCGCAATCATGTGAGGCGCACAAAAGGGATAGTTCAATTATCCTTTATTTGAGGACAAGATTTATAGAGCAAACAAGATTCACACTTAGAAAAGTTGATGGATTTAATATGGGTTTCTAGAATGGTGGTGATATTTCTAGTGGTATGGGGCGTTTATGGATTTGGACCTGAAAACATAGCCATGGGAGCTTGGGTGCATAGTAGACAATACCATACCATTGTAGAGATGTAAATCCTGACAACAATTGTTGTATGTGACCTTGGATAGCCAATAGATATTGAGAAACATGTTGTTTTGATAGTTAGGCTCTATATTCCATGAGGATAAAAAATGCATAGTGATGTCAATCGCACATTCAAGTTGCACTAACAAAACAAAAGAGTGGGGCTAGAACTTTTTGTCACTGCTACATCTTGTAAACTAATGGTGAAGTTTTGTTGTACTGCCATAAAATATGTGTTGTTGCTTGGTTCTGAATATTGGGTTGTTAAGTATAATCATGCATATAAGATGAGCATAACTGAAATGCGATTGTGGCATTGAATATAGTAACATATAAAGAGACAAAGAAATAAATGCACATAACAATGGATAAGTAATTCAGTCTTCTACTAGAGAAACAAGGTGGTAATATAACTCCCAAATATCATTTCCACATTGCTAAAATGTTAAACATAGAATACCCGCATGCTAAGACTCTATCTCTTAGGCAATGACCATGCTAAGCTCAAATAATCAACATATGGCTAAATAATGCCCACCCTTGACTCCTTATGGCCTTCTTGCCATGACATTGTCACTACCTCTGCCATCAAAGTTTGAGTCCATCCAATTATAAGGGGTATTAAGTGCTCTTCATCATAGTTCTCTCATTCTATATGGAGCGGACAAGCTCTCACATAATCCCTAACCAAACACCTCTTCAAACATATCTTCTAACTCCTAAGTCTATACAAGGGTACTCGTGACCGCGGAAGCTCATCGTCATAAACATCATTATCGATAAAAAAAGCCTTTCATGAGCACTAAAGACAAGTTCAATTAACAATATCACCATTGTTTGTTTGCTCTGTCACCATGATCGACTTCCTTATGGGTGCACAAGTTAGAGGCTTTGTGTTTATAGCCGCTCAAATCTCTTGTAAATTGCTTAATACCCCTTAAATAAAAGGGAGCTTCTTAACTTCAAGCTCCAACTCTTGGTTAATCCTAAAAGCTCTAGAAGAATTTTTGTTTTATGTTCTTGACCTTTCATCATTGCACCCCTCAAATACCCCAACAAAATATATTCACCATTAACCAGTTTGGTACCCATCAACGAGAAGATATGAGTTTGCTTTTGATGGTTCAGTCATTTGAAATAAATAATGCAATATTGCGACAAATTAACTCTCTCAACTTAAGATTAGCAGATAAAGCATGAAGACGGCCGAAGAAAATATGAATGAAAGTCGAAAGGAACAAAATAAAACTTAGGAACGTACACGAAGATGCCTTCATTAATCAGAACAAATGAAGATGTAAACTTTACACGTTCAACTCGTCATCATTTGGTTGACTCGTCATCATTTGGTTGGTCAAATAACATACCCTAAGATCACAAGTTTACAAAATTTTATATATGTTGACGATTACGAATCATAACTTAAAGTAATGTAAATCTTTCAAAATGTTATAATTCGTTAAATAAAGACATTTTACTGAACTCTGCATAAAGAAAGTAAACATTATAACATCATCCTCATACATTTTATTTCACAAAGTATATGCATGAGACCAAGCAATCACAACCATATGTATATATATATATATATATATATATATATATATATGTACACTTAAAGAAAAATCTCCATTCCCTTATTGGCATCAAAGTTGACAACGATATGAGAACGAGATTACTGAAGGTCCTTATTGATGTATCATAATTTGGACGTAACACGTGGCAGGTTGCATGAACATACAAGTATGCAAAAAGCAAGAGATTCTACCAACAAGGGCAAAATAGTCATTTTAAGGAAAATAAGATGAACTTTCGAAATAGTTTAAACCTCTGAAATAGGCATGTCAAACCCATTTTAGAGTATTTGACCTATTCGAGACAACCACAAATCCTACCTAGCGGGGCCCAACAAGGCTAGACTAACCCACTCCGATAATAAAAAAAATGTTTTATTTATAAATATTCTACTAAACATCATTAATGAGGTATGTTTGAGAAGGAGAGCTCCAAATAGATCGAATGAAGCTCAACATGTATACAACTCTACGAATTTTGTGTATGTCCGATTTATTGTCCAGTTCGACCTCTCGTGATTATTCAACATATTCATGAAATTCGAACTACATCATTGTTCAACTTATCACCTATTTCTCAATCTATTAGCTTGTTCAACCGATTTATCATGGTTTGGCATTTTTTCTCATTTATGCTATGATGGGAATTTCGATGTAGCTTACAAAGAATAGAAATTAACAAATAAATGTTACAACTAAATTTCTCTTGTCGCAATGCACAAATGAAGTTATAATAAAGTGGAAAGTATGATTACGATCCAAGTATTGTATCCCAAGGGAGTGGTGATTTAATGTATGAATCACTTAAATGCAAAACAATAACGGTTATCACATTTCTTTTCTCTTATGTTTGCAGAATGATTGTTATGCTATGAATGCAGAAGATATCCATTATAGTATGCAATGGAAATCTAACTAAGATGCAAGTAAAACAGTAAATACCAAGAAGGTGGTTTGAATGCAAGAAGTAATTAAAGCAATTTAATTAACTAGTGATTGCGAGAAGAAATTAATTATGTTAAAGCTAAACTAACTAAACTAAAGTAGAATTGATTGATTGATTGATTGGTTGTGAACAATAATTGTAAAGATTGTTTAGAGATTGTGTTTCAAAATGACTTAGCCATAGTAGTTCATAGACAAACTACTTATATATACTTACAATACTTGATGATAATTTGACGTTTGCATGTCTAATGGATCCGTGACCTATAGTAGGAGTTATCCCAACCATAGAATATAAGAGTCTCTAATAACCTATCGTGTTAACGGGATCATCCCAATTGTGAGTTGTTTTAGTAGAGATATCAAATTTTCAATCCAGTTAACTCATCTGAATCGTGTTAACAAAACGTACATGGTCAAGATTGATCTAGTGTGATCGCGGGGCTGCAAATCAGTTGCGTTAACATACCAAAGTCACCAATTACACACACACACACACACACACACACACACACACACACACACACATATATATATATATATATATATATATATATATATATGGACGAAATATTATTTCTGCCCCTTAACATTTTTTCAAAAAAAATTAAATGTCATTTTTGGTTCGGGCTGCTAAAAACGGCCCGTATCTTTTTAATTTTTCTATTAAAAATGCCCAATTTCTCTTATTCGGGCTAAATCGCTTATGCGGCGGTCCAGTCAATTAAACGCCTTGCCTAGTTAACAAATTGCCCCGCCATGTCATAATTCTCTCCCCCCCCCCCCCTGCAAAAAAAAATATTTTTAACCTAAACTCTTATAGTTTTAAAATTGTACTTCCGCCCCATAACAAAAATTTCACTTTCATCCCAATATATATATATATATAAATTTTAAAAGGCAAGAAACATACTCGCTATTTTAATAACAATATGTTTTTTTTTAATAAAAATCAGATATTGAAAACGTGAAAACCATAAAATTTGTATTAATAAAATAACAATAGTAAAATACTTCAATATTTATAATTTGTGTTTTAATAAAATAATTTATTCTCCTCCACACCCAACCCTACCCCACCAGGCACTCGCCACCCCTACCCCCCCCAACTCCACCGAATCCATCATCACTACCACCATCACCACCGCCACCATCATCACCACCAGCCTAAAATTCCCCCAAATCAAAAATCCTAATTCACCACCATCGCCACTCTCCAGCTCTAGGTCGACCGGAGCAATTCACTGAATCCTCGCCACATTCATCCCGTCGACCGCCAGTGCCTCCAGATCCTCCACCTCGTCACTGTGTCCACCTCTATTTATAGGAGAGTCTTGATGCCCTAATTTTGTGAACAATGTGTAAAATACCGTTTAGTCCTCGTCGCACCCGATCTGTTCCGTCGCTCCACCTTCTATCCTTCCCTGTGGTCTTTTGATGCTCTCTTTCAATCGCGTTATCTTTGAAATTTGCAGTGATGTAACGCCTCTCTTAGCGCTAAGGTTCCCGAAGTAGTGTCTCGACTCATTGTCTCCAAAAATATCTATTTTGGCCTCTTTTAGCTTTATTTTGTCTTTACTCGATAAATTCTAAAAAAACATAGAAAAATACCAAAACCAATAAATATGCAATAAGAATTATACAAAAGCATACGAAAACGAGTACGTAAATGTCTACAAATAAACACTCATCAATACCCCCAAACTTAAACCTTTTCTTGTCCACAAGCAAACTCACTAGCTTGACTCAATCTAAATTATAATCCAATCATTAACATGTCAATATTTATAAGCGGGAGTTCTCAGAATGCAACCTATGGTCAAAACAAGAGATGAGATGAAATAGATAAAAATGAGCACATAAAATTTAATAAAGTCATCGTCACATCCGTTTCATGTGCGCTAATAGTGTATGATACTATTGTTCATGCATAAGAGTTATTGTCATGTTGCAAATTTATAAGATCATAGCTTTTAAAATATAATCACTTCACTTTTTACTATTCACTCTCATATTACTTTTAACTCAAGTAGATTTCATATATTGAGGATCATTTAGGACTTTATTAGCTTGTAATGTTAGGCTAATGTGTGGGCTATAATGGTAAAAAGTCATATATGAGTTGTAGAGACGTATGTAGCAAACCACTCATGTGTTATTTTTTCCTCCCTTGTTTGTGCCTTCTTCATTGGCCCATACATTTTAGGCTCTTTTTGGCATCTTTTTCATTTGCATTTTCATTTGCGCAAGAATCAAACCATCCTATACTACATGGCTTTTTGAGAGGTACCCCCAAACTTAAAGTTTTTGCAACGGGTTATTTGTGCTCTCTATTAGGCTTACTCCGTTAGCTCTTTTCTTTTTAGTTCATGCTTTTATTTTGAGCTTCTACCTTATCCCTCAATTGATCCACTATATCCATCTCTAGAAATTGGTAGGATAAAAATTGTCTTTCACCTCAGGCTAGGTAAGTAGGCTTCATAAACAAAGGTTCATAGATAAAGCCTTAGCGGGGTTCAGTGGATATTCATTTATCATAAATGGTTCTTGGCTTGAAAGGCTAAAACTCAAATCTATAGAAAATATGGCCTATTTCATTTCCTCAATACATAAAAATCTCCAATTATTTCAAGCAATATTCAAGCAAATTGTTTAAGTGTTATAATCACATGCTTCATTTACTACTTCCTCATAAATAAACAACATTCTTGTTAACAATTATACACAATGATAGATTGAAAGATGTATATAAAACTTAAACATGCTTTTGACAATATTACGTAAGATATACAAAAGTTATTCACATATTCTTTCATCTCAAAATCGTAATATATTATGCATATATCACCATTGATCCAAACCTATTCATGATTTCATGATTCAAAATTCATTTTAATGACTCAATTCTAAAAAAACTATACTCTAGAACAGACTCTAAGATAAATATATAATACATAAGCACAACAAAAAGCGTAGCTTTCCCACCCCAACTCAAAATCATGCGTCGTCCCCATCGTATAAATGTAGAAAGAATTAAAGCATAGATTCAAGGACTCCTCTGATCGAGTTCAAACGGCACTCGTCGGACTAGTGATGGTAATGCTTTTTTCTTTTGTCACCCTCTCCTCAATTTGTCTCAACTTCCGCCAATGGTGGGTGTTGTTGCTCTGGAATTGCTCCTTGATTTCTTCCAATTGGTTCACTAACCCAACATTCTCTTGTTCCAGACGTTCTCTCACGTCTTGCAGTTTCTCATGAAACGTCTTTTATTTCTTGTGCATCAGTGATAAGGTTTCTTCAATTGACACAATTGTTGATGATTTTGTAGTGTGGAACGTCGTTTTGATCACTTGCCTCACAAAGTGGTTAATGGGATATGTATTTCGGTGATGAATATTTTTATCAAGTTCTTGACAACTTTCTTTGATACAAAGTGCAGTGATAAGTGCGCCAAAATACAATAGGCGTAGTGGACCATCAGCAATTAGATTTCCAATAGCCTTAGTTATGATTTCCCAAATGTTATGCGTATCTCCTCGTTTAATGCTCATCATAATTTTTGCTTGCTCTCACGAAACTTTTCCTAAATTGACAGGGGGAAGTATACGAGAACTAACGAACAAATATAACTACTTACATAATGCTTGTAGATCCCTATAATCAACCTCCAAATCGCCGTCATCATTGTAAAGAAACGCGAGGTCTAGTTGTAGAAGAGACTGCGAGATACGCTCGGTTGTTAACTTGTGCTGTAAACCCATGTCTCAAAGTATCATCTGATCTACCTTCAGCTTCTAGTATTTGTTCACGCATCTCTCCGTAATTTCAATTGACCTTCCCCTAAGCCTAACATTGCATCGCCTTCATCATAATGTGCATAGTATTCACGAAAAATGGTGTCGTTCACAATACGCGGTCTTCTCATCATGTGTCCTAATCTTGCATGCTTCAATATCTTTTCCTACCCTTGTACTTCTTTTTTTATCAACAAAGTGGCTTTCTTACAATGCCTTATACAGATTGAAACAACTGCCGGTGAGGAATCGGTTGTGGTCAAATTTTGGGTTAGCTAAAGGGAGTCTCAAAATTTTGCGTGGTGTCCCTGTTGCTTGATCAAATGTGTAATATCTTCCAGATGCCATGCTCTTCTACAAAGAAATAAAAAAAAATTCTTTCAAGAGAATAGATGAATAGAGAAATAAAGAAGAATAGTCTGAATTCTGAGAGATAGTAGATTTACAAAAGTGACTAGAGTTATATATAAAATAGTTCTTAAAAAAAACTTGGTAGTTTTTATTAAGTTGCAGAACTCTCATTAATAATTATAATCACAATGAGAATAATTCATGTATCAATGGAATTTAATCATAAGGGAAGTATAAGTATGGTAGGAAAGGCAAAGATGAGATTGCTCAGCGAAATTTCGTAGTTTCTGAATTATGCGTGTGTCCTATTGCCTTTTAAACTGAGAAACGTGTTTGACAAGAAAACTTTCAGGTGCAACATGGAAGGTGGAGTGTGAGAGGCGCGATGACACGTTGCAACGGTATAGAACGCGCTACATTCTGGAACTGTGGTGCTACGGAGGTCAAAACATAGTCCTAGTCGCACTCGAGAGGGGCAATGTGACCAGTTGTAATTTTGGAAAAATTAGCTCTTCGCGCTCTGGTCCGTGCTTTCCTTTCTTTGTCAAATGTCGTCTTGCTTTGGTCGTGTTCGTAACTCCACTTATATCTTCTTTCACTTTCTTCTCTTTTCCTATCTGAATGGTTAGCTCAAAGCCATACTAAAAAGTTTATGTTATATATGACTCGAAACAGAAATAAACTAAAGGCACGATAAAATAAAAATTTACGATTATGGGTTGCCTTCCACACAACACATAGTTTATTGTCGGTTAGCTCGTCAATTTTGGTGAAGAATTAGGGTTTCAGGTGCACATTTGGCACCATGGTCTTTCTCCTCCTTTGCTCCTTTCTTCACTTTTTCTTTAGTAGGAATCTTGACATTCGGTTGAAAGGGAGTGTCTTCAAAACGTGTTAAGCAAAATTTGACACTTCACATGTGACATGCCCAAAAAGTCGCCCCCTTTTTGCCATCGTATCCAAGATGTTCCTACTAATTGAGTTAAGCTATTATAGAATATGGTAATATGGCGAGAAGTTGTAAAGGTGTTGAGAGGGCATAGCCGAGAAACCATTTTATACCGCCGCCATGCTGAAGCTACAAATTTTCCCTTTAATTGTTTAAATTTTAAAAGTACTCTTCTTCTGTCGGTATTTGAAATTGACGTACCTTGTTTTTTCAGGTCCACCAATATATCCATTATAATATTCTGCTTCCACTTCATTTTCTCCATGCAAACTCCATTCATCAGAGTATGAATCTCATCTAATGGCATCTTCAAGTAACCTTCAGTAGTGATTGAATTTATGAACATTTTGTTCTCAAATTCAAGTCCATAGTAGAAGTTCTTTAGTGGTGCTTCTTCTCCCAGGTTACATTGTGGGAAAGCCATGAGCATCGTTTGATATCTTTCCCAAGTGTCCACAATTGCTTCTCCGTCATTTTGTTTGAAACCAAGAATTTCCTCATGTCGCCTCTTCTTTTCTTCAGTTGTCATAAATTGGCAACTGATTTTTCTTTCAAGCGATCTCAAGAGTATGATCTTTTGTTGTTAATTCCATCATACCAAGCTCTCGACGCTCCTTTGAATAAAACGGAGAACAACGTGTAGCTATGTCAATATCACTCCATAATATATAAAATTGGCATTTTGTTTCGGGTGTAAAAGGCGAATGCCGAACACTTACCCCAAATCATATGGGGACATAAGTCCTGAACGAGTTCTAGGACTAGTTATTAATAAAACTAATTAAATTTTCTTTTCATAATTATGATATGTTATATATCTAGCATATAATGTGGTGCAACAAAATTACAATATTCAGGTGTAGAAACGTAGTATACACAAGAATTGCTCAAAAAATGGTTCATAGTAAATTAATGCCATTGTTTCCTAACATTCAAAGATCAATGACCCACAAAACTTCGGAGCTAAATTAGGTGAAATATTATTCTTCCTCACCCACATGATCTGGGACAAGTGTCCGCGTTTAGCATCAGCACTCGTTAGACGACAAATTAAGGTGAATGTTGAATATATATAAAAGTTTCATAGCACGACTTCATTAAAATTATATGCTTAAATGTTATATCATGTATTAACTCCAACTGTTATCCACTGATCTGAAACACTGTACACTAATAATAATCAGATGCACGTGATACAAAAGTTAACTTCAATTACACTTTTTTGGGGGTGTCTAGGCTCCAGTTACATGCTATGCAGCCAAGCCTCATTATTTTCCCTTTTCTTACAATTAAAGCCCAATAACTTTACCTTTCTACAATCAAGTCCCAACTTTAATTTACACTAGAACCAATAAAACTAGAAAAACTAATAATATTCTCTCTTTTAGATTAATTTTTTAACTCCCCAAATTATAATCAAGCTATAAATTAAATAGTTTTATGAGCTAGTTTCTACTATCACTTAGCTCGGTGTTTTTGAAGGAAAGCTTTGTTCTATCTATGATGTTTCAATTTAACATAATTACGATGGTATTTTTAATATATTAATCGAGTATAATATCAAAATGATTCTCAAATTAATATATCCAAGCTCGAGATTAAAATAAGGAATCGTACTGAATTTAATCTAATAGTGATTTTCAGGGTTCTTTAGAACCTTGTATGAACAATTTAACTTAAATAGATCATCATACAAAGATATACAACAGTGAAGTATTAAACCAAAATATTAAGTTTAATTTGATGTAGGCGAAAAATATCCAAAATGTTTGAACATTACAAACTTCTATTCGTATGGTAATATCCATGCTGCTTGTGTGTCCTCACTTTTTAAATTGTATGTAAAATAACTTTTGATGATGAGCTATATAAATATAATTTATGAGTGTAATATTACTCAAGGAATAAAGTGAAAATAATTAAAAGGATAGTCACATGCATAGCAAAGAGAGAAGCATTAATTTCTAAGGTTGTTAAAAATTAATATCGAGACATTCATAACAAAGAGAGAAGTATTAGTTTTTTTTTTCCTTCATAAAAAGCATTAGTATAAAATATAGTATAATGACTTGATTGTAACAAAAGTTAAAGTCGTTGGGCAAAAAGATAAAGTCATTGGGCTTTACTTCTAAGAAAAAGATAAATAATGAGGCTTGGCTGCATAGCATGTAACTGCAGCCAAGACACTCCCCACTTTTTTTTGATGAATTAACTTCAATTACATTAACGTTGATGACTTTTCAACTGATCATTAAGAATAGTTCAATAAAACTTTATTTATTTGATTACTTGTACTTGTATCATTTATTCCGAAGTCTCCGACCCCCATGGATGGTCATCTAATAAATATATATTTTTGCCACAACTCAAATTGCATTTATTCTTTAAATTCACCACAGCCTAGTACTTAGTAATTTGCAATTAACAAATACAATCATTAATTAATTGAGAAAACCGGGGAAAATGCATAAGACCTCATGTGATTTTGAAAATTTGCATGAAACACCCTTGTGGTTTAAAACTACACAAAAACCCTTCTGGTTTCGAAAATTCAGCACAAAACTCCCTTGGAGTTTTAAAAGTTCTGCACAAAATTTCATTTTCGTCCAACTCCGTTAGGGAGGAATGTGTGACTAGGCTTGATTTTTTTTTTTGTGTGTACTTTTTATATATTAAAAGTCTATTATACTCTTTAAATGTTCCCTTGTGGTTTCAAAACTTGCATACAATCCCTTTATGGTTTTAAAACTTTGCACGAAATTTCACTTTTAATTTATTTCTTATAAAAAATGTATATTTTTTTAAAATTTTTGGGTGATAAAAGCCTTATGTTCCAATATCTTTTTACATACATAAATATATTAATAAATATTCAATATATATTTTAAAAAGGTAAAGTAAGGACAATTTAGTCATTTTGATAGAAAAGTTAACGAAGGGGATTTTGTGTAGGATTTTTTAAACCACAAGGGAGTTATATATATATATTATAATTATTAGAGAATTTTTACCTCTACAACTTTGGTTTGCCTGATCGGAAATTATTTCATGAATACTAAATACTTAATCTTAAGAAAGTAACTCCTTAAACATTTAATTCGACAAAAAAATCCAAAGTAGTGACTGATGTTGAAATTGTACGCCTCAGAATTAGTATGCATTGAAATAGTATATTTTGCACAAGCGCCAATTATTTTTAACTTATGATAGAGACAACCACCATTTTTGTCAGCACAATCTTTGTACATTCAAATAAAATACTCATTTAAATACAATACTTTTTTATATATCTTTGTACTATTGCTTTTCAGGAATCACGAAGGATACAATGAACATAATATTTGGCAGCATATATAGATTAAGGTAGCTTAACTAGCAACAACCGGCCTCTAAAAGCCCACTTCTAACTTTTCAATTATTAATCCTTTACTTCCTTTCCTTTCTACAGTCTTTGTACAGTTTTCCGTTACTTTCAAGGTTCAATTTTTACGTCTAAAGAACCTAAGTTATATTTAATGTAAAAAATATCGTCGTAACATAAAACACGATGGTGCCTGATTAGACTCAAGACTTTGGTGGATTTGCAACCAATTAAAAGCCCTACTTCTAAGTTATAAAAGCCAATTGGCTACCTTCATCTTATCTTCTCTTCACCCTCAATAATTTGTACACTAAAATTGACATACGCAACCAATTAATTCTTTGAACTGCATTTCTTTCTATTATTTCCACCAGGTTTATTTTAATCGAATTATATTCATAGACCTCCATTTTCCATCCTGATAACTCATGTTGGGCGGTATGATTTTTTTTAAAATAATTTTTAGAACATTATTTTTTTTTTTTTTATAGTTTGTTAACCTTAAAAAAATAATATAGGAATTAACCAAAGCGTTAACCCTAAAAAAAACAGGGATTAACCTAAGGATGGTACTACCGTCACCGAACTCCCGATGCCACGTAGTATTGGGAGGGCCCATCGAGTGCCGCAAACCCAAAGTGGTAAAAAACGACACCCGCGAAGAGGCACTCATGCGTCCCTTGAAAAGTCACGATGATTAAAAATAAGATATCCACGCGGCATCGAAAAAAGAATAAATCACGATAAGTCTGCGAGAACTCGATATCCATCAAGAAGCAAAGAGGGATCACTGCAAATATAAGGACCCCGAGTCCCCAAATACGAGAACATCCCCCTGCTGAGAAACCCGAGGGCCACATACCATCAGAGTACATACTACTAAGACTAAAAATACAAAATTGGACCCCTATCGGGATCAAAAAAAGATATCGGACGAGCACCCAGTCTCACCTATGAAGCTCTCCTGAGAGCCCTTGCCTATCGACGAATCCAAGAAATCTCCTTAATAAGAGCCCCCTGAAAGCTATCGGAAAGAAAAGCACTAGCCTATCGGAGAAAGCCTACAGGAGAGAGAATCCAAGGATCACCTTATCAGAGCCCCTGAAAGCTATCAGAGAGGATAGAAGTTCATCCTAGTCATGTCCTAGTAGATAAAGAATCTCGAGATAAAGTATAACTTACCCACTCACGCACATTGCGACACCTGTACTTTACTAAATTCATGCATAGTGACACCCGTTCCCAAATACCTCTATATAAAGGGGTACCTCCACTGCCAATTTAACACACACTCAATCCCACTCAACACAAGAAAGACATACAATTCTCAGTGAATAAAAAAAAGGATATTTTCGTCATAAGCAAGTTCTGAATTTCCGGACACGGCGTTCCAATCCTTATCAACTTGTTAATTAGGTTAAAATAACAAACTTGTTAACAAAATGACGCCGTCTGTGGGAACGCCATAAAAGAGGGAGGAAAGACCATATCCCTCGGATTACCCGGTGCCCTTCCCCTACGGACGGAGATCATACCCTATGGGGAATACTCGACGGTCTACGCAAGGAGATGGACGACATCAAGAAAACTATGTCCCCTAAGGAAGATCCGACATATAAGACCTCCCTCTTCGTCCCCGAGATCGCCCTAGCCTTGATCCTTACGGATGCGGCCCATCAACGTCCCATTGTACACAGGAGGCACTGACGGGAGAGATACACATGATCACATCCACCAATACTTGGCAGGAATGGACATGTCCTCCACCGTCGATCATGCCCTATGCTGCATGTTCCCAGTTACCCTCGGATGGCGAGCTCAAGCTTGGTTTACCCATCTTCCACCTAACTCTATAGTTAGATTTGACCGATTGGCCAACCTGTTTGTGCGACAGTTTGCCCGTAATCGACGATACCCTAAATCTGCTATGCACCTCTTTACGGTTAAGCAGCAGAAGGACGAACCCTTGCGAGGATACATAAAACGCTTCTCCGATGAAGCTTTAGATGTCCCAAATGTTACTCCAACTGTCCTAGCCAACATATTAACCCAGGGACTCCGAACATGAGGTTTCTTCCGATACCTTATGGGTAACCATGTTACCGACATGAACGAGCTTATGCAAAAAGCACAAACTTATATCCTCCTGGAGGAGGCTGAAAACTCAAAGAGGCGCATGGAGAATGACGACAATAAATGCCATGAACGCACCAAATGCGAGGCGAAGGCTAAATAGAAGGGTAAGGAAGGGAAGCCATCTCAACGGAAGGACGATGGTTGCGTGGTCAAAAAATACATGCGACCTGTACCCCTGCCCCATATGACCATCGCCCCCGAAGAGGTACTAAATGTGATGAGAGGTAATAACAAATTACGCTGGCCCCTACCAGCTAAATGTCCCTACAGAGATAAGAACTCGGGGAAGTACTGCAAGTACCATAAAACCTATGGACATACCATAGAAGAATGCACCACCCTAAAGAGGGAAGTGCTCCGTCTCCTAGAGGTTGGATACTTGAAAAACTACTTAAAGGAGAACAACCCCGAGGAGCCAAGACCGAACGTGTGGAAAAGGCTGCGAGGGGAGCAAGAGGAGGAAGAGGCGACCCCTAGCCAGCGGTCACGAGAACACTGTGGGGGCATCGGAGCCTACCTCCCCTCCAGAATCCTACAAGGATAACGCTCATTCGGGGCGAACGATTAACATGATAGAATGGGAAGACATTTCGATGACACCCCAAGGTAAGAAGAAGAAATATTTAAAGGAAGCAAGGCGAATGGAGCAAGGACTCCATCTGTGCTCCATTCAGGGAGCAAGGCTGCCCAACATCACTTTCGGACCCGAGGATTTGAAGGGTATAAGTTACCCCCATGAAGATCCCTTGGTGATTGAAGCTACCATTCATGGAATTAAAATCCATCGGATCCTCATCGACACGAGAAGTTCAGTGGATATCCTGTTCCTACCTACCTACATCGCTATGGGACTAAAAAAATAACGACTAGAGATGGCGGAGGTCCCCCTAGTAGGCTTTTCGGGAGAAGCCTATAATACCCTCGGGACCACGATTCTTCCCATGTCATGGGGGGAGGGAGCCCTACAAAGAATAGAAACCATCAAATTCTGGGTGGTGGAGGCCTCGTCAAGGACGTACAACACTATATGTGGACGACCCTCCATTCGGACCTTCGAAGCGCCCTCTACCCTGCACCTTAAGGTAACATTCTCCACCTACTTAGGTATCGAAAAAGTCAGATGAAGCCAATCCAAAGCTAGAGAGTGCCACATGAACACCATCCCTCCGGAGGAGGATGAACCAGCCCTCGGAAACAGCAAAAAGCGTAAAATCGAAGAAGTATGGGCTCAACCCGTGTAAGAGTTAAATATGATAGAACTCGTAGAAAGAGAACCTGAGAAGGTGATTAAGATGGGTACGAACATGGGGCCTGAATTGGAAGCCCGACTAACTTCTGTCCTAGAGAAATTTCACCACTTCTTCGCATGGGAAGGAGGACCACTTGGGAAAATCAGCAACAAGGTATGCCAACACTTTCTTAACGTAAAACCGGGGGCTAAACCAGTCCAACAAAAGAAGAGAAAGATGGGACCTAAACGCAACAAGATTATTCGGTCAGAGATATAACGACTCCTTAGCCTAAAACAAATTAGAGAAGTCATATACCCTAAATGGCTGGCTAATGTAGTCCTAGTCCCCAAACATGGAGGAAAATGGCGGATGTGTGTGGACTTCACAAATCTCAATGAAGCTTGTCCGAAGGATTGTTATCCTTTACCCAGCATAGACCAACTGGTCGACTCTACCGTCGGTTGCGCGCTTTTGTCAACCCTACATGGAAATAAGGGATACAACCAAATCCCGATGGCAGTGGTCGATCATGATAAAACTAGCTTTATCACTGACGCAGGTATCTTTTGCTATCTAGTAATGCCCTTCAAACTCAAGAATGTCGGGGCCACTTACCAACGATTGGTGAGCTTCATGTTCGCCGAACTCATCGGAAATCGCTAGAGGTCTATGTGGACGACATGGTTGTTAAAAGCCACACGGCGGAAGACCATCCCGAATACCTGCAAAAGGCATTGGTCATCATGGATAACTTCGGGATGAAGGTGAACCCTTGGAAATGCTCTTTTGGAATCCGAGGAGGAAAATTCCTAGGCTTCATGGTCACGGAAAAATGGATAGAGGTTAACCCCGAAAAGGGAGAAGCCATAGTAGGACTACCCACTCCGAAGACGGTAAAGGACATCTAGAAATTGACCAGCAGAATGGCCTCGTTGAGCTGGTTCGTTTCTAAATCAGCGAAAAAAGGACTCTGCTTTATCAAGATACTCCGAAACGTTAAAAGTTCCAGTGGACCGCACAATGCGAAGAAGCTCTCCAAGAGCTAAAGAGATACATGGTAAAACCGCCCTTGCTGGTAAAACCACCACCCCAAGAGGAGCTCTTCGTATACTTGTCAGTCGGGGAGGAGGCCGTCAGTGCCGTATTAGTCAAAGAGCAGGATATGGAGCATCTCCCTGTATACTATGTTAGCAAAACTCTTCTTGGGGCCGAAACCAGGTATACCCTAACCAAAAACTTGTCTTAACTCTGATCACTACCGCGCGAAAGCTGCGCCCCTACTTCCTATCTCATTCGATCACTGTTTTGACTAAACACCCGCTGCGGGCAATCCTCAATAAACCCGAGTTGTCGGGGAGATTGATCAGATGGGTAGTAGAGCTCACGAAGTATGATATTTCTTATGCCCCGAGGCCCTCCATAATAGCACAAGTCCTAACAGACTTTGTAACATAATTGATGGGCATGAGAGTCGAAGAAAATGCGCCGCTATGGCACGCCTACGTGGATGGCTCCTCCGTAAGCACACACGGAGGAGTAGGGGTAGTCTTGATAAACAAGGAAGTGGAAGAGGAAGTGCTCCACTTCGCTGTTAGAATCGACTACCCCCTATCCAATAACGAGGCCGAATATGAAGCCCTTTTCATCGGAATAAGACTGTCACATGAAGGAGGGATAACGAGGATACTTATCCATAATGATTCTAAGTTAATTGTCCAGTAAGTTAACAGATCTTACGAAGCCAAAGAGGAAATGATGCAAGATTACCTTTGGGTGGTCCACCAAAGGCAATGATGGTTTGACGAATACATAGTCGTCTATATCCCCGAGGAGAAAACCAAGAGGCAGATGCCCAGTCCAAAATGGCCACCCAGATAGTCACCATCCACACCCAAAGGATCACCCTAATCCATGTGAGCGAGTCGGAAAAGGAGGAGAACAAAGAGATAAACGCCACATCAGATCCCCATATGAGCTGGATAACTCCCATTAAAGCCTATCTGCAAGACCCTGAAGGCTATTCCGAGGAAAAGTCCGTGCAATGGGTTATTTCTAGGAAAACGATCCGACACTTTCTAAACAACGGGATATTGTTTCGAAGAACATACTTCTGTCCTCACGCCCGATGCCTCAATGAGGAAGAGACCTAACAAGTCTTATCGGAAATTCACGAAGGAACTTGTAGAAGTCACATCGGAGGCGAAAGCATGGTCGGGCGCTTAATTCGGCAAGGCTACTACTAGCCTACGATGGCTAGAGATTGCAAAAGGCACGCCAAAAAATGCAAACATTGTCAACCTTACGCCCTGCAAACCCACTAACCCGCGGCTCCCTTTTCCAAATGGGGTATTGATATCGTGGGTCTCTTAATTCCCGATACCGGGCAAAAGAAATTCCTACTAGTAGAGCTGGACTACTTCACCAAATGGGTAGAGGCAAAACCCCTAGCCCGAGTCACCACAGATGCAGTCATTAAGTTCATATGGAGGCATGTCATGTACCGATTCGGCATTCCTCGAAGCCTTGTGAGCGACAATGGGCTTTAGTTTACAAGCAAAGAATTTAAAGACTGGTGTGACCATTGGGAGATCAAATATCGTTTTGCTTTGGTAGGGTATCCCCAGACGAATGGCCAAGTAGAGAGGACTCGCCAAACCCTCCTTAAAAATATGAAGGCAAGACTAGATTGGCATAAGGCCAAATGGGTCGAGGAAATACCTGGCATTCTATGGGACTATCAGACGACACAAAGAGTAGCCACAGGCAAAACCCCCTATATCCTAGCCTATGGCAATGAGGTGGTTTTACCCCCCGAAGTGGTAGTGGAGAGTTGGCAAGTCAAGGAATACGAAGAAGTCGCCAATAGCCCCAACTTGGCCCTCGACCTTGATCTCTTGGAGGAAAGAAAAGCACGAGCTTCCGTCCGAATGGAGAAATACAAAGCCCGGATGTCACGATATTACAACACCAAGGTAAAGCCTAGGACGTTCCAAGTAGGAGACCTAGTGCTAAAAAGAGTCGGAGCTTCCAAGAACGTGGGAAAGCTTGAACCCCGATGGCAAGGATCCTACAAAATCTCGAAAATCGTTGGACCTGCAACCTACCAACTTGCCAACTCCAAAGGCGTTGTACTCCACAATACCTGGAACGCATTTAACCTTAGAAAATATTATGCTCAATGTAAGATCGAGTTTGTACATAAATAAAAGTTGTTTATATATAGATGGTTCCTATACATTCAAAAACAGTGGGGAAAAACCTGGTTGCACGACAAAATGATGACCCTATACGAAGTCATCTTAGCAACCTAACCCCAACGGGCCATCTATTACAAACAACTTCACTCCATAAGCATACTAGACTGTATCCCATACAAAGGTCTCTAAACCACCAAAAAACCCCCACACACACTAAGCATCCTCTATCGGAGGCTAAGCATCCTCTATCAGACGCTTTACTTCCCGGATAAGACGACGACGCTGCTCTACGGACAAATCTACATGATCGTCAATCTCCACAGATGGGACCACAAGGTCCTCGTAAATCATTGGCTGAACTTTACGGAAAACTTGGCAGATACTAAGCTCGGGGAGAACCAGGCCCGAGGGAAACCCTGGTAAAGCTTGAACGACATCTTGACACAGCTGATACCTGATGCGAACCAAGTCATGCATCTCCCCTTGCAAGGACTCGTGAAGAACAGATGAACCCGAAATGTCCAATACTGCCTGGACTTAGGCCATCACCGTGGCCATCTTGTGCGCCCGCACCATATCCAATAACCTTTGATTTGCCGCATCTCTCTCTCCCGTGATGTGCAGAAACTGTTCATCGGAGGAGTGGACTTGGTCCCTCAGATTCCCAATCCTCTCATCTAAACTCACCACCCGTGCTTTCTCAAGCGCTAACTTGTGCTCCAATTCCCAAGATTTATTCCTCTCACCCTGCAATATCCCATCGTAAGCATTTTGAGCGGTCTCACGATCTGCCTTCAGCTGAGATATCTCTTCTTGGGCCTCCAACATACCTTTCTCCAGCTCATCCCGCCGACTATACACCAAACCAGTATCGAACGAAGAATCCCCTCGGGTGCTAGTGGCATTCAACACCATATAAACCTACACGAATTCCACCCATCACCACAAAGAAGGCATGAAGGTTAACGCTAAAATAAATTGAACGAAAGAACACTATACCTCGAATAAATCTTTACAAGCCATGTCCTGAACGGTGGATAGGGGGAGAGTCTTCATCAGCTCGCAATCCATCAAATTCAGTAAACCGCTCAAATAATACGACAAAAATCCACAGCCGGAATAACCGAAGGAATAGAACTGCCACCTCCCCCGAGAGGCTAAGATGCCACATGATTAGGATTTCCCCCAAAGGAAGAAAGTCCTATAGGATCGGGACTTCCCCTGAGGGGCCATGATCCATCGGGGGTAGGAGAAGAAAGACCCTCCTCCACTACGTTCACTGCACCGGAAACAACATCTCCCCCAGGATAAGACCGCAACATCAAAGGTGGCGTAGAAGGGTACATCCGAAGAGCAGCAACCATCAGACCCTCTAGCACGACAGGTTCCAAAGAGTTCACTGGGGGGCTGCGACGGGCAAAACCATCAGACCCTCCTTCGAAGAAGGACTCGTTACCACCTCGAAACTCGACAGATAGGAATCTTCCTCCTCCAAAAAGGCGTATCTTCCATTCTGTATCTGCATGAAAAAAGCCTTATCAAAAGGATTTATAGCAAACATCTCCATTTCCGCCCCCATCGAAAACATAAACATATCATGAATTTAAGATATAGGAGAATATCATAGACAAAGAAGAGGAAGAGCCACTTACGGAAAAAGCAGTTGGCATGCAAGGGTTGAATATGGAGATTGGACAGCTCAATCCCCTTCTGGAGACCTGCGAGGATTATGGAATCGGGAAGCTCCAGTAAGCTGTTGATATCATAGGTACCCGAGAACAACCCAATACCTGACAGAACCTCCCACTCACGCACCGAGGTTTCAGGATTAAGGATAACATACCCTAGACCCCATCAGATAGGTACACCCCATAAACTAGCCGACAAGCCCTTCAGATGGACGAAAAAGAACCAGTGTCTCCAATCCCCTCGATGAGAACGATTGTTGGAGACATGCGTGAAGGCTCGATTGTTGTCCTGATAGGCCAGGCTAAAAAAGGGAGGACTGCCCGAACAGAGGCGAATGATAAAAATCTCACCCACTCGATAATGAGACATGGGAAGGTTCAAAAGCTCACAACACAAAATATACCCCACGAAATGATGATAAGAATTAGGTGTCAGTTGACTAGGCAATATTTTCCAATATCGGAAAAGAACTTAGAGAAAAGGGTGAAAAAATACCCACAGCCCACAACGCATTTGTTCGCAATAAATCGTTAGGTAACCTAAAGGAAGATCATATGCCCTCTGATCGGGGTGGGGTATAACCACATCATACTTGTCAAAATCCAGATTATACTTGGCCAAAAAGGTCATGATGGACTCTCTATATTCAGTACTAACAGTGGACCCAACACGTCCTCGACCCATCAACCTCGAGGGGCTCAAAGGGAGCATGTTAAACACCGAAGAGTGATCAGAAAAAGAACAAGACTATCTGTCCATAAACACTTCCCTAATGTGATTCATCCGACGAGAATCCGCATGCGAAGGCCTTGACGCCGCCATCGCCGATGAGCTCCCCACGATGGACGTCAGACTCTCATCGGTCCTACCCCTCGGCCAATGGGAAAAACTCCTGGAGGATGCGTGGCGAACGCGTTGTAGCAACGAAGGATTCCAGGCCAAATTTCGAGGGGAAGTCCCCGAAGAAACAGAACCCCCCTGCCTAAAGTGTGGAGGCATCATATTTCCAGGTGAGTCCCTTATTATCCTTTTTCTTGCTATAATGAACTTAGTTCTCAAACTAACTTTGCAAGGAGATGAGTGAATAGCTCAGTACAATATCTGAAAATGAATTTTTGAAGTAAGTGAGAATATTCAATGATTCCAAGCATATATATATATATATATATATATATATATATATATATATATATATATATATATATACTTAGGACATTCTCCTTTGAAAACCGAGTTAAGCTTGAGCTGTCCAAGTGAAATTATAGCTACTGCCACATGCCGATTGATATCTCTATTCAGAGAAAAATATATATCCAAAGTTTGCATGCAAGCGGACACGTCAAGCTAAGTAATTTACTTGGCCAGCAAGAAGGAGATTTAATCTTAATATTAACTCATGAGTTAGAGGAGGAGGTTCAAGTATTTATATGCACTGAAAATGCTATAAGTACGAAAAAGATGAAATAGAGAAAATGGCAAACTAATTATCTATTCATAAAAAGGACGAGGAGTCCTCGGAAAAGAAGTACAAACGTGAAAAATAATTACAAATCCTGAAGTACTGAATTAAAAGTTCGAAAATTTTAAAACCTAAACATTAAAATACTAAAATTCAAAATAAAAGAAAATCCTAAGCTACGCTGCCGTAGTCGGAGGATGCGGGGCCGAAGGAGTAGCTCCCCTGGATGGAAGAGTCGTCGGACTCAGAATGCTAGGTGGCACAGCTATCAGAGGCAATTGGATATCAGGCGGTAGAACATCCCCGGAGTCGGCAGGCCTCAGAGCCACGTCACCAATCCCAGGCCTCGAAGGAGAAGGCGATGGAGACATCTGAGGAGACAAGCCACTATGCTTGTCAAAGAGAGCATAGGCCTCCTTGGAATTGGATGGCTTCTTCATCTTGCGGAGGTCAAAAGCTTGCTGGAAGTCAACGTCCGGTCATAGCAACCCTATCGCCAACTTAGCGCACTCGAGATATCCCCACAACAGATGCCCCGTGGTGCCGTTTCTCAAAGAGGCTCGAGCATTGTCGCACGATCTCCTTCTGAGCATATCGAACTGCGGTATCCACCTTAACCTGTAATTCCTCGGAGGAAATGGCTACAGTTAACTCTCCGAGGCCAATTCTGTATGGTCGAGAGCTTGACATAGTTGCTCCTAAAGGCTCATTTCCCTTTCTTGCGCCTTTTTTTTTCCTTCTCGAGGAGTGCAATTCTGGCCTTTGAAGCTTTCTCCGAAGCCTCCAACTCTGTGACCACAGTCTGCAGATGCTTCATCTCCTCGCCTTGCCTTCTCATTTCATTCTGATCCTCCTCCCACCTAAAGTTGAAAGACGCTATCTTCTCTCAAAGGATCCTCATTTCGTTCTGGTCCTCCTCCCTCCTAATGCTGAAGGATGCTACCTTCTCTCGAAAAGCCTCACCTCATCCTCATCCTTATTGTAACCCTGCTCTGCCACTATAGCAGCCTCTCTAGTCTTCCTAACCTAAAACAAGGAGATGTCTAGCGTGAGTTCATAGGAAAATAATATACAAAGAAGGATGAACAAAAAGAAAAAGAAAAGATAAACTTACCATAAGCCCCATCCAGTTGAGGCAAGTCTGCATAAAATGAAGGCCATCGGCATGAGTGGCATTGGAAGAAACTAAGAAGCGAAGGACTTCTCTGAAGGCTTGATCCAAGGTCTGCATCGATGGAAAATCCTCCAAATGGGGAGGAATCCTAGAAAATGGCATCCCAAAGGAAATACCCTTTGGGGAAACAGTTACCCAAACCGAAGGCATCAGAATCGATAAATAGGGCCCGATGAACCCCCGTAGGAGCAGAAGGACCGGCCTCCCCCATAAGGGAACTCAAAAGGGAAACATTGCCCTCCAAATGCGACGAGTCGCCCACGGGCACGTCGAAGACTCCGAATGTATCCTCGGAACCATGCAACGATGACTCCGAGCCAGAATTAAGGAGCTGGGCCTATAAATTCCCCCCGCAAGAAAAATCGTATGTAAGAAAAACTACAAATAGATAACGGTAAGTAGTATAAGGTAATCAATCAATTACCTAAAGAGAGATTCTCTCGACCCATGGTCATCGGAGCCTTCCCTTTATCTATATTGCCTGCGAAAGAAGGACGAATCCCTTGAAACATAAGGAAAACAAGTAAGTCAAGAGTACTTGAAAGGATAAAAAGTATATAAAAAAGCTTACCATGAGTAAGAGGTTTAGAAACTATATCTGAAATTGTCGGATCGTGGATTGACACAACAACTTTGAGAGTTAAGCTGGCTTGCCTTAACTCTATTGTGATCTTCTTGATTAGAGTAACATGCAGCGGAATTAAGAACACAAGAAGAAATAATTTTAAGAAGTTTTCAATATTATTAAAACTTCCGTGCCTTAGGCCAAATAACCATAAAGGTTTTAACAAAACGTTCCTCACAACAATTCACTCACGCTCTTTGTTGATCGGACTCAACGAAGCAGACAAGTACGAACTACTTAACTTCTATGAACTAGACTTAAATAGTTGATACAAAAAACTTCGCAAAAGCAAGACAAAGAAAATACAAAGAATGATTAGTCTCTCGGATTGTTATGCACGATTGTCTTGTCTTCATCTTGATGAACTTCACATCTTTTATAGATTTCTTGAATCTTGCACGCCAAGATGTGTTGTTCACAGTTTTGGTAACTCTTGTTGTTTCCTTGTTGATATTTGCCTTCTTTGTGAACTTCATATCTTTCCTGAATATGTGTTTCCTTTATTACCAATCTAACAAGGTGACACATATTCTTCAATTCGCAGAATCCCGGAAAGAATCGAGTAGCAGCGAATGGACAATATTGTTTTCTTATTTTGAAACCGTGTTGAGTTGACTTGTTCAACTTAGCTTGAATTATGGAAACTTCAAGTAAGGAATCTTCCATAACTCTTCCTTATGATTAAGATACCTTCCTGGACATAAACATAAATAATTAAAACCGTTGAACTTGATTAATAAGTGAATAAAGGCAAAACTTAATTTTGGCAACTAAAGCACAATTTTTGCATAGACTCTCGGCTTTCAATGTTATCCTCAATGCTGACCCAACATCATCTAACATTGCATCGTCTAACATTGATTCCAGAAAACCCTGCACTTTCAATCTCCCTCTTTTTGCCTTTCTTCACAAAACCAATACCTGTTCCAATCAAGTCTTATATCCAGAAAGTTAGAATCAACAAGAAACAAATTAAACTACTAAACTGCTCCCCCTTAATACAAGCTAACATATTCAAAGTTAAATTAACAAAGGCAGGCATTAAGGTCATCACTACATCCACATATGTACATATGTTCAGACCCCAACATTCATCAATGTTGTCTCAACATTGAAACCAGTGAGTTTCCTGCATAAAAGGTTAATCAGAACAGCAGTTCAAAATGTGCTTTCATAAGAAATAGCAGTTAAAGCAGTTCAACAGTAGTAGTTAGAGTTACAGGCCATAGCTAAATATCAAGGACATGTCCCTTGATCAAATAAAACCAATTAGAGATAAATGTACCAGCAGTTCAAAGATATTAGCAGTTCATAAGAAACAAACCATAAACTAGAAGACTAAAATTTAAAATTGGAACTACTCTCCCATTTTTTGTGAAGAAGGGAGTTTCTCCAAATTTTTCACCATGTCTTCCAGCTCTTTGAGGTGTTCCTTCCTCTCCTCAATCTCCCTCTGAGTATCCGCAATATTCCCCCTATACCAGTTTAGTATATGATCCACAAAATTAGAGGTTATGACCATGCACTCTTCCTCTTTGGACATAGGCACTGAAGTTCCAGCAAACTCCTGAGCCTTCTTCGTTTCAGCCCTTGGTCTCACCACTCCTTTTAGGTTCCATGGAAGGTCTCTCACTCTTAACCCATATAAGTAGCTTGGGAGAATTGTCAGTTCAGTATCATTCTTCCTCCAACCCACGATAACACTTGTCTTTAATCCTTGTTTGCTAAGGATTTTGCAGATGAGTGAGGGAAAATGCAGCATGCCATTTTTCCTTCCAGCAACTTCAGACATTGACTTCACAATCCTCTCCCCCATGTTCACAGCTAGCCCATTTTTAATTTTGTAGACTAAGAATGCTGATTCCTTAGTCAGTGCAGTAACATTTTTGCTTGGCAGCCAGTTAAAACAAGCTATCTTGTGCAAGACAGCACTAAGGGATGTGAGTTTTGTGGTTGGCAGAGCATCTCTCCAGGTTTTGACCAACCCTCCAGTCAAGTCCTCAATCACATCATCATAATAGGGGTCCTCAAATTCATCAGCAGTAGGGAAGCCACAGATCTTGTTAATGGTGTAGGGTTCAATGTTGAAGACTCTCCCCCTCACCCAAGCATTTCCAAATTTTGGAGATCTGTAGTCCCTGATCCATTTGGAGAGATTCAGGTAGAACTCTATGACAATCTCAGGAGCATAGTCACTCAGCTCTATCACTGATTGTTGCAACCCTTTTGCCTCCAGTAAGTCCATCACCTTGTTCTCTTTGAAGCTGGCCATCTCTACAACTCTTTCAGTGTGAATCTCCCTTCTTTTGAAGGAATCCCACTTCTTCTCCAACTCTTGAGAGAGATAGTAAGGAGAAAAGTAGCTCCCCTCATCATCAGGATAGACCACATACAACCCATCTGTGTACTCATCTATCCCTAATGTTGCCCCAACATCAGCAACAACATCCTGCTCTTCCTCAGTTTTCTCCTCTTCCTTCTCCTCCTCTTCCTCTTCATCCTCAACATCCACAACCTCTGTTTCCTCTTCCATCACTTGCTTTCCTTTCCTCTTTCTCTCAGCAGCAGCAGCAGCCTTCTTCTCATCCTCAGCCGCCCTCTTCCTAGCTAATCTCTCAGCTTGTCTCTTCCTGGCCTCAGCCCTTGCCTTAGCAGTCTCAGACATAGTTTTCAACTTATCCCCTACAACCTTGCTCTTTTTCTTTTGAGCCCTAATCCAGTTCCTCACCAATTTGTCTACAGACTTGTCCATGGACTTTTCCACAGTTTTCTCAACCGAATCACTACCCTCCCCCTCAACAGTTAAGTCAACATCAATTTTAGGGTTGGGTTCAGTAGTGTTTACCTCAATTTCAGGTTCATTGGTGATGGGATTGGTTGATTCCACAATTGGCTCAACATTGGAGGTCGATTCTCCCTGTTTAGACTTCTTTCCACGTCGCACGTAGGGGATCGCCTTCCTTTTAGCAGCAACTAGAGCATCATCTGATTTTGCAGCAGCACCGCGAGTGTGAGAGCGGGTGCGTGCAGCCGTGGGTTCACTGCTCAGAGCAACATCTGCAAGAGTTTGCATGGGAGACTTGCTTGCCATTGTCAGTAGAGAAGTTTGGAGAGAATTTGCAGAGAAAACAACGAGAGAATTTGTGAGTAGAGAGAGGATTTGGCAGAGTAAGCACAAATAAGAAAATTTCAAGCACAATTAAGGAAAATAGGGTTTTGATTTTTGAAATGACCGTGAATAAGGAAAGAGAGTGAATGTTAATGGGCAGTTACTAAATTCTAATCAAGTAAAACTTCCCACCCAGTTTTCCCGCGCACACGCTTAGTTGTTTAATTAATAGTTACCAGAGCAGTTTTCAAAAATTTGAGAACTTATAAGTTCTTGTTTTCAATGTTAGCCTGCTGCAGTGCACAATGTTGGGATAACATTTAATAACATTCAAACCCGAAGGTGGAGGTACAGGCTTCAGCAAGGCAAATTCATGTGAGAGCTTGAGATACATCCAAAAATACATCTGAAACTTAACCAATATAGCAAGTGAGTACCTCAAACATATTATTCAGATCAAGATCATGAGTAAGTAACATGAATAACAAGAGACATACAGAGATAAGCAGTTATGAATTCAAGGAAAAATTCACTTCCACATCATAGAAAGTCACAGAAAAGTGTGTCACCTGCAGTATGTCACCCAAATTGTATGCCTCCACACATGAATTATACTCCCCATAAGCCTAGGCCGACACAACTCAACAACAAGAAGGAAAAACAATGCAGTTATATATGAATGCAACAATGTAATGTCAAAAAGGCAGATGGTAAAAACATATGAACAAACTCCTCAAACCAGCACATCACACATCTCTTTAATCTTTATTATTTTCATAATTCATCTGAACCAAAAGCTGAAGGTTGCTAAACACAAAGCTAATGTCACTACTGAATGAGGGCAGCCTGAACTCCACACACCCCAGTAACAACATTAACAACAACAAGTTAGGCAAGTACAAAGGCCTTGAATATTGGCAATTCATTTATCATGCACCCCAACACCCCAATTCCTTATTCTTACTTGTTTACCAACCTGCATTCAAGAGAATCACCAATGCAAGTTAGGCATGATAACTAGAAAGAGTTGTTAATCAAAGAGTGCAACCACACAAACTAAATATGACAAAACAATGATTAAATGATACTCACAAAGAAATAAATTCAACAAAGGTAAACAACATAATAACTACTACACCACAACCAATATACCAATGCTAGACAGTGGTGTTATGTCAACACTGGTTTCCTCAACATTCTCACATATTGCACATGCCAAGAGATTTCCTCAAGCTGAAGAATATCTCACTATCTAAAGGTTTTGTAAACATATCAGCAAGCTGATTTGTTGTCTCAATATGTTCAATGTTGATCACTTTGTCCTCTACCATATCTCTCAGGAAATGATGCCTTATCTCTATATACTTAGTTCTAGAATGTTGGACCGGATTCCTAGAGATACCTATGGCACTTAGATTGTCACAGAACATGAGATGTGTATCACCATCTAACCCATAATCTGAAAGCATGTGTTTGAGCCATACGAGTTGGGTAACACAGCTTCCAGTAGCTACATATTCTGATTCAGTTGTTGATAATGAAACACATTTCTATTTCTTGCTATACCAAGAGACCAAATTATTCCCCAAATAAAAATAGCTCCCACTTGTGGATTTCCTGTCATCCACATCACCTGGCCAGTCAGAGTCACCGAAACCAACCAAGTTAGTGTTAGTGTCATAAAAATACCAAATGCATAAAGGTGAAGTTCCAGAGATATATCTAAGAATCCTCTTCACAGCAATCAAGTGAGATTACCTTAGCTCAGCTTGGTACCTAGCACAAACACATACTGAAAACATGGTATCAGGTCTAGAGGAAGAGAGATATAACAAACTACCAATCATGGATCTGTACAATGTTGGGTCAACATTGTTGCTAGTGCCATCTTTTGTTATCTTCACTGAAGAGGACATAGGAGTTTTGCAAGGCTTGGACTCTTGTAGCTCAAATATGTTCACTAGATTCCTTTCATATTTCTCCTGGTTCAGGAAGATACCATTCTCCAGCTGCTTGACTTGTAGTCCCAGAAAGTAGTTGAGCTCACCAATCATGCTCATCTCAAATGTTCCTGTCATAGACTCAACAAACTTGTCTAAGGTAGACTTGTTAGTAGAGCCAAATACAATATCATCCACATAAATTTGAGCAATGCATATATCAGAGCTTTTTCTAAGGACAAACAATGTTCTATCTCCATCTTCTCTATTGAAACCTAGGCCTAACAGAAAATCATTTAGCCTCTCGTACCAAGCTCTATGAGCCTGTTTTAAGCCATACAAAGCCTTCTCAAGTTTGTACACATGGTCAGGATGTTTAGGATCAGCAAAGCCTTTAGGTTGTTCTACATAAACCTCTTTGTCAATTAAAGCATTCAGAAAGGCGCCTTTAACATCCATTTGGTAAAGTTTAATCCTAAGACAACAAGCAATAGCAAGAAGTAATCTAATTGATTCTATCCTAGCTACTGGAGCAAATGTCTCATCAAAATCTATACCTTCTACCTGAGTATAACCTTGTGCAACCAACCTAGCTTTGTTCCTCATAATTACACCATTCTCATCAGTTTTATTTTTGAAAATCCATTTTGTACCTATTACATTCACATGTGATGGCTTAGGCACTAGATTCCAAACTCTATTTTTGGTGAATTGTAAGAGTTCCTCTTGCATGGCATTAATCCAGTAACTATCCTTAAGAGCTTCAGTTACATTCTTAGGTTCAATAGAGGAAATAAAACAAGATGCATTATCAACTGTACATGAAGAAGACATATAAACACACAATTTAACCATATCCTTGTAATTAACCATTTCTTTATTGCGAGTTCTAACTCTCTCAGTAATTTATCCAATTACTTGAGTGGCTGGATGATCTCTTTGGATCCTAGCTGGAGGATCTCTTCTGGATACAGAAACAACTTCATCTTCAGAATCTGACAGCACAGATGTTGGCCTAACATTGGGGGTTTCTGGTGTTATGTCAGCATTTTCTCCAGTTTCCATTTCAGCATTTCCAGCTTCTGTGTTCAATGTTGGGTCCAATGTTGGAGCAACATCTGAAACAATGACTTCTTCAGTACCTGTAGAAATAGTTAAATCATCAAAAATGACATTCACTGATTCTTGAACAATATGCATAATTGGATTGTAGACCCTGAAAGAAGCACTATTAGGAGAATATCCAACAAATATACACTTTTCAATTTTGGGATCAAATTTGCTCAAATAATCTCTATCTTTTCGCAAATAACAGTTAATACCAAATTCATGAAAGTGTGCTACTTTGGTTTTGAACCCTTCAAGATTTCATAAGGTGTCATAGTAGTACGAGGTCTAAGATAAACTCTATTACTAATATAACATGCAGTATTCAAAGCTTCAGCCCAGAGTTTCTTAGATAGGTTTCTAGAATTCAACATTACTCTAGCCATCTCTTGAAGTGTTCTATTCTTCCTCTCAGCAATCCCATTTAGCTGAGGTGTCTTAGGTGCAGAGAACTCATGGAAAATGCCTTTAGTTTCACAAAAATTAGCAAAGCTTACATTTTCAAACTCTTTTCCATGGTCAGACCTAATTCTTCCTACAGAAGTGCCATACAGATTTTTAATACTAGCATGCAAAATCTAGAATGTGTTGAGTGCTTCTGATTTTTCTTTCAAAAACTTAATCCATGTATATCTTGAAAGATCATCAACAATAACAAAAGCATACTTCTTTTGTTTGTTTACCTTTCGGGCAGTCTTCACAAATAATTTTACCTGGACTAGTCAACTTAGGTAGACCTCTTACAACATCTAACTTCTGTAGTTTCTCAAGATTTCTATAGTGCACATGTCCTAGCTTCTTGTGCCACATGACAGATTCATCTACCTTGGCATGGTAGCATTCAGCTTCATCTTGAGCAAGATAGCAGTTATCCTTTGATCTTGTACCTGTCATGACACATACATTGTCACTATTAAACACATCACATGAACATTTATCAAAAGTAACTAGCAAGTTATCATCACGAAGTTGACTTATGCTAATTAAATTTTCTTTCAATCTTTCAACCAACAACGCATCCTTGAGTGGTGGAAATCCTTCAACATCCAATAATCATTTTCCAATGATTTTCCCTTTAGTGCCTCCTCCATAGGTAACTGTTCCAACAGTCGAAGGGATTACATCTTCCAGGTTGTCAATGTTTCCAGTCATGTGCCTTGAACATCCACTGTCGAAATACCACTTACCTGCGAGGTTAGACTAAACAGCAGAAAAGACAACATTGCAAACAATTTAAACCTTAGGAGTTTTTATCTTTTCAATCCAAGTTCTACTTTTATGTCCTTCAGCTTTGTACCTAATGTTGGAATAACATTCAGATCAGAGGTTCTCCTAACATTTGATCTTTAAGGGCATTGTACCCATTAGTAACTCGTGGTGTGTCGTTTATGGTGCTGTGTGGATCTTCATGTATTGTTGTTTATATGATTTTATGCTTTCTTGAGTGAAACATGGGTCTAGGATGTTACACACTCAAGTGCTACCTTTCTATTTTTGGGTTTATTCTTGAGTACAACTTGGGTCTAGGATGTTACATACCCGAGTGCAACCAATCCATAGCTTGGTGTTATGCAATCTAGTGCTACCATTTTGTTGCATATCTTTACGCATTCCTAAGTACAATAAAGGCTTACGCCAATGCGTGGTTCTATAGAAACTTGCTACAAAGGTTTTCACCCTTGTGCAATATTTGCATTTTCTTGCTTCAAAATATGATGTCTTAGCGATAGGGTGGTAACCCCGCTATGGGGTGCTATTTCTACTTTTATTTCTTGAAAGAATGACTTGGGCATTTAATTCCAGTTTGAGTGTGGAGGTGACCCAGCTATGGGGTGCTACTCTTTCATTCCATGAAAAATGGAATAAGGGCTCACAAGCCGTGGTGTGCTACTTCTTCTCATCTTCAAAAAATAAAAGGTTGAAGTGTCGTGCATAAAACATGTTAGGCGCAAAGACAAACATGAATTATTTTTTTAAACTGCACTAGACTTTTGACCAAGTTGCCTACGTATCCTAAGTAAACTTGGGAATCAAGTCTCCGTGATATATTATTTTTATTACATCACTTATTCGTGAAGTCTAAAAATAGGAATGAGCTATGGGGAGTTCTGGATGTCGTTCGAGGTGTAGAACTTCTTTAGATTCTGAATATTACAGAGACGTGCTAGGTCGAGACCATCCATTTCCTGGAGATCGTAGTAGCCTTTAGAGTTAGCTTTTGTGAGCTAGTTTAATACATACATATATTTTTTTTATATATATATTTATATATATTATGGATATAAATATATTTATATTTTAAGTATATTACATGTGGCAGCCACATAGACAAAATATATTACATATGGCAGCCACGGTGGATGCCACGTCGTCCGAAATTCACATGTGGCACGCAAAGGGTAGTTTTTACAAAAAAAGGGCATAGTTACAGGGCATTTTCAATAATTCAAAAGATAACGGGCATTTTCATAAAAAATTAAAACATATAGGGCACAAATAATAATTTGTCCTTTAACTAATGCATTCTTTTCTTGAGATACTCAATTAGAGTCTTGGTGTTCTCAACTTGATCATTCGCTAGTGGGTGGTAAACCGCTATAAAGGATTGTGTAATGTTCATGTCTTTGCACCATGCTTTGACGTCCTTTCCTACAAATTGGGTGTCATTGTCTGAGATAGGCATACGCGGTATACTGAATTGATAGATGATATATTACCATATGAAGTCAATGATGTTGCTCTTTCTGATGGAGGACAGTGATTGAGCTTCGACCCAATTTGTGAAGTATTTGACTACCACCACTAGAAGTCTCATTTGTTCCCTTGCTGGTCGGAAGGTTCCTACAATGTCGATGCCCCATTGGTCAAATGGGCATGATGGTTGTATGGTATTGATATGTTGTGCATGAATATACGTTATGTGGGCGAAGACTTGGCAACTCTTACATCTTTTGATGAGGTTCAATGCATCTTTTGGTAAGGTTGGCTAATGGTAACCTTGGTGCTAGACCTTTTGTGCCAAAAAGCTTCCTCTTGAGTGGTTACCACATGCACCACCATGGATTTGGTTTAATACAATTTCAACTTATTCAGGCGATAGACACCTTAGGAGTGGTCCTTGACAGACCTTCTGTACAACTCATCATTGAAGATGGCGATACGATGAATATTGTATTTGAGTCTTCGTGTCGCGATAAGGTTGCTCAGAAGTTTACCTTCTTTATGGTATATGTAATTTCCATACTTCCAAGACAAAAGTATAGGCATTGCCTGCTTGACTCTCTTCAGAGTTATGAGATATCGTGTCTTGCCTATGGTGGATTTCTGAGCCACTAGTAAGACGATTTTCCTCTCTCTGAAGACTTCGGTTGAAGTGATGAACTATGAAAGCGGGTCTGCTTTGATGTTTTCACTCATTGGTATTTGATGAACATTTATTTAGTTTGATTTAAGTACTTGTTTTCTTAGACTTTTGTAGACTTCTTGGTGCGTATTTGGAATGACCTACAAAAAGAGAGCGTCATGACACGACTTTAGGCACTACAACATCGTGAATCGAGACAACCCTAGTTGCTATAAGTAAAGAAGCCTAGCAGTCGACTTCGTCAAGAAGAGAGTTGCGCGACAGTAGAGGAATGCACGTGACTCGCGCATAATGGGAAGTAGGTCGCGCGACCCACAGAAGATTATGTGTCACCGCGTAGAACTGGCAGAATTTCATGCCACAATGGATAAAAGCTACTCAAGCCGTGCAGCCACCCACGCGACATGTCAAATACGCATTTTAGAGCAACACCCCCTTAACTACAGAATAGGTTGTGGTTATTTTTGACACAAGAGCAACACTACTTTTCTATAAATACGAAAGAACAACCAGCACTTAGAGACACCACTCAAAAGACTTACAATTACGATTAGTTACTTTGAGAAAGTTGTGAAAAGAGAGAAAAACGCCATTAGAGTAATGTTCTTAGTCTTGTTTTCATATTCTATAGTCGATAGTTTGTGAAGATGAATATAGCACATAGGGGTTGAAGAAGATAGCAAGGCGTCAACATTCCACTGGATATGAGAAGCTTTCCCCATTACTTTTACTTTGTTTATGCTATTAAACTCTTTATTGATTGATGAACTTATGACTATGAGTAGCTAAACTACTACGTGTTTGGAGTAGAGGAGCAACTCTGATTTATGAATATGTTTATTTGTTTTGCTTGATGTGTGTTCCGTGTGCTTATGTGTCTAGAATGATTAGTCTAGCTCTCGCAAGAAGAACAGATGCACTACCTTGGCACCACCAGAGTGTAGATGTTAGCTAATTATGTATACATACGATATGTGAGTTTACTAAGTTAGCGCAGCTGTTGAGCAACCCCTAGGTCACACTAAATAGTTCTTGACAAAGTATGTTAATATTAACATGATTAAGATGAGTTGATTGTATTGCAGAATTTATCAATACTATAACAACTCGAAGTTGGGCTGGTTTCGCTAACGCGGTAGGCTAATGGAGACTTAAATGATTCTATAGTTAGTATAGGTCCAGCTATAGCTCGCGGATCCAATGGACACACATAACTCTGACTATCATCAAACATCTCAAGTAAACATAGGTAGTTTGTCTATGAACAATTACGGTTACACCAGTTGTGAAACCCAACCTCCAAACATGTTTTAATCACTTATTTACAGCTTAAACATTCAACTCCTCAATCACCTTAAATCCTGTTTTGTTTACTTTTTTGCATTAGATTAGTTAATATAATTGCTTTCATTTTACAGTTAATCTACTTTCATTACTGAGTTCTTTCCACATTCAATCTGCTTCTACGTTTAGTTCCTTTGCATTGAAATTATTTTCTTGCATTAAACTTAATATTAGTTTTCATTAATTGTTTTCATTGAATTCTAGTTTAATCGTAATCTGCATCCAAAACCGTTTTCGTAAAATTGGCATTCATTGTTTTCTGCATTCAAAGCATTCCGCATTTATATCATTCTGCAAACACACAAAGATAGCAAACGTGACAACCATTAGTGTTCTTTCTTTTAATTAATTCAAGTATACGTCCACCACTCTCTTGGGATACGATACTTTGTCGTAATTATACTTACCATTTTATTATTACTTGAATCGTGCACTTGCGAATGAGAAGAATTTAGGTGTAATACATAAGCCTAATTCTAAGCACTAGCAAAACTCCAACCAGTATTTAACACAAGGTGAATATTGTGAATGATTTCACAACTTATTTGAGCTTGTTGAGATAGAGAAAAGTTGTGTTCTCAGTCGTTGAAATGATTAACTACAAGTTGCGAGTTTGTAAAGACTGTTAGTGAGCTTGCCATTGAGGTACCAACAAGAATAACTTCGTATTTTTCCTCGTGGTTGGTTACAATGAAGTTTAAACTTATCGCATACTCAAGCTCTCTTGCATTTCGAGATCTTAGGTAAATACATATGCATCTACCAGTATTTTTAGTCGAGTTATTGATGTGCAAAGTCAATGCAGCTTTTTTGGTGTCGACAATGGCAACTTGTGCCTCTGGAACATGTACCCTTCCTACGGTTTCAGCCATAAAGTCAGCAAGGACTTGGGCTTTAATTTTTGTCATCGGGTGGTATTGAACACCATACTCGTTGAGTTTAATTTCTTATTTTACCAATCTTCTAGAGGTTTTGAGCGTTAACATCACTTTCTTGAGTGGTATGTTTGTCAACACCACAATGGGTATGATTGAAAGTAGGGCCGTAGTTTTTATGCCGTGACAATGACATGTAGCGCAAACTTTTTTGATCTCAAGGTAGTTGTTCTCAGCCTCTTGGAATACCTTTGAGATATAGTATATTGGTTGATGGACAATACATTCCATTCGTACCAGAACAATATTTAAAGCATTCTCAGATATTTCTAGGAACATATAAAGTTTCTCCCTCGAGCGGTTTCGTCAACAGCGGTGGGGAGCATAGATATTGCTTGAGCTGTAAGAAATCTTGCTCGCACTTCTCAATCCATCCAAAGTTCTGATTATTCTTAAGCACTTTTAAGAAAGGTTGACTCTTTAAACTCATGCATTCTATTTTTAAGATATTCCATAAGAGTCTTATTGGCGTTCTCAACATGCACATTGGCTTGTGGGTGATAAACCGTAGTGAAGTGTTGTGTTATGCTCAGATCTTTGCACAATGCTCATACGTTGATTCCTGCAAATTGGGCGCCATTGTCTGAAATTATAACTCACGGTATTCCAAAGTGACATATGATTTGCTGCCAGATGAAGTCTAGTATGTTACGCTCCATGATGGAGGAAAGTTCATGAGCTTCTGTCCATTTACTAAAGTATTCGACTGCTACAACCAGAAATCTCTTTTATCTCTTTGCAGGACAAAAGAGTCCCACAATGTCGATGCCCTATTGATCAAAAGGGCATGAAGCTTGCATGCGGTTGAGTGGTTGTGCAGGAACATGTGTAAGATGGGCAAATACTTGGCAACTTTTTCATCTTCTGACAAGATCTAAAGCATATTTAGGCAAGGTCGGCTAGTACTAACCTTGGCGTAGGACCTTTTGAGTCAAGGACTGCCTTTCTGAGTGATTACCACAAGCACCATTGTGTATTACTTTTAGCACTATATCTGCTTATTGGGGTGATAGGCACCGTAAAAGTGGCCCTGCATACGATCTTTTATAAAGATCATCATTGAAGATGGTAAAGCGGTGAATATTGTATTTCAATCTTCATTCTGCAACCGTGTTGCTCGAAAGTTTACCCTCTTTGAGGTATAAGTAAATATTATCCTTTTAGGAAGGTTCATATATAATCGGCATAGCTTGTTCGACTCTTTTGAGAGTTTTAAGCTACCGAGTCTTTTCTATGACGAATTCCTCAACCGCCAGTAAGACTATTCTTATTTCTATAAATACCTCAGTCGAAGGGGCAAACTTTGAAAGTGCATCAACCTTGACGTTCTCACTTCTCGTTATCTGACACATGGTAAAAAATATAAAGGTTTTCACAATTTCCTTGAGCTTATTTAGGTAGAGGATCATGTTGTCCTCATTAGCTTTATAGGAGCCATTAAAATGATTTTCCACTAACTACGAATCTATAAGGGAAGAAAGCACTATAAAGACTGTCAAGAGTTTAACTCCCATTGAGGCTCAGGCAAGAATAGCTTTATATTTTGTCGCGTATTCAAATTTTGTTACGCCGGGAGATCTCACGTATACACCTACTCCTCCGCCATTATTGGTAGTCAAGCCATCAACATTAAAAGTCCATGCAGCTTCTTCTGTTTTGATAGTTGCAATTTGTGATTTGGATTTCATGCCCTTTCTAGGGTTTATGCCACAAAGACGACAAGGAGTTGGGCCTTAATTTCGGTCCATGGGCGATACCCAATGTCGTACTCACCAAGCTCTATTGCTCATTTCACGAGCCTTTCGAAGGTCTCGGGCTTTGCCAATACTTTTTGAGTGGTTTGTCTGTCAACACCACGATGGGGTGTGACTGAAAGTATGGGCGCAGTTTTCGCGCCATGACGACAACAACTAGCGTCAACTTCTATATCTCAGTGTAGTTGTATTCAGTTGCCTGAAATACATTTGAGACATAGCGGTTGGATTGATTGACTATTGCTTCGATCTGTACCAAGACAGTGCTTAAAACATTCTCAAATACTGCTAGGTAGAGATACAATGTTTCCCCTCAACCGGTTTTGCTAACAATGGTGGGTAGGACATGTGTTGCTTGAGTTTAAAGAAAGCTTCTTCGCATTCCTCAGTCCATTAGAAGTTTTGATTTTTCTTTAGGAGTTTGAAAAATGGTAAAAAAAATCTCGACTATCGTGGAGATAAATTTCCCTAGTGATGTCATTGGCCTAACTAGTCATTGTATATCGCGCACACTTTTTGGTGAAGGTAGTTCAGCTATAGATTCATCTTATCATAATTTGTTTCAATGCCTCTCTGACTTACCATGTAGCCAATGAAGTTTCCTCCATTTACCCCGAAGGTACATTTCTTTGGGTTTAGTTTTATGTCGTATTGTCTCATTACGCAGAAGTCGGTTGTGAGATGATCAGCGTGATCTTCAGCTTTGATGCTTTTGACGAGCATGTCATCGATGTAGACCTCCATGGTTTTACCGATGTGGTTATAAAACATCTTGTCCACCAACCTTTGAAAGGTGACTTCTGCATTTTATAATCCAAAGGGCATAACCATGTAGCAGAAGACGCCTTTGTCTGTCACAAATGTTATTTTGATCGTGTCGTAGACTACCATCCGTATTTGATAAAATCCACTTTGGGCATCCATCATGCTTAGAAGAGTGCATCATGTTGGTGAGTCGAACAACGAGTGGAGTTACCACTACTTTCATATGAGTATCTACGAGTCCCATCTGCTTAAGTGCATCTAAAGAGATGAAGTTTATGAAGCTTCCGTAATCAATCAGTATTTTCTGGATGTTGTAATTGGTGATATCAAGGCTTACCACAAGAGGACAACTCAAACTTGTTACTTCAATCGCTTGTGGATCGAGTTTATTCTTGTCTTCTTTTTAAAGGTAATGACATTTTCAATAATCTCAATCATAGTGATTGTGTAAGACACTCGTCGATAGTTATCTTGTGCCAAGTCACGTGAAACTTTGTTGTGTGCTTTATTGGAGTCTTTGGATGTTGGGCCTCCGGAGATCATATCAATGTTATTAGGTTTCAGCATTCTGGAAATCATGTAACCTTCATGCATGAGGAACCATATGGCTGCCTCAGCGGCATGCTCTGCGACATCTTTTTTAGTGAAGAACGTTGAACCATAAAACTTACATTCCTATTGATTGACCTTGTTCATGTGAAGTTTCACTTTAAAAGTGAAATCACGAAGGTAACTGTCCCTCTTTCTTGCAACATTCAAAGATTGGGGATTCCCAGTGTTGGATGGCATAAAACTCGTAGAGTTTGGCTCGAGCCATTGAGGTGTCTGGCTCTGTTATAGCCATTTGTTTATGCATGTTCTATCATGCATATTCTTTGATGGGAATACCTGCAGTCATGTTAATAATACCCTTGACGGGCATGTTATCGGTATTTTATCTTTTAGAGATAGTCAATTTATGTTTTTATCTCTCACTTGAGAGGGTGTATCGAAGTTGGAACTTGCTCTCTTACTCCTATCGCCAGGCTGCTTATATCCATTCATATATTCTGCGATGTGGCCTTCTTTTATCAAGCATTTTATGTCGACATATAACGCACGGCATTTGGAAGTATCGTGACCATATTTTTCATTATATTTGCAATAGAACTTTGATTTATGTGTTTCCTCTATTTCACGGATTTTTTTGGAGTATTGAAGAGGTTTTGTTTCTTTACCACGGTGTATTTATCACGCATGCTTGTCAATAAGCGGAGGTTTTTCTCGAATGGGAGATCTTGCATGCTTGTTACTGCTTTTGTCACTTCTATCATTACGACGAGATTCATTAGGATTCGACTAAGGATTGTCACTTCAGACATTTCTCATTTTATTGTTCTCCTCTATCTCCATGTCACATTGTGCTATCAAATTGATTTGTTCAATGGTTTGCAATTTCTGCCTCAAGAACTCATTAGCAGGAAATCTATTTTTCAAGGTGTAGAAGAGAATGTTTGCAACTCTTTAAGCGGAGGGCATTTCAACTCGTATCTTGGTATTAAACAGTCGGATGTAGTCTCTGGTCGATTCATCACTACCTTGAATGATAGTCTTAAGATACTCTTGTGTTAGTTGAGTTCACTTCTAAGCTGCAAACTCTGACTTGAACATAGTTTTCAACTGATCATAGGTGTAAACTAAGAGAGGAGGAATCATCTTGTGCAACGTTGACCAAATTTATGGTGAACAGTCAAGCTTGGATGCCTTTGCTATAGCCCCACATGCTTAGCATTTTGTCAAGGAGATGCAAATGTGCACTGAGATACCCTTTGCCATTAGTCACAAGGTTTTCACGTGATCTAGTTCATATCTTTGAGTCAGCTGAAATTTATGGTGATGGTTGAGTTCTCCTACAACGAGGATGTCAATGATCCTCAGAGGGTCCAGTAATAGAATTAGTCATTCATGCCCTTCGGCTCGAATCTTGGTACGGGTCCTCAATTTGGTCGAGGTTAGTAACACGAATAGGTTGGGGAAGAATTGGATTTCTCGCAAAGTTTTCTCTGACCAGATACATCAGTTGTTCAAACTGCAGTGGCGCTATTAGCGACACATTACCAGCTGGCGCTATTAGGTAATACAAGAAGAGATTTTAGTTCGATGGAAACCTGCAATAAGAGGAACAATGTTAGATGTAAACAATTAATAAAAATAATACACATAATCTAGGGGAGTATACAGTTTTTGCGTGCTTGCGACCGAACTCAACACGGGGTCAAGCTGACTACGTATCTCCCTAAAGAGAGAGAGTACAGCCAGGAGTAGTTCATTATTCAATTATGCATGATGTAGGGTCGTAGGAGATATCACGCTTTAGCTTAGAAGTTATATGTGTCTGTCTAGTGTTTAGGCTCGATTGGACGACCCTATATGGTGTACATTTAGATATCACGTATGTAGCATTAGGATGCTTTTAGTCATCGAACACCTTGGGGGCTCGGTATTAGGACGTCGAGTGATTTGCACTACGGGGTAGTCAAATCTTGATTCAAAGTTCACATTTTGGCGTGGGAATCAATTTCATCTAGTACTTAGTCCAATTGTCGACATGGCCATGTCTATGAAAAAGTAGATATAAAATGGTTGATGTACTTTGTTTGACGTAGATTTGTTTAATGTACTCTTGTTTGGTATGCTTTGTTTAATGTTATCTTGTTTGATGTGCCATAAGTTGACGTCCGCTAGAGGTGAACGTGTCAACCTTGATTGGTTGATGTGTCAATGTAAGAGTTGACGTTCTTTTCTTGAGAGAGAAAGCACACACCCTTGAGCTCCCAAAAGTCCCACTCTTCAAATAAAGGATTATAGGGTATTTATAGAGGTAAAGAAGGCATTTGGAGGTGGGGACCACCCCAAGAAGGCAAGAGACAATGGATCACATCGGTTGCTCGAGGTGTTCCCACCACATCGGTCGATTTATTAAATAATCATGCTTCAACCAAATTAAACAAAGTGTACTCCTATCATCCACACAAAATTTCTTTCTTCCCAAGTCCTCCTATATTAGGCACATATCATCATAGATCCTAACTTTTGCATACTTTTATTACTTCAAAATTTTATTGTAACAGGCATACTCGAAAAAATAACTAAAAACAGACTCTTAAAACGAAACAATTTGAGTAAAACTAACTTAAATATCGAAGATATTCACACCCCCCCCCCCTTTCCCCCCTCTGAAACTTAACGTGTTCAATGTCTCCATTAAACCACTCTATAAAAAGAAAAAGAAAAAAAATAGAACAGAGGACTCCACTGGAAATTATGTTCTTCCTGAATGTTGTCTGGTGTTGTGTCGAATGCTTTCCCGTTCATCTTGTTCAACCTGATCATAACTTCATCCTATGAGTTGTAAATATCTTCCCCGAACCTTTTTGAGCTTTGAAAGTGCAGGTTTTCTGGAATCAATGTTAGACGGTACCATGTTAGACGATGTTGGGTTAACATTGGATAACATTGAAAGCCGAGAGCTTTTGCGAAAACTGTTCTTTAGTTGCCAAAATTAAGTTTTGCCTTTATTCACTTATTAATCAAGTTCCACGGTTTTGGTTGTTTATGTTTATGTCAAGGAAAGTATCTTAAACATATGGAAGAGCTTTGGAAGATTCCTTACTTGAAGTTTCCATAATTCAAGCTAAGTTGAATAGTCAACTCACACGGTTTCAAAAGAAGGAAATAATATTGGATTCTCTGCAACTGTGATTCTTTCCAAGATTCTGCGAATTGAAAAAGATGTGTTGCCTTGTTAAATCAGTAACAATGGAAACACGTTCTCAGGAAAGATTTGAAGTTCACAAAGAAGGTAATATTCAACAAGGAAACAACAAGAGTTACCAAAACTGTGAACAACACATCTTGGCGTTCAAGACTCAAGAAATCTATAAAGATGTGAAGTTCATCAAGATGAAGACAAGACAATCGTGCCAATAATCCAAAAGATTAATTCTTCTTTGTATTGTCTTCATTTTGTTTTGCGAAGTTTTTGTATCAATTGCTTAAGTCTAGTCCATAGAAGTTAAGTAGTTCTTACTTGTCTGCTTCGTTGAGTCCGATCAACAAAGAACGTGAGTGAATTGTTGTGAGGAACGTTTTTGATAAAACCTTTATGGTTATTTCGCCTAAGGCTTGGAAGTTTTTAATAATATTGAAAACTTCTTAAAATATATCTTCTTGTGTTCTTACTTCCGCTGCACATTAACATTATCAAGAAGATCAAAATAGAGTTAAGGCAATTCCAGCTTAACTCTCAAAAAGTGTTGTGTCAATCCACGGTCCTACAATTTCAATTGGCGTCAGAGCCAAACACCGACTACACTGGTGGTTTGGAGGTGATACAACACCATGGACAGTGTCAATCCTAATACCAACAGGATTCCAGTTTTGGATGGCTCCAATTATGCATATTGGAAGATCAGGATGAGGTCTCACATCAAAGCTATTGATATTCGAGCCTGACATTCCGTGATCAATGGATACTCTCTTCCAACATTACCAAGAGATGGTGAAGGTGATCTAGTTCCAAAACAAGAAGCAGACTGGACAGCAGCAGAGGTAAGTCTCTATAACTCTAATGAAAAAGCTCTTAATGCTATCTTTAGTTGGGTTAATCATCACATGTTCAAGTTAATCCAGAATTGTACAAAAGCCAAACATGCTTGGGATATACTTGAATTACATTGTGAAGGAGATTCTGCTGTTAAAGATTCTAAATATAGACAACTGCTTTTGCAATTTGAAAAACTTGAGATGGGAGAAGATGAAAGTGTTGACAGTTATTTTGAGAAAATTCTTGATATTGCTAACCAATGTGAAAATCTAGGTTTTGCTATGACTAATCAAGAAATGGTTTATAAAGCTATGAGAACACTGTCATCTAAATTTGCTCTCAAGAAAATTGCAATGAGTGAATCTAGAAACCTTGCTAATCTACAGTTTCAAGTCTTGATGGATACTCTTAGAGAATTTGAGATGGAGCTTGCCTCACAACCTAGCAAACATAGGGTTGTTGCTTAAAGAGGTTCTAATCTTGACAATGAAAGTGATGATGATTTTGAAATAATTTCTTCAAACTATGGGAAAATTACTAAGAAGTTCAATAAGTTGAATCTTAAAGGAAAAGGTAAAGAGAAGAACCTTAGTAATAGTTCCACAGGTTACAAGAAATTACCTCCTAAGTTTGTGAAGTACATGGCATCAAAACCTACTCCTTTAGAAGCTGATAAGTTAAAAGATGTTCAATGTTTTGAATGTAAAGGATATGGTCATATGGCTAATGAATGTGCTAACACTCTTAGAAAAAGAGGAAATTCTCATTGGGTTTGTGTAGATGATTTCAATGAAGATGACTTTAGTTCTGGAGAAGCTGAAGAACAATCAGAAGATGTTCAAACTGATGCGCTACTCACTCAGATTGACTGGACACCAGAAGACTCCCTGAACTGCTTCGGATCTCAATGTTACCCCAACATTCAGGATCCAACATCAGAACAGGAGACCTTATTTGTAGATTGGGATGAATTTGATAATGATTCTGAACCTTATCTTGCGTCCTACTTTGATGAAGCTAACTTTGATTGTTTTCATGGTACAGTGGATCTAGATGAAGAATACTTATTTGAAGGTGAAATGTCCCAGGAGGAAATCATTGAAGACCTGAAGTCTATCTACCACAAACTGCTGCTTGAGAATCACAAACTCATCAAGAGCAACAAAAGCTTGAAGGAAGAGATTGAATGCATGAAGGAGATGCTGAAACTGTATGAGAAAGACCTTGACAAAACTGAGGCTGAGCTGAAAGAGGTAAAGGTAAAATTTGAAAAAGCTGAACAAACCATTAACAAATGGAACTCGTCTACATCTCTGCTTGATGAAGTGCTGAGTATGGGAAATCAAGGTAAAAATGGTTTGGGCTATGTTGAGAAACCTCCCTCTGAAGATGTTAATTCTGCCTACTTGAAAGCTGGTTTTATCAAGGATAGCAATAACTTGAGTTGTAAAATCTCTTTTTATCTGTCAATATTGTTTTCAACCTGGTCACATTAAGCTTTATTGTAAAAAATATAAAATTGTAATTGAGAAGAAAACAGTAATTAATAGCTGTACCAATGTTAGGAAAACCTCTGATCTGAATGTTATCCCAACATTAGGTAACAAATCTGAAGGATATAAAAGTAGAACCTGGACTGAGAAGATAAAAACTCCTAAGGTTAAAATTGTTTGCAATGTTGTCTTTTCTGCTGTTTACTCTAACCTTGCAGGTAAGTGGTATTTTGACAGTGGATGCTCAAGGCACATGACTGGAAACATTGACAACCTGAAAAATGTAATCCCTTTGACTGTTGGAACAGTTACCTATGGAGGAGGCACTAAAGGGAAAATCATTGGAAAATGAGTACTGGATGTTGAAGGATTTCCACCACTCAAGGATGTGTTGTTGGTTGAAGGATTGAAAGCAAATTTAATTAGCATAAGTCAACTTTGTGATGACAATCTGCTAGTTACTTTTGATAAAAGTTCATGTGATGTGTTTAATAGTGACAATGTCCGTGTCATGACAGGTACAAGATCAAAGGATAACTGCTATCTTGCTCAAGATGAAGCAGAATGCTACCATGCCAAGGTAGATGAATCTGTCATGTGGCACAAGAAGTTAGGACATGTGCACTATAGGAATCTGGAGAAACTACAGAAGTTAGAGGCTGTAAGAGGACTGCCTAAGTTGACTAGCCCAGGTAAAATTATTTGTGACGATTGCCTAAAAGGTAAACAAACAAAAGTTGTTCATCCACCACTACAGGTACAAAGTACTAACCCTAGAACTAATAAGTGCTTTGAATTGCTACATATGGATCTCATGGGTCCTATTGAGGTTAGTAGCCTGAATGGTAAGAAGTATGCTTTTGTTATTGTTGATGATTTTTCAAGATATACATGGATTAAATTTTTGAAAGAAAAATCAGAGGCATTCAACACATTCAAAATTTTGCATGCTAGTATTAAGAATCTTTATGGCACTTCTGTAGGAAGAATTAGGTCTGACCATGGAAAAGAGTTTGAAAATGTAAGCTTTGCTAATTTCTGTGAATCTAAAGGCATTTTCCATGAGTTCTCTGCAGCTAAGACACCTCAGCAAAATGGTATTGATGAGAGGGAGAATAGAACACTTCAAGAGATGGCTAGAGTTATGTTGAATTCTAAAAACCTATCTAAGAAACTCTGGGCTGAAGCTTTGAATACTGCATGTCATATTAGTAATAGAGTTTATCTTAGACCTGGTACTACTATGACACCTTATGAAATCTTGAAGGGTTCAAAACCAACAGTAGCACACTTTCATGAATTTGGTATTAACTGCTATTTGCTGAAAGATAGAGACTATTTGAGCAAATTTGATCCCAAAAGTGAAAAGTGTATATTTGTTGGATATTCTTCTAATAGTGCTGCTTTCAGGATCTACAATCCAAGATTGCATACTGTTAAAGAATCAGTGAATGTCATATTTGATGATTTAACTGTTTCTGCAGGTACTGAAGAAGTCACTGGTTCAGATGTTTCTCCAACATTGGACTCAACATTGAACACAGACGCTGGAGATGCTGAACTGGAAACTGGAACAAATGTTGACTTAACACCAGAAACCTCCAATGTTAGGCCAACATCTGTGCTGTCAGATTCTGAAGATGAAGTGGTTCATGTATCCAGAAGAGATCCCCCTCTTAGAATACAAAGAGATCATCCAGCCTCTCAAGTAATTGGTCAAATTAGTGAAAGAGTAAGAACACGCAACAAAGAAAGGGTAAATTACAAGGATATGGCTAAGTTGTGTGTTTGTATGTCTTCTTCATGTACTATTGAAAATGCTTCTTGTTTTGTGTCCTCCATTGAACCTAAGAATGTAACTGAAGCTCTTAAGGATAGTTACTGGATTAATGCCATGCAAGAGGAACTCTTACAATTCACCAAAAACAGAGTTTGGAATCTAGTACCTAGGCCATCACATGTGAATGTAATAGGTACAAAATGGATTTTCAAAAATAAAACTGATGAGAATGGTGTAATTATGAGGAACAAAGCTAGGTTGGTTGCACAAGGTTATACTTAGGTAGAAGGTATAGATTTTGATGAGAGTTTTACTCCAGTAGCTAGGATAGAATCAATTAGATTACTTCTTGCTATTGCTTGCTGTCTTAGAATTAAACTTTACCAAATGGATGTTAAAGGTGCCTTTCTGAATGGTTTAATTAACAAAGAGGTTTATGTAGAACAACCTAAAGGCTTTGCTGACCCTAAACATCCTAACCATGTGTACAAACTTGTAAAGGCTTTGTATGGTTTAAAACAGGCCCCTAGAGCTTGGTATGAGAGGCTAACTGATTTTCTGTTAGGCCTAGGTTTCAATAGAGGAGATGGAGATAGAACATTGTTTGTCCTTAGAAAAAGCTCTGATATATGCATTGCTCAAATATATGTGGATGATATAGTATTTGTCTCTACTAACAAGTCTACTTTAGACAAATTTGTTGAGTCTATGACAGGAACATTTGAGATGAGCATGATTGGTGAGCTTAACTACTTTCTGGGACTACAAGTCAAGCAGCTGGAGAATGGTATCTTCCTGAACCAGGAGAAGTATGCAAGGAATCTGGTGAAGAGATTTGAGCTACAAGAATCAAAGCCTTGCAAAACTCCTATGTCCTCTTCAGTGAAGATAACAAAAGATGGCACTGGTAGCAATGTTGACCCAACATTGTACAGATCCATGATTGGTAGTTTGCTGTATCTCTCTGCCTCTAGACCTGACATCATGTTTTCAGTATGTGTTTGTGCTAGGTACCAAGCTGATCCAAAGCAGTCTCACTTGATTGCTGTGAAGAGGATTCTTAAATATATCTCTGGAACTTCACCTTTAGGCATTTGGTACTCTTATGACACTAACACTAACTTGGTTGGTTTCAGTGACTCTGACTGGGCAGGTGATGTGGATGACAGGAAATCCACAAGTGGGGGCTGTTTTTATTTGGGGAATAATTTGGTCTACTGGTATAGCAAGAAGCAGAACTGTGTTTCATTATCAACTGCTGAATCAGAATATGTAGCAGCTGGCAACTGTGTTACCCAACTTGTGTGGCTCAAACACATGCTTTCAGATTATGGGCTAGATAGTGATACACTTCTCATGTTCTGTGACAATCTAAGTGCCATAAGTATCTCTAGGAATCCTGTCCAACATTCTAGAACTAAGCATATAGACATAAGGCATCATTTCCTAAGAGATATGGTAGAGGACAAAGTAATCAACATTGAACATATTGAGACAAAAAATCAGCTAGTTGATATGTTTACAAAACCTTAAGATAGTGAGAGATTCTTCAGCCTGAGGAAATCTCTTGGCATGTGTGATATGTGAAAATCTTGAGAAAACCAGTGTTGTCATAACACCACTGACTAGCACTGGTATATTGGTTGTGGTGTAGTAGGTATTCTGTTGTTATTCCTTTGTTGAGTTGCATTTCTTTTTTAGTCTCATTTTATCATTGTTTTGCCATATTTGGTTTGTGTGGTTGAACTCTTTGATTAACAACTCTCTCTAGTTATCAGTTTCACATCTTTGGTTTTAAAAAGGTTAATAAAACTCTTCTGTTTGTCTGAGGTTGTGATTGCCTAACATATGGAGAAGTTGGGGTACACAAAGTTCACTACTTTGATGTCTATTCAATTGTGTCTTATTCATATGGAAGGTGTACAGGACATGTGGAGAAGCTGGGGTGCATGATGTTGACAACTTCACTGTTACTCAGTTGTGCTTATTTACATGTTTCTGTTTGTTTGGCCAAGGAACACATGAGGGTGATCCTTTCTACTAGGGTGTTTGAGGTTTCGATTTCTTACATTTAGTAGCACTGATCACTTGGTGATTCTCTTGAATGCAGGTTGGTAAACAAGTATGCATAAGGAATTGGGGTGTTGGGGTGCATGATAAATGAATTGCCAACATTCAAGGCCTTTGTACTTGCCTAACTTGCTGCTGTTAATGTTGTTACTGGGGTGTGTGGAGTTCAGGCTGCCCTCATTCAGTGGTGACATTAACTTTGTGTTTAGCAACCTTCAGTTTTTGTTCAGATGAGTTATGAAAATAATAAAGATTTTAAAGAGATGTGACTGTGCTGGTTTGAGGAGTTTTTCATTTGAGTTTACCATCTGCCTATTTGACATTACATTGTTGCATTCATATAGAACTGCATTGTTTTCTTTCTTGTTTGTGAGTTGTGTCGGTTTAGGCTTAGGGGGAGTATAATTCATGTATTGAGGCATACAATTGGGTGACATACTGCAGGTGAGACACTGTTCTGTGACTTTCTATGATGTGGAAGTGAATTGTTCCTTGAATTCATAACTGCTTATCTCTGTGTGTTTCTTGTTATCTATGTTGCTTACTCATGATGTTAATCTGAACAATATGTCTGAGGTACTCACTTTCTATATTGGTTAAGTTTCAGATGTATGTTTGGATGTATCTCAAGCTCTCACATGAATTTGCCTTGGTGAAGCCTGTACCTCCACCTTCGGTTTTGAATGTTATCAAATGTTGTCCCAACATTGTGCACAGTTGCAGGTCAACATTGAAAATAGGAACTTATAAGTTTTCAGTTTTTTTCTGAAAACCGCTCTGGTTAACTGTTAATTAAATAGCAAAGCTTGTGCGCGGGAAAACATAGTGGGAAAGTTTTTCATGGTTCAAATTTGGTAACTGCCCGCTAACATTCATTCTCTTTCCTTAATTCACGATTAATTCAAAAATCAAAACCCTATTTTTCCTTATTTGTGCTTGCAAGGTTATTATTTGTGCTTAACTGCAAAATTACTCTCTGCTCTCAAATTCTCCCGTTTTCTCTCTGCAAATTCTCTCAAACCTTCTCTACTAACAATGGCAAGCAAGTCTCCCATGCAAACTCTTGCAGATGTTGCCCTAGGAAGCGAACCCACTGCTGCACGCACTCGCTCACACACTAGAAGTGCTGCTGCAAAAACAGTTGAGGCCCCTGTTGCTGCCAAGAGGAAGGCGATTCCCTATGTGCGACGAGGAAAGAAAACCAAACAGAGAGAATCAACCTCCAATGTTGAGCCAACAGTGGAACCAACCACTCCCATCACCAATGAGCCTGAAATTGAGGTAAACACTGTTGAACCCACCCCTGAATTTGATGTTGATATACCTGTTGAGGGGGAGGGTAGTGGCTCTGTTGAAAAATCTGTGGAGATATCCGCAGATGTGTCTGTTAACAAGATGGTGAGGAAGTGGATTAGGGCTCAAAAGAAAAAGAGAAAGGGCAATGGGGAGAAATTGAAAAATATGTCTGAGTCTGCTAAGGCTAGGGCTGAGGCCAGGAAAAGACAGGCTGAGAGATCAGCTAGGAAGAGGGCTGCTGAGGATGAGAAGAAAGCTGAGGAAGAGAAGAAGGTTGTTGTTGCTGCTGAGAGAAAGAGGAAAGAAAAGCAAGTGATGGAAGATGAAGTAGAGGTGTTGGATGTTGAGGATGAGAAAGAAGAAGATGAGAAGGAAGAGGAAACTGAGGAGGAGCAGGATGTTGCTGCTGATGTTGGGGCAACATCAGGAACAAAGGAGTACACTGATGGGCTATATGTGATCTACCCTGAGGAGGAGGAGAACTGCTATTCTCCCTACTATCTCTCTCAAGAGTTGGAGAAGAAGTGGGATGCCTTCAAAAGAAGGGAGATTCACACTGAAAGAGCTATAGAGATGGCCAGTTTCAAAGAGAACAAAGTGATGTACTTGCTTGAGGCAAGAGGAATGCAACAGTCAGTGATGGAGCTGAGTGACTATGCTCCTGAGATTGTCATGGAGTTCTACCTTAATCTCTCCAAATGGATCAGGGACTACAGATCACCAAAATTTGGAAAGGCATGGGTGAGAGGGAGAGTCTTCAACATTGACCCCTACACCATCAACAAGATCTGTGGCTTCCCTACTACTGATGAATCTGAGGACCCCTACTATGATGATGTAATGGAAGACTTGACTAGAGGGTTGGTCAAAATCTGGAGAGATGCTCTGCCAACCACAAAACTCACCTCCCTGAGTGCTGTCTTGCACAAGATATCTTGCTTCAACTGGCTCCCAAGCAAGAATGTGACTGTACTTACCAAGGAATCAGCAATCTTGGTGTACAAAATCAAGAATGGGCTAGCTGTAAATATGGGGGAGAGGATTTTGAAGTCTATGTCTGAAGTTGCTGGAAGGAAGAATGGGATGCTACCCTATCCCTCACTCATCTGCAAAATCCTTGGCAGTCAAGGATTGAAGACAAGTGTAGCTGTGGGCTGGAGGAAGAATGATACTGAACTAACAATTCTCCCAAGCTACTTGTCTTGATCAAGGGTGAGAGACCTTCCATGGAATCCACAAGGAGTGGTGAGACCAAGAACTGAGCAGAAAAGGGCTAAGGAGTTTGCTGGAACTTCAGTGCCAATGTCCAAAGAAGAGGATTGCTTGGTTATCACTTCTGCTTTTGTGGATCATATGCTAAATTGGTATAGAGGGCAGATTGCTGACACTCAGAGGGAGATCGAGGAGAGGAAGGAACACCTCAAAGAACTGGAGGACATTGTGAAAAATTTGGAGGAACTCCCTTCTTCACAAAAAGGGGGAGAGTTGTTCCAATTTTAATTTTAGTCTTCTAGTTTTTGTTTTGTTTCTTATGAACTGCTAATATCTTTGAACTGCTGGTACATTAATCTCTATTTGGTTTTATTTGATCAAGGGGATTGTCCTTGATATCTAGCTATGGCCTGTAACTCTAAGTACTATTGTTGAACTGCTCTAATTTTTCTTAACTGCTATTCCTTGTGAAGGAACTTTTTGAACTGTTTTTCTTGTTAACCTTTATGCAGGAAACTTACTGTTTCAGTGTTGAGGCAACATTGATGAATGTTGAGGTCTGAACATATGTACATATGTGATTGTAGTGATGACCTTTATTCATGTCTTTGTTAATTTAACTTTGATTATGATATCTTGTATTAAGGGGGAGCAGTTTGGTAGTTTAATTTGTTTCTTGTTGATTATAACTTTCTGGATATAAGACTTGATTGGAATAGGTATTGGTTTTGTAAAGAAAGGCAAAAAGGGGGAGATTGAAAGTGCAGGTTTTCTGGAATCAATGTTAGACGGTACAATGTTAGACAATGTTGGGTTAACATTGAAACCCGAGAGCTTTTGCGAAAACTGTTCTTTAGTTGCCAAAATTAAGTTTTGCCTTTATTCACTTATTAATCAAGTTTCACGGTTTTGGTTGTTTATGTTTATGTCCAGGAAAGTATCTTAAACATAAGGAAGAGCTTTGGAAGATTCCTTACTTGAAGTTTCCATAATTCAAGCTAAGTTGAATAGTCAACTCACACGGTTTCAAAAGAAGGAAACAATATTGGATTCTCTGCAACTGTGATTCTTTCCAAGATTCTGCGAATTGAAAAAGATGTGTTGCCTTGTTAAATCAGTAACAATGGAAACACGTTCTCAGGAAAGATTTAAAGTTCACAAAGAAGGCAATATTCAACAAGGAAACAACAAGAGTTACCAAAACTGTGAACAACACATCTTGGCGTTCAAGACTCAATAAATCTATAAAGATGTGAAGTTCATCAAGATGAAGACAAGACAATCGTGCCAATAATCCAAGAGATTAATTCTTCTTTGTATTGTCTTCATTTTGTTTTGCGAAGTTTTTGTATCAATTGCTTAAGTCTAGTCCATAGAAGTTAAGTAGTTCTTACTTGTCTGCTTCGTTGAGTCCGATCAACAAAGAGCGTGAGTGAATTGTTGTGAGGAACGTTTTTGATAAAACCTTTATGGTTATTTCGCCTAAGGCTCGGAAGTTTTTAATAATATTGAAAACTTCTTAAAATATATCTTCTTGTGTTCTTACTTCCGCTGCACATTAACATTATCAAGAAGATCAAAATAGAGTTAAGGCAATTTCAGCTTAACTCTCAAAAAGTGTTGTGTCAATCCACAGTCCTACAATTTCAAGCTTAGTTCGGATGAAGTCCTTTAATTGCTTTGTCTGCTCATCCATTGCTTTCTTCACTAACTCCTCTAAAATCGTTAGCTTTGGCAGCATCACTTTTGGTTTTCCATATCCGCCAATTTGCTTCCTTGTAATGACATCTTCAATAAATTCCTTCTTGTCAGATTGTTTAACTGGAACTCCCGCTACTCTACAAATTATTGTGATCAGTCGTCCATGTAGGATAGCTCCTAATGTTCTTCCTATAGCAAAACTGTTAATTGAATTCATTATTTCTTGCCCCGCATCTATATGGATTCTATCACGTATCCATGTCAAATATTTTACTCTGTCCCAGTGTGCATTTGTCATATGGTTAGTAGATGCAATACATGAAATAATGAAATTATATCGGGCCTTATATTTTGGCACCAGTTTATTATAAATGATTAGCTGAGTTCGGCTCTTGAACAGTGTTATCTGGGATAACCACGTCCTTCAGTCGATTCTCATTTCTCGTGCTCCCCTTCCGCAATCTTATCTAAATCCAACTTGTAATATATTGATAATCTTTGCGAAGATATGTACATTTTCCCCTCTTAATGAAATTGGTCTCGTTATTGGTGCAGTTGCGCTTGTAAAGAATTTAATCACCATAGTTTTGTTAACATCTCCTGGTTATTTAGCAAACGTCGTCCACCCCATGTCTTTTTTGAGTTTGTCAAGCAAAACTTCAAAACCCCTGTCAGTGATGAATGATTTTTTCATGAGTTTTTGCTTATTTGTTGGTGCATCATCCTTGGTCTTTTTCTTGCATGGTTGGGCGCGTGGAGGTGATGGTGGTGATTCCTCCTAATCGGAACTTGAAACGTCCCTAAGGCGCTTGTTGGAGTTTTTCTACAATTTCATGGTGTTTGAACAACTAGAATAAAGAATAAGTGTAGAAGGGAAAAAGAATAATGATGAAGAAGAATAAGTGTACTTCGAGGGTCTGTTCAATGGAGGCCCCACCCAAGCGGTAGGTGACATCTCCCAGTCCCTTCAGGATCTGAACCGCAATTATATGGCTCGTATTAGAAGATCGGAAGTCAAAGATGCTTTGAAGAGGATGAAGACTCGAAAAGCTGTTGGCCCATATGTTATCCCTATCGAGGCTTGGAGAAGCATGTGAGAGATATGGGTGACATGGTTGACGGGCCTCTTTAACAAAATATGGATAATAAATAAAATAAAAGAGTGGAGGAAGAGTACACTAATGCCTTATGTAATAATAAGGGCGATGTCCAAAGCTATTTTAACTATCATGGGATAAAGCTTACGTCTCGTACCATGAAACTATGGGAGAGGATGATCGAACACCGATTGAGACAAATTGTTCCCATATCTGAGAACCAATTTGGATTTATGCCCGGAAGGTCGACCACAGAGGCCATCCATTTGATTTGTCAGTTCATTGAACGCTTTCGAGAAAAGAGTAAAGATTTGCATATGGTCTTTATCGACTTAAAAAGGGCATATGACAAAGTACCTCGAGAGGTATTATGGTGGACCTTGGTGAAGAAGGGGGTACCCATTAAATATATCAACATCATGAAAGATATGTATGAGAATGTGGTGACAAGTGTCCAAACTTGTGGTGGTTTAACAGACGCCTTCCCAATTACAATTGGCTTACATCAGTGGTCAGCTTTGAGCCCATTTTTGTTTTCCATTGTAATTGATCAAATCACCAGAACCATCCAAGACCGAGGCCCATGGTGTATGTTGTTTGCAGACGATATTGTCCTCATCGATGAGACAAGAATGAGAGTTAATGCTATATTAGAACGATGGAGACAAACATTAGAAGCACGGGGATTTCGACTAAGTCGAACAAAACAAGAGTACCTCGAATGCAAGTTTAGCAAACAACGAAGAAACAACGATGGCAGGGTTCCGTTGGATGGCCAAGAGATACCTAGAAGTACGCATTTTTGGTGTTTAGGCTCCATACAACATATGGATGGAGAGTTAGATGGAGATGTCAACCACCGCATCCAAGTTGGATGGACGAAGTGGAAGAGTGCAACAGGGATCCTGTGCGATCGTAACTTTCCTTAAAGCTTAAAGGAAAGTTCCATTGTACGACTATTAGACCAGCTTTGCTTTATAGCTCCGAGTGTTGGGCTATTAAGCAAAGTCATGCACAGAAAATGAACATTACAGAGATGCGCATGCATCGGTGGATGTGCGGTAACACCATGAGAGATAAGGTGCACAATGAAGATATTCGGCATAAATTGGGTGTGGCGACCATGGACGAGAAAACGCGAGAAAACTGTTTAAGATGGTTTGGATATGTTAAACGCAGACCCATAGATGCCCGGGTATGACGAGTTAAAGATCTCGACTTAGGATAGACGGCTAGAGCTCGTGGGAGACCGAAAAAGACGTGGATGGTGGTCATATGGAACGTTGTGAAGCTAAAAGATCTAAATAAAGGCATGCTCATTAACCGAAACATATGGAGGCAGAAGATTTATGTTCACGACTCGACGTGATTCATTCATGGTTCATATAGCGTACCTCAATTTAATTGGGATTACAGGCTTGGTTGTTGTTGTTGTTTGTGGGGGAATAATGACTTCAACTCTGAATTATCCATATAAATAGTATAGTAAGACATGTAGGTATAGATGGACTTGGATTCCACCATATAACTAATTTCAAAACTAAGGAAACATTCCCTCACAAAGTAAATTCATTTAGGCAACATGCTAATATATATAATCCCAAAATAGTAGATAAAAGGTAGTAAATAAGTAAGGAAACTTATTCATGTTTCACCAGTGTACAGAAAACGTATTGTTGTTGGCGCGCGATAAAACCGCTGTCAAAATTTGTTCTCTGTCTTTCCAGTAGGTTCTGCGATCACACTGCAAAAAATTTGCATCACCCAAAATCTTCCAAAGGCACGTGTGATCTGCATGTTATATGTGCCACATTGCGCCTACCCCAGTTTTGAAAAATTGTTGTTGTCAGATTTTTGTCAATAATCTGACTCATTTTTATCTTGTATAATTCGAATTTCCTCATGCTCATTCCCAAATTCTCCCTACATAACAATCAAAATTGAAAAAAAACAATTAACAACGATAGAAATAAATTACTCAAAAACTATAAAAATTTTAAGTTGCCTCCCAAACAAGGCTTAGTTTTTACAGAAGTCTAGCCCGACTCTACTAATTCTTAGGTGTCTCAATCGCTCCATCATGGTTAAATGGATGTGTCATATTTTCTCCCCTAGCTAGCTTCTTGATTGGTGGTTTCTTTGGGTAAACCCTTTTTCGACCTTAAAACTAACATGTTCATTGTTAACTTTTAAAGTGACAATTCCCTCTCCTGCATAAATCAAAGTATTAGCAGTTACTAAGAATGGTCTTCCCAAATTTAATGAAAATTTAATCTTTTCACTCATGTCAATAACCACAAAATCAATCGGAAAAGTAAATTTACCAATCTTAACCATAACATCTTCCATTACCCCCATCAGGATAATTGGTAGAACGCGGTTTCCAAAACCCGATGTCGTAGGTTAAAATCCTACAGAGCGTGCATTTTTCTTCTTAAATCGAATTAGACTGAAATGGATTCAGTCACTTGCATACCAATTTGACCTCCTGTCAATTAAAGAAAACAGTTCAATGAAAACAAAAAAAAAGTTAATTAATCAAAGGTCCAACTGATCACCACGCATGTATTGTACATATGAGTTATGAATAATCCTGCCAAAGTAATAGGAATTAGACCTACACATGTCCAAATAGAAAAACTTCTATAATTTTAATAATTAATACTCCTATCAGTAAATTGAAAGATCAGTTGCTCGCAAAGTAGGTAATTTCAGACGTTCATAAATAGTGAATGGCATTAGATTAATATTAGCACCTAAATCACATGGAGAATGCTCAAGAAAATTATCATTAATATTGCATAGTATAGTAAAACTCTCTGGATCATTAAGCTTTGTTGGCAAACCTTCAATTGATTGAAGTGTAAAGACTTTGTGAATCCCGATCTCATTCATCTTTCTCTTGATTACTCTTGTCTTTCCCAAATACTTAGCATATTCTGGTACTTCTCTCACTACTTCCTCAAGTGTCATTGATCTCGGCAGATTTTTGAAAATCACAGCAAATTGTTCCACGTGATGAGGATATGGAATTGTTAGGTAGTTCTCCTTCACCACTGGCTATGAGGCTTTGCTCAAAATATCTTCTTCAGTTGAGACCACATTCACTTGTTCCCTCGGATTTGTCTTTGTATTGTTAGGCAGTGTTCCAGTAGGTCGAGTACTTCACTAATTTGCAATTAGGCCAAGTTGTTTCTCAATGTTCCTCAATGAGTTGTTGGTGTTCTGACATCTCACCTATATTTGTCGCATTCTTACATCAGTCTTTTTCATATAATTATACAATGGTTCCTCAAGATTTTCTTTCTTTTCAGTTGGTTGAAATCACATTGGCTTTTGAACTCCTCCTTGTTGTTTCTGAGTTTGTCGCCCTCCCCAAGAAAATTAGGGTGATTTCTTGTTCATAGATTGTAACTGTTTGAGTATGAATTGTTTTGCCTCGAGTAGTTACGTGCATAGTTGACTTCGTCGTGCATAGCATAAGTAACAAATAATATCCAACAAAATAAAGTCATCAATAAACATAATCAAAACATAGGTTCAAGGTGCATCTATATGATATTAACTATATCCTCCCTCAGATACTGAGAGGATTAACTACTCATAGTCATAATCAAATCACAACAATTCATCATAGATTATTCAATAAGGAAAACAAAAGATTAAACTCGTGATTTCCCTGCTGCTTTCCCCTACTCTGATTGTTGACTCCTCTTGTTCAACTTTCTCCCTCAACTATGATTGCAGTGCTACGAAAAGTAGAATTTCTGCCCCTTTAACCCTGGAATGCTCTTGTAAATGATGTGTGTGTCTCTGAGTGCGTGTGCCAAGCTCTTGTAAATGGTTGTAAAATCGGTATTTCGTGGGGGTGCCCTAACTGCTGAACATAGACTCATATTTATAGTTTTTCTTTGCTTTTGAGCTTCGTTTTAGGGTTTCCGGAAGTGGCCCATTATTCGTCCTGAGGCGCCTCCAATTGCGCGCCGCACGTGCGATGCGCCTCCAATCGCGTGCCACACTGTTTCTTTAGTGTTCTCTCGCGATCTTGCTCTTGCTCACCTTGCATTCTGTTTTCTGGTTCCTTTACTAGCGTGGTTGGTAGCGCCACGACTCTACTGCTCCTTACTACTAAAAAGTGTTGAAATCCTCCAAATAAGCATCGTTTTGCTCTGACTCGACTGAAACTACAAAAACAATGAAATAATACTAAAACTAGTGAAATTGCCACAAGGATTGTACAAAAGCATATGAAATCGGGTACTTAAATCACTATAATGATTCTCTTATCAAGATGCATTATTAAAAAAAATGAATAATTGTACAAGTATAGTTTAGTTATTTAAGAAATGTTACCATAAACTAGAAGAAGCAAATTATACCAAATTTAAGATTTTGGAAGTTTGTAACTTGAAATAACTATATAAGTAATGTTTAACGCACACCCAAAACTGTTTAATTTAAGTGAAAACTTAATTTAACTTTATTTAAGAATTCGCAACTATAAGTGTTTGGGGTGGGGCAATATGAAAATGTTAACTTTTATTAATCACATAAGAGGTATTTATAGTTACAACAGAGAAATCTACTAAATAAGGAAACATATTTTCTAAGTACAACAAATATATAAAGAACATAAGTATCAGCTATCTATTACGCCACCGCAAAATTGACGTGCATCACCGACAGAGATTTTGGAATATAAAAGCAAGAAGCAAGAGTTAGAAAGAGGCTTGGTGAGTAAGCCCGTCAACTGGTCCAATATGTTGACATACGAAATCGGAAGTAAGCCTTTCGAAATAAGATCACAAACAAAGTGAGGATCAACTAAAATATGTTCATGCGAGTGTTGAACGGGATGTAGTGATAAGCGAAGCATCCCATGTTGTCACAACGGGTCAGCGGAACGGAGGAGATAGGGTAACCAAATTCAGCAAATAAGTGTTGAAGCCACTGAACTTCCAAGCAAGTGGAAACTAAAGCAAAATATACGGCTTATGTAGAGGAACGCGAGGTATCCTTTTGCTTGCAAAAAGACCAAGAAATAGAGTTAAGGCCTAGGAATACAATGTACGCAGAGGTAGAAGTACTATTAAGCTTATCACCTGCCCAATCTGAAGCACTGAAATATGTGAGCATTAAGGAGACATCATTTCAAAGAATAACGCCATGATAAACGGTGACCTTATGATACCGAATGACAAGTTTTAATGCAACCCAATTAGAGGCGTCAGGAGCCGACATGCATTTTGCAAGACGGTTAACGATAAAGGCGATGTCGTTACGTGTTAGGGTAAGATATTGGATTCCACCACAAATTTGCCGATAAAGTCGAATCAACAGAACTAGAAGGCGATGTCTTCTATTCCATCTTATGATGAAATAGAAGATCAAATATATACTTGTAAACCTTCACGACAACAAAATACCTCCACCCGAATAAAGTATGTATGAGCGCCCATATCATTGATGGCAAAGCGTTCATGTAACTGTGAAATAAGATAAATAACAAAGTATCTGACTTGGGCTGAGTAATGGTTAAAGAAACAAGAGTCGAAATCAAGGTGAGATACCATGCACGAGGAGCTTGTTTCAAGCCATAAAAGGACTTATGTAACAAACACACATAATTGGGCACATACTTATCAATATACCCGAAAGGTTGGCGCATGTAAACGGTTTTTGAGACATCCCCGTGAAAAATAGTGTTGCTCACATCCAATTAGCAAAGAGACCAAATATTCATAGTAGCCAAAGAAATCATTGTCCGGATAGTGACAAAATTGACGATAGGACTGAATATTTCCTTGTAGTCAAGTCCTTGGCACTGATCGTTTGGCAACGAGTCGAGCTTTGTATTTTTCAATAGAAATATTGGGATGTCACTTATTTCAGAACACCCACTTGGACCCAATAATATAATGACCAAGATGGGGAGGGACGAGAATCCAAGCACCATGCTTTGCGAGAGCTATGAACTCATAAGCCACTGTCGCACGCCACTTCCGATCTGTGATGCATGATTAGCACAAGTAGGATCAATAGGACCATCAAGAGGATTTTGGTAGCAAGGTGTACCACCTTAGGCTTGAAGATATTATTAATTGAGCGATTGATCAATGATGGGCTCGATTAGGCAAAACTGTGGCAACCAAAGAAGTATCAGCAGATGTCTGAGAAGTAGGAGGTGCAGCAAGCGATAGCAATGGAGAAGGGACAATAGGAAAGGGCATCGGAACAAGTGAGATCGTCAGAACTAGGGCATTAGCGTACACCCAAAAAGATATTTCCAATAAATTGAACATGCCGAGAAATGAAAAGGCGATAGACTTCATATCGTGGCACTTGTAAGTAGCTTGTGACGTAGAATATCCAACAAATAGCACTCTCGAGAAAGAGAAAGAAGCTTGTTGGAGGCAACCGAAAGTATGTAGACAAATATAGTTTGGGGCACGCCCTAAAAGAATCTCAAACAAAGAATGCCGACCAAGAATTGGGTTAGGAAGTCTATTTGATAAATAGATCATAGTACAGAAGGCTAAATCCCAGTACTCAGGCGGTAAACGAGCACGAGTGAGAAGCGTTCATCCAATAATGACAATCGTGCGATGACGCCTCTCATTAGTGCCATTTTTCTTTGGCATATGCGGAGCTATAGTAAGCCAGCTACAACCGTGTGGAGAGGAATAGCAGCGTTCAGAAACAAATTCATCACCATTATCGAAATACAAGTTCTAAATAGAGACTCCAAACTGTTTTGCCACAAGCACGTGAAACTGAAGAAATACACTTAAAATCTCAGATTTAGCAGACAACCACTAGTACTTAGTTTAGTGATCAACAAGTAACAGATAATATCGGCAACCATTAAGAGAAGTAAACGGTGTTGGACCACAATATCGCCATAAACATATTTCGACACGTGGTATGAAACAAGAAAGCTTGAATCAATAACTAGTTGTTGGCTTAATAAAGAAGAATTGCAATGTTCAAAAATAGAATCATGTGAAATACAAGGTAATTGAAATGTACTAATACTAGAAGTAATTGAAATGTACTCTTATTGACTCTTTCTCCAACCGAAGCACAAATAGGTGGCAGCAACACGCTAGGAAGCTTGGCACGGTACTCCATAAAGGCATTTATCAAGCTAGTTCCGGAACTGAGATCCTTAACAATAAAATGACATAGATGACACTCAATAAAGACATTATTGGCTTTAGTAAACTGGTACACGAAAAGAAGATTTCACCAAGAACTCAGAACATATAAAAGATTATCAATATTAAAGGAGAGACCATGACAGAGTATATGGGAAGAGGAAATATGAGATATAGGCAAACAAGTGCCATCGGTCGTGACAACTTTATCTGGACCATCATACTTAGAATGCACCATGAGATTCTCAAGTTCAGATGTTAGGTCATGAGACGTACTAGAATCAATCAACCAATCATCACGTGAAGTATCATCAATCGGAGGTGATGTAACAAATAGCACGTTTGGTTGAGAAAAATGGCGAGAGGTGCGAGCGACATGCCCCTGGATGCCATAGAGTTGGCATACAATTGAAGACTGAGAATAATTCGGTTGATACGATGGAGGTTGGTGTTGATGTTTATTGTCGCGCGCATGCGACGTGTAATTCTCAGTGCCATGGTTACAGGCAAAACCACGACTATAGTTGTTACACTCCGACCTGAGTGGTAATTACCAGCACGAGGGTTGCCACGTGGTTGCGATGAGGCAAGGTTAGTCGTAGCAACATGCATCGAACCTTTGGATTCCATGCAACGTAAATTGCGTTCTTGACTAACAAGAATGTCGTGAAGTTCAGCAAATTGAAAGGGGTGCTCACATGCACGAATAGGGCCAGCAATGTCACGATAAGTGGGACCAAGGCCAATGAGAGCGTAAAGAGTGAGATCATCGTCTTTGAGAGCGTCATCGTTGATGGGCAGTTCATCAGCCTTGGTCTTCACATCTTGAAGAAATTTCAAAACAAATTTTGATCCGAGTTTCATGATACTAAAATCATCTTTAAGTTGCATTACTAGCGAACATGAGTGACTGGCATAGAGTCGTTGAAGCATGCTTCAAGCATCAGTAGAGGATTCAGCATTGGAGATGAGGAGCGCAATTTCATAGGAGACATATGCGAATGTCATAGAGAGAATTAGAGAATCCTAACGCATCCAAAGTATGTGAGCGGTCATTTATCCGGGTCAAACCCGAAAGCGGGCATGGCGTGGAGCCACCCAAAAATCAAAGAGACCATAACCAAACAGAAGGTGACAAACTTATGAGCGCTACGAGGGAAAATTGTCTCCAGTGAGACGGAGCAAGCAATTGTTATGAGCACTGATGGGGATCGAATAATCCCCACCCGATCCGGGAAACAACGCAATTAGGGCATGACGCGTAGAGGACCAGCAGAGGTACTGGAAGTACCGTCGGCAGCAAGATCAGGGGTGGTGACTGTGGTAGAGTCTGTCATTGGATCGATTTACTCATTGGAGAGATGGCATCTTGTTACCATATAGGATTTAGATTGCGACATTATGAATGTGTTCACTTTTATTAATCACATAAGAGGTATTTATTGTTATAATAGAGCAATTAATTAAATAAAGAGACATGTTTTCTAATTACAACAAATATATAAAGAACATGTTATCGGCTATTTATTAGGGACCACTTGATAGTGAATTTTCACCTTTCAACTATCTACGTTCATTTGAATTTCAACTCTACTGATTTCAAATAGCTATTTTCAACATTTGTAATTTTTCTTTCATCTCAATCCCAACTTAGTTTTAAATTATTACATATATTGGGTAAATCTACATGAAAGCAGTAAATCTACATGTTTAAAGGCATTGTGTAGGGTGAAAGAAATCAACGTAAAGGCACCACATATTTATCTTAGTGGTTTATTAATATAATTTAATCTTTTTGGCACATTGAATTTTCAAAGGTCCATCTCCTGCTCCAAACATCCCACTAGCGGGCAATAACACATCCACCAATAATTCTGCTAAGCTTCACAAACAGTCATATACAGGAATAGGACCTACCAAACTGCAACACGTTAATTTTTACTACGTAACTGTACTTTGACTCAAATGCCAAATAAATAAATACATGAAAAGTAAGACAATATTATGTAAGAGAAACAAAACAGAAGAAAAAAAAAAGGTGCTGGATAACTAGGCAATGGCGCCTTTCATTGAGTGACTCGTTAAATAAACATGAATAGAGCAAGCCCCATGCAGTAATTATTTTCGACCTACTATTACTAATCCTAGGAACTATAATCTCCACATTTGTCCTTTTTTATTTTCCATTTCTTTTCATAAGATAGATTTGGACATTTTGGTTGTGCAAAAAGTTTAACTAGAATTGAAGATAATAATAAAATTTAGTGAAGAGGCATCTGAACGAAATTAATAGGGGGCCCAATGGAAAAAACATAGCTGATTAATGGGTCCACGACCTTTAACCTGCCTACTGCCGGCCTTGGACTGTCTTTTCAAACTTTTTGGCCTATGACTCTCTCTCTCCCATTTATATAATAAATTATTATGTTATATTAGGAAACTTAATGTGTATTAAAGTAGGGGAAAGAAAAAAAAAATGAAAAGTTTTTTGAGGCAGCCTCTGAATTAAATTGAATTGAGATAGATATATAAGCTGATTTGATTCGACAATCACCGACAAACACGTCCTTGCTTCACTTTTTTTACTTTTGTTTTTTCTCTTAATATTTTTTGACACTCTCTTCTTAGGTAATATCTACTAGACAATTTCTATATACCTAGGAATGAATTTTTTGGTAACTGGAATTCTAGACTTGTCTCATTAATTTTGTTGTATTATGCAAAATGTTGGACTATGAAACCAACGTTTGTTCAAAAAAAAAAAAAAAAAAAGAGTATATTTAAGGATAGGCTTGACGATGCCTTCCTTGTTGATTAGTTTTATACGATAAATATACCTTTTTGGTGTGCTGCAGTATGAATATTTTATTAAAGTTAGATGGCCTAATTGATCGATGTGATAAGACATAATTTATATGATAATTCAAATTCAAATCTGATTAAAAAGAATTAAGTTATTTAAACTTATTCATTGATGAGCGTGAAAGCATCTTAAAAGAACTCGTTTGAGTCAAAACATAAAAACTGTTACGTATCAATCCTGGCACTTCCATCATTGGTTGTGTAGATTCACAAATAAGAAATAAATCGAATTAGTACCAAATTACTAATTCATGTAATGCTAAGACTCAATTTGGTTCTCCGGAAAATTAAGAAAAATGAGAGAAAATAAGGGAGGAATTTCCTTAATTTTTTGAAAACTAGAAACTTTGACACACGTGGGGACCGCGTATAAACTATATAAATTATCAAAGAAATTTTAATATAACACATGCTTTAATATAGTTTATAAAATTGATGCAAATAATAAGAAAATTAAGCCCACATTACAAATCACGTAAGAATTAGATTTGCTAAATATGTGGAGGTATTTTAGGAGTTGTGGTAGTTACTTATTTTAATTCCTTATTTTTTAATTGTTGAAAAGTTAAAGTAGGGATATTTTTAGAAATTCAAAATTTGATATTCAAACTGATATTTGGTGAATGTAAGGACTTTGCATTTAATATAGTAATAGATCTTCTGTTTGCATAATCACTTGGGAAAAATAAATGAGAGGCTAAGTGGAAAAGTCAAACTAAGTTATTCTTTTCGGTGCTTAATTGTCATTTGTCCCGCTTAGATTAATGATTAACTATTAATTAAACTATTTGCTTTTAGAATATGCCTTTTTTCCTCCAACCAAATGCCCCTCTAGTTGGTATTCATGAATCATGATTAAGAGTTTTTGCAAGTCACGTCATTCTTTCAAGGTCCAAGGTTTTCGGCATGATTTTGATTTTTACCAAATTTTTCTGTATATTTTATTAATTTCTCGTTATTATCGCTAATCACATCCGTAGAAGCCTAATCCTAACTTATAATATTACAATAAGTAATGATATCGAGATTCCATTATTTATCCATAGACAGTAAATATTTTATAAACTAAGGTCGAAAGTTTATGTCAGGTCCTTATCAACTTATGTATTTGTGATTTGTTGGGGAAAAAATCAAATTACATACCATAAGTTGGCTCTTTAACACAAATGGTACCATAAGTTGGCTCCTTACAGTTTTGGTACCATAAGTTGGCAACACGGTGGTAAAACTCAATTGGCGCCTTTAAAATAGCTCGGTATAGTTGATTTAGGCATGTTTGAGGCTTGGATTTTGTATGTGATTGTTTTCCCCAAAAATAATGAGCTGAGGGCATGAGGAGAGTTGATTTTCAAATTTTCATTTTTGTTTTCAAGTCAGCGTCGAGGTGTCAAATTCAGGCCATAATTTTTAATTTGGGGTTCAACGGCGGTCAAACATGCCTAAATCAACCATACCCAGCTATTTAAAGGCGGCAATTGAGTTTTACCACCGTGTTGCCAACTTATGGTACCAAAACCGTAAGGAGCCAACTTATGGTACCATTTGTGTTAAGGAGCCAACTTATGGTATGTAGTTAGATTTTTCCCCTGATTTGTTGAATAATAATATTATGCGCGGGGCACATCCTGCCAAGTGCCAACTTTATTTATATATTTTTTTCTCAAAAAAATATTTATATGTTTCATAAATTAAGCATAATTAAATTTTGGACTCTAACCCCAAAGTCCAAACACAGTTTTTCAATAATTTGTAAGTAATTGTCAACTTCTCAAAATTGTGATTAGCCAAATCCCCAATGATAAAACGTGGCGGAAATTTATAGAGCTAGGAAACCGCAATAATAAGAAAATAACCTAATATATTATATATCTCATGCATGAACTTTAAGTTTTCCTCGGACCTGGTCATTTCAAATCATGGGACGATAACGTCCACACTCCACACCCAAAATTTATTGCGTGATTAAATTTGTGGTAATGAAAAAGGGAAAGGAGGGTGCAATATTCAACCATGCATGTGATTTTGGTCAATGTTTGCAAGCAGGCTTAATCGATTAAGTACAAAATTTCTACTGTTGCTCAAAGCATGCGCCTTTGGTACACTTTTAAAAAATAAATTGAAATTAAAAATCCTGTTTCTTTTTCTTCCATGAATTTTGACCTATGCGGAACATCTAATGGTAGTATACAAGGATATAGGTAGGATTGATTTACTTTTGAGATCATGATTAGAAATGTTGAAATAATTACTTTTGGATGTCAACAAATAATATCTATATCCATTGATGTAAGAAAATCAAACAAAAAACGGTGATGATGGAATATTTGTACGATCTCGATCAAATTTGAAGGACTAATACATAATCATTTGTCTATTGACGCCATCTCCTTTTAATTATTGGATAATTACATTTACACCACTAATTTTAATTGAAGAAAGTCAGAAAGATCAGTTACTGTTTGACTAATTATTGAGACACGCCTTTAAATTTATGAAAACTCTCCTTAATAATGTTGAGAATATATATTATCCCACATCGCTTGGAGATGGTCTTGGATTAATGTTAATAAAGAGAAGTTTCTCCTCCACTTAACAAGGTATTTTAAGTGGAGAATGATGGGCTTCAATTTCTATCATGGTATCAGAGCCAACCCAAGACGTATGTTGGGTTCCGCGACCTACCCACGTGATGACACCGAAGATAATTACCGGGCCACACGTGAGGGGGCGTGTTGAGAATATATATTATCCCACATCGTTTGGAGATGATCTTGGATTAATGTTAATAAAGAGAAGTTCCCCCTCCACATAACAAGGCATTTTAAGTGGAAAATGATGAGCTTCAATTTCTATCAGATAACTCGGGACAAATTTGAGTTCATAAACATGTGAACTTGACTTGTTGGTTTGGTTGCATTAAAGCTTTACGTCTCAGAATAAGTTGTTCACGTATTATTCTCTGCAACATCTATTACAGTCATTTAAAATTTTGATTTTATCAGTAAAACTTATGATGATGAGTTATCATCATCATGGGCCTCGATATTTCATTTACCCCCGGTGTTTAAAGACCACAGTGGTCCTAAATCAAATTCCACGGGCTTTATTCATTTCAATGATTGAGCTTCATTCGACATATCATTTTCTAGGACCACCCCTTAAAGTTGCACAATATTCCAAAAAGCTAAAGAACCAAAATTCATAAACCACGTAAAAAATGAACCAAAAAAAGAGAAAACGAGAAAAGATTATAAATAAAATAAAAAACCTACGGGGTGTGCAGGATTGTAAATTTCCCTTGTTTGCTGAATTTCTTTAATCTAGCTAGATTAAATTGTTAAATCTTATAAGATTCTTGAATTATAACTTTTCTGAGCAAATCTTAAATTCCAAAACATAATTGTTAAGGTCTATAAATTGGTCATTAGCTTATTCAACGCAAGATTCATTCTATGCACTCTAATCTAAAGATTGTTTTAGAACATTTGCCCCAAAGGCGTGACATATATCTTAGAATGTGCCTTTAAAGGTTAGGAAATTTAAAATCTCTCATTGACGTGGGTTGTAAGATTGGCGAATGATAAAGAAATGATATAATTAGAAGACACCCCTTTTGCTAAATGAGAAGAAGTCCCATTTATTATGTGATATGTACCTAGGGGGTTCGTAGTAAGAGTAGACTCCTATTTCAGGACATGAAAGAGGAGTTTAATTATTGATTATTCATGACCTTAACTAACAAGAAGTGTTAGTTTGAGAGTTCCCCGAAATACATTGGTCAGTGTTTTGAAGCTGGGCTTTTAACTCTTTAAGGTATGGCCAGAATTTGGGCCAGGCCATTGAAAATGATTTGGTGTCCATAATCTGGAAATACTCTCATACAATTATCTTTTCATAAATGATTTTATATTTGACAAAATAATAGTAGCAAATATTTTTTTTATTTACAACTGGATTGCATAAAGTTTTAATTAGGATACTATTAAGAAGAGAGTTCATAACCACTAATTGTATCATAATTGATCAGTTAACTTAATAGAAAACGCCTTATCTAAAAAAAACTTAATAGAAAACAAAAACGTTAAGGTAACAAAATAATTTTAGTTTTTGGTATTCAGTGCGTAGTGTATTAATGAATTCTCATATGATGTAATGATGAATGTGTAGAGTTATGAGACTATGTCTTGGTTAAAAATAAATAAACTAGTTTTCGAGGCTTTATAGCTCTTTCTACTTTTAGTTTGCATTTTCCTTTTTGGTGGGTGTATTAGGTGGCCCAGAAATTGGTTCGACTCTTTTAGGACAATTGAACATCTTCGTTCGACTGATATTACCTTTTGTCCCACATTCCGAGAACTATAAATACCATGCTCTCCGAGATTCACACCACGCATTAATTATTGTTCACCAACCCTACTACAATTGAACTAGGTCGTTCGACTGTTCAAAAGTTATTGAGTTCGGTAGACCCGCCTCTACGTTCGATTGATATCAACCATCCAGATCCGTTTGAGAGTTATCAGAATCAAACCTTCTGGCGTTCGACTGTTACCTCTGCATCGAATCTTTATCCGTTCAACCCTTTCCAGATTCAATCGTTCGGGGCTACTTTAGTCATTCTAGGCTTATTGACGTGTAATATGTGTTCCGGACAAAGCTGGTCTCATTCCTTGTAATACGCTAGCATAGTTTGGTTTATTCAGGTCCATCTGTATTGTATTTTTGGTGTATTGTAAACGAGACAAAATCAGACCAAATTATTGGCGGTGTCTGTGGGAACACCACAAGCACGCTCGCGCAAGCCAAGATGTTTAGAGTAAGTCGGTCACAGAGCAGAGCTGCAGAGTGTACCGCTTCAGAGATGCATCGCCTGGCTGGGGCACAGTCTTCCCCTAGGGCGAGGGTGCCCTCTCCCGTAACGGAAAAGATACCACCACTTGTTCAGCAGAATCAGCCAATGCCTCAAACTGGAGATTAGTCCGTGCTAGACTTGGATGCGGCAGCGATCACTACTATGGGTCTACTTGTGGCCATTAAGGATGCGATCATGGCGATGAATCGTACGTAAGTGGCCGCAGCCCTACCCGCCCCTCAACCTCAAGCGCTGCTACCGGTTGAGGGCCACAGAGAGGTCCCACATGAGCATGCCTCATCCACCAGGCGTCATACCAATGAAGCTAGGAAAAGGTGACATATGGAGGGTCGTAGGGCGAGATATGAATCATTGGAGGTGGAATCTTGGAGGCACCACGACACGATGAGGCACGAGGCCAGTCGAGGGAATGTTGGCGGCTCTATGCTAGAAAGCACTGAGACCACAAGGAGGTTGGAAAGATTAAATCTAGAGAAGAATGAAGTGGAAAATAGAATGGCGTTGTTATGAATGACCCACAAAAGGACACCTTTCAGCGCCAACATAGAGGCCGAAGTAATAGGACATGGTGAAACGATACCCCAGTTGAAAAAATATGATGAAAGACAGGATCTGCGGGAGCATAACTTCTATTTGGATGGACTGTTTTCTCTACATGGCTTCAGCGAGGACGTTCATGCAAGCATATTTGCATCCACGCTGACAGGGGTGGTGTTGGATTGGTTTTCTAGGATCCCTGAGGGGGAAATATCGCGTCATGAGGAACTGAAGAAGAGATTTGAAAGTCAGTTTTCAAGCCAAAAAAGGACATCCATTGATCACTCGCACATGCATTCGGTGAAGCAATGAGAGAAAGAATCTCTAAAGAACTTTATTAGGAGGTTTAATTTAGACATTTTGAAGATCGATGACCCAAATGGTAAAATGGTGATAAACATCATTTTTCATGCGACTAGAAATGCAACTTTCTCGGTGAAATTACTAAAGGAAAAACTGAGGACAATTGAGGAGATCAACAACCTAGCATTCGTGAACAGCTGCAACTTAAACTGCATGATGAGTTGGTGTTGTCCTAGAGTCGTGTAACCTGGCGTGTCGCGTTGCTAGCTGCACGGCTCGTGTTGCTTTTGATCGTCGCGCCACTCCATGTATTGCCTCCGTGACATTCTGGAATGTTGTGTTGGTGGCGCGACCTTTTGGACCTCATGTGTTGTAACACAACTAGTTGTGCCTTAGCGCTCCTTCCTCGTGTCATCATTCTTGTGCTAAAATCTCTCTAACAAGTCTCGTTTTGCTCCGACTCGACTACAACTACAAAAATGACAACACAATACTAAAATAAGTAAAATTTCACAAAGATTATACAAAGGTGTAAGAAATCCGGTACTAAAATAACTATAATTCCTTGCTCATCATATTACATAAGGGTATTGATTTTTTGTCTATGAAATACCCGTATTCGAGATTAACAAGTTTCGGTTCCTAGATACATTTTTCTAAATGTAATAACAACCCAATTAATCAATCAAATTATGTCTTTGTCTTTACTTTTTGTTATCTTCATTCTTAGAGTTAATTTACATGTTTTTTTTTTCATTCCAACGTAGTACTAGTTTCACTTGATTTCAACATTGCATTGTTAATACAAACTTCTCTCGTGGGATACGATACTTGGTTTTTATCTGTACTTACCATTTTATTATTACTTGACCAAGAACTTGCGAAGGTGATAGTATTACAATTGCTCTGTAATACGTATTTAGCATCATCAAGTTTTTGGCGTTGTTGTTGGGGAGTAACGGTATCTGTTAGCAATTTTTAATTTTTGATCTTTGAGAAACACTTATTGATTTGTTTACATTTCAAGTAACAATAAAGCATGACACATAGAGACAACGTGATACCACTGCCATACGACCCAGAAATAGAGAGAACTTGCAGATGTTAGTTAAAAGAAAGAGTCAACATGTGAAACAATGATGAAGTCTCTACCACACCAGCAAGGACAAGGACTAATGGAACAAAACCAACACAAGCACCAAAAGTTACTGAGGTGAACGGCGCTAACATAGGCCGAGGTTTTTATCTGCGACCAACCAGACATGAGATACTACTAACGCTAAAGGGAACAAGATCATGCATTGCAGTTGATAAAGAACACGAGCCAATAAATGCAACAGTATTCTCTATAATCAACCAAAATCAATTCGGAGTAGGATCTACTGAAGATCCAAACGCTCATCTCAAGAAGTTCACTGGGACGTCCAAGGTGTTCCAAATAAAGAAAGACTCTGCAGTCATAAAACTCTTTCCATTATCACTTATTGGAGAGGTAAAGAGGTGGCTAAATGAGGTACTAAACAGCAACATCACAACATGGAAACAATTGGCATAACTTTTCTTAGTGCATTTCTGCTCACCAACAAGAAATGCGAAGATGAGAAGTGAGATAGTCGATTTTCGTTTGATAGAGGGAGAATCACTATTTGGCGCATGGGAACGATTCAAAGACAGACGAAGAAGTGTACATAACACAACTTTCAAGATGAGGTATTACTTCAACAATTTTACTAAGGATTAACTACGGGGTGTAGACACACATTTGACGTTAGTTCGGGAGGGGGTTTATGCTACGGAATGGGGAGGATGCATTTGCACTATTGGGGTCAATCACATCCAACATATTTAAGTGGAGCATAGAACGAGCACCAGTTAGGAGAACTATGGGGGTTCATGAGGTAGATACAATTACCCAATGGTCTGCACAAGTGGAGTCCATCAATACCAAACTAAAGCATATGAGTTCTAATAAACCTCTCATTATGTGTACCAATTGTAGAGGAAATCATCTAAACACCAAGTGCAAAGGAGTAAACACATTGATGCATGAAGAAATCAATTATGCGAGTAGCTATTCGAGACAAAACAATCTTACTCGAATACTTACAATCAGGGATGGAGAAGTCACCCAAATTTTTCTTGGGACGGTTAAAATATCAACAACAATGAGGAGGTCAAAAGCCGTAGTGATTTCAACCAAATGAGAAAAAGTCCAATCTTGAAAAAAAACGTGTTTAATTATAGGGCAAAACTTGATGCAAAAATGGGAGAACTTGTAGCATTAGAACACAGATGCATCATTAAAGAACATTGAGAAATAACTTGGGCAAATATCAAATTAGCTAAGTATTCGACCAACCGGGGCATTGTCAATCAGCACCTAGAGAAATCCAAGAGAACAAGTGAATATGATCTCAACCAATGAGGATGTTACAAACAACGTATTTGAACTGCTAATGAAGGATTATTATCCACATATTCCATTCCCTTCAAGAATTCATTATGTGGATCAGCTCACTGTTATATTCAAAGACTTACAGAGATCGACGACACTCGAGGAAGCGGTTAGACAAGTATCGGAGTATGTGAAGTACTAGAGCAAAAATGATATGATCAAGAAGAGCATAGAAGATTTGCAGATCCAAAGAGTTAGTGCAATTCAAGTAAAATGCGATTTTGTCCACAAAGCTAAAGGATCCATGGAGTTTACTATAACTTGCACTATGAATTATGTTTAACTTGAGCATTCTTTATGTGATTTAGGTGCTAGTATAAATCTTATGCCTTACTCTATCTATGAAACATTGAACTAACCTACCTTGAGAGCAACTAATTTGACTACACAGTTAGCTGATAGGAGCGTGAGTTATCCCTAAATGCGTTATTGATGAGGCTTTGGTAAAAAAATGGTGACATAACTTTTCTACTGATTTTGTGATAATTGACATGAGCGAAAAGTATAAGTTTTCACTGATTTTAGGAAGGTCATTTTTAGCAACTGCTAGTACATCGATTGATGTAGGAGGAGGAAGTGTAACTTTGAAAGTTAACCATGAAAATATTTATTTTAAAGTGAACACGTGTATTTATTCAACTGATCCACCAATCAAGAATTATGCATGTGAAGTGAATTTAGTGCATCCATCTAACCAGGGTGGCGTTATAGCCACACCTTAGAATTAGTAGCATTGGGATAAGCGACTTAAAAACTAAGCGTTGTGTGGGAGGCAACCCAAAGTTTTACTGTTTTTAGTCAATTTAAATAGTCTTGATCATTTTGGTAGGAAGGAAATTGAGCATGAGAGTGAAAAAAAATATGAACTATTTAGATGATAAAAAGAGTGAGTATCAGATGTCCATACGGAAGAACATAAGCCAGAATGCAATAAAGCAGAAGCTGCAAATTCCTTTTTATATTGAGTTTCACTAGAATATTAGATTCCATGATTTACCTAGTACAAATGATGGTGTGGCCATTAGTTTGGTTACAATTGAGAGTGATATCATGGGATGAAAAAATGTTAAAGAAGAGAAGAAAAAATGTTAAAGAAGAGAAGTCCATGGAGACTTAAGTTATAAGATTGATTTTCTTGGAAGGAGATATTTTTCTTTCTTTGGCCAAAGCATGTCCAATTCGTACAATTCTCGTAGTGTTTGTGTTTACTCCTTATTTTATACAAGATTAGGTAGAAGACTCAATCTAATCCACCATGGACATTACAACAAATAACTTTTGTTCATGCTCTTTATACCCCATGTTGAAAAGTTGTGTTCCAAATGTTACAAGATATGTATGTATGAACTCCCATATTGTCTAATGTCTAGGTGTCCATCATGAACATGTAAATAAATCATAATGATGATCGAATCAGATAATCTTTTTGTTTGAGGTATGAATTTCTTTGGTAGGAATTATATGAAAAGGTATAAAGCTTGTTTTGTTAGTTGACCCTAATCATCGTTAATTGATCCATCTAAGTCTGCGCTTAAGTGCTTCATGACTCAAGTGAGAGCCTATGGAAGTAAATCAATTGACTACATGATTAAAATAAATGCAATGTACGTAATGTAGAAGACGTGCTTAAGTGTGTCTCTGGCGATATTAAAGCAACATCAATTTTTGTCTTTTCATAAACAAGCAAAAACATATCATGTCTTAAAGAGGTCACTTAGATAAGTAAAATGGAACAAGTCATTGAGCCGTATCCGTTGACTCAAGATTAAGGCATAAGATATTTGAGAACTAATGTGTTCTCGTAATTACATAAGATTGAAGGAATCTTAAGAAGTATAATTTGATATTGAAGGAATATTTAAGAAGTTAAGTTTTTTTTTGCCTAAAAGATATGTGCTACCTTTTTGACTAAAACATATTAACCTTTTGGAGAAGAAACTCTAATTTTTACCATTATGGACGTATGTGAGTTGTATATTTTACGTGAACCTTGAGATTGCATTTGTGGGAATTATTGACTTTGGCTCAGTGGTATTTCCATACTTCTACCATCTTGAACGTAATTGCAACTGGGGTAGCTTGAGTCGCAGTGAAAGCTTGTATAGCTGTTGCAACTGAGTGAGCGACTGTTGCAACTGGGCGGCGAGAGACAGATTAGGGCAGGCAGTTAATTCAAGTGGGCCGTGGGCTTCACGCGAGTTATTTATAACTTCCTCAGTATATATACTGTGTTACGCAACCGATATCATAACGGTATTTTACAACAACTTTGTACTCTTTAAAATCAATAAAAATTGGACCTCGATTTCTCCCTTGGATTAGGGTTCTTCATCACATTGATGCTAGAACGCCGAACCAAGTAAATTGCGTGTGTTGTTCGTGATTGTTTACTTCCTTTGTTGCGATTTTTATTCATAGTTGTTTGTTCGATTTGTGCAATTCAATTGGCGATTGAATTCGGTAAATTTTGCGTTCCATTGAGCTATTTCACTACAAATTGGTGCGGTGAACGTGGAGTCGATCATGGCGATGGCAAAATTTGATGCAGAAAAGTTTACAGGGGAAAACGATTTTGGTTTGTGGCGGTTGAAGATGCGAGCACTATTAGTTCAACAAGGATTGGTTGATGCACTGGATGAGACGAACATCGATAAGGATCTTGATGAAAAATCAAAGAAGGTTATGATGGAGAAGGCTCATAGTGTTGTGATCCTGAGTTTGGGTGATAAGGTGTTGCGACAGGTCTCGAAGGAGAAAACTGTTGTTGGTGTTTGGTTGAAGCTTGAAAGCTTGTACATGACCAAATCGTTGGTAAATCGTTTGTATCTTAAACAGGCTCTGTATTCTTTTAAGATGCATGATGACAAATCGATAGAGGAACAGATTGATATGTTTAACAAGTTGATTCTGGATCTTGAGAACATTGATGTTGCAATTGATGATGAAGATCAGGCTTTACTATTGTTAAGTGCTCTGCCAAAATCTCATGCTAACTTTAAGGAAACTCTTATATATGGAAGGGATTCTTTAACACTTGATGAGGTGCAATCTGCTCTAAATTCCAAGGAATTGAATGAGAGAGGGAATGCAAAGAAATCACAGAATGGTGATGGACTAATAGTGAAGGGACAGAATCAGAAAAGGAAAGTAGTAAGAAGGAGAAGAAGTCCAAGTCACAGGGAAAGAATGGGAAGAAACCATTCATTTGTTACCACTGTGAGAAAGAGGGTCATACCAGGAAGTTTTGTCCTAAAAGACAGAATAATGGTGGTGACAAAACTAAGGTGTCTGGCATTGTTGCAAGTGTACAAGAAGGGTATGAGTCTGCTTGTTAGGGATCCAGAGAATGTGGATCCCTAATGGCTTCTGTTAGGGATCCAGAGAATGTGTGGGTGTTAGATTCTGGTTGTTCCTTTCACATGACTCCACATCGATCTATATTTGAAGAATATGAAGAGGTTGATGGTGGAACAGTGTACTTGGGAGATAACAAACCTTGTAAGGTGAAAGGTATAGGATATGTTAGGTTCAGCCTCCACAATGGATCTGAGAAACTGTTGAGATTGGTGAGATATGTCCCTGATCTCAAGAGAAACCTGACATCTCTTGGTGTATTAGAGAAAACAGGGCACAAGTTCTTGGGAGAGAATGGTATGGTAAAGGTTCTCAAAGGATCACAAGTGGTGATGAGAGGAGCAAGGGAAAATACCCTTTACATACTAGAAGGAAAGTCTGTCATTGGTATAGTTGCAACTGCAGCTGTTCAGGGGACTGTTTCTAATTTTGAATTGTGGCACAAGAGATTAGCACATGTGAGTGAAAGATGTTTGTTAGAGTTGGGGAAGCAAGGTCTGTTGGGAGCTGAAAAACTGGAGAAGATTAGCTTTTGTGAACATTGTGTTCTTGGTAAAGCTCATAAGGTTAAGTTCAATGTTAGTCAACAGAGAACTAAGAGAGCTTTGGATTATGTTCATGTTGATCTATGGGGACCTTCAAGGACCGCTTCACATTCTGGAGCAAGATACTTCTTGTCACTTGTGGATGATTATTCCAGAAAGTTGTGGCTATTTGTGTTGAAGACTAAGGACCAGACATTTGAAACATTCAAAAACTGGAGGACCATGATAGAGAAGCAAACTGGATTGCAACTGAAAAGACTGAGAACAGACAATGGTCTGGAGTTTTGTTCAGCTGAATTCAATGAGTATTGCAAGGTAAATGGAATTGTAAGGCACAAGACTGTTGCTGGAACTCCACAGCAAAATGGATTAGCTGAGAGATTCAATAGAACCATACTTGAAAGGGTGAGATGTATGCTGCTAAGTGCTAACCTTCCAAAGGTTTTCTGGGCAGAGGCAGTTGCAACAGCAGGATATCTTATTAATAGATGTCCTTCTACAACATTAAATATGAAGACACCAGAGGAAGTATGGTCTGGTCACAAACCAGATTTGAGTCATCTGAGAGTATGTGGATGTTCTGCTTATGCACACATCAAACAGGATAAGCTAGAACCAAGAGCATTGAGGTGTATGTTTCTTGGATATCCAGAAGGAGTGAATGGCTACAGATTGTGGTGTCTTGAACCAGGTCACAAGAGGTGCTTTATAAGCAGGGATGTGGTGTTCAATGAGGACACTATGGCTCTTAAAGAAACTGGGGATTTACCTGTGCAGGCTGTTGAGATTGACAAAGGTGTTAACTCAAGAAATGAGGAAGATAGTGGTTATCAGCTTGAGGTGGAGCTTATGGCTGACAGTGAACCAGATCATCCTGGAAACTGGTTACTTGAAGAAGAGCCAGTTGCAACTGACAATGAACCTGTTGATCAAGAGGGTGATCAGGCCGTGGAATCCAACTATATGCTGACCAGAGATAGAGCTAAAAGGGAAACTAAGGCACCAGAGAGGTATGGTTATGCAGACTTGCTTGCTTATTCCCTGGTAGCAGCAAGTAGTTTATTGGAAGAGGAACCAAGTGACTACAAGGCTGCAGTGAAAAGCAAGGATAGACACAAATGGCTTGAGGCTATGTCTGAAGAAATAAAGTCTCTGAAGGATAACAATACTTGGGATCTTGTTGAAAGACCAAAGGGCTCTAGGTTAGTTGGATGTAGATGGATCTTTAAGCAAAAGGAAGGAATCCCTGGTGTTGAAAAGGGAAGGTTCAAAGCAAGGTTAGTTGCAAGAGGGTTTACTCAAAGGGAGGGAATTGATTATAATGAAGTTTTCTCTCATGTGGTAAAACACAGGTCTATCAGAATACTGCTTTCTCTTGTGGCAAAGTATAACCTGGAGTTGGAACAAATGGATGTTAAAACTGCATTTCTATATGGGAACTTAGAAGAAATCATTTTGATGAAGCAACCAGAAGGATTTGAGGTCAAAGGCAAGGAGGACCATGTGTGTAAACTCAATAAATCTCTGTATGGTTTGAAGCAATCTCCAAGACTGTGGAATATGAGATTTGATGAGTTCATGATGAAGATTGGTTTCGTGAGGAGTAAGTATGACAACTGTGTCTACTTTAAGTTCAAGGATGAAAAGCAGTTTACATTCTTGTTGTTGTATGTTGATGATATTCTGATCATCAGTAATACCAAGATCGAAGTTGCAACTGTGAAATCCAAACTCAAATGAGAGTTTGAAATGAAGGATTTAGGAGCAGCTAAGAAGATTCTGGGTATGGAGATAAGAAGAGACAGAGCTAAAGGTCTGTTGTACTTGTCTCAGGTGGAGTATCTTAAGAAGATACTAGAGAAATTTGGGATGTCTGAAGCTAAGGGAGTTACAACTCCATTGTCTCAACAGTTCAAATTGAGTGCTAATTAGTGTCCCAACACTGATGAAGATAAGGAGTTTATGGCAGAAAATCCTTATGCAAATGCTGTTGGATCTCTGATGTATGCCATGGTCTGCACTAGACCAGATTTGGCTTACTCTGTTAGTATGATCAGTAGGTTCATGGCGAATCCTGGAAGGGTGCATTGGAAGGCATTGAAATGCAACTGAGTGAGCGACTGAGTGAGCGATTGTTGCAACTGGGCGGCGAGAGACAGATTAGGGCAGGCAATTAATTCAAGTGGGCTGTGGGCTTCACGCGAGTTAGTTATAACTACCTCAGTATATATATTGTGTTACGCAACCGATATCATAATGGTATTTTACAACAACTTTGTATTCTTCAAAATCAATAAAAATTGGACCTTGATTTCTCCCTTGGATTAGGGTTCTTCATCACATTGATGCTAGAACGCCGAACCAAGTAAATTGCGTGTGTTGTTCGTGATTGTTTACTTCATTTGCTGCGATTGTTATTCATAGTTGTTTGTTCGATTTGTGCGATTCAATTGACGATTGAATTCGGTAAATTTTGCGTTCCATTGAGATATTTCACTACAGCATTCTTGATAGATTTAGTTGCAGAAATTTGTGTAATGTTTATAGATTTCATAAAGCATATAAATAGATTTGAAGGGCTTTATGTTAGTCTATGGCCTTATACAACATTTTTTGTTATGGTTTATGAAATTCGCGGAAGGTAATCTCGATGTGTTTGCTAGAGCGTGTTCTTACAGTTGTCTTAATGATGAAATGTTTTGACCATATTCTTGATTAGATTATGGTTGATGAGAATTAATTTTAATATGATCTCATTTTGTTTCTTTATCTAAGTATTAGACCATTGTCTTTAATCGAACTTTAAATCACAATAGGATGATTTGATTTTCTTTAATCATGAAAAGATATAATCGAGTCCAAAGTTTTTGAGTGGTTCATTTAAAATAGTAACTTTATCTTTCACTCTCAATAATACTCTAATTATGGGGTCGCAATAATACTCTAATTATGGGGTCGCAATAATACTCTAATTATGGGGTCGCAATAATACTCTAATTATGGGGTCGCAAGAGTATGTTTTAACCATGTAGCAATGAACATTGTTTTAATATTAGGATGATCAAGAGTCACATTGAGGTTAATCCATAATATCCAAATTCATAAAAATCATCCTATGCATTGATGTTTTGCATCTAAAGCTATATGGATTGATTTGAAATGAATTATTGGAGAAACTCATACTCTTGAGAATAGGTCTTGGAATATGAGACATTTTGGTTAGAAGATGTCTAAATCACTGTTTGTAAAATCTCTTTGATAATTGTGCCACGTACTTGTCTTGATAATAGTCATTCAATGGGTATGGCCAATAAGTATTACCAAAATTCTTAATAGAGAAATTTAGAAAATACTAATATAGGATATTGGATTCCTATAATACTGCATACTTATTAACTCAGTAATGGACTTGGCTATTATTGAAGAAAATACATTTATGGTTTATCAATAGGTGATTGACTTGGTGTAAATCGACATTTTGACTTTGCTTCTTTATTAATTGATGATGTGATCTATAATAATATTTGAAAGCATACGAGTGTACTCAATGTACGTGATAATGAAAATTTTATAACACATATTTTTGTAAGAGGTGGTCTTTGGTTAAAAATACTAGTTTATCATTTGAGACAACAAAGCAAGCATGGGTTGTAGTGTGCATTATGACGACTCGCAATAATTGCTTACAATAGAGTCTACATAATTGCAAAACAGAGGTTTTGTGAGAGATATATGTGTAAAAGAATGAGTAACTTTGTAATACTTATCTATGCATCATATGTTTAATTTGGTAATTGAACCTAAAACCTACAAATGTTTTCGTATTAGATGATTTAAAATCTTATAGGTTAGCATAGAATCTAATTAAATTGGGTTGATGATGTCTAATTACTTATTTTCATGTGTTTGAGACTTGAGTGTTTTGTATGAAACCTCTTTTAAGATAAAAGCATTCAAAGTCTAAAGGTATGTTTGACCAGTGAAGATTGACTATCTCACACGAGCAACCGCTCCTGACATTGGAAAGTACGCGGAGATGAGACAATTATGATTTCATTTGGATACATAGTCATACTTATCTTAAAACCTCTTGATTGATGATCGAGAGAAAATTACTATTATAATTTTTGTAATCGATGTGGATTCCAACCAGCTATTATACTTGTCAATAGCCAGATATGAGTTTTCTTTGGATTTGTGTTTGTAGAAGTCTAACGAGAAGAAAACTCAAGTTAAGTGTCAATGACACTTGAACTAAGATTTGTACAATGATTATTAAATATGACATACGCTTCCAAATATGAAGACAAATCAATGTAACGTGTGTTTTATATTACATGTGCTTTTGTGATCGTTGGAGTAATGAGTGAATTGATTATTATTGTTTTCTCATCATGTGAGATTCAGATGCTTATAGCACCTCATAATACCTTTATGACTTTAACCTTTTCTTGAGACTTTATTTTGATGTTGTTACGTTAGCATGTTACCAATATCTATGACAAATTCGGTAATGCGGTCCATGTCCTGGAAGAAGCCATTATAATTTTAAGAGGTTAAAGTTAGAAGATAGGTTATTTATGACTTGCACCGATCTTTTATTCACCGTGGGCATAATTTTGTCAAACTTTGAGGTTTTAATATGATTGTGATTACAATATGTAGAGTTAAAAAAGAGTGTGCTCCTTTTATAACAAAGAATTGGTGACACTCGAGTTGATGCAAGTTAATGAAGTTTGGGGTATAAAACGAGATACATTGTCCTCGAGGTGAAGATGTTAAGTTGTTATATATCTTTAACCAATATATTGCTTTCTCCTAAGAGTTGAGTTCTTACATATCCTTAATTAGTGTATAACATTGAAGTTCAATATGCTTCCTGATCACATGACCCATTTACATGTATAAAGCTGATGAGTACATTGATATGTTTTGACGAGATTATGTCTAGCCCTTATGCGTGGGAGATGATAAATTAAAAATATAGTTTGCCATGTGGGCTAGACTCGACCTCAATATCATTTGAATTTGAAAATAAGAGGAGAAGTTTTTCCTCTAGTAAAAGATGACCTTCCCAACTCTGGCACAACTTTCATTCTTCTTTATGCAAAAAATTGAAGAACATGAAAAATAAATTGTAATTCATACGCAAAAATGGGGAACAATATAAAAGGCTTGGGAGGCCATTTCACAACACAAACTCGTCTTCTTTGGGCTCTTGGATTGTGACAATAATCTCTTTTATTTGTGATTGGGATATGACAAATTACTGAGCAAATAAAATGCAGAAAACTTCATACATTCGAGTGGGGTCGAAGATCAACAAAATGGAGCATCCATGAAATATATTTTCCAAGGGTTAATGTTAGTATTTTCCTACAGTTGAAAAGAACATTGATACCTGATACCCAAAAACATGAAAGTAAGAAAGTGACTGGACGCAAGTGCTTGCTCCAATTGCAAATTTATATATATATATATATATATATATATATATATATATATATATATATCAATATAAACATTGTGACTTGTGTAGTTGATTTGTCTATGCCAACTTCGCATGTTGTAGCCATTATGCCACTAAAGACTCTTTTAAAACAAATTGTGACTATGATGGCACTTGTGTAGTTGATTTGTCTATGCCAACTTCGCATGTTGTAGCCATTATGCCACTAAAGACTCTTTTAAAACAAATTGTGACTATGATGGCGAGGGAGGAATCACGAGAACAATAATGTAATGTTCAAGGTACATGACCAACTCTGGTCAAATGTGCACGTTCTCTGTGTCAGGGGAACAAAAACATATATTTTTAATATTATATGTTTGAAATTGAGAAAAGAATCAATATGGGACCAAAATTGGAATGCTTAGGAGACTAGTTCTAGTTCAGAAAAAATTTATGTTGTTAGGACTTGCAGTAATACAATTGAGAGAAAATAACTAAAATGTTTTATTCTTCATGCTTTAACTTCACGGTTCCACACTTACATATGCAATCATGAACTAAAATTACATAACTTCCGTTTTTTTTTTATCCGCATAATCACTTACACATAATTGCAAATTAGGAACTAAACTAACAAAACAAACATAATTAAATATATAATTTAATGTAATTGGAACGAGCTACATAATGTAATCACTAATCAGCAGCTCAAGCTGGTGGGTTCCTTTAACGAGTTGGTCGGCATCGGCCCATATAACTCGGGTCCACTAACGGGGCTTCGTTTTTAAATATAGAGATCCAATATTTATATTACCAAATAAGTTTAGAATATTTTCAGAACAAATTTGTAAAGAAAATCGAGATAAAAATAACTTCATGGTCTATGTATAGTAAATATTGTTTTCACAAAGGGCTAAAGATACACTGCACCCTCAAATTACAACATAAGTCGCATTACACCTTCAAATTATAAATTTTTGGCACTTGCATCCCAGTGTGTTTATGTATTTTTATAGGGACAAAACTATATTTTCCAAAAGAAAATTTTACAGAATTGAAGAAAAAAAAACTTTGAAAAATATTATTTCAACACCACTCACATAAAACTAAAACTTAAAAAATAGAAATCCCCAACATTAGATCGCGCGTCAACATTACACCACCTAGGGCCGCACCAACTGCACGTCACCACCAACCATAACCATGTTAGCTTGGTGCAGGTCTTACGAGCAACTTTGCTCCTGGAATCCTGGGCAAGGCATGCATCGCGAACTGCGTCAAAAATTGGGTCATAGACTTGTTCGGGTGTCCCTCATTTGAAAGATTTAGTTGTGAACAATTAGGTCTTCATCTCTTTTATTTATTCAGAGTTGCACGCCATAAAAAAAACACAAACATAATCAATAAAAAAACAAATTGTGATCTCTAACGAACATAGACTATAATAACCGTGTTAACAGTTATTTGCTTTTGAGGAATTTAAGAGTGGATTTTAACGCCTTGCCTGAGTTTGAAGAAAATTTAATCCTCTTTTTCTTTCAAAAAAGTATGTCTTTTTATTCTCAAAATTTTCCCCTTTTTATAAGGGTTAATTCTCGTACTAGTGAGGTATCCCCTTTTGACAGGTGTTTTATGCATGTATATAGGAGTTGAGTGTTTGCTTCTAACTCATACAACTGCCTCCGAGGAGGATGACATATCTTCCTAAAGTTGCCGCCTTCGGGTTGCTGACGCCATGTGTCTCTCGTGTGCTGAGTCGATTCTATTGGTGGCCTTATCATTTCAAGGAGATAAGATCATGACGTGTATCGTTTCTTTTGTCCCGATACCTTACTTTCGATGGGTGAGGAGAGATTTTTTAAGAAGGTTTCTTCCGAGAGGCCTTAGTATATCTTCTTTGAGATTATGAGTCACGAGGGAGTAGGTCTCAGGTGATAAGGTAAGTCCGAGAGTATTGTATCCCTAGGGGTCTTCTTGAGGCTATTTAAAGCTCTCGATACCTCGCGTGGGATTTGTACTCTGTAAAATACTTATCAAGAAAGATAGAACACCGTATATCTAGTATCGGAAGAACATCTAAGTCAGTCGATGTCGGGTTGATCTCCATAATGCTTAAGAGGCATCGTGGAGTGAGTACGAGGCTTTTGAGAAAAGCCTATTGTTAACAATACCCCCCCCCCCCTCCAATTTCTATTGTCCTGTTTTGAGAGGTAATAAGAATTTAAAAGGAGCCGTATTGCTCGGAGGTAGTGTCGGGTAAGCTATCGTTGCTTTTTCGATAGGTCGATTTTTTACCCACTACACCTGTAGCATTTAAATATTATTTTTTTGATGACGTTATATTTATTATTAAAGTCGTGTCTCTTGGGAGTGGTGCGAGGATAGCCACGTCCCTTCATCGTGGGGGCGTAACGGTCCGAACTCTTCGAACTCTTCGGATTCTTATCAATTCTCTTCAAGCTCTACAATTTTCTTCAATGACCTATCTTTCTACCACTGACCTAGTTTTCGCAGCTTATGTCTATGGTGTCGTTGCCTTCTCATCTGCTTCTGATCCCCCTGTGGCGTCGGTGGGCGTAAAGAAATGGGGTTAGTGGGTAATTAGTACCCATTAGTTCCTAGGGTTATAAATACCCTCTTCCCCTAAATTCTTCTTCACACTTTGCAAAATTTCTAGTACTTTCTTTCCCGCAAATTTCTCTGCAACTTATCAATTCTCTTCAAGCTCTACAATTTTCTTCAATGGCCTCTCTTTCTACCACTGACCTAGTTTTCGCAGCTTCTGTCTATGGTGTCGTTGCCTTCTCATCTGCTTCTGATCCCCCTGTGGCGTCGGTGGGCGTAAAGAAATGGGGTTAGTGGGTAATTAGTACCCATTAGTTCCTAGGGTTATAAATACCCTCTTCCCCTAAATTCTTCTTCACACTTTGCAAAATTTCTAGTACTTTCTTTCCCGCAAATTTCTCTACAACTTATCAATTCTCTTCAAGCTCTCCAGTTTTCTTCAATGGCGTCTCTTTCTACCACTGACCTAGTTTCCACAGCTTCTGTCTATTGTGTCGTTGCCTTCTCATCTGCTTCTGATCCCCTTGTGGTGACGGGGCCCCCTTCTTCAGTCTCACGTAAGAGGGGTGCGGCGGTGATGACGGAGGCGGGTGGCAGCGGAAGTGTGAAGAATTCTAAGAAGTAGTCCGACAAGAGTGGTGTTCCGTGAAATACCCAGAAGGTGGAGGCCACCGCTAGTACTGCTACTCATAAGAAGGTCAATAACTTATGCATTGAGTATGAAGCATTGGATTGGAATGTGACGATGGTGATTCTGACGGTCGATCAAAGGGGTAATGCTCCTCCCGCCAAGCACCTTACGGTGTATTATTTTCAGGTGAGGGCGGAGTTGCGTTCATTCCCCCCTCCCCTTTTCTACTGCGAAATATTCAAGTTCTGCGATGTATGCCCAAGTCAACTCACCTCGAATTCCTTTACGGTGCTGGCGTTGTTTGTTTTCTGGTGACTAATTAGGGGGATAGAGTGCACGAAGGATAGGTTCTTTGCAACTTTCGAGTCGAAACTCTCTCCTGGCGGGGGCTCCTTTTTACTGTTTTGGTTATCGGAGCAAGGATGACCGCAATTTCGAGGGGAATGTTAGCTTGCACAGCACTTGGAAGAATAAGTTCTTCTATATTTGTCCTACCGAGGGGGAATGGGACATGCCCTATACCTGAAGGGAGCCCCGATTCTCTGAGAGGGTTATGGACGATACACTAGTCTTTTCACTAATGTTCGCATCGAAGACGTAGGTTAAGTCAGATAAGTTCACAGCTCTCTATCGGACTGCGGGTTTACGATATATTGCTCTGATAGATAGGTTCGAGAAACCTTTGACTATCCTCGCAAGTTACGTAGTTGCCTTTGGTAAGTTTTACATGTCTTTTACCTTAGTAGTTTTTATGATGTTGTGGGTTTATCAGAATTTTAACTGACCTTGGTCTTCTCGCAGCGGGGGCGTTGAAAGCTTTTATGGTAGAGGGTGCTGGTACTCATGACGGGGTGGAGATTTCCGAGGGCACTGGGGCCCAAGAAAATGTTTTGGTCTCTGGTGAGGTCGAGATTCCCGATGCCGCTGAGGTTATTATTAATTGGGTGAGGACTCGTTCTACGGCCCCAATGGCTTTGTCTCGGTCGTCCAACGCTCCTGAGGAGGGAGGTTTAGATGTGACTTCGGCGAACGTTTCTGTTATTACTTTCTCCCTAGAGGGGTGGATGAGGACGTGGGTATTGACGGGGTATCTTCACCGTCCCTTACCGTCCCCCACCAGCCTCCGCTGCTCCTCTTATCGGTGCTACGACGGGTCCTTACACTGATCCCTCAGATATTATCGAGATATCTTCATCAGATAAATCTGCGGCATCAACAAACGCAGCAGATTTACTTTTGGTGACGCCGCCCGTCAGTATTCCTTATGCTGTTACTCCGGCTCGGACTTTGAGTAAGTATTTCTTATGGGACTTTCTTTACGTATGTTGGAAGAGGTTTGCTTGATATCTTATTCACTTGGGAGGTATTTTAACACATAAAGGGAAAGCTCCGGTGATCGATATCGAGGGGGCGTGTTGTTAGAGGACACCTTTGATTTGGGTAAGCCTTTGAGTTCTGACTTTTCATATTGATTTATGAGTTAGGGAGTAGCTTTCTTACTATTGTATTGTTTGTACGCAGGGGGTGAGTTTTTCAAATTTGGAGGGGACTTTCCTCCGTCGGCCCCCAACACTCTACCTTCGAGTCCTATTTCCGAGGAGGTTACTTTTTTGTTGGAGGAGTCTCCGTCATCCTTTGCCGATCATGCCACTTCAGGTTATTTGGCAGCCATTCAGTCTGATAGCCCCGTTGTTACCCAGGTTTCGCTATCGGGGGATGTGCCTTTAAGGGGACCTTCTTTTTCCAACTTTACTGCTTTGGGACAAGTTTCTGATGCGGAGGGAGTTGAGGCGGCTCTCGGGACGATAACCCGAATCTTTGCTTCCACCAATTCTCTGCCCATGGACGGATGGACATTTTTGCAAGCATGCGTCAACTGGATGGCTATAATGGTAAGTTTCTTTTTCTTCCCATCTTTTAGAAATACTTTTAGTTTTCTTTTTCATATTTTGGTCTTGTTATTAGGCGCCTAAAGTGCTTCCCCTTGTCTTACTCGAGGTTGGGAAGTTGCAAGAGAATGCCACTACTGCTGAAGAAAGATTTAAGAAGATGGAGGAGGAGAATAAGGCTATGCAGGAGCGAGTAGAGAAGTACGACGCGGCCTGACCGAAGGACACAAAGTAGATACAAGATTTGGGGGCCGAGAACAAGCGACTTCAGTCATCCGTATCAGAGCTGTAGGCTTCAGGCATGGTCTTGAAGGATAAAATGGGGCTTCTCGAGGAAGAGAAGGCTGCGGGTTCTTATGGCAGAAAGAGTTGGAACATAATCTGTCTTGGGCTCTTTTTCGGGTGGAGACTCTGACGAAGGAGATAGCGAAGACTCCAGCATCAGGGGGTATTTCTCCCAAGGAGTTGCAACAGAAGTTCGTTGCCGCTACTATGTTTACCCAAGAGGAGACCCTTTGTCAGTGCCAGAGTGTTTACGTCCGTAATAACCACGGGTATTTGATAGGGCATGTGTTGTGGGGCTTCCTCCAATGCTTTGGGAAGGTGTGAAGGAAGATTTCCCCTAACGCTGATCCACGCCGGATAAATATTCTAGAGATGCAGAGGCCCATGCTAGAGCAAACCTTCATCCTCTTTGAGAAGCATAGTTCTCACTTTTCTCCTCCTCCGACAGCTCCTGCCCGGGTCCCCCTCACTGTTGTTCTCCCGAGGCCCGTGATTCGGGGTAGTACTCCCCTGATGCCACCACCTCCAGTAACGGAACTGATGGCCGACCTATCGGGTGCATCTCTATCCATTCCTGCTACGACTGCCCCGCCCTCTCATTCTTAGGATCTATTTTTCTTTTTATTATTTATCTCGCTCTTTTTTTATGTAATGTAATGGTGATATTTGAATTTGTACTTTTGCGAGTTCCTTTGTCTTTAATGAAATTTGTCCTTTTGCTCGCATTTATTCTTGTCGAGATTTTTTTAATATAATGAATCGTAATGCATTCCGACATCCTTGGGGACTTGAGCTTCCTTCTTTTAATGTCTTGGATAATCTTAAAATTTTTGACTCTATCTTTGATTAAATGAGATATTAGATGTGTGTCTTCTTCCGCTTATGGTAAGAATGATGAGAAGGAACATTCCCTTTGACTTTTAGGGGTAATGACACGTGTCCTTTCGTGTCTTCTTGCTGTTGGCCAAAATTTCTGCGAAATTCGGATGATCCCTTACTTAAGGGCGGGTCCCTCATCTGCACTATATATTCCTTCTCTTCTAGACAATCACTTTCATCAAGTACATACAAATTTTGTTTCATAAACGAATGTTTTTGTGTCACTCTTATTGAAAAGGAATTTCCATCACTTTGCTTCTTGTCATTTTCACCATTTGGTGTCTTTGTGCTACGCTGATAAAAGAGAGGTCTTACCTTTAGTAGGCTAGGAGTATACTATGACTCCTCCTCGCTCTTCTCATTCCCAAGGTAACTTTGCTTCCCTTCGCATATCCCCTTCTATGCGCATGGTACGTCATGCTCCCGACAATGTTTTCACGTCATGTTCTAGGCAAACATAGGGCGGCTTGTCTTCCACATTTAGAGGTCATTCTCCTACTACATCCCCCGTGCAGCTCCGTGCGAATATTTTATTAACATATAACATAAGGGAGGTGTTTATGAGTAGATAAGTGTACCTTCCGATAGATCATTTCTCGGTATTCAATACTATCACCATCAACCCTCGGGTTTTGATAGGTGGGGGTCGAGTGGGATCTGCTATGAGTACGGAATCCATGGATTCCGTGGCGTCTTTATTCCTAGAGTATAATTTGAATCTTGACAGGTATGATATCGTGTTACCCCGAGCCAATTAGAGGGCTAATGATCCTCCCGTGGGGTACATGACAGTGTACTCAGATCATATTCGTTGTGGTCTTCGCATGTTCTTTCACCCTTTCTTGCAATCACTTTTCCAATATTGGCAGATATGTCACAGTCAACTTACGACCACTTCCTATCGTTAATTAGTGGGATATGTTCTTTGCAGTGGACTTTTGGACTTATCACTCACACTTTATCGGGTGGGTAGCGTTTTCATTTTACGGCCTTGTCCTAGCGGTCTCCTTTTCTTCAATTTAGTGTATCAAGATCATCGTCAGTCGTTTACGACCATCATCAGGCGTGTCACCCCTCGTGACGACTGGAAGAACCATTTCTTCTTTTTAAAGTCTCGGGATAAGCTGTCTTCCTCGTGGGGGGTGCCTACTAACTGGGGGATGGGATACGTTGTACCCAGTCCTGAGGCAGTCATTCAAGAGGCGAGGGTTTTACAGGATAGCCAGTTGTTTGTGGGAAGTTACGATGTATGTGGTTTGTTGGGACTATCGGATGCTTTAACTATGGCAGGGTTGCAAGAAGTGACGGCCACACGAGAATTTCCACCTCGCCCGTTGCATACTAACTTTTTCTTTCGCAACGTCTCTCACTTTTCTTTATTTTGTGACTTACCTTGTACTCGTTTTTCCTTACAGGGTCTGAAATAGAGTTCTTTGCCGTGAAGGCTTTTGATAGAATCTCGCTGAGTAGTGCCTCTGGGGGAAATCCAAGCAGCGGGGATGGAGAAGGATCATTATGTTCTGGTTTGGGGTTGGCCCCGGATCACTTTCCTTGACGATTAGTATAGGATCCTGAGGTAGAGGTAGGAAGTCTATGTCGGAGGGTTCCAGGAATAGAGGATCCTAACATGGTTTTTTGTCGGACCTTTTCAAGCAGTTTGTTGAATGAGTTAGACTGTACCGTGCCAAGTACCCTTTCCTTGTCTTCCTTGCAGGATCTGGCTTGTAAGGACCTTTGCGGTGTATATTTCATTTTCCTCTGCTTTTTGGGAGTAACCTTTATTTTGATGTTTTACTGGTTCCTCTTCTCTTTTACCCTTATAGCTGTTTATGGTGATCAATGACGTAGGCTCCTGGAGGGACCAAGTTTCATCGGAGATAGAACTGATATATTGTCACAGGGACGATCTGGAGAGGGAACTCCTATTAGCCAGATAGAAGATAGAGGAGCTCGAGGCTAGTAGTAAGACGGTACGAGATATTCATAACGAATCTTTGAAGAGTTTGGTGGAGAAGTCATGGGATATATAGCGTTGCCTATCGTTGGAGCGAGCAAGGGTAGTTTTCTTAGAAGAGAGGGTGAGAGACCTCCATGCCCAACTTCGTATTCTGGAAGAATGACTTTCTATGGTTTCGGAGGAAAGGGATGCGGCGCTTCAGAAGATAACAGAGGTGACTCGGAGGCATGAGGTAGCTCTGGTGTTGGACCGGGCTCAAGCGGTGATGGATATATCTAACTCTCTTCACCATCGGGATGTGCTTCGAGAGGAGTTCAGGGACATGGTGCGTATAGGATATAAGCTGTGCGAGGAGGCTATGCGATCTCTTCATGAGTTTCCTATAACTGTTGTTATCCCTCATTTAAACATTGTGCCCAGGTTCCTGGGTACCCTCTTGGTTCTGTCATTGGAGTCGGTACCAGTTTTTTAGGGTTTAGTTGTACATTCTGTTGATTTAGCCGAGCCGATGGACCTGTCCAAAGAGCAACGACGATGGTTGATCCGGGAGGGGAAACGCTCAATGGAAAATCTTTGAACTCCCCCTCTCTTTTTTTGGCTTGGGTGTGTAAAATTAGATGGAAGCGGGTGTATTAGCTTCTAGTGATATGTATATTATGTGTTATGTTTTTCTTCTTCTTCTTCTTTTTTTTGGTGCGTTTGTAGATAGATGACGTTGTAGGATAGGTTTGCCTATGGTCTGTTTAAGACTATAATTTTGTAATGGCAAGGCTATTCCTCTTTTGATAATATATGAATCATCTACTGTAAACATTGTTTTATATAGATACAGAGTATGTTTACATCAAGCATATTATTTTATTAAGTTATATGCGTTCCAAGTGTTGTGGAACACTTTCTCTTCGTGATTTTACAGTAGGTAGGTGGCACCCCCAATGATCTTGGCTATCTTGAAGGGTCCCTCCCATTTAGGCTCGAGTTTTCCTATGTTCTTGGAGGCTTCCACTCTTTTCAGTACCAAGTCTCCTACTTGGAAGATTCTAGCTCGCAGCTAAGAGTTATAGTGGTGCACCATGCGTGTCTTGTATTATTCCATTCAAATGTCTGCGCGGGCCCTTTTTTCCTCTAGGAGGTCCAAGGCTAGGGCAAGGTTAGAACTATTGCTTACCTCATCGTACTTTCGGATTCGCCAGCTTTCCACCACAACTTCAGGGCGTATGACTGCTTCACTACCATAGGCCAAGTTATACGATGTTTCTCCCGTGGCAGTCATTTGAGCGGTCCTATATGCCCATAGGGTTCCTGGAATTTCTTCTACCCACTTAGTCTTGTGCCAATCCAACCTTGCTTTCAACTTTTTAGCAAGGTTTGATTAGTTCTTTCCACATGACCGTTGGTTTGAGGATAGCCCACAGACGTAAAGCGGTGTTTTATCTTCCAGTGATCGTACCATTTTTCCTAGTCTTGGCTCGTAAACTGGAGTCCGTTGTCACTAATTAGGTATTAGGGTATACCAAAGCGGCATATTATGTGCCTCCATAGGAAGTTGATGATTGCTCCAGAGGTAACTCTAGCTAGGGGTTCTGCCTCCACCCATTTAGTGAAGTAATCCATGGCTACTAACAAGAACTCTTTCTGGCCTGCATTGGGGATCAGGGGTCCTACTATGTCGATCCCCCACTTTGCAAAGGGGCAAGGGCTCGGTCCCGATACCCAAGGTACTGCAGGTTGATAGATTTTACGAGCAAAGATCTGGCATGACTTACATCGTTTAGTGTGCTCTTGGCAATCTCGGTCTATTGTAGGCCAATAGTAGCCTTGGTGGATGATGCGTCCGGTCATGCTTTCTCCCCCGTGTGGCTTCCGCAAGTTCCTTCGTGAACTTCCCTAATAACCTGCTCCGCCTCCACCTGATTTAGGCATATAGCGTGGGGATGGGAATAAGATCGGCGGAATAAGATGCCTTCGTGAAGGAAGTATCGGACCACCCTTCGGGACATTGCTTGTTGTTCAGCTTTGTTCGTGGTATATTCTTATGGGAGTTCTAGGTAAGCCAAGATTTGATCCATCCATTCACCCCGGCTGAGTTTACGGTGGTGTTTACCTCCTTGGTTTCTGATTTCTCCGACTCCGTAGCCTGGAGAAGGGTAATGCGATGGGTGTGTATTGTAGCAGTTTGAGAGGCTATCTTGGACAAAACATCCACGTCTTGGTTATCGGAACGTGGGATTTGAACGGTCTCACAGTTTTCGAACCAAGCGCACCTTCGATGGACAGCTTGTAGGTAGCTACGCATTCTTACTTCTTTGGCCTCATACGTACCAATAACTTGTTGCACGATCAGCTGAGAGTCACTGTGAATTAATAATTTTCTAATTCCCCCATCTTAGGCCAATCTAATTCCTATTAATAAGGCTTCATATTCTGCTTCATTGTTAGATAGGGGATAATCGAGCCTAACGGCGAAGTACAGGGTTTCATCCTCCACTTCAGTGTTAGACAGGACTACTCCTGCCCCCCCCCATGGGTAGATGTGGCAAACCCATCGACGAACACGTGCCATAGGGGAGGGTTTTGAATAACCTCTATGCCCCCCATCTCCACAACGAAATCCACTAATACCAGAGCTTGGATCGAGGGTCTGGGGCATAGGAAATGTCGTACTCGGTGAGTTCAATGCAGTGTTTTCAGAACTGGATCGGACATCGACCAGGTAACTTCACTGGTTACTGGTTTTACTGGTTCGAACTGGTCGAACCACTGGTCCAACCGGTATGACACAATATATTATAAAGTCATAAATATATATATATAAAATATATCTTGCTACATAATTTTGTTAGTATCAATTTTAGGAAACGAGAAGTTATAAATTTGTTTCTTCACTCTTAATTGATATGTTTCTAATAATAAACCTCATAATTTAATTCATTTAGTTAATTTGTTATTTAAAAATAAAGAAAACTAAATTAGAGTATTTTATTAACATATAATAATTAAAAGATTAAACTACACATGTAGTGGTTTAAGTATAAACAAATATGCATAATATTTCATGAATTCTAATTATTAAAGTGTTCGGAAAAAAATAATACTAGCCTAAGAACATCTACTATATCGAAGAAAATAACATAACAGAGATGCTTTATAATATAATACTACTAAGTTTATAAAAATAATAGCATAATATATTTGTTTTATATGAGAAAAGTATATTCTAGCTATTTATTTTATATATTAATAATTGTGAAGACTATCAATTCTATTGTAGATCAACTGTTTAAAGCATCTAATATGTATCTTGGGGTCTAGGGTTCAACTCCACTACAATGAAAAATATAATTTTTATAAAGTAATATACAAACCAATTCAACCATTACCAAACCGGGTCACCGATTCCCGGTTCTTGACCGGTTCTTGCTGAATTTGATCGGTTCTTAAAGTAACCGGTTCTGGAATTCAACCGGACCGACCAAGCTACCGGTTATTGGGTAAACCAGTTCGACCAACCGATTTGATCTGGTTTTAATAACACTGGTTCAATGGCCCATTTTATCAACCGACCTGAAGTCTTGGGCTTGTTGAAGATGGTTCGCAGAGGGTATTTAGTCAGTGTTGTGATCGGATGTGAAAGGAAGTAGGGGCGTAGCTTGCGTGTCGTTGTAACAAGAGTTAATATTAATTTCTCAGTTTGGGTATACCTTCCTTCTGCTCTTTGTAGCGTTTTGCTGATGTAGTACACATGGCGCCTTCGCACTGTTCGGTCCATTGGAAGTCCTTAATATTTCTTAGGACCTTGAAGAAGGGTAATCCATTGTCGGCCGATTTGTAAAGGAACCTGCTCAAAGATGCCATCCTCCCTGTTAACTTTTGAACGTTTTTGATAGTTCTTGGAGTGGGCATATCGATGACAGCCTTGGCCTTCTCGGGATTCATTTCTATCCCCTTCTCCTTTACCATGAATCCTAAGAACTTCCCCCCTTTGATGCCAAATGAGCATTTCCGATGATTAATCTTCATCCCAAATCAGTCTATAATGGCTAATGCCTTGCAGAGGTCCTCTGGGTGGTCCTCTGCTCGAGGACTCTTAATGATCATGTCATCAACGCATACCTCCATTGACTTCCCGATTAGGCCCGCAAACATGAGGTTCACCATGCGTTGGTATGTGGCCCCTGTGTTATTTAGACCGAAGGGCATTACCAGATAACAGACAGTGCCTACATCAGTGATGAAGCTAGTTTTATCCTAATCTAGGACAACCATGGGGATTTGGTTATACCCTTGGTCTCTGTCCATTGTGGATAATAATGCGCACTCTGCCGTGGAGTCCACTAATTGATCAATGCTAGGGAGGGGATAGCAATCCTTGGAGCAAGCATCGTTTAGATTGGTGAAATCAATGCATATTCGCCATCTTCCCCCGGTCTTAGGAACAAGGAACACATTGGCTAACCATTCCAGATATCGAACTTCTCGAATATTCCGTAGGTTAAGCAACCACTCTATCTCGGATCGGATGATTTTGTTCCTATCAAGGCCCATGTTTCTCTGTTTCTGTTGTATCGGTTTGGCTTCCGCCTTGACATTCAGGAAGTGTTGACAAACCTGATCACTTATTCTTCCCGGGGGTCCGCCTTCCTAAGTGAAGAGATGGTTAAATTGTTTGAGCATGGATAGTACTCCCCTCTTCTATCTCCAAACTCATCTTCGTTCCTACTTTGATTATCTTTGTAGAGTCTCCTCCTACTATCTCGATCATCTTTAATTCCTCAACCGGTTGTACCTTTGATTCTTCGTCCATCTTATGTTTTTTGGCGGGTGTGGTGGTGTCCCCGTCGTTTTTCGAAAGGATAGCATTCATACAGCATTCCCTGGCTTTGACTTGATTGCCCCTAACTTCCCCTATGCCCGAAGGTGTGGGGAACTTTACCTTCAGATGGAGGGTAGAGGGTATGGCCTCGAATATTCATATAGATGGCCTTCGGCATATGACATTGTAAGTCCTGGAGGATGCCTCCACTACCCAGAATTTGATGGGCTCCGTTCTTCTCATGGCGCCTTCGCCCCAGGACATGGGCATGGTGATTGTTCCCAAAGTGCGACATGCTTCTCCCGAAAAACCTACCAGGGGGATTTCGGCCACTTACAAGCGTTCCTTGCTTAATCCCATTGCTAGGTAAGTAGGTAGGAAGAGAACGTCCACTGAACTACCCGTATCAATTAAGATGCGTTGAACCTCAATACCGAAGATAGTGGCTTCGATAACTAGCTGGTCCTCGTGGGGGTACACTATGCCTTTTTAATCGTCTAGCCCGAAGGCAATAGTGGCAACTTGGTTCCTTGTATTAAACATAAAGGCGGCCCTTTTTTCTATACGTCGGGCCTCTTTTAAATATTTCTTCTTCATTCCGGGGGGCGATACAGAGATATCCCCTCCTTCGATCATGTCTATCGTTCTGCCTGAGGGGGGATTGTCCTCGTAAGACTTTGAAGGGGGAGGCAAACCTTGAGGAGAGATATCTCCACGGTACTTCGTACTAGGTTGCCTTTCTTCCGCAGGTCCCTTGGATCGAATCCTCTTCTAGACATTTGACTTAGGCGCCTCTTGATTGTTTTCCTTTAAGTATTTCGCCAAGTATCCGACGCTGAGGAGCCGTTGTATCTCGTTCATTAAGGTAGTACATGCGTCTGTATCGTGCACATATGCTTTGTGATATTTACAAAAATTGCCCGTACCCTTCTTCTCGTAGGGCCTTCTAACATGTCGTGGCCATTGCAAGTCAGTACTTCTCCTCATCACGTTAAGCACCTCCACGGGGGTTATCGTCAGAGGGGGTACAGTGCGGGTTGGAGGTGCCGTTTCACCGTATTCCCGTCATCCCTTCGTCTGGGGGGTATTTTTCCTTCTTTAGCTTTGTCCTGGGACCTCTTTTCGTGTTCTTGATCATTATTTTCTGACTTTATCTTAGAATTTTCAGCTTCTTCCATGATGATATAGGTCTCTTCCTTATGCATGAGTTCGTTCATATCCTTGACTTGGTTACCCATAAAGAATCTGAAGAAATCCCCTGTTTTGAGTCCTTGGGTTAGAATGTCCGCAATGATTGAATGATTGGCATTTGGCACATCTAAGGCTTCGTCCGAGAAGCACGTCATATAGTCCCTGAGGGACTCATCTTTCTTTTGTTTAACCGTGAAAAAGTGACTAGCAGATTTTGGATATCTCATATTACATGCAAATTGTCACACGAATAAGCATGCCAATTGATCAAAGTGGGAAACCGTACCAGGGAATAGCTGGGAGAACCATGCTTGGGCCCTGCCTGCGAGGGTGGTCCGGAATACTCGGCACAAGACAAAGTCGGGCGTCGATACTAAATCCATAGTAGATATGTATTGATGAATGTGGTCATGCAGATCTCTTTCGTCCTTGTCTCTGGTGTATAAGGGAAGACTGCTAGGCCGCATCCCCGAGGATACTAGGGTTTGAGCAATTTTCGGAATGAAAGGAGACTCGTGGTATATAAGTTCTTCCTCTAGAGTTATATTTTTCTTTATGTCCCTCATTTCTCTACGCAGGCTATTAACCATGTCCCATAGAGATTCATCTACCCCAGCGGGGGGTGGGGGGTAACTGGTGGTTCCGGGGGTATGGAGGCCTCACTTCCTCGTTGTTATATGGCCCTCTCCCGCTATTATCCTCTAAGTGGGTTCTAGGCCCTCAATTTTGTGAATGGGTATGGTAATGTCTATGATCCCGCTGGAAGTTGTGCCCCAGGCGGGAATCGTACTCCTCGGAGGTGTCTCGTTCCCTATAGGGTCGTGGACGGGTGTCCTCGGAGGGATATTCCGCTTCCTGCCTACTTCTCCAGGTGGCCCCCTCTACAAGACATTAGAACACGGATTGGAGGATATTTATGAAGTCCCCTCTTTCTGTTAGGGGAGGGGATTGTGGTTCCGAGGGCTTGTCATACACAGGTTCCGAGCGATCCTGGGGGTTGCTCTAAGAAGGAGAATTATTCATGGCTTGTATGAGGAGATCTTTTCAAACATACTCGAAGGAAAAATTTTATGGCGTTCCCACAGACGGCGCCATTTTGTTAATAGTTATTTGTTTTTGAGGAATGTAAGAGTGAATTTTAACGCATTGCCTGAGTTTGAAGAAAATCTAATCCTCTTTTTTCTCCCAAAAAAGTCTGTCTTTTTATTCTCGTACTAGTGAGGTAATTCTCGTGCTAGTGAGGTATCCCCTTTTGACTGGTGTTTTATGCATGTATATAGGAGTTGGGTGTTTGCTACTAACTCATACAACTGTCTCTGAGGAGGCTGACATAGCTTCCTAACGTTGCCGCCTTCGGGTTGCTGACGCCATGTGTCTCTCGTGTGCTGAGTCGATTCTGTTGGTGGCCTTAACGTTTCAAGGAGATAAGATCATGACGTGTATCGTTCCTTTTGTCCCGATACCTTGCTTCTTATGGGTGAGGAGAGATTTTTTAAGAAGGTTTCTTCCGAGAGGCCTTAATATATCTTCTTTGAGATTATGAGTCACGAGGGAGTAGGTCTCGGGTGATAAGGTAAGTGCGAGAGTATCGTATTCCTAGGGGGGGCATTCTTGAGGCTATTTAAAGCTCTCGATACCTTGCGCGGGATTTGTACTCTGTAAAATACTTATCAAGAAAGATAGAACACCGTATATCCAGTATCGGAAGAACATCTAAGTCAGTCGATACCGGGGTAATCTATGTGATGTTTAAGAGGCATCGTGGAGTGAGTACGAGACTTTTGAGAAAAACCTATTGTTAATAAACCGTAAATTAAGTTCCATCAATGAAGTAGTTTCACATAAATGTTCATTAAATCTCCTCCTTATTGCATAAAACAAATTTTTTATCCATAATTATGTAAAGACAAAGTGATCGATTAATGTTTACTCAGAAAATCAACTACTCATGTCTCTATTCATAACACATATTTCATAAATCTAATCGCTCGCAGGTAATTAAAGCACTTGTCGAAAATGTCAAATTCACCGTCTGGTGATGGGTGCTAGGCGCAGTGGTGCCATGGTGGCACGTGATCCGATATTGTGGATTTCTATTTTTGTAAGTTTTAATTGTTTTGTGGTTGAGTTGAAATAATATTTTTCAAAGATTATTTTTTATTGCTGAAACTTTTTGTTGTATGTTTTTTTTTTTATGACGTGGGAACCCTGAGTTGCGACCCTTTGGGTGCGCACTGGGTATACCCTCGAGACGACAAAATAGCCTGCAAACCTCGCCAACCAGATAAACCACACTAAGGTAACCATGTGTGACATGCTCACACCTAGAAGGCATAGAGTCAATTCTTTCACAATAAGATTCGAACTTGAGACCAATGAGAGGAGACCTCTCCTCTTTAACCAACTAGGCCACCCCAAGGGGTTAACTTTTCGTTGTGTTCTTTTTCTTCTTTTGGAAGGGACAGTTTTACTCTTGTATAAATACAAAAATACGCACATGTTCGGGGTGAAATTAGATGCTACGGACGAGATTTGTGGTCTCGATCCATTCTGATGTTGCCACGTGTATAAAGGAGAAGGCTAAAAATACACGTGGCAACATCTGGATTGAGACCGCAACTCTCGTCTCTAACATCTAATGTCCCCATGTTCGGGATGCAAAATACTAAAAATCTAACATTTGATAATGCAACTTAGTTCGTATTGCAATTTAAAAGTGACAATTTGAGGGTGCCCTTAATTCATTTAAGGGGCGGGAAAAATGTGTTGCTGGGATAAATTCATTAGATACCAATTATAGTAAAGTGCTTTTCTGCGTGTATTCTCCGCATTTCACTGATGCAAGATGCTGTTCAGAAATTAGTAATTACTTGAGAGACCAATTTTCGTATTTATAAATTTATTATTTATCTTTCTATAATAGTGGATTCGTCGTGAGTGGGCATCATTTTCCCTATTTTGCCGTTGGGTGAACATTTCCTAATTTTGATAAAAAAAAACTTTCTTGTTCTAATTTTCGACCGTTGAGGTTGCTTTTCCTCGACGCTCCTCCTTACTGTACATATTACATATTTAGAAAAAACATTACAATATGTATGGCCCAAAATAAATATTACGTTGACCAGCCAGCCAGCACAACACAATTACATCGAAAGCCCTGGACTCCGCAAAAATAATTTACAAAAAAACAGGTACAAGGGGTTAAAATAGTCAATAGCCTGAGCATTTGAATTGCATGTGTTTCTATTACTTCCATACCTTGAGAGTGAGAGTTTCTAGGCGAGTACACGTGTCCGTATTCTATTGGGTATGTAAAGAATTGAGACAAAAATACGAAGTTCGAGGCCATGAAGGTTTAAATAGAGCTCATCACAGTATTCTTAATTCTCTGAAATCACAACACAATACAATGTCGCATTTTCTAATACTGCGACTGTGAGTGAGTGAGAGAGAGAGAGAGAGAGGGAGCACTGTTCAGCCATTACCAGGTAATACTCGCTTCTGCTTTTATTCTACTTATTTGAGGTGTTTAATTACGGGGTTATTTATTTATGGTGACCCAATTTCATTGCAGAATTTAATGTCACATGAATTAATATTGCATCCTATGAATGTCACATCGCTAAAGTTTGTCACATAAATGTTTTATAAAATGCCCAAAACAGTTAAATTCAGGGGCAGATTCATTTTTTTGGACACTTGTACTGGTTTTGACAATACAGAGCACAAAATAAATTACCCTTCTTAGTTCCTTGCTGAATTTTTTCTAAGTTCTTGCTCTGTATCTTTTCAGTGATTTAAGAAATGCATTTGTTTTGTGTTGCCAAATTTCCAATCTTCTTGAAGGTAAGAAGAAGAAGAAGAAGAAATGGTGGAGGCGACGAAAAAGGGATCATCACACTGGTGGTGGTTAGACAGTCACAACAAGGGCATTTCGACTCGATCCCCATGGCTTCAGTCAACACTTGCAGGTGTTACTAATTATTACTTCATTTTCTTCTAATTATTCATTCATTCATTAAAATACTTATTAGTGTAAAATACTATTTTGTTTGCTTTGTAATCACTTTCCTCTGCTTTAGTTTGATAATTTGACCGTTGGAGATCTTGAAATGGAACTATTCTAAAAGTGGCAATTGCTTTTTCATATGTTTAAACAAAAGAGTTCACCAAGTAGCATCTTTTTTGAGTCACATTACTCTTTTCTGTACATTCATTCACCTAGTAATTTTAATAGAGATTTCTACTCAAATACATATATATTTTTTTTCAAAATTCTTGGCAGAACTTGATGATAAGGCAAAACGAATGCTGAAGCTGATTGAGGAAGATGCGGATTCCTTCGCCCAACGCGCCGAGATGTACTACAAGAAGAGACCTGAACTCATTACCATGGTAGAAGACTTTTATCGTGCCCATCGTTCACTAGCCGAGAGATTTGATCAGATGAAGTCCGAATCTGGAACCGGAACCCCCCGAGTCTCAACCCCATGGTCATCATCTCAATCTCCACTATCTTTCACCAAATACCGGCTGGAAAAATCGTTGAGCTTGATAGAGAAATCATACGACAGCTGCTCTGAGTTCAACGGGCCAGATGAGTCGGATGAGTCTGAGGTTGATGATCCAGAAGAAGAAGAAGTGATGATGCAAGATTGTCCTGAATCTGAAACGGACGAAGTTACTAGTGCTTTTGCGAACGATGAAATGATGAGGTTGAGGGAAGAATTAGAGAAACTTCGAGAAGAGAACGAGGCTCAACGGGAGCAACTGAAGCAAAAAGACGAGGAGAAAAGAGAAGTTATAAGGCAACTAAGCTTAGCAATGGATATGTTAAGGGAAGAGAATGTGAATCTAAGAAAGAAGTGTGTTATGAAAAATGCTACTAAAAAGGAAAGTCCCCTTGAGTTCAATAAGCTGAAGGAGAATTTCTTTGGGAAGTTGTTCAGTGGATTTGGGAAGCCTCATGGTGGTAATCTAGTTGCTCTTTAGTGTGTTTGCTAGTACTAGTTAGTGGGTGGTGTATACTATATGATTCATTTTATGAGGTATTTATTCTAGTGTTATAAACTATCTGTAGTGGGTAATTCTTTGTCGACTTAATTAGTATGAATTATATGATGTTTTAGGGGTTCTGTTGTATTAGCATCAAGTATGACTCTATTCTTTATAAAATATTCTTTTTGTGTGTGTACGTTCATCTTCATTTGATATTGTAGTCGTTATGTTTGTGATGTTTGTCTCTCGACAAGGATTTTGTGTCCTATTTTGCCTTTTACCGTGTTGTGATTATAAGTTTATATAACACATGTCATACCTGAAGTAAGGGTAGATGATTAAGCGGGACACAGAGAACAAAACACAATGAAATTTGTAAAATTCTAAAGCATCGAAGGTAAACAGAAAAATTGAAAAATATGAAACTGTGACGGTTTATTTGAATTTCGAATAGCATTTATCCAAAACAAGTAAGAATTTTAGGTACGCACTGGCATATAGCATAGAGGAAAGTTAAGCGGGACACATCAAATTCATAAACTAATAAATGTTGGAGAAAAGTTAATGATTCTACTAGAACTGAGTTCAGTTTTAATGATTAATATAACTTTGGGTCAAATTAAAGGAGCAAAAAGAGCATATATCTAGCAATGAGTTCTAAAGTCTAAACACATATCATTGGTATTGCCATGTTGGATGCATCGTTAGCTTGTGCCGAGAATTTTGAATGTGCAATTGCTAAGGACAAAGTCAATTTTTTTTCATTCATTTAAATAAATTCGTAATAAATATTTAAATACACACTTAATTTGTTGTTACACGAATTTATTTTGGTGTTTACTTTGATGAAAAAAAGTTTTAAACGTTTTGATGGCTAAATTAGTACGTCCCCTAAATGATTTGTTTGTTTTTAAGATTTTTTGTTTTTCTCCTATAAATTAAGTTATTTCTATCAGAAGGCAAATCATCCAAAAATAAAATCATTTTCAACATCTTTTCAACGCATATTATACTTTTGGATTTTGCAAATATCACGAGTATTCGAGAGAAGCAGTTTCGAGCTTCACGGAGTTGTTCAAGAATGACGTTATACTTTTGGATGTCAGTGATGCATGAGGGTTTAAAGTTATAGTCGTGCTTCTCACTCGTCATTAACAAATGATTCTTAACCATTTGATGTTTTGTTTTGATTTTATCTACCTATATCATCTAAAATTTATTGATTTCTATGTGTTGGTTGTGATTACTTTAGAGGTGGGTGGTTCGGTTTAATCGAACAATTGGTTCGATTTTTAATATGGGGTTTGGTATTTGTTTTCTTCTAAAGCAAATCATAGACCAAATCGTTTGATACTCAGTAATCTTTATAGATTATTCATCAACCACAAAACATCGTTAATCATCAACAATTCAAAAGTCGCGAAGGTCGTCGAAATAAGAATTGTCTTTCAATATATTGCCTCTAAAATAATACAGAATTTGTACGCACGCATGCTTAGAAGCTATCTATTTATACTTTTGAAGCAATACAAACGTCCTTGTATTTTGTTTTATTTTTCTTATAGCTTACAAGTTACAACAATTTTTGGCTTGAGCTAGATTTTTTTATACAACTTATTCTACTTTTTTAATTTTGTTTATGTTAAATATGAATTTAATAGTTTAACTATTAGAGTATTAGTGTATTTTACTATTAAATACACGAAAGATGGACAAAAATTCTAACTCTAATTCAAAAGTCTTTGAACTCATCTCCTCGTGAGGAAGTCCCAAACTATTTGACCCTTCGGCCATTCCAATAAAAGGATTAGATAGTAATTAGATGTGTTTTAACTAGACTTATGATTTGGTTCGATGAATCGGAGATATAAATCAAAATAAAACCATATATGATTTTAGCCTTGGCTACCAAATCATACAACGAACTAATCAATTAATTTGGTTAAGAAATGGAAGAATGGGGCCGATTATCGGCTGGTTTACTTGATTTCATTTTAATGCCTACCTCTAGATTACTTGCTAAAACGTTAATATTGGTATGTTGTATTTATGCTTACATGTTATGAACGTTTGTGTTAAAAACTCGTATTACATACACAAGAACCAATAATAATTTGAATACAAAACACACATTGAAAAAATAAATTTTCTTGTAATGTGCTTAATTGAGATGATTTTTATCACCACTATAAGATTCTTAACATAAACATTGAGTTCTAAAAGCTTTCTACATTTGAGGAATGTATTTTAAATATTCGAAATATTTGTATGTCGTCAAGAATTGCGACAATAAATAGTAAAAAATAATTTATTAGTCGTCTAAAAGCTCCTCTGGAGGATGTGTGTAGATTACACTAATCTGAACAAGCATTGCCTGATAGACCCGTTTCCTCTATCCAAAATAGATTTGTTAGTCGACTCGACTGCAGGATGCGCATTACTGAGTATGATGGACACCAAGAGCGGTTTTTACCAGATCTTCATGGTTGTGAATGATCAGAACAATATGGCATTTGTGACGAACACATGAGTATATTGTTGCAGGGTAATACCATTCGGCCTAAAGAACGCTAACCTTCCAGAGACTCGTCGCGAAGATGTTTTATCATCAGATTGGGAAATCTATGGAAGTATACATTGACGATATGCTTGTCAAAAGTCTTAAGGCGGAAGAGGACGTACGTCATATGGATGAAGCATTTGCTATCATGGGAGCATATGGGATGAAGTTGAACCCGAAAAAAATGCACATTTGGAGTGACTACGAGAATATTTCTGGGATATGTGGTGAACGAAAGAGGAATAGAGGCCAACCCAGATAAAATCAGGGCAGTACTAGATTTGCCCTCACCAAGAACGGTAAAAGACGTGCAGTGTTTGGTTGGCCGTCTGACAGCATTGGGCAGATTTATATCGACTTTGGCAGAAAATAATATGCCATTTCTTAAGGTTATGATAAAAAGCAAGGATTTTAGCTCGGCGCCAGAGTGTGAGGAGGCCTTCCAGCAGATGAAGAGATATTTGGTGAGTCCACCGCTTCTGGCCAAGCCAGAGGAAAATGGGATGTTGTACTTGCACTTGGTCGTGTCTCCCCGCGCCATCAATGCACTATTAGTAAAAGAAACGGGAGCTCGTCAATTACCATCCACTATGTGAGCAGAGTTCTACAAGGCGCGAAAAGGAATTATTTGGAGATAAAGTTATTTAATCTAGCAATCGTAGCCACGGCGCAGAAGCTAACGCCATATTTTCAGTCTCACCCAATCACAATTGTTATGGATAAGCCGTTGAAGCAAGTGTTGGCGAGACTCGAGACCTCTGGCATATTGGTCAAATGGACGATTGAACTTAGTGTGTTCGTTCTAGAATTCAGGCCCCGAACTTCCATCAAAGCGCAGGCTTTGGCAGATTTCATGGCCGAAACTTTGGACAATAGTGTGGCGGGATCCACGCATTATATTTATTCAATATCAGATCAAGAAGAAACCAGTTGGGCCACCACCACATGGATTCTGCATACCGATGGCTCTGCCACGAGCCACGGGGGAGGAGTTGGAATCCATCTATTATCTCATGATCACCGGGAGTTCGAATTTGCCGTTAGTTTGAACTACATGGTGACCAACAACGAAGCTGAATACGAAGCGGTGATAGCAGGGATAAATATGGCGTTAACACTCAGCATATAGCATTTGGATGTGTTCACCAATTTTTTGCTAGTAGCGAACCATTTCTCGGGTAAATACGAGATAGTAGAGGAGACGATGCAATTGTACGCTGCAAAGGTTAAAATGCTGGCAGAACGCTTGGATATCTCTCAAATTCCGCGGGACGAAAATAGCAAGGCCGACGCAATGTCTATGTTCGCCAGTTCTTCAGAAATCCTAGTCAAGAAGCGAGTTACAATATTGGCAACAGACAAGCCATCGATCGGGATATCGAAATATAATATCACTAAGGCAAGAGTCGAATAAATAATGTCAATCGAAAAGATCCATCACGGAAGGGCGAGATCATGACTTATTAGGTGGACAAAATATTACCTACGGACCCGAACGCGTGTCGTAGGATGCGTTATAAGGCTTACAGGTTCACAATTCACAATGGAGAACTATGCAAACGGTCGTTTGAAGGTCCATTGCTCTGTTGTCTGACTCCAACCCATGCTGATTACGTTATGAAGGAAATCTACGCTGGCTGTTGTGGAAATCATTATGGAGGCCCTAGCATTGGCCCAACGAAATCTGCGTCAAGGTTACTATTGGTCGACTTTACTGAAAGATGCTACGGCTTTTTTGCAACATTGTGATAGTTGTCAGTACCACGCTCGTCTCATTCACAGGCCGACGCAACCACTATAGCCTCTCGACGTAGCGTGTCCTTTGACCAGTGGGGAATCGACATAGTCGAACCACTTCCAGTGGTCAAGGGCCCAAAAATATTTCTGGTCGTGGTCGTGGAATATTATACCAAGTGGGTCAAAGCTGAGGCTATGTCAGCCATAACAGAGAAAAACATGATCGAATTCATATGGAAGAATATCATATGTCGCTTCAGAATTCCCAGGTATATGGTATGCAACAATGGCCGACAATTTATTAGCAAGGATATCAAATACTAGTTCGTGAAATTGTGGATCTCCCACAATATGACCTCCGTTTACCACCCTCAGTCGAATAGACAGATGGAATCCACCAATAAGACACTGAAAGATGACCTCGATAGGAGATTGAGAGACACCGGTAAAAGCAGAACAGAAGAGCTTCATGGAATAATGTGGGCTTATAGAACAACTACCAAGACATCAACTGGGGAAACGCCTTTCGTTCTTGTGTATGGGACATGGGCGGTTCTACCAGCTGAGATAGGAATACCTACGCGCAGAATACATGACTACGACCCCGAACAGTCGGCCCAATTGCACCAGATGGATATGGATATGATAGGTACTACAAGGGTAGATGCTTATCAATGTACAGTGGCCTTTAAAGCAGCAATGGCCAAAATTTACGACAAAAGAGTCCAATTCAGGAATTTCGAAGTGGGAGTCCTGGTTTTGAAGAGCATAGCGGCAAAACAGCATATCGGGAAGTTAGAACCAAAATGGGAAGGACCGTATAAGGTTATACAAGCTAGTTCGCGAGGTTACTATTACCTTGAAACTTTGCAAGGCCGCAAGCTAAAGCGCCCATGGAACGTGCAACATCTGAAATGCTACTATGCATAGGCATTAAAATGAATAACGAGTCGAATGTTATCAAACTGTATGAACTACGAAGGCTTGAGTCCCGCACAACATCTGGGAAACGTAGCCACCTCAGTAAGAAACTGAGCTCAGTCCCATTTCAAATTAAATTAAAAATCTATCTCTCTTTCTCGACTTACACTGCAGGTGGAGTTACTATGAAAAAGCATAAGGACCGAGTAAAACACCACAATCAATTTGGAAATTCGTCCCCAATAGGTCAAAAGCCAATTGTCCAACTCTGCATAGACCGCGAAAAGCGTCATGCCGGATGCACGTAAAACCCCAAGAGGTCGAACGCCGATCAAACACCTTACTCCGCATAGACCGCGAAAAGCGTCATGTCGGATGCATGTTCAGCCTCAAATGGTCGAACGTCAGTCAAATGACTTACTTTGCATAGACCGTGAAATGCGTCAGGCCGGATGCATGTTCGGCCCCAAGTGGTCGAACGCCAGTCAAACGAATTACTCCGCATTAGACCGCAAAGAGCGTCATACCGGATGCACGTTCGGCCCCAAGTGGTCGAACGTTGATTAAATAACTCACTCCGCATAGAGCGCGAAAAGCGTCATGCCGGACGCACATTTGGCTCAAGAGTCCAGATGCAACCCTGCTACCTAGCCCTGCTCAAAGTGCAAGACGCGACACGTCGGGGGCACATTCAATCCAAAGGCTCGAAATCGAAACGTGATATCTTGCTTTGTGAACACAAATGAGAATAAGTTTAACGAGATAACTATTATTGATTATCAAGGAAATGAGATAGAGTCATAACCGAAAGACTCAACAAAACTATACATTAAAGTATAGGCCAACGTAAGCTGTGATAGTTAGCCACAAAATCGGCTTCTTGAAAATGTCGTTACAAAGTAACATGATCATAAACAAAAAACAAAAATGGCCTAATATCATCAAAAATATATGCTCAGATGTACACTACTCTCCCGATGACTTGGGGGACTCCGAATGCTGCAAAACAAGACCAAGGGACCGTGCATAGTTGGCACAATTTTTCTGAATTTGATCCTCAGTCGGCACGAGCTCATGTGATTGCTCCCATCCTTCCGGTAATCTAACCTCTTCCTGTTTTGATACATCGCCAAAGTGCCGCCCAAGATGGAAAGTGCTGGGAGAGATTAGATTATGCTCATCAAGAGTCTGGCTGCTAATCGCGACATGCGATGAAGTTGCATCAATGCCTCAATGTGGATTTACGGCAATCGGCGACTGTGGATTTAAATTCCTACCCCTTGTCATAAATAAAGGACCACGTTCCTTCCGTGTCATAGCATTTGGAGGATCGCGAGGAGCAGAAATTCCACTAGACTCAACAACGGGCTCCAACGCTTTCATTACCTGAGATTCACTTACTATCACAGGAGACAAATTCATTTCGTTATCACTGTTGCCAAAAGCAACATGAATGGCGTCTGTCACTCCGACGAGATAAGCTGGAGCTTTGTTCACAACACAATATCTGCAGTTTCTTATCTTGTTAGCATCACGGAATCAGGTATAGCCGCAATAGGTACATAATTACAGCGTCTTTCCTCCCATAGCCGAAAGAAAGGGTCACCAACCCTTGGAGCAGGAAACTCCTCCGCATCTTTGTCATCAACCATGGGAGTCTTCATTCAAGGACCACGACTAACATCAAGCATATCTTTGCTGAAACCTTTTTTCATGAACCCAAGATAGTCAGCTTGATCAACTCCAAGTTCCATACCGTATTTCACGTCAAAAGTGCCTTGTCGCAATTCGAGCCAACGATAAACACCGCTCCTCATGAAAGACCTAGCCACCTCGCACCGGTAATCCTTTGACTCTAAATGTTGCACCTTGTCACCCAACCTAGCGATCGCAGTATCGGCCTCCACATTCAGTGCCTTGAGAGAACCATTCTCCCGTTTCAAGGAGTCATTTTCCCTTTTCAGAGCAGCAATTTTGGCACGAAGTGCCGCCACGCTATCCTCAACTTTTTTAGCATTAACGTCAGCTTCAAGGGCGTCCTCAATAGATTATTCACTTACCTTGGCAGCATTCCGAGCACGTGTGATCGCAGCGCGACGACTGTTATTATTACTATGCACATTTGTGACCAATTTGTCAACTACAACATTATGCTTGTCCTGGACTTCAATCAAACCGCTATAATCTCGACACAGTCGGTACATCAATATCGCGGTAGCAGCGAAAAATAGGCACCCAAAGCATGCTAAATCGAGATATCCCAGCCTATTCACTACAACACCACAATCTAATTGAGGCCACAACCCTTTAATGATCTCTGTAGATTGATCTTCCCGCAACTGATATCCCATCAACTTGATATTTAATGATTCTGAATTTTTATCATTCAAAAATTCATAATCGACAATGCTTCCAGGCGACACTGGCCTAGGATTCCCAAACGGTCGAGGTCGTTTCCGTGAAGGTTGTAGGATCTCTTCGACCTCAGCGACAACCTGTGTCTCTGAAGCACACCTCTTAGCAGCGGTGTATCAATTTTTGCCTCCTAGACTCGAAGGGCCCTCGACAGGTAACCTAGGCCCACACCTAAAATTCGGATTATCGGCATCAAATCGTGCTATATTAGCAGCGATCATGTCGTCAACGGCATCAGCCTCTTCCATCATTCTAATTTGGGAACTCGTCCCGACCTTAACCCGTCCTCCGGAGGTAGTTAGAGTCATGACTAACCTTCGCGGGGCGAAGTCTTCATGCCTGTCAAAATTACTCACTAAGGGAACTCAAGTGCCCGTGCTTACTCCTCCTAGCCTGATAGTAGAGCGATCTGACGATGCCAGAACGATATGTCCAGCACTCCAATTATCAGATAAGCTCCCAGGAGGCCTCACAGCAGGTCGACTTCTTGCGGCAAATCCTGCAAAGTCTTCGGCATGGGCAATGTTATCCATTGGCGGGCCTACATTCGAAGAACTAACTCTGTTGGCATTCGCTTGAGAAGCATACATGTTCTCTGGGGAAACGGCTGGCTTACTGCGACTTTTAGACTTTTCTCGCGCCATTAGCAAGTTACAAGCTTAAAAGGAAACAAAATGTTATAAGGCAATGTCGAATCGCCAGGATCGACCTTAACTGATAGATCGAATTCCAATCGTTCGATGTTAGAAGATCGAATCCAGATGATTCGATAGATGCTGAAAAACGGACAAAAAGCTCTACGCAGAAAAGAAAATGAAAATGAGGTGGAAAGTGGGCCTTTATATAGCCCCACCACCGCCTTTCCTCTGATTCGACACAGCAATATCGAATTCGATATATTCGATCTATGCTCCATGGATAGATCGAACGGCTAAACTTCGATACAAAAAAAATGAAAAATGATGATTTTTCTAAACCAATTTAATGATCGGGAAGTTTTGCCTGAAAATTACGGCTACCAAATGGGGGAATATTTTCGAAGTGATTTTGCCAAGCCAGATAATCATGTCCACATACGAGACACAAATTATGATACGGAAAATCAAATAAACGTAACCAATGTGATAGTTTGGAACCCACTCTTGTACTAACACCGACTCCCAAACTGGAGGGACCATATGATGAGGATATTTTAGGAAGGCCCATAATAGCATTCTGGACTGTCCCAATCAGTTAAGGCCCAACAGGTTCTATATCGAACGGTGGCCGTTCGATCGATGCTAGATCGAACCATGCCCATTCGATCTTCCCAATTCGACATCCAGATGGGCCCCACGGGACGGGTTCTATAAATACCCCGTCTCCCAACATTTACATATTCATTAGATACTCGACCTACTTTCATATCGATCAAATTATGCGGTTCGATACTCAATCGATTCGATCTTCCACATGATTCGACCTTAGACCCGATTCGATTCAGGGGACAATCGAATTGTTCCCATTAGAGGTTCAGCAATATCGAACCTTTTACATTCGAGACTCGTCAGATTCGTGATTGAGGTGCATCGAATTGATATCATCCGAGATTCGTCAGATTCGACATAGAGTTGCATCGAGCCGTTGCGATTCGAGATTCGTGGATCGAGCGTCATCCATTCGATCTATCGGTTTTTTTATCTTAGAAGGTTTATCTAGACTAATTTTGTACTTGTATTATATAATAAGTGTTCCGGACCAAGTTAGTTCATACATTGTAATAGATTAACATTATTTTGACATAGTCAGACTCATTGTAACAGTTGACTGGTGTTTTGTAACCCAACAAAATAAGACCAAAATAGATTACAAAACACACATTGAGAAATAGATTTTCTTGTAATGTGCTTAATTGAGATGATTTTTATCACCACTAGAAGATTCTTAACATAAACACTAAGTTCTAAAAGCTTCTCGATTTGAGGAATGTATTTTAAATATTTGAAATATTTGTATACCGCCAAGAATTGCGACAATAAAAAAAGTAAAAAATGATTTATTACTATTCTAAATATTGAGATATCTTTCTTTAAAATCAGGTACAGAGGTACTGCGAGTTTCTATTTTACGACCTTTTCAAAGAGTTTCTAAATTAATTTTAAGAAATTAAGATAAAGATAACATTTAAAACAATAAAATTATACTGAATCATCAATATATATATATGTGTTTAAGCCCTTTAAGGTGATAGCGAGTCAAAACATATTATAATATTAATATTTTGAGAAATTCCCTCCAAAACTTGCCAAGTACTCTACAGTCTACACTACTCACCTTCCCTCTTCCAATTTTCATTTCAATGAACAAACCCTAGGCGCTAAAATTCCATCAGATTATCGAGGAGGTAAATCAAATGAGCTTCGTTTAATATACACACTTTAATTTACTCTATCATTTTTTTTTTTTTTATTTTATTTTACCCTGCTATTTTTGTTTTTGAGGCTCCTATGGTACATTTAGTTTTTGGTTCGTTATGTTGATCGAGATTGTTAATGATCGTTGATAGATTCAGTCGATTATGCAAATACTCTTCGCTTCGCTTCGATTCGATATAAGTCGATCAAGATTTCGCAATAGAAAAATTGTAGGTTTCTTAATCTTTGTGAAATTGAATTGAAACAATAAGACGATGTTATCTGATATTGAAACAGAGTAAAAGTAACAAGTTTATGGCTAGAATGGAGGATTTGTATGCCGACAATGCTCCCGCAGATTACACTAGTGCATTCCGATCAGAGTCCTGTGATCTTCATACATACACCGATGTTGTGGGAGATCAAATTGAAGAATACTGTGATAAAGAGGTTGTCCTTGATAGTGGCGATGAAGGAGGAGAACCAAACCAGCTCGGGAGTATGGTGAACGCAGTCTATTCTCAGGAGTTTTCTCGCAAGGGTGCAATAGGCTCGGGGAAAAGACTGCGTACTCCAGTTGGTATACAGTCTAATTTCCTTAACTCATCTGTTGTAATTAGGGGCTTCAAGCTCAATAATCTCTCTCGTGCCGTTCTCCTTTTTCTAGGTGTTGATGGTACTACAAGGGAATGAATATTACTTGAGTGCAAATGCTTGATGAGACAAGTTTTCATTTGTTCCTATATAACTTTTCTGATTGGTTTTGTTTTCTTTCAGAAACAATAATGCTAGTTTAATTTCTCTATCGATGCTGTTAAATTGAATGAAGGCGTCAATATGCACCATTAAGTTTTACTTGGTTAAATGCATAGATGAAACTTGGATGGTCATGTTTTGTTTTTGAAGTCTTTTGGTTATTCAAGGTCTTTAGCTGATTCATCATTTGAGTACTAACCAAGTCATTTCTTCCCAAAATTTGACAGAGAAAGTGTTCTTATATATTATGTGCATGCAAAAATATAGCACAGTTTCTTATCATGATTTGCTTTGGACATCTCCCTTTCATCAGGTTATTTTCGGCGGGTGGGCAACAAGGTTAATGCATATATGCTTGTTCAGCGTGAGTCGCCGAGAAGTTCTAGATGCGATGAAGAATGTCCTGCTGAGAGGACTTGTCTGGATAATGGTAGCAGAGATCAAGATGTTACCATTGGCTGTTTAGCATCTAAGTCACCAGATCAAAGGCGAATTCCCACTAATATGAAAATTGCTTACACAGATCAAGGGTACCAAACTATGCTAAGCAAACGTATGACTGGAGATTCACTCGATGAAAAGATTTCTGTTTCACCAGATCAAGCTATGAATATGGAAAAGGATGCAAATAATGGCTTTAAGCATGAAAAGCTCAGTTACGTTGGAACTCCAGAATCATCAGAATCAATGGGTAAGGCACTGGACTTTGTTGACCACTATCTTTCAACCTGTGATTTTGGGTCACCCAAGGATATCAAAGCTAAAAAAGGTTACGGACTAACATCACCTCCCTTTTTGAGTTCGAAAGGGTCACAAAGTTTGGCAAGGAGAGTTTATCATGGACTTGAAAGTAGGTCCATGACTTTTGACTTTGCCGAACAGCAAACTGAGGAAAAAGATGAACTGAGGGTCACAGATGACACATTCGATGTTGGAATGGACACTCAAATGGCTGCAGAAGCCATGGAAGAATTAATGTATGCAGCTCCTCCTGTATTTGATGCCTGTTTCACTAATCAAGGTCCGGATAACACATTTGTTGAGAACTCTTCCAGTGGCGTAAATAAGAATAGATCAAAACAGTTTGACACACGTCAAGATGCCTTCATAGGTTGGAGAAATAAAGATAAACGCTCAAAGCGTGTTAAGGTTTCTACTATTAATGTAAAAAGAGACATTTCCTACTCAGCAGAAGAAAAATGTAAGAGCCAGGTGGTGCCTGATGCTCTGTTTCTAGTAAGCAAAAATTTGATGACCAAGAAATTGTTGAATGGGAGAAAAATAAATGGTAGAAACTGTGAAATCTTAAGGAACCGTAAATGTGGAACACCTCATAGGACTACCGTGAAGCAAGGGGAAGATAGATTCTCTGAAATAGGTAGCTGGCAAGAGATTCAGAAGGAGACTCAACCTATTGGACGTAAGCGCAATGACAGATCGTCAGTGGAGAGCTACAACTTGACAAAGCCTACCACCTCTCCAAAAAGAAGGTCAAGTAACATTCATGATGATGTGAGCATTAGCAAGATAAAAGCCACTGGGAAATGTTTGAAGTCAAACTCTTATACATCTTGCCATGATATAAGTAACAAAGGAAAAGGAGAAGAAAGTCTCAGTGTGGATGCTGCTGATAGTTATCTTTCAAAGATGAATTACTGGATCTACCCAAAAAGGAAAAGAACAAGTCATGTTATCGCAGGCCGTACAAACAGATCAAGTAATCAGGGTTTCACTTGTGCGGAAATCTATTTGAATACTGCAGGAAAATGTCCTCCAATGAAAGAGGAAAACAAGACAGGAAGAAAGCTTTTAGTCTATTCAAGGCGACGAAAGAGAGGAACAAGGCTTCTAGTCTATTCACGGCGACGTCAGTTTTCATCAGAAAGAAAACACTCACTAACTTCGTTAAAGCTGATCAGTTATCCGAGTTCTCCATCGATGAATGATAATGAGTATCCTGATAGACAAGTACCAATTCCCATTGAACTTGACGCAGTCAAACAATCAAAGCAATTTTTGAACTCAGAAGATCGGCAGTTTCCTTCCTCTTTTGACACTCCAGATCAAGGGAAGTTAGCAGACTTATCAAATGGGAACCCTAAGATTTTGCAAGTATGTGGGAGTAGTGACAGGAATAAGCAGCCATCCAGCCCCAAGTTCAGATCTTCTTTAACGAAAGAGCTCTCCAGACTGGGATACACCGAGTCACTACCTGATTTTCTACCAAAAGATTCAAGAAGGCGAAGAGCTGCAGGAAAGGTTTGCATCTTGTTCAGCCAGAACTTGGAGAATAACATACTCAAGCAGCAGAGAAAGGTACTCTTCCACAGCCCTATTCGCCCTAGCTTCACTCTAATGCTAAGCTATTTTATATAGCAGTTATACTGATAATCTTTGTGGCAGATTGTCTCAAGATTGGGGTTTTCCATCGCATTATGTTGCTCGGATGCAACACATTTTGTAACTGATAGATTTGTGAGAACAAGGAATCTGTTGGAAGCCATTGCTCGTGGAATACCTGTGGTGACACCCTTATGGCTTGAGAGTTGTGAACAAGCTAGATGTGTTATTGATGAAAATAGTTACATACTGAGGGATGAGAAAAGGGAAAAGTTAATTGGATTTAGCATGCCTCTTTCGCTCTCTCAAGCTAGGCATTATCCACTTTTAAAGGTGAATCATTCTTTGCATTCTAGCAGAAGCTGCATTTTCTGGAAATGTGTTTTAAGAGTCATGTCTGTTGATTAACAGGGCCGTGAAGTCTTCATCACCCCAACGGTCAAACAACTCAAACCTGATTTAGATGTGATACATTGTTTGGTCAAGGCAGTTGGCGGACAGGTATTTTATCTATTCCTATTATGTTGGTTCGCTAGTAAATCAACTAATTGTAAGATGTTGAACTTAGTATGCTGTAATACCAATATTAATGACATAATTAGATTAGAAGATAGCATTTCAATGTTTACTTATTGAATAGGGTTCACTGAAATGTTGGCAGTTTCTGATCTAAAGTTCCTATGAATTGTTCCTCAGGTAGTCCAAAATATTCTGAGTGCCGAAACACTGAATAGTGCAATTCCTGATGATCTTTTAATTTTGAGTTGTGAGGAGGACTATACATTCTGTTTGCCTTTTCTTGAAAAAGGTATGGTGTTATGATTATTATCTTCCATTTCAAAATTTCTTTGCATGCCGCAGAAGTCTTGGTTTGGCTAAGTTGCCTTTCTCTCTCCAGGTGCTTCCATTTATAGCTCAGAACTCTTGCTCAATGGAATCGTAACTCAGAAACTCGAATACGACAGGTCCGTAAAGGCAGGAAAAACTATATTGTTGGAACCTAGATATATTCAAGATCTTGATCCAACTATTGACTCAACGAACTCCACATATATTTGTCAAATTATGATTCCTGAGTTCTACTCCACTTTTTGAATTGCTACTTTGCCGTTAACTGAATTTTACAGTTTTTTTACCTGTCGCATGTTGGTATTTGTATGTTTTAAAAATTTTCCTATACCTGTGCTAATAATCCTACTTTAAATCAGGCATAAACTTTTCAGAGATTTTTCCTGAGACAGCTCCCCATGTCTGCCCCAAAGGAGAAAACCGAGATTCTTCCTGCTTCATCAATCAACTGAACGGTTTTCGTCGATAATGAAATGATTGTATGTACCTAAATTGAGAGCCCTCGTGGGCCGTTGTAAATGAGTTTACTTCTTTCTCCACGACAGAAGAAAAATTGGCAAGAATTATCGCATGGGTTCTGAGAAGCTGTAAAGTTGCTATTTGCTAGTAGCCTCGTGACCATTGTAGGACGAAAAGAATATACAAAATACCTCAATATAAGCTTTCTCTCTCTTTAGTTCCTATCATCCCAACAGCCTCAACAAGAAAGTGGTTTGTTTAGGATTCGTTTTACGCTCAACTATTTACTATAATTTGTAGCTCCTCTTTTATATTATTAAACAATAATTCACTTATTCATGTGGCTCGTTGGAGTCGGTAGTAATCCCATTGGTTTACCCACCATATTAGAATTTATGTGCTTCCAACTCTAATCATTTTATTATCATACTATTTCTTCAATTATTTTCTTAATTTCTGTACAATTACCTTTGTTTTCTATTGACAAAACTTCCGTAAATTACAAAATTGCTATGTAGCATATGAAATAATTATTCTAATGAAACAATTAAAAAATAGAAAAGCATTTATTTATCAAACTACACCTAAACCGAGTGGCGAAATGCACATGGGAGTGCATTCTGTTGCTCTGCACCAAATTGGGGAAAAATATTCCCCTAATTTGTTATTACTTTTTTCCATGTACTATCGCTATATATATATATATATATTGTTGCAGCCATTGTTCATTAGCACCCATGTGGCAATGGTGTGGTACAACTAATCCAATTAGTTGTTCATGTGGATTGGTTGAGATGATGAAGTGGAATTTATTCTTCTTGTCTCCCATTTTGGCCTATAAATAGTCTTGCAACATTGGTATGAAAAACACACCAAAATAAGAAGAAATAATTCTTCAATATCTCCCAAGCTCTCTTTCTCTCTCTAGCAATATCTCTCTCTTCGTGTAGTTTTCGATCGTCGGGGTTCTTAGTTCGTGGATTGGGTGAATATTATTCTAGTAATATATTCCACCGCCGAGATCGAGGAACGCGAAGGTTTCGCCGCCGGGTTCAACACGGAGGATCAACGACACAACAGGGACGCTACTATCGACTTACGGAGGTATAAATAATTTATTGTTTATGTCTCGTAATTTCACTACGTAAATTTATTTCGGTAGTAGTATCGACGTTATTATTCATTAAACTGTTGGCGGCGAAGTTGTGGTGTGACTAGTGAGAATACGGTAAAGGCGGTTCTGTCAAAGGTAATTGGTTCTTAAGCGGGACCGTTGTGACCCCACCAATTACCTGAGAACCTTGAAATCATGTCTGGTAAGACGAGCTATCTCTTTCCGGGGGTTTACTTTGCACGATTCTGATCTACGAAACTCCCCGACTCGCCAGTATAATAGTTTAACGAATAATGACATTGTTATTAAATAACTAAAATGTCCAACATTGGTATCAGAGTGTATGGTATTTTGATCCTAAGTTGTACGATACCCGGTGTTAGGATTAAATAAATAAAATGAAATTGTTTATTTAATTATGTTGTTAATTATAAATTGATAAATATAATTTGGGATTATAGTGAGCAGTATTCCGCGCCGAAGGGCTGTCCGGGTTTAGTCCCCTATAAGTTAATTTGCGCGAATATTAAATTAAATAATTATAATTGGACAATGTGGTGCAAGAGATGATTCTGAAGCTTAGCGATTTTTCGATCTTGCGGCGTGTATTAATTATTTTTATTTAATTTTAGATAAACGCGGCAAATTATTTAGTGTGTGTATCATATCTCGAATTGTCCATTTATGTAGTGAAAATGGCGTCGAAGGGAATCATTGTTGATTTGAACAAGGGAGACAAATTGGATGGGGAAAACTATGACATTTGGCATCGTAAGATCCAGTATGTCCTGAACGAGCAAGAGGTCCTAGAGACTCTTACCCATACAATTGAGGCTCCTAGTGAATCTGCTCGCACTGCTGAAAATTTTGAAAGGCACCAACAAGACCTTGTCGTCTACGACAACTGGATGAAAAAGGATCGATGTGCGCGCTTTACTATGTTAAGCAGCATGCACAATGATCTAATTGGTGAATTTGAAAATTTCGGCACGGCGAAAGAATTATGGAACGCTGTGAAAGCTAGATATGGAGGCACATCGACCACCAGACTTCGTGGTTTAACGATGTGATTTGACACATACAAGATGCGCTCTAACCACAACATGAGGCAGCATCTTAGAGCTATGTCGTCAATGATTCGTGAACTAAAGTCTGCTGGTAACAATGACTGACGAACAACAGGTTCAGGCGGTGATACGTTCACTTCCTAGCTCTTGGGAGACCATGAGCCAAACTATGACGCATAGTGAGCATATCAAAACATTTGATGATGCGGCACATCATTTAGAGCTGGAAGCAGAGCGCCTAGAGTCAGCTAATGCTAACGGTTCTGCTTATGTGGCCGAGTCTTCCAGGGCGCGTGAGGCATTTAGGCCCAGACGCAACAAGCATGCGAAAAAGGCAAAAGTGCGTGCTGGTCAGGTTCAGAAGACCTCCAACACCACCCAGCGCCGAAAAAGGGGCAAGCGTGGTGGTGCAAAAGCTACCAAGGGGGTATGCTTCAACTGTAACAAAGAAGGTCATTTTGCTCGTGAATGCACTGAGCAGAATAAGGTACTTTCTAATTTTTTTCCCAAGTGCTTATGTAACTAGTCATGTTATGATTTCTCATAGCTCTCCTTCGTGGACTGTAGACTCTGGGGCAACCGAGCACATAGCTCGGGATAGAATTAGATACGTGGAGTACTGCCGAGTACCTGTTGGCAGTCGAGACATCAAAGTAGGAAATGGAGCTAGCGTTGCGGTGCTGGGAACCGGCACGTACAAGCTCGATCTGTGCAACAGGCGCACTCTTTTACTACACGATGTTTTGTATGCCCCATATATTCGAAGAAAATTGCTTTCTTTGGTTACGTTGTTAAAGCTTGGTTTTCGTTTTGTGTTTGAAAACAATAATGCTTCCATATTTCTTGGGAACACTTTGTACGAACGTGGTTTTATTGTGATGGTTTCGTAGTAATGGATTTGAATTACCCTATCATCGGTGAATCTATTGTTCTATATGTTATTTCGAATAATGCAGATTCTAACGTGTGGCATGCCAGACTGTGTCATATAGGGGAAGATCGGATGGCAAGATTAGCTCGAGAATTCCTATTAGGGAATCTCGCTAATGTCTCTCTTCCCACATGCCAGCACTGTCTGATAGGGAAGGCAAAAAGAAAACCATTCGGTAAAGCCAAAAGAGCATCTTTTCCTTTGCAACTTATTCATTCTGATATCTGTGGACCAATGAATGTGAGGGAAAGACACGGTGGTGTCTACTTCATTACATTTATAGATGATTATTCACGATACGGTCATGTATACTTGATCTCCCATAAGTCAGAAGCATTTGAGTGCTTTAGACAATATATGACAATGGTAGAGAATCAATTGAATTTGAGCATTAAGGCTCTTCGAACTAACCGTGGTCGTGAATATTTATCTGAGCAATTCAAAAGGCTATGTGATGAAAGAGGAATAGACAGTTGACGATGCCTTATTCTCCGCAACAAAATGGTGTAGCGGAGAGAAGAAATCGAACACTTCTCGAGATGGTTAGATCAATGATGGCGCATGCTAGTCTCCCAATATCCTTTTGGGGTGACGCTCTTCTAACTGCTGCCTACATTCTTAACTGAGTGCCCTCTAAGTCAGTTAGTTCAACCCCCTACGAACTGTGGACAGGCGAGAAACCAAATCTGAGTAACTTGCGTCATTGGGGTTCTACAGGATACGTTCTCAATAGTTCTCATAGATACGGGAAACTAGGTCCTAGAGGAAATAAGTGTATCTTTATAAGATATTCTGAACACTCTAAAGGCTATGTTATGCTTGGAGAACGTGAGGATGGTAGTGTAACTGAAATTGAGTCATGAGATGTGGACTTCATTGAAAATGAATTCCCTAACAGGGGTGATGTTGATAGGAGTCTAGAACTCCAAGAGATTTCAGAGGAAGTGACCCAAGTCGCCAAGTTGAGAATGAAGAAGAAAATCTTCACACTCCTAGGGACAGTGGGAGTGACTTGACTCCGAGTGGGAGCTTTCCACTTGAAGAGAAATCACAAATCTCTCAGCTGCGTAGAAGCTCGCGTGAAAGTATACCCCGTCGTCGTTTTGAGATTGAAGGGGAAGCTTTTATGGTGGCTCCGCAAGATGATGGAGAACCTAAGAATTTCAAGGAAGTTCTTACATCCCCTGTTAAAGAAGAATGGTTAAAAGCAATGAAAGATGAGATGGAGTCTATGAGGACAAACCAAGTCTGGGACTTGGTCGATCTACCACCTGGGCGTAAAGTTATAGGGAGCAAATGGGTTCTCAAGCTTAAACGCAAGTCGGATGGATCGATGGACAGGTATAAGGCTCGATTAGTTGTGAAAGGATATACCCAACAAGAGGGTATAGACTACGAGGAAACCTTCTCTCCAGTTGTGAGGTTTGCCTCAATTCGCCTAATCCTAGCTATGGTAGCTCACCTGGACCTGGAACTCTACCAGATGGACGTAAAGACAACATTCCTCAATGGAGAACTAGATGAAGAGATCTATATGGATCAACCAGTGGGGTTTGAGGTCAAGGATAAAGAGCGCAAAGTGTGCAAGCTTAAAAGATCCATTTATGGCCTTAAACAATCATCTAGATAATGGTACTTAAGATTTCATCGAGCTATTCTTACGAATGAGTTTACGATGATTGAAGAAGACCATTGTGTGTATGTCAAACGGTCCAAAGGGAGTTTCATAATATTATCATCGTACGTTGATGATATTCTATTGGCGGGTAATGACAAAGGGATGATTGTCTCCACTAAAGAGTGGTTGTCTTCAAACTTTGAAATGAAAGACATGGGTGTAGCAGAATACATTATGGGAGTTAAGATCTCTAGAGATCGCTCTAAGAAACTTCTTAGTTTGTCCCAACAGACTTACTTGAAGAAGGTTCTAGAGCGCTTCCAGATGCAAAACTGCAAACCTATCGACACCCCTATCGCCAAAGGTGAGAGCTTATGCCAAGAAATGTGTCCTAAGACTCAATCCGAAAAAGAGCAAATGGCTCGTGTTCCTTATGCTAGTGCTGTTGGGAGCTTGATGTACGCAATGATGTGTACTCGCCCAGATATTTGTTATGTAGTTGGGCTAGTAAGCAGATTCCAGTCGAACCCAGGTCTTGCTCATTGGAAAGCAGTCAAGAGGATTCTTAGATATCTGAAAGGAACAATGGACTATGTACTTTGCTATCAAGGTTCAGATTTGCAGCTACAAGGTTATAGTGATGCTGATTGGGGCAGCGACCTTGATGAGCGCAAATCCACTTCTGGGTACGTATTCTTGCTGAACAATGGCGCCATTACTTGGAGTAGCAAGAAACAACCTTGTATAGCATTGTCCACTATGGAAGCTGAGTACATAGCATGTTCTGCAGCAGTGCAAGAAGCTGTTTGGTTGAGAAGATTCCTTACGCACTTAAATATTGTAACTGATGCCTCAGATCCAGTAACAATATTTTGTGATAGTGCTGCGGCTCTGGCCCATGCAAAGGATTCAAAGTATCATGGAAAAACCAAACACATTGATCTAAGGTTTCACTACATACGGGACATGATTACGAGAAATGAAGTAGTCCTAAAATACATATCTACGACTCGCATGGTTGCTGATCCAATGATCAAACCTATAGCTAGAGATGTCTTTCAGACTCATGTTAGAAGTTTGGGATTGCGTAGATTGTTTTAGTTGACCTTAATTTGTTTACTTCATTTGGATATTAATGCAATATGATGTTCATTTCAAGTTTGATTCCATATAGCATTTATGTTTATACACACACTGAAGTATGTCAACAAGCATGATCGGCTCTCTCACACGAGCGATCGCCTCTGGCGCTAGGTGAGCAAGCAGAGATGAGATAAATGTGTCCCTTACTTATCTTGCAGAAGATGAGTTGAGAGGTTGATACAAGTATACATCGTCTTAGTTTGATATTAAGATGAGATCCTTGATGTTAAGGATCGAACATAGATTTCTCCCAAAATCTATGTAGCCTGTGTAGTAAGCCAGAAGTGAGATCTCTTCGTCGCTATGCGAAGCGGACGAGTGATGGACTCAAGCTAGTCACTAGGGTGATTGGGCTAAGATATGTGCGGTGTCGATAGACATACACTCTTTTATGCGTAAAGAGTATTCCACCGCAGCATGTGTTTCATACTACATGTGCTTGGACGACCATTTGCAAGAGTGAGTGAATAATTCCCTGTTTCCTCACTGTGTGAGCTACATATATTTTAGTGCCCTTATTGACTTTTGACTATGTCATGACATCGAGGATTTGATGCTAGCTACTTTAGAATGTTATCTATGACCATGATTGATTTGGTCTAAAGAGGCATTACTGGGAAAGCAGTCAAACCAAAATCGATTGAGATGAGGGCAAATGAAGACAATTTGATATCGCATCCCTGATAGTGTCCATCGTTAACGAACAATTGCGCGTTAAGTATGCGAAATTGTTATGGAACATATCTTGAGAGTTTGGAGTTAAAGTATGGCCTTGAGGTTCAACCTCTTGAGGGATTAGGCATTTGTTTAACTGATGCGATCAAATGAGTCTAGGGCATATCGAGAAGACATAGGGATTGTGCTACGCTGGTTTTCTTTCACATAAGATTTGGTGTAGTACTCCCAAACTTGCAGGTGTTCTCGGTGGTCGCACGAACTATTAACTAGTATGAAGCCAATGAAAATACACAGATAGATGCATGACTGGGTTGTGCCCACTATGTGCGAGTGAGAGATGTTGCCAGCCATTGTTCATTAAACCCATGTGGGCAATGGTGTGGTCCAACTAATACAATTAGTTGTTCATGTGGGTTGGTTGAGATGATGAAGTGGAATTTATTCTTCTTGTCTCCCATTTTGGCCTATAAATAGTCTTGCAACATTGGTATGAAAAACACACCAAAATAAGAAGAAACAATTCTTCAATATCTCCCAAGCTCTCTTTCTCTCTCTAGCAATATCTCTCTCTTCATGTAGTTTTCGATCGTCGGGGTTCTTAGTTCGTGGATCAGGTGAATATTATTCTAGTAATATATTCCACCGCCGAGATCGATGAACGCGAAGGTTTCGCCGCCGGGTTCGACACGGAGGATCAACGACACAACAGGGACGCTACTATCGATTTACGGAGGTATAAATAATTTATTGTTTATGTCTCATAATTTTGCTGCGTAAATTTATTTCGGTAGTAGTATCGACGTTATTATTCATTAAACTGTTGGCAGCGAAGTTGTGGTGTGACTAGTGAGAATACGGTAAAGGCGGTTCTGTCAAAGGTAATTGGTTCTTAAGCGGGACCGTTGTGACCCCACCAATTACTTGGGAACCTTGAAATCTTGTCTAGTAAGACGAGCTATCTCTTTCCGGGGGTTTACTTTGCACGATTCTGATCTACGAAACTCCTCGACTCGCCAGTATAATAGTTTAACGAATAATGACATTGTTATTAAATAACTAAAATGTCCAACACATATATATATATATAGAGGTGTCTTCAATGTATGCTTTTCTACTTTCTAACTTATGAGAATCAATCATTTAACTTGATGCTCTCTCACTGTTATGCACTCATGCGTATATACCTTACCATACTGATTCCATTTCTGAATATGGTATCAGTGCATCCCACAGTTCCAGATCCCACTGTTACGTACCTTAAGGCTTTAACCTTTTCTTTCTTTTCAGCGTTCATCTTAGCTCAACTCACATGAGCTCTCTGTTTTCATTTTTTCCGCACTCTGAATTACGAATCTGATGAGTACGGTCGCTTTGGGGACTTCGACGCTCGACACCGGGTGGTACTTGGACATGATACACAAATGTGGTACAGAATCATATCCTCCCATGCATGACTTTCTCTTAATTTTTAGTCAAAATCAATGATTAACAAAACATATTCATGTTATACTAATTACAAAGCTAAGAAATAAAAAACCGGGTAAAAGAGAAACACATGCATAATATTCTAAACTTCTTTTTGCGGACACAATAAACGACTATTGTGTCGTTAAAGCACATAATTTATTAATTACACATTAAGTAACCAAGGCCTATAAGTATTACAATTAATTGAAATTAATATTACATGAGAAAAATATTTTAACTGTGGGGCGTTATATGAATACAAAGAAGTTTGGGATTCAGTATTGTTATTAATAAGAAATAAAGATAAATGAGGGCGCGTGAGGTTTTTTTTTTTGTTGTACACTTGTCACTAATTGATTGGTGGTACGTAATCTGGTACACTATTGTGGTACATATGATTTGGGTTGTGTCTTCTATGAAAATACATATCCCTATAGGTCTTCTCCCTCATCTGATATATCTCTTACTCCCTCCCCTACTCCTTTATACATTGATCCTCCTCCCCATGACTTCTACTCTTACCCTCATTCTCTTCCTTCTGATCACTCTTCTGACTCATTTCCTCACATTCAGCCTTCCGATCTACCTTCCACTACTTCATATTCTCTGATATTGCCTCATTCGTTTCTCTTCCCCCCATTTCCTCTTTGAATATCAACTAGAGTGAAATACATTTTTGTTCATCTGCAGAACTACCAATATAAGCTAGCATCTTCAACTGCAACCCCTACTGATCTTGCTGCTGCTGTTACACTCACGGGTAATCTCCCTAACATGTATTTTCATATATTGTCTCATGATCAGTTGAATTTTGTTCTTTCTGTTGCTTCCCATTCCACTCATACTTCTTACAACCAAGTAGTTCTAGACCCCCTATGACAGTCTGTTATGTAAGAAGAATTAACTGTCTTAAAGGCTAATAAAACTTGGTCTTAGCAACCTCTACCACATGGGAAGGCTGTTGTGGGTTGCAGATGGTTCTATAAGATCAAATACACCTTCTCTAGTGAGGTAGAGAGGTATAAGGCTCATTTGGTGGCTAACGGGTAGACACAGAGAGAAGGTCTAGATTTCTTTTAAGTATTCTCCCATGTGGCCAAACTCAACACTATCAGATGTCTATTAGCCTATGTTGCTGCTAATGGGTGGTCTATCTCCTAGCTTGATGTGAATATTGCCTTCATCTATGGTGATTTAAAGGAAGAAATGTTCATGGTTTCACCTCTAGGTCTTGTCATTGTTTGTGTGTGTGTGGGGGGGGGGGCATTTAGTATGCAGATTACAGAAATCTCTCCATGTCTTGAAGCAAGCTTCAAGGCAGGGGAATCGCAAGCCCGCTTCTGTGACTACCAAGAAGGGTTTTACTCAATCCTCTGCACCATTCCTTCTTTATCAAGCACTAGAATGGGCATACTACTGCATTGTTGGGTTATGTTGATCTGGAAGCAGTGGCACTGAGATAGCTTAAAATAATACCCCAAGCTCGGTTTTAAGTTAAAGGACTTAGGCCCTCTTAAGTTCTTTCTTCGTCTTGTGAAGCAAGATCCAAGCACGAAGCTTTCGTCAATCAAAGACAGTACGCTTTGGAAATTATCAATGATTGTGGTTTACTTGTTGGTAAGGCCACTGGGGCTACTAATTAAACAGAATCTTAAGCTTTCTGAGCAAGGTAGAGACATTCTTGAAGATGTGACAGAATATAGAAAATTAGTAGGTAGGTTACTTTATATGGCAGTGAGTGCAACCCTCAAGGTTGTGAGATACCTAAAGATGCTCATGCTCCAGGACAAGGACTATTTTTTCCTAGCAACAATGACATTCACATAAAGTCATATTGTGATGTTGCCTAGGCAGCATGCATAGATACCAGACGATCTGTCATTGGATTATGTGTCTATTTAGGAAATGCTTTGGTGTCTTGGAGAACAAAGAAGCAGACAAATCATCTCCGGATCATCTGCAGAAGTAGAGTACAAGGCTATGGCATCTACTGTATGTAAGATGTGTGGATTAATGCACTTATGAATGATCTAGGAGACAAACATGACAGACTTGCTTAGTTGTTCTATTAACAAAATTGCCATGCATATTGCCTCTAATCATATCTATCATAAGAGGACTAAACATATAGAAATATATTCCCATATTGTGAGGGAAAGACTTTAACAAGACTTGTTCAATCTGTTTCATGTTTCAACAGAAAATAGATGTGTTCATTATAGGAATGTATCTGAAGATATTTAGAGCCCTGATGGGCAATATTTGATTATATGACATGCACTCTTATATTGAGGTAGAGTATCAAACTACACCTAAACCGAGCGAAGAAATGAACATGGAAGTGCATTTTGTTGCACTTCACCAAATTGAGAAAACCTAACATTAGGAATTGTTGTTAGTTAGGGGGAATATCCCCTTAGTATGTTATTACTTTTTGTTATGTACTAGTGCTATATATATGTGCCATCATTGTAGCGACATCATCAAAAGATAACAACACCTCAAAATCCTCTTCATTACCGGGTACGGGCTACGGTCCATGTATGTTGGTCAACAACCGCAGACGACCAAATGCCCAACGACCTAATTTTTGAGAGAGCAGCGGCAAATATGGGAATTACCAATATAAACAGATGCAAAAATTCTAACTAAAGGGAAACACTCTACTTTGAAACCATCTTTCTCGGTCCTGGAAGATTTAGAGGAGGATTTTATTTATAGTTCAAAATCCCCGCCACGCGCACAAGATCCTCCTACCAGCAGTGATATTGATAAAGTTGGGTCTCATATGGAAATCTCGCCTACTAGGCCACGTTCATCAAAACAGCCGCAAAACATCCTAACCCACATGGGAGATAGTAGCGCACTACCAATAACACATCCAGTGCAAATTCATTCGGTTCAGCTCCAGCAACAACTGAACACAAAAACACCTGGACATACATCATATTCTGCTTATCAAAAATCATCTCAAACTGAACGAACTCCTCTTTCAGACTTAAGTGACAATAAACTTAATGGTCATTCAGATACCTTATCCGACCCGAAAGCATGCTCTTCACTGGATACCACAAATATTCCACAAAGTGGACAACCAACAGTGACCAAAAGTATTATGCGTCGGAGTGGAAGTGAATCTTAGAAAAGAAATGATCGAAGCAGACCATATGATAGAGGGCGCCTCGACGCCTCACGTAAGGATTAACTTCCTTACCCTTGCTCACTCAATATCGCTGATTAATGGATAGACGCCATGAGATTATAGTTTGGAAATGACAACTTCCTGGAAATGACAACTTCCTCCAAAATGTCAAAGAGTTAATTAAATGCTATGATCCTTTTCTTCTCGTTCTTATGGAAACTAAAATTAGCGATATAAGAGCTGAAGAAGTTATAAGAAAGATTGGCCCTCTTGGTAATGCTCGAGTGGAAGCTCGGGGTTTCGCTGGTGGTATTTGGCTTATTTGGTATCCTGATAGAGCTGTGGTTACCCCACTTGGTGCATCAAATCAAATGATACATACGCTGATTGACATCCACGACTTTGGATGTTTTCTTTTCACGGGTGTCAATGCTTCACCATTGGCTACCTCGCGTGATGAACTATGGGATGATTTGGCACGTATCTCTGACAATGTTATTTTACCTTGGGTCGTGGGAGGTGACCTGAATGACATTGGGTCACTCGAAGAACGAAAAGGAGGTTCTGGAAAAAATGGTAACAAATGTGCCATGTTCAACAAAGGTATCTCTCGATGTGGCCTCTTGGATTTGGGATATTCTGGTCCTAAATTCACATGGTGTAGGAGAGTCGGCAGTAGACTCATTAGCTCTCGAATCGACCGTGTATTAACTAATGATGAGTGGAAGCTTCACGCCCCATAATCATATGTTCATCACCTTGCACGAACGTATTCAAATCACAGACCCATTATGCTTTCTTTTGGGGATATTCTTGAGAAGCGGCAACGCAAATCATTCAAGTTCGAAACCGCGTGGCTCCTAAGCCCTGACATACAAAGGGTTATTGAACAGAATTGGGTCGACGAAGGTAACTTCATTCCGCTCTCTCTTCTTGCGCTAGCGACTTGCAACATTGGAACCAAAAAAACTTTGGAAATATTTTTAAGCGCAAACGGAGGCTTCATGCTCGTATATTGGGGGTCCAAATTGCTATTGCTCAAAATCCCTTCTCGAACTTAATGAAACTTGAAAATAAATTGATTGAAGAATACAATTCAGTACTCCTTCAAGAGCAGATACTCTGGTTTCAAAGGTCCAAAGAAGACGTCGCGACCCTCCATGATAGGAACACGCGCGTGTTCCATCTATATGCAATTGCGCGTCGCCGTAAAGCTGTCATTGCAAGCCTTAAAAACAGTGAGGGAACTTGGATTTATGATGTGGTCCAACTCAAGGAAATGGCTCTCCAATACTACAAAGACATATTCTCAGATCAATCTGGTCATTCAGCTAGCATGCCGAGATTTTTTCCACTTGTGATAGACTTTGATTACACGTCTCTAACCCGTGATGTATCTACAGAAGAGGTTCAAGCTGCTGTCTTTGATATGGGACCGCATAAATTTCCAGGCCCCGACGGATTTCATTCTATTTTTTATCAAAAGTTTGAGGTATCGTCGGAAAGGACCTTCACCGACTTGTTGCTTCTGCTTTTGTTAATGGGAGCTTTCTAACAACCATCAATAAGACGTTGCTCCATCTTATTCTGAAAGTGGAACACCCCGAGACAATACAATAATTTAGGCCGATTGGACTTTCCAATGTCTCTTATAAAACCATTACCAAAGTTATGGCTGCCAGAATCAAACCGCTTTTGATGCGTCTCATCGGGCCTGCCCAAAGCAGCTTCCTACCCAGTAGACAAACACGAGATAACATTATCGTGGCTCAAGAACTCGTTCACACCATGAGAAAAAAAATCAGGGAAACATGGATATATGGCTCTCAAGATTGACCTTGAGAAAGCCTTTGACCGCTTTTCATGGAAATTTATTAAAGAAACACTCTTACTTGCCAGTTTGCCTACGAGCTTTATTTGTCTCATCATGCACTGCATCACCACGCCAAACATTAGGCTGATCTGGAATGGAGAAATTACTGATTCTTTTGCTCCCTCACGCGGGATTCGTCAAGGAGATTCCATTTTGCCATACATATTTATTTTCTGTATGGAACGACTTGCACTTCTAATCCAAACAAAAGTTGAGGACAAAGCATGGATCCCTATTTTGGCTTCGAGGCACGGACCAAAAGTCTCACATTTGTTATTTGCGGATGACTTGCTTCTCTTTGCTAAAGCTTCCAAAGAACAAATAGAAATTATACTTGGCTGTCTCAATATGTTCTCTGCTGCGTCGGATCAAAAGATTAACCTTAGTAAGTCAATTATATTATTTTCACCGAATGTTCCCAGATCCCTCTCCCACATCATCACGAATATATCTGGGATCCCTCGTGCATCATCCCTTGGCCGTTATTTGGGTGTTGAAATCTGCAACGGACGCATTACTATGTCGCTATTTGCTAAGGTTATTGATATCTAAAAGAACATTCTCTTGGAGATCTCGTTTCTTTTCTCTCGCGGGTCGCCACACGCTTATTAAGGCGGTTTCGTCATCTATCCCTCTACACACCATGCAAACTTACAAGTTCCCTAAAGCTATCACTAATAAGCTTGATAGAATTAGTTGGGATTTCCTTTGGGGAAGTTATGAAAGAAGGCGTCGCCTTCACTTAGTGAATTGGAGAACGGTTTGTTTGCCGAAGAATAGAGGAGGACTTGGTCTTGTTAAAGCGGAGGAGATGAACATTGACATTTTCATGAAACTAGCTTGGGAACTGCTGATCAAGAATGAATCCATATGGGCACGCACTCTATTGGCAAAATATACTTGTGACAACAATATCCTAAATGCAAAGAAGCCGAACTCTTGCTCACCTCTTTGGCGCCAACTTCATGGTTGTTTGACACACCTTTATCATGGCCTCAAATGGATTATTCGAAATGGTAGCAATACACGATTTTGGAGTGACTGGTGGGTTGGCTCGGGCCCGCTTATTAACAGCGCCCTCAATCATATCCCGGACGCAGATCTTGAGAAATCAGTGGCTGCATTTATTGATGCTGACAACCAATGGCTTTGGGGGAACTTCCAACAATTGCTACCCGCGAGGAATCTTGCTGAAATTGCAAGCATCTATTGTGACAAGAGCAGCGCTGCCCCGGACTCCCCTTGCTGGGGTTACTCAAACAATGGTCATTTTTCTGTTAAATCTGCTTGCGAGATTCTTGCCTCTTCCGATCAGCCTCAGTCATCTATTTGGAACTTAGCCTGGAGGCTTCGAACTCGACAGAAAATACGGACATTCATGTGGTTGGCCTTGCACAATAAACTTTTGACCAACGAGAGGCGACACATGATGCAATTTACGAATGACCATCATGTCCGCGCTGCACTTATAGCAGCGAATCCCTCCTTCACTTGCTGCGGGATTGTGGTTCGAGTTGTAATATTTGGGTTAGTCTCATCCTGACATCTGAAATTAACAACTTCTTTGAGCTCCCTCTTCGGGAAAATTTATACAAAAATTCTGTCATTTTATGGACAAAGCTCACCATGGGCAACTCTTTTTGCCACGACATGCTAGAAACTTTGGAATTGGAGATGTAAGAAAGTTTTTGAAGATTACATACAATATTAGTCCAACTAGAGCTACGAATTTGATACAACAAATTGCGAAGGATGACACGGTCGCTTGGACTAAACTTTCCATGCTCCAACACCCCGGACACACCAAGATTTCTCGCAATATTGGCTGGTCACGCCCGCATTCTGGTGTTGTTAAAATAAATGCTGATGGCAGCGCACTCGGTAATCCAGGCCCCTTATCTTGTGGAGGTGTAGCTAGAGATAGCGATGGTCATTGGCTTTCGGGGTTTTCAGCAAACCTTGGTTATGGAAGTATCACATGAGCTGAACTTTGGGGAGTTCATTACGGTCTCTCGGAAGCTATCCGACACGGCATCCATCATGTCACATTGGCATGCGATTCTAAAGTTGTTGTTCATTTACTCAAGGACTCAATCCACGAGTCTCATCCACACCACAATCTAATTGCCTCTTGTCGAAGACTCATGTCAGAAATTCCCCGTTGCGACATCCATCACAATTATAGGGAATCCAACATGGTGGCTGACATATTAGCACATCTTGGACATTCGCTCTCGTATGGCATCCACACATTCGATCAACGTCACGCATCTGTTGCGTGTTATCTCCTTTATGATATTGTTGGCGGCTCTGTTCCTCGCCTTGTTTTAGCTTAATTTCGTTTGGGGGTCCTCCCCTTCCGATGTACGAAAAAAAATTGTATACTTTTCTATTTTTTCAATTAATGGGAATCAATCATTTCATTTGATGTTCTCTCACATCACGCACTCAGGCACATATACATACCTTACTATGTTGATTGCCATCCGTGTATGGTTTTTTTTTTCTTTTTTTTTTCTTTCAATTAATAAGAATCAATCATTTCATTTGATGCTCTCTCACACTCACGCACTCAGGCACATATACACACCTTACCATGTTGATTGCCATCCGTGTATGCTTTTTTATTTTTCAATTAATGAGAATCAATTATTTCATTTGATGCTCTCACTCTCATTTGATGCCAAGCCTAACATTTCAATTAAAAAAAAAAAGAGTAGCCCAATTCATAGGTGCAAAATACTCCATATATTTTATTCTATGATAATAAATCACTTCTTTCAATATATGTATATATATACCATGATAAAATTTTTGGTAAGTGACAACAAATAAAACTAAAATCATTACATCATTATATCTAAATCTAAACTCTAAAATGAAACTAACTCCATTCCATTATTTCCGACGGTTTTGGAGCATGTCCGCAGCCACCAAGCCTTTTCAACGGTTAAAAAAATATTCATTTCAATTTCATGGCACACGCAAACATAATAATAATTTATTAATTAATCAGAAACAAAAGAAGCAAAAAACAAAAGGAAGAGGAAGAGAAAGAGAAAGAGAAAGCCAGCCAGGCCTCTCGAAATTGAGCAATGGCGGGCGGTGACTCCTCTTCGGGTAAACTGTAATTTCCAATTGATTACATTACACCAATCTTTTGTGTGTTGTTCGATTTCTACCACCGAAGATTTCTTCTTATCAGTGTGTTGCAAATGTCCTTTTTTTTTTCCTGTAGCTTAATGTTGAGATCTATATATAGTTGATAATTTAATTTATTTCATAATAATAATGCATTTTGGTGTGATTTTCTAAATTTCTAGAGTTGAATCAAATGTTTTTAATCTCTCATGATTTCAGGATTAAATAAAGGATCAAAATGGGGAGTTACGCCGTCCGATGTTTTTTACCACTTCGGTACAAGTGGAATGTCCGTTGCTGCGGCTACCACCATAACTCATCCTTTAGGTTATATGTTTCTTCCTTCTCCCTTTGGCTTCTCTGTTACCTCACCTTCATTTTTCTTGTCATGTTTATCTACAACTGTAGTAAGGCTGCATTAGATATACATATATATATATATATACAATAATGATGCTATTACCATAAATATCGTTTACTTTACACAGCGAAGTAACAATACATAAGCTTAATTATACCCCCGGTCGCTTGATAGTAGCTTCACTTGTACCTCGTTGAATCCACCTTGCGAATCAATATGTTACTACACTTGATCCAAACTCCAACGGTGGAATATGTTACTAGGACGGTATTCACACTATTCAAAAACTTCAAAACTTCTTCACGATCAGGAAAATATACATTTAGAGAGCTAGGAAACAAACTTAAGCTTTTCTTGATTATTATGGGGAATTTGTTCTCCTTCCAGGTGGCATTTGCGAGTAGGCAATTGGGAGAGCTCCCTCAACTAATATCACTAGATGATAAATGATACTAGTTGGGAGCTTAATCATCTGAGTAATCACACGGGAGCAAGCCCACGTCAGGCGAACAAGAACTACTGTTTATCTTTACTTTGATCCAAATGCGTTGCAAATGTTATCACACAAGGAAAACGAATCTCAGAAAGATTATGGGATGGAAGTCTATGATAAATCTCATGAGAAAAGCTACCTAGTGCGCACCCGAAGGGTATCGGCTGTCGATTCCCACGTCGTCCACATTAAAAGAATAAAAAAAAAAAAAACTCATGAGAAAAACTAGGTGGGAAATTGTTCTAACTGAAAAAATTGAACCTTTGGTCCAGAACAAATAGATCCTGATGACAGTAATGAAATGCTATCGTCTTGTGCTTATGCTTGAAGGGACCTGGTACTTTTCATCTCGCTATTTTATGGCCTTAGGCAGGGGTGGGTTTTGGGATTCGAGGCGGTGGCATTGCCTCTTCTGCAAGTATTGTTTGTCATTCTACATCAGATCCTCTTTTGCCTCACTTCCGCTTGGTATTCATCGTTTGTTTCTGAGCTTCACCGAAACCTTCTTATATTCATAAAGTTTGTTGCTCGTCTTTGTTTTCTTCACAAGAACTCTCTGTTAATGCTTTGGATGTTACTTTCTCATTCACTCTTCTTAGTTGGACATGAGAAGAGTGGAGCGAACTTATGTCAACTTGACTTTGGTATTCTAACAAATTATCTTGGCCAACTCAAAATTGAGTTTGCTCAGTTTAGGAAGTGAAGTGGTAATATGAGAAATTTGATGGTAGTCAACTGTTCTGTAAGTTCCAACTACTTTGCAGGTTAATATAGTGTCTTTGACAAGCCTAACTAGAACAAGAATACTGGTAATTTATTCTTCATTCACACTGTCTGGGATTGACCATATTGATTCCACATTCTCTCCTGCTGTGATTTATGAATGTCATTTACAATCCAGATAACATGGTAGTGGTGACAGAAGAGAAGCTGGGGCTCAACTAATTTTTACCATCGCCTTTGAAGTCAGCCACGTTCTTTAGAAATTAAAAGAATCGTAGTCGTCTTGACCTTGGCGCACCGGTAAAGGTGTTGCTGTGTGACTAATTCAAGTCCGGAGTGGCCTCTTGTCAAATTTGACAGGGGAAGGCTTGCCCCCTATACACCCTAGTGGTGGGACCCTTTCCCGGACCCTCGCATTGTGGGGATGCTTTTGTGCACCGGGCTGCCCCCCTTTATAGTCGTCTTGACCTTAAATTTGTGCCACATGCTATCAAGCACATTTGGCGATTGACTGAAAACACTTATTGGATCTCAAATGTGAAATGATCTGAATGATGTATTATTTAGTCTACTTAGCTCTCCAAATTAACAAGTCTAGTCTGCCTTGTACAATGATGCAGATGTTTTGAAGGTTAGGCTGCAAATGCAACTCGTTGGCCAGAGAGGTCCTTTGGTTGGCATGGTGTGTAATCAAGATTTCTTTTTGCTCTTCCTATGATGGAACTTATTTTCAAAACTATAACGTGGGCATCTAAGGAGAGACTTTTAACGCTGGCATTGTTTATTTTGGCTTCTAGGGAACACTTTCTATGCAAGTAATTAAAAGTGAAGGACTGAGGTCCTTGTATCTGGGCTTGACACCTGCATTAATGAGGTCAGTTCTTTACGGAGGTCTCCGTTTAGGCTTATACGAGCCGTCAAAATATGTCTCTGAATTGGCTTTTGAGTCCTCCAATGTCTTGCTGAAGATTGCATCTGGAGCTTTTTCTGGCGCTGTTGCAACTGCACTTACCAACCCAACTGAAGTTTTGAAGGTACTAGATGTAAAGGATCCATTAACTGGTTTTGAAACTTCTGACTTTCTTGCTTTTATATAGGTCCGGCTGCAAATGAATAACAAAAGTGCAGGCGGGCCAATTCGCGAACTGCAGAAGATTGCTTCAGAAGAGGGGGTGGCATCTCTTTGGAAAGGGGTTGGGCCGGCTATGGCCCGAGCTGCTGCATTAACTGCTTCGCAGCTAGCAACATATGATGAATCCAAGCAGGTTTAGTCCTTGCCATCCAATTTATCACTTGTGGTTGTCTGACTCTCTGTTTTGTTTTTTGTATTTCTTTTCTATTACTTCAATATTTTCTAATAATTCTCTACTTATTCGTTTCTTCAAAAGTACAGGTCTTGAGGAGATGGACTTCTCTTCAGGAAGGATTTTATCTACATCTCATGTAAGGGTTCCCGTTGTACACATCTGTTATGCCTCTATCAATCGACGCTTGTGATTGGTTTGGCAGTATGGAGTCATTTTCAGATCTCCAATCCAAAGTTACAAAAGATGCGTTTGCATTCTTGGTCTATTACTAATTAAAAGGCTTGACTTTTTTTTTTTTTTTTTTTTTTATACTTTGAACTAGTTCTTACACATGTATGTACAGAGGAAGTATAATGCACTAGTATTTTAGCTAAAGTAGCACTGAAATTTGTCAACACGATGCAAGGCACAAGAGTAAACATTCCACCTTATGTCTTGGTATTTGGTTTCATCTCGTGTTTTACATTATTACCTGTAGAATATTGTCAAACTTTGATCTGTCCGTTATTTTTCGTAAAGAAACGTTTTGAATGGTTGGAGATGTGAACAGCAGGAACTTGAGTAACATTTAAGAGTGCTGGTTCTTGACGTTTGTTTGTTTTACTCAACATCGAAATTGTTCAAAATCTGGGGATGAACTACGTTCTTAAATCTAGACGTCTCTGTATTATTTGTTTTGTTCAGTTTAACTGAAAGTTGTGATCTGTGCAAATATTGGTTCTCAATTATCTTTTTGAGTTGTTTCTAATCCTAATCCACCATCTTATGAAGTGCAAGTACCATAGCAGGATCGGTGAGCACCATCATGACCGCACCCATTGATATGATCAAAACCAGACTTATGTTGCAACGAGAATCTAAGAGAGCTGGAACCTATAAAAATGGTCTCCACTGTGCTTACCAGGTGGTGACTTTTTCTGCTTGAATACACTCAAACGGGAGATTAATTGTAGTTCCTTATTTCATGACAAATGATTGTACATTTTCTATCTAATCTCAACTCCCATGTTCATTGATTGACGACAGGTACCTAGTTCTATTGTCTATTTCAAATGCTCTGATGCACATAAATTAGTTGAATTGTGCTTCTCTTTTGGGTTGGAGAACTAGTTTTCAACTCTATGATGGACCCTTTTCGCTTGGGTAATAGCAAAAAGATAGAGTCTCTGTTTGAAATCCCAAAGATGATATAGCTGCTAGAAGCTATAAATGTCAAAGTATTCTCCTCTTTACCGACTCAAGCTTTTACATGAGATAGTTATTCAGTATGTTATAAGCTTCAAGTCCAAAAAAATTCAAATGTTTGAATCATACAGCCATCAACCAAATTACAAAGTGTCCCAGTGCTGGGTTTCACAAAAATGGTTGCAACATACACGTGAGGCTTTTTATGGTATAATGTGGTTACTAATAGCAGCATGCTTCTCTGATTCATTATTGTGTCAATGGTTCCAGGTTCTGCTGACGGAAGGTCCTCGGGGTCTTTACAAAGGGTAAGTTGGACACTTTTAAGAAAAGCCACCACCCATTACCAGACTCTACCCTATAGTCACACTGCTCAATGTTCTATCTTGAACAAAATCTGTAAGTTATCTTACTTGTTAATAAAAATCCAACAGGGGCTTTGCAATTTTCGCTAGATTGGGTCCGCAAACAACGATTACGTTTATACTCTGCGAGAAGCTGCGGGCAGCTGCAGGACTGAAGGCTCTCTAATCTATGTAATGGCGTTCGTGCTGTTACTCGTTGGATATCTATATTCTCTTAAACTATTTTTTAGCTTCAGAATTACTGAAAATAAAAGCAAGAGAAGTTGTTGAAGAACTGAAGATAGATTTACCAGGCGTGACAAATGTAATCTAGTATACTCTATATATGTTGTTAAAGTAGGTCCACTGGTTGTAACCATGTCACGTAAATGTCTCCTTGATTGTTGCCTCTTTTTATAAGGTCCAGTCTGTATCTGATTGTAAAATGGGGTGGGGTTGGGCCGTTGGGGGACCATTTTTGTAATGTTTATTGTAGTAAAGTTGTTGTGTTAATTGTAAGGGATAAGCAGGATGATAGTTTGAAACTTTTGATGGATGTTGCATCGTTTACTTTGGTTCTCTGTCTGGCGGGCAAAAGAGAAAAAGAAAAAAGAAATGAATAAAAACTCGTGGTATGTGTTGGCTAATTTATTATTTTGTGCGTGTTGTTTCATGTTTGACTTTGCTGTTGCTGCAGTGTCATTCCAGCCTGGTACTTGTGGTGATGAATTCGTGTATATTATTATTATTTAGGGCGTAACCTTTCTGTTTGACATTAAGGTTTGAAAAATATTTGGAATATTATAAATTTTCCTATTATATGCAACACTACTAAATACTAATTAATTGTTCCGCTAGAAATGGCGTAAATTTGACTTGTCTATTATTGTCCACTTAGAACGCTCTATTATTATTATATTGGTATTAGACTCATTAGTGGCTAAACCTTTAAATATCAGCAGAAAAGCGATGCCAACATGGACACTCTCTAATTCTTATATTATATAAAAAAATATATATTGAACCGTTACGGAAGAGGGTTTTTTTTTTAATATATATTATTATATAGAAAAGAAAGGTATGTCTTTCAAATACCAATGCCACTAATTTCAGCTAGAATTATAAGCTGGAGTGCACTTAAAGATTATTGCAAATTTATTAATGAAGATTCTTCTTTTGCTCGTTTTCTAACCAAAAAACCCCCAATTTTCCCCTCTTCCAATTTTTTCTTGACATGAATTTGATTTCTCCCTCCAATAAAAGGAGAACGTTATTAATCTTTAAGTACGGATAAAATTGATCACTCTTATCGCCAAGTAGTGTATCATATTTTTTATATCATACACTCGCCAATTTTTACAAGTAGAGTGTCAGTGAGACCTATGTAGATTAACAAACTCGTTTGTAGATCAACAAGTTAATTACCTTGGCACTAATTTTTCATAGAATCAAAAGTGTCAATTTGTGTACTTATCACCGTGGATCAAATAATTCGATCCATGATGATCAAATATGGTCCAATTTGGGTCAAATTCGTGGGACCTATAAATAGTCCTTCATGTATTTTGATTCTTATGTACTTAATACTCAATATTGTTGTCTTCTTTTGAACAATTTAGTATCAGAGGACATTAGTGGATTTCCTTCGACCAGTTTTGAGTTAGTTTGAGTGCACAAAGGTTATAGATAAGTTGAATCTTAATTTGCGAAGTAGCTATATGCCCAAAGTTTGATATAAAAAGTAAGGATCAATGAAGAAATTGTTGAAAATAAACATGGTCTATTTAAGTATTTTTAAAATTCTATTTTTTTTTAAAGTAGTCGAAGACAATTTCATAGTTAATAAATTTGTGTGCCTTCAAAAATAGTTAAAGATGGTATCATAGTTGATAAATGATTAAATTCTAATACGTTTAAAATTTTAAATGAGTGATGTTAGTTGAGAAGATTGGTTGGTTACTAAAAAACACCACCTACAAATTTAAGGGGCTGTGAAATGACCACTGAAGCTGAATATGAGGTGAGCATAAGTCTTAAGAAACATGTAATATAATGTCATTTAGCCTTAATTTCAATAGATTTCATAGGGTCTAAGTTCAACCGATCATTTTATGGCATTGACCAAAAAACTAATATACTGCATAATACTGTTGATCTCATTGAAAATATTTGCGTATTTTTATCTCTGTTTGGTGAGTTTATCGAAAATGTCGAACACTGGAACTTGAAAGTCGCGAACTAAAGACGCTTTCCTTAAAGCGTAATTTGCCCCCACCTCGTGTGTGCCAATAGGGTAACAGCGAATCGCTTCCCATGATACAATTTAAGCTCAGGAAATAAAATGGTAGACTGCGTATTGGACTAACGAAATCTACCGACAGAAAAATAAACAAGAGTGCAGAAAATACAGACTTAATTTCTGCAGCAATTAAAGACTGTATATTATTTGAGATGAAAGTGCAGGTTTTCTGGAATCAATGTTAGACAGTGAAATGTTAGACGATGTTGAGATAACATTGAGGATAACATTGAAAGCCGATAGCATTTGCGAAAACTGTTCTTTAGTTGCCAAAATTAAGTTTTGCCTTTATTCACTTATTAATCAAGTTCCACGGTTTTGGTTGTTTATGTTTATGTCCAGGAAAGTATCTTAAACATAAGGAAGAGCTTTGGAAGATTCCTTACTTGAAGTTTCCATAATTCAAGCTAAGTTGAATAGTCAACTCACACGCTTTCAAAAGAAGGAAACAAGTGAGATGTTCTTTGCGACGCGATTCTTTCCAGGATTCTCCGAATTGAAGAAGATGTGTTACCTTGCTAAATCAGTAATGAAGGAAACACATATTCTGGAAAGATATGAAGTTCACAAAGAAGGCAATTTTCAACAAGGAAACAACAAGAGTTACCAAAACTGTGAACAACACATCTTGACGTTCAAGACTCAAGAAATCTATAAAGATGTGAAGTTCATCAAGATGAAGATAAGACAATCGTGCCAATAATCCAAGAGATTAATTCTTCTTTGTATTGTCTTCATTTTGTTTTGCGAAGTTTTTGTATCAACTGCTTAAGTCTAGTTCATAGAAGTTAAGTAGTTCTTACTTGTCTGCTTCGTTGAGTCCGATCAACAAAGAGCGTGAGTGAATTGTTGTGAGGAACGTTTTTGATAAAACCTTTATGGTTATTTCGCCTAAGGCTCGGAAGTTTTTAATAATATTGAAAACTTCTTAAAATTATATCTTCTTGTGTTCTTACTTCTGCTGCACATTATTATTATCAAGAAGATCAAAATAGAGTTAAGGCAATTCCAGCTTAACTCTCAAAAAGTGTTGTGTCAATCCACGGTCCTACAATTTCAATTGGCGTCAGAGCCAAACACCGACTACACTGGTGGTTTGGAGGTGATACAACACCATGGACAGTGTCAATCCTAACACCAACAGGATTCCAGTTTTGGATGGCTCCAATTATGCATATTGGAAGATCAGGATGAGGTCTCACGTCAAAGCTATTGATATTCGAGTCTGGCAATCCATGATCAATGGATACTCTCTTCCAACATTACCAAGAGATGGTGAAGGTGATCTAGTTCCAAAACCAGAAGCAGACTGGACGCAGCAGAGTTAAGTCTCTATAACTCTAATGAAAAAGCTCTTAATGCTATCTTTAGTTGGGTTAATCATCACATGTTCAAGTTAATCCAGAATTGTACAAAAGCCAAACATGCTTGGGATATACTTGAATTACATTGTGAAGGAGACTCTGCTGTTAAAGATTCTAAATATAGACAATTGCTTTTGAAATTTGAAAAACTTGAGATGGGAGAAGATGAAAGTGTTGACAGTTATTTTGAGAAAAATCTTGATATTGCTAACCAATGTGAAAATCTAGGTTTTGCTATGACTAATCAAGAAATGGTTTATAAAGCTATGAGAACACTGTCATCTAAATTTGCTCTCAAGAAAATTGCAATGAGTGAATCTAGAAACCTTGCTAATCTACAGTTTCAAGTCTTGATGAATACTCTTAGAGAATTTGAGATAGAGTTTGCCTCACAACCTAGCAAATATAGGGTTGTTGCTTTAAGAGGTTCTAATCTTGACAATGAAAGTGATGATGATTTTGAAATAATTTCTTCAAACTATGGGAAATTACTAAGGAGTTCAATAAGTTGAATCTTAAAGGAAAAGGTAAAGAGAAGAACCTTAGTAATAGTTCCACAGGTTACAAGAAATTACCTCCTAAGTTTGTGAAGTACATGACATCAAAACCTACTCCTTTAGAAGCTGATAAGTTAAAAGATGTTCAATGTTTTGAATGTAAAGGATATGGTCATATGGCTAATGAATGTGCTAACACTCTTAGAAAAAGAGGAAATTCTCATTGGGTTTGTGTAGATGATATCAATGAAGATGACTTTAGTTCTGAAGAAGCTGAAGAACAATCAGAAGAGGTTCAAACTGCTGCGCTACTCACTCAGATTGACTGGACACCAGAAGACTCCCTGAACTGCTTCGGATCTCAATGTTACCCCAACATTCAGGATCCAACATCAGAACAGGAGACCTTCTTTACATATTGGGATGAATATGATACTGATTCTGAACCTTATCTTGCGTCCTACTTTGATGAATATAACTTTGATTGTTTTCATGGCACAGTGGATCTAGATGAATAATACTTATTTGAAGGTGAAATGTCCCAGGAGAAAATCATTGAAGACCTGAAGTCTATCTACCACAAACTGCTGCTTGAGAATCACAAACTCACCAAGAGCAACAAAAGCTTGAAGGAAGAGATTGGATGCATGAAGGAGATGCTGAAACTGTATGAGAAAGACCTTGACAAAACTGAGGCTGGGCTGAAAGAGGTAAAGGTAAAATTAGATAAAGCTGAACAAACCATTAACAAATGGAACTCTTCTACATCTCTGCTTGATGAAGTGTTGAGTATGGGAAATCAAGGTAAAAATGGTTTGGGCTATGTTGAGAAACTTTCCTCTGAAGATGTTAATTCTGCCTATTTGAAAGATGGTTTTATCAAGGAAAGCAATAACTTGAGTTGTGAAATCTCTTCCAACACAGTAAAAAGGCCTACTTTTATCTGCCAGTATTGTTTTCAACCTGGTCACATTAAGCCTTATTGTAAAAAATATAAAATTGTGATTGAGAAGAAAACAGTAATTAATAGTTGTACCAATTTTAGGAAAACCTCTGATCTGAATGTTATCCCAACATTAGGTAACAAATCTGAAGGACATAAAAGTAGAACCTGGACTGAGAAGATAAAAACTCCTAAGGTTAAAATTGTTTGCAATGTTGTCTTTTCTGCTGTTTACTCTAACCTTGCAGGTAAGTGGTATTTTGACAATGGATGCTCAAGGCACATGACTGGAAATATTGACAACCTGAAAAATGTAATCCCTTTGACTGTTGGAACAGTTACCTATGGAGGAGGCACTAAAGGGAAAATCATTGGAAAAGGAGTATTGGATGTTGAAGGATTTCCATCACTCAAGGATGTGTTGTTGGTTGAAGGATTGAAAGAAAATTTAATTAGCATAAGTCAACTTTGTGATGACAATCTGCTAGTTACTTTTGATAAAAGTTCATGTGATGTGTTTAATAGTGACAATGTTCGTGTCATGACAGGTACAAGATCAAAGGATAACTGTTATCTTGCTCAAGATGAAGTAGAATGCTACCATGCCAAGGTAGATGAATCTGTCTTGTGGCACAAGAAGTTAGGACATGTGCACTATAGGAATCTGGAGAAACTACAGAAGTTAGAGGATGTAAGAGGACTGCCTAAGTTGACTAGCCCAGGTAAAATTGTTTGTGAAGACTGCCTGAAAGGTAAACAAACAAAAGCTGTTCATCCACCACTTCAGGTACAGAGTACTAACCCTAGAACTAATAGGTGTTTTGAATTGCTACATATGGATCTCATGGGTCCTATTGAGGTTAGTAGCCTGAATGGTAAGAAGTATGCTTTTGTTATTGTTGATGATTTTTTAAGATATGCATGGATTAAATTTTTGAAAGAAAAATCAGAGGCATTCAACACATTCAAAATTTTGCATGCTAGTATTAAGAATATTTATGGCACTTTTGTAGGAAGAATTAGGTCTGACCATGGAAAAGAGTTTGAAAATGTAAGCTTTGCTAATTTCTGTGAATCTAAAGGCATTTTCCATGAGTTCTCTGCACCTAAGACACCTCAGCAAAATGGGATTGCTGAGAGAAAGAATAGAACACTTCAAGAGATGGCTAGAGTTATGTTGAATTCTAAAAACCTATCTAAGAAACTCTGGGATGAAGCTTTGAATACTTCATGTCATATTAGTAATAGAGTTTATCTTAGACCTGGTACTACTATGACACCTTATGAAATCTTGAAGGGTTCAAAACCAACAATAGCACACTTTCATGAATTTGGTATTAACTGCTATTTGCTAAAAGATAGAGACTATTTGAGCAAATTTGATCCCAAAAGTGAAAAGTGTATATTTGTTGGATATTCTCCTAATAGTCCTGCTTTCAGGGTCTACAATCCAAGATTGCATACTGTTCAAGAATCAGTGAATGTCATATTTGATGATTTAACTGTTTCTGCAGGTACTGAAGAAGTCACTGGTTCAGATGTTACTCCAACATTGGACTCAACATTGAACACCGACGCTGGAGATACTGAACTGGAAACTGGAACAAATGTTGACTTAACACCAGAAACCCCCAATGTTAGGCCAACATATGTGCTGTCAGATTCTGAAGATGAAGTGGTTCCTGTATCCAGAAGAGACCCCCCTCTTAGAATACAAAGAGATCATCCAGCCTCTCAAGTAATTGATCAAATTACTGAAAGAGTTAGAACACGCAACAAAGAAAGGGTAAATTACAAGGATATGGCTAAGTTGTGTGTTTGTATGTCTTCTTCTTGTACTGTTGAAAATGCTTCTTGTTTTGTGTCCTCCATTGAACCTAAAAATGTAACTGAAGCTCTTAAGGATAGTTACTGGATTAATGCCATGCAAGAGGAACTCTTACAATTCACCAAAAATAGAGTTTGGAATCTAGTACCTAGGCCATTACATGTGAATGTAATAGGTACAAAATGGATTTTCAAAAATAAAACTGATGAGAATGGTGTAATTATGAGGAACAAAGCTAGGTTGGTTGCACAAGGTTATACTCAGGTAGAAGGTATAGATTTTGATGAGACTTTTGCTCCAGTAGCTAGGATAGAATCAATTAGATTACTCCTTGCTATTGCTTGCTGTCTTAGGATTAAACTTTACCAAATGGATGTTAAAGGTACCTTTCTGAATGGTTTAATTGACAAAAAGGTTTATGTAGAACAACCTAAAGGCTTTGCTGACCCTAAACATCCTGACCATGTATACAAACTTGAAAAAGGCTTTGTATAGCTTAAAACATGCCCCTAGAGCTTGGTATGAGAGGTTAACTGATTTTCTGTTAGGCATAGGTTTCAATAGAGGAGATGGAGATAGAACATTGTTTGTCCTTAGAAAAAGCACTGATATATGCATTGCTCAAATATATGTGAATGATATAGTATTGGCTCTACTAACAAGTCTACTTTAGACAAATTTGTTGAGTCTATGACATGAACATTTGAGATGAGCATGATTGGTGAGCTTAACTACTTTCTGGGACTACAAGTCAAGCAGCTGGAGAATGGTATCTTCCTGAACCAGGAGAAGTATGCAAGGAATCTGGTGAAGAGATTTGAGCTACAAGAGTCTAAGCCTTGCAAAACTCCTATGTCCTCTTCAGTGAAGATAACAAAAGATGGCACTGGTAGCAATGTTGACCCAACATTGTACAGATCCATGATTGGTAGTTTGCTATATCTCTCTGCCTCTAGACCTGACATCATGTTTTCAGTATGTGTTTGTGCTAGGTACCAAGCTGAGCCAAGGCAATCTCACTTGATTGCTGTGAAGAGGATTCTTAGATATATCTCTGGAACTTCACCTTTAGGCATTTGGTACTCTTATGACACTAACACTAACTTGGTTGGTTTCAGTGACTCTGACTGGGCAGGTGATGTGGATGACAGGAAATCCACAAGTGGGGCCTGTTTTTATTTGGGGAATAATTTGGTCTCCTGGTATAGCAAGAAGCAGAACTGTGTTTCATTATCAACTGCTGAATCAGAATATGTAGCAGCTGGCAGTTGTGTTACCTAACTCGTGTGGCTCAAACACATGCTTTCAGATTATGGGCTAGATAGTGATACACTTCTCATGTTCTGTGACAATCTAAGTGCCATAAGTATCTCTAGGAATCATGTCCAACATTCTAGAACTAAGCATATAGACATAAGGCATCATTTCCTAAGAGATATGGTAGAGGACAAAGTAATCAACATTGAACATATTGAGACAACAAATCAGCTAGCTGATATGTTTACAAAACCTTTAGACATTGAGAGATTCTTCAGCTTGAGGAAATCTCTTGGCATTTGTGATATGTGAAAATGTTGAGAAAACCAGTGTTGTCATAACACCACTGACTAGCACTGGTATATTGGTTGTGGTGTAGTAGGTATTCTGTTGTTATTCCTTTGTTGAGTTGCATTTCTTTTTTAGTCTCATTTCATCATTGTTTTGTCATATTTGGTTTGTGTGGTTGAACTCTTTGATGAACAACTCTTTCTAGTTGTTAGTTTCACATCTTTGTTTTGAAAAAGTTAATAAAACTCTTCTGTTTGTCTGAGGTTGTGATTGCCTAACATATGGAGAAGCTGGGGTACACAAAGTTCACTACTTTGATGTCTATTCAGTTGTGTCTTATTCATATGGAAGGTGTACATGACATGTGGAGAAGCTGGGGTGCATGATGTTGACAGCTTCAGTGTTACTCAGTTGTGCTTATCTACATGTCTCTGTTTGTTTGGCCAAGGAACACATGAGGGTGATCCTTTCTACTAGGGTGTTTGAGGTTTCGATTTCTTACATTTAGTAGCACTGGTCACTTGGTGATTCTCTTGAATGCAGGTTGGTAAACAAGTATGCATAAGGAATTGGGGTGTTGGGGTGCATGATAAACGAATTGCCAACATTCAAGGCCTTTGTACTTGCCCTACTTGCTGCTGTTAATGTTATTACTGGGGTGTGTGGAGTTCAGACTACCCTCATTCAGTTGTGACATTAACTTTGTGTTTAATAACCTTCAGTTTTTGGTTCAGATGAGTTATGAAAATAATAAAGATTAAAGAGATGTGTGCTGTGCTGGTTTGAAGAGTTTTTCATTTGTGTTTACCATCTGCCTATTTGACATCACATTGTTGCATTCATATAGAACTGCATTGTTTTCTTTCTTGTTTGTGAGTTGTGTCGGTTTAGGCTTAGGGGGAGTATAATTCATGTGTTGAGGCATACAATTGGGTGACATACTGCATGTGACACACTGTTCTGTGACTTTCTATGATGTGGAAGTGAATTGTTTCTTGAATTCATAACTGTTTATCTCTGTGTGTTTCTTGTTATCTATGTTGCTTACTCATGTTTTTTATCTGAACAATATGTCTGAGGTACTCACTTGCTATATTGGTTAAGTTTCAGATGTATTTTTGGATGTATCTCAAGCTCTCACATGAATTTGCCTTGGTGAAGCCTGTACCTCCACCTTCGGTTTTGAATGTTATCAAATATTATCCCAACATTGTGCACAGTCGCAGGTCAACATTGAAAACAGGAACTTATAAGTTTTTAGTTTTTTTTTCTGAAAACCGCTCTGGTTAACTGTTAATTAAATATCAAAGCTTGTGCGCGGGAAAACATAGTGGGAAAGATTTACATGGTTCAAATTTGGTAACTACCCACTAACATTCATTCTCTTTCCTTAATTCACGATTAATTCAAAAATCAAAACCCTATTTTCCTTATTTGTGCTTGCAAGGTTATTATTTGTGCTTAACTGCAAAATTACTCTCTGCTCTCAAATTCTCTCGTTTTCTCTCTGCAAATTCTCTCAAATCTTCTCTACTAACAATGGCAAGCAAGTCTCCCATGCAAACTCTTGCAGATGTTGCTCTTGGAAGTGAACCCACTGCTGCACGCACTCGCTCACACACTAGAAGTGCTGCTGCAAAAACAGTTGAGGCCCCTGTTGCTGCTAAGAGGAAGGCGATTCCCTATGTGCGACGAGGAAAGAAGACCAAACACGGAGAATCAACCTCCAATGTTGAGCCAACAGTGGAACCAACCACTCCCATCACCAATGAGCCTGAAGCTGAGGTAAACACTGCTGAACCCATCCCTGAATTTGATGATGATATACCTGTTGAGGGAGAGGGTAGTGGCTCTGTTGAAAAATCTGCGGAGATATCCGCGGATGTGTCTGTTGACAAGATGGTGAGGAAGTGGATTAGGGCTCAAAAGAAAAAGAGAAAGGGCAATGGGGAGAAATTGAAAAATATGTCTGAGTCTGCTAAGGCTAGAGCTGAGGCCAGGAAAAGACAGGCTGAGAGATCAGCTAGGAAGAGGGCTGCTGAGGATGAGAAGAAAGATGAGGAAGAGAAGAAGGTTGCTGCTGCTGCTGCTGAGAGAAAGAGGAAAGGAAAGCAAGTGATGGAAGAGGAAGTGGAGGTGGTAGATGTTGAGGATGAGGAAGAAGAAGAGGAAACTGAGGAGGAGCATGATGTTGCTGCTGATGTTGGGGCAACATCAAGAACAGAAGAGTATACTGATGGGCTATATGTGGTCTATCCTGATGATGAGGGAAGCTACTTTTCTCCCTACTATCTCTATCAAGAATTGGAGAAGAAGTGGGATTCTTTCAAAAGAAGGTAGATTCACACTGAGAGAGCTATAGAGATGGCCAGTTTCAAAGAGAACAAGGTGATGGACTTGCTTGAGGCAAGAGGGCTGCAACAGTCAGTGATGGAGCTGAGTGACTATGCTCCTGAGATTGTCATGGAGTTCTACCTTAATCTCTCCAAATGGATCAGGGACTACAGATCTCCAAAATTTGGAAAGGCTTGGGTGAGGGGGAGAGTCTTCAACATTGACCCCTACACCATCAACAAGATATGTAGATTCCCTACTACTGATGAATCTGAGGACCCCTACTATGATGATGTAATGGAAGACTTGACTGGAGGGTTGGTCAAAATCTGGAGAGATGCTCTGCCAACCACAAAACTCACCTCCCTGAGTGATGTCTTGCACAAGATAGCTTGCTTCAACTCGCTCCCAAGCAAGAATGTGACTGTACTTACCAAGGAATCAACAATCTTGGTGTAAAAAATCAAGAATGGGCTAGCTGTAAACATGGGGGAGAGGATTGTGAAGTCTATGTCTGAAGTTGCTGGAAGGAAAAATGGGATGCTACCCTATCCCTCACTCATCTGCAAAATCCTTGGCATTCAAGGATTGAAGACAAGTGTCACTGTGGGCTGGAGAAAGAATGATTATGAATTAACTATTCTCCCAAGATACTTGTCTGGATCAAGAGTGAGAGACCTTCCATGGAACCCAAAAGGAGTGGTGAGACCAAAGGCTGAAAAGAAGAAGGCTCAGGAGTTTGCTAGAACTTCAGTGCCTATGTCCAAGGAGGAAGATTGCATGGTTATCACTTCAACTTTTGTGGATTATATGCTGAACTGGTATAGAGGGCAGATTGCTGACACTCAAAGGGAGATCGAGGAGAGGAAGGAACACCTCAAAGAACTGGAGGACATTGTGAAAAATTTGGAGGAACTCCCTTCTTCACAAAAAGGGGGAGAGTAGTTCCAATTTTAATTTTAGTCTTCTAGTTTATGGTCTGTTTCTTTGAACTGCTAATATCTTTGAACTGCTGGTACATTTTGGTTTTATTTGATCAATGGATATGTCCTTGATATTTTAGCTATGGCCTGCAAATCTAAGTACTGCTGTTGAACTGCTCTAGATGACCTTAATTGCTATTTCTTATGAAGGAACTTTTTGAACTGTTTTTCTTGTTAACCTTTATGTAGGAAACTTACTGGTTTCAATGTTGAGGCAACATTGATGAATGTTGAGGTCTGAACATGTGTACATATGTGATTGTAGTGATGACCTTAATGCTTGTCTTGGTTAATTTAACTTTGAATATGATATCTTGTATTAAGGGGGAGCAGTTTGGTAGTTTAATTTGTTTCTTGTTGATTATAACTTTCTGGATATAAGACTTGATTGGAACAGGTATTGGTTTTGTGAAGAAAGGCAAAAAGGGGGAGATTGAAAGTGCATGTTTTCTAGAATCAATGCTAGACAGTGAAATGTTAGACGATGTTGAGATAACATTGAGGATAACATTGAAAGCCGATAGCATTTGCGAAAACTGTTCTTTAGTTGCCAAAATTAAGTTTTGCCTTTATTCACTTATTAATCAAGTTCCACGGTTTTGGTTGTTTATGTTTATGTCCAGGAAAGTATCTTAAACATAAGGAAGAGCTTTGGAAGATTCCTTACTTGAAGTTTCCATAATTCAAGCTAAGTTGAATAGTCAACTCACACGCTTTCAAAAGAAGGAAACAAGTGAGCTGTTCTTTGCAACGCGATTCTTTCCAGGATTCTCCGAATTGAAGAAGATGTGTTACCTTGCTAAATCAGTAATGAAGGAAACACATATTCTGGAAAGATATGAAGTTCACAAAGAAGGCAATTTTCAACAAGGAAACAACAAGAGTTACCAAAACTGTGAACAACACATCTTGGCGTTCAAGACTCAAGAAATCTATAAAGATGTGAAGTTCATCAAGATGAAGATAAGACAATCGTGCCAATAATCCAAGAGATTAATTCTTCTTTGTATTGTCTTCATTTTGTTTTGCGAAGTTTTTGTATCAACTGCTTAAGTCTAGTTCATAGAAGTTAAGTAGTTCTTACTTGTCTGCTTCGTTGAGTCCGATCAACAAAAAGCGTGAGTGAATTGTTGTGAGGAACGTTTTTGATAAAACCTTTATGGTTATTTCGCCTAAGGCTCGGAAGTTTTTAATAATATTGAAAACTTCTTAAAATTATATCTTCTTGTGTTCTTACTTCTGCTGCACATTATTATTATCAAGAAGATCAAAATAGAGTTAAGGCAATTCCAGCTTAACTCTCAAAAAGTGTTGTGTCAATCCACGGTCCTACAATTTCATGAGAGATACGTTTTTTTTTGTGATGATATTAGATCTGATAATCTTGCGTTTTTAAAGAAGGCGAAAAGCTGCAAGGAAAAGTCATAACTTTTCCTAGGTATTCTTTCACAGAAGGACACAACTTTCCTGATAATTCTTTCACAGAAAAGACACAACTTTCCTGCTAAAATATGTGATTGTTGATATTTAAAATCTGAGTTTTAAATATTCCCTCCATATTTTTCCCGGATTAATCTGAGCCGTCGGATTTAGATCTTAAGTAAGATTAAATCGACAACATCCAATTTAATCTATATTAATTTAATATTTAGATTAATCTACGGCCTAGATCGATGAGCGATGCAAGCGTGCTAAGTGCTAAGTGCTTTTTAAGTGCGCCAAACAAAAGCGCCACAAGCGCGCGCGGGCGCGCGCGCAGGCTTGGCTCGGCGCGCGTGTGTGCATGAGCACCACCTATGTCTTGCACTTTTTATTACCCAAGTAATATAGTGCAAACATATATAAACCCACAAATAAGTTTTTATTTTTCCTATGTGGGACACTTAAGCCACTTTAGTAAAATTGGCCTATAAGAGCTAAAGCTCTTAAAGCCCATAAAAGTCCTTATAGTTACCATGAGTTAGAGCCCAACATACTTTACCAATGTGGGACAAACTCAAAAAAGACTTTTATTATACTTTGCATTCACATCATATCAACACATAACCAATGTGGGATACCTCTCACAAGATTTATTATTTGGAAACTAAATCTAACAATCTCATGATATAATCTTTTCAAGATCTGCAAAACAACAAATGATTTTTTTCACTCTATTTTGCCAATTAAAATTAGTTTTCGGCAAATACCAGTGTTTTAAAAAGCTAGTTTGAGGCTCACTTTGAACCAAAATCTCCTTAAAATGCCTCAAGCCTCATGTTCTAGGCTTAAGTATTATAAGGCTTACGCCTTATTGTCAAGACGTACACTTTGGGTGCACTTTTTGCGCTTTACGCCTTGAGAAATGAACCAACACCTAATTATATATTGATAAGGAAAAAATGATTACTTACTAAATCAGTGACAAAAATCGAATATAATTTAAATTTTTGAAGGTAAAAATCAAAACTCTATTTACTGCCAAAAACTCTGCAATTTTTAAACATAAATTAAAAAAGAAGTCGCAAAACCTTTTTTCACAATAATTTAATTCAGAATATGCATTATATTGTGACCAAAAGCGCATTTATATTATACTTGGAAAATATTTATATAAAACTAAAATTACAAATTAATATCTTTAGCAATAAATATATTTTTTATAAAATTTAATATCAAAATAGAGCTTATTCAGACGTCGAGATTTACGCCTCGCTTTTGTGAACACAAAACACTCCAGTATATCCTCTTAGCTTTTTAAAACACTAGCTAATTAATACTGATATCTCTTGTTGCTTGAGCTTGACCCCATAGTGGTAGTATAATATGAAAGGGGCGAGTGAGTCTTTCTTAATTAATCCATAACCATATCACATAGCGTGTATTATACTTTATTCAATTATTGACCGGAGACTCCTTACAATTTAATAGTTTCCGATCGGGACCAATTTTATAACAATGAATAGAATATTATTAATTAGTTACATATATTAGAAACTCCGAAAAAATAGATATCCCTATGACTATTCTATTTTGATAAGAAGAAATAATAAAAACTAGATTTTGTTTTTTTTTTTTTTGTTTAAATGATATTACGGTACCCCTAAAAAGACATGGTATACCATGTGTTGGTGTGGGCTAGGTCACATAATCCTTCACATCGTCAAAGTTTTTGGCGCACCGGTCTCGCACTGGCGCATTCAGTCCCCGTGCTTCGCACTAAGACGCATTATAAATTCTTAGTTCTCGCACTAAGATTTCTTAGTTCTTTTATTCAAAATTAATGAATTATCTTAAAAAATTTGTGAAGAACGAAACAAATGAATGATAATAAAGAAGAGTCGAACCGGATGTAGAACAAAACTAGGTTGAAAACAAAATAAATATAGAATATTAGAAGTAGTTTAAAACTTATACATTTGTTGTTCCACCATAATAATTTTAAAAATATTATATAAAATTAATTATCATGAGTAGTTATTAAACAATCTCAAATATATACGAAATTATATATCAATATGTAATATTTAATTATTTTTAATAAACGCATTAAGGCGCATTGAAATTTAAGTATTTTTAAATTTGGCGAACTGGCGCACCCACATCCGCACTCGCACTCGCACCCGCATCCGCCTTATGTGACCTAGGGTGTGGGTCAGTGGAGTAGGGACAAGATAATGTGACAATTTCGCCTGGGAACGGATGAAACCTTTTTTTTTTTTTTTTTTTTTTTTGTAATTTTGCTAGCTGTTTTTTATTGGTGGATACTTGGCGGGACAGTCTGGCGTCCTTACAATACAAACCTCTTTTCTCACACATAATTACAAACTAATGCCATTAATTTCGATCCCGACAACATTTTTTTTGCAGTAAAAAGCGAAGCCAAAATTTGACCCACCTTAATAATAATAATAATAATAGATTTGCATTGCATAATTATTATTATTAGTACATATATATAGCTGCTTCACCTACACATCAAAATTTAAGTCTAATAATCTGATCTGGCAATCGCCGACTTTGGCAATAACCAACCGTTGGAGAAGACTAGAGAGCAGAAAACGGAAAAACCGCAGCGAGTGGCATTTATGTAATAAGGGTCAAAATCGAGGGGGTAATACTAATTGGTTTGAGAGATTCAATTATAATAATAAATTCCACCGGGAGATCCATCAACCCAACCCATCCATCTCTTTTGCTTCGCCATTCTAGAAAATTCCCAAATTAAATAAATTTGGTTTTTATTTAATTTAATTTAATTTGAGAGACAAGAAAACCACCAGCCGGATCACAAACACAAAATAAATTAGGCCTATTGTGTTGAATCGGAGGAGAGAGAAAGAGAAAGAGAGAGAGATTATAATTAATTAATTAATTTATTTTTAGAGAGAGAAAGTTTGCCCTGTTGTTGGTAATGGCGGAGGGTGAGAGCGTGAAGCTGTTTGTAGGTCAAGTGCCGAAGCACATGACGGAATCTGAGCTCCTCGAGGTCCTCAAAGAGTTCGCCATAGTTGACGAAGTCAACATCATCAAAGACAAGGCTACGCGTGCTTCACGAGGTGCTTCTTAAATTTTTTTTTTGACTTTTTGTGTGTGTGCGTGTGTGTGTTGGATCGCCAATGTGGGATTTGATGAGTTTTGTGAAGCAATTTGTTGTTTAATTTCTGCATTTGTGGTTTTGAAAATCCCTAATTTTGTTGGGAGGTAACAGGGTGCGGTTTCGCGGTTTGTCCGTCGAGGGAGGAAGCGGACAAGGCGGTCGATGCGTGTCATAACAAGAAGATGCTGCCTGGGGTTAGTGTAGCGCTACCTCTGTTATTGATTTGATTTTGAGAGTTGAAAGGGGAAATCTGATCTGCAGAATTAATTGGTCTGCATGTGTGTGTTGTTATACTGCATTACTTACTGTTCAAACACTCTGATATCCTTTTGCTTCAGTTACTAACTGTTGATTTCATAAATGTGATGCAGTTTGCCTTATGACACAAGTTTTTAACTTGACTACTTTTATTTTCGCAATAGTAGAAAAAAAGTCATAGTAGGCTAATAATAATGCTGAAAGGAATTGGTTGGTCCTGTAATCCTGTGGCAAATGCCTGTAAGAGATCTTCAATGGGTTGTTAGTTACAGAACGTGATGGCTTGATTTTGAGTAGATGAAGTATCTTCTCTTCTGACTTTGGAACTTTTTTCCCGTTCCCATTTGCAAACTTCTAATTCTATTGAGTCGATGCTGATTGTTGACATAATAATATAAGTGAAGAGAATCAGAATACGAATTTAGGGATATAGAGGAGTGGGTGAGATGGGATAAAATTGGATATGGCATTTGCGTTTTATGAGATTTGTGAAACAAGTAAACTGGCGAATTTGGTGCATACTTTGCTAAAAACATTTCGTTGTTTGGTGAAATGAAAAAAAAATGAGGAGTCTTTGTTATAGTATGCAGTAAATTATAAAAGAAATCAGTCACTTACATGGATCATTGAGTGCTCACAACTCAATGACGAACCACTTAAGTCATCTGATTCCTCAGTATGTTTGATTGCCTCCATATACCTGATAGGTGAGTCAAAAGTAGAACTCTAAGTGACCTAAATGATATTAACATCTAAATCTTGTGGTACTGCATATGCTGTGTTAAATTGTTCGTACACGTAGGAAAAAGTGAAAATTAAATAGTCTCATCAAAAAAATAAAAAAGTAAAATAAAGTTATGCATTAAAATGATAGAAAGAGAGGGATATTGCTTTGGTGGGCTGATTATTGAAGTTCTGTATCAGAAGAACAAGATCCTTTGCACCTGGCCATAGTTGAAAACACATTTCATAATGACATTTGGGCAATTTCTTTTCACTTTTAGCTTGATTTTGTTCGTACGTTGGGGATACGTTTAAACCTTATGTGATGAACTTTTGGCCCTTTTTTTCTCAAAATAATAATTTGTTGAACTATGCTCTAAGTAGATCATATTGAACTCAGCTGTGAGGCATATAGCTAAACTAATATGATCGCCGCAAACTGGAAAGTTTTTATGTGCAAATGCTAGATATAGCATATTAATCTGTTTGTGGAGACCATCTCTTTTTTTATTGGTCAAACAACAGTTTCTTTTTAAAATTTCCACCTGATATTTGGTTACTTTTTTGTTATATCTTGATCTCTCTTTCTTCTTGTTTTGATATAAAGACATTGTGTTCTCTGTGTCCTATCAGGCATCTAGTCCGTTGCAAGTGAAGTATGCTGATGGCGAGTTGGAAAGGCTAGGTGTACTAATGTTATCATTTTTGTATTACATGTTTTCTCTTGTGATTTTCCCGGTCAAATTGGCTGTTTTTAGTTCTATTTTATGTCTACTTAAGTATTGATGCCTTTTTCTGGCATAGTTTGGTTTTTATTTTTTATTTAATTCTTTTGCTTATATTTATTCTTTTTTATTTACAACAAAAAAACATCAGAGCACAAACTTTTTGTTGGTATGCTGCCAAAAAATGTCTCTGATGCTGAGGTATCGGATCTATTTTCGGAATATGGAACCATAAAAGACCTACAAATTCTTAGAGGATCCCAGCAAACTAGCAAAGGTTAGTTGCCTGCAATGTGGTTAATATTCCTTTTGCCTGGAATGGGCTTGATGTTGTGATACACAGAAGTGACCCAATGCAGTTTCCACTTAAATTTTAATCTGACGGGTTCATGATTTTTATAGGTTGTGCTTTTCTGAAGTTTGAGACAAAAGAACAGGCATTGGCAGCCATAGAAGCCCTCAATGGGAAGCATAGAATGGAGGTTCGTTCTTGTGTAGAAGTTCTTATCCATATGAAGTCGCATGAAATACTTTGGGCTCTAGCAACCTCAATACCTTTAAGCTATTTATATTACTGAAACATTTCTATATTAATGCTTAAGAATCTAATAATGTTTTTCGCTCAGCTGAGGTTAATTTCGCAATCTCTAAAATTAGTTTATGTACTCTTACATTCAATGCTGTTACATTATCGGTCGAGTCATTCGTGCGAGACTCCTTTTGCGATTTTTGTGCGTATTTCATGATTCCTTTGTTTGTTGGACCCAAATGGTTATGTCAGTTTTGATGAAGTTATCTTTTTCTTTTTAAGCGAAGGGGAGCCTTGGCGCACTGGTAAAGGTGTTGCTGTGTGACTGAGAGGTCACGGGTTCAAGTCCTGGGAGCGGCCTCTTGTCAAAAAATTGACAGGGGAAGGCTTGCCCCTTATACACCCTTGTGGTGGGACCCTTCTCCGGACCCTCGCATTGCGGGGATGCTTTCGTGCACCGGGTTGCCCTTTTTTTTTATCTTTTTCTTTTTAAGCGCATTTTAATACTTCTTTTCTTTCTGCCTAGGTTCCAAAGAAATACACGTATTTTTCATAGAAACTTCCTGTGTGAATTTTATGCACAACTTTGTTCTCCCATCCTTCATAGAGTATCTGCTGACAAAATTCATCCTCCAATTTCGGAATTTCGAAATATGTAAATCTTAATTTTCATTGCAACTTCTTCCTCTATCCATGAGTTATCAAGTTAATCCATCGGTTTTGGGTGATATCTAGAGCCACAGTTCAGTGAATTTTGGATTAAATTGTTATCACACTGTTATAAGAAATTGTTTCAGTTGAAGGAGAATCTCTTGTATTATTGGAAATGTTGAATGTTACGGTAAATTGTTTGAAGTGTAAACTCATTGCTTTTCTAACAGGGATCTACTGTTCCTTTGGTGGTCAAGTGGGCTGATACGGAAAAGGAAAGGCAGGCCCGTAAGGCCCAAAAAGCTCTATCACAGGCATCCAATGTGCCAAATGTCGACTCCAGGCAGCATCCATCTCTATTTGGTGCTTTGCCTATGGGTTATATGCCTCCATATAATGGATATGGATATCAGGTATCATAATTAATGCTTCGATACTTCAGTCTTTGTATGTTCACAATGAAGTAGTTGTGCTTTTGATACTATAGTTTTGCTGAAGGTACCTTTAATCAGTTTCTACTTGCCTTTGTAGTCTCCGGGGACTTATGGCCTCATGCCTTATCGGCTACCACAATTGCAGAATCAACATGGCATTCACAATCTGATTCCACATTCAAATCAAGCAAATGCTATGCGTGGAGCCACTGACCTTTCATCAGGAATGGCTCCAAGGAATTATGCGGCGTATCCAGCTGTCCCTGGAGTTCAATATCCTTTAACATATTCTGGGGGAATCATGAGTAGTCGGCCGTCGGGTGGTTCTTCTGGCCCTGTATCTCCTTCTACTGCAAGTATCCAACCTGCAGCATCTTCAAGTGTCAGCACAAGTTCCGGGGGTCAGATCGAAGGTCGTTGGAAAACTTTAAACATGTACCTTCCTTAGATTTGTTATTCTGCATTTTTACGCCCACGTGCCTTGTGAGTGTGGGTTCTCGTTTTGCGTTATGCACATGCATATAGTTGGTGTAAATATCTGATGTGTGGGAATTCTTGCTGAAAGCAGGTCCACCAGGAGCTAACTTGTTTATTTACCACATACCTCAAGAATTCAGTGATGACGACCTTGCCAATGCCTTTCAGCGTTTTGGTAGAGTATTAAGTGCCAAGGTTTTTGTCGACAAAGTAACTGGTGTCAGCAAATGTTTTGGTATTAACTCTCTCAATTTGTTCCCTGTCTAATAATAGTCAATCTTATGTCTCTCTTTCTAATTAGTATCTTTCTACAGGATTTGTCAGTTACGACTCACCAGCATCAGCACAGAATGCGATTAATGTGATGAATGGCTTTCAGTTAGGTGGTAAGAAATTGAAGGTTCAGTTGAAAAGAGACAATAAGCAGATTAAGTCTTATTAACTTCAAGGTAACTTTTGGGAGATCAATTCTCCAGCATGGAAGGTCACACGAGCCTCGGATTTGGAATATCCTGCTGTTTGAGCGAAGGGGTGGGATTTGAGTCGATCAACAATTCTGTTTCAGATGCCATCATTGTGGGAACGAAGTCCCGTAAATTTGTAATTCTCATTGATTTAATGCAACTGTACTTGTATGTAAGACGGATACCAACTAGACATTGATCATTAATTTTTTGATTTTTATCTTTGAAGTGTTGATAGCAAAATCTCTGTGAAATTCATTAAATTTGCGTATCCCTTTTATCCGGCTTTTTCTGCTGTCTATTTGAACTTCCAATATCTCTTTGAAATGACTAAGTGGACTTTGAATCTCGTCCTAGGCATCTTGGAGCTCACAGGAATGTCCTCGATCCTATCATCCCTAAAGGCTTGAATAGTTGTGTTTAATATGGTTTTTTGCTTTTGCATGGATGTTCAGTTGCATACAGGCTAACATGTAAATTTGTTACCTTTGTCTCGAATTGATGCCATTTGGTCTACCCGGTGGTTACTCAGGTCGATTCTTAATCGGTGGCCGGCGGTGTGAGGGAATCTTGTACATCTTTCGATTTTTCTTATAATTCTTTTTTTTGAGTGGAGAGGGGGGGGGGGGGGGGGGGGGGGGGGATACTTGCAGTTCTGTTTTTCTTAATACCTCTAGTGGTGGGCGGTTGGGTTTAACCAAACCATTGGTTCGATTTTTAAATAGGGGGTTTGGTTTCGGTTTCTTCCTACATCAAACCATAAACCAAACCGTTTGACACGGTTTGGTTCGGTTTAAATCACCACCGGTTTGATTTTTTTTACACCGGTTTCGGTTTTACATTTTGCTTCTTCTTTTTTTCTTGTTTTTTACAAAATAATATATAAACCTTCTCATTTATCTATTAAATAATTAATCTTTGAATTAAAAAATAAATTGATAGACAATGTATAAAAGAAATAAATAACATGAAATATTTAATAAAATAACTTAGTAATTATATAGATCATTCATCAATCGCAAATTATTTATCACCAATAATTTAAAAATCGCAAAGGTACTAGTTGCAATAACAATCGTTCCCCCCCCCCCCCCCCCTAAAATCATACAATATATATACCCTTGCATGAACAAAACCTATCTAATTATATTTTTGAACAATACAACGTCAATGTAATACACTTTTTTTATAATTTATAAATTACAATGGTTTTTATGATTTCATCTACATACTTAATTTTATTCATACTAAATATAAATTTAATAGTTTAGAGTATTAGGATATTATACTACTAAAAAATTAGGCTAATAAAAATGCAATTTCGGTTTGGTTCGGTTAACCGATGGTACAAACCAAAACCAAACCATATATGATTTTGGTTTTGACTACCAAATCATAAACCGCACCAATCATTCGGTTCGATTAAAAAACCAAACCACTGGATCGGTTATCGGCTGGTTTAGTCGGTTTTGGTTTTCGATGCACACCCCTAAATACCTCAGGATCTCAAAGGTGCACTATAACCCTGTTATGCGTTCATTATCTGCAAATCAAACTATTTGGTGTTCCATGATTATGTGTTTGCATGTGTTCAAAGCGACTCGTGGTGAAATAGTAAAAAGAAAGCTCCGAACCGCCCTGAGCAAAGTGTACACTTACTTGGATTGTGTTCTCTATATTTATTTTGATTTTGGTCATAAAATCGGCATATGTGTGAAATAAAATTATCTATTTTTTTTAATACGTCGGGATCTCAAAGGTACACTATGGCCCTGTTTTGTGCTCATTATCTGCAAATCAAACTATTTGGCGTTGATTCCGTGTGCATGTATTTAAAACGGCCCCTAGTGAAATAGTAAAAAGAAAGCTCTAAACCGCCTTGGGCAAAGTGTACTCTTAATTGGATTGTGTTCTCTACATTTGTTTTGATTTTGGGTCATAAAATCGCTATATGCATGAAATAAGATTAATGTAATTCAAGGAATTTCTCTTCATCACGACCGGGTAGTTGTGGTTCATCTTGCTTCCCAATTGTCTTAAGATGTTGGTCTTGGAGGTGTACAAGTAAGTGGTGGGTATAGGATGATATAACCAACAAAACTATTTGATACTCCTTCAGCTCATTCAAATACTTGTTACATAAGTGCTTGTTTTTCAGCTCCGTAAGGATCACTCCTAGTATGAATCACCCGACTAGGTATCTGTCTTATACGTGTTTCCTTTTGGCTCACTGTAAATGTGTCGTCATTTGCTTGTTTGCATGTTGGCATATGTTAACCGGTAAGTTGCAGTTGTTGAGGCCACCGGTACACTATGGCCCTGGTTTATACTCATTATCTGCAAATCAAACTATTTGGTGTTGATTCCCCGATTATATGTCTGCATGTTTTTAAAGCGCCCCGTGGTGAAATAGTAAAGAGAAAGCCCCAAACCACCATGGGCAAAGTGTACTCTTACTTGGATTCTATTTTCTATATTTGTTTTAATTTTGGTCATAAAATCGGCATATGCATGAAGTAAAATGATCTGTTTTTTAATACCTCAAGATCTCAAAGGTACATTATGGCCCTGTTTTGTGCTCATTATCTGCAAATCAAACTATTTGGCGTTGATTCCCTGATTATGTGTTTGCAAGTATTTATAGCGGCCCCTAGTGAAATAGTAAAAAGAAAGCTCCAAACCACCCTGGGAAAAGTGTACTCTTACTTGGATTGTGTTCTCTACATTTGTTTTGATTTTGGTCATAAAATCGCCATATGCATGAAATAAAATTAATGTAATTCAAGGAATTTCCCTTCATCACGGTCAATTAGTAGTGGCTCATCTTGCTTCCTGATTGTCTTAAGATGTTGGTCTTGGAGGTGGTAAGTGGTGGAAATAGGATGACATAACCAACAGGACTATTTGATACTCCTTCAGCTCATTAAAATACTTGGTACATAAGTGCTTGTATTTTCAGCTCCGTAAGGATCACTCCCAATATGAATCACTCGACCAGGTATCTATCTTGTAGGTGTTTCCTTTTGGATCATTGTAAATGTGTCATCATTTGCTTGTTTGCATGTTGATGTATGTTAACAGGTAAATTGCAGTTGTTGAGGCCACCAGTATGCATTTGCGCCGATCCAATTTGAAAGATTGCTCATCCTTGCGATATCTAGATGAGTTTAGTGCTTGGTTATTATCTCATTGACTGCTTCTGATATGGCTACCATGCATAAAAGATATGACTTATCTTGCTTATTAGCACATATCAAAGGATAATGAATTGTTGAGGAGAGCGATATCTAGATGAGTTTAGTGCTTGGTTACTATCTCATTGACTGCTTCTGATATGGCTATCATACATAAAAGATATGAATTATCTTGCTTATTAGCACATATCAAAGGATAATGAATTATTTTAAGAAATGACAAACATTTTTTGCTACAGTTTATTTTAACGAGTTGTGGTAATTTATTATGTGCCTTTAGTGCATTTTTGTGCTCAAATATTGCCTTTTGCTTGTCTTGTCAGAAAATGGTAAGTGTTGTTGCCAAATTTGATGCCCGTGCATGAATTGCACAATTCGAATCAATTTGGCAATGATCAATAATCGAACAAAATTAAAAAAAAAGAAAAAAAATGAGATTACGGAATTGAATGATTCGAACGATGTTCTATTCTTTCCTTTCACCATGCAGAGGAGCGTGTGATCAGATTTGAAATAGAAAATTAAGTGAGATGAAAAATCTAATCTAACAACTATTTATAGTTAAGTTTACACTATTGGCAAGTTGGCTGATCAACTAACTTAATAGAATTACAAAAATTTGTTCATAAAGGAAACAGTTGGAAATAGTAATTTTGATCTTCTAAGAGAGACCCCCCCCACCCGCAAGAAGAGCATGTATATCAATAATGCCCATCGTGGACATCATCTTCTAAAACGGCTATAAAGACAAGGGTTTAGCTATAATATCAACAACTTGATGCTTATTGGAAATGTGCAATACATTGAGGTGTCCTTGCTGCACTTTCTCTCTAACAAAGAAGCAATTTATTTGGGTATGCTTTATGCGCTCATGGTGATTAGGATTGATGGCAATCCTCTGAGCACTCTTGTTGTCTGGATACAATAAATGAGTTTTAATTGTTGCAACAAAGAGATCGGGGAGGAGTTGAGTGATCCAAATAATTTCAAAAGTTATGCTAGAAATGACCATGTACTCAGCTTCAGTTGAACTTTTGCTGATTGTTGGCTACTTTTAATCTTTCCAGGAGACAAGTGAGTTGCCTAAGTATAGATCAAATCTAGTAATACTTCTCCTAGTATCCTGACAACTGCCAATAGTCACTATAACATAATCCTTTAATGCGAATATCTGATTTTGCTCAGAGAAATAAACATTTTCCTGGGAATGATTTAAGATATCTTATAACTCTGTGTGCAGCTGCTAAGTGAAGAGTTGTTGGCTGAGACATGTGCTGAGTTAAACATTGGATGATGAAGCACAAGTCAAGTATTATAATAGTTAAATACAACAGTCTGCCAACCAATCTTCTATAAACTGATGCATGTCAAGCTTCTTAACTATGCTGTTGACTCCATTGGTGTTGTGCTTGTCTTGCAGCCAAGATAGCTTGATCCAGTCAATATGTCAAGGGCATAATTTCTTTGACAAATAGTTATGCCTTTTTTATAGCGAGCTACCTCAATGTCTAAGACATGTTTGAGATCCCCAAGGTCTTTTATAGTAAACTGCTTATCAAGGTGTTATATGATTTGATTGATGGCATTGAGGTAGTTTCCAGTGAGAATTATGCCATCTACATAGACACACAATGCTGTGAATGATTGATCAATGAGGTGCGTAAAGATAAAAATATCATTGATTGATTGCTTATAGCCATCGTCAGTGAGATATGTGGTGAGCTTAGTATACCACTGCGTTGAGTCATATTTCAATCTATAGAGGTTTTTCTTGAGCAAACAAACTCTCTTGTCATTGTTTCCACAATATCCTAGAGGTGGTTGCATGTATATCTCCTCATCAAGTTTCGCATGGAGGAAAGCATTGTTTACATCCAGCTGCTTTAAGTGCCAGCCCTTTGAAGCTGCAATGGTAAGAAGGATCCTAACTGTTGTGAGTGGCATAATGTATCAAAGTTGTCAAGGACCTTTTCTTGAGTGTATCATTTGGCTACTACCCGAGCTTTATAGAGTTAAATGCTACCATCTGATTTGTGTTTGATTTTGAAGACCAATTTGCAACCTAAAGAGTGGTGACCAGGAGGCAGAGAGGTGAGAACCAATGTATTGGTCTTTTCCAGTGCTTTAATTTTAGTATCCATGGAATCTTGCCATTCCTTATGTTTGCTAGCTTGTTTGTAAGTCTTTTGTTCACTTAGTTGAGATATAGAAACAGTAATGCTCTATGAGCAAGAGCAAGTTGAGATCAACTCAAGTGATTCTCAATTGGATATCTGGTAGTGATGTGGTTTGCTTGTGAAGGTACTTGGGCAAAGCATAGTCATACACCTATAAGTAGGATGGAGGAGTTATTTGTCTTGTTGATCTTATGGTGCAAGTGAGTGGTTGTTCAGACTCCACCAATGTTCTAGAAGTATTGTCTTCTAGTGCAGAGGATTGATTCTCAGTGACAAGTTGATAGTTGTCATGAAAACTGTTAGTAGTGGATTCAGTTATGGTATTAACTAGTCCTTGATTGATGTCAAGAGTCTGAGGTAAAGAGTTGTCAGATTGCTCATTAGAAAGGTTTCTTGAAATAGTAGGAACTTCTTGAGGGAGTTGCTACAGCTGATGATCACTAATGTGGATGAAAGAATCAGTGTAGGCTTTGGTAGATGGACCTTGAGCTCTTAAGTGGATATATGTTCTCATGAAACACCACATTGCAGGAGACAGAAATGTCCTCGGTTAGTAAGTCCTGGAGCTTGTACCATTTAGTGCCACTAGGATATCCAATAAAGATGTGTTTTTTGTACCTTGGACCAAACTTATGTCTATAGTTCTGAAGAGTTCATGCATAACAGAGGTATCCAAAAGACTTCAAGAGAGAATAGTCAGGTGGCTTGTTGACAAGAAGTTCATAGGGTGACATATTCAAGGAAGTCTATTGATAATAAAAGTTACAATATTGAGGCAATTATTCCAGAAATCGAAGGAGACACCTAATTGAAATATGAAAGCTCTTGCAACCTGCAAGAGATATTGATGTTTTCTTTCCACCATACTATTTTATTGTGGTGTTTCCATACAAATGGTTTGATGGATAATGCCATGACAAATTAACAATTACAAAATCTTTCATAATGAATTCACAACCCTTGTTAGATATAATAACTTTAATACCAATGTTGAATTGAGTAATGATGGGGTGATTGTAATACTTGGAATTAGGTCTATAAAATGTCCAGTTAACAATTGAATTGCTACACCTAAATAAGTAATAATAAAATGAAAAGTATAGTTGCAATTTAGAACCAAACATCGTATCCCAAAGGAGTTGTGGATATATACTTGAATCACTTAAATGCAAGAACACTAATGGTTGTCACGCTTGCTATCTTTGTGTGTGATGTAAATGCAAAACGCTTTGAATGCAAAAAACCATGAATGCAGATTTTACGAAAACGGTTTTGGATGCAAATTACTAAACTATAATGCAATGTAAACAATGAATGAAAACTAATAATGATTTTGATGCAGGAAAATAACTTGAATGCAAAAGAACTAAGAGTGGAAACATGTTGAATGCAGAAAGAAATCAATTATACTAAACTAATCTAATGCAAGAATGTAACATAAACATAATTTAATATGATTGAGGGTTTAATGCTTTAATTATAAAGAAATGATTAGAAAATGTTTGGAGGTTGGGTTTCACAATTGATTTAACCATAATAGTTCATAGACAAACTACCTATGCTTACTTGAGATGTTTGATGAGAGTTGATGGAAACTTTTGTATAGCCTATAAAGAATAACAAGTCACCAAATCAATTGTTACACCTAAACTCCTCTTGTCGCAAGTGCACAAATCAAGTAATAATAAAATGGTAAGTATAGTTACGAACCAAGTTTCGTATCCCAAGGAAGTGGCGGATGTATGCTTAAGTCACTTAAATGTAATTCACTAATGGATGTCAAGATCGCTATCTATGCGGTTGTAAGATGAATGATGAATGAATGCAGAATGCTTTTAATGCATAAAACTTATGAATGCAGATTTTGTGAAAACAATTTTGAATGTAACAAATCACTAAAATAGAATGCCATGAATGACTAAACTATTATGCAATGAAAACAATAAGAATGCAAAGAAACTGGTTTTAATGCAAAAGAAACTATTTTAAATGCAAGAAAGAGTTGAATGCGAATTGAGTTGGATGCTAAAGAACTAATCTAATTAATGCAAAAAGTAATTCAACATAATTTAAGGTGATTGATTGAATGCTTAAGTTACAAAACAAAAGATTAAAAGATTGTTTAGAGGTTGGGTTTCACCACTGATTCAACCATAGTAATTCATGGACAAACGACCTATGTTTACTTGATATGCTTGATGATTGTCTGAAGTCCGTATGTCTAATGGATCTGTGACCTATAGCTGGCTCTATCTTAGCTATAGAATCTATGAGTCTCTTATAACCTACCGCATTAGCGGATTCAGCCCAATTGTTAGTTGTTTGAATAGAGATATCAAATCAGCAATCCAATTAATTCATTTGAATCGTGTTAACAGAAATGTACATAATCAAGATTGATGTAGTATGATCTAGGGTTTGCGCATCAGTTGCGTTAGCTTACGAAAGTCACAAATCACACACACACACACACACACACACACACACACGCACACACACACACATATATATATATATATATATATATATATATATATATAACTAGCTTAACATCTACACTATGGCGGTCCCAGGACAGTACTTCCGTTCATCCGGCGAGAGTAAGACTAGTCACACAACATATAAAACTATTCAATCTAAACATACAAATTCATCAAACACACATCAAACAAAGCAAATAAACATATTCATGAATCAGAGTTACTCCCTTAATCTAAACAACCAGTAGGTTAGATCCTCATAGTCATGGGTTTAGCAATCAATAAAAAGTAAAATAACTTCAACAAAGTAAGAGATAGAAGAAAGCTTCTCAAAACGGAGGAACGTTGATGCTTTGGGTATCTTCTGACTTCTACACACTATCTTCTTCTCCACGAACTATTAACTCTAAGCCAATGGCAAGAACTAAACTAGAACAGAACTTTGATGGTGTTTCTCTCTGAAAACAGTAGAGAGCAGTTGTAAGTATTTGTAAGCAGTGTCTCTTGAGGGCTCGTCGTTCTCCCATATATATAGTAAAGTCTTGTTGTCCTACTTTTGTGAATAATCGCAACTTAAATTGTAGAATAAGGCGATGACTCCCTAGAGACGCGCGGCTTGTCATGTTGCACGGCTACATGCGGCTCGCGCAGATTTTCTCCCCTGTCACGCCACTTTCTATTTCTCATATGTGACGTTCTGCTTTTTTATGTTGCTAGCGCTGCATTTGACTTTTGTGGCGATGTCGTGCAGCTTCTACCGTTTTTCTGCCACTCCATCATCGGCTTCAGCCGAATTTCAAACTTATTTACATGTTGCGATTATGGTTTGCATCATTCGCATAGCGCCATGGCCCTTGAAGTTGCGTCGTGACGCCATGTTTCCATAAACATCCATTTTATGCTCTTATAACTCCATTTTGTCTTAACTCGATAAAATTCTAAGAAAACAAAAAACAATAATAAAACCAATAAATATGCACCAAGAATTATACAAAAGCACAAGTAAATGAGTACAAGAATGGCGCTAAATACACGCTCATCAAGAGTCTGAGTTCTGTGTGTCTAATGGATCAGCAAGCTATATAGCTAGATCTCTCCTAACTATAGACTCATTAAGTCTCGAATGGCCTACCGCGTTAGTAAAATCAGCCCAATTATCAGTTGGTTTAATAGAGATATTAATTCTGCAATCCAATCAACTCATCCAAATCATGTTTACGTAAATGTACATAGTCAAGAATCATTTAGGGTGATCTAAGGGTTGCGCAATAGCAGTGTTATAGTACTAAAGTCACAAATCGCATATATACATAATTAGCTTAAAATCTACACTCTGGAGGTCCCAGGGTAGTGCATCCGTTGACTAATCATTCTAGACACATGAGCACATCCAACACACATCAAACAAAATAAATAAACATATTTATATATCAGAGTTACTTTCCTACTCCAAACACGTAGTAGTTTAGCTACTCACATTCATAAGTTCAACAATCAATAAAGAGTTAAATAACATAAACAAAGTAAAAGAGATAGGGAAAGCTTCTCAGATTTGGTGGAATGTTGACTCCTTGCTATCTTCTTATTCACGAACTATCGACTCTAGAATATGACAAACAAAACTAAGAACATGACTCTAATGGTGTTTTCTATCTTTTCACAACTTTCTCACCACTAACAAAAAAGTATATGCTCGTAATTATAAGTCTTGTGAGCGGTAAAAGCAATGTCTCTAAGTCGGGTCGTTCTCTCCTATTTATAGGAAAGTAGTGTTGGCCTGGTTTTTCAAAAAGTCGCAACTTAAACAGTAGTGAAATACGATGTTGCCTTAGAGACACGTGACTTGGCATGTCGCAAAGGGTGGTCGTGCGACTCACTCGATTATGTGTTGCCTGCACTTGTTCGCTTTGCTGCTACATGTCATCTCGTCTTCTTGTTTGTTGTTTGTCTCTTTACATATAATCTTCTTTCATTTTCTTCGTAGCTCCTCTCATATCTCAATTGTAAGCTCAAAACACTTTGAAACATGTATGATATATATGACTTGAAACAAAATTAATAAATAACTAGGAATGAACTAAATGCAAAGACTCGAAAATAAAACTTGCTATTGTGGGTTGCTTCTCACACAACGCTTAGTTGTACGTCACTTAGGTCGATGTTATGGTGAAGAATTAGGGGTTCTTGGGTGCACCCTTTGCACCTTGGTCTTTTTCCTCCTTTGTGATCTCCTTCTTCTTGCCTTTTTTTTCTTGGTTATTATGCACTTTGAGTGAACCATCCTCTTCAAGCTTTATCTCCTTGGATTTGGCTTTCATGTTATTTCCCTTCAAATTGACCTTTTTCTTTTTGATGACAAAAGTCTTCTGTTTTGATTTCTCCATAATTTCTTCCAATAAGTCCATAACTTCATAGCTTGGGATATCGATAACGAATTCAAATATGGTGGCTTTCGGCTTAGCTCATCCAAGATATATTGATTAACCGTGCTAATAGCCACATAAAAACTCTCCAAATATTGCACATCACTGAGAAAATTTAGTGACGTTACCCTATTATTCTGCTTTTCCCGATCTTCGACTATGCCCTTCCTAATGTTTTCTATTTTCGTCCATGCTTCACTTAGGGTGGCTCCACGCTTTTCACAAAAAATGAATAGTCGTGCCTTTGGTGTTTTCACTATGAGAGTTTTAGAGAGCTCTTATTTGAATTCGGCGACTCCGCTCCAAGCTGTTTATTCATTGATGTTTTCGATGTACCACTTGTTTGCTTTTCCAATCAATGACAAACAAAATATTCCACGAATTTGGTATTCCTCCTTTACTCTAAAGTAGCGGTATATCTCCTTGAATTCTTCTAAATGGTTGACTGGATCTTCGTAGGGTTCCCTTCTGATTTTTTTTTCCATATCACCATGTACATCAATTCTGAATATGCTTTTCGTGTACAAAAAATGAGCGTCTTCTTAACACGGTTATTCTCCGGCAAAGTTTGACTGTCACGCAGTGCCTTGTTTTCTTTATTGGTTGTTTTGTTATTTGCAGATTTGGTGGAAATTCGCCTTTCACTGCGTCTTCTACTGTCTCCAAAATTTATATTTTTCCCCCCACATTAGCAAAACAGGTTTCCTCCCAACTCTATCAATAGACATTTCCTGAAAAACAGAAACACACATTTATTAGTATATTAATAAATAATCTTGATGACTCAAATAAATAAATACCGTTACTCCCTGACAACGACGCCAAAAACTTGATAGGGTTCTTGTAGTACGAAATTAGGTTTATAAAAGGGAAAAATGCAGAAACCTATCCAACGTTTGCCCGCTTTTGCACTTTCATATCCAACGTTTCATTTTTGACACTTTGCTATCCAACGTTTCATTCCGGTAACACTTTCCTATCCAACCTTTAATTCCGGCCTTATGACATCACTTTTCAGCCTTATGACATCACGCTGACATCATTTGAAGGGGCAATTTAGTTATTTTACATATTAGTGGGTGTAATGCAATATGTATAATTAATTTATACACCCTAAATTTTTGTTTTATTATACATTTTACATTTTTCAATTTTTATTTTTTTGTTACTTCAAAAATATTCAAAAAAATTTAAAACTAATAAACTTTAACTCATCTAAAATAAAGTAAATTCTTTTTGTTTACAAGTTTAATAGTAAACACTATCAATCTTTTTTTTTGAAGAAAATGTGTCTTCAAATGAATTATATTTTATAAATTAAAACTTTTCAACAAAACTAATTAGTAATTTATACACCTATTTTTATTTTATTATACATTTTATATTTTCCAGTTTTTTTTTATTTTTTTTTGTTACTTCAAAAATATTCAAAAATTTAAAACTAAAAAACTTTAACTTATCTAAAATAAAGTATATTCTTTTTGAGCTAATTATATTTTTAGAAATTAAAACTTTTCAACAAAACTAATTAGTAATTTTTTAAGCTTGATTTTGTAAGTTTGATTTATTAATTATTTAATAATTTAAAACTGGAAAAAAAAAACAAAAAAAAAACTTCATCTTCTCCAACACACCCACCCCCACCCCCACGCCCCCACACCCATCAAATCCACCACCACCAAACCCCAAATCCACTTCAAATCTACCTAACTCTATCACCCTCGCACTTCCATGAAGTCGATTTTCGATTTTATGGGATTTTAGGTGGCAATTTTCGAACGAGGGTTTGGCGGGTGGTGGATTTTAAAACTCTAAAATCGAAAATCGACTTCATGGAAGTGCGAGTGTGATGGAATTAGGTCAATTTGAGGTGGATTTGGGGTTTGGTGGTGGTGGATTTGATATGTGTGGGTGGGGCGTGGGGGGTGGGGGTAGGTGTGTTGGAGAAGATGAAGTTTTTTTTTTTGTTTTTTTTTTCAGTTTTTAAATTATTAACTAATTAATAAACCAAACTTAAAAAATTACTAATTAGTTTTGTTAAAAAAAATTAATTTCTAAAAATATAATTCATTTGAAGACACATTTTCTTCAAGAAAAAGATTGATAACAAAAAGAATATACTTTATTTTAGATAAGTTAAAGTTTATTAGTTTTAGATTTTTAAATATTTTTGAAGTAACAAAAAAAAAATATAAAATAAAAACTGGAAAATATAAAATGTATAATAAAATAAAAATTTAGGGTGTATAAATTACTAATTAGTTTTGTTGAAAAGTTTTAATTTCTAAAAATATAATTCATTTGAAGACACATTTTCTTCAAAAAAAAAGAAAGATTGATAGTATTTACTATTAAAATTGTAAACAAAAAGAATTTAATTTATTTTAGATGAGTTAAAGTTTATTAGTTTTAAAATTTTTGAATATTTTTAAAGTAACAAAAAAATAAAAATTAGAAAATGTAAAATGTATAATAAAATAAAAATTTAGGGTGTATAAAATAATTATACATATTGCATTACACCCCCTAATATGTAAAATTACTAAATTGCCCCTTCAAACGATGTCAGCGTGATGTCATAAGGCTGAAAAGTGATGTCATAAGGCCGGAATTAAAGGTTGGATAGGAAAGTGTTACCGGAATGAAACGTTGGATAGCAAAGTGTCAAAAATGAAACGTTGGATAGGAAAGTGCAAAAGCGGGCAAACGTTGGATATGTTTCTGAATTTTTTCCTTTATAAAATGTTCGGTTAACAACTGAATTGCTACACCTAAATTCATACACTTTGCAAGTGCACGAGTCAAGTAATAATAAAATAATTAATATAGGTACAAACCAAGTATCATAGTCGAAGAGAGTGGTGGATGTATGCTTGAATCGCTTAAATTCAAGAACGCTAATGGTTATCACGATTGCTATCTTTGTGTGTGATATAAATGCAGAATGCAGAAAATAATGATTTTAGATTTTATAAAAATGGCTTGATTCAAATTACTAAACTAGAATGCAATGTAAACAATGAATGAAAACTAAGAACGGTTTTAATGTAGGAAAACAATTTGAATGCAAAAGAACTAAGAGTGGAAACAGGTTGAATGCAAAAAAATATCAATTATACTAAGGTAATCTAATGCAAGAATGTAAACACAACATAATTTAATATGGTTGAGGGGTTGAATTATTTAGTTAAATAGATGATTAAAAGATGTTTGGAAGTTGGGTTTCACAATTGATTTAACCATAGTAGTTCATAGAAAAACTATATATGATTACTTGAGATGTTTGATGAGAGTCTGAGTTCAGTGTGTCTAATGAATCAACGGCCTATAGATGGACCTATCCTAACTATAGAATTATTAAGTCTCCAACAGCCTACTATGTAAGAGAAATCAACCCAATTGTTAGTTGTTTTAGTAGAGATATTAATTTTGCAATCCAATCAACTCATTCGAATTGTGTTGACATAAATGTCCATAGTCAAGAATGAGTCAGCGCGATCTAGGGGTTGCGCAATAGATGTGTTAGCGTACTAAAGTCACACATTTCATATATACATAATTAGCTTAAAATCTACACTCTAGTTGTCCAAGGGTAGTGCATCCGTTCATCCAGCAAGAGCAAGACTAATCATTCTAGACACATGAGCACATCAAACACACATCAAACAAAATGAATAAACATATTCATAAATCAGAGTTACTCCCCTACTTTAAACACAGAGTAGTTTAGCTACTCATAGTCATAAGTTCAACAATCAATAAAAGGGTTTAATAACATAAACAAAGTTAAAGAGATAGGGAAAGCTTCTCAGATCCGGTGGAACGTTGACGCTTTGCTATCTTCTTCTTCACAAACTGCCGACTCTAGAATATGAAAACAAAACTAGAACAGAACTTTAATGGTGTTTTGTCCCTTTTCGTAACTTTCTCACAACTAACAGAAAAGTAACTACTCGTAATTTTAAGTCTTGTGAGCAGTAAAAGTAGTGTCTGTAAGTGTTGGTCGTTCTCTCCTATTTATAGGAAAGTAGGGTTAGCCTAGTTTCATAAATAGCCTCAACTTAAAATGCAGTAAAAGACGATGTTTCCCTAGAGACGCGTGACTTGGCATGTCGCTCAGGTAGCTGCGCACCTTGTGCAACTTTGTCCATTGTAGCGAGACTTTCTACCAGTTCTGCGTGCTGACACATGATGTTATATGGGTCACACGGCCTACTGCTTGTTGCGGGCTTTCGTGTAGCTCCTTACTCAACTAGGTCGACTGTTGGACTTCTTTGTTTAATGCGATTATGATTGCCTCAATTTGCATAGTATTGTAGCACTTGAAGTTGTGTCGTGACACTCTCTTTGCAAGTCATTCTAAAGACATCCATTTTGTGCTATTTTTCTATCGTTTTTGTCTTGGCACAACAAAATCTTATAAAATAAAGCAAAACTAAAACCAATAAATATACACCAAGAACTCTACAAAAGCCTAGGAAAATAAGTAGCTAAATCACGCTAAATAAACGCTCATCAAGTAAGAACAAGTTTGTGAAAATGAGGCAAATGATATTTCACTTATGATTTGGCTTTCATTAAGCAAGTCAAGTACATCTGGTATGGTTATCTACAATAGTGAGAAAGTATTTGTAACCATCATGAGAGGCAGTAGCTAGAGGACTCTAAATGTCACAATGTACCAGATCAAAAGAGAGTAAAGCAACATAGGAGCTAACAGGAAAAGACAATCTTTTTTCGTTAGCTAAATGAAAAGTTTCACAATGACTATTCTTATTGAAAGCAGATTTATTTATGAAGGAAATTTTAGATAGTTTGTCCATAGAAGCATGGCCTAATCTCATATGCCATAATGTTAACTCGGTAGTAGCTGAATAACATGCATCGACTTTATAATAGTTCAAAGTGTAAGGGTTGTTAAGCAGCTTAGCAGAACCAATAATCCTCTTGGTGATTGTGTCCTGCAATATACATGAGGATGACATAAACATCAATGCAACATGGGATTATGCGGTAAGCTTGGAAATGGATAGCAATTGTGTGAGAATCAAGGAACATGCAAAACATTATGCAATGTGATGATATCAAATAAAGATATACTACCAATGTGTGTAGCTAATTGTGTGCTTTTGTTTGGTAAAAGTATAGTGATGTGAGTGGGTTCATGGGAGTGATGAACCAATCTAAAGTGCAAACCATGTGATGAGTAGCCCAAATATCTATTGCAGAATGAGTTTCAGGGATACTAGTTACTATGGATGGAGCTGCAAAACGAGGGTGAGGAGTCTGATCATTATTTTTGTGTTGATTGTTGTGTTCCTCATGAGCTTGCTTGAAGGCTAAGAATTAATCAATAAGATTTTTAGAGTAGTTAGAGGAATGTGCATGTGGTGGATTGGTTGTAGCAGAAGCTTCAGAGGCTGTGTTATTGTTAGTAGAATGGTTGTTGAGGTTCATTCTTCCAGTGGGGCCATCGCAACTAGGAAGATAACTTATAACCTGATAACACTAGTCTGCAGTATGCCCAGGGTACCCACAGAAAGTGCACTTAAGCTTTTTCGTATCATGCTTAGAGTATTGAGCTTTGTAGTTCTTATTTTTGCCAGGCTGAGCAGACTGATAAACAGGAACAGACTTGGTCTTAGGATTTTGAAAGTTGTTCTGATGTTGCCTTGTAAACATAGCCAATGAGTCCACAGAGTTGTTGTTAGATGAGTACATTTCCCTTTAATTTTCTTCTTGGAGCACCATGGAATAGACCTTTGACAAAGAAGGGAGGGGGGAATACAATAATATTTGGCTTCTGAGGGCTGAAAATGAATCATTTAGATCGACCAAAAAGTTGATAACATTGCCATATTGCCGGAGATCTACCATCTTTGTGTTGACATTGCAGGAGCACTAACCAAAAGTACAAGCGATGATTGGCCTTTGACTCAAAATTCATCCTAGAGAGATCTAAAGGTAGTGTAGTACTTTGTGATAGATGATGTGCCTTGTGTAATCCGAGACAAGGACTTTTGCAGGTGATACAGTCTTGAGCCATTAGACCTATCATATGCAGTCTTAAGTTCCAACCACAAATTCAAAGCATTTTCAAAGAACAAGAAACTCTGTTGAAGTTCTTTTGTCATTGAGTTTGTAATCCATGAGAGCACCAAAGTATTTGCCCTCATCCAATAGGTAGACAAAGTCTCATCATCAATAGGTCCGGGCAAAGAACCATCAATGAACCTTGCCTTGTTTCTGATTTTCAAAGCCATGACAATTCTTTTACTCCAAGCTATGTAATTCTTGCAATTGATCACTGACAATAGAACTGCTAGTATGATCATGAGTGCCAAGAAAATATATGGAACTACCATCCTCATTGGGATTTTTAATATGCAATGCAGAAAGTGTTGTGTCACTTGTGAAAGGTGTTGTCATCTCAAACAAGAGTGATAATACGTGAGTGTGTCAAAGAGTAGAGATAAAGATCGCACAAAGGAGAGGCGACAAAGAAGAATTGTTTGACAACAGCACACATAGATCACAAAATCCAGAGATGAAAACAAGATAACACAACAGATCACAGAGAAATCACAATCAAATAGATGATCGCGATCCAGGTTTTAAGGTGCGAAAGCGTAAAAACATGAATCGATTAACCTATGCGAAAGATACCATGTAAAATCACTCAATTCAACACACAGATTGCACAATACGAATCAAATTGACAACGATCAATAATCGAACAAAAAAAAAAAAGAGAGAAAAACGATTGAAACTTTATTGATGAGGATTGCAAAATTGAATGATTCGAATGACATTGTTATCTTCTCTTTTCACCATGCAGATGAGCGTGTGAACGAATTTGAAACAGAAAAATTAAGTGAAATGAAAAATCTAATCTAACAGCTATTTATAGTAAGTTTCCATTATTGACAGGTTGGCTAAACTAACTTAACAGAACTTGTTCAAAATGGAAACCGATTGGAAAAAGTAATTTTGATCTTCTAAGATTTAGAATACATAAGAAAATGTCAATATAAATAATAAAATTGTGAAAATAAAGATTTACACAAAAAAACGAAAACAATTGCCAATTAGCAGAGTAGCATTACTATACAAAAAAAAAAAAACTTTAGACATATATTATTTCCCGGGCCCCTTGAAAAAAGAAAAAATCGCAAAAGGCCTCAGGGGGGACTGGTACTGCTGATTTGAATCCACAACCACAACCCATCACCCCATATTAATTATTAAATAAATCGGGAAATAAGGATGAACACATCATCAGTAACTCCGATGAATGTGGTCGGCGGCGGAGGAGAAAGAGAAGTGAAAAAGGAAGAAGAATCCAGAAAGTTAAGAAAACCCATGTTCAGACCCACTAAAGACGACACTAAACCACTGCTTCAAGACCCTGTAAGCTAAGCCTTAATTAAGTCTCTTTCCTCTCTCTCTCTCTCTCTCTCTCTCTCTCTCTCTCTCGTTAGATTTTAAATCAATGGTATTTAGGGTTTTATTTTTTTTATGCTGTTTTAGATATTGAGATCCGACCCGATTGAGACGGAGGAAGCTGTGCTGCGTTTGCCTCCTTTACCCGACAAGATTCTGTCAATTCCTTAAACTAGTTGTGTTGATGATATCAATTCTGCTCTGTTGTTTCTGGCTTATTGTTTCTGCTATGTTATCAAAAATAAAACATTGACGACATTAATTTGTCTTTTTTTTCTGGCTTATTGTTTCCTATGTTGTTTAATTTTAGAGGAATGGGTATTTTCTTGCTTGTTTAATCTTGTTCATTAGAAGTTGTTGTTCTTGTCCAGAAACAAAAAGGTAACTGTTTTTATATGAATTACATTTTATTATTATTTTTCTTGATTGGTGTTATATGAATTACATCAATGTCATAAAATGTGTTAAAAAGTTTTTGGTTATTTCATATTTGTCAGTGAAATAATAAATGATTTGGGTATATCGTATATGATGATGGGCTTATTATTACTGGAGTGGCCGTGCTTCATGCTGCTGCAACTGAAGAAGATGGAGAGAGGATTAGGATGTATCTATCTGTGTGTCCCAATTAATAAATTTATATATATATATATATGTGAATTATTTAATTGCAAAAGGAGCCCTACAATTTACTGTTGAGAATTGAAGTCCGAAGGTCTCTTGAGGTTTGCTGCCCAAGATCTAGAGCGTTATTGGGTTGGTCAATTTTGGCACCATAAAGCCAAACCAAGCCTTATCTAGGCCCACAATGAATCTATAAATTGACATGTGTGTGAATAACCTAAATCTTCTACCCCAAAAAAAAAAAACCTAAATCTGCAAACTTTATTATTTGTTTATGAATAGATAATATTTACTTATCCAATGTGAGGTAACGTGCTTATAGCGACTACACCATTTCAATGCAACAATTAGCTTAAATATAAATGATTGCTGCTATTTAAATACAGACTTCATGTTGTAGTATATGAAGATAATTTCTTTTCAGTTGAACTCGTAAAGTTTTTAAAACAATTCGAATAATTGATCTACTAACGAATTGGAAAGTAATTGACATTAAAGTTGGGAAGAAATCAAGGCGATGCTGCAAATTTGCCATGAGCCCTGCCTGTTTTTGATTTATTAATGACCAACGACTCTCTAGTTCAAAATTTGAATTTGTATCTTATCAGGGCAGGCAGCAGTCAGTACACAAAGCTGGCCTAACAACTTTAGCTCAGCAGTTAGTGGAGTTCCCCTTCTGGCCCAATTACGTAAACGGCTTGACCGAGCCGTATAAGTTGGCCCAATTACGTAAACGGCTTAGCCGAGCCGTATAAGTTGGCCCAATCCGATTTAAAATCTTTTCTTGGTAGACCAAATTCAGGTTAGCTAGTCTCCCAAAAAAACAAATTAAAAAAAAATTTGAGGTTAGCTAGTAGTTAGCTCAAAAGTCAAAACAAAGGAGCACCAAGTTGTCTCCAAACATGACATGAGGAGGTGCTTTTTTTTTTTTTGATAGAAAAATGAGGAGGTGCTTTGAACATGCAAATTGCAGCCATTACTTTCACTTATATTTTAGTATATATATGTTATGTAGGTTTTGTAGTTTTACGGGTAATTGTCCAATGATATGCCATTTAATTATGAGTATGAGGTTTATGCGTAACATCTCTTAAACTACATTTATGTCATTAAACTAAATTTAAAAAGATGTTTTATGCTAGTTTAAATTTCAGCCAATGTTCTGTAATTATTTAGTAATATGAGAGGTATCACGTGTTTCTATAACTTAAGAACTTTATAGATATAAACATGAGTATCTATATAAGTAATACAATGTATGCAAGAGATAAATGATAATATTAGCAACACCTCTCACATCAAATCGTGAAGTGCTATATTTGGACAAAATATGTGACATCTCACACAAGTAGCATACATTACCAAACTCATTCACTTTGTAATACAAGCGGCCTAATACCTATTTGAAATACAACCCACTTCCCTCAATCACATAGTGACATGTGGCAAGTAAAAGCCCACTTCCCCAAGGAGTCACTTCCTCTTCCCTTCTCTCTTACCTCAATCACATAGTGACACGTGACAAGTAAAAGTCACTTAAACAAATCTCCCAAAATACCCATTAAATTAATTTTCGTTAGTTTTTTTTTTGGGTAGAGTTAACTCCCATTAGTTTTATTATAAAAAAAATATACTTAGTTACGAACTCTCTATCTCTCTCATGAATTCTTCTTAATGAAACCTGAAAATGCAAAAAAACTGTAAACCATGTAGCTAAAGAGTCAACACTCCTTTCTCTATTTACATTCTTTCGCTTTTATGCATCCATCACCAGATTCATGCATTTTTACCAAACAACATTTATAGAAAGATTTTACCAGCGAAAATCTTCGCTTCAAAGTCTGAGACCCCCAAATTCATAGAAGGTTTTTGAAGAATGGCCAGCTCCGTATCTCTCTCATCAAAGGTATTGCAATTTGTCAATTTTTTTTCCTTCCTAAAATGTTGTCGCAGATGAATTCGAAATATCTTTTTAAGCTTTTGTATTGTCTTCGACTTGCTTTTGCGAAGTTTTTATATCAACTACTTTAAGTCTAGTTCTTAGAAGTTAAGTAGTTCGTGCTTGTCTGCTTCGTTGAGTCCGATCAACAAAGAGCGTGAGTGAATTGTTCCTTTATTGGTTATTTCGCCTAAGGCTAGGAAGTTTTTAATAATATTAAAAACTTCGGAAAATTATATCTTCCTGCGTTTTTTAATTCTGCTGCATATTACTCTTATCAAGAAGTCTATCAACCACAAACTGCTACTTGAGAATCACAAACTCATCAAGAACAACAAAAGCTTGAAGGAAGAGATTGGATGCATGAAGGCGATGCTGAAGATGTATGAGAAAGACCTTGACACAACTGAGGCTGAACTGAAGGAGGTAAAGGTAAAATTTGATAAAGCTGAACAAACCATTGCCAAATGGAACTCATCTACTTCTAAGCTTGATGAGATGCTGAGTATGGAAAATCAAGGTAAAAGTGGTTTGGGCTATGTTGAGAAACCTCCCTCTGAAGGTGCTAATTATGCCAATTTGAAAGCTGGTTTTATCAAGGAAAGTAATAGCTTGAGTTGTGAAATTTCTTTCAACATTGTGAAAAAACCTACTTTTATCTGTCAATATTGTTTTCAACCTGGTTACATTAAGACTTATTGTAAAAAATATAAAGTTGTGATTGAGAAGAAAACAGTAATTAATAACAGTACCAATGTTAAGAGAACCTCTGATCTGAATGTTATCCCAACATCAGGTAACATATCTGAAGGACATAAAAGTAGAACTTGGATTGAAAAGATAAAAACTCCTAAGGTTAAAATTGTTTGCAATGTTGTCTTTTCTGCTGTTTACTATAACATTGCAGGTAGGTGGTATTTTGACAGTGAATGTTCGCACATGACTAAGAATATTGACAACCTGAAAGATGTGATCCCTTTGATTGTTGGAACAGTTACCTATGGAGGAGGCACCAAAGGGAAAATCATTGGAAATGGAGTATTAGATGTTGAAGGATTTCCGCCACTCAAGGATGTGTTGTTGGTTGATGGATTGAAAGTAAATTTAATTAGCATAAGTCAACTTTGTGATGATAACTTGCTAGTTACTTTTGATAAAAGTTCATGTGATGTGTTTAATAGTGACAATGTATGTGTCATGATAGATACAAGATCAAAGGATAACTGCTATCTTACTCAAGATGAAGTTGAATGCTACCATGCCAAGGTAGATGAATATGTCATGTGGCACAAGAAGTTAGGACATGTGAACTATAGAAATCTGGAGAAACTATGGAAGTTAGATGTTGTAAGAGGTCTACCTAAGTTGACTAGTCCAGGTAAAATTGTTTGTGAAGACTACCTGAAAGGTAAACAAACAAAAGTTGTTCATACACCACTCCAGGTACAGAGTATTAACCCTAGAACTAATAAGTGCTTTGAATTGCTACATATGGATCTCATGGGTCCTATTGAGGTTAGTAGCCTGAATGGTAAGAAGTATGCTTTTGTTATTGTTGATGATTTTTCAAGATATACATGGATTAAGTTTTTGAAAGAAAAATCAGAAGCATTCAACACATTCAAGATTTTGCATGCTAGTATTAAAAATATGTGTGGCACTTATGTAGGAAGAATTAGGCCTGACCATGGAAAAGAGTTTGAAAATGTAAGCTTTGCTAATTTTTGTGAAACTAAAGGCATTTTACATGAGTTCTTTGCACCTAAGACACCTCAGCAAAATGGGATTGCTGAGAGGAAGAATAGAACACTTCAAGACATGGCTAGAGTAATGCTAGATTCTAGTAACTTATCTAAGAAAATCGGGGCTGAAGCTTTGAATACTGCATGTCATATTAGTAATAGAGTTTATCTTAGACCTGGTACGACTATGACTCCTTATGAGATCTTGAAGGGTTCAAAACCAACTGTTGCACACTTTCATGAGTTTGGTATTGACTGTTATTTGCTAAAAGATAGAGATTATTTGAGCAAATTTGATCCCAAAAGTGAAAAGTGTATATTTGTTGGTTATTCTTCTAATCGTGCTGCTTTCAGGGTCTACATTCCAAGATTGTATACTGTTCAAGAATCAGTTAATGTCATTTTTGATGATTTAACTGTTTCTACAGGAATTGAAGAAGTCGCTGTTTCAGATGTTGCTCCAACATTTGACCCAACATTGAACACAGAAGCTGGAGATGCTGAACTGGAAACTGGAACAAATGTTGACTTAACACCAGAAACCCCCAATGTTAGGCCAACATCTGTACTGTCAGATTCTGAAGATGAAATAGTTCCTGAATCCAAAAGAGATCCTCCTGCTAGGATACAAAGAGATCATCCAGCCACTCAAGTAATTGGTCAAATTACTGAAAGGGTGAGAACACGCAACAAAGAAAAGGTTAATTACAGGGATATGGTAAGGTTGTGTGTTTGTATGTCTTCTTCATGTACTGTTGAAAATGCATCTTGTTTTGTGTTCTCCATTGAACCTAAGAATGTAACTGAAGCTCTTAAGGATAGTTACTGGATTAATGTCATGCAAGAGGAACTCTTACAATTCACCAAAAATAGAGTTTGGAATCTAGTGCCTAGGCCTTCACATGTGAATGTAATAGGTACAAAATGGATTTTCAAAAATAAAACTGATGAGAATGGTGTAATTATGAGAAACAAAGCTAGGTTGGTTGCACAAGGTTATACTCAGGTAGAAGGTATAGGTTTCGATGAGACATTTGCTCCAGTAGCTAGGATAAAATCAATTAGATTACTTCTTGTTATTGCTTGTTGTCTTAAGATTAAACTTTACCAAATGGATGTTAAAGGTGCCTTTCTGAATGGTTTAATTGACAAAGAGGTTTATGTAGAACAACCTAAAGGCTTTGCTGACCCTAAACATCCTGACCATGTGTACAAACTTGAGAAGGCTTTGTATGGCTTAAAAGAGGCACTTAGAGCTTGGTATGAGAGGCTAACTGGTTTTTTGTTAGGCCTAGGTTTCAATAGAGGAGATGCAAACAAAACATTGTTTGTCCTTAGAAAAAGCTCTGATATCTGTATTGCTCAAATTTATGTGGATGATATTGTATTTGGTTCTACTAACAAGTCTACTTTAGACAAGTTTGTTGAGTCAATGATAGGAACATTTGAGATGAGCATGATTGGTGAGCTTAACTACTTTCTTGGATTACAAGTGAAGCAGCTGGAGAATGGTATCTTCATGAACCAGGAGAAGTATGCAAGAAATCTAGTGAAGAGATTTGAGCTACAAGAGTCCAAGCCTTGCAAAACTCATATGTCCTCTTCAGTGAAGATAACAATAGATGGCACTGGCATCAATATTGACCAAACATTGTACATATCCATGATTGGTAATTTGTTGTATCTCTCTGCCTCTAGACCTGATATCATGTTTTCAGTATGTGTTTATGCTAGGTACCAAGCTAAGCCAAGGCAATCTCACTTGATTGATGTGAAGAGGATTCTTAGATATATCTTTGGAACTTCACCTTTAGGCATTTGGTATTCTTATGACATTAACACTAACTTGGTTGGTTTTAGTGACTCTGACTGGGCCAGTGATGTGGATGACAAGAGATCCACAAGTGGGGCTGTTTTTATTTGGGGAATAACTTGGTCTCCTGGTATAACAAGAAACAGAATTGTGTTTCATTATCAATATCTGAATAAGAATATGTAGTTGTTGGCAGCTGTGTTACCCAGCTTGTATGGCTCAAACACATGCTTTCAGATTATGGGTTAGATAGTGATACACTTCTCATGTTCTATGACAATCTAAGTGCCATAAGTATCTCTAGGTATCATGTCCAACATTCTAGAACTAAGCATATAGACATAAGGCATCATTTCTTGAGAGATATGGTAGAGGACAAAGTGATCAACATTGAACATATTGAGATAATAAATCAGCTTGTTGATATGTTTACAAAGCCTTTAGATAGTGAGAGATTCTTCAGCTTGAGGAAATCTCTTGGCATGTGCAATATGTGAGAATGTTGAGGAAACCAGTGTTGACATAACACCACTGTTTAGCACTGGTCAATTGGTTGTGGTATAGTAGGTATTCTGTTGTTTTCCTTTGTTAAATTTATTTCCTTGTGAGTCTCATTTAATCCTTATTTTGTCATATTTGGTTTGTGTGGTTGAACTATTTGATGAACAACTCTTTATAGTTATCAGTTTCACATCTTTGTTTTGAAAAAGTAATAAAACTCTTCAGTTTGTCTGAGGTTGTAATAGCCTAACATATGGAGAAGCTGGGATACACAAAGTTCACTACTTTGATGTCTATTAAGTTGTATCTTATTCATATGAAAGGTGTACAAGACATGTGGAGAAGTTGGGCTACATGATGTTGATAGCTTCAGTGTTACCCAGTTGTGCTTATTTACACGTTTCTGTTTGTTTGGTTAAGGAACACATGAGGGTGATCCTTTCTACTAGGGTGTTTGAGGTTTAGAATTCTTACATTTAGTAGCACTGATAACTTGGTGAATTCTCTTGAATGCAGGTTGGTAAACAAGTATGCATAAGGACTTGGGGTGTTTGGGTGCATGATAAATGAATTTCCAACATTCAAGGCCTTTGTACTTGCCTAACTTGTTGCTGTTAATGTTGTTACTGGGGTGTGTGGAGTTCATGCTGCCCTCATTTAGTAGTAACATTAACTTTGTGTTTAGCAACCTTTAGTTTTTGGTTCAAATGAGTTATGAAAATAATAAAGATTTTAAAGAGATGTGAACTGTGCTGGTTTGAGAAGTTCTTCATAAGTGTTTACCATCTGCCTATTTGACATTACATTGTTGCATTCATGGAGTATAATTCATGTGTTGAGGCATACACTTTGGGTGACATACTGCAGATGACACACTTTTCTGTGACTTTCTATGCTATGGAAGTGAATTTTCCCTTGAATTCATAACTGCTTATCTCTGTGTGTTTCCTGTTATCTATGTTGCTTACTCATGATTTTGATCTGAACATTATGTCTAAGGTACGCACTTGCTATATTGGTTAAGTTTCATATGTATTTTTGGATGTATCTCAAGCTCTCACATGAACTTGCCTTGGTGAAGCCTGTACCTCCACCTTCTGTTATTGAAAACCGCTCTGGTTACTTGTTACTTAAACATTGACACGTGTGCACGGGAAAACATAGCGGGATGATTTTAATTGGTTAAGGATCATTAACTACCCACTAACATTTAGTCTATCTCTCCACTACTCACGATTATATTAGGAATCATAACCCTAATTTCCTTATTTGTGCTTAAAATTTCTGCAATTTTACTCTCTATTCTCAAAATTCTCTCAATTTTTCTCTGCAAATCTCTCTTACTAACAATGACGAGCAAGTCTCCTATGGATACTCTTGCAGATGTTGCTCTAAACAGTGAACCTACGGCTGCGCGCACTCGCTCTCACACTCGAGGTGATGCTACAAAATCTGATGATGCTCAAGTTGCTGCTAAAAGAAAGGCGATTCCCTACATATGACGAGGAAAGAAATCCAATCAGGGAGAATCGACTTCAAATGTTGAGCCAATAGCTGAGTCAACCAAACCAATCACCAATGAACCTGAAATTGAGGTAAATATGGCTGAACCTAACCCTGAGATTAATGTTAATATATCTGTTGAGGGGGAGGTTGGTGAATCTGTGGATAAATTGGTGAAGAAGTGGGTTAGGGCTCAAAAGGAAAAGAGCAAGGGTACTGGTGAGAAGTTTATTGGTGGTAGAAAAATGTCTGAGATTGCCAAGAAACGTGTTTAGAAAAAGGCAAGTTGAGAGGTTAGCTAAGAAAAAGGGTTGCTGAAGCTGAGAAAAAGGCTGAAGGTCTAAAATTTGTTGTTGCTGTTGCTGCTGAGAGAAAGAGGACGGGGAAGCAAGTTATGGAAGAGGAAATTGAGGTTGTGGATGTTGAGGATGAACTGGAAGAGGAGGAGAAAGAAAAGGAGAAGACTGATGAAGAAGAGCAGGATGTTGATGCTGATGTTAAGGCAACATCAGAGACAGAAGAATACTCAAATGGACTGTATGTGATTTACCCTGAAGATGAGGAGGACTACTTTTCCCTCTATTATCTTACCAAAGATTTGGAGAAGAAGTGGGATTCTTTCAAGAGAAGGGAAATTCACCTTGAAAGAGATGTAGAGATGGCCAGTTTTAAAGAACACAAAGTGATGGACTTGCTTGAAGAAAGAGGAATTCATCAATCTGTGATGGAGTTGAATGATTATGCTCTTGAGATTGATATGGAATTCTATTTGAATCTCTCCAAGTGGATAAGAGATTACAGATCTCCAAAGTATGGAAAAGCTTGGGTGAGGGGGAGAGTATTCAATATTGAACCCTACACCATCAATACGATATGTGGATTGCCACTTGTTGAAGAATCTGAGGACCCTTACTACAATAATGTGATTGAAGATTTGACAGGAGGGTTGGTCAAAGTCTGGAAAGATGCTCTGCCAACTACAAAACTCACTTCCCTTAGCGCTGTCTTGCATAAGATTGCATGCTTCAACTGGCTGCCAAGTAAGAATGTTATTGTACTAACTAAGGAATCAACAGATCTTAGTGTACAAAATCAAGAATGTGCTAGCTGTAAATATGGGGGAGAGAATTTTGAAGTCAATGTCTGAAGTTGTTGGAAGGAAGAATGGCATGTTGCCTTTTCCCTCACTCATTTGCAAAATCCTTATCAAGCAAGGATTGAAGACAAGTGCCACAGTGGGCTGGATGAAGAATGAAGCTGAACTTACAATTCTCCCAAGCTACTTGTCTGGTTTAAGGGTGAGAGATCTTCCATGGAACCCAAAAGGAGTGGTAAGACCAAGCAAAGAGAAGAAGAAGAAGGCTCACTGTTAACATGTTGGATATTATTTCCTATTTAACGGGTTTAATTTTGGGTTGGAACGCCCTGCCCGTAATTCAAAAGCAATGGTTTTATAATGGAGAACAAGGGATGCGAGAATATTTCTTCCTTTATGTTAACGGGTTTGGAATTATTCCCTATTTAACGGAAGATATTTATATTGGGTCGGAACGCCCTGCCCGTGATTCAGAAACAATCGCAGGTGGAAATGATTGGAAAATAATCAAAATTACAAGAAAGTTTCCTTCATTTATTCACTGAACTTTTCCTCCTTTTTGTGTACTAGTAAGTTGTACTAAGTTGGACTTAGTTCTCCTTCTTCTATTGATCACTTCCCTTTATATAGACTGTGATAAGGGCAGGTGTCATTGTGCATGTGCTTAAGTAAAGACATGTGTCGTTTCATTATTACAGGTGTAAAAATTTAGGATAAGGTTTATCTTTTATCTACTAAGCGCTGACTAGATTAATCTTCGTATCTTCTGATAGCTCCGAGGACCTCTGATGTATGGTTGTTTTGGTAGGGCTATTCTTCCGAGGGGCTAGGCTTTTGTTGACACATAATAAGAATGCTCGTATGAAAGTAAGAACTGATGTATATGCCTTCCGAGGGGCTTTATCTCCCTTCCTTGACCCGGGTTTGTTCTTCAATGACTGGGGTGATCTCTGAAGACACGGTAACAGAATCGTTGATAGTATAATGTGATCTTCGTGGGCTTATTTTAATCTCTGAGGGCTTTCCTTCTTCTCCGAGGGCTGTATTTAATCTCCGAGGGCTGTATTTGCTCTGTTTGACATGAGATGTTTCTGTCTAAGTTCTCGGAATATACTTATTAGGCACTCTTTTCTTCATCTCTGGTTTTTCCTTTGAGAATGAGTCTTCGGATAATGTTCCGAGGGCAACTTTTATTGAGGAAACATGCTCTGAGGGCAGTTTACATTGAGGAGTGTTCAACAAGGAAGTTTTCTTGTAGCTTCATGAGACTCGGGGTCCGTTGTGGTCCCTCTTGGTGCATTGGTGGATATCGGAGTCGCGCGGATCCATCGGGATTTGCTCTTTTTCCAATGCCGCGTTGATATCTGTTTTTTATTCATCCTTTGACTTTTCAAGGGACGCTTATGTTCCTCCTCGTGTGCTCTTTTATGCCTTTGTTAGGTTAGTAACCGAGAAGTAGAACAACTTCCGAGGGGGTCTCCTTATTTTGGAGTGGGTACATCTCATCGGAAGTACTCGTGACAATTGTATTGTCCATGTATCATTTTTTCCGAGTAGGATTAATCTTCTTCTTTTCCCTTTTTATATTTTTATGGTTAACACTAGCCCCCCCAAATTTCGATTGTCTTCGTAGAAACAAGCGAAATTTTAATCATCGTCCTCAGTGAGGCGAGGGGTTAGTTCTCGTTCTGGTATCCTCTATATTCGTTTTTTGATATTTTTCCGAGAGATATATGCATAGATATTTAGAATTTATATGGATTTTACCTGAATACCCTTAGGGTATCATTATTGTGCACGCGAGGATCTCGGGGCGCAGGTATTGGATGGGTTTGACCAGCTTTGAAATTTTAAGTATCTGACCGTTGGCAACGGTCAAAATTTTGACGGCGTGGCGCGATCAGGCGACGGTTACGTGGAGCCGTAAATAAATGCCACGTCTTTAAGGGCATCTGACCGTTGTAGGCTCCGGTTATAAATAGGGGCACTGTTGCTCTTTCTTCTTCATTCTCCCAATTCTAATTTACGATTACTTCCTCTCAGAGCAAAAAACTCGTTTATAAATAGGGGCCTTAATTTCTGCTCTTCTTTTTTTTGTACTCCAAATTTCTAGTAGACTTACTCGTTCTCTTCTTACTCTTCAAAAAACAATCCTCTTTTTGCATCCATGGCTTCTTCTGCCAACACGAACCCTGTTGCCGTTGCTACTTCCTCGGAAATTACTGCTCCGATTGATACTTCTACAAATGTGAGGAGTATTCTGGTGGGAGTTGTTACTCGTAAACGTAAAGGAGAGATCGCTTCTTCTTCTGAGGGCGGCGCTGTTTCTTCTAAGAAAGCTAGGGTTCCCAAACCAAAGAAGGCGCCTCTTCAGACTTTCGCTAAAGTGGAGAGGGTTCCGAGCATTGCCACTCGTGAACATGTGTTAGATTTGTTCACTTCAACCGGGGCTTTTTAAAAGAACATGGTGTTCCAAATTCCGACTAGGGATGAGAGAGCATGCTATCCTCCTCCGGCTATGTTGACAGTCTATTTTGCTCAAGTAAAGTATGGGTGGCGTTCATTCATGTCCCCTTTCTTTTGTGAGGTTTTTAAAACTTGCAACATTAGCCCGAATCAATTGGTTCCGAACGGGTTTGCTGCCCTCTGCATTTATGTTTTTTGGTGTCAATTGAACGGGTTGGAGTGTAGGGTAGATCACTTTCTTTCAATCTTTGATGTGGGGGTGTCGCCCGGGGGGTATCCCTTTTATAATGTTCGTCATCGGGACAACTCGGGGGACTCCACGAAGAGGATATTGGGTGCGGCAATTACCTCGCATAGCGTTTGGAAAAACAGGTATTTTTTTGTGAGGCCCGCACAAGGTAAATGGGATATGCCCTTTGACTGGAGAGAGGGCACAACTCCAGTGTATGCATTGGACCCGGAGATAGTTTTATCTCCCGTGATTTCTCAACATAAGCTGATGGAATCGGAGGATTTTACCATGTTGTTTGAGACGTCCGGTCTCCATCATGTGGTGTTTACCGATGATGTTGTGGAGAAGCCCTTGTCCCTGTCTCCCGAGGCCAAAAATCTTTTTCGTAAGTTCCTTATTTTCCTCTTTTACTCCTTTTATGTGTATAATGGTAAATTGTACTTATGTATCCTGACTTTGGGGTGATGCAGAGGAGGTTATGGCCAACTATTACTTGTCGGGTCCAATTGATCCTACTCCGAGTGGTGTTTCTGATGTGCCAGAGGAGGGCGAGCACGAAGAGGATGAGGTTAATGCTCCCGAGGGCGAGCACGCAGCTCCGGAGGTGGGGGGAGTTCACGAGAATCACTCTCCATTGTGTATAGACATGTCAGGGGTTATCAGAAGTGTTGTTCCCCTACGCCAGGTAGCTCCTTCTTCTTCTTGGGCTTTAGTGCCAGTTTCTAAGTCTAGTACAGGAGATTTGCTTGCTTCTCCGAGGACATCTAAAGAAGGGGTATTTCTGAGAGCGGTTGAGGGAGAATCTATTCAGAAGACCATGGAAGTGGTGGATTTATCTTCCGATGATCCTTCTCCTGCTTCTACTGAGCCTACGTCTTCAGAAGTTCCTCGTGGTGAGTTTTTACGAGTTCTTAGTAAAATTTCTCACATTTTCACTGTAGACTTTCTTCATGTACTGATTTTTTCTTTTTTGATACAGTGGCCGTGGACAAAGGCAAGGCTCCGATGGTAGAACCCTCCTTATATGGTAAGTGTTCCTTACATGTCCTTCTTTATTAATATTTTTTTTCTAGTTTCATTCTCTTTCTTATCTTCAGTGATTTTCTCTTGTAGAGGAAGACTTCTTGGCACAGTTCAACGTTCCTGGGCAGGAAACTTTATGAGGGGATTCCGAGGACACTCAAGGGGAGTTTGATCCTTCTTCCGAGGACAGAGATGTGAAGGAGGGGATTCTGAATTCACTGTTGGGAGAGACTGGCCCACCAGCAGCAGTTGGTGGTTCTCGGGCCGTGTTCACAAATTCAGAGGTGATGACTCCAGTACCCGGAGCTACTCTTCCAGGGAGTCGTATTCCAGTATCCTCCTCTGTTCCAGTGACTCTTTCTCCGAGAGGTCAGACTTTCCAGGCGCCCATTCCTCCTGGTGGACCTGCGGGGCGATTCTCATCTCGGACAGTGGGGAAGCTTACCAGGATATTCTCCATTTTTTTGCTTCCTCCAGTTCAACACCCGCCGATGGGGTATCAATTTCTGTATACCAGTCTTAACTGGTTGGGGCTCATGGTAAGTTTCTCCATACTAGTCCTCTGGAGTTATATGATGTATCTGTGTTAACTTTTTCTTGTTGACCTCTTCGTAGATTGGAAAGACTCAGGAGGCGGTCACTGCCGTGGAAGAACGTGGTCGAAAGGACATAGAGGAGGTGGAAGTACTCCGAGCACAATTGGCGCCTCTCTTGGTTCGGGATAAAGAAAGCCAGACGAGGGAGGATGTCCTCCTCACCAAGATTTCTAACTTCGAATTCGCCCTTCAGGGAGCTGAGAAGGCGAATGAGGACTTGCACCATAAGTTGACCGCTGCCGAGTCTGCTTATAAGAAAATGGAGACATCCGAGAAGGCTGCAACAGCCAAGATAACTCTTCCGGAGAAGGAAAGAGAAGAGTCCGAGAGGGTCTTCACTGCTCGGATCGCCGCTCTTGAGAAGGCCGTGGCAGAAGGTGGTGAGAGGGAAATGAGTCTCTAGGAGACATTAAGCCAAGTCACCGATAGAGCTGAGTCAGCCGAGGGGAAGTTAGAAAACTTCCTTTCTCCCGAGGATGTGCAGGCTAAGGTTGATGCAGCAGTTCAATTTGCTCAACGGGAGATTTCTAGGCAGCACTCGGAAGTTTCCGAGACACCTTCTCACGAGCTCTTAACAGGCCACCTTTTGTGGGGATACTTGGAGTGTGCCAGGCTGGCCAAGTATCTGATAAGGTCAGATGTTGACTTTTCAAAGTCTTTTGACCTCCGCAAGTTGAAGAAGCCAACTCCCGATGATTGTCACTACTTTGTAGGGAGATTTGGAGGTTTACTATCCCCTAGGGATTCTCCCGCGCCATCTCCGATGCGATCTGCCAGTAGTCCAAGCCTGAGGGCTAGTGGTTCCGGGGGGTATTTTCCCCAATTTCTCGCCTTGCTCCACTGGGTTCTTCTGCCGAGGAGACAACTCCTTCACACCCTTCTACCACGAGGGCATAGTCCTTTCCTTGTAATTTTCATTTCTTGTTCTAAATAAGTGTTCTTTGTACTTATCTTCCTTTCCGAGGGCTCTTCGGCTTCTTAAATAAATATTTTTTTTTTATTTTTCATTTTTCTACCTTTTGTTTTTATTGTTAAAATTTTTAATTAAGAAGGATAATGATAAACCATATAAAATTGCTGACTAAGCTTATCTCCTAAGTAGGAGGTGTTGTTTTGCATGAATAAGTAAGGTACGTGTCACTTTTAATTAAGAAATTTTTTTGACACTTGTCCCTTACTTTATGCAATATGAATCTAATCTCCTTCTTTTAATCACGAAATAAGGAGTGTATATATATTTAGGCTACATACTTAACCTTATGATCATAACTTTATAATCATAACTAGTCTTTGATCTTTTTTATCAAGTTTGCCAATAGCTGTGAGCACAAGAATAACACTTACCCGGAAAGATGATGCCCCCTTACTATAGAAGAAGTGGTTCAGTTTCATCTTGTGGTTCCTCTCGGGACACCACTCGGAGTCCTTCTAGATCGTCAAGGGTTCCTCCTATTTCTCGTAAGAATTCTTCTCCGAGGGATAACTTATCCGAAAACCAAGCGACACTTGGGGCTGGTTCCTCTTTGGGAGTAGCTCGTAGGTTTCCATCTACAAATTCACGTAGAGTAAATCATGTTAGGGAGATATTCATGGGCAGAGAACCGTATTCTTTGGCAGATGAGTCTTCAGAATTTGATTTGATTCCTCTTAATCCATCCAGGTTGATATGTAGAGGACGTGTAGGATCCACTACGAGTACGGAGTGCGAGAACTCGGTAAGATCTCTTTTTGCCAGCTATAACCTGGATATCGAAGAGTATGATGTAATAGTGCCTTCCTCGGGCCAAAGAGCTTATGCGTCTCCCTCGGGTTATCTAACTGTTTACAACGAACAAATGCGTTGTGGGTTACAGACGTTTTTCCATCGCTTTTTCCAAATACTCTTCCGCTACTGGCAGATATGTCCGAGTCAGTTAACACCAAGTTCATATAGTCATTTGGTGGGATATGTTCTGCGTTGTGAGCTTTTAAACCTTCCAATGTCCCCTTATCGGGTGGGAACAATATTTGCCCTTCGACCTTGATCAGAGGGGACTCCCTTCTTTAGCCTGGCCTATCGGGACAAGGAAAATATCTTCACTCGTGTATCCAATACCCACTCTTGTAGAGGGGATTGGAGGCGGAGATTTTTCTTTATCCGCCCGAGAGGTCAATCAGCCAGGTCGTGGGGGGTACCTCTCCGATGGGGTCTGGGATATATTGCTCCTAACGCCGAAACACAAGGTCACGAGAGGGAGGTATTGCTCAACTCAGGACTTTTTTCTGGTTCCTATGATATATCCGGGCTGCTGGACTTCCCCGAGGCCCTGATTTTAGCGGGTTTGCAAGAGGGAGTGGAGGGACGTACTTCTACTTCTCGTCCTCCTCACAGTAACTTTTATTTCCATAAGTTTTACTGATCACTCCTTACCCGTTTAATTTGTAAATTTTCTGGGTGTCCTCGGACTGTTGGCATACTGCTGCTTTTTACAGGCGCAGAAATGGGAGCGTTTTCTCTTGGGTCTTCCGATGATGTTTTTCTGGGACGGGCTTTGCACAGTGGTTCCAGATTGTTGGAAGTTGGTGGTTCTGATTCCCTCGTAAATGAGGTAATAGTCGATATCTCTTCGGAGGAGGAGGGACGGGAGGCATCGCCTATAGCAGCCCCCCCAGTAAACTTTATAACTCCTCTCGGAGGGCCGGATCCGATAGCAGATTCTTCCCCAGCAGACTCCCACATAATTCCCGTGGTGTCACAACCTTTACCCCGCACTTCTGCCGTGGTGAATGCGCTAGAGGAGTATCTTATCTCTCCCCATGCGGAGGACTTGTCGCCCCTTGAGGGTGTCCCTGATCGTGTTCCCGCACCGCCACCCGAGGGGAATCCCTCCCTAGGGAGATCTTTTCCGCCCGAGGACAGTCAGGATGTTTCTCCCCTCGGATCAGCTGTAGGGTTTTGTCGAAATTTTCTTAGTGGCTTGCTGAATGTGACTGATTGCGGGTTGATAAAAACCCTTCCAGTGTCCGTTCTCCAGGACTTAGCTTGCAAAGACCTGTGTGAGGTATTTTATTTATTTTATCTATTCTGTTTGCTACTAACCTGTCATCAATGTCTGATGGAGCTTGCTTTGTTTTTTGAGCAGATCTATATGGTACTAGATGCCCTCGGATCTTATGGAAGCTCTTCTTCTGACCCGGGTTTAGTATACCGCCGTCGGGACGAGTTGGAGCAAGGTCTCTTAGAAGCTCAAACGGAGATAACTCAACTGAAGGAGATTCATGAGTCCACCCAGGAAATCCACAACAATGTGTTGCAATCCGAGAGGGATAAGGCGTGGGACTTAGAACGCCGACTGGTGCTAGAAAGAGCTCGTGTATTGAATTTAGAGAGGCGAATAGGAGAGTTGCATGACCAAATGAGGTCTTCGAAAGAGCAATTGACGCAGGCCTTGAAGGAGAGAGATGCCCTTAATCAGCAAGTATTAGGGACTGCTCGTACCCAAGCTGTGGCATTGGTTATGGCCCGTGTTCAAGCGGTGTTGGAAGTGATAGGTCCGTCTAGCTTTCGTGAGTCCCTTCAAGATGAGATGCGAGATTTGGTCCATATAGGCTATCAATTGTGTCGAGATGTTGTACAATCTTTTCCAGAGTTTCCCCCAGGCTTGCTAATTCTGACACTTAATATCTGTCAAGTTTTAGAGGAGTTTCCATCTTCGCCTATTAGGGATTCTTCAATTCCGATGGTGTTTGTTGACGATCCCGTTTCCCTTTCCGAGGAGCAGCGCCGACGAATTATCCGAGAAGGAAAGCGTCCTATGGGAGGAGTTTAACTCGTGGAGGGATATTATACAGTTTAGTTCATAGTACGAGGGGCTTTTTTTTTTTTTTGTTGGGTTGCTAAGATGACTCATATGTAGAGTTATCATTTTGTCAAGCAACTCCGTTTTCTTTTGTAATAAAACCCTTCGTATATGAATAACTTTTCTTATTCAAGTATGATTATTACATTAAGCACAATACTTTCTAAGGTTGATTGAGTTCCAGGTATTACGAAGTACTACTTCCTCGGAATCAGCAAGGCGATAGGTTGTCGGCCCTACAATTTCCGCTATCTTATAGGGTCCTTCCCATCGGGGATCTAGTTTGCCTACATTCTTGGAAGCCCCTACTCGTTTCATCATTAGATCTCCAACTTGAAAGGTTCGGGGCTTTACCTTAGCATTGTAATATCGCGACATCCGAGTCTTGTATTCTTCCACTCGGAGGGCTACTCGGGCTCTCTTTTCCTCGAGCAAATCAAGGGCGAGGGCCAGATTCGAGCTGTTGGTTACTTCCTCGTATTCCTTAACTCGCCAACTTTCTATTGAGACCTCCGAGGGCAAGACGGCTTCACATCCGTAGGATAGACTGAAAGGAGTTTCACCCGTGGCGACACTTTGCATGGTCCGATAGGCCCATAGTATCCCGGGTACTTCCTCAACCCACTTAGCTTTGTGCCAATCAAGTCGGGCCTTCATGTTTTTCAAAAGGGTTCTGTTGGTCCTTTCTACTTGGCCGTTTGCTTGAGGGTACCCCACCGAAGCAAAACGGTGTTTTATTTCCCAATGATCACACCATTTTTTTAACCCTTGATCTGTAAATTGCAAACCGTTATCACTTACCAGGCTCCGAGGGACACCAAAGCGACAAATGATACTTCTCCAAAGAAAATTGATAACGGCCCCTGCGGTTACCCTAGTTAGGGGTTCCGCTTCCACCCATTTGGTGAAGTAGTCAACAGCTACTAGCAAAATTTTCTTTTGACCGGAATCAGGAATGAGAGGTCCAAGTATGTCAATGCCCCATTTGGAGAACGGGCAAGGATTAAGATGGGGTTCCCACGGGGCTGCAGGTTGATGAATCCGAGGGGCGTAAGCTTGGCACAGTTTACATTTTTTGGCATGGTTTTTACTATCTTTAGCCATTGTGGGCCAGTAGTAGCCTTGTCGAATCCAGCGTCCGACCATGCTTTCGCCGCTAGTATGGCTTCCACATACCCCCTCGTGAGTTTCTGCTAAATCTAGTTGAGCCTCCCCTTCATTAAGGCATCGAGCATGGGGACACGAGTATGTTCTTCGGAAAAGTATCCCATCTTTGAGGAAGTATCGGAGGGTTTTTCTGAACATCGTTCGCTGAATATTCTTGTCCGAGGAGTATCCCTCAGGATTCTGTAAATAAGCCTTGATAGGAGTTACCCAGCTTGACAAGGGATCTGAGATGGTATTCACCTCTCTGCCTTCGCTTTTTTCAGACTCGTTGACATGAAGTAGAGTGATCCTCTGAGTGTGTACGGCGGCTGTTTGGGTAGCCATTTTGGATAAAACGTCCGCCTCTTGGTTTTCTTTTCGGGGAATTTGAACTATATCATATTCCTCAAACCATTCGGACCTTTGGTGAACAACTCGGAGGTACTCTTGCATTCTTTCTTCTTTTTCTTCGTACGATCCTTTGACTTGCTGGACAATCAATTGAGAGTCACTATGGAAGAGTATTCTCTTCATTCCCCCTTCCTTTGCTAGTCTCATACCAATAAGGAGAGCTTCATAGTCAGCTTCATTGTTGGAGAGGGGATAATCTATTCTGATTGCGAAATGGAGCCTTTCTTCCTCTCCTTCTTGATTCACAAAGACAATTCCTGCCCCCCCCCCCCATGCGTACTCACCGAGGATCCATCTGCATACGCGTGCCATAGCGGTTCCTTCTCCTCTGATCCGATGCCCGTAAGTTCCATTACAAAGTCCGCTAGGACTTGTGCCTTGACGGATGGTCTCGGAGCATAGGAAATATCATACTCGGTGAGCTCCACGGTCCATTTTATTAACCTTCCCGAGGATTCGGGTTTGTTAAGAATGGTCCTTAGGGGGTACTTTGTTAACACTGTAATTGGATGTGAAAGGAAGTAGGGGCGCAAATTGCGGGCCGTAGTAACCAATGCTAGGACAAGTTTTTCAATTAAGGTATACCTGGCCTCGGCTCCGAGGAGGGTTTTACTGACATAATACACTGGACGATGTTCTCCATCTTGCTCCTTGACCAACACGGCACTGATAGCTTCTTCTCCGACCGATAAATATAGAAATAGCTCCTCTTGAGGTAAAGGTTTTACCAGCAAGGGTGGTTGTAACATGTACTTTTTCAGTTCTCCGAGGGCTTCCTCGCACTGGGGGGTCCATTGAAATTCTTTGACATTTCGAAGTATTTTGAAGAAGGGAAGCCCTTTCTCTGCTGACTTGGAGACAAAACGACTCAGTGATGCCATTCTACCAGTCAGTTTTTGAACGTCCTTTACTGTCTTCGGGGTAGGTAACCCCATGATGGCCTCTGCTTTCTCAGGGTTTACTTCTATTCCCTTCTCCGTAACCATAAACCCCAAAAATTTACCTTATCGGATGCCAAAAGAGCATTTCCTAGGGTTAACTTTCATGCCAAAGTTATCCATAATGACCAATGCTTTTCTTAAATCTTCGGGATGCTCCTCAGCAGTGTTACTTTTGGCTACCGTGTCGTCCACATAAACTTCTACTAATTTTCCAATAAGTCCTGCGAACATAAGACTTACTAACCTTTGGTAGGTAGCGCCAGCGGTTTTTAGCCCGAAGGGCATGACTAGGTAACAAAAGGTGCCTGCATCCGTAATGAAGCTGGTTTTATCCTGATCTACCGCCGTCATTGGGATTTGATTGTATCCCTGGTCTCCATCTAAGGTTGACAATAGTACACATCCAGCGGTTGAATCAACTAACTGATCTATGCTCGGCAAAGGATAACAGTCCTCCGGGCATGCTTCATTAAGATTAGTAAAGTCTACGCGCATTCGCCATCTCCCTCCATGCTTGGGGACTAATACGACATTAGCTAACCACTCGGGATAGATAACTTCCCGAATTTGCTTCAAGTTGAGAAGGCATTGTATTTCCGAACGAATAATTTTATTACGCTCGGGCCCCATTTTCCTTTTCTTTTGTTGAACAGGTTTAGCTCCGGGCTTTACATTAAGAAAATGTTGGCATACCTTGTTGCTAATTCTCCCGGGTGGTCCTCCTTCCCATGCAAAGAGATGGTGGAATTGCTTGAGGAGGGAAATCAGTTGAGTCTCTATATTTGATGTCATGTGAGTACCCATTTTGATAACTTTCTCAGGGCTTCCTTCCACCAATTCTACCATCTTTAATTCTTCCATAGGTTGGACTCGTGTTTCTTCGGTTTTGCGCTTTTTATTGTTTCCGAGGGTGGGCTCGTCCTCTTCCGAGGGGATGGCATTCATGCAACATTCCCTGGCTTTAGATTGACTCCCCCGTACCTCTCCGATTCCCGAGGGGGTAGGGAATTTTACCTTAAGATGCAAGGTAGAAGGGATGGCTTCAAAGGCTCGAATGGATGGTCTCCCACAAATGGCATTATATGTCCTTGAGAAAGCCTCCACAACCCAAAATTTGATGGGCTCCGTTCTCCGAAGGCCCCCATTTCCCCATGACATTGGAAGAGTCACGGTTCTGAGGGTGTGACACGTTTCCCCAGAGAATCCTACAAAGGGAACTTCGGCGGTTTCCAATTTTTCTTGTTTCAACCCCATAGCAAGGTAAGTAGGCAAGAAGAATACATCCATAGAGCTGCCTGGGTCTATTAGGATCCGTTGGGTTTCATACCCGTAAACAACAGCTGAAATAACTAACGGGTCTTCATGGGGGTATATTATACCTGTAAGGTCCTCGGGACCAAAGGTGATGTCAGGCAGAATTGATTCTTGGACCGAGCAAACTGGGAATCCTTGCTCTACTCGTCTGGCTTCTTTCAGGTATTTCTTCTTTTTACTTTGGGGTGTCATTGAAATCTCACCTCCTTCAATCATGTTGATGGTTCGTCCGGACGGGGGGTTGTGTTTATATGAATCTGGCGGAGGAGGCAAACTCCGATACCCCATGGTCCGTTCTCGAGAATTTTCCTGACGGTCCTTGTTTCTCTCTTGGGGTCGTGGTCGTTAAACTATCCTTTCCCGTGCCCTCCGACTGAGGGTCCTTTCTCGTGACCTCCGACTGGGTGTCATTTCTTCTTCTTCCTCTTCTTATCTTCGTGACCTTTTCCATACGTTGGTCTTGGGGTCCCCTAGATTATTTTCCTTGAGGTAATTCTTCAAGTATCCTATTTCTAGGAGACAAAGTACCTCCCTACGAAGGGTGGTACATTCTTCAGTGGTGTGTCCGTATGTTTTATGGTATTTGCAGTACTTACCCGTGTCCTTATCTCGGTTAGGGAATTTAACCGGTACGGGCCAGTGAAATTCATTGCTACCTCTCATTATATTGAGTACTTCCGGGGGAGTAATGGTCATGGGAGGTAAGGGCACAGGTCATAGGAATTTCTTAACCACCCCGCCCTCGTCTTTACGAGGAGGAGGTTTTCCCTCTTTACCCTTTTCCTTAGTCTTTGCTTCTCTTTCTGCGCGCTCTAAGTGCTCGTTATTCTCCTGCTCCATTTTCCTCTTCGTTCCCTCCGCCTCTTCCATCAAAATGTAAACTTCTGCTTTTTGCATAAGTTCATTCATGTCCGTGACACGATTGCCCATAAGGTATCTGAAGAAATCTCCCGTTCGAAGTCCTTGAGTCAATATGTCCGCCATGATGGTCGGACTAATATTGGGGACATCTAGTGCTTCATCCGTGAAACGCTTTATATACCCTCGTAAGGGTTCATCATTTTTCTGTTTAACAGTGAATAGATGTGTGGCGGACTTGGGATACCTTCGATTACAAGAAAACTGTCGTACAAACAAATGAGCTAATCGGTCAAAGCTAGTAATGGAACTAGGTGGAAGATGGGTAAACCACGCCTGAGCTCGTCCTCCGAGGGTGACAGGAAACACGCCGCACAACACATGGTCAGGAGCAGAAGATAGGTCCATTCCGACCAGATATTGATGGATATGGTCCTGTGGATCCCTTCCATCAGCTTCTCCAGTATATAGCGGGATGTTGATGGGTCGCATCCCCGAAGGGATAGAAGCTAAAGCAATTTCGGGTATAAAAGGAGAGGTCTTGAATGTGGGATCCTCCTCGGGAGCCATGGTTTTCTTGAGATCACCCAATTCTTTTCGTAAGTCGTCCATCATTCCCCACAAGGAGTGTTCAACATCTCCTTGGTACTCCAAGGGGTGGAGAATTTCCCCCGACTCCTTTCTGGTGTTCTTTCAGAATAAACATACCTTCGGGGCATTTGTCGGGGTTCTTGATGCCAAGGGATTGAGTTGGGGTTCCGCACCACCTGAGGGGTATCCCTCTCCGAAGGGAAATTTCTGTCCTCGGAAGATATTGAGGACATGTTTCCGAGAGGTTCCCTCCTCGGGGGTGCCCATGTAGCATCTACCAGTCTTTCGTAGACAGACCGGGGAATATTAATAAAATCTCTCGTACCTGATTCGTAATTGGACAGAGTTTCTTCCGAGTCGTTGTAATGGACTGGAAGGTTTTCACTTTCGAAGAGATCATCCATACCAACCGATGTTTGCTGAATTCTCTCGAAAACAGATATTATGGCGTTCCCACAGACGGAGCCACTTTGTTAACGGGTTTGGAATTATTCCCTATTTAACGAAAGATATTTATATTGGGTCGGAACGCCCTGCCCGTGATTCAGAAACAATCGCAGGTGGAAATGATTGGAAAATAATCAAAATTACAAGAAAGTTTCCTTCCTTTATTCACTGAACTTTTCCTCCTCTTTGTGTACTAGTAAGTTGTACTAAGTTGGACTTAGTTCTCCTTCTTCTATTGATCACTTCCCTTTATATAGACTGTGATAAGGGCAGGTGTCATTGTGCATGTGCTTAAGTAAAGACAAGTGTCGTTTCATTATTACATGTGTAAAAATTTAGGATAAGGTTTATCTTTTATCTACTAAGCGCTGACTAGATTAATCTTCATATCTTCTGATAGCTCCGAGGACCTCTGATGTATGGTTGTTTTGGTAGGGCTATTCTTCCGAGGGGCTAGGCTTTTGTTGACACATAATAAGAATGCTCGTATGAAAGTAAGAACTGTTGTATATGCCTTCCGAGGGGCTTTATCTCCCTTCCTTGACCCGGGTTTGTTCTTCAATGACTGGGGTGATCTCTGAAGACACGGTAACAGAATCGTTGATAGTATAATGTGATCTTCGTGGGCTTATTTTAATCTCCGAGGGCTTTCCTTCTTCTCTGAGGGCTGTATTTAATCTCCGAGGGCTGTATTTGCTCTGTTTGACATGAGATGTTTCTGTCTAAGTTCTCGGAATATACTTATTAGGCACTCTTTTCTTCATCTCTGATTTTTCCTTTGAGAATGAATCTTTGGATAATGTTCCGAGGGCAACTTTTATTGAGGAAACATGCTCCGAGGGCAGTTTACATTGAGGAGTGTTCAGCAAGGAAGTTTTCTTGTAGCTTCATGAGACTCGGGGTCCGTTGTGGTCCCTCTTGGCGCATTGGTGGATATCGAAGTCGCGCGGATCCATCGGGGTTTGCTCTTTTTCCAATGCCGCGTTGATATCTGTTTTTTATTCATCCTTTGACTTTCCAAGGGACGCTTATGTTCCTCCTCGTGTGCTTTTTTATGCCTTTGTTAGGTTAGTAACCGAGAAGTAGAACAACCTCCGAGGGGGTCTCCTTATTTAGGAGTGGGTACATCTCATCGGAAGTACTCGTGACAATTGTATTGTCCATGTATCGTTTTTTCCGAGTAGGATTAATCTTCTTCTTTTCCCTTTTTATATTTTTATGGTTAACACTTTATTCACTGAGCTTCACTCCTCTATTTTCTGTGTATATGATGGTATGTGTCTGTCTTCCGTCCTTTTCTTCAATAGATCACCTCCCTTTATATAGAGTTTGTTAGGGACATGTGTCGTTATGCATGTGTTTTAGTAGAGTACAGGTGTCGTAATATGCGTATAAGTAAAAAGGATAAGATAAGGTATATCTTTAGTCTACTAGATGCTGACTAAGTTGATCTTTACTTCTTCCGATGACTCCGGGTAGCTCCGAGGGATTGTTCTTCGAGATGCTAAGTTTTCGAGGGGCCCTATATTTGGTGACGTCTTGATGGACCAAATGGGACCTTCTTTGGGTGGTGTTGTTGCTTCGGTAAAGGTTTATTCTGGTGTAGGGGCTTCTGTATATGTTCTCCGAGGGGTGTTTCCACCTTTGACCTGGGTTCCGAGGGTTTGGCATGGTCTCCGAGGGGTTTGACCTGATCTCCGAGGTCTTGACTTGATCTCCGAGGGCTTGACTTGGCCTTCGTGAAGTAGTACGTTAGTGTCCAGGTCCTCGTAGAGTGTCTTCTAGTGGCTCTGGTATTTAGCCCTGGCTTTGTTCTTAGATTTGGTCTTTGGAGTGATGTTCCGAGGGCAATTTAGGTTGATGAGCGTTCAGCAAGGAAGTATTCTCGCAAGTTTATGGGACTCGGGGCCCGTTTTGGTCCCTCTTGGCGCATTTGATGGATATCGGAGTCACGCGGATCCATCGGGGTTTACTTTTTTTCCGATGCTGCGTTGATATCTATTTTTTATTCATCGTTGACTTTCCAAGGGACGCTTAGGTATCTCCTCGGAGGTTCCTTCGTACCTCTTTGGGTCGTTGACCACGGTGTGGTAACCTCCGATGGGCCTCCTCAATGGGAGTGGGTACATCTCACCGGAGGTACTTGTGACAATAGTATTGTCCATATATTAATTCCTATTTTTAAGATTAATATTCTTCTTAATCTCATATTTATTTTTTTACGATTAACACTAGCCCCCCCAAATTTCAATCGCCTTCGTAGAGGCAAGGGAAAATTTATATGTGTCATCGGTGAGGTGAAGGGTTAGTCCGAGTCTTGGTCTTCGATGTACTTATTTTTTTATATTTTTCCGAGGGGGTATATATATAATTATAATTATTTGAAAACGGATCATAAGGAATTTACTTGTTTGTCCTTGAGGGTGCTATCCTTATGCACGTGGAGGTTGCGGAGCGTCCGTTCCAGGTGACCGTTTGGCTATTTAAAACTTTAGAATATCTGACCGTTTGTAACGGTCAGATTGATAACGGCGTGGTGCGGCAAATACGTGGAGCTTTAATTAGGCTCCACGTTTTAAAGGTTTGTGACCGTTTGTCACATTGACTCCTATAAATAGGAGAACTATTCATTCTTCTCTCCACTTTCACACTTTCCTTCCTTCGCAGTTCGACGAGCAAAATAAGCTTTCTCTTCTCTTTTTCTTCTCCTTTCGTGTTTCAATCTTTCAGCAAATTTACATGCCCTTTGTCTCTTTTTCTTTCCGAAAAAAACTTTTCTTTTCTACTATTGTATAAATGGCTTCTTCTACCAACGTTGATCCTATTGCCACTTCCACTGCCTCTGGAGTCACCGCTCCAGTTGATTCTCTGGCGAGTATGGGGGCGTTCCGACGGGAGTTATCACTCGTAAAAGAAAATGGGAGACTTCCGCTGTTGGCGAGGGTGGCGCCACCTCTTCCAAAAAAGCTAAGGTTCCTAAATCGAAGAAGGTGTCTGTTCGCGACTTCACCAAAATTGAGAGGATCCCGAGTGTTGCTACTCGTGAGTAGGTACTGGAGTTATTTACCACCACCGGAGCCTTCTAGAACAATATGGTGTTCCAAATTCTGACGAAGGACGAGAGGGCCTGCCGTCCACCTCCGGGGATGGTAACGGTTTATTTTGCCCAAGTAAGGTACGGGTGGCGCTCATTCATGCCGCCCTTTTTCTGTGAAGTGTTCAAGGCGTGCAATATCAGTCCGAGCCAGATGGTTCCGAATGGGTTCGCTGCTCTCTGCATTTACACCTTCTGGTGCCAAGTGAATGGACTAGAATGTGGGGTTGGCCACTTTTTTCTATTTTTGACGTGGTGGTCTCACCCAGGGGATATCCATTTTACCACATTCGTCATCGAGACAACACCAAAAATTCCACGAAGAGGATACTGGACGGGTCAATCAGCTCGCACAGCATTTGGAAGAACATGTACTTCTTCGTGCAGCCCGCCCAAGGCGTATGGGACATGCCTTTTGACTAGAGAGAGGGTGCGTCTCCCGTGCGTACATTGGATCAGGATGTAGTTTTGTCTCCGGTGATTTCACAGCAACTTCTGATGGAGTCGGACGATTTTCTGATGTTGTTCGAGATATCCGGGCTCCACCACGTGGTATTTACTGATGATGCGATCGAGAAGCCATTGTCCCTATCTTCTGATGCCCTGAACTTTTTCAGTAAGTATTTTATTTTCTTTCTCGTTTTTGCTCTTGACATAGGAATAGGTTATAACTGTATTTGTTGGTTCACGGGTAGTGCAGGGGATGTTTTAGCGAATTATTATTCGCAGTCGGGTCCCATAAAACCTGTTCCGAGCGGTGTTTATGACGTTCCGGAGGAGGGTGATCATGATGAAGAGGAGGTTAATGCTCCCGAGGGCGAGCACATGGGTCCGGAGGCAGTAGGAACTTACGAGGATCATACCCGTTTGTTCATAGATGATGCGGGGGTGATTTAGAATGCGGTTCCACTATGCCAGGTGGGCCCTTACTCGAGTTTAGCTCTGGTACCGGCCTTCTGGTCCGACACGGAAAGTTCTCCGAGGGCTTCCGAAGAAGGGATCTCTCCGAGGAGTGGCGGGGAAGGTTCTGCCCGGAATACTGTGGAGGTGGTGGTTATATCTTCTAGGGATCCGTCTCCTGATTCTTCTCGTGGAGTTGAGCCCATGTCTCCGATAGTTCCGGAGTTCTCGGAGAAGGTAGTGTCTGAACCTGCCCCCCTCGGTACGTTTTTGCTAATCCTTAGTAAGATTTTCTAAACTTTTTGAGGAGTTTTGCTCATATATTGATGCTCTCTTTTCTGGTGCAGGTGTTGTAGATAAGGGAAAGGCTCTGATGGTTGAAGGGTCTTCTCTTCTAGGTAAGCATCCTCTACTTACCTCTTTCTTTCCCTCGTAGTTCTTGTTCCATGACTTTTCTAGTTTCATTCTCTCTTCTTACTTGCACATATTGTCTTTGCAGAGGAGGTGTTTTTGGCACAGTTTATCAATCCCGCCCCGGAGGCTTCGTTGGGTGACTCTGAGGACATTCACGAGGAGTTTAACCCATCGTCAGATGATAGGGATGCGAAGGTAGAGCTTCTGAGTTCGTTGGTTGGAGAGGCATGCTCGTCTACCACTGCTGGAGGTCCTCGGGCGGTATTTACCAACTCGGAGGTGGTGACGCCAATTCCGGGGACCATTCCTCTGAGGGATCATGTCCCTGTCACGCTTTCTCCGAGGGGCCTCACATTTCAAACTCCGTTGGCTCCTCGTAATCTGGAAGATCTGCCTTCGATGCAAGTTCTAAAGGATGCTTTCCAGGAGATTCTTCGGTTCTTTGCTTCATCGAATGCCACTGCTGCCGATGGGTTCCATTTCATGCACACGAGCCTGAACTGGATGGCTCTTATGGTAAGCTTGACTTCTTCTTTTCCTTATTTCTGTTTTTCCTTCTTTTAGGTCATTAGTATTAAATTCGTATGTTTTTTCTTTCCTCTTCATAGGTTGGAAAAATTCAGGACGCTGTGGGGGTGATAGAGCAGGGGTACCATAAGGAGGGGAAGAAGTAAAGCTTCTCCGAGCGCATGTGACGTCTCTTCTCTCTAAGGATAAGGAGAGTCAGACGAGGGAGGATGTGCTCCAGACAAGGGTTTCAGATCTCGACTTTCTTCTGCAAGAAGCTCAAAAGGCGAATTAGGACTTGCGCTTCCAATTAAAGCGTGCGGATTCTATATTCGAGCGGATGGAAGCGTCCGAGAAGGTTGCCAAAGAGCAGATCACCCTTCTGGAAAAAGAGAAGAAAGGATCTGAGGAGGTTCTCCGGGCTCAAATTGTTGCTCTTGAGAATGAGAAGGCTGAGGGGCTGGCAAGAGAGAAGGAGCTTCAGGAGTTTTTGGGCCAACTCACCGATAGAGCTAAGTCGACCGAGGGGAAATTGGCGAAGTTTCTTTCGCCCGAGGAGGTGCCGGCCAAGATTGATGTGGCGATCCAGTTCGTGCAACAGGAGACTTTCAAGCAGCACCCGGAAGTTTTCGATAGGTCGTCTCAGGAACTCTTAACATGTCACATATTGTGGGGCTATCTGGAGTGCGCTAGATTGGCGAAGCCATTATTGCAGCCGGACGTGGACTTCTCGAAGTCTTTTGACCTTCGTAAGCTGAAGAGGCCTTCCTCCGAGGACTGTCGTGTTCTTGTGGGGAGGTTTAGTGGTTTATTATCTCCTCGTGAGTCTCCTGGGCCTTCTCCGATGCACTCTGCAAGTAGCCCGAGTCCTAGGGCCAGTGGCTCCAGAGGGATATTCTCACATATCTCATGTCTTGCTCCACTGAGTGCTTCCACTGAGGCGATGACCATTTCGCATCCCTCCCCGCCTCCCTCAACTACGGGGGCGTAGTCTAGGGTTTTTATTGTAACTTTTATTCTCGTACTTTTAATAAGTTTCTTTTGCACATGTAATCTTTTCCGAGAACTTCTCGGTTTTCGAATGAATAAACAGTTATTTATTTTGTTCCACTTTGTCTTCTTCAGCCTCACTTACTCTTGTCATTAATGAATACTCTAATTACTTCTCTAACTTAAATTGAATTGAAAGACATAAGGATAAAAAAATTTATCTTGCTGACCAAGCTTACTCCTAAGCAGGATGTGTCATCTTGCATGGCTATATTAAGTATAAGTTCTCCTTAAGTAGGAGCATCTTATCGACACGTGCCCCTTACTTTAGATAATGGAGAATTAATTTTAGTTGTTTAACCAAAGTGTGATAAATATATAAGAGCTAAATGTTAAGCAAATATATAGATTATTACCCTAAAGAGAAGTTCACTAATTCTCCGCAATTTTAGCTTTTTAATCTCATCTTTGATTCCTCTTCCTCTCTAATTAAATAATCGTGAGAAATGAGAAGATACTTACTTGAGGAGATGATGCCCCCACATTATAGGTGAGGAGGATCCGTCTCGTCTCATAGTTCTACTCGGAACTCGGTCCGGACACCTTCGCTGTCGCTGGGGGTGCGTCATGCTTCTTCGGATAGTTTTTCTTCTCGGAGAGACAGTCTAGATGATGACATAGCTGCCATTTTGGGTAGTTCCTCGAGGGGAGCAACGGTAAGGTCTTCTCATACAAATTCTCTTAGGATGAATCGCCGGGGATCTTACACTTTTGCAGATCAATCTTCGGTTCTTGAAATGCTTCCCCTGAATCCTTCGAAGTTAATAAGGCGAGGTCGCGTCGGGACTGCCGCGAGTAATGAACACGAAGGGTCCATTATGACCCTCTTCGCTGAGTATAATATGGATTACACTAAGTACGATGTACTTGTACCGTTCTATGATCAGAGGGCTTATGATCCCCCCTCGGGCTATTTGACAGTATATTGTGATCAGGTACGTTACGGGCTACGGTTGTTTTTCCACCCTTTTATTAAAACTCTCTTTAGCTATTGGCAGTTATGTCCCAGTCAGTTAACGTCGAACTCCTACCGTCACTTGGTGGGGTATATTCTTTGTTGTGAGCTCTTGAATCTCCCTATAACTCCTCATCGGGTGGGGGCTATTTTCTCCTTGCGCCCCTGTTCGGGTGGTCCTCCTTTCTTTAGCCTGGTCTATTGGGAAAACATTAAAGCCTTCACTCATGTATCCAACCCTTGCTCTCGTAGAGGGGATTGGAGGCGGAGGTTCTTTTTTGTTCGTCCGAAGGGCCAATCGGCTGAATCGTGGGGAGTACCTCTCCGATGGGGTTTAGGGTATGTTACCGCCACCTCCGAGACTGTGGTGCATGAAGGGGAGATTCTATTTTGCTCCGGTTTGTTCTCGGGGACTTATGATGTGAGTGGTTTGTTGGAATTTCCTGAATCCATGATCTTCGCACGTCTTCAAGAAGGGATAGAGACATTTAGTCTCCATGTTCAGCCGCTTTGCCGTAATTTCTATTTTCGTAAGTTCTTCCCCGAGTTTGTATCATCCATAGTGCTTATATCCTCTTCATGCCCATAATATGCTCTCATTTGTGACAGGTTCGGAGATGGCCGCATTTGCGCTTGAACCTTTTGACAAAGCTTTTTTGACACAAATATCATATGATGATTATATTTTACCGGAAGAGGGTGATTCTGATCAACAGAGGTTTGAAGAAGTGACAAGTCCTTCCTCGGGGAGGAGGAACCAGAGAGGTTTGCCTATCGCAGCCCCCTGGTGAATATTCGGGCTCCTACCGTTGTGGGATATCCGACCACTACACTTTTCCAAATGGACTTTTCGATCCCTCAGCGGGTATTGCGTCGTTCTTCCTCGGTAGGTGTTGGCGCAATGGGCGGATTTCCACTTTTAGGAGAGGAACCAGCTCGGGTTGCCCGACCACCTCTCGAGGGGAATCCCTTTCTCGCGGGGCTACCTCCCTTAGGAGATGGGGGTTCTGTGCCTACTTCCTCTTCGGTGGCAGACTTTTACCAGAATTTTTTAAGTGGTCTTTTGAATGCACCGGATTGTGAGCTAATGAAGATCCTTCCTCTATCAAGCCTTCAGGATTTAGCCTGCAAAGATTTGTGCGAGGTATAGAAATTTTTATTCGTTCTATTTAATACTAACCTTTTTACCATCTTTGTGGTAATGATTTGTCTTTGTATAGATTTACATGGTTCTGAATGCCATTGGATCCCGGGGAGAGTCCTCTTCTGATCCCGATTTAATTTAACGTCGCCGAGATGAGCTGGAGAGGAGTTTATTCAAGGCTCACGAAGAAATAGCTCGATTGGCTGCTAAGAAGGAGACCGCTAGAGATGTTCTCGAAGAGATATTGCCATCTGAATGGAATAAGTCTTGGGAACTGGAACGCCAACTGGTGCTTGAAAAGGCTCGGGTCTTGGGTTTAGATAGGAGAATGGACGCTCTGAAGGACCAGATACGGTTTTCCGACGAGCGGTTGCTAAGTGTCACGAGGGAGAGAGATGTGGCTAATCAACGGCTGTTGGAGACTACTCGTACCCACGACGTGGCACTGGTGATGGCCCAGGTACAGGCGGTGTTGGAAGTGGTGGGTCCATATAGCCCTCGTGACTCCCTTCAGGGTGAGATACGTCATTTGGTTTGTATAGGCTATCGATTGTGCCGAGATGCGGTTCAGGCTGTGCTTGGGTTTTCTTCAGGCTTGATCATTCCAGAACTTGACCTCCGTAGGGTTTTTACAGAGGATTCTTCTTCGACGCTGGAGGATTCGGTAGTTCCGGTATTGATCCAGTTTCCTTATTCGAGGAACAACATCGTCGTCTTGTCAAGGAAGGGAAGCGTCCAATCGAAGATGCTTAGTGTATGTGGGGAAAATGTTGATCTCGTCGTATCGGATATAATCCAATATCCCTTTGGGGTGAGGAGTTACTGCTAGTACTAGATGTTTTGCACTAGGTGTTTGTATTAGATGGCTCCTCGGAGTCAGGTTGTTGTGATGACATTTTTGTGAAGTCATCGTTTTATTTTGCAACCTTTTCCTCCTCTTCTGCTTTGTAAGGGTACCATTTATATACAAACAACTTTTTATTTATGCACAACCATTGCATTACATTAAGCATAATACTTTCTAAGATTGATTGAGTTCCAGGTGTTGCGAAGTATTGCGCCTTCGGAATTGGCGAGGGTGTACGTGGTGGGTCCCACAATTCCCGCTATCTTGTAGGATCCTTCCCATTGTGGATCACGCTTGCCTACGTTCTTGGAATCTCCAACCCGTTTCATCATTAAATCTCCAACTTGAAAGGTTCTAGGTTTTACCTTAGCATTTTAGTAGCGTGACATTCGAGTTTTGTATTCTTCCATCCGGATGGCTATTCGGGTCCTCTTCTCTTCGAGTAGATCAACGGCTAAGGCTAAGTTGGAGCTATTGGCTATTTCCTCGTATTCTCGCAACCATAGGAGACCTTCGAGGGCATAACTGCTTCGCAACCATAGGCTAGGCTGAAAGGGGTTTCGCCTGTAGCGGTGCCTGGCGTAGTCCGATAGGCCCATAGTATGCCAGGTATTTCTTCAACCCATTTGGCCTTGTGCCAATCGAGTCGGGCCTTCATGTTCTTCAGGAGAGTTCGATTGGTCCTTTCGACTTGTCCATTTGCTTGGGGATATCTAGGTTCCGAGGGATGCCAAAGCGACACATGATGCTCCTCCATAGGAAGTTGATGATGGCGCCCGCGGTGATTCGGACTAGGGGTTCCGCCTCCACCCATTTAGTGAAGTAGTCAATTGCCACGAGTAGTAATTTCTTTTGACCGGCATCGGGGATGAGTGGGCCCACTATGTCTAAGCTCCACTTGGAGAAAGGGCAAGGGGTCAGATTAGGTTCCCACGGGGCGGCGGGTTGATGGACCCGAGGGGCGTAAGCTTGGCACGGTTTACCCCTTTCGGCATAGGTTTTGCTATCTTTTGCCATCGTGGGCCAGTAATAGCCTTGCCGAATCAGGCGACCGACCATGCTTTCGCCGCTGGTATGGCTTCCACATGTCCCCTCGTGAGTTTTCCCTAGAGCTAGTTGAGCTTCTTCTTCATTTAGACATCGGGCGTGGGGGCAAGAGTAGGTCCTTCGGAATAGGACTCCATCTTTGAGGAAGTATCGAATGGTTTTCTTAGACATTATCCGTTGCACGGTCTTGTTCGTGGAGTATCCATCAGGATCTTGTAGGTAGGCTTTGATTGAGATCACCCAACTAGAGGAGGGGTCCATGGTAGCGTTCACGTCTTTACTTTTGGTTTTCTCAGACTCATTGATCTGTAGTAGGGTGATCCTTCGGGTACGGATGGCAGCCATTTGACTGGCCATTTTAGATAAGGCGTCCGCCTCTTGATTTTCTCCTCGTGGAATCTGGATAATTCTACACTCATCAAACCATCCTTGTCTTTGAGGGATCACTCGAAGGTAATCCTGCATCCTTTCTTCTTTGGCCTCGTACTAGCCATTGGCTTGCTGAACAATTAGCTGCGAGTCACTGTGGAGAAGTATCCGTTTTATTCCACCTTCTTTTCCTAGCCTCATCCCAATGAGAAGGGCTTCATACTCGGCTTCATTGTTGGAAATAGGGTAATCAATTATGACCGCGAAGTGGAGCCTTTCCTCTTCCACATCTTGGTTTACAAATACTATTCCCGCTCCCCCGCGTGTGTGTACAGAGGACCCATCTACATAGGTGTGCCATAAAGGCTCTTTTTCCTCGGACCCGATACCTGTCAGTTCCATTACAAAGTCCGCCAAGACTTGTGCTTTGATGGAGGGTCTCGGGGCGTAGGAAATATCATACTCAGTGAGTTCTACCGCCCATTTTATCAATCTTCCCGATGACTCGGGTTTATTAAGAATCGCCCGTAGAGGGTGTTTTGTTAACACAGTAATCGGGTGGGAGAGGAAATAGGGGCGTAGCTTACGTGCCGTAGTAACCAAAGTTAAGACAAGTTTTTCAGTCAGGGTATACCTGGTTTCTGCTCCGAGGAGAGTTTTACTGACATAGTACACCGGATGATGCTCTCTGTCCTGTTCTTTGACTAATACAACACTGATGGCCTCTTCTCCTACAGATAAATATAGAAAGAGTTCTTCTTGAGGTAAAGGTTTTACCAGCAAGGGTGGTTTCAACATATATCGTTTCAGTTCTCCGAGAGGCTCTTTGCATTGGGGAGTCCATTGGAATTCCTTAACATTTCAGAGTATTTTGAAAAATAGGAGTCCTTTCTCTGCCGATTTAGAAACGAATCGGCTCAAGGAGGCCATTCTGCCTATTAACTTTCGAACATCTTTGACCATCTTTGGGGTGGGTAGTCCCACGATGGCCTCTGCCTTCTTGGGATTTACTTCTATTCCCCTCTCCGTAACCATGAACCCTAAGAACTTCCCTCCTCAGATGTCAAAGGAGCATTTTCTAGGGTTTACCTTCATTCCAAAATTATCCATGATGATTAACGCCTTCCATAAGTCCTCGGGGTGTTCTTCAGCAGTGTTGCTTTTAACCACTGTGTCGTCCACGTAGACTTCTACCGACTTTCCGATAAGTCCAGCGAACATGAAACTTACCAGTCTTTGGTAAGTAGCACCGGCATTTTTGAGTCCGAAGGGCATTACCAAGTAACAAAATGTACATGCGTCAGTAATGAAGCTAGTTTTGTCCTGGTCAGCTACTGCCATCGGGATTTGGTTGTATCCCTGGTCTCCGTCTAAAGTTGACAATAGTGCACATCCAGCAGTGGAGTCAACTAGTTGATCTATACTGGGCAAAGGATAACAATCTTTCGGGCAAGCTTCGTTGAGATCGGTGAAATCCACACACATCCGCCATCTTCCCCCGTGTTTGGGAACCAACACAACATTAGCCAACCACTCGGGATATACGACCTCTCGAATTTGCTTTAGGCTAAGGAGTCGTTGTATCTCCGAGCGGATAATTTTATTACGCTCGGGTCCCATCTTTCTCTTTTTTTGTTGGATAGGTTTGACCCCTAGTTTCACATTAAGAAAGTGCTGACATACCTTGTCGCTGATCCGCCCAGGCGGTCCTCCTTCCCACGCGAAGAGGTGATGGAATTGTTGGAGAACAGAAGTCAGTTGGGCTTCTACCGCAGGTTCCATGTTAGCACCCATCTTAATTACTTTCTCGGGGTGTCCTTCCACTAGTTCCACTATCTTTAATTCTTCTACGGGTTGAACCTGGACCTCTTTTGCTTTGCGCTTCTTATTGTTTCTGAGGGCGAATTCGTCTTCCTTCGAGGGAATAGCGTTCATGCGACATTCTCTAGCCTTGGATTGACTTCCTCAGACTTCTCCAATACCTGAGGGGGTGGGGAATTTGACCTTAAGATGCAGGGTAGAAGGGATTGCTTCGAAGGCTCGTATGGACGGCCTTCCGCATATAGCGTTGTACGTTCGTGACGAGGCCTCCACCACCCAAAATTTGGTGGGTTCCGTTCTTCGAAAGGCTTCATCTCCCCATGACATCGGAAGAATCACAGTTCTGAGGGTACGGCAAGCTTCTCCTAAGAAACCTACTAAGGGAACATATGCTACTTCCAGTTGTTCTTTCTTTAATCCCATATCCAAGTATGTAGGAAGGAATAGGACATACACAGAGCTACCCGTGTCGATGAGGATCCGCTGGATTGCAAATCCATGGATAACAGCCGTAATTACTAGGGGGTCCTCATGGGGTAAATTATACCTTTCAAATCTTCGAACCCAAAAGTAATGCTAGGTAGCTTTGTTCCCTGAATAGAGCATACATGGGGTCCTTGTTCTGTCCGCATGGCTTCTTTTAGGTACTTCTTCTTCTTACCTTGAGGCGCTATTGAGATATCTCCTCCTTCGATCATATTGATCGTTCGCCCTGATGGGGCATTATCTTCATATGAGTCCGGGGGAGGAGGAAAAGTCCCATGTCCCATCGTCCTTTCTCGTGAGTTCTGCTAACGATCTTCGGTCCGTTCTCGGGGTAGTCGGTGTTCCGTGGTCCTCTCTCGTGACCGGCGACATTCCATGGTTCTTTCTCGTGGCCGGCGGCTGGGAGTTGCTTCCTCTTCTTCTCGTTCTCTTCGGGACCTTTTCCATACATTTGTCTTGGGCTCTTCAGGGTTACTTTCTTTAAGATAATTCTTCAAATACCCTGCTTCCAAGAGGCGGAGCACTTCCCTACGTAGGGTAGTGCATTCCTCGGTGGTGTGCCCATAGGTCTTATGATACTTACAATACTTACCCGTGTCCTTTTCTCTATTGGGAAATTTGGTCGGTCGTGGCCAATGTAACTCATTGTTGCCTCTCATTACATTGAGTACTTCCGGGGGAGCAATAGTCATCAGGGGTAATGGTACGGGTCGAAGGAATTTTTTGACTACACCACCCTCGTCTTTGCGAGGGGTAGGTTTTCTTTCCCTGCTCTTCTCCTTAGCTTTTGCCTCTCTTTCGGCACGTTTTAGGTGTTCGTTGCCATCCTGTTCCATGCGCTTCTTCGTACCTTCCGCTTCCTCCATCAAGATGTAGACTTCTGCTTTTTGCATGAGTTCATTCATGTCCGTGACACGATTTCCCATGAGATATCAGAAAAAATCCCCGGTTTGAAGCCCTTGTGTTAATATGTCTACCAAGATGGTTGCGCTGACGTTAGGGACATCTAACGCCTCGTTCGTGAAGCGCTTTATATATCCTCGTAGGGGTTCATCTTTCTGTTGTTTAACCGTAAAGAGATGGGTGGCATATTTGGGATACCCTTCGGTTGCAAGCAAATTGTCGTACAAACAAGTGAGCTAGTCGGTCAAAGCTCGTGACAGAGCTAGGAGGAACGTGGGTGAACCAAGCCTGAGCTCGTCCTCCGAGGGTAACAGCAAACACGCAGCATAAGACATGATCCGCGGAGAATAGATCCATTCCGACCAAATATTGATGGATATGGTCTTGTGGATCCTTGTCATCAGCTTCCCCGGTGTACAAGAGAACATTAACAAGCCGCATCCCCGAATGGACAGAAGCTAAGGCAATTTCGGGAGTAAAGGGGGAAGTTTTGAACGTGGGATCTTCCTTGGGGGCCATGGTTTTTTTTAATATTGCTTAGCTCTTTGCATAGGCCATCCATTATTCCCCATAAGGTATGATCACTATTTCCACGATATTCCAAGGGGCGGGAAATTTCTCCCCCCTGGCCCCTCCTCGGGGTTCTTTCGTAATTAACATACCTTTGTGATTCTTGCAGGGGTTCGTGACGCCAGGAGACAGGGGTAGGGCTCCATCCCGCATGAGGTGCGTCTTCTTCCGAAGGAAAATTTCTATATCCGGGAGAGAGAGGGCCAGTTTCTGAAGTTTCCCCCTCTTTGTTGTGCTCGTATGGCGGTAGCATCTACAAGTCTTTCATAAACAGAGCGGGGAATATTAATAAAATCTCTTGTACCTGATTGAGAGTTTGACAGGGTTTCTTCCGAGTCACCGTGGTGAGCTTGAAGACTCTCGCTTTCGAACAGATCATCCATCCGAACCAGCGATTGTTGAAGTTTCTCGATGACGGCGCCATTTTGTTAACATGTTGGATATTATTTCCTATTTAACGGGTTTAATTTTGGATTGGAACGCCCTGCCCGTAATTCAAAAGCGATGGTTTTATAATGGAGAACAAGGGATGCGAGAGTATTTCTTCCTTTATTCACTGAACTTCACTCCTCTATTTTCTGTGTATATGATGGTATGTGTCTGTCTTCCGTCCTTTTCTTCAATAGATCACCTCCCTTTATATAGAGTTTGTTAGGGACAGGTGTCGTTATACATGTGTTTTAGTAGAGTACAGGTGTCGTAATATGCATAAAAGTAAAAAGGATAAGATAATGTTGGGGCAGTTCATTTTGATAATGTATAGTGCAGCAAACATTATCAAAATGGGGCGGTTATGGTGCAACACTAATTGATTAGTGCAAGATTTGATTATCTAGCATTATTTTAGTTGAAATGTTAGCCTATAAATACCAATCCCCTTCCCCATTCTAAACCATCCCAAAATTCAGAGTTCTCTTGTAATATAACTCTTATATCTCCTCTTGTAATATTTCTATATTTGTGTGAGGTGTATTCGGGGAGTGTTACGGGTATAAAGGCTCTGTGGGGATTGTTGGGTTGAGCGAGAAGTTGTGTAGTTGTAACAATTTTCTACATAGTATATTTTCGTTCGGGGCCCCGTGGTTTTTTCTCCGGTTTTGGAGTTTCCACGTAAAATCCTTGTGTTGTTACGATCGTCATATTTTATTCGTATTTGCTTCGTATATCCACAATGGGCAAATCCTGGGGGCGCGTATTTGTCGACTCAAATACCTAACAAGTGGTATCAGAGCCCGGGTACTGCTGGAGGTGGAGATTTTGTTGGGGTGGAGTTTTGGTGTGATAGTAGTGTGAATACGCGTTGATAAAGGCAGTTCTGTCAAAGGTAATTGGTTATTAAGCGGGACCGCTGTGACCCCACCAATTACCTGGGAACCTTGAAATCCTGTCTGGAAAGATGAGCTATCTCTTTCCGGGGGTTTACTTTGTGCTATTCGAATCTACTTGAAATTCACCAAGGCTCACTGGTGCAATGTCAGGAAGCAAGGGTACGAGTGCAGTGAGATTTGACGTTGAAAAATTTGACGGAAAAATCAACTTTGGCTTGTGGCAAGTTCAAGTCAGGGATGTGTTGATTCAGTCAGGGTTACACAAGGCTTTAAAAGGAAGGGTCGCTAAAGGTAGCGGCACTACTGGCACGAGTTCCGAAGCAGCTGGTATAAAAGCTGTGGTGGACGATGATGACTGGGAGGATCTAGATTTGCGAGTTGCGAGCGCAATTCGTCTGTGTCTGGCCAAAAGCATTCTTGCGAACGTGCATGGAATTTCTTCGGCTAAGGTACTCTGGGAAAAATTAGAAGAGTTGTATCAGGCGAAGGGCGTGTCGAATCGCGTGTACCTGAAGGAGCAGTTTCATACACTGCGAATGGCAGAGGGTGCAAGTATCTCAGATCATCTGAGTGTTCTAAACGGAATCGTTGCTGAGCTTGAATCCATTGGAGTTGCAATTGATGAGGAGGATCAAGCCTTGAGACTCATCTGGTCTCTTCCAAGTTCGTACGAACACATGAAACCGATATTGATTCATGGGAAAGAGAAAATCAATCTCTCTGAAGTTACGGGCAAGCTTCTGTCTGAAGAGAGGAGGCTTAGCGGGGGTAACGGTTCACATGTAAACAATGCATTGGTGACGTACGATGGCAGGAAGACAAACTCTAAGAGGAAAGTGTGTTGGCGGTGTGGACAATCTGGCCACGTTAGAAGAAATTGTCCAACAATGGGAGCCGGTTCGGCAAATGGCTCTGAGGCATCAAAGGGAAACACTGGAGAAGATACTAACATTGCTTATTGCAGTGACTCTGAAGTCCTGTAAGCGGCATGCTCGTCCTGATGGCATGAGACCCTAAAAGTTGCCATGAGACAGGACGTTAATGTTAGTGGGTCTAGTGTGCACACGGGCATTGCTTTTGGCGTTAATGCAAGGTGTGGTATATTCATGTCGGCGGGCTGATGACTTCCGGAGGAGCCAAAAGTGGAAGTTGCACCATCCTATCAGCAGGTTAATGTTCGACATGGGCCGAAAAGGGAAATTCTCGGAATTGTTTATTCTGAGTGGTTATGCTTTATGGTGGAGCATGGTACTTCTAAAAGTACGACTGCGATTGCAGTGATAGCGGGAGCTATGGAGATCTTCTGAGGTGGAGTGGGTATGCGATTGCCCAAGGCCGGAGTGAAGATGATTTTGAAGACGTGATTAGTCACTAATAATCACATCTTCAAGGTGGAGATTGTTGGGGCGGTTCATTTTGATAATGTATAGTGCAGCAAACATTATCAAAATGGGGCGGTTATGGTGCAACACTAATTGATTAGTGCAAGATTTGATTATCTAGCATTATTTTAGTTGAAATGTTAGCCTATAAATACCAATCCCCTTCCCCATTCTAAATCATCCCAAAATTCAGAGTTCTCTTGTAATATAACTCTTATATCTCCTCTTGTAATATTTCTATATTTGTGTGAGGTGTATTCGGGGAGTGTTACGGGTATAAAGGCTCTGTGGGGATTGTTGGGTTGAGCGAGAAGTTGTGTAGTTGTAACAATTTTCTACATAGTATATTTTCGTTCGGGCCCCGTGGTTTTTTCTCCGGTTTTGGAGTTTCCACGTAAAATCCTTGTGTTGTTACGATCGTCATATTTTATTCATATTTGCTTCGTATATCCACAATGGGCAAATCCTGGGGGCGCGTATTTGTCGACTCAAATACCTAACAGATAAGGTATATCTTTAGTCTACTAGATGCTGACTAAGCTGATCTTTACTTCTTCCGATGGCTCCGGGTAGCTCCGAGGGATTGTTCTTCGAGATGCTAAGGTTCTAAGGGGCACTATATTTGGTGACGACTTGATGGACCAGATGGGACCTTCTTTGGGTGGTGTTGTTGTTTCGGTAAAGGTTTATTCTGGTGTAGGGGCTTCTGTATATGTTCTCTGAGGGGTGTTTCTGCCTTTGACCTGGGTTCCGAGGGTTTGGCATGGTCTCCGAGGGGTTTGACCTGATCTCCGAGGTCTTGACTTGATCTCCGAGGGCTTGACTTGATCTCCGAGGGCTTGACTTGGCCTTCGTGAAGTAGTACTTTAGTGTCCAGGTCCTCGTAGAGTGTCTTCTAGTGGCTCTGGTATTTAGCCCTAGCTTTGTTCTTAGATTTGGTATTTGGAGTGATGTTCCGAGGGCAATTTAGGTTGAGGAGTGTTCAGCAAGGAAGTATGCTCGCAAGTTTATGGGACTCAGGGTCCGTTGTGGTCCCTCTTGGCGCATTTGATGGATATCGGAGTCACGCGGATCCATCAGGGTTTACTCTTTTTCCGATGCCGCATTGATATCTATTTTTATTCATCGTTGACTTTCCAAGGGACGCTTAGGTATCTCCTCGGAGGTTCCTTCGTACCTCTTTGGGTCGTTGACCACGGTGTGGTAACCTCCGAGGGGCCTCCTCAATGGGAGTGGGTACATCTCATCGGAGGTACTCGTGACAATAGTATTGTCCATATATCAATTCCTATTTTTAGGATTAATATTCTTCTTAATCTCATATTTATTTTTTTACGGTTAACACTCAGGAGTTTGCTGGAACTTCAGTGCCTATGTCCAAAGAGGAAGATTGCATGGTCGTAAACTCAACTTTTTTGGATCTTCTGATGAATTGGTTCAAGTGGCACATTACTGAAACTCAGAGAGAGATTGAGGACAAGAAGGAGCATTTAAAGGATCTGGAGAGCTTGGTGAAAAACTTAGAGAAACTCCCTTCTTCACAAAAAGGGGGAGAGTAGTTCCAAATTTTTATTTGGTTTTCTAGTTTTCTATTTTTGGTTCTTGAACTGTTGTTATTGTGTGTTTGCTGGTACATTATCTCTATGTGGTTTGATTTGATCAAGGAACATGATCCTTGTTATCTAGCTATGGTCTGTAACTCTAAGTGTGGCTATTGGTTAAACTGCTCTTACTGCTGTTGCTAATGAAAATAAATTTTGAACTGTTTTTCTGTTGAACCTTTTATACAGGAAACTCACTGGTTTCAATGTTGAGGCAACATTGATGAATGTTAGAGTATGAACATCTTTTGATGTAGTGATGACCTTAATACTTGTTGAGGGGGGGCAGTTTAGTAGTTTTAATTTGTTTCTTGTTGATTCTAACTTTCTGGATATAAGACTTGATTGGAACAGGTATTGGTTTTGTGAAGAAAGGCAAAAAGTGGGAGATTGAAAGTGCAAGGTACTTTGGAATCAATGTTATGCGATGTTGGGACAACATTGAGGATAACATTGAAACCAGAGAACATGCGGGAAAACTGTTCTTTAACTGCTAAATTTGAGTTTTGCCTTTATTCACTTATTAATCAAGTTCCACGATTTTAGTTGTTTATGTCTATGTCCAGGAAGGTATCCTAATCATAAGAAAGAGCTTTGGAAGATTCTTTACTTGAAGTTTCCATAATTCAAGTTAAGTTGAATAGTCAATTCAACACGGTTTGCAAAGAAGCAAATAAATTAGAGTTCCACTACAACTTGGATTCTTTCCAGGATTACTCCGAATTAAAGAAGGTGTGCTACCTTATTAGAACTCTAATAAAGGGAACACTTATTTAAGAAAGAGACCGAGTTCACAAGGAAGTACAATTCAACAAGGAAACAACAAGAGTTACCAAAACTGTGAACAACACACCTTGGAGTACAAGTTTCAAGAAACCTATATATAGGTGTGAAGTTCATCAAGATGATTACAAGACAATAGTGCTAAATAATCCAAGAGATTAATTCTTTGTATTGTCTTCGTCTTGCTTATGCGAAGTTTTTGTATCAACTACTTTAAGTCTAGTTTTTAGAAGTTAAGTAGTTCGTGCTTGTCTGCTTCGTTGAGTCTGAGCAACAAAGAGCGTGAGCGAATTGTTGTGAGGAACGTTTTGTTAAAACCTTTATTGGTTATTTCGCCTAAGGCTATGAAGTTTTTATTAATATTGAAAACTTCTGAAAATTATATCTTCTTGCATTTTTTTATTCCGCTGCATATTACTCTTATCAAGAAGATCATAATAGAGTTAAGGCAACGCCAGCTTAACTCTCAAAGTTATTGTGTCAATCCACGATCCGACAATTTCAATAGGAAAATCATTGAAGAGTGGGTAATATTTGAGAGTTTGAGGTGTTGCTTCCTGATTCTTTATGTCGCATGTCCAAAAATTCACTATTTCATCATTGGAATTGTAGATCCCCAAATTTGGCTCAAATCATTCGGACAACAATGGATGTCTTAATTGAGAAGGTAAACTAGAGGAGAATCTCTACTTGAACAAAGAGGAATTTGCTGATGATGCTAGACTAACCTTTTATAATGCAATTTTGTATAATGATTTTTTTAGTAGGAAGTGGAAATCACTGGAGGCAAAACTAAAGACTGAAAGGGCCGATATTCTTAATGCATAACTAGTCATTCTTTAGTTTAATTGTTTTTGTTTTGTTTTTGTTTTTGTTTTTTGCAGATAGGTACTGACACAAACTTTGCCTATTGTAGGGAACTAACTGATGAATGAATTGAACTTCTGTTGAAGGTTGAGCTTTATATTTTACAAATGGAAAAGTTTGAGTAACTTGATGTACCCTAATAAAATTAAAGTACAACAAATTTGTCCAAATTCGAGATAGGACTTTCTCCTAGAAGAATTGTAGAGGAAGAGAGAATTTTTGGATAATATTTCTGATAAAGCATAATATTTACAATGAGAGTTATTAAATAAACATAACTCCCTAATTGCGTAACTACCCACTAAAATGCTGCCAACATACTAATTTACTGAAATTAACTAATTACATAATAATAAGCCAATTACAGAATAATAGAAATTACATAATATAATCATTAAACTTATTGGGCTTATAGGTGGCACGCTTTGGCCGAGCAGCATTGAGGCTTGTATCAATACTGGTCCCTGAAGACTAGACCGGGTCCTCACGGTCCAACTGAGTAGACCCGCTTGACAAATCTGAGGAAATAGAAGCTATTGATTTCCCTAACAAATTTGAGCCATCCAATTCAGGGTAAGAGTCATATAAAACAACATCACCAATCCATTCCCCTTCCTCAACACCAAACCCTAGCCACTTCACCAAAGTTTGAGGCAGTATTTCACCGTCTTTCACAATAACCCGCTGATCCAAAATCAGCTCCGGTGTAACTACAACATGGCCATCCGTCGAGGTCGCCGGAATAGTGGGAAAGACCACGGTTGGGTCACCAATGCACTCACGCAGCAAGAAGATGTGAAAAACATTTTGGATCCAAGCGGAAGAAGGCAGATCCAAGGCGTATGCGACGGACCCGATGCGGCGTGTGATCTGAAATGGACCGTAGTAGCGTCGACTCAGCTTGTTCATCGCCGTTTCTCGCACCGAGATCTGCTGGTACACACGGAGCTTCACGAACACCCAATCGCCGACGGTAAAGCTCTTCTCATGTCTTCCTTTGTTTGTGTGTGATGTCATGCGCGTTTGGGTCTTAAGCATGTTTTGTTTGATATCGGCCAAAACAGTAGCTCTAATAGTCAACGTAGTATCAATGCATGCGTTTGGTGAAGTACCTGAGATATAGTTTGTCATAGCATGTGGTTCACGGTCGAATAATGCATGATATGGTGTTGTTTTGATTGAGCTATGATAACTCGTGTTGTACCAATATTGAGTTGTTGATAAGTAACGCACCCACTGTTTTGGTTGATCCATTGTATAACATCGTAAATAGCACTCCAAACTTTGATTCACCACTTCCATTTGTCCATCGAATTGCGGGTGATAAGTTGTGCTAAAATGCAGTTTTGTGCCCAAATGTTTAAAAAGTTCTTTCAAAAAGCACTATGAAAAATAGCATCACGATCTGAAACAATGGTGTGTGGTAACCCATAAACCCCGTAAATCTCTATCATAAAGATATTAGCAAGATACCCAGCAAAATATTTGGGCAGCAACGCCACAAAATGTGCAAATTTACTCAATATGTCAACTAACACCCATATGTTTGTTTTACCTTGTGATAACAGTAAATGAGTAATAAAGTCCATTGTGATATATGTCCAGACTTGTGTTGGTATTGGTAGAGGGCTGAGTAAGCCGTATGGTTTGCATGTCAAATATTTTTGTTGTTGGCACACACTACATGCCTGAAAGAACTGTTGCACTGCCTATTTGAATTTAGGGCAATAAAACACGCATGAGATTCTTGCTAATGTACCTTTAATGCATGAGTGTCCGCCCAAAAGTGAAGCATGAAATTTTGTCAATATTGCCTTCTTAAGTTCGTCATTATATGGAACAAACAAAACAATCTGTTTTTGAAATATAAGAACCCATTGTGAGTGTGATATTGTGGTGAAGCTTGATTGTTTTTGAATTGCTGAATTAACTCCATGATATCTTGCGAGGTACCACTTATCTGTTGGAGTTGAGCCAACAAGGAAGAGGATGCAACCGAAAAGGCCAAACAGGAGGGTTGCTCAACTCGGGATAAAGCATAAGCAACACGGTTCTCTTTTCCAGGTTTGTAACGAACCTCGGAATCAAACCCAAAATAGTTTTACCAACCATTTTTGTTGTTCTGGTGTGTTGAGAGACTGAGTGAGTAAATGGCGAAGACTGCTGATTTGTATATATGATAAATTTTCTCCCCAATAGATAGTGTAGCCATTTCTTAACTGCCTCGGTTAACCCATAAAGTTCCTTAATGTATGCATATTTGGAACTCATCCGCAAAAACATCTTGCGACTGAAGAAAGCAATAGGGTGTTGGTTTTGGGACAGCACGACACCAATGACAATGGAAGACGCATCAGTCGTCAACTCAAAGAATTTTTCAAAGTCTGGCAGAGTTAGAATAGGAAGTTTTATCATTTGTTGTTTTAATTCCTCAAAGGCATGCTCAGCCAATGTATCCCATGTAAAACTACTATCCTTTAATTAAGAGGTGAGAGGAGTGGCGACGATAGCGTAGTGGCGAAAAAATTGCCGATAGTATCTTGTTAACCCCAAAAATCCTCGTAGGGCCGTCTGAGAGTTAGGCACGAGCCAATCTAGAATGGCTGCAATGTTATCATCATCCACACTTACACCTGATGCACTAATCACATGCCCCAAATAATTAACTGAACTAACAGCAAAAACACACTTAGATAATTTGGCAAAATAGTGATTAGAAGCTAGGATAGAAAAAATCATCCGTAGTGTGTGAAATGTTCCTTTTCCGTCGTACTGTAGATCAGAATATCGTCAAAAAAACCAACACGAACTTTCTTAAATATGAACGAGCAGATCATTCGTGGCTGCCTGGAACGTTGGTGGTGCATTTGTCATACCGAACGGCATGACCACAAACTCATAATGACCGTTACAAGTACGGAATGCAGTCTTATGAATATCTTTTTCAGCCACATGGATTTGATGATATCCGGATCTCAAATCAAGCTTCGTATATATAGTTGCCACGTGCAACTCATCCAGTAATTCATCAAAAGTGGGGATAGGAAATTTATCCTTCACTATTATTGCATTTAATGTCCGATAATCAGCACAAAAACGCATCGTTGCATCTTTCTTTTTAACCAATAAAACTGGGGATGAAAACGAGCTTGTGCTTGGGCAAGTCTGTCCAGTTTCTATCATTTCTTTTATCATTTGTGTGATAATGGGCTTCTGGTAATGTGGGTATCTGTATGGTTTAATGTTCACGGGTTTGTTGTTTAGGTCCAAATGTATGTGATGATCATGAAGGCGATGGGGTGAGAGCTGTTTAGGAACGTCAAAAATTGACTGATATTCCTGAATGATACTCTCAACCACATGATTGGTGTGTTTACACTGATCCGTTATCATAGAGAACATACTGGCACAAATGAAATCGAGACATCATGCATAGAACGGACAGGCCCAGTTTACATCATGTGCTTTAATTGAGTCGCAGTTGCATTAGAGTAACTAGATTCCCCAATCAAAGTGATCTCTTTATTACCAACATAGAAACTCAATCTCGAGACGTTATAATTTGCAGAATAATCCCCAAGCATGCACAACCACTGAACTCCAAACACCACATCCGCACCTTGAATTGGTAAAATGAGCATAGAAAGTGGAAATTGTGTACCTTGCACTGAAACAATGGATTAACACAATCCATTACATTGTAGAGTCGCTCCATTATCAGCCATAACTCTTATCTCATCTTGAGCCAAAATCGGAAGCTTCAAACCATCAGCAACACATGACTGTTTAATATTGTGTGTGCTTCCCGAATCAACAAGGATGGTAACCTTCCTTCCGTTAATCAAACCAGTAACTTTAAGTGTTTGTGGAATAAAAACACCCATATAAGCTGCCATATAAAGATAGAACTCACTAGTGTTGGTCACGTTATTCTGAGACATTAATCCAACATGAGGAACAATGGGTGGGGTAATGCCCTCTTTTGCGGAAGCAGCCGCGCCAACAAGTTACACATTCTCTACATCTTCATTGGAAATAAGTGTTAAAATTTGGGGTGTTTTACATTATGTCCGAAAACATATTTCTCATCACAATTATAACAAAGTCCCTTAGCTCTCCTCCTGCATTTCAAACTGTGTTAACTATCAAACATGATAGGATTGTTGTTGTCGAACAACAGGCACGTCGGGTTTTGGAGTTGCCAAAATCGGCTCAGATCTGAATGGTTGAGTCGGTCTCTGATAAGTTGAACGGTAACGGGTTTCCTTGAATTTATCTTCCAATAATTTTGGCCAAATTCAAAGTGTGATGAAGATCAACAGGCTTAAGAATAACCAATTCAGCCCTAATGTCTGGTTTTAAACAAGAAACAAAACAGTTCATGAGAGCTTCTTCGGGCAGCCCTCTCACAAAATTTGCAATCCATTCAAACTCTTCATAAAACTCATCAACATGACCAACTTGTCACAATTTAAACAACAAAGCCTGGTGATTTTCAAAAGAGGAAGGACAAAAATGTCTTAACAAATCACGAGAAAATTGCTCCCGATCATGCACTTTCTCATTGTTAGACATCCAAGTAAACTAAGAAGAATCCATGTCTTGCATATAAAATGAAACCAAACCCACACGATCCTCGGGAGGGATTTGATATAATCAAAAATAACGCTCAGCATGAGCAACCCAGTCCATAGCGTTTGAACCATCGAAAGAAGTAAGTGTTACCTGGGGTGGTTTCGGGGATAGAAAACGAACTGCTACCACCACTATATAATGGATCCATCGTTTGTGAATTCATGGACTACCAAAAGGTTTTGCGCTGATTGGCTTCTTCAACAATGTGGCCATATAAACGCGTAACTCATCCATCTATTCACGCATCCTAGCAAACTGCTCCATAGACTCAACCCAATGAGATGCCGATTCAGCACGTTGTTGATCATTATTTTTACATACTTCTGCCAATTCCTGTTGAACTTGCAGCAAGGAATCTGCCAACATAACATTGTTTCATGTTGATGCTTCAGACTGGTTTTTACGAGCCATAAATCAATGAAAGCACCAATTGATGCACTCTAATAAAATTAAAGTACAAAAAAATTGTTCAATTTCGAGATAGGACTTTCTCCTAGAAGAATTGTAGAGGAGGAGAGAATTTTTGGATAATATTTCTAATAAAGCATAATATTTACCATGAGAGTTCTTAAATAAACATAACTCCCTAACTGCACAACTACCCACTAATAATATTTCGAAAATGCTGCCAATATACTAATTTACTGAAATTAACTAATTACAGAATAACAGAAATTACATAAAATAATCATTAAACTTATTGGGCTTATAGGTGGCACGCTTGGGCCGAGCAGTATTGAGGCCCGTATCATAACTTTAGTCAGTGAAGAAAGAGATCTTTGCAGTGTATATTCTTAACACTTAACTAGTCTTTCTTCAACTTAATTGTTCCCTTACGTTTTTGTTTTTATTACTAACACAAAATTTGCCTATTGCAGGGAACTATCAAAGAATTGGACTTTCTTTGAAAGTTGACCTTGGTATTTTCCAAATTGGAAAAGTTCTAGTAACTTAAGTCAATGAAAAAGAGATTCTTTAGTCATTAGATCTCTAATAAATGGGTTCAAACTTCAAAGACATAGAACCTTACAGTAACTTGAATTGTTTTGCAATTGATAATGATTGCATTCTATTTTTTTTAGTGCATTATAATTGTATTCAAATTTAATCATCATTATATAATCACATAATGCAAAATATTATTGGGAATTGATGTAAAAACTTACCTTCAATATTAATGAAGCTTCAAGATTTATTGATAATTACATGTAGGGTTTAAAGAATGGAGAGGAATAAGTTGTTGCCGAAAGGAGGAGGAGAATTATGTTGATTCCATATTTCGGGAAAAATAATTTCCTTGAGATTTTATTTGAGGAAAGAGAATAATTAATTTCATAATATAGATTAACTATAATTTTTGCGGGAAAAATGATTTCCTTGAGATTTTATTTGAGGAAAGAGAATAATTAATTTTATAATATAGATTAACTAAATCAATTGATGGATTAACGTTTGTAACTAACGGAAGTTAACCCTGTCAAAAAAAAAGAAACTAACGGAGATTAATTTAATGGGTAATTTGGGAGATTTATTTAAGTGGCTTTTACTTGCCACATGTCACTATGTGATTGAGGGAAGAGAGAAGTGAAGAGGAAGTTGGAAGAGAAGATTTTTGCTCTTTGATTAGTTACGTAAAGATTAACCAAGCGGCGTAATACCTATTTGAAATACAACTCACTTTGTAAAAACGAGTTAGACGGCCTATTTGACTAGCTCTGCATAAACTAACTATTGGGCCTAGAGTCCATCTTTACAAAATTAACTCGTGATGGATCGGCCCGATTGCTTTAGGAAAAAAACTACAAATATTTCCTTTATTATGAGTTGAAGTTTCTCGTCTACTGAACTACTAAATCGGAACATACCCTATCTGGATTGACTTCAACATTGGAAGGTGATCTACGAGCTTTTCGTAACCGTGATGGGAAGTACAATGTACTTTAATTTAAGGTAGTTCTCGTATAAGTCAAATTAATTTGTGAAACGACAACATAGACGAAGTTTCATTTGAGGACAAATATCCTAATTGAGCACGAGATTACACTACATCAACAAGTCTATAATCCGAATGAAATGAATATCCACCAAAAAGTCAATGCCCATGATGATCTCGCATGTTTTGAGAATATTCCAAACGATATTTGGTTTAAAAAAAATATGATGAAGAGGAAATTTAAGTGTGAGATTCTGCCGAACTTGAAGTGGGAATTTATATTCGTCGCGACAATTTGGTGGGTTTGGAAAGTATAGATTAAAAGAGTCTTTCATAGAATTTATGATAGCATCAGTAGTCGTACCTATCAGGTCAAGCAATTGAGCTTCGGGCTTGCGTTGGCGGGAAGGACAAAACCAAAGAAGTACATTCTCAGAAAATGGACAAAGCCAAAGGTCAGTTGGACTAAGTTAAATGTTGATGGGGTTGCGATAGTAGGACGAACTGTGGAGCAGCTAGTGGAGTCCTTCGTTAGGATACGGGTGAGTGGATATGGGGCTTTACAAAAATCTTGAATTCTCTTACGATCGATGAAAGCGAGCTTGAAGCGTTTAAAAATGGTCTTCAAATAGCTTGGGATAGAAGAATGATGAAGATTGAAGTAGAGCTCGATTCCAAAGTTTAGAGTTAGAGAGGTGCAAAGACAAGAGTCTATGCTCATTACCAAGTGTCGTGATCTATTAAGAATGCCTTGGGAGGTGGAAATAAGAAGGATATCGCGAGACGCCAACAAAGTTGCAGACTGTTTGGCAAAGATTGTGCTCGGATAAAATGAGCGAGATGTATTATGGGATACACCGCCGACTCAATGTTTACATTTCTTAGACGTAGAGTAGTATTTAGAGCTTTGTAAGCCTCCTTATTTACCCAAAAAAAGTACCCACCGAAGAGTACAATGTTGTCGCCTATTGGTTTGCTACAAATAGTTTTTTCACTTCTTCTTTTAATTTTAGTATTTTTGTTGGAATAGTAAACGAATTATTTGTAAAAAACATGTTGACATTTTGATTTGAAAAACACCTTTATAAAAGGGACTAAAACCTATGAGTGTTTGCAAATCCTTCTTTGAAAGTAACTTAAAGCAGATAAAATGAGTTTTGGGATGTTTGCAATAACTAGAGAGAAACAGTTTTTGAATCTTAATTAAAATACAATAATATTTATTATTTTTATTTAAATTATAGAAAAATAAAATAATTTTAATTGTATATAGTGTAATCAATATATATATATATTACATTATAATATACAATTTATTAATTACATCACGCATATATCTTATAAAACAATAACTATATCTAAAAGATGTTAGCATAATAATGTCGTATATGTTGTTTTTAAGATTTTTTTACTGTACTTTTTCATTATTGTTTTTTCTTTAATTGTTTTTTTTTTTGTTATCCTTTTACTCTAAAAATATAAAATTATGGAGAAAAAGATCGCGCTGATAAGAAAATAGAGAAATCATGGAATTTATTTGAGGATAAAATAAGATATTTAGAGAAACCTAAATGATTGATAAATCTAAATAAGATATTCACCAAGATTTGTAGGAGAAGTTTCTTATGGAAGCACCCCATGACATGTTTTGGGGCTTCTCCTTTCTTTTTTTGACTTTTTTTTTAAGAGAATGGGAAGCAAAAAGTTGCAATTGTAAACATTCTTTAAATGTTTTTTTAGTGACTTAAAGCCCTAAAGAGCTTATAAAAATTCTTGCAAACACCCACTTAGAGGCAATAGACTTGGATTTATGAATGAATGTATAAATAGATAAATGAACCAAGAAAGACACAAATGACATCTCAAATGACAGGAAAAGGGAACATATAGAACAAACAAGAGAATTATATTGTTATTTTGGCCTTATTTCGTCTGGGTTACAATACACCTGAGAACTCGTTACAATGGGTCTGACTTATACCAAAATAATGCTATTCTATTACGTAAATGAATTAGCTTGGTCCGGAACACCTTTTACAAGTAAACTAAGTGAAATGAGTAAAATGGCCTTAAACTGAAAATAGTCGAACTGGAACGATTCAATGGTAAAAGTCTCGAACTGGTGAAAAGTCGAACCAGGACGGTTCGATGGTAATAACTCTCGAATTGGCGAAACAGTCGAACCAGGACGGCTCGATGGTAATAACTCTCAAACTAGCTGATCGGTCGAATTGAGGCAATTCGATGGTGATAACCCTCGAATCGGTTGATCTGTCGAACGGGAGTAATTTGGTTGTAATAACTGTCAAACTGGTTGCACTCGATGGTAAATAGTCGAATTGTAGAACAGTCGAGTGGCACGACTCGATAGTAGATGGTTTCTCGGTCATAATGAATGTGTGCCATTAATGTCAGAGGACGGGTGTTTATAGACCCCATCACGTGGGACCCAGTGGAAGTCGAAAAATAACAGACGAACGGGGCTCGTTCGACTGTTTGAATAACAGTCGAACTACCTATGTTCGATAGTTTTATTTTTGAGCATTTTTTTGATAGGCCGGCCAAACACCTTTTTGTGCCTTCCTAAAATACCCCCATCATATAGTCCCCCCAGTTTGGGAGTCGGTCTTTAATGAAGAGCAGGTTCCAAACTCTAAAATTTTTGTTGCTTAATCCGGTTGTTCGTTTCGTATTTCAGATTGTGCCCTTACATCCGTCGGCCATGTCTTTGTCAAGTGAATTGGTAGACAGATTTAGCTAGTTTACAAAATACTCCCCCCCCCCCCCCCCCAATCATTTAAGAGTCGTGACTCAAAAACACGGGTGCCAAATGAGGCTTATTTCCATGAAAATACGTGCCCCCAAATTTTAATCATGATCCATAATGTCGGAATCGTAAATAATTGGATTCCACAATCAAGCTGGGACGAGTTCGATTGTAATCTTACTATCGAATTGAATAAAATTCGATAGTTTTATTACGTCGCTTCTTATAATTTGACTGTTGGAAAGTGTCGAACTAACTTGAATTCGAGTGTTAAGAACTGTCGAACTGAGAAGAGTTCGAGCGTTATGCTGCTATCGAATTGCATAATTGTTCGATAATTATTGTCGAATTGCAATCGATTCAAGGATAAATGAATGTGTCGAATGCGCAGCATTCGGTCGTGGTTTTCAATCGAACTGACATGAATTCGATTGTTATAATTCTATCGAATTGATCGTTGTGTAATAGTTGTAGCCTAGTTGTGGAATTTGATCGTGATATTCTATCGAACTGTAATTAAGTCGACTATTTTTGGCAGCATCGAATTCTGCCAGATTCGGTTGTTTTGTTTCAATATCGAACTACCGTAATTCGATTTCAAAATACAATCAAACTGGAGCGAGTTTGATTGTTATTTTCATGGGCCTGACGGGCCTGCCTCCCTCTATATAAGGGTGAGAGGAGGTGATGTAGCTCATTTCTCAGTCTTGGACGTCTTACGCTAAAACGTAAGAAGAATCGAACCGGCCCCGTTCAATACTCTTTTTGTATTGAACGACAGGTCGCTCTACTATTTTCCTTAGAAAAAAAATTCTGGATATTTTTGTTTTCTTCTATCTGATTTGCTTCATGTTTCTTGTTTTATGCAGTGCAATTTCGTTGCTAAATTGGTGAATTTTGCGACTTTAAACAAGTCAGTGCAATTGTTCACTATTTTATCTCTCGTAAACTGTATGTTAGTTTCTGTGTGTTTCGCGTGTTATAAAAAATATAGTTGTTGTGAGTGTCGAGGATGACGTACATTCGTAGTCTGCCTTTTTCTTTTTTATTTTTATTTCAGCTCGTGTCAGACAAGATGTTGAACGAGATGGTGAGTGTTGACTCTATGTCTGGGAGTGAGTCGAGTAGTACTTCTAGCACCAATTCTAGCAGTTCGGTGAGGGCTCTCGGAGTGGGGAACGCGGGTAATGATTTGGGAGAAGAGAATGACAATGATTCGATTGATATAGAGGAAGTTGATAACGAATCAGAGGGGGGGAGGAGCCAGCTCCGCAACCAGGGGTAGGTAGGGTGCCTTTGCTCGATGTAGTGGACAATCGTGCCGATAGCGAGGCAAATGAAGTGAACAAAATTATCGACATGTATTTTGACGATTCGGACGATGAGGTTGCGGACATGATGTACACATACTACGTCTCGAGATTGCAGCATAGACGGCCTATTCTACGGGAAACCTACGATATAGGGATTAACTATAAGATAGTTAACCCCACTTTAGAGCAGTGTGTGCACACCGCACTGCGCCACCCAGGTTTCTTACCGTCTTTGTTAGGCAGTTGGCCAATGGCCTACGATTTCCCATACCATATGAGGTGACCACGATTATAAGGTCCATAGGGTTGGTCCCTAGCCAGTTAACGCCGAATTCGATCGGGCATATAGTTGGTTTCATCATTGCCATGAAGGGCTTAGGTGCGCCTTACGGGCCTAATGAGTTCTGGGTCTTGTTCAAAGTCTCGCGCAAGTGAAAGGGTTATTACCATGTGAAGGCGTTGAAAAAACATAAGTTCTTAAACGGGGAGCCTTCTGGGTGCGGGAAAAATTGGAAAAAATGATATTTCTACATCAAGGAGAGTTGGCCGAAAGAGTTTTCCGTGTATCGTCGGAATTGGGCAGCAGGTCCGAAAATTCTGATATTGCATTGGGTAGGTGGTCCTAGATGGGGCGATGGTTTTAGGGCCAACCTGATAACTAACCACCAATTTGATATGAAAGCCCTAGTTAAGAGCGTGGTTTTGTCGTTAGCGGGGTTATCCCCGGTTCTCTACACAGGGAGACATACTCTTGGTATATATGGTTGTCTATCATGAATTTTGCCTTGCAATTTTAGCCTTGGTTGATGCTAATGTTTGTCGTTTTTATTTTCAGAATCTTTCATAATGAGCCGCCACGTCTGCATGAGTAAGGTCCTTGCCACATATGCTAAGGCATCATGGACGACGGTTCCTATTAATGTTCCTCCGCCTATGAAGAGGAAAGCTAAAGGGAAGAAACCAGCTCCTGAGGTCGGGGTGCCCACACGGTCCCCTGCGGTGCTCTATATGTTCGAGGAGATGCTTGGTGCAAGTCACGAAGATTCTCCTCCTCCGGTTGATGACAATCAGATGGTAGGATTCGAGGCACCATGTCGATGATGTTGGGGCAGCAGAAAGAGCATAGGGTGCCCTCCTACAAAGTTGAGGAATGTTCCTCATACTCGGTCTCGAACCGGAGGTGTTGTGCCCCCAGTACCCCACCCAACTGGTCCCGCGCCGGTCGGTGGCTCAGTCCCCCGATCGGGGTAAATACTAGGGATGAATTCAGTCAAGCCCGCGCGTTCGTGTCGGGGAGTTCGAGCATATGAAATTAATGTTGATATGCAGGAACTCGAAATGGGAGCTTCAAAGAAAAGAGACGGACACTTCGCCTAAAATACGACCAATGCAAACCAAAAAGTCTCACGAAAGAAAAAGGATGAACACTTCGCTAGTAATATGAAAAGTGCAAACTAGAAAGAAGTCGGAAAATAAGAGTCGAACGGGGCTCGGTTCGACTATTTGAATAACAGTCGAACGGCCTCTGTTTGATAGTTTTATTTCTGGTCTTTTCTTTGGTGGGCTGGCCCAAACACTTTTTTGGGTCTTCCTAAAATACCTCCATCAATTGTGAATTTGGCTTCATCTCATTAATAGAAAAAAAAAATCCAAGTTTCACGTGTTGTATTGTGTCATATCTGTATATCTGGCACTTTATTGGCCACACCAACTAGTAGAAACTTATTATAAACATTCATGTTACCTCATTTGTGTATTTTGTGTCCGTGCATCGTAGGATAACTGTCTTCCGGCTGTACAAATTGACAAACAAAAAGTTTCTACTTTGGGCTCGGACATAGATAACGTCGGAGGCCTGGTTAGGCCGGCCTCATCCCAAATTTATATTTTATATACATGATTCTACTTCTTTTCAATTGTTTGAAATGGAAATTCAAACGTGTAATCAAGTGGTGAAAACTTATTCATCAAAAAAAAAAGAGCGGTGAAAAGTTATATATATTACACATTATTAAAACGCTAGGGAAATTATGTATTGAAACTTCTAGATAGCACGTTAATAATGCACAGAAAACTATTAATGCCTTACAATTAAACTAAATAATCAGCTATACAAACGATAGCCTTCACATTTGATGGGTGTAATTTAGGATTGGCCCAATATAACGCCACTGGGCCGGCCCAACAGCGCATCGAATACGTCTGATTCGATGCGCGTATCGAACAACCACGATTCGATACGGCTATCTATATTGGATTGTGGGTCCCACGGGACGGGTTCTATAAATAGCCCGTCCCCTTGTGTTCAAAGGGACCTTTTTCCGAGATCTGAACCAGCTCACTACAGTCAGCATCGAACCAGCACCGTTCGACACGATCCATATCGAATCAACTCCAGTTCGAGACGCACAGAAATACCGTATCACTATTCTATACCCAAGTACGCATCGAATTCGACACTCACAACACGTATCGAATTCGATACCTATCAGATTGACTTTCATTCAGTGATAACTGGACCACATCGAATTGATCCTCATTCGACACGTCAGTATCGAATACTTGAAATTCGATACGTACTATTGACTTTGTAATTTAGTTATTCAGTCTAGAAAGCTTGTATTAAGTGTTCCGGACCAAGCTAGTCCGTAAATAATATTGGATAGCATTGTTTAATCTCATTTTGTACTGTATAATTGTGTTCTATTACCGTGACGAAATAAGACCAAAACATTGGCGCCGTCTGTGGGAACACAAATTATATTAGCTTGATAGACAGTATGACTAGAATAACTCGGTCCAAGAGTAGGGCTCTATAAGGTAATACGGGAGAAGAACTACCGGATACACCAGAACGGGGTATGCCAGATATAGTTGGACCGTCAACGTTACCTCAGGCGGTACCAACTCCGGCTAGGAAAGAAAACCAAGGACCTCAAGCTGAGAAGGCACCCATTAATGAAGCCGAGGTGAGTGGAGCTTCAGCAACAAATGCTGCAATACCAGATAAATTCAAGAGTGAATTATTCGCGATGATTAAAGCAGTCGTGGCTGAGGTGCTCCCTACCGCACTTCCCGCTATGATACCATCTCCTGTTGAATATTCTGAGAACTTGAGAGAACAAGGTTCAGCTATCCGAAAGCAGAATGGGAAGGAAAAGGAAAAGTCACAGCAAGACGACCGAAGAAGCAAACATACTTCGGAAAGGATGAACAGCAAAGGGAAATCAGTTCATGAAGAGCGAGGAAAGAAGCTAGTATCTGTAGAGATACAATCGAAAAGGCCTCATGAGAAGATACAAAAGGAAAGAGAGGCAGAATATGCTGCTGAACGAGGTAGAAGAGAAGACAGAAGACGGTCGGAGAGTCGTAATTCCAGGAAAGATAGGAATGAGGAAGAGGATCATAGAGAGGAATCGCGGAGAAGAAAACGTAGAGATGACCAAAGACAGCCAGAGGGTCTTGATTTGCATGGCAAGCATAACACAATAAGCAGGAACGTTGGAAGGTTGGAAAAGGGGAAAGCAATAGCCGAGACTCGAACGGCAAGGGAGGACAATTCTATGAATCGCAGTCCTTTTTGCCGAGAAATAGAGTCGGAAATTTTAGGGCAAGGAGATAAGATCCCAGAATTAAAAACATACAACGGAAAATCTGATCCCCGAGATCATCTCTTCCAGTTAGACAGGAGACTGTCCCTCCACGGTTTCAGGGACAATATGCAAGCTAGAATATTTGCAACGACTCTATCAGAAGTGGCTGCTGACTGGTTTAATCGAATTCCTCATGGACACATTGAGAGTTATGCTCAGTTGAGAAAGATGTTTGAGGACCAATTTTCTAGTCAGTCTAGACTGGTTTTGGATCACTCCCACTTATACACGATGAAGCAGGAGGTTAATGAAAGTCTAAAGGACTTCATGAAACGCTTCAACACAGAGCTATTGAGAATTGATAGTCCGACGGGAGAAATGGTTGCAAGCATAGTTTTTCGTGCAACTACCAACACCATGTTTGGCGGTGAGTTACTGAAACGAAAACCCACCACAGGTGAAGAAATAAACAAGATAGCTCGAGATGTGGTTCATTTCGAGGAAATGATGGCAACCAAAGTTCCTAACAATGTAGCCGTAAGAGAGAGAGAAAGAGGCAAAGAAGATCAAAATCGCCACAACAGCAGCAACAGGAATAAAAATTACAAAAGGGATAGTTCGCCTCGACGGTACACCCCGCTAAACGCTCACATTATGGCAGTATTTGGGGCAGCAAAGAAGAAAGGATGGTTAAAGGATCCCAGACCGATGAGAGAGTCCAAGGCTACAATGTACTCAAATCAATTCTGCCAGTACCACAATCAGAAGGGGCATAATACAGAGGAATGCATAAACTTGAAAGATGAGATTGAGCGGTTGATAAAGGATGGAAAATTGGTAGAGTTTGTCAAGAAAGTGCAAGAACAAGAAAACAATTTCAACCGTAAGAGAACTCCATCTCCTAGGAAAGATAAGCAGAGAGCAATCGATGAACCGCAACTTTTTCAATATCCCCAGATTGAGGACGGAAACACCAGGAGAGGCATCATCAATATGATAGCAGGAGGACCAGGAGGAGCAGATTCTACCAACGGTCGTAGAAAGATCACGATGTTTATTGAAGCAGATAATTATGTTCATATGGCTGATATGTTAAGAATCGAAGAAATGCCACACGAAGAGATCACCTTCTCCACTGCAGACCTACGGAAACTAAGTGCACAAGCTATACAGATGTCGGATTTAAATTGCCCTTTGGTGGTAACTGTTGATATAGCTAATTTTGGAGTCACCAAAATGCTTGTGGACCACGGGAGTTCCGTAAATGTACTATTCAACTCTACGTTGCTCAAAATGGGATTGAACAACCAGGCACTGGAACCGGTGAGAACGTCGCTTCATGGTTTTGGAGGTCCAGCGATAGTACCACTAGGAATGATCAAGCTCCCAACTTCACTGGGGACAGCTCCAAAGAGAACGACAATTTGGGAGAACTATGTAATCGTTGACATGCACTTCGCATACAACGGAATCATAGGAAGACCGGCATTGAATGCATTTCGAGCGCTACCATCAACCTACCATCAGATGATAAAATTCCCCACCATTGCTGGCACGGGAGAAGTCATTGCAGATCACATTGAAGGTTGGAAGTGCTATGTTAACTCGCTTCGGACGCGGCCACAACCAGAAGAAAACGCAGCAATAGCTTTGGCTCCGGGGCGTATGGAGCAGATTGAATAAATATTCTGTTTAAATTTACAAGCTTTTTTAGCATTTTGAATATTTTGAACAAGTTTTTATTCGTTCTCTCTGCTATAACACGCATGAGGGACAAAAATGTATGAACTTAAAACAGGTACCACCAATCCTGGATCTGAAGGACAGCACTGGAAGTCATGCTAATGAGCAATGATCAAAGCTCAGTTCGATTTACATAATCTAATTTGAATTATTCAAAGAAGATTATGTCGAATTATTTGATTTATATAAATTTTTTATACTTTGCATATTGTAATCAGTGCAGGTCTAGAAAATCAGAAGAACGGAAACTCTGCCCCAAAGTGGCATGAGATACCGAAAATCCCAGAAGAAATCAGAAGAACGGAAACTCTGCCCCAAAGTGGCATGAGATACCGAAAATCCCAGAAGAAATCAGAAGAACGGAAACTCTGCCCCAAAGTGGCACGAGATACCGAAAATCTCCGAAGAAATCAGGAGAACGGAAACTCTGCCCCAAAGTGGCACGAGATACCGAAAATCTCCGAAGAGATCAGAAGAACGAAAACTCTGCCCCAAAGTGGCAAGAGATACCGAAAGAAGCCAGAAGCAACAAAGGGACGGAAACTCTGCCCCAAAGTGGCAAGAGATACCGAAAATCCCTAAATCAATCAAGAAAACGGATACTCTGTCCCAAAGTGACACGAGATACCGGTAGAAGTCAAAAACGACATAAAGAACGGAGACTCTGCCCCAAAGAGGCACGAGATACCAATTAAAGTTCAAGACAAGAAGAATGAGAACCTGCCCGAGGTGGCATGAGGTACCATAAAACCCTAAAACGAAATAAGGAAGGGACGTGCTATATTACTACAAACTCGGAAAATCACGAACAACAAATTGAAACAAACATTTTGCCCAAAAATGACTAAGTTCATCGAAGTAGAAGGCAGGTACTACGGAAAAATATCGATAAATTATTTTCAAAGAAAATTAATGAACCAGCAGGTTGTCAAAATAAAGTAAAGGACTGAGATAAGAAATTGAAAGAAAAGACAACAGTCAATATCCCACAAATTAAGTAATGGATAATAAATTGTTTCAAGCACAATAGGGCGACGCAGCACCCTACACAATTAAGTTAAAATGAAAATTGTTCATAAACACAGAAATAATGAACAGCCTAAGTAACGACCAGTCTTATTCTTCATCTTCTGATGAGGGATATGGGTCGGGCATTTCTAACGGCGGTGATAAACCTCCGAGAACGAGATCCTCCTTATTCAGCAAAGGGGCAAACTCATCAGGTTCTGTCGCTTCAGAAGTTTGACGTGGTGGACGTTTCTCCAGATTTGGCCGAGGGACAGATCTAACCACTCTGGTTTAAAATTGCCACGAACATACGTCGTAGCATAGAATTGATGCACCGTCAGAGCCTGTGTATTTCGAGCCACGTGGTCATCTCGACGAGCGCACATTTCTTGAAATGTACGGCTTTGGAGGAATTGTTCGGCGATATTCAATGATTGTTCAGGGGAAACCTATAAGAAATTCTATATTAAAATGATGACAGGTAGAGGAAATATGAAAATGACAAGTAAGGACATATAATCTACCTCCTCGAGCCCACGCTGATAACCTTTGGCATCGGCATCAAAGGCTTCTTGCCTAGCTGCACCAAGTTCTAATCTCAGTTTAGTAATTTCCTGATTGAGATTTTCTTTGAGCTTTTCAGTTTCCTCTCGCGCCTCTTTGGCCGTTTGCAAAGCTTTTTCTTTGGCGTCAAGGGCAGCTTGAAGTGCGGAATTATCAGCATTACTGGCAGTCTCCTTGAAATCCATTAAAGCTGAGGCCATAACATCTACGAAACCGCCCGCCTAACAACAAACATATGATTAGATTAAAAGATTTGCACAGCAGTATCACAGAAAATATAAGTCAAACAAGACGTCATTACCGCTGTCAGCAGATGCAGTGTATTACGCTCCAGCCTTTTTCTCTCTTCGTCGGAAATCGGAAGAGGGACGGACAAACCAGGCAATATTGCCTTCAGATGCTCGATGGTCTCGGCCTCCGATAGTTGATACCCAGCGACTCGAGCTCGAGGACCCTGGCTAGGTCCAGCCGCGTAACTTGGACCGGATGCACCGACAGGAGGGTTAGAGGAACTTGGCCTGGCAGCTTGGTTAGTCGTAGCAGCAACCCCAGCAGTCTGCGATAAATTTTGCGGCATTCTTAGTCTTTTACGATGAACAAGATTGCCGACATCCTCGCCAGTCTCGGTTGCTCTGCTTTCCAGCTCCTCGCCACCGCCTGGATTATCCTCAGGATTACTTCCCAGTAAGTCCTCGAAAGCGTCAACTGGCAAAGAACTAGCAGCAGCTGCTGCAGTACCAGTTGAGGGTTCAGAAACCTTCTTTTTACCCTTACTTTTTCTCTTCCGCGGAGGAGGAATGGTACGTGCAGTCTCGGTCTGCGAACTTTCCATATCCGCATCTAGAACCCGGTTCATCCTTGCGTGTCGACTCATGAAGTATTTTTCTGCAACAAAGACAAATCGTTAGAATACATAATAAACGTAAAACAAGAATATCAGAAAGATCAGATATATACCAAGGGTCATTTTTCCCTTGTACTTCACTGGTGACAACCCAGCCAAAGAAAGAACTTGATTTTCAACGAGTTTTTTAACATCAAATTGATGTTCTCTAACTAGGGAGGGAATGAACTCGCAATTCCACAGGGTTATGGCAACCCCACTGGGAATTGTTACTTTTGAACCGGTGAACCACTCCCGGCGAAATCCCAAAAACTCATTTGGATAACTCTCCTTAATGAAGAAGTATCGTCTTTTCCAATCCTTTCCGTACCCGGTTGCCCCACCGTTTAAAAACTTTCGGTTTGTTTGAGCTTTTACATCGTAGAAGCCTTCTTCGCGACTTGCAATCTCGAATAACGCGTAGAATTCATTAGGACTGTGTCGTTCGCCCAGAGCCTTCATCACTATGATGAAACCAATCATGCTCCCGTAAGAGTTTGGCGTGAGTTGAGCAGGAACGACATTTATCTTCCGCAGAAGCCATTTCAGTTCATAAGGAATGGGAAAGCGCAATCCGTTTAAAAGTTGGCCGACAAACACAGTGATGTGACCAGGTGGTGGATTATGCATCCGGTCATGTGGGCCAGGAATGACGATTTTATATTTGTCAGGAATATTAAATTTTTCGCGCAATCCCCTACGATTATGCTGGAGACGAGACACGTATTGATCATAGGTCATTCCTGGGACCTCGATATGATCGTCAAATTCCCTATTTATGTAATCTACATCTTCTTCACCCTCGCTCGGAGCACGATTATCTCTATAGGGCGAAGACTCATTGCTATTGACCTCAGTTGTTGGATTCAACTCTGATACAGGATTATTATCCGCGGGGGAATCAATGGTTATTCTGTCTATTAAATCATAGACGTCTGCATCGCCTGTGGTTGGAACTGCGGGTGTGTTTGACGGATTCTCTTTGTTAATCGAGCTGGCACTAGAGCCTGAACTCGAATCACTTCCGGAATGGGTCTCAATGCTCACCATCCTTGATGAGAGTTAACTGAAATATATTTAAAAAAAAAACGAGACCGACTAAGGACGCATACGTCACTACACACTCTCGTATATCACTCATATATATACGATACTGAACGTGTTAAAAACTAAATTATAAGATACAATAAAAACAAAATATTTTTACCTCAAATATATTCTTGATAAAGGAAAGTCTTGCTTGGTTGCTTATATCCTACACAAAGTAAAAACGGCAAATCAAAATCACGCAACAGTAAGCTCGTAGTGAGGAGGAGCGAGCTTTTTAACGCATCGAATTTTTACAATTCGATGCTGAGCGTATCGAATCACTTATGATTCGATGCGAAACGCATCGAATGACGCAGATTCGATGCGTCTTACCTAAAGAGCGGCGTCTGATAGCAGAATAATGATTCTGCCGAGGCAGCACCCCCCTTATATAGGGGACGAGAGGCCCACCAGGCACAACTATTTTGACGCATCGAATAACCGCATCGAATAGTTGAAATTCGATGCGCTCCATTTGACGTATCGAATAGCTAGATATTCGATGCGTCTAAAATTATATTATTATCACAAGAGCGATGAGCCGATCCGATTTTACTATGATTAGAAATATCTCAAATCAGTACAATTATATTTTGCAAAGTTTGGAAGACGATCTCTAAATTAATATCGTCTCCCAAACTGGGGGGACTATATGATGGGTGTAATTTAGGATTGGCCCAATATAACGCCACTGGGCCGGCCCAACAGCGCATCGAATACGTCTGATTCGATGCGCGTATCGAACAACCACGATTCGATACGGCTATCTATATTGGATTGTGGGTCCCACGGGACGGGTTCTATAAATAGCCCGTCCCCTTGTGTTCAAAGGGACCTTTTTCCGAGATCTGAACCAGCTCACTACAGTCAGCATCGAACCAGCACCGTTCGACACGATCCATATCGAATCAACTCCAGTTCGAGACGCACAGAAATATCGTATCACTATTCTATACCCAAGTACGCATCGAATTCGACACTCACAACACGTATCGAATTCGATACCTATCAGATTGACTTTCATTCAGTGATAACTGGACCACATCGAATTGATCCTCATTCGACACGTCAGTATCGAATACTTGAAATTCGATACGTACTATTGACTTTGTAATTTAGTTATTCAGTCTAGAAAGCTTGTATTAAGTGTTCCGGACCAAGCTAGTCCGTAAATAATATTGGATAGCATTGTTTAATCTCATTTTGTACTGTATAATTGTGTTCTATTACCGTGACGAAATAAGACCAAAACAACATTATAAACAATTAGGGCGAATCCACCAATATGGACTGTTCGATCTTCATAATTAAACGAAATAATCGTTATTATAATAATACAAGGAAACTTAGAAGATCAATCACCTCACGTAATGTAATCACATCCCGAAAACTGTTCAAATATGTTTTCCAATAGAAAACATATATATATATATATAGATATATATATATATATATATATATATATATATATATATATCAAACATCCATTGTCTAGTGTACAGCAGATAAAAGGAGTTGACAAAATGTAAAAAGGATTTGTCCCTATTTGTACCAGTTGACGACACGCCGATAAAGCAGGATCTGCCTACCTTCCTTCTAGAATAATATGGCCATCGTGTCACAAATTAGGTCCTTTCTTCTAGAAGCACTAGTTGTAGCAGCCATTTGAAAGAAAACTATAAAACCCCACAAACATGCAACAAAGAATACGTGATAAATTAATATTCAAATACCACGACCATATAAAAAAACCATATATATTTATTATATTATAAAGTATGAACATATATAGAAGCGTGGCCCTTTAAAGATTGCTTAAAACCACTTAGTAAACGCACAAATTAATCACCAAAAGAAGTGTCAAAGAAGACATGCCACCTCACATGATTACATGATTAAAACTACATTTATTTAATTTAGTTCCATCTCCTTATATATACATATAAACGTAACATTTGTGTAAATATCATTATTTTTCAAATTCGGTTAGAGATCATAATGGAGAAGGGGAGAGTATATTTGGATGTATCAGCTTACGTATTGTTCGAGGAGAGTGGCGATTCTGACGGCGCATTAATGGAGGTAGAATATTCTGATATCGATGTGTCAGCGGTGGTGGCGGAGGAGGACGACGCGCAATCATGTAGCTATGGACCGGTATTCGATATTCAAGACATAGACCAGATTGATGCCATCACGGATAATTTTCGAAGTGAGCCGCATTTTGAAGGAAATGAAGGAGACAAGGATGAAAGAGGAGGAAGAAGTCCGCTACGTAGTGAGGAGGAAGACGGAGTTGTAGATCAGTGTCGTCGTGGCGGAGAATCAACAACTAAGGAGAAGCTGAAGAAGTCAAAGGCTTGCGAGGAATCATCGAGTATGAAGATGATAAATGAAAGAGAAAGAGATAGGCTATTTTGGGAGGCTTGTTTAGCATCTTAGGAGATTTCTTGTGAAAGATTTTCATGTGATGCATAATTGCATATGGAGTTCCGAGTTTATGTACTTTTTCTTTTATTTTAATTTAGTTTCTGTAATGTGCTAATTATACTATAAAAACAATTGTAATTAAATTGACATTTTCATGTTAACTATACTACATATTTTGATTTCTTTACCAAAATAGATAAAAAAAAATACTACATATTTTGATTTATCCTCTAGGCTCGAATAACTTTATCTTCATTTTGGGTCGGGACTCAATTTTTCAACTCGCAAGACTGCAACTATTTTTAAATTTAATAGATTTATAGTGATAAGACTATTAATACATATTTTTTCTTTTGAAATATAGACTATAAATAATTTGAAAACTCCTTTTCATGCCCTCTGAATGTGACCATGTCTTGTTTGACGAAAATATGTGATAATAATCGTTGTTCTTCAATTATTGGCATGTGATGAAACAAACAAAAAGCTCAATTTTCCAGAAATAGTATTCACTTTCAACTAAATAATTATGTGCTTGTGGTTCATCATTTTGGAATGGAGATGACATCTACTGTTAATTTCATTCATTATATGCAATTTGTAACAAAGCATATAATTATATATGCAGCTAAAGTAGCGATGTCCTACGAAAATTTCCAAAACCCAAGAAATTCCTTGTTTTTTTCTAATAACTCGTGTTTGCATTCCAAATTAGAGCACACTATGACACATTATCGATCTTTTAGAAATACATGAATTATAATAAAACACAAATAAATTTGAACTCTTGAATGCAAATAACTGAAGTCGTGAAGAAATGTTGATGGGAGTACAAGTCCATCAGTTTGTTGTGTCCTGCCAAACTACATGGGTAATAAGTTAGAAACTTCGCTGGCCGGAGCAAAGAGTCCTAATGAGCCCTATTTCAGCCCTAAACTGAACAGCGACTAACAACCATTTAAAAAGCAAATCCACAATTCGTCCTATCAATGCCTAAAACTTACCACGACAAATTTTTACAAACAAAGGATGGAGTAAGATCCTTTAACTCCACAAAATATGTCCTAAACAAACAAGAAGCTAACTTAAATTGCAGTTGATGATCAAACACGTGCATTGGCGACAGATTCTGCCTCATTTTCCAACATCTCCACGTCGCATGGTGCTCTGTTCAAGTTCGCCTTAAGGCCTAAAGCAATCGAACTTGTTCTTGATTCTTCCCCATCACTCGTGCTACGGCAAGAACTCCCCATTTTACTATCAGATAATGAAAGACTGGAATCAGCATTAAAGGTAGAAACACTTGTTGGACTTGGGTGCTCTCTGCACAAAATCCCCTCCAGTTGTTTCCTGAACCCGTTCTTTGCATTCTCATTCTCATCCAGTTGTCTTAAGAATCGCTCTTCTATATCGCTCAACGAGTCAACTTCGTCTTTGTCTTCACTACAGGGGCTGTACTGACCTTTCTCATCATCTTCCGAGGCCAGTCCTGTTGAATCACAGCTAGTATCCATTTCTTGTTGACTGTCGTATTCTACTTCAGTTTGTCTATCCGATGAATGAGAAGACAAAGGTGAATACCCTCCTCCAGCTGCCTCATCGCGTTCTCGAAGTGTCTTCATGATCAGTGTCTTCAACAAGTTCATTACTTGGACGGCGTGCATGAGAGCCGTCAAAGGATCAGACATCTGGGACAAACAATTATAAAGAGGTTTCAGCTGAGCTAATCAAAACAGAAGGGATATATCACATCTATGCCTTTGCAGTGTGATCCAATGACAGAATCTCCCTTAAAGTTTGAATAATTTGAAAACAGCCACCCCATGAAATGTTCAAAAGTGGCGAAATCAGGGGCTTTTCTACGATGTTTTTCTTTTTACTTTAAGCGTGTTTTTGTAACTATTCAAACTTTAAGGGAGATGATGTTCTTTAACTTTTTGCAATCCCCCTCAGCACAAATGATCAGCAGTATTATGATAAGACACGTAATAAAACCCAGATGGCATTCCTCTACTTACCTGAGTCATATTGGGGGCGAAAACCATGGCAATATTTCTGGCATTCATTTTGTTGGAATCTTCGTGTTCAACTACGTCAGCCATGAGATCAATTGCCCAGCTGAGCAATGCATTCTCAGTTGGTTTTAGCTGTTTAATGAGCTCAAAAGATTCTTCTTCAGTATTGCATTCCAGCACCTGCTCAGGGGAAAGGCCATCGAGCACCCCTGATGGAAGTTCCCGGAACCAGGCTTTTATTAGGCCAGCCAAACAATGAACATCGATGTCTTCTGGCACGATGCCTCTGTTGAGCTGGTCCCGGACATGTTCCTCTTTACTATTCTCTGGATTTATTCGGAAAATTCCTTCCGACTACAAAAATTGAAAAGTTGAAGGTTAAGCTCTTGCATATTATGACCTTAAGTGTTGTATTCGACAAACTACACATTGCCTGCTTACCTTTAGACCATCCTGTGCGTATAATCTTTGTTGCATTAGTAAGAGAATAGTTGGGACACTATTGCCTCTTGTGTCGAAAGAGCACTGCATCGACTCCGCGGAGACACCAAATACGCTGACACTGTATCATTGATTTGTAGAAAGTTAGTAAAGAGTAACAAACTGATTCCCGAATCTGGCAAGAAATTCAAAACTAAAACTAGTGTAGCAAATCCAGAAAGTAACTGGATTTTCCATACATCCACTACCCAAACGAATATTCATAAAACAAAAACCACTAATAAGTTCACTACCTATGAAGAAGGTGAACTGAGTTAATAACAGGGAAGTAGCCGTTTGTGCAAACATCAATGTTAGGTTTGATATATCATATCTTGAAAGAAGAGAGATATTTTCTTTAGTTGTAAGTTGGAAATCTGGTCAATTACTTACTAGGGCAAGCTTGATTTTAATTCATGTTGTACTAGAGAGGTGAAGAAAGCAATTGCAAGCTGATTCTTCAATGATTCTTCAATTGCAGATTTGTATGTAGTTCAAGAAATGAAGTGCTGTATGATTGATTAACAACATGTCCAGATAGATAGATATTCGTTTGTTCAACCATGAAATCTCAAAAGTCATCTCAAAAAATATTTAGTTATTTATTATTGTTTTATGAAAATTGATTCATCAGATCTAAACATGAAACAAGTTAGTTAGTTAATGGAAGAAAATACAAAAAATGAGCTAAATCAAATCTCTCAACTTTAAGAGAACAGTCATAATAAATTAAGTAACAAACACGAAAGCAAACTTTTTTAAACACACCCAAAAAGTTGGGGGAGAATTTTCCCCTCTTTTACATCAACAGTCAACCCACACACACACACACACAAAACGCTAACAAACAAAATAATTGACTGTTGTTGTTGTTGTTACATTAACATACCTAGCACTTGGAGCTCTACAAGGAACCTCAACCTCAAACTCAACAGGGAGACCCAGAAACCCATGGAATCTATCAAAAGTGACGTGTGTTATGTGTTGAACATTTGTGGGCCATCCGATATCCATGTGATGAACGGCGGAGGAGATTATATCATCTCCTCCTCCTCCTCCTTCCCTATCCTCCACACGGCAAGTGGACACCATCGATTTCCTCAGAGCAGATAATATGAAATCCAGAACAGACAGCTGCTGCTGTTGTCGCTGCGAGTCCTCCTGCTTCTCGTGGAGCTCAGCCACACCAGATTTCGAGTTCTTACCTGCACACCCACCTCCTCGAGTCACCATTACCATTCCAGTCATGATAGATTTTTTATTTTTTTTTAACGAGAAGCTCTAAAACGGTGTCGTTTATCTATCTAGATTATTTGAACTTAGAAGAAGGGGCTGTGAGTGAATGGAAGAGATTATTTTTTGTTTTTTTGTTGTTATTATGTGTGTTGTTGCATTGAAGAAAGGGAAGGGAGAGAAGTTGGGTTTTTTGAAGTTTGAAGTGGTGTTTCTCATTTATTATTTCTTTTTTGTTTTTATTATTATTATTATTGTTCAAACGGCCACTCATTTCAAATTTTTGCTACTTTTTACTACCCCAAGATAGGGTTTGGGTTTTCACACAAATCTCGGTTTTGCCACTACACTTCTTTTCTCTCTCTCTCTCTCTCTATACCTGTTCATCTGATTTGGTTACCTAACCTCTTCCGCTCTGTTTATTAATTACAAATTATCATACCTGTCTGCTTATTTTGTTATCTTAATTAATTCTCTTAATGATTTTTTTCTAGATGTTTACTTCTTTCTCATCATTTATTCTTTCTTTTTTTATTATATTTTGCAGATTACAAAGGCGTAAATAGGGGAACAAGATCTCGATTTTGTATGGTAGAAGACCGTTGAATAAAGGGATTTGCTTTTAACCTTTTAAATCTCCAACAAAAAAGACGTGCTGTTGCGCCACCTGGGTCAGCTGAACTGTGGAAATAGGAAAAGGGTTTGTTCTTTTTTTTTTTTTGGCCAATTGATGGTTTATTTATTTATTAAAATAAATTGTTTATAAGGTTTCCAGCCCGTGAATTTCTTAACCAATCGCAGTTTGATCTACGGCCAACCTTCATTAATTACCCAGATTGTCGACAAGTATTGTCGACAATATATTCAAGTAATTTTGGACTAGTAATGAGTTTCGTTAATTTCAATGTATGGTCAAAGTGGGGAATCTGGGAACAACCTAAGTCAAGTCATTATATCTAGTGTTTTGTGACCATTACATTTTTCATTTAATAAAAGTATACAACTTATACACCAACAATCATTTGTGACAAAGTTAATGCTACAAAAAAAAAAAAAAAGATCTGGTTTAGTTTATAATCACCAAATTACTGTAGTGTAAGAAGGAATATAGAGAAATAATGGGATCGTTGTTATCAACTTAGTCTCACGCTACTTTGGGAATTATACTTTCCACGTTCTAGTCTTATAATTTATATGGTCCATGTAATCCAATTTATTAATGGTTCGGACCATTATTTAAGAGAAAATTAGCTAAGTTGTTATTAGTGTGGATCACTAGTTCTGAATAGTCCTAGAATGTTTAGTCTTAAAGATACTTTTATAATTTTAGTCTCACAAAGTATTATGTGTTTAATTTTAATCTCGTTTTGCTAACTCATCCAATAAAGGGCACATGACCCACTAATCCTTATAATTAGGTTGTTAATAATTTTCTTTTTAAAAGAACCTAAAAGGCAAGGGACTGAACAAAATGAAACTAAAGGGGCCTATTTGCAATTTCCCTTTCCTTTCTTTTACACTGACATCCCCATTCGTTGATCCACTACGCCGCGACAACCACCTCTTTTTACTATGATATCTACATGCTAAATGCAACCCAATGTCGACATACAAAACTCAAGTATAGTCGTATAAGTTTTTCAAAATTACTTAAATGAGTGGTTAATTTTGTATGATCGTCGGATTTATCATTTGAATAATTTATTAGGATAGGGGAAATAAAGCAGCATCTACTACATATGAGGAGAAATCAAAATACAAATTTCAGTTGCTTGAACGTGAAATAAATGATGAGCAATGAATCTCCGATAATCACCATCGTCAACTAATCTAAAACCCTTCAATTAGAAATGCATCTTTGTTAACTGGTGTCGAATTTATTTATTTAAAAGAATCTAATATTTTTTGTTAATGTCAAGAGAGTGATCGGATCCAACCAAAACATTGGTTAGTCAAAAAACTCAACCTCGTCGGAGCTTAATTGAAAAAACTTTGTTCAATCTCTTGCCTTTGAGTTTCTTTTAAAAAATAAAAGAAAATAAAAAATTAAATTATTAACGGCCTAATAATAGGAATTAGTGTGTCAAGTGGGGTCATGTGTCGTTTATTAGACGGATTAACGAATATGAGACTAAAATTGAATAATTAGCACATTATGAGACCAAAATTGAAAAGACTACACATTTTGGGACCATTAAGAAAAAACTTCCCTTATACTGTAAGGTAAAAGTGTAAAGAGAGTCATGAAACTTAAGACATCGGACATATGTCCAACAAAATTTGGGTATTCAATATTTTTAAAGTATGTATGATAAATAATAATAATAGTAGGGCAAATTATTAATCAAATTAGTAACGCTGGCACGCGGTCTCCGCGTGATCAATATTTTTTAAGGTTGTTGGGGTTAAAATGGTTTTTTCAAAAGTTAAGGGATTATAATATGAATAACAATTTATTATATTCTTTTCTAAATATTTAGGGGCGTTATAAAGACACACTTGATGGCTTTGGGACCTAACTTTGTGACATGAGGTCGAAAATCCTGGAGCAAAGCATGTACTACCAAATATACGAGGTTCAATTTTGTGGGGAGCAGGATGTTATAGGGGACTGTACCATGAAGAATTGTGGATGGCATTCGATTGATGAGGAAACGAGTGGTTAAGTCTGCTTATGAACAAAAGTGTTTAGGAACGTGCGGCTGGAATAAGAGTGCCCTAGCTATTTCAAGAAGGTGTTTATTTTAGCGTTTTACGACACCATTTTGGGAGGGTGCGTAAACCCAATATGAATGGTGAATGAAGACAATGGGTAGTCATGTAAGTCTTGAATGAGTTGAAGAAATATTCTTTGGCACTATAACTGCGGAGGGCTTTGACTGGCGTACTAAAATGGTTGCATATTTTGGCACAAAATGATGAAAAATGAGAAAATAACTCTAAACGATTTCTCATTAGATACAACCATGTTATGCGAGAATAATTATCCACAAAAGTAACAAAGTATCTAAAATCAAATTTTGACACAATCGAGCAAGGACTCCAAACATCGGAATGAACTAATTAAAAAAGAGTAAAAGTTCGATTATTGACTCGAAGGACATATGAGTGAGGATGGTGTTTTGAAAACTGACATGACTCATAATCTAAAGACGATAAAATCTGAAATTGAGGATAGAGTTTCTTTAATGCTTGAACAGATGGATGTCCTAACTTACAATGGACCTGAAAAGGGGTGGCGACAATGGAACAAGCAACATGTAGAGGTATGGGCTCATAATATCCAGTACGTACAAGTATCTGACAACATGTCCTTTTCCAATTAATCTCATTCGTTAACAGATACTGAAACAGGCAATAACTAGGAAAAAATGAGACTCAAGAGTTTAAGCACGAGTAATTTACTGATGGAAACTAAATTGACAGAGAAGTTAGGAAGACTTAAAACTGATGAGAGAGGGAGAGATGGAGTAGGGTGAACAGTGGTAGAGCCTAGAACATTTCAAGTATATCTATTGGCTAAAATAATGTGAGAGGGAGAGGAATGGGGTTGAAATTTAGTGAACAAACTAGGATTATTTGTCATGTGGTCGGTAGCTCTAGTATCAATGACCCATTGGGAAGTGGAAGAAAGGAAACACTTTTTCAGTTTACCTGATTCGGAGAATTGTGATATGGTGTGATAAACTTTCAATGCCGTTTGATACTGACTAAACTTAGAAAACTCTATTACATAAATTGTAACAGCCATTCCAGAGGATGATTTTTGGGATGCAGTAGCAACATGGGCATAATGAGAATGACACCGCAAAGATGAATGATGAAATCGAGTCTTCTGGTATTGATTAGAGCATGTCTTTTATATCCCTTGTGTCAAGAGGGAGAGTCGCTAGTTCTTCTTTCTCTTGTTGGCAGTTAAGTTAGGAAAATCTAGTTACGTCATTTCTAGAAAATAATGGTCAAATACAACTCAGTCAAAGGCAAAGATAGAAGATGAAGCCTTGTCCGCTTTCTATCTTACTATATGAGATACAACACGTTCATATTGCTTTTTGTTTGTTTTTGCTATTTATTTATTTATTTTATAAACAAGTACAACTCGTTTTCGCATTCACATCATGATCTATGCCATTCAATTATATTGGCATACGTGACCGTTCATGGGTCGAGTCACGAAAAAATGTGACAAAGACCACTTGGATCCTATGTTGGTATGATTGATGGATGTGATTGGTTGTATATATATTTGGTAATGGCAGTAAAGGGGCTCAGTTTGGTTTAACATAATTATGAAGTTCACATACATCCCAAGTGGGAGATTGTTGGATCTTTTATCCAATAATATTGGATCGTTAATCCAACATTGGGCTTATATATTAATAATTATGTAAGATGAAATGTCATTAAGAATAAGCCTGATAAAAGTAATCTAAAGTTTGGTTAAATTATATGCTTAATGTATCTAATAGGGTATGTGCCTTTAATAGATAGAGAATATTGTAACTTGTGTTTACGATGATGAGTTGAAGCTCAAGTTACGGAATTAGGGCACCAGAGTTTTAGTGACCTAATATTTAAATGTGGTCATGGTCCTCAAATCACGCGAGCCACTTTCTATACTACATCCTATTAATATTTTAGATCTAGAGAGAAATAAAGGAACTCTTAAGGGGCTCGTGCTGATTTGGAAGACTAAACAACATGGTCTTTAACAAGAAATTAATCATACGGTATAAGGTACGCTTCCGCAATCTAGTTATTTGGTTTATGTATTTAATTCTCTATGATTTAACATGAACTCTCTTGGGTTTCGATTTAGGTCCCAACAAAAATCTCTCTTGAACACCACAAATTAATTTAGAATACTCAACTTTCTGGTAAAGTTATACTTTTGTGGATTATTGATACAGGAGCGTCACACCATATGACATGTGTAATTGAGTTGTTTAGTGATCTACAAGATATTGTTCCTAGTCATGTATGAAGGCCTAATGGTATAAAAAATGGCAACTAAGAAAGACTATGTGGTAATGGGCTGGTTATGCCTCAAGGGTGTTCTATATGTTGGTGATCTTATTCTAGCTTAATATTGTATCCTAGTTCACTCGTGACAAAGATTATATCTTGAAGATTATTGATCACTTGTGTATTGTACATGAGCGCACTTCGAGGACGTTGATTGAGCGGGTGAAGAGCGACAAGCGGTGTATGTTGTGACTTGTGATAGATGCGTTGTTGGCTCGCGTGCACAAAATAGTTGGCGATACTAGCAATATGGATCTATGGCACAAGATAATGGGGCATTCATCTCTGCGAGTGGTAGAGGTGCTTTCCCGCACCAATAAACGTATTGGTGTTAGTCCACATAAAGAACAACATTGTGATGTGTGTGTTTGAGCTAAACAAACTCGTGATCCTTTTGCTCCTAGTGAGAATATTGCTTCCGAAGTTTTTGAGTTAATACATTGTGATTTGTAGGGTGCATATCGTGAATCTTCTTTTGTGGTTCTAAATTTTTTCTTACCATTGTGGATGATTCTTCACGAGCCGTTTGGGTATATGTGATAAAGGAAAAACATGAAGTTCCTAGTATACTCAAGATTTTTTTGGCTATGACGAAACGACAATTTACCAAACAATTGAAAATTTTATGCAGCGACAATGGTAAAGAATTCACGTGTTTAACTAATTACTTGAAAGAATTGGGGATTTTTCAAACTGGGGATTTTCCACCAAACATCTATGGTCGACACTCCTCACCAAAACTGATGTGGCAAGCGTAAGCATATGCATATTTTAAATATTGGTTGAGCTTTGCGATTTCAAGCTCATTTGCCTTGAACTTTAGGGTGAATGTATTCTCACAGTAGAGTACTTGATAAATAGAACACATTGGGATAACATGTTCAACCCCAATACATGTTTATAGTAATAGTCAGTTCGCGATACATATTGCTCAGAATCTCGTGTATCATGAGCGGACGAAACACATTGAGGTCGACTAGCACTTAGTTCGTGATGAGATTCGTCGTGGATTCATTCTTTTATCTTACGTTTCAACGACTCATCAGCTTGCCGACATCCTTACTAAGGCTCTTGAAAAGCGTAAATTCGACATATCACTTGTGAAGTTGGGTGTTTTGTTACTACACACACCAACTTGAAAGTCTTGATTATACTTTATGGTCATAAACTATATATAGGAATATACTGTGTACATAGTGTTCTACCTTCTTTAACGTAGAGTAGATTGCGGCTCAAGTTTCTTTTGTGTATATATGTATTCTTTTGTCCAACAAGAAAAACAAGCAATTCTGATGCTCACACACACAAATCAATATTTTAAGAGTGAGAAAGAGAACATGATCATCATAAGTTGGAAGAAATGTTTGAAAGAGGACCCTAAAGGTGCTTTTAGTTCTCAACTACCAATAGATAATTGTACTTTATGTTATATATTTTATATTCTCCTACGTTTTCAATGCCCATGTACTCTAGATCATTGTCATGTCATAAGGACTCTTCGTCTAATGCATTTACTTTACGTATAAAGTTATGTATAGCCATCACAACAGGGATAAGTGCCACTTGATCTTCCTATCAAACATTGACTGGAATATCTGTAATTATATAAATTCTACTCTTCCAACAACCAGATAATCTTTCAACGGTAGTTCGGATAGATGAGTGCAAATGGTTGAAAGCTTCATAATAATTGTTATATGTAGTTGCCCGTCGAAAATCAGGAAGATCATACCTTTGTCCCTTATAGGGCGCAAGAAATCGCGATATGTATGGATACCTGACATTCACCAAATAATACTTAACTATAATAAAAAAAAATACACGAGCAATAATCTCTTATAAGTCAATATGTTGAAAGAGATAATTTACACCTTTACTAGGCATTGAAACTTTTTAATCCGGATTTTGATGGTGTCATAGAATATGGGAGTATCATGTGCACTTCCATCCCAACTAGGTAACACTAATGTAAAGCACATGTTGAAATCGCAAGCAACCATTACATTTTGTGTAGAAGTCCATTTTCTATCAATATATGGCACTTTTAATCTGTAGGTAATATAACTTTTATATGAGTGCCGTCAATTTCCCCAATGCAGTCCTAATTAACGGAAAAAAATGTTACCGCTAAACTAAAAAAACAATACCAAGTTTTAGAAAATAAGGATATTTTTTCTTAAAACCAAAATAATTATTAAGTATAACGCACCGTGTCTAGTTTAATTACCTTGAAGTGTGGAACATATATGTTATTTAACCCTATATAATCAGGTGTCACTGATTGGTCAATGCAGGGAATAATCCAATCAATCGACATCCTTGTGCATGCCTTCAAAACCCTGTGAAATAACCTACTTATTGTATATCTAGACCGTTGTAGTGTTTTTTGTATTTGTCCATTTCCGTGTCTTGGACCTATAATCATAAAAAATGTGGCTACTTGTTCCTCTACTGTAACTGATCTCATTGGCCTAAACCCATACTCATCAACCAATATTTGACATAAATTAAAAATTGTCACTATTCTCATCCTTAAGTTTTCACGACAACGCCGCAGATTACCATTTAACCATGACATCAATGCTGCCTAACCAATATATTTTCTATCGTGGCATGGTGTCTTGTGTAAGTAATTTTGAAAGTAATGGATTGCAGCTAGAATCCAAGGTTGAAGAACCTGGATGTTTCTTCTATGTCTCTTTGAAGTGGCAGATTGAGGATCTTCCTCACTATTAATTTATCCGGTGAAGTGATTTATGTGTCAATTGATGAAGTGGAAATGGAACCCAAAGGCGAGTCATCATTATCATCATGCATTCTGTTACACATTTGAGTAAAATTTATTAATGCAAAACACTGACATTTATGGATAATATAAACTAGTGCACACAATACACACAAAATATATTCCAAAAATCTAGATTATTTATAAATCATTAGCCATTGCCAAGTGCAACAGTAATTGCAAATAAATGATATGGTTATTCAAGAAATATCACTTTCATCACAAACAATGATAAACAATATTCCAAAAGTAAACTTTAAATAACATATAATGCTTAATAAAGAACTATCTTCAATGAATCAAACTTCGTCCAGAGGTGCACAATCTCTTTCAAGCAAATCTCATTGTGATGCATGCATCGAACCAAAAGAAGTCGACACGCGTTGCTCATCTCTTTTCAACTAGTGTTCTTGCTATTTCAACCGAAAATCTTCCTCCAAACAAACAAACATCTTCCTTAGTTCTGGTTTCATAAATAGTCGAGTTGCAAACAAGAATAATGTGTTGTGTTTCTTAAACTGAGGAATCTTCGTCAAAATATTTAGACACTCACGTATACTAAAACTGACCACCATGGTCGGGTGTGAGGGATGATATTGTTTCATGTTGCATTGTGTCTATCAAATGATCAAGACTCTTAGAAATTTATTAGCACTTGTGTTTTTTTTTTTTTAAGTTTGTGTTGGTAGATGCGTGAGAGAAAACTCAACACTTTTCCTCTTTGCATTAGTTCCAGTAGGTGGGAATTTTAGGTTTTCTGTCCCCATCGTTCTCAATTGGAGAATGATCATCTTGTGAATCGTGCATATGTGGTGGCAACACTCCACTTGGAGTGCATTAACTTGTTCCATTTGCAACTGCATCAGAGAAAAGTATTTATTATTCATCTCGCATCAACGACCCTTTTTCTCGAAATTTGGCTCCCTTCGGGTTTGCCTACAGTTAAAAAATAATTAGCATTTTATGTGATCATTTTCATATAGAAAGAATCATGATGGAATAAAAACGTACTTGTATTTTTCGTTTCCACCCGCCCGTACTTGCATCAACTGTGCCTTTTTTATGAATCCAACCAAAATCAGTTTCAACAACAAGCATTGCTTTCCACACGCCCCATTATTTTTTCATGTAGTCCCATTTATTCTTTAATTATTTCTCTTGTAATCACGATTAGTCGCAAGAAAAAACTTCCGCAAACGATTATCTCAACCATTTTTGTTAAATTGAGTATTCGGTCGATTGCCTGCAACAACCCCATGTACACATAACACTATGAATATCTTGGTTGTTCTTACATCCCAACTTGTCTTCTCAAGCTGGTCACCAATTCTTTTTTGTTCTCCTCAACCACCACTACTATCAGTATTTGCGCTAGGATTGTGCTCAATTGGTGGGAAGATAATTTGTGATGAAGATTGAGATGAAATATAATAGTTCACACGTGACTCCATAAATACACACAATGTTATGTTAAGAAAATTATGTAAAAGTAGAAATTGAAAGTCACATCCACATAACTGAAAGTATATGTTCGCATTCATCAGTGCAGACTCATGAAACTCATGAAGAAATATGTTTTCCATGAAATATAGGCTATGCTTTTAAAGGTTATCCTAACATAATTGAATCAATAAAATATATTCTTTAACAACATAATTGTCAATGAAAGTACACCACAATGTATTGATAGCCATTTTATGGCCAATTCATCAACCAATCAGAAATCTCGTCATACAAACACTTGGTGGTAGTTCTTAAGCAATATATTGCACCATAGTCGCATACAAACAATTCCACAAACACTGGATAACAACTTAAGAAAAATAGTCATAATAATTCTTCTTGCTTTTAAAAACAAGATCTGGCGAAGAGCACCAGTGAGGTGAGGAACGAAAAACTTTAAAGAGCTCACGCATATTATGCCTATCTTGGCTACTGGTGAAGATGGAGTCAATTTACTAAACCTCTAACAATAAAATTACCTTGAGTTCTTGTGAAAATAGGCTGATATATTGCAAGTAACTGTTTTTTTAGTGTAATATTTCAGTGTAGAGATGAAATATATATACAAACTCTACATCTTGTAAGGATGGAAAATCAATCGAGTTGAATTTCTTTAGGAATATCATCGAAGTCGTCAAGGGATTATGCCAAGATTTTTGATTTATTCTTGATAGCTAACTAGGATATATCTGTTAATTTTTAGAAAATTACAAGGACAACAAAGTAAAAAAGTAACGTTTACATAATTTTTTAGAATTGCCTCCGCCCCTAAAAGCATCCCAAACCGTGCTTGTTGGACTTGTGCTTTTCATGACTTCTTTTAAGCTGAGCAGAAGCAAACACATCTATTCTAAATCCTAAAAATGCTTTTCAGTTACAAACAACCCACAAGCAACTTTTAAAAATATTTGCAAACACCTTCTAACACAATAAAAGTTAATTGCACGTAATTTTTCTTGATGAACATCTAAACATAATTGGGTTTGTCATTTGCATCTCTCCACATTTAATTTATTTCACCTATTTTTTGAACAGTAAGTAACATCAAACTACGAACCATTTTTCACTACTAATTTGTAAAAGTTATGTAGATTTAGGAGAAATAAGATGTAATAACAACAAAAACTTGTGCTTAATTGCATTAGGATGCTAGTTTGGACCTATGGACGACGCAAAAAAGGAAGAGGAAACCCGTGCCTCGTGGGGGCTGGACCAAACCAAAGCTGGGATGGGTCAAGCTTAACGTTGATGAAACTGGAAACATGCTAGTTGATGCTATTGCGAAGAAACATTATGGAGATAAAGCTGATTTCGATTCATGCCCAATCCCCTACACGAGTTTTTATCTTTTTTAGAGACCGATGGTAGTGCAAGGACTTTATTCTTCCTTGTTTTAAAAGAAAAAGAAAAAGAAAAGCTCCATCTGTTTTGCATAAGAATTGCAAAACAAAAGAGGCCCTTTTGCGTCTCTTCTATTAAACTATAATGGTATTTTTTGCAATTTGTGTAAAATACTTTCACCAGAGTTATAAGATTATATCTTTTTTTTTTTTTTTTGATGACGCGGGAACCCTCAGCCACTACCCTTCGGGTGCGCACGAGTAAACCCACGGGTCGACGAAATAGCCTGCAAACCTCGCCAACCAGTTAAGCCACACTAGGCGAATCATGTGTGGCAGACTCAGACCCAGAAGGCAAGGAATCAATTCACTCCCAATGAGATTCGAACTTGAGACCTTGGAGAGGAGATACCTCCTCCTTAACCAACTGAGTCACCGAGAAGGGTAGATTATATCTTAATTTATACAAAGTAGAAGGGGTTCATTTGTGTATTTTGTTGCCAAAAGCTGAAGAAAAAAGTGAGTGCCTGCCTGCATAGTGAAATTTGGTCTTCCCGCTTCACCATATACCCTCAAGGCTCAAACCCCATTTCTCGCTTCTCAGAAAACTGTGTGCGTCTCACTGATCTTGTGTATACATACATACACACATACATACATACATACATTCTGAGCTTTGTACAAGCTCAAATCGGTGAAATTTACAGCTAATGGAGGACGAACCGTTAGCACCAGGAACTGCAACTCGACGCTCGGTGAGTTAACCTATTCCGGCGGAAAATTCTTCTCATTTCTCTATCTCAAGCCTAATTTGCTTTTTATTTTACGGTGTTTTTTTTATTTTATTTTTGGCAATTGAGCAGAAAAGAGCTAGGGCTCAAGTAAAATCTGTTGATTTCACTCGCACTGACAGAATCGAACATGAATTTGAGGAAGAGAGGGAAGAATCTTCCGAAGATTTACACGACCCACGCCGCAAACCTAATAAGCGAAACAAGCCCACTGAAGGCGTCTCCCGCAAAGCAGCTGACCTCACTTTCATTGGTATTCATTCCTATTCCCCCTCTATTATTTTATGCTCACGTCAATAATACATTCCTAAAAGTGGGCAATCGAGTCGACACTGGCCAGGAACCTACCCAAATTTGAAGTGAAGCACATTTGCTAACGTTATAGGTCTTCATACCCTATTTCCTACAGTCACATGAATCGCCTTGTTGCCATTCTGGCATTAGTTGTGGTTTTCGTTTGTGAGATTTTCATACCCTCTTCATTGGATTTCCATGTATGTAGGGCTCCTAATGGGTAAATTAGTCGTACATTGTTTCCGTACAATTAGGCTTACATTGACAAAGAGAATGCATAATATACTGTTTTGCAGAGGTCATTAAAGGTGACGGGAAGGAGATTCCTGATGTGGTTAAACGATGGGTTGAGCGATACGAGAGAAGCAAAAAGTCTGCAATTGCCGAACTCTTGAGTGTGCTATTTGAGGTTATTATTAATGTACACGTTTTAATTAAATTGAAGCCGCACTTTGTTTTTTTTTTTTACTACTGGGGTTTATTGTCATTGACAGGCATGTGGGGCTAAGCATCGTCTGGAGGAAGAGTTTATTGAAGAGACTGATGTTGATGATGTTGTTGTTGCTCTGGTTAATATGGCTAGAAGAGTATCCTTTCTGTACACTTTTTGCATTTGAAATCTAAAATAATACCGCTTTTCTTGCATATGGCATTTTTAAGTATAGCTCTGTATTGCCTCAAACCCTTCTTTTACAGAAAGAAAAAAAAACAAACAAACTATCAGCTAAACTTTCCCATGCAAAGCAACTTGATTTTTCTTTACAACTTAAAACTTAGGGCGAGGTTGACGATCTTCAAAGTTCAAAAAGGGGCTTCAAGAATTTCAAAGATAACCTTGTATATTTCTGGGACAATTTGGTCAGCGAATGTCAAAATGGGCCACTGTTTGATCAGTCATTATTCGACAAGTGCTTGGACTACATAATTGCCTTGTCATGGTATGTATTTAATGTTTGGAGACGAGGAAGATTTGGTAAAATTTGAGAACTACAGTTTGTTCATTGTCTTTTAATACGTTGCAGCACTCCTCCTAGAGTTTATCGACAGATTGCCTCATTGATGGGACTTCAACTTGTCACATCCTTCATCAATGTTTCTAAAATACTTGGTGCACAAAGAGAGACAACTCAGAGGCAGTTGAATGCTGAGAAGAAGAAAGATGCCGAAGGACCTCGGGTAGAATCACTAACTAAACGGTTATCTTCAACTCATGAAAAGATAACTGCGTTGGAAGAGATGATGCGTAAAATTTTTACTGGGTATGATCCTGTTATGTTCAGCAACGTTGATAAAATCAATTTATTATTTTTTTTCCTTTCAATTGAGACATTCATTTTCTTCTCATGCTGTTAGCCTATCTATGGTGCTTTTTGCAGTTTATTTGTGCACCGTTATCGAGATATTGATCCAGATATCCGAGTGTCATGCATAGAATCACTTGGCGTGTGGGTGCTGTCATATCCCTCACTGTTTTTGCAGGATTTGTATCTGAAATATCTTGGGTGGACATTGAACGACAAAGTAAGGTTTTAAACCGTTAATAGTGAATATTGGGATTTAAGGTTTTACTGTCCTCGTTGCTGAGTATCTTGTTTTCACTTGCAATGCATTTGAAGAGTGCTGGGGTCAGAAAGGCGTCCGTCCTGGCTTTGCAAAATCTTTATGAGGTGGATGATAATGTGCCGTCGCTTAACCTCTTCACGGAGAGATTTTACAAACGGATGCTTGAGATGGCTGATGACATTGATATTTCTGTTTCGGTTTGTGCCATTGGGCTTGTAAAGCAGTTATTGAGGTATCTAACCGTGACTCACATTTTTCTACATGTTTGACCTATGATATGGTTCATGGTCAGCATATCTAAAACTTCATTCAGCAAGGACCTTTATTTTATGTTACAGACATCAACTTGTGCCTGATGAAGAGCTTGGTTCCTTATATGATCTACTAATTGACGACCCACCAGAGGTTAGGCATGCCATTGGAGGTCTAGTATATGATCATTTGATTGCCCTGAAGTTTAATGATTCTCAATCTCGCTCAACAGGTGTTTTTACTGGCTTTTGATGCATAGTTTCTTTGGAAAAGAAACTGTATTTTATTGAAATGATTTTCTTTGTGTTATTTTGCAGGGAGCAATAATGATTCTTCAGAAGTTCATATCAATAGAATGTTACAGATACTAAAAGAATTTTCTGCTGATCCTATCGTGAGTTCGTATGTCATTGATGACATCTGGGATTACATGGGGGCCATGAAAGTACGTTATATTGGTCACTGGATATTGATAAATCTGCGGTTTATTTATGCCCAAATGTTTGTGAAGTCATAAGGCGGCACAAAAGTAAAACATATCATGGTTCTAAAATTAGTAGCTTTGTGTGTTGTGTACTATACCTTCCCAATTTGATAAGCGGAAATGTAAAGTAGGAAAGGAATAACAAATGGTTAGCTTTCTTCGTAACTGCTTCTCCTACCATGGAAAGTAACATATCTGTTGAGCATATGATTTTATAATTAGAGTCGTTATACTTCTAATTTAGTGAGTGATCAATACAAATTATTGTGTGGATAATTAAGTGATGTATGAAACTAGATCTTTTGTTTCTTCATTTAACTTGTATCTCCCTTTCTTTCATGCATTAACTCCTGGGATTTAGGATATCATTTGTTTACTTACTTATATTCCTCTTTTATCTACGATGTCTTCAAAGAACTAAATGCATTAGTGTGTAGGACCAGGTTGGATGGCCAGAGATATAGTTTACTTCTCAAGTTAATGGTGCATCAACAAATAGTATTTGCTTAAATTTTCGTGGACGTGCCATTTTTTTAAGTTTTGCCGATAGAGATCGTGATACTTGCAGGATTGGAAATGCATAATCCGTATGCTACTGGAGGATAACCCATTAGTTGAGCTTAATGACGCAGATGCAACAAACTTAATCAGGCTTCTCTTTGCATCCATCAGAAAGGCAGTAGGAGAAAGGATCATTCCTACAACTGATAATAGAAGCCCACATTACACCAAAGCTCAAAAAGTCAGTGAGATATTTTGCAAGCATTTTCAGTTAGCAATCACTATTTATCATTATTTCCCGGTTCATTGCCTTTCATCTCGAGCATTAGTTCTGTTTGTGAATTGGAAAGATTTAATGACTATATTCTGCAGTATCAAACTAAGAAATTTTCTGACAATTGCCAGGAAATATTTGATCAAAATAGGCAAGATATTACAGTGGCTATGATGAAAACCTATTCCCAGCTTCTACGCAAATTTATGTCTGACAAGGACAAAGCAGCACCTCTTGTTGGAATTATTGTCCGCACAAACCTTGAGCTCTATTCACTTAAAAGACAAGAAAAGGTGCATTTCATATATGTGTTTGACCATGTGATAGTTAACGTGCTAATAATACATACCATAATCACGTGTTGTCTTTTTTCAGAATTTTAAGGATGTTCTTCAACTTATGAGGGAGGCCTTTTTTAAGCAATATGAAAAGGATGCGCTGAGATCATGTGTGAAAGCAATCAAGCACTGTGCCACAGAGAGCCGGGGAGAGTTGCAAGACTTTGCTCAAAATCAGGTCAAAGTGCTTCAGGATGAGCTGATTGAGAAATTAACATCTGCATTAAAAGACGTTGTGGTAAAGATTGATTCAGCAAATGTTCTCTTTATTGTTGTGAAGTTATGAGGATTGACACGTTTGACTCGCAGAATGGTGGTGAAGAATTTCCGCTGCTTGTGAATCTGAAGAGGTTGTACGAGCTTCAGTTATCACACAAAGTTCCTCTTGAAAGCTTATATCAAAATTTTGTGCATATAATTCAGAAATTCAGAAATATAGATGATGAGGTCTGAACTCTTTATATTGTCTTTGTGCAATCAGAAGTTGTTGTTTTCTATGCTAGTTGATATTCAACTTCATGTGGTTCTAGGTTGTTGCCTTTCTGCTCCTCAATATGTTTCTGCATGTTTCGTGGTGCCTTCACTCTCTTGTGTCCAGTGAAACAGTATCTGAGGCATCTATATCTTCTCTGTCAGAGAAGCGAGATACCCTTTTGAAACAACTCGAGTACTTTCTTTCTAATCCATTTAAACCCAAAGGCGATAGTAGGAATCTGCTGGCATATAGGGTATGCACCAACTATTTTGGAGTTATTATTACTCATCTTTGCTTCCTCTTTTACTTTGGTTATGCTTCTGACATGAACATTTGGTTTGACTGTATGTTCCTTGCATATCTTTGTAGGTCTGTGGTATCCTTGCAGATACTTGGTGTTTGTTCAAAAAGTCTAAATTTGCTTTGCCAAAGCTGGAAATGTTAGGGTACTGCCCAGATGATTCCACTGTTGAAAAGTACTGGAAATTTTGTGAGCCACTACTCAGTATCTCAGGTAAGGAACTGCATATCAAGTCAGCTATGTAAAAAGTAACATTTACTTAGCAGCTTGCCTGACTTTCATGTGCTTGTGTATTTATTTAACTTTTGGCCAAAAGGTATGTAGTTCAAGTTCCATTTTATTTGGATCACTTCTCTACATGCTGTTGGTGTATTTTCTTGAGACACTTTAACTCTTAAATTCCATTCCATCCACCTCATGCTCCATAAGATCATTTGTCTCCTTGGCTGGATCAAATGGTAAAATTCTTCTCCGTTTTGGTGGGATCTTTTGAAATGTCTTTTGAAACAAGGCCATCCTCATTTCATGTTTTGATGCTTGTTTTTTCATGTTTTCAAGTCATGAAAACGTCAACATCTTTGCTGGAGCAATAATTATTAGTCAAAATGAAATAGCCTTCGTTATCAGTCTTTGTTTTAGGGGCTTGCAAACCTTCAGATCTGCAGGTGCAATGTTGAGGTGGTTAGGGTTGTGATTCTGTTGCATATAGAGTTTGGGATCATAATTTGCTCAATATTTCTCTCTCGCGTGTTATGTGGATCCTTGACAAAATATACAACAATGGTCAAAGCCTTTAATCCAATTAATTGGGGTAGAATGAACTTAACAAGAATCACTCGGAGTCGAATACATGAAAGGGAACGCCTTGACAAAAATCGTAGTGTGGTTCATACCATCAGATGTGACGAGGTTTTTAAGCTGGCTATCATAAGCATAACACGACTCTCCTTTATCTGGCTTCTGGCGAGAAGTGAAAAACACCGTTAGGGTTATTCTTCAACCAAATATGGCGAATAGAACTTACCTCTCGCAATGTTTCACATATTCCGGTGCTCCCAAAGTGACTATTGAATATCTTTGTGTGTAATTTGTCTTTGCATGATACCTGCATTTAGATCCTGTTCCTTAATACCTGGATATGTGCAGATGATGCAGAAGTTAATTTGTTTTTGTTTGATCTCTGCCTTTATTTATGTCCTGTTCCTTAAACCTTGGATTTGTGCAGATGATGCAGAATTTGAAGATGAAGAGAGAGAATATGTCGAGGAGACTAATGCAAATGCTGTCATGTTTTCTTTGGCCAAACTAGTGGCGACTGATTCAGTGCCTAAGGTATGTTTAAGTACCATTTAAATAATGTCAATTTCATCCCTAAAGTTGAAATCTTAGTTAAGTGATGAGTACTTTGACTTAAGACAGATGTTGAAGTAATTTATGATATTCTTTGCAGGATGGTCTTGCCTCTGAGATCATTTCTCATTTGGAGATGTATGGTGCAGGTGTACGTGACATTGTTAAGCTTCTACTTACTGCTTTGAAGAAAAAAAGAGATGTTACAGATCTACTTCTAGAAACACTCAAGAAGGTAATTTTTGAAATAAGACTCGCTAATTACATTGGAGTTAGTCCAAATGAAGATAATTAGGTTTTTAATCATAGTCTCTGAATTACTTTCATCAATAATTGTCATATATTGTTAACTGATATAAGAACCTGAGAATTGTTTTCGATAAGGGGTCCCAAGAGATACATAATTCATGAACCTGTGCTGTGGATCATATGTACCCTTAATTCTTTCTTGAATACATGAACATGTGCTGTGGATCATATGTGCCCTTGAGATCCTTTCTGATACTCATCTTATTATTCTTTGACTAGGCATACCAAAGGTATCTCACAGTAGCTGACAATGACGAAGCGTTGTCAAGCAAGTCATTTAAGGACTGTAAAAATCTTGCCACTCGGTTGTCTGGGTCGTATATAGGTGCCGCTCGAAACAAGTACAGATCTGAAATTTTGTATATTGTGAAAGAAGGTATCAACTATGCATTTTCACATGCTCCAAAGCAGCTATCGTTCCTTGATGGTGTAGTGCTGCATTTTGTGTCCAAACTTCCTGTACCTGACATACTCGACATGTAAGATCTCCTACTTCAGTTATAGATGCAAACTATGGAGCATGAAAAAGGATTAATGGGACTAGTAATACAATACTCGTAATGTAATGATGGATTTGTTGTTGAAGAATGTGGAACTTGGTGAATAAGTGTGCCATGAAATGGAACTGGTTTGTCAGAACTTATAACTAGGTGCAGATTTATAATTGAGCAGTTATCTAATATTATCATTCACCATGAGCATGAAGAAGTACGAATCACAAATGTTGGAAACAAACAGTTGAATTTGGTCTGCGCATGCAATTGATTATTCAGGCTTCTCTCTTAAATTTCTGTGAGATTTACTAATTTGTCTAAATGTGATTAACTAACTTAAATCCAAGCAAAGTTGAAATTGGATGTCTTCTTGAAGCTTTTACAGACCCTATCAACTTAGTAATTGAAAAAATGTACATATTGTACATGTTGTAGCGTGTAAACATTCGTAATGTTTTTGTTCTTGCTGCTCATTGTCTGCTCATATTCTTATGTGCTACAACTTGTAAGCTGAAACTCTCAAGTTAATGTACTCGTTTTATATTGCCAGCACAAGAGGAGTGGAGAGAAGAACTGAAAATGTGAACACAGACGAAAATCCCAGTGGGTGGCGTCCTTATTTTACGTTTCTGGACACCCTTCGGGAGAAGTATGTGAAAAATGAAGGTGTAAAAGGTACTAGCTTTGCTTCCAGTTGTTTGTCTGTGGAACATTTTGTTCCAGTTATCTTTTCTTTTTTAACAAATGTGTTAAAGACCTGTTTTCATGCTTACCTGTGATCTATATTATCTTTTACTCTTGAGGAATTGTTTCATGGTGGTGCTGTTCCTATCCCTTGCTTTATAGTTTGGATACTGATGTTTCTCTCTCTTCTTTGCAAGTTTTGGAGTTGCAAGAGTTGACAAGAATAAGAAATACTTGTGAACTATGACATTCATCTTTCCACTTATTTCAGAAAAATGATGTTATCAAGTAGTTGCATGCTGACATTTTCTTTGTCATAATCTTAGTTCGGTTACTTCTGTAGTAATAATATCAAATTTCTTGCATTTCAAGAATTTTATTCTTACAACCTGGCTTGCATAGCAGATGCTAAAGAAGGATCTGTTAGGCGTCGGGGTCGTCCACGTAAGAATCAGAATTTGCAAGGGAAAAGGCTCTTTGATGACCAAAGTTCAAGTGAAGAGGAGGATGCAATTAGCGGATCTGACCAAGATGCTGGAATTGATAATGAAAATCAAGAAGATGAAGAAGAGGCCCCTTTGATACATTCATTTAGAGCAGCATCCAAGTTGAGATCATTAAAGGTTTCAAAGGAGGCTAGGAGGGACAAGACAAATACTGTAGATTCTGGTAGAGCAACGGAAGAGTTGGCTACCCCAAAAACTTCAGGTACCTATAAATAATAAGGTTGAGTAAAACAGGCTTGACGCATAAATATTTATAATTTGTAATCTTTTCTAGTTAGATTGTTATTGAATATTGACCTTTTAAAACTTTTTGTAGTAAATTACAGTCAAACCTTGGTTCTAATACATCCAACATTCCAGAAATTACAAAGACACCTCCGTTAACTAATAGCATTAACATAAACAAAAGATCATTCTAGTACTTCTATGAGGATACTACTGTGCAGTGGACAACTATATGAGAAACAAATCAAGGAAAAAAGAGCTTGATGTATAAAAGCTCAGTTATGCTTTTAGTTATTACATGATTATAGTTCAATAAGCCTTTTTTTTGTAATTTAGGACGTAACTGGATAAGAACTTTGGGCCATTGTAGTCAATTTCAGCCTGAAAATTTGCGAAGGGCTGTTTGCAATCTTATTACCAAACTTTAGGGGTTGTCATCATAATTCGTGTAAAATTATATATCACGTCGGTATAGTGGCTTCTGTGAATTATTTTTTCTGAAAATACAAAATAAAAACCTCAATTAAATATATTAATAAATGATAATCAGGATTTAAAATAAAGGGTGTATGTTGCTTCCGGATGTGTTTCTCACTGCGACACAAAACCGCAACAGAGGATTCGTTAAATTGTGCGATTTAGTTTCTTCTTCCTCCCTTGAACATGCAGAGCTACAGTTATTTGTGACTGTTCATTTAGCTAATAGATATGTGGGTCTATTAACTCACTCATGTCTCTCTGATTTTTTGGTTGTAGGGGCTTCGAGTTAGCAATCACTTGACTGAAACTCAGTGAAGTCCTCACGAAAACCCTGCAGTTATTTGCTGCCATGCAGACAATTACTGAATGAAGTTATATGTATCTCCAATTTATGTGGTTGTTCCGTATCCTTTTTCTGTGTTTTCCTAGATCATGTAGCATATTAGTTGTATAAATACAAGTTTGCACATAATTCACTTTGTTCCACCATATAACTATTCCTGAGTATTTTCATGTATATTCGCCACAAATGGCACAATCTTATCGTGCATCTCATTTCTTTAATAATGGAACAGAGATTTAGCAGTTGGATTAGCTTGCAAGGTTTTTAACAATTGTCTGTTTAGAGTCTACGGATGTTCATTTGGTTAATCTGATCCGAATCAAACCGAAATTTCGGTTAACCAAACTATTTTGGATTAACCAAAGACCAATCCAAACCGTACCTAAAAATTTGGATTGGTTTTCAAACCGAATCGAAATTTGTGTTTTGCTCCGGTTGTTTTCTTGAACCGATTCTTAACCAAAAATCATGGTATACACCAAATCTCATACATATTTATTTTGCTTGAAATCAAACTTTACCTCAAAAGAAATGCCTCAATTAGTTTTTTACGCATCAAGCATCTCGAAAACAACTTAACATCAAACATAGAAAATACAGTACTTTTTTTTTTCTTTCTAAAAGTAAGTTACTACTTTGTTTTTTGGTTAATTCGGTTTTCCGAATTGGTTCGGATTATCCGAATAATAATTCGTTACAAACCAAATCAAAAAATTAATCGAATTTCAATCCAAATTACAATTTCGAATTTTTAATTCGGATCGGTTTGGTAACCGTCAGATTATGAATAGTCCTAGTTTAGTCAGAAACCTCAGCTCGTTAGGCTGGGACCTCTGCATAACTTACACCAAGCGTGAGTTGATCTCGTAAGTGACTAATGGTTCTTAACTTTTGAAGTCGTGATTGTGACATTGAGTAGTTAGCTGAGTACAATGAGCAGATTACACGAGGATATGGTTCTGTAAATTCTCAAATTTACTTCTAAAAGGTCTTAAGAGTTCTCAACAACCAATCCTTTCTCTTTTCACTCTATTCGAAATTCCTATGACAATATGTATAACGAATATCTACTGGCTAAGTAAGGTAGATTTTCTATTTTTCTATCAAATTTCCATTCATAAAAAAAGGTAGATTTTCTATTTTTCTATCAAATTATAAGCAGCAATTGTATAACGCGCATAATTCTCCCACAACTAAAAGATTCAAATCAAGGGGCAGGTTCTACCATTCCCCCCTAAGGGTCGAAACCAAATTGTGCAAGCAAGCGTATATACTTAGATTGACCTCCTCAAGTGGCAGGATTTTTTTTTTAAAAAAAAAGTTGAAAAAATAAAATAAAAAATACTGATCTAATCATAGCTCGCTCTCTCTCTCTCTCTCTGGATTCCTTGGATAAGTAAAAAATGCTAAGAAATCCTTTCATTTCTCTTTACCCTCCACACAAGGGCGGCTTTGTTGTCTGTCATTAAAATTAGAACTAGTTTTGCGAAAGACTGTATAGGGCTCGACTGATGGGTTATATATAACCTTTGAACTGCAGGTATCTTTTAAAATGGATCAAGCCAACTCAGTGCAAGTACACCACCTCTGCTGGTTTGAGTGGTTTCTTTTGCAATGTATCTACATTGATTGAGTCCCAACTGAATCTAATGCTGGCAGAGTAAGGAAATCAAAATTTTCTTCAAGTCCCTCTAAACTATGGGCTGTGCTCTTTAATAAACTCATGCGCAGTTATCTTCCACGATATGATTTAAATTGAAAGAAAAAAAGAAAGAAAAAACATCACATAAACATGCAAATGAGGGTGATTGAGCAAAAAATTCCACTACGATATAAAGTTACAGTTACACAAGTTGTAAAGATTCATAATTTTAAAGTAGGCATAAATTAAAGGTAACAAGCAAAAAGAAAAACAAAACTGCAGAGTCTCTCCAATTCCAACAAAACGGGAAGATACAACATAGATAATTGGTGTAGTAAAACATTATCCTCATCTTTTAGCAGCAATCCTCAGCATTGGAGAGATAATACCCTGTATTTCTTGCATGGACTGCTGTATCCGGATCTCCTCTTCAACTCCTCGCTTTATATTTCTAATATGACCTCTTAATTGATCAGATGATCTGATATCTTCAGCTCGCAGTTCCACAACTTTAGTCAACAACCTCGTCAACAATCCTGCATACCTTGGTGTAGTTGAGTGTTTCTGCAGAAAGCCTAACAACAATCCAAGCTCCTCCGTATCAAAATTGGATATGCTTTTCAGTAGCTTCTTTCGTGCAACCAGCTCCTCCATAACAGCCACTACATTCTCCGGATTCTTCCTATTCAAGACGGACACCAATGCATCTTTGTGCCTAAACTTTTTCAGCAGTTTATCATGCTCTGACATCTTCAGTTTCTTCGGCCTCTTGATCAGATAATCCCCTTCCGAAGGCTTCTGGTTTTGCCCTCGTTGGAAATACCTAAAGTACGAAGGCCTCAAAACAGCTCTCTGAGATTCATCCTCCACCGTTCCCAACCCCAATCCATCATCTACCAACTCCTCACTTTCAACCTTTGCCTTCCTTCTACCGATATAAAAATTCCCTTTTGAAGTCCCTATCACCCGCGTCGAACAATCAGGAGAGAACCCTACGGACAAAAGAGGGCTTGGAAACCTCATAGAATGAGTAATCTTGAACTTGGCATAATCAAAAACTTTCATGTAACCATCCAAAGAAACACTTAATATCCTATACTGCTCGGACTCCTCCTCAGCACTTCGCCCGACCTTACCCATACAAAGCGAGGTCACCGTCTTGTTATGACTCTCCATAGAGTACAAGAGCTTCACACCTGCAATCATATCCCATATTTTCACGAAATTGCCACCTGCCGTAGCAATCAAACCCCCAGACGGCAAGTAAATCACGCTCTCCACCGGTTTCTCATGATTCAATTCCACAACAGAACCCGCATTCGATACCCTAACATCCCAAACCTTCACCTTATGATCATAAGAACCCGAAACAAACATATCGTCGCTCACGGGGGAAGCATCTCCACACCTCACATAATCCTTATGCCCAAAGAGGTTGAACAAGCATTTCTCAGTCGTGATATCCCAGTACTTAACAACGGAGTCATCGCCACCGGAGAAAAGGTGGAACTTATCACCGGCATTAGGGTAACAAACCACGCGAGCGGCGGCAGTGTGACCTTTCAACCGACGTAGGTGGTTGCGGGTCTTCGCATCGAACACGTGGACGGTGCCGGTCAAATCACCGGCAGCGAGGAGCTTGCCGTCGCATCGATAGGAAGCGGAGGTGGTGGCGTCGGAGAAGGCGGTGATGGTGGACTTGGGCTCGAGGGTTTGGCCGGAAAAAATGGAAACCGTGGCGGAATGAGTGGCGGCGAAATCGTGAGGGGCAACCGGAGAAAAGGAAATTGAAGTGATGGGATAAATTAGGGATTTGGCCGGAGTTGTGTCGATGTCTTTGGGGACTTTGAAGGATTTCCAGTACTTGGATTCGGGTGTGGGAGTGTTCTTGTTGGCAGTGGGTCGGAGCTTCGGCTTCACCGGAAAAGATTCCGCCATTGAAGAACGGCGTAGGGTTTTGTTAGGGTTTTGGAGAGTTAGTTAGTTAGGATTTAATGATTTTTGGAAGGCGCGATGAGTAAATGACAATATAACAATGGGCTCCTCTTTCGGCCCAAACTTATTATCATACAATAGGCTCCTCTTTGGTTGGGCCAAATTAGATCTTTAATAATGGTACAAGCAAGGGTTGCATGATTAACGTGATACAACTCGTGTGTTGTTGTCGTAGTAGCACATAAGCATGTTCTTCAGAATTTTGGTGCATGCGTGCGCAAGAGCATCCCATACTCAATCCAAGAATGATTGAAACATCCTCTAAAGACATGATACTGATTATCCATCCACGTAGAATTCGATCAGATCTTTTCTCACGCGATGAACTCTGGATTCTCTTCTAATGGAGTTTCTTTTGAAGCCTCTTTAGCTCTACGATTCTGTAGAAATGATGGTGGGAAATTTCCAGAAGTATGATCATTGATCAGACAAGTCTTACGACTCAATGAGGGCTAAAGCCGGCTCTACAATTAATTTGTTCTAATGTTTTGGGGATGAGTTTACACGGTAGAGAAAATACTTCAAATCAATGTTTGAGCACTAGGCGTTAGATATATCACTTAGTAAACCACGTCATACTCCAATGAAAAGCTCAAATGACATTTAAATAAAATGGTACATGTGCCCAAAATCGATATATTTATCTATATATATATATATATATTGGTAGGCGGAGAATACTAGGATGCACGGATGCTCAAAAAAATTGCTCGATCAACTCCGAATACATATCGGACACGAATACGCGTTGGATACGCACATGATACGTATCTGATACGCCAGCTGGAGTATCCTAAATTAAAACTAATTAAAAAATATGGATACAAGTATATCGGGGCCAATTTATAATTTTCTCAAATATATAGTTGTCTAACATAATATACTTACAATTAAAATACTAAATTGCAATTTCTATCGAAATATACTTGGGAAGCCGTGTTACCTTCATCATATTGACCAAAACAAAAAAAAAAGAAAAAAGAAAAAAAGAATAAGGGGTGCAAAATTTGCGAATGGGTGTTCTACATTTCTAATTCATCTTTAAACTCTTTAACTTTTGTTGTTGACCATGTTTAATGTATTTAACATTTAACCGTTAGTATTTTGAGTTTTTGAGCTTATATGAATTGCCTATGGCTATTAGGAATTTTTTATATATGTTTATATATTTTTTACTGTGTTTAAATTAATTTTGCAAGTGAGTACATATGATATAATATATCATTTGACTTTTTTTAGTTATATATTTATATAATTATTATTTATTAATATTAAATATTCGAAGTATCCTACACGTATCGTATCTTGTAGATTTTAAAAAAATCGTATCTACGTATCCGTATCTGTGCAACCTTGCTCGTAACCAAAGTGAATAGCTTTCCATCTGCTGATATCTGCAACAAATACGAAACATAATTATTTATGGAAATCAAATCGACTACTTCAGGCTATTGTAGAAAGCTTTTTAGTTGAGTTAGAGAGTCGTCTAGGTCTGTCCATTGAGGATTTACTGCTGTGTGTCAAGATTCTAAGTGGAAACCTTAGGCGTCTTCCTCGAGGCATGTTAAAGATTGTTCACGAGATTGCTCTGGGAGGATTCAAAGCAAACTAATAATAGTGCTAACCTCGAGAGACACAGCACTTCTAATAAACATCCTTGGGTTCCCAGCAGCATCATTACCATCTATCGACCTAACGAAGATAAACAAATATCAGCAGTGCACAATCAAAACTGAAAAAACTCAGTAACTCGAAATCAACTATAAGCTGGACCTACCTAAGACATTCCAGTGACGTCACATCCCAAATCTTGATAGTGGACACACTATCCCCAGAGATCACTTTGTCTTGTCGAGAGTGGTATTTCATACAGTGAATTTATTAAACTATGAAGCATTTCTAAAAGAATCTATAGTATTCTAAATATATCTATGTAATTGTAATAATATTATGGATGAATCTAGAGTAGTCCATACTACACTAGTTAAAGAATGTTCTAGGAATATTCTAAGAATTATCTAGAGAATTCATGTATAATATCTAGCAAAGAGTAGTCTAGAAATGATGCATGTGGAGGATTCACGAGATCTCCTCCCACACCTATAAATACACCCCATGGGTGAATGTTGTAAACCATCCTAAAAAATATTTGAGCAATACAATCTAAATATTTTGGAGATAAGTACTCCATATTTTAAACACTCTAAATTTCCACTACATCTAAAATTACCTTTCTCCTCCACTATCCACATAAACACAAATACCAATCTTCACTATCCTACAAAACATCTATTATATATAAATCTCCTATTTTCTAACAAGTGGCATCAGAGCTTGTTCGATCTAGAACGGGCGTCATGGCTAATCCTCGCATTATGGAATCAACTCCATTGTTCAATGGAGAAAACTACGACTATTGGAGCATTCGGATGAAGACATACCTCGAGTCTCAAGATCTATGGTATGTTGTTGAAGAAGACATTATTATTCAAGATGGGGCCGAGTCTTTGACAAGTGAGGTAAGTTCCAAGAAACTAAGACGGCAAAATGCTAGAGCTCTTTCTATTATTCAACAAGGCATTAGTGAATCTATATTTTCAAGAATAAGAAATGCCACCACCGCAAAGCAAGCTTGGGACACCTTAAAAGAGGAATTCCAAGGTAATGCTAAGGTGAGAACTATTAAATTACAAGGCCTGAGAAGGGATCTAGAAAATCTTAAAATGAAAGATTCGGAGCTTGCCAAGAATTATTGTTCAAAACTTATGAAGATCGTCATCCAAATGAGAGCTTATGGAGACAACATTTCCGATGAAAGAATTGTCGAAAAGATCTTGATCAGCCTTCTTGAGAAGTACGATCCCATCGTAGCCGCTATTAAGCAGTCGAAGGACCAATCAACAATGACGGTCACGAAATTAATGGGCTCCCTACAAGCACATGAGCTAAGGATGAATAGGCGACATGGAGGCTCACTTGAGAGGGCCTTTCAATCAAAGATCAACATAAAATACAAGAAATAAAGAGACGAAGGAGGCTCGCGATGATGTCAACGAGAAGAAAAGCGCGAGGAGACCAAAGGTGAGTACCCCCCTTGCCGAATATGCAAGAAAACTAATCATCTAGAAAAAGATTGCTACCATTGAGGAAAGCCACAATGTATAAATTGTAAGAAGTTTGGCCATGTGGAGAGAAATTGTCGATTGAAGAAAAATCATCAAGCCAACTACTCAGAAGATCAACATGAGAAGGAACATCTCTTCTATGCATGTCAATCTGCAATCGAGAAGAAAGAAGAAGATTGGTACATCGATAGCGGATGTAGCAATCACATGTCATCCAATGAGAGGATCTTTTGTGATCTAGACACATCGATCAAGACTAAAGTTAAGATGGGAAATGGAGAATTGGTGGAGACGAAAGGTAAAGGTACGGTCGCCATCGAAACAAGGAAAGGTACGCATTTTATCAAAGACGTTCTCCCAGTACATATCTTGATCAAAATCTATTAAGTGTTGGCCAAATGATGGAGAACGGATATTCGCTTCACTTTGAGGGGGAGTTATGTCGAATTCATGACTTGAAAAATAATGTGGAGGTTGCTGAAGTGAAGATGGGAAGAAACATAAACTTTCCTATTCACTGGCAATATTCAAAATATAAAGCCATGGTAGCAAAACTTGACGACACAAGCTTATGGCATCGAAGATTTGGACATTTTAATCTCAATGCCATACAACTACTTCATCAGAAGAAAAAGATAAGAGGCCTCCCACTTATAAACGAGAAGCAGAATGTTTGCGAAGGGTGCATGCTCGGGAAGCAACCTAGGCAATCATTTCCAACAGAGAAAGCATTGCGAGCAACACAAATATTGGATCTTGTCCACACTGACGTAATCGGCCCAATGCGAACACCTTCCCTAAGTCAAAATAGGTACTTCATCCTCTTTATAGATGACCATACAAGAATGACTTGGGTGTATTTCTTTAAAGAGAAATCAGAAGTATTTGGAATCTTCAAGAGATTCAAGAACTTTGTTGAGAAACAAAGCGGTCACAAGATTAAAAAGTTAAGAAGTGACTGAGGTATGGAGTACAACTCTAAAGAGTTTGACAAGTTCTGTGAAGATGAAGGCATGGAGCACCAACTAACGGTCGCCTACACTCCACAACAAAATGGAGTCTCGAAAAGAAATAATCGAATGGTGATGGAGATGGCAAGACCCATGCTCGCTGAGAAAGGATTGCCAAAGATGTTTTGGGCAGAGGCTATCTAAACCTCGGTCTATCTACTTAACTAGTGTCCAACAAAAGCACTGTTCAACAAGATGCCAATTGAAGCGTGGTCTGGACAGAAGCCTTCCGCCAAACATCTTAGGGTTTTTGGATGTATATGATATGTCCACATTCCATCCGTAAAGAGACACAAGCTAGAAGACAAGACAGAGAAAGGTATATGCCTCGGCTATAGCTCTCAGTCAAAAGGTTACAGAATTTACAATCTAGAGATTAAGAAGCTTGTTACGATTCGAGATGTTCAGTTCGACGAGCAAGCAGCCTGGAACTGAGAAATGTAAAATATGGAGAGGAGATGGATATCCACACCAATGGAAGAATAAGGTGTGAGAGACAATGACGAGGATGACGAACAAAATCCATGTATGACTCCTATATCCTCTTCAGAAACTAATACTCCAAGACAAAGCGATCCATCACCAGAATCTCTGCCACTAAGGATGAGGTCCTTAAGTGATATATATGAAACTTGCAATTTTACTGTCTTGGAACCACCAAACTACAAAATAGCATCTAAAGAAAAGAAAAAGTATGGATTAAAGCTATGGAGGAAGAGAGTAAAGATGTTTGAGAAGAATAAAACTTGGGAGTTGGTTGATCATCCAAAAGATAAAGAAGTAATTGGAGTCAAGTGGGTCTACAAGACAAAGTTGAATCCCGATTGTTCTATACAAAAGCATAAGGCAAGGCTTGTAGCCAAAGGATACGCTCAACTACTGGGGATCAACTACATAGAGACATTCACCCCAGTTTCTCGGTTTGATACTACAAGAGCACTTATTGCTCTTGCCGCACAAAAACAATGGAAAATCTTCCAACTTGATGTGAAGTCGGCTTTTCTAAATGGAGAGCTACAAGAAGAAGTATACGTCGAGCAGCCTGAAGGATTCATGACGAAATAAGAAAAAGTCTTATGACTCAAGAAAGCACTGTACGGGCTTAAGCAAGCACCTCGAGCCTGGTATAGCAAGATCATGGATAATCCAGGAGGAGCAAAAATGAGCCAACTCTCTACATAGAGTCCCAAGGTAACACCAATATGCCCATCATCTCTCTTTATGTTGATGACTTAATCGTCACAGGGAATTATATAAAGCTAATTAAAGAATTCAAGAAAGACATGATGAACACATTTGAGATGCGTAACTTGGGATTGATGCACTACTTTCTTGGAATGGAGATAAGCCAAGAAGAAGAAGGTGTCTTCTTATCACAAAAGAAGTATATCGAGGATATGTTGAACAAATTTAAGATGGAAGAATGCAAACCCGTTGCTACTCCATTGGTTCCTAATGAGAAGTTAAAGAAGGAAGATGGAACGAAGCAAGGAGATGCATCCATCTATCGTAGCCTAATTGGAAGTCTACTATACTTAACAGCTACAAGACCCGACATCATGTACGCGATAAGTTTGCTATCAAGATTCATGCAGAGCCCAAGCCAAACATATTTTGGAGCTGCAAAGAGACTCCTCAGATATCTGCAAGGAACAAAGACTTTCGGCATATGGTATAAACCAAGTTCAGAAGGAAACCTTTCAGGTTTCACTCGTAGTGATTGGGCAGGATATGTGGATGATATGAAGAGCACGTCTGGGTAAGCGTTCAAGCTTGGCTTAAGTATAATATCATAGGGTTCAAAGAATAAGAGTCTGTTGCACAATCATCAGCCGAGGCAGAATACGTTGCAGCAGCAAGAGCAACTTGTCAAGCTATATGGCTAAGAAGAATACATGAAGACATGGGACAGCCACAAAACGGGCCTACAGAGATCTACTGTGATAGTAAATCAGCTATAGCAATGGCCAAGAATCCAGTTCAACACAATCGAACGAAGCACATTGCTATCAAGTATCACTTCATAAGAGAAGTCCAAGCAAGTGGAGATATTGAGATGAAGTATTGCCCCACGGAAGAACAACAAGCCGATATCTTCACGAAGGCACTTTCAAGAGATCGATTTCAACTGCTAAGGAGTATGCTTGGAGTATCCAAGAAATTCTTCAAGGGGGAGTATTAAGCTATGAAGCATTTCTAGAAGAATCTATAGTATTCTAAATATATCTATGTAATTGTAATAATAATATGGATATATCTAGAGTAGTCCATACTACACTAGTTAAAGAATGTTCTATGAATATTAAGAATCATCTAGAGAATTCATGTATAATATCTAGTAAAGAGTAGTCTATAAATGATGAATGTGGAGGATTCTAGAGATCTCCTCCCACACCTATAAATACACCCCATGGGTGATGTTGTAAACCATCCTAAAAAACATTCGAGTAATACAATCTAAAGATTTTGGAGATAAGTACTCCATATTCTAAACACTCTAAATTTCTAAACATTCCACTACATCTAAAATTACCTTTCTCCTCCACTATCCACATAAACACAAGTACAAATCTTCACTATCCTACAAAACCTCTATCATATATAAATCTTATATTTTCTAACATAATTGAGTGATCATGAATCTAGTATAACATATAAACAATTTTACTATTCGTTTCTTTTAATAAGAAAAAAGTCAGCAAGCAAATTACCAGCATACATATAAGAAAATACAATTCCTTACCTGCTCCTCATTAACATCCTCAAGTAAGCCAGTTATAACATCACGGTATACTGCCACTGACCCGTATGTGCTTGCTGCTAGTTTTAGCAACTCACAAATATAAACAAATTCTATAACGGAGGGAACTGGTGTAATATCCACCACTCTAACGCACTCAATAAACGGCAAACTGACACCGCCTGCAGTATGTACGGTAAAAATCCTCACTGACTTCTCAGACAAACTTGCGAAATTTGAACCGTCAAAAGTGACCTGAAATTTTGCTAACGTTAAAGAGGTTAGAATTAGGGGTGGCAAACGATTCGCTCAATCCAAACCCAGATCCGATCCAATAGGATCCGATCCAATTAGATTAGATCCATTTGATGATCCACTATGTTGGAACCAAAATGGATCCAACTCAGACCACATCCAGATTCGGATCCATTTGGATCCAATAGGTCAATTTACACTGTTTTTTTGATCCAATACTGGATTCACTACTGATCTATTTTTGGATCCAACAATAGACCCACCACTATTCCATTTTAGATCCAACAGTGGACCAAGCAATTTGGAAGCTTTTTTACAATGAATTTGAGTTTGGACCCACCCCTGGTATTTCATTTTGGGCTCGTATTTGTAACCATTTTGCTTTAAGAGTGTAGGATATGTTATCACTTATTCTTTGTTATTAACTTTGCTCTTTTTTATTTTGCTGGTGAAAATTGACGAGGAAATCTAATTCTGCTCCTTTGGTTATTTTCCTCCCTATCAAAAAATCTAACTTTAACTATTTAATAAAATATCAACAGTTGGCCCTAGTTTTACTTCTGTCAAATAACGTTACTTTAAGTGACAAAATGTTGATTTTCTCATTTCCCGGTCAATGGAAAATCTCAATGCTGGTTCTCCAAGTGTGATCAATTATTACCGGACGCATAAGTTCACATACCCTGTATCTACTGATCAAATAAGCACTTCAACTCAAAACACGATAACAATCACTACAAAATTGTCTAGAGTCAATCTTAAACTGCTACAGAAGAATCGCAGTACTCGCCTCCTTACTTTTCATACCCATTCAAGTCACAAAAATTAACTCATATAGATAAAGCTGAACATGGCTTAGAGCATCAGCATAGACAACAAACACGACACAACAAATAAATCATTAAAACCCGAAAATCAGCTCAAAATTAAGCAAATTAAACCTCGTAAAATCAAAATTAACACAACCTTATCCTATGAAGCATCAGTACAACAAAATAATTGGTTGCTAACATTCCAGTACAAGTCATTTCATTCTCAAATAACTCACCCCAAACATGAAAACTGAATCTGGCTTTGCAACTGGTGGTCCACAAAATAAAGAATGATAATCTACCCATAAATCTGATTTTCATTGTATGTGATTCCGACTCCATATAGCTAAAAATAAATTACAACAAATAAGAAAATTAGCAAAGTACCTATCAAAAAGCTTAGAAGGAAACAGAGGAACTCCCACTTCCAATTTGTGCAATCAATTGTTGGATATCAGTTGATAGTCGTTCAACTTCTTCATCTTCATGATCATAAGCTACATAAAACAAATTTAACATATGTGAAAGTTATGTGTCTAACAATAATAACCAATAACAGTATATAATATATAGAAGTAAATTATTATTTTTTAGTAATGACCTTCAAGCCAATCACGCGCACACAGTAACACTTCTTCATTATCAGGCAATAGTGAACTCCGAAATTTTCCAAGAATACGTCCACCATGACTAAAGATCGACTCTGATGCAATACTAGTGATTGGAATGCTCAAAATGTCACGAGCCATCACTGACAACACATGATATTTAGAGAAATTACCCTTCCAATACTCCAACACATCTAGTTTTTCATTATTCATTCGAGGCATTAGATCTTCTGTAAGGTAAGATTCCAACTGACATTGAGTTCTTCTAGCTCCCTGTTCACTTTGAAAAACTTCAAACTCCTACATGTTGGATTAATATCAAAAACACAAATTACATATTGTAAGGAAATAAAAGAAACACCAACTTGCAATAAATGAAAATAATCTACTTACATCATAAGGATCATAACTTATTTCAGTGACAATGCTACTGGAAGTTGAAGTCTGTGTCAAATTTATCAAGTATTCTGCAAACATCTCTTGCATCTCCTCTCGCAACAGTTTTACTTTCTCATCAGATTTGGTCGCATCAAGCTTGTCATAGGCAAATTTAATGTATTGGAACTTGTATCGAGGGTCAAGAACTTGAGCAAATGATAATATTGGGCTATAACATGTCCAATACTTTTCAAACTTCGGTTTCATCTTCACTGCCATTGCCTTTATAGCTGGATCCGTACTTTGCGATTCTGCGTTTAGCTGTCTTTGAATTTGCCAAACACTTCGGAAATAAAGATTTGTCGTGGGGTACTTAGAGCCAGAGAAAAGTACCGTCATCTCATAGAAAGGTTTTAAGAATGTAGCTATCTTTTCCACCCTTACCCATTCTTGAGGTGATAGCGAAAACTTGAAGTTGTTGTCAAATAATTTATAGTTTACAAATGCCCGCTTATACTCCAATGCACTCATTATCATCAGGTACGTTGAGTTCCACCGAAAAGCCAAATCTTGCTTCAATTTTTGTTTAGTCTTCAGACCCAACGCTTTGACACACTCGGCAAATCTATTAGTTCTAGATTCTGATCCTCTTACATATTTCACACTCTCTTGAATTTTCCAAACCGATTCGTCGATGGTTGCCAAACCACTTTGAACGACCAAATTTAAGACATGATTGGCACAACGTACGTGTATAAACTTACCATTGCAAACCAAAGAATTCGACAAGCACAAATGATCTCTAACCGAATTAGCCACACCATCATTATAGGCTGCATTGTCCAAAGTTATGGTAGATACTTTCTTCTCTATTCCCCATTCTTGTAAAAAATCAATGAACTTTTCACCAATCCTCACACCATTATGCGGAGGAGGGACATGCCGAAAGATTAAAACTCGACTTTGTAACACCCAATTATTATCGATATAATGTGTTGTCACCATCATGTAACCATTTGAGGCGATGGAAGTCCACATGTCAGATGTTAAGCTTATTCGGCCATGAATGGACTCCAATTCCTTCTTCAACTTTTCCTTCTCAACTTGGTAGATTTTTCAGAATATCGACTTTCACTGTGTTCCTACTTATGTGCTTAACTAAAGAGTTGCAATATGAAAAAGCTTCTCTAATCCCTTCGTATTCAACAAAATTGAATGGCAGATTGTGTCTAATTGTCGCTTTTGCCACCTTATCCCTAAATTCATCTTGGTTGAACTGAAAATTTTGACCAACAAGCTCAGTTGAGTCTCGAAAACAGCAATATGTATTGTGATGCCGCTTCAGATTCGAGGTTCCATTCGCTGAAAACACCTGCTTGCATTTATTGCACCTCGCCTTCTTCAAAATTCTGTTTTCATATATTTTTTCAAAGTACTGCCAAACCTCGGAACTAGTTCTTCTTGTTGCATTTCTTGACGAAGTAGAGCTAGATTCAGTAACCTCTTCATCGATCTCGATCTCCATCTCACTGTAAGAGTTAACAAGATTAAATTAGACATATTAATGGCAAAAGTTAACAAGCCTATTCAGCAGATAAAGCCATTACCAGTCCAGTGAAATGAATTATGCTGCATAAAGCCATAAACAAGAAAAGCAAAGACATGCATTTGTTCCAGATGAAGCATAATATTCAAGAGAAATGAACCTAACTTTATTTATCATTTTAAAGCCTTCCACCAGGAGACAAAATATGGGAATTTACAGCAAATTGCACTCAGAGGATGAACAAATATATTGTTATCAATCAATTATAATGTAACAGGTTGCTCGTAAGGATGCGTGGAAAAGTGTAGAAGTCTTATATATGCCACCTATGAGAATACTTTATTTCAAAAGAGCAATCTTCCTATCCTTGCTTCCCAATACTCGACTTTATTTCAAAAGAGCAAATATTCCATCACAAGTCAGAAAAAGTAATCTTCTCATATCTTAAAGAACCTTGGATTATGTAGTGCTAATTATTCCTAAATCAAGTCTCCAGAAACACACAACACAAGTATTTAATAGTATTAGGCTATTCAAATATGAAAAGGAAGTAAAAAGACAGAAAGCAGTTCATATATTCCACTAAATCTTTCCAGTACCGTCTCAAGAAAGCAGGGGGAACAAACAAACTAAAACATGAATCTAATGAAACACAAAAAAAGTAAAAAACCAAATCACCAAGAATTCAAGAAATACGGAAGTACAAACACAAAAGCAGAAAGTACACCAAAACTCACTTAACAGCAGGGGCAGTACCATTCTTCTTCTCCTCAACACAAGAATTGTTCCCAACCTCCTTCACAGAATTCTCAGCCAAACAAGACCTAACACGACCATTACCAACTCCTCTTGGAGAAAACAAGACATCAGTTTTTACCAACTCAACATTAGATCCACCATTAATAGATAAACCCCACTTACCAGAACCATTTATTGCATCACAAAAGCTCCTCTTTGAACCACTTGCAAGCAAAGCAAATAAAAATATAAAAGACCCACTAGCTATTGACAAGAATGCTCACAGAAGCATTTTAGCAAATACCATGTGGGCATAATTTAGAGATGTGTAGTTTTGCATCAGGTTGTGATTTCGCAGCAGCTCAAAGAGGCAATTTAACAAACACCATGTTAGCAAATATTTCTGTTGCACATTTTTATCAGCTACAAGGTTTTGTTGCAACATGCAAGTGATCTAATGAGCTGATTTAGTGAAATTTAAGTTTTATTGCACATACCTTGGGTTTTGTTGCAACCCATCAGTATCCATGAGGAAGGAACGACGGTGCCGAGGAGGCTATGGCGGCGCGATGGTGGCGAGAGGGAGAGATGACGGTGGCATGCAATTGTCCGATCAAGAAATGAGCCTAAAATTGAATGTCAGAGCTTTTTAGAGAGTGAAAATGAGATCTGATTTACATTCTTTGGATATAAGTTGTTGGTAAATGGATCCAAGATTGGATCTAACTGGATCTAAAATGGATCGGCAAAAAGATCCAATTGGATCCACTTGGATCCATAGTGTGAGCTGTGAACTATTTAGATCCAATGGATCCGAATCGGTTTTGGATCCAGTCGGATCCTTATTGGATCAGACCTTATGAACTTGGATTGGATCTTAGTGACTTATTGGACTTGGATTTATTTTGCCACCCCTAGTTAGAATGTATTCCAAATGCCTGAGAATAAGCATAATAAAAACATCAAAACTATGATAATATGAATGTTTTTCTTTGAGACCGAAGAAAGATAACTACATCAATTACCTAAAATAAGAAAATCAACTATTGTTCTTAGCTAATGAACTCACCGCGAGTTGTTTGATCGGACCATCATTGAACTTATTTTTTCCAAGATAAATCGCTAATGGGCTCGTCCCGATCTCCAGAAAGAAACTACACCTACAAGATTATTACTTGATAGTAAGTACAAGTGTTTTCAGACCCTACCCGGTCACAGAACCGGTGAAGCGACTGGGTAGCGGATCAGCAGATCGGACCGGTCGGACCTCTGGTTGGATCGGTTTGTTGACTTTAGTCAAAGACCAGTTGGTCAACTTCAAAATTACATGCTACATGCAAATAAAATAAATATTTCTTATTTATAGCCATGATACTATTGAACATAATATGCATTATATCAAAATTTTTAATATGAAAGACTATTTTTTTACTTTTTACGGAAAAAAAGTTACATATACATAATATATGAAATTTAATTATTATATAGCACAATTTTCTTGAATAAATAATGGCCTATTTGGTTGATAATGGGTTTGATAATTATTTGGGTCAACTTCAGGCCCATCTTCCCTTTGGTGAATACTAGGTTTCTAGTCCATTTTCCCTTAGAAAAGAAAAATCTTTCTCAATTAGCCGTTCCTTTCTCATTCCATTCATTTCTTCTTCTTTTGTTTCTTATTCTCTTTCTTCCTAGAGTGCTACATCAAACATAGATCGACGAGGTCTTGTCAGATGCGTCACATAGGTTGGTTTGACCTGGCATGTTCAATGTGCCACGTTAGCCTGTTTGCCGACGTGTTCCTTGGGAATATCTGGGGGAATTTCGAGGTAGTCCAAAATACTTAGGTTTATTGGTTTTATGCTTTCCGTGTTATATTGTGGATATTTTCCTCATATTTAACTGTTTTGTGCAATCTTTCATGTAAGTTCTAGTTATAACAGGGTACCCACATAGCCAACGCTCGTACCACTCCTTCAGACCGAGGTATCACGAGGTTAGGTGATAGTATTCACCCTTGAGGGCCAATAGATACTATAGGCTGAGCTAAGACTTTTAGCTAAAACCCACAAAACCCATTTGCGATTCAAACTTAAAGATGCAACTTTTAATGACTATTCGATCATTAATTAAGCATACAACTAAACTTTCTTGAAACGAGAAGTGATGAAGTGTAGAAAAATGATGATTTCAAGATTGAGAAGAACATATTCAAGATCCAAATGAGTTGAGATTTGACCAGAAAGTCAATAGAGTCCGTTTTTGATTAACGATACCACTTTTTCAAAGTAGAAACAGTCTTTCAAGCAAAACTTAAGGACTTTAGTCCTTACGTCCATGTGATTTTAGGCAAATTCCAAGGTTTGGAGGCTCAAATATGGAGTTTATTATTTCGTGCGGGTGGTTCGATGTTGGAAATTGGGGATTAGGGATGTAGGAAAACTGACGGGTGGGTTACTTGGTTTTTTTGTTTGTGAGTAAGTGTGTTGACATTTTTGGATTCTTTCTTTATAAATTAATATTTTTTTTTTGTTTTTTTCAATGGTTTAGTTTGTTTGGTTTAATTTGGTTTAATTTGGTCTCTTAGCAACAAAACCAAAACAGTTTTGGTTCGAAACCAAACTGAACCACAATAGCAAATATGTACAATGGTTCAAACCAAACTGTCTTGTTTGGTTTGGTTTCCACGGTTTAACCAAACCGTGGAACCATTGAACAGTCCTATGAACACCTGACCTTAGCTGCAGTGATTCTGATCCTTACCGTTGGGATAACATTTATTATAGTAAATGCATGCGTTGTTATTTTATTGACGTATTATGCGGCATGTTTATTAGTTGAGTTATATATATATATATATATATATTCATAATATATTCATGCCATATATTTAAATTAATATTCTAAGTAGATGCAATTTAAATATGTGGTTATGTGTTGAGCATGGTTATGTGATTAGAGAAATAATTGCAATTGAGATATGTGGAAATATATAAAATTGCAAGTGTGCCATGTGAAGAATTTAAATAATTCTAAGTGCGAGCTTGTGAATTATTTAGAGATATGAATGGTGAAAACTCTAACAAAAATGTCGCGAGCATTGAGACATTCCCAATGGCGGGCGATGTTGAGGTCAATCACGCTAAATCAAAGAGCTAACGGTACTGAGACTGTAATACCGGTTTTGAGAACCACTATGTCATATTCTCAACTTGAGAAACTCAAAAGAATTTCGAAATAATTCTAAGTAGTGAGACTTGTGAATTATTCGAAGAAAATTCAAAAATGAGATTAATTTTAAGTATTGAGACTTGTGAATTATTCGAAGAGAATTCAAAGTGAGAATATTTATACAGACGGTTCTGTCGCAGAAAGGTGGAGTGTAAGTGGACTTGTCCCTCCACTGGCCTGGGAACCTAATATTCTTTCGCAGAAAGGTGGACTTTAAAGAGGTTTTGTCCCTCCACTAGCCTGGGAATATTTGTATAAATAGTTCGGTTGAGAATTCTGAGCGATACTAATAGAAATAATTGTGTGGATTATTTAATTAGTTATGGCGGCTGAAAATTCAAACAACACCTCGAACGAATAGTAGGTAGACATTGGGGCTACTCGACCACATCTGCACGAACAAGTGGATGTTCACGACCTATCAACTTGTGGAGAACAAGCAGTGTTTCTTGGGAAACTCTGCAATCTCAAAAAGTTGAAGGCAGGGGAACGGTTGCGGTAAAGAGGACCTCGGGAAAAGAGTTGACCCTGAACGAGGTGCTTCATGTTCCAGAGATTCCTACGAATCTAATATGTGGTACAATGATAAACTAGAAAGGGTTCACACTTGTCTTTGAGTCAGACAAGGTTATCCAGTCTAAGGGTGGAACCTTTGTAGGAAAGAGATTTTGGTCTAAGAATCTTTTTAAGATGTCTGTTATGACCATGTCACCTAAGGGTGCGGCTAGTATTGAGGCTAGTGTTCAAGTTTGATGTAATAAAAGTCTCGTGCGAGGAGACTAGTTTACAAATAAATGTAATCGAAGTTACATGTGAGGCAAATATTACAGTATAAGTTATTTCGATTACTTGTGACGTTTTATGACATGAAAAAATAATACAAGTGCGAGACTTGTATATTGCGTGTGTGTGTATATATATATAGAAGAGAGAGAGAGAGAGAGAGAGAGAGAGAGAGAGAGAGAGAGAGAGAGAGAGAGAGAGAGAGAGAGAGAGAGAGAGAGAGAGAGAGAGAGAGAGAGAGAGAGAGAGAGAGAGAGAGAGTTGTTGGAAATAAAAGTATGAGACTTGTATAATATATATATATATATATATATATATATGTATTTGTAGGAAATAACACAAGTGCGAGACTTGTATGTTATTACACACATATATATATATATATATATATATATATATAAATAGTTGTTGAAAATAACACAAGTGTTGAGACTTGTATATTATATATTTATATATATTTATATTTGTAGGAAATAAAACACGTGCGAGACTTGTATGTTATTTCACATACATATGTATATTTGTTGGGAATAACACAAGTGTGAGTCTTGTAAGAGTGGGACTTGTATGTTATATATATTTGTAGAAAATAAAAACAAGTGCGAGACTTGTATTTTATTATATATATTTGAAATATTTAGAATTGAGTCCAAATATAAGTGCGTAAATTAAATTGCTTAGTGTGAAGCAAGTGAGATTTAATACTATGTATTTTACTAAATAGATTAAATATTCAGATTTATTTGAAATAACAAGATATGTACGCAAATCAAATAAATTCTATTTTCTTTGAGGCTTAAGACACTTCTTTCATTGAGAAAAAGAAAAGAAATGTGGGACGAGAGGAAAAGAAAATGTTGGTTCAAATTTTCTAAATTTTAGTTAGAAAATAATCAGACTAATTTCTTTAGACTTTAAGAAGTCAAAGATAATAGTGTAGACGATTGGAGAAAGGTCTAACGAGAGACCAAATAGCAAATTCATCGAGGAAAATAGGAATTGAGCCCACCAAAAGACATCACCCCATGATGGCAACCCTACCTGAATTGCTATGATGCACGGATACACCTAAAAAACTAGCGTACCAGTATCGGATATGTATCCGATACCGATACGCTACGGATACACTACCGATACGAATCCGATACGCCACGTGGCGTATCGGTTAATTAAAAGAAAATAAAAAATTCCCGATACGTATCCGATACATATTTGAGGCGTATCGGGAATATTTTGGGTCTTTTTTATAAGTTTTTAAATTGATGGCAACATCAATAAATACCACGTACAATTAAAACTTAAAACAAAATCTTTTATCTAATTAGTAATTAACTAGCTCATGATCATAATTCCACTTTTCTCACTTCTAATCAATTTTTCTTCTTTCTCAATCCACCTCCGCCAAAACACCAAATACATGGTTGTGGCCACTTTCTACTCGCTCACCACCACCTTTATAATTCACTATATTGTTATAATCACTTTTATGAACTAATGCTTTTTGTATCAATTCTTACTTACTATGAACGTGTCATTTAATTCTTGTAATATTAATATTAATATATTTATATATAGGCGTATCCTTGCCGTATCCGTATCGCCTATTTTTTGAAAATCCGTATCGCCGTACCCGTACCGTACCGTATCCGTATCGCCGTATCGCGTACCCGTGCAACATAGCTGAATTGTAAACCCAATCTACAGGTTCAAAGGGACGACGAAATTGTGGGGGCGAGTCGAACAAAGCACTCGGTAAATTGAGTTCCCAACCCATTTCTAGGATGAAAGAGTGATAGACCTATACAGGTAATGAGAACTTGAAGTTATGATGATCCTTATGTCTTGTGACACAAGCGAGGTATTACATGATACCCTTAAGATCACATATGTCGAATGTGAAGGGGCCGCTTCGTTGAGATGAGTTAAAGGGCTAAATCTCTAGAGCATTCGATGAAAATTGCCAAAGCAGTCCAGGGCCGAAACGGACAACAACGAGGACCAATATGGTATTAGAATGAGTTGTGTGAGTACTATTGTCTTGGTATACACAAAATGCCGAACAATTCAAAGCATCACGTCCACTGGTTGGCGAGTATATCCGATGATATTTCACTAAGAAAAGTTCAAGGCCCAAAACAACCTATCCTGATGCAATAAATTCCGGCAGAACTCTGAAATTGCATTTAGCATTTATAGGCTTACGTGCATTTCAGCCAATGATATTCATGTGGGGGATTGTTGGAGAAATTATTATTTGGCATGAGGCTAAATATAATTTTAGAAATTGGTATTAAGTCCAATTGATATTATAGCTACTTGGGTTTAATGGTGTGAATTGTATTGGCTTAATGAGAACCTAATTTGGTGAGATTATATATATATATATATATATATATATATATATATATATATATATATATATATATAAGATTTTGATTTAATAAAAAGATTAAGATTTGAATAGAGAATTCAAACCACACCTAAATGCTATAATAATATGAAATGAATTTGGCTTTATGGCTGAATTAAAATCACCCCTTAATGGCTTGGTTGTTACATGAAATGTTTTCCTATTTAAAGGGCATTTGCGCAAAGGAGAAGATCATCCAAATCCAAAACACAAAGCATTTTCAGCATACTCATAGCATGAACATTTTTTTCTGAGTTCTGCAAATACTATTCGTGTCCGATTTGAGAAGGTAGTATAGTTGTTCACTTACTACCTTATAATGTGAGGATGTTGTACCCTGGGAGGTCGTTTCCCACTGAGGGCTTGAAGGGTAGCCGGGAAAATTGATCTTAAGGGGATGAGGTTAAACTTTCAACTCGTCTGATACTTCGACATAATTTTTCTGACTCGTCTAATCCACTCCAAGGATTTTCATACAGTTGCTGAGAGGTCGAATTTATTTATTGTCGTATTTTACTTTCTATTTGCAATACATGTTGTATATTATTGTTTACGTGTTCTGGAAATATAATCATATGTTTATGTGTATGTTTATGTTTATAAATTCACATGTTTATGTGCAACACGTTCCCAACAGAAGGTTCATTGGTTTACGAATCATCAGTATGATGAGTATTGTCGAAGAAATATTGTTTCGTTTGATGTGGGGAGCGAGGTGTTTCGAATAATTGAGCAACCTAGTGATTATGTTGAGAAGACATTGGACGTGCTAGAGGGATGCCTTGCTTTTCCACTATGAATAGTCTCACGCGGATTTGCGGGTTATGAAGGAGTACGGTGTGAAAGAGTCTTGGACTAAAGTGGTCACAATTTCTTATATCGATGTTATTGAAGAACTAAGCCCGTGTTCCATGTTACCAAATGGTGAATTTTATTTTTTGCCGTTGAGTCGTTTGCAGTTTATAGTCCAAAAGATGATTCATTTAGGTTTCTTAATATAAGGAGGTTAGATAATGGATGGATGTGAACCAGTTATCTATTTTCAAACCCTAGTTTCACCTGATGGCACTAGAAGGTGAGGACGAAGAACGTGAAGCTGGTGTGAAAGGTATGCGTGATTGAAGATAAGTAGCAGTTTGTTGATGATGTTATGTTTCTGTTTGTTTCTTTGAAATTGGATGCCAAGAGTCATTGTAATATGTAGCTCTGATTTTGTATTTGATTAAATATCTGGGATTTCCTTATTTTTCATTATTCTTCTCTGAGTTCTTTTCAAGATCTTATTTCTGGCTTCTTTGTTTACTGGCACCTTGATTTCTCGAGTTGGAATTGTTGAAGAAGTTGCAACTATAGTTGGATGCAAGTTCATGTCATTAACTTTTATTCTTTTTATTACTTGTCTGTACGTAAGGGCTGCAACAACAAAGTATTTCGATCAAGGCAAAAGTCTACTTCCACATCTAAGTCCTACCGTACCATTCATCGTTTACTGTAACTAAAACCTGTTGTTGCACAAGTATTGTTGTTTTGGTTTGATGTTATATTTGCTTCATTATTTGTTTTTTTTTTCTTTTAAAATTGATCTTATGGAGGAGAAAAACAAAATCTATTATATTCCAGAGTTGCTTTTGTAACTTGTAAGTTTGCTTCTAATACGGTGGGCATGACAATATTTTACCTGCCATTTTCTCAATTTATAGTTCACTTTATGTTGTTTTGATTCCCCATAGTACTTATCTTTTCTCTGTGTTCTTCCCTTTTTTTAGTATTATTGATTACTGATATGTACTCAATAATATCAATCTTATCTGCTTTTATTTCTTTCTATGATTCTGCTTTTCTTGAAGCTGATTAACTTTGGTTTGAATCTTTTCTTCTTTAGGAGAATATATTTGAATGGCAGTTTGCAATTAGAGGGCCTGTGGATTCAGAGTTCTAGGGAGGAATATAGCATGGCGGAATTCAGTTACCTGCTGATTCCTTTTAAGCCATCTTCACTTCTACCGCTGACTATATTTGAGTGGTCTTCTTTATCTGATCAATAACACGGGAACATCTTAGCTAACCCCAATGTTAGCATCCATAAGGCTTTTTATGGGAAAAAGTGCGGGTCCCACAGTATATATATGACTGTATAAAAGTGCTTTATCTTTGATAAAGCAAACTGTGGGACCTACACTCATTTCCATAAAAAGCCTTATGGATGCTAACATTTGGGTTAGCTAAGATGTTCCCCAGTAATACCCACATACAACAATGAGGTTGCTGCACAAGTATATGAAACTCCTTTGCGCGAAATGTGTTGCTCATGCATCAGAACAGGCCCCTAGTGTGCCTATAATTATGCAGCAGCTGATTCGTGAGCCAGAAACGAGGGTACACTACCTTGCTGATGATCGTTTCTTCACATGGGCAGCTTTTGGGCTGATCATTGCTCTACTCGTTCTTGTGTACAAATGGACATGGCCCCGTCTTCGTAAACAAGTCATGAGTGCAAGTTAAATGTAACTAATTTGAACTTTGTAAGGAAATTGAACCACCTATTATTTTGTAAATTTTCTCTTTGGTTTTCGGATATCACTTCTTGCAGTTATGCACCAAACTGTAAAATCTTTTGCGGCTAAACATCATATTTTATGAAGCTCAAGGATCAAGATGAAACTCGTTATGGGTATAAAGAGGTTATTAGGTTTTGGCTTTGGATCACTTTTCTATGCTCAAAGTTTAATTTCGCTAGTGGCATTGGAAGGCGAGAGATAAAGAAAGCACATGTGATATGAAATGTATGCATAATTGAACATTTGAATTTCATTTCCACTTTCCACTGACGATTATTTTACAATTAGTTTCTTTATAAAGAAATCTAACATTTTGAATTTAAATATTTTTATTGATCGACGATGTTTTATCTTGTATATGTCTTTATCTCATAACGCTTAAGATCTTTGAAAAGCATAGGCTTTTCTGTCTGTTTTTTTGGATATGGATTCGAAGATGTTTAATTTGTACAATTATAATTTAGATGAAAAATCATTTCAATAGTTTTTCCTGCTCTTTGGTATTCCTTTCACAAAATACTTTTAAAGTCTAAAAACAACTTAATTTCACAAGTTGAGGTTTATCATTTATGAATATTTTAAATTACATTTTTTTATTTAAAAAAGATTTTAGAGTCTACAATTTTCATAAGAGAATTATTTTTTTGAATTTTCTTAATTACTTTGGAAAACTTCCTTCTCTAAGTGAGATTTTTTTCCTTTTATATAAAAGTGAAAATCCCTCAAATCCCCAATTCTCACTCGTAGATATACCCTAATTTCACCTTCCACCAGAAACCCTAACAATGGCGATCAATCACCTTCCACCAGAAATTTTGAGAGAGATTTTGTTAAGGCTACCAATCAAAACCCTTACCACGGCAAGATTCGTTAACAAATGTTGGTTTGGCTTTATATCGAGCTCAGAGTTCGTTACAGCCCGCCTCAAAAAATCCGAAGAGGATAAAACTTTTTCCGATCATAGAGTTGTTTCCACCGTTACTACCTCTGACCTTTTACTTAAGCAGTTTCCAATCGAATTCGGAGATTCTTCATCCATTAATTTAGTTGATTTCGGTTGCTCATCGTGCTTTGTTTCGTTCGTGGGTTCGTGTAACGGGCTTATATGCGTCCTCTCATTGGAAATGCGACTTATCCTACTCAATCCATGTACCGGGGAGTACAACGAATTGCCTCCTCTGATTTGGGAACCTCGTCGACTTTACAACCGTGCTATTTCCTATGGCTTTGGCTATGATGCGTCCAGCGACGATTATAAGGTTGTTTTCGTAATTTCTCCTGAAAGGGGTGTTGGAGATGAGAAGATTTATCGTTCTGTTGTACAGGTCTACAGTTTAAAAAGTAACTCTTGGAGGAGGATTGATGATTTGTGTGGTGCTCTTTTTTCTGATTTTGGGGAGTTTGCGAGTGGGAAGGTTTATTGGCGTACAGATTATGTGACTCACTCATATAATGAAAGCAAGATTGTTTGGTTTGATGTGGGGAGCGAGGTGTTTGGAAAATTTGAGCTGACTGTTGATACTCGTTGTTACACGAGATTAGATGTTCTCGGGGGATGCATTTGCTTGCTTGTCCCATATCATGGATCACATGCGGAATTGTGGGTTATGAAGGAGTATGGTGCGTGGAGTAAAATTGTCGCAGTTTCGTATACTAATGTCCCTAAAATACTAAGACCTTGTTCATTGTTACCAAATGGTGAAATCTTATTTTTTGCCGAGGAAAGGCTGTTTGTTGTTTATAATCCAAACGATGGTTCTTTTAAGTTTCTTGATAAAGCGAGTTGGCATTCTTGCTATGAACAGCCATTTATCTATGTTCAGAGTTTAGTTTCACCTATTTGCACTCAACTGCGAGGGAGAAAGAATGCAAAGCTGGTGTGAAAGGTATGCGCGTGATTGAAGATATAAGATATGACCGTCTAATTATCATTATTGCTGCTCAACATCCTAGTACTCAGTCTTCTGTGATTTGGTTATTCTGATGTTTCTTTCTTTAAAATTGCAGCTATAGTAGGAGTATCTACATAAGCAGAGTACTACTTCCAGATTCTAGTCTTACCATTATGCGTCATGTAGGGAGTGTTTGCAAATGCTTATAAAAGGAGCTTGTGGGCTTTTGTCAATAGAGAAGCCATAAATTAGTGTTTGAATATAAGGCTTTTGCTTCTCCTTGTCTAAAAATAAGCCAAAAAAAAGCACAAGCCCATAAGCTGGGTAGATGGTGCTTTTAAAAGCTTCTTTTAATTATTACATTTTAAAAATAATTCTCTCTCCTAAATTTCCTCAAAGTGCCGTACATACCCCCACATTTAAGGAAAAAAAATATTCTATCAACTTTTTTCTTCCATGTTCAACATAAAAAATAGGCTATAATATTTTTTTCTTCCATGTTCAATGCGATTGCTAATTATCTATAGTTATAAAACCTATTAGTTCTTATTCTTTGCAATTCATCATCAAAGTCTTCAATTCTTCATCTTTGGACGAATTTAACATCCAAGTAAGTATGCAATATCTGCTCTTTTTTTTTTTGTTACTTTCAGTTGTGAATCATTGGATGTTTTACCCAACAACGTATTTGTGATTTTTTTTATGAGTAACGTATTTGTGAAATTGTGAGAACGAAGAGTACTTCAAGAATTGAGAAAATAATTGAGTTATTGGGATCTAAATTGAGTACTTCAAGAATTGAGAAAATAATAGAGTACTTCAAGAATTGAGAAAATAATAGAGTTCGCGATGATATATGTACATCTATCTCATTTGCTAGAATTGGGGTTCCTGTAATTTAATATCTTTTGACTTTACGTATTAAAGTTTTATTTACAATTGAGGTGACGAATAATTTTGAATAATATCTCATTCAAGTTTATGACTTTTGATTCTTGGTATATATTCACAATTCCTTTCCAAGTCACTTAACTTGGACAATATTCTATTAACATTTATGTCTACGATTATTATTTTCCATAATATTATAATTTTAACAAGTTGAAGTATTAATGGTCAATGCAAAATTGTATAATGTTAATTCATTAGAAGGTAAAGTACTTGATTGGCGTAAATTATACAAATAAGTATGCATTTTGATATAATAATCATAAATATTGATTAAACTATATCGAAATAATTTCCTATTATATTTTTAAATATATTTAACAGAACGTATGTCTAAATTATGAGCATATTAAAAAGAATATATACTTTATAAATAAGGGTACTTAAGTCTTATTGCATTTTAAAAGTTGCTTCTTACTTATTATTACAAACACCACAAAATTAATTTTAAGTGCTTTAAGCTGCTTTTTAAATAAGGTTTGCAAACACTCATTGCTTTAAGTCAAAAGGAGCTTTAAGTAACTTTAAGTAACAGCCTACAAAAAGGAGCTTCTATAAGCACTTGCAAACACCACCGTAGTGTAACTAGAACTTGCTATTTCACGTATATCGTGTTTTTACAGCTAACGTCAAGGATTTCATGTTTCTTTCTTTATATATAATTTAGCTCTTGATGGTTACACTTGAGAAGGCCATTTTCTATTAACAATGAAACTTGAGACTCAAATAGAATCTTCAAAAGAGCGGATATATTCGGTTATGATCTAATATGGTATTTTTTGGCATGGAACATGAAAGCATTTGACAGTTTTATAGTTTAAATAGATGTTTTTCTTTGTGGTTTGTTTGTAGAGAACAGTCAGGGCATTCTAGACAGACTTTCTTTCTCTGAAGTATTACAAGCACAACTCATTTGTTACAAATTTTTCTTTACGAACTTCTATTTGTTTTATGATTTGGTTTGAGAATCTAAATTTGGTCTTGGTCTCAACTTTTTGTTTCATGAGGCGGCGGTGATTGCACGTGCAGCAACATGGGTTTCCTTGACATGTTATTGATATTCATGAAGGTTTCTTTCATCTGTGAAACAATCAAAACATCTTATTAGCTATAGAAGGATGAAGAGAATATTGTCGTAACACCAATTCTTTTTCTTTTGTTTACTTTTCCATTTTGGAGTTTTTTAGTCTGATTTTCTGGGGGCCATTTGTCAGACACCTGCAGTTGAACTCACTTTTGCTTACTGAGGTTTTTCCGTTTTGTACAATATCTTATTCCCTCCCCCCCTCCCCCTGCCACCGCCTCCGCCTACCACCACGTAGCTGGAAATTGATCTCGTCGGCAATTGGTAGAAATTGCCGGAGCTCGCCGGACTTATAGGATGATCAATTAGAGTGTGACAACTTGCAACGACGTCGAAATGGACTGTGCGACCAAATTCAGCGGCCCACACTGCCACTGGTCATGGCAGTTTGGGCCCACCAACTGGCACATGAATGAACTCATCTAAGCTCACATTACAAACTCATTAGAGTAGGGTCAAGCCTATCAACACTCAAGCCTATCCACTTGAACTAGATCAAGCCCATCCAATGACACATGAGATATCTATAAATACCTCATCCCCTAAAGGCAAAAACACACAACTGAGATTATACTTTCTCTCTTTAAGTCAGAGTTTTCTCTCTGTAGAGTTGATGCACAATCCAGCACGGATTAGCATCATATCCGACCAGCACGGTCCGACGACATCTCATATGGCAATACAACACGGATTGGCAACTTATCTGACCAGCACGGTTCGAAGACATCTCATCTATCATTGTCTATTGACTTATGAAGCTCTTATGCGATGCACCATCCAGCACGAATGGACATCGAGAGAAATAATGAACTATGTTCGACTTGATTCCCTATACGAGATACATAGGCAGCTTGGCACAACCCCAAGTTCAGTCCGAAATCAACAAACCCTTACTTCACGTATGGTGTTTCACGGTGCAGGTTTCTCAAACTCAAAGTTAACTCAACACCAGCACGGAGCTTGAGTTAGTCTGGCGTGGAGTGCCTAGTGAAAGTGCAAGTGTTGACAGGAAGTGTTGGTCCAACACTCTGGAAAGAGGTGTTGGCACAACACTGAACTCAACACTGTTCGGTCCGATTTAATTATATTAAATATATTATTTTGCCTTTATTCGTAAATCACCTAGTTTCACAGTTGTAGTTATATGTGAATATTTCAGAGTATCAAGGAACGTGCAGAACATTGCTAAGGAACAAATGGATAAAAGCCGAAGATTCACAAAAGATCTTGAAGATAAGAGTTGAAGATCTTATGAAGATAATGCTGAAGAAGATCTCAGAGTTATCCAAGTGACGAGAGAGCAATCAACAACTCGTGTCTATCACGCCATGGTTCAAGGAGATCAAATCCTATAAAGAGGCGTGCTCGACATCAAGAACAACTACAAGACTAGAATTAAGTTTTGAAAGTGTAGAAGTAATTCTTGTATTTCCTTGGTCTTGTTTTACTGAGTTTTATCTAGCTAAACTATAGCATAGATTTGTTAGTGTCAGGATTGAGTTCCTACTCAGTTGTATTTGGTAAAATCATTGAATTAACGTTTAGTGATTATTTGGCCATAAGGCTCGGCAGGTTATATTCATATAATCTGCTTAAAATTCATCTCACTATGTTCTTTATTCCGCTGCTTAAATACTCTACAACGAGTGTCCGGACAACACCAATACAATCGGTGTTGGCACAACATTCAGTGTACACAAAATGTGTGAATCAAAACAAAAGGGTACCAATCCCGGTCCATACATTTACAATTGGCGTCAGAGCCAAGCACCTAATTCATTGGTGTTTGGATTTGGTACCATACCATGGATAATGCGAACCCCAATACTAACAACAGGTTACCTGTATTGGATGGGACAAATTATGCTTATTGGAAGATCAGGCTCAGACAGTACATCAAATCCTTAGATCTCAGGGCGTGGAAATCAATCATTGATGGCTACACTCCACCAATGACGGCCAGAGACAACGATAATGATGTACACCTGAAACCTGAAGCTAACTGGACTCAAGCAAAAGTCATTGAAGCAGCCAACGATGAGAAAGCACTGAATGCCATTTTGGCTGGATTGATCCACATATGTTCAGGTTAGTACAATTGTGTACAACTGCCAAGCAGGCCTGGTTGTTCCTACAAACTCATTGTGAGGGAGATGCCAGTGTTAAAGAAGCTAGACTTCAAATTACTTTACAAAAACTTGAAAGTATTAGGATGGGTGATGATGAGTCTATTACTTCATACTTTGCAAAACTAATGGATTTATCAAATGAATGTCAAAGTCTAGGTGATCCTCTAACTAATAAACAACTCGTTTACAAAGCTATGAGAACCCCGTCTCCTAGATTTGAGGTCAAGAAGATTCCTATGCAAGAAGCAAGACATATGTCATCACTTAACTTTCACACTCTTCTGAATGTACTACAATAATTTGAAATGAACTCAGAACCAACTACTAAACACAGAGGCTTTTCTCTAAAAGCCATTGAAGAACAAGTAGATGATGAATCTGAAATAAGTGCCTATCTAGGTTCTGTTGTAAAGAGGTTCAATAAAATTGCCTTAAATGATAAAGTCAGAAAATAGATGAATGTGCCTCCTAATCTAAGAAGAAGTTTTCCTGGTAAAATGGTTAAAAATGGTTAAGTATTCCTTCAAAAAGCCCATTGAGAGTGACACTAAGAAATTGAAAGAACTCCAATGTTTTGAATGTAAAGGCTTTGGACATATGTCATATGAGTGTGCTAACACCTTGAGAACCAAAGGTAGCTGTAACTGGGTATGCATAGATGATATTGATGATGAGACATGTTTGGAGGAACTACCAGAAGAACAGGTGTCTGAAAAAGTTCACAGAGCAACACTGTCTGCCCAAGTCAATTGGACAGAGTGTCAGGACAACATCGCATCAAATGGATGTTGGCGCAACATTCAGACAGAACCAGAGGACCAGAAGGATTACTTCGACAACTGGGAGGATGATGACTATATTGCTAACCTTCAACGTCTTATTACTGATATAAATGATTATGAGGAACATTCTAACTTTGTCTGCCTTGGTGGATATGTAGATTTAAATGAAGAATACCTCCTTGACGAGGAAATGGATCAAGACAAGGTGGTTGACGAGCTGAAAGTTGTCTATAGAGAACTGCTAGATGAGGTAAAGAAAATTAAAAAGAGAAAAAGAGCTCATCAAGGAGAACAATTTATTGAATGAAACTATAATCAAACTAGATAAGAACCTAACCAAAAAGGAGTTCCAAATAGAAAAGATAGAGATAAAGCTTGAAGAGGCAGAGAGAACCATTGCCAAATGGAACTCTAGCACAAGCAGGCTGTATGAAGCACTGAACATTGGGAATGACGGGACTACAAGTTTAGGATACCATGAAAGGTCGGACAGATATGAGAATGTCATTCCTGGCTTTGTAAAGACTAGTTCTAACAGTAACAGTGGTCACACTAAACAGTCTAAGAAGGTAACTTACATGTGTCAATATTGTTTCAAGCCTGGTCAATTAAAACCATATTGCCATAAGTACATAAAGTTATGTGAAAAATATAACTACAATAGCAGTGTTGTATTAGGTGTTGGGACAACACTAGGTCACTCTAATGTTGGCTCAACATTCCAGAGCAACACTAGGGAACAAAACAATAGTTTTCAAAAGAATAGACTATGGTCTCGTAAAATTAAGATTGTTTGTAATGTTAATGTTCTCAGCTACTCATACTTTTGGTGACTGGTACTTTGATAATGGTTGTTCTAGATAAATGACAGGTAACAAGGCAAATCTTATGGAACTTGTACATGTGTTCACTGGTACTGTTACATATGATGGAGGAAGTAAAGGAAATATTATAGGGAAAGGGGTTCACAATGTGGATGGTTTCCATCACCTTACTGAGGTTCTATTGGTGGATGGTCTAAAGGCTAATCTCATCAGCATTAGTCAGCTTTGTGATGATGATTTAATTGTGAAATATGACATGTATTCCTATGATGTGTTTGATGATTCTAACAATTGTGTTATATCAGAAAAAAGGTCAAAAGACAACTGTTACTTGGTGGATGAGGATGTTCAATGCCTACATGTGAAGGTTGATGAATCAGTAGTGTGTCACAGAAGGTTAGGCCATGTCCACTACAGAAATTTGGAGAAGATCATCAAGTTAGAAGCCGTGAGAGGCATACCAGACTCTCAAGTCCAGGTAAACTGGTCTGTGGTGATTGCCTGCAAGGTACACAAACTAAGACTACACATGCACCCATACATGTGGAAAATCAGATCTCTAGAACCTCTAAATGCTTTGAACTGTTGCACATGGATCTGATGGGTCCTATAGAAGTTTGTAGCCTTGCTGGTAAGAAATATAGCTATGTGATTGTTGATGACTTCTCTAGGTACACTTGGGTTAAATTCTTGAGGGAAAGATCTGAAGCTGTAGAGACTTTCGAGATACTAGCTGATAGTATTAAAGTGCTCTACAATGCAGTTGTTATTAGGATTAGATCAGATCATGGCAGGGAATTTGAAAATAGAAAGTTTGATGATCTGTGTGATTCTAGAGGGATCTCTCATGAATACTCTGCCCCTATCACTCCCCAACAAAATGGAGTTGCTGAAAGAAAAAATAGAACTTTGCAAGAAATGGCTAGGGTTACGTTGAACACCAGAAAAATAACTAAAAGACTTTGGGCTGAAGCACTTAATACTGTATGTTATATTTGAAATAGAGTTTATCTTAGACCAGGGACAACAATGACTCATTATGAGATTATCAAGAAAGTTAAACCTAACTTGAGCCACTTTCATGAGTTTGGTTGTGTGTGTTATATTCTGAAAGATAGACAACCATTAGGAAAGTTTGATGCTAAAAGTGAAAAGTGCATTTTTGTTGGATATTATGTGAATAGCAGTGCTTATAGAGTGTTTAATCCTTGATTAAATACTATTCAGGAATCTGTCAATATTGTGTTTGATGATCAGGATGTTTCTGCAGGTATCACTGAAGATCAACTAAGATTGCCATAGACTGACGATGTGGTGCCAACACCAGCAGGAGACAGTGTGGACTCAACACCTGAGATTGACATAGAAGACACAAGGAATGATGATGTTGAGCCAACACCGAAAGATGCTGATGTTGGACCAACATCATAACACACAAATTATGACACTGAAGATTTTACTGGAGAAAGAGTTAGAAGGGACACTCCTGCCAGAATACTGAGAGATCATCCTACTTCTCAGGTTATAGGAAATCTTACTGAAGGAGTAAGAACCAGAAACAAAGAAAGAGTAAACTATAAGAATATGGCTAAACTTGGTGTTTGTATGTCATCTGTGTGCAACTCTGCTACTTGCTTTGTCTCTGCTATAGAACCTAAGAATGTTAATGAGGCTCTTAAAGACTCTCACTAGATAAATGATGTGCATGAAGAACTCATGCAATTCTCTAAAAATAAAGTGTGGAAACTAGTTCCTAGGCCTTCCCATGCTAATGTAATTGGAACTAAGTAGATATTTAAAAATAAAAGTGATGAGAATGGAGTGATAGTGAGGAACAAGGCCAGATTAGTAGCCCAAGGGTACACACAAGTAGAAGGGATTGATTTTGATGAAACATTTGCTCATGTGGCTAGAATAGAATCTATTAGACTACATCTTGCAATTGCATGTTTCATAAAAATCAAACTATACCAAATGGATGTTAAGGGTGCATTTCTGAATGGGTATATAGACAAAGAAGCTTTTGTTGAACAACCTAAGGGATTCACTGACCCCCATCACCCTGACTATGTATACAAACTTGAAAAAGCCTTATATGGGTTGAAACAAGCTCCTAGAGCTTGTTATGAGAGGTTGACTGAATTACTGTGTTTTGGTTTTACTAGGGGTGAGGGTGATAGGACACTGCTTATCATGAAAAATAATAAGAAAGTCTGTATTGCACAAATGTATGTTGATGATATAGTATTTGGCTCCTCTAACCAGTCCACCTTGGACAAGTTTGTGAATACTATGACAGATACATTTGAAATGAGTATGATAGGGGAGCTCACCTTCTTCCTAGGACTACAAGTGAAGCAAAAGGAAACAGGGATCTTCCTGTCTCAAGAGAAGTATGCCAGGAATTTGGTGAAGAGATTTGGGTTACCGGAATCTAAGCCATGAAAGACACCAATGTCCACTACAGTGAAGATTGAAAGGGATGTTGCTGGTGAAGATGTTGACTCAACACTCTACAGGTCAATCATTGGAAGTTTTATGTACTTATCAGCCACCAGACCAGACATAATGTACTATGTGTGTGTATGTGCCATGTATGAGGCAGCACCAAAGGTATCTCACTTAACTGCAGTAAAAAGAATCTTAAGATACATCTTTGGAACTGCTGAGTTAGGAATCTGATACTCTCATGATACAAATTCAAACTTGGTTGGCTTTAGTGATAGTGACTGGCATGGGACTTAGATGATAGAAAATCCACTAGTGGGGTTTTTTTTTTATCTTGGAAATAATTTAGTTTCCTGGTACAGTAAGAAATAAAATTGTCTCTTTATCTACTGCTGAGTCAGAGTATATTGCAGTTGGCAGCTGTGTAACCCAACTGATATGGTTGAAACATATGCTTTGTGATTATGGGTTAACTAGCAATACTCTGCTGATGTTCTGTGATAACTTGATTGCTATTAGTATTTCTAAAAATCTTGTGCAGCATTCGAGAACCAAACACATAGATACTAGACATCACTTCTTAAGAGATTTAGTTGAAGATAAAACAATCACAATTGAACATATTGGAACCAACACCAACTGGCTGACATGTTTACTACTAAACCACTAGACACTGGGAGATTCTTCAGTTTGAGGAAGGCTCTTGGTATGAGCGTGTTGTGAACACACTGAACATACAAATGTTTCCTTAACATCACAGGCTAACACCAGTGACTGATTGTGATGTAACCAGATTGATCTCTTGTTTGTTTGATTAATTCTTGTGATTTTCTTATTATCTCATGCACGTTTGTATATATTAATGACCTATGTAGAGTCTCACTTACATATCATCATGATTGGACAGTCTACTCTTTACAAATGCTTGTTGATTTTTTTGTTAAAACTTTCTTGGCTTTGAGGTAGTGTCTTCACTTGGAAAAGCTGGGGTACACAGAGCTGACTGCTATGATGTATTTATTGTGTCCTATTCAAGTGATAGATATACAAAACAATATAAAGAAGTTGGGGTGCACAGAGTTGACAGCTATGTTGTATTCAGTTGTGACTTATTTATGTTGTTTTGCTTGCAGAGGGAGCACGTTATGGTGAACTTGTATGCTGGGGTGACTGGGGTCCTGTGCTGCATGTCATGCAGTGTATTTGCTAACTTATGCTAAAACATTCTTAATGGTGCTCGGTAAACAAGTATGTGTTAGGTCACTCGAGTGTAGGGGTCCTGAGTTGCCTGCATTCAGCCCTATGTACTTGCCTGTGCATCTGCATTGATTATGTTAACACTAGGGTGTTAGGGGCCATGTTATTGCCTACATTCAGTGAAGACATGATCCTTCCTGCCTCATCATGCTAAGCTTGAAGGTTATTTTTGTTAATCACGTCTAAAAATTGAATAAGTAAAGAGTTTCTATTTGTAACTGCTGAAATGTGGTGTTGGGACAACACTGGCCTCATAAATGTTGGACCAACATTCATCTTCGCTTTATTTTTTCTATGCTTGCTTATCCTAGTGCTTTGGGCATTCACACCATGTCACTCACTTGTACAAGTGAGGCACCATACACTCTAGTATATGGCTCAGAGGTAGTTGTAGCAGCAGATATTGGAACCCCGTTTATAGAATCACTGAATATGACCATGAACAATCGGCGCGGCTACGCCAAATGGACCTGGATATGATTGGTTCCACGAAAGACCATGCATACCAAAAGACGTTGGTCTTCAAAGCAGCGATGACCGAAACTTTTGATAAACGGGTACATCTACGCAACTTTCAAGTCGGGGACCTAATTCTAAAAAGGGTCAGGGCCTACAAGAATGTGGAAAAAATGCAACCAAACTGGGATGGGCCCTACTGGGTCACACATGCAGGCTATTACTATTTAGAGGACATGCACGAGGACCCTCTACCCCGACCCTGGAACGTACAACATTTGCACCGTTACTACAATTAGTTTATGATCAAATGTACTAGAACTATGCAAAGCTTGATTCCCGATTTGGAATACGTTAGCAGCCAATACCATAGCCCAACCCCGTTAAATTATATTATCCTCTCTTTATGACGTTAACTTCAATGCACATTCACACTCATATCCTTGCGGTAACATGCCAAAAAACGACAGATTTCTATACATTCGCGATAGAATGCCAACAACGGCACATTGTCCATACCCTCGTGCTAGAATGCCAAAAAATGGTAGATTTTTTTATACCTTTGCGGTAGAATGCCAACACATGCAGATTGTTTATACCATCGTGGTAGAATGCCAAACAATGATAGATTTCTAATGCCAAAGATGGCAAATTTCTACACCTTAGCGGTAGAATGTCAAAAAATGGTAGATTGTCTATACACTTGAGGTAGAATGCCAAAAAATGGCAAATTGTCTATACCCTTGTGGTAGAATGCCAAAACATGCCAGATTTCTATACCTTGGCAGTAGAATGCCAATAACGACAGATTGTTTATACCCTCGTGGTAGAATGCGAAAAATGGCAGATTTCTATACCTTCTCTGTGGAATGCTAATAACGACAAATTGTCTATACCCTCGTGGAATAATGCCAAAAAGGCAGATGTCTACACAAATTATATAGAAACAAGACCCACCAGCTATAAATACTAGACACGACGAAGAGTGAAGACGCCTTTAGAAGAAGAAGGCAATCTTAATCAAAAGGGCACACTTCACAGATAATATTCAACTCCAATAATGGCAACACAAGTTTAAGTACACCAGTTCACGTAGCAATACAAATTGATAAAACTTCACCCTTTAACGTGATCAATTTCTTAACTCATAGGGGTATTCACTAGATTAATCCTCGAATACTTCATTACACCCTCATATATGTTAGCATGAATCTCCTCCGTTATCAGGGTCATCAAAGTGAATAATCTGCCTCCCTTACGGTACCTTCTTTGGGTGGACTCTAAGACAAACCTCTACTCATTCTTGGTTCTGCCTCTGTGCTCACCCCGCATGCGATAGGTGAGTTTGCCCCAAACTCATATCACCAGGTCCACGCCCACTGGGTACACCAGAATCAGCATCGGAGCCAAATACCTCCTCCAAAGCGGCCAGAATGTCCACGTCTCTGGTACCCTACCCGCTCACAGAGTTTTAGAATTGAATTAGAGTTATCAACACTGATTTAAATTCCACGAACACGTTAATGTCAAAGGTCTAAAGATTTATTTGCTTGATCTACTATGCCAGTGTTGCGTTAACATGCTCCTCAACATAATACTGGGTAGTTTAACATCACTATTGTGCCTCAAAGAAACGTGGGCATTGACCGAACAAGTAGCATAAGCAACAAATAATATCCAACAAAACAGAGTCATCAATAAATATAATCAACTATAGGTTCAAGGTGTACCCATATGAGATTAACTACATCCTCCCTCAGATAATGAGAGGATTAGCTACTCATAATCATAGCCAAAATAAAATAATTCATAAGTAGATTATTTGAATAAGGAAAAGAAAAGATAAAACTTCTAATCCCTTTGTTGCTCTTCTCTACTCTGATTGTTGCCTCCTTGTGTTCACCTCCTCCCTTCAACTATAATTGTGTTGCTACGAGCGGTGGACTTCTTCTCTTTTCTAACCCTAATATGCTTTTTTGCAAGCTTTGTAAGTCTATGTGAGCTTCTGTAGACGTCCCTCTACCTGCTGAACGAACCCTCTTATTTATAGTGTTTCTTCACGTTATGGGCTTCTTCTGGGGGTTTTGCTGCTAAAGCCCGAATTCTATTAGTTGCACGATTAGGGATGCGCGATTGACATCGCAGAGCTATTGTGCGGTCTTACTTTTCCAGCACTCTTCTCATCGCCCTGGTTTCTGTCTCCTTTCCGCGATCTGCTTCATTCGCTCTGCATTTTGGATTTGGTAGCGCTATAGCCCCTTTGCTCTTTGTTACTGAAAAGTGTTGAAATCCTTCAATTGAGCATCGTTTTACTCTGACTCAACTCAAACTGTAAAAACAATAAAACAAATTCTAAAATAAGTAAAATTGCAACTAAGATTTCACAAAAGCATAAGATATCAGGTATATAAATCACTACTATTATCCTCTTATCAAATACCCCCAAACTTAAACAATTGATTTTCCTGAGAAAGACTCTAAATCAAGAGAATTCCAATTCTCATTATAACAACATGCTCAAGTTAGGATTTAATCTCAGAATGCCACCTATGTTCGGAAATCAATTTAATGAGAACTACAAAAGTCAAGTCATTGCATATCAAGATTAATCAATTTGTCTTCATAAATATTTCATTGTGCAACATGGCTCATGTATCACAAGTATAAAATACAAGATTTTCATAAAATTAATAATAACGAGAAATCTCACACATAGTTACTTCTCTTTTGCTTTCTACTTTTCTCACTGTCTCTCATGCATGCACATTTTTCATGTTGAGGATCCTTAGAACGTTGGTAGCTTACAATGATAGGCTTGTGTATGGGCTATAATTAGAAAATATATTTATGAGTTTTAGAGATGTTCATAGTGAATCTACTCATTAATGTTTCATTTCCTTCTTGTTTGTGCCTTCTTCTTATGGTCGTACATTTTGGGCTCATTTTGGCATCTTTTTCATTTGCGTTTTCATTTTCGCAAGTACTCAAACCATCCTATACTTCATAGATTTTTGGCAAGCACCCCCAAACTTATGTTTTTACAAAGGGTTATTTATGCTCTCTAATTAATTCATCCTCATTTTCATTAATATATCATTTCAGCTCTTTCTTTGCTTTGAGCTCATACATTATTCCTCCTTCAATCCATTATGTCCATCTCTAGAAAAGGGTGGGATATAGGTTTTTGTTTGAGTTCATGGTGGATAAGTAGGTTTCATAAACAAAGGCTTCATAGAAAAGGATGTATTGTTGTTCACTGGCTCAAATATAGAAAAGTTGGCATATGTCATGTCCTCAACAATTAAAATTCACATTTACTTCCAACAATAATAGAGTAAATCATGTAACTTACATAATTTCTATGTAACACCCCCTTTTCTCATAAATTCCATACAATTATCTCAATATTTTCTACTTATGTCCATCGTGAATGGTGTATATGAAATAATCGTGCTTCTAACAAGATTAGCCAATGTGTACTCCTATCATTCATGTATAGTTCATTTATTTCAAAGTCCTCCTATATTAGGCATATATCATCATAAATCATTTCTTATGCATGCGTTTATTACTTCAAAGTTTTATTCTAACATGCAGACTCTAAAATAACTAAAACATACTCTAAAAATGGAAAAAATTGGAACAAAACTACCTAACTATCTAAGCTACAACTTCCCCCCACACTCAACTTTTTCAATGTCCTCAATAAACTACACCTTTAATAACAAACAACAACAACAACAACTACAACAACAACAACAACAACCAAGCTTGTAATCCCAATAAATGGGGGTAGGCTATATGAACCATCAATGAACAACGTCGAGTCGTGAACAGGAATCTTCCGCCTCCATACATTTTGGTTGACGAGCATGTCCTCATTTAAATCTTTTAGCTTCATGTTGTTCCGTATGACCTCCATCCACATTTTTTCGGTCTTCCACGAGCTCTAACTGTTTGTCCCAAGTCGAGACCTTCAACTCGTCGTACTGGTGCATCTATTGGTCTGCATTTAACATGCTCAAACCATCTTAAACGGTTTTCTTGCATTTTATCGTCGATGGCCGCCACACCTAATTTATGTCGAATATCATCATTCCGCACCTTATCTCTTTTGGTGTTGCCACACATCTACCGTAGCATGCGCGTCTTTGTAACGTTCATTTTTTGTGCATGACTTTGCTTAATAGCCCAACACTCGGAGCCATAAAGCAAAGCAAGTCTAATAGCCGTACGATAGAACTTTCCTTTAAGCTTTAAAGGAAAGTTACGATCCCACAGGATCCTTGTTGCACTCTTCCACTTTGACCATCCAGCTTGGATGATGTAGTTGACATCTCCATCTAACTCTCCATCCTTCTGCAGTATGGAGCCTAAATACCGAAAATGCGAACTCCTCGGTATCTCTTGGCCATCCAACTAGACTGTGTCATCATTATTCCTTCGTTATTTGCTAAACTTGCATTCGAGGTACTCTATTTTTGTTCGACTTAGTTGAAACCCTTGTGCTTCTAACGTTTGTCTCCATCATTCTAATTTAGCATTAACTCCCGCTCTCGTCTCATCGATGAGGACAGTATCGTCTGCAAACAATATACACCATGGAACTCGAACTTGGATGGTTCTGGTGATTTCATCAATTACAATGGCAAACAAAAATGGGCTCAAAGCTGACCCCTGATGTAAGCCAATCATAATCGGGAAGGCATCTGTTAAACTGCCACAAGTTCGAACACTTGTCACCACATTGTCATACATATCTTTTATGATGTTGATATATTTAATGGGTACCCCCTTCTTCACCAAGGTCCACCATAAAACCTCTCGATGTACTTTGTCATATGCCTTTTCTAAGTCGATAAAGACCATATGCAAATCTTTACTCTTTTCTTGAAAGCGTTCAATGAGCTGAAGAATCAAACGGATGGCCTCTATGGTCGACCTTTCGGGCATAAATCCAAATTGGTTCTCAGATATGGGAACAATTTGTCTCAATCGGTGTTCCATCACCCTCTCCCATAACTTCAAGGTATGAGACATAAGCTTTATCCCACGATAGTTAGAACAGTTTTGGACATCGCCCTTGTTCTTATATAGAGGTATACACGTACTCTTCCTCTACTCTTCTGGTATTTTATCTGTTCGCCATAATTTGTTGAAGAGGTTCGTCAACCAGGTCACACCTATATCTCCCATGCTTTTCCAAGCCTCGATAGGGATACCATCTGGGCCAACAACTTTTCGTGTCTTCATCCTCTTCAAAGCATCTTTAACTTCTGACCTTCTAATACGGCACATAAAATTGCGGTTCAGATCTTGAGGAGACTGCGAGATGTCACCCACTTCTTGGGTGGGGCCTACATTAAACAGGCCCTCGAAGTACTCCCTCTATCGTGCTTTGACCTGATCCTCACGCACCAAGACAGACTGACCTTCATCTTTAATGCATTTCACTGCACCTAGGTCTCTAGTCTTCCTATCTCTAATGCAAGCAATCATGTATATATCCTTCTTAGCCTCCTTGTTGTCCTTCTTCTCATAAATTTCCTTGTACACAGCCACTCGCGCTAGTCGAATAACTTTATTTGCTTCTTTTCTGGCTAGCTTATACTTTCAAAGCTTGCTCCATCATAGTTCTTCTTTAAATTCTTGTAGCAATCCCGTTTGGCCTTGATTACCGCCTTCACTTCTTCATTCCACCATGACGTGTCTTTACCTGTCAGGCTACTACCTCGGGATTCACCTATGAGGTCTTTAGCTTCCTTCTTGATACAACAAGCCATTTTGGTCGAAGTTGCATCTGCATCGTCGTGAGTCCTCCAATCTACCTTATGAACCACTTGCTCCACGAAGGCCTTCTGGGTAGACTCCTTAAGTGCCACCACTTAATTTTAGGTTCCACCCGACGCGTACTCCTCTTCAATCCTTGCTGCAGTCTAATATCCAACACCAAAAGCCTATGTTGCATAACCACACTTTCTCTGAGGATGACCTTACAATCTAAGCAACTACTTCTATCCACCCTCCTAGCTAAGAAGAAATCTATATGGCTCTTATTCAACCTACTCCTATAAGTGACCAAATGAGATTCTCTCTTCTTAAACCAAGTATTTGCTACAAGCAAATCATAGGTGAAAGTGCAAGGTTTTCTGGAATCAATGTTAAACGATGCTGGGACAACATTGAGGATAACATTAAAACCCGAGAGCTTGTACGAAAACTGTTCTTCAGTTGCCAAATTTAAGTTTTGCTTTTATTCACTTATTAATCAAGTTCCACGGTTTTGGTTGTTTATGTTTATATCCAGAAATGTATCTTAATCATAAGGAAGAGCTATGGATGATTCCTTACTTGAAGTTTCCATAATTCAAGCTAAGTTGAATTAGTCAACTCAACACGTTTTCAAAAGAAGGAAACAAATTGGATACTCTGCAACTTTGATTCTTTCCAGGATTCTCCGATTTGAAGAAGATGTGTTACCTTGTTAGATCGATAATAAAGGAAACACATATTCAAGAAAGATATGAAGTTCACAAAGAAGGCAAAAATCAACAAGGAAACAACAAGAGTTACCAAAGTTGTGAACAACACATCTTGGCGTGCAAGATTCAAGAAATCTATAAAAGATGTGAAGTTCATCAAGATGGAAACAAGACAATCGTGCAAAATAATCCGAGAGATTAATTATACTTTGTATTGTCTTCGTCTTGCTTTTGCGAAGTTTTTGTATCAACTATTTACGTCTAGTTCATAGAAGTTAAGTAGTTCGTACTTGTCTGCTTCGTTGAGTCCGATCAACAAAGAGCGTGAGTGAATTGTTGTGAGGAACATTTTTGTTAAAACCTTTATGGTTATTTGGCCTAAGGCTCGAAAGTTTTTAATAATATTGAAAACTTCTTAAAAATTATATCTTCTTGTGTTTAAATTCCACTGCATATTATTATAGTCAAGAAGATCACAATAGAGTTAAGGCAATTCCAGCTTAACTCTCAAAGTTGTTGTGTCAATCTATGATCCGAAATTTTCAATTGGCGTCAGAGCCAAACACCGACTACACTGGTAGTTTGGAGGTGATACAACACAATGGACAGTGTCAATCCTAATACCAACATGATTCCAGTTTTGGATGGCTCCAATTATGCATACTGGAAGACCAGGATGAGGTCTCACATCAAAGCTATTGATATTCGAGCCTGGCAGTCCGTGATCAATGAATACTCTCTTCCAACATTACCAAGAGATGGTGAAGGTGATCTAGTACCAAAACCAGAAGCAGACTGGACAGCAGCAGAGGTAAGTCTCTATAACTCTAATGAAAAGGCTCTTAATGCTATCTTTAGTTGGGTTAATCATCACATGTTCAAGTTAATCCAGAATTGTACAAAAGCCAAACATGCTTGGGATATACTTGAATTACATTGTGAATGAGATTCTGCTGTTAAAGATTCTAAATATAGACAACTGCTTCTGCAATTTGAAAAACTTGAGATGGGTGAAGATGAAAGTGTTGACAGTTATTTTGAGAAAATTCTTGATATTGCTAACCAATGTGAAAATCTAGGTTTTGCTATGACTAATCAAGAAATGGTTTATAAAGCTATGAGAACACTGTCATCTAAATTTGCTCTCAAGAAAATTTCAATGAGTGAATCTAGGAACCTTGCTAATCTACAGTTTCAAGTCTTGATGAATACTCTTAGATAATTTGAGATGGATCTTGCCTCACAACCTAGCAAACATAGGGCTGTTGCTTTAAGAGGATCAAGTCTTGACAATGAAAATGATGATGATTATGAATTAATTTCTTCAAACTATGGTAAAATTACTAAGAAGTTCAATAAGCTGAACCTTAAAGGAAAAGGTAAAGAAAAGAATCTTAATAATAGTTCCCCAGGTTATAAGAAATTACCTCCTAAGTTTGTGAAGTACATGGCATCAAAACCTACTCCTTTAGAAGCTGATAAGTTAAAAGATGTTCAATGTTTTGAATGTAAAGGATATGGTTATATGGCTAATGAATGTGCTAACACTCTTAGAAAAAGAGGAATTTTTCATTGGGTTTGTGTATATGATTTCAATGAAGATGACTTTAGTTCTGGAGAAGCTGAAGAACAATCAGAAGAGGTTCAAACTGCTGCGCTACCCACTCAGATTGACTGGACGCCAGAAGACTCCCTGAACTGCTTCAGATCTCAATGTTACCCCAACATTCATGATCCAACATCAGAACATGAGACCTTATTTGTAGATTGGGATAAATATGATACTGATACTGAACCTTATCTTGCGTCCTGCTTTGATGAATCTAACTTTGATTGTTTTCATGGCTCAGTGAATCTAGATGAAGAATATTTCTTTGAATGAAAAATGTCCCAGAAGGAAATCATTGAAGACCTGAAGTCTATCTACCACAAACTGCTGCTTGAGAATCACAAACTCATCAAGAGAAACAAAAGCTTGAAGGAAGAGATTGGATGCATGAAGGAGATGCTGAAACTGTATGAGAAAGACCTTGACAAAACTGAGGCTGAACTGAAAGAGGTAAAGGTAAAATTAGATAAAGCTGAACAAACCATTGACAAATGGAACTCCTCTACATCTATGCTTGATGAAGTGCTGAATATGGGAAATCAAGGTAAAAATAGTTTGGGCTATGTTGAGAAACCTTCCTCTGAAGATGTTGATTATGCCTATTTAATAGCTGGTTTTACCAAGGAAAGTAGTAGTGTGAGTAGTGAAATTCCTGTCAACACTGTGAAAAAAGCTACTTTTATCTGTCAATATTGTTTTCAACCTGGTCACATTAAGACTTATTGTAAAAAATTCAGAAGTGTGATTGAGAAGAAAACAGGAATTAATAGCAGTACCAATGTTAGGAGAACCTCTGATCTGAATGTTATCCCAACATTAGGTAACAAAGCTGAAGGACATAAAAGTAGAACTTGGATCGAAAATTTAAAAACTCCTAAGGTTAAAATTGTTTGCAATGTTGTCTTTTTTGTTGTTTACTCTAACCTTGCAGGTAAGTGGTATTTTGACAGTGGATTCTCAAGGCACATGACTGGAAACATTGACAACCTGAAAGATGTAATCCCTTTGACTGTTGAAACAGTTACCTATGGAGGAGGCACTAAAGGGAAACTCATTGGAAAAGGAGTACTGGATGTTGAAGGATTTCCTCCACTCAAGGATGTGTTGTTGGTTGAAGGATTGAAAGCAAATTTAATTGGCATAAGTCAACTTTGTGATGATAACTTGCTAGTTACTTTTGATAAAAGTTCATGTGATGTGTTTAATAGTGACAATGTCCATGTCATGACAGGTACACGATCAAAGGATAACTGCTATCTTGCTCAAGATGAAGCTGAATGCTACCATGCCAAGGTAGATGAATCTGTCATGTGGCACAAGAAGTTAGGACATGTGCACTATAGAAATCTGGAGAAACTACAGAAGTTAGAGGTTGTGAGAGGACTGCCTAAGTTGACTAGCCCAGGTAAAATTGTTTGTGAAGACTGCCTGAAAGGTAAACAAACAAAAGCAGTTCATCCACCACTTCAGTTACAGAGTACTAACCCAAGAACTAATAAGTGCTTTGAATTGCTACATATGGATCTCATGGGTCCTATTGAGGTTAGTAGCCTGAATGGTAAGAAGTATGCTTTTGTTATTGTTGATGATTTTTCAAGATATACCTGGATTAAGTTTTTGAAAGAAAAATCAGAGGCGTTCAACTCATTCAAGATTTTACATGCTAGTATCAAAAATTTGTATGAGACTTCTGTAGGAAGAATTAGGTCTGACCATGGAAAAGAGTTTGAAAATGTAAGCTTTGCTAATTTTTGTGAAACTAAAGGATTTTTTTATGAGTTCTCTGCACCTAAGACACCTCAGTAAAATGTGATTGCTGAGAGGAAGAATAGAACACTTTAAGAGATGGCTAGAGTAATGTTGAATTCTAGAAACCTATCTAAGAAACTCTGGGCTGAAGCCTTGAATACTGCATGTCATATTAGTAATAGATTTTATCTTAGACCTGGTACTACTATGACACCTTATGAAATCTTGAAGGGTTCAAAACCAACAGCTGCACACTTTCATGAGTTTGGTATTAACTGCTATTTGCTAAAAGATAGAGACTATTTGAGCAAATTTGATCCTAAAAGTGAAAAATGTATATGTGTTGGATATTCTCCTAATAGTGCTGCTTTCAGGGTCTATAATCCAAGATTGCATACTGTACAAGAATCAGTTAATGTCATTTTTGATGAACTGACTGTTTCTGCAGGTATTGAAGAAGTCACTGGTTCAGATGTTGTTCCAACATTGGACTCAACATTGAACACAGACGCTGGAGATGCTGAACTGGAAAATGGAACAAATGTTGACTTAACACCAGAAACCCCCAATGTTAGGCCAACATCGGTGCTGTCAGATTCTGAAGATAAAGTGGTTCTTGTATCCAGAAGAGATCCTCCATTTAGAATATAAAGAGATCATCCAGCCTCTCAAGTAATTGGACAAATTTTGAAAGAGTTAGAACATGCAACAAAGAAAGGGTCAATTACAAGGATATGGCTAAGTTGTGTGTTTGCATGTCTTCTTCATTTACCGTTGATAATGCATCTTATGTTGTGTCATAGGCCTTAAGGATAGTTACTGGATTAATGCCATGCAAGAGGAACTCTTACAATTCACCAAAAACGGAGTTTGGAATCTAGTACCTAGGCCATCACATGTGAATGTAATAGGTACAAAATGGATTTTAAAAAATAAAACTGATGAGAATGGTGTAATAATGAGGAACAAAGCTAGGTTGGTTGCACAAGGTTATACTCAGGTAGAAGGTATAGATTTTGATGAGACTTTTGCTCCAATAGCTAGGATAGAATCAATTAGATTACTTCTTGCTATTGCTTGTTGTCTTAGGATTAAACTTTACCAAATGGATGTTAAAGGTGACTTTTTTAATGGTTTAATTGACAAAGAAGTTTATGTAAAATAACCTAAAGGTTTTTTGATCCTAAACATCCTGACCATGTGTACAAGCTTGAGAAGGCTTTGTATGGCTTGAAACAGACTTCTAGAGCTTGGTATGAGAGGCTAACTGATTTTCTGTTAGGCCTAGGCTTCAATAGAGGAGATGGAGATAGAACATTGTTTGTCCTTAGAAAAAGCTTTGATATATGCATTGCTCAGATTTATGTGGATGATATTGTATTTGGCTCTACTAACAAGTCTACCTTAGACAAGTTTGTTGAGTCTATGACAGGAATATTTGAGATGAGCATTATTAGTGAGCTGAACTACTTTTTGGGACTACAAGTTAAGTAGCTGGAGAATGGTATCTTCCTGAATCATGAGAAGTATGCAAGGAATCTGGTGAAGATATTTGAGCTACAAGAGTCCAAGCCTTGCAAGACTCCTATGTCCTCTTCAGTGAAGATCACAAAAGATGGCACTAGCAGCAATGTTGACCCAACATTGTACAGATCTATGATCGGTAGTTTGCTATATCTCTCTGCCTCTAGACCTGACATCATGTTTTCAGTATGTGTTTGTGCTAGGTACCAAGCTGAACCAAGACAATCTCACTTGATTGCTGTGAAGAGGATTCTTAGATATATCTTTGGAACTTCACCTTTAGGCAGTTGGTATTCTTATGACACTAACACTAACTTAGTTGGTTTCAGTGACTCTAACTGGGCAGGTGATGTGGATGACAGGAAATCCACAAGTGGGGGCTGTTTTTATTTGGGGAATAATTTGGTCTCCTTGTATAGCAAGAAGCAGAACTGTGTTTCATTATCAACAGCTGAATCAGAATATGTAGTTGATGGCAGCTGTGTTACCCAACTTGTGTGGCTCAAACACATGCTTTCAGATTATGGACTAGATAGTGATACACTTCTCATGTTCTGTGACAATCTAAGTGCCATAAGTATCTCTAGGAATCATGTCCAACATTCTAGAACTAAGCATATAGACATAAGGCATCATTTCCTAAGAGATATGGTAGAGGACAAAGTGATCAACATTGAACATATTGAGACAACAAATCAGCTTGGTGATATGTTTACAAAACCTTTAGATAGTGAGAGATTTTTCAGCTTGAGGAAATCTCTTGGCATGTGCAATATGTGAAAATGTTGAGGTAACCAGTGTTGACATAACACTACTGTCTAGCACTGGTATATTGGTTGTGGTGTAGTAGGTATTCTGTTGTTTTCCTTTGTTGAATTTATTTTCTTGTGAGTCTCATTTCATCTTTGTTTTGTCATATTTGGGTTGTGTGGTTGAACTCTTTGATTAGCAACTCTTTCTAGTTATCAGTTTCACATCTTTGTTTTGAAAAAGTAATAAAACTCTTCTGTTTGTCTGATGTTGTGATAGCCTAACATATGAAGAAGTTGGGGGTACACAAAGTTCACTACTTTGATGTTTATTCAGTTGTGTCTTATTCATATGGAAGGTGTACATGACATGTGGAGAAGCTGGGGTGCATGATGTTGACAGCTTCAGTGTTACTCAGTTGTGCTTATTTACATATTCCTGTTTGTTTAGCCAAGGAACACATGAGGGTGATCCTTTCTACTAGGGTGTTTGAGGTTTCGATTTCTTACATTTAGTAGCACTGATCACTTGGTGATTCTCTTGAATGCAAGTTGGTAAACAAGTATGCATAAGGAATTGGAGTGTTGGGGTGCATGATAAATGAATTGCCAACATTCGAGGCCTTGGTACTTGCCTAACTTGTTGCTGCCAATGTTGTTACTGGGGTGTGTGGAGTTCAGGCTGCCCTCATTCAGTTGTGACATTAGCGTTGTGTTTAGCAACCTTCAGCTTTTAGTTCAGAAGAGTTATGAAAATAATAAAGATTATTAAGAGATGTGTGTTGTGCTGGTTTGAGGAGTTTTTCATAAGTGTTTACCATCTACCTATTTGACATTACATTGGTGCATTCATGTAGAACTGCATTGTTTTCTTTCTTGCTGTTGAGTTGTGTCGGTCTAGGCTTAGGGGGAGTATAATTCATGTATTGAGGCATACAATTTGGGTGACATACTGTAGGTGACACACTTTTTTGTGACTTTCTATGCTGTGGAAGTGAATTTTTCCTTGAATTCATAACTGTTTATCTCTGTGTGTTTCTTGTTATCTATGTTGCTTACTCATGATCTTGATTTGAACAATATGTCTGAGGTACTCACTTGCTATATTGGTTAAGTTTCAGATGTATTTTTGGATGTATCTCAAGCTCTCACATGAATTTGCCTTGGTGAAGCCTCTACCTCCACCTTCTGGTTTGAATGTTATCAAATGTTATCCCAACATTATGCACTGTCACAGGCCAATATTGAAAACATGAACTTATAAGTTTTTCAAATTTTTGAAAACTGCTCTGGTTAACTGTTAATTAAACATCAAAGTGTGTACGCGGGAAAACATAGTGGGAAGATTTTATTTGGTTCAAATTTAGTAACTGCCTACTAACATTCATTCTCTTTCCTTATTCACGGTTATTTCAGAAATCAAAACCCTAATATCCTCAATTGTGCTTGCAATTTCCTTATTTGTGCTTACTCTGCAAAATTACTCTCTCTACTCTCAAATTCTCTCGATTTTCTCTGCGAATTCTCTCAAATCTTCTTTACTAACAATGGCAAGCAAGTCTCCCATGCAAACGCTTGCAGATGCTGCCCTGGGAAGTGAACCTACTGTTGCACGCACCCGTTCTCACACCAGGGGGCTGCTGCAAAATCAGATGATGCTCCAGTTGCTGTTAAAAGGAAGGCTATCCCCTACGTGCGACGAGGAAAGAAGTCCAAACAAGGAGAATCGACCTCCAATGTTGAGCCAACTGCTGAGTCAACCGCTCCCACCATCAATGATCCTGAAACTGAGGTAAACATGGCTGAACCCAACCCTGAAATTGATACTGATATAACTGCTGAGGGGGGTAGTGGATCTTTTGAGAAATCTGTGGAGAAATCTGTGGATGACTCTATGGATAAAATGGTGAGGAAATGGATTAGGGCTCAAAAGAAAAAGAGCAAGGGCACTGAGGATAAGTTGAAAACTATGTCTGAGACTGCTAAGCAACGTGATGATGCTAGGAAAAGACAAGCTGAGAGATTAGCTAGAAAGAAGGCTACTGAAGCCGAGAAAAAGGCTGAGGAAGAGATGAAGTCTGTTGTTGCTGCTGCTGCTGCTGAGAGAAAGAGTAAAGGAAAGCAAGTGATGGAAGAGGAAGTAGAGGTGGTGGATGTTGAGGATGAAGAGGAAGAGGATGAGAAGGAAGAGGAAAAGACTGAGGAAGAGCAGGATGTTGTTGCTGATGTTGCTGTTGATGTTAAGGCAACATCAGGGACAGAAGAGTACACATATGGGTTGTATGTGATCTACCCTGAGGATGAGGAGAACTACTTTTCTCCTTATTATCTTTCACAAGAGTTGGAGAAGAAGTTGGATTCCTTTAAGAGAAGGTAGATTCACACTGAAAGAGAAGTAGAGATGGCCAGCTTCAAGGAACACAAGGTGATGGACTTGCTTGAGGCAAGAGGGATGCATCAATCAGTGATGAAGTTGAGTGACTATGCTCCTGAGATTGTCATGGAGTTCTACCTGAATCTCTCCAAGTGGATCAGGGACTACAGATCTCCAAAATATGGAAAAGCTTGGGTGAGGGGGAGAGTCTTCAACATTGAACCCTACACCATTAACAAGATATGTGGATTCTCAACTACTGATGAATCTGAGGACCCCTATTATGATGATGTGATTGAAGACTTGACTGGAGGGTTGGTCAAAACCTGGAGAGATGCTCTGCCAACCACAAAACTCACCTCCCTTAGTGTTGTCTTGCACAAGATAGCTTGCTTCAACTGGCTGCCAAGCAGAAATGTCACTGTACTGACTAAGGAATCAGCACTCTTAGTCTACAAAATCAAGAATGGGCTAGCTTTGACCATGGGGGAGAGGATTGTGAAGTCAATGTCAGAAGTTGCTGGAAGGAAGAATGGCATGCTGCCTTTTCCCTCACTCATCTGCAAAATCCTTAACAAGCAAGGATTGAAGACAAGTGTCATTGTGGGCTGGAGGAAGAATGATACTAAACTGACAGTTCTCCCAAGCTACTTGTCTGGATCAAGAGTGAGAGACCTTCCTTGGAACCCAAAAGGAGTGGTGAGACCAAGAACTGAGAAGAAAAAGGCTCAGGAGTTTGCTGGAACTTCAGTGCCTATGTCCAAAGAGGAAGATTGCATGGTCATAACCTCTACTTTTGTGGATCATTTGCTGAACTGGTATAGGGGCAAATTGCTGATACTCAGAGGGAGATTGAGGAAAGGAAGGAGCATCTCAAAGAACTGGAGGACATGGTGAAAATTTTGGAGAAACTCCCTTCTTCACAAAAAGGGGGAGAATAGGGGTTTTTTTTCAAAAATGGTCATTTATTGTGGCCTCATTACAAAAATAGTCCTTTATCGCGCCACTGTCTAGATTTAGTCCTTTATCGTGGTTTTTCGTCCAATTTTGGTCCTCCGGCCAAATTTTCCGGCGAATTTTGGGGATTTTGACCAATTTGGGCGATTTTGACCAAAAATTTGGGGATTTTGACTAATTTGGGCGATTTTGACTAATTTGAGAAAAAAAATAAAAACAATATATATAAATTTATAATTTAAAATATATATTGTTTTTATAATTGAAATCCAAAAAAAAATAAAAAAAAATTAATTTAAAATATATAGTTTTTATGGTTGAAATCCAAAAAAAAAACAAAAAAAATATAATTTAAAATATATAGTTTTTATTATTGAAATCACAAAAAAAAATTAAAAAACATAAAAAAAATTTAATTTAAAATATATAGTTTTTATAATTGAAATCCAAAAAAAAACGTAAAAAACAAAAACAAATTTGTAATTTAAAATATATAGTTTTTATTATTAAAATCCCAAAACAAAATAAAAAAACACAAAAAAGTTGTGATTTAAAATATATAGTTCTTACAATTGAAATCCCAAAAAACATTAAAAAAATTGTTTTTAAATATATTGTTCTTACAATTGAAATCCCAAAAAAAAAAAAATTAAAAACAAATTTGTTTTAAAATATATAGTTCTCGTGATTTAAAATATATTGCTTTTATTTTTGAAATCCCAAAAACAAATAAACAAACACAAAAAAATTGTAATTTAAAATATATTGTTTTTATTATTGAAATCCCAGAAAAAAACACAAATTCTAGTTTATGTTTTGCTTCTTATGAACTGCTAATATGGTTGTGTTGTTGGTATATTTATCTCTATTTGGTTTATTTTGATCAAGGGACATGGCTTTGATATATTGCTATGGCGTGTAACTCTTAGTACTACTACTGTTGAACTGCTCTAACTGCTATTTCTTATGAAAGCACATTTTGAACTGCTTGTCTGTTTAACCTTTTATGCAGGAAACTCACTGATTTCAATGTTGAGGCAACATTGATGAATGTTGGGATCTGAACATCTTTTGATGTAGTGATGACCTTCATACTTGTCTTTGCTAATTTAACTTTGGATATGTTAGCTTGTATTGAGGGGGAGCAGTTTAGTAGTTTAATGTGTTTCTTGTTGATTCTAATTTTCTGGATATAGGACTTGATTGGAACAGGTGTTGGTTTTGTGAAGAAAGGCAAAAAGGGGGAGATTGAAAGTGCAAGGTTCTCTGGAATCAATGTTAAACGATGTTGGGACAACATTGAGGATAACATTGAAACTCGAGAGCTTGTACGAAAACTGTTCTTCAGTTGCCAAATTTAAGTTTTGCCTTTATTCACTTATTAATCAAGTTCCACGATTTTGGTTGTTTATGTTTATGTCCAGAAAGGTATCTTAATCATAAGGAAGGGCTATGGATGATTCCTTACTTGAAGTTTCCATAATTCAAGCTAAGTTGAATTAGTCAACTCAACACGCTTTCAAAAGAAGGAAACAAATTGGATTCTCTGCAACTTTGATTCTTTCCAAGATTCTCCGATTTGAAGAAGATGTGTTACCTTGTTTGATCGATAAAAAAGGAAACACATATTCAAGAAAGATATGAAGTTCACAAAGAAGGCAAAAATCAACAAGGAAACAACAAATTTAGGTGTGCTCTGAACATCCTTTAATTTTTCTACATCTTGAGGTGTGCTCTTAGATGCCATGTACTTAACAAATTTAGGGGGCAATTTCTTGTAACCGGGGCCATCATTACCAGTTAGTTTTTCTTTCTGTTTACCTTTGAAACCTAATTTACTAAACTTTTTGGTAATATTGCCATAGTTAGAAGAGATCAACTCATATTCATCCTCATCACTACCTGCAGAATCTGAACTAGTTCCAAGAAGGGCTAAAGCTAATTGCTTGCTAGACTTTCCTAGGAATTCTAATTCAAATTCTTTCATAGTGTTCATCAAGGTCTGGAAACTCATGTTGGCAAGATCTTTAGACTCATTCATAGCAATTCTTTTGACTGTAAACTTAGAAGATAGTGTTCTAAAGGCTTTATACACCATGGTCTGATTAGGAATCACAAAACCTAAGTTCTGACATTGATTAGATATATCAAGAAGTTTCTCAAAATAACTATCAATGGTTTCCTCTTCTCCCATCTCAATCTTCTCAAAGTCTCTCAAAAGTTTCCTATACTTAGAATCCCTCACAGCCACATCACCCTCACAATGTAACTCAAGTGTTTCCCATGCAGCTTTAGCAGTATCACAAGTTTGAACAAGTTTAAACATATGATTACCTATCCAGCTAAAAATAGCATTGAGAGCCTTCTCATTGTAGTTGTAGAGAGCAATTTCAGCGGCTGTCCATTGTCCCCTTGGCTTTGGCACCAGGTCAGCATCTCCATCTCTTGGCAGATAAGGGATGGTATAGCCTTCTAGTACAGCTTCCCAAGCTTTGAGGTCGATGGATTTGATGTGGACTCTGAGTCTGATCTTCCAGTAGGCATAGTTGTTGGGACCTTCCAATACTGGCAACCTGCTGGTATTGGGGTTGGAGCTGTCCATCTTGTCGTATCAACGCCAAACACCGGTGAAGTTGGTGCTTGGCTCTGATACCAATTGAAATTGTGGATCGGGTTGATACGTTGTTGATGTTAACTTAACACTGAAGTTCTAACAGCAGTTTGTGTTCGCTGTTAGTTCGACGATGTTACTTTAACAGCAGACCAGAGTAACAGTTTGCAGCGGAATAAACAAACACGAATTTAAGAAGTGAATATAGGATTATATTAACTTCCGAGCCGTAGGCAAAATACCACAAGGGTTTAACAAAGGCGTTCTCACAACTCTCAAGCTCCTCACTCTCGAATTGTTCAAACTAAGCAAAGCACACAAGAGTTGCTTCGACTATCTCTAAAAGCTCCTCACTCTTAGATCTATTCTAACAACTTAAAAACTTTGCTAAAGCAAGACAACACTCAACAACTGTAAATTAATCTCTCGGATTGATTAGCTCTTGTCTCGTTGTTTGTCTTGATGTACTTCACACCTATATATAGGTTCTTGATCTTCGACTTCAAGGTGTGTTGTACACGGTTGGTAATTCTCTTTGTTTCCTTCTCGAACTCCTCTTCCTTGTTCTCGCAGTCCTTCTTGAATAAAAGTTCCTTCGCCAGTGATCTAGCTAAGGAAAGACTCCTTCTTCAATTCAGGACTTTCCCTTGGAAGCTTTCCTAGTCGCACTAGACTTCTTCTTTCCTTTTATAAGCCGTTTGCTTTAATTAAGGAAACTTCTCATCTTGGAAACTTTGAGCGTCCAACCTAATGCAAGTTTGTTTCCTGAATAATAATCAAAGACAACTACAACTGTGGAACTCAGTTAGTTAAGTGAATAAGGCAAAACAATAATAATAATAATAACTAGATTGTAAAACAGTTTCTGGATGTGCAATGTTACTCTAACATTGAAAATCTCAATGTTATCCTAACATCCAGAAAACTTGCACTTTCAGTATTGTCTTCGACTTGCTTTTGCGAAGTTTTTGTATCAACTATTTACGTCTAGTTCATAGAAGTTAAGTAGTTCGTACTTGTCTGCTTTGTTGAGTCCGATCAACAAAGAGCGTGAGTGAATTGTTGTGAGGAACATTTTTGTTAAAACCTTTATGGTTATTTGGCCTAAGGCTCGGAAGTTTTTAATAATATTGAAAACTTCTTAAAAAGTATATCTTCTTGTGTTTAAATTCCGCTGCACATTATTATAGTCAATAAGATCACAATAGAGTTAAGACAATTCCAGCTTAACTCTCAAAGTAGTTGTGTCAATCCACGATCCGAAATTTTCAATAGGAGAGGGCGAAGTCTAACATAGCGTTGCCCGACTCATTGCGATCCCCACAGCTGCACCCACCGTGGATGTCTTCGAACCCATCACAGCTAGATCCTATATGACCATTAAAGTCGCCTCTAATAAAGAGTTTCTCGGTACTAGGGATCGTTTGGACCATCTCGTCCAAGTCCTCCCAAAACTTGCGTTTAACAACTTTATCTAGTTCTATATGTGGTGCATAGGCACTAATGACATTCAAGATATCATCGCCTATGACCAACTTGACCAGTAAGATCTTGTCGCCCTTCCTTATGACCTCCACCACGTCCTCGAGCCAAAGCTTATCTATGATGATCCCAACACCATTTCGGTTCTTTTCTGTTCCGGTATACCAAAGCTTACAACCCCAAGGGTCTATGACTTCTCACCAATCCACTTGGTCTCTTACACACACATGATGTTAATCCTCCTCCTAGACATCGCCTCAGCTAACTCGGCCAATCTTCTTGTGAGTGATCCCACATTCCACGATGCAAGGCAAACTCGTCGTTCCTAGACTAACTTCTTTACCCTCACCCGTCCTAGAAGGTGAGGGAACCCTTGCTCATTTGACACCACACTCGGGCGTCGATGTGGCGCGTCATTTCTGGGCGACGACCTAGTAACCCTTGCCCATTTATCACAACACCCGGGGTCCGATGTAGCGCGTTGCTGAGTAGGGAACGCCCCATCGAAATTCATAGTATGGTTCATATTATAGGATGTGACGGAGTTTTTACGTTGGCTGTCACAAGCCTACCACAACCCTCCTCCTTTATCCTGGCTTGGGACAGGCAGTGAAAGCTCACTGGCGGAGTTACCTTTAATAACAAACAAGAAAGAAAAATGATCAAAATAGAGGAATCCCCTAGAAAATTTATTTTTCTTGTGTAGCATCATGTGCGGTGTTGTAAACTTCCACATTTGAATTTATCCAACTTGTCCATCACGGTGCCCCACTGAAGTGCGATGTCATCCCAAACTTTCTTGATCTCAATTCGGATGAATTCTTTTAAGTGCTCAGTTTGCTCTTCTAGTGCTTTCTTTACCACATCTTCCAGTATGGTTGGCTTATTTGGTTTCTCTTTGCCCGTTCCTTTTGCTTTAATCTTCCATATCCGTCAAGTTGTTTCCCCAAAATTGTTTCTTTGATATGCTCTTTCTTGTCAGATGGTTTTGCAGGAACTCCAGTTGCTCTACAAATACTGGTTATTAGCCCTCCATGCGGATAGCTCCTGTTGTTCCCCTTGCTGCAAAAGTGTTAATATAATTCATAATTTCTTGCCCTACATTTATGTGGACTCCGTCACGGATCCTCGTCAAATATTTCACTCAGTCCAAGTGAGCATCTGTCATGTGGTTAGTAGGTGCAATCTTGAAATAATGATATTATACCAAGCCTTATATTCTAGTACAAGTTTATTATAAAGGATGAACGGATTAGCTGATTTATGACCATGAATCGTAGTATTTGAAGTTACCACGTTTCTCAAAGCTTCATATGTCATCGCTGTCTCCGTAGTTGTAAATTCTCCCTATTCAATCTTCTCTAGATCTAGCTTGTAATGCTCATTGATAATCTTAGCGGAGATCTCAACTTTTTATTATATTGTCAAGCTTCTTCATCGCTAACATGTGTTTCATCGCTTGTTAAGGTTGTAAAATAGATCAATAAAAGGTATCTAAGGATCGAATTTCACTAATCTTGGATACATGTACTTCATAGACAAAGTATCAATAACTCCTAGGTTTGCTTCTATCTACTGATGGTTGTTTTGTCTCCAAATTGATGTAGCGAGTTAGCCACCTTTCGATGCATTAAAGAGCCCTCTAATCCCTAATGATATCAGGCGGTTAAGCACTTTCCCCTCACCAGAAGTTCACCATGTCATAGGATCCATACAGTGTTTTACAAGTGAATTAGAGTTGCCAACAATAATTTAAATTCCATAAACACGCTAATGTCAAAGGTCTAAGATTCATTTGCTTGATCTACTATGCCAGTGTTGCGTTAACAAGCTCCTAAAGATAATTCAACAAAATACTAGGTAGTTTAACATCACTATTGTGCCTCAAAGAAATGCGTGCATTAAACGAACCAAGTAACATAAGCAACAAATTATATCCAACAAAACATAGTCATCAATAAATATAATCAAAACATAGGTTCAAGGTGTATCCATATGAGATTAACTACATCCTCTCTCAAATAATGAGAGGATTAGCCGATTAGCTACTCATAATCATATCCAAAATAAAATAATTCATAAGTAGGTTAATTCAATAAGGAAAAGAAAATATTAAACTACTAATCCCCTTGTTGTTCTCCTCTACTCTAATTGTTGCCTCCTTGTGTTCACCTACTCCCTTCAACTATGATTGTGTTGCTACGAGCAGTGGACTTCTTCTATTTTCTAACCCTAATATGCTTTTCAGCAAGCTTTGTAAGTCTATGTGAGCTTCTGCAGGCGTCCCTCTACCTGATGAACAAACCCCCTTATTTATAGTTTTTCTTCACGTTCTTGGCTTCTTCTAGGGTTTTTGCTGCTCAAGCCCGAATGTCGAACGATTAGGGATGCACAATTGACATCGCACAACTGTTGTGCGATCTCACTTTTCCAGCGCTCTTCTCATCGCACTGGTTTCTGTCTCCTTTCCGCGATCTGCTTCATTCGCTCTGCATTCTGGATTTGGTAGTTGGCGCGGGGTGTTTTCACTAGTCTCGAGATTACCTCCCACCTAACTCTCTTGTCCTTTATAGGCAACACAAGAAGAGCTTTTGGTTCGATGGAAACCTGTACTTAAAGACGACATGGTTAGAAATAAACAGTTATATAAGTAACTAACTTATGAATATGAAGGATTAGGGTGTTGCTTTCTTGTGATAGGGCTCAACATGGAGTCGAGCTGCCTATGTATCTCTCTCTGAGAAGAACGAATCAAGTCGGACGTAGTTCATTATTAATTTGTGCATGTAGAGGGTCTTAGATATCGTAATGCTAGCTCAGGGACTGTATGCATTGTATTGGCCCTAAGGCTCGATTTGGACTATCCTAGAGGATGTTTGTCGCGTAGTCGAGGCCTGGGTAGCCGAAGTATTGACCCATGTTGGGTGTCATGTTTGGAGTCCATTCGGGCAGCCAAACAGCGTAGCATTTCCTCGCGCCCTTGAGGCTCGGTATTGGACCTCAGGAGATTTGCACCACGAAGTGGTCAAATCTCGGGTCAAAGTATCGTACTTTAGTCGAATCGGTCACATATGAATGTCTATGAAAAAGTAGTGGGGGAAATACTCTAAGTATTTGTGTTGACGTACTTTTGATTGACGTGGAATAGGTTAACGTGGAATTGATTGGCGTGGATTTGATTGGCGTGGATTACATAAGACGTGGAATCGATTGGCGTGGAATCGATTGACATGGATTTGATTGGCGTGGATTTTTTAATACGTGGAATCGATTGACGTGGATATGATTAGCATGGCGTGTTCAACTCTTTTTAGAGTTCTTAGATATCGAGTCTTGCTTATGGTGGATTCCTCTGTCGCTAGTAAGACGATTCTTCTTTGGCGGATTTGCCACAAGTTGGCGTGGTATCGAGTCTTGCTTATGGCGGATTCCTCTGTTGAAGTGGCAAACTTGGAAAGCACATCGACCTTGATGTTCTCACTTCTCACTTCTTGGGACCTGACACAATGTAAAAACAGTAAAAGATTTCACAATATCTTTAAGTTTGTTCAAGTAGAGGATCAAAGTGTCCTCATGGGCATCGTATGAGCCGTTGAAGTGATTTGCCACAAGTTCTAAATCTGTGAAGACTACAAGGAATTTGACTCCCAATGAGCTTGCCATTGAGGTACTAGCAAGAAATCTTCGTATTCCACCTCATTGTTGGCTACGACGAAGTTTAGACTGATCACGTATTCGAATTCTCTAGCGTCGGTAGATCTTAGGTATACACCTACTCCTCCACTTTTGTTTGTAGTTGAGCCATCAACATGTAATGTCCATGGAGCTTCTGTTTCGACGGTAGCAACTAGTGTTCCTGGACTTGTGCCCTACGAGGGTTTCTGCAACGAAGTCGGCTATACTTGTGCTTTGATAGTTGTTCCAGGGCAGTACTCAATACCGTACTCGCCAATCTCTATAGCCCATTTGACTAACCTTCTGAATCTCCCGGGCGTCAACAACACTTGCTTAAGTGGTTTATCTGTCAACACCACAATGGGGTGTGATTGGAAGTAAGGACGCAGTTTTTGAGTCGTGACTACGACGGCTAATGAATTTTGTTGATCTCAATATAGTTATTTTCAGTAGGCCGAAACACTTTGGAGATGTAATAGATTGGTTGATAGACTATGCCTTCCATGTGTACCAAAACTGTGCTAAGTTGCATGAAAGCTTCTTTGCATTCATTGGTCCATTCGAAGTTCTGATTCTTCTTGAGGACTTTGAAGAATGGCAAGCTTTTCTTTACCGCAGTTGAGATGAGTCTTCTTAAAGCTGTCATACAACTCATGAGGAATTGTACATCTCGCACGCTTTTTAGAGAAGGTAGCTCTGGGATAGCTTTTATCTTGTCGGTATTCGCATCGAGCCTTCTTTGGTTGACCATGTAGCCAAGTAATTTTCCTCCATTGACTCTGTAGATGCATTTCTTTGGATTTGGTTTCATGCCGTATTGTCTTATAATCAAGAAGGCGGTTTTGAGATGATCAATGTGATCTTCAGCTATGATACTTTTTACAAGCATGTCGTCGATGTAGACCTTCATGGTTTTGCCAATGTGGTCATAGAACATCTTGGCTACCAACCGTTGAAAGGTGGCGCCAGCATTGTTTAGGCCGAAAGGCATGAATCTGTAGCAAAATACTCTTATGTCTGTGTCAAATGCGTTTTTGTTCGTGTCATAGATTGCCATTAGTATTTGATGAAATCCACTCTAAGAATACATCATGCTTAGGAGTTCACATCCTACTATTGAGTCGACTAGAAAATCGATCTGTGGTATCGAGAACGGGTCCCTAGGACAATGCTTGTTGAGATTTGTATAGTCTACGCACATTAGTCAATCTTGGTTGGGCATTGGTACGAGAATAATGTTGCTGAGACATTCTGAGAAAGATACTTTGTAGATGTGGCGTGCAGCCAATTTTACGGTTACTTCCCTGACAGGGCAGTATTCTTTTCCTTGTTGAAGTTCCATTTCTTTTGTTTGACGGGTTTTGCCTCTAGATCGACAATTAATCTGTGAACAACAATACAAGGATCAATACCTTTTAGGTCGCTATCGATCCAGGGGAAGATATCATGTTGTCGAGGAGACATTGGATAAGCTTGCGTTCTACATCCTTCGACATGCTGGTGCTGATGCAAGTAATCTTTGTTGAATCGGTCGGAGACAGACATAACTCTTTTGATTTGCCCAGAGGTTTGACTCTAGCAGTGCTTGCCAATTGTTGCCTGATTTTATGGACTCTCTTGTTCTCTAACTCTGGTGATATTTCTATTTCAATGATGTTTCCGGGATGATTGATGTATGACGGCTCTTGCGGTGCTAGCATTTTTCCCTTATCATCGAGTGTGTTGATCATCTTGACCTCCAAGGCTGAATTTGCTTGAAGTGAGGCCATATAGCATGTCCAAGCTTCTCTATAGTCACCATTGACTTCACCCGCACCACATTTGGTGGGAAATTTCATCTTATGGTGATATGTCGATACCACTGCCTTGAAATCGTTGAGACATGGGCGACCGATGATTATATTATAAGCGAATGGCGTGTCGACAACGAGGTATTCTAAGTTACAAGTCTAGTGCCGAAGGATGTAGGAAGCACAATTGTTCCAATTGCTCCCACTCTTGATCATTCAAAGCCGTATAGCAGAGTTGTTACTGTTTTCATGTGCATGTCCTCTAGTTCCATTTGCTTCAGTGCTGGGTTTTTTCAAAATTGGTCATTTATCGCGTCCTCAGTATGAAAATAGTCTTTTATCAAGGTTTAGTCCAATTTTGGTCCTTTATTGTGTTCTTTGGTCCAATTTTGGTCCTCCGTCCAAGATTTCTGCCGAATTTGGGGATTTTGACCATTTTAGGCAATTTTGACCTTTTTGTTGAATTTGCACCCAAAGCATATATATATATATATATATATACATACAGTTTTTTTTTTACATATTTAACAATTTATAAAAGTTATAAAAAACAAAAAAAGATACATTTTAAAAAAGTTAATTCATCATCTTCGTGTACATATATACAATATTTTTTTAATATCTTTAACAATTTATAAAAGTTGAAAAAAATAAAAAATACATTGGAAAAAAAAATTAATCATCTTCATCACCCCTTTCCATAACCCCCCCCCCCCCCCCCCCCCCCCCCTCTCCTTCCCGCTACTACAATCCCCAAACACCACCGCTAATAAAGATGATTAGTTTTATTTTCAATTTTTTTATTTTGACATCTTTTATAAATTGTTAAAGTTATAAAAGAAATTGTATGTATATACATGAAGATGATGAATTAAGTTTTTTAAAATGTATTTTTTTTGTTTTTTATTATAATATTTATAACTTTTATAAATTGTTAAAGATATAAAAAACTATATATATATATGAAGATGATGAATTAATTTTTAAAAAAAAAATTGTTTGTTAAATTTGATAACTTTTATAAATTTATAAAGATATAAAAAAGTTGTATATATATATGTGTTTTGGGGTGCAAAGTGCAATTTATTTTGGGGTGCAACTTAAAAAAAATGTCATAATTGCCTAAAAATGGTCAAAACCGGCCAAAATTCCCAAATCCGACAGAAATTATGGCCGGGGACCAAAATTGGACTAAAAAACATGATAAAGGACCAAAATTGGACTAAACCTCGATAAATGACTATTTTCGTACCGAGGCCACGATATAAGACCAATTTTGAAAAACCCCTCTAGTGCATCTAAAGAGATGACGTTCACCGAGCTTTCGTTGTCAATCAGGATTTTTTTGATGTTGTAGTTCGCAATGTCTAGGCTTACGATGAGCGGGAAATTCAAACTCGCGGCTTCCATAGCTTGTGGATTGAGCTTATCGTCATCATCTTTGTTGAATGTCAACGCATCCTCAATTGTTTCTCCCGTGTATATCGTATGAGATACCCTTTGATAGTTGTCTTGTGCTAGATCGCGTGTAATCCTCTTGCGTGCTTTGTTTGAGTCTTTGCACGTTGGGCCTCCAAATATTATAGCGACGTCATTCGGGATTTGGATCCTGGCAGTCATATAGCCATCTTGCATAAGGAACCATACGATAACTTGTGCGACATGTTCAGCGGGTTCTTTCTTCGTGAAGAATATTGAATTGTAGAATTCATACTCCTCTTTTTTGAGCTCGTCGACGCGTAGTCTCACTTTGAAAGTGAACTCGCGGAGATGACTTGGTCCATCTTCCTTGTAGCATTCAAAGATTGGGGATCTATAATGTCGTATTGCACATGACTCGTAGAGTTTGGCACGTGTTGTAGTAGCATCTGACTCTAGTGTAGCCATTCGTTTGTACAGGTTCTGTCTCGCCCATTCTTTAATGGAGGTACCTGCAATCATATTAATAACTCCATTTACGGGAATATTGTCAGTATCATCCCTAATATAATCGGGGCGATGTTTGTCTGTCCTCTTTCGGTTGGAGAGGGTGTTTCGGAATTGGAGGTTGCTCGCTTGTTCTGATTATCGGGCTGTTTGTAACCTTTGACATATTCTGCCAAGTAGGCTTCCTTTATCAAGCATTTTATCTCAGCATATAGTGCACATCATTTAGAGGTGTCTTGGTCGATTGCTCATAATACTTGCAATAGAACTTTAATCTAATTGTTTCCCCCGTTTTATGGATCTTTCTTGGAGTATTGAGAAGATTCTGGTTTTTGGAGACATTGTAGATGTTGCTCATGGTGATGGTAATTGGGAGTTTTTCTCTCAGAGGAGATCTTCCGCGCTTTGTACCACTCTTGCCATTTTGTTGTTATGACATGGGTCGTTTTGCTTGGATTGAGTATTGTCGCTTCAGACATTTCTCATTTTGTTGTGTTCCTCAATTTCCATATCGCATTGAGCGATCATGTTGATTTGTTCGATGGTCTGCGATTTCTGCCTTAAGAGCTTGTTGGCTAGCAATCTGTTTCTCAAATTGAATAAGATGTTTGCAATGCTCTGAGCGGATGACATTTCAACTCGCAGCATCTCGGTATTGAACAGTCTAATGTAGTCTCTAGTTGATTCATCATTACCTTGTATGATAGTTTTCAAGTATTCTTGTGTCAACTATGTCCGCTTTTGCGAAGCAAACTGTGACTTGAACATTGTTCTGAGCTGATCATACATATGTATGGAAAGCAGTGGAATCCTTAAACACCAGTCTTGCGCTACATCAACAAGAGTGACAGCGAACAAACGTGTTTGTATGCCTTTTGAGTAGCCTCGCAAGTTGAGCATTCCGTCTAGGAGATGAAAGTGAGCACTAGGGGTCCTCTTTACCATCGTAAGTTGGCATCTTCGGGATTTCACGGCCTCGACCTAGCACTATTCGCTGCGTATCTGGTGAGAATAAAGAAGCTTCATCAACAAGTTCATCGAGTGCCCGAAGAGTCCTTCTAGTGAGGTCGAGAGGAGTGATTCTGGCGGGATCTCTTTCTCTTCTTTCTTGGAGCAAGGGTTCCAGGCTTTCAGCCTTCCAGTGTGCGGTTTCCCTTGTCTCTCGTGTCCACGGTCATCGCCTGATCTAGTTCGCATAGTTGATGCATCAGAACAAGATGATGACATCGAGGGTTGAGTTCTCCTGCCACGAGGATGTCTTCGATCCTCATGAGTTATTGCAGTAGTTTTCATTCTTCTTTCACGTGTGTGTCCCCTAGAAGTTGAACCTTGGGAATGGTGGTCAGCTTGACCCAAATTTGCAACGTGAATCGGAGGTGGCGGTACCGGATTTGCAGCCACGTGTTGCCTAACCATATTCATCAGTTGTTCAAACTGCTCAGGAGGAAGTGGGGGCGCACTTGTTGACACATTGTTTCTGGTCTACACATTAGTTGCCGCAATAACAGAACTTGTTGATTAGTTGTTTGCGGCTGTGGTTGTTGTGTTCCTACTTGAGATGTCGTGATGAATGTGTCAGAGAGTCGTTCCATGAGGTATTGGTTTATTTTCGTGTTGCAACCATGATGCCCTTAAGAACGTGCATCTAGTAGTTTCCCACATAGATTACCTCTCTACCAGACTCTCTTGCCCCTTATAGGCTACACAAAAAGAGCTTTTGGTTCGATGAAAAGCTGCACTTAAAGACGACATGGTTAGAAATAAACAGTTATATAAGTAAGTAGCCTATGTTAGGGAAGGATACGTGTGTTGCTTTCTTGAGACTGGGCTCAACGCGGAATCAAGCTGCCTACGTATCTCTCTGAGAAGAAATCAATTCGGACGTAGTTCATTATTAAGTTGTGCCCTATTAGATATCGTAATGCTAGCTCGGAAGTTGTATGCATTGTATTGGCCCTAAGGCTCGATTTGAACTATCTCGGAGGATGTTTGTCGTGTAGTCGAGGCTCGGGTGGCCGAAGTTTCGACCCATGTTGGGTGTGTCATGTTTGGAGTCCATTCAGACAGCCTAACGAGATAACATTTCCTCAAGCCCCAAAGGCTTGGTATTGGACCTCATACGATTTGCACCACGAAGTGGTCAAATCTCGGGTCAAAGTCTCGTACTTTTGTCCAATTATTGACATGTGAATGTCTATAGAAAAGTATATGAGAAAATACTTTAAGTATTTGTGTTGACGTACTTTCGATTGACGTGGAATCGGTTGACGTAGAATTGATTGACGTGGATTCTGTAAGACGTGGAATCGATCTACGTGGAATCAATTGATGTGGATTTGATTGGCGTAGATTTTGTAAGACATGGAATCGATTGATGTGGAATGGATTAACGTGCCACGAATTGATATGGAATGGATTGACGTGCTTTCTCTCACTATAATTCTAGAGAGAAGCTAGAGCATCTAAGCTTCCAAGGGAGCTACCTTTAAAGTGTCCAACCACTCAAATGAAGAAGTAAGGGGGTATTTATAGAAAATGGGAAAGGGTAAGGCATGAGAGCATGCCTAGACATATTAGTGGTGTAGCAGGTGAAAGATAGAGAGAGGGGGTGCACCATAGGACCGTGAACTCATACTGCATCGTAGCAGAGTCTGTGCGGCCAGACGGTCGAGCATGACCGACGTGCCATGTGGCACGTTGGTTTGATCGACGTGGCTGGGTCTTGTTTGACGTGTCGTATTGGGTTGACCAACACGGCTCGCGTTCGCAAGTGTCGTCCTTTCGCTCGATTGCGTAGATTCTATGTCCAACGTTTTGTCATAACGGACCATTTTATCGAGGTCAATAGTCTTGGCTCGAGGGTAGCATTGTCTTGATATCTTGATTGTCTAGTCGGATCGGGAGGAAATTTGCTTTCGCCCCCTCTACTCTGAGTTATTCTAATAATATCCATGTATTTTGGAGGTGTCGTACTTTTGGAACACCGGTAGCGCTATAGCCCCTTTGCTCCTTGTTACTGCCCCTTTGCTCCTTGGTACTAAAAAGTGTTGAAATCCTCCAATTAAGCATCGTTTTGCTCCGACCCGATTCAAAATGTAAAAATAATAAAACAATACTAAAATAAGTAAAAATTCCACTAGGAATTCACAAAAGCATAAGAAATTAGGTATATAAATCACTATTATTATCCTCTTATTAGTTTCAAACATGTCGCGATGCGCGGTGATCATGTTACTTGACGAGCATGTGATTCAGCGTCCAAATGAGCATTGTGACGGACATTGTCTTCAACGATCATATCATCGCTAACTCAACTATAGTTCCCAATAAAAATACAGTCCTCGTCTTCCAAAGTTCCAAGGAGGCACCACTTTCTTTCGTCGTGGATGATTCTTAACACGAACCATTTCTGCCTAAAAAGCCAAAACTGGTGAATCAAATAAAATGTTGCATATCAAATATCGGTCATTTAGAGCACCACACTACGTCGAAAATGAAAACTCGACGTACCTTCAAAATTTGATGTGCTCTCAAACTCGATGTCTAGTAGCAAAAAAGGCAAAGTTTTCCCAATAATGACAAGTGGGGGGGGGGGATCTTATATAAAGACAAATAATGGGCCTCGGTGGGCCAACGAGATATTAATTTAGCATAACATTGAGAACAAATGTCGAATCTAGTATATTTCATGTTCGTACTTCATTACGTCGAGCGTAAAAACATCGATATCGAACTTGCATCGAATGTCGACCCTTGATATAGAGCAAAACTCTATCTGCATTCGAAATATCCTAATATTCGATATCAACTGCCATCGATCGAGTACACAAGTTTTCCATTTATCTACAATATTGTCACAATGACAGTTTACATTTCGAACTCGGCTCCAAGTTGTAAAAATTCACATCTCGCTTTGAGTCCTGACTCTAAACTAGTGGGACTAGGGGTACCAATAGTGTAGTTTACAAGTTATCATCTACAATGATAAATCCTAAATAGGGGGACTACATGATATGTGCCTTTATAGTGACCCAATAAGCCGGCCCAACAAACAGTTGGACCAAGCCCAAAGAACTCGCTAATCTGCTGCACATTCAAGGCCCACGCTCGATATACCTCATATATCGAATCCCTACATTCGATATACCTTAGTATATCAAATATCCACATCCGATATGGTATTTCTCACTCTGGAAATCTCGGGATTGGTCCCTTGCGCCCCGAGATCTGTATATACCCCAGCTTCACATTCCAAGGGAAACTCATTAATTGCTCTGCATTATTCACACATCGATATTGAATCTAGCATACCCGATATATCCCTTTCGCCCGATGTATCTCTTTTACCCGATATTTACTTTTCGCTCGGTGTACTTCCTTATCCGATATGGAGATGATACTCGACGTCTCATGAGCCCGATATCCACTATGTCTGACATTTGAGTCGCCCGACATTCATGTTGCTCGATATGCGTATTCTTTGACATCCATCAGATTCGATATCCACCATATTCGACATCTATAAGATTCGACTTCGCAGATCCTCGACATGCTTGGATTGGTTTCTTAGACCTAGTCAGTTGGTGTTCCGAAAAAAGTCAGTCTAGACACTTGTATAAGTTATGGATTGACATAGTTTCTAATAAGTTCACGGTTATTCTTGTAATTTCATATTTAATCTGTAATGTACAAACTTGTACCAAACTACCACGATTAAAGCGAATAAAACACATTTATAGCGATAATTCCATCGTTCGAAGTATCACAATTGTTGTTGAGAGGAGAAGGTGATCAAAAGATCAAGAAGTCGAGAGAATGAGGGAAAGTAAAGAGCAACAAGAGAGAAGCCACGTCGAAATCTCATTAAGATCAAGAGTTTAATCCCTTCTTTTCTTTTCTACTTAACTCAAATATGATTTATTGTTCTTACGTTATGATCATGAGTAGCTAAACCTCTCAATGTCTGGGAGAGAATGTACTTATCTCATATAGATGCACCTTGAACCTATGTTTTGATTAATTCTATTGAAGACTTTGTTTTGTTGGATTTTATTTGTTGCTTATGCTACTTGGTAAGATTGACACACGTGTTTCTCTGAATCGATAGAATGATGTTGAGATACCTTGTATTATGTTGAATTATGCATAGGAGATTGTTAACGCAACAATAGCATAGTAGATCAGGCAAATAAGTCTCTAGACCTTCGACACCACCGTTCATCGAGGAATTTAGGTTATAGTTGTCAACTCTAATTCTCTTCTAAAACTTTATATGAATCTTATGACTTGGTGAACCTCTGGAGAGAGGAGAGTATATAACGGCCTGCATCATTAGGAATTAGAGGGTTCTTTAAGTGATTTGAAAATACACTTAACTAATCAGACATCGTGAGAAAAAAATGAAAGAAAATTGGTGTGAAGGTGCAAAGTCACCATCCCATATGAAAAGTTTGAACTAAATTGTACACCTTATTTGTTGCTAGCTCTAATATAGGGATTGATCCCCTTTGGGTACCACAAGTCTTTGAATGGGGAAAGACCTAAATATTATGGGTCATGCCTCAAAGTCCACACGTGCATGCACGTCGCTGTTTGTCTAGTTCGGCCTGGGTCGGGTCATAGGTCACAGACTCACGACCATGGGCTTGGCTCGAGTTTGAGCAAGTTTGAGCTTGGCTTGGAAGCACTATCAAATAGTATTATTTTTGGACCAAAATTAACTTGCAACAAATTAAATAATTATTAAAAATGTGATGAGGTATAAAAATCTGCTGAATGAGTGTCCACTAGGCTAAAAAGCTAGCGGGAAAACTTAGTGAGCAAACAATCATCTAAACACCAAGTCAGTAAAAAACATCTACTTTTTTCACACGAATTAGTGCATCGTTAGCCTAAATGGTGTGAGATAAGGCGGAAAAATTGTGACGTGAAAATGACGTGTCTGTCCAGTCATCCCCTATGCCAACTTTCGTAATCTATAAATAGCCCCTCCTACTTTCTGTTTGATTTGAGAATTCAAAACATTCTTTTGAATCGTCGTTCTTAATTTGCAGTGCTACTAAATTAAAAAGTTAGGCGTTGCATCTTAGTAACTTGGTTGACGTTTCTCGATGTTTTTTTTACCTTTCGCATGCTGCGTTCAGCATGTCTTTCATCGATTGTGTTAATGATCTTCTTGATGCAATAAAATTGCTTGTTTAAAAAAAAATAAAAAAATTTATTTGAGTATAACTATTTAATGTATGCACACATGTTCACAATGTCCAGTAGATATAAATATTCATTTCTGATGTCTAATTTTACATGTGTACATATATTTAAAATATATTTTAATAATTATCCATATAAGCGCTTTGTATAACTAATATTTATATATTTGTAACTAAATTTGGATTTTAATTTGAATATCTCACTTTTAGCTTGCTACTTTGATTTGATTGTTGGGTTCTACATGTTATGGTTTGGTTTGATTTGATCAATTAAAATAATTATAATAGTGGTTCAACTGGTTCGACTGAGCAAATTTATAACTAATAAATTCATCGATTATGTGCCTAAAATGGCCCGACTAGAACAACTGCGAAATATCCAAATTAACACTTTTCTGCATCTATGCCTAAATCTTTGTAGGAGTTAAACACTCCTCTAAACATGTCAATAGTTCAACTTAATTAGCATATAAGCGAGTGCCATTTATTGGAAGGGTAGATGAATCAACTATTAGTATTTTTTTTTTAAAAAAACGATGGTAACTTATACCCGTTGCTTCACCAATAAGATAAAAAAAGTTGCAAAAGTGACAATGCTTAACATTTGAATTTGAATAGTAATAAGTGAAAAGGAAAGAAAAGTGAAAGAATAAGAATGAAGACAAAGTAGGAAATAAATCCAAGTCTAGGGGCGGACGTGAAAAAGTGAAATAAAAAAGTGCGCCGTCTTATCATATCTTCAAAGTTAGGGTTACATTACACTCATGGGCCGCCGTCGACACACAAAATGATATAATGGGCTTTAGGTATGTTTCGAATCTTAATAATTATATATGGCTATCTTACGCTTTTAGGATTTTTGTAAATTAGATTTTGTTTTTACATATACATATATATTAATTAATATTAACAATTATTTAGATTCGATCAAACAAACATGTGAACACAAAGATTGTCGATTTTGTGTCCCGCGTAAAAAAAGTTATTGAATAAACATGCTACATCTCCAAAATTACACATTTTGCATGTTTTCACCTAAAATAATTTAGAAGTGAAAAAAAGAAATTATAACATATTATTTTATTTTATTTTTCACAAAAAGGGCGGCATATGTTAGCAAGGCCGCGTATGTTAGCAACCTCAACCACTGCATGCTACATACACTCTTTTATTAATACTAAAATGGAAAACTAATATAATTTCATTTGGGTCTCTCTATCTCTCTCTCAATTTTTGCTTCACTTCTCTTTCTGTCTTTCCAAATTCTCGTTTAATTCATCTAACAAGGTGACTGATTGTTTTATGATTTTATGAATTTCTCTTTACTTTTTGTTCATGCTCATCTAGGGTTTTTTAGGTTTTTTTTTTTTTTTTTTTTGATTGGAGACAAAATAATAAACCTGCATGTAAGGGCAGAGAGTTCTCGTTGTTATTATTTTTATTTTTATTTTTTTTCCATGTTTGTTGTGTGTTGTGGAGGGGTTGAATAATTTTTTCCTTGTATTTTTTTAGTGATTTAATTATTAAATTTATTATTTTACAGATTTGAGGAGTCAAGCCAAAATTTTGAAAGATGGGTTTATCAATGGAGGAAGCCTCGACCAGCACAGAGCTAGTTAGTATCAAATACAGAAATAGAGATGAGCCTGTAAGTTATTATTATTATTATTATTATTATTATTATCATTATTATTATTATTATTGAGTTCGATCTGTAAGCATGAAAGCTTGAGAATTTGAATGACCTGATTTTTTGGAATGAATCTGGAAGGAATATAGTGCAATTTTGAAGTTTTGCTTTTGTGTGTTACCACTGATTTGTTTTTTTTTTATTTTTTTTATTTTTATATTTGGTCTAATTCATTGTTTTAGGTTAGTAAGTAGTATATTGGTTATTGTTTTATTCCAATATAAGTTGCTATTTTGTGTTCCCGTAGCTCATTTATTTGTTTGTCTTATTAAATGAGTTAAGTTATTAACTGCATCTCTTGTTGGGGTAAGATATCATTGGATATATACTACAAAAAAATATTGGATAAGGATAATATTGCGTTCCCTCATGCACATGAACACTGACCCAACGTATGGGGGCTCTGTAACTAGCATTTAATCTTATGCACCCTGCCTGGTCTCTGGTGCATGCATGTGACAACTTGAGTCATTTTCTAGTTGACCCCACTAGCAATTTTTCACGAGCTTGCTTGCTAGCTAATGTACACAATGCTTTTTTTCTTTAAGGTCCTGGATTTAATTGCCGCTGTAAAAGGGCTGCATGAGCTTACGCCACAGCAGCTCAGCAAACTTATCAGAGAGTCAAAATGCAGATATGTTCAGCATGCTGCGGAAGATGGCTCAGTCCTACAGGTTTAATATAGAAATATTTGCTTTTGATGCTGTTACTTATAGTATGAAATATTAATTAAACAAAAGGTTGTAATAAATGATTATTGCAGATTGATATGGAAAGATTTGCCAGATATCTCCCGCTTCACTTTATGTCAGTGATTATGGCCTGGGAAAGAGACAGGTCCACTTTGAAGTACCTGTTATGTGGAGTCCTTCTGGTGCATGCTATGTGTGATCTTGCAACACGAGTACCAAGAATAGAGCAGGTTATTTGAAGGACTTTTGCTTGTGTTTGTTTTTGTGTGTATCTATCATGTGAAATAGGGGATTTTATAGATATAATTTCTCGTATAGAACATTGAAGTGGCCAACGAAAATGAAAAAAAAACGAAAATAAGCACAAAGTTCTTGGTTTAGCTGAAGTTTTACAGGGTTACTTTATGTACGGCTTTCCTGGGGAAATCTCTTATGTCGCAAAGTATATGAGGTCCTTGTTGGAAGATTCTATCCTGAGTTCTTCTTCATCTTTAAATGTGCTGAAAAGTTGTTCTGCATTTTTATGCCCCCTCAAACACTAATGTTCAGTTAACTTGATGATATTTTTAATATGACTTCCTAGGTACGTGAGAGCCTCAAATTCCGTTTTTTTTGGAAGATTTTTCATGATACACAGGCGTTCCGAAACTTTGTCTAGTCTGCCTAAATTCGAGCCTTAATTTTCCTAATTATATTTTCAGCCCAAGTGGCCTCCATGGCATAGTGAGATACCTGATTCCCTGGTTCATACATTCTCTGCCACTTGATATGCAAGGCTTCCAATAGAATCCATTCTCTACATTAGTCTGCCCTGGTTTCTCCATATGCGCAAAAAATTCACGTATGAAAAACACTGGCCGTTACTTGTTTCTGAATTTTTCGGTTTTCTTTTATATATTAGGAATTGGGTGTCTATTTATGCATTTCGTCCGTTGCATGTTAGCTTTTGGCGTCTAATTTGTATGCGTTATAACGTGCTTATGTACATTCTCATATGACATACATTCATTTCTCTATCTTGAAATAATTTTCCACAGATATTGCTTGATGATGTGAAAATATCAGAACAGTTAATAGACATGGTCTTTTATCTGCTAGTTGTCCTTGCTGCAATACGACAGGTTGTTTTCCATTCTCTCGAATATTGTATATTCCGTCATTGTGGATGTGCACTGAGGACTACATTTACTTTCTAGGAAAACTATGACGCCCCCAACGATCTCGTTCTCTTGCACTCCGCCCTGGTTGCATGCAGTCTAAAGCTGCTAATAGTGACTGTTTCTCCGCAGTTTCAAGAGGTTGCACAGGTTTTGGCTGCACATCATAAGGTATGTGGGACTTGGTCCGGCGGAAATTTCAACGCCGTAGTCTTACACATGCAAACATGCTGAAACCTCCACTAGGGCATCTTGGTCTCTATTTTGCTTGTTGCCGCCATTTTAATCATATTGCCTTCTCCATTGCCCCTCCCCCTTTGTTTCTTTGCTGAACAAAGTCTATTCAGAATGTCATGGCTGAGCATGTGAACTTCTGGCAGGTGGATGTATTTATGGATGCAGCATTTTCTGCGGTTTGTTTAGATGTTGAAGTTCTCCAGGACACGCTATCATCTGGACATGCTGAGTCCTCAGGGAGCATTTCCCCTACCAATGAAGAGACTTTGCTTTATCTTTGCCAGCAGTGTGAATGCTCTCTACAGTTTCTGGAGACTCTGTGTCGCCAGAAGTTGTTTCGAGAATGTGTTGTGAAGAATAAGGTTTTCTGTTTTTATTTTTCTTTTGGTGTGCATGGGTTTATTATCTGAAAGTGTGAGAGTCGCTTAGTGTTATATCTTTTTTTGTTTGAACTCTTTTCTAGAAAACATGATTTTATTTTGCAATTTCACATATGTAGAATGAGATAATGACCTGTTTGTGGTTCGTAACCTATACAATACTTGTTTCTGGGAAATAGGAAAGTGCTCTGGTTTATTTGAGTTTCTTATATGCTAATAATAGTACTATTATTTTATCACTGAATTGCTACAGAATTCTTAATGCAAATTCTGATTTTGATAAAATTATGTTAACTGCAAACTGTGCAGTAATTTACGGCACATTATCCTAAGAGTTTAGTAATTTTTCCAGCCATCATTAGGAACTAAACAAAATAAAATTGGATTGAGGTTATATAAGCCATATCGAAATCAATTTATTCACAGCATGAATACTGTCAATTCCTTATTTCATGCTGTGTCCTAATAAGAGTTTCCCCTTAATTCAGAATTGGGAGTCAAATACTCATCAGTAATAATTCTTTTTTATATAGTTTCGTTTTATATTTACATCGTTGCTTAATTAGAAATTCCAAGTTGTATTGACATTCTTATGTCTTCATATTTATTTGCTTTTTTCTATAAATGAAATTCAGGAGTTATGTGGCAGAGGTGGTGTTCTTGTTCTGGTTCTGGCGGTTCTGAACTTAAAGTTATCTTTACCATATAGCGAATCTCCACCATACATGGGTTCCATCTCTCGGCTGAAGTGCAAAGCTTTATTTATTGTGAGTTCATGTCCTATTCATGCTATTGTTTACTTCCTTCATTGTATGCAATGCTAAATTTAGGGTTCTCTAGAATTAAATGCGTGAGAGTGCTTAACTTTGTAACCTACATTAATTGCCACTGGCTGCTGCAGCTCTTGCAACTATGTGAGGCGGAGAGTGTGTCCTACCTTGATGAGGTTGCTAGCAGTCAAAGAAGTCAGAATTTGGCAAAATCTGTTGTCCTACAGGTTCGTTTTGGCAATAAATATTATAGAGCCATCTTGTTCATTTTGGAATATTAAGGTTGGGAAAACAATATGTTCTTGTAAGAAGGAACGTTTTCTTCGAGAATTATTCAAGGTAAGATAGGGCAGTTAAGTTGTAAGCTGTTACGCCCTACCAACAAAGGGTATTTGATATAAAGTAGTTTACGTTCTGACGTTTATTTCACGTCATAGCTTATAATTCCTAATAAACTGAACGAACCCGTGATCAACTCTTGTGTCAGTAGTTATCAAGATGACATTATCTTTAGTTTCACATTCATATGGTGTGGTCATATGCGGTTCATGATAAGCTTCACAGTTATGGATGGATGTATTTTTTACTGGATACCTGATTGCTTCTTACAGTAATTTATGTTCTGCCCTCTATAAACTTGTGAATATCTTATTGCTATGCTTAGCACTGCAATTTGTTATCTTTTATCTGCCACAAAGCTAGTTCTTATATTTTGAGTGGTGTTATTGATATACTTTCTTTAGGTTCTTGAATTACTGAAGATAACGTTCGGCATAGATTCAAAGAAGATAACTAGCGAGTCAATCCATCTAAAAGGACAGTTGGAGCTCAACTTAATGCGTTTGGCAGACGTCTTCTCTGATGATTCAAACTTTCGATCATTTTTCATGAAAAACTTTGTAAGTTATGATATAGTCATCGCAGAATTTATTTGTTTTGACATGGTTTGTCTTTTCTAGGGGCCGTGAACTGTATTTTTAGTTCTAGTGTGGTATCTTCAGTGACAGGGTTGATTGTTTAGAAAACAGGACCTTATGCATTAATTACTCGAAGATAGGAGTATAAAAACCATCTTGGCTCCCTGATGTCGAACCACATGTTAGGCTTGTTCACTTAATAGAGCTGTAATACTTTTAACTCAAGCTCATTGATGCTTTTGAATTATCTGTTGCTTTGAAAAAAATGGTTTAGTTTTTAGGATTGCAACTCATGAACGAAACAGTGGACCAGACTTTGAAATTATTTACACTGTGAACAGTTACTAAACTTGGTGATCACCTTAGTTTGTTCATTTGTATGAAATGGGCAGGTAATATGCCTTTCTCATTTTGTGCCTTCCAAGAGCATACCCGAGCATGTATTCAGTGAATATGAACTCAACTAAATAATCTTTTTTGCCGTTACTGGTATTTGGTTAAACCATAAGAAAAATTACATTCAAATGGGAAATTGTCAACAACAATAACAATCTAGCTTCTAATTCCAATTATCCGTGGTATGTTATATGAGCTAAATGAGAATCACAGAGTTGAATGTGTGCAATATTCCTCCAACTATTTTGGTTAAGTCACATATCTTTGTTTAGTGATTTAACGATCATATTGGTAGCACGTCAATTCCAGTTCCATCCACTCGTTTTCTTATACTTAGTAGTTGACTTCAATTGAGAACTTCATAATGTCGATTTGCTGCATCTGTAAATCTATGCCGTATATGAACTAACTACTGAAATAAATTTCTTGTATCTTCCCGCACGGGGCTACATCTACTTCAACTTGAATATGGTTACTTGTCAGTTTGTCTCTCTTTTGTGTTTTCTCAAATTCGACTTAATTGTGCATTTCAACTACATTCATCTTTGAGGTCAATGTTGCTCAGTAGCCCAACTCCTAGAACCATGTGATACAGCAGGTTTAATAGTCCTTGATACTCCTTTTCAGTTTTACCAGAAGGTGCTGCGCAACAATTATGTTTAGCTCCTGCATGTCATCATTTTAGATCCATCCTTATAAGAGATAAAACTTAGGTATTGAAGCTGTGTGTTTGTTGGTATCTCTTGTCCATCCAATACACCATTTTTTGACTCCTCAACTTTCATTCCAATTTTTTTTGTTTTATGTTTTGTCCTGTTTAATCCAAAATCCTGACTCGTCAAGGTTTACCTCTATAGTTCTAATGTGTTACTACTCCCTCGCTTGTTTCGTCGACTTGGGCAATGTCGTTCACAAATAGCGTACAACCACATACGTGATTTTCAATAGGTATAGTGATGTCATCTGTTACTATGACAGACAAAAAGAAGCTCTTAGAGCTGATTTTTGGTGGAAATTAGTGATGGCAGGCAGTGCTTTTTGTCGAATCGTCGCAGGTTCATACATTTGCTATCGCATCTTCATATATCTTTGATTTTCCTAATATACTTATGAAGATCCCTTCTTCATCAACGTCCACCATATAAGTCCCAACATGTATGATGGGGATTTTTCTTAGTTGATAAAGATCATTCGTAGATACCCGCTCCTCCAAAAAATGTATGGTGAGCTGGCGAAACAAATGAATGGTGTCTGTGATTGATCTCCTCGGCATGGATCAGTAACTGTGCTCTGTTGTAGGCTTTGACCTTTTCTTCTTTCTATTCCTTGCTACTTTTTGTTGAATAGTCTGCCAAGAATATTTTTTGCTTACTTTAATCATATTGTCACAGAAGTATCCACCAGATAAATTTTATGACTTAACATTATGCTTAATCACAAGTTTTTTACCTCTTTGTTGAAAATGTGCGTCACCCCCCCCCCCCCAACCCCTGTCAAGTTTAATGTCATGTGATGCTGGGATTATGTTTTTCCTTATTTCTGTTATGTGTCACTGCAGACAGAAGCTCTGACAGCAACTTTTTTGCTCCCGCATGGAGTGTTTTTATCGGGTTGGTGTTCATCCCAAATTCCAGTTCATGAAGACAACGCAGAATTGGAGTATGTGTCATCTTGCAGCAGTTGAATTGTTTGAAATGCTTGTATAATTTTTTGCATGCAGTAAATTTAGACTCACCTTTGTTTCTTGCAGTGTACCTTGGGAATCATATGCCCATCATGTAACATCTTTATTGATTAAAGTGATAGCAAACCTTCATTGTTTTCTTCCTGATGTATGTCAAGGTAAAATGATTCTTAATCTTCACTGTCAGCTTTAGTTGGCCATTATATTTGTTCTTCGTATTTATTTACATTACTTCTTTTAAATCTCAGATGAGAAGGATCTATTTCTCAACAAGTTTGTTCGGTTCCTACAGAAGGAACCTGAGACTCTGTCAGATGGATTACCATCTTCTGATACTGAAAGGACAAATACAGTTAGCATGAATTTACGTAATTACATTTTGCTGATGCTTTGTCAGTTAAGTTGGATGCGTGTACTATCTTTCTAATTGTCTCATTTTAATGTAGGTTCACTCTTGAGTCATGCGGAGTCTTTGGTTCCGAGATTCTTGAATGAAGAGGATGTGCAGCTCCTAAGGTAATCTCAGTAAATACCTGTATGGCTTGCTGTTATGAAGGTACTATCTTTTTACAATTTTGAATCTGTATTTTTGGTGTTGGATTGTTCTAGAGAATGGCCTGTCTTCTACTTGGAATTTTCGTCTTTGGGTCTGCTTTGGAGTTCTTTGTTCTTTGTGTGTGGTGTTTGATTCTTCCTCTATGACTCTAGTCTAATACAGGAGTTCGTGTTGTAGGTTGTTTGTGAATCAATTCGGAAATCGTATTGTTCCTACTGCATCTGAAGACCCTCTAGTCAAAGTAAACCTTCCTTCCCTTCAGTATTAATATGTAGCGTCTATTTCTCCCAATTTTGTTAAGGTTGATGTGCACCATCACTTGCTGGACATTTTACCCTTATGTTTATGGTATGGTGATATTGTCGTTTTATGTCAAGTTAAATTTAGCAAACCGCACTGTTGGGGGAAAGTTTAGAGAGACAAATCCGAGATATGTATCATGGGACAATGTAATTAGTCATCAGCTGAATGTCAGAATATTGTCTGGTCTACTCGGAAGGAGTTTAAGCCTAAGGGATATATGTTAGACTGTAATTTCTACTGTAGTTGTTTAATATAATCCAGATCTAAACCAGAAACTTTTTACAATAGAATATCTGTATATATGAATTTATCTCTGTTACTCGCAACCAAAAGGGTCTTGCCAAACAATCCATGATGACCTATTGATCCATGCTTCAATTGATAATGACATCTTACGAGATAAAATTTAACTACAATGGTTTTTTTTCTATATTCCCTTACCAGTTCCCTTTTCCGTTCCTAATTTTCTTTTATTTTCCTATGGATTGATATGTATCCTTTAGGTTGCTCAAAATACAGGGGTGCACCCGTTACAGGGAGAAGTAGCTTCTAATCTTGGGAATGGTGATATCGACGTGGAAATGGGCACGCATGAGAATGTCTCTTTCCAAGAAGTGGATCAGTTAGATACCAGTAGAAATGGTGATGATCAGTCCATTGATGGGGAAAGGAAACGTGGAATGATAGAGCAGGATAGACCTAGTGGGGACACTATAAATTTGAGAGAAAATGAGAGAGATGCTCGTGCTGTTCAGACAAGTGGATCAGATTCCAGTCCTACACAAGGAAAAACTGACCAGATGGATGTTGATCAAATAAAAAGAAGTGGCTTTGAAGAAACTCTGGGGGATGAAAAGGTCGATACAGTGCATTCTGATGAGAAGCAACAAAGGAAACGTAAGCGAACAATTATGAATGAGGATCAGATACAACTTGTTGAATCTGCACTTCGAGTTGAACCTGACATGCACCGTAATTCCAATTCATTGCAGTTATGGGCAGAAAAATTAAGTCTTCATGTGAGCATGAATTTAACATTCATTCTTTTCATCTTCTTCTGTGCTTTTAATGTTCTTTACCCGCACTGAAGATTCATATGTATAAACCTAATCAGTTTATACTCTAAGACCTCTTCTTTCTATTTTTGTAGGGTGCGGAAGTTACTTCTTCTAGACTAAAAAACTGGTAAGAGGCTCTAATATATAACAAAAGGATTCTTCATTTTGATCCCAGAAATAAATTTATTGTTTTTGGCTGAGAAGCCTGTAGTTTGTACTCTAGCTATACATAGCTTGGTAATTCCATAGGATTCTCCATTTTGATCTTTTTATACTGGGTAATTTCCTTTACTAGTGTTTGCTTTGCATCCAGTGTTTGTTATTTGCTGAGTTTGTTTTCTCTATGGTTGATTTTTGGTTGTTCGTCGTTATTAGTTTGTCAGTTGAGTTGAGAACTTGACATAAGAAAACTTTGGCTACATCCATTTGACATAAACGCCAGAAAACATAATGGTTGGTAGTTTTGAACATGGATATCTAGATGGATTCATTTTTAAAAAGAATTGTTACATCTTTTATGTGCATGGATCAGTGGTTTCTAGAATTCATTACATCAGTGTTCCAGGAGCCTGAAATAATTGTGATTTAAAGTGAGATTTTGCAGCTTTGAGCATTCTGGTTTGATCTCAATTGAAAATAGATATCTCAGAGTGCTGGTTGGTATAGTAAGGACTGTAGTGCTTGGGATGGTCTCTATATTACATTATCTAACCTTTCTTCTTTCCCCCGGCTGGGGTATTGGCCATAGTATTAACTTCTCAAATCTGTGTACTGTATTACGAACAGGCTCAATAACCGAAAAGCTAGGCTGGCCCGAGTTGCCAAGGATGTTCGTGTATCCTATGAGGAGGAGAAGCCTGACAGACAAGGGGGCTCAGAACACAGTCCTACAGATGATGCTCGTGTCCCATCTACTGCAAGAGGTAGTATTAGAAACGAGGTTATGGACACCACATCTAGAGCTAGTGTTGATGAGGTATTGGGGTCTTCCCCTGCGACAAATATGGAGGTCATACGACCAGGCCCGTACTTTCCTGGGCAATATGTAATGCTAGTTGGTGAGAACGCAGAGGAGGTTGGGAAAGGTAAGGTATTCCAGGTTCATGGAAAATGGTGTGGCAGAAGCCTGGAGCAATCTGGAATGTGCGTTGTGGATATTATGGAGCTGTCAGTTAATAGATTTGCCAAGCTTTTGCATCCAACAGAAGTCACTGGCAATTCATTTGATCAGGCAGAGAAAAGACTTGGATTGATGAGGGTATTATGGGATTCAAACAAACTTCTCCTCTTGCCACCTCGGTGAGTGGGAAGAAACAGATGCTGTGATTGATCCGGTAAAAAGTTAATATTGCCCCTGATTTTCTGTTTGAGCAAATTAGTTGATACTAAAAGTTTTATATCATTCAAATGATTTAAGTATTTGTTACCCCATTTTCGTTGGTGCAGATTGGAGCTTCGACTCATGTTGCGGGCGTAAAGTGATGGTTCAGGGATGACTCTCTTGGACAGGTGCCAACCAGATGTCGCTGTACATTGTTTGCTTGAACAAGTGCAATGTATATAAGCGGGGGAGCCATCTCAAAAGTGGCGTCAATCCTGATCATGATTATACCGATTTTCTATGTGCAGACAGCCAAAGAAAGATAAATCATACAGAAGAAATTGAGAATTTGACGACAACTGATTCTGTTTCTGTCTTTCTGATGTTGCTTGTACTTTGTTGGTCTGACTTATGAAAAACTAGTTAGCTTTTCAGTTTCAAATTTGGCAGAAGGAATTGAAAATTTGAAGACGACTTTATTGGTCATGGGTTAGGCAGATGGTACTGGAATGCTTTTGGGTGACTTTCTATATAGTTCGTATTCATACTTTTATATTTGCGCGAATAGTTAGTATATACATATATAAACTGTTTCATGTTTTTGACCCCGAATCAAGAGCCAAGTACTCCCATTCTTATGCTTTGTCTGGGTAGCCAACGAGAAAAATAAAGTTAAATGAAATACGTATATATATAGTAACCCATAATCTTATCCCCTACCAGTAGATTCAATCGCACAAGAAACTTACCTTCGATTCTTTTTCATTCAAGCCAGTTATCATTGGCAAAATCCTCTGTGGGTCAAGAGAAGAAAGTCATTTGAGTTTTCTTCAATTGAGTGGCCAATTGTTTATTGGGAAAACCCTAGAATGGTGTAAACAGTAAACTGTGACTTCTTGTTACTACGACTAACTTATTTTTATCGACAGTTGCCTTATTTTTATCGATAGTTGCATAGCAAATGTGGTGCTACCGACGGTCAAATAATAGAATGATAAAATTATAGGCATAGAGTATTCAATAAATTTCATTCTATCTTATATTGATAAAAGTAGTAGCTACGTTGCACGGGTTCGAGTACGGCGGTACGGGTACGGTACGGTACGGATACGCCGATACGGTCTTTTTTAAAAACAGTCGATACCGGTACGGCAATGATACATCTATATGTAAATAATTATTAATATTTATTATACATATTTTTTATTTTTAACAAGCAATAAAATTTAAAACTTAAATAAGAAAAATTAGAAATACACAAAAAAATGTTTAACATTAAAAAAAAGTCATGCATCAAATATGAAAAAAGACACATAAACGTGAATTATTTATGACTAATAAGTTAAACAACAACATAACAAGCTTGAAGATGGCGCATGGTGGTGGTAGTGGTGATTATGAATAGAAAAATAAAAGTATACTTGTAAAAATAATGAGACATGCCCTTGATAAAGGGATTTTTATTTTTTTATTTTATTTTATATTTGGTGGAATTTATATTTAAATATTTAACCCATTAAATATTAAAAGTTTATTAAAAATACCCATAATAGTTCTGATACGCCTAAAAAACGTATCGGATACGTATCGAAATTTTTTTAATTTCAAAATTAAAGGATACGCCACGTGGCGTATCGGATACGTCAGAACTGGTATCAGTATCTGAATCGGTATCGATATGTATCGGGTACTGCATAGTCGTCTTGGTATCGGTATCGGTGCATCACATGTAATAGAATTACTACGACACGTAATCGTGTAATCAGTAATGGTAGCTATATTTATGAATAGTGGAGATCTTAGCACCAGATAAGCCATGAAAGCTGGAAAAATGACTTACTTTTTACTGTTCACACCTTACATCATAAAACTATTGGACACCTCTAAACTTCACACTTAGAGATCAGGGACTGTTACACCTTACCAGAATATAAAAATTGCCCCAAAATTTTGTAAAAAAGGTGAATATTATTTTTCCACTGCTAAAATTAGTAAACTTAATGAAATATTGTATTAATCTAGTTATAGAAGTTTTTGTATTGTTTGTTTCCAATACTTGTTCAAAACAGACATTAAAATACTAGACACCTTAAAATACTAGAAATAGTTTTCCTGAGTGTAAACCCATGGAGGAAATTTAGGGTTATCGGGATATATGGCCATCGAGGGACAAGTAAAACATTTATCATCGGAGGATAAGTTGCTTCTCGGTAACTTTATCTCCGATGGCGCACGGATTACCACACTGACAGAGCATCCGATGCTAAAGGCACTACCAGTCTTGGATGACTCTACGATGCCTAATAATGGCCGATGCTTTAGCCAGTGGACAATCCTAAAGAACATTGACACGATAAACATGTCCCCCCCCCCCCCCCCCCGAGGGGTGCCTACTATAATGATATATCAGGGTATATATCCCAACGACTCGAGGGAGAGACATTCCGATGGCACGATAATAACAAAATTACTCGATGGCACCATAATGGTCAGAGTAACCCGATGGCCAAAGCAATCAACCCGATGGCAAAGAAGTTCGTACGAAGGCAAACTAGAAAAGTGTTTCTAGAATAATAACCAAGTGTCACCCTTCGAGTTGCTTCTGTCATGCAAAGACCAGGTGTCATCAGCAGAGTCATGTATCAGCTCCAAATTAAACAGGTGTCATCATCAATATCATGTATCAGCATTGAAGAAATTAGGTGGCAATCTCACAGCAGTTGAATCAGCACTTAAGCACCCTTATTCTGCCACCTAATTCACGGGGAATAACTCCTGGATGGCTATAAATACCCCCACCTTATCACCAAAGAAATGGGGGCACTTCTCGGATAGCAGAGAGATAAAAAGATTCGGATAAATTGACCGACTCTCACAGTGTTGTAACTTGATTACTGACTATTTGGACAAGGCGTTCCTTGAATATTAATAGAATAACTCTGATGAGTTAACATTGAGAATATTAGACACCTTAAAAATACTCGTATTCACAATATAATACGTAAAATCAATTCCTAAATTCCCGAATAATGACTAACCATTTACTCTATTAGTATTCGAGTACAATACAAACTTGGATATAAAAGTAAATATTACCGTGTAAATTATTAAATTAATTACTAAATTATCAAAACTCCATAAAAAAAGCCTTGATGCTAAAATGTTTAATGTGAGGTTACAAAAAATAGCTAATCAGAATATTACAGAATAAAATATTGTACGACTTAGATTACACAAACTATCCCTTATATTTTAGGAATTACATGGACACTCTTGAGGTTTTGTATACGTAATTAGTTCAAAAGTCTAATATGGATATTTTTCGTATTGAGCCGGCCCACGTTTGGTTATGTTGAGGAGAATCCCCGATGTGCATATCGAAGTTCACATTCGATATGGTACAGAGCAGAATCTATAAATATCGCGTTCCGCATACTGAGACTAAGACATAATTACTACCTAAATCAATATGCTGATATCGAATATGCATGTTCGATATCACCTTCGACATCTACTTCGACATTCCGCTTGATACTTGATTCGACGCTTCATACATCTCATTTGATATATATCCGATACTATCCTCGACATCTCACATGCCATCACCTCGACATGATCTTCGACGTCACCTCAGACGTCATCTTTGACATCATTAGTGTTACCTAGTCGAACTTCTACCTCGAGCGTCTGGTGTTTCGGACTAAAGTCATCCTATAACTAGTGATAGGAGACATAGTTTGTGATAGAATCGTTGTATTGCACCTGTAATCGACCTCGTTATATATATACAATCTATTGTCAAATTAAAGTCAATGATTTTTTAACATCAGCTAGTTATTGGAGTATATCGTATAGTTTACCAAATCGATGGGTGATTTTAGTATCTATCTATCTATATATATATATATATATATATATTTTTTTTTTTATAGAGAGAGGACTTGAACTTATGTGTTTTGAAGTTGTTATTAATTCACCTGTTGTACCATAAACCCTCACGAAAAACAAAACAACAGGTGACGATGGATCCCTTGGAATCATCAACATCAACATTAACAGTATTGAAGAACATTGTACCAGCAGCAGATAACAACATCAACACCAAATTCATACTCCTGGAGAAAGGGAAAGTAACAATTGATTCTTCAAGGCATCGCCATCACCAAAAAACTTGCCTGGCTCTTGTGGCTGACGAAACGGCGTCGGTTCATTTCCAGCTGTGGGGCGACGAGTGCCACGCGTTTCTGGAAGGCGACATTATTCTGTTGTCCAACGGCATCTTCTCCAACAGCAATCGCCCTCGCCCTCATCAATCATTTACGCTTAGGGCTGGCCAAAAAGGGAAAATCGAGAAAATTGGAGAATTTACAATGCTTTTTGTGGAGACACCTAATTTGAGTGAGATTCATTGGGTGCCCGATGCTTCCACTTCCACCAAGTACGTCAAGCACTCTGTTGTCTCTCCCTATTCTCGTATTTTCTCGCGATCGCAGCAGCAGCATTATTGATATCTTGTTTCATGTAAGTAAGCCCTTTACAAACTTGTGAATAACTCACTCTGCAATTGATTATCTTATAGTTGCCACAAGACTGACTGGCTCTAATATAGTGGGATGTGGTTCATTGCAGAATTTAGTAAACATGACTCTGCATTAATTACTTATCAGAGATAGTTTGGGGGTATGAAAACCGTCTTGGTTCCTTGACATGGAGCCTTATGTTAAGACTTGTTCACTTTGTATAGCTATATTAATTTTAATTCCAAACTCATTGATCCATTGATTATTTGTATCTTTCAAAAAACATGTTTTAGTTTTATGTTGAAGCTCATGAATGAAACAGTAAAACGGCGGCAAAAACTTGCCGAGCACTGGAGGCAGATGAAACGGCCGGGGCTTCATTTCCGGCCGTGGGGGGTGACAAGTGCGATGCTTTTGTGGAGAGTGACATTGTTCTCTTGTCCAAAGGCATATTTTCCTACAATCGAAATAGTATTATTTTGCTTAGGGTGGAGAAGAAGGAGAATTCACCATGGCTTTTGCGGAGACCACGAATTTGAGTGAGATCAATTGACTCTTGACTCCAAGAAGTATGCAGGCTGTTGTTTCTCCCTATTCTCTTATTTTCTCGCGGTCGGATTGTTGTAGTTTCTTTGTGATTCAACTGATGTTATTATGTCACTGTAATGTTAAGGTTAACAATCTTCTTTTCCATAAATTTCATCACACAAATTAACATGGAAAGGGATTGACAGAAGAATGAGAGTAATTATCTGCGTTCATGTCTCAGCACAGTAAAGGGAATTAATCCATAATTTGTATCTAAACCAATACAAAAATTTATCAAAAGCCTTAATGTACTGCACAGGTTCAATATAAAACCAATCTTTTATTACTCAACATGCGATACACCTTGATAAATAAAAGAAATCGAATTTATACTCATACATCTAAGCATCACCCAATCATCGCTTAGTTTTAACTTGTAGCGGAAAGTGATTTCTACTTAATTGACAATCTGAATATACCTTATTTATATCTATGTTTCAGACTCATATCTTTCAATGTGATAATATTTTTTTCCGTTCATTGTGCAACATGGCACATGTTACATTAAGAAACAATACGAGTACCATAGAATATCAACAAACAACTGTCGTGCGATTGCCATTTTATAGTCTTCACAGCGCAAGGTCTGCTTCCAAAGTACTCATGCGAATCTCCTGCACAACCAGTCAATAGGAACGACGATTTTTCTCGCATCCCCCTAAACAAGTCACACCACCACAAGCCAATACACACGCGCACAGAGGGGCAGGGAGTGCAGAACTTAAGGCGTTAATTAGGGGCTAGAACAAGGAGATGTTGAATAAATCAGTAATTCCGGTTAACTTTCACATCAAATTCCACAGTGCAACAAATACTCTTGCTGACCAGAACGTAATGTCTCAAAAAAGAAGCTGCCCGGACAGAATGTAAGAAGCTTAGAAGATGTACTTATCCCTTAGACCACCTCATTAGCAAAAAGTATCACCACAACGTGCAATAAAATGCGAAGACCTTATGTTCCGTAGATCACTTCACTGTATGTTACTAGAAATGTATGGACAAAACTAGCACCCTAGGTTGCTGATTCTCCACATTATTTATAGTTAAAAACTCTGGAACAGTATGTAATTGCAAAAGCACATGACACAAAATTTAGCACCTTTCAACTTCCAGTTTCATGATGTTCAGGTTACACATCACCTCTATCTACCAGCACCGAATTGCTAGCTCTATAATTAGCACTTTTTTCTATTGTTAACATTTGATCTAAGTAATAAGCAGAAAATCAAAATGCATTTTAATCACCATCTATACGCAAATCGCAACTTTAACATTTTCTCAACGGGCAAAATAACGCAAGAATATTAACATTTCAAGGCAAAAGGAAAAAGTCCATAATGCAATTGTGTTATCATGACAAGACCAAACCTAAAGTTAGAAGTAATGACCTCAATACGAGAACTTTAAAGTATACAAAAAACTTTTGTGAAGGATGGGTTAGAGACCTAGAAACCTAGTAGACCATAGCCGACTGCTTTTAGCTTTGCTGTTAATTTGCCAAAGTAGCTCTCTTGCTACCAATTAAAATGTTATTTTCTTTCACCATGAAACACGGTCTATGAAATTCAAGTATCTCCTGTTTACTCCATAATCTCCTTCCTAAATTTCAAAATGTCTTCTTTTCGCTCCCTAAATTTCCCTTTTTGAAATTCAAAAGTTTTTTCTTCGCTCCATAAATTTCATTCTTTAAATTCAAAATATTTGCTTTTCGCTCCATGAATAAATTTCATTCGCTCCATAAATTTCCCTAATATTTTCAACCGCGCCAAAATGGTTTCCAAACTCAAAATTCAACTTTTTTCCTTTTGCGCTGTTATCAAATGCTCGTAATCTACGCCATTTCGTCAACCAATCAGAATCACCCCTTCTATTAGAAAATTCCTATATAAAGCCCGTTTCCACATTCCACCATTTCATCACTCCAATAAATCTCCATTCTGTAGTAACTTTGGGTTTTCACTAAAAAAGGATGAGCTCCAAGTCCAAGGTCCCAAAATCCGTCTCCCGTTCTGCGAAGGCGGGCATTGTATTTCCTGTGGGCAGAGTTGCTACATACCTCAAAAAGGGGAAATACGCCAAGCGTATCGCTGCTGCTGCACCGGTTTATCTATCGGCGGTGCTCGAGTACCTGGCTGCAGAGGTAACATCTTATATAATCATGTTTGTTATTTTTATTTCCTTTTGTTGAAGAAACAGATCTGGCTTCTAGGTGCGTTTAATTTGCGATCGGGTTTTCTTTAGGTTCTACAGGTAGCCGGAGATCATGCAAAATTTCATGGGAAGAACCGCATCACACCGGCACAGATTCAGATGGCTGTAAAGAACGATGATGAGTTGGCCAAGCTATGTCATGGTGTCCTGATCCCCCGTGCTGGCGCTCTGCCCCGGAATCCATAAGGGTGTACTTCCAAAAAACACAATGGAAGGCGAGAAATCAAGTGGCTCTGACTTGAGAGATGTCTAGATTCTAGGTTCATTGTTCTTGATTGTCTCCCAACATTGTCAAAATAATAATAAGGACCAGAAGTATTTCCTTTTCCTAAAATTCCATCAGAACTCCTTCACTGCAATTTTCATATAACTTCATTTTGTGTCCATCTAATTATTAACTATAAATCAAATTGAGTAATTCAAATCTTCAGCATTACTAAAGAAAACTAGGAGTTCATAAGGTCGAAGATTTAACTTGACAGAGGATCACGGTAAATGAAAGTTATGCGAGCAGCCTAATAAGTGTTACATCTTCTAGTCACTTAACAAACCAATATGCAAAGGGTTGAAACATAATGAATAATTGCAGAAGTTATGCAATAGCAACAGCGGTTAGCTCAAACTTATACTTTAGCTAATCAAGCACGATTATTTGATATAAGAACAATGCAAAGACATGTAATAACAACCAAATAAAATAGCCAAAAGACCTGAACTTTTATAGAATGAATTGAACTATTCTTTGCACCCCCAGCTCTCATTGAAAGTTCATTGAATGAACCATTACAGCTATATATTTCTATATAGCATCATCCTCGTATTCAGTAAAAGGTCTGATTGTTGCCTTTATCATTATGTACAGTTTCAGTCCTATCAGCATAGCATAAATTCTAGATACCAAAACACATAGCTACAACAGAAGTATGAATAAGAAGCCTTACAGTATACTCTTACTTAGAATACATCAGCTAATTTGAGGCCAACTATTGGTCTTTTCTAAATAACATGAATTGTTGACAAAGTTGAAGCTCATTTATCACTCAGGGTAATTTCATGACAATAACGAAATGAAAGATGTCATATGCAAAAGATGAAAGATGTCAATATAAGAATAATATAAGGTTGGAGAGCTGCATGTCCATGTTATATCTTTTGGAGGTCAATCAGACTTAGTTCCACATAACAGAAAACAAACAAATTCTCTGTTACCTGATTTAATTGGAATTGCAGTCACTTTAGTAGCATATATATTTTGATGTCTATTGCTCCTACAATGATTTTTCCAAATCATACTGTTTTGTTGGTTGCACATAGATTTTCCTTAACATTCCTGGAATAAAAATAAGCTTTTTTGTTACAAAAGAATGAATCACAAGAAAAATGGACACAGAACTAAAAGATTCAGAAGGGCATTGCTGGACTTCCATCAAGTGGACACATAATGCCCAATAAGCTTACTGTAGTGAACGTAATAAAAAAAGGATTGTGACATATCTCATCTACTTTAAGAAGAATATATATTTTGAAAGAAAAACGCATAACTTAAGTGATCTTAGTCATAGAAGATGGAAGAATACACCTTTGAAACTAAGTGTCAATGTTAAACTATGATGCTGCCAAAAACAGATTTAAGACAATGATTTAGCCTATTCATTTGTCATTCCAAAAATACCTTAGTTCAATGCGCACATTTGATTTTTGGGTAAATAACAAGGAGGAAATGATGCTAAGATATTTACTAAACCACATCAATTTTGAAAAAACAACAACCTGCATATACTTAACCCAACTATAGCTAAATAGCAGTAAAAAGTTTGAAAACAGAGAGAGTGTGTGATGCAAAGATGCAGCTAAGAAGTTAATCACCGGTTAAACACAATAACACTAAAGGATAACAGGTGAAATTATTAACTGATAAAACAAATTGTATAAGTGTTAATAATATGGTTAGGAATAACCAAGAAAGAATATAGTACATCCGAAAGCTCAAGGCTGCAGCAAAACTAAATACTCGATGGATAACAATATACCATGCAAGTTGGCAAATGAACGTGTACCAGAAAGTACATGTACATCATGATTCAGTATACATATCAAGCCTGTCATGCATAACAAAACCATTTTTATTACTATCCAAGCACACACATGCTAGGTAAACGATATACCATAAAGCGCATGCATAACAGCTGATGGTTAGATACGTGCAAATATCCCAATACCTGGAGCCGTATTATTACCGAAAATAGTGGAGGTGCTAAATCCCCGCGTAGATTCCACTTTAGGATTGGTGGAGATTCATTTAATAACATGCAGAAGCTTCCTGATCCTTATGATGTTTCCTTAATGACAAGATATCACACCTGCAAGAAGTAATCAAGTTTTATACCCCCATAGGTTACGAGCTACGTAAACTCTCAGTATCAGTGTTAAATCTACCATCATTAGTTAGTATCTGGTACAGTAAGTTGTGCTTCAATACGGACACATGAAGACGGTCAGGCTGGGCTCCTACTCTATTCTCCAAATATAGGAACATAGGTGCAAAAAAGCAAGGACATGTGTAAAAGTGATTTGCTTCCAGCTTCTATCCACAGCTTATGAGATATATTTCGCCATGGATAAATTAAACATATGCGTATTGTTGTCTCTCTTAACATGAAGATCCAAAATCAGTTTGAGCCTTGGAGCAACACAATGCAACAAATGCTTTTTTCATGTTTATAATCGGTGAAGAAAAGTTGATTGAGGCAGCAGAAGCAATTGATCTATCATGTAATCGAGTTCTAGAACAACATAAGCCTTTAAGAAAATTACTCGAGTACTGTCTTTAACTCTCATTGTGCATTATTACCGGGTTGCCAAATATTATATACTGAGAGAAATGTAAGGACTCGATCTACTTCAAAGCAGAAGAAAAGGGAAGAAACTCAATGTTCAAAGCTAATTTTATACCTAAAGCAAAACCAAAGAAAAGAAAAGAAAAAACCACTTGAATAATCAACAAATACCAAATGAAATGAAGCTTCATTAAATGATTGGACCAACACTAATTAGCACGCATAGGCACGGCTTCAAAACGAACCAGCTAAGGCTCAAATTATACAGCAAACAGGAAATAAAAACTTGTAAACAATGATCAAGTTACAGAGATGAATCAATATTGGCAAGCTAAGGGGATTGAACCAACGACCCTTAAATCCTCCCCTAAGTAAGTATTATTAGAAAGAGCTGTAGAGTGAAAGATTGCACACAAAAACTAAAGCAACTGAGAAATATTTTAACCGTTACCCACCCCTAGTGTGGTAATTCATTTTCCCTCTGGATTTTGTAAAAGACCGATATCGTAATGAGGGGGAGAAATCTTTGCCTAGTTTTGTAACAACATATAAAAAGGGAAGAAATTCAATGTCGAAAGCCTAAATCAAAATCAAGAACCACAAAAACCTAATTAGCAAGTACAATGGAGAGCACCACCAATTTAGGCTAAATTCAGTATCGCAGGAACCTAATTATTAATTAATGAATTTACACAGCTAAATTCAGTAACTAAATTAGCAAGTACATATAGCCAGCAACGGAGGAAAAAGGCGATGATCAATAATTTAAAGAGATGAATAATAAATAATAAATTTATTTTTGGCAACACACGAAAATATAAATGCTGCTGAATCAATAAATAACCTGCAAATGCATCTCTGCCCGCCCCGGTCGCCTCTATCCATGAAGAAAGACCTGTATGTGTATGTATGTAATATGTATGTACAGAATAAATTGTTCTACAAAAAAAAAAAAAAAAAAGCCCCTTTCCCAAACCTGGAATGAGGGAGGGAGGAGAGGGGGGTTTAATTAGAACAAAAAAGAATTTTTGTATTTTAATATTTTTCATAATAAAATCAAAATTGGAGATGCGGGGGATCGAACCCCGTGCCTCTCGCATGCAAAGCGAGCGCTCTACCATTTGAGCTACATCCGCTTACGACTCAATCATGATAAAATCATAAAATTTCTTGTGCTAGACTGCTAACGGTAATATTGCTTAATCTACAGTAACTATGACTAATTTCATTGAGATTATATTTAATTCTATTGTTAGTTTGTTACTCCCCAGATGAGATGAGATAAACCCATATATGGAGGAGGAGATTGGAAATACTGGTGCAATGTTGAGGAAACCGATATTGAAATCTCATTTAATTTCTAATTAATGTGATTCGGATCATTAACTATCTAGCTAATTAAAACTACAATCATAAGAAAATTTTAGCATTTGGTTGTTAAGATATTTTTGTAAGGTTTATGTTTTACGTATCAATTAGTCCTTTCATGATATTTTAAGAAAGTATTATAGGTGTTAGTAAGACTAAGTAGATATTATGTAATTATGATTTATGAGCAATAAGTGACTAGAAGAGATTATTATGTACAATGGCGGTAAAGATGGCATAGTACAACAAATAATTGAGATTAAATAATTTCTTAAATCATAGAAAAGAACTATCTCAAACTCAATCTATATTTGAACCAACTAATTTCTCATTGACGAGACACAAACAATTGTATCACACCATATTGTACATAATAAATTCTAAAATTTGTTAAAGTGGAGCAATTTTTATTTTTAAAGTCCCATATATTTTTACTTAACTTTTATTTAGAGTGTCTACGCTAACATAGTTTGGTACGAGAGCCACCTTTTGCAGGGGAGTAACTATTAAGGGGTTAATCTGGGCTGAAGCCCAAGTAAAAAATTTCAAGCCTATAATTAGTAATACATATGTAATTGTCATGTATGATTGAAAGAAACGAAAAGACATGCCAAGGATATTAATACAAAGGAACCGTGTTAAAAGAAAGGCCAACACCTTAATAACCCATAAGGCCATAATATTTGACATAAAATCCAAATGAAATAAAATAATAATAATAGAACAACTTTACCTTTTCGGCAGAAGATGAAAAAAGAGCTGCTCAACCGTGCCCAAGAAAAGGAGAGGAACTTAATCATATTGCTTTTAGATCCCAAATAATTGAAAAATTATACAATACACCAAATATGTAATTAGTTATTATTTAGTACTAAAACATGCTTTTATTTATAAATTTTTGTTAGTTTGGTACTTTTAAATGACATAAACTCTAATTAATTGTGTTTCCAAATTTATCCTCTCCTAAGTGTTTTACTCTTTTGTTGGGTGATCCTAAGTGTTTTACTTTTTTGTTAGGTGATTGTTAGATAATTTTGTGCAATAAAAGGGAAGAAGGGGTTTTGACAAATAATAGGTTGCCTACATTAAAAGAAAACTATTAAAAAATATTGTAGTTTCGGTAATAGATGAATTTTATTCCATGAAGGATCGAAGAGCTCAATTTCGATTGTTGATTTTACTGTTTAGTAGTGTAAAGTTTGAATTTTATGATTTTTTATTGAACAATGACTATTTTTCATTTTATTTAGTATATTTGTACTTAATTTTTTTTTCTTTTTCTAAATGTAACTTGAGTATAAAAGTAGTCCAAGTGAATAAACATTCCTGGCTTGCCCTGACTTTTTGGCCTGATATCATCTCATGGAAACAAAAATAAATCAATTTGCAACTGGAGAGCTTTGCTTTGCATATTTCCAACAATGCGTTATAATCTGTGTTGATCAAAATAGTAAATTCAGTCTCGTGAATTATGAGAAATTGTCAATTAGGGATATGAAAATCACACATTGAATCAAGAAGCACCGCTAATGACGACACAAAGAATAGCATAAAAAGAACAAAAAATGAGATTCTTTTGAATAAATTTCTATTTTTTGTTAGATATATTTGAATATATTTGACTATTGCAAAAATAATAGTAACCCACTTTTCCTGATTGAACTAAACTTCTATATCCACTCCTTATTTCCTTGTACATGTGCATATTGTTAAGGGAATTTCGCAAAGTTGGTCATTTATAGTAACCAACTTTCAAAATTGGTCATTTATAGTACCTTGTTTCGTTTTTGGTCCTTTTGCAGTAAAATTACTATTTTGCTCTTAATTTTAGCATGTGATGTGCACATGACCTCCAATTCAATTTTTCTCCATCAATTTACAATTAAATCTTTTCAGTTGTTATATATACACCCCCATAATATACTAGCCATTTTTTTTCATAATTTTGTAATAATAATATTTAATATCTTAAAATATAAGCCCTAAAAATTCATTATTATTTCAATTCTTTTTTAGTTGAACAAAATTTGCACATTAACAACACACTAATAATAATAATAATGAGAATAATTTTACCTCCAAAAATTTAATAAAAGGAAAATCTTGAAATAATTAAAACAATATATTTTCTTCAACTGTGAAATTTTATAGTTTTATTACTTATTATTTGTATTAACAGTTGTATCCTATAATATTTTTATTAATTTTGAAGGTAAAAAATTAACATTAATATAACCTAAACACTAAAAAAGAGTGGCAAATATACTTCACAATTTAAACACATAGTAAATTTTATTATTATATACTTGTAACTTTAAATAAAGTGTACTTTTCCAAGTTGTTATCCCCACCCCCCCCCCCCCCCCCCCAAATGCTAGGTTAAGCTGGTGATCGTTTGAACAACTCCCTTTTTCCCTTTAAAAACAAAAATAAATGTGATTTATTTACGAATTACGCTTAATTAAATTAAACTTGTGAATAAAATTTCACAATTTACATAGATAAACATGAATGATATTTTGAATTGAGAAAAATATTAATATTTATAATTTTAAATTTGTTTGTTTAATATTAATTATAGGGTTTTTAAAAAACTTAGATAAAATTATATAAAGAAAAAACAAATTATAGAAAATTATTAAGTTGCTAATGTACACATTTTGTATAACTAAAAAGAATGACACAATAATAAATGTTTAGGCTTATCTTTTTAATATGTTAAATATGATTATTACATAACTATCAAAAAAATAGTTATTATAAAATTGTGGGGTGTAAGTATAATAACTCAAAGATTTGTACAAAAATTAAAGAAATAAATCGAAATTAGAAATCATGTGCAAGTCAAATGCCAAAAAATAAGGGTAACTTCGTAATTTCACAGCAAAAAGGACCAAACAAGACACTATAGAGGACCAAAAATGAAATGGTGGTTACTTTAGAGGACCAAAAATGGCCCGAGGTACTATAAATGACTAATTTTGAAACGTGGTTACTATAAAGGACTACAAAGTCAAAATTCCCTATTGTTAATAAAATGACATATCTCCATTATTTAGGAACATCCACATTCTAAGTTCTATCTCAGATATTTTGTTAGTATCGTGGATTTACTCTATATTAGATTTTAAATTTATTGAGTTGAATATTTATTATTTTATGTCTACTAATATTGCTTCCTAAATTATTTTCGATGATGTATTCTATTAAAAGGATTACTCATTAAATTCGTTATGAAAATGTTTAGCACAACTCAAAATATATATTTTATTATTTGAAAGATTTTCGATCTATGATTATAAATTTTTGATGATGTATTCTATTAAAAGGATTACTCATTAAATTCGTTATGAAAATGTTTAGCACACCTCAAAATATATATTTTATTATTTGAAAGATCTTCGATCTATGTTACTTATAATCGGATGCAATTGCACTTGACAGTAGTTGCAACTGCACTTGTAAGTAAGACAGAAGACAGTTCTTTAACGTTTAAAAGTTGTTTTACTGTTGCAATTGTTAAAAGACAGTTAAACATAAAGCGATAAAGAACACAAATGTTTTTACGTGGTTCGGTCCAAATGGTCATAGTCCACGGGGTTTGCACCCAAATGTTGACTCAAATAGTATCCTAATTAAGAATTACAATGAAGGATTTATATCAATCCAAATCTTAGACTCCATCTAAATTTGTAGTTGCAATACCTAACCCTTAACTATTTTCGGTATACTCGATTGAGTCGAAGAACACATCAAGATACTCCAAAGTTCCTTTGACTTGATGCTCTTCACTAAAAGACTTTGACTCGATACAAGACTGAAATCACAAACTATCTTTTTCAAAGTGTTCTTCAATTGTGTCGAGTCTTGTCCTTATATAGGCATGGGCAGAATCTTCAGTTGCAATCTTTGGAATGTCTTCTTTCCTTATATTATAAGCACGTCAATAATCCAGTTGCAATCCGAACAGATCTTTTTGCCTTATCCGATAGATTCTGCATGATCATCAAAGATATCCAACGAACATGCCTAATAATATGTCTAAGTACATGGATAGGAGATAACGTTATTATCATGCAAGTTAATCTTTTAGGATAAAATAATATCTAACAAAGATAAGGTAATAAAATTAAGATAATTACCATCTAAAATTAACTTATCTCAATGATTTAAAACAAAACAATATCAATTTAAACCCTAGTTGGGTCGAGTCTTGCCCGTTGAGTTGTAACTAGCCAGTCGCGTCAGGTTAGAATAGAAATCATGCACCAACACCTTACCATAGCTACTTGCCCGTTGAGTTGTAACTAGCCAGTCGCGTCTCCCAAGTGATTCGAGAATGTCGGTCTTGGCATAGGACTTTTCTTCCAGAGGATGCTCCTCAACAATTAGATGTTTCAAATAGCCAGCAAAACGGGCACAGGCCTCACGAGTGTAGAAACGATCAGAATAAGCGCATGTAACTTTGAGATATGTGGAGGCAGGTGCAACATCAGGCAGACTAATTGGGTCAACGACAACATGAGGGGTGGCCTTTTTAGGCATGGGAGAGGGCCGCTGCTTCTTCGCTGACAGTTCGACATTTATGTTAACCTCTTGGACCACATCATTGTTGGAGTTCATCTCGGAGGCGAATTTCTCAGAGATTTTGTGCAGTCGCATTCCCCGGACCGGTTTCTGAGCATGGACCTTAGTGCGCTTTCCTCTAAATCGGTCGGAGCGGTGAAGGTTTCAGCCACCTTGGCCTTCCCCTTGGCCTGAGCGGAGGCCTTTGCTGGTGATGGGGCCGGAGACTGAGCAAGAGTAGGATTTGGGGATGTATGATCCTCCTTCGGTGGAGGGATGTGATCATCATCACCGTTGGAATGCATGGCGGAGGGCGGATCAGCCGCGGGAATTGTCTGGAGAGGCTCAGTGTTGAGAGCCTCGTCGGCGTCAAAATTCATGGTGGCAGGTTTCTTGGATGAAGCGCCCATCTGGAGAGAGAAACTTGCAAGAGAGATGAGATATGAAAGAGAGTAAAGACTGGTGAGAGATGATATGATGAGTGGAGACTTGATTAGCAATAAATAGAAACACTCAGCCCTCGAATTTTAAAAGGGAAACTTTCCCACCAAAACTCAATCTCTTATGGTATTCCAATCCAATCATTCCAAGTAAACATAGATCGTGAGATATGTATACATGGGAAAAAAAGATAGACACAAATCTAGTTGAGATATTCATAAGGTAACACCATCTTATCTTAACAGGCTTTAAACAAAATCTCCTAATATCACACAAAAGGAAACACAATCAAGGGGTAATTAGGATCCCACAAATTACGTAGACTTGAATTCAATGACAAAGAGCCACAAGGAATTAAATTAGCCGAAGATAATTAAAAATTCCATCAAGAAACCGAGTCCAAAGAAAAATCGATATCACGTAATCTCCTCAGTTGCAACTTTGCATAAGACAACACACGCAACTGGTAGCTTTCACTCTGGCACATTTGTGAACAAGGTAGCTCTTTTTAATGAGTAGACGCGTGAGATATAAATTGATAGCTTTCACACTTGTTTCTTGTAGGTCATGTAGCTTTTTCCAGTTGCAACTGAAATCCGGTGTGAGTAGCTCAAAATAAATCACCTTTCGGTGTTTTTCTCCTTCATATTGAAAGTAATTTTTGAGACAATCGCTGTTTTTCTTCCTTTTTTGTGTCAACAAAGATTCACTGAGGAGAAAAACATGTATACCAAATCAAAACAAGGGACTACAATTCATAGTGGAATAAATAATTAAGTCTAGAAAAGTTACCCTTGGTTGCAACAGTGTCCCTGTTGCAATTCACATAAGGCAGAGGCCTAACGACTTACGAAGGTGCTCAAATCATGTAACATCGAGAGCCTTTGTTAAGATGTCTGCAAGTTGAAGGTCAGTACACACATGATGTAACTCAACAGTCTTGGCTTCTACTAATTCTCTAATGTAGTGATATCTTATGTCAATATGCTTAGTGCGTGTTGGACTGGTTTTTTAGATATGTTAATTGCAGTGGTATTATCACAATAAAGGAAAAAATCATTTGAGAAATACCATAGTCTTGCAACATTTGTTTCATCCAAACTTACAAGGTGCAACAACTACCTGCAACAATATATTCAACCTTTGCTGTAGAAAGAGTTATAGAATGTTGTTTCTTACTGAGCCATGAGACGAGGTTGGTTCCAAGATAGAAACATCCTCCCGTTGCACTCTTTCGATCATCAGCACATCTAGCCCAATCAGCGTCACTGTAACCTACAAGAGAGAGGTTATCGTTAAAGTTGTAACTGAGACCAAAGTCAGTTGTACCAGAAACGTATTGAATGATCCTTTTAGCAGCTTTAAGGTGCGACTCCTTTGGGTCAGCCTCATAGCGTGTAGACACTCAGACACTGAAACATATGTCGGGACGACTAGTAGTGAGGTAAAGCAGGCTGCCTATCATGCTCCTGTAGAGGCTCGGATCCACCGAGTTGCAACTGTTGTCCTTGCTGAGATGGTCGGTAGATCCCATGGGGGCCTTCATAGGTTTGGCATGATCAAGTCCAAATCGTTTGTTAGGTTCTTGGCATACTTAGTCTGAGAGATAAATATTCCATCAACCTGTTGCTTAACCTGTAGACCAAGGAGATACGTAAGTTCACAACCATACTCATTTCAAACTCTTTCTTCATAACAGAGACAAAGTGTTGTAACTCGCTAGGGGATGTGGAGCCAACCACTATGTCATCTACATAAATTTGTGCAATAAGAATATGATTTCCAAAATGCTTATAAAACAGAGTACGATCTACACTTCCTTTAGTATATCCTTTTTCAAGAAGATGAATGGTGAGTCTTTCATACCAAGCACGAGGTGCTTGTTTGAGACCATAAAGTGCTCTTTTAAGTTTCAAAACATGGTTGGGGAATGAGGATCAATGAAACCTTTGGGTTATTCAACGGAAACTTCTTCATTAAGGAACCCATTTAGGAAGACACTTTAACATCCATTTGAAAAAGCTTAAATCGTAAGACACATGCAACAACAAATAAGAGACAAATAGATTCTAGGCTTGCAACTGGTGCAAATGTATCATCATAGTCCACTCCTTCTACTTGAGTGTAGCCTTGTGTAACAAGTCTTGCTTTATTGCGAACAATGTTTCCAAGCTCATCGATCTTGTTCTTGAATATCCACTTGGTACCAATGATGTTCACATTTGGAGGTCTGGCCACCAGTTCCCATACATCGTTTCATTCAAACTGGGTTTGTTCCTCCTGCATGGCCTCAATCCATGCTTCTTCCAGCAACGCTTCCTTCACATTCTTCACGAGTTCTAATACCTCCACTCATCTCACTAATGGCTGCATCAGGCGGATGATTCTTCTTAATGTGAGAAGGAGCCTCCAGGTGTTCCATCCTTTCATTCGCCTATGGTGAAGAGTTAGTAACTTATGTGACCTCAGGCACAGTTGCAGCTTGCAATACCACATGTTCAGTTGCAACTGGTGGTGTGGATCTGAAAGTCATTTGCCTCGACTCATCTTCTTCCTCTGACTAAATTAGCTCAATGACTTTAACTTCTGAGGAGGTTGGGGCAAAGTCCATGTAATCATTGAATTCAACGTTAGATGATTCAACAATGGTTTGGTGCGTATATTAAACACATTGTATGAATGACTGTTGCGAGAGTAACCAACAAAGATACCCAAGCCTCTGGATTCTCTATCATTGAGGACATAGCAAGCACAACTAAAAATGTGAAAGTGATGAACACTAGGACGTTTACCTTTCCAGATCTCATAAGCTGTCTTAGTTATACCTGAGAATAGATACACACGGTTGGTAACATAAAACGTAGTATTCACTACTTCTGCCCAGAACTTAAGAGCAAGATTCTTTGAGTTTAGCATGACTCGAGCCATTTCAACAAGTGTCTTATTCTTCCTTTCTACTACAACATTTTGTTGAGGTGTAATTGGTGATGAGTATTAATATTCCTTATCATTGCAGAAGTTGTTAAAGTTGGAATTTTCAAATTCTTTCTTGTGATCACTTCGAATTCTTTTGAAAGTTAAATATTTTCCAGTTGCAACAGTGTTGCAAAGGTTTTTGAAACAAAAGATTCATTTTTTTCTTTCAGAAATTCAACACAAGTGAAACGTGAAAAATCATTAACACCCGATTCTCAAACGGATCGATAACCTCACATTCATCTTTGGTGAATCAAACATAAAGATCATCATCACACAACTGGCTTATACTAATATAGTTAGCATGCAGACCATCAACATAGGATACATCCATGAGTTTAGGAAAACCCTTCACGTTTAATGTTCATTTTCCAAGAATATTTCCTCGGTTACCATCTTCGAAAACAACATATCGTTTTCGTTCATGAATGAAGTTGCTCAAAATGCCTTTATCTTCTATCATGTGCATAAAGCAACCATTATCAAAGAACCAAGAGTTAGAATAAGAAGCACATTGCGAAGTAGAATTGCAAGCAGTAAGGCATGTAAGAGTTTTGGCTGATTTCTTAACCCAAACTTGTTTCACTGATTTTTCAGTTGCAACCACTGATACTCTTTGCTTGGTTTTCTTCTTCTTCTGATTCCTCATTTTCTTTTTATGAACCTCTTAAGGATGGATGGTTTGGATGGTGTGCTGGTTTCCCACAACTGAAAGTAGTATGGTCTGATATGTCATTGAACACCGCAATGGTGGAAAGTTGGAAACAAACTGACCTCTTTGATGTCTGTCAAAAGGAACATAGTTAGGAACATGTATACGTGAGTTGTAACTAGGGTGTACCTGATCCTGAGACAGTTGGATATGAGAATAATCAAGTGGAATTTCAACTCCCTTAGGTGTCCGTTTCTTCTTTGAAATAGTGATTTCAATATCTCCAAGAAACTTTGGGTTGACAAGATCAAGATAACCGACTCTTGTTTTCCCAGTTGGAACTTTCTGGTTGTCCATAACCTTTTCCAGATTGTCAGTACCTGGGGTGAGTAATTTCACAATCTTCATTATGGCATCCAACTCATTTTGAGTGAGATCACACACTTTTTCTAATGCCTTGTGAGCCTTGAGGGCCGTATCTAGGCCAGCAGAGAGAATATCTCTTTCCCTAATAAGTGAGAGAACTTTCCTCTCAAGCTCCATGATTTTGTTGTTCATTCTGAATGAGCTTTCAAAAGTTGAAACAATTTTGAGTTGTGCCTCAAGTTCAGAATTTCTCTTGCAGATAGATAACCGACTCTTGTTTTCCCAGTTGGAACTTTCTGGTTGTCCATAACCTTTTCCAGATTGTCAGTACCTGGGGTGAGTAATTTCACAATCTTCATTATGGCATCCAACTCATTTTGAGTGAGATCACACACTTTTTCTAATGCCTTGTGAGCCTTGAGGGCCGTATCTAGGCCAGCAGAGAGAATATCTCTTTCCCTAATAAGTGAGAGAATTTTCCTCTCAAGCTCCATGATTTTGTTGTTCATTCTGAATGAGCTTTCCAAAGTTGAAACAATTTTGAGTTGTGCCTCAAGTTCAGAATTTCTCTTGCAGATGGCATCCAAATTTGCCAATTGATCCATATCATCACTATCAAGTGAGTCGCAATCGGATTCTGTCAAGTTCTGGATTGCAACAACCATGTTGGCTCTGGCGAATGGAATGAAGGATGAGAATGCAACATCATCAACTTCTTTCATGTCTTCCTTGATGTATTGTGATTTGTTATCACTCCATGCGAGTAGAGCTCTATTCTTATTTTTCTCAAGAAGGTTCTTATAGTCTGCTCTTATGTGTACAAGTCCTTGGCATTCCCTGCATTGAATACCTTTTCCAGACCTTTTGTTGTCAAGCCTATTAGTAGCGGAAAGCTTTTTAAAATTATCGGAGGGACTTGCAACAAGACTAGAAGAGTTACCTTTACTCCATTGTTTATTCATTTTATTGAACCTTTTTGTGAGGAGAGCCCGTGATTGGACCAAGTCAGTGTAGACTGCTCTGAGGGAGATTAGCTTGTAGTGACACTCATTTGGCAATGTTGTCTCCTTCTCTCTTGAGCTTCATTTCCCATGCGATAAGGGAACCCATGAGGTCAATAAGGGGTAGAGTGTTAATGTCCTTTGCCTCTTCAATTGTTGAGACCTTCATTGCAAATCTTACTGGAAGAGAACCCAGAAGCTTTAGCACAATTTTGGATTCTGGAAAGCCAACCCCAAGGATGGTGGCTTCACTTGCCAGATGTATGAGCTTGGAGTGGAACTGTGCAATTGTATCGGTTTCTTCCATGCGCACAAAATTGAACTTGCTGTTCAACAGTTGCAACTTGGATGCCCAAACTTTTGCATTTCCCTGGTGAGCATTCTTAATAGCCGACCAAGCATCTCTTGCAATTTCACAGTTATAAATACTCTTATATTGGTCATAATAAACTGCAACTAAAATATTATTTAAAGTAGTAGTGTTATAGTCTGCAAGAAGTTCCTCTGCATCAGTCCATTCTAGTTCGGATTTGACTCTTCCCTTGTCATCTGTTGGTGGACTCTATCCTTTTAGAATGCTTTTCCACGCCTTCTGATCCTGCTGTTTGATGAAGTTTCGCATGCGATTCTTCCAGTAGGAGTAGTTGGTTGCAGTCAACATCAGTGGCTTTATGGTCGACATACCTTCCCTCATTTACTCCATAAGAAAAACAATAAAACAAAACAAAGATCTTTACACTATAGAGTATAATGACCCGCTATGATACCAATTGAAAGATCTTCGATCTATGTTACTTATAATAGGATGCAGTTGCACTTGACAGTAGTTGCAACTGCACTAGTAAGTAAGACAGAAGACAATTCTTTAACGCTTAGAAGCTGTTTTACTGTTGCAATTGTTAAAAGATAGTTAAACATAAAGGGATAAAAAACACAAAGGTTTTTACATGGTTCGGTCCAAATGGTCCTAGTCCACGGGGTTTGATTGAAACAAAAATTGAAAGGAAAGTTAAGAAGTTAAGGACTGAAAATGGCCTCGAATTTTGCTCTGAATAATTCAATGATTATTGTAAGACTCGTGGTATTTCAAGGCATATGAATGTAGTTGGAACACCCCAACGTAATGGGTTGGCTGAGAGGTTCAACAAAACCGTACTATAAAGGGTCACATGTATGCTTGAAAGTGCCAACATGCCTAAGATTTTCTGGGCAGAAGCTGTGATAACAACTACATACTTGATAAATAGGAGTCCTTCAGTTGCAATAGGGATAAAAAAAAACCCTGAATAAGTGTGGTCTGGTCACCCACCAAATCTTCAGAATCTAAGGGTATTTGGTTGTGCAGCTTATGCTCACATCAGACAAGATAACCTTGGGCCAATGGCTCTAAAATGCATGTTTATAGGTTATCCTGAAGGTGTAAAGGCTTATAAACTTTGGTGTTTAGAACCTAGTCACACAATGTGCCTAATGAATAGGGATGTACTGCTTTAGTTAAGTTGACATGGTTTACAACCCCAAGTTTTTCGAAAACACAACAGAAAGAACAAGAGGTTCAAATCAGTGTCATGAGAGAATGTAGATTGAGGTGAAGCCTGATAGGAAAAATGGAATCACGGATACAAATACAGAAGTTCAAGTTGGAAACTGGCTCTTAGAAGAAGTAGAGCAGTCTGGTGAGGATGTTTTACCTAAGGACACTCAGGCTGATGAGCATCAAAAGGACCAAAACAACTATATGCTAACTAGAGACAGAACTAGGAGGAAAAAAGAGCACCTCTGAGATTTAGTTGCTGATCTAATGGTGCTCACTTGTTGCAACAAGTGAGGTTCTTGAAGAATTTCTTAAGGATTACAAGATAACTATGGTAAGTATGGATAAACAGAAGTGGATCTTAGCCATGAATGAGGAGATGAATTCTCTGAAGACAAACAACACCTGGAAATTCATAGATAAGCCTAAAAAGCAAAGGTTGTCAGTTATAAATGGATCTTTAAGAAGAAACAAGGAACTCAAGGGGTTGAGAGTAGATTCAAGGCCAGTTTGGTTGCAAGAGGCTTTACTCAGGGTAAATACTACAATGATGTTTTCTTACATGTGGTAAAACACAGATCTATTAGAGTTCTCTTAGCATTAGTTGCTAAATATGATTTTGAGCTTAAACAAATGGATGTTAAGGCTACATTCTTATATGAAGAATTGGAGGAAAATATTCTCATGAAACAATCTGAAGGGTTTGAAGTCAATGGTAGAGAAAACCAAATGTGTAAGCTCAACAGATCTCTCTATGGTTTGAAATAGTCTCACATTCAGACGAATAAGAGGTTTGATGAGTTTATGACAAAACTCATGTATACAAGAAACAAGTTTGATAATTGTGTGTATTTCAAGTTCTGGGATACGTAAGTGTTTGTCATCTTACTATTGTATGTGGATGTCATACTACTTGTAAATAGCAACAAACAACACATTGCTCAGTTGAAGAAAGAGTTGAGAAGTGAGTTTGAGATGAAAGATCTTGGCCAGTTGCAAGAATCTTAGGTATGGAAATTTAGAGAAATAAGAGGAAGGGGGAGTTGTATTTATCTCAAGAAGGATATACAAGGAAGGGTCTTGAGAAATTTGATATGCAGGATGCAAACTCTGTAACTACTTCTCTGTCCTAGCAGTTCAAATTGAGCAGTGATTAATTTTCAAAGACTGATGAATGATTGGAGTATATGGAAGGAATACCATATGCAAATGAAATAGGTTATCTAATGTATATTATGATCTACAAAAGGACTTGATCTTGCTTTATCATCATTAGCAGGTATATGTCGAATCCAGGAAAGGTTCATTTCCAGCCTTTGAAATAGGTTTTGAGATATGATTAGGGGACTATAAACAAGGTTCTTGTTTATAGTGGAGCAGAGGTGCATAATAAGAGGTTGAATATGATTGAGGGCTATGTGGACTGTGATTATACATGATGTTTGGATACAAAAAGTCCTTGACAAGATATATATTTACTGCATTTGGAATAACAGTAAGTGGGAAAGAAAATATTTAAAAAGTTGTTAAGGCTGAATATATTACCTTAGCTTAATCTGTAAAGGAAGCATTGTAGCTTGAAGGGATTGCTAAAGAGCTAAGGATACAAGAAGAGATAGTCACTATATTGTATGACAACCAGAGTGCAATACATCTTTCAAGAAACCAGATGTACCATGAGAGGACCAAACATGTTGGTATAAAGTTGCATTTTGTAGGGCATGTGGTGTATAAAGGATCTATGAAGGTTAACAAGGTGTCAACAAATCACAATCCAACATATATGATCACTAAAGTGCTTCCAAACAACAAGTTTGGCTACTGTTTGGAGCTGATTAAATTGAGGAACAAATAACTCAGGATGAGGTAGTGGTGGAACCTGGTTTTGATTGATTTTGTCAGAGAATCAAGGTGGAAAATTGTGAAATATGGTTCACTGGCTCCAGGAGTTAAAGTCGGTTAGACTGTGCAGGTTAGCTGATTGAGTTTTGGCACATGTTATCATCTCATTTTAGCAACCTGAGGTGTGTTATAACTGCTCTGGGAATGCATCATCATGTAAGCTCATTCTAATTCAATTTAGCTCAGTTTTTCAATTTAGGCTTTGTATTCCATTACAACGAAAAAATTAATGTTTCCCTTTGGATGTAGGTTCAAAATCACACTGATTTGCGAAGCGAATCAAGTAACTTGATGTGTGTTTGTGTTGTTGTTCAATTAAGTTTCTCTTATCAATTTGGTGTTGCAATGGTGTGTAATCTGTTTTAGATCGTTTAACGAGTAGATCTACGAAGTGAATTTGTGGAGTTGAATTTGAATTCCAGTGACAATCTTAACGGACAGTTTGACTCATTACAACTCTCTGGTATCTAATATTATTGTTGGTTTATTTCCTTATTTTACTAAACAAGGTTGGCGAAACACTTCGGTATCAAGAAAGTGAGATTCCACGAAATTTGATAAAACAGAACTGGAATAGTATAACAAGAGTTGGTCAGTTGACTATAGATGAGAGTAAATGTGTTTCCATTGGCCAAGCAAAAAGCGATTTTTTGTCTTTATTTCCCAATTCTTTTTATAAAATGAAATGTCACAAAGTAATAGCCCCACATAACGGAAGCACGGAAATGGCTTCATAACTACTTCAAACCTTATTTCATTTATAATTTAGTTAAAAACTTATCTCTCGTTTCATGAGCTTATTATTCGGTCTTAACGTGAATACCTAAGTGGAATTATATTTTATCTTACAATTATTGTATATGAAAATATGACATTCTTTTGGCCAACTCTTATGCGTTACTAAATTTCCTTCTAATTACTTTTACTTATTCATCAAAAGAGTAAAAATCTACTTAATCTTGCCAATGTGTAGTTTACACCTTTTCTATCTAGTAATGGGGGACTATTTCCTGCAATCCATGGGATTCAAAGAATGAACCAAAAGACCATAAGTATATCTTTTCTCAACGTTTTAGCCATCTTATGCTGAAAACAGATTCTTATGACCTCACAATAGACATTTTTCCTCAATAGAAATCTTTAAATAACTTCCGACATTATAATATTATATAGTTTTATATGATATGAGTATTTGCATATGTTATCGTTTTGCTAGCTCAAGATGGTTGTTTGATTGGTTTAAAAGTTTTACCAACAACAGGTTCAATTTTAATTTATCTGTTGGCTTATAATTCACAAGAAACTTTATGGAAAAAAAAACAGAGTGCAAATTAACGTATCAGTGATGTATTTATGCTACGGTAAAAAGTAAAAACTTGAATTCATATTTTTATTAGAAGAAAATGTAAATATTTAAATGTATAATATATTTCCTTGAGTAATTTAGAATACAAGAGTACAACATTATATACAAGTAGTCTTCCACAATATAAGAAAGTAGAATCCTATCTATAGAATAACAAGATGCAAAAAAGATAAGGACAATCCCTGAAACTAGGTAATTGAATTTGGAGGAGAAGATTCCCTAATACGCCCCCTCAGAATTGTCGTTTCATCGGCTAAGGCAATTTTGGATCGAAGAAGATGAAATCAGGAACGGTGAAGAGCTTTAGTAAGTCTATTCGCGAGCTGGTCATGAGTGCTAATATGCGAGACATGAAGGAGACTTTTTGACACAACATCACGAACAAAGTGAATATCGATGGCAATGTGTTTCATGCGAGAGTGCATGACTGGATGAAGAGACAAGTGATTTGCGCTAATATTGTCACAAAAGATAGTCGGAGGAGAGCTGAGCGAGACAGGAAGCTCCGTGAGAAGGTTTTGGACCTAACGCATCTCAGAAGTTGTTGTGGCCAAGGCTCGGTATTCGACTTCAGTGGAGGACCTAGCAACGGCCCATTGCTTGCGAGAGCTCCACGAGATGAGGTTATGACCAAGAAAGATCACTAAAACAATCATGGAGGAGCGATCCGTGGGATTCCTGGCCCAATCAGCGTTGGAGTAGCCACAAAGAGTGAGGGATGAGTCCCGCCGAAGTAAGAGATCGTGAGTGAAGATGCCTTTAAGATAGCGAAGGACCCGTTTGACCTCAGCCCAATGGTTGTCTGTGGGAGATGACACGAACTGAGCAAGGTGGTTGACTGCGAAGGCGATGTCGTGACGGGTGAAGGCGAGATATTGTAACTCCCTGATGGCTTGGCGATTGCCATGCGGATCGCAATCTAGAGACGAGGATTGAAACAAAGTAATGGCTTTGGAGGCCATGGGCGTGGAAACGATTTTGGCTCCTTCCATGCGATGTCGAATGAGAAGATCACATACATACTTTTGTTAGGAAAGTAAGAGACTTTACACGGTAGAGCTTCAATACCAAGAAAGTAAGAGAGTGTGCCAAGATCTTTGACGACGAAAGAGGATTGGATCTGAGTAATACATGAGGCCATAAGAGAAGAATTCGTGCCCGTAAAGATGGTGTTATCCACATAAACGAGTAAAAGGAGCACCGTAAAACCACGTCGATAGAGGAATAAGGAGCAATTCGAGCGGGATTGGGTGAACCCAAGCGAGACAAGGGCATCTCGTAGCACGTGAAACCAAGCGCGTGGTGCTTTCTTGAGGCAGTAAATTGACTTGCGAAGGCGACAAACATGAGATGAGCGGGACGCATCCACGAAACCCGGAGGTTGTTGCATAAAGACTTCCTCACTTAGATTGCCATGGAGGAAAGCATTACCGACGTCCAATTGGCGAATAGGCCAAGACTGCATGACAACAAAGGAGAGAATGAGACGAATGGTGATCGGTTTAACCACAGGACTGAAAGTTTCCACATAATCGAAGCCGAGGCGTTGGTGGAACCCCTTAGCCACGAGGCTAGCCTTATACTTGTCAATCGAGCCATCAGTTTTGCGCTTCACCCGAAAGACCCATTTTTAGCCCACCATATTGGCGGCATGATGGGGTGGAACTAAGTCCCAAGTATTGTGTTTCAAAAGAGCATTAATCTCCTTGGTCATGGCATGACGCCAATGGGGATCCTTTAGGGCGACGGTCGAACTAGTGGGTTCAACAATCGACACAATAGGATGCTTTGTGGCTAAGTCAAATACCTTGGGCTTATAGATGTAGTTCTTGGACTGGGTCGTCATATAGTGCGAGTTGGTGGGTGGACCCGAGTGGACCACATCCAAGGCTAGGAGCTGGGCTGCATCCGAGGTCGTTAGGGACGAGAGTTGGGCCACGCCCGAGGCTGCAGGCGACGTGGGTTGGGCCGTAGTGTGAGGAGCAAGGTTCTGGTTGTAATGTTTCCCCAACATCGACTCAACATTAGGAACAGAAGGTGCAGAAACTGGTGCCACATGGGCCTGGTTGCAATGTTTCCCCAACATTGACCCAACATTGGGAACAGAAGGTGCAGAAACTGGTGCCATAGGGGTCTGGTTGCAAAGTTGCCCCAATATCGACCCAACATTAGGAACATAACGTGTAGAGACCATGGGTTGGTCTGGAGATGGGGCCATGGATAGCGGATCGGACGGAGATAAGGGCCGAGGTTTGGGTTGGGCCGCAAGTGGAGAAGGGATCCCAAACAGAATAGTTTGCTCACAGAACTGAACATGCCGTGAAATAAAGAGTCGTTGAGTGGTCGGATCTCAACACTTATAGGCACTTTGCGAGGTAGAATAACCAAAAAAAATGCATGGTCGAGATGGAAAGGACAATTTCTCGGGCTCATAGGGATGAAGCTAATGATATCATAGACACCCAAAGACCCATAACTTGAGATAGTTAGGAGCAATGCCAAAGAGCTTGTGAAATGGTAAGTCATTGCCAATTGTGGATCTAGGCATCCTGTTAATAAGATAGACAACAGTTTGAAGCGCAAAAGACCAAAAGGTGTTAGGCAGTCTATCATGATGTAATAAGGAACTCCCAGTCTCAAAAATATGGTGATGTCTACGTTCAGAAAGTCCATTTGTTGGGGGTGTGTGAGGTGCCGTTGTAAGCCATCTTATACTATTTTGTGCAAAAACTTTCTTAAGTGCGACGAACTTCCCCCCGTTATCACTAAAAAGAATTATTGATTTGTTGAAGAAATTGTTTTCCCACCAAAGGTTTGAAGTGGGTAAAAACATCAAGAACTTGAGATTTAGCCAACAACGGAAAAAATCAGCAATAACGACTAAATAAGTCCACAAAAGTGACATAGTAACGAAATCCATCAAGAGATAATCTAGTAGGGCCCCAAACGTCCGCATAAATGTAGTGTAAAGGATGCAAAACAATCAAAGAAGAGTTTTCAAATTGTAAACGGTGAGACTTGCTAGTGAGGCAAGAATCACAAAACATATCCGTCGCAAAGGACTTAGTGTCAATAGGTAATTTAAAAGCGGGAATCAAAGATAAACTAGCCTTGGAGACGGGATGACCAAGACGTGAGTGCCATATAGATGGTGACGTGCGAACTCCTAAAGTGGCAAAGCGGCCGATCGACTGCATATAGTAGGAAGGTGGCCGAATGTGGTAGATGCCATTACTGCAAGTTCCCTTCGCCAGATGTGCCATGGAAGGTTGATCCTTAACAAGAAAATAGTCAGCAAAGAACTCCATAGAAACATTTTTTTTCGGTGTAAATTGGTGGACAAATAACAAGTTGTGTTCGGATTATGGAACACGCAAACACATGAGGTAACAAGAACGTGCGAGAGGGAAAACATAACTGAGAGGAACCAATATGCGTAATTTTCATACCATGACCATCTGCAATCTGAACCTCGTCCATCCCATCTTATTCACAGGAAAAGGTGAGGTTTTTGATGTCATTGGTGATGGTTTGCGACGCACTAGAGTCAACTAGCCAAGAACCTTGCCTGGGGCGCAACTGAGAGTTAGGTGGGGTGCGCGCAGTGTTGGCCGTGGGCAATATGGAACTGAGATTGTAACATCGCAGGGATGTATGCCCATAAAGACCGCAAATCTGGCATTGAACATTATTGAAAGTTGAGTTCGATGAACGGGATGACTGATTAGGGTTACATCTATCACGGTTACGAGAGTGGCGGCCATAGTTTTGAGGCTCACCGCGGTTGCGAGAGTTGTTGTAAGACCCGTGACCGCGGTGCGGGGCTGATAAGACGCCATGCTAGCGGTGATAATGAGAGACGATGTCTCGTTGTCAAGTCAACGAAGATAGGCCTCATAAGACACAAGGGCACTATGGAGCTCCGCGAAAGAGAGTGGTTGCGCGCGCATATGGATGGTAGTCGCAACATCACGGTATGCAGCGTCAAGACCATTGAGGACGTAAAGGGTGATATCGTCCTCATGCAACGGTCGTTGAATCATAGCGATTTCGTCAACTTTTGCCTTGATATCCGCGAAAAATTCCCTGACGGAACGGGAGCCTAAAGAGGCGGAGTTGAGGACGTCTTTGAGCGCCCTAACTCGGGTGAGATCGGGGCGAGCAAAGTTGTGCATAAGATTAACCCATGCAGCGGCGAAAGTGGTGGCAGAGGTGATAAGTGGAAGTAGATCATCCGAAACTGCACCAACAAGGGCTCCAAGGAGAAGCGAGTCATGTTGAAACTAGATGGTATAAGCCTCGTGGTTGGACGGATCGGGGCAGCGGTATGTGCCCTGAAGGTAACCAAGCAAATTGATGTCGTTGAGTTGTGACACCACCTGCAAATGCCACAATAAATAGTTGGTGGTCGTAAGTTTGAGCGGAAAGTGGTGATGGGTCATAACATGGATGAGGGTTGTGGGTGCCGTGAGGGCAGTAGGAGTGGTGCCGTGAGGGTGGGGTGGTTGAACGGCGGCTTGGTTACCATGCGTGTTGCTGGAGTCGGCGGAAGAGTCAGCGGACATGGCGGTGATGCACAAAGAGAAGAAATATTAGGTCGACTCGTAGGAAGATGGTGAGATCAAGTAATTAGGATGATACCATGTAAAGATTTAAATGTGTAATATATTTCCTTGAGTAATTTAGAATACAAGAGTACAACATTATATAAAGTAGTCTTCCACAATATAAGGAAGTAGAATTCTATCTAAAGAATAACAAGATAAAAAAAATATAAGAACAATCCTTTAAACTAGGTAAGTGAATCGAGAGGAGCAGATTCCTAATAGAAAAACCCGGATTGTAATAAGATCCCAATATGATGGTGTAGTAAATCTAAAGAGTGACACTTAATGTAGTAAACACATAAAAGTTAAAGTGATATTATTGGCTTCTCTTTTTATACTCAAACTAAATCGTGAAACAAAATTAATGCTCTAATAAATCTTTTTTTTTTGTTAGAAAAAGCACAAATAAATATTTTTTTTTGTTAGAAAAAGCACATATAAATCTTCTATGCCAATGCCAACATGATGCCTTGACTTTTGTGACTGATGGATTTAGTCTTTATTTCGTTTACATTTACTACTGTGGCATTGAAATTCACATACGAGAGTTCACACTGAAGAATTGAATTGACTAAAAGTGCTATTTTTTTTAAAAAACTAAAAGTGCTCTTTTGGTTTTAGCTAAGTTGACGAAAAAGCATCAAGTTTCGAATCCCATTTTATTTGATTTATTAGTGTGCTGTGTACGTACCTTAAGGGGTATGAAGTTTAGATGCATTTAGTTATATATAACAGTCTCACTTTCAGGACCATTTCAACGTCCATCAAGTAGTGCACACAGTAGAACCTCTCTCAGACAATACCCTGTCAAATAGAAAACTGTTTAGTCGTAATTAAGTTTATTCACTGAGCTTCTAATACTTAAATTTGAAACAATGAAAAAAATATTTCAAGTATAATAAAACTATTCATAAGAAAATTCTGGTTTGAAATAAAGAAAGTGAACTTTGTTATAAAAAACTAAAACTATTGAGCTTTTATAACAATATATTAAAAGGACATAGGAAAAGAAGAGCAAATAAAGAGTATATTACTTGTGTGTTGGTGTTTTTCTCTTCATCTTGATGGCTTCTTATATAGGAAAAAATTTCCAACATCTTACACTATTTACAACAACTACTATTATTATAAAATGATATTTATACATAATTTTTAATAATTGCCATAGACATATTCCACTTGCCATATTTATAACAAATATGTTTTTATCTAATAATATATATATATATATATATTGTATTAAAAGGACCACTATTATTGTTTTACAGAATCAGTCACACTCAATACGTATTCATATTTCATACAATTTGTCTCAGCGCTGAGAGAAAATGACCTCCAAGAGATTAGAGCTGCGATTCTTTGACCAACTCCAAGGTTAACTTGGACACACGCAAACCTAACGCATAGTTTCAAATTGCTTTACTATATTGTCAAATCATTTATTCCTCATTATATTATATTTCTAAACTCCTTTAATCCAAGAAAACTTGCATTGTCTCTTTCAGAACTGAAGATGCTTTTTAATCAACAGAGAAATATTGAGCTGTCATAACAGATTAGTACTAGCTCATAGAATGTTCAAGATGAGAATATTATTTTCCTTGCTTGGTTGTTTAAAAGAACTTCAATCATACCAATACATAAAGTCAACTACAATCCCTAGTACCAGATCAACTATATGATTACTCAATCAATATAATAAGGCCATGCATTGCATATATGCATTGTTAGAGAAAATTCCCAACTATATCAAAAACAATAAAACATTAAATTCTCAAATTATATTTACAAGGAAAAAAGAAGAATACAATTCGATGCATTATAAGCTCAATCGGATGCATTATAAGCTCAACCCCTTTTCTCTCTCTTGAGGTAAATGACTTAAGTTTCAAACTGAGGAATGATTCTTGAAGAAAAATATAAGACCAATCAGATCATTACATACTATGAGCTAGACTCAAACTGAAGATCTCTTAGTCTTCAAATTAACAAATGCTCGTATGTACGAAAAACTAAATGAATCAAAATAAAAACAAGTTTACTCCCATCCATACATAACACGATGTAGTTTTTATTTTCTAGAAGAGTACTACTTGATGCATTCAAAACTCAATCCATTATGTTCTTTCTCTACATGTAAAGGCCTCAAAAAAGATGAATGATTCTTGAAACTCTCCATATGATCACCACAAGGCACAATCCCTTTCAAACTCTTGAGACTTGCTTTAGCTCCATGAGACAAAAGATACATAGCAACCTCCACATTTCCCACCTCCACGGCTCGTAGAAGAGGTGTGTACCCCGTGCCATCGACTAGATCCACTTGTGCCCCGTGGCTAATCAAAACCTTCACACTCTCCATATTCCCCTTAAACGCCGCTCTATGCAAAGGCGTCCAACCATTTTGATCTCTTCCGTTCACCTTAGCCCCCTGAGCCAAACAACTCTTCATCGCATGGACATCGTCTATTCTTGCAGCCCTATGCAACGAGTCCGATAAATATAATAAATCGTACAAGTACGAGTAGCCCCTGTCGACTGCCAACGCAAACGCGGTCTTCCCCTCGCTAGTGACGGCATATTTTGCGAAAACAGAGTGGTTTAGCAGGAATTCTACCGCATCGAGATGGCCTTCGCTCGCTGCATAATGTAGGGGAGTCCAGTTTTTAGAATCAGGAGAATCTACGTCACTCCCTATCGAAACGAGAAACCTAAGGGATTCCATGTGACCGTCAATGGCCGAAAGATGAAGAGGTGTTCGTCCCTCGGAGTTTGCGGAGTTCAAATCAATATCAGGATAGCCTAAACACAAGATCTCCATTAAATCCACACGGTTCATCGACGCTGCTTCGTGCAATATGAACCGATCAATCTCGTTGTCAATTCCAGCACCCGATTCAATCAAAATCTGCAAAGCTTCAACTTTTCCAGATTTAACAGCCAACGAGATCATGGATTCTCCATTTAAATCCTTTGCGTTCACATCAGCACCAGCCTCAATTATGGACACCACAGAGTGTGATTTCCCGTTAACCAGAGCAATTCTAAGCAGAGAAGTGAGCTGAGACTCATCACACCACGAAATAGCCTTTGAAAAATAAATTTCCACGTCCAAAGACTTGGAACAGCTCGACAAAAGAAACTCCGCGACGTGAGGGCCGACGAATGAGATTGGAATGGTTGCGTCTTTAAAAACATGTGGCCCTGGTTTTGAAAACAGGCGGCGGAGATCGTCCTGGTGGGCTTTCCCAGTGGGGAGCATCGAGGCGCGGACAAAGATCGTGTCTTGTGGGGTCGTTATAGGAGGTTTTTCGCACGTTTTGTTGAGTAAAAGCGTGTAAGATGCGGTGGAGAGGGGCGAGATTATGGAGTATGCATGGGAAAAGGAGAAGACTGATGGAGATGAAGTTGTGAGGGAGATGGCAACAGGCATGGTGTGCATCAAATTGGTTAATTTGAATGTTTTTGAACACTTTTGGCTTTTGGTGAACAGCACTTCCAGCAGTTGTACATCAGGCTTGATTAGTCTGTCCATGTTTGATCTTTCTTACTCGACAAACTGTGAACTGAAATGTGATTTCTCTGTTTGATGAATGAGTGATTAGGGATGGTTACATTATTAGACCCCCATAAGGCCTTGTATAATGAATGATGTAGGTTTTTTGTGCTTTATTATATTAATCATGGTGTAGTATTATATGTCCATTGTTTGCGTCGTACTTGTATACTTTATTAGTCGAGCAAGATTTTTAATGAGTTACAACTAGCCTGCTATTGGTGGTCGAGGGTATATGAAAATGACTTTGAAATAATATAAGGAAATGAAGTTAATGGAAAAAGTTTTTTGGGATAGGGAGGACAAAAAAAGTACAAGAAATTTTAATTTCTTTGTAAAAGGAGAAATGATCAAATTAAAAAAGTGTAACGTGTTGACCGGGACAAATAAGAAATCGATCATCTTGTATTGAGCAACTAACAATATGTGCTGCTGATCCACTGCCACAATTCTATTGGAAGACTTTTTATTTTATTACATGTAAAGTTCTATGTACATACCCGGTGTTTCTTTTGTTTGACAAGGTGTATCATGTCTGTATGTAATTGGACGGAGTCAGGGATTTAGTGGCTAATTTAGTCTAAAAACATACATGAACAACCACAGTTTGAATAGTATTGATCTTCTCGGGGTCTCTTTTGTGAGAGAGCGTGTCTCTTTTGTGAGAGTTCCATTGCGTTCCGGTAAGTCTTCGTCGATCTTTGCATGACGAACGCTCATCGAAATATGCGGATTATGCTCGATTTCCTCTACCTTAATTCATCGGTTATTGACTGACCTCTCGGGCGATCTCCTTCCTTCTTCTTTTTTCGTTTCATATTTTTTCCTAGGGTTTCGTCAAACGGCCCGGTTTCTCGGCGTCGTGGCACCCTTTTTTTCTTCCTTTTTTTAATTTTTATTGTTACTTCTCCTTTTCTGATTTCTTTCGTCAATTTTTCTTTTGGTGATTGAGGGCTTGATGTGCGATCGTTTTTTTAGTAGTTGTTTGTTTCTTTCGTGTTCTAGGGTTTGGGAAGCACGATTGCTTAATCGAGTTTTGACTGATTTTGTACCACTCTCATCACGTTTAACATCAATTTGATCAAAGATCAATGAGTTCGCATATGGAATAACTTTGCAACAACCTATCCATATCAAAGGAAGATGCGGGCATTGTTCTTCTGGATACAATGTGGAGCAATACGAATGGAACAGTTGATTTGCTTCTTGTGGGACGTTTACGTCTCACAACTACAACTTTAATTCATTTTGCTTGGTTATCAAAAATATCTTCAATGCCGGAAAGGGAATAGAAATCCATAAGATCAGTGAGGATCAACTTCTTTTCCAATATTATTCTATGTGATCGACAAAAACCAGGCGCTGGCGGGGTGTCCGTGGTCTTTTGATAAACATATCTTGATCCTTAATACAGTGGAAGAGAACGAGATTCCAGTAGATGTGAATCTCAACTCGACTCTATAACGTTCCTCTTATGCGTATATTATTGTACTACGATGCAATAATAATACTACTAAACACAATCCCAAGTGTACGAGTTAAGTAATAATAAAAATGGCAAGTAAGGTTACAGACCAAGTATCGTATTCCACGAGATTATGTATCTTGTTTTAGCAATTCAATGTTGAGAACTCTTGAAACCAGTACTTTGAGAAATGTAAACTAAATATAGAACTACTGAACTTAGAGACAAAGACATAACTGAATTGATTGATTGATTGGGTTGTAAATCAAATCAAGAAAAACGTATCTAGAAATCAGAATTCGTTAATCTCGAACATGGGTATTCATAGACAAAATACCAATGATCCTATAAAAAGTCTATTTCTATTGAATTTTGTTTTGTTCTCAATTTAACATGATAAACTAGGCGCACTCTCGCATCACCTAAAGAACCCTTTAACTTCCAATGACGTCAGACAGTTAGGCACTTTCCCGTCTCCAGACCTTGTCAGATCCATATATAGTTTTAGAAGAGAGCTAGAGTTGACAACTTAACTTAGATTCCTCGGTAGTGCCCAAGGTTTAGCGATTTATTTGCGTGATCTACTATGCAAGTGTTGCGTTAATAATATCATACGCATAGTTCAACATAGTACGAAGTAATCTAACATCACCACTATGCTTCTCAGAAACATGTACGTGCAAGGTATACCAAGTATCATAAGCAACAAATCATATCCAACAAAACAAAGTCTTCATTAGAAATGATCAAAACATAGGTTCAAGGTGCATTCATTGAGATAACTACATACTATCCTACACACTTGGAGAATTAGCTACTCATAATCGACGTTTCACAACAATAATTCATCAAAGAGTATTGCAATAAAGACAAATAAAATTAAACTCTTGGTCTTAGTGAGATGTCGGCGTGTCTTGCCTTTGATTGTCTTGCCTTTGATTCTCCTTTGCTCTGCTCTGGATGATTATGCGCCTTTATTGATCACCATTTTTCTTTAACTTCAATCACAATGCTTCGAACTATGGAATTTGATGTGGAATAGTGATGGATATGAAAGTGTCGTGTTTGTGAGTTGTTCTTCGTGATGTAGAACTATGAGAGTAATGGAAGTGATGAATGCGATGCTGCGATGCCCTAACTTCTGAAACGTCTCTCCCTATTTGTAGTTTTAGGCCCGAGATGTGTAACCCTAGGGTTTTCTGCAAAAGCTGACTAACCTATCTAGGTCGTGCACTGTGTCTCACGGTTCCAGCGCGGACCGCACAGGTGGCGGCACTTTTCGTGCTGCCTTCTGTCTCCGTGTCTCGAATCCTGCAGGTCGCAACCCGCTCTACGCTGCATTTGGTTAGCGTTGTGTGGGTGGCACAGGTAGCGGCACCGTCGCGTGTTATTGTATTAAATTCCACTTACATAAACCTCGTGTGCCCATTCACTACCCACTTTAATCTTCCGTCGTCCTCCACCTTGACGTGCGTTTTCATCCACACCTTGTACATATCTCGCCTTTTCCAAATAATTATGCGCTTTTATTGATCAGCTTTATCCTTTAAAGTATTTGCATATACTAGCACACAACAACTCGTTTGAGATCATGAGCAACGATTCAAGTTAAGATAGAGTAAAAATAGCAAGGCGACAGAGATTGGGAGTTTATCTTTCTCTCACTATTTTTCTACGATGTTTTAGTGTTAAGATCTTTTATATTTATGATGTTGAAATTGTGATCATGTGTAGCTAATTTTTTATGTTTGGAGTTAGTGCGTAATTTGATTTATGAACCTAAGGGATTTCTTATGTTTTGATTAAGACCTTTTCGTTTATGTGTTTACTTGTCTATCTTGCTCTCAATGCTTTTGTATATCTTGCCAATATATGAATGATTATAAGTTATGGTTGATCACTAGCGTCGTCACATAATACGTTATGTGGGATGGTTGAACCTGAGAGTTGTGAAAAAGATAAGTCGAACCATGTCCTCTTGTGGCCTCGAAAGAAGCCATGAACACGTAGATCAAACCCTAATTCAAAGCATGTGAATGAACATAAGGAAAATCCAATAAATCCTTAATCTCTAAACATCCATCTATCCTTTGACTAAATTTAAGTATTATTCAACCAATCAATCAACTAATTCAATTAAGTTTATTAGTTTAGTTTAGTTTAGTTTAGTGTAGTTTTGTCTTGTTAATTGTACCTACAACCTCCAACTCTTATTTATTGACCATTTGAGTATAGAATAGAAGAAGAGAAATTGATTCATAGTCTTCGTGAGATACAATACTCGGGACGTAATTTATGAACCAATTTATTATTTGATCGTGCACTTGCGCAGTATAGTAGTAATACTATTGCACTGTAACACGCCGCATCAAGTTTTTGGGACTAGGCAATCAATCGCTATTAGTTTATTTTTTGTTCAATTTTGGTAGAATTTCTTTTAAGTCCTTGAGTATCTTGTAGGTACTATGGACGCAGAGATGTCTGAAGGAGAGAAAGTCGAAGATGAGGACGCCTTACCCTATTGGACTTGCTACTATGGTGATTTTGCAATCTTTGGCCCATTCCACGTATGCTAGAAAGATTGGGAGACCTTTAAGGTGTATTGTGCAAAAATGAACCAGTTATCAATATGGCCAAGTTCGTGATGATACAAACTCCAAGTATCACTTCACAATCACAAAGTACAGTCCCAACCAACACACAAGGAACCACCCTAAGAATTGGCCGAGTGGAAAGACACATAAATTCCTAATGAAGTCAATGATGAAGATGGTGAAGCTGATAATCTTGGCGATTCTGTTGTTGATGAAGGTGCATCCAACAACGATGACTCTAAATGGAATACATGTCTACTTTTGGAAAGGGATTTTCAACCATATGAAGAGAATATACATGCTCTAGGACACATGAGGATTGCTTGCAACCAAGATTGCACGAATACGTGTATACTTTTTTTAAAAAAAATTACAAAATACGATACGCATGAGATACGTCAAATTTTTAATATGAATAATTATATATAAGGATATATTTTAAATAAAAATATTAAATAATATTATATTTAATCACTTGTATAGTCATTAGTCACATAGTATTATAACGTATATCAAAGCTTTGTTTGCTATATATATGTATATATATATATATCTTTTTATATATTCATTTTGGTTTGAAACAGATGGTTTTCACAATTTTATATTTAATTTTCTGAAAAGGTATTGCAATTTTGTTCTTGTTGGACCTTTTCTAAATTAAGAAAACTACCACACTACTCTTATAAATTGCTGATACGTATCATATACTCTTCAGATAAGACTGGCAATGTATCTGATATGTGTATCCATTTTTTTAATTATTTTTAATGTAGGATATGTCACATAGCATATCCAATACGTATCCAAGGAATATCGTACGCGTATCAGAAGAGTAATGGTATCCGATACTGGTAAGCCATTTATTTTGAGTATCCATGTATCATAGCTTTGCACACACCAAATTGTACAAGAAGACGTGTCAATCCTGGTTCATTATTCTCAATCTGGACGATTGAGCGCTCATGGTCAAAACCGAACGTGTCTTACCTCATTTTGAAGAAGATACATTGACCATTGTGGAAACCGAGGTGAATAAAGAAGTGTCAATGAAGAAGATAGAAGATAAATCATTGAAGATTGATCATGAAACACTTCAAATCAACGTAGTGGAGATCGAAGAGGTACAACCACACACCATCCCTCTGCAAGTGGAGACTGAGCTTGAACCAATGGAAATAATTCATGCATAAGAAGAGGCAGTGGAGATATAAGTGAGTGGTCCAACACTCAAGGCGAAGGGTGAGAAGACCACGTTCTACTTAGAATTTGGCATTGATGACCATGCAAAAGCTGAACCACCCCTACCAATTGGAGATGTGGTCGCATTGAAGGAGAATGTAGTGAGGTGAGGAAAGACACAATCATGGATCAAAATACCGAATGGCTCCTTAATTATGCACCTACAATTGAAGACTCCACAATGGAGAGTCTATGAAGCACGACAACTTTACTATCTAATGTGTTGAAGTTGAAATTTTGACATATGAAAATCTGGGATTTCAGAGTGGAGAGCCATCTCATCAAAAGGTGAAGAAAAAGAAACCAACCATATATGTTGAAGTCACAACACTACTATCCAAAAGGCGACAAGTAGGAGAGAGTGAGCCACGTCACTGAAAGGCGAGGAGAAGAAAAGCACCATATTCCGAAGCCATATCAAAAAGGTTGTTACATGGAACTTGCAAAACAATGCATATGAAAGAATAAAAGAAAATGAGTTCGTGCGCAAATGGTGGTAGATGAAGATGGAGATTTGAAGAAGAGTGCTACGCAACATGGAACTCGTGAGACACTGCATAGGAATGCTAAAAAAAAAAGTTCGTATGCAAGCAAGGATGGAAGAAGACATCAGGTCGGATAATAAGGTTATACAAAAAAGTCTCTACTGGAAGAAGACAAGAAAAACGCCTAATGTTAATACATTGACATATTTTGAAGATTGAAGTCTCATTCAAATATTCGAACCTTTGTGAATCCATCAATGGCGTCGACCTAACCGACGTAAAACTAAGCACTTTGTGGGAGGCAACCCACAATAGTAAGTTTTTATTTCGAGTCTTTCAGGTAGGTTTATTTGTTAGTTATTTAATGTTTTTGTTTGAGTCATATATAACAATCTTGTAAAATGTGTTTGAGCTTAAAATTGAGAAAATAGAGGAATTATGAAGAAAAAAAGGAAGAAGGAAACTCGAAAGATGAACAGGAAACTGGCAGCAAACATAACGTGCTGCAAAGAGTCGCGTAACAACACAAGAAGTCGTGCGAGTCACGCAACTCATCCAGAGAGTTTCACGGCAGCACAACAACCTGCACGGGCTGGGTAGGTCATCCAGTGAGTTGCACGAGCCGCCCAACATCCACCACCATTGCGCAACACACGCGCGACATGACATCATTTTTCTCAGTTCGTATCAAAAGAGGAGACATGCAAAATCAGAATCTACAAGATTCGGCTGAGCAATCTTTATATCTTTCCTTTTCTACATTACTTATACTTCTATTATGATTTAGATTCCGTAGATAAAGGTGAATTATTCCTAGTGTAATTCTAATGAACAGAAGAGTAGAACTCATTAAAAATTGTGAAAGTTCATTTAAGGTCTCGTACCACTATAAATAGTGAATATTAGTCACATACACAATTCATACTTCTCTTAGAATTCATAAGGCTTTTTTATTGGTCCTAGTTCTTAGTTAAACTATTTTTCTTGGAAAAATATATTTTTTCATTCTTTGTAGAAGAACATGACATCCGGATGTTATTGCACCATTTATCTAGCCACTGGAACAACAAGGAAAACATCCGTATCATCAACAAAAGGCATATTAATGCAGAGCTAGTAAGCTAATTGGAAGAGTCTGATGGATGGAGCGGAAAGTGATTCGGGCTAGGAACGAAAGAGGAAGATCCAAAGCACCAAAGGCTACACAGTGAAGAGGATCCGAATAAATCAATTGATTCAAATACATGGTGACAAAGTTACAAGAAAAATCAAAAGCCACTCACCAAATCATTGGAAATCCAAGAAAGTCAGCATTCTAATGCACCAAGCGGATCTTAATTTCGACATCCAGAGAAGAAGTTATAGAAAAAACCGTGAAGCGTGCAAAGCAAAAAATATCTGCACGACATGAGTCGGGCGACTTGTGCGGCTCGTGCGTAATTGGCATAGACCTACGTGACCCGCACCACTACCCACTTGACAGGACCCTCACAAAATGTCAAAGACGCCAACACGCCCAGAAATGCCTCAAGCCCTAATTTTGGCCTAACTACTACTTTATATTTACATAGAATTAGGGCTACACAATTCGGAGACACCTGCGAACAACAACACACACTACCATTCTATATCTTGAAAGTACTAGCAAATACTAGCACACAACTCGTTTAAGACTGTTAGCAAGGATTCAAGTTAAGATCCAGTAAAAAGGAGCAAGGCAACAAAGTTTTGGAGTTTATCTTTCTCTTACTATTTCCTTACGATGATCTTTTATATTTATGATGTTGAACTTTTGATCATAAGTAGCTAATTTGTTATGTTTAGAGTTAGAGCGTAATTGGATTTATGAACCTATAGGGTTTCTTATGTTTTAATTAACACCTTTTCATATATATGTGTATTCTTCTATCTCGATCTCAATGCTTTTGTATATTTGACCATGTCGATTCCCATGTCGAACCTTTTGAGGATATTCTGGGAGCGAATTGCAATACTGCGCGAGTTGCTGCTGAGTTTAGCCATGCTAAGGCTTCTGAAAGTATGGCGGCTGGGCTAGGTGACAATACCGAAGACGTTACCCATGCCAAAAGGAGAAGACTCCACCAGACCCGTTCTCAAACTAGAGGGGGCTATCCCACCTGCTGCTCATGCAGGTGGTCCGAGTGCTGGGAGTGGCCCTACCCACGCAATGGGGCCAAATGCTGGGGTTGGATATAGCCAGGGTCCATGCGCCCATGTTGGGGGATATCAAATCTCAAAGGCTGCAGCTATTGACGCTCTGAAGACTCTTCTTCCCAACCTTGTTGTGCCTCATCCGGTCTCTGCCGAAGAGAGGAAAACGCTCTTCATTTATTGACGGCGGTAATAAAAGCTTCTCCCTGAGTAAATTGTTTTTGGGCTTGTGGTGTGAATGTTGATTTGTTTGCTCATTATCTTTTAGGGTGGCGGAATTATGGACGCCATGTTCACGGCCCTGGTTCAGGCGCATGAAATGGCTACGAGTGGATAGCCACCACACAGAGGCGAGCTCCCTGATGAAAACACTGAAGCCTTAAAGACTGGTCTTGATGCGAAAGAGAAGGCCTTGTAAAAGGTCAAGGAGTATGCTGCAAGAGCCCACGCCGATAGAGAAGCAGTGAATGAGGCGCAGAAAGCCGTTGATCAACTCCAGCTGCAAGTATCGAATCTCTCGGCCAGTAAAAATGAACTGACCAAACAAGTGACCGAGCTCGAGGTGGAGGTGACGGCGGAGAAGGAGAAAGCTTATCACGCCGATGGTGCTGGATATTTGCGTGGCCTTAACGAGGTGAAGAATTTTAACTCTTTGTATGTTTGTAATGTTTTTTTATATTCTTACTTGTTAATTTCATTTGTCCTTGTATAGGTTTCCGCTCAGCAGAGGGTGGAAATTGCCGAAGAGTTCCTTCAGAGTAGCACCTTTCATGAGATTAGTGCTTGTCGGTGTGCTCGTGAGGCTCAGGTCCTGACTGTCCACCAATTCTACAAGACGAAGTACGTCCGATGTGGTTTCAAGCCAGAATGGTTGAATCTTACTCTTGGCCTAACCTAGAAAATTGACCGCCCTCGACCAGTGCTCAGCCTGGCTCTCCGAACGAGTTCTCCGTGCTTCTGGAGGATGAAAACCTTGTCCTTCGCGATCTCTCGCCACCGCCTCCTATGCCTGCAGCATATCCTTCCTCCGAGGACAAGGATGAAAACGAGGCTGATGTCTGAAGGCCTCTATATTGTTTTGCTTTGTTAAGAACAATTTTTAATTTGCTCCTCTTTTTTTTGTGGCGCTGCGTCGCCTTTTATGTATTGAACAATTTGATGAATTGCATGGTTGTGTTTCATGAATCTTTGCATTGGTAATTTAACGTTCATAGTTGTTGTCTTTTCTTTCAATTTTCTATGTTGCTTCTTTACTTTATTTTGACAACCTGAGAATTCTTCTATGCTCGTGGAAAGTAGTCCGTTTTGCTACGAAGCATACGGTAGTGTTTTATCTAACAAGGTTATAATCGTCCTGTTTAGTGTTATTCCTCGTAGGGATAAGTATTACTTGTCGTTTTTAGACAAATTATTCTTCTTTATCGTACTTTCGTACGGTCGTTCTTATTCGCCTTTTTGAACGTAGTGGTCATATCTTTTTCTGTATTGCGGGTTACAAGTAGCACTTACAGTTTTGTACGTAGTGTCAGTCCCTTTCTTCCTTTCCAAGCATTCACAGTAATACTTGCCACTTTGGAAAGAACTTCCGTCCCTCTTCATCGTCTGTGTGGGATTCTCGATGTCTCCTGCTACGATGGACAGGTTTTCAGTCCCTCTTGAGCGTTTTTTTTTGGGATTTGCAATATCTCGTGCCACGATGGACAGAGTTTCCGTCCTTCTAGATTGACTCTTGGGGATTTGCGGTGTCTCGTGCCACGATAGACAGAGTTTCCATCCCTCTCGTTGCCTTTTAGGGATTTGCGGTGTTTCGTGCCACGATGGACAGAGTTTTTGTTCCTCTCGTTGCCTTTTGGGGATTTTCGGTATCTCGTGCCATGATGGACAGAGTTTTTGTCCCTCTCGTTTCCTTTTGGGGATTTGCGGTATCTCGTGCCACGATGGGCATAGTTTGTGTCCCTCTCGTTGCCTTTTGGGGATTTACGGTATCTCGTACCACGATGGATAGAGTTTCCGTCCCTCTCGTTGCCTTTTGGGGATTTGCGGTATCTCGTGCCACGATGGACAGAGTTTCCGTCCCTCTCGTTACCTTTTGGGGATTTGCGGTATCTAGTGCCACGATGGACAGAGTTTCCGTCTGTCTCGTTGCCTTTTCCAATGTTATGTCCTGCATAAATTGTGATCATGCAGGTTAGATGGATTTCATATAGATGGATTAGTCAAAATGATTTTTCTTGGAAGCATGAACCAAATTATGTGAGTAGATTGGAGCTTGATTCATAACTCATTTTGCCCTACTTTCCTATGTAGCCTTCCGGACTCACGTTCTTGGTGTCCCTGTTTTAAGTTGATACATGTTTGCCCCTCATGCTTGTCATGGAAAAGGGGACGAATAAATATTATTCAAAATATTCAAAACACTAAGGACTCGCAAAAGTTTAACTAGAACACTTCAATCAATGTGCTCCGTCCGCATAGGAGCCAGTGCCTTCGCTACGTCTCCATCCCGCTACGGCCGCGTCCGGAGCGATGTCACGTAACACTTTCAACCTTCTATATGGTATGCTATCACTTCACCTGTGCCGGCAGGAGTTGGAAATTTCACCATTTGGTGGTAAGTCGATGGTAATGCTCGCAATGCATTTAGCGCAGGCCTTCCTATGATGTCGTTGTATGCAAAATGCATGTCAACAATCACATAGTTTACCAGTAATGTTCTTCTTTGCGGCATTGTACCCAACGAGGTAGGGAGCATAAGCATTCCGAGAGGGACTATCTCCGGACCCCCGAATCCGTGAAGTGATGTTCTCACCGGTTCCAATGTCTGGTCGTTCAGTCCCATTTTGTCCAGTGTAGAGTTGAACAGCACGTTGACTGAGCTACCGTGGTCCACCAACATCTTTGTGATTCCATAATTTGCTATGTCCACAGTTATTACCAAAGGGCAATTTAGTTTTGACATTTGAATGGCTTACGCGCTTAATTTTTGAAGGTCTGCGGTCGAGAACGTGATCTCTTCCTGCGGCATTTCTTCGATCCTAAGTATGCTAGCCATATTGACGAAATTATTCGATTCAAGGAGCCTCGAGATCTTCTTCTAGTCGTTGGTGGAATCCTCTCCCCTAGCCCTCCTAATATCATGTTGATCATTCATTTTCTGACATTTCCATCTTCAATCTGAGGATACTCGAACAAATGTGATTCATCGACCATTCTTTGTTTATCCTTCTTGGGTGATGGGGTTCTATTCCTGCCGACATTGTTCTCTTGCTCCTGAATATTTTTGACAAACTCCACGAGTTTGCCATCCTTCAATAATCGTTCAATCTCATCCTTGAGATTCATACAATCTTCGGTTTTGTGTCCCTTTTGATTATGGTACTTGCAGAATTGAGTCGAAAACATTGTAGCCCTGGAGTTCTTCATCTGTCTGGGCTCTTTCAGCCAACCTTTTCTTTTTGCTACCCTGAATACTGTCATGATGTTAGCATTAAGAGGCGTGTACCGCCTGGGCGAACTTTCCCGGTATATGTTGTTTCTGCTCCTGTTGTTGTTGTTGTTGTTGTTGTTGTTGTTGTTGCGGTTTTGATCTTCCCTTGTTCGTTCCTTCTATTTTAAGGGTGCAATAACAGGTACTTTGGTCGCCATCATCTCCTCAAAGTGAACCACCTCCTGCACTATCTTATTAATTTCTTCAATAGTGGTGGGTTTGCGTCCGAGTAAATCCCCGCTAAAGACTGTGTTGGTGGTTTCTTGGAAAAGTATGCTCATTATCATCTCTTCAGACGGACTGTCTATCCTTATCAGCTCCGTATTAAAACGTCTCATAAAGTCCTTCAGACTTTCATTGGTTTCATGTTTCATGGTATAGAGATGGGAGTGATCCAAGACCAATCTTGCTTGACTCGAGAATTGATCTTCAAACATTTTCCTCAGTTGCTTATAGCTTTTGATTGATCCTGGAGTAATCCGATTAAACCAGTCTATGGCTACCCCTGATAGGGTTGTTGCGAATATTCTGGCTTGGATATTCTCTTTGAAACCATACAAAGATAGTTTCCTGTTCAAGTGAAAAAGGTGAACGCGGGGATCAGACTTACCATCGTAAGTTTTCAGATTCGAGATCTTTTCCCCTTGTCCTAAGATCTCTGCTTCTATCTCTTCGAAAAACGGGCTGTTGTTTGAAGTATCGTCTGCATGTGCCATTCGGCCTTCGATTACTGCTTTCTCTGTTTCAAGCCTCTCTATTTTCCTGGTCATTTAGTCACGCTCCCTTCTAGAGTCATGATTCTCTGGACGCCTCATGTCGTCCCTATCCTCTCTCCTTCTCGGTTCATCTCTTTGGTTTCCTCCTTTTTCTTTTCTTCTCGTCTAGTGGTGCCTTCTTGGTTGCACCTCGATTGACTTCAACTTCCCTCTATGATCGTCGCGGGCCGATTTTTCTTTGTTCTGTTGTTCTTCTGATGCAGGTTTACTCCTTCTGTCATCATGTCGCAACTTCTCCTTCTCCGCTTCTCTTGGTATCCTAGCCGCGGAACCTGTTCCCTTACGGCCTCTGGATGTTCAACAGGCGGCGATGTCTGTACGGGTGATGCGAGAGTCATCACTTCTGCCAGTGTGGCCTTAACCATCGCCATGATTTCGTTTCTCATATTGTTCGGAGTTGAAACAATAGTCGTCGTTGCCCCAGTAGCACCTGCTTCAGTTCTCGGTGCCTCCACACCTTGCAGTCCCTGCATTTCTTGCCTTGCGAGTGTTGGTACCCCCCACGGGTACTGTTGATGGTCCCGCATTGTCCGGGATAATTTGGTGAGGGGTTATCCGCTCGACCTCTTCATTGGGTCCCTCTGCAGCTCCACTGCGAGATCTGGTAATTCGGGAAATCATGCCTAATAAACTATAAGAATTTAGTGTTCCCACAGACGGCGCCAATATTTTGGTCTTATTTTCATCAAGGTAACAGAACACTGTAAATTAATACAATTGGAATACAAATAACCAAAATAATGTTAATCGATTAATAATCGGACTAGCTTGGTCCGGAACACCTAATACAATCTTACTAGGATAAACAAGTAAATTACAAGATTAATACTGTGTATCAAATTTAGGGCGTTCGATGCTGACGTGTCGAATTGCCGTTGTTCGATGTTAGATGAGCAGTAGAGGTCTTGTGTCGAATTAGGATGTGTCAAATCTAACAGATTCGATGCTCTGTTAAGTATCGAATTTAGTATTCTTTGCTCAATACCGTGTCGAATGTCCCAGGTTCGATCCAGGTGAATCTCGAATGCAGCGAGTTTGATCTAGGCAAGTGTCGAATTCTCAATCGTTCGATATTGAGTAGCTCAAAATGTCTCTTGAATGCGTGTACAGATTACAAGGGGAGAGGGTATATATAGCCACCATCCCGTGGGTCCCATTGACAGCTATAGAATGTACATCGAATCGGATCGGTTCGATGCACTCCGCATCGAACAAGAATCGTTCGATGCACATCAAACATCAAATAGGCCTATTCAATGTACTATAAAGCAGGCTGACGCTGCTGGGCCAGCCCAATATGCGATATTGGGCCAGTCCTAAAATATCCCCATCAGGTCCCATGATAGAGCTTTTGTTCTTCCAGCGAGAGTTAGTCCTAACATGCAGCATCTAAAACCAAACAATTTAGACATATGAACCCTCAAATAAATCTCAGATAAATCAAGTACACATATTCATAAACTAGAGTTGCATTCCAACTTTAAACACGTAGTAGTTTAGCTACTCATAGCGATAAGTTCAATAGCAAATAAAGCATTAAACAACATAAATAGAGAATAAAGATTAAGAAAGCTTCTCAGATTCGATGAACATTGACGCCTTTAATCTTCTTGAATCTTTTCTTTGTATTCTCATTCACAGCTATTGTCTCTTTGGATATAAGACCAAAACAATAGAAGACATAGTCAAAATAGTGTTTCTTTCAACTCGCTTCGCACTTTATATCATAATCCTCTCTATTTCACAACTCTTAATGATTTCTTTTGTAACAAGTAACCTGAAATCAAAAAAAGCGGTTTGAAAACAATGCTTTAAGTGCTCGTCGTCCTCCCCTTTACATAGACAAGTCTTGTCGCCATAGGTTAGATCTTCAACCGTCATTTAAAACATCAGAATTGCCTGATTTTCCCCAACAGGCGTAGTAAAGTCTATGTCACGCGATCATGTCGTATGGGTGATCTTCCCGTGGAACGAGTCACGCAGCTCGAATGAGCGGGTCGCGTTATCTCCTGACCAATGTGCACGTGTTGTGCCTTCTTTTACCTAGGGCACATGATTCACGCTGCATTTCTGTGCGGGTCGCGCGGTAATGTTGCTTGTCACGCGGCCTCGTCTCCAGCTGGGTTGGCTACGTGTGAATCTAAGGTTGCATCCTCCATTCTTATAGGGTCTTGATGCTTGGTCGTGGCGTCGTAGTAGTCCAAATGCAATGCCTTTCAAAAATATCCATTTTGTGCTCATTTTCCCACATTTTGTCTAGAGTCGATTCAAAACTACAAAATGACAAAAACATAACATAAACCAATAAATGTGCACTAAGGATTCATCAAAAGTATAAGAAAGCAAGTACGTAAATCCTGATGAATATACGTTCATCAACCGCCACAATGCGTGCTTCATTGGCTGCCACTCTCCCAAACGTTCAGGTTCTTCCAGTCCAATAGCAGAAGAACATTTTCCAACCACGCCCCCATGAGTCTAGGTCTAGGGGCTCTCCCAAGAGGACAACGACTCAACCCTAGTAGAAGAAGCATAATCCCACAGGTGTCACGGCAGAGAAAGAGGATCGGAGGGGCAGAACAAAGGATTAGTGGATCCAATGACTGGTCTAAGAGAGATGGCGAAGAGGATGGAGTGGCTCAATCCAGAAAGCGAGAAGGTGCAGAGAGAGTTGGCCCAAATGACTGGATACACGAGGCTCAAACCCTTTTATTAGAAGATTGAATAGAGGCATTAGACTGAGGAAAGAACTTTTTTATTAATAATATTTTTGTTTCATTTCTTTTAACTATTCATTTGCTTTTCGTTTTAATGAGAATGAAATACATGCTCATGTTAATGATGATGGGATGAATTCGGTTGAGGTTATTGCTCCTAATTCATCACCTGATTTAATTACCGATGCGCGGGGTGGGGTGCGAATGTGACTTTGAGAGGATATTTTCCTCAAATCTCGTCTAATTTTGTGAAGGGCGGTCCTTATATAATGGCTCCTAAGACCCCTAATGTGAATTGGAAAGATAAGGGTAAATGAATTGCTTATCCTCAAGCGGCTCCCGTTAATTTGAGGCCGTATCAATTGAAACCGCCATCTTTTGGGGCCTCTTTTGCTCAAGCCGTGAGTGGAAAAGCCTCTTATGAGATGGATAAATCTTTTATTGGGGATGATAACATTAAGCCGAAGGAGTTTCGAATGGTTAAGGGTAAGCCAATGATTATTTTCGAGGAGGCAGAAATTAAGAAACTTGATGCGAGGCTTGAATTTGTTTTGATCCTTAGCTTCTCGGTTAATACTCCATCGTACACTTATATTCATCATAGGATTAAATATCTCAATCTCAAAGGAGGTTACACTCTTGGTCCGATTAGTCCTCGTCATGTGATGATCAAGTTTAACGAAGAGGAGGATTATACTAGATTGTGGTTTAAGAAAGATCTATCTTTCTTGAATATGCCGGGGCATATTATCAAGTGGACTCCGAATTTTAATCCGGATTCAGATCCTCCTATCATGGCTCTTTGGGTGGCATTTCCGGGTTTAAACATGAGATATTGCGAGAAAAGTGCTTTATTTAATCTTGCACAAAATATTGGGAAGCCTTTGAGAGTTGATGAAGGAACTCTTACTATGACGAGGCCCGACAATCCTCGGGTTTGTGTTGAGGTTAATTTGCTCAAGCCAAAAAAAGATATCATTGAATGGGGTTTTACCATTGGTCCGAGGATGTATTATGAAAGAGAAAAAGTAGTGTATGAAAATTATCCTACTTATTGTACTAAGTGTCAAAAGCTTGGACACTTTGTTGGTGATTGTGGTGGGAATAAGAAAAAATCTAATGATCCCATGGCACTTGAGTCAAAGCAAAATGATCATCAAAAAATGGAGTGGCATCCGGTTGACAAGAGACATAGTACTTCCAACACAAAGGTTGATTCAAAGGAGAAAAATGGCTCTTTCTCACCTAGTAAAATTCTTCAACGAGGGGAGAATAACTCTTTTGCTAGTCTTGAGGTGGAAGAGGGAGAAAAGACTAATGCTAATGTAGTAGAAGTTGTGAATGTGGAGGAATGTGGTTCTAAGGAACCAAATGTTGGAGAAAGTTTGCCATCGGATAGTCATGTTGAGACCGAAGCTTCTAAGAATGATGATTTTCTTAGTGATGATATTCTCAATGACACATATGATAATGCAAAGCTTTTGGATTCTCAAGTACAAAAAAAGTCTCGGGTTCTCTCACCACGAAAATGTTCTCCTCCGAAAGTTCATGGAAGGGCTGGACGTGTGCAATAATTTAATGAAAATGATGAGCACACCGCAACTTATCATGAATAATCGGAGAAAAATGACGATGTCTTTCAATGTGATACCACTAGGCATGAAGCCGAGGATGCTAGCACGAATGCATTGCTGCATTCTAGTTCAGGTGGTGATGATGAGAGGGAGGCAAATGAGGACTCTAGGTCCAAAAGAACACGAGGAAAGACGAGGGAAGATTATTATCGGGAAGAAATTGTGATAGGCCTCTCGACACCGTTAGCCGGACCTCTCCCAAAAAATCGAGAGCAACGCAAGATTGAGAAATTGGCTCGTAATTTGAGAAATAAGTCCTCCAAATCTTCTAAATAAATGAAGCTTATTTGTTGGAACGTTCGCGGGGCCGGGAATGAAAAATCTTGTGAAAATGTCTATGATTTGATTATGAGATATAAGCCGAAAGTTCTTATTCTTCTTGAACCGAAAGTGGCTTTTGATGAAACGAGATATTTGAGGAGATTTCAATATGATAAAGCTTTTAGGAACCCGAACAACAAGATTTGGGTTTTAGGGGATTGTGATATTGAGTTTGAAATTATTGAGCTTCATGATCAATTTATACATTGTGTGGTGCGATCGGCTTTAATCCCCCTTCCGATTATGTGCACTTTTGTTTATGCCAAGCAAAGTCGTTTACTTCGGCGTCCTCTTTGGGATGGTTTGAGAAGGAGTGATGACCTTAGGCCGTGGATGGTGGCGGGGGATTTTAATTGTGTTCTTAATGTGAGTGAGAAAATTGGCAAGACTCCTCCTCTTGTTGGAGACATGGCGGATTTTCATGATTGTATTGATGATTGTGGTCTTGAAGATGTTGGTTTTGAAGGAAACCCCTTTACTTGGTCGAGTAATGGTACAAGGACTAGACTTGACCGAGCCCTTGTCAATTTTGAATGGGGTACGGCATTTGAAAAAACAAAAGTAGAACACTCTCATCGAAAGCAATCTGATCGCAGTGCCCTTATCATTTCCTTTGAAAGGGAAGCGAGGAGTAAACCGTGTGCGTTTCGGTTTCAAAGTATGTGGGTGAATCACCACTCTTTTCTTGATCTTGTGAAACATAGTTGGGAGGAACCGGTTGATTGTGTTGGCATGTACATTCTTGGTGCGAAACTTATTCGGTTGAAAAAAGATCTCAAGATTTGGAACCGTGAGAAGTTTGGTAATATATTCCAAAATATCATTGATAAGGAGGAATGCCTCAAGAAAGCTGAGATTGAGTTTGATGTAAATCCTTCTCCTACCTCTCGCGCTATTCTCCAAAAATGCTTCGCGGAATTCACTCTTACTAGGAAAATGGAGGAAGCATTTGGGAAGCAACGTGCCCGTTGCAAATGGGCGGTTGAAGGGGAAAGAAATTCTCGGATGTTCCAAGCTATAGCGAAAGAAAAAAAAGCAAAGGCCTGTATCTTTAAAATATACGAGAATGGGGTGCTTATGGATAGTCCGGATGCGATTGGTCCTTCGACCGCGAGCTATTTTGAGAATCTTCTTGCCGGTCCAGTGGATGTTCTTGCTTGCCATGATCTTAATTTTATTCCTCATATTGTTTCTCATGATGACAATATATGGTTGTCCCGTGAGCCATCTCTTGAGGAATTAAAACATATTGTGTTCGGTATCAACCCCGATAGTGTGGCCGGTCCAGATGGTTTCAATGCTTTGTTCTATCAAAAGTGTTGGGATATTATTTATGTTGATCTCTTTGCGGCCGTCCTTGATTTCTTCAAAGGAAATGCTTTCCCGCGGATGTATAAGGCCACATATATTGCTCTCATTCCCAAAAAGGAGAATCCACGAGAATGGAAAGACTACCGCCCAATAAGCCTATGCAATGTGAGTTATAAAATTATTGCTAAGTTATTGAATGATAGGCTTGGATTAATTCTTCCAAAAATTATTTCTCCTTCTCAAAGTGGTTTTGTGAAAGATCGTCTCATTGGTCATAATATCCTTCTAGCGCAAGAAATGGTTTATAACCTTGGGAGGAGACATGATAAACACAATGCGATTGTGAAATTGGATATGGAATAGGCTTATGATCGTCTTGATTGGAATTTCTTATATCAATGCCTTTTAAAATTCGGTTTCTCTTGGAATTGGATATGGTATATCAAGAATTGTGTTGAGCGTTGTTTCTTTTCTATTCTTGTGAATGGTGAAGCTAATGGATTCTTTGAATCTAAGCATGGTGTTCGGCAAGGAGATCCCATTTCTCTCGGGCTCTTTATTATTGCGGCAGAATTTCTTTCACGCAACCTTGATCAATTATATGCTCGGAATGATGATATGTTCTTGGACACGGGGGGCAGAAATCTGGTTTCTCACTTAGCATATGCCGATGATTGTGTTATATTTGTTCGAGGCAATGTGAAGAACATGAAAGTGCTTAAGGAATTCCTTTTACTTTATGAAATGGTGTCGGGACAACATATTAATGTCGTGAAGAGTTGTTACATTCCCACTATCTTTGTGAGTAATGCTCATATCCGAAGAGTTTGTGAAGTCATGGGTTTCTCTCGTGGTCATTTTCCTATCACATATCTTGGTGCTCCGCTTGTTCGTGGCCGACTTATTTCCACACACTTCCAAAAGTGGATCGATCAAGTGTGCGGGCTTATATCCGGGTGGGAGATGAAGTTCCTTAATTTTGGAGGTAGGCTCACCTTTATTAAGAGCATTCTTTGCTCGATCCCGATATATCTTTGTCAAATATTGGAACAACCTCTTTGTGTGTTGGAGGATCTTGAAAGAATCTTTGCTCGGTTTTATGGGGTTCGAATGATGTGAAGCGCCAGACGCATTGGAGAAGTTGGGAGCGCATTTGTGCGTCTTATGATTTGGCCGGCCTCAATGTCAAATCTTTGAGGAGTATGGTGGAGGAATTTGGGATAAAATTATGGTGGAGATTCCGGGCGCAAAATTCCCTTTGGGCTCGGTACCTGATGGCTAGATACACTAACCGGCAAGATTTTCTTAGCATTCGAGGTTGGGAATCAAGTGGTTGGAAGAGACTTACTAGAGAAGCGGTTGTTGCCCAACCTCATCTTTTTTGGCTTGTGAAAAGTGGTGAAGCATTTTTTTGGCAAGATCATTGAATTGGGGATGGCCTTTTACAACCGAAGGAAGGGGCCGATATTGATAACAACCATAAGATTTGTGATTTTTGGGAGAATGATGAATGGGATCTTGTTAAGCTTGATGAGACACTTTGTGAAGAATCTTTCGTTAAAGTGGTGGCTAAACTAACTCTCCAAGTTGGTAAAGATACTGCTATTTGGAAGCATGAATCTAGCGGTCAATTTTCTACTAAATCGGTGTGGAAAGCCCTTCAAGGACCGCATGAATCTCAAGGTGTGTTTAAATTCCTTTGGCACAAATTTATTATGCCTAATATTTCCTTCTTTATTTGGAGATATATGCAAAAAAAATTGCCTACTGATGGTAATATTAAGCGGTTTGAAATGGTCTCTATGTGCAATTGTTGTAGCAAGAATGCTGAAACTAATGATCATCTTGTTTGGTCAAGTGAGCTTGATCAAGAAGTATGGAAAATATTTTTTGACACCTTCTTGATTAAGAGGCCGAGAGTTGTCTCGTGGCGGAACATTATTGCTTATTGGATTTACTCGAAAAGGAAGATCATTCCGGGCCATATTCGGATTTTAATTCCAATTCTTGTGCTTTGGTTCATATGGGCGGCTCGTAATGATGTGAGGCACAGAATAATTCATATGGATGCAAAGAAAATTGTTGGCAAGGTTATTAGTCACATTCGGGATCTTTTCGCCATTACTCCGTGCCCCAAAATTTTTTGGCTTGGAGATAAAAATGTCGCCAATGATTGGGGAGTTCGGCTTAGTAGTGTGGTCTTAAAGCCACCTATTGTTGTTATTTGGGAGAAACCGAAAGTTGGCCACTTCAAGCTCAACGCCGATGGTAGTTCTAAAGGCAACCCGGGGTTGGCCGGATCTGGGGCATTCTTCGTGATCACCTTGGCAATGGTATGTGATGTTTTCACTTAGCGTTAGATCATTCTACTAATGTTGAAGCGGAAATTATGGCTATCTATCAAGGCCTTGTGTATTGTTATGAACTTGACATTTTTAATGTTGAGGTTGAGACGGATGCTAGTATCAATATTCCTATTATCTATGCCGAGTCCAGCGGTCCTTGGAAAATCATTGAATATATTGATAAGATTCGGTTTTTTCTTCGGGAATTACATGGTACCATCAAACATGTATTCAGTGAAGGAAACTTTGTGGCGGATCAACTTGCTAATGAGGCTTGCACGCTTCAGTTGAATGGGAGAATTCCTATAAATGAGGCTAGTTTGAAAGTTAAATCTCTTGTTATGAAAGATAAGGAGGAATGGGCATATCTTCGAGTTCCAAAAGTATTGAATTGACGGCTTCCCTCATCGTCCTCTCTACCACATCCGTCCTCCACATTGGGATGAGGTATTCTTTGCCAATTGTTAATCCTTTTGGCTCACGTCTTGTCTTATTTTGCATTCGGCTTTACACGAGTGAAGGTAATTTGTTTTCTTTGGTCAATTTACACACACTTGAGCACTTTTTTGATATTAGCTTCACTCAACTCTTTGCACACTACTTGGTTACTTTACATTGGTTGAATGGTACATATCGGTGGCTCTTCTCTCCTCCTGAGATACACCACTCGAACCCTCGGGAGTACCATAATTTATTTGCCCATTGTATTCTAACCGATCCATTCCATACACATAGCCTATATAAAATCACATTTTTTTCATGTGATTGCACGACATTTTTTCGTTAGCGCTTCTTTCACTCAAGTACAATTGACCACGGCTTCACATTTTCTCTCATCTCTTTTTGGTCTATGGTACTTGAAAATCCTTACACACGATGATTCTTCGCTTGTTGGTTTGATTACTTCGGTTTGGTGCTTTTTGGTCTTCGATTTGGTTGCATTTGATGACTATATTATTGTGGACATTCTTGTTGTTTGGCTATTGGAACCGCGTTCCATTTGCGGTTTTGGGATTGGTCATTTGGTTTACTTGTTGAGATCGATTGTGATTCATGATATGTATAGTTACTTGTTGAGTTCCATACGTGTTGGAGTTGGGGATGAGTGGTATTTATATTTTGTTTTGGTGTTGTTGGCATGGATTTTACGGTCACTCTCACGCGATTTTTCTAGAGAAATCTGGCCGAACCATAGGCTCCCAGGCTCCACGACCGCTAGGCACCTACGTTGGTTCGTTGGTTGGTCACTTGTGGAATCTCCCGATTTTTCGTCGATCTTTGTACATTCCAGACCGCACAGTTCCAGTGGTCTTGTCATCCAAAAATCGGCGAGATTAATGCGCGACCACTCATCTTGCGCAGCAGTTGAGATTCACCTTGGCGGTGATGCCGTCCCAAGCGCTGCCGCCTCTGCATGGTCGAAGGTCCGTTGGATTGGAGACCTCCACCTTTTGTGCAATCACTTAGCTATCTATTGGTGGTTGTTTACTAGTATCTACTATGCTTTTGATTGTAATAACTATAAGGATTTTAGGTGTCATTTATGCTCATTTATTTCTATGTACCTTTTTATTATTTTATTTTGAAGTGCCACGGTTTTTGGCATGCTCTTATTTGTATGTTCCTTTTCGGTAGCCTCCATATGGAAAGTAAACAAGTACCATATCAAAAGCTCAAATTCGAGTTGCACACTCCACCTTTGGGTGTGATCCTCGGCCGCGAAACTTTTGGGGAAAATTTTTACGATCCTAAGTGGACTTACCATTTTGTTGGCTCCCATGTGAGAAGGAGCAAACAAGTTCCATTACAAAAGATCAAAGTCGATTTGCACACTCCATCTTTGGGTGTGAGCTTCGGATGCGAAACTTTTGGGATACATGTTTGCAACTTCATTTTGGCCTTGCTTCGTCTTGAGAGGCACAATTATAAGCCTCCCTAGCTTTCTCTTCTTTTTCTCGGTCTTGCTTGGTTGGACTCCAAGCTTGACGCGCCATGTATAGTCCTCCTTTTATTTATATCACCACTATTTCTTCCCTATCTCGAGAAGAGTGGCCCACATAAGCCCTTGTTCTACATTGATGGTACATTGCACTATATGGGTTCACTAAAAATATGAATGCACTAATTTCTGCCCCCATATTGACAGGTGCAACATTGGATTGGTTCTCTAGGATCCCAGTAGGAAAAATAGTTAGCTATGAGGAGCTCAAAGAGAAGTTTGAAAATCAGTTTTCTAGCCAGTAGAGGGCCTTGAAAACCATAACCACATTTATTTTGTCAAGAGACATGACAAGGAGAGCCTTTAACACTTTGTGAAGAGGTTCAACGAAGAGCTGCTGAAAGTGGATGAACCAAGAGGCGAGCTTGTCACTAGTATCCTCTACATAGTGAGAAGAACTGGTGTTTGGTTGCCCGAATAATTAATAACGCCCCAACCTTGATTAATTGGATTAACGAATTAACATTGAAGAAAACACATCATGACAATATTATGGCCATGAAAAATGCCGATAATCCATCCCAGGATCATGGGAAAGGTAAAAAGGTTAGAGATTGGAATAGATACATGAACGATCACCATTTTTTGAATAGTGCAGAAGAAGGGAAGGATAAATAACCCAATGAGGATAAGAGATTCACCAACACAAGATTTTCTAAGAACTACAACAAGTACCATCGCCAGAACGACCATAACACAGAAGACCGCAAGGATCTCAAGGAGGAGATTGAGAGGATGATCAGGGAGGGTAAGTTAGAAAAGTATGTTGGAGATTTAAACGAGCCGGATGATAGGGAGGATGGGCGTGGATTGCAATCCCAATCGCCGAAGAGAGACAAGCAGAAGTCTATATCCAACCAGAGCGCAAAGAATGCCCTGTCACGTGGGATCATAAAGATGATAGCAGAAGGTCCAGTTGAGACAGACTCCAAGATCGGGCGCAAGAGGATCTCGCGCAAGATTGATGCCAATAGGTTTGTTTGGTTTACAAGCGTTAGAGAGATCGAGGAGATGCTAGAGGAGGAAACAGAGGAGGAGATAATTTCTACCAAGAAACATCACATGCAACTTTCACAACAAACAATCCAAGCAGGTAAGCTGATTTTCCCTCTCGTGGTAACACTTGATGTGCAACGAATAATACAAATTTTGATAAACAACAAAAACCACGAACGGAATAAATCATGACACACAAAAAACGATAAAGAAAAAACACAAGACATAATTTGTATACCCAGTCTTTTTACGACTGCCTCTAGGCGCGATCCAAGCCAGGATTTCCATGATGATAATGATGAGTTGTTTCAAATAAGATACAACAATTGTCTTTCGCATATCTAGAATAATCTCTCACCATGTCTTTCAGATCTCACAAGTGTTTTCTCACTTATTTTAGTCTCTCCCTCACACGCTCTTGAAGGCTGCAAGGCCAGGCCTTGCCTCACACCATCACACCTTGGAGGCTAAAATACACACTAAGAAAGAAGCTCTAAACACCACTTAAATAGAGGCTAAAACATACTAGGGCAACATAAATGTTGTTGGACTGAAACAAGCCCACGGCAGGGTTGTACGACCTGGCTGTCACGTACAATGTCATGCTAATAATAGGCAGCCCGTGCCGCATTCTACCGGTGTCGCTCAATCGGCGCCTGAGTTGCACGACCAACACCCAAAGGTGCACAACTCGTGTTGCTCTCTGCCCCCTGACATGGCTAGTGCTTCGTTCTACTGTATGAATCCTGTCTCCACTTGTTCAATTCTTTGTTTCCATCACTTATCTCTTCGTCTCCATTGTTCAGGCTCCACAAACTTAACACACTAGATAATGTTAATTATGGCGTCAAGAATGTGTTATTTCACATTGGAATCTTGTTAAATGTCATATTTGCGGGAACTTTGGAAAGAATGTCCTTAGGCGACAACATCATTCAACCCGTGAGCACTCCGTTGCATATCTTGGGCGAGCCAGAGGTGCTGCCATGGATCGGTGATTCAGCCAACCTCGTTTGTGATTTCCCAAAGAAGAGGACCCTTCGTTCAAATACTCGGTGGTCAACATTCAATGTCATCATAGGATGTCCAACCTTGATCAAAATTAGAGTTGTGATCTCAACCTACCATCAAAAGATGAAGTTTCCCACTCTAAGAGGCATGCAGAGTAGTTGGTAACCACGTGGATGCATGGCTCTACTATGTGGCATCACTCAAGATGTTGCGCAGCGGAAATTACAAAACCACAACAAGAACAGAGAAATACGCACAATCGAAAGAGATAATAACAATCAGCACACAAGGCACAATTTATTTACCCAGTTCACTAATAGACTACCTTTGGGGGCGATCCAAGCCAGGATCCCCACAACAATGATGATGAGTGATTATAAATAAGATACAACATGTCTCTCAACAGATCAAGAACAATCTCTCACAATGTCTCTCAATCTTACAAGTGTATTCTCTTTTATTTTAATCTCTCACTCACATATCTCATGGTAACACAAGGCCACACATCAGAGGCTATAAGATTACATCTTGCCTCTATTCTCCTCTCCTTATGTTTCACAACCTAAAGGCCTTTAAATAGCTGTTCAAACATGTTCTAGGGAATCAGACAATGATGGGTTGAAATTAGGCCAAAATTGTGGTTCATAATGCGTCATAGCGCACTAGGTGCGCGATCAACGTCGTGCCACAACTCTTGTAGTGCCAATTTATGGGCGAACTCTAGTACGTAGCACCACCCAAGCGCGATCAGACTCCGATAGCGCGCTAGGAACGTGATCAGACTCCGATAACGCACCAGGAGCGCAATCACTACCGTAACGCCTCACTGTAAGGACACTCCATGTTTCACGTCTGATCTGCTCTTCGTTCTCACTGTTGTTAAATCTCCAGTCTTCAATTTCAGTACACTATCACCATTGTTTAGGCTCCACATAACAACCACCCAAACTGCTCCCATGAACCAAGACCTCAATCACATTCATCAATGCCTAGCAACGCCAACCCTCAAACTTCTTCATAAAACCAAGGTTCGTTAAAGTACACACAACTTCAACCCCGCTGAGGCAACAACCTTAGTCAACAAGTCTTCAAACTCCCACTAGCATGAATACTCGCTCTTATGATAATGTCCACATCGCCACAAACTCTCGTTGAAACCTTGCGCGGTTTCAACTCCACTAAGGAAACAACCTTAGTCTGCAAATCATCAAACTCCCACTGGCTTGAATCATTGTTCATGCAACAACACCCGCATCACCGCATACTTGCATCACTTCCACCACCACGACTAAACCATCATGTTGGAATTTCCCACCACCAAGATCGATGCCATCTTGGTTGACTTGCATCCCTTTCACCACCACGATTGATGCCATCATGTTGGACTTTTACAGTGCCAAGATCGATACCATCTTGGGTAACATTGATCACGTACATAGTTCTCTCCTCGAACCTACAAGCACAAAATAGAATTAAGGCTAGTAACTTCACCATCAAAATCAATACTCATCAAGTTCAATATGAACTCAATCAGATAATCAGAAATTGCCGAATCTTCTGACATCTTTAGATAGAACATGTTTTGCATCTGATGAACCTTGTTCGCTGAAGATGGCTTCATCAACACGTAAGCTCACATAAGCACCCCTCAATCGTTATCTCATCAACTTGAAACGAACATCGATCATCGCCTTCCTGTCTACCAACACTTGCACCTAACATCACCGTCAGTTTAACCATCAGAGATCTCCACAAATCATCACCAGATTGGTAACTCTAGATCTGCAATCTCCAAAACCCATAATCCAATTATCAATTTCTCGATCAGCAATTCCCTTCGTTCAATATACAACTCCAACAGAATTCTATCGCCCCTCAGAATCTGGGGCTCTGATACCACTTGTTGTGCGTGGAAAAGTTACAAAACCACAACAAGAACAGAAAAATACGCACAATATAAAGCGATAAATAACAATCAGCACACAAGACATAATTTGTTTACCCAGTTCGTCAAAAGACTACCTCTAGGGGCGATCCAAGCCAGGATCTCTACTATGATGGTGATGAGTAATTACAAATATGATACAACATGTCTCTCAAAAGATCAAGAACAATCTCTCACAATGTCTCTCAATCTCACGAGTGTATTCTCTCTTATTTTAATCTCTCCCTCACATGTCTCATGGTAGCCACAAAGCCACATCTCTCCTCTCCTTAGGTTTCACGACCTATAAGACATTTAAAAAAGTTGCTCAAATGCATTCTAGGGCATCAGAGGAAAATGCGCCAAAACTGGGCCAAAATTGTGGCGCAAGATTCGCCATAGCGCGCCCGGCGCGCGATCTGTGCCGCGCCGCAACTCCTATAGCACCAGTTTCTTGACGAACTCCAATATGTAGCCCCACCCAAGCTTGATTAGACTCTGATAGCACGTCAGGAGACACAATCACCGCCGTAGCGCCACTCGCTGGTTGCACGTCTGATATGCACTTTGTTCTTACTATTGTTAGAGCTCCAGTCTTCAATTTTAGTACACCGTCTCCATTGTTCAGGCTCCACAATCCTAACACAAGACTCCAATGAGGGATAATGAGAAAGTTATGTTAGCTCAAGCCCCTAAGAATCGGGCCATGGTGGAACGACGATCCTCTTTTCAAACTAGTTATCTACCACTTTAATTTATGCACGAAAAATATTTAATTTCACTAAATTACCACCCCCCCCCCCCCCCATATCGGCTGGTTCGTAGCTAAGACTCAGAACTATGTAGTCTTGATTCCTAAATCCTACTACATGATACGTATGTAGCCTGGAATACATTAATCATCAAAGTTTACCTACTCTTGTATTATGATTTTCTCTAAAATCACTTGTGTTACAGATTTACGCGCATAACCAACATAGCTTCAACGATGTGCATTAACGTGCCGAATCAACCCAAAGTTGTATCCTAAACATTTATCTCTCAACAAGGTAGACTTATTCACTTACCCAAGGTGGTACCTTAAACAGTTACCTCTGAAGGTGCAAGGCAAACGTACTCAAATCAATAATCATAACATCTACCTCTCAAGGCATCATGTAAATGTACTCAAAGCAAAACTCATACATCTACCACTCAAGGTACAATGCAAACGTACTCAGAGCAGTATAACATCTACCTCTCAAGTTACAATGTAAACGCATTCAAAGTAGTCCTCATAACATCTGCCCCTCAAAGTACATTAGAAACATATTCAAAGCGGTACTTATAACATTAACCTCCAACGTTATGATACAAACATACCCTAAAAGGGTAACCTAGACATCTACATTCCACAACATGACGCTAACATGCCTAAGATGGTGCAATAATCACAATAGGCGCACTAGAAATCAATGCACATTGAGAACCCTTGTGGAATTAGACAGGTCATGCTAACAACGCACAATTTATTGGCAACGTAAAACCAAATTGTCCAAAATACTACACCGATGCAGCACCCAAATAAATTATTGCAAAAAGCAAATTGTTCAACAAACACAGTAAAAAGAAGACTGTCCAGAAAATAGATAAATTCAATAATTGTTCTCCTCGGGATAAACGCATCCCATATCAATCAATCTCTGCCATTGCTTCATCGTTCCCGCCGGCAGCAGTGCTGGAAACAGGTGGCGGCGCACCTAGCTTCCGACCATGACTAACCCCTCATCATTAAGCAAAGGCGTAAATATGTGGAGGGTCCCATCTTTGTAATCGTTGAACTCCTCGAGTGGCTCCAAGTTGGGTCCCAACAAGAAGTTAGGTAGACTGTTCCACATGGCCGACCTGAGCCACAATTAGGGTCTAGGACTTCTTGGAATCCTTGAAGCCACAACCCACGCTTATGGCTTGGAAAGTGCCATTACGGATAAACTCCATGGCAACCTTAAGCTTCTAATCCTTACTAGGCCTATGCTTTTTTTTTTTTAAAGATACAACGGTAATTGCATATTCAGACTCAAAACTATTCACAACAACTTAATACCTTGCTTTTCGCCTTACCTGGCCAAACCTTCTCCATCGTATCGCCATCGACTTTCAGTTGGGTGGCGAATGCTACCAACTTTGCAACCTAAGCAGCTATTGCGTTCCGCTCATTCACGGCTTTCTCAGCTGCCAAATGCATATTCTTGCCATTTGACTTAGCGTTCGCAGCCTTAGCACGTGAAACATAGATCAAGGCATTAACCTCATTTAGCTTCAAGGTCGCTTTCTCCTTCTCAACTATCGCTGCATGCACGTGCCTTGGATCACGACAAGACAACTGCTCGATATGATCTAAAAGCATGCCTATCACTGCAGCATGCTCTACCTTAATCTCTTCAGTGGTCTCTGCAAAGATATCTGTTACCCCCACCAACCTAGGAAAAAACGTGATTATTACAATGAAAGAATATATGTCTCCACAATACAATTACACACGATATTCAAGTGACAATTATAGATTGAAACATATGGAACCCCACACAATCCAATTTGTCCCTTGACTTCGCGCTCATCATCCGATGTCAGGACAAAGCCAAGAAAGTTGCCCGCATACTCTAGATGGACCCTTCTTCAGATGGCTCGTATCACCTTATGCTGATGCTCAAGCCCCTCGCTCCTTAGCTAGACGTTGGAGCCAGACGAGCACCTACTCTAACTAGTACCGTATCGGAAGCTGGCCTCTTTTTTCGTCTACGTCAATGACAGGCACACTGCTGGGATCTACAGCGGGCGCATCAGATTGGAGCTCTTCTTTCCCATCGCCCCCTTAGTAGCATCTCTGACTCTTGAGTGAGTATCGCTGCTACTTCTGCAATATTCAAAAGGATCTATGGGGTGCTCGCAAACCCTACTACCCCGTGCATTTTTACCACATGTATTGCCTAAGCAGCAGAAACAACAGCCCGAGCTCAGCAGTGACCATCTTCCTTATGTGTCTTTATCTGCCCATGACTAGTGCAACTGCAAGCATATAACAACCTCTATGAATAGTCGTGTGGAAATGTGAATCTGTTTTATGTGGGATCATCCTGATCCAATCAAGATTTACAAAATCAGATCCATATAATGTTGATATGGATCCTAATTTAACCCGGATCAGTGGATCCGTCATGGATTAAAATTTATGTTAATCTGAAGCATATCAAGATGGATCCATGTTCAATCGAAGCCCAACTTAAAAACAAAAGGTGCCCAGTTCACGGATCAAATCCTAACTTAATAAAACAGATGCACTGATCACGACAAGAATTGAACCAGCATCCATCACTAGTGATTCCATCAACTCTTCCATGAGACTACCTGAATTTATGCAAATGGTTGTTCAGTTAATATATATATATATATATATATATATATATATATATAACCCAAATCAATTTTACTTTTTGACAAAAAAAATAACCGACAAATAAAATTGAGGTTACCCCCTAATCATTTCAAATGAAAACCTCAGATCGAAATCGATTCTCTATGCCATGGAGGCTCAAATGCTAGGTAATGTGGGGATTTTCTTCATACACTTTGTTCTAATTCGATTATACCTACCTGAATATTCTCTGTAAGAAATCGATTCTCATATCTACTCGCAACCTTGAATGTCCAATCACAAAACAGAAAAAATTGCTAGATTGAATTTTTAATTGTTAGTGAATTTTTAATTGTTAGTTTTGGGTTAGAACTTAGAAGTTGAAGATGATTAAAAATTTAAAGATTATAATTTCTATTATGGATTTACTTTTAGTTATGTTGTAGCACTAACATTTATTTTAGTTAGTTCGTTTTGACTATTTTGGATTTACTATTGAGAATAATCGAAGTTCTTGTTTCATTAATATCTTAAGTATTTTGGTCTTGTGAAATTGTTAATTGAGCATGTTGAGGGGTTAATAATACAAATTTGAGCTTATTCGTGAGTATTAAAAAAAATTGCGATTATTCATGAAAGAATTTTTATTTTTTTTAGATTTTAATGCAATTTGTAAATTTATGGATGTTTTCCAAAAAACAATTTGTGCAATTTCTAAGTACTTGATGGGGTTCTCAAGATTTACCATAATATTTTTGTTTTGTTTTTTAAAAGAAAATTAAAGATTTTGGAGCATACTTTATTTTCAATTTTTATAAATTTTGGGGTTATAATGCAATTTATAGAGTTTTTGAGGTTACTTGCACAATTTAAAAATTTTGGGGGTGTATTTGAGCAATTTGTAAAAATTTAAGTCTTTGCGATTTTTTTCATAATCATTTAGGGTCTGTTTTATGTTTTTTAAGATTTCGGAGTATTTTTTCATTTTGTGTATTTTTGTGTTATACTACAATTTATAGAGTTTTGGGGTATATGTGCATTTTTCAAAGATTATTGGGGTTATTTGAGAAATTTACTAAAGAATTGAGGTCCTCGAGATTTTTTGAAATTATTTTTGTTTTTGTTGGAGTATTTTTAGATTTTGTGAACTTTGGGATTATAATGCAATTTATAAAGTTTTGAGAGGTATTTGTGCAACTTGTAGATTTTTTGGGGGTATTTGAGCAATTTATAAAAGATTTGAGGCCATCGTGATTTTTCATAATTATTGAGTTTTTTTCCTAAAGATTTTGGAATTCTTTTTCCATTTTTGTGAAGTTTGGGGTTATAATGCATTTTATAGAATTTTAGAGGTATTAATATAATTTTTAAATTTTTTGGGGCATTTTTTGTGCAATTTATAAATTGAAGTCCTCAAGGTTTTTTATAAGTTTTTTTTCTTTGTATGTTTAGGTTCGTGTGTGATTTTAGTGTAATTTTAAAAATGGACACTTTTTCAACTTTGGTGACTTTTGGCCCTTTGGTCTAATTAATAAGCTTTTGGAGGTTGGTTGTTCAAGTTTTAATGCTTTAGGAGATTTTTGACTAGTAAAAAAGAATAGTGAGTTTTTCTTAAAGTTTTGATGCTTGAGTTGAAATTTGGTTAAGAAATTCAACTTATGGTTTCTTCTTCGGGTTGAGAATGGTTGAGCTCATATTAGATCCATATGTGTGGATGCACTATCAACTCAATCATATTTTATTTCAATACATTGGATCTCAACCAAGATTCAACTGATAGAACCATTTGCCGCCCTTATGATGAACACGTCAAGAACAATGACCCTACAACTTACCAAATTATAAAGCAACACAACGATACCAAGAGTAAAGGTACCACTATACGGCTTGGGAGACAATCCCCCAATACCAACTACTTCGTCTTGGGTCACCATCAATAAATTGAAGGACTAACTTGCAATATAATCCCTAAAACCCTCTGCCCAGCCAGGTAACATTATACCTCGAGGCGCAAACATTTCCTTCTTCTTCGACTACTCATGGGGATAAGCACTAAACTCCCCATCCGTCATCTCCTTAATATAGAAGAACTCTTTCTTCCACCTCTTTCTAAAGCCGCTATGGGCACCTCTTTGAAAGCTATAGTTCTAATGTGCTCGCACATAATAGAAACCATCATCCCCACCCTTCGGGTTGCTCACAACTATGAACAACTGCCAAAACTCCGCAGGAGCATGTGGAGCACCAAACGCCTTCATCACTAAGATGAAACAAATGATTGCCTTCATAAAATTTGGTGTCAACTATGTCATGCAGTCATCTAAACTTTGAAACAACAACGCCATTGGTTGCGGAATGGGAAAGCCCAACCCATTCACGAAGTCTTGGCAAACACAATCATCCACCCCTATAGCGGCATATGCATTCTCTCATGCTTATCCGGGAACCTAATCTCATATCCGTCTAAATTATACTTCTTCACATAATACTCTATGTACTATATGGCACTTAGGTCTTTAATTCCTCTTCACTTTCCAAGTATGGAGTATCCTGGTTCGTGAAATGTGACTCGGGAGGCATTATCGTGTCATCATAGTCCCCGACATAATTACTCTCAATGTGCGACATGAATCTACGAAACTTTTGCGTCTCACTTCTTATTCCACACCTTCTATTGAGCCTCCTCGGATTATAGAGATGTTTGTCGCGCGAGAAGACGTCACACTCTCAAAACCCCCGACTCACATTCTGGACTACCCAATCTGAAACTTGACATAGATCTATATTCTCTGTGACGAAACATGATTGACACTAAAAATAATTTAAAAAAAAAAAAAAAGGAAACTACTCTAAACACATTACTACAATGGTAAAAGTTAAAAAGAAATCATACAGCAGTTACTACCTTTAAAGTAAGGCTTGAAAAAGGCAAGCTGAGAAATTACTACGAAAGGGAAAGAGGCATGATTAGTTAAAAACAGAAGAAATGGAAAAATTTGCTAAGTTGAATACATTGAATATTTTTGAATACGTTGAAGTTTAGAAATACGTCGAACTCCGATTTGACCTACCTAAAAAACTAGATATATGAGCTCAGAAGGCTGCAAAATTTTGCCAAAGCTACAATGAGCAGGCGTTGATCCGCCATCGCCTACATAAACGGAAACCCCAGCTGCGGACACATCGAACTTTTACAGCAAGCATAAAAAATCAATGTAAACCTCAAGAATTTCACATTGAGCAAAACTATTTGATGATCCACACAAATGCACTCTCACCCAGATTTGAGGGATTCATAGCCAGGCACGTGTCCTCTCCGACTTATAAATTGGTGGGCCACGGTGTATAGTCAAGGCCAATGAAACGACACGCAAAACCCAAAACAACCATTTCTAAAAAAATTGAAAATCGATCACTACAACAACGATTTCCAAATTGGGGAGAAACATGATATGGGCTAACATGGCACACCCAGATTAATCAGGGTTGGCTCATTGAGCAACAGGAAAGTCCATTCGTTGGATACTTCGAGTATTTATGCTCGACATATTCAAAAATTATACATAGTATATGTGGGGCGGTAGTGGAGCACCAAAATAAATGTGGTTGTCATCTTCCCACTAAGCTAGTGGAATGCAAATGAGGGGCACTAAAATGAATGGAGCGGTGCAAGCCAATTGGGAAAAATAAAATAATGTTCCTACACGGTTTCATAATTTTTCTGTCTCCTTACTCGGGCTATATATAGCCTGCTTCCCTCAACATTTCAATCATCCAAAAATACAAACACTTACATAATTAAGTATATTTAATATATAAAGAGTGGAGTAAGTGTTGTAAGTGTGAGGTAAAATAGAGAGTTTGTGCGACTTTACTACGGTAAAAGTCAGAGAGTTGTAATTCCTATTTTACACTCATAGTGAAGTTCTTCTACCTTGCCCGTGGTTTTTCACCCTAAATTAATTTGGGGTTTTCCACGTAAAAATCTGTGTCGTATTTTTCCGTCTTTCATTTATTGCCGTGTTTTCGCTCTATCGAGAAGGGTCCAATTTACAACAAGTGGTATCAGAGCCTCGGTTCATATCCGGGGTCTCGGTGATATCTGTGGGTATCGTACTGAAATTATTTTTCAGTGACGGTGGTACGTGATAGAAGCAATGACGGCGAAATTCGAGATCGAAAAATTCAACGAGAGTAATTTCTCGTTGTGGAAGCTGAAGATCAAAGCCATCTTACGGAAAGATGGGTGTCTCGTGGCGATCGGCGACAGGCCGGTGGAAATCACAGATGATACGAAGTGGAACGAGATGGACGGCAACGCTATCGCAAATATTCACCTGGCGTTAGGTGATGGTGTGTTGTCGAGCGTTGAGGAGAAGAGGACAGCTAAGGAGATATGGGATCATCTCAACAAGCTGTATGAGGCAAAGTCCCTACACAACAAAATTTTCCTTAAACGGAAATTGTACACTCTGAGGATGGCGGAATCTACCCCGGTAACTGAGCACCTCAATGTTCTAAATACTCTATTTTCTCAACTGACGTCGTTGAGTCATAAAATAGAAGTGGTTGAACGTGCTGAAATTCTGCTGCAAAGTCTGCCCGATTCGTATGACCAGCTTTTCATCAACTTAACAAATAATGTCCTCACGGATTATTTGGTCTTCGACGAAATTGCAGCCGCTATTCTGGAAGAAGAGAGTCGGCGCAAAAACAGAGAAGACAGGGAGGCAAGTTCGCAACAAGTAGGTGCCTTGTCGGTGACAAGAGGGAGAACGACGGAGCGCGGTGCAAGTGGGAGTAAGAAACATGGGAGATCCAAGTCAAGGACCAAGGGCAGTTGTTGGCACTGTGGCAAGAAAGGTCACTTGAAGAAGGACTGTTGGAATCTTAAGGATTCAAACCAGAAGAGTTCTAATCCTCAGGGGAACGTTGCTAGCACTTCAGATGATGGTGATGTACTATGTTGTGAAGTAGCAACAGCTATTCGAGGTATGCGTGGCTTCGATGATGTATGGCTTATTGATTCAGGAGCCAGTTTTCATATGACTCCCCGGAGGGAGTGGTTTCATGAGTATACACCGATCGCTGGAGGATCTGTGTATAGCTGTAAAAATGAACCCTTGAAAGTTGTTGCCATCGGTACGATCAAGCTGGAGATGCATGACGGGATTGTTCGGACCATTCGAGATGTCCGACACGTGGAGGGATTATGCAAGAATTTGTTGTCTCATGGACAACTGGATGATCTTGGTTGTGAGATTGGTTCGCGAAACAAGATCATGAAAGTTAAAAGGGGTGCGCTTGTACTGATGAAGGCGGACAAGATTGCCGGAAACTTATACAAGGTACATGGGAGGGCTCTGCAAGTGAGAGAAGCGTCAGTGGCTTTATCCGAGTCGATTGAGAAATCATCAATGATTTGGCATCAACGACTCGGGCATATGTCGGAACAAGGCATGAAGGTTCTTGCAGAGAATAAACTACTTCCGGGCCTCACAAAGGTATCTTTAGCTTTTTGTGAGCATTGTGTTGTTGGCAAGCAACATCGTATAAAGTTTCTTAGTTCAGATTCTAGAAGTAAAGTCATTCTAGAATTGATTCACTCTGACGTGTGGCAAGCACCAGTACTATCCCTGGGAGGTGCAAAGTATTTTGTGTCTTTTATAGATGATTATTCCAGGAGATGTTGGGTGTACATGATCAAGAGTAAAGCCGAGGTGTTCTCGATGTTCAAGACGTACAAAGCACTGGTGGAACTTGAATCTGGGAAAAAGATCAAGTGCCTTAGATCTGACAATGGAGGGGAATATACTGGCAAGGAGTTTGATGACTTCTGTAAAGATGCTGAGATTAAGAGGCAGTTTACTACGGCATACACTCCGCAGCAGAATGGGGTGGCAGAGCGGATGAACAAGACCTTGTTGGATAAAACAAGAGCCATGATGCAGGCTGCAGGCTTAGAAAAGTCGTTCTGGGCAGAAGCAATCAATACCGCCTGTTATGTGGTGAACCGATCTCCGTCAACAGCACTGGGGCTGAAAACACCGATGGAGGTGTGGACAGGTAAACCAGTTGATTATTCTAATCTCCATGTATTTGGGAGTCCCGCTTATGTTATGTTTAACACTCAAGAGAAAACGAAACTGGACCCAAAATCCATGAAGTGTTTGTTCTTAGGGTATGCTAAAGGAGTGAAGGGGTATCGTTTGTGGGACCCCACTGCCCACAAGATTGTTGTAAGCAGGGATGTTATCTTCACGGAAGATAAGAAAGGAAATGATAGCAGCACAGGGGAAGATCCAGGAACTACGACAGTAGTAGTCGAGAAAGATGCTGAGCAGGAGGGTCCTGCTGAACCAGAGCATGAACCTGAGGAGACAACGGAGTCTGGAGTTTCGGGGATACGTCGATCGACACGTGTCAGAAGACCACCAGGCTGGCACTCAGACTATTCTATGGAGAACAATGTTGCATACTGTCTTTTAACTGAGGACGGGGAGCCATCAACTCTTCAGGAAGCAATGAACAGTTCAGATGCAGCTCAGTGGATGGCATCAATGCAGGAGGAAATCGAAGCACTCCATAAGAATAAGACGTGGGAACTTGTGTCTCTACCACAAGGGAGGAAACCCATTGGCAACAAATGGGTGTACAAAATCAAACGTAACAGTGATGACCAAGTGGAGAGGTATCGTGCACGATTGGTGGTGAAAGGATATGCTCAGAAGGAAGGGATTGATTTCAACGAAATATTTTCCCCGGTGGTCCGAATGACAACTGTTCGGGTGGTTCTGGCGATGTGCGCTACATTTGATTTACATCTTGAACAGCTAGATGTAAAGACGGCTTTTCTTCATGGTGATCTTGAAGAAGAGATGTATATGCTCCAACCGGAAGGATTTATAGAAGAAGGAAAAGAGAACTTGGTTTGCAGGTTGACCAAATCTTTGTACGGTCTCAAACAGGCGCCGAGGTGTTGGTACAAAAGATTTGATTCATTCATAATGAGCCTTGGATACAACAGACTGAATGCAGATCCTTGTGCATATTTCAAAAGATCTGGTGATGACTTTGTTATTTTGCTGTTGTATGTTGATGACATGTTGGTTTCAGGCCCCAACAAAGCTCGTATTGAAGAACTGAAGGCTGAACTGGCTAGGGAATTTGAAATGAAGGACTTAGGACCAGCAAACAAGATTCTAGGGATGCAAATCCACCGAGACAGAAATAGCAGGAAGATTTGGCTTTCTCAGAGGAACTATCTGTTGAAGATTTTGCGGCGGTTCAGTATGCAGAATTGTAAGCCAATCTCTACTCCTCTTCCTGTTAATTTCAAGTTATCCTCAAGTATGTGTCCTAGCAGTGAAGAAGAGAGGAGGGAGATGTCTCGAGTACCGTATGCATCAGCAGTGGGAAGTTTAATGTTTGCTATGATCTGTACTAGACCAGACATTGCACATGCAGTGGGAGTGGTTAGTCGATACATGGCGGATCCGGGAAGAGAGCATTGGAATACAGTAAAGAGAGTTCTCAGATACATTCAGGGAACCTCAGATGTTGCATTGTGTTATGGAGGATCAGATTTTTCAGTCAAGGGCTATGTTGATTCTGACTATGCAGGTGATCTTGACAAAAGCAAGTCCACGACAGGATATGTGTTTACTCTTGCTGGAGGTACAGTGAGTTGGGCTTCAAAGTTACAGTCAGTTGTTGCGACATCAACAACGGAGGCTGAATATGTGGCAGCTACGCAGGCCAGTAAAGAGGCGATTTGGCTGAAAATGGTTCTGGAGGAACTCGACCACAAACTAGAGAGTATTTCTCTATTTTGTGACAGTCAGAGTGCGTTGCATCTTGCAAGGAATCCAGCGTTTCATTCCAAGACAAAGCATATTCGGGTCCAGTATCACTTTGTTCGTGAGAAAGTCGAGGAGGGTACTGTGGATGTGCAGAAGATTCACACTAAAGATAACATAGCTGATTTCATGACAAAGAGTATTAATGCTGACAAGTTTGTTCAGTGTCGGTCATCATGTGGTCTGGTGAAAACGTAAGCAACATGAAGGGCGAGGTAGAAAGAATGGTGTGAAGATCTGATTAGTCCCTAATCAAATCTTCAAGTGGGAGATTGTGGGGCGGTAGTGGAGCACCAAAATAAATGTGGTTGTCATCTTCCCACTAAGCTAGTGGAATGCAAATGAGGGGCACTAAAATGAATGGAGCGGTGCAAGCCAATTGGGAAAAATAAAATAATGTTCCTACACGGTTTCATAATTTTTCTGTCTCCTTACTCGGGCTATATATAGCCTGCTTCCCTCAACATTTCAATCATCCAAAAATACAAACACTTACATAATTAAGTATATTTAATATATAAAGAGTGGAGTAAGTGTTGAAAGTGTGAGGTAAAATAGAGAGTTTGTGCGACTTTACTACGGTAAAAGTCAGAGAGTTGTAATTCCTATTTTACACTCATAGTGAAGTTCTTCTACCTTGCCCGTGGTTTTTCACCCTAAATTAATTTGGGGTTTTCCACGTAAAAATATGTGTCGTATTTTTCCGTCTTTCATTTATTGCCGTGTTTTCGCTCTATCGAGAAGGGTCCAATTTACAACAGTATATTGCTCGATGTACCCGATAAACTCGACATACCCGGGAGATACGGCGCGTGGTCCCGTATTTTGTCGCCTATAAATACGTAGGATCTGATAATCAAGGTAATTCATCTAGTACACTTTACTGTTCACTCCGCTTACATCAAGCATCCCTACTCGACATATCGATTTGACGCATCGTAAGAAATTCGAAGTATCTAGATACTCGATGTATTGGAATACTGGAGGTATCGCAGAAGTTCGACATATTGACAGATTTTCGACGTGTTTCTATAAAATTCGACGTATCATCTAGTGTTGCAGAATTGTAGTCTACTAGGTTTTTCGGACAAAACTGGTCTTAGAGACACACTGAAGCTCTAAATTAGCATAATTAGTGTATTTAATCTATATTATATTGTTTACGTGTAACTCACACAAAATTGTACAAAACTAATATGGAAGCTAGTTCAACATCAAAGATGTAAGGGTAATCATTGAAGAAAGGTGAACAAAATGCACAAAGGCTTCTTACCAAAATAAATAAAAATACATGAAGGCTTTTAAAATCTAATTTTGAAGCCAAAATAAACATAGGACCCAAATCAATAGATAAAATAAAGCCACTTTATCTTGGGCTTAGGGTAAATGGGTCAGCGTTATTAGTTGGGCCTCATTATTGAGGAGAGTTTATGAGTTAAACCTTTGGGCATGGGCTGTATATTTTCATTAAAAGAATTTATTCGCGTAATAATAGTTTAGTACCTCTGCCAAAAATAAAAGAGAATGTATGGTCTTTGACTCTTTGTTGAACACAAACTAATTGAAAAATATATCCAATAACTTATTTGCCCTCTAACTATATAATAAATGAGGAATACCTAGAGACGAATTTCCCAATTATAATCATTAACGATCTGATTGCTTACCGGGGGCCCAGACATCAATGGTCGCCAGGCTGACAAGCTTATTAGCTGATATTTTGTAAAGTTGGTGGAAAAAGATAAAACAGGAGGAAATAACTTAGGAATCCACTTAACCATTTTACATTTAACAAGAAAAATGTCGTGCTGTTTAGAAACGGTGACAACGACTTTGCAACAGTATTATACTTAGAACTCATCCGGAGCTAGCTCGGTGATGGGTGTGACTTAAGATTGGCCCAATATACTGCTATTGGGCCGGCCCATAAGCGCATCGAATAGAGAGAATTCGATGCGCACATCGAATCTACAGTAATCTTTCTTTATTGGGCCAGTCCATTAGCGCATCGAATTCCCCTGATTCGATGTGCGCATCGAACGAGGATGATTCGATGCGCCTTTCTATATTGGAATGTGGGCTCCACGGGACAGGTTCTATAAATAGACCGTCCCCTTGTATTCTGAGAGAGTTTTCGGGAAGCGAACCACCTCAGCACAGTCAGCATCGAATCATCACTCATTCGACACGCATCGAATCGAATCACCTCTCATTCGATACGTATTTGAACAGTACTCTTCCATTCGACACGCTTAGATACACATCGAATTCGACATCCAAAGTACGCATCGAATTCGATACCTGCCAGAATAACTTCGAACGATAGTTGAATATCACGCATCGAACGAAGACATTCGACACGTCAGCATCGAATACCTCAAATTCGATATGTTATATTAATATTGTAATTCATTTACTTTACTTAATAAGCTTGTAATAAGTGTTCCGGACCAAGCTAGTCCGTTAATAAAGTTGAATAGCATTATTTTGATCTCATTTTGTAATCTTTTACCGTGTTCTATTACCGTGACGAAATAAGACCAAAATATTGGCGTCGTCTGTGGGAACACAAAATTTATTAGTTTGTTAAGGTAGTAATATGTCTAGAATTACCAGATCCCGAAGCAAAGCTCTAGAAGGAAATATGGGAGAAGTAGGGCAGAATACACCCGAACGTATCGCCCAAGATATTGCGGGACCGTCGACAGTACCCGCCGCTGTACCAACTCCGGCAAGGAGAGAGAATCAAGTACCTCAAGGTGAGAAGTTACCTGCCGTTGAAGTAGGTGCAACTGGAGCAACGGAAACGAGTGCTTCAATTCTTGATAAATTGAAGAATGAACTAATAGCAATGGTGAAAGCCGTTGTGGCTGAAGTACTGACTCCAGCACTACCAGTTTTCATACCTTCACTTGGAGAACATCCGGAAGTTTTGAGAGAACAAGGATCTGTTGCCCGAATGAAAAAGGGAAAGGAGGGGGGAAAATCTCAACAAGATGGCAGAGAAAGCATACGTGTTTAGGAGGAAACAAAAAGCAAAGGAAAGTCTACTCGGGATGAACGAGGAAAGAAGTTAATGTCAGTTGAGATACAGTCAAGAAAACATCTTGAGAAGAAAGAAAGGGAAAAAGAGGAAGAACGTGATATTGAACGAAGAAGGAGAGAGGATATGAGACGTACAGAAAGTCACGATTCCAGAAGGGAACGAAATGAGAGAGAAGACCGAAGAGAGGAATCAAGAAGAAGAAAGGATAGAGAGGACAGAAGAAAGTTAGAAGGTCATGGTTGGCGTGATGAAGATAATAGAAGGGCTGTGAATGTTGAAAGACTGGAGAAAGAGAAAGCACCAGTTGAGACTCAAATGGTACTGAAGGACAATACTATCAATCACAGTCCATTTTGTCACGAGATAGAGTCGGAGATATTGGGGCAAGGGGATAAAATCCCGGAACTGAAGACATATGATGGGAAATCTGATCCCCGAGATCATCTTTTCCAATTAGATAGGAAATTGTCCCTTTATGGATTTAAGGACAATATCCAAGCCAGGATATTCGCAACAACTCTGTCAGGCGTAGCTGTGGATTGGTTTAATCGAATTCCTCTTGGACAGATCAAAAGCTACGCTCAGTTGAGAAAAATGTTCGAGGATCAATTCTCTAGTCAGTCTAGACTGGTTTTGGATCACTCCCATCTCTACTCAATGAAACAAGAGACTAATGAAAGTCTAAAGGACTTTATGAAACGTTTCAATACGGAGCTATTAAGGATTGATAGTCCAACAGGAGAGATGGTTGCAAGCATAGTTTTCCGAGCAACTACCAACATAATGTTCGGGTGGGACTTACTCAGACGCAAGCCAACGACCGTTGAAGAGATTAATAAAATTGCACAAGAGGTAGTTCATTATGAGGAAATGATGGCGACAAAGTTACCCGTTGTTGCAGTGGTCAAAGATAGAGAAAGAGCTAGAGATGATAACAACCGTAATACCTACAACAACAGAAACAATAACTACAAACGGGAGAATTCGCCCAGACGGTACACACCGTTGAACGCTCATATCATGACAGTGTTTAACGCAACAAGAAGGAAATGATGGTTGAAGGATCCTAAACCGATGAGGGAGTCAAAGGCAACCATGTATTCAAGTCAATTCTGCAAGTATCATAACCAAAAGGGTCATGATACTGAAGAATGTATAAATTTGAAGGAAAAGATTGAACGGTTAATAAAGGATGGAAAACTCGTCGAGTATGTCAGAAAGGTGCAAGAACAGGAGAAAAGTTTCAATCGCAAGAGAACTCCGTCTCCTAGGAGAGATAAGCAAAAAGTAGTCGATGAACCGCAACTTTTCCAATACCCTCAGATCGAAGATGGGAATCCTAGGAAAGGAATGATCAATATGATATCTGGAGGGCCAGGGGGAGCAGATTCTACCAATGGTCGAAGAAAGATCACAAGGCTCATTGAAGCAGATAACTTTGTTCATATGGCCAATATGCTGAGAATTGAAGAAATGCCACATGAAGAGATCACATTCTCCACCGCAGACCTGCGGAAACTAAGTGCACAAGCTATACAGATATCCAATCTAAATTGCCCTTTGGTGATAACTGTTGATATAGCTAATTTCGGAGTCACCAAAATGCTTGTGGACCATGGGAGTTCCGTAAATGTACTGTTCAACTCTACGTTGGTTAAAATGGGATTGAACAATCAGGCACTAGAACCGGTGAGAACGTCGCTTCATGGTTTTGGAGGTCCAGCGATAGTGCCGCTAGGAATGATCAAACTCCCAACTTCATTGGGGACAGCGCCAAAGAGAACGACAATTCTGGAGAACTATGTAATCGTTGACATGCACTTCGCCTACAACGGAATCATAGGAAGACCGGCGTTCAATGCATTTCGAGCGTTACCATCAACCTACCATCAAATGATAAAGTTTCCTACCACTGCCGGTACGGGAGAAGTCATTGCAGATCATATTGAAGGTTGGAAGTGTTATGTAAATTCACTCTAGACGCGGCCGCAGCAAGAAGATAACGCAGCAGTAGCATTGGCTCCAAGGCGTATGGAGCATATCGATTAAATATTCTGTTTCAAGTTACAAGCAATATTAGCATTTTGAATATTTTGAGCAAGTTTTTATTCGTTCTCTCTGCAATAAAATGCATGAGGGACAAATATGTATGAATTTAAAACAGGCACCCCCAAAACATGATTCTGGAAGACAGCGCTGGAAGTCAGGCAAATGAGCAATGACTCAAGCTCAGATCTATTAACATAATCTGATTTGAGTTATTCAAGAAGATTATATCTATTTGATCTACAAAAATTTTTCTATATCTTGTAGAATAGAACTTATGCAGGTCCAGAAATCCTTTAAGCTAGCAGAAGACCAGAAACTCTGCCCCAAAGTGGCACGAGATACCGGAGAAAGCTCAAGATAAAAGGGACGGAAACTCTGCCCCAAAGTGGCACGAGATACCGAAAATCTCTAAAGAAATCAGAAGAACGGAGACTCTGCCCCAAAGTGGCACGAGATATCGGTGAACGCTCAAGACAATAGGGAGGGAAACTCTACCCCAAAGTGGCACGAGATACCGAAAATCCCTAAAGAAATCAGAAGAACGAAGACTCTGCCCCAAAGTGGCACGAGATACCAGAAGTAATCAGAAGTGACAATAAGGGACGGCAACTCTGTCCCAAAGTGGCACGAGATACCGAAAATCCCGAAAGCAAAAAAGAAGGGACAGATACTCTATACTAGAAGACACTCAAAATGTCAAGACCAATGAATTGGAACACACAATTCTGCCCAGAATGGCAAAGGTCATCGCAATAGGCGACAGACACTACGAGTAACATTGCAGGTGCTCATTGAAATTCATAATTGGAGAAAACATGCACAAAATTCTCGTAAAGTAAATAACAGTTAAATGAAAACATAAGAAATAAGTGAACTACGTCTAGAATGACGAGTGAAATTTCTTCTTCTAAAATATAATTATTACAATCCTACAAGAAGCAACCTGGTTCAATGTTTCATAACAGGATGAACAATTTTTATAGAGCAACAATGAACCAGGAGGTTGTCAAAATAAAGTAAAGACCGTAAATGAAAAATTGAAATAAAAGGCAACAGGTACGGGTTGAAATAATTATGCGAATAATGACTAACATCCAAAAAAGTTGTTCTGCTAAATAGTAAATTGTTCAAACATACAAGAGCGATAAACCGCAACAAATAAAACCAAATTAAATTTAAAATTGTTTATAACTATAAAAATAGAAAGCCTCGGGGGCACAATGTTAATCCTCTTCCTCCTCATCCTCAGAGGAGGGATAGGGATCAGGCATATCTAGCTTTGGTGATAATCCTCCGAGAATGAGATCCTCCTTATCTAGCAGTGAGGCAAATTCATCAGGTTCTGCAGGCTCAGAAGTTAGATGAGGTGGTAATTTTTCTCGATTTGGCCCTAGGAAAAGTCTAACCATTCCGGTTTGAAACCGCCACGAACATACGTACTGGCATAGAACTGGTGCACAGTTAGAACCTGAGCATTCCGAGCCTCGAGCTGACCTCGACGAGAGCAAATTTCTCGAAAAGTGCTGCTTTGAAGAAACTCTTCAGCTCTCTCCACTTTTCGCTGGGGAGTAACCTATCAGACATATATATATTAATATGATAAAAGGTATGGGAGATAGAATGCCATTTAAAGGAATGTATATTACCTCTTTCAGACCACGCAGATAACCATTAAGATCTGCATTATGGGCTTCTTCTTTGGCTGCACCCACTTCCAGCTTGAGCTCAGTGACTTGCTTATTAAATGATTCCTTGAGCGTTTCAGCCTCCTCCCGAGCCTTTTTAGCCTACGCAGCATAGTCCTTGGCTAGTTGCAAAGCTTTCTCCTTGTCATCGAGGGCAATCTGTAAAGCAGAACCATTACCACCACTGGCAGTCTCTCGAAATTCCATCAGCGCAGAGAACATGGTGTCCACGAAACCTCCCGCCTAACAATTAGTGAATAGTTAGATAATAATTTACAGAGTCAAATCAGAAAAATATATCCCCAGCAACAAAATCATTACCGCCGTCAGCAAATGCAGCGTGTTCCGCTCCACCCGTTTCCTTTCTTCAGCAGAGACCGGAAGAGGGACTGTGAGACTAGGCATCAGTGCCCTTAAATGCTCGATGGCTTCGGACTCAGCGATCTCATATCCAGCGGCTCGAGCCCGAGGGCCTTGGCTAGGCCCAGCCCCAGCATCGGGCCCAGTTGCACTGGCAGGAGGATTGGAGGCACTCGGTCTGCTTGTTTGGCCTACAGAGAGAGCAACTCCTTCGGCTTGCGACCGATTTTGAGGCATCCTTCGTATCTTGCGTTGGACAAGGTTTTCAACATCATCGCTGGTTCCAGCTGCCTGCCTTCAGATGCTTCAGCACCGCCTTGAATTTCCTCAGGATTATTCTCCAGTAATTCCTCGAAACGATTAGCTGGTGGATCAGCAGCAGCGACAGTAGAGGGACCAGCAAGTTTCTTTTTTCCCTTGCTCTTTCTCTTTTTGGGGGGTGGAATTTCGGGCACGGTGTCAGTCTGGGAACTAGCCAAATCAGCAACAACTACTCGATTCATTCTGGCGTGACGGCTCATGAAGTACTTGGCTGCAATAAAGATAAATCGTTAGAATGCACAATGAGCATTAATCGAAAATATCAAGAAAAGTTGGTTAATATACCAAGAGTCATCCTCCCATCATATTTCACTGGAGACAACCCAGCTAAAGAAAGGACTCCATTTTCCACAAGTTTTTTAACATCGAATTGATGTTCACGAACTAAGTTCGGGATAAACTCACAATCCCATGAAGTTATACTAACTCCCCCGGGAATCATTACCCTAGCCCCAGTATACCATTCACAGTGACATCGTTCGAATTCGCCTTCGTAACTTTCTTTGATATAAAAATATCTTCTTTTCCAATCTTTTCCATACCCGGCGCCCCACCGTTCAAGAATTTGCGATTTGTTTGTGCTTTAATATGATAAAATCCCTCTTCACGCGTCGCAATCTCGAATAATGAGTAAAACTCATTGGGACTTTGTGGTTGTCGCAACGCCTTCATGACTATGATAAAGCCAATCAAACTCCCATAAGAGTTTGGCGTGAGTTGCACAGGCACAAGATTTATCATTCTCAAAAGCCCTCTTTAGCTCGAATGGAATTGGGAAGCGCAAACCATTGAGAAGATGTCCAACGAATACAGTTATATGCTCGGGCGGTGGGGTATGCATCCTATCATTCGGACCTGGGAGGACGATCTTATACTTATCAGGTATATCAAATTTCTTACGGAGTCCCTTACGACTGTGTTGGAGACGAGAGGTATATTGATCATAGGTCATTCCTGGGACCTCTACATGATCATCGAATTCTTTATTGATATAATCTACGTCCTCTTCACCCTCGCTTGGAGCGCGGTTATCTTTATAAGACGACGTATACGAGTCATCACTGTCCGCTTCGGGCATACTTTGTTCGATATTTGCACCGGGGACATTACCCACGGGAGGATCAACCGTTATTATATCAATTAAATCGAATACATCTACGTCGGATGTGATTGGGGTTGTGGGTGCACTCGAAGGGTTCCCCTTATTAATAGAACTGGAGCTAGAGCCAGTACTCGACTCACTCCCAGAAGTGGATCCACCGCTCACCATCTTTGATGAGAATAAACTGAAATAAATAAAAAACGGAGACTGGCTAAGGACGCATACGTCACTCTACACTCTCGTATTTCACTCAAATATACGTAACATTGAACATGTTAAAAAGTAGAAAATCCAGCAAAATAAAAACCAATGATTTTACCTTAATTGAATTTCCGGTAAGAGAAGCTTTTGCTTGATTGTTTATATCCTACACAAAATAAGAGTAAATTAGAAATACACAACGGAACGCTTAAAACGAGGAGAAACAAAAATCTTAACGCATCGAATTTTCTCAATTCGATGCTGATCGCATCGAATCCCTGAACGTTCGATACGACTCGCATCGAATGACGCAAATTCGATGCGCCTCACCTGAAGAGCAAAATCTGTTGGCAGAAGAATGAGCTCGTCATCACAGCGCCCCCTTTATATAGGGGACGCGAGGCCCATTAGGCCCATTTACGGTGCCGCATCGAATAGCTATAATTCGATGCATACTATTTCACGCATCGAATGATGTACAATTCGATGCGTTAAAATTTATCCTCCTAATGCTGGTATTATGAACCGCTCTGAACTTACTATGAATGGGAATATCCCAAATCAGTACAAATATGTTTTTTAAGTTTGGAATACGATCTCTAAATTGATATCGTCTCCCAAACTGGGGGACTATATGATGGGTGTGATTTAAGATTGGCCCAATATACCGCTATTGGGCCGGCCCATAAGCGCATCGAATAGAGAGAATTCGATGCGCACATCGAATCTATAGTAATCTTTCTTTATTGGGCCAGTCCATTAGCGCATCGAATTCCCCTTATTCGATGCGCGCATCGAACGAGGATGATTCGATGCGCCTTTCCATATTGGAATGTGGGCTCAACGGGACGAGTTCTATAAATAGACTGTCCCCTTGTATTCTGAGAGAGTTTTCGGGAAGCGAACCACCTCAGCACAGTCAGCATCGAATCATCACTCATTCGACACGCATCGAATCGAATCACCTCTCATTCGATACGTATTTAAACAGTACTCTTCCATTCGACACGCTTAGATACACATCGAATTCGACATCCAAAGTACGCATCGAATTCGATACCTGCCAGAATAACTTCGAACGACAGTTGAATATCCCGCATCGAACAAAGACATTCGACACGTCAGCATCGAATACCTCAAATTCGATACGTTATATTAATATTGTAATTCATTTACTTTACTTAATAAGCTTGTAATAAGTGTTCCGGACCAAGCTAGTCCGTTAATAAAGTTGAATAGCATTATTTTGATCTCATTTTGTAATCTTTTACCGTGTTCTATTACCATGACGAAATAAGACCAAAATACTCGGATATTGTAATATGATCAAAATACTTTGAAATACCTTCTCGAAACTCAACTTACAGGGGATTACACCTCATGATTTTAGTCTTATGCCCAAGTTAGAACCAAGCCCAAGTCCCAAAGACTAACCTGACTATAGTAAGCTTTGCTCTCTCTCTCTCTCTCTCTCTCTCCTAATTGGAGTAGTCTAAAATAAACAAATAAAGCTGATTGGGTATTTTAGTAAGGCCCAAAAAAGTGTTTTAGGCCGGCCCACCAAGGAAAGGCCCAGATAGAAAACTATCTAACAGGAAATGTTCGACTGTTATAAAGACAGTCGAACCAAGAACGTTCGACTGTTATGAGGACAGTCGAACCGAATCCATTCGACTGTTACTCTCCGCATTCGACTGGGGCCCACGAGACGGGTCCTATAAATACCATGTCTTTCGACATTAATGGCACGCATTCATTACTATCGAGCAACTACTTACTATCGAACCGAGTTGTTAGACTGTTAACTATCGAGCCCATCCTGTTCGACAATTATTACAACCGAATTACTTTCGTTCGACCGATCAACCGATTCGAGAGTTATTATCATCGAACCTTCCCTGTTCGACCGATCAGGTAGTTCGACAGATGTACCATCGAACCATCCTGGTTCGACTGTTTTATCAGTTCGAGAGATATCATCATCGAACCACCCTGGTTCGACAGTTCCTTAAGTTTGAGGCTTTAATTATCGAGTCGCCCCGATTCGCTTGTTATCAGATATTCACCATTCTTACTTATATTGCTTAGTCAACTTGTATAAGGTGTTCCGGACCAAACTACTTCATTCATTGTAATATAATAACATTATTTTGGCATTAGTCAGGCCCATTATAATCGATCTAAGGTGTATTGTAACCCAGACGAAATACGACCAAAATATTGGCGTTGTCTGTGGGAACATCATTTATCACAGTAAATTAGGCATGCCGTTTAGAAGGACTAGAACGCAGAGTAGAGTAGCATGGAGTAGTAATCTCGAATTGGAACGAACAGCGTCGCCCCTCCTACTCTAGGAGCAGGGGCGCCATCAGTGCTACCCGATAACGTGCCCACGCCGGCTCGACGAGATCAGCCTGGGCCAGTAGAAGAGGACAAACCCGCTCCGGATACGGGGGCGATAACTTCTATGGCTTTGCTACCGAGCGCATTTACAGATGAGATCATGGCAATGATTCGCACTGTAGTGGCCGCCGCATTGCCCGCACTGTATTGTAACCCAGACGAAATACGACCAAAATATTGGCGCCGTCTGTGGGAACATCATTTATCACAGTAAATTAGGCATGACGTTTAGAAGGACTAGATCGCAGAGTAGAGTAGCAGGGAGTAGTAATCTCGAATTTGAACGAACGAACGTCACCCCTCATACTCTAGGAGCAGGGGCGCCATCAGTGCTACCCGATGGGGTGCCCACGCCGGCTCGGCGAGATCAGCCTGGGCCAGTGGAAGAGGACAGACCCGCTCCGAATATGGGGGCGACAACTTCTACGGCTTTGCTACCGAACGCATTTACAGATGAGATCATGGCAATGATTTGCACTACAATGGCCGCCACATTACCCGCACTGCAAATGCAAACGCCACCACCCGAGGTACAAAGGGAAGGTGTACGAGAGCAGGGTTCAATGGCCAAAGGCCCGGTCGGGGAGGGTAGAAATAGAGCACATATTAATGATCGGGGAACAAGATCAAATTCGATCGAAGTGCAGTCAAAGAGGCACCATGACGAGAGAAGGCGAGAGGAAAATCGTGAGAACAACCCGAGGAAGGAGCAAGCGAAAGTCGCAAGAAAATTGGAAAGAGTGGAGAAGGAAAGGACTGAGGTGGAAAACAGAATGGAACTATTGGAAAGAGCTCGGATGAGCACACCGTTATGTTATGAAATAGAGGCTGAGATGCTGAGGCACGGTGAAAAGATGTTAGTGCTGAAGTCGTATGATGGGAAGACAGACCCGCCCGAGCATCTTTTCTATTTGGACACTACGTTTAACTTGTACGGATTCAAGGAAAACGTGTAGGCCCAAATCTTTGCCAATACCTTGGTCGGAGTAACGCTAGATTGGTTCACCTAAATCACCGCTGAATCCATCAGAAGCTACAAAGAGCTAAAGAAGAAGTTAGAAAACTAGTTCTCAAGCTAATCGGGAATAGTGTTGGACCACTCCTACCTATATTCAATCAACCAAGGAGAGAAAGAAACCTTGAAAGATTTCATGAGCCGGTTTAATGCCGAGCTATTAAAAATAAAAGATCCGAAGGGAGAAATGGTCGCGAACATCATTTTTCATGCGACCCAGAATGCAGCCTTCAACGAAGATTTGCTTAGATTGAAGTCAATGACAATTGAAGAGATCAACAAGCCCGCACATCAAGTGGTGCATCGCGAGGAGATGATGTCCACCAAAGCTTTCATTCGTGCGCCGAGGATCAGAGAAAGAGGAAGAGAGGAACAGGGTCATAAAAGGAACAAAAGTAACAGGTATAGGAATTCGTCGCCGAGGTGATACACACCCCTGAACCCTAATATCATGACAGTGTACGGGGCAGCAAAAAGAAAGGTTGGCTAAAAGATCCAAGTAAGATGAGAGACTCTTCGGCAACCAGATTATCAACCATTTACTGCAAATTTCACATGCAGAACGAACATGAAACAGAGGAATGCAAAGACCTCAAGGTTGGCAAGCTCGTAGAGTATGTCAGGGGTTTAAAGGATGAGGAATACAAGACAAATAGGGATAGATCTCGTTCTCTCAGGAAGGATAAGCAAAAGATGACGGATAGGCCGAAAGTGTTGGATTATCCCCATCTAATGGATAACGCGCCTAGTAAAGGAATCATACACATGATATCGGGAGGTCCAGTGGGTGCTTATTCTGCCAAAGGGCGAAAGAGGATCACAAGAGACATCGATGTGGACCATTATGTAGGGTTTGTTGATCTGATGAGAATAGAGGAGATGGGACCGGAGGAAGTCGTCTTATCAAGAGTAGGTATGCTGAAACTAAGCCCCCAAGTGATTTAGGCTGGTAAGTTGGACTGCCCGTTGGTGAAACGGTTGATATAGCCAATCTCGGCATGATGAAGATGTTAGTGGACAACGGAATCTCGGTCAATGTGTTGATGGCCTCGACATGGGAACATATGGGCTTTGCGGACGAAAAAATGAAGATAGTCAAAACCTCGCTGCATGGTTTTGGCGGAGTAGAGGTAGTCCCCCGCGGAATGGTCTCTCTCCTTACATCGCTGGGAACCAAGCCTCAAAGAAAGACAATGCTCGTTGACTATATGGTGGTTGACCTACCCTTCCCTTACAACGCAATTCTAGGAAGGCCAGCGCTCAACGCTTTTCGAGCATTGCCATCGACATACCATCAAATGGTAAAATTTACTACCCCTATAGGGACAGGTGAGGTAATAGTCGATCACATGCAGGGTGAGCTTTCATACGTGGCATCACTCAGACTGCCGCCACAAGAAGAGCAAGAGGCACTCGCAGCATTGGAACCCATGGAAATGGAACAGATAGACTGAATCGCTCCTTTTTATTCTGCTACTTATTTATATTTCCGCAATTTCTGAATAATTTCTATTCGTCCCTTCAATCACCTCGTGCGGTAGGGGCTGGCATGTAATGACCTAAAATAGAAACTATGAAAGCTTGAGTCCCGCGGGACCCCCTTGGGAAACATAGGCAACCTAGCCTTGAGTTAAGCTCAGCCCTATCTGCTATCTAAATTCAATCTCCACACTGGATACTTTTGACCTTTAATGATAAGTTCATTTAATGATTACTACAGGTATATCTAGGGCGAAGCCGCAAGGCCCATAATGATGAAATGTTACGCATTTTCTCTACCACACATAATATATAAACATAATCTGCAGTAATACTTTGAAAAGTATTCTAATAAATGCAGCTAGAGCGGAACCCCACATTGTTAAATTATATGTGTTATGCGATACTAATGATATGAAAGACTCAAAATGAGAGCTGCAAAGAAGAAAGGGATGGACACTTCGCCTAAAATATGGCAAGTGCAAACCAAATAGTCCACAAAGAAGAAAGAGATGGACACTTTGCTTAAAATACGGCAAGTGCAAACCAAATAGTCCCACAAAGAGAAAAGGGATGGACACTTCGCCTAAAATACGACAAGTGCAAACCAAATAGTCCCACAAAGAAGAAAGGTCGGACACCTCGCCTAAAATACGACAAGTCCAAACAGAAAAGTCCTACGAGAAGAAAGGGATGGCCACTTTGCCAAAAGTACGGCAGGTGCAAACCAAAAAGTCCCACAAAGATGAAGAAATAAACGCTCTGCCAAGAATATGGCATATGCGATAAAAAGCCTCACGAAAGAAAGATAAGAACATTATGCTCAATAAGCAGCAGATGTCTACACACTTCTACAATACGATGCAAAACAAGAACCAACAAATTAATGAGTAAATAGTGCTACGCTTACGAAGCTTGCACTTTAAAGAACGGGCAAGCATGAGATACTCAGAGATAAACGATTCACACAAACATAAGAAAATATTTTCAGAATATTCAACGAGAAGAGAACTCAAAGTAAATAAACTGTTCAAGACAAAGAGCGACGCAGTGCCAAAACAAAGATAATAAACTGTTCAACAAAACAGAAATTTAAGCCAAAGCACTTAGGCCTCGGCGTCGTCATCATCCTCTGAAGAAGGATAGGCGGCAGGCATGTGAGGAGGTGGAGACATTCCGCGATAAACCAAACTCTCATTCTCCAGCAAGCTGGCAAACTCGTTCGCAATGGCAGGCGCGTTATCGAGAGCTAGGAGCAGAGGCTGGCAATGAGGACCCAGCGATAAATCCAACCATTGTGGGTCAAATCGCCCACGCAAGTAGTGGGTGCTGTGGATTTTCTGCACCGTAAGCGCTTGAGCTTTCTTGGCGTCTTGAACCCCACGTCGGACACTGATCTCCTGGAAGGTATTGCTACGTAAGAAATCCTCCGCAATCTCCACTTGTTGTTGCACGGTGGGAGGCTGATCAAAAAACACAACAAAAATTATCAAAGGGAAAGAAACAAGACTATAATCATCCGTGATAAAAAAGCATACATGGCTCAACCTGCGGGCATATCCAAGTTCCTCAGCGTTCGTGGCCTTTTCACTCTCACCGGTCAATTCTTTCTCAAGCTCTACAACCCGCAACTCCAACGTGCTCTTTCCAGCCCTCAGCGTGTTGACTTGTGTTTCGAGCCGTTGAATGCTCTCCTCCGCAAGTCTCACGACCTCTCGATCGCCGCTTGCCCGGATAGCACAATCTTTAGCGTGCTGTAAGGCCTTTTACTTTTCAGCTACAACAACTCTCAGTGCCTCAGAATCGCTACCTTGAAATTTTGCCCGCAGGCGCTCGAGCCCGACCGTCCTTTCTTCATAGGCCCGCATCAAGCCCTCGATCATGGCATTGATGACACCACCATTCTGAAATGCAACAATGAAATGCATAGGAAATCAAACAGCAATAAAAAGGTCAAATCTGAGAAGGATTACCAAGCTGATTAACTAAAGTGCGGGCTGCTCCAGCGTCATACTTTCTTTGGCCGAGGTTCAGAAAGCCGTAGCAAGGTGAGGAAATATCACTCTCATTGCATTGATGGCCTCCTCCTCGGAATGTTCGAACTCCCCAATGCGGGCGCACGAGCCTTGACTAGTTTTTTGCCTAGTATTTACCCCGACAGGTGGGACTGAGCCACCAACAGGCATGGGACCAGTTGAACGGGGCGCAGAGGGCGCAACACCTCCAGTTTGAGACCGAGTCAGGGGAACCCTCCTTCTTTTTGCGGGCGCGACCCCCTCTGCTCTTCCCGCTGCCCCATCATCATCATCGACAACAGGTGCCTTGAACCCTCCCATCTGATTGTCATCAACCGGAGGAGGAGAATCTTTGCGACCTCCACCGAGCATCATTCGAAATGATCAAACGGTGCACGGGAACGTGTGGACACCGCGGCCTCAACAACTGGTTTTTCCCCCTTAGCCTTCCTCTTCTTAGGAGGGGGAACGGAAATAGGGATCGTCGTACGAGATACCTCAGCATCCGTGGTAAGGACTTGATTCATACGGGCGTGGTGACCCATTATAAAAGACTCTGAAAAATAAGAACACCACACGTTACTATCATTCAAAGTTAAACGCAAGACAAAATTCATGACAGATAATAATATGTATACCAAGAGTATGTCTTCCCATATAGAGAACTGGGGATAACCCCACTAGCGACAAAACCGCGCTTTTAACAAGGGCTTTCATATGAAGTTGGTGGTTAGTAATCAAATTCGCCCTAAAATGATTCGCCCTAAAATTATCGAAATAAATGAGACATAAGAAATCTAAATATTTAGAAAAAAAATCTTAGGAAAACAGTCGAGCGAATAGTCGTTCGATACAAAAACTATCGAACGACATGTTGTTCGATGCAAAAAAGTATCGAACGGGGCAGATTCGATTCTTTTTACGTTTCAGCATAGGTGGTCAGACTCGGGAAAATGAGCTTCATCATCTCCTCTCATCCTTATATAGAAGTAGGCAGGCCCACTAAGCCCACGAAAATAACAGTCAAACTTGGTCCAGTTCGACAGTATTTTACAATCGAATCACGATGATTCGATAATACAACAAAAACAATCGAACCTGGCATGATTCGATACTACCAAAAATAATCGAACTCGTGACGGTTCGACGGAATCCCACGGTCAAATTCCACAACGAGGCAACAACTATTGCAGGACGAGTGATTCGATTGTGCTATAACTCTGAAACTCAAGTTTGTTCGACACTAATAACAATTGAACTCAAGTTAGTTCGACAGTTTTCGAAAGTCGGACAAAAATAATCGACGGAGAAAACTACCGAACCACATGTAATTCGACAGTAAAATTACAGTTGAACTCGTCTCAGTTCGATTGTTCGTGAAATCCAAGTTTTATGATTTGGACATTAAGGGTCACGATTAAAATAAGCTGGCACATATTTTCATGGCAATTAGCTTAATTTGGAACTCGAATTTTCAGATCACGACTCCCAAATGGGGGGAGTATTTTGAAATAAGATTTCGCTACCGATTCATCAAACGAAAACATGGCCCGCGAACAAAAACGCAAAATACGATACGTACAACTGTATGAAACAGCACAAATTTGAGAGTTTGGAACCCGCTCTTGAATCAAGACCGACTCCCAAACTGAGGGGGACTATACGATGGGGGTATTTTAGGAAGACCCAAAAAAGTATTTTGGGCCGACCCACTAAGGAAAGGCCTAGATAGAAAACTATCGAACATGAGATGTTCGACTGTTTTAAAGACAGTCGAACTAAGAACGTTCGACTGTTATGAGGACAGTCGAACCGAACCCGTTCGACTGTTACTCTCCGCATTCGACTGGGTCCCATGGGACGGGACCTATAAATACCCCGTCCTCCGACATTAATGGCACACATTCATTACTATCGAGCAACTACTTACTATCGAACCGAGTTGTTCGACCGTTAACTATCGAGCCCATCCCGTTTGACAGTTATTACAACCGAATTACTTCCGTTCGACTGATCAACCGATTCGAGAGTTATTATCATCAAAGCTTCCCCGTTCGACCGATCAGGTAGTTCGAGAGTTGTACCAAACGGACTACGAAAATGTAGACGCTGAAACCAACTCCCTCCAAGCCCGCCTCACAGACATCTAACCCCGCTTAATCCAAAATTCGTCCCCCCAAACGTTCGACTGTTTTATCAGTTCAAGAGATATCATCAACGAACCACCCTGGTTCGACAGTTCCTTCAGTTCGAGGGTTTTATCATCAAATCGCCCCGATTCGATTGTTATCATATATAGACCATTCTTACTTATATTGCTTAGTCAATTTGTATAAGGTGTTGAGAACCAAGCTACTTCATTCATTGCAATAGAATAACATTATTTTGGCATTAGTCGGGCCTATTGTAATCGATCTAATGTGTATTGTAACCCATACAAAAAGCCAACAAGAAATCTATCAATCCACTTAGCAAACTAATGGCCTTCCACTTAGTATTCGATCAATGAAGGAAAAAAATACCAACAAGGAAAACAAATGCACCCGTAAGGAGAAAAAGAAAAAAAAGACGAGCTGCAAACGGCTTCAGCTAGGAGAGAAATCAATTTAAAATATTATTAAATCTCAAATTCCACATTTCAAGTAAAAATATTTTCACTTTATGCATATATTTGGTTTGTGTTTTCTGTTGTAACTTTGATTTTTTTCCCCCCAAAACATCCATTTTAATTAGCAATATATGTTATATTACATCTCTATTGGGGCAAAATTCCCTTTTTAGCCCAATTTTGGCACATTTGAGGTTTGAGCTTTGTGATTTTGTAGTGAAATATAAAAAACGGAAAAAGCTAGTGTAGAATAAATTAGAGTTCATTAAGAGTTATTGGATAAAAAGTAGATTAAGACTTCTCGGTTTCTAAAGATTATCTACATCGTAACGACGGAGAATTAGGAGAAAATAAAGATGTTGATTCCGTAAGTGATAAATTTTATTCTATGAAAAATTGAGTAGGTGAACTCCATTTTACGTTTGCTTTTTTGGTTGAAATGTTAAAAACGTTTTTTTTTCCATCCAAAATATCATTATGAGTACCAGATTTTAGTAAGTGAACTATACTCTCGTATATAGGAAAACAAAATACAGTATATACTTCATAAAATATAGGAAAATATTATTTGTTAATTACATAACAAGGCGTGTGGTGTCCAAATGGGATGTAAATTCCAACAAATTATCCTATATATATATATATATATATATGGGAGAATTACACAAAGTACCCCTCAACTATAGGTAAATTACACAAAGTACCCCTCCTCTTTGGAAAATTACACAAACTACCCTTATGACCGATTTTTCGTAAATTTTTTATTTCAAAATATTGAATGTAAATTCATGCTCTTCAAATATTTTACACAAAAAAAGAAAAAATAAGTCAAAGTTATTGCATTAAACCTCATTTATCTCGTTTAAAAAGACAAAAAATATTGATAACAAATAATTTCTTCTAAGAAAAAATAAATTATCTGCGAATTTTAGTCTCTGCTATGATTTGAATTTGAAAATTTATCTTAATTATTTTACTTTTTTTGACCATAAGGGTAGTTTGTGTAATTTCCCAAAGAGGAGAGATACTTTGTGTAATTTACCCATAGTTGAGGGGTACTTTGTGTAACTCTCCCTATATATATTCCATAGTACATGCTTACATTGTCCTCTCCACCCCACCCTGCCCCACCCCACCCCACCCCACGCCACCCCACCCCTAAGTCCTAACCAACCACCCTTAAGGCACAAAGTCCTTATTCTGACTACTGAGATGTCATATGTTCTGTGCTTTTTGAATTGAATTTCATCATTATGATTATTATTATCGTCAAACAAGCAAAACTGTAACAACATAAACAGCTGCAACCAGAAGTGACGTTTCTGAAGATCAATTTTTTTTATGCTCTCTCCAAACATTATGCATGGTACGACAACTTTTGCATTAAGTACTCCTACCAATCCCATTATCCGTCCACTCAAACACACATAGGGTAAAAAACAAAATCACATTCTGACATTTCACTACTAGCTATATTTATAAACCAAATCCTAACATTAAAACAGCCCAAAGTAAATCAGAAAGTTCATGCATTCCCTTACCCCCATAATTATGCAGTTACTACATATACAACAACTTTAGTCATGCAGAAAACAACGTGGGCTGTTGTTATAATGGACGGTGGTCAGAATAAAATTAAGGGACAATTACAATTTTTACCCCTTAACATCTAATCTAACTGTAGAAACATACCACAGTTTGAATAATAACTACAAAAACATCCATTGGAACTTAAAAACAATGTGATCAATAGTAAGCTTATGTCCAAATGTTTTTCAAGAGCACTACTCCAACACCATCTTAATTACTACTCTACCATCTACTTTTCTTTTCAAGAGCTCTTCAACTTTTATGATATTTTACTTTTACCCCGTAGATTAAAGGTTCGAATTTTTATGCCGAGAAAATGGTATCAGAGCCAGTTTATTTATTTAAATGAAGATATTATTTATTACAGTTCATACCTTTGTGAGTAGAGTTTTTACAAACATGAATAATCCTGTTATGGATAACATATGGAATCTCCCATATCAATTTTACTTTGGAACACATAAGTGTGCAAGTATTAAAAAGCAAATCATTGCTTTAACAAGCTATCGTGAATATCATAACACGATAATCAAAAACCATGATGTCCTGTGTTGTGATCGTGAACAACAAGGAAATACTTGCCCCATCAAGATTGCTAGGCTAGAAATGGTCAAGCAGCTTACTATTAGCTTAGAAAATACTAATAAACAAAGTTCAATATTAAGCCTGTAAAATGCCTGGTATAACCCTAGAACAAGAGCTCCAACTCTTGATGACGAAGTTAGTTGATCTAGCTAGTCACAGACCAGATAATCTCCCTGGAATTAGGGCTAAGTTTATAGCCATTCAAGGCCTCTCAGCGGAGATCACAAGGATTAATAGATTAATCACTGAAAGAAATAACCGTTTTTCATGAGTAGTCTAGTTTTACAAGATTTCCACGAGCTCGAGCCAGATAGCTCCAAGACCCCAGGGAAGTCCAAAGGACAGTTCAAGCATATGGTAACCGGCAATTCCATATGCTCGAACAAATACAAGAACTCCGAGACAAGCTTGAAACCATGTCTAAACGTCAAAAGGAGATCTTGGAAAATCTGCAAGAAGTCCAGCGAAGGATGAAGAACTTGGAATCCATGCCAAGGTCATCAGAAAGAAGATGTGGAGGGAGATTACCACCATCCTATGGAACAAAGCCACTCCTACACCAGAAATGCAGGGTTGTTGAAGTTCAACGAGAATGGACAGAAGGAGAAAAGCTGAGAGCTTTACTAAGAGGAGAATCGATTCCTCGAAGGAAGCCATGACAGTCCGTATCCATCTCGACGAAGTCAACTTCGGAAACTTGCAGGATCTTAACGACCTTGCAGAATCCCTCAACAGACTTAATCTGGTGGATCTCAAGACTCATCAGGCTATTCAATATGCAGAGTCTTCCACTCCGGCTCCACCAGCGGTGCCAGAAAACAGTGGAGTCAGCAATCCACCTCAACAAAATGAGTCCATGCCACACCAAGGAGACTTTGTTCCAGGAGGAAATCTACATCCAGGTTTCATAAGACCAACGAGTCAGATGGTTCGAGGCAACGCCAGAAATCGAGGAAGCCGTTTACTATCAAGATCTTATTCAAGTATATCGGTTCGAGGACATCCCCTCAGACGAAAGCATATACGAAGAAGAAGAATACAACGATGAGTCTTCTGAATCAGAATCAGACTGAAGAAGAAGAGATCTTCCATCAGGAGACGCAAGAGGATATCTCGGGGTTTTTCTCTCAGACGAGTATATCAAATAAAGCTCTGATGAGAATTATGCGAGAAGATCCAAAACTCCGCATTTATGACGGCTTCACAGTCGGCAAAATGGAGAGAGCCTTGACACAATTAAGTCTAAGGCAAAGGAAGCATCATATCATTTACAAAGTCACGGCAGGAGAGCTTGCTATCCCAATGGAGCTGACCAGTAATGTGATGGAGATGCAGTTAGTTCCCATGATGGAAATCAAAGAGGAACTAAACAGACTTAACAGGGAAGTTGCCCAGAAAATGTCATGGATCCATATCGGAGCCATAAGAATCTTGCTTAAAGCAACGTTCAAAGAAGGAGTCAATTCCCCAATCGACATTGCAGTCTTCGATAGAAGAATTCAAAATTTGAAGGATGCATGTCTAGGAGGAATCTCAGGCAACTTATTCGCAGGATAGGTAGCAATGTTCATCTATCCTAAGATTGCCTACAACCTGGCGGATCGAGACTTTAATAGAGCGCTAACCCTTCATCAGGATTTCAAAAATAAAGATCTGATGAAAGAAGGAAATAGGCCATACTCTATTACATATAGCATCTCATACGCACTCTCTAATACCCATCATTCAGAGGTATTTCAGAGAAAGGAGTTCGTTGAGATCCCAGAAATATTCGAGAAGGTTGCCCAAGCAGTCAGACCAGAGATTTCTAACCTGCCACATATCCAGAAAATGGATATGATCATCAGAGATCAACTAGTGCTAAACCAGACAACTAGTCAAAGGTTTGAGCAAAGGCGAGCTTCATTCGGTGAAAACCGAATGACAACCCAAAGGGCAAGCCAAAGAATAGGAAATAGACCTATTCTTGAAGCTATCACTGGACCAGGCCAGTTCATTACTGAAGGAGAACTTCAATGTCCAGTAGGATGGAGTATAATCGAGGTAATCTTCGATATTACTCAGAAGGATAATATCTTTCCAAGCAACGCTTTGTATTATCTTCAACAGCCTTTACCAGGAAGATATCAAGGACGACTAAAGCTGGGAAGTATGGACTTCACAATACAAGGAACGGCAGGAAGATTAACCGAGAATTTACTACTCGGACTAGAATTCCTCGAGGCACACAAACCTTGGGAAAGGATACAAGATGGGATGGGATTTACAGTGGAAGGAAAAAGATACAGAATTCGATGACCACTAGTCCATTCTCCATATACATCTCTGTTGGGATGTTATATGAAAAATACAGGGCAGAGTACTTTGCTGCCTACATCGATTCAGGTGCGGGAATATGTACGGCAAAAAAGAACGTATTTCCTCCCAATCTTGAAGAAGAATTACCAGCAGTTGCAGGAAGAGATTTCTCTAAAAGGATTATTACCTTTAAAAGAGGAATTAAGCAAGCGGAAATACTTATAGGAGGCGCCGGAGGAAGCCCTTGGTATAAGGTCAAGACGCCGCCGATCTATTTCCACGATACCGGAGTGGATATTCTCCTAGGAAACAATTTCCTACAGGCCTTTAAACGGGTTACACAGGATAATGAGACCCGGAGACTTATTCTCACAACGCTTGTGACCATAAGATTCTCATTCAACGCCTCAGGGAAGCATTTACCGCAAAATGCCTTTCGTTTTTCGCAGCAAGCGTGGCGATGAAGGACAACTTCGACACCCAAAGATGAGAGACCAACACAAGTATGGAGAAGCATTACTCCAATTCAGAGCAGACCTTATTGGAAAAGATGATCCAGATACAGAAAGGATCAAAGAAACAACAATCAAGCTACTCAAGAATAGTTTGGAAGGAGTGGTGCAAACAGATATCACGAGTGAGGAAAAAAAATCACTGGAGGACATCAAAAACAAGATTCAAAGGAATTTCAGCGAAGATCCTTTGGCATGGTGGAACAAAAATGAACTCCAAGCTTCCTTGAAACTTCAAAAGGGAAAAGAGCATGAGTTCGTACGATACAAGCTAATCCTAATGAATCAAATGGATCGAGAAGACATGCAAAAGATCCTTAAGGAACACCTTGACCTTAAGTTAATTGCACCAGGGGTTTCACCTTACAGCAGCCCAGGCTTTCTGGTAAGAAACCATGGCGAGATAAAAAGAGGAAAACCCAGACTTGTCATCAACTATCAAGGAATCAACAAGATCCTAGAATTTGATGGCTACTACATTCCGAGTCGAGAACACCTAATCAATTGTGTCCAAAACGCAAAGGTATTCTCTAAATTTGATTGTAAATCTGGTTTCTATCAGATTAAGATGCAGGAGGAAAGCAAGAAGTTTACTGCCTTCTCCACACCACAAGGACATTACATTTGGAATGTGTTACCAATGGGATTGGCCAACGCACCCCAAATATACCAAAGGAAAATGGATAATCTTTTTAAAGATTACTTCAGTTTCATGTTTGTCTATGTGGACGATATCCTCATAGCATCCAAAACAATCAAGGAACATCTCATACACCTAGAGATCTTCTCGGACATTTGTTTCAAGAATGGATTAGTGTTGTCACAAAAGAAAGCAGTAATTCTAACAAGGAAAATTGAATTCCTTGGCATTGAGATTGACGAATCAGGTATCTTCCTCCAAACTCATTTGGTTGAAAAGGTACGTGATTGTCCGGATAATCTCAAAACGATTAAGCAACTCCAAAGCTTTTTGGGGTTAGTTAATTTTGCAGGTATGTTCATTAACAATCTGGCAAGTTACAGGAAAATATTTAGCCCCTTACTGAAAAAGGACGCTGAGTTCAAATGGACAGATGAGCATACAAGAGCGGTACATCAACTAAAAAGGTTGTGCCAAAACCTTCCCAAACTCGCGATACCTAACGATGAGGACGATCTTGTACTATACACAGATGCTAGCGATCGTTGGTGGGCGGCAGTTCTAACGAAGGTTGAACCAACAAGAGAGGTCCTATGCAGATATTGCAGTGGTCTATTCGCAGACAACAATGCAGCCAGATGGCACATTAACGAGAAGGAGTTCTTTGCTGTCCGCAGTGCATTTAAAAAATGGCCGCTGTTTTTACTTGCAAAGAAATTTACCTTAAAAATTGATAATACCAGTGTAAAGGCTTTCTTAAAAAACAAACTAGAAAGCAAACCCGAGAATGCCAGACTTTTAAGATGGCAAGCAGTTTGTCAATATTACGATTTTGACGTTGTTATTATTAAATCTCATGAAAATATTCTTGCAGATTTTTTAACACGAGATGGAGCCAGGTGAAGCGGACAACATCCTTACAAGATGGAGGCATCTTGGCGACAGCATTGAAGAGCTGAACAAGGCCATAGACAGCCTAGCAATTAATGCAAAGGCTTCTGGGCATGTACAAGAAAAGGATCTTAACAAGGTCCAAACTGAAATAAAAGCCGCAAGGCTTCATAGCACCATGTTATGGGACAGCCTTTATGGCCCCCTTATGCGAGACGCTTCAGAGTCAAAAATTATCTCTGAACTACGAGTACAAGACGAGAAGATTTGGGAGAGTGATTCAAGCACTATCATCCCAAACACAGGAAAAGATCCTTACGATGAAGAAGAGGATTTTGAAAACAAGAAAGATTCTAAAGGGTAAACCTCTAAGAATTCGGAAAACAAGAAAGACCCTAAAGGGGAAACCCCTAAGGGCTCTGAAAACAAGAAAGATTCTAAGGGGGAAACCTCTGAAAAATCAGACCAGTCTAAAAAATTAGAGACTGAAATCAACCAGCTTAATCTTAGGCCAAGGATTGAAAGATCTAAGGTCCAAGGTGATAACTTAAAACCATCCCCATTGATGGAATACCAAAGGACATGGGAAAGGTTATACACGAGAATGGGACTTGTCCTAGATAAATCTTTGGCCGATTGGTCGGGGAAATACCCACGAGTTTGGACTCTACCAGGTGCAAAACCGGAGAGCGTACGAGAGTGGTTCGACTTTGGTTGTTTGGCCTCAGTTTTCACTACATCAGCAGGGTTCCTAGAAATTTCGAAATTGCCAGGATGGATATACGAGGGAGTGTATGGATCATGGAAAAATAACCACACACTCGGACGAGGAGAAACTCTGGAACTAAAATTCATCTCAGCCGCACCAGAGATCAATGGAAAGGGTTTCTTTCCTAGCTTTCATTACATTAAGCTACATAGACCATACATGAAGGCTCTTGATTTCATAAAGCCACCACCAGAGGAACAACTTCTAGTTGCTCCGATATCAGAGGATGATATCACGACAAGAAGAGCTTGGGGACTTTGGGTTTGTCTAACAGAAATGGACAAAGTCAAATATTCGTTCAAAACGTTCCAAAACACGGAAAACAGATCACTCATGCTCAACTCCATGACAAGCACCACTACTCAATTTGCCGAATCAACATTCGAAAATAAAAGGCAAAAATTGTGGAGAAACGAGATCCCGTCGACAGCAGAGACTAAACGAAAAACGTGCAACATGATGCATGTCGGGAGATGGAAAGATCGCATTTGTCTAAAATGCCCCGAGCAAAAGGAGCCTCTTTTCGGCAAAAGATTCCCAATTAAAAAAGACAAATGGCAATATGACGAGGAAAGCTCTACTAGGCCCGAAAAGATTCATTATGCCGGGAAAAGGACAAAATTCTCTGACAAAGGAAAAGGGGCCATGTGATTGAGCATGACACGTTAACAACCAGGACCACCCCACTATCGAAAACGTCAAGGAAAAGGGGCCACGACAAGAAAGTCTGAGCAACCGCACCATTATCTGTTTAATAATGGAGGGACCGCAAGCTAGGTGGAAGAAGATGTAAGCCATGACGATTCCACTATCAAGGATGGATGAAGTCCGCAATTGAAATCCGCGACCTCATCTATAAATACCCAAGCTGAAGGAAGCAGAAGGCATCGACCATTCCCCTCTGTTTTCTTACAAAAATAATAAGAGAATCTTTCAATAGTTTGTAATAGTTGAGTGTTTGATTCCTACTGTAAAATACGAGTGTGTAATAGTTTCAATATTCTGTTTTGAGTGTGTATGTGCGAGGGAGTCAGAGCTACCATGAGTAGCTAAACAAGTAACTCTACTCTTTAAGGGTTATGTTGTTGTAATAAATAAAGACTCCATTTCTATAAATAAATTTCTGGCTTTCGCTTAAACAGAGTCTCTCGGTTTAAATATCTAGTCAATACCAACAATAGTGTCTTTACGCCCGGAGTAGGAAACGAACCAGGGTTGTGTTATTTGCCGTTGAAGGAGACATTGCAGAGACCATCGGTTGCGATCGAGTGGTTGAGGGCGAGGAGTCTTCGTAAAATCTGGTGGAAGACCCGACGGTAATTTGGTCAAAAGAGGTACTATTTTAATTTTGACAAGCTTATTTATATGGACGGAAGCATGTTGGGCCTGATATGGTCGTTATGGACTATTCCCATTGGAAGTGTACTAAAAATAGAACTATTTAATTTATTTGGGGTAGAATTCCAAATTTCATAAAAGAAGGTTTCTTTTCTTGCAATTAAAAGAGGAAGGATATTTTGGTAAATACGATAGTAAGGAGCACTACTCTACTTTGTAGCATCTTGTTTCCCATTATTATCGTCAAACAAGCAAAACTGTAACAACATAAACAACTGCAACCAGAAGTGACGCTATGTTGCACGGATACTCTGAAAATGGCTCCGTATCCCGTATCGGATACGTGTCCGCCTCGAATACGCATCGGATACGCCTCGGATACGTGTCGGATACGCCACGTGGCGTATCCTATTTAAATATAATTTTTTTAATAAATCGGATACGTATCAGATACTATCCTAAGGCGTATCCGATACGTGTCCTCAATAAAATAGGTTATTTTATTATTTTTGAAAATTTTAGAGGTGAATTTATTCATACTACAAACACCAAAATACAATTTTCTAATTTATTAATTCATTTAACTCATATAATAGTTCATCATTTTTACTTTTCACTTGATGAACCCGACTTTGAGTTGGTTTTGTTTGTTGATGATGTTGTTTAACAATAAATAAGCTATTGCAATATTAATCTTTGTTATATTATGAAACTTTGTAATATTCGTGTTGAACATATTTATCAATTAATATTTGAGTTTATGAAATGGTGGATCTTTGTATATGGCTATATGTTGATTATTTTTAGAATTTTATAAGTGTTTAATATTCATTATTTTATATATTTACTTAAATAATATATATACATATATAATTTTTTAATATTAAATATTCGACGTATCCTTGAAATATCCCAATATGTGATTTTGAAAAAATTCGTATCTTCGTATCCGTATCTTGTCCGATACGTATCCACGTATCCGTGTCCGTGCAACGTTAGTGACGTTTCTGAAGATCAATTTTTTTTATGCTCTCTCCAAACATTATGCATGGTACGACAACTTTTGCATTAAGTACTCCCACCAATCCCATTATCCGTCCACTCAAACACACATAGGGTAAAAAACAAAATCACATTCTGACATTTCACTACTAGCTATATTTATAAACCAAATCCTAACATTAAAACAGCCCAAAGTAAATCAGAAAGTTCATGCATTCCCTTACCCCATAATTATACAGTTACTACATATACAACAACTTTAGTCATGCAGAAAACAACGTGGGCTGTTGTTATAATGGACGGTGGTCAGAATAAAATTAAGGGACAATTACAATTTTTACCCCTTAACATCCAATCTAACTGTAGAAACATACCACAGTTTGAATAATAACTACAAAAACATCCATTGGAACTTAAAAACAATGTGATCAATAGTAAGCTTATGTCGAAATGTTTTTCAAGCTTTGGAATGTGTCTCTGTTATGATGAGCCTGCACGTAATTGTTTTTATGTATTTTTTTTTTCAAACAGTAAAGTATTTTTTTTCCTTTTTCTTTCGTAATTTCGAATTTTATCAGATGCAATTATAACTGTTTTTCACATATTAAGGAAGAGAAAAGAAAAGAACAGAGATTAAGACAGAGGATCAGTACAGTTCGCGCGTGATTGATGTTAATTGTTTGACTAATTTACATGGATATGTCTTTTAATACAGTGTAATAAGACATCATCAAATTGTTCTTCGAAGGGGGATGCATGTTTCGCTTTATATTTCACTGTACTTTTTATCGTACATATATAAAATTACAAATACAAGAATTCATCAAAAATGAAATTATAAATACATGAACTTTTAACTTATTTGTTGAACCGATTGACTAGCCTAACGATTACATCCATCATATTCTACAGTCTCTTTTTTCATTAAATATTAGCTAATTAAAAGTACTATCTGCCCCTGACTATTTAAAATTAATTACAATTCGTTCTGACCACTCTACCCACGAGAAGACCATTTCATAATTAATGAGTTTATTTTCGAGTTGAGGGCTTCAGGGAGGCCATGTGCAAAAAGTTGAATGAATTACTTTGCGTATTATGTTATCTTAATTTAATGTACAATTATCTTATTAATGATTATATGCGTTTTCTTTTCGCTATTAGCTCAGTCAAAAATACAATCACGCGCGGATATCATATAGGGATAATTACAGCTACACCCCTTGAGGTTTGGTGTAATTACAAAGACCTCCCCCGAGGTTTGAGTAATTACAATGACCTCCCCTCAATTGTAAGGGATGGTTACAATTACACCCTTGAGGTTTGGAATAATTACAAAGACCTCCCCTGAGGTTTGAGTAATTACAATGACCTCCCCTCAATTGTAAGGGATGGTTACAATTACACCACCTGAAGTTTGGTGTAATTACAAAGACCTCCCCTCAGGTTTGAATAATTACAATGACCTCCCCTCTAACTAGTAATTACATTCATTTTAATTACATTCATTTTAGCTTGAATGTAATATTAGATAAATTAATAACTGGATAAAAAGTATTAAAAAATATACTAAATTAGTTTTAATTATTCTCACATATATTTAATTTTATTGCTCTTATCAAAAAAAAAAATATTTTTATTACTCAATATTTCTTGACGAGAAAAACCTATTGGTACGAGAATAAAAGATAAACACTTATGTCATAAAGTGGTTGAAAATATTGATTGTAATTTTATATTACAACATAATTTCTTCAATAATGTTTTTTTTAAATGTAGTGATATCCACTTTTAAGCGATTGTTATGAATATCTTTTAAAATACATTAAAAATATTTATTATTAAAGAAATTATTTTGTGAGTATGATTAAAATTAATTTAGTATATTTTTTAATACTTTTATCCAGTTATTAATTTATCTAATATTACATTCAAGCTAAAATGAATGTAATTAAAATGAATGTAATTACTAGTTAAAGGGGAGGTCATTGTAATTATTCAAACTTGAGGGGAGGTCTTTGTAATTACACCAAACTTCAGGGGGTGTAATTGTAACCATCCCTTACAATTGAGGGGAGGTCATTGTAATTACTCAAACCTTAGGGGAGGTCTTTGTAATTACACCAAACCTCAGGGGGTGTAATTGTAACCATCCCTTACAATTGAGGGGAGGTCATTGTAATTACTCAAACCTCAGGGGAGGTCTTTGTAATTATATCAAACCTCAAGGGGTGTAGCTGTAATTATCCCTATCATATATAACAAAATTATAGTCATTGTTTCAAATGTAAAGACTTTTCGATCACTACTATTTCACAATTTGATTTATAATCTAATTAATGTGAAAGGTCGTGCATATCACACCTGAGCATCAAACAGGATCCTTTTATTATTTTTCTAGGTTTTGACTTATTAATTGTAAAACTATCGATCTCTAAGTTTTTCATATTCTCAATGTTATCCTCCGGTCAGTAACATCCGACGCCATCTCCGACACCAAATGGTATTTTAGTACCTCTTTTCATTCAAAAAAATATCATGATCACAGAAAGTTTATTTAAGCTTCATTTAGGGATAATAATGGTGAATCCAGGACTTTTATAAGATAAAGAAGCTATAAAACACATTAACGTACTCATGTCTTGACAAAAGGTATATAGTTTCTCTCCTCTACAGTCCTTCAAATTCTACTAGATATATCTCGCATGATGAAATTTTATTGGCATGCATTATCAAATATACAAGTATATTAAAAAAAAAAAAAAATACAGCACAAAATTAATTAAAAAATTAAAGTTCATTTTGGTCTTATTTCGTCCAGGTAACAAAACACCGTAAAGGGATACAATTAAGATACAAATAGCCAAAATAATGCTAATTAATAGATAATCGTACTAGCTTGGTCTGGAACACCTAATACAAGTTTACTAGATATTACAAATAGATTTCTAGACTAACTTGTGTGTCGAACGGGTAGCGTTCGATACTGATGTATCGAACATAGGTTGTTCGATAGTAATGAAACTGTAGGGGTCTCGTGTCGAATTGACGTAAGTCGAACATGCTTGGTTCGATGCAGTGGTGAGTGTCGAATAATATGTCATCGATATGCTTTCGTACCAAACGCTCTCAATTCGGTCTAAGAATGTATCGAATGCTCAGAGTTCGATGTTGGTTAGGTTCGAGTGAGTCTTGAATGCATCTCGAGAATGCAAGGGAAAGGGGTATTTATAACACCCGTCCCGCGGGCCCCATTGACAGTTGGGGAAAGTGCATCGAGCGGAAGCGGTTCTATGCTCATTTCGCATCGAACATGCCATGTTTGATGTACTATTTAATGGGTTGGTTTCGCTGGGCCGACCCAATGTATGGTATTGGGCCAATCCTAAAATATTCCCATCACATAGTCCCCCCAGTTTGGGAGACGGTGTCGGTCAGAGAGCGGTTTCTAAACTTATGAAATATGCTCGCGATTTGACGACCGTTGTTTTGTATTTTGAAAACCATGCCCCCAATTGGGATGCGGTCAGATGTGCGCGACCTTGGTAGGTTTTTTGTTCTGGTTTAAGATATTCTTGATCATAGGTTTATTCTGAGCGGATCCCATTATATTAGTTCGTAAATTTCCTTGTCAATGTTAAGGTTGCTAATCGAACGTGTTGTGTTCTATGTTCAAACGCATCGAACAGTGATAGTTCGATGCGGATCTCTCGGATTGATTGCGGGTCGAACTAGAGGCGTTCGATGATTGAACTGCGCATCGAATCGTGGCAATTCGATGGTCTTTTTAACGGGCCTGATGGGCCTTCTCGTTGCCTATAAAAAAGGAAAAGGGTTACTGAGAGGTTCACTTCTCTTCTGGCAAACTTACGCACAGACGTAAGTAATATCGAACAGGCACGGTTCGATGTGAGTTGAATCAAACGTCTCATGTTCGATGCTTGATGCATCGAACGGGAAGCGTTCGATCTAATGCCTTAGGAATTTTTTTTATTTTATCATAATATGTAGTTTTTTGCCATGCAATTTTAACATTGCTTTCTTTGTTTCTTTCTTCAGGCAAATCATTTGAACAACCGTTGCTGCTCTTGCGTATCCAATCAAGGTAATTTGTTATGCTCTTGATTGTGAGGTGTTTACTTATAATTGCTTAGTAAGTAGTCGTTTTAGATATGTCTAACGCATAGTCAGCTTTTTTCATTTTATTTATTTCAGTTCTTTCTCGACCACGATGGTGAGTTCTGATTCAGCTTCTGGGAGTAAGTCGAGTAGCGGCTCAAGCTCTGGTTCGAGAGACTCTGTGGTGGTCCCTTTCAGTGCTCCCGCGGGTTCAAACATAGCCCTAAGAGATAATTTTGAGCCAGTTGAAATAGATTCTGTCGGTTAACATGCGAGTAATAATCCTGGTGTTAACATTGAAAGGGTGGTGTCTCAAAATGAAGATGATGATTCACAATCGTCATCATCTGAGGATAATCGTGCCTCTAGCGAAGCCAACGAGGATGCAGAAAACATTAATAGGGAGTTCGATGATTATGCCGAGGTGCCAGGGATGGCATATAATATGTATGTCTCGCCTCTGGAGCATAGTCGCAAGCAGCTTCGCAAGAAGTTTGATATACCGAATAGATATAGGATAGTTCTTCCCGGGCCAAATGACCGCATACATACTCCGCCGCTGGGGCATCTAACAGTTTTCGTAGGCTAACTTCTGAATGAGCTACGGTTCTGCATTCCGGTGGAGCTAAAGATGCTTCTGAGGTCTATCGACCTTGTACCAGGGCAACTTACGCCGAATTCGTATGGCCACCTGATGGGCTTTATAATCGCGCTTAAGGCGATGCGCGAGCCTAAGAGTCCAAATGAGTTATGGGCTCTTTTCAGAGGTTGCTATGAGGGAGGAGGAGTTTGACCACGTCAAGGCGCAAAGGCATCGTAAATTTTAAAATGGCGAGGCTACTGGTTACGGAAAAAATTGGAAAAAACGCCACTTCTATATCAAAGAGAGCTATGAGGATGAGTTTAGAACTTATCGCGGCGATTGGTTTACCGGCAACAGGGTTGCGATACCTCCTGGTGTTGCCTCGACCTCTTGAGATTGTAATTTTATTCCAAATTTGGTGCGCGATTACCAGTTTGACATTAAAAAAATGGCAGACAATCACGTTTTGTCTTTAGCTGGTTTATCCCCGGTACCGTATACCGGGAGAATGACACTTTGTATAACTTTGCGTCTTGAGCTGACCTTGTATTTTGTGTTTATATTATGACAATTCTAATTAGTGTGATATTCTTGCAGTTAATTATATCATGGATCGACACGCCCGCATGAATCGAGCCCATGCAGCTGCGCAAGCAAGGTCCCATACGACTACCGCTCGCAAGATTCCGCCTTCGAAGAAGAAGAAAAGCAAGGGAAAGAGAGTCGTTGTCGAGCCTTTGGCTTCTGTCCCAGCTGATTCCCAAACTCACCTCTTTCAGGAAGTTCTTGGAGGGAATCACGATATTCTGCCTGCCGCTGATTTTGGCCAAGCGGGAGGTTTAGAGAGTATGGCGGGTGTCGAACAGACGGCATTTGATGCTGGCGTATCGAACCTAGGTTGTTCAATAGTAATGAAACTGTAGTGGTCTCGTGTCGAATTGACGTAATTCGAACATGCTTGGTTCGATGCAGTGGTGAGTGTCGAATAATATGTCTTCGATATGCTTCTGTATCGAACGCTCTGAATTCGGTCTAAGGATGTATCGAATGCTCAGAGTTCGATGTTGGTTAGGTTCGAGTGAGTCTTGAATGCGTCTCGAGAATGTAAGGGGATGGGGTATTTATAACACCCATCCCGCGGGCCCCATTGACAGTTGGGAAAAGTGCATCGAACGAAAGCGGTTCTAATGCTCATTCCGCATCGAACAAGCCATGTTCGATGTACTATTTAGCGGACTGGTTTCGCTGGGTCGACCCAATGTATGGTATGGGTCAATCCTAAAATATCCTAATCAAAGTTACATCACAACTAAACAATATCCAAATAGAGCGACAAATTTGTATTAAAAGAAAAAGTACTACTATATAATATGTAACATATCATATTGCATCAAGATTGAACTTGTATGCTCCTTGTTTTGTAATTTTTTCTACTTGTCGGAATATACTTGAGGTTATGAGGAGAACAGTTCAGGTTTCAGAGTAGTTATACATGTGATTCATGGAAATGGTACTTTATGCGGTGTTTTCAGACCCGGCCCAGTCACAAAACCGATGAGGCTACTGGTTAATGAGTCAACAGGTCAGACCGGTCGGACCACTAGTTAGACTGGTTTGTTGACTTTAGTCAACGCTCAATAACATATCTAATTTAAAGTTTCAAACTTCAATTGGATAACTAAAGTCATAATAAAATACTTAATTTCTCAACTACAAAATCTCTAAAGAAATATATTATTATAACAACAAACACTAAACTGATAAAAGATATTTTAAAAATTCATTATATTAAATAAGTGAATTATAAGTTAGCTTAATATAAACTTCTCAATGTCTTAAAGAATTATAAATAATTATATAATTATATTTGTATTACTTTTTGCAAATATACGCAACAAGCATAAACATATATATATATATATATATGTGTGTGTGTGTGTGTATTATATATATATATATATATATATATATATATATGAATTTTAATATAAATATAGCCATTACATACATATTACATATCTATAATTTTATGAGATATTGGGTTTTTTCAAGTTAAGTCCACATCCAAAAAACAATTATGAGGTTGAAGCCCATGAACTTAAAAGCCCATGAAAAAATTTCTTTATTTATTATATAATAAAATGAAAAAAGACCCAAAGCCCTAATTGTTTCATTTACAGCCGTCTTTTTCTTTTTTATCTCTCTTTTCTTTTTTCTTTTAAGTTGTTCCACTCTCCATCTTTCTTTTTTTCACTCTTTTCTTTTTTGTTTCAAGTTGTTGTTCGATTTCTTATATTTAATCTATATCAATGGGAAAGCTTTGAAAAATTCTTTCACTTCTATTTTAAAAAGAAACGTTAATGGCAAAAAGCAGATCACTCTTGTCAATTCGTTTTTAAGATGATTTGTTGTTCCTAAGATTAGTAGAACTAAATTTTCAGTCACTTTATCCTCGTTTCAAATTTTTTTTTTCTAAATGTTGCAAAGGTAAGTGCATTCTGGTAATTGGCAAAAAAATTAAGAAAAAGGCCAGACCGGTTCGCTAGTCGGACCAGTCGACCGGGTCGCCGGGCGAACTGGCCAAATTTGTCGGTTCGCCCAATTACACTCTGCGACCCATTTTTGGACCAGGACCGGACCGGAAAGCCTACTGATTCTCGGTCAGACCAGTCTGACCGGCTGATCCGATCCGGGTCTAAAAACATTGCTTTTATGAAAAATAATGGGTCACGTTTGATTGGTGTATTACGTATTAGAATAGTTAGAGCATCTTTCTTTATCTTTTGTAGTAAGATATAGTTAGAATATATTTCTTTATCTATGTTAGGAAGATATATTGTATTAGGATATTTCGTTATCGATTACTCTCCACTCTTGTATATAATACCTTATATCATTGTTGTACATTTTAAAGAGTGAAATAATATTGAGTATAATATTTCTACATGGTATCACTGTAGTCAGAGTATCTCACGATATCCTTGACATAATTTCGTTGTTCGTCGTGTCTGAAACTAACTCTTTTGGTCCGTTGGCCGCCATTACACCACGTTCTACCTATCCGCCCAACTCTACACCGCCCATATTCGTCATGGCGAGCCAACACCTTACCCTCAAACTCACACCTAAGAACTCCTTTCGTGGCGTCTTCAGGTTGTGGCGCAACTCAATGACCTCAACCTTATCGGCTATCTCTAGGGTACTTTTCAATGTCACAATTTGACCGATGTTGTCGCCCACGCCCTATGGTTCCAACAAGACCAGTTACTCATCAGAGCCCTAATTAGTTCCATCTCGAATGAGCTCCTCTCCATCATTCAGTCTACCACCACATTCGACGAAGCATGGAGCCAGATCACGAACACGTTCGCTCGCCCTGATCGAACACGCGTCATGGACCTTAAAGATGCGCTTAATTCAACAAAACATTGGCTCTCACTTCATCACGGAGAATCTTAATGACATCAAGGCCAAGGTTGACGAGATGGCCATGATCGATCAACCTCTTCATGTCGATGATATCACATTATATGTTCTCAACGGCTTGGGTGCCGCCTACTGAGACATTGTTGCCACCATCCGACTCCACGACTCGCCCTATGACCTTTCCCTAAATAAATGTTGCCCTCATCAATCACGAGGCCTACCATCGTCTTGAGTGTATCTCTCATTCGATTGCAGTCTCTACCAATTCGGTTGTTCATGCATCTTCTGCCAACCGTGGCTGCAACGGTCGCAACAACCGAGGGCGTAGTTATCACTGCAAAGTTTGTGGTTACCGTGGATGTGGACATTACGTCTCGTGAAAACTTTGGAATAACGTTGGTCATGCATCCCCTCAATGATGTCGGTTCCTTAACCATATTGTACCCGCAGTAAACGTTGCACGCACTCCCCCGCCCGCCGGTTCGCGCTCGCCTCTTAACACCTGGCTTGTTTGACACTGGTGCCTCCCATAATAGGATTGAATATCTCAATCAACTTACATATCACTCGGAGTATGGCGACACTGATGAGGTTCAACTCGATGATGGTAATGGTATGGTTATTACTCACACTGGTACTCCGACTCTTAAACTTCCACGTCCTGATTTACATCTTTCTAATGTATTATGCGTTCCATCTGCCAAGCACAATTTGTTATTTGTCCATAAACTTACATCGGATAATAATGTCTCGTTGGAATTATTTTCTGACCAATTTGTGATTAAGGATCAGCATACGGTGGACCATCTGGTGAGGGGCACATGCAGTAATGGAACCTATCACATCCGTCCCCCATCCTAATACATGAAGTCTGAAGTCAAGTTCGGTCGTTCGGGTCCTTGGGAGTTCGCACCAGTCGGGAAACATGACACTTTCATTTTGGCCATCCATCTCCTAAGACGAGCTCTTATTTACTTTCTCGTTTTAAGTCACTTGTTAGAACTAATGCCTCTACGAAGGCGTCGTTTTGTGATTAGTGCAATGTGAGCAAGTTCACTGTTTACCAGTTGTGGACTCATCTTTCTGGAACTTATCAATTACATTATTTTTTACGGATGTTTGGGGACCTACCACTGAGTCGATTGATGGATTTCATTACTACTTACTTATTGTTGATCGTTACAGTCTTTATTGTTGGATGCTTCCTATGGCTCATAAGTCTCGGGTGCACGATATTTTTGGTTAAATTCAAATTGTTTGTCGAAAAGCAAGTTTGGCATTCTATCACTAACTTTTATAGTGATAACGATTGGGAGATTTTGGCATTACACCACAATTTTTCTTAAGCATGCATCAACTGGCTTACCACGGCCCCCACATACCCAGAACAAAACGGCATCACTGAACGATGTCATTGGCATATTCTTGCGACGGGTCATGCGCTACTCCACCAAGCGCACCTTCCATCGACGTTTTGGTCTTTTGCTCTCCAAACTACCATCTATCTTATTAATTGTGTGCCATCTACCGCTTTTCAATAATTGAGTCCCTTCACTCGCCTATTTGCCACATATCCAAATTATCTCAAGCATCGCACCTTTAGCTGCCTTTTCTGTCCTTGTTAACGGCCTTAAACCTAAGGAAAGCTCTCGTATCCGTCTCGATAATGCATATTTCTTGGATACTCTCTCACTCGAAGTGCTTACAAGTGTTGGGATCCTGTCTCACGGTGCCTATTAATCTCACGTCATGTTTGTTTTTTTGAGGATCAATTTCCTTACTTCAAATTAATCTTATCGTTGCCGGTTGAGCTGCCTTTATCCTCTTTAAATATGTCACCTATTATCAAACTAGGGCTTCTATTGTCTCCCGTTATATTCGCTACGCCCACAGCACCCGCTGCGCCCACTTCGTCCGCAGCACCGCGGCACTGGCTACACCGGCGTTGCCCACTTCATTGGCGAATCATGTGTTGCGCGACCCACTCATGGCATGTCCCTCGTCCGCTCAACCAATGTTACCCTTTTGGCCCTGTAACGATCACCCTACTTAGTGGACAAGGGTTTTCACCAATGACCGAGGGTTGATTATGACGAGACTTTTAGTCTGGTTGTCAAACCAGTCACTATTTGTGTTGTTCTCTATCTTGTGGTCCCCAATAATTGGCCTATTCGGCAACTTGGTGTGAGCAATGCCTTCTTCATAGCACGCTTTTTGAGCTTGTTTACATGCAACAACCACCAGGCTTTGTTGACTCCACATTGTCGTCTCATGTATGCCGCCTTCTCAAGTCCATTTATGGTATCAAACAAGCCCCTCGTATTTGGTTTCAAGCTCTGCGTTTGACGCTTCTTTCCCTAGGTTTTTTGCAATCTCAATCTGATTCTTGCTCTTTTATTTTTTCAAGGGCACGGTGCGCCTTTATTTCTTGGTTTATATTGATGACACAGTCTTTACCGGTAATGACGCCAACCTCATCTCGGATATCATCCTCAAGCTTCAATGAACATTTGTCGTGAAAGACTTGGGCTCCCTATTGTACTTTCTTGGCATTGAGGCCATACCGTGTCGTGATGGCCTTCTCTTATCACAACCTCTGTTGCGCGCCCTTGGGCGAATATAAGACAAAAATGCTCGTGCACGCTGCTATAAGGCGTCAAATCTATGGAGCACGCGCTTCAAACCATGGAACATGCGCCCCAAGCGTGAAAATCGGTTGAGCGTGCGCTTCTTTGTTGACGCGCACGCCTCAACTCAAAAGCCAAAACTAAATGCTAATGTATTGTTTCCTCAGCCGATGTGTAAAATTAATGTAAGACAAAAAGTCAAAAATCAATTTTTGAAAATTGAAAAGTCATGTAGGATTGGAAACCGTAATCAATAATAGTTCTTTTGTATTTTTAATTCAACATTTTTTCCTTTCGTTATTATTTTAATAATCCAATTGGAAGATTCTTTCATTAAGTTTAAATTAGTGTTCGTATTTTTCAGTCTTTTCTTCAATGTTCTGTTTCGTTTAGTTTTTCAGTTAACTTTGAATATTCTGAATTTTTCTTAGAGTCTTATTCTTTGTTGCAGCAATATTTATAAGAATACATTAGCTCGTTGTTTGTTAGATATGAAAATATGTAGTTGTTTGTTGAAATCATTCAAAAAGAAAATAATAGATTTCTAGATTATATTTGATGAAATTGATTGGATGGTTGAGCACTTTGGTTTTAACTTAAATATATTTTAAACATTAAGCTGATAAAACTTTTCTGATTTTTTACATTTTTATATACTTATATATAGATTTATATTTAGAATTAATTAAAATGTTAGTATTTATTGGGCTTACGCCTCACGTCTCGGGGCTTACGCCTCGCCTCTACATATGAAAAACATCTCGTTTATGCACAACACCTTTAACAACACTGATCACAACACAAGTATACAATGGACATCTTAAGGGCCATTGTATAACCGACGCCAAACCCGTCTTCGCGCCAATGGCGACAACAGCTCCTACTACAAGTTCTTCCCTCACCACATAGTGTGATGTTCACACCTATCGACAACTGGGGAACTCCAATACCCGACTTTCACACATTAGGACATCGCATTCTTATTTACTCGCCTTGCTCAATTTGTTTACGCGACTACGAAAACCAATTGGATCGTGGTCAAATGTGTCTTTCAGTATCTTAAGCATACTCTTACTCATGGCCTTCTCATTCGTCGGCGCTCGCCCCTTAAGCTCGTTGCCTATTCAGATGCAGATTGGGGGGAAGGGGGTTTGTCGTCCTATTGACCGAAGCTCTACTACGACCTTCATGGTTATTTATCGGGGATAATCTTATCTTGTGGAGTTCATAGAAGCAACGTGATATCTCTCACTCATCTATCGAAGCCGAATATAAATCACTGGCAGTCACCACCTTCAAGGTGCTTTGGCTTCACAACCTTTTGTCCGAGCTTCACGTTACTCTTGTGACCAAGCCAATCACCTTTTGTGATAATATAGGAGCCACTCACTTGTCCCTTCATCTGGTTTTACACTTCCGCATGAAGCAAATTGCAATCGACATTCACTTCGTTCGTGATGTTGTCAACAACATACTTGTTTCTCTCTCTCACATCATCACTCGTGATCAATTGGTTGATCTTCTCACCAAGGTTTTGCCTTATGCTCATTTTCACTGTTATGTTCCAAAATTGTCGTAGCGAATTGAATGACAATTTTGAGGGGGCGTGTTAGGGATAAGAATAGTTAGAGGATCTTTCCTTATCTATGTTAAGAAGATATATTGTGTTAGGATCTTTCCTTATCCATTAGTCTCCCCTCTTATATCATTGTGTACATCTTAAAGAGTGAAATAATATTGAGTATACTATTTCTACAAGGTGAATGAGAGTTTTAGTAAAATAGAGCTTGTTAGAGGAAAGTACTCATACTGCAAGTTAAATTGTGAAAGTATTTCTTTTCCCTCTTATTTCTTTTCTTTTCATGGTTTTGATACACAACATTATTCGGGCTGGAAAATTTTAGATTATTGTGACTCATGAGAGATATGGTTCAAAATGCAATTTCTGTGATTCGTAGAGATAACGTGTTTGTGTGACAATGTTTAAACGAAGGATTTTTCGAAATATAAAGGCCTTTTAAAAATGTATGAAGAGATTGAAATAATGATTGATATTTAAAGAGTTATATTGCTTTGATAAATGAGAGTAAAAATGTGTAACGTGAATCTGAGTTGGTTATAAATGATGGGTTCCTTCTCTATTTATAGGTTTTGGGTGCATTATGAGCATAGCAACTTGGTCGTCTTCAATGATGTTTATGGGCGTCCATTAATGTTGCCTCGTGGGAGCTGGATCTGCTGTATATTATAATTGGAGTTTGTTAAAAAATTGTGTGAATCAAGAATCCTGGGAAGCTGGATCTGCTGTATATTATAACGGGAAGCTTAATCTTGATTAACTGGGCTTAAATTAATGTTCAACTGTAAACGGTCAAAATATACTAAATTGGAAAAGTAGTTAAATACTTGATTAACTAAATTATAATATATTACTAATTAAGGAAATAATGCTGCCCACCCCCATAAGAGGGACGTGGATGTCGATAATGCCCATATTGGATGACATTTGAGTGAATGGCCCCAAGGAAAAAGGCTTTGTACGTATTTTAACCACCTGGTGGATGTTAGATAAGTGTGAAGAATCTTGAGAAAGCTATAGTGCACTTTTTCTCTAACAAAATGGCAATCGATTCGGATATGTTTGGTGTGCTCATGATGCACTAGATTGTTAGCGATGCAATAAGCACTCTTGTTGTTTGTAAAGATGAGATGCACTTTGGTCAATTTTATATGGAGATCAGAGAGAAGTTGATGCAACCACAAGAGTTCACAAGATGTAATGGGCACTGCTCTATATTCTACTTCTGTGGTGGACCTGTTTACAGTGAGTTGTTTTTTTCTTACCAGGAGATGAGTGATTCACCAAGTTAAACAACATATCTAGTGACGCTCCTTCTTGTTTCAGGATCAGAGGCCCAATCACTATCACAAAAGGCCTTTAGGTCTAACTCGAACTTTAATGAATAGAAAATACCATTGCCAATAGAGGTTTTGATGAATCTGATGACTTTATGTACATCTGCTAGATTGGAAGTTGTTGGAGCTGACATGAACCAAGTAAGACATTTAATTTTAAAGTTGAGATCATATCTTGTGATGGCTAAGTACAATAGTTTTCCAACCAATCTTTTATACACTCTATGTGAACAGGTTGGATATTATACCTAATTAACGGAGTAATTGAGGGGTTGGAACGCTTTACCCGAGGTTCAAAAAGTGTTGATTGTGTAAGGATAATAAAGATACGAGAATATTTCTTCTTTTATTCACTGAATTTCACTCCTCTTGTGTCTCTGTGTTTGTTTCAAGTTAAGTTTCTTTAACTGACCACTTCCTTTTATATAGAGTTTGTAGGGACATGTGTCGTTGTGCATGTATTTTAGTAAGTACATGTGTTGCAATATGTGTAAAAGTGTAAAAAGATAAGATAAGATATATTCTTGGTCTACTAGATGTTGACTAGGCTGATTTTTTTCTCTTCCGATAGCTCCGGGATCTTCGATAGGGCTGTTTTTTTGGGACGCTAGTTTCCTAGGGGTGTTTTCGTCTTTAATTTGGTATCCGAGTGGTTTGGCATGGTCTCCGAGGATTTGTCTTGATCTCCGAGGGCTTTAACTTGATCTTCGAGGAGTTGACTTAGTCTCTGAGGGCTTGACTTAGCCTTCGTGGAGTGGTATTTTCTTGTCCGAGTCCTCGTAGTGGTTTTCTAATGACTTTTGTACTGGGATCTGTCTTTGCTCTGAGGTTTGATTTTGGGAGTGATGTTCCGAGGACTTTTTGTGTTGAGGAGTTTTCAGCAAAGAAGTGTTCCCGTGAGTTTATGGGACTCGGGGTCCTTTGTGGTCCCTCGTGGTGCATTTGATGGATATCCAAGTCGCATGGATTCATCGGGTTTTGTTATGTTTACGATGCCACGTGGATATCTTTTCTTTATTCATCGTTGACTTTCCATAGGACGCTTCGTGTCTCCTCGGGTATTTATTTATATTTCTTTTAGGTTAGTGACCATGCACATTTATAACTCTCCAAGGGCCTCCTCGTGGGAGGTGTTTACATGTCATCGAAAGTACTCGTGACAATAGTATTGTCCGTATATTAATTCCCATATTTAGGACTAATATTTTCTTTAATCCCGTATTTATTTTTTACGATTAACATTAGCCCCCCCAAATTTCGATCGCCTTCGTGGAGGCGAGGGAAATTTTATTTCATACACTCCGTGGGGTGAGGGGATTTTTTCATTTTTTCCCTTCAAGGTATCTGTTTTTGGTATTTTTCCGAGGGGGTGCCTGATATTTATAATTATTTAGAAAAGAGCCATAGGGATTTTACCTGAATACCCCTGGGGGTATTATCCTCAAGTGCGCGAGGGTTTCGGAGCATGCGTTGCAGGTAGCCGTTGACCAATTTAAAACTTCAAAGCATCTGACCGTTGGTAACGGTCAGATTCGTAGTGGCGTGGCGTGCAGAGGCGGCGGGTACGTGGAGCTTTAAAGGTGCTCCACGGTTGAATAATATATGCCCGTTGTTTTTTTGGGAGGTTATAAATAGGAGGACTATTCATTCTTCTCCTCACTTTCACAGTTCTTTCCTTAGCAATTTCGACGAGCAAAAAGCTTTTTCTCCTCTTCTTTTCTCGCACTTCAAATTCTCAGTAAATTCACACGCACTTTTTTCTCTTTCCCTTTTTCGGATAAACACTTTCTCCTCGTTATCGTTCAGATGGCTTCTTCCACCAACACTGATCCCATCGCCGCCTCTACTACCTCTGGAGTTACTGCTCCAATTGATTCTCAGGTGGGGATGGGGGGTGCTCCGACGGGAGTAATTACTCGTAAACGAAAGGGGGAGACTTCTACTGTTCTTGAGAGTAGCGCCGCCGCTAAAAAAGCTAGGGTTCCTAAATCAAAGAAGGCATTTGTTCGCGATTTTGCAAAGGTTGAGAAAGTTCCCAGTGTGGCTACTCGTGAGCAGGTACTAGATTTTTTCACCAATACTGGAGCCTTCCAGAAGAACATGGTGTTTCAGATTCCGACGAAGGACGAGAGGCCTTGTTATCCACCTCCGGGGATGCTGACGGTTTACTTCGCTCAGGTGCGGTATGGGTGGCTCTCTTTTATGCCGTCCTTCTTCTGCGAAGTGTTCAAGGCGTGTAACATTAGTCCGAGTCAAATGGTTCCGAATAGATTCACCGCCCTCTGCATCTACGTCTTCTGGTGTTAGGTGAATGGACTGAAATGTGGGGTTGATCACTTTTTTTCTATTTTTGACGTAGTGGTCTCACCCGGAGGGTACCCATTCTACCACGTTCGTCATCGAGATAATAGCAAGCATTCCACGAAGAGGATATTGGACGCTTTAATAAGTTCACACAGTATCTGGAAGAACATGTACTTCTTTGTGCAACCAGCAAAAGGTGTATGGGACATGCCTTTTGATTGGAGAGAAGGCGCGTCTCCCGTGCATACTTTGGATCAGGATGTAGTTCTATCCCCGGTGATTTCACATCAACTTCTGATGGAGTCGGAGGATTTCCTGATGTTGTTCGAGGCATCCGGGCTTCATCACGTGGTGTTCACTGACGATGCGGTCGAGAAGCCATTGGCCCTTTCTTCCAATGCCTTGACTTTGTTTCGTAAGTATCTAGTATTCGTTTTTGTTCCCTTTTTTGGCATAGAAGTAGGTTATAACTGTATTTGCTGGTTCACGGGTGGTGCAGGGGATGTTTTAACGAAGTATTACTCGCACTCGAGCCTCGCGGATCCTGTTTCGAGTGGTATTTCCGATGCTCCGGAGGAGGGTGATCATGACGAGGAGGAGGTTAATGCTCCGGAAGGCACGCACGTGGGTTCAGAGGTGGGTAGAGCTCCCGAGGATCATTCCCCTTTATACATAGATGTTGTTGGGGTGATCCAAAATGCAGTTCCCTTGCGCCAGGTTGGTCCTTGGGCTCTGGTGCCAGTCTCCGGGTCTGATACAGAAAGTTCTCCGAGATTTTCCGAAGAAGGGATCTCTCCAAGGGTTGGCAGAGAGGGTTCTGCTCGGAATACTGCGGAGGTGGTGGTTATATCTTCTCGGGATCCGTCTCCCGATTCTTCTCGTGGAGTTGAGCCCATGTCTCCGAGAGTTTCGGAGTTTTTGGAGAAGGCCGTGTCTGAACCTGCCCCCCTTGGTAAGTTCTGGTTGATCCTTTAGCAAGATTCTCTTAAACTTTTGAGGAGTTTGTTCATATATTGATATTCTTGTTTCTGGCGCATGTACCGTGGATAAGGGTAAAGCTCCGATGGTGGAAGAGTCTGCTCCTTTCAGTAAACCTTTTCTGCCTACCTTGGCCTCTCTTGTAGGATAATTTTTTCTAGTTTCATTCTCTCTTTTTATTCATGTACGTTTATTCTTTGCAGATGAAGATTTTTTGGCACAATTTCATGTTCCCGGTCCAGAGACTTCCTTGGGGGACTCGGAGGACATCCAAGGGGAGTTTGATCCCTCGTCCGAAGACAGGGAGTTTAAGGTGGAGCTTTTGAGCTCACTAATTGGGGAGGCGGGTATGTCCACAACTGTTGGAGGTTCTAGGGCGGTGTTTACCGACTCAGATTTGGTGACGCCAATTCCGGGGACTACTCCTCCGAGGGGTCATGTTCCGGTGACATTATCTCCGAGGGGTCACACTTTTCAAACGCCCGTACCCCCTCGTGGACTGGAGGGGCAGCCTTCGTCCTAGACTGTGGGGGATGCTTATCGGGAGATCCTCCAATTTTTTGCTTTCTCCAATTCCACACCTGCCGAGGGGTTTCAGTTCCTGTACACCAGCCTTAACTAGATGGGGTTGATGGTAAGTTTCAAGTTTCCCCTTCTCTTATTCGTATTTGCTTCATCGCATTGTATGATCTATGTTAACAATATTTTATTTTGCTTTTCTTTTTATAGATAGGAAAGACTAGTCAAGCGGTTGCTGCTGCTGAGCAGCGTGGGTTAAAGAGCGTAGAGGAGGTGGACGCACTTCGAGCGCAATTGGCGCCTCTTCTGTTTAGGGATAAAGAGAGCCAAACGAGGGAGGAAGTGTTTCATACAAAAATCTCTGCTCTCGACTTTACTCTGAAAGAAGTTGAGAAGACGAACAAGGGCTTGCACCATAGACTGGAAAGGGCGGAATCTGCATGTAAGCAGATGGAGACATCCGAGAAGACTGCCAAGGCTAGGGTGGCCCTTTTGGAGAAGGAGAAGTCAGAGTCCGAGGGGACTCTTAAGGCCCAGATCGTTGCTCTTGAGAAGGAGGTGTCCGAGGGTTTGGCGAGAGAGAGGGGACTTCAAGAGTTGTTGGGTCAGGCTACCGATAGGGCTGAGTCGGCAGAAGAGAAGCTGGCGATGTTTCTTTCTCCCGAGGCGATGCAAGCCAAACTTGATGCGACGGTCCACTTTGCTCAACAAGAGACCTCTAGACAGCAACCGAAAATTTTCGAGAGGCCGCCCCACGAGCTTTTAACGGGCCATATGCTGTGGGGTTATCTAGAGTGTGCTAGGGTGGCAAAGTCCTTACTGCGGCCGGACGTGGACTTCACTAAGTCCTTTGACCTCCGTAAGCTGAAGAAGCCCTCTTCCGAGGATTGCCGCGTACTCGTGGGGAGATTTGGTGGTGTGTTATCCCCTCGGGCTTCTCCAGCGCCTTCTCCAATACATTCAGCAAGTAGTCCGAGTCCAAGACTCAGTGGCTCCGGGGGGTATTCTCACCGATTTCACATCTGGCTCCAATGGGTACCTTTGCTGAGGCGAAATCCTCTCCGCGTCCCGCTCCGATTCCATCAGCCACGGGGGCATAGTATAGGACTTTTATTTTTGCTTTTTATTTTAATAAGTGTAAAATTTTTAATTTCTTAGTTTTCCGACCTTTTCCGCATTGTACGGTCATTTGCCGAGGACTTCTCGGGACTTATCAGTAAATAAATCATTCCTTTCTTGCTCTATTTTGTCTTTTCCGTTAGTAACTATTTAGCAACCATAACTATCTGACGGTTTATTTAATGCTTAAGGATAAGCTTGTCAAATAAACTTGCTGGCCAAGTAAAACTTGTAGCAGGAGGTGTCTTCATGCATGAGGTTTTACCATCTCCATAGGTTTTTTACTGGACACGTGACCTTAGTAATTAATTTAGCTTGGGCAGCTCATGCTTTTATTTGTGAGCAACAGTATGTACATGAGCAAATGCGCAGTGAGTTTTATCAAAATTTTCTTTTAAAAAGAGAAATTTCCTTTAGATAGAGCGTTCACCGATTTTCTTTGCAAAAATCACTTTTCAGCTTTTGCGCAGTTCTTCGGGAAATAAAAGAGTGAAAACTTACCCGAGAAGATGATGCCCCCCACATTACATGAGAGGAGGGTCTGTTTCTTCCCATAATTCCACTCGGAACTCGGTTCGGACTCCTCTGTTGGCATTAGGAGTGCGCCATGTCTCCTCGGCTAGCTTTTCCTCTAGGCGAGATAGTTTGGACGATGATATAGCAGCTCTTTTGGGAAGTCCTTCGAGGGGAGTCGCTGGGAGATCCTCAAATGCTGAGTCCCGCATGATGACTCATATTCGAGAGGTATTTATGGGTAGGGGTATTATACTCTGGCGAATCAGTCTTCGGAGTATGATATGCTTTCATTAAACCCCCTAAAGTTGATGGGCCGCGGTCAAGTGGGCACTGCTACGAGTAGCGAGCACGAGGGGTCGGTTATGACCCTCTTTGCTGAGTATAATTTAGATTATACCCAGTATGATGTGGTCATACCACACTCCGAGCAGAGGGCCTACGATCCCCTTTCGGGATTCTTGACGGTGTACTGTGACCAAATGAGGTGTAGGATGCGGGTGTTTTTTCACCCTTTTATTCAGACTATCTTTCGCTATTGGCAAATATGTCCTAGCCAATTGACGCCAAACTCGTATCGTCACTTGGTGGGGTACATCTTGTGTTGTGAGCTTCTGAACCTCCCCATGTCTCCTCATTAGGTGGAAGCCGTTTTTGCCTTGCGCCTCTGTGCAGGGGGTCGCCCTTTTTTCAGCTTGGCCTATCGGGACATCAATAGAACCTTCACTCATGTATCCAATCCGCGTTCTCCTAGAGGGGATTGGAGGCAGAGGTTCTTTTTCGTTCGCCCGAGGGGTCAATCAGCAGATTTATGGAGAGTACCTCTCTGATGGGGTCTTGGATACGTTACCCCCAACTCTGAGTCGTTGATGCGTGAGGAGGAGGAGCTGTCTCATTCTGGGCTGTTCTCGGGTACCTACGACATAAGCAGCTTATTAGAGTTCCCCGAGTCTCTGATACTGGCAGGTCTTCAAGAAGGGGTAGAGATGTTCAATCTCCCCGCTCAGCCACTTTATAGCAACTTCTTCTTTCGTAAGTTTTTCTTATCATTTTTGTTGTTATGGGATGTTTTCTGTTGCCTTGAGTTTATAGTATACTTGTTTTCCCGATAGGTTCGGAGATGCAAACGTTTGCGATAAAACCTTTCGACAAGGTCTTTTTGGCGCAGACGCTAAATGATGGGTATGCCTTTTCGGAGGAGGGTGCTCAGATCACTTGAGCTTTGATATTGTGGCGAGTCCTCCCTCGGAGAGGAGGGATCAGGGGGTCTTACTTGCCGCAGCCCCCCCCCCCGCTTCCACTATCTCCGAGGATCCCACCGCTGTTCTTCTTCGGATGGATTTTCCGATACTGCGGTTGGTATCACGCTCCTTTTCGGGAGATGTTGTGAATGTGGTGGAGGAGGGTTTTCCTTCTTCTGTTCCTGGTGGGTCCCATCCCCTCGGGGAGGGTCCTGTCCGAGTTGTTCGTCCCTTCAGAGAAGGTGGTTCCGCCCCTATGTCTTTCTCCGTGGCAGATTTTTGCCGAAATTACTTGAGCGGGTTGTTGAATGCGACAGACTGTGAATTTATGAGGACCTTCCCTCTATCCAGTCTTCAGGATCTTGCCTGTAAAGATTTGTGCGAGGTGTAGCAATTTTTCATTTGTTCTATTTAACACTAACCTTTGTTATCCCTTTGGTGCTGACGGGTTGATTGGTATGCAAATTTACATGGTTTTGAATGCCATTGGATCCCGAGGAGAGTCCTCTTCTGACCCTAACTTGATATATCGCCGTCGGGATGAGCTTGAGAAGGGTTTACTTGAATCTCACGAGGAGATAACCCAATTGGCCGTAGATAAGGAGGCTGCTCGGGCAATTCACGAGGGGGGTTTGCAAGCCAAGAAAGATAAATCTTGGGAGTTGGAGCGTTAGTTGGTCCTTGAGAGGGCCCGTATATTGAATTTGGAGAGGAGGATGAAGGATTTAAGGGACCAAGTTCAGCTCTCCAATGAGCAGTTAGTACATGCTACAAAGGAAAGAGATGTGGCGACTCAACAACTGCTGGAGACAACTCGTACTCATGAGGTGGCGTTAGTGATGGCCCAAGTCCATGCAGTGTTGGAAGTGGTGGGTCCATCTAACCCTTGTGAGTCTCTTCATAAGGAGATGCGTGATTTGGTCCGTATAGGTTATCGTTTATGCCGAGATGCGGTCCAGGCTCTACCAGGATTTCCTTCAGGCTTGGTCATCCCTGAACTTAGCGTTCGCCAGGTTTTTGCAGAAGTTCCTCCATCAGTTATCGGGGATCCGGCCGTTCCGATGGTGGTTGTCGATGACCCTGTTTCACTATCCGAAGAGCAACGCCGCCAACTTGTCAGGGAAGGAAAGCGTCCGATAGAGGATGTTTCCGTGTAGGTGGAGATAGCATCAATCTCTTTGTATCGGATATAATCCAGTGTCCCTTTGGGATGAGGATTTGTTGTAGGTGCTAACTATTTTGTACTAGTTGTTTGTACTAGATGGCTCCTCGGAGTTTAGGTTGCTTATGATGACATTTTCAGGGAGTCATCGTTTTGTTTTGCAACCCTATTGTTTTGTAAGGGAACCATTTATATACAAACAACTTTTTTATTTATGTACAAACTATTGCCTTACATTATGCATAGTATTTTCTGAGATTAAGGGAATTCTAGGTATTGCGGAGTACAGCGCCTTCGGAATTGGCAAGAAGGTAGGTTGGAGGTCCAGCGATTCCTTCTATCTTGTAGGGTCCTTCCCATCGGGGGTCAAGCTTGCCCACATTCTTGGAGGCTCCGACCCGTTTCATCACTAAGTCTCCAACTTGAAAAGTTCGAGGTTTTACCTTAGCTTTTGTAGTATCGTGACATTCGGGCTTTGTACTCCTCAATCCGGACGACAGTTCGTGCCCTTCTTTTTTCAAGAAGATCAAGGGCCAGGGCTAGGTTGGAGCTGTTGGCGATTTCCTCATATTCTAGGACTCGCCAGCTCTCAACGGAAACTTCCGAGGGCAGAACCGCTTCGCACCCGTAGGATAAGCTAAACGGGGTTTCACCCGTGGCGGTGCTTTGCGTGGTCCGATAGGCCCACAATATGCCAGGCATTTCTTCAACCCATTTGTCCTTGTGCCAGTCAAGTCGGGCCTTCATGTTCTTCAAGAGAGTTTGGTTAGGTCTTTCCACTTGTTCGTTTTCTTGGGGGTATCCCACCGAAGCGAAGCGGTGTTTGATTTCCCAATGGTCACACCATTTTTCTAACTCTTGATTCGTGAATTGCAGGCCGTTATCACTTACCAAGCTCTGAGGGATGCCAAAGCGGCACATGATGTTCCTCCATAGAAAATTAACGATGGAACCAGCGGTAATTCGGGCTAGGGGCTCTGCTTCTACCCATTTGGTGAAGTAATCCACTGCTACGAGTAAAAACTTCTTTTGGCCGACGTCAGGGATGAGTGGTCCCACTATATCAATGCCCCATTTGGAGAATGGACAAGGGGTCAGATGGGGTTCCTACGGGGCTGCGGGTTGATGTATCCGATGGGCGTAAGCTTGGCACGGTTTGTACCTTTCCGCATGGCTTTTGCTATCTTTAGCCATCGTGGGCTAGTAATAGCCTTGCCGAATCAGGCGTCCGACCATACTTTCGCCGCTGGTATGGCTCCCACATGTCCCCTCGTGAGTTTCCGCCATAGCTAGTTGGGCTTCTTCTTAGTTAAGACATCTGGCGTGGGGGCATGAATATGTCCTTCAAAACAGTATTCCATCCTTAAGGAAATATCGAAAGGTTTTTCTGGACATTATTCGTTGTACAACTTTGTCTGAGGAATATCCTTCTGGATCCCACATATAGGTTTTATTGGGAGTTACCCAGCTGGACTGGGGATCCATAGTGGCATTTACTTCTTTACCCTCAGATTTATCGGATTCGTTGACATGGAATAGAGTGATCCTTCGGGTGTGGATGGCGGCAGTTTGAGTGGCCATTTTAGACAAGGCGTCCGCCTCTTGGTTTTCCTTTCGGGGAATTTGTATTATGTCATATTCTTCAAACCACTCTTGCCTATGATGGACTACCCGAAGGTATTCCTGCATTCTTTCTTCTTTTGCTTCATATGAACCTTTAACTTGTTGAACAATCAATTGAGAGTCACTATGGAGGAGTATTCTCCTTATTCCTCCTTCTTTTGCAAGTCTCATGCCAATGAGAAGGGCTTCATACTCAGCTTCGTTGTTGGAAAGGGGGTAATCAATTCTGACTGCGAAATGGAGTCTTTCGTCTTCCACCTCTTGATTTACCAACACAATTCCCCCCCCCCCCCCGTGTGTACTGACAGAGGAGCCATCTACATATGCGTGCCATAGAGGTTCCTTTTCCTCAAACCCGATACCAGTCAGCTCCATTACGAAGTTCGCCAGGACTTGCGCTTTGACGGAGGGCCTTGGAGCGTAGGAAATATCATACTCAGTGAGTTCTACGGCTCATTATATCAATCTTCCCGATGACTCAGGTTTATTGAGAATGGCCCTCAAGGGGTGTTTTGTCAACACAATGATTGAGTGAGAAAGAAAATAGGGGCGCAGTTTACGTGTCGTGGTAACCAAAGTTAAGACGAGTTTTTCAGTTATGGTATACCTGGTTTCCGCTCCGAGGAGAGTTTTGCTGACATAGTACACGGGGTGGTGCTCTTTATCTTGTTCTTTGACTAACACATCACTAACAGCTTCTTCTCCGACAGAAATGTATACAAAGAGCTTCTCTTGAGGTGAAGGCTTTACTAGCAAGGGCGGTTTCACCATATACCTTTTTAGCTCTCCGAGGGCTTCTTCGCATTGAGAGGTCCACTGGAATTCTTTGATGTTACGGAGTATCTTAAAGAAGGAGAGTCCTTTCTCTGCTGACTTAGAAACAAATCGGCTCAAAGAGGCCATCCGGCCTGTGAGCTTTTGAACATCTTTAACAGTCCTCGGAGTGGAAAGTCCCACGATGGCCTCAGTCTTTTCGGGGTTCACTTATATGCCTCTTTCTGTGACCATAAATCCCAAGAATTTTCCTCCTCGGGTGCCAAATGAGCACTTTTTGGGATTAACCTTCATTCCAAACTTATTCATGATGACCAATTCTTTTCGCAGGTCCTCGGGATGATCTTCTGTGGTTTTACTCTTAACTACCGTATCGTCCACATAGACTTCCACTGATTTTCCAATGAGTCCAGCGAACATGAGACTTACTAGTCTTTGGTAAGTTGCACCGGCATTTTTGAGTCCGAAGGGCATTACCAAATAGCAGAAGGTGCCAGCATATGTAATGAAGCTAGTTTTGTTCTGGTCAGCAGTTGCCATCGGGATGTGGTTGTATCCCTGGTCTCCATCCAGGGTTGAGAGCAGTGCGCATCCAGCAGTGGAGTCCACTAGCTGATCGATATTGGGCAAGGGATAGCAATCTTTCGGACATGCTTCGTTAAGATTGGTAAAGTCTACACACATTCGCCATCTTCCTCCATGTTTGGGAACCAGAACCACATTAGCCAACCATTCGGGGTATATAACTTCCCAAATTTGCCATAGGCTAAGGAGTCATTGAATCTCCGAGCGGATAATTTTATTGCGCTCTGGCCCCATTTTTCTCTTTTTCTGCTGGACAGGTCTAGCCCCTGGTTTTACATTGAGAAAGTGCTGGCATACCTTGTCGCTGATTCGTCCGGGTGGTCCCCCTTCCCAGGCGAAGAGGTGATGGAATTGTTTGAGGATGGAAGTCAGTTGAGCTTCTATTGCTGGTTCCATGCGGGTACCCATCTTAACCACCTTCTCCAGACTTCCTTCTACCAACTCTACCATCTTTAGCTCTTCTACGGGTTGAACCCGTGTCTCTTCGGTTTTGAGCTTTTTATTATTCCCGAAGGGGAGTTCCTCTTCTTCCGAGGGGATAGCTAGCCTTGGATTGATTTCCTCGAACTTCTCCGATACCTGAGAAAGTGGGAAACTTTACCTTAAGATGAAGGGTAGAGAGGATAGCTCCGAAGGTTCGGATGGATGGCCTTCCGCATATGGTGTTGTACGTTCGTGAAGAGGCTTCCACTACCCAAAACTTGGTGGGTTCGGTTCTTCGAAGGGCTCCCTCTCCCCATGACATCGGATGGGTCACAATTCCGAGGGTATGGCAGGCTTTTCTAGAAAAACCTACTAGGGGGACCTCAGCCATTTCCAACGTTTCTCTTTTTAGTCCCATAGCGAGATAGGTAGGAAAGAAGAGTACGTCCACAGAGTTGCCCGTGTCGATGAGGATCCTATGGATTTCACATCCATAGATAACGGCTGAAATAACCAAGGGGTCTTCATGGGGGTAAACTATACCTGCTAAGTCATCGGGTCTGAAGGTGATACTAGGCAGCTTTGCTCCCTGGACGGAGCATACAGGGAGTCCTTGTTCTGCTCGTCGGGCCTCTTTCAGATATTTTTTCTTGTTACTTTGGGGTGTTATCGAGATATCTCCTCCCTCTATCATATTGACCGTTCGACCCGAGGAGGTGTTGTCCTCGTATGAGTCTGGGGGAGGAGGTAAGTTACGATGCCCCGCAATTCTTTCTCGGGGACCCTGCCATTGGTCCGTAGTCCATCCTCGGGATTGACCGCGCTCCGTGGTCCTTTCTCGTGACCGGTGATTGGGAGCCGCCTCGCCCTCTTCTTGCTCTGGGCATGATCTTTTCCATACATTCGGCTTGGGCTTATCGGGTTTATTCACTTTGAGGTAGTTATGTAAGTACCCCGCTTCCAGAAGGCGGAGTATCTCCCTGCGTAGGGTAGTGCACTCCTCGGTGGTGTACCCATAGGTTTTATGATATTTGCAATACTTCCATGTGGTCCTTTCCCGATTGGGAAATTTGGCCGATGTGGGCCAGTGTAAATCATCGCTGCCTCTCATTACGTTAAGTACCTCTTGGGGAGCGATAGTCATCGGAGGTAGGGGTACGGGTCGTAGGAATTTTTTGACTACCCCTCCCTCGTCTTTGCGGGGGGTGGGTTTTCCTTCCTTTCCCTTTTCTTTAGCTTTCACTTCTCGTTCAACGTGTTCTCGGTGCTCATTATCGTCATGCTCCATGCGTCTTTTCGTTCCTTCCGCTTCCTCCATGATGATGTAAACTTCTGCCTTTTGCATAAGCTCATTCATGTCCGTGACATGATTTCCCATGAGGTATCGGAAGAAATCCCCTGCTCGAAGTCCCTGTGTCAGTATGTCCGCTAGGATGGTGGGGCTGACATTAGGGACATCCAACGCTTCATCTGTGAAACGTTTTATGTACCCTCGCAAGGGTTCATCTTTCTGTTGTTTCGCCGTGAAGAAATGGGTGGCCGATTTGGGGTATCGCCGATTGCATGCCAACTGTCACACGAATAAATGAGCTAACCGATCGAAACTTGTTATGGAGTTAGGGGAAGGTGGGTAAACCAAGCTTGTGCTCGTCCCCCGAGGGTGACTGGAAACACACAGCATAGGACATGATCGGGGGCGGAGGATAGGTCTATTCCAACCAAGTATTGGTGTATGTGATCTTATGGGTCTCTTCCATCGGCGTCCCTAGTGTATAGTGGAACATTGACGGGTCGCATCCCCGAGGGGACGGATGCTAGTGAAATTTCGGGGGTAAAAGGGGAAATTTTAAAAGTGGGATCCTCCTTGGGGGCCATGGTTTTCTTGATATCACTCATTTCTTTCCGTAAACCATCTAGCATCCCCCATAGGGCATGATTATCAACTCTAGGGTATTCCCAAGGGCGGGGTATTCCTCCTCCTTGGCCTATCCTTGGAGTTCCCTCATAATTATCATACCTTAGTGATTCTCGTAGAGGTTCACGGCGCCCGGAGACAGGAGTGGGGCTCCATCCTTGGGGGTGTCCCTTCTTCCGAGGGAGGATTCCTCCATTTGGGGGATTTGGAGGATTGGTTGCCGAGAATCCTTTGTTCTCGGGGTATTCTCCGAGCCGTGGCTTCTACGAGTCTTTCAAAGATAGCACGAGGAACATTGATGAAATCCCGAGTACCGGATTGGTGGGGAGACAAAGTCTCTTTCGAGTTGCCTTGATGGGTCTGAAGACTTTCGCTTTCAAACAAATCATCCATAGTAAACAACATTTGTTAAACACGCTCAAAGGCAAATTTTATAGCGTTCCCACTGACGGCGCCATTTTGTGAACAGGTTGGATATTATAACCTAATTAACGGAGTAATTGAGGGGTTGGAACGCTTTACCCAAGGTTCAAAAAGTGTTGATTGTGTAAGGATAATAAAGATACGAGAATATTTCTTCTTTTATTCACTGAATTTCACTCATTTTGTGTCTCTGTGTTTGTTTCAAGTTAAGTTTCTTTAACTGACCACTTCCCCTTATATAGAGTTTGTAGGGACAGGTGTTGTTGTGCATGTATTTTAGTAAGTACAGGTGTTGCAATATGTGTAAAACTGTAAAAAGATAAGATAAGATATATTCTTGGTCTACTAGATGCTGACTAGGCTGATCTTTTTCTCTTCTGATAGCTTCGGGATCTTTGAGGGGCTGTTTTTTTTTGGGACGCTAGTTTCCGAGGGGTGTTTTCGTATTTGATTTGGTATCCGAGTGGTTTGGCATGGTCTCCGAGGATTTGTCTTGATCTCCAAGGGCTTTAACTTGATCTTCGAGGAGTTGACTTAGTCTCTGAGGGCTTGACTTAGCCTTCCTGGAGTGGTATTTTCTTGTCCGAGTCCTCGTAGTGGTTTTCTAATGACTTTTGTACTGGGATCTGTCTTTGCTCTGAGGTTTGATTTTGGGAGTGATGTTTCGAGGACTTTTTGTGTTGAGGAGTTTTCAGCAAAGAAGTGTTCTCGTGAGTTTTTGGGACTCGGGGTCCTTTGTGGTCCCTCGTTGTGCATTTGATGGATATCCGAGTCGCATGGATTCATCGGGTTTTGTTATGTTTACGATGCCACGTGGATATCTTTTCTTTATTCATCGTTGACTTTCCATGGGACGCTTCGTGTCTCCTCGGGTATTTATTTATATTGCTTTTAGGTCAGTGACCATGCAGATTTATAACTCTCCGATGGCCTCCTCGTGGGAGGTGGTTACATCTCATCGGAAGTACTCGTGACAATAGTATTGTCCGTATATTAATTCCCATATTTAGGACTAATATTTTCTTTAATCCCGTATTTATTTTTTACGATTAACACTCTAGGATCAGGTAATGGTGTTGAGTCTTTACTTTTACTCCTATTTAATGATGTATAGGGACATAACTTGGTTTGAAACCTATGTAACCTGAATCTTTAAGAATATCCAATGCATATTTACTTTAGCATAAGGTAATGCCTTTACATCTGGCAATCTCAGTGCCCATTATGTATTTCATCTTGCCATGGTCCTTGACGGTGAACTTCTGATCAAGGTGGAGTTTAATTAATTCAGTCTCTTGCATATCGTTACATGCTAGTGTAACATCAACTACATACACACACAGAGTTGTAAATTTGCTATTAGTTCCTTTAACAAATAGAGTGGAATCGAAAATTGTTTGAGTGAAACCATATGAGAAAAGACAAGATGTAATTTTCTGAAACCACTTGAGGTATGTTTAAGTTCATACAAGCTTTTCCTTAATAGACAGACTCTGCTGTCATTAGGTAACATGTATCTAGGAGGTGGTTTCATATATATATATATATATATATATATATATATATCTTCATATGCATCACTAGGAAGGAAGGACTATTTACATTCAATTGATGGAGGCGCTAATTTTGTGAAGCTGCAAGAGCTATGATAGTTCTAACAACTGTAAGCTTTTCTACAAAGGAAAAGGTACAAAATAGTCTCAACCTTTCTCTTGTGTGTAGCCCTTTTCTACAAGCCTAGCTTTGTACCTCTCCATTGATCCATCTGATTTACATTTAACTTTATAAACCCATTTACAACCAATGAGGTTGTGGTTAGGAGGAAGAGTGGTTAGAGTCCAGGTTTTGGTATTTTCAAGAGCTTCAAGCGCCTTTTGCATAGCTAATCTAGGATGTTTACTTTCTTGAGTGAAGGTTTTAGGCTTAATGATTTGAGAGATGGAGGCTGTAAAGGCTCTGTGAGAAGGGTGCAGTTGATTAGTGGAGAGATACTTTGATATATGGTATTGTTTTCCCTTACCCTTGATGTGATTAGCTTTGTGTGGTGACTTGGACAGTGAATAGTCAAACAAAGCAAGAAATGGTGGTGGAATAGTATTTCTTCTGGATTTTCTAGGAGGAAGGTTAGAACTACATGTATCACTACCTGGAGTATCAGAAGGATCATTGTGTGCAGATGTATTTGAAAGAGGGTCAGCTTTTGTATTGGGTAGGAAGTTCTAATTTGCAGGAGTTAGTGGTATGGATGGCCTGATTGGGTGCTGATCATGCATAACTTCTGAAAGGGGATGGAGCAGGAAAGTGCATGTCTACATGATCTATAAGATGATGATCAACATCTATATCGCAATATGATTATCAAAAATCACTTATGTAGGAGAGTTTTTAGTAGTTCATTTATGATATTATCCTTTCTTATGTTAGAATGAATGGGATAAAGAGTATGATGAGGAGTGATAGAGGTTTTAAATGCAGTGTTTTGAAACCCGGACCGGTCGGTCGAACCGGTACGACCGGTGATCGGGACCTTGTTCCGGTCCGGAGAGGGAGAAAAAAATCGCGGGTCAGTTCCAGCGAGTCCGACAGTCTGAGAACCCGGGTTAACCGGGTCTGACCGCTCGCCCAGACCGGTCAGTGAACCGGTCAGGGTTTTTTTTCTCTTCTTTATCCCTTTCAAAATAAGAAACTGGTATTTTGAGAAAAAGAAAAAAAAATTAAGAAACTGGTGCAGATTCAATGATGAATTGATGACGAAATCTAATTTAAACAAACATTCTAATTCCATTTCTAAACAAAAAAAAATGAAGAATTGAAGAGCATACACTAAAGCATTTAAAAAATAAGATGAGAAGAAATGAAAAGAAAGAGAAGAAAGTGAAAAATTGAAAATAGAGATAACTAAGCGGCTGAGCGGCGGAAAGAAAGTGAAAAGGTAGGTTTGAGTTTTTTTTTCTCTTTTTATTCTTATAACTAATTTGGGCCTTCAATTAGTAATTGGGCTAAAAAATCACTAGTAAATTCAAATAATAAAATAATTGGGCCAATCCCATATAAATAGAAAACAAAATGAGGGACTAAAACTATATAATTATATTTAGACATTCATAATATATATATATATATATATCATATATACATATAACATAAATAATTTTGGATGTCAACAATAAGGCATTTTAATTGTATAATATCACGACTTGTTATATAAATACCTAACATTTATATTATAGCACTTTAAATAAATATATTTTAAAAACACTCTATTTAACGGTTAAACCAGTGGGTCGACCGGTTCAACCGATCAAACCTTGAACTAGTGAGCTTGCCGATTCGATGTCCGGTCCGGTTTTGAAAACACTGTTTAAAAAGATAAAGGTCTTCATAAAAAACCTCATTTCTTGAAGTAAAAAGAATTTTGTTGTTGAGATCCATAAGTGAATATCCTTTAGTGTCTTTAGGATACCCAATGAAGATACAATTGATGGCTCTAGCATTAAACTTTTTTCCGTGTGGAGTCAGACTAGAAGCATATGCTAGACAACCAAAAAAATTCAACAATGTGTAATCCGGAGATTTGCCAAGAAGTATCTCATAAGGATACTTCTGGTTCAAGACCTTTGAAGGCCACATGTTGATGAGAAAAGTTGCAGTCGAAACACAGTTACTCCAAAAAGTTAGTGGAGAATTAGATTGAAACCTTAAGGCTCTAGACACTTGTAAGAGATGTTGGTGTTTTCTCTGAGCGAATGATACGATAAAAAATTCATGATTTGTATCCTTGAATTTCACAATCAATTTTAACGAAATCAGTTGCAAGAATTGAAAAACAATTGAGAGAAAAAGAAAGAAAACGATTAGGGAATTGAACGATTGGAGTTTGTTACAAAAATATGCAAATCGAAGTAAATGTGAGGGGAGCGTGTATGTGCGCTCTTTATACAAGTGGATCAACAAGGATTGATGGGAAGCTTAACTCTGATTAAGTGAGCTTAAATTATAATTTAAGTGTAAATGGTCAAAATATATTAAATTGGAAAAGTAGTTAAATGACTAATTAACTAAATTATGAAACATTAATAATTAAGGAACTGCCGAAGTATTTAAAATATAGGCATGACAAAAAAAAAATTACCCCATCTCGAATCCTCCATGTCCAAGGTACATCCATCCATTGTTGTCCTTACAAATTCTCCTTAGAACAATTAAAACGAGACACACAGGGCTTGATTACAATATATATGGCAAGGACGTCATTGCAAAATCTAAAAATGATGTATGTTTGTAGTCATTTAAATTTCAAAAGTCATTCATGTAATAAACCAATTTTATTTTTCAATTATACCTGACTATATCATCGATTTCTTGTTAACATGCGATAAAAAGAGAATTCTAGAATTTAGAACATGGTCTATAATTATATAATGCACTTGTGAGGTTTAGGAGGTGTTTGTAAGAGCTTATGAAAACTATTTTTTCATAACTTTTACTTAAAGTTGCTAAAATCTGCGTTTGACTTAAAGCAATGAGTGTTCGCAAACGTGTTTTTAAAAGTTACTTAAAGCAGTTTAAATAGTTTTGTGGTGTTTGCAATAGTTAGTGAAAACCAGCTTTTGAATAATGATTAAAATGTCATAAGATTTCATTACGCTTATTTAAAGTATACATAATATTAATGTTGTACTCACACTTACACAATGATGGTTATATTTAAAAAGAAACTAATTTAAATTTTATAATAATTGAATTAATATATACGTTTATTACATTAGATTGCACAATTTATTTTGTTTAAGCAATTATTTTTAGAAAGTATAACTTTATTTGAAATGTGTTAATATAAATATGTTGCCGTACACGTTGTTGTCCAGTAATTAAAGATTTTTTTTCTATTATTTTTTCTTTAATTAATTTTGTTACTAATTTATTACTCTTAAAAAGTCATAGTTTAAAATTATAGAAGATGTCAAATAAATGAGAAAAGAAAAAGATCATAAGATTTCTTTCTAATTAATCGAGGCTAAAATAAGATGTTTAGAGAAATTTAAGGGATATATAAGTACAAGCACTTTATGGAAGCACCTCATAACATGCTTATTGGCCTCTCTTTTTTTTTCCTTACATTTTTTTAAGGGAAGGATAAGCAAAAGCATCAATTGGAAACACTAAATTAAATAAATGTTTGCAATGACTTAAAGCCCATAAGCTACTTTTAGAAGCTCTTGCAAACACCCCCTTAGTAGGAGAGTTTCGTATTGTCGAAAGTGGCAATGAGCATGTTAAAAGAAACAAAGGAAATGCTATACAGTAAACAACCTCTTATGATTTGGAACGTACGCATAAAATTTCATGTAGTTTATTTATCGCGAAAATCTTTCCGGATTTTGGGTTATCAACATAAAAATGTATATAATCTCCATCCAATTTGTGGAACAAAATTCTTGCACTCACTCTGAATTAAGCTGGATATTACAAGTTGTTGATAGGGGATTTTATAAATATTCATAATAAGGAATAAATAAACATGGGTGGGTTGGCCTTTCCCTGATTCGAAGGATGGGGATCAACATAAGTGTAAAGAAAGGGGGGAGTAAACTCTCTTAGCTTATCTGGTTACATTATAGATAATTGCGGGTCGCTCGTAGTAAGTCTTTTCGATGTGGCGGTGCATGAGTGGATGAATGGGAGTCTGATGGGTGTCCTAAGCAATGTGACAATCCATGGATTTAGATATTCCAGATCCGATGATTACTTCTGAGAGGGAGAGGGGTTTGGGAGATGCATTCTGTGTTGGGGTGGTATCCTCTGAGACGGGAGTGGGGGTTGCTGAACAGAATGGGCGGCGTGAGTCTTCTTCCCGGCGACAAAGGGGGGTTGAAGCTGAATCTAAACATACTCCAGTGGGTGACATTCCTTCGTTCGCCTCGGATACCTTTATGGTGGATAAACTTAAGGAATATGCAGTGGATTTTTGGTGGTGGAATTTAGGGTTTCCCGTCCTTCAGATCGGGCTAATAGGCCTTTGACGGAGTACGTGACCATATACGAGGCGCAACTTAAGGCAGGCTTACATGCGCTGATGCCATCCTTCTTTTGTGACATTTTTCGGGCATGCGGGTTGTCTTCTAGTCAGGTAGAGCTCAATGGCTATAATTGTTTGGCTTGGTTCCTGTTTGTGTGTCTGCTAAAGGGGGTGGTGTGCTAGGTGGAGCATTTCCTGGCGATATACGGGGTGAGCCTCTCACCTTCAGGTGCTTTTTTTAAACTATTTTATGCCCCAAAAGTCTTAGTTTTGATTCTTGTGAAATATACCGTCGTCGTTTGGGAAATGGAAGCCCTGTTATTTGTTCGTTCGACCCTTGTAGGTGGAATGGATGATTCCCTATTGTATGGAAATAGAAACCCTTGGCACATGACTCGAAACGTTTGGATGCGAGGGCTCAGGAGATGCACGCCGATGGCTTTTTCAGTACTATGTACGACGCCTCGAAGTTCTTGGACCCGAACGTGCTCAACTTCTTTTACAGGAGCAGCGGTCTTTCCCTATTGAGTACTGGTCCTTTGGGGCTTCCGCAGATAGATTCTCACATTATCTGTAAGTTTTTAAGAGGGCATTCATTTCTTGTTCTTCTCCTATATGCCCTTTTTTTTTTCTTTTTTGGTTGCACTCGGATTTAACTTTGTGGTCGGTTTGGGGGTCATGACTCCAAGCGCTCATATTAGCGTGGATCTGTTGAAGCAAGGAATTGGGAATGAGTCAGAGTTCAGGAGAGAGGATGGGGACGAGGGCGGAGCGGCTTCGAGGAGAGAGTCCGGACAAGGAGGAGAACAAGGGATTATGGTGGAGGCAGGGCAGGTGGGCACGAGCGAGAAGAAGAGGAAGAAGAAGAAACGAGGTGAAAAAATGAAGGGGGTGTCATTCGAGGGTAATTCCCCAATAAGGGGGGAATGGTGGGAGAAGGGTCCAAAAGGAGGGCAGAGGAGAGTGGTCCTCCAGATTCAGAGGCGGATTTGACGAGGGAGGTGGTTGCACCTTTCTCGAGTACCGAGGTGGGGATGCGGTTTGCACTTCAGCAGGGGACCGTTCAATGGTTTTTGGAGAAGGCATTCGCAGAGGCCCCGCAATCTAGCCTTTTGAGGGATCTTTGCCAATTGAGGATTTTGGTGACATTTTTGCTAACATCACAAAGGGTTCTTCGGTTGGTTTTTTGCATTCTCCACCTGGGTCGAAGAAGGTGGGGGATCTGGTTGATGAAGTCGAGAATGTGTTGGGCCAGGAGTTGGGGTGATAGTGCTAGGCAGTGACGAGTCAGCAGTGGGAGCTAAACTTGGGGCACAAGAGGAGGCTATTGGAGTGCCAGCTGAAACGGGGGAGGTTGTAGAGCCTAGATGGAGGGTTGCTCCTTTGCCTTCAGTAGAATCTTCTTCGGTGGCAGGACTACATCATCGTTCGTGTCAGGCTGTGGACGAGGTAGGTTTATTTTTCTTGCTTTTGAGGTCTTTGATTCTTAGAGGGCAGGGGTATCTTATCATTGCTATCATTTTTGCCTTTGTTTTCGTAGGCCTTCACTTCGATGGGGGAGGTGTGGGACTTGTACGACCGGGCCCTAGATAGGATAGGAGAGATGGAAGAAGGAGTGTGTATACTGAAGGCGAGGGAGGCTTGTTATCAGGGCGTTAATCTGGAGCACTGGGATTGGCATATGAAGGAGTATGCTGAGTTGGAAGAGCGTCGGGTCGGGGCAGTTAAGGAAGCAGCGGCTCGTAGACACGAGTTAGAGGAGATGTAGTTGGCTTTAAATGCAACATAGATGTGGAAGGGAAGAGGCTTTAGTTCAGGCCCGACAACTATGTCGAGCCAATAATGAACTCGTTAAGGCCGCGAAGGGACAGGAGACGAAATTGATTCGTCTCTAGGAGGCCCTAACAAAGGCTTATTTAGATGCAGCGGCGGTAACGGAATGGGCGCAGAGGAAATGGCTCGGTTGCATCAGAACTTTGCCAATCGTTGAGCTGATACGAACGCATGACAAGCATACTTACGAGCTGGTAAAGAGAGCTGACTGGGTACATTGGAAAAGTATAACGGGTCCTTGAAACATCACTCAACCTTTCATCGACACTTCATAGGCTATGCCTAGTTCTTCATAGGCTATGCCTATTTTGTTAACCCAGTTACCGTAACAATGGAATGGAGCTTGGCTTGTATAAGGAGGATGCAGACGTGTCCTTGATCTGACCGCAAGAACTAAAGATGTTGGTCGATCTTAGCGACGTTTTGCCTTTGCTGGGACGGAGGGGTAGTTCATACAGTCCTTCTTCAAGAGTGGGTTTGTTGGTTCTTTTGCTTTCTGAAGCCGAGGAGGTGGAAAAGGATGAAGAAGATGAGTCAGTATGGCTGGTGACTCGAGAGGATCGAGTTCGACGCGCGAGAGAAAAGCCAACTTCGTAGATGGTGCTTCTTTTTGTTCTTTTAGGAAACTTTTGTATTTTTGTTTCGTTGAAGGCCCAGTGGAGTACTTTATGATGAATATAAATAAAGCAACTTATTTCTCGGATATGTGTTATTTTTGTAGAGGGTTTGGGATACGGGGAAAGGGTTTTTTTGTTATGCAACCTTTTATGACTGAGCTTGTATATGCAACTACATAGGTATATATGTATCTTTAAGCAATGCGATCACAGAGGCCGAAGATAATTCATAGTATAAGAAAAAGAAGGAGAGCTAAGGTATTGGGTAATCAGTTCGAAAGAGAGAGAGAGAAAAAAGTGTCTGATCGAATGCGTATATTGGTCTATTAGAGTAAAGGCCTCCTTCGAATGGTGGGTGTCTTATTAAGTTTAAACGTCTTTATTGGGCTTGTCTATGGGTTTATATGGGTGTATTTATTACGTATCTTTGATGATACTGCCACTATTATTTGTACTTGGGGGTACTTTAAGGGGAGTCATGAGTCTCTCTTGGGAGGCGCAACCTCCAATTGTGGTGTGGGGGTTGAGGTGATAACCTTCTCCCCTCACGTAGTGGGTTGTTTTGGGCATAAAGAGGTGCCCTAAAACCGTCTCCAGGCCGCGATACTCCTTCGCAAAGTGGTGTTCGTGGGGATCGCGGTTCCCATCGAACTTCAAGGATCATGAGATCCCTTGTGGTGAATGGGCTCTATGGGAGTCGTGAGTCTTCTTTAGAGCTATGCATATGTTTGTATGATGATGATGTAATGAGCTGCGTACACGTAAGAGAGAAATGGACTTACTGTATTAATGAGGGTGCTATAGGATAATTGAAGCTTTAATCCTTTCCCCTGTTTTATTTTGCGTTTCTTTGGGTAAAGGAGGTTCCTGAGAGGGGGGGACTGCTCGCTTTGCAGATTAGGTTAAGGGTGATAGAAGCATCAAGTGAAGTGGTGTAGTTTTTCTGGGTATGCTTTTTGATTGTGCTTCTGAGCGCTATTGTCTTCAAAAGGTGTGATTTTCCTCGATTGTTTTTTAGGTGCAAATCTCTTTTGGGAGGCGCTAATCTCCCCGGGGAGGCCTGAATTACTTTATCTTTGGGGAGGCACGAATCTCTTCAAGGAGGTGCAAATCTCTTCGAAGAAGTGTTCCGGAGGAAGGGCTTTCTTTTTTAAGAAGGTCGAATGGTTTTTGAGAGACTTGTGGCAGGGGGATACTCACCACGTCGGCGGTGCTAACTGTGAGTTATCTGGCTGCCACGCTTGCATAGGATAGACATGTCATAATTTTGTTCATTTAAGTGCATTAAGGTTCTTCTATGGCGATTTGTCTACACAACCACGCAGACCACCGTTGCTTCTCCACGATCTATTCATGTTCTGTCGAAAGGTTGTGGAAGTTCCTTCGAGGAGGAGTCAATGCTCAGCAGGAGGTAACTGTGGAGGACTTAGTTGCCTATAAATGGTGGCGAAAATTCATTCTATTTTGTCAACATTTCCAATTTCCTTTGTCTTTAGAATATACTGCCATACTCGCTTTCTTTCAAACGCTTTCTAGTGTAGCAAGTAGAAATGCTTGGCTTTTCTTTTCTTTGTGTAAAGTCGCCATAAAACATGTGGTTTTAGATGTGTTTAATCCGCAAGGGGAAGAATCTGATTCAACGGGCACCTCCAGTTTACTTACGGCGCATTCTTCTTCTGCGACAAGGATTGGGAAAATTTCAAATAGGCACCCAACATCAGGTCGGGGGAGATTTCCATACTGGACTCAGGTATGGCTTCGAGGACTCGCTGTTAATGGGCGGCCCAGTTGGCGACTATGGCTAGGCTACGCCGTCATCATTCCAATCCCACTAGCTCTGCGCTACCAAAGAGCGGGGGTACAGGTTCAGGCGAGGGCACTTCTTCATCCTCCACGTCCATTCTTGTTGTGGAGGAAATGAGGGCTGTTTTTCTACGGAGTGAGCCTTATAATCCTCTTGTTTCGAGGATGGAATTGATGTTGGGTTGTTTCGAGCCGGGTTCTATAGTAGGTACAGGGAGAATAAAATATATGTCTAGTACCGTGTTGGAGGAATATAAACGTAGATTATTGTAAGGGGTATCCTTAGACGTGTCTATTCCAACGACTGATCAACGTGCTTACGATCCTCCGACGGGGTTTTTAACAATTATATGCGGGACAAGTTTGGAACGGTCTTCATTGTTTCTTCCATCACTTAATGCGGGACTTATTGCAACTTCTGTACGTTTTCCCTAACCAATTACTTCCTTCATCCTTCCAATATGTGGTGGGATTTATGCTATGTTGTGGTCTGCTGGATATTGAGTGTTCTCCCTTCCAATTTGCGGTGGTTTTTTCCTTACGATCTGCCTCTTTGAATCCTCCCTTTTCTTTTTTCCGAACTAGTGGGCCTTTTTTTTCTTTTTGGAGGTTGGGGGTTTAGCAAACGAAGGTTGTGTTTGGCAAGAAGAATTCTTTTACTTGGCTCCTCGTAATTTTGCGATTGTAGAGTGGAGAATTCGTACGCGGTGGAGATTAGGGGTGATGCGGTTCCTCATTGTTCTATCACGGTCCACGAATAATGTCCTCATTGCCCATGAAGTAATCTATGCCATTAATAATCATAGAAGTGGAGGTCATGGCCTGGTTGCTATCAAGATCGAGCTCGCTAAATCTTACGACCGCGTCAATTGGTCTTTCATAGAATTCACTATACACAACTTCATTTCCCCCCCCCCCCCCCACGCCCCACGATTATCTCCTAGTTAATGGAGTGCGTACGTACGGTTGAATTCAATGTTAGTGTCAATGGAGTATAATCCGCAATATGGCACCCTAGTCGCGTATCCGACATTGATGCCCTCTCTCTCACCTATCTTTTTATCCTCTGCATAGAACTCCTATGTGCTGCCTTTGTCAGGGCTACTGATGTGAAAAAAATTTGTGTTGTTCACGCTAGTTGCAAAGAACCACCTATACTTATCCTCAAATTTGCATATGATTATTTCATATTTTCTAAAGACTACCCTACCCTTCATATCCTCCTCAAATTCCTTGATTCTTCCCTCGCAATGGCTAGGCCAGGGGTGAGCTACGAGAAGTCCTGCGTCTTTTACTCCCCTAATATACCATGTAGGCAGCATCATGAACTCCTTCGTATCCTCGACATTGAACCTATGACAAGTCCGGACAAATACATTGGTCTCCCGATCTGGCAGGAGGGCGTTCACCCTAACTTATTTGATCCGGTCATTGATCAATTCTCTCAGCGCATAGCTGCTTGGCATACACGGTTCTTGTCCTATGCTCGTCGCCGCCTCCTCATCCAATCTACGCTTTAGACTACCCCAGTTACCAAATGAGTGTCCTTTTTTTACCCACATACGATCTTAACCACATTTATTAAACTATCTAAATATTATCTATGGAATGCGGACAGTCGGAACCATTGCAAAGGCCTTGTACCTTGGCCCACGGCCTGTCTAACCACCCATTCGGGTGGCATTGGTTTCAGGCATTTAGAGCACCTTAATGAGGCGTACATGCTTAAACTAGGTTGGCGTCTACTTCATGAACCCAACTCTCCATGAACCTAGGTCATAGGTGCCAAGTACTTTTCAGACCGTCACCCGATCATAGCCAATTTCCCAACGCATGATAATCGCGCTTGAAAAATGATCGACCACTTTTCCCCCAGATTGCTCGCCTTGGTGAGATGAATTGTGGGCAACAGGGCCTCTATCAATTTTTGGCATTCACGGTGGATGGGGTCATTCACGATTGGTGAATATGTCCCATTTATTCCCCCCATCTTCTCTCCCTAACTGTGCGGGACATCATCCGGCCACCGGGGAGGTGGGACCTCACCACCATTGGCTCACTCATACCGCACGACATTGCAGAACCAATCCTCGGCATCCCCATTCTATTGGAGGACATTCCCGACTCAACATGATGGACATGGAATCTGGGGGGCCAGTTTACACTCAAATTTGCATACACTTGTTTCACTCACACAGATAACGGAACACCGGTACCCAGTTTACCCTGGGTAGCCCTGTGGCAGATTCATACTCTTCCTCGTATAATTTTTTTTGTTTGTTGTGAGGACACGACGCCTTACCCACTCGCGTATGCCTCTCACGTAGGTACATGCTTATCAACCCCACTTGCCCTCTCTGCCACTCAGCTAATGAAACCGCAACACATTTGTTTGTTGACTGTTCTCTCTTCTCATAAGTGAGCTGGGATTTTCCCCTCTTTCACCCGCCTCCCCAATGAGTGCACATCGTTCCACACCTTCTCCACCTACTTCAACCAGCTACAACACTCATTGGGTGTTGGGCCATCTGGAGGGCACGAAATGAATGTCGTTTTCACGGTACTCCCATATGAGCTACCCTTATTTCCACTCATATCTCACGCGCACTTGCACAATCACCACCCGTTCCACCACCAAAGCCACCCAGGACGAAGTTTACAATTCGGTAGATTCCACTGCCGCAGGGTCTCTTCGAACTTAACACTGACGGCTTAGCACTAGGTAACCTAGGCCCCACAGATATTGGTGGTGTGATACACAATTTTGTAGGTAATATAGTTGGTGCCTCTTCCAAGCGATAAGATGTAGCACTGACAATATAGCTGAACTTCGGGCTATTCACCAGGGAGTGTTACTTGCTTTACAATTTTCGATTACTGCTCTAATTATCAGAACAGACTCAGAATTTGTATGCGAAAATGTATGGATCAAGATTGGTACAACTTTAGTAACTCAACACTCGTGTTGACGTCCAGTGTTGAGCCAACACTGATTTTACTCAGTGTTGTCATAACACCTACTGACAGAGTATACATCACACTTTGATTACACTTTGATTAAGTTGAATGTTATGCCAGCATTGAAGTACTCAATGTTGCCTTAACATTCGTGATACGATGATAGAGTAAATTGTGCACAACGAAATTTAAAAAACACAGTAGGTAACATTTAGGCAGATTATATGAATATAATCTGCCTTGCCCAAAGGACGAAATAACCACTAAAAAATTAATGTTATACCAAAAAAAACAATTGAGCAAGGAAACCACTCCTAACACTAAATCACCACAACCTTTTATAACTTCGTTAGATAAAACTCAGTACAACAAGGCAAAGACACTCGACAATAAGATTTTCCTCTTCGGGATATTTTCGCTCAAGTCTTCGTGTCTTTTCTTAATGTCCAACATGCTTATTTATAATATATCATTCATTTAGCTCCAATGCATGTTGTGCACATTTCGATTGCTCTTAGATCTCCAAGATCATCTCCAATTTCGTTCTTGAGCTTATCATCTTCTCAGGCTTATCTTAATTAAGTTTGGAAGCTTCCTACTTGATAAGGACTTCTCCAATAGAAGACTTCTTCTCTTGACCGAACTCCTCTTTAGATAGACTTCAAATCTTCTAAAATCTTCTATCTTTATCTTGAAATTCGTTCACTTTATCAACATGAATATTCCATCTTTATCTTGCATATCCAACGCCTTTATCTTTTGGATATTCTTCGTTTGATGAGTAAACCACTTGGACACTTGATTTATCATTATCCTGAAATATAAACAAGATAAACTACAACTATGGAACTAGATTAGTTTGTAAATAGAGGCAAAATAAAACATTACAATTCAATAATTCGTATGATGCAGTGTTGAGTTCAGTGTTGTGCCAACATTAGTTACCAGAATGTTGGACTAACACTTCACGACAACTCCTACACTTACAGTATGTGCTTACTTGACCAAGATGTGGGATCCAACAGTCTCCGCGTCGATGAAGGCTCTGCTCCGTTACTTGCAAAGTTTAGGAGACAAAATTTTCACCCTATTTATCTCTTGTACATACCGTGGGGCGAATAAGTTAGTGGACGTGCTGCCAAAGCAGGGATCCTACCAAGCTAGTGAGGACGGCCCATAACAACCACCTTTTTGTGCAGCCTGGAGCGGATGCCCGCCCGATTTGACATTTTTAGAGTTGTGTGATATCTATTGTACATATTCGCGGTTATCCCACCAGATCTGATATCGCACCACATTATGTTCTCTTTGATCTCGACCTTGATAAATAAATAACTAATTTATGTTAAAAAGAAAAAAGTTAAACGTAATGATTGTGTATGTTATTCTTTTACTATTTGAGATAGAAGTTCTATATAACAAAAACATTTAAGGTTATTTTGGAAAGAATCGGAATCTCCGACATGATATACGCCAGATATTTTGATTGTTTTTGCAAATTTCTTCTCCATAGTTTAATTGAACAAATAATGTTTATTCATTTGATTAGTAATCATATCGCATCCAAGTATTTTCCATCGTAACACTGTTTGTTCCATCGATCACAATAGTAAAACTAATCTTTAGAAATGCCACCAATTCTAATATTTTGTTACAGGGAAGAACGAGCACCCAGTCAAATTACTTTTGGAATAAAAAGAAGTTGGTTTATCGAGGAAGTAAGAAGATATCAAAATTGCAAATTCTCCCCCCTTAGCCCATTTGCAAGAAAAAAACAAAATGAAATGAAGAACCTTAGTAAAGGACAAGTGACAACAGTACAATAGGAAAAGTGGTGGAAATAAGTGCAAAAGTTTGGTCTAAAATAAACATATAAGTAATGGAGGGGAAGCTTTTTTCCACTTGGTGAAATTGACTCCAATTGCACAAATAGGGTCAGTTCGACCCTGGTAGTACCACTAGTGGTGCTACCAGGTTAGAACTTGACACATGTCCCACCCAATCTTTTTTTTTTCTTTTTTTCTTTTCTTTCTTTTGTTAGTTTTTTGTAATTGTTATTATAATTTAAATATTTAATTTTTCATTTTCTTATTTTTTCTTTTAGTACAGCCAATCCTTATTCTTTTTTTCTTTCTTTTGTTAGTTTTTTAACTGTTATTATAATTTAAATATTTAACTTTTCATTTTCTTGTTTTTAATTTAAAAAAGAGTTAGAAACAATAAAAAAAGAGAGTTAGAAAAAAGTCTTTTTATTTTTATTATTTATATTGTTTCTAACTCTTTTTTTAATGTTTGTTTATGATCTTAAACCGTTAGACTTTTTTTTTTGATACGATAGACCGTTAGACTTGATAGAAATATAAATGAAACTTTTTATTTTAGGTAGCAATAATTATGCTTAATTCTAATTGTTCATAGAAAATGCTTCTAATTATTCATAAAAGAAATATGTCTAAGTAATTACTAGATATACATAAATTATACTATAAAAAAAATATTCATGAAACTCGCAAGAGAATAGAAAGATCTTATCAGAAATGAAGATGTATATAAAACTTGTGCTATTTATAAGTTTTTTTATGTAATTTAAATTTCAGCATTAATTTTTTAAAGGCTGCTACTAAAAGAAAAAATAAGAAAATGAAAAATTAAATATTTAAATTATAATAACAATTACAAAAAACTAACAAAAGAAAGAAAAGAAAAAAAGAAAAAAAAAAGATTGGGTGGGACATGTGTCAAGTTCTAACCTGGTAGCACCACTAGTGGTACTACCAGGGTCGAACTGACCCACAAATAGCCAAATGTTGTTGACCTAACACGCTAAAGGACAAAATGAAAGTGGGCCAAATGTCATTTTTAAAAGCTTTCATTAAAGACAAGAGTGAATTATTGTATTGAGTATTGACAATAAAGTGAAGTTTGAAAATGGTGTACTACTTAATTACTCCGCAATATGTACAAGCCGGTCATTCAATACATTCACATTATAGATCGTAATTACTAAATAGATACTAAGATGTGAGTTAATACACATTATCTCAACTAATTGAGTACAACCAACAATAAGTGTTAACACAAGGACAAAAACCGTGTCATCTTTTTAACCAAAAGATTAAGTAGTTGAAAGTATAACTTTTTATGACCGCTAAATTTATGAAGGCAATTGTTATGTCCACACTTAATACCATTAGAAAGTGGTAAAAACAATAAAAGTAATACCTGAGATTTTTCAGCATTTTAAATTCTTTAACGGGCGTTGCTGTAATTATTCAAATACATATTCTTTTTTAGAAATTTTTTTTTTTTGATGAATAAATTCTTTTTTAGAATTTCACTCAATGTTAAAAGATGTATTTTGAAGATATTGTAGTAGATTAATGAATAATTAAAAAGCGTGGGGAGAAAGTGAATTAGGATATGTTTTTAGTAGTACTGTATGCGGGAGGTGGTGCTATCACATTCACGGCAACATGTTTTGGTATGCCGTGTGTGTGTGTGTGTGGCACATGCTTAGCCACCTCCATATGCGACAAGAGAAGAATACAAAATTGTATTAACAACCAAATAGTTCTGGACAAAACAGACTCACTTTTGTTTTCTTTTTCCTTTTTGGTTCTTTGTTTTCTTTCTTCTATGTTAGGTGGTAATGATATTAGGATTTAGAGCGTTCTACACGTGTATACATCACTCCAATAAACAAGTGCCTCATACATTATTTAAATAGTAGTAGTATACACTTGAGAAAAACTAGCTTTAGATAGAAATTATGCGTAGTGACTAGTGACATTATTGATTATATACTTTCTTGTTTTTACTTAGAGCTTTTATACAATATAACAAAATTGTGATTGGCAGAATTGTTGGTTTACACTAATTTATTTGAATTGGAGAAATCAGCCATCAAAAGGATGCAATTATTCACATCAGAAACAGTGACTGAATAATGCACCATCATATTATTTTTTCCAAAATCGCCTCTGAAAAAATTGATGCATTTCTTTTTAGCTTTACTACCCTATAAAAGGTGAGAACCATAACGCGAATTAATTCAATGTACAATTACCATACTACAAAACATCGTTTGGATTTATTTTTAGAACACGTAGCGGCCAACAAGAGGACAAGATGGCAACCGTTTAGATTAATCACCCAGATATACCATGCTAAATCATTTGAAAAAGTTGTTCTAATGAAGATTCAACTGCAAAATTAAGAAAGAAAAAAAAAACAGTTCCTAATGTCCTCTAATCCCTCTACCCCCCTCCTCAGCCAAACTCAACTGGCGAAACCCCCTCCTCCCTTGCTGCCTAATGGCCCGCACCCCGCTACGACCCCTCCCCCCTCCTTCATGCTTCGCCCTGTTTCCCCCACCACCCCCAACCCAATTGCACCACCCAGCAGCGAAAGCACCTTGATTGCCCCACCTATCAATTCCGACTCCTCTCATCAACAAACCATCCCCGACATGGCGACCAAACTACAACACCTCTGGAAACTCATTCAGACGTGTGTGTAGTGCACATGAGTGATGTGTGCTATTACACTACAATAATAATACTACTACACTGCACCAGTCACGGTCACATAATAAAATAAATAGTAAATTATGTCTCAAGTATCGCACCCCCACGAGGACTGTAAATCAATCTGGCTTCTTCTATACTTTTCTCAAATGATTAATAAATAAGAATTGGACGTTGTAGGTTCAATTAACAAAACTAAACTAAGCTAAGCTAATAAACTAGATTCAATTGATTGATTGGGTGAATAATACTTAAATTTAATTAGATGATGAGGGGATGTTAAGAGATTCAGGTTTCATTGGATTTCTCCTATGTTCATTCACATGCTTTGAATAAGGTTTTGATCTATGTGTTCATGGCTTCTTTTGAGGCCACGAGAGGACATGGTCCGACTTATCTTTTCTACACACTCTCTGGTTCAACTATCCCACATAACGTCTTATGTGACGACACTAGTGATCAACCCTAACTTTGTTTTTTGATCAACCATAACTTCTAATCATTCGTATATTGGCCAAATATACAAAAGCATTAAGATCAAGATAGACGAATAAACACATAAACGAAAAAGTCTTAAGCAAAACATAAGAAACCCCATAGGTTCATAAATCCAATTACGCTATAACTCTAAACATAATAAATTAAATACTGATGATCACAAGTTCAACACCATAAAGATAAAATATCATCATAAGAAAATAGTCAAAGAAAGATAAATCCCCAATCTCTGTCACCTTGTTTTTTTTCTCGATCTTGACTTAGAATCCTTATTAACGATCTCAAACGAGCTGTTGTGTGCTAGTATTTGCTTGTACTTTTATGAATGTCAGTGTATGTTGTGGTTCGCTGGTGTTTTCAGGATCGTGAGTTGGTGCCCTGAATTACGTAGCCTTAATGGTATTTATAGGTAAAGTACATATGGGCCAAAATTAGGGGTTTTGAAGTTTTAGGCCGAGTTGCGTGTCGTGTTTTGCGGGTAGTGGCAAGAGTCGCATAGGAATCGGCGTTGTCACGCACGTCTCTACCAAGTTCACGTGAGTCACACTAGTATTAACATTGTCATGCTACATACTACCTAATCGACGCGAGTCGCACGGGTGCTGGAATTGAGATTCGCTTGCTGCGTTGAGATCCGCTTGCTGCGTTGAGATCCATTTGCTGCGTTGATATATGGATGTCGGAATTGAGATCCGCTAATCCGCTTGTTGCGTTGGAACGCTGAATTCCTTGATTTCCAATGGTATGTAGAAAAACCTTTAATTCTTTCTATGACTTTGTCACCATGCATTTGAATCAATAGCTTCAATCAGATTCTTCTCATTGTATAGCTTTTGGTGTTTGGCTCTTCCTCGTCCGTTCCTTGCTCAAATCACTTGTTGTTTCATCCATAACTCTTTCTTTGGACCTCTATTTTAACTTTGTTTTTTCATGAAAAACACTATGTTTTCATCAAATGTCTTTGAAAACCTAAAATACAAAAAATGTACTGAAATATATTAATTACTTAAGTAACTCTTCATTACCTCAAATAATGAGGTCTAATTATGCATACTTTAGACACTCATCAACTATGTTGCACGGATACGGACACGGGGATACGTATATGACATGATTCAAGTAGTATTCAAGCAATTTGTTCAAGTGTAATAATCACATGCTTCATTACTATTTTCTCATAAATAAACAACATTCTTTTCACAATTATACACAACAACAGATTGAAATGAAAGGTGTATATGAAACTTAAACATGCTTTTGACAATATTACACAAGATGTACCAAAGGTATTCACATATTCTTTCATCCCCAATTCGTACTACATTATGCATATATCATCATTGATCCAAACTTATTCATGTTTTCATGCTTCAAATTTCATTCTAAGGACTCGATCCTAAAATAAAAACTAGACTTTAAGATAAATATGTAACATATAAGCATAACAAAATAGCGTAGCTTTCCCACCCCCAAACTTAAAATCATGTTATGTCCTCATCGTATAAAATAGAAAGAATTAAAGCATAGATGAGAGGACTCCCCTGATCGAGTTAAAGGACACTCGTCAGACTGGTAGTGGTAGTGCATTCTTCATTTGTCATGATATCCTCAATTTTTTGCAACTCCCTCCAATGGTGGGTGTTGTTGCTCTGGAATTGCTCATTGATTTCTTCCAAATGGTGCACTAACTCAACATTCTCTTTCTCCAAGCGATCTTTCACCTCTTGTAGTTGCTCATGAAAATTCTTTTGTTTTTTGTAAATTGGTGATAAAAGTTATTCAATGGACTCTATTGTTGATGACTCATTAGTGTGAAATGTTGTTTCAATCACTTTTCTCGCAATGTGATTGATGGGATATGTATTTCGGTGATGAAGTTTCGAACAACCTTCTTTGATACAAAACGCAGTGATAAATGCGCCAAAATACATAAGGCATGGTGGACCATCAGCAGTGTGATCTCCAATAGCCTTAATTTTGGTCTCCACAATGCTAGGTGTATCTCCTCGTTTAATTCTCATCATAATTTTTGCTTGTTCCCATGAAACTTTTCCCAAATTGACAGGTCGTAGAATTCGAGAACTTACAAACAAAAAAAGCTCTTTGAAACAAGCTTTAAGTAACCCATAATCAACTTCAAGGATGCCATATTGGTTGAATTAAACACTATTTTGCTTGTGTTTAGCTGTTCGGATGCGGCCTCTTTTGACATATTCTGGTAAGCGCCCCACATCTCCATGGGTTTCTTTGTTAGGTTGTAGAGTTCGTTGATTCTTTGTGTAGTGAAACGGACCTCATGAAGTCGAATAATGGTTGATGATTCTCTACGATCATCGTGGGCATAGAACTCATGTACTAGGTTGTCATTAACGATCTCCGGTTTTATTGAAACTTGCTTCAAGTTGATTTTCTGCATGCTAATCCCCGGGACTGCAAAAGCTTGCTCGTCCACAAAATCAATGGTTAACAATTGGATATACTTCTCATGGCAACTTCTTGATGTAAATTTTGTCAAATCGTACCTCGGTTGTGCCATGCTAAGTTTCCCCAATTTTGTCAGTTTTCCTATTTTTTGTTCCATCGTAAAGTAACGGCCATATGCCATGTTCTTCTACAAAGATATAAAAGAAATAGTCTTATGAATTATGAGATACAATATAATTATAAAAGTGACTAGAGTTATATATAAAATAGTTCTTGAAGAAATTAGAAATTTTAATTAAGTTGCACAACTCTCCTTAATAATTATAATCACAATGGTAATAATTCATTTATCAATGGAATTTAATCATAAGGAAAGTATAAGTATGGTAGGAAAGTTAAAGATAGAAATTTCTTAGCCAACTTTCGTTGATTCTGAATTCTGCGATCTTCAGGCGAGACATTGGTGGTCGAGCGTGACAAGTTGACAGTGGTGTGGAACGCACTACATTCTGGAATTATGGCGCTACGGAGGTCAGAATGCAGTTTTTGTCACGCATGTGAGGCGCGGACGGTCTTGGCGCCTGGTTGCGCCTGATACTGGAAAAATTTGCTCTGCGTGCTTTAGTTCATGTTGTCCTTACCTTGGTCAAATGTCCTCTTGCTTTTGACCTATTCGTTTCTCCACTTCTATCTTCCTTCACTTTCTTCTCTTTTTCTTTCTCAATAATTAGCTCAAAGACAAATTAAATATTTTATGCTATATATGACTCGAAACAGAATTAAATTAAAGACTCAATAAATAAAAACTTACTACTTTGAGTTGCCTTCCACACAATGCTTAGTTTATTGTCGATTAGATCGAGAATTTTGGTGAAGAATCAGGGATCCTTGAGTGCACCTTTTGCACCGTTGTCTTAACTCCTCCTTTGCTCCTTTCCTCACTTCTTCTTCGTTACCGTTCATTTGCAAGAGTCCCTCTACAATGTTAAATGTTGCATTGCGGTCCTTGTTTCTTTGTGGCTAGTACGACATCATACATCAAATAGAATGTTGTATCATCTGAGTTTTTTCTCCATAGTAGAGTTCCCCATTAAGTTTATCCACAATGTGGCGATTTATTTTGCTTAACCCTCAATAGTAGATGTCATACACATGTTTTTTTTATAACCATGACACATCAAATCAGGTGTTACCTTTGGCCTTTTAGTCATCTTGTGCTTTTCTCAACATTTCTTGAAAACCAATCCATGCTTCAACAAACATAGCCCCACGTTTTTGTTTGAAATTCAAAATTCTCTCCTTCCATGATTTTGTGTGCACACCTTCACGAAATCTGAATTTGAACTTCTTGATCGTTGTTGCCCAATCTCTTCTCCAATTGACTTTAATGTCATACAATTATTTTGCCATTCTTGTCAATGAATGAGGGAAGATTTCTTCCATCTTATATTCCTCCGTCACACCAAAGTGGTGTGACGGAGAGTTGTCAGATGGCTCTCCGTCAAATTGCTCCAGTTGTACCACTTTCTTCAATTCTGCATCCACTAAATTGATGTCAAATTTTGAATGGGATATAACATATCCTTTGATGTGTTCTTTGAACTCGGCAGTGTACCAATTAGATTGGTACCGTTCTCCCATGTATGGCAGTTGCAATAGTGGTCTTGGCGTAAAGTCTCTTCTAATGTTGCCGTACCTCATCTTGCTTCCCCATGGTAGTGCTTTTGCTGACTTTTTTCTTTACATGTTCAATTCCTGAAAACACAAAGAAGTTAGCATGTTGACAAATAAGCTTGATGATTCACACAAAACAATACCGCTACTCCCCGGCAGCGGCACCAAAAACTTGATTGGAACTTTGATGTAGCTTACAAAGAATAGAAGTTAACACCTAAACTCCTCTTATCGCAAGTGCACGAATCAAGTAATAATAAAAGGACAAGTAAAGTTGTGAACCAAGGGAGTGGTGGATTAATGTATGAATCACGTAAATGCAAAACACTAACGGTTGTCACGTTTCTTCTCTCTTGTGTTTGCAAGATTACTGTTATGCTATAAATGATGTGAATACAGAAAATATCTATTCTAGAATGCAATGGAAATATAACTATGATGCAATAAAATAATAAGTATCAGGTTTGTGGGTTGAAGCAGAAAAACAATTAAAACAAGGGATAATTACAGCTACACCCCTTGAGGTTTGGTGTAATTACAAAGACCTCCCCTGAGGTTTGAGTAATTACAATGACCTCCCCTCAATTGTAAGGGATGGTTACAATTACACCCCCTGAGGTTTGGAATAATTACAAAGACCTCCCCTGAGGTTTGAGTAATTACAATGACCTCCCCTCAATTGTAAGGGATGGTTACAATTACACCCCCCGAAGTTTGGTGTAATTACAAAGACCTCCCCTCAGGTTTGAATAATTACAATGACCTCCCCTCTAACTAGTAATTACATTCATTTTAATTACATTCATTTTAGCTTGAATGTAATATTAGATAAATTAATAACTGGATAAAAAGTATTAAAAAATATACTAAATTAGTTTTAATTATTCTCACATATATTTAATTTTATTGCTCTTATCAAAAAAAAAATATTTTTATTACTCAATATTTCTTGACGAGAAAAACCTATTGGTACGAGAATAAAAGATAAACACTTATGTCATAAAGTGGTTGAAAATATTGATTGTAATTTTATATTACAACATAATTTCTTCAATATTTTTTTTTTAAATGTAGTGATATCCACTTTTAAGCGATTGTTATGAATATCTTTTAAAATACATTAAAAATATTTATTATTAAAGAAATTATTTTGTGAGTATGATTAAAATTAATTTAGTATATTTTTTAATACTTTTATCCAGTTATTAATTTATCTAATATTACATTCAAGCTAAAATGAATGTAATTAAAATGAATGTAATTACTAGTTAGAGGGGAGGTCATTGTAATTATTCAAACCTGGGGGGAGGTCTTTGTAATTACACCAAACTTCAGGGGGTGTAATTGTAACCATCCCTTACAATTGAGGGTAGGTCATTGTAATTACTCAAACCTTAGGGGAGGTCTTTGTAATTACACCAAACCTCAGGGGGTGTAATTGTAACCATCCCTTACAATTGAGGGGATGTCATTGTAATTACTCAAACCTCAGGGGAGGTCTTTGTAATTACATCAAACCTCAAGGGGTGTAGCTGTAATTATCCCTTAAAACAATTGAATTAACTAATGAATGCAAGAAAGGATTATGCTACAACTAAACTAACTAAGGTAAACTAAAGAAGAATTGAATGATTAATTTATTTACAGTATTCGAACTTACATTATCATAGTTTTTTCTCAAATTTTTGGCATTCCAAGTGTACGTGTATACTCCTCCTTCAAGATTTTCCAATTGGTACGTGGCTGCTTCGATGATCTTGGATATATTGAAGGGTCCCTCCCACTTGGGTTGGAGCTTTCCCACATTCTTGGATGCCTTCGCCCTTTTGAGTACCAGGCCCCCCACTTGAAAAGCCCTTGTCTTTACCTTGGTATTTTAGTGTTTGGCCATTCGTGCTATGTAGTATTCTGATCTGATAGCAGCTCGAGCCCTTCTCTCTTCTAGTAAGTCCAATGTTAATGCAAGGATGGAGCTATTGCTGATTTCCTTGTACTCTTTAATTCACCAATTTCTGCAACAATCTCTAGAGGTATCACGACTTCACTCTCGTAGGTTAGGCTATATGGTGTTTGTCCTATGGTTGTTCTTTGGGTAGTTCGATAAGCCCACATGATGCGAGAGATTTCTTCCACCCATTTTTCCTTAGGCCCTTTGAGCCGGGCATTCAAGGTTTTTAGCAAAGTTTGATTGGTCCTTTCGAATTGCCCAATCGCTTGAGGGTATTCGACTGAAGTGAAGCGATGCCTGATTTCCAATAGTCACACCATCTCTCCAATTGTTGGCTTGTGAATTGGAGTCCATTATTAGTGACCAAATATCAAGGGATGCTAAAATGGCATATTATGGATCTCCAAATGAAATTGATAACGACTCCTGAGGTTATCTTTGCCAAAAGGCTCCGCTTATACCCATTTGGTGAAGTAATTGACTGCTACAAGCAAGAACTTCATTTGTCTCGCATCAAGGACAGTGGGCTTACTATGTAGATCCCCCATTTTGCAAAAGGGTAGGACATAAGGCTTGTATATCATGGTGCAGCGAGAAAGTGAGTTCTTGGTGCATGAGTTTGGCACGGCTTGCATCTTTTTGCGAATTCTTCACAGTCCCGAGTCAAAGTTAGCCAGTAGTATCCTTGTCGTATTACTCGGTGTGCCAATCTTCTTCCACTAGTATGGCTTCCGCAAGTACCTACATGAATTTCTGTGATAACTTGCTTAGCTTCCTCTTTATTGAGTTATCTGGTGCATGGGTGAGAGTACGATCTATGGTACAAAACATAGAAGTATCGGGAAATTTTCCGCGCCATTGCCCGTTGGACTGTTCTATCACTGAGTATCCCTCCAGATCCTTCAGTTACACCCTTATGTCTGTTATCCAACCTCCTTCCACATATACTATGATGGTGCTTACTACTTCACACTCTGTTTTTTCTAACTCAGCAACATGTAAAATGGTGATTCGTCAAGTGGGGATGGCGGTAGTTTGACTGGCTATTTTGGACAATGTATCTGCTTCTTGATTTTCAGAGCGAGGGAGATGGGCCAGTTACATTCCTCAAAACATTCTTGCCTTTGATGCACGATTCGCACATACTCGCTCATCATGTATTCTTTGGCTATATAAGCCCATTAATTTGTTGTACAATCAACTGCGAGTCACTGTGGATTACCAGCCTCTTGATATTCCCTTATTGGGCTAGTCGCATTCCTATCAAGAGGGCTTCATTCTTAACTTCGTTGTTGGAGGGGGTAATCAAGGATAGTGGGCCTACTATGTAGATCCCCCATTTTGCAAAGGGGTAGGGCATTAGGCTTGTATATCATGGTGCTGAGAGAAAGTGAGTTGTTGGTGCGTGAGTTTGGCATGGCTTGCATCCTTTTGCGAATTCTTCACAGTCTCGAGTCAAAGTTGGCAAGTAGTATCCTTGTCGTATTACTCGGTGTGCCATACTTTCTCCGCTAGTGTTGCTTCTGTAGGTACCTACATGGATTTATGTGATAACTTGATTAGCTTCCTCTTTATTGAGGCATCGGGTGAATGGGTGAGAGTAGGATTTATTGTACAAAGCGCCATTGTGGATGAAGTATTGGGCAATTTTATGCGCATTACCCGTTGGACTGTTCTATCACTGAAGTATCCCTCCAGATCCTTTAGTTACGCCCTTATCTCCTCCTTCCACATATGTTACGATGGTGCTTACTACTTCACACTCTACTTTTTCTGACTCTACAACATGTAAATTGGTGATTCATCGAGTGTGGATGGCGGCGGTTTGCCTGACTATTTTGGACAAAGTATCTGCTTCTTGATTTTCAGAATGAGGGAGATGGGCCAATTTAAATTCCTCAAACAATTATTACATTTGATGCACGATGCACACATACTCGCTCCTCATTATTCTTTGGCTTCATAAACTTGTACAATCTACTGCGAGTCACTGTGGATTACCAGCCTCTTGATATTCCCTTCTTGGGCTAGTCACATTCTTATCTAGAGGGCTTCGTACTCAACTTCGTTGTTAGAGGGGGGTACTCTATCCTCACAATGAAATGTAAGACTTCGTCCACAACTTCATTGTTTCTCAACACTATCCTAGCTCCCCCATGCATTCCCGTCAATGATCCATCGATGAAGGCATGCCATAATGGTTGGTTCTCTACAGATTCAGTTTCAGTCATACTCATGACAAGATCTTCTAACACCTGAGCTTTGATGGATGGGCGAGGGGCATATGACACATCGTACTCTCGTAATTCCACTGCCCATTGTACCAATCGATCGGATACCTATGGCATATTGAGGACACTGCACAAGGGGTAACAGGTCAAATGGTTACCCAATAGTATAGGAAATAAGACCGCATCTTTCTTGTCGTTGTGACAAGGGCTAGTACTAGTTTCTCCATTTGGGTGTACCTGACCTCTGCTCTTTGCAACATCTTGCTAACATAGTATATTGGGAGATGCTCATTCCCTTGTTCTTTTACTAGCACAATACTTACAACCTCCTCTCCCACCGCCAGATAGGCAAACAACTCCTCTTCTAGCATTGGCATCACCAACAATGGGGGGCTTAGCAGATAATCCTTCAATTTTTCGAAGGCTTTCTCACATTGTTATAAGTTTTTAATGTTTTTGAATATTTTGAAGAAGGGTAGCCTCTTCTCGACCGATCATGAGATGAATCTGCTCAGCAAAGCCATCCGTCTAGTTAGCTTTTGTACGTCTTAAGCAGTTTTTGGTGATGTCATTTCTACGATGGCTTTTGACTTCTCTGGGTTCACTTCTATTCACTTTTCTATTACCATGAACCCAGGGACTTCCCCCATCTGATCCTGAAGGAGCATTTTCTGTGTTTATCTTCATTTCAAACTTATCTATGATGGTCAGTGCTCTTTCCAGGTCTTCAAGGTGGTCCTCGGCCCTCCGGCTTTTGTAAATCATTTCATCTATATAGACCTCCATTGATTCCCAATTAACCCCAAAAACATAAAGTTGGCTAAACTTTGATATGTGGCTCCTGCATTTTTGAGGTCAAAAGGCATTACTAGGTAACAGAAGGTTCCCACATTGGTGATTAAGCTAGTCATATCTTGATCATCTTCTGCCATTAGTATCTGATTATACCCATGTTCCCCGTCATTAGTATCTGATTATACCCCTGCAGTAGAATCTACTAACTGATCTATACTGGGCAATAAGTAGCAGTCCTTTGGGCACACATCATTCAAATTTGTGAAATTGATGCACATCTGCCATCTTCCTCCAGTTTTGGGAATAAGTACCACATTTGATAGCCAATCAGGGTATATGACTTCCCTGATCTGTTAGAGGCTCACCAATTGTTGTACTTCAGATCGGAGGATCGTATTTCTCTCTAGCCGCATGTTTCTTTTTTCTACTGCATGGGTTTCACGCCCGCTCTAACATTGAAGAAGCGTTGGCAGACCTAAGAATTGATTCTCCCTGGTCGTCCCCCTTTCCATGAAAATAGGTGATTGCATTCTCCCAAGATTTCCATCATATGTCTTTAAATTTCAGGCTCCATCTGTGTTTCGAGTTTGACAACTTTTCCTTTACCTCCCTCCACAATTTCTATCATCTTTAGTTCCTCCATTGGTTGTACTTTTATTTCCTCCATCTTTATTTCTTGCTGGGAGGCACCTGGCTAGTTTCATTTGTTTCTAGAGTATCGCATTCATGCGACATTCCCAAGACTTCACATGATTTCCCTTTATCTCCCCAATCTCTGATGGGGTGTGAAACTTGATTTTGAGATGTAAGGTGGAGGGTACTACTTTGAAGGCGCAGATTGAGGGTGTTTTGCATATGACGTTCGTCTGGAGGAAGCTTCTACCACCCAAAATTTGATACTCTGGGTTCGCCTCAAAGCCCCCTCTCCTTGTGACATGGGAATGATCACTGTTCCCAAGGTCCGATAGGATTCCATGTAGAATCCTACAAGCGGGACTTCTGTCAATTCCACCGCTCTTTCTTTAATTCCATGACAAGATAAGCGGGCATAAACAAGACGTCTACAGAGCTGCCAGTGTCAATTATGATTATTGTGATCTCAACCCCATACACAGTTGCGTTTATGACTAATGGGTCACGTGGGGGTATACAACCCCGTTCAAGTCTTCATGCTCAAAAGTAGTATTTGGAAGTTTGACGTTGCACATGGAGCAAACCTGTAATCCTTGTTCCATCTTTCGTGCTTATTTAAGGTATTTTTTTCCAGCTGGTATTAGCGAGATATCCCCTCCTTCGATCATATTGATTGTCCTTCCCGATGGGGGATTGTCTTTGTAGGATTCAGGTGGAAGGGGTAGTCGATGTCTATAGCCTTCCTCAATGTGTTTCGTTTTAAGATTGTTGTCTTACGCGTCTACTTCTTCAATCTGACTTCTTTTCCAGGTATCGGGTTCCCCAACTTCCCGAAAATCATCCTTCAGATAATTCTTCAAGTACATGTGTATTTGTTTTCAACGTGGAACATTTATCGGTTGTATGCCCGTAGGCTTTGTGGTATTTGCAAAACTTCCCCGAATCTCTTTTTTACAGGGTTGCTTGACGGGTAAGGGCCAATGCAAGTCTTTGCTTACCCTCATCACTTTCAGTGGGTAATAGTTAGCGGTGGTAATGGTACGGTCTAGAGGTGCTTCTTTACGACATTTGTTTCATCTTTTCGATGGGATGGGTGTTTTTCCTCTCTTCCCTTCTCTTGAGGCTTACTTTTTACTTCTTGTACAACATCATTTTTTGACTTGATTTTTGAACTTTCTACCTCCTCCAGGATAATGTATGTTTCATCCTTTTGCATGATTTCGTTCATGTCACGTATCCGATTGCCAATAAGGTATTGTAATAAGTTTATGGACCAAAGCCCTTGGGCCAATATATCAGCTATCATTGATGGATCAACATTTGGGACATTTAGCACTACGTCATAGAAGTGTTTCATATAGTCCCTTAGGGACTCATCTTTTCTTTGCTTGATAGTGACATGCAGATTTATGGTGTCCTTTGTTGCATGCAAACTGTCATACAAGTAAACAAGATAATTGGTCGAAGTTAAAAATTGTACTTGGTGGAAGCTGTGAAAACCAAACATGAGCTCGCCCCATCAGTGTTGTTTGAAATACACGACATAGGACGAAATTCGGTGCCAATACTAGGTCCATGTCGGCCACGTATTTGAGAATATGATCTCGGGGATCTCTTCCATCTTTGTTGCCTAAATATAGGGGTAAGTTGGTGGGCCGCATGCCTACTAGAACTATGGCTTGCGCTACTTCCGGGATAAATGGAGAACCGTGGTAGATTGGTTCTTCACTGGAACTGATCATCCTCTTCATGGTCTGCATTTCCCTTCTCAGGATATCTATCATGGTCCACATGGATTGATCTCCTCTAGGTGAGTATGGGAGATTTGGCCCAACTCCTAGGTACAAGATCCCTCCTTTTATTTCATCCATTCTTTCGTGTTCACAGTCCATGTGCCCATATTCTCTTCCTTCTACCATGTGCATCGGCGCGTGATAATGAAGAGTCTGATATGGAGTCTGCATTATACGCGACCCCTATTCTTTCGGGTGATACCTTCCACGATATGGTAGTATCGGCTGAGGTTATGTAGGCTTTTCCACTGTCTGATAGGCACTTCTTAGAATGGCGTCTAGTAAGTTTTTGAACATAGATCGGGGTATGTTAATGACGTCCCCATTGTTGACCTGCGGTTGTTCCGTTGGCATCACTGGTGATGGCACCGATGAGGGTACACATTCTTCGATATCTTGTTGGCTCATTGTCATGCCACTGGAGAATCTTCCATTGGGCTGAATTTGCATACGCAGATTTCAAGCTGTTATTGTCGTATTTTTCAAAACACTCAAAAGTAGTTTATATGGCGTTCCCACATATGGTGCCATTTTGTTAACACTCATTTTGTATCACTCGGGATATGTGAATAATTAACATATATTTTTATTTGGAATGCCCTACCCGAATTTTAGAAAAAAGCTTTGAACAGTCTGAGCGAGAAAAAGAAAGATTATAAGTTGATGAGTTTATTCAACTTATCCCTCGGAAATAATGTGTATTTCCTATTTATAGAGGAATGTTTCTGGTACATGTGTCATTTTGCATGTTGGGTTAATGGCATGTGTTTTACACATGGATTTATTGGCTGATTAGTCTGCTTTATCTACTTATAATTGTACCTAGTATTATATACACGTGTCTATCTGTGGTATTTTATCACATGGTCTTTCTTATACCCATCAGGCCTAATAGCCCCTTGTTACAAAGGCAACTTGGATGTCGTAGAGGCATTTAAGTCTCACATACATGTAGTCATCGTTATGCCATCATGCCATATTTTGGGTTGATGAGTTTCCCGTCGTAAGTATTGCAGATCCTCTGGGGCATTGTGGAATTGTCCAAGACTCGTAGTGCCATGTAGGGGGTCTTTGTACCTATGACACCGCGAATCATGTGAAGCGTTATAGATCCCATCGTAGTACTATAGAGTCATTTAAAACTCTAGATACTAGATCGGGTATCGTTGAGCTCAAGAGGGATCATGGTAATGTGTTAGGCATTTTAGGGTCTTCGAAGGACCCCATAGAGGGAATAGCCATTGTGGTCTGATGGAAGGACGCCATAGAGGGAACAATCATCATGGTATAATGGTTGAATTATGAGGATAAACATATATGATAGGTGGTGCAGAACCAATCAACATCATAATTTGGGTGAAAAAATGAATTGTACTAGTCAAAGGCAATCAAAGACTCATAGATTGAAGAGAGACATAAATTGTAGTTACCTACATCATCATCTATTAGAACAATTGCACACTCACCCTCTAACTCCCCAACCAGCCCATCGACCAAATCTTGGTCCACGACATGCTCATCTCCTACCTGAGTGCGACATCACCATATATTGGATCTCCCTCTGCACATAATTCCAAGGACTCAAATGGTCTAAATCAACATTTCCCAGCGCACTAAGGTGGGTCTACTAAGATGTGGGGAGGCACTTCACCTGCAAGATCTGGTAGTTGGTCCATCGTCACCTTGAATTTCTACTACAACATCTTCCCATTGACCATTGTCTAAGGTTGGGATGGGGTGACTCTTAAGCATAAGATGACGAGGACCTAGAGCCGCTAGTCTCAAATTCAGAACTCTTACTACCATTGCTTGATGTAACCCTAGAATACGACATAATAAATAAGAAAAATGATAGGTGAATGCGAGGTAAACATGTTACCTGCTAAAGGATTTTCAGAAGAATGCATAGAGCTAGGCTCTTAAGAGAAACTTTATTTGCTTCAATGGCGAGTTGAACTGCATCAATAAGGAGTGTGAACCTTATTCCATTCCTCCCACCAATCTATGAGTTGTGGAGGTGTTCTTCGATGTGGCACGTCAAAATGAGGCACACAATATTGCCCAACGTGCACTCACCTTGTGACTCAAGGATGATTATGGTACTTATCTCGCAAATACATGTCATACGTCGTTGTTAAACTTCTATAAAGGAAGAGAAATGTGGTGCCAAATAACTCTACATGACCCATGAGAATAAGCCACATGGCAAGTCACACCGAAAACACAAAACGAGGAGGGAGATGGTACTTCTTTGCAAATTAGGTCAATCGCCAATAGGTCAAACCCTTGAATATCAACAATACGATCTACCTAGAGGAATGAATATCAAAAATACGATCTACCTAGAGGTATGGACCTCTCCTGGCTCGAGCTATTCGGAGATGGAGCCCTAAGCCTATCAAGCCTAGCCAAACGCACTCCGGCAATTAAGAAAACTAACCACTTATAAATACGCACGATACATCATTAATGAGGTATGTTTTTGTATTAATTACTCTAGGAATAGAATAATCAAATCGACGTATAGCAATCGACTTATGGTTCTTTGTTTACCCTTGGTTTAACCTATTTTGGTCGGGTTCAATCTATTTTAAGAGTTTGAACTATTGTAGAATCCATTATATTTTACTAATTCGATGTATTAATCATTATATGCTCGAGCCATCATAAACTCATATTGACTTAGGTATCTGAGTGCATACGTCAACTCAACAACAACCTACTTCACGTTCAGGATTTTTAGCACTAGTTTCTTGAACTTAAAAGCTAGTTCACTGTTGACCAACAATTTAAGTTGGTTTGAGGTGGTGTACATGGTCAATAGAGAGAACTACCATGCATCAATACTTAATGCAAATAATCTTTTATACCAAAACCCATCATAGAACCTCTTTACATGCTTAATCATATGAGTTTTTCGAAGTCAAGAATCACCTAGCACATATATACACAACGCTTTTATACTTAATAGAGGACAAGGGACAAAAACAAAAACAAATGAACAATGGGCCAATAACACATGAGTGGCTGAGGCAATATACTGTACTGTACATCAACATCTACGTAGAGTACTATTTTGGCTTTATAATTTGGTACTTCCACTCCAGAAGTCACTATTGCCTTTGTCTTTATTTTCCAATGGATTGCTGAGAACACTCCCTCCCATAATAGAACAAAAATACAAAAGATAAGACATTGGAACCAAATTTGAGCAAGTAACCTAAAACAAACAAAAAATTGATAAATGAAGTAGTTGCCGCAATAAGTGCTTCATAGCGCATTGCGGAAAAAGGGTTTGGCGTGAGCCTCTTTACAAACATATTGTAAAAGAAGAAAAGGAAAAACATATTTAAATAATCCAAGTGATGTGTTGTATCGAGTAACTTTTTGATCTTGATATTGTTTTGTTTTGCCGAACTATGTTCGATAATCTTAGTGAAATGCTTATTAGATTTTCTGCAAATATAAGTGTGAAAATACATATACAGTTTTATTTTGTATACAACACTACATTTCTTATTTCTTTGGAAAAAGTTTAACAGAAAACATATTGTGAATAAATTAAGATAATGGAATTCACGTTCTAAAATAATGTGCCAGTACAGAATGTTAGGTATGCGATTATAAAATATTCAATAAACAATATCGTCTTTACTCAGTCAAAACAAATACCCTACCATATCAAAACCTCCAAATACACTAATACTTCTTTTCTAGAGAGAATATTATTCAGCTGGACAATATAAATTTGGACATCGTTTTTACCATAAAGTAAAATAGCATCATATTCCTAGAATCTTAGAATGGTTCTCCTTTTCTTATATATATTTATTTAAATAAAAAAATCCAACAACAAAATGAAGAATCTATATTGTATATTATTTACCCATATTGAAAAAGAGTGCACCTTCCGATATAAGCATAAATAATTGAACAAAAATGATGAGAATAGAAACACAAATATAAATATATAAATAAAAAAGAAAATGTGGTGGGCCAGTTTGAAAATAGTTAAATATCGGCCGCCCTCTTTTGTCGTGTCTCTCATCTATTATAGTAATTTCGCACGACACCCTTCAATATTTGCCTCTCCCTTCTTTATCTACCCAACTTTGTTTTTATTATATATAAATCCCACAAATTATTTATTAACCATTTTATCTCTCCTCCACCTCCCTCCCACTTTCTCTCTCTTGCTGTTTTCCTCTCTACTACTCTTGAACTTGATCTTTTTTTTTTTTTTTTTCTTTCTTTAAAGTAAGAAACCTGAATCCCCCTTGTCTGCTGTTCGTATTTCAGAAGTGTCTTATTTCTTTCTTCTTTGTTTCTTGTTCAGACAAAAGAACCTCATCCACCACAAAAACAAAAATCAGAGTTAGGGGTGAAAATTAGACCCCCACTAATCTGTAAGCAAGCAATTGTGTGTGTGGTTTGATTCTTAACAACAGCAACAGAAAATCCCTTTCAGTTTTATGGCTGGTAGTAACGAAGTAAACGCTAATGAATCAAAGGTAATATTATTATTATAATACATTTTTCTTCAATTGGGTGTACAACTGATTTCTTGGTTTTTGTGGGTCTGATATTTTAGTTATCTTTTGGGACATGGGTTCTTCATTTTTTTGGTTGTTGAGTAAGTATGAGGTGATTTTTGAGTAGAAATGGTCTGATTTGTTGTTAAAGACTGAATCTTTACTTTTGAAATTCAGGGTTTTTGCTGCTCTTTTTCTGTATATTTTTTGTTTGTTTTTATTCTTTTCCCCCCTCTTTGTTCTATTCTACTCTGATTTGGCACTCCACATAATCCAATTTTCATGATTTTGTGTTGGTGTAAATTTAGGTGGTTTCTTCACTTTCCCATCTTATAGTAGTTATTCTATTTTACTTTTCAGGAATTTTTTCCCTTTTTACTACTAATAACTTCACTGGTTTGAGGAATACTGATTTGAGACCCTTGTGTTCTTTTGCTCTTTCTTTTTATCTGCCTTATGGACGGATCATTATAAACTTAGCAAAGTTTGACTCTTTATCTCTTCTTGCAGAGGGTGGTTCCACTTAATACTTGGATCCTTATATCCAATTTCAAGCTCGCCTACAATATGCTCAGGCGGCCAGACGGCACGTTTAATCGAGATTTGAGCGAGTTTCTCGACCGCAAAGTGCCTGCCAATGCTAACCCGGTGGATGGAGTTTACTCGTTCGACGTTGTAGACCGCGCCACGAGCCTTCTCAACCGTGTTTACTTGGCTGCTAGCGAAGACGAGCCTCAACGGGGAATCATGGACTTGGAAAACCCTTTGAGTACTGATGAAGTTGTGCCTGTGATTATATACTTCCATGGAGGAAGCTTTGTACACTCTTCGGCCAATAGTGCTATCTACGATACGTTTTGTCGTCGCATTGTTAAAACTTGCAAGGCTGCTGTTGTATCGGTGAATTATCGTCGGTCACCTGAGCACCGATACCCGTGTGCCTACGATGATGGATGGGGAGCTCTTAAGTGGGTTCATTCGAGATCTTGGCTTAGGAGTGGGAAAGACTCGAAAGTTCATGTTTATTTAGCCGGCGATAGTTCTGGTGGGAATATTGCCCATCATGTGGCGGTGCGCGCTGGGGAAGAGGGGGTTGAAGTATTGGGAAATATACTCCTTCATCCCTTGTTTGGTGGCCAAGAGAGGACAGAATCAGAGAAAAGATTGGATGGGCAGTACTTTGTAAGAATCCAAGATAGGGATTGGTATTGGCGAGCCTATTTGCCGGAAGGCGAAGACAGGGACCATCCGGCATGTAACGTGTTTGGACCGAGGAGTCAAAGCATTGAAGGGCTCAGCTTTCCCAAAAGTTTGGTCGTCGTGGCGGGGTTGGATCTTCTTCAAGATTGGCAATTGAGATATGTTGAAGGGCTCAAGAAATCTGAGCTCGACGTTAATCTTCTATACCTTGAGAAGGCAACAATTGGGTTCTATTTCTTACCGAATAATGAACATTTCCATTCGCTTATGGATGAAATGAAGAGCTTCCTCCACTCTTCTTAACTGTTAATACGTAACTTCTTAACTTTTAATTACAGGCAGCCAATATATAATAGAAGTTTTAGTTTTATGGTGTGTAGTTATATGGTTGTGTAGGATTACTACTCCCTTTTGTTTATTGCGGTGGTGATATGATATTTTGTGACTCTTTTTGAGGTATCGGTTTCTTTGGGTTGGAAGCTCATTGTTCCTCTCCTTGCACGTAAGAGTCGTTCCATATAGGAAGCTCGGTCTCTGCAGTACCTCAGTGTCACAACTCTTTCATGTATTTAACTGGACTTCTTGAATTTCCGGATTCCGGATTCTGCTTCTTGTAATGGAGGAGGATTTACTTATTTGGACTACACGGGTATCTAATTCTTCGGTGATTCTGGATTTCTGGTACCCGTAGGTTGTTATGATTAAAGCTAATTCAATACATGGATTTGGGAATGCTCCATGATGTTGTGATTTGTATCTTACACTTGTGTTAGAAATATATAAATTTTTGTGTTTATAAGTAAAATTTCAGCCGGCTTCATTTCATACTGATCCTATGTTGGTGTTAGTGAATAATGTCTTATGCTCACTTAATTTACTTGCAAACTACCACAGAAATGAGTTAAGTTTTTTTACATGTAATCTTATGCATCTAATTTTACCTTCTTTTTTTGGTTTTGTTTCTTTCTCGTGTTTGTGACCTTCTGGGCCTGGGGAACTCCAATTCAATGTATCCCAATTCCTTGTACATTTTTGACGTTTTAATCAATCATTTTATTAATGAATAAAAGATAAAAAGATATATTGGTCCCTAACATATGCACTAAACTAATGTTTAGGAATAGACTTAAAATGGATAGATTCAGTGCACTTGCACAAAGTCAAGGTCTGAAATATTTTTCTGACATTAACGGAAAACTTGTCTAACAACAAATTCAGTTTTATTTCAACTGGAAATGATTCTCTTCTATATTCTTGAGGAAAAAAAAGGTCATATTTCCATATCCTACTACCTTAAACCCAACAAAACTATTTTTGGAAAAATCTTCAAGTCTTTTTTTTTTTTTCTTATTTCTTCCAAAAATGGTAGGCGATGTAAAACTCGAAACAGCGTTTTTTTTTTACTTGGTGGACCATGATGGAAGCCACAAAACCCCGTCTGCCAATAACAAATTAATATTACTAATTAATGTAATTATGATTAGACTTGAGAGTCCAAACAGCTAATGGGATCTCACCTTTATTCCATGTTGATTGATTAATTTGGATCTTGTGATGATTTACACTAACAATAAAAGGGATTGTGGTCATTTTTTAATGTTATGTTAGTGACACAAAGAACATAGAAGAATGATAAGGTTGTCCCAAACGCGACACAAATGATACAGTATCAAACTAACATATATCCATGTATAGTATGAATTACTCCTAGTTTTTGAGGCATAATTTCTTACGCGCAGTTGACAGCTGTTATCTTGTTGAATATTGAGAAAAAATTAATTTACCTAAAGTGGTTAGATTTAGTTTATTGTATTTGTGGGCATTTTTATGTTGTTATATGGCAGTTGGTCGAAAATATGTTAATCATATAGATCTTGTTGTATGAACCTTATACTTGATTGCAACTAACATTACACAAATTTTAAAAAACCACATTTAGTTAAGGAGAGCTCCCTTTGAAAACTTCGTTTAAAATGCAATTGCATGTCGGGATTGCTTTTGGCTAGTGTTTTAACCGGCACAAAATGGTTAAAAAAACAGCTAAGCATCGACTAAGACAATAAAACAATTAAGACACCCTTCTGTTTCGCATTTTGAATTATCTTCTGTATATTGTCCCCTTGGCTTGTCAACAATGTAGACCGACTTTTTGCATTATATTAACTTTTTTCTTGTTTACTTTTCTTTGTTCCATATTGTGCACTACTTCTTTGGTTTGTCCTGTTGTGGTTTGTCCGTTTGTGGGATTAATAGGCAGTGTGTAGTGTAATTTGTTTGGGTTTAACTTTTGGACGACATGGTGAGGTCATTGTCATAAACATTGAGGCTTTCGTTTAAGACAGAGTTTTGTGTTAGGTTTGTTTGTTTGTATCTTAACGCGTTTGTTCTAATCTATTCGTTAGTCTGGGAGTAATATTCTTGACTCCAGCAAGCGTTCACACTTTGCTATTTGCTATACTTCTTGGAACAAATTTTTTTTTTTTTATAACTAGAAATAGTGACACGCGGTCTCCACGTAATTAAAAAATTATTTTTAATTTGTATGATAAAAAAAATAACTTACATAAGTAATGATTAGATATATAAGGATATGGAATTTATATAGAAATTTCTAAATTTTAGAAAACTAAATCCCCAATCACTATAATTATTGTAGTTAATAATTCTACTTATTTCTACTTACATTATGCTAAATTAAGAACTTAATAATTAAATATTGTTACAACACTAAAATTATAAAGCTAAAACTAGAAATCAAAGTTTGCATTTCTTTATATAATAGTATAAATTTTTTTTTTTTTGAAAAAAGAGAGAGAGAAAAGAGAGCATATGGAAGATAGTAGAGAGATTCAGTGGATATGGTGGTGAACACCTTCAAGTATTGTTGTTCATATTTTCCGAAATTTGACTAATTAAAACTAAATTTCCAGTGACATGGTTTTAATTTTGCGATACCGTCACCACTACCGGAACCATCTCGACGAGTAAGTCGCTTTGAATAAAAAAAAATTGACAAAAAATTTCAGGCAATCCGCGGCGGCGTGGTGGCGGGTTGCCAAAATTCTTAATGTAGGACCCAAATATTCTCCTCGTTGAAACGGTTCTGGTAGTGGTGACGGTATCGCAAAATTCAAAGTCATTACACGAGAAATTTAGTTTTAATTTGTCAAATTTTTGAAAAATGTGATTAACACATTAAAGTGTTCTTCACATTTTCTAGAAATTTGACGAATTAAAACTAAATTTTCCGTGTAATGGCTTTAAATTTTGCAATACGACGACCACTATCGAGCCGTCTCGACAAAGAGAAGATTCTAAAAAAAATAAAAACAAATCTGGCAATTTGTCGGTCGGAAAATTGCCAGGAGGCAAATCGAACATGTTGGCGAAAGTTAGGGGACAAAGTGCTTATTCATAAAGTTTAAGGAGTGGTGCCCAAAAGTAGTTATAGTTCAGGGGCTTTGGTGCTTTTATCCCTAAAAGAAATACTAAATAACTTAAGAATCATAATATTTGATTACATTTGTTACATATATGTAGAAGAGAATCAAAAATAATATTCCAAAGGAGTTGCCAAAAAAATAATTTTTTTGCCTCATTTTCTTTTATTTCACATGTTTTGTGGGAACCAAACAAAGTCATATGTTAATTACGAAATTTTTTTGGAGAAATTTTGTTTTTGGCACTTGGTCTAAATGTAGTTTAAAAATTGAAAGTTGGTCCAAATTCATTTGTGAAGCAACTTTAGGCTCAATTGAGTCAGATCAGACTAAAGCGTAACTCATAGGAAGGGATCTCACTTATTCATGATCAAAATCATACACGTTTTATAGAATATATTTTGATATATACAGCGGAAGTCTTGTATTACAAACAATGCGACTTTTTAATGATTATGCACTAATGACAAAACACGAATATTCCAAAATGCACGCTTGAACAATTATTCACTTGATCCATGCTTCCATGTTGATTTTATCCTGGGGAATGGACAGAAGAAACGAGGAATAAGTCTGTAATGACTTAGTGAGATTCATATAAAAGAACAGGTAATGCAAGAATTAACTATGACCGACTGGATACATTTCGAGGAGTGATCTTACCGGTAGAAACAGTTCAACTAGATAATTTGATGTTGCAATGGTACTGGAATTTTCATAGAATAGTTAATGAACTTGTGCTTAACAATAAACGAATCCAACCTTATGACTTCTAATATTCTACCTTATACCTCCTGACGAGGAGCTACCTTGCAAACAATCAAGAGACATGCTCAAGTACATGTCGATCTAGCACACTGCAAGCGGCGCCTAGATAGATGGGTATCAAGTGAAATTACTAAAACCGTCAGTCCTTACTGCCCAGCAGTAACTCGACTCAATCCATGGGCCCAACTTCTCAAAGGCGTCCTAATGGGTATACCAGATAAACAAATAAGCTAGTAAACCGGATGATATCCGTTGCTCCTTGAGCTAAGCATATCCCAAACAAAGTTCGTTGCTTTTTGCACAGTTCAAGAACCAGAAGCTGAGATTAAAATATCGGGGAATTACCATGATTAGGAAATAATAAATGATTGGATATGATTTAACGATGAGTAAGAAAATCATGTTATTAGATGAGATGCAAAACGAGATTATGATAAAATATAGGTTGTTCGAGGTTTGGTAACGGAGTAGTGGCTTTTCTGTCTAAATTCCTCAGGGCCGGATGCCAAACGGGGCTAGAACAAATTAGAAATGGAACCTCACCTTTATTTGTACTGAGAATCTTACGCGTCGTTGATTAATTTGTCAAACATTTAATAACATTAAGATAATATCAGTTAACTGAATAATCATAACTCATCACTATAAACATATGTACTATTCAACTTTCGTTTTGATGAAATTTGAGGAAGTTCTTAAAGTCTCTAGTACATCCAAAAATTCCAGGAATCGTGACATCAAACAATTACCTTATGAAGCAATCCATTAAATTGTATAACTTAGTTAATTTTGTTCCAAGATTATCTTAAATTACATAACATTGTATTCATAACTTATAAAAATATTAATATCTAAACCTAATCAAGGTAAATGATCAAAGAATGTTTAAGTTCTGATACATAATCATATAAGAGGATTAGACCTCAAAAGTATATATGATATAATCTTGTTAAACTTATGTAAGGGTATGTTAAAAATGATAAATATACTATTCATATATTATTGAAAATCTCAAAATTATTAATTCGTGAATACAAATCATATTAAAGTGATTCTAATGATTGTTATATCTTGTAAGAGTCATGTGTGAGTGATCAACCATGGAATTATGATGATTATTTTCAATCATAAACAAAGAACTTAAAGTATGTAATATAAGCTGAAAAACGTCGTAGTTTCGAGTTTACCTTTGATCGGATATCCAAATGAACTTTGTTTCTAAATATTTTTGTGGCAACTGATCCCTAACATTACTAGGAACATGTGTACCCGAATGGGAAGGAAAATCCAAAGGTTTGCTCTGCCAAATAATTCTTGAAAACATAGAACCAATTTTCGGATTTTCAGACAGCAGTCTACGGTTTAGGAATTTCGACCTTCTAAATCACATTATTTGAAAAACATTTCTTCATATGAAAGTTAGAGGACATCATGAAGAGTATTTGGCCATTGGTCTTGATCAAAAAAGATTTTTCTACAATTAGTTATGAGTTTTCTAATGTGCAAGGCCGAATGGATAATTCCTGCGCAATAAAAGTTTTGGGGTATTTTCGGGTAGAAAATAATGAAATAAGAACTTGGGATGAATTTTTCCTGAAAGTAGACTCACTAACTGATTTATAGGAAGAGTGAAGGAAAAACCGAAACGATTTTGGGTGTGAAAATTGTTGGAAGAAAGCCTACTATTTATAGGCACAAAATTATGTTAAAATACTTTTAATTAAGGTCTCACTTTGATTATTTTATAATAAATAAAAAAAAATCTGAATTTAATCATGCTCTTAAGGATGCCATGGCTTACTTCATCAATTGGTTAATTGCATATCAAGTCCCTCAATTATTTATAATTAAAATTCAAATAGGTATAATTAGATTTCTTTGTTACATACATATTTAATTATGTAATTTTTCTAGACAATTCAATCAACTTGGTTAATATTTGAAATTCAAATATATGTTTTAGGATTAGAGACATGTAAATATAATAAAAGACTAACTTTTAAGTTCAGGCGACTCAAATGTAAATTTTTCTAAGAGATGTTTGGAGGTTGGGTTTCACTACTGATTTAACCATAATAGTTCATAAAAAAACTACCTACACTTATCTGAGATGTTTAATTATGTGCTTGAGTTTTTGGGGTGTAATGGATCCCTGACCTATAGCTAGAGCCATCCTAACTCTAAAATCTTTAAGTCTCTAATGACCTACCGGGTTAGCAGAACCAGTCAAGTTGTCAATTGTTTAAGAAGAGATGTTAAGTCTGCAATCAAATTAACTTATCCACTATGTTTTAAGAAAACGTATATTGATTGATTTAGTGTGATATAGGGTTTGCGCAATAGTTGAGTTAGCGTACCAAAATCACAAATTATATGTATACACAATTTGCTTATCATCTACACTATGGCGGTCCAAGAGTATGACTAATTATGCATAATAAGAGCTAATCAATCTAGACATATGAACTCTCAAACACAGATCAAACAAAACAAATAAACATATTCATAAATTATAGCTACCTCCCTACTCCAAACAAAGAGTAGTTTATCTACTCATATTCTTGAGTTCAATAACAAATAAGAGTTAGATAACATGAACATAAATAAAGGAGATAAGAAAAGCTTCTCAAATCTGACGGAATGTTGATTCCTTGTTATCTTCTCGACTCATTGCTATCTTCTTCTTCTCAAACTATCGACTCTTGAATATGAAAATAAACTAGAATAGAACTCTGATGGTGCTTTCTCTCTTTTTTCTCTTCTTTTCTCAACTTCCTCACAACTCTCTCTGACGTAACCTAAAGCAATGAATCATGGTAAAAATGATGAAAGCAATGCTTTAAGTGTTGGCCGTCCTCTCTTATATACAGGGAAAACGTGTTGCTCTAGTTTCACAGTCGGTTGCCTCTTAAATTGCAAAAAAGGACGGATTTGTCCTAGGAATACAGGACATATCGTGTCGCGTGGGTATGTCGTGTAGGGGTCCGCTCGGCTCACGCATGTGATGCCGCTATCACATCGGCCTTTTGTTGGTTGCACGTGTCGTGATAGTCGTGGCGCGACTTGCGCGACTTTCAGACTAGGTTGCGCATGTCGCTTTCCTCCGTTTTGGGCAGCTCTGCTTCCTTTGGGTCGATTGTTGGGCTTCTTCTCATACAAGAGACTAGGGTTGCATCGCTTTGCATAGGGTTTTATCGCTTGTAGTGGTGTTGTATCGCTCTGATTGCATTCCCTTCTAAAAATTGCATCCGTTTTGTGCTCTATTTCCTACGTTATATCTTGGCTCGACTATACAAAAGTGTTGTAAAACTAGTACTTAAATAACACTAAATAAACACTCATCAGTATTAGATTTGTGAAGAACGATAAAGATAGAACTAAGATTAAATGCACGAACAAAACATATGGTGGCAGATTTATGCATTGGACATTGGTCACTATGGTACACTTCGAGTGAAGACTTTGAATGGTACTCATTTATGCATTAGGAATGAGAAAGTAAATGTAGCCGCATCAACGTGGTTGGCAAAGAAAGTACATGCAAATGGTAAAGGACAACTCAAAGTGGCCATGCATTCCATGTGCCAAATGGATATCAGGTTCTCTAAGTTTCAAATGTATAGAGCAAAGGCAAAACTAAGGTTACTATTTGTGGGAACTAAAGATGAACATTATGCTTTGTTGTGGAGATACGCAACATAAATAATTAAGAGTGGCAATAGCAACGCTGTGAGGATCAAATCACAACCATCAGAAAATGGATCAATGTTCAAGAGGTATTATGTTTTTTGGGGTTCATCGAAGAAAGGGTTCTTGAGTGATTGCAGATCCATTATATGATTGGATGTGTGTCACTTGAAGTCATATTGTACAAGGATTCTTTCGAGTGCTTTACGGATAGATGCAAACATCATGTATCCCTTTGCTATGCAGTGGTGGGGAAGGAGAAGAGTGACAACTAGATGTGGTTCTTGCAACTATTGGTGAAAAATTTAGACATCTTAACTGATGGTAGTGGAAGATGGTTGGTGATTTAAGATAGCTAAAGGGGCTTATAGATTTTGTGGATGCTTTGTACCCTACTGTGCACAAAGATTTTGTGGGATGCACATGTACAAAAATTTAAAGAAATCACATAGACTAGGGATCCTTTCGAGTTCTTTACGGATAGATACAAACATCATGTATCCCTTTGCTATGCAGTGGTGGGGAAGGATAAGAGGGACAACTAGATGTGGTTCTTGCAACTATTGGTGAAAGATTTAGACATCTTAACTGATGGTAGTGGAAGATGGTTGGTGATTTCTGAAAGCTAAAGGGGCTTATAAATTTTGTGGATGCTTTGTACCCTATTGTGCATAAGGATTTTTTGGGATGCACATGTACAACAATTTCAAGAAATCACATAGACTGTTGTAAGTAAACTGAAGAAATGAAGGAGTTTGGTGTATGTTTTGGCTGCAAGAGTAGTTCTTAGCGGTGTCCTTTGAGCCTTTTATATTGCATTTGACCTTAGACAATAAGTTATCTTCTTTTTAGACAACTTAAATTGCAACTCGGACCTATTCAACTTCATAAATTCCTGGAAACTCCCTAAAAGTTTAGAAACGGCACACGTCTTAGTATATGAACATAAGATAACGATGGATGATGTTTTTCGTCCATCTTTCATTGTTACCCACAAAACTTCATAATACCTCCTTGGAAGTTTAAATAGTTTACAAAGACCTCATACGTATTAGAAACTACATAATAACCACATATAACTTTATCATCTATCATTCATATTGATGATACTATTTGTTTTCTTTCTATAAAGATACCTTGCACTATGCTACATAAGAACCTACGTTTACTCATTTGCTTCTGAAGCACGCTAGCTTATTCTCAAAAGACTGGCTTTGTCCAAATTTCCCAAGAATGTTTAGAAGATAAATGCTTTTTCATCCATAGTTTGAAGATGATGAAATTAAGTGGTGATAAGTGCGAAAACAGCAAGAGCATGAAAGTATCATCCTCAGGAGTCTCCTAGCTTCTAGCCTTCTACTGTACAAAAAGCTTGCAGTGGAAGCAAAAAAAAAAAAAAAATCTGTAGCCCGGATCGTCGAGAGGAATAACAAGCACATGACCTACCACACACATACATTGCGAAAAACAACAATTGACTTGAAAAAAAAATGAAACTAGAAAAGATGAAATTAGAAGAAAAAAGTTGAAAGAGAAACAACAACGTTAAATAAACTTAAACTAAATATTATTAAAGGCGTGTCCCATATTTCCTAAATTTAGGGGTGAGAGCTCAAAGAAAATTTACTTTTTACGAAATTGGATATCGTTATAAACTAAAATAATACCTAAATATTTATGTAAGGTAATAATAATATTAATTCTACAAAAACGAGTATATATCCTAAAATACGGAAAAAGAAATTACGCAGAGACGTCTAAACATTTAAACCTACGTGAAAAGCCACACGAAACCTCAATCATTTTCCGAAAATCTCACATAGATTTTCTGTAAACTCGATTGTATATGTTAATCGCTTGAGGTAGAACTTGCGGGTGCAGAGCACAAAAATTTTCCTAGTCCATTTAAACAGAAAGACCAAAACTTATCACTTATTTCTCGTCAACGTCTCTTGCCAAATTCAAACTAGTTAACAAAAAAAAAAACGTGGTTTTAGCTTTTACATTATTATATTGCTCTTGATGGTCTTTTGTCTTTATAACTAATGATCGAGAAACTATCCATGCCCTTCTTGAAGAAAAGTCCTTGTCGACTTTCATGATTGAAAATAACAATATTCTCTATTTTAAGTTTTCATTTTTTAACAAATTCAAACATATTTCGAAACAAAGGATAATATCTATATATGTAATTACAATCTATTCACTGCATGTAAAAAGTTTTAAAAAAATAACTAATATCTTATATACTTTGGACCCCCTCGCTTGAAGATTTTATTAACTTAGATAAACATCATTTTTCTTTTGTAGGTTTTAATTTACTCGTAAAAAAGGAATAATATTTGAGATTCTTAATTTCTTATACAGTTGTTACAATTCTGAAATCATAAAACTAGTGTAACGCCAAAAGAAATGAGGGGTGGTACATGTAATATAACACGTAGAAATAGGAGTCCAGAAGCGTGCAACTATGTGGTCCAAAAAGCGTGTGAAAACAGGGAACATGAGTCCCACAAAGCCAAATGTACGTGTAGGAAAATGCTTCTATGAAATTATTCATATTCGTTCAATTATAAGTATCAGCAATAATTGTTTGATTTCTTTGTGATTTTTGTCTTTAATCGCTTTGGAAATATCATGGGTGCAGTTCCTAGTTATCTTTGACTGGTTGGATCTTAGTTTAATAATTTCCTAAATGACAATGGTTAGATCAAGTTTCTTGTATTGTACGGCTGGTCTACTACGAAAATTATTTCGTACGATTATCCATATATCATATGTTCAGCATAATTGCAATAATAATTATCCTCACGGTATGCTCGAGGTGTAATTAGTTTTTGAGCCACAATTGGAACATGACAGATTGACAGATGCAAAACTACACAAATTACAGGATGTCATAATTTTATTACAAATTTTATGAATAACCTTATCAATTTTACTGTAATAATTGGCTCGAATTAAGATGCACACTAAATTGTAATATTGTATAAATAATGTGAGTGATGATACATCACCTAAAATTCAAACTCCCTCATTTCCTATAAGAAAGGCGTCTGCGCCCGTTCCCTCAAAGAGATACTTAATTTGATACGAGGAGGTCAAATTCACTAAATACACTCCTAGCAACAACTAAACTCTTGTACGACCCTTTGTAAAATTTCCTCCTCGTAATAAATACCTACGACCACGTTGATTATAGATATTCCCCTTTCTCTTCACTTTGGCTAAGGATTGGCGTTCTGACTCTTTAATTTCTCTATTCTAACAAGCGGGAAAAGTTGAATCATTTGTGAGATTTAACAAATATAAATAACTGTTTGTCTTTTTTAAGTTACAAATTAAAATTAGGCTTATACTTGTAATTAATAATTTTTGCCAAAATAACAGTTGAATGTTCAGTGTCTTCATTGAAGAAATATTATCGGGGGGGGGGGGGGGGGGGGGTGGGGGGGAATAAGATTTGATAGTTAAATAAATGAAACATTATATTTAAACGCTATAGTCGCTTGATTAAGGAATTATATTTAGGTAAACATATTATTACTTATTAGATTTGATGAACGAAATTTCTTATTATTTCTTAGTCAAGACGTAAGAGGCATAAATTAGAGATGCTTTCTTACTCTTAGCTAGTAAGGAGGGTAAGTATCGTGGTTTCAATAAATTTACGATTTGGCATTAGTTAGCCAGTTAGCCTTACAAAAACTGCAAGAATATTTTATAATCCTAATATAAAAAATCATCCTTCATTTAAACATTGCCGATAAAAAAAAAAATCCTTCATTTAAACAATGCTATATATTCTAGATATGATTCTGTCACTCAATATTACTTTTCCATCGTGAGCACAAGTATTGTTATATATATATATATATATATATATATATATATATATATATATATATATATATATAGAGAGAGAGAGAGAGAGAGAGAGAGAGAGAGAGAGAGAGAGATAGATATATTTTGCCATGGTGTGCATATTTAATATAACAAAATGTTGTAATAAAATTTGCTAAGTTATATAGGGGAATTTACTTAATCATATATGCAGTGCCTCATAATATAGGGGAATCTCTTTAATCATGATGATAAAAAGGTGTAACAGCAAGGAAAATAAGCTATAGCCCGGCATATAGAGCTTCGATATCAAATATTTAGTCAATTTGATGAAATGTTTTTTAAATATTATTCTTATCACATATTTTAATTGTAATGAATTTTTCCCAGAAATTATTACATTATCAAATACATGGAAAATAAGGAAACAAGTTACTAGTTTTATTTCAATATTTTATTAGATGGTCTAGTATATCCTCAGTGTTTAAGAGGCCTTAAATTTATAAGGGAAAGAGGCTTTATTATTCTACAAAAATACGGCGAACTTGACCCAACTCCAAATGAGAAAAAACATATATGCACTAATTAAAATATAATGCTTGTTTAAAAGGGCTTGATATCCTAATTGGGCTTTCCACAATGAGGCTCCAATCGGCCCCTAATAATTTTTCTAATTTGAAGGTGTTTAGTTTATTGTAATTTTGAATACAGGAAATAAAAGTAAAAATATTTGAGGCTTCCAGAAAACTTATATGTTTCTTTAATCAAATTTAAAACCATACATTGGACAAACAAAGATCCGCGGCTCACGTTGGTTAACCCAATGCCACCGTCGCCAGAAAATCTCATTCATGCCGCCAAAGAATTTGTACCTCCAGATCCATATAATTCTAATTCTAGGAATCAAAAAGACTCTGAAAACTCGATGACGCAACAGTAAACTAAAGAATTGAGGAACTGAAGAATATTCATGTACTACAACTGAATGACAAAATGTCTTTCAAGCTGATTGAATTTACACCGGAACTTCAAGACCTAATGAGCAACCAATGGAAAGATACGATTATCCTAAGAGTCTCGGGAAAGCCGTGGTACTACTCAGTGGTATACACGGAACTCAATACAATGTGGTCGCTCCACAACTAGTTCGAATTGGTGGACTTAGGTTATAACTGCTATTGCCTCAAAGGTCTAAGCATGCAAAAAAAGAGAAACAATTCTGACGAAAGGTTTGTGACAACTTGCGGGAAGTTTTCTTCCATCCAAAAGTGGACCCCTAATTTTCGTGCAGATATAGACAAAGTTGAGATTTCAATCACGTGGGTGCATATTTGAAATCTTCTGGTGGAGTTTTTTCATGAATCAATCATTCAAACCTTGGCGCCATGCATCGAGGATCCTATCAAGATTGATGGTAACACCTAGAATGCAACGAGAGGTAAATTTGCTCGATTTTGTATGCAAGTTTGAATTCATAAACCACTAAAACTTGGACTTTGTGTTAGCGGTTAAATTTGTCAGATCGTGTACAAAAACCTACCTTTGATTTGCCACGCATGTAAAAGAGTAGGATGTACGATCAAAAACTGTGGGTTGGGACGGGCTTCAGCTTCGACGTCAAGAAAAATCTTTATACCAACACAATCGAGTGAGGTTTTTAATCAACAAGGAACCGCATAGTGGTTTCTTGAAAAGGCTAACAAAAAAGAGTTCGCGGAAAGGATGGTAGTTGCTTCACTAAGAAATAAAAGTAACCTGAGTTGTAAGAACATATGTCATAACACTACGAGTCGCGTGACGGAGGTACCTGAAAAGAATCCTCGTGAGAATTCTGTTAATCCACCCACACCAACTAATATGCCAGTGTTTCAGGCAAAGACATCAACCCCGGAAACAATGGGATGCATGGAAGGGGATTCTTCCACCAAGTATTGGGCTAAGTAAGAGAAAAGAAGTTAGTTCTGGTAGGATATCTGGACTGGTTAAAATTCTTATAAAACCAAATAAGGAGTCAACGATAGGTGCTCTAGAGAACAACACCACTACCAACAGTTTTTTAGCTCTCGCAAAAGTAGAAGTATCACCAGTTTTGCTCCTTAATTCGCAAGTAATTGACACCCAACATATCGAACACCATGCCAGCCAACAACGACAACACACAACGATTTTTTCGGAACATATTAATAGGAGTTTGGGAGGAAAATTCAGAGATCGAGACACAAGTTCATCAATTCCAAGGGCTATCCACAATATTACGAACAACTCAGGACAAGCGAATTCTCCAGGTCTTGAACATCCCCTCGAATGTCTAGGAGATGGATGGAGCGATACACCTAGCGTAGAGGGAAGAAGAATCGAACTCATGGTGGTAGAAAATTATGTCGAGCGAGTGGGAGATGTATCGCCATCAGGTAGTAACAATGGAAATCTTGCGACATGGTTGGGGATTCCATCGGAGAACCCGTTGTTGCTTGTACATCTATATAACGTTAGCATGAATATTATTTCCTGGAATCGCCAAAGAGTTGCGGATGATGACTTTAGGAGGAATTTTAGACAATTAGTCTGCACCCATGTATCGGATACGTTATTGCACCTTATTTAGGTTTCTCCAGTTATGTACTTGCGTCTACCACAAGGATGGAAGGGTGTGTGTGGATGTTATGGAATGAGGATGAAGTAGAGGTTGAGATATCATGGATCTAAGATTGCATTGATCAGGCCAAACTTAGTTGATCATTGGAGGCTATATGGGATATATGCTCAACCGCACAAGGTGGACAAAGTACGTATATTCAATAACATGGAGAGGTTTGTGAATGAGGGAAATGTCCATTGGCTTGTTACGAAGGACTTTAATGAGGTTAGTTTTAGCCCATGAGAAAAGAGGAGGAAGAACGGGTTCGTTCAATCGATTGTGTTTCTTTCAGAATTATATGAATGATGTGATCTAATTGACCCCCGCTTTTAGGGATCAACCTTCACGTGGAGAAATAAGAGAGGGAATGGCGCAAACATCAAAGAGGGAAAGTGTGGTATTGCATCTTCCATGTACACCTTTGGATCACCATCCAATCCTCACCTACTATCACGGTACCCCATGACTTCGAGGGGCTAGAGCATTTCGCTACGAGGCGGCGTGGATGCGGTACCTGAAGTGCGAGTTGCCCCTGATGAAAATATAGGTGGATAAATCAGATATTATTGCGGCAATCTCAAAAGTGCCGAAAGTCCTTGTGCTATGGAACAAGAACAACTTTGAAAATAGTTTTCAAGGAAAACAAAAACAACTTGCTCGGCTTGAGGGTATCCAGAAAGCACTGAGCCGAAGTCCTATTGAATTACTTAGCGTAACGAATTGATCAAGGAATATGATGAAGTGATGAAACATGATGAAATTTTCTAGCTCCAAAAGTCAAGGATTAAATGGATTAGAGACGGAGAAAGAAATACAAAATTCTTCCATTAGTCTACTCCAGCTAGATGACACTGAAAAAAAACAGTGATGCTTAAAGTAGATGGATAATGGGTTAAAGATGAGGCGACAGTACAAACTCATGCACGAAGAGTATTTTGCTATACTATTCTCAATATGCGTTGAGGCTCAACCTAGTCGAAGCTCACGGACCCTACCCGACTCACCATACCAATCAGTTTTGTCACCAGATGATGTGACATATATTGGTCGTAAGATTGACCTGGTCGAACTGAAGAATGTCGTTTGGGCGGCACATTTCTTGAAAGCTTCAGGGGCCTACGGTCTTCATGTTATTTTCTACGAGAAGGGTTGGAGTTGGTTGCAACAGTCCTCACTAAATTTTTCCACATACGTGTTCCATAAGAGAAGCTTTGATCCCATGATTTGTGAGGCGAACCACTTATATATTCCAAAAATCCAGAACTAGGGATTGATCTCCCAATTCAGGCCCATCTCCCTATGCAATGTTCTTTATAAATTTATCACTAAGTGCATAACGATGCGGTTAAATAAAATTATGCCGAGAATAGTAGCACTGACCCAGACTAGCTTTCTCAAGGGTAGAGGTACTCAATATAATATTTTTCTCCTATAAGAAATCCTTTATTCCCAAAGGACGAAAAAGAAAAATAAAGCTGGTGAGATGATTATAAAGCCGGATTTAGAGAAAGCTTATGACAAGGTGAGTTGAAATCTTTTAGTGGATACCTTGCAGGATTTCAAGTTTCCCGAAGCTATGATCGAGGTCATAATGTTTTGTGTGCGTAACGCGGCCACAATAATTTTCTGGAATAGGACACCACTTGAGGCTTTTAAGCACTTATGCGGACTACGACAATGTGACCCATTATCTGCTTATTTATTTGTTTTGTGCATTAAGCAACTTTCTTATTTAATTTAAGGGAATGTGGACAAGAAGAAATGGAAACCTGTTGTTATGTGCAGAGAGGCCTCGAAAACACCACACTTGTTTTTAGCGGACAATCTTATCATGATGGGTAAGGCTACCACTTCCACAACTCGTACGATTAACAATGTTTTTGAGAAATCTTGCGGGCGTCAGGTCTTAAAGTGAGCCCGTAGAAATCTATTTTTTTCTTTCTCAAAGAGCGATGGAGCTGGTTTGAAGTGTGCCATATGTAGTATCTTCGGGTTTGATCAAACTTGGAATTTAGGAAAGTATTTGGGAATTTGGCTGGTTCATGGTCGAGTCAAAAGATTAGCTTTTTTCGATACACTGGATAGAATAATGAAAAGGTGGAATGGGTGGAAGAGCAATTTTTTATCATTAGCAGGTAGAGCTACCCTTATTCAATATGTATCCACTACAATGTCGACTTACAATATGCAATCCTCATAGCTTCCGAAGATTTTTTTTTCCCAATTGGATAAATTAGATAAGGACATCTTATGGTCTACTGACTTTGAGCAAAAGAAACTACATCTGGTAGGATGGAAGCATGTCACAAAAACGAAGGTGGATGGAGGATTAGGCCTACGGTTGAGTCGAATGATTAATGAAGTCCTCTTGTCAAAGTTAGCATGGAAAATTTTGTGAATAGAGGAGACGGTATGGAGTGGTTTGGTCCAGGAAAAATATATCAAAAAGGCCTCGCTATTGGACAATATAACAAAATGTCAAATAGGGCGACGTGGAAAGGTATAGGACAATATAACAAAATGTCAAATAGGGCAACGTGGAAAGGTATAATGCAGTGCGTGGGATTGATGAAGCCTTTCTTCCGATGGAATATTGGTGATGGGACATCCATATCATTATAGTATGATAACTGGATGGGCTTGAATAGACTATGATGAAAATATTCAAATCCATTTGTTCGAAGCAAACCTGAGATTCTAATACGTGATGACTAATTCTGAGCAATGGCGGCTTCATGAATTGCATACTCAAATCCCGCCGCAAGTTTGGCTTGACATTACACACAAAAACTGTTATCCGAAAGGATCAACAAGATGAGGTGATCTGGAGTGAAACAGGGAACGCAATATTAATGTGTTAATCAACTTATAAGGCGTACTACAAGAGGTATGGATTCTAGTAGTATGACTAAGTGTAAGCGGATGTGAAAAACGGAGTTGAGCAATTATCCTCAACACTTTATTTGGCTAGCAACCCAAGACTGGTTAGTGACTAACTACCTAAGGAAGGTGTGGAAAATCTCTAATACTATAAAGATATATTTCTCAAATAATATGATCTAGGATGCCATAATCCATAAACCGTACTGTGGATCAAATTCCACAGTCACTGTAAAGATATCTTTCTCAAATAATATGATCCTTGGCCCGCGGCCCGCACAAGCATACTACTCGGCCCCTGCTCCGCCCATGCAGCCCTATGCCCCTACGGACATAGCACCTGCCATGCACACCCTCTCGCTCACCCCTCCGGATGAGTCGTGGTATATGGACTCCGGTGCCTCTTCTCATATGACATCCCAATAAGGTATGCTCTCACCCTATTTTAATACGAGCACCAATCATGGCATAACTGTTGGTAGTGGTAAATCCATCCGATTCGTGGTTACGGTAATACGGCTCTTACTCCTCCTTTCCCACCCTTGCCCTAAATAATGTCTTGCATGCTCCAAATATTATCAAAAATCTCGTGTCGGTTCGGAAATTTACTAATGATAACTCTGTGACTGTGGAATTTGATCCTTTTGGTTTCTCTGTGAAGGATCTATGGACGGGCACCCGACTTATGAGATGTAATAGCACTGGCGACCTCTACCCCATCTCCACATTGGTCTCTCTTCCTTCCGCTGCTCCGCCTATTGCCCTCGCTGCTCTCTCTCCTACTCTTTGGCACGCCCGCCTACGTCATCCGGAACATCTGTCCTTGATTGCTTACGGCGTACAGAATCTATCCCTTGTCATAAAGCGTCCAAGTCCTTGTGTCCATCTTGTCCTCTTGGCAAGCATATTAGACTACCGTTTATTTCCTCGTTATCTTTTACTTATTTTCCTTTTGATATTGTTCATAGCGACTTATGGTCGTCGCCTATTTTGAGTTCGTCTGGACATCGTTTTTATGTTTTGTTTTTGGACAATTTTTCTGATTTCTTGTGGGCGTTTCCCGTTGCCCATAAATCCCAAGTTTTTCCAACCTTTACTTTATTTAGTAACTTTGTCATAACTCAATCTGAACGGAACATAAAATCGTTTCAATGTGATAATGGTACTGAATTTAATAACCACTTATTTCATAATTTTTGTGCGAATCATGGCACGCAATTTTGGTTTTCTTGTCCTTACACATCTTCACAAAATGGAAAGTCCGAAAGAAAAATAAAAACAATAAATAACATGGTTCGCACTCTTCTTGCCCATGCATCCGTCCCTCCCTCTTTTTGGCACCACGCACTTCAAATGGCAACATATTTACTAAATATACTCCCCTCTAAACGTTTGGGGAATAAAACTCCTCTTCAACTCTTATATCAAAAACATCCATCTTATGCCCATATTCGCATTGTTGGGTGTTTGTGTTATCCCCTCGTCCCTTCCCCCTCATAAATAAACTACAACCACGTTCCACTCCTTGTGTCTTTCTAGGTTTTCCCTCCAGCCACATGGGTAACAAGTGCTATGACATCTCGAGTCAGAAAATAATCGTGCGCCGCCATGTTCTCTTTGATGAAGGTAAATTCCCGTTCTCGACACTCAATAACCCCTCCCCTAACTCTTATAATTTTCTTGATTCTAATTTATCACCACTACTCACCTCTCATCTCCTTACCACGCCGACCCACTCTCTTCCACCTCACGGCCCAAACACCGGTATTAGTGATCTCGCGGCCTCTCCTCCACTCACGGCCCAAACGTATCATACCGACCCTCCCTCGTCTTCATCTATATCGGCCGTCATCCCGGCTACCCGACCACCACCACCCCGACTCCCTCTCATCCCATGACCACACGCAGCCAACGTGGAATATTTAAGCCTAAACAGTTCCTTAACTTATCAGCCACCCTCTCGCCTTCACCTCTCCCCCGAAACCCTGTAGCCGCATTATCTGATCCGAATTGGAAATTGGCTATGGCTAAAGAATTTGATGCTCTTATTAAAAATAAGACGTGGGAGTTAGTACCTCGTCCTAGGGATGTTAATGTGATTCGGTCTTTGTGGATTTCTCGCCATAAGTTTAACTCTAATGGTTCTTTTGAGCGGTATAAGGCTCGTCTTTGTGGTGATGGCAGGTCTCAACATGTTGGAGTGGATTGTGCTAACACTTTCAGCCCCGTGGTGAAACCCGCAACTATCCGGACAGTCCTTAGCCTTGCCGTGTCCAAATCTTGGTCCATTCCTCAGTTGGACGTGAAAAACGCCTTTCTTTATCGTCATCTTCACGAGACAGCCTATATGCATCAGCCCCTCGGCTTTCGGGATCCCTCCCGACCTGATCATGTATATCTCTTGAAGAAATCTCTTTATGGCTTAAAGCAAGCCCCTCGTGCATGGTACCGGCGTTTTACCAATTATGTTCGTACTCTCGGTTTCTGTCACATCACGTCCGACCACTCTCTCTTTATTTATCGATGCGGTACTGACATTGCATATCTTCTTTTGTATGTCGATGATATTCTCTTGATCACCTCGCCACTGCCTTGTGCCATACTATTATGGCCTCTCTCAACTCGGATTTTGCTATGAAGGATTTAGGTCCTTTGAGTTTCTTCTTGGGGGTTTCTGTCACTCGAGACTCTAAAGGGTTATTTCTCTCTCAAAAGAAGTATTCTATGGATATTCTTGAGCGATATGGCATGTCTTCTTGCAAACCAACCCTCACTCCCGTTGACACGAAATCCAAGCTTGGTGCAGCTCTCGACAGTGCCCCTTGTTCGGATCCGACACTATTTCGGTCTCTTGCGGGTGCTCTTCAGTATTTGACCTTTACCCGACCGAATATCTCTTATGCTGTCCAACATATTTGCCTTTATATGCACGATCCTCGTGAAGCTCACATGCAAGCACTGAAATGTGTCTTGCGCTATATTCAAGGGACTCTTGCTCTCGGTCTCTTCATTCGGTCGTCCCCTCTCTCGACTCTTAAAGCTTTCACCGATACTGATTGGGGAGGCTGCCCCAACACACGTCGCTGCACATCGGATTATTGTGTATATCTTGGTGATAATCTTCTCTCTTGGTTGGCTAAACGGAAACCTACTCTTTCTCACTCCAGTGCTGAAGCTGAATACCGTGGTGCTGCCAACGTTGTGTCAGAATCTTGTTGGCTTCGCAATTTACTTTTGGAGCTTCATTTTCCCGTCTCCCGTGCCACTCTTGTCTACTGTGACAATGTAAGTGCTATTTATCTTTCGGGAAATCCGGTGCAACATCAACGCACGAAGAATATTGAAATGGATATTCATTTTGTGCGAGAAAAAGTGTCTCGCGGTGATGTTCGTGTTCTTCATGTGCCTTCTCGTTATCAAATTGCTGATATCTTCACTAGAGGGCTCCCTCGTATTCTCTTTGATGATTTTCGGGACAGCCTCAACGTTCGTCCTCCTCCCGTTGCGACTGCAGGGGTGTATTAGACTAGATATTAGACTAGAATAGATATTGTGTATATCTTTTGTATATTTGGTAGTTATCTTGATAGATAGATTACTTAGTCACCAAGACTACCTTACTTAGTCACCAAGATTACTTAGTCACCAAGACTACCTTTTGTATATATATGTCATGATAATGAATGAGAAGGCAATGGCAATATTATAATCTTACATGGTATCAAGCCTCCTCTATCTCTAAATGTCTAACCCTAACGATCCTACCCTAAAGGACTCGGCCGCCACCTCCTCTTCCATGGCCGCCGCCGCCACCTCATCTCCCTCCTCAAAAACTCTTACGGCCCTCACGGTCACAAATATCCGCAACTTTATTCCTATCGTGCTCGATGTTGAATCCAAGCAATACAATTCTTAATCTGAATTGTTCAAGATTCATGCACGCGCCTTCGAAGTCACGGATCACCTCTTTGCCGATGAGGCCGATCCTCACTCTGACGACTCCATTGAGCCGCGCATATGGAGGCGCATTGATGCCATCGTCCTTCAATAGATTTATGGCACCATCTCGAATGATCTTCTTCACACGATCATCGAGAAAAATGCAACCGCTCTCTCTGCTTGAGTCTGTTTGGCTGAATATTTCAAGACAATAAGAACTCCCGAGTCGTTCATCTTGAAAGCCAATTCTCGTCCACTACTCTCGACGAATTTTCCAACGTGGGTGCTTACTGTCAAAAGTTAAAGATGCTCGCCGACCAACTTGCTAATGTTGGTGCCCCCGTTTCGAATTAGAGGTTGGTTCTCCAACTCGTGGCAGGACTCAACGAGACATATGGTGGTATTGCAACTCTCATTCAATAAAGTGGTCCACTTCCACTTTTCTCCAAGGCTCATTCCATGCTTACTCTTGAGGAAACGAGCCTCGCCGAGCGAGCTGCACGCACTACCACAGGGTCTGCCCTCATCACGGGACCATCTTCCTTGGACGGATCTGCGCTGCAGTCTGCTCCTTCCACCACACGTGACAATCGTGCTCAATGCTCGCGGGGGTCGGGATCATGGCTTTTATCGCGGTCGAGGCGGGCATCACACGGGTCGCGGGGGTGCACCATACGCCTCCTCTCCTATTTGGAAATGGTCGTAACCCCTACCCTTCCTACAATCCAGCATGGACTGCCCCGCCATCACCGTACCCGACCGCACCACGTCCGCCCAATTTGGACATCCAATCAAAGGTAAAACCGTAACTGCAATGACATTTTAGTTTATTTGGCACAACCTTTATTTTCTTTGTTTATAAGTATAATCACCATCATAATTCAAATATTTATCACCCACATGAACTTAACATGATATCGTATTAGTTATAATCATATTATTATAATTTATAATCATGAATTGACATTTTTGTGATTTTATTTATATCATTTAAATGGTAGATTTATCATGTTTAACATACTACTTTCATAAGTCCTACAAGATTATTCTTTCCACTTCATGACTTAGATATCAAATAAGATTATTTATCATAATAAACATTCCTTATCACATGTTTTGATAAATTTCCTATGTTATATCTTTATATTTAAGTTATAACATAATTATATATATATTTTAAACTTACTATGCAAAATAAAGTAATAAATGGCTAAGTTATACCTTTTAAGGTGTTACTTTGTATGATACTTATTTGGTGTGCGGTTATTAAAAGTTTGGAATTGATTAAAAACTAAAAAGACGAGTTTTCCTTGAGTTAGTTAAGTAATATGTTTATAAGGATTGATTATGCAGCGAATTGGATAGTTAATCAAACTTTACTTGTTACCGTTACTTGTCGTTGAAATGACTTTAACATGAATACTCATAGTCATAAGTTTAGAAATATGGTTGTTTAATATAATTTTGAGGTGTAAATAAGGTGATTAAAACAATAGATATTCAATATTCAATTAAATGATATGTTTTTCTTTAAATTCATCATCTAAGATTTTCATGTTTTGTGTAATGACATAATTAAACTTATGTGTTATTTACTAAGATTTACATTGTAACTAGCATTCTTAACAAGAACGTTCTCAATTTCACCAACATGAGAATTGAAGAAAAAGTACTAATATTTGTTGTGGTAAATTATAAATTCAGTTTATTAATATTATTTAAATTTGTTAAAGGTTTGACGAACTAATCAACGACATCAAGGTTCCCCGTATAAGTAAAGGTGAGGTTCCATTTCTAATTTGTTCTAGTCCCTTTTGGCATCCAGCCCTAAGGAACTTGGACAGAAAAACCACTACTCCATTACCAAACCTCGAACAACCTATATTTCATCATATTTCTATTTTTGCATCTCGTCACATAACATTATTTTCTTACTCTTCCTTAAGTCATATCCAATCATTTATTAATCATATTGATTCATAATCATGGTAATTCTGTGATATAATCTCATATGTTGGTTCTTGAACTGTTCAAAGAGCAACAGACTGTGTTCGAGACATGTAGCTCAAAGAGCAACGGATATTATCCGGTTTACTAGCTTATTTGTTTATCTGTTATACCCATTGGGACGCCTTTGAGAAGTTGGGCCCAGGGATTGAGTCGAGTTACTGCTGGGCAGTAAGGACTGTCGGTTTAAGTAATTTCGCTTGATACCCATCTATCTAGGCGTCGCTTGCAGCCAGGAGTTGGTTGTAACCCACGTGATGGATCGACATGTACTCGAGCATGTCTCTTGATTGTTTGCGAGGTCGCTCCTCGTCGGGGGTACAAGGTAGAATATTAGAAGTCATAAGGCTAGATTTGTTTATTGTTAAACAAAAGTTCATTAACTATTCTATGAAAATTTCAGTACCATTGCTACACCAAATTGTTTAGTTGAATTATTTCTACCGGTAAGATCACTCCTCGAAATGTATCTAGTAGGTCACAGTTAATTCTTGCATTACCAGTTCTTTTATATGAATCTCACTAAGTCATTAAAGACTTATTTCTTGTCTTTTCTATCCATTCCTTAGGACAAAATCAATATGGCAGCATGAACCAAGTGAATAATTGTTCAATCGTGCATTTTAGAATATTCGTATTTTGTCACTAGGCATAACCATTAAAATAGTCACATTATTTGTAATACCAAGACTTCTGTTGTATATATCAAAATATAATTTATAAAAAGTGTATGGTTTTGACCCTGAATAAGCAAGACCCCTTCCTATAAGTTATGCTTTAGTCTGGATTGGATAAAGTAACTGGCCACCACTGAACCAACTCGGATCGGAGCATGGCTCGTAGGGCGCGGTCGTCACAACTATGATCTATACTAGACCAGACATTGCACATGCAGTGGGAGTGGTTAGTCGATAGATGGCGGATCTTGGTAGAGAGCATTGGAGTACAGTTCTGAGATACATTGAGGGAACCTCAGATGTTGCATTATGTTATGGAGGATCGGGTTTTATAGTCATATGTTGATTTTGATTATGCAGGCGATCTGGACAAAAGCAAGTCCACGACAAGATATGTGTTTACTCTTGCTGGAGAGGCAGTAAGATGGGTTTCAAAGCTATAGTCAGTTGTTGCGACGTCAACAACGGAGTCTGAGTACGTGGCAGCTACGCAGGCTAGTACAAAGGCGATTTGGTTGAAAATGGTTCTGGAGGAACTCGGGCACAAACTATAGAGGACTTCTCTATTCTGTGACAATCATAGTGCTTTGCATCTTGCAAGGAATCCAACGTTTCATTCCAAAACAAAGCATATTAGGGTGATGTATCACTTTGTTCGTGAGAAAGTCGAGAAGGGTACTGTGGATGTGTAGAAGATTCACACTAAAGATAACATAGTTGATTTCATGACGAATAGTGTTAATGCTGATAACTTCATTCAGTGTCGGTCCTCGTGTGGTCTGGTGGAAACATAAGCAACATGAAGGGCAAGATAGAAAAAACGGTGTGAAGATCTGATAGTCCCTAATCAAATCTTCAAGTGAGAGATTGTCAGAAGCAGTGCATGCTCATGCAATTATATTGCATGGTTGACCAATTGGAACATGCATGTTCCTAGACAAGCTGGTTATCATTTGCATAAAGAAATGGAATTGGTTGAGATCTATCTCCACAATTAATTTCACTCAGTTTTGGCACACGGTTTGGAGGGATTGGAGAGCTTATAAATAGCAAGCTTCAGGCATCAGTTTAGATCATCCCAAAATATATCTTCTTTTCTCGTATATAATTAAAACAACAATTAATATATAAAGAGTGATTAAGAGTGTTGTTAGTGTGAGGTAGAATAGAGAATTTGTGTGACTTTAATACGATAAAAGTCTGAGAGTTGTAATTCTTATTTTACACTCATAGTGAAGTTCTTCTACCTTACCCATAGTTTTTCACCCTAAAGTAATTGATGATTGTCCACGTAAAATCTGTGAGTTGTTTATTTTTTCGTCTTTCAATAGTTGTCGTGTTTTACGCTCTATCTGAGGGGTCCACTTTACAACAACAACATAGTTTATAACACAACAACAAAATATAAAAGTAGACCATCACTAAGAGTAGTTTATAATTAAAGTCCTTCGCATGAGGGTTAACGTCCCTAACTTTTAGGGTAAAAATCTTCTCGGGAAAGGTCTTCTCTGATCTCGGTACGACATTATCGATGATTTTTCAGCAGCATTGTCACCATATTCCTGCTCTAATCCATTTTCTTCTTCGAAATCGTGAGTCACAGGGTTTGGGGGTTTTGTGGTTTTTTGTTTCGGGGTTTTTAGTTTCTCTTTCAGTTTTTCGTCCCCGCGGTCGATCATCAGGCTGCTAGGGTTTTTTTGCGTTACTATTTTTTGTTTTTTCTTTGCTTCTTTTTCGGTGTACGTGAATTTGAGTAGGGGACCCCTGCAACTCTCGACTAACTGACGACCTCCCGCAACACGTTGGCAACATGCCGTTCTCGGGGTAATCATAGATGAAGTTGGTAACTTGATGCGCAATGGTCTATCTCTCAAGGATGGTGAGGGTGGGGGTGATGGTTTCTTCTTCCCGACGACATATGGAAATAGGAGAACACAATTTCGAAACTACTAGTGTTGGGTAGGCTGATTTCGGGAAATGAAGCGAATTTTGCCTCATTCTGCACAATGATCAACGCTATTTAAGGTTGGTCGGGGCATCGCCATCATACGCATTACTAAGGACCATCTTCTCTTCCAGTTCTATCACACAATCGACAAGGATATGGCTCTTGAGGGCTGCCCCTGGTCTTTCGACAAGAAAGTCCTGGTTTTAGCGAATGTGGACAAGAATGAAAACCCGGCAGACACGAATCTTGACTAGTACAATTTCTTTGTCCGTATTTATGATATCCGAGTAATTCGCCAAACGTCTGCGACATCTCATGCTATTGGAAATCTGATTGGTGTATTAGAGGATGCAGACCTTGCGAAATCTACAACACTTAACATGCATATTCGTGTTAAAATCAACGTGACATGGCCACTTCTTTGGTGCATGAAGGTTCGGGGAAATGAGGGACATAAGATGCTCGTGTCCTTTAAATATGAACGCCTTCCAAATTTCTGTTATCTCTATGGGATGCTTAGTTATATTATGGCCGATTGTGAGGAAAAATACAATATAGAGTTCGAGGATGAATCACAATTACCCTGTGGGGACTGGTTGCGGGAAAATAGAAATCGATCGGGGTCGTTTGTGGGACAGCGGTTTACTGATAAAGGTTGGCGTGTGAATTCCTAAACAACGGGTAGGGGATGAGGACGGGATTTCTTTTCACATGATCATACCTGCAGCGACCAATCTTGGCGTGAATTTAGAGCTGCGCCATCCCAATCATCAGGCCGAACTCATTCAACAACATTCTTATGAGAACATGTATTGGGGGTCACGGCATTCAGCTTAACGGAGAGGTGACATCACGAATGCATGAATCTGGGCGCACTCCACTCTAAATACAACCCGCAGTTGTCGATCATGCCTTCAACAGCCGCGAACCGAATCTCATGTGTTAGGAGACACGCATCGAACCGAGAACCAGATTGTGTATGTTATCGATGTGAAGTAGGTTTGTGCTAGTCTTGTACGTGACTTGGAAGGGAGTAATCGTATAGCAGGGGAAGTGCAGACGACTACAACTATTGCAACACAGGTGAAAGTCACAAATCAGTGGAAAATCAATGGGGTAAGAGTTGTGCGGCACAAAGGTGTTATGGATTCCAATCCGGTTGTTCACGAATGTAGGGTGGGACAAAAACGATTGTTTAATGATGAGGAAGGGGCTGATCCGGTGGGGGATAAAAAGGCACGACTTGAGGAACTCTCGCGGGACATTGATAATTTGTTGGTGGCGACTACTGAGTAGTCCCGCCATTTCCAATGAGTTTGCTAGCTTGGAACTGTCAGGGCTTGGGAACCCTTGGACAATTCGGGAACTATGTCAGTTGGTTTCCAAATTTCACCCCCTCTAATTTTGTTGTCGGAAACCAAGTGTAAGAATAGGAAATAGAGGAACTGAAAGGAAGGCTTAATTATTTTGGGATTTGTGTCGAGGTGAAAGGACTTTCGAGAGGCCTTGCATTACTATGGGATAAAGAGTGGGACGTTCATCTGTTGAGCATGTCGGATAATCATATAGATGTCATCGTTGTGGGACACAGAGACGAGCTTGATTGATGGTTTACTGGATTCTACGGGAAACCCGATGGGAACTAGAGAACTTGCACGTGGAACTTATTGCGGCATCTTCGGGGTACTTCTACTTTACCATGGCTTTGCAAGGAGGATTACAACGAGATTTCTTGTCATAAAGACAAACAGGGCGGACCCAGACGTGCGAATTGGCTTATTCAAAATTTTTGAGATATTGTTGTTGACATAGGCCTTGGAGAGATTGATTTTTTTGGTCCACGTTTTACGTGGTGCAGTAGAAGACCGACCCCCACACGATTTGGGAAAGACTGGATCGGGCATGCGTGGATACTGCGTGGCGGGATCGATTTCCTCTTGCTCAGGTTGAGCATGTGGTGACATTGAGATCGGACCATCATGCTCTACTCATTCGCATAGCGGCTCAACATGAGAGGGGACGTACATCAAGTCTCTTTCGGTTTGAGGCCTCGTGGCTTATGAAGACCAATTGCGAAACAGTGGTCACACAGTGTTGGAAAGAGTTATGAGGTCGTGAGTTGCATGAGCAGTTGAAGGGGTGTCAGCTTGGGTTGGTTCAGTGGAATAAGGTTGACTGGGCATATATGAAACGACGGATAGAGAATCTGCGAAGGGATATTGGGTGTCTACGAACAGGGATCATCACATCGGCCTTTAAATCAGAGGAGATTCAACTTAGTAAGCAACTTGAGGAATTATTGGAGGCCGAAGAAATTTATTGAAGGCAAATGGCCAAAGTCTAGTGGTTAGGGGAAGGAGATAGAAATATGGCATATTTTCATAGAAGGACTAGTGAGCGTCGGAAAAAGAATAAAATCAAGGGCCTTCGGGATGCTACAGATACTATGCGCACACATCTAGGGGAGATAGACCAAATTGATGGGGATTATTTTAATTTAATTTTTCGGTCCACTGATCCTTCTGAGGGAGCCATTGAAGACGTGTTGTGGGATGTGGAGGTGCGAGTTAGTCCTGAGATGAACGAAAGCTTACTTCAACCATTTACATCGGACGAGGTACAAAGTGCACTCAAAATATGTATCCTTTTAAATCTCCAGGGCCTGATGGTTTTTTTGTCATTTTTATCAAAAAATTTGGCATATTGTTGGGGCTGACGTGACTCGTTTTGTGCTTTCTTTTCTTAATGACCGTGTTCTTGATCCGTCTGTTAATTTTACACATATTGTTCTTATACCTAAGTGTTCTAACCCTGATGTCATGACCCAATTCCGTCCTATTAGTCGTAGCAATGTGTGTTTTAAAATTGCCTCTAAAGCAGTTGCTAACCGCCTTAAGCTTATTTTGCCGACTATTATTTCTCCATCTCAGTCTGCTTTTGTTCCAGGGCGCCTTATCACGGATAATATCCTGATGGTCTTTGAGGTTAACCATTGTTTAAAAAATAAAAGAACAGGGAAACGGTACCATATGACCGCTGAAGCTGGACATGAGTAAGGTCTATGATCGAGTCGAGTGGCCCTTTTTGGAGAAGGTAATGCTCAAGATAGGTTTTGATTCAAATTTTGTTGCACTTATCATGTTGGGGGTTAGATCGGTCTCATACTCTATTTTGATTAATGGGCGGGAATCAAGTTTTTTCTCCCGAAAGGGGCATTAGGCAGGGGGATCCGCTATCCCCTACCTATTCTTATTTATTTCTGAGGTTTTTTAAGCCCTGATTTCAAAGGACGAGGCACGTGATGAGCTAAAGGGGATAAAAATTTGTCGCAGTGCACCTCCCGTGTCGCACTTATTGTTTGCTGATGATACATTATTATTTTGTGATGCTGATGTGGCCACAGCGGGGTGTATCCGTGGTATCCTAGAGAAATATAGGCAGCGTCAGGGTAAAAAATAAATCTTGATAAGTCAGTGGTGGTGTTTAGCAAGAATGCAAATGAGAAAACGAGAGCCGTGGTTGGGGGAGTCTTAGGCGTGGCGATAGCGGATAAGCATGATAAATATTTGGGTATGCCATCGGTGGTGGGAAAATTAAAGAAGGAGCTGTTTGATTATATTAGAGAGTGTATTTGGAAACAAGCGCAGGGGTACAAGGGAAAGACGTTGTCGGGGGGAGTGAAAGAGGTTCTTGTCAAAGCTGTCATGCAATCCATTCCCACCTTTATCATGAGCTGCTTTCACCTTCTGAATTCGTTAATTCGGGAAATTGAGTCAATTATAAGCAACTATGGGTGGAGCAGTGAGGCGCAAAATAAAATTCATTGGGTGGCTTGGGATAGGATGTGTCAACGGAAGGTTGATGGGGACTTGGTTTTCGTAACTTGAAGGCTTTTAATTTGGCTTTGCTTGCCAAACAAGCATGGAGAATTTTGATGGATCCGACGAGCTTGGTAAGTCAAATTCATAAGGTAAAATACTTCCCTAATTTGGACCTCTTTGGCGCACGGTTGGGGAACACACCATCATTTTCATGGCGATGCATATGAGATTCACTCTCGGTCTTGCAGCACGGGGTGCGTTGGCACGTGGGGAATGAAGAGTCGATTTCAGTATGGCATGATGCATGGCTACCGAGGCGATTTTACTCAAACCGATCACCCCTACTAACTCGAAGGAACCTTTTCTTTTTGTTCGTGACTTAATCGACCATATTACGAGCTGATGGGGCGTGGATAGGATGCGTGAGGTCTTGTGGGAAGTTGATGTCGAGCTTATTTTGACAATTCCGTTGGGGGATATTAGTAACTCAGACCGTCGAATATGGCACTATAAAAAGAGGGGGTTTTCACTGTACGCAGCGCGTATCACATGATTGTTGCACAAGGATTGGGCCGCAACGTGAGGGAAATGGCGGCAGTTTCCGAACCGCATGCAGCTTGGGCGAAACTTTGGAGGTTTGAATGTGCAAGTAAAATTAAATTATTTCTTTGGAGGTGCTGCATAGACATCCTCCCAACATGGTGGAAACTTGCGAGGCGAGGGATTTGTAGGGAGGCACCGTGTGTGATTTGTCATGAGGGCGAGGAGACGCTGCGTCATGCACTCTTTGAGTGTCCACTGGCGCAACAAGTATGGGCGCTATCCAATATTTCGATGCAACTTTGGATTCGGGAGTCCGAGAGCTTATGTGACTGGATGGTGTGGGTTGTCTCATCAGCGACGACGCAAAGTTGTAGTGTCATATGGATGGTTTGTTGGACAATTTGGGGGAATAGGAATGGAGTGCTTGCCGAGGGAAAAAGAACGTGGGTCGAATGAGATGACTATGTTTGCACAAGTTTACTCACAGACGTGGGATACTTATAATGGGAAGAGGGGGCGACAAATGAATTGTAGTGCAGTAGAGGGTTGGCAAAAACCAACAGATGATGTTATTAAAATCAATTTTGATGGGGCGCAATTTGTTGAGGAGGGAGAAGTAGGGATCGGGTTGGTTGCGCATGATAGGCATGAGAGTTGATTGCTTGGAGACAACATCGTTTTACCTCATTAATGGAGGCCGTGTGTTTTGAGCCCTAGGCAGCGTCGTGCGCGGTTCGGTGGGCATCGGAGAAAGGTTGGACTAATGTTTTGTTTGAAGAGGATTGTTTAGATATTATTCATGACATTCTCTATGGTACCACAGAGGATGTTCGAATTGTGAACATTATGAATGATGTGCGAAGTGCGAAGGATGATACGTGATCACAAGGAGTTTTATTTTAGATGGGTCCAACGTGAGTCTAATGCGATCGCGCATGCACTTGTTAGAAACGCCATTGAAGATGCCGACGAGTTTGATGAAGCGAAGTTGGTCGTAGTACTTTTTTTGGTCTTTATTTCGTTTTCTTATTTTTTGGACCTGTAATTACTTTGTCCATTAGGGGGGCGGTTTTTTGATCAGGTTATATGAAAGTTTGTTTGATTAAAAAAAAAAAGAGTAGTTTATAATTTAGCGCGACTCTCGTGCACCACATATTGACAAATATAATCAGTTGTGGAAGTGTGTAATTGTAAATATGTAAGCTCAATCTTAATCCACCCACACCCACACATATAATACCAAAAATCTTCTCCAATTTTCACAATAATAACACGTGACAGTGACTCGTGCCACCTGCTATCCATCCATATCAGAAAACAGAATAAACAAAAGTCCATTAAAGTAAAAATCAAATCCAAAACTATTTGTACAATCCTCCCTTTTTTAGTATATTATTATCACTCCAGTTGGAGAAAAGGGTTCCTCTATCAAATAAGTCAGACTTATGATTAAGGTCCAGTTTCAATTTTCTCTTTTTTTATTTCTTTTGGGTTTTGTTTTATTATAATCATCTGTTATGTTGATGGTTGGCTTCAGTTCTTTTATGGGTTATTGTTAGTTTTTCTTCTGTTAATGTTTTTTTGTTGGTTTCTTGAATTTCTTTGCAAGTGTTTATTGATCATGTGTCCACTGTCTGTAAAATAACTATAATCTTGTGTGTTTATTGGAGTAATTTATTAGCAGCACTGTGTTACATTCCTAAACTTCAATTTACCAGTTTTGTTTTGCTGAAAGAAAGTTATTGTTAAGGCACAAGTTTACATGGTTATATTTTGGCTACTAGTATTCTGTTTACAGAAATGTTTAAGAGTTATTTCGACTCGCAGGTTTGTTGTACCTGTTTGGCATGGTAACAATGCTACTAGGAGTGATATGAGAAATCATTGGTGTTTGGCGTCTTTAGCTCTAGAAGATAATTTGTTGCGGCGATAGTGGTGTGAGATGTTATTTATAGAAGATATGGGGTATGCTTTTAGTAAATTGGAGATGGACTCTGAACTTTTTGATGGTTCATCTTCCAACTATGAGGTTGGTGAAAGTCCTCGACCAAAAAAACGGTTGAATTATTTGGACCATGAGGTTGCTCAGTTGACCAAACTTCGATCAGAGCCACACGAAAATTTGACCCGCATTCTTCCAGGGAAGCGTGAGTTTCCCATATCGACGGTGAAGATGTTGGCATGTCGAGAATTAAATCTTTCAGGAAGAGGGAAGTTCTCATCGGGAGATTGCCGTCATGTTCTAAGTAAATATTTGCCAGTTAATGGACCATGGGTCGTCGATCAGATGTCGACTAGGGCTTATGTATCACAGTTTTCTGCTGATGGTTCCCTTTTTGTTGCCGCATTTCAGGTATTATTTACTTATAAAGGATTATAATAATGGACGAGACGGAAAGTTTTTACAAAATTACTGTTTGTTGAGGAGTTTCTTGAACTTTTGATGTTTAACCATTTGGAATATTCAATCCCTCGTGCGTCACTGATGGTTCAGCTTTTTGGTCTTCCATGATCCCTACTTCAATAGTCATTGGCCTCTGTATTTGTTAATTGTTTCTTAAACAGGGAAGTCAAATTAGAATATATGATGTTGAAAGAGGATGGAAAGTTCGGAAGAACGTTCACGCCCGAAGCTTGAGATGGACGATAACTGATACATCCCTATCACCTGATCAACGACACCTTGTAAGTCCTCCTTCGGTAATTGTTGGTAGAGCACGTAAAATTGCTTCCACGTTTAACAACCTTGTAGTTCGAGTTGGTGAACCCATTCTGCAACATGAGAATTGAGCTCCATAATTATTGATTTGAAGATAATTTAGCAAATCATCAAGCTATTTGAACAATTGTTAGGATAATTATACTAGAGTATTTACTTGTAATCTTGTATTATAGGTATGTGCACTATGAGAACCAATCAATATAATTATGCTTTTGATTGTTAACTGCTCCAACACACGAGGCTAATACTTATACCGGGAAAACTGACAGATAGAAAAACAGTCAGTTGATATAATTTGTGGAGTTTGTTGTTATACAGAGCATTGAAGATAGTTGGTTATTAGTTGGGCATAATATTTATGAAATATTAGCATTTGTAGATACCTTGAGAACTTATAGCAAGCTACAGTATTTTTGTAGATATTTCATGCATCTCTGACACTATCCATCTTACTTCCATCTTTTCCTAAATCGTATGTTCTCATTTCAGGTTTATGCTAGCATGTCACCTATTGTTCACATTGTCAACATTGGATCTTCCACAACAGAATCTCATGCAAACATCACGGTATGAAGTCAAGTACTTCTTAACTTTTGGTATTCCTGGAGCTATCACATGGCACATTTGATGTCCATATGACGTGCATTACCCTAACATATGAAGCTTTATTGTCTATCTAGGAGTCCTCGCAATTCGTCGCCCAGTTCTGTTTATCCTGCTAAGCAGTGGACCACACATACACAAATACAAACATACTAGATTGGTGTTCAAGGCTCATTACCCATTAAGATTAATCATTGTTTGTTGCTATGACCATATAAGTGAAAATGATCAGTTCTTTTTAACAATTTGCTCCAGTTTCGAGTCGTAGAGCGGTACCAAAAAATAACTTTTCCTTTTACTCGTAACTTCCTTGACTCAATTTTATACCTTGAAGTTGAATTAAAAGTGGGATCAACAATATCAAATTAAGTTCTTATGATGATCAGCGGCATCAACTTTTCTTACTAAGACACTTTATCGGGTATCTGACTTATGGTCAAAGATTAGGATAATAGTATATGTGGGATGGTTTACATATAAGGAGCACAACAGATAGCACGTACTTAATAACATCTGACACCCCCATCAGGCCCTTGTAATGCTAACTGCCAAGACTAATTCGATAGCTACATTAGTCAAATTCTTTTCATCTGTTGTTTGCATTTATATCATCATGCTTAGTTTAGGGTGGTCATACATAATCTCTCTCGGACTTATCAGCTAGTACCATTCTGAAATTATTACCTTGAATTTTGTCACTTTAATTCTTTCATAATCAGTGCTTCCTGACACTGAATGTTGTTTCTCCCTTTTTAATGGAAGCTCGGAATTTAGATGTTTTTATCATAGTTATTGCTCAACTCTGGCTTCTTCACCATTCAGGAGGTCCACGATGGTTTGGATTTCTCTTCTCCAGATGACGGGGGATATTCTTTTGGAATCTTCTCTCTGAAATTTTCGACTGATGGACGTGAAGTTGTTGCCGGAAGCAGCGATCAGGACATATATGTATACGATCTTGAAGCAAAAAAACCCTCTCTTCGTATTTCAGCTCACTCGGTTAGTGTTATCATTGGCAATAAACATTATCTTTTGTCTTCTTCTCCAAGCACCCTAACCTCTATGCCTGAACTTGAATTACTAAGAATGAGAGGACTCTGTGCTTTAACTTTATTGTTACCTAAGATATATATATACATACATATTCGTGTAAATAAAGTATCAGTTTTTTTTTTGGTGAATATAATGTATCAGTTCTATGAATGAGTTTTTCGTTCATGTTTGCATAATTATACCGATGCATTTTCTGAGCATTATTGACCATCCATTTGGTTTCTATTTAAGGTTTGAAAGATTTTCAAAGGTATAATTAGGAGATATTTGCCAACATATATATTCTTTGTTTTGCAGTCGGATGTCAACACTGTATGTTTTGCTGATGAAAGTGGTCATCTCATTTATTCAGGAAGTGATGACAATCTTTGTAAGGTAGTTCCTTAAAAGACTCTTCTTCTTGCCAACTTTTTCTATGTAGTGCTAACAATCATGTTTGTTTCAATGCTTTTGTACGTTAGGAAGTATGTGTCAGAAATAATCTGGCTTGATGCCTAAAGCTGTAAAGCATTAATTTTCTAATACTTTTGACCATAAACACATAATAACCTGTATGCTATCCAAGACAAACAAATTTTGACACTAGCCTTAGGTGGCTGATGAAAGAATCGTCCTACACTTGACAATGACTGGTTTCTTGGGGTACTGACCATTAATATACCACTTCTTTTTGTAGAATACTTTTTTGCTTATATTGCCAAAGGAAGAGGTCCTGCTGCTGCTGATCCTGCTAGCTCATAATATTTTGTTATAGGGACATTTTACTCTACTGTGCTATTGAGTTAAATTTTGTCTTCTCAATCCGTAATTGTAATGTTTAGTGAAGTAAAATGGCGAAAAGTCGTTCCAAAGCGACTTTCTTTTCATAAGTATCAAGTAATAAATTAGAAGCTAGTCTTACTCAAGGTCCTCAAGTGAAAAGGCATCATAACTTGCTGCTCAATGTAGGTCTGGGATAGACGATGCTTTAGAGCCAAAGGCAAACCAGCAGGGGTTCTGATGGGTCACCTTGAAGGCATCACATTTATTGATAGCAGGGGAGATGGTCGTTACTTGATATCCAACGGTAAAGATCAAGCCATCAAACTGTGGGATATACGGAAAATGTCATCTAGTGCTACTTGGTATGACTTTATCAAGCTCTGCCTACAATTGGATAGTTTAGATTTACTTCTTGATAGAGCAGCCAGAGTTTTCTGATTATGTATTAAGTGATTCAACTAAGATCCAATTTGGGGTATGTGATTCTGCATATTATGTAGCCATAGTTATTCAAACGTGGCTACATAATATCAAAATACTGGAACTTATACATATCAAAACCTGAAGGTTGTAACTTGTGCACTAGTAATACCAGTCTTCATCGAGTAGCCTCTACTATGATATTGCATAAATAACGTCGTGTAAAGCATTGTCTTCATTGTGCTCCTATGAGTGTTCCAGTATCCTGTTCCACGACTATATTGATAACTATGTCAGGAACTAGGCACACATTTATGTAATGTAGAGTGAGGTAGCGGTTGCTTTTAACTTTCTGCTGGTCTTTTTTCAGCTATAAAGAATTCAGGAATTATGAATGGGATTACAGATGGATGGACTACCCTCCGCAAGCAAGAGAATTGAAGCATCCGCACGATCAATCAGTGGCTACATATAAAGGTCATTCTGTCTTGCGAACTTTGATCCGTTGTTACTTCTCGCCGGAATATAGGTGTGTGCTACATTTAGAGTCTCTTCGTAAATAATTTTTTGTAAGCAAATCGTTCTGCAATATAATTTTCAGTGTGATATTGAAGTATCAAATCTTTTTAACTTTTCCGTATCTTTCACAATTTGCAGCACTGGCCAGAAGTACATCTATACTGGATCTCATGACTCAAATGTCTATATTTATGACTTGGTATGTGCCTGCATACCTATTTCCTGTCTTTTTTGTTACCCTAATTTATGCCTTTTGCATAAAGTTGAATGCTTCTCACATTCCGATGAGAATTCCTTAGGTGGGATTCTGAAAAATTATTCATGGTGCATTAGTTGGGTCCAGATTTACTATGGAATAAATTTTGTTGTGTAAGAAGTAACTGGATTAGTTTTAACTTTTATAAGTTGCTTCCAAATGTTGATGAACAATATTGGGTTCCTTGGTATGGATCTATTAGAATGCCCTTGAGGGATAAAATTTAAAGCAAAACAAAAAAGAATACATTAATGTCTGAGAGCTAGACATTATGGTCCTAGAATACATTCTTGTCCCAAAGTTTCTGGTTCATGAGTCCCATATTTTGGAATGTATCTATTTCTTGGCCAAATCATTTACTGATGTTCCATTGTTCGTGTTCGACATTCAGGTTAGCGGTGAGCAAGTTGCAAAGCTACAGCATCATAAATCGACAGTCAGAGATTGCAGTTGGCACCCAAATTATCCAGTGTTGGTTAGCTCTTCATGGGACGGAGATATTGTGAAATGGGAGTTCCCTGGGAATGGAGATGCACCACAATCTGCAAACAAAAAGAGACTTCGAAGGAGACACTTCTATTAGATACTTTGGTTGCACATTTCTGTAAGTTAAATTGTATAGTTTGATACATCATAATGTTGGCTATAAAAGTTGTACTATAAGTCCAAGTGCGCTTAAACAATGTATGCTATTTTGTTGTAAAAGTGAAATATACATTAAAAATTTACCGGCTGTTTGTATACTATATGCATTTTTGATATTTCTCATTAAAAAAAATGCAGTTTTTTTATAGAAGTACGCAGGTAGAATGTCTTATTATGTTGCAATATTTTCCAATCAGAAAATTATTAAAATTCAACAATCAAAGAATTGAACCGACACGGTCTTGCATTGAACCGGACCAACGCATTCTGTCCAGCTTCTGGTTGCCATTTGTCTTTGGACCCAAAATCGGATATAATCATCGGATTTGATCAGCTCGATCCAGGTTTTTAGTCTCTCAGAATGGGATTTTTGCAGTCTCTGAGAATGTATGCTTGTTCTATACATTTTTCAACTCTGGTTAGGTTTCGAGCTTTTAGTTCATTATCAATGAAAACTATTAACTATATCACGTTATAATTTGTATATTCCCAAGGAAAAATTTTGCCTAAGCTTCAAGAAGTTTGGTTTGATTATGGAAGTTTGGTTTAAACTCTAGGGCGGTATGTGCAATCAAATAAACCTCAATAGGTACCATCTCTGATGTCTTCTATGGTTGATAAGGGTTCAATGAATTATCTAAGCATTACTACAAGGTTTGTGCATGTGATTAAATTAGATTTACAGGGTATAAGAGTAAACATCCCTTTTTTAGGTTGTGAGATAATTTAGTGAAAACTTTAGTTTCAGCCTTTCTCCCGTGTCAAGTAATTCATTTGGGAAAATGGGGTTTGTTGGATGATGTGTATTAAATAACTGTTAATAGACGCATGTTGGCACTTGGCAGTAATGATGAGAACAAGTGATTCGACTAAATTTTCGCACTGAATTCTGCACTTAATTATAATTTCCAGATAGATTTATGGGAAACACCTTCCCCTTAACAACCTTTGGAGAAATACTTGGCATAAATATTCACCATCTCAATGCTTTGAAGCCTCTATTCCCAATGATAATTTCAACAATTTCTCATAAAGCTGAAAATCAAGGAGGAAAATCTTATATCTCTCTAGAATTATGTGGTTTGACTGACATCCACAATATATTTTGTGAAATCCGAAGTGCATTATCGTTTATTAATTTACATCCATCATAACAAAAGAAGAAGTGAAACGTAGTGTCGGGGAAAGGGCAATGCAAATTATTAGGCAGACATTCATTTCTTAAGCTCAACGGGTTTGTAGCACTTATTATCTTCGTGCACGGCTCCACACTTGTGCACGTGCATAAACTGCTTCTCATCTTAAAATACAATTTTATAAAATTACGAACTTTGGACTTTGGAGTACGAGTAAGAGAGTAACGCGCTAGCGGTACGGGAACGGTATAGAAACGCAGATATGGCATTCTCTAAAAACACCCGATATCTATACGGAAATGATACGTCTATATATAATAAATTATTAATATTTGTTATATATATTTTTATTTTTAACAAACAATGGAATTTAATACTTAAACAAGAAAAACTGAAAATACACAAAAAAAAAATGTTTAACATTAAAAAAAGTCATGCATCAAAACTAAAAGAAACATATAAACGTGAATTATGACTAACAAGTTAACAAGCTTGTTGTAATATTACAAAATCAAGATGTTCGATACTCGACGATTAATGACTACATAAAGTCATATTAACAAAAAAAAGTGAATTAATAATAATATTTTCAAGTAATTCACTTTTAAAATTAAACTGAACATCACTTTTAATTTTTAACCCATCAAATAATAAAAGTTTGTAAAAAAGGCCCACAATAGTTCTGATACGCTTAAAAAAACGTATCGAATATGTATCGAGATTTTTTTTTAATTTTTTAAAATTAAAGGATACACCACGTAGCGTATCGAATACGATAGTACATGTATCGATATCTGAATCGATATCGATATGTATGGCTGTTCATTGGTCCCAAACCAAACTAAACCAAACCAAACCAAACCAAATAAGAAAATCATAGACCAAACCAAACCAAATAAGAAAACCCAAACTGAACCATATAGTACGGTTTGGTTTAAACGGTTTCATGGTTCGGTTCGGTTAAACCGAAAAAACCAAATGCGAGAAATTATTCAATTATGAAAAAAATAAAGTCATCTTTTTTAAAAGAAAAATTGTATTACGCTCTTTTTTCATTAAAGTTGAACTAAAATTATATTAGAGTAGATTAATCAAGATTTTTAGCTAAAACCCACAAAACCCATTACGATTCAAGCTTAAAGATGCAACTTTTAATGACTATTCGATCAATAATTAAGAATACAACTAAACTTTCTTGAAACGAGAAGTGATGAAGTGTAGAAAAATGATGATTTCAAGATTGAGAAGAACATATTCAAGATCCAAATGAGTTGTGATTTGACCAGAAAGTCAACATAGTCAGTTTTTGACAAATGATACGAGTTTTCCAAGTAGAAACACGTGATTTTAGGCAAATTCCAAGGTTTGGAGGGTCAAATATGGAGTTTATTATTTCGTGCAGGTGGTTCGGTGTTGGAAATTGGGGGTTTAGAAAACTTGGGGATTAGGGATGTAGGAAAACCGACAGGTGGGTTCTGTGGTTTTTTTTTTGTTTGCGTGTAAGTGTGTTGACGTTTTTGCCTTCTTTATTTATAAATTAACTTTTTTTTTGTTTTTTCAATGGTTTGGTTTGTTTGGTTTAGTTTGGTTTGTTTGGTTTAATTTGGTCTCTTAGCAACAAAACCAAAACAGTTTTGGTTCGAAACCAAACCGAACCGCAGTAGGAAATATGTACAATGGTTCAAACCAAACTGTCTTGTTTGGTTTGGTTTCCACGGTTTAACCAAACGGTGGAACCATTGAACATTCCTATCGATATGTATCAGGTACTGCATAACCAACTTAGTATCGGTATCGGTATCAGTGCATCACAGGTAACAGGCTAATAGCAATATATAAAAACGTGCAAATGATAGAATACTAAATATAGTATAGTTCGGTTTAAATTCATCTGGATTACACGTAAACAATCAAAACAATATAAATAGATTAAATACATTAACTTGCTAATTTCGAGTTTTTAAAAGGTCTCCGAGATCAGCTTTGACCAACACTGCAGTTTGAACAAGGCAATAAGTCGAATTCTCTAATACGTCGAATCTTCGGATATGTTGAATCTTGGGATAGATCGAATTCTCAGAGACGTTGAATCATCTGATAGGTCGAATCTCCTGCTAGATGTAATTGATATACATCAAATATGGGTTTCGGTGTAAATGCACGTGGTGTTAGGTGCACTAAATGACTTACTTTAATAATTGGGCATGTGTACTTATAGGCCTTGGAATGAGAAACCACTTTTCACAAATCGCTATAGAAACGTTGCCTGACGAGTCCATCGAATTCACTGTTCAATGTACCCTAGAGTGGTGTTTGTGGTTTGGGTGGGCGCGAACCCAACTATATTTGACCAACCATATCGGCCCATATCACAATATATCATCATTTTACATCAACATGTAAATGCAAAGAAAAAAAATTAAGTACCTCTCCACATTGATTCAAATTGCGTGTGTTGTTGTGTGAAAAGAAGGATAGCCACATTGGTTTGGTATACTCTAAGGATGACGAACAAAAAATGCCTAAAACTGAGATTCAAATTGACAGAACCATTTCAAATATATTGCTTTGATATTAGAGGAAGTTTTGGCCTTTTGATTCAATTTTTAATATTAGGAGCCTATTACTGAATTTTGTCCAATAAGATTAAATTATATATATATATATATATATTGATATGTTCTAAAAATGTATAGTGTAGTACTATTTTGCTTTCTGGTTTACGCAAACCAATAGTGCGTAATTACCGTGAATTCTGATGTGTTGTTTGATATGTTTGAATTTACTTGATAATTTGTTAATTGTGTGATTGTGTCAAATTAGAAAAATTATTATGTGCAACCGTTGCATGGATAACGTGCTACAACCGATGATTGAGATTAAAAAGAGTTTTCGAAATTATAGGAAATAACCACTCAACACTCCGTCCCCACCGTGTATTAGTAGCAATAACTGGCTGGATGCGCTACCTCATCTTACAACAGCTGCACCTAATAATTTATCGTTAAATTGACTGTGAACTTAAATTCTAAACTGTAAATTTGAGATGATTGATGATTTTTGGTGATGTGAGCATGATATACTTATGTCGTAGTGTTTGATGCATGCTTTCTTTTTAGGGTCAATTGATACAAATTTAAGCCGTTATATATGCAAAAAAATGAAAATAATAAAAAGGCTAACAACCAAAGTCTTACCAAATTGAATCAAATCGACTGGATTTAAGTCAAATAGAATCTATTCAATGAGGTATGTGTCTTATTTTCTTATTTTCTTTTTCTAAATCAAAATCAAATACCCTCGGTAGGTTGATTTGAGGGTATTTGATTTGATCTGATAAAATTGAAATTATTACCCTAAGGTTGCATTGATGATTAACATTTTTAGAATTAAATTTATATTAGCTATGTTTTTTTTTGATGAGTAAATATTAGCTATGTTGCAGAAAGGACGAATTATTAAAAATACCAATTAAGTTTGTTGTTTTGATGAAAATGCCCAAAATAATTACGGACTTAAAAAATGCCCCGTAACTATAAGTATTTTCTATTGAAAATGCCCAATGGCTCTTATTCGGGCTATTTGTCCAATGTAGCTGCCACATTGTCGCCACGTAGATATTCTTTTGGGCATTTTTATCAAAGCGACAAACATAATGGGCATTTTTAATAATTCGTCCATTAGAGAATAATAAAATTTTAGAACTACCCTTATAATTCAAAATTTGCGTTTTGCACCCAAACCATATAAGAAAACTAAATACATTATTTTTCTTATTTGTTTATATTTATATTTTACAAACTAAAATACTAGTATTTATATTTATATCTCAATAATTTATTAATATTATACTATTTAAAAACCTGATACAAAGAGAGAAACAAAAAAGTAGAATTTCATTAATTAAACTAGATTTTTTATTTAATTAATAATTATAAAAAAAAAACTTCATCCTCTTCAAATGATATATTTCAAAAAAAAATTCAGCACATCTAATTAATACCTTTTTAAGCTTGATGTTTAATTAGAAATAGTTTTAAACTTCAAAAATCAAAAAAAAGAATAAAAGAAAACAATTTCATCTTCTCCACCACCCACCCACGTACCTCTACCCGTCCCCCACCAAATCTACCACCACCTAACACCGAATGCACCTCCAATAGACATAAATCCATCGCCCTCGCACCTCCATGACGTTAATTTTTATTTTTTCACCACTACCATCAAACCCCTAATTCACCTCCGATCAAAACTACGGTCTCGTTCACCAGAAAATTCCTACAACAAAAAATTGACGTCATGGAGGGGTGAGGGCGGTGAATTTAGGTCAATTGAAGGTGAATTCGGGTTTTGGTGGTGGTGGATTTGGTTGGTTACGAGTAAAGGTACGTAGGGTGATGAAGTTATTTTTCTTTTCTTTTTCCTTTTTTTTTCGTTGTTGATTTTTGAAGTTTTATTACTAATTAAAACATGAAGATTAAAATGCTTAAAAAGTTATAATTAGGTTTGTTTAAAATATATGCCATTTGAAGACACATTTATTTGAAAAGAATTTATAATATATAGTATTAAATTTGTAACCAAGAAAACTTTACTCTATAATTATATGAGTTAGAGTTTTTTATTTTTTATATTTTGAATATTTTTGAAGTAATGAAAAATTTTAAATTATAAATATAAATTAGTTTTGTTACAAATATTTATTTTTTGAAAATATATATCATTTGAAGAAGATGAAGTTTCTTTTTATAATTATTAATTAAACAAAAATCTAGTTTAATTAATGAAAATTTTCTTTTTGTTTATAAGGTTTTTACGTAGTGTAATATTAATAAATTTAAGATATAAATATAAACACTAGTAGTTTAGTTTTTAAGATATAACTATAAAAAATTAAACAAAATAATGAATTTACTTTCCTTATATGTCTGGTGTGCAAAAAGCAATTTTAAAATTATAAGAGTAGTATGAAATTTTAGTATTCTATAATGAACGAATTATTAAAAATGACCATTATGTTTGCCGTTTTGATGAAAATACCCAAAAGAACTTCCACGTGGCGACGATGTGGCAGCCACGTCGGACAAATAACCCGAATAAGAACCATTGGGCATTTTAACAGAAAGTACGTATAGTTACGGGGAATTTTTGAAGCCTAAAATTCTTTTGAGCATTTTCATCAAAACGACAAACTTAATGAGCATTTTTAATAATTGGTCCTTGTAGAAATATAGATACAATAAACACGAGTCAAAACACACAATTTATCTAATCATTCACTAAAAGATTTGTACAACATGTAAAAATACAACATTAGAGTATCTATTCCACAAGAAATTGTTGAGCACGCTACAAATGACTTTTTGAAGTATTTAATAGATATTGTATATCTTATCATATCTTAGTAAATAGTTATCATATCTTGGAGATTCTTATCTTCTTGATTAATGAGAAGATATACATAATTATTCATATCTTACAATATTGATGCAATATCATATTAAGATTAGATTACCCAATATAGTTGCCAACAAATTCACCCTTCCTGATTTTTTTTTCTTTTTTCTTTTATTACACCTCAAGATAAAGAAATGGTGAGAAATTGAACATGGATCTGATACTACATTATAGACCATTAGTTTTGTAAAAGATGAATTTTTGTGTACTTCTACATAACTTACGAAGTAAAAGTGTTAGACTTGTATTACACAAAAGTAACAAAATTAGTGATATTTATTAATCGTGTCAATGAAGAGTAATTGTACATGCATGATTGATGATTCTATCTAAAGAATGCATGTAGATCCTCCGCACCATATCTGATCTTCCACATTAATTTTTTTTTAAAAAAAAGTCGGGAGAATAGCTTTAAAAAATTCTTTTGACCATCTAATTATTCCAGAATTAAGTAGTAATTAGCGCCTGTCCAAATCAACATGACTCTAAAAAGGTTTTTGATTTTGACAGTTGAATAAAAAAAGCAAAACTGCAAGGAGGGAACATTATAATAATTGAGAAAAATAGGATATGATTAGTTGATTAAAGTTAACTGCTGTAAATCATGGTTGAAAGATGGCCCATCTTATACGATTGTACATTAAACGGGGCTCTTCACCGCATAGAACTTAGAAGCAGTGAGCTTTTCACTTATCTATTTAAGCCTTGCATTTTCCAATGAAGAATCAAGTATTACTCCATTTATTGAGTTAAACAACGCAAATGAAATAATTCTAACTTTTTTCACTATACAAGTAAAAAACGTAACAATAATTTATATAAACTAAAGAAAGTTATAGTTTCAGGCTTTCAACCATGTTAATTAATTAGTGCATTAGAAATAAGCTCGGCATTCTGATTTTTTTTTTAAATATTTTCTTGATCAAAGGGTCGCTCCAAGCATGCAATTGCAGCAAGATAATGAAACAAATACCAATAGTAATTTACAACTTACAAGATACGATCTAAATAAACATCAATTGACGGCTTATAATTTAAGTTTGCATCCAATTAACCCAACACGTTGTGTACCAGAGAGAAGACGTATAATACATAACAGAAAATCAGATTGATCACTCCAAACCATTGTTTCTCTACGTTCAAGTATTTATTAATTGATAAGGAAAAGAAACCTAAATGCACAAGCTTTAATCACTTTTTGACCCACAAATCTTGATCAAGAAACGATTCCATGTCAAATGAAAAGAGACAAAGTAATAAACCTTACAATCCAAACATTTTATATCAACATGAAAATAAGCAAAAGGTAAAAGCCATACACTTGAAACCAAAGTTTCCTAGTTGTAAAGAGCAGGAATAGTGATAATATCTTGACTGCCGGTATCTCTATTGCAATCAATAATAACAATAATTTGGAGCAATTAATAGAGACTAGTCCAATCATGATTTCTAGATCTTACACCACTTTATCATATCACTGTTAATTACCATAATTTTTATTGACATGATAAACTTAAACCAACAAAATCATATGAATTGTTATCAGTTTCATCTTGAAAAGAATAATATGGCAAGCTTAAAAGTTGCCATACACGAGAATAATAATACAATGCAAACAAAAAGACAAGAAGTAAAAAATGAATTAAAAAAAAATCATGATGATTATATTAGTGTACAAGGAAATGTTCCGACAATTTTCAACGGCTTCTGATACTAAACAGTACTTGCCCCGACTTATTAAAAGAATAAAAACCAACAAGCCCATTAATTTGAGGATCAAAAAGTAATGAATAAAAGTTGCACAACCAGAAGGTACAATCATTGAAGCACCATGATCAACTCCACACCATGCAAAATCTAATATCTGATGCCTAATTAATTTAGTTTTCTCCACCCAATTCAAGACAGCAACGGCTATAATTATTTATTACTAAGATAGAACTTTGTTATAGCAAAATTAGACAGGCCCGAATAACCTAATAACAAAATGAATAACATGACATTGATTAAATGTTTCTACTAATTACAAAAAGAGATTAGCAGTAATAAATCGTGATCAGTTCCATCTCCCTCCAGCGATTTTTTTTTTTCATGTTGCAAATTATCCACATTTTAGTTCTATCAAACCACTTGATCATTGATCACCCCATATTATAACAAAAGAAATAGAATCAAAAAATGAATATTTTAGTTTCCCACAAAAAGAATTAAGCACACATTCCCCATTCTGCCCCTGCCACAAACCCTGAGTTACCAAAATTACCCTTTCCATTGGATGCATTGTTCAGTAGGCCTTGATTTCTGAGTACCAGCCTTGAGTGGGCAAGGCGTCTGTACGGGCAGGACCATACAGTTGTACTGTAGGCACAACGAGCTACTGACCGGAATATCCACCGTCGGATTAATCTCGATTCCGGTAAGATAATTATGCTGTAAATATAGTATCTCTATATTCGAGGCCAATAACCGGTCCACCAAACTAGCCGGAACCTGCCCCGTGAACCGGTTGTTGTTGAGATACAAATTCTGAACCGTCGAGAACAGAGGGGACACAGAACCGGACAACCGATTATAACTGAGATCAACGGTCGGAATCGCCACCTGATCAACCGGCTGAACCGGACCCGAGAACTGATTCCTCTGCAGTTGCAGATTACTGATAGGAAAACCGAATAGATTACCCGGGATACACCCCGTGAACTGGTTCATACTGAGATCAACGTAGTTTAACCGGTTCAACTGGCCCAACACCAAGTCAACCGGACCGGTCAACTGGTTCGACGACAGAGCAAGGTACTGCAGCGAGGGAGGAAGTCCCAGAACCGGAAGCGAACCGGAGAGCGAGTTGTGCTTCAAATCGAGCCGGGTTAGGGTTTGCGACAAGAACGGGGGAACCGGACCGGTCAACCGGTTGTGATTAAGAATGACGTTGGAAAGCGCCGGCAGAGTACCGATCGAGTACGGAATAGCCCCGGCGAGCTGATTGAAGCTGAGATCCAGCGTCTGCAGCCCCCGGAGCTGACCCAAACTCGCCGGAATACCGCCGGAGATGAAATTCCGGCTAATAGCCAAAAACCGGAGGTACCTCAACTGCGAGAGGCTCCCGGGCAACGAGCCGTATATCCGGCCCGGAACGATGGTGAGCTCCGCAAGTAGAGATAATTTCCCGATAGCCGGGTTGATCCGACCCGTTAACCCGGGAGAGCCGGCTCTTGGGTCGCCGAGGTTAAGGGCAATAACCCTATTGTCGTCGCAGTAAACACCGGCGAAATTACAGGGGTCGGAAGTGAAATCCCAGGAGGCGAAATAATTAGAACCGGGTAAATCAGACAAGCTCTTTCGAATGGATTGCAAAGCCAAGAAATCAATTGGGTCCAACATAGCGTGAGAAAGAACCAAATGGGTGGCTAGTAAGAGTACGAAAATGTTAAAAAAAGACTCCATTTTTATTGTTGATTGGACCATGCAGCAAATGTGATGAAGAAGAAGAAGTATATAAAGGAATATTTTGGAAAATGGTTTTCCGTGAATCACCGAGGAAAATAAATGGCGTCACAAGAAAGCAAACTGCAACTCAACAAAGAGAAAGAGAAGATGAAAAGGTTATGTTGGCTTGTGAAGGAAGGTGGAAAAAATGGTGTTTTTTTCTTTTCTTTTGCCACTACTTACTTACTAGTACTACTACTACTGTGTGTTCTTTGCAGCAAGTACAATTCTTTCAATATTTTGTTTACCAATGTTTGTTTTCTTGTGGGGGTTAATGTTTTTTTATTGCTTTAGGTTTGGAGGGTCAAACGGTTGTCCGAGCCTAGTGGGAGGGTGTGGTTCGGAGTGCCAGCTAGGCAGGTTTGGTTATCCTGGTGGACTTTTTACGGGAACCACGTGACGGTTTGGTTACCCGGACTTCTCTTTTTTTATTTTGTTTTTATCTATTTGGCTGGTTTTTATTTTTTTAATTGGGGGGTGGGGTGGGGGGAGATCATATGATGGATAGTGACTTCGAGTGGGGAGCAATAAATGTGACCTACTATACCAAATAAAAAAGGAAAATCGTAATAAGTGTCACCCGCCATAAAATGGTGCCACGTAGGATGTGAGGCGGTTGATGGACAGCTGGAGACTCGTCCGATAAAGTTTTTTTGTTGGGCTTCCTAGGTGAGGTGCATACTGCATAGTACATTTGGTGGAAATAATCGCTCTTCTTTATTGTTTTAGACATAATTATTAAATTAGAGATATAGATATTTATTCTTTGTTTTAGAAATTTAATATATATGTCTTATTAAAAGAGAGATACCCTTGTCTTGTACATTGAGACCTAAAAGTCTTCCATTGAACCATTTTTGCCGTCGGTCCAACTTTTCCTTCTTGTACAAGTCACTTAAGTGATACTTGGGAGGCAAGTATAGGAGTACATTAAGTTGAATAATATTTTCTATTAGAATAAGTGTAAAAAAACCGTTATTAAAAATAAAAAATGCTCTCAAGCTCCCTCCACCCCTCCTTAACCCCAACTTTCCTAAGAACCACCGCCGTTGTCTGACGCAACGTCGATCACCGAGAGGCCTCCCACTCCTTTCGAACCCCCGTGCCCACTTAACTGCAACCCTAGTCCCCCAGAACCACTGCCAACTGTACCACCTCTACCACCGCCCAACTACCGATCACGCCTCCTATCCTCCACCAATTATATTTTCTTTTCCACCTGGTTGCAGGCGTTGGAAGAAATGAAGGAAGTACCGGTGCGACCCCCGGTAATGATGAGATGATGGACCAAGGGCCCAGGTTACCTTCATCGCCATTGAAATGCGTCGTCTGAGCGAACCCTGGAAGAAATCGCTCATCGCTTAAATGGTAGGTATCCCACACACCATCCCTAACATGGCAACCAAACTACAACGCCTCTGGAAGCTCACTCAAACGATCGACATCACAGTGGTCGGCCAGAGAGCGTACTTGGTACGTCTGAGCAACCCTGGTGAATATATTGTAGCATTGACGGGAGACCCGTGGTTCATGTTCAATCACTGTCTAGTCGTTTATCAATGGCACCCTAACTTTTTTGTCACGCCAAACATGCCATGTAAGGCATGCAGCTAGATCCAACTACTGGGCTGCCAATAGAGTTTTATGACTAAAAATTGACACCCACACTGTAGCACGCACTGGGGTCCGATATGCTCGTTTTTGTGTCAAAATAGACACTACCAACCCATGCCCTCTAAGATCCGTGTTAGTGGCCACTTTTAAGATGTAACGTAAGAAGTCAATGTGGATTTCTGCTTGAACTGTGGGCGACTGAACACCAACCGAACAGGGATATCATGTGGTAACTAAACGTCTCTCACAACGGCGCCCCAATGGTTTGACACCATCTGCTATCCGACCCGCAGATGCTTGATTGAAGGATTTCAACACTTTTCGGTAACAATGAGCAAATGGGCTATAACGCTACCAATTCCAGAATGCAGAGGGAATGAAGCAGATCGCGAAAAGGAGGCAAAGACCGCACAATAACTGCGCGATGGCAATTACGCATCCCTAGTCATGCAACTATCAGAATTTGGGCCTAAACGACAGAAACCCTAGAAGAAGCGCAGGGCGTGAAGAAAAACTATAAATAAGAGGGTTCATTCAACAGCTAAAAGAGACACTTACTTAGACGCTTACTTAGACACAGAGAGAGACACCACACCAACAATAACATACAAAAAATCATCCTAGGGTTAGAAAAGATAAGAAGTCCACCGCTCTTAGCAACACAATCATGGTAACTATGGAGACAGAAATGACATATGAAGCTTTGAGAAACGTGGTAACTTCAAACACTACGATTCATGGTCAGAAATCAACCAATCCTTTCATCATTTATAATAAACTTGTACCAGAATATAAGACTTGGTATAATTTCATTGTTTCAAGAATTGCATCTACTAAACACATGACAAATGCTCACTGGGATAGAGTGAAATATTTGATGAGGATCCGTGATATATTCCACATAGATGTAGGGCAAGATAAAAGTGCAAGGTTCTTTGGAATCAATGTTATACGATGTTGGGACAACATTGAGGATAACATTGAAATCTGAGAGCTTGTACGAAAACTGTTCTTCAGTTGCCAAATTTAAGTTTTGCCTTTATTCACCTATTAACCAAGTTCCACGGTTTTAGTCGTTTATGTTTATGTCCAGGAATGTACCTTAATCATAAGGAAGAGCTATGGAAGATTCCTTACTTGAAGTTTCCATAATTCAAGCTAAGTTGATTAAGTCAACTCAACACGGTTTCAAAAGAAGGACACAAATCGGATTCTCTGCAACTTTGATTCTTTCTAGGATTCTCTGATTTGAAGAAGATGTGTTACCTTGTTAGATCGGTAATAAAGGAAACACATATTCAAGAAAGATATCGAGTTCACAAAGAAGGCAAAATTCAACAAGGAAAGAACAAGAGTTACCAAAGCTGTGAACAACACATCTTGGCGTGCAAGATTCAAGAAATCTATAAAAGATGTGAAGTTCATCAAGATGAAGACAAGACAATCGTGCAAAACAATCCGAGAGATTAATCATTCTTTGTATTGTCTTCGTCTTGCTTTTGCGAAGTTTTTGTATCAACTATTTACGTCTAGTTCATAGAAGTTAAGTAGTTCGTACTTGTCTGCTTCGTTGAGTCCGATCGACAAAGAGCGTGAGTGAATTGTTGTGAGGAACATTTTTGTTAAAACCTTTATGGTTATTTGGCTTAAGGCTCAAAAGTTTTTAATAATATTTAAAACTTCTTAAAAATTATATCTTCTTGTTTTTAAATTCCGCTGCATATTACTTTGGTCAAGAAGATCACAATAGAGTCAAGGCAAAGTCAGCTTAACTCTCAAAGTTGTTGTGTCAATCCACGATCCAAAATTTTCAATTGGCATCAGAGCCAAACACCGACTACACTGGTAGTTTGGAGGTGATACAACACCATGGACAATGTCAATCCTAATACCAACTGGATTCCAGTTTTGGATGGCTCCAATTATGCATACTGGAAGATCAGGATGAGGTCTCACATCAAAGATATTGATATTTGAGCTTGGCAATCCGTGATCAATGGATACTCTCTTCCAACATTACCAAGAGATGGTGAAGGTGACCTAGTACCAAAACCAGAAGCAGATTGGACATCAGCAGAGGTAAGTCTCTATAACTCCAATGAAAAAGATCTTGACGCTATCTTTAGTTGGGTTAATCATCACATGTTCAAGTTAATCCAGAATTGTACAAAAGCCAAACATGCTTGGGATATACTTGAATTACATTGTGAAGGAGATTCTGCTGTTAAAGATTCTAAATATAGACAACTGCTTCAGCAATTTGAAAAACTTGAGATGGGTGAAGATGAAAGTGTTGACAGTTATTTTGAGAAAAATCTTGATATTGGTAACCAATGTGAAAACCTAGGTTTTGCTATGACTAATCAAGAAATGGTTTATAAAGCTATGAGAACACTATCATCAAAATTTGCTCTCAAGAAAATTGCAATGAGTGAATCTAGGAACATTGCTAATCTACAGTTTCAAGTCTTGCTGAATACTCTTAGAGAATTTGAGATAGAGCTTGCCTCACAACCTAGCAAACATATGGCTATTGCTTTAAGAGGGTCAAGTATTGACAATGAAAGTGATGATGAATTTGAATTAATTTCTTCAAACTATAGTAAAATTACTAAGAAGTTCAATAAGCTGGACCTTAAAGGAAAAGGTAAAAAAGAGAATCTTAGTAATAGTTTCCCACGTTATAAGAAATTACCTCCTAAGTTTGTGAAGTACATGGCATCAAAACCTACTCCTTTAGAAGCTGATAAGTTAAAAGATGTTCAGTGTTTTGAATGTAAAGGATATGGTCATATGGCTAATGAATGTGCTAACACTCTTAGAAAAAGAGGAAATTCTCATTGGGTTTGTGTAGATGATTTCAATGAAGCTGACTTTAGCTCTGGAGAAGCTGAAGAACAATCAGAAGAGATTCAAACTGGTGCGCTACTCACTCAGATTGATTGGATACCAGAAGACTCCCTCAACTGCTTCGGATCTCAATGTTACCCCAACATTCAGGATCCAACATCAGAACATGAGACCTTCTTTGCAGATTGCGATGAATATGATACTGATACTGAAGCTTATCTTGCGTCCTACTTTGATGAATCTAACTTTGATTGTTTTCATGGCTCAGTGGATCTAGATGAAGAATATTTATTTGAAGGTGAAATGTCCCAGGAGGAAATCATTGAAGACCTGGAGTCTATCTACCACAAACTGTTGCTTGAGAATCACAAACTCATCAAGAGCAACAAAAGCCTGAAGGAAGAGATTGGATGCATGAAGGACATGCTGAAACATGAGAAAGACCTTGATAAAACTGAGGTTGAGCTGAAAGAGGTAAAGGTAAAATTAGATAAAGCTGAACATACCATTGATAAATGAAACTCTTCTACATCTATGCTTGATGAAGTGCTAAGTATGGGAAATCAAGGTAAAAATGGTTTGGGCTATGTTGAGAAACCTTCCTCTGAAGATGTTGATTCTGCCTATTTAATAGATGGTTCTATCAAGGAAAGTAGTAGTGTGAGTAGTGAAATTCCTGTCAACACTGTGAAAAAAGCCTACTTTTATTTGTCAATATTATTCTCAACCTGGTCACATTAAGCCTTATTGCAAAAAATTCAGAAGTGTGATTGAGAAGAAAACAGGAATTAATAGCAGTACCAATGTTAGGAGAACCTCTGATCTGAATGTTATTCCAACATTAGGTAACAAAGAGAAGGGCATAAAAGTAGGACCTGGATTGAAAAGATAAAAACTCCTAAGGTTAAAATTGTTTGCAATGTTATCTTTTCTGCTGTTTACTCTAACCTTGCAGGTAAGTGGTATTTTGACAGTGGATGTTCAAAGCACATGACTGGAAACATTGACAACCTAAAAAAAGTTATCCCTTTGACTGTTGGAACAGTTGCCTATGGAGGAGGCACAAAAGGGAAAATCATTGGAAAATGAGTACTAGATGTTGAAGGATTTTCACCACTCAAGGATGTGTTGTTGGTTGAAGGATTGAAAGCAAATTTAATTAGCACAAGTCAACTTTGTGATGATAACTTGCTAGTTACTTTTGATAAAAGTTCATGTGATGTGTTTAATAGTGACAATGTCCGTGTCATGACAGGTACAAGATCAAAGGATAACTGCTATCATGCTCAAGATGAAGCTGAATGCTACCATGCCAAGGTAGATAAATCTGCCATGTGGCACAAGAAGTTAGGACATGTGCACTATAGAAATCTGGAGAAACTACAGAAGTTAGAGGCTGTGAGAGGACTGCCTAAGTTGACTAGCCCATGTAAAATTATTTGTGAAGACTGCCTGAAAGGTAAACAAACAAAAGTTGTCCATCCACCACTTCAGGTACATAGTACTAACCCTAGAACTAATAAGTGCTTTGATTTGCTACATATGGATCTGATGGGCCCTATTGAGGTTAGTATAATGAATGGTAAGAAGTATGCTTTTTTTATTGTTGATTGTTTTTCAAGATACACCTGGATTAAGTTTTTGAAAGAAAAATCAGAGGCATTCAACACATTCAAGATTTTGCATGCTAGTATTAAAAATTTGTATGACACTTCTGTAGGAAGAATTAGGTCTGACCATGGGAAAGGATTTGAAAATGTAAGCTTTGCTAATTTTTGTGAAACTAAAGGCATTTTCCATGAGTTCTCTGCACCTAAGACACCTCAGCAAAATGGGATTGCTGAGAGGAAGAATAGAACACTTCAAAAGATGGCTAGAGTAATGTTGAATTCTAAAAACCTATCTAAGAAACTCTGGGCTGAAGCTTTGAATACTGCATGTCATATTAGTAATAGAGTTTATCTTAGACCTGGTACTACTATGACACCTTATGAAATCTTGAAGGGTTCAAAACCAACAGTAGCACACTTTCATGAATTTGTTATTAACCGCTATTTGCTAAAAGATAGGGACTATTTAAGCAAATTTGATCCCAAAAGTGAAAAGTGTATATTTATTGGATATTCTCCTAATAGTGCTGCTTTCAGGGTCTACAATCCAAGATTGCATACTGTTCAAGAATCAGTGAATGTCATTTTTGATGATTCAACTGTTTCTGCAGGTACTGAAGAAGTCACTAGTTCAGATGTTGCTCCAACATTGGACTCAACATTGAACACAAAAGCTAGAAATGCTGAACTGGAAACTAGAACAAATGATGACCTAACACCAGAAACTCCCAATGTTATGCCAACATCTGTACTGACAGATTCTGAAGATGAAACAGTTCCAGTAGCCAGAAGAGATCCTCCTGCTAGGATACAAAGAGATCATCCAGCCACTCAAGTAATTGGACAAATTACTGAGAGAGTTAGAACACGCAATAAAGAAAGGGTTAATTACAAGGATATGGTTAAATTGTGTGTTTGTATGTCTTCTTCTTGTACTCTTGATAATGCATCTTGTTTTGTTTCCTCCATTGAACCTAAGAATGTAACTGAAGCTCTGAAGTATAGTTACTGAATTAATGCCATGCAAGAGGAACTCTTACAATTCACCAACAACAGAGTTTGGAATCTAGTGCCTAGGCCATCACATGTGAATGTAATAGGTACAAAATGGATTTTCAAAAATAAAACTGATGAGAATGGTGTAATTATAATGAACAAAGCTAGGTTAGTTGCACAAGGTTATACTCAGGTAGAAGGTATAGATTTTGATGAGACTTTTGCTCCAGTAGCTAGGATAGAATCAATTAGATTACTTCTTGCTATTGCTTGTTTACCAAATGGATGTTAAAGGTGCCTTTCTGAATGGTTTAATTGACAAAGAGGTTTATGTAGAACAACCTAAAGGCTTTGCTGACCCTAAACATCCTGACCATGTGTACAAACTTGAGAAGGCTTTGTATGGCTTAAAACAGGCTCCTAGAGCTTGGTATGAGAGGCTAACTGGTTTTCTGTTAGGCCTAGGCTTCAATAGAGGAGATGGAGATAGAACATTGTTTGTCCTTAGAAAAAGCTCTGATACATGCATTGCTCAAATTTATGTGGATGATATTGTATTTGGCTCTACTAATAAGTCTACCTTAGACAATTTTGTTGAGTCTATGACATGAACATTTGAGATGAGCATGATTGGTGAGCTCAACTACTTTCTGGGACTACAAGTTAAGCAGCTGGAGAATGGTATCTTCCTGAACCAGGAGAAGTATGCAAGGAATCTGGTGAAGAGATTTGAGCTGCAAGAGTCCAAGCCTTGCAAAATTCCTATGTCCTCTTCAGTGAAGATAGCAAAAGATGGCACTGGCAGCAATGTTGACCCAACATTGTACAGATCCATGATTGGTAGTTTGCTCTATCTCTCTGCCTGTAGACCAGATATCATTTTTTCAGTATGTGTTTGTGCTAGGTACCAAGCTGAGCCAAGGCAATCTCACTTGGTTTCTATGAAGAGGATTCTTAGACACATCTCTGGAACTTCACCTTTAGGCATCTGGTATTCTTATGACACTAACACTAACTTGGTTGGTTTCAGTGACTCTGACTGGGCAGGTGATGTGGATGACAGGAAATCCACAAGTGGAGGCTGTTTTTATTTGGGGAATAATTTGGTCTCCTGGTATAACAAGAAGCAGAACTGTGTTTCATTATCAACAACTGAATCAGAATATGTAGCTGCTGGCAGCTGTGTTACCCAACTTGTGTGGTTCAAACACATGCTTTCAGATTATGGGCTAGATAGTGATACACTTCTCATGTTTTGTGACAATCTAAGTGCCATAAGTATCTCTAGGAATCCTGTCCAACATTCTAGAACTAAGCATATAGACATAAGGCATCATTTCCTAAGAGATATGGTAGAGGACAAAATGATCAACATTGAACATATTGAGACAACAAATCAGCTTGCTGATATGTTTACAAAACCTTTAGATAGTGAGAGATTCTTCAGCTTGAGGAAATCTCTTGGCATGTGCAATATGTGAGAATGTTGAAGAAACCAGCGTTGACATAACACCACTGCCTAACATTGGTATATTGTTTGTGGTGCAGTAGGTATTCTGTTGTTTTCGTTTGTTTAATTTATTTCCTTGTGAGTCTCATTTTATCTTTGTTTTGTCAGATTTGGTTTGTGTGGTTGAACTTTTTGATTAACAACTCTTCCTAGTTATCAGTTTCACATATTTGTTTTGAAAAAGTAATAAAACTCTTCTGTTTGTCTGAGGTTGTGATAGCCTAACATATGAAGAAGCTGGGGTACACAAAGTTCACTACTTTGATGTCTATTCAGATGTGTCTTATTCATATGAAAGGTGTACAAGACATGTGGAGAAGCTGGGGTACATGATGTTGACAGCTTCAGTGTTACTCAATTGTGCTTATTTACATGTTCCTGTTTGTTTGGCCAAGGAACACATGAGGGTGATCCTTTCTACTAGGGTGTTTGAGATTTAGATTTCTTACATTTAGTAGCACTGATCACTTGGTGATTCTCTTGAATGAATGTTGGTAAACAAGTATGCATAAGGAATTGAGGTGTTGGGGTGCATGATAAGTGAATTGCCAACATTCAAGACCTTTGTACTTGCCTAACTTGCTACTGTTAATGTTATTACTGGGGTGTGTGGAGTTCAGACTGTCCTTATTCAGTAGTGACATTAGCTTTGTGTTTAACAACCTTCAAGTTTTGGTTCAGATAAGTTATGAAAATAATAAAGATTATAGAGATATGTGTGCTGTGTTGGTTTGACGAGTTTTTCATATGTGTTTACCATCTGCCTATTTGACACTACATTGTTGCATTCATGTAGAACTGCATTGTTTTCTTTCTTGTTGAGTTGTGTCGGTCTAGGCTTAGGGGGAGTATAATTCATGTGTTGAGGCATACAATTTGGGTGACATACTGCAGGTGATACACATTTCTGTGACTTTCTATGCTGTGGAATTGATTTTTTTTCCTGAATTCATAACTGCTTATCTCTATGTGTTTCTTGTTATCTATGTTGCTTGCTCATGATCTTAATCTGAACAATATGTATGAGGTACTCACTTGCAATATTGGTTAAGTTTCAGATGTATTTTTGGATGTATCTCAAGCTCTCACATGAATTCTCCTTGGTGAAGCCTGTACCTCCACCTTTTGGTTTGAATGTTATTGAATGTTATCCCAACATTGTGCACTGCAGCAGGCCAACATTGAAAACAGGAACTTATAAGTTTTCAAATTTTTGAAAACCGCTATGGTTACCTGTTACTTAAACATCAAAGCGTGTGCGCGGGAAAACATAGTGGAAAATTTTTATTTGATTCAAATTAAGTAGCTGCCCACTAACATTGACTCTCTATCCACTATTCACGGTTAGATTAGGAATTAAAGACCTAATTTCCTTAATTGTGCTTACTATTCCCTATTTGTGCTTACACTGCAAAATTTACTCTCTAAATTCTCTCGATTTTCTCTGCCATTTATCTCTCAAATCTCTTGTACTAACAATGTCAAGCAAGTCGCCCATGCAAACTCTTGCAGATGTTGCTCTGAGCAGTGAACCCACAGCTGTGCGCACCCCCGTTCTCACACTCGGGCTGCTGCTGCAAAATCAGATGATGCTCCAGTTGCAGCTAAAAGGAAGGCAATATCCTACGTGCGACGAGGAAAGAAGTCTAAACAGGGAGAATCGACCTCTACTGTGGAGCCAACTGATGAATCAACCGCTCCCATCACCAATGAGCCTGAAATCGAGGTAAATATGGCTGAACCCAACCCTGAAATTGATGCTGATTTAACTGTTGAGGGGGAGGGTAGTGGATATGCTGATAAATCTGTGGAGAAGTCCGTGGATAAGTCTATGGACAAATTGGTGAGGAAGTGGATTATGGCTGAAAAGAAAAAGAGCAAGGGTATTGTGGAAAAGTTGAGAACTATGTCTGAGACTGCTAAGCAACGTGCTGAGGCTAGGAAAAGACAAGTTGAGAGATTAGCTAGGAAGAGGGCTGCTGAAGCCGAGAAAAGGGTTGAGGAAGAGAGGAAAGCTGCTACTGCTGCTGCTGAGAGAAAGAGGAAGGGTAAGCAAGTGATGGAAGAGGAAACAGAGGTGGTGGATGTTGAGGATGAAGTGGAAGAGGAAGAGAAGGAAGAGGAAAAGACTGAGGAAGAGCAGGATGTTGCTGCTGATGTTGCTGCTGATGTTAAGGCAACATCAGGGACAAAAGAGTACATAGATGGGCAGTATGTGATCTACCCTGAGAATGAGGAGGACTACTTTTCTCCATATTATCTCACCAAAGAGTTGGAGAGGAACTGGGATTCCTTCAAGAGAAGGAGATTCACATTGAAAGAGCTGTAGAGATGGTCAGCTTCAAGGAACACAAGGTGATGGGCTTGTTTGAGGCAAGAGGGATGCATCAATCAGTGATGGAGTTGAGTGACTATGCTCCTGAGATTTTCATGGAGTTCTACCTGAATCTCTCCAAGTGGATCATGGACTACAGATCTCCAAAATATGGAAAAGCTTGGGTGAGGGGGAGAGTCTTCAACATTGAACCCTACACCATCAACAAGATCGGTGGATTCCTTACTGCTGATGAATCTGAGGACCCCTACTATGATGATGTGATTGAAGACTTGACTGGAGGGTTGGTCAAAACCTGGAGAGATGCTCTACCAACCACAAAACTCACCTCCTTTAATACTGTCTTGCACAAGATAGCTTGTTTCAACTGGCTGCCAAGCAAGAATGTCAATGTACTGACCAAGGAATCAACACTCTTGGTGTACAAACTCAAGAATGGGCTAGCTGTGAATATGGGGGAGAGGATCCTAAAGTCAATGTCTAAAGTTTCTGAAAGGAAGAATGGCATGCTGCCTTTTCCCTCACTCATCTGCAAAATCCTTAGCAAGCAAGGATTGAAGACAAGTGTCACTGTGGGCTGGAGGAAAAATGATACTGAACTGACAATTCTACCAAGCTACTTGTCTGGAGCAAGAGTGAGAGACCTTCCTTGGAACCCAAAAGGAGTGAACTGAAAAGAAAAAGGCTCAGGAGTTTGCTGGAACTTCAGTGCCTATGTCCAAAGAGGAAGAGTGCATGGTCATAACCTCTGCTTTTGTGGATCATCTGCTGAAGTGGTATAAGTGGCAAATTGCTGATACTCAGAGGGAGATTGAGGAAATGAAGGAGCATCTCAAAGAACTGGAGGACATGGTGAAAAATTTGGAGAAACTCCCTTCTTCACAAAAAGGGGGAGAATAGTTCCAAGTTTTTTTCGTTTTAATTTTTTTAGTCTTCTAGTTTATGTTTTTCTTCTTATGAACTGCTAATATGGTTGTGTTGCTGGTACATTTATTTCTATTTGGTTTATTTTGATCAAAGGGCATGTCCTTGATATATTGCTATGGCACGTAACTCTAAGTACTACTAATGTTGAACTGCTCTAACTGTTATTTATTATGAAAGCACATTTTGAACTGCTTGTCTGGTTAACCTTTTATGCAGAAAACTCATTGGTTTCAATGTTGATGCAACATTGATGAATGTTGGGGTCTGGACATCTTTGAATGTAGTGATGACCTTAATGCCTATATTTGCTAATTTAACTTTGAATATGTTAGCTTGTATTGAGGGGGAGTAGTTTAGTAGTTTAGGCTCAGTTTGTTTGCCAGGAAATTGGGGGGAAAGAAAAGAAAATTAGGGAAAATATTTTTTTCTTTGTGTTTGGCAATTTAAGATTTTCCGGGAAAAGAAAGGAAATCTCTGGAAAAGCTAGGAAAATATATTCAAAATTTTCTCAATCCATAAAGATTTGAATTTCATCTTTCTTCCTAAAAACAAGGTGGGAAGAACCGTATCAAAAGAAGAAGAAAAAAAAAGGTGGGAAGAAATTTGCCAATATACTCTAAATCGTTTGAAAATTTTGAAACTTTTTAGTTTTCCCACCAACACGAAAATTTTGATTTCAGTTTCAGCTATATATAAGCACATCCAAGAACAATACTTTTGCAGTATCTTCAATCTTCTTCATCACAAGATGCGTAGTTCTTAATTCGAATTATATTTTCATAATAATTTATGTAGTTTAAGGATTAGATGGTTCACCTTCCATTGATTTTTCTTTTGAGTTGCACGCATGAAAAAGAAGATGAATTTAAGAAGGTTATATTGATATTGGTGTGTAATGTAGATAAAGTCAAAAATTTGCAGGGGACTTATCATTAGAGTAAAAGTATGTACATCTTGTATTCTTGATAAGTTGCTCACGTAATTAAACTTTCTCTAGGTTGCAAACTTGATTTTGCTTTCTTTTTGTTTCACGCCTCTTTTTTTTTTCTCTTCCAAATATCGTGTTTAAAAATTTAAGTTTTTAATCTTTATCGTGTTTTTATTATTTATGTTCTTTGCTATTTATTTTATTAGTGATACTTGTGATATTAAAATAAATAAGTCAAGTTAATTAAGTAATGAAAATGGTAGACAATTTTAAAATAACTTTAAGAAGAAATTCGTAGATAAAATATTAACTAATTGAACAAAATGTATTTTAAATTTCATTTTTAACATATATTACAAAATACAAAGTATAATTATAATTTTTAAGTAGTTACGTTAGTAATAAAATAGGTATACAACCAAACACATGGAAAATAAGGGGAAATTTTAATTCCCTAAAAAATTTCCTGGAAAATCTTTTTTCCCCTCATTTTCCCTTATTTTTCCTCATTTCCCCCTAATTTCCTGGCAAACAAACTGAGCCTTAATGTATTTCTTGTTGATTCTAACTTTCTGGATATAGGACTTGATTGGAACAGGTGTTGGGTTTGTGAAGAAAGGCAAAAAGGGGTTGATTGAAAGTGCAAGGTTCTCTGGAATCAATGTTATACGATGTTGGGACAACATTGAGGATAACATTGAAACCCGAGAGCTTGCACGAAAACTGTTCTTCAATTGCCAAATTTAAGTTTTGCCTTTATTCACCTATTAACCATGTTCCAAGGTTTTAGTTGTTTATGTTTATGTCCAAGAATGTATCTTAATCATACGGAAGAGCTATGGAAGATTCCTTACTTGAAGTTTCCATAATTCAAGCTAAGTTGAATAAGTCAACTCAACAGGGTTTCAAAAGAAGGAGACAAATTGGATTCTCTGCAACTTTGATTATTTCCAGGATTCTCCAATTTGAAGAAGATGTGTTACCTTGTTAGATCGGTAATAAAAGAAACACATATTCAAGAAAGATATCGAGTTCACAAAGAAGGCAAAATTCAACAAGGAAACAACAAGAGTTACCAAAGCTGTGAACAACACATCTTGGCGTGCAAGATTCAAGAAACCTATAAAAGATGTGAAGTTCATCAAGATGAAGACAAGACAATCATGCAAAACAATCTGAGAGATTAATCATTCTTTGTATTGTCTTCGTCTTGCTTTTGCAAAATTTTTGTATCAACTATTTACGTCTAGTTCATAGAAGTTAAGTAGTTCGTACTTGTCTGCTTCGTTGAGTCCGATCAACAAAGAGCGTGAGTGAATTGTTGTGAGGAACATTTTTGTTAAAACCTTTATGGTTATTTGGCCTAAGGCTCGAAAGTTTTTAATAATATTGAAAACTTCTCAAAAATTACATCTTCTTGTTTTTAAATTCCGCTGCATATTACTTTGGTCAAGAAGATCACAATAGAGTTAAGGCAAAGTCAGCTTAACTCTCAAAGTTGTTGTGTCAATCCACGATCCAAAATTCTCACAAGAAATTATGAATTCTATTAACATTTTGCACCAGGAAGAACAATGGGAGCTATCTCGCATGGAGGGCTAGTTACTAGTATTTGTAGAGCAGTTGTAGTTCTTGCGAAACCATCCGACAAGAAGGAGCATATCCAAGAAATAATTTCGAGGAAACAACTTGATAGATATGGGAAGATGAAAGCAAAAAGGGCGAACAAAGAGAAACCAAAGAAGCCAACAATCCTGGAAGAATTGGTAAAGAAAGCAATAGAAGAGCAAGCTGAGCACTTAAAATAATTCATTCGAACTGAGATCAAAAAAGTTCGAGATGAAATTGCAATTCAGTGGGAAGCCGTGATGGACAAGTTGGATAGATTGAACGGGGAATTTTACAACACCGCACATGATGCTATACGAGAAGGATAGGGTTTCCAGGGGAGTCCTCTGTTTTAATCTTTTTTTTTCTTTCTTTCTTTTTTCATTAGAGGCGTAGTTCAACGAGGACATTGGACAAGTTGAGTGTGTGTGTGTGTATTGGAAGTAATAAAAGCATGCACAAGAAAGAATCTACGATTATATATGCCTAATATAGAAGGACTTTAAAATAAAGGAATTATACATGAATGATAGGAATACACATTGGTTAATCCTGTTAGAAGCATGATTATTTCATATACACCGTTTACGATGGGCATAAGTAGAAAATATTGAGATAATTATATGGAATATATGAGAAATGGGGTGTTACATAGAAATTATGTATCGTATGTGATTACTCTATTACTGTTGCCAGTAAATGTGAATTTGAATTGTCGAGGACATGACTTATGCCATCTTTTCTATATTTGAGCCATTGAACAAGAATGCATCGTTTTTTGTGAAGCCTTTGTTTATAAAACCTACTTATCCACTATGAGTTGAAAAAAAAACTATATTCTACCAATTTCTAGAGGTGAACATAGTGGACTTAAGGAGGAATAAGACAGGAGCTCAAAGCAAAGCAAGAGTAATGAAATGGAGGATGAATTAATTAGAGGGCACAAATAACCCTTTTCATTTTTGCAAGTATTCAAACCATCCTATAAACACCACGTTGCACAATGAAATAGTTATGAAGACAACATGATTAAACTTGGTGTGCGATGACTTGACATTTGTAGTTCTCATTAAATTAATTTTCGAACATAGGCAACGTTCTAAGATGAAATCCTAACTTGAGCATGTTGTTATTATGAGAATTGTAATTGTCTTGTTTTAGAGTCTTGTTCGGGATGAGAAAATGTTTAAGTTTGGGGGTATTTGATAAGAGGATAATAGTAGTGATTTATATACCTAATTTCTTATGCTTTTGTGAAGTCCTAGTGGTAATTTTGCTTGTTTCAACATTGTTTTATTATTTTTGCATTTTGATTCGAGTCGGAGCAAAACGATGCTTAATTGGAGGATTTCAACACTTTTCAATAACAAGAAGCAAAGGTCTTATAGCGCTACCAATTCTAGAATGCAGAGCGAATGAAGCAGACCGGGGAAAGGAGGCGGAGACCAGCGCGATGAGAAGAGCGCTGGAAAAGTGAGATCGCGTAACAGCTGCGCGATGTCAATCGCGCATCCCTAATCACGCAACTATCGAAATTTTGGTATGAATTGGAAAAACCCTAGAAGAAGCCAAAACGTGAAGAAAAACTATAAATAAGAGGGTTTGTTTAGCAGCTAAAAGAGACACTTACTTAGACACATAGAGACACAACACCTACAATAGCATACAAAAAAGCATCCTAGGTTTGAAAAGAGAAGAAGTACACCGCTCTTAGAAACACAATCATAGTTTAAGGGAGAAGATGAGCACAAGGAGGCATCAATCAGAGTAGAGGAGAGCAGCAAGGGGATCAGAAGTTTAATCTTCTCTTTTCCTTATTTAATTAATGTACTTATGAATTGTTGTGTTTTGGCTATGACCATGAGTAGCTAATCCTCTTAGTATCTGAAGGGGGGTGTAGTTAATCTCATATGAATACACCTTGAACCTATGTTTTGATTATATTTATTGATGACTTTATTTTGTTGGATATTATTTGTTGCTTATGCTACTTGGTTTGTTTGCTACACATGTTTCTATGAGGCACAATAGCGATGTTAAACTACCTAGTATTATGTTGAATTATGTTTAGGAGTCTGTTAACGCAGCACTGACATAGCAGATCAAGTAAATAAATCTTTAAACCTTTGTCATTAGCATGTTCGTGGAATCTAAATTATAGTTAGTAACTCTAATTCACTTTTAAAACATTGTACGAATCATATGACATGGTTAGCTTTTGGTGAGGGGAAAGTGCTTAATTGCTTGACATCATTAGGGATTAGAGGGTACTTTAGTGCCTCGAAAGGTGGCTAACTTGCTACAACAATTTGGAGACAAAACAACCATCAATAGATAGAGGCAAATATAAGAGTCATTGGTACTTTGTCTATGAAGTACACGTATTCGAGATTAATGAAATTTGATCCTTAGATACCTTTTATTAATATGTTTCACAACCTTAGCAAGAATTCAATCAATCAATTAAATTATGTTCTAGTTAGTTAATCTTTAGTTGATCGTTTTAATTGCATTCTTTACTTAGATATTTCTAGTATTTTACTATGCATCTCTAGTTTAGCATTAATTTAGTTATAGGTTAGTTCCACACTCTTTTCATAACCATGGCACTATTAGAAGACCTCAACAATAAGATTTACTATTCGACAAATACCTACTCTTAGGGGATTCGATAATTTGAGCAAGTTATATTTACTTACCATTTTATTATTACTTGACTCGTATACTTGCGATTTTATGTGCATCAGTTGTTCACGAAACTAGGGCAACAAGACATTATTATAAGTACGAGAGGACGACCAAGACCAAGAGAACCCACACACACATGATTACAACGTATACCACATTCACTGCAAGAATTCCAAGGTATTACTATCATTTTTGAGAGGAGAAGGTGATCAAAAGATCAAGAAGTCAAGAGAAGGATGGAAGTAAAGAGGCACGAGGGAGACGCCACGTAGAGATCTCGTTGAGATCAAGAGTTTTATCTTTCATTTTCTTTACTACTTAACTTGAATATGATTTATTGTTCTTACTTTACGATCATGAGTAGCTAAACCTCTCAGTGCCTGGGAGAGGATGTAGTTATCTTATATGGATGCACTATGAATCTATGTTTTGATTAATTCTATTGAAGACTTTGTTTCTTTGGATTTATTTGTTGCTTATGCTACTTGGTATGATTGACACACATGTTTCTTTAAATAACTATAATGATGTGGAGATACCTTGTATTATGTTGATTATGCATAGAAGATTATTAACGCAACACTAGCATAGTAGATCAGAAAAACAAGTCTCTAGACCTTCTACACTAGCATTCATCGAGGAATCTAGGTTATAGTTGTCAACTTTAAACTCTGTATGGAGATTATGACATGGTGAACTTCTGCAGAGTGGAGAGGGGAGAGGGGAGAGTGCCTAACGGCCTGGCATCATTAGGAATTAGAGGGTTCTTTAAGTGATACAAAAGTGCGCTTAATTAATTAGACATCGTGGGAACTCAATAGAAAGAGGCTACATAGGAATACTTGGTATTTTGTCTATAGAAATACCCACATCCAATATCCACCTCCTGGATACATTTTTCTTAATTTTTGTACAACCAAAACCCAATTAATCAATGAAATTATGTCTCTTTACATTTGTTAGTAGATTAGGCATGTCTTTATTACCTATTGATCTTTATATTTCATTTGAAATATTCAAAGCATTGTTTCATTCACAAATTTCAACAATTTGGATTGCTCCCAAAAGGCCCTTACTCTCTTGGGATTCGATACTTGGTCAGTTATACTTACTTACCATAGTATTATTACTTGACTCGTATCCTTACCAAAAGTATGTATTACTCTGATTAATAACACGAGAAAAATACGCATAAAGTTTATTGGCGTTGCTGCTGGGGAGTAACGGTACCTTTTAGCAATCAATTATTTTACTGTTAATTTTTGAGAAACACTTTCTACTTTATTCATATTCAGGTACCAGTAGTGCATAACACGGAGAGACAACATGACACCACTACCGTACGAACCATAAATAGAAAGAACTTGTAGGTGTAATCTTTGATAAAATAAAACATGTCAAACACCAAAGATGGTTCAACTACACCAGACCAGACTGATGCAGGAAGAGCAGCACAAATACAACCACTAACGGTTAATGAGATGAATGGTCATAACACTGGAGGGGGTTATTATCTTCGACCAACGAGGCAAGAGGTTTTACCAACTGTCGAGGGAACACGATCGTTTATTGTGGATGACCAGAATAATGAACCTATTAATTCAACAGTTTTCTCCATGATTGGCCAACCCCAATTCGGAGGAGGGTTCGCTGAAGATCCAATGAAACATCTGAAAGACTTTTGTATGGACGTGCAAAGTTTTTCCAATTAGGACCGATTCAGAAATATTGAAGCTATTTATTTTTTCTCTTATTTAGGGAGCAAAAAAATGGCTCAACGAGTTACCGAACGACAACATCATGACATGGAAGCAAACGACACAACTTTTCTTACAACAACGTTTCCCACCAACAAATATAGCCTAGATAAGGAGTGATATAGTTAACATCCGTCAGATGGATGGAGAACCATTATCATATGCTTGGGAACGACTTAAAGGCATGACGAAGAGGTGTCCACAACACAACTTCCAAAATGAGGTACTGCTCCAACAATTCTACTTTGCATTAAACACAGGGTGTAAGAATACACTCGATATTAGTTTCGGATGAGGATTCATGATAAGGAATGACGAGGATGCATTCGCATTTTTGGAAACACTTATGTCCAACACATCTAAGTGGAATATTGAACAAGCACCAGCAAGGAAACAATCGGGCTTCACAGGGTAGATAGTATTACACAATCATCTGCACAGGTGGATTCCATTAACACCAAGTTAAAGCATATGAACGAGAACACACCACTTATTATATGCACCAACTGTGGGGGAAATCATCCTAACACATAATGTCAGGAGCTAACCTAATCGATCAAGAAGAAATTAACTATGCGGCTAATTATTCGAGGTAAAATAACTCGTACTCGAATACGTACAACCCAAGGATAAGAAACCACCCAATTATTTTTGGAGTGGACGACAGAATCAGCAACAAGAAGGAGCTCAGAAATCGTCGGGAACTCAATTTAATGACAAGAGGTCAAGCCTTGAAGAGACAAAGTTCAACTACATGGCAAAGAACGATGCAAAAACAAGACAAATTAAAGTAAGGTGTCAAAACACAGAAGCTTCATTGAGGAACATCGAGAAGCAACTAGGTCAAATTGCAAATCAGCTAAGTATTCGGCCAACCAAAACATTGCCAATCAACACTGAGATAAACCCGAGGGAGCAAGTGAATATGATCTCAACTGAAGATGATGTTTTGGGCTAAGCTCCTGAACCACTAGTGAAGGGGTATTATCCAACAATTCCCTATCCTTGACAAATTCATCACGTGGAACAGTTTGTTGTGGTCTTCAAAAATCTACCGGGGTCTATGAAGCTTGAAGAAGAAGTTATACAAGTACCAGAGTATGTGAAATACTTGGTTAATATCAACGTTGATAGGAAGCAGATGAAAGAAACCAAGATCCACAAGGTCTTAGTGCTTCAAGCAATTGAAGGATTGCCAGAGAAGCTAAAGGATCCATTGAGGTTTACTATTCATTGCACTATGAATAATGTTTTACTTGAACATTTTTATGTAATTTAGGTGCTAGTATAAATCTGATGCCATACTGTATCTACGAAAGTTTGAAATTACCTAACTCGAAAGCTACATATTTAACTATACAGTTAGTCGATAGGAGTGTGAGTTATCCTAAAGGGATAGTTGAAGATGTTAGGGTTAAGATATGTGATTTTACTTTTCCTTTTAATTTTGTAGTAATTCGTATAAGTGAAAAGTATAAGTTTCTATTAATTCTCGGGAGAGAATTTTTAGCAACTGGTAATGCTTTGATTGAAGTAGGGGGAGGAACTGTTACTTTAAAAGCTAACAACAAGCATGTTAGTTTTAAAGTGGAGAAAAGGATCTACCCAAATGATTCATCAATAAAAATGTAGCAAGGGATATGAATTCTATGCACCCATTTAACCATGATGGAGAAATTTTCACACCTTAGGATTCGTAGCGTCGGGCTATACGACGTATAAACTAAGGGGTTTTTTGGGAGGCAACCCAAAAAAGAGCTTAGAACTGCTCTGGGCAACGATTCCTCTTGCTCACCCAACTGCATAGTCTCTGTACCCCAATGAGGCGCTCTTGAACCAAGTCAATGTCTTCCAAAGGGAATCTGCAGTGCGATCATTCCCCACCTGGCCCACAGTTCGACCCCTAGGCCTTCACATCATAGTTCCCGCTACAATGTTATGATGGGGACTAGACTGTTAGCGGGGATTGACATCTGGACTATCAGAGAACCATTTGCCCATCACTCTCTGCCAAGGGGACCCTAGAATTCAGGTGTATCTCATACCAAACCATCTTCCGGGGTAATCTTAATTGTAGCTTAGGTATTATCTTTGTAGGTCAGACTCGTGATGCCATTTAACTTCATGCTTGTGATCACCTCCTCCAACTTACAGTACATGTCATGCCTTCTACTTCTCAAAAACGATTCATTGGGCCCGCCGCCTTACCTACATAATTAGCGACCAATGACCAACCAATGCCCCATTTTGTCTCTCGATGAGAATTATACGTTGTCATGTTAGGGGTGCAAACCACCCAGAGTTTCTCCTTGCAGCATGCTCGCTCATCCGTCAACTCAATCCGACGGTGTGGATACTTGTGGAGACCCACTGCATATATGAAGAACGTGTTCGGTTCACTAACCAACTCTCATTCTACGACCTTTCCATAGTCCACCCCTTAGGTTATTCCGAAGGTATATGGGTTCTATACTACATGCACTAGGTCATCCTCCAGACCCTGACCACGGATGCGCGCTCCGTACACATTGAAGCCATCTTCCACACAAACCAGAGCTTTCGACTAAGTGTTATCTACAATCCTCCTCAGCCCACCCAACAAGACTAGGTTTGGGACTCTATTAAGGCTTATGCATCTAGTGTTACATTGCCTTGGTTGCTTGTTGGTGATTTTATTGCTATATTACATAACATTGAAAAACACGGGGGACGACCCAAAACATGGGCCTTCATGTATTGGTTTTTTTCTTGTATTAAAACATGTGGCCTCTTATACATCGGTTTCTCGAGATACCCGTGCACTTAGAGGAACCGTCACATGGGTTGGTCCTTCATTTGTGAAAGGTTGGACCATTTTTTTTGCTAATGTTGCTTGGGTTAACACTTTCCCCTTAGCCCGAGTTCACCATTTGGCCTCCCACACCTCTAATCACTCCCCCGTTTTACTGGATCTCTTTTCACCCAAACCACTCCTGACTAGACCATTCCACTACGAGATGGCCTAAGACCTTCACCCGACCTTCTTGACGGTGGTAGAGTGCATTTGGGAGGCACAAACAAGTACAACGTACCCATTATCCACAAATTGTTGCTTTTTTTGCGGCGGCAGCCCAACACTTCCCTCTAATCCAAGCTCTCTGATATTCTACACCAACTTATCACCAACGATGTCCCACAAACTTTCCTTACAAAATGAACCCTGCGCGAGGCGATCACCTGTACCTAGCCCAACGGGAGGCGATCACCAGCTACCTAGCCCAAAGAGAGCTTTATTGGGCCCAATGATCGGGAAAGTGATGGATTTCAGACAGGGACAACAATACAGAAATATACCACACGTATGCTTCCCACCATCGCCGTATCAACACGAACGAGCACTAGGTCTACGCCACGGGAGAAATCCTTCAAGAATTTTGCCATTTTTTTCAATCATCTCCCCCCCCCCCGCCTCTAACCCCTCACATATTCTTGTTGAACCCCTCTTCCCTCTTGAATCCTCTTTTTCTTCTTCACTCTTCTAGCAGACAGACGCGGCGGAAATTCGCAAGGCAACCTTGAGCATAGGGCCTACTAAGGCACCAGGTCCTGACAGCCTTAACGACCATTTTTTCTAGCATTAATGTAACAATCTCCAACCCCACATAACAAAAATGGTGATAGATCTCTTCACCACTTGCCACATGCCACCCGATATTAACCAAACCACCATTGCTCTCATTCCTAAAAGGGAGCAGCTTCAACTTCCACACCACTTTTGGCCAATTAGCCTTTGTAATGTGAGTTACTAATTCATTCTAAGCTATTGGTCACACACCTTTGTCCTGCGATGAATTCCATGATCTCTATGTATCAAAATTCCTTCGTCCTTCACCGTTCTATCACGGATAGCAAGCTCATTGCTCAGGAGTCGATTCACACCATTAACCATCGACGTAGTGGGCACCATGGGCTTCTGGTGATCAAAATCGGTCTTGTCAAGGCCTATGGCCATGTTAATTGGTCCTTCATTGAATTCACACTCACCTAGTTCCAATTCCGTCGTGCCCTCATTGCGTGGCAAATGGAGTACATACAATCTGTGGAATTCAATGTTAGCTTCAACGGAGCGAGATCAACATGGTGACATCCACGGTGGAACCTCTGCCAAGGGGATCCTCTTTCCCCTTACCTCTTCATCCTCTTCATAGAACTTCTCATTACCGATTTTATCTGGGCCATAGAGGATGGACTCGGGCAGCCCGAGCTAGCCGTCTCGGGTCTCCCATCCTCATCTTTAGCTTCGAAGATGATTGTTTCATCTTCTGTGAGAACCACTCGGGCATACACAAAAATTTAACTGAGTCCCTTAAATCCTTCCCACTACAGCAATCGTTTTGTGCATCAGGCTTCGTTGCCCGACTGGTCTGATGCATTTTGAGATGTGTGACATTCATGGTACATATTTGCGATCGTTCTGCAAGCCCCTGCCCTCACTCCATTGTACATTGCTTGGCCTCGGCCTTAGTATATAAATAAGAGTTGTGCTTGCTAAAAAAACAGTTATTTTCCTTCGTTTTAGATAGAAACAAGAATTGAAATATAAATTCGATATGCACTATAGAAATTGATATGTGTATTTGTCGTATTGGGCTATCCCATAGGCAAGGCCCATATTTTACCTATATCGGGGGTCATCCCCGATATACATATCGAATATGACATTCGATATGGTATGACTCACGTGTTTATCACGTGTGCGGTCCTCGTTTCCCGAGGTCTATAGATACCTGGATTCCGCTAATCAAGGTAAGCTTTAATTATCCTGAGTTACTGTACATCGATATCGAGCATCCCAATATCGCACCCGATATAGTACCCGATATATATCTTCGATATATATCACCGATACGCCTTTGGACATACCATCTGAAATCATATTCGACATCACCCCCGACGTCAACTAGGACTCCATTCCCGACATGGAAGGCCTCTGATATCATCCCTGATATCGCCATTGGCGTCATATTTTATATACCTTTGACATCCAGTTGAGCATCCAGCGCCAGTTCGAGGTGTTCCAGACCAAGCCTACTTAGCACTAGCCTTAGTCGAAATAGTTCTAGTTTGTAATAGAATCGTAGCACCACACTTGTAATATCCACCTCGTTATATAAATACGATCTATTGTTAAACTAGTGGCGCAGTCTGTGTGAACACCGCGTTCCCGAACAAAAACGTTAAGATGCAACGTTGGATGACCCGCTCCCAATCTACTAGGCCCGTAGTCGACAACTCATTAGCAGAAAGTGCACCTAGCTGCCAATTCAAGTTCCAGAGCCCAAGATAGAGAAGAATGAGCATTTGCAACCGTAGTCGCCGAGGGTGTATGTGCCCGTACCTGTGGGACCTACTTTTTTGGCACCAAAAATCATGGCACAGATCAACGCCACCGTCCAGACAACACTGAATACTATTTTGGAAACTTTGTTGCCACGTTTGGTCAACTACGGAGCAGGCAACATGCCATCGCAACCACATGAATCGAGAACTAGAAACTCCAAAATTGGGCGTAGGATGGATGAACGCGAGGATACAGGAGAATCCTAAAGGGATCGTCCACTATTGAGAGGTCCCGGGGAGGAAGGTCCCGACCCAATGATGGACAAGAGGAACATAGCGAGAAGGATGGAGCAGTTGGATCGCGAGAGGATAGAGATTGGACGAAAATTGGCATTGGCACAGAGTCACATGAGCATAACCCCATTCTGCAAGGAAATTGAATCAGAGGTGCTGGAGAAATGAGATAAGATTCCTACCATCAAATCATACAACGGGAAGAGCGACCTGAGCGACCATCTCCATTGTATCGATAGTGTCCTAAACCTGCATAGGTTTTCGCGCAACATTAAGGCAAAATTTTTGGCTACAACCCTAACTGGGGCAGCCCTGGATTGGTTTACCAGGATAGAAGTTGGGTCTATAACGAGCTACAAGAAGATGACGCAGAAATTGGAGAGCCAATTCTCCAGCCAAGAGAGGCTTGACGACTTCATAAAAAGGTTTAATGATGAACTGCTCAAAGTTGATGAGCCGAACGGGGACCAGGTTGTCCTCATCTTTTTTAATGCAACGACGCATAGAAGCTTTGCGGTGCAGTTGATAAAACCTAGATCACCAACAATTGACCAAATCAACGCGATCGCCTATGATATCGTTTACGAGGATAACATGATGGCAACCAAACAGAGCCCACATCAGTCACAGAGCAGGGCGCATGGAAAGTAGTGATACAGAGACAGATCCTCGAGAAGATATACCCCTTTAAATAGAGGAATTTTGGAGATATTTTCCTTGGCCCAAAAGAACAGGTGGACCAATAAGCCGAGAAAACTAAAAGAGAACAAGAGAATAAGGTTCTCTAGGAAGTACTGTGAATATCCCCGGTAGGCTGGGCATAACACGAAAGAGTGTACTGACCTCAATAATGAGATCGAGAGGCTTATCAAAGATGGAAAATTGGTGGAGTTCGTGCGGAAATCAAAGGATGAGCATAACCGAGATGATAGATCTCGCTCGCCTCACAAGGATCATTCTTGTTCCCCCATACGGGATAAGAAAAAGGCCATGGAAACTCCTACTGAGCGTGGAAGAGTAATCGTCAATGCTTCAACTAGAGGAATGATCAACATGATCAATGGAGGGCCAGTAGGTGCTGACTCGGCTAAAAGGCATGAGAAAATAACTCGTAGGATGAAGATAAGGACATATATGGGTTTCACAAACTTAGCCGGGGAGGAGGATTTCTTGAACCAAGAGATATCCTTCACTAAAAAGGAATTGGAACAACTCACACCTAAAGCACTGGGGACAGGTAAACTCAACTGCCCACTCGTTGTTACAATTGATATAGCTGAATATCACGTATGGAAAGTGCTCATCGACAACGAAGCTCTTTCAATGTTATCTTTGTACATGCCCTTGAGAAGATGTAATTGGCCCAGAACATGATTAACACAGTTTCCACTCCACTAACTGGGTTTGGTGGTGGAGAGGTGATCCCACTGGGACAAGTCATACTACCCACATCATTCGAAGAGGACCCATATAGAAGGACAATCAAGGTCAAATACATAGTGGTTGACCTCCTTTTCCCCTATAACGTCATCATCGGGTGTCCCACCCTCAATTAGATAAGAGCAGTGGTATCTACTTACTACCAAAAAATGAAATTTCCTACCAAAGGGGGGATCGAAGAGATCTTAGGCGACCAGAAGGAGGGTTGGATGTGCTACTTGGCTTCACTTAGACTTCCCAGGGTTATGGAAGTGTAGGAGATAGAAGCAGCCGAGCAAGAATACATACGAGGCACGGAGTGATCGCTTTCCAGCGACTGGGGGTTGGAGTCTTCGGTCAAATTCTGTTTTGTTATTTCTAGAACAATTTGATTTCTATTTTGAGAACAATGTCATTAACCTAAATTGCCCCATTAGATGGGCTGGCCTGTAGTTAAAACAGGGAGAACTACGCCGGTCTGATTACCATACTAGGGGATGCGTTGCATGTTAGGATTTACGTAGCCCTTGTCCGTTATCCATTGTTATCTCTTATCCTTCAAGCTAATATATATATATATATATATATATATATATATGTCTGCATTTCAGTATTAATAACTAATTGCAGGTACATATCCTACCGGATATGACAAACGCATTCTTCAATAAGGGGTCCTAACAAAATATGCCAAAAGGCACACAGATTATTAGATATCCATCATTGGATATATTGTTGTTGAAATTCCCTATCGTTATGCCTTTATGGAAATACGACTGTTTCACCTATCTATGGCAGGTAAAATGACATTCCCTATCGATGGGCAAGGAGCGACGAATTCCCCACCTATCGGGGTGAGAACAAATAAACTACATTTCGTCTTTAGATTTCTATATTATCAATATTCGTCAATGTATCTTGTGTTATCTTGTCTAAACGATAGGAAATTATCAACCAGAGACCGCCCTAAAAAGGGGACAAAGTTCTACAAATCCTACGGGATCATAACTCCCCTATCCACTAAGATACGAAGGAGAGTACACAAAAAGGAATGAAGTTCTACAGATCCTATGGGATATCACGCACCCTCAAAGGGATGAAGATCTATAAATTCTATCGGATATCACGCACCCTCAAAGGGATGAAGATCTACAAACCCTACAGGAAATCACGTACTTTCAAAAAGATGAAGATCTACAAATCCTACGGGATATCAAGCACCCTTAGTGGGATGAAGATTTACAATTCCTAATGGATAACTCCCCTATCTACCGTGATATGGAGGAGAGAACTCAAAAGGAATAAATATCTACAAATCCTACATGATAAATCCATATCCACTGAGATATGGAGGAGAGCACCCGAAAGGGGCGAATATCTACAATTTCTAAGGGATAACTCCCCTTATCCACCGTGATAGGGAGGAGAGAACCCGAAAGGAATAACTATCTACACATCCTACGGGAAAGCTCCCAAAACCAGGTATATACCTACATATCTTATGAGGTGCTACAAGCAGAGAACACATAAGGCAAAATAGGAGGAAACTCCTAACTATCACAAAAGACTCAAAAAAAGAGCTACTTTAACAAGATACCAGTCCAACATTTGATAAGAAACGAGAAGGTCAAAGTAATATTATCCAACAAATTATTACATAACCACAAAATAAAAGGCGATGCAACGCCAACAAATAGGAGAGGATCTCGACTCAGGCAGAACCTTTTCCCTTCAAAAGAGCTGAGAATGGGTTAGGCTTCTCAACAACAACATCGATAGGCTCACTGTCTTCAAGAGGTAGGACGTCCAAACCACACATGGCGTTCAAACCCATAAAGTCGAGCTCTTCCTTGAAGCCCTTCTTCGCAGCAATCTGCCCGATTATCTACTTCATGGCATCCTCCCCCTCCATGATTGCACGCTCTGCGAGAAGGTCTTGATAAGAGTCGCTAGCAAGGAATATCTTAGCGATATGCACCATTATTTCAGGAGATTCATCCTACATCAGTCAAATGTTGTTACAATAAATAATAAGAACAAGAACTACATTCATGAAGTGCTACATACCACATTCTCCAGGTCGACCCGGGCCTTGGCAATATCAGCCAACATACGTTTGATTTTCGCCTTCACTCATTCTCAGCACAGCTATCATCATAAGACTCCTTAAGCAACGGATACCGGCGTCGGGCCTCCTCTCTCTCAGCCTCCAGTTTCTCTATGGCCATTGGATTGAAATCAGCCATCTTTTTTATGCGAGCCTCGAGCTGAGCAATTATAGCATCCTTATTGCCCTCGAATTGATTGACGATCCTCATGGAGGTCGCCAGTAATTTCCCAAACTAGACATATCACGAGCATTATAATAACAACACTTAAATGATGCACACATGATAGAAGAAGCTAGGACCTCGGTCACTTACAGTTCGGTAAACTTGCATATTACGATGCACATTTTGCGGCCGATCCTGTGCACTAAGTATAAGGGCCCTAATCGGAAGCGAAAAGGCCCGCGCCATGCTATGAACCGCGTCGGCCTCACTAAATTCTACATTTTTAAAATTAATACTAGGTCCGGACCTAGCACGCCCTTGCGTGGAAGGTGCTCGAGGGATCGATGAACCCTCATCTCGTGCTCTTTTCTGACCAGAATGGCAAGATGTATGAGCAGTTGGCGCGATGGGATTTGGGATATGACTATTTTTGGCTCATTGGCTTGAAGGCATCTTCAAACCAGCATGAGAAGCGACCCATTTCCCCTTAACAGCGGCAAGTACAGGATCTGAGGCCTACTCCTCCTCCAGCGTTATTGGGACTTCTATAGAACGTCCCATCTCCATATAACCAATTGTCATTGGGGAGACCGCGCTGGCTTCAACTCCTACCTCTGAAGGATTATCCTCAGCATTATCACCAGCTAAAACTGACTTTGAAGCAGTATCCCTAGCCATTTCCTTACTCTTTATAGAAGAAGGGATTTCCCCTTCAGACACAAGTGGATCATGAACCTGCGCAGTTCTCGCAACACCAAGAGTGGACGACACGGCCTTGAACAGTGCATCTGCCCCAGCCAAACCTCCCACGATTTTGAGGAGCCCCTCCCCTCTAATTCCCATCACCGTCGGAGCAGCATCTCCCATCACCGTCTCATGTGCGACGGGTTGGGCCGTATCGCCGGCCTTCAGTATATCAACAATCGGGGTCGTATTTTCTATAGTTTATTAGGGCAATCTCACCCCTATAGTTGTCACTCCAACTCCTAAAGCTGACGAGGTTTTGGTCTCTAAAACAGATTCAGTCAAAGCAACTATTCCTTCCACGGCACTGGCTCTCGTTGCCATAGCAGCAGCCTCACCCGCTCGACGTTCAACAACCCGCTGCATACGTGCGCGAATACCAGCCATGATTTTAGGATAGAAGGGTTAGGTAAAGCACGTTAGAGATTTATAAATCTGCAAAATCATAAAAACAAAACAAAAACCAATATCAAAACCGGGCAGGAATACACCTCGCAGGTATATAAACATATATATATATATATATATATATGTGTGTGTGTGTGTGTGTGTGTATGTGTGTGTGTGTGTGTATACGAAAGGGTTCACATCAAAACCTGATATCGAACCCATATCAAAATCGACATCGAAGGTTCACGTCGAAACAGATATCGAATACAAACATCGACATACATGTCAAAACTATATCGGAAGATCCCCGACTTACGTTTGCCAAAATAAGTTTGAATGCACTAGAGGACAATATGAACTTTCCCCTCTCCAGAAGACTACTATTTATAGACACGAAACCAATGGATACACATTTAATATCGTCCATATCGAATCTCAAATTCGACATGTGATGTCGAAACAAATTCGATATAAAGTTAGAAAACTCTCTGCTTTGTAAGGCGTGGTGAGCTTGTGTTGCGCGAGACGCATAACATAATAAATTCAAATGAGGACCTCTCGTATACGCCAACTACATTGGGGGTCTACCAATATCTTTGAATGAATTCCCGTATCCGGGTTGCGTCATTTAAACTGGCGGGACAAGAGATACTGGTAATTCAAATTCAGATTTAATTTACGAATTATTAGTTATAGTAATAATTCCCAAATTGTGGGACTACATGATATGGGTATTTCCCGTATTGGGCTGGCCCATGGACCAGGCCCATATTCTACCTATATCGGAGGTTATCCCCGATATACATATCGAATATGACATTCGATATGGTACGGCTCACGTATTTATCACGTGTGCGGTCTCCGCTTCTCGAGGTCTATAAATACCTGAATTCCGCTAATCAAGGTAAGCTTTAATTATCCTAAGTTATTATACATCAATATCGAGCATCCCCGATATCGCACCCGATATATATCACCGATACACCTTTTGACATCATATCCGACATCACCCCCGACGTCAGCCTGAACTTCATTCCCGACGTGGAAGGCCACATATATCATCAGCCAATATCGCCTTCGACGTCATGTTCGATATACCTTCGACATCCAGTAGAGTATCTAGCGTCAATTCGAGGTGTTACGGACCAAGCCTACTTAGCACTAGCCTTAGTCGAAGTATGTCTAGTTTGTAATAAAATCGTAGCACCACACTTGTAATTAATGTTTAAAATGTTAACTAATCTTTGGCTAAAAAAAGGGGTGAAAACCTATTATGTATATATGTACAAGCTTTTTGTGTTAGTTCTCGTAGACAATTTGACTAAGATCGTTGGTTTATGGTTGTGAATCATGTTGGTGTCGAAAGATTCTTTTTTCCTTTTTTCTTTCACTAATACTTTTGTGTGTGTGAAATAGTAGTTGATTTCTTCTTGATCTTCCACAAGTATTTAGGCCTCATTTTTCGGGTGAATACTAGAATATCATTCATGGATGATCAGTTTGCACTTAATTATGAAGTCGTCGAATAGAAAACAAATGATGGGCGACTTGAATAAGTTAGGTCATATATTTAAATTTGTCACTTTCACTTTCATATAATTACAGATGATACCTGTATAAATGCTTACAGATCTATATACATGCGTGTATACAAATCTTAGGCAACTTAAATTGATCAAATTGTTATAATGCAGAAAGGTTCTCACCAGCTCTAATTATTATGTGAATAATTGAATAAGGCAACTTGATTCCAGATGTAATATTTTGTAGAAGCTTGAAGTGGTGAAACTAATAAGCATGCACGTTGCGTAAATATTTGGCCAACTTTGGCATTATTGCATAGGCAGGGACCGAGTATATCACAATAATAATTACTACTGTGTGGCCTCTTCTCAATTGGCCCTATCAATGAGTAATGAGTTCATTGCGCCAACCCCAACAACCTTAGTAGCCCCATCATCATTCGACAATACTTTATGGCGTTTATATATAGTAGAGACAGAAAAATTAGAAAACATGAATTTACAAAGCTATTTCTTTAAGCATTATTATTATCATTGATGATTACTGAAAAATATTATCTATGTATATAATAGAAACTCTTACGAAGAATAGGCGTTACAGTACTAATCATCTAATTGAAGGGTTTTGTAAAGTATTAAGGTAGTGAAAACGAATATAAAATATTACTTCTTATTACAAATAGGAAAAGAAAAACCATTTGAGGATGGATATACTTGATAATAACTTGACATACTAAATATCATCTAGTACCTGTCAAATACGATCTTGATAAATGGGCATAAGGATGAATATTTTAATAAATGGAAACAAAACCAAGAGTTTCTAAAAGGGAAATGCTAAGTGTATAGTAGCATAATTAGTACGAAATACGAATGTACTACATCGCTAAACTGATAATTGAGATATACCCGTAATATCTTTATAATGTAGTGCAAGAAGATATGCTGAAAGCTATATTTTCTTTGTGTTGTAGTCCAATAAACAAAAATGCAATAATATGTACACAAAGTCTTATTTTAATTTTTTTTACTTTGATCTACTAGCAGAGGAATATGCATGTGTTTATAGTTATAAGGTTTAGGTATAATGTCTCTTTCATCCAGCTACAGCCAACACATCTTTGATAAAAGCATAGTCCGGGGTCTCCACCTATTCATGATAGATTGCTTTGTTTATAGAATTGAAAAGTGTCTTGCGAAGAAATGAGTAAAATATTTAAAACTACATTGTGCGAAGAAATGAGTAAAATATTAAAAACTACATTGTGTTATTTCTAATTCGCAAAAGAACCCCTTTGTTATTTAAGTAGAAAAAAAAAAACTCCTTGTGTTATTTAGTGGAAGACATAACAAACACATACTTTCAAGGAAGGGGATCCTCTATTCCACTTTTGTGTCACAATTTGTGTGTCACTTCAAATAATAGTATTAATTAATTAATATCTTTAATAAATTCATTACATCCACTAATTCTTTTCCATCGATGTAAATTCTTCTCACTCCTCTCTCTCGTCGGTCAACCCATCTTTCTCTCCTTCTTGGAAATAAAAATTAAAAATAGAATCGTTAATTTATCTATATATCTTTCCTTACTTAGCCGGCCAACTTCTAAAAAATAGGATGCTAATTATTTTAGATAGCTATAATATAATATAAAATAACGTATTTCAATATTCTTCTTTTATAATCATCACATTTTCTTGTGATGTAAATTACTTGATGGGGCGGTGATTTTGTTTAATCACTAGTGCAGCATTTATGATTAAGTGCACCATTAACTTTTGTAGTGCAGCACTTCCTCTGATAATGCTGGGCGGTATGGTGCAGTGCAGCACTTATATTTGTTTAATCATGTGCAAACATTTCCTTGCTCTATATAAGAGCTTCATCCGTCAAATGCAAACCCATCCCAAAACAAATAAACACAAGTATCTCTTATATATAATTAGTAAATAATTAATATAAAGAGTGGTTTAGAGTGTTGTAATTGTGAGGTAAAAATAGAGAGTTTGTACGACTTTACTACGGTAAAAGTCGAAGAGTTGTAATTCCTATTTTACACTCATAGTGAAATTCTTCTACCTTGCCCGTGGTTTTTTTACCCTAAATTAATTTGGGGTTTTCCACGTAAAATCTGTGTGTCGTATTTTTCCGTCTTTTCAATTATTGTCGTGTTTTCGCTCTATCGAGAAGGGTCCAAATTACAACAAGTGGTATCAGAGCCTCGGTTCATATCCGGGGTCTCAGTGATATCTGTGGGGGTCGTACTGAAATTATTTTTCAGTGACGGTGTTACGTGATAGAAGCAATGACGGCGAAATTCGAGATCGAAAAATTCAGCGGGAGTAATTTCTCGTTGTGGAAGCTGAAGATCAAAGCCATCTTGCGGAAAGATGGGTGTCTCGCGGCGATCGGCGACAGGCCGACGGAAATCACAGATGATACGAAGTGGAACGAGATGGACGGCAACGCTATCGCAAATATTCACCTGGCGTTAGGTGATGGCGTATTGTCAAGCGTTGAGGAGAAGAGGACAGCTAAGGAGATATGGGATCATCTCAACAAGCTGTATGAGGCGAAGTCCCTACACAACAAAATTTTCCTTAAAAGGAAATTGCACACACTGAGGATGGCGGAATCTACCCCGGTAACTGAGCACCTCAATGTTCTAAATACTCTATTTTCTCAATTGACATCGTTGAGTCATAAAATAGAAGTGGTTGAACGTGCTGAAATTCTGCTGCAAAGTCTGCCCGATTCGTACGACCAGCTTGTCATCAACTTAACAAATAATGTCCTCACGGATTATTTGGTCTTCGACGAAATTGCAGCCGCTATTCTGGAAGAAGAGAGTCGGCGCAAAAATAGAGAAGACAGGGAGGCAAGTTCGCAAAAAGCAGGTGCCTTGTCGGTGACAAGAGGGAGAACGACGGAGCGCGGTGCAAGTGGGAGTAAGAAACAGGGGAGATCCAAGTCAAGGACCAAGGGCAGTTGTTGGCACTGTGGCAAGAAAGGTCACTTGAAGAAGGACTGTTGGAATCTTAAGGATTCAAACCAGAAGAGTTCTAATCCTCAGGGGAACGTTGCTAGCACTTCAGATGATGGTGATGTACTATGCTGTGAAGCAGCAACAGCTATTCGAGGTATGCGTGGCTTCGATGATGTATGGCTTATTGATTCAGGAGCCAGTTTTCATATGACTCCCCGGAGGGAGTGGTTTCATGAGTATACACCGATCACTGGAGGATCTGTGTATAGCTGTAAAAATGAACCCTTGAAAGTTGTTGCCATTGGTACGATCAAGCTGGAGATGCATGACGGGATTGTTCGGACCATTCGAGATGTCCGACACGTGGAGGGATTATGCAAGAATTTGTTGTCTCATGGACAACTGGATGATCTTGGTTGTGAGATTGGTTCGCGAAACAAGATCATGAAAGTTAAAAGGGGTGCGCTTGTACTGATGAAGGCGGACAAGATTGCCGGAAACTTATACAAGGTACAGGGGAGGGCTCTGCAAGTGGGAGAAGCGTCAGTGGCTTCATCCGAGTCGATTGAGAAATCATCAATGATTTGGCATCAGCGCCTCGGGCATATGTCGGAACAAGGCATGAAGGTTCTTGCAGAGAAGAAACTACTTCCGGGCCTCACAAAGGTATCTTTAGCTTTTTGTGAGCATTGTGTTGTTGGCAAGCAACATCGTATAAAGTTTCTTAGTTCAGATTCTAGAAGTAAAGTCATTCTAGAATTGATTCACTCTGACGTGTGGCAAGCACCAGTACTATCCCTGGGAGGTGCAAAGTATTTTGTGTCTTTTATAGATGATTATTCCAGGAGATGTTGGGTGTACATGATCAAGAGTAAGGCCGAGGTGTTCTCGATGTTCAAAACGTACAAAGCGCTGGTGGAACTTGAATCTGGGAAAAAGATCAAGTGCATGAGATCTGACAATGGAGGGGAATATACTGGTAAGGAGTTTGACGACTTCTGTAAAGATGCTGGGATTAAGAGGCAGTTTACTACGGCATACACTCCGCAGCAGAATGGGGTGGCAGAGCGGATGAACAGGACCTTGTTGGATAAAACAAGAGCCATGATGCAGGCTGCAGACTTAGAAAAGTCGTTCTGGGCAGAAGCAATCAATACCGCCTGTTATGTGGTGAACCGATCTCCGTCAACAGCACTGGGGCTGAAAACACCGATGGAGGTGTGGACAGGTAAACCAGTTGATTATTCTAATCTCCATGTATTTGGGAGTCCCGCTTATGTTATGTTTAATACTCAAGAGAAAACGAAGTTGGACCCAAAATCCAGGAAGTGTTTGTTCTTAGGGTATGCTAAAGGCGTGAAGGGGTATCGCTTGTGGGACCCCACTGCCCACAAGATTGTTGTAAGCAGGGATGTTATCTTCACGGAAGATAAGAAAGGAAATGATAGCAGCACAGGGGAAGATCCAAGAACTACGACAGTAGTAGTTGAGAAGGATGCTGAGCAGGACGGTCCTGCTGAACCAGAGCATGAACCTGAGGAGACAACAGAGTCTGGAGTCCCGGGGATACGTCGATCGACACGTGTCAGGAGACCACCAGGCTGGCTCTCAGACTATTCTATGGAGAACAATGTTGCATACTGTCTTTTAACTGAGGACGGGGAGCCATCAACTCTCCAAGAAGCAATGAGTAGTTCAGATGCAGCTCAGTGGATGGCAGCAATGCAGGAGGAAATCGAAGCACTCCATAAGAATAAGACATGGGAACTTGTGTCTCTACCACAAGGGAGGAAACCCATTGGCAACAAATGGGTGTACAAAATCAAACGTAACAGTGATGACCAAGTGGAGAGGTATCGTGCACGATTGGTGGTGAAAGGATATGCTCAGAAGGAAGGGATTGATTTCAACGAAATATTTTCCCCGGTGGTCCGAATGACAACTGTTCGGGTGGTTCTGGAGATGTGCGCTACATTTGATTTACATCTTGAACAGTTAGATGTAAAGACGGCTTTTCTTCATGGTGATCTTGAAGAAGAGATTTACATGCTCCAACCGGAAGGATTTATTGAAGAAGGAAAAAAGAACTTGGTTTGCAGGTTGACCAAATCTTTGTACGGTCTCAAACAGGCGCCGAGGTGTTGGTACAAAAGATTTGATTCATTCATAATGAGCCTTGGATACAACAGACTGAATGCAGATCCTTGTGCATATTTCAAGAGATCTGGTGATGACTTTGTTATTTTACTGTTGTATGTTGATGACATGTTGGTTTCAGGCCCCAACAAAGCTCGTATTGAAGAACTGAAGGCTGAACTGGCTAGGGAATTCGAAATGAAGGACTTAGGACCAGCAAACAAGATTCTAGGGATGCAAATCCACCGAGACAGAAATTGCAGGAAGATTTGGCTTTCTCAGAGGAACTATCTGTTGAAGATTTTGCGGCGGTTCAGTATGCAGAATTGTAAGCCAATCTCTACCCCTCTTCCTGTTAATTTCAAGTTATCCTCAAGTATGTGTCCTAGCAGTGAAGAAGAGAGGAGGGAGATGTCTCGAGTACCGTATGCATCAGCAGTGGGAAGCTTAATGTTTGCTATGATTTGTACTAGACCAGACATTGCACATGCAGTGGGAGTGGTTAGTCGATACATGGCGGATCCGGGAAGAGAGCATTGGAACACAGTAAAGAGAGTTCTGAGATACATTCAGGGAACCTCAGATGTTGCATTATGTTATGGAGGATCGGGTTTTACAGTCAAGGGCTATGTTGATTCTGACTATGCAGGTGATCTTGACAAAAGCAAGTCCACGACAGGATATGTGTTTACTCTTGCTGGAGGTACAGTGAGTTGGGCTTCAAAGTTACAGTCAGTTGTTGCGACATCAACAACGGAGGCTGAATATGTGGCAGCTACGCAGGCCAGTAAAGAGGCGATTTGGCTGAAAATGGTTCTGGAGGAACTCGGTCACAAACTAGAGAGTATTTCTCTATTCTGTGACAGTCAGAGTGCATTGCATCTTGCAAGGAATCCAGCATTTCATTCCAAGACAAAGCATATTCGGGTCCAGTATCACTTTGTTCGTGAGAAAGTTGAGGAGGGTACTGTGGATGTGCAGAAGATTCACACAAAAGATAACATAGCAGATTTTTTGACGAAGAGTGTTAATGCTGACAAGTTTGTTCAGTGTCGGTCCTCGTGTGGTCTGGTGAAAACGTAAGCAACATGAAGGGCGAGGTAAAAAGGATGGTGTGAAGATCTGATTAATCCCTAATCAAATCTTCAAGTGGGAGATTGATGGGGCGGTGATTTTGTTTAATCACTAGTGCAGCATTTATGATTAAGTGCACCATTAACTTTTGTAGTGCAGCACTTCCTCTGATAATGCTGGGCGGTATGGTGCAGTGCAGCACTTATATTTGTTTAATCATGTGCAAACATTTCCTTGCTCTATATAAGAGCTTCATCCGTCAAATGCAAACCCATCCCAAAACAAATAAACACAAGTATCTCTTATATATAATTAGTAAATAATTAATATAAAGAGTGGTTTAGAGTGTTGTAATTGTGAGGTAAAAATAGAGAGTTTGTACGACTTTACTACGGTAAAAGTCGAAGAGTTGTAATTCCTATTTTACACTCATAGTGAAATTCTTCTACCTTGCCCGTGGTTTTTTTACCCTAAATTAATTTGGGGTTTTCCACGTAAAATCTGTGTGTCGTATTTTTCCGTCTTTTCAATTATTGTCGTGTTTTCGCTCTATCGAGAAGGGTCCAAATTACAACATTACTGTGCTCAGCTCTATTATTAACTTATGCACACAAAACTCATCATACAAATTATGAACTTCAAAGAAAAAAATAATGTAATGCAGTTTCTAGTTCTTTTATATAATATTTGCTATTTAATAATATTCAGTATAATTTTAAATTACAACATTGTATTCAGGCATTTGTTGTGTAGTTTTATTTTTTATTTCTTTTTCCATTATAGAGTAGCATGTTCAAAGTAATATAGAAGCAAAACATTTTTAGGTCTCTGCCAAATCGAAAAATCTTTTAAGATATTGATGGATTTCTCATAGATTTTATCTTTTCCAAATTTAAATATTGGTGAGAAGTAATTATTTTATTTCTAAAGAATAAAAACTTACATTTATGGCTATGTTGTACGAACACGGTAGAAAAGGGATCTACACAGCTAAGAAAATAAATCTCAAAAATATTTTATAATAACTTGAGAAAATATTTGTTAACATGGCTGAGAAAATCCACACCCAAAATACCATAATGACATAAGAATAAAAGACTAAATTTAGTAATTATATCTCTACCAATTTATTATAGTCATATTTTTAGAATCTCTGTTATTATGGATCCAATTACATTAATTTTTTGATGTTGATAAAGGTTTATATTTAATAGTTTAATTTATTTTCTTCTAAATTCATTGTGTATTTGAATTACTATTTGTATTTTATATAGATCTAGCTTCTAAGAATTAATTGTATGAAATTTTCAAAAAAATGTGAGGAGAGAAGAGAGAGGAGAGAGGAAAGAGGAAAGAGAGACAGAGGAGTCACAAAATGATTATATTAATTTAATGAGTGGAAGAGAGAGAAAGGTAAGTGTGAGTATCTTTTTATTTAATAAATTTTACTTGATTCATGCTATTATTAGAATGTGACATACAAAATGGAACACAAAATTGGGATAGAAGATCATCTCCTATTTTTCTTGGAAATATATATTTTTTATCAACAAATTTAAAAGAAAAAGGACCAAATCTGTTGTGCACTCACCACCATCCTCACGCCCATGGGCATAATAGGTATGCACCCTTGGGCTAGGTGAGGCCCTGATTTTTGCCAAAAAACTTTATCTATCTATCTATATATATATATATATATATATATATATATATATATATATATATATATATATATATATATGTGCGGGACAAATGCAGATACCAATCTAAACTTTAGCCTTTTTTGCACTTACCTATCCAACACTACAATTTTTGCAGTTTAAGATCCAACCTTTCATTTCTTGGCACTTTAGTATCCCCGCTATGATTTAAGCGACACCTCGCCTAAAAATGTCATTTTTTGCATAAATGACGTCACGCTGACGTAATCTGCGAAGGGCAAATTGGTAAATCACCTATTATTTACTAGAAAGTTAAAAAAATATACATAATCAACCGAGCCCGCCCTTTTGGCACTTTAACTTCAGTTGACCCGCCAAAATCCCAAACCCCAATTCCAAAATCAAACTCGAATCTCCCAAATTGAACCTCAATCTCTTGCATACACTACTCGATCAGTATAATCTGATAATGGCCTAAAAAGTTAGAGCACCAAGTAACGTTATTACGGAAGGTTCACTCACACATGACCCGATTATGGTAAGAAACACTACTTCTTTAATTTACTTTATTTCTTTATTTAGAGCAAATCATGGGTGTGTGGTCCCTTGTTTTGGCGGTATTTGAGGAATTAGTTCAATGCATGTGCAACAATATTACTTTTTTCCCTTTTTTGTTCACACTTTGTCTGCCACTGAGTGTAGGGTCTGTTGTGGTCTTATATTTAACTTTTGGTGACTATTGGGTTTTTGTATATATATGTTGCCCAACATGGTAATATCATAATAATTTTTTCATTGTCTTTGTTTAGTTGGAGACATAGATCATACTGCACCATTCTGGGAAGTAAATGAATTTGGCCAAAGTGGTTTATTTGGAGGGACATGTTAGCTACATAGATTGGTGTACTAAGGATGAAATGTCTAGGATAGAACTACTGCACATGGTTGAAGAAGTTAGTGTTAAAGAGGAGGGTTAGGTGGTTAGGATCTGCTAAATTTTTGATTCTGTACCAGAGGAGTATCTTGCCATCAATAATGATAAAGAAGCACTGAAGATGGAATTGATGGGTTCCACAAGGAAAACAGTTGATGTTTATGTACTCACAGATGATCTGCTAGTGAATGAGAGTCAATCACAGAATGAACTGCGAAATCTTCCTCCAATCAGTGAAGGATTGGACTACATAGGTGAAAAGGATGGAGTTTGTGATAATGTTGATGAATGTTGTTGAAATGAGAATGAAGATCCTGATGAGGATCTAGTGTCTTTATTACAAGAGTTGAGGATTCCAAGACAAAAAACCAGTTGTTCAAGGGCAACTGATGAAACACATAGAGCAACAGCAACTGAACCAGATATTTTGCCCAATGCAGCACAACAAATGAGCCAAAGATCTCTACCCCCAATGCTTAAGAGACAATGCAAGTAACTGGTGGATTTTGTACTTGATATAGAGGACAATGATGATAGTGATGGTGAAGTCTCAGTTGGTGATGATTCTTAAATGTTAGACTATCTGGTGGATAGTGACAATGATGCAGTTGAAGATGACTATCTTTTCAGAGCTAATGTTGAGGTGGAGTTAGAATGGGAAGGAGGCACTGCCTCTAATGAAACTGTTGCTCCTATTCTAGAACCAGTTGTTGGAGTTCGAACTTCGAAGAGAAATGTTGGCAAAAATGCACTTATGATTGCTGAAAAAGGAAAGAGTTCAAAGTCTTCAATAAAACCTACAGAAAAAGGTGAGAGTTCAAAGACTAAGAAAACAACAAATGAGGGCCCCAAAAAGAAGGAACGAATAGGCCATTATGTTTTCAATCCAAAGATTGACATGCCTAGAGTTCAATTTGAGCTTGGAATGCAGTTTGAGAATACTGAAACTTTGAGGGAAGCTATTGTGCAATATGCAATAGTTGAAGGGGAGGTATGTGAGGTATCCAATAAACAATAAGAAGAAGGTTCAAGCAAATTGTGTTCAGGAGGGATGTCCTTGGATCCTAATTGGCCTGCCAATTCCATGCTGACTATCATTGGAATGGATTGTGGTATAGACTTAAGTCTCCCAAAAATGTACAAAACTAAGAAGAAAGTTTTTGTTGATGTTCATGGAACTTATGCAAACCAGTATCCCATGCTATGAAGTTATGCATATGAGATTATGAGGACTAATAAAGGAACTACAGTGAAGTTGAAGTGTAATGTGATTGTGAAGTGTGTAAGTTCAAAAGATTGTATATATGCTAGGATATTTTGAAGAAAGGGTTTCCGACTGGTTGCAGGTGCATAATATGTTTGGATTGGACACATCTAAAGGCGAAAAATGGAGGTATAATGACAGCATTGGGTGTGTATGCCAATGATTGCACGTATCCCATTGCATATGCAGTAGTTGAGAAGGAGGGGAAGAAGTCATGGCATTGGATTTTAAGAATTCTGGTGGTTGATTTGAATATCACTAACAGTTATTAGTGGACTGTTATGAGTGATAAGCAGAAGGGATTAGTTGATTTTTCTCAAGAATTTATGTCTGACTGTGAGCACAGGTTCTGTGTATTGCACATGTGGTCCAATTTGAAGAAGGAGCATCCAGGACTTGCAATGAGGAATATACTGATTGTGGGATGCTACCAGAACTACTAAAGTTGTGGAATTCAACAAGATCATGGAGAAGCTGAAAGAAATGGATATCAATCAATAACCGGTTAGCAAGTAAACCTCCTACTCAATGATCTAAGGCATTTTTTAGTACAAGTTGCAAGAGTGATCTTCTTCTAAACAACATTTCTGAGAGCCTTAATGCTACAATTGTCAAAGTTAGGGGTATGCCCATCATTGACATGATGGAAACTATTAGAAGAACATTGGTGAAGAATGGTGTGATGGAAATTGCTATAAATAAGAGCAACAAGGATGTTACTCCAAAAGTATGGGCAATTATGAATAAGATTAAGGGTAAGTCTAGTGGATATAAATCTCATTGGAACGGGAATATGGAGTTTAAGGTTGAGGCACCATTTAGTGATAAATATGTTGTGCATCTGGAACGAGAGACATGTACATGTAGGAAGAGGGATTTGACAGGTATCCCTTGTGTGCATGATTGTGCTGCAATGAAACCCATGCACTGGAAACCAAAAGAACACATACATCAGTATTATACCAAAGCTACATATCTGCAGATTTACAGTAACTACATGAGTCTTATGCAAGGAAATAATTCTTAACCAATGCCCCCAACTCAGATGAACAAGATTGTTCATCCACCTGTGCAAAATATGCCTGGTAGGCCAAAGAAGAATGATAGAAGTATTGATCTTGATGAACTAAAAGAGAAATAGATGCAATATGAAGAGCAAGGGAAAGTGGGCAAGTTTGGGGTTAAAATGCATTGTGGTTATTGTGAGAAACGGGAACATAATGTCAGGAATGTAAGGAAAGTAAAAGTAATCCTTTAGAAGCAAACTGGGTGCCCAAAAAGAGGATAAATGGAAGGGGTAGGCCCAAAAAAGGGAGCGGAAAGAGTAAGGCCAAAAAAAAAAAAGGCAACAACAGTTGCTGAGGTTCCTACTAATGATAATGTATCATCTGGGGCAGATCCATCCCAAACTGTACATGGATCAGCTGTCACACAACAAGCTGAGGTGATTACAATATTAATTCAATCAATTATTCATGTTGTATAGTTTAACAAATGCTTTTTAACTTGGAATTGATGTTGATAGGTTGTTGCAACTCAAGAATCAGTTGTTGGTGTTGGTGAGGCAGAGGAGAGTTCCAGCTAGCCTATTCAAAATGAGAAGAAAATGAAGTTGCGGGTAATAAAGTTGTGCCATATTTCATTCAATGTATGAATATACTATTTTATGACATGTTTATCACATTGGTAGGTCAAAGTTAAAGGTACTCGTCAAAAAAAAAAAAGGAAATCCCTCAGTTGCCACCAAGGCCAATCACAAGAAGCCATCAGTCCCCTGTCAGGGAAACAGTCAGTAAATCAATTCTACTACAACTAATTTACCAATGGATCTGTAGAGATGGAATTTCGAGTCCTTAAGATAAGAAACAAGAAAAATCAATACAAATAAACTTTTTATAATATGGGGTTACAATTTCTATGAAATCCTCTGATTCTTTTCTCAAACAAATAATCTTGAGATTTGGTTGACTTGAGTGTGGATTTGATTTTGATCTCTTCCACATGTATTTGAGTTGAACGTTAATCTGAGAGCTTTTGAGCTTGATCTTGAATTAATAATCAACTTGACTTGATTTTCATGACGAACAATTTAATCTTCATCTTGACTTCTTGAACTTGTTGAATATCAATCTTTTTTGGAGGAATCTTGATCTTCAAAAGGATATTTGACAAACGTTGATTCCAGGGCTTGATGGTTGGATCTCGGATCGAACGTAAATTTGATTAGGAATTTGATTTGAAGGTTGATGAAGAATGATATGATTTTCGTCTTCAGTTCTTTGGATATGTTGGTCTTTGTTCTTCTTTGAATGGACTTCAATCTTCAAAAAAGGTTTTAGAGGGTCTTGTGACTTGATCTCTGATTAAACGGAATTTGGCTTGAAGATGGATGAAGAGTGGTATGAACTTGGTTTTGGATTTGTTGAATCTCTTGGAGTTTGATCTTCCTCGACAGAAGTGCGGTCTTCAAAAATGGTTTTTAGATGGAATTGATACTTGACGACGGATTGAAAGGGGTTCTTTACGAAGATCACCTTGAAGATTGTTGAAGAGTACCTTCCAGATTGTTGTTGAGCTTGTTGGAGAGGATTTGTTGAACTTCATTGCTCTGAATACTTGAATGTTGAACTGTGATATTTCTTGTTCAAGACCACCTCTATTTATAGTTGTGAAGTGAATCTCAATTAAAATCTCCTGATGAGATGAATGGTTGTGATCTCATCTACAATTTCTTGATTTGTAAGACTTTATCTAAGTGAATCTTCTTTTCATCTCTTGAAGATTGAGACTTGGTGGGGAATTATTTCCTTTTGTTGAGAATTGGTGGAGAATTCTTTCCATCTCTTAAATATTGAGACTTGGAGGACAAGGCTTTCCATGTCTTGAGATTTGATGAGCAATTATTTCCTTGTCTTAAGATTTAATTAATATATTTATTTTTATCCCTCAAAATATTAGTATTAAGTGATATATATTTAGTATTTTTTGCATCTTAAGAGTTACCATCATTTAATTTAATTAGACACAAAATTAACGAGTCTACAAGATCCTATGCCAAGACCATCAACAAGGAGAAATCTTGCACCAGCAGCACAGCAGAGTGAGTAATTGAGCATGAACTTAGAGGGAGGGAGTGGCTGCTTCTTAATGTTGCATAATGAGAACTTTTGTGTAGCGTACAAAGAATTAAAGTTTAACAAATCAACGGTTACGCCTAAATTCCTCCTCTCACAAGTGCACGAATCAAATAATAATAAAATGATAAGGTTAGTTATGAATCAATTATGGTATCCCAATGGAGTGGCGGATGAATGCATGAATCAATTAAAGGCAAAGTACTAATGGTTGTCCCATTTGCTATCTTCGTGTTTGCATGATCAATGCTAAATGAATGCATAATGCTTTTGATACAGAAGACTTATGAATGAAGATTTTATGAAACAGTTTTGAATGCAAGATCACTGAACTAGAATGCTATGAATATGATGAGAATGAAAGAATGATTTAAATGCAAAGACAACTATTTGAATGCAAAGTAAATGATTTAAATTAATGATGACTTAAACTAACTAAAGAAGAATGCAAGGAAAACAATTAAATGCAATTAATCCAACTAATGCAAGAAAGTAAATGAACAGAATCGAAGATGATTGTATGGTTGAATGCTTATGTTGTAAACAATAGATTCGAAGATTGTTTAAAGGTTGGGTTTCACCACTGATTTAACTAGAATAGTTCGTAGATAAACTACATATGTTTACTTGGGATACTTGATGATAGTTTGCAGTTCATATGTCTAATGGATCTGTGACCTATAGCTGGACATATCCCAACAATAGAATCTATGAGTATCTAATAACCTATCGCGTTAGCGGATTTAGTCCAATTGTCAGTTGTTTTAGTAGAGATATCAAATATGCAATTCAATTAACTCATCTGAATCGTGTTAACATAAACGTGCATAATAAAGATTAATTTAGTGTGATCTAGGGGTTGCGCATGAGTTATGTTAGCGTACCAAAGTCATAAATCACACACACACACGCACACATACACATACACACACGCATATATATATATATATATATATATATATATATATATATATATATATATATATATATAACTAGCTTAACATCTACACTGGCGGTCCCAGGGTAGTTCATCCAGCGAGAGAAAGACTAGTTACACTGCATAAAAACTATTCAATCTAGACATATGAATTCATTAAACATGCATTAAACAAGGCAAATAAATATATTCATAATCATAGTTACTCCCCTACTCTAAATAACGAGCATGTTAGCTCATCATAGTCATGAGTTTAACAATCAACAAAGAGTTAAATAGCATAAACAAAGTAAGAGATGGAGGAAAGCTTTTCAGATCTGGTGGAACGTTGATGCTTTGGCTATCTTCTTGATTCCTATGTGCTATCTTCTTCTCCACAAACTATTAACTCTAGAACAATGACAAAAACTAAATTAGAACACGACTTTTACTGTGTTTCTTTCTAAAAATAGTTGTGAGCAATTGTAAACGGTGTTTCTGGTCGTGTAAGCAGTTGTGAAAATTGGTGTTCCAAAGTGTTGGTCATTCTCCCATATTTATAAGAAAGTCTTGTGGTCCTAGTTTCGTGAATAGTCGCAACTTAAACTGTAGAATAAGATGGAGTTTCCTTAGAGACGTGCAACCAGGCATATCGCACAGTTATGTCGCGCGATTTGTGCAGCTTTCCTCTATTATCGCATCACTCAGCGTGTCTTTTCTGCAACGTTCTGGTGATTTACATTGCTCGCGTTGCATTCAACATTTATGGTGTTCTCGCGCAACTACTCTTGTATCGCGCCCATTCCATCCTAGACTTAGGCCAACTTTCGAACTTTTTACCTGATGCGATTAGGGTTTGCCTCATTTTGCGTAGCACAACTGCCCTTGAAGTTTTGTCGTGACGCCATTGGAGTTGTGTCGTGATGCCATGTTTCCAAAAACATCTATTTTAAGCTCTTTTAGCTTCATTTTGTCTTGACTCAATAAAATCCTAAGATAACATAAAATAATACTAAAACCAATAAATATGCACCAAGAATTACACAAAAGCTTAAGGAAATGAGTACTAAAATAACGCTAAATAAACGTTCATCATTGCATCTTTCTTTTTTCTCTTCTTTTTGCTTGCCGTTTGTTGCAAAGTACACGAGAGTACTTTAAGATATAAAGTGAAAGTGCAAGTGTTGACATGAAGTGTTGGTCCAACACTTTAGAAAGAGATGTTGGCGCAACACTAAACTCAACATTGTTATGTCCGATTTAATTATATCAAATATATTATTCTTTCTTTATTCTTAAACTCAACTAGTTCCACGAATTGTAGTTATATGTGATTATTTCACGGAATTAAGAATCGTGCAGATCATTACTTGGAACAAATGGATAAAGCCAAAGATATTCAAAGGATCTCGAAGGTAAGAGCTGAAGATCTTATGAAGATAGCACCAAATAAGATTTTTGAGTTATCCAAGTGAAAGGAGAGCAATCACCAACTCGTGTCTATCACACCATAGTTCAAGGACGATCAAATCCTATAAGGAGGCATGCTCGACATCAAGAATAATAACAAGACTAGAATTAAGTTCTGAAAGAGTAGAATTAATTTTATATTGTATTAGTCTTGTTTTTCTGAGTTTTATCTAGTTAAACTATAGCTCATAGATTAGTTAGTGTTAGGGTTTGGTTCCTTGCTCAGTTGTATTTGGTAAAATCATTGAATTAATGTTTAGTGATTATTAGGTCGTAAGGCTTAGCAGGTTATATTCATGTAACCTGCTTAAAATTTATTTCAATGTGTTCTTTATTCCGCTGCATTATTATTCTACAACGAGTGTTGGGGCAACACTGAATACGATCGATGTTGGCACAACATTCAGTGAACACACAGTGTGTGAATCAAACAAAAGGGTACCAATCCCGGCCTATACATTTATAATTGGCGTCAGAGCCAATCACCTAATTCGTTGGTGTTTGGATTTGGTACCATACCATGGATAATGTGAACCCCAATACTAACAACAGGTTACCAGTGCTGGATGAGACAAACTATGCTTATTAGAAGATCAGGCTCAGACAATACAACAAATCCTTAGATCTCAGAGCATGTAAATCAATCATTGATGGTTACTCTCCACCAATGACAGCCAGAGACGACGACAATGATGTACACCTAAAATCTGAAGCTGGCTGGACTCAAGCAGAAGTCATTGCAGTAACCAACAATGAGAAAGCAATGAATGTCATCTTCAGCTGGATTGATCCACACATGTTCAGGTTAGTACAATTGTGTACAAATTCCAAGCAAGCCTGGTTGCTCCTACTAACTCATTGTGAGGGAGATGCCAGTGTTAAAGAAGCTAGACTTCAAATTGCTTTACAAAAGTTTGAAAGCATTAGGATGGGTGATGATGATTCCGTTACTTCATATTTTACAAAACTAATGGATTTACTATTGAACGTCAAAGTCTAGGTGATCCTCTTACTAATAAACAACTTGTTTACAAAGCTATGAGAACTATGTCTCATAGGTCTGAGGTCAAGAAGATTGATATGCAAGAAGCCAGACACATGTCATCACTTAACTTCCACACTCTTCTGAATGTACTACAAGAATTTAAAATGAACTCAGAACCAACTAATAAACACAGAGGCCTTGCTCTAAAAGCCACTGAAGAAGATGTAGATGATGAAACTGAAATAAGTGTTTATCTATGTTCAGTAGTAAAGAAGTTCAATAAAATTGCTTTAAATGATATAGTCAGAAAAGAGAAGAATGTGCCTCCTAATCTAAGAAGGATTTTTCCTGGTAAAATGGTTAAGTATACCTTTAAAAAGCTTACTAAGAGTGAAACTAGGAAAATTAAAGAACTTCAATGCTTTGGGTGTAAAGGCTTTGGAAATATGTCATATGAGTGTGCTAATACCTTGAAAACCAAAGGTTGATCTAACTGGGTATGCATAGCTGATATTGATGATGAGACGAGTTTGGATGAGCTACGAGAAGAATAGGTGTATGAACAAGTTCACACAACAGCTCTGTCTGCCCAAGTTAACTGGACAGAGTGTCAGGACAATATTGGAACAAATGGATGTTGTCTCAACTCTCAGACAGAACCAGAGGACCAGAAATACTACTTCGACAGCTGGGAGGATGATGACTATATTACTAACCCTCAATGTCTTATTTCTGATAAATGCATCTGAGGAACATTCTAACTTTGTTTGTTTTGGTGGATCTGTAGATTTAAATGGAGAATACTTCCTTGGAGAGGAAATGGATCAAGACAAGGTGGTTGATAAGCTGAAAGTTGTCTACAGAGAACTTCTTGATGAATTAAAGAAAATCATAAAAAAGAGAAAAAGAGCTCATCAGGGAGAATAGTTTCTTGATTGAAACTATAACCGAAGTAGAAAAGAACCTCACCAGAAAGGAGTGCCAAATTGAAAAGATGAAGATAAAGCTTGAAGAGGCAGAGAGAACCATTGCCAAATGGAACTCTAGCACAAGTAGGCTGGATGAAGCACTAAACGTGGGAAATGACGGGACTACAGGTTTAGGATACCATGAAAGATCATATAGACATGAGAATGTCATTCCTGGTTATGTAAAAGCTGGTTCTTATAAAAATAATGGCCACTATAAACAACCTAAGAATGTAACCTATATGTGCCAATATTGTTTCCAGTCGGGTCATTTAAAACCATACTACCATAAATACATAAACTTTTGTGAAAAATATAACTATAGCAGTAATGTTGCATCGGATGTTGGGACAACATTGGGTCACTCTAATGTTGGCTCAACATTCCAAAGCAACACCATGGAACAAAACAACAGTTTTCAAAAGAATAGACTTTGGTCTTCTAAAATAAAAATTATCTGTAATGTTGTGTTCTCAGCTACTCACACTCTTACGGGTGATTGGTACTTTGACAGCGGTTGTTCTAGACATATGACAGGTAACAAGCCAAACCTTATGGAACTTGTACCTGTGTCAACTGGTACTGTTACATATGGTAGAGGAAGCAAAGGAAATATTATATAGAAATGGGTTCTCATTGTGGATGGTTTCCATCATCTTACTAAGGTTCTCTTAGTGGATGGTCTAAAGGCTAATCTCATCAGCATCAATCAACTTTGTGATGATGATTTGATTGTGAAATTTGACAAGTATTCATGTGATGTGTTTGATGAATCTAACAATTATGTTATGTCAGGAAAAAGGTCAAAAGACAACTGCTACTTGGTGGATGAGAATGCACAATTCTTACATGTGAAGGTTGATGAATCAGTAGTGTGGCACAGAAGGCTAGGACATGTCCACTACATGAATCTGGAGAAGATCATCAAGTTAGAAGTTGTGGGGGGCATACCTAGACTTTTCAGTCCATGTAAACTGGTTTGTGGTGACTGCTTGCAAGGTAAACAAAATAAGACTACACACGCACCCATACATGTGGCAGGTTAGATCTCTAGAACCTCTAAATGCTTTGAATTATTGCACATGGATCTGATGGGTCCTATAGAGATTTGTAGCCTTGCAGGTAAGAAGTATGCTTATGTAATTGTTGATGACTTTTCTAGGTACACTTGGGTTAAATTCTTGCGGGAAAAATATGAAACTTCAGAGACTTTCATGTTACTAGATGACAGTATTAAAGTACTCTACAATGCATGTGTAATTAGGATTAGGTTAGATCATGGCAGGGAATTTGAAAATAGAAAGTTTGATGATCTGTGTGATTCTAGAGGGATCTCTCATGAATACTCCGCTCTTATCGCTCCCCAACAAAATGGAGTTGCTGAAAGGAAGAATAGAACTTTACAAGAAATGGCTATGGTTATGTGAACTCTAGATAAATAACTAAAAGACTTGGGCTGAAGCACTTAGTGTTGCATGTTACATTTCAAATATATTTTATCTTAGACCAAGCACAACAATGACACCTTATGAGATTGTTAAGAAAGTTAAGCCTAACTTGAGCCACTTTCATGAGTTTGGTTGTGTGTGTTATTTTTTGAAAGATAGATAGCCATTAGGAAAGTTTGATGCTAAGAGTGAAAAGTGAATTTTTGTTGGTTATTCTGTGAATAGCAGTGCTTATAGAGTGTTTAATTCTAGATTAAATACTTTTCAAGAATCTGTAAATATTGTGTTTGATGATCAGGGCATTTCTGCAGGTATCACTGAGGGTCAACTAGGACTGCCCCAGACTGGCGATGTGATGCCAACACCAGCAGGAGACCGTGTGGACTCAACACCTGATATTAACACAGAAGACACAGGGAATGATGATGTTGAGCTAACACCGGCAGATGTTGATGTTGGACCAACACTAGAACACACAGATTTTGATACTGAAGAATTTGCTGGAGAAAGAGTTAGAAGGGACACTCTTACCAGAATACTGAGAGATCATCCTACTTCTCAGTTATAGGAAATCTTGTTGAAGGTGTAAGAGCCAGAAACATAGAAAAAGTAAACTATAAGAATATGGCTAAACTTAGTGTTTGCATGTCATCTGTGTGTAACTCTGTCACTTGCTTTGTCTCTGCTGTAGAACCTAAGAATGTTAATGAGGCTCTTAAAGACTCTCACTAGATAAATGAACTCATGTCATTCTCTAAAAATAAAGTGTGGAAACTAGTTCCTAGGCCTGCTCATGCTAATGTAATTGGGACTAAGTGAATATTTAAAAATATATCTAATGAGACTGGAATGATAGTGAGGAATAAAGCCAGATTAGTAGCCCAATAGTATACTCAAGTGGAGGGACTGATTTTGATGAGACATTTGCTCATGTGGCCAGAATAGAATCTATTAGACTACTTCTTGCAATTGCATGTTTTTAAAGATCAAGTTATACCAAATGGGTGTTAATGGAGCATTTTGAATGGTTATATAGACAAAGAAGCTTTTGTAAGAAGCCTAAGGGATTCGCATACCCCCATCACCCTGACTATGTCTACAAACTTGAAAAGGCCTTACATGGATTGAAACAAGCTCCCAGAGCTTGGTATGAGAGGTTAACTGAATTCTTACTATGTTTTGGTTTTTCAAGGGGTGAGGGTGATAGGACATTGTTTATCATGAAAAATAATAAAGAAGTCTGTATAGCTCAAGTTTATGTTGATGATATAGTATTTGGCTCCTCTAACCAGTCCACCTTGGACAAGTTTGTGAGTACTATGACATGTACATTTGAAATGAGTATGATAGGGGAGCTCACCTTCTTCCTAGGACTGCAAGTGAAGCAAAATGAAACAGGGATGTTTATGTCTCAAGAGAAGTATGCCAGCCATTTGGTGAAGAGATTTGGGTTGCTGGAATCTAAGCCATGCAAGACACCAATGTCCACTACAGTGAAGATTGAGAGGGATGTAGCTGGTGAAGATGTTGACTCAACACTCTACAGGTCAATGATTAGAAGCCTCATGTACTTATCAGCCACCAGACCAGACATAATGTACTCAGTGTGTGTCTGTGCCAGTTATCAGGCAGCACCAAAGGTATTTCACTTAACTGCTATAAAAAGAATCTTAAGATACATCTCTGGAACTGCTGAGTTAGGAATCTGGTAATCCCATTGTTAACAGGGTAAAAATACCACGTGCTTAAAATACACGATAATTCGATTACCAAAATTACGTGGTATATGCCTTATATGATTTATATTCATAAACGACATCACATTATAACATGGTTTACATACCGGTATACTTCGTTAAAAATTATACTATTCGTATATCGTAAATCACGACACATAGCTATCGGCCGAATTTATAACTAAAATACTACCCGAAAAATGTCTCACGACTTGATATATTATTACATGTACGATTTTATATCCATTCTGGTAAAATAACTCGTATTCACAAAATACCCGTATCGCACACACCACAACACGTGGCTGCTAACACAACCTAAATAGATAAGGTTGCTTATTGTGCTGGTTAAACAGATAAATAACAATAACAGATAAATAACAATAACAGATAATAATATAAAATAACTAATATTAAAATAATAAAGATTCCAAACTTAGGGAGCAAGACTGTATTTCTATAAAAGGGGACAAGAGCAACAGAAGAAGGAGAGGTCCGAAAAAAAGGCAACAACTTCTTTTCTCTACGGGCAGAAAACATTTTCTCCCCTCCCCTCGGACTTATCTCTCTCTCTAAATATTTCTCGAGGGCAACCCCTCCAACATATACAAAACCCATACATCCGATAAAATCGATACTCCAAATTAACCAACACCAAGAATCGGAACTACGAGTGGCTTGATTCCCGAGGAAGGGATACGTAGGCATCTCGAAACAAATCGAGTCCAGCCGCAAATCAATAAAAACCAACAATCTCCTCGGGTCGGGATCGGCGTTCCAACCCAATATAAATATCTTCCGTTAAATAGGGAATAATTCTAAACCCGTTAACAAAGTGGCGCCGTCTGTGGGAACCGCCGTAGAATCCTTGAGCAAGCCCGAGGAGATCGCTGCCCAAACCAAAAATTAATCATCAACTGTTTGCCCAACGGATGGAATTCAGAAACAAAAAAAGAAAACAGAAGAAATAAGAGGGGAAGAGGAATCGGATGTTTAAGTTCTTGCGAGGGACTTCAAACCTTCAATTCAGGGGTAGAGTAGCCCGTGAACACGAGGGTTCATTTTCTCGGATCCAGATATGGCCCCAAAGATCTCTTGCCTCGCTTATTTCACGAAGGCAGTATCGCCGGGACCCCCAAAGAGGTCCCCCCGATAGCCAACAAACTCTTGTTAGCCCTCTTTCGAAGACATGAGGAAATAACCTCGGATGAAGCATGACAAACGCCATGTAGAAGAAAAAGATCTCGAGCAGAGTTCTGAGGAGAATTCCTTGATGATAATGAATTAGCGCGCATGGAACGATGAGGCATCTGGACTCCAGATAAGTGCTATGAACCTCTTACGCAATTTCGATCTCGATAAATTTATACCCTAAGTATAAAACTCAACAGAGAGACATAACTTTACCTTTCCAAACAAGCAAACTCCAAAAGTGAAAGCTTACAACGGAAACCTTTAGGATTAAGTGAAAACATTCACTAATCCCAATATATATACTAATGGAATATCCCAAAAAGATTTATAAACAAAATAAAAGATAAAACGGTGGCGTAAGAGGCCTACGATGCCTCAAAAAGCCTTACGGTGTCTTAAAGCGTGCCCCCTCCGGGTAGGAAGACCCTACTCCGAGGACCGCACGGCCGTGGACAAACAAACTATGATATATTTTTCAAGGCATTGCCTGCACAAAATAACAAGAATGTAAACTCTCCGAAGAAAGAAATGAGTAAACAACTCGACTGAAAAAGATTTTTTGGAAGTAAGTGAGAATATTCACTAAACTCCAAAGCACCTATATATATACTTAGGAATCTTTCCTCGGATGACCGAATTAAGTTTGAGTTGTCCAAGCTCTATTACAGCCACGGTTACGTGTCGGGTGATACCTCTATTCAGAGAAAAATCTCCAAAGTTTGCACTGCAAACGGACACGTCATGCTAAGTAGTTTGCTTGGCCAGTAAGAATGGGATACTATCTCATCTCTTTAAACTCAATCTTAAATCCTACAATTAAAGGAGAGAGTCCAAGTATTTATAAGTGCTGAAAAGTTATGATGAATATTAGCACGAAAAAGACAAAATAGAATGAAAGGCAAAATAATTGCGCATTTATCCGAAGTCGAGGAATCCTCGGAGAACTGCTTACAAAGCATGAAAAGTAATTACAAAACGCTAAAATGCGAAGTAAAAATCCAAAACATAAATGTTATTAACCCAATGACAATACTATCGTTCCACTCCCGATGAGAAGCTATACTCACGATAAGGAAGCTTCTCGAGTGTCACCTACCCGAGTGCGGTACGACATCCGAGGAAATACTAAAGTCCATCGAATGCCGCATACCCAAGGCGGTACGGCGTGGCATTCGAAGAGGCACTGAAACATTCCTTGAAAAGTCACGACGGATAAAATATCAACGAAGGCACGCCTCAACGAAGGCATCGTAAATAAAAAACTTCTCGCCTCTAAGAAGGCAACCACGATATTCCCCTCGCCTCTTTTAAGGCAAGCAAAAACTGGGGGGGCTCGTGTTAAACGGGTATAAACATCGAACGACGAGGGTCTACGATACCCCAAAATAGTTCCCCGATACCTTACCGAGGCTTTCTGAGTCCTATAGGAGACTCGGATGCCTTTCAAGGATCTACGGGACATTCACGATACAATAACCGACAAGGACCTACAAGGTTTTAAATAATTCTACGATACCTCAAAAGAAACGTTAAAAACGTTAATAGCTATCGGGCATACACTATAATATCTCCGACCAAAAAAAACGAGAAAGACGTATACTTTAAAAGGCTTGAAACAATGCCTTAAACGACTTCGTTACAAGAGGCTACAATACCTCTCTAAAAAATCTGCGATACTCGTGACTCTCGACTTTTTTGAGTTTCTAGTGCAATCATAATGACCGACTGCACTAAAAACTGGGGGGCTTTGTTAACAGGGTAAAAATACCACGTGCTTAAAATACACGATAATTCAATTACCAAAATTACGTGGTATATTCCTTATATGATTTATATTCATAAACGACATCGCATTATAACACGGTTTACATACCGGTATACTTCGTTAAAAATTATACTATTCGTATATCCTAAATCACGACACACAGCTATCGGCCGAATTTATAACTAAAATACTACCCGGAAAATGTCTCACGACTCGATATATTATTACGTGTACGATTTTATAACCATTCTGGTAAAATAACTCGTATTCACAAAATACACGTATCGCACACACCACAACACGTGGCTGCTAACACAACCTAAATAGATAAGGTTGCTTACTGTGCTGGTTAAACAGATAAATAACAATAACAGATAAATAACAATAACAGATAATAACATAAAATAACTAATATTAAAATAATAAAGATTCCAAACTTAGGGAGCAAGACTGTATTTCTATAAAAGGGGACAAGAGCAACAAAAGAAGGAGAGGTCCGAAAAAAAGGCAACAACTTCTTTTCTCTACGGGCAGAAAACATTTTCTCCCCTCCCCTCGGACTTATCTCTCTCTAAATATTTCTCGAGGGCAACCCCTCCAACATATACAAAACCCATACATCCGATAAAATCGATACTCCAAATTAACCAGCGCCAAGAATTGGAACTACGGGTGGCTTGATTCCCGAGGAAGGGATACGTAGGCATCTCGAAACAAATCGAGTCCAGCCGCAAATCAATAAAAACCAACAATCTCCTCGGGTCGGGATCGGCGTTCCAACCCAATATAAATATCTTCCGTTAAATAGGGAATAATTCCAAACCCGTTAACACCCATGATACAAATTCAAACTTGGTTGGCTTTAGTGATAGTGATTGGGCAGGGGACTTAGATGATAGAAAATCCACCAGTGGGGGGTGTTTTATCTAGGAAATAATTTTGTCTCCTGGTACAGTAAGAAACAAAATTGTGTATATTTATCTACTGTTGAGTTAGAGTATATTGTAGTTGGCAGCTGTGTAACCCAACTGATATGGTTGAAACATATGCTTTGTGATTATGGGTTAACTAGTAATACTCTGCTGATGTTCTGTGATAACTTGAGTGTTGTTAGTATCTCTAAAAAGCATGTGCATCATTCTAGAACCAAACACATTAATATTAGACATCACTTCTTAAGAGATTTGGTTGAAGAAAAAAAATCACAATTGAACATATTGAGTCCAACAACCAACTGGTTGACATGTTTACTAAACCATTAGATACTAAGAGATTCTTCAGTTTGAGGAAGGCTCTTGGCATGAGCGTGTTGTGAACACACTGAGCATACAGGCGTTGCCTTAACATCACATGCTAACACCAGTTACTGATTGTGATGTAACCAGATTGTTCTCTTGTTTGTTTGGATTAGTTCTTGTGATTTTCTTGATATCACATGCTTATTTGTCTACATTCTTGACCCATGTAGAGTCTCGCTTGCATATCATCATGATTAGACAGCTTACTCTTTACAAATGCTTGTTGATTTCTTTGTTAAATCTTTCTTGGCTTCGAGGTAGTGTCTTCACTTGGAAAAGTTGGGGTACACAGAGCTGACTACTATAGTGTATTCAGTTGTGTCCTATTCAAGTGATAGACACACAAAACAATATAAAGAAGTTGGGGTGCACAGAGTTGACAGTTATGATGTATTCGGTTGTGACTTATTTATGTTGTTTTGTTTGTAGAAGGGGCATATTATGGTGAACTTGTATGTTGGCGTGATTGGGGTCCTGTACTGCCTTTCATGAAGTGTATTTGCTCACTTGTGCTAAAACCTTCTTATCGATGCCCAGTAACAAGTATGTGCTAGGTAATTGGGGTGTAGGGGTCATGAGCTGCCTGCATTCAGCCCTATGTACTTGCCAGTGCATCTGCATTGATTATGTTGACATTGGGGTGTTAGGGGTCCTGTTATTGCCTATATTCAGTGAAGACATGATCCTTCATGTCTCATTGTGCTTAGCTTGAAAGTTATTTTTGTTTATCAGGTCTGAAAATGAAATAAGTAAAGAGTTTATGTCTGTGACTGCTGAAATGCTGTGTTGGGACAACAATGGGCTCATAAATGTTGGACTCACATTTATCTTCGTTTGTTTCTTCTATGCTTTCTTATACTACTGTGTTGTTATGATCTTGAGGGGGAGTATCTCTTGGTTTTCTTCAATTAATGAATGTCATATGCAAGCATATCTCCTGGTTATTAGCTGCCAGTAACACACAAGTCTATTTCTCATTGAACTGTAGGAGCTTAATTATCTTTGTGATGTTAATCCCCTTACTTTTTCTTGTGTGCTTTTCAGTTATCTAACTCCCACTCCTGTTTTAGATCTAAAGCAAGCTACTGTTTTGAATGGTTCATTCTAACTCTTGAAGTTCCAGTCATCTTGCTTAGATTCTGCTTATGTCAGTAGATGAAGAAAACCTTGGTAAGGCCCTGGCCACACAGACACTTGGCTCAATACTGGATGTTGAGAAGGTGGAATTCGAATGTTGGGCCAACATTGGATCTGCGAATGTTGACTCAACACTCACCACAACATTGTGACTCATAAGTTATACGTAATAACTGCGATGGTCACGTGTCATGCCAACACGATCACGTTCAGCGCATGTTGACTCAACATGGCGGGAATGGCACACGATCTCATTATTTACCCGCCCATTACCCTTTATTAATTTTCACTTTCCTTATTCATCTTCTTACTTGAGCTTAATTTCTGCAAATTGAATTAAACCCTAACTTCTCTCTTCATACCTTATTTACTCACGAAGGCTAAAAAGGGAAAGAAATCCATAATCGCTGATTTTGTCAACATTGTTGTTGTCATGTCATCTGAGGAAGTGGGAGTTCAACCTCGTAGAAGCACCCGCGCTCGCAACACGGTGGTAACCACTGAACCACCAAAAATGAAGGCTCCTATCTATACCAGGACGAGCGTTAAGTCAAAGAATGGTGCCTCTACCAGTGTTGAGCCAACATCAGTTCCTAAAGATATTGTGCCTGCACGCGAACCCATGGATGTGGTCACAACATCGCTTCATGAGGAAATTGATACCACACAGGATATTGCACCGCCTGCCATCTCTGAGGAGGTTCCCCTGGCCGATGAATAGGTGATTCCAGAGGCTGAGCGGCATGAGAAGAGTCAAACACCTGCTCCTCCTTCTTAAATTGAGGGGGAGAAGGAAGATGAACATGTACAAGATCGAAGGGAAGGTGCTAAGAAGGAAGTTGTTGAGGATAGAGCAACATAGGAAGATGATGATGCTGCTAAAGAAGAGGAATCCTCATCTTCTGAAGAATATGACTCTGCAGATGAGGATGCGGAGAAGGGTTCTGAGAAAGAAGAGAAAGAGGATGATGAAGAAACGTAGGAGGATGTTGAGGACTAGACTCAACTTGATGTTGTGCCAACATTGCTGGCGGGAATGTTGGACCAACACCCACTGATCAGAATGTTGATCCAACACCAGCTGAGGATGATGCGGACACAACACTGGAGTCCGATGAGGAGTCTGAGCCTGAACCTCCAGAAATATTTGAGGCCTATTTTCCTACTGAGCATTATAATTGGTATTTATTGACCAAAACTGTGAGTGATAACTATGATATCATGACTGCTAGAAAAATTTGGGCAGAAAGGAACATTGTTGTTGATGACTTTAAAAAGTACAAGGTATTTGAATTTCTTGAGTCTAGTACCTTGGTTTACTCTTTTATAGAGATTGTCCCCTATGTTCCTGTTGTTGTTAGAGAATTTTACTGTAATTTGTCCAAGTTTATGCATGCTAAGGGGTCCCCCAAGTATGGGAGAGTATATGTGAGGGATAAGTTCTACAAGTTCAATCCCCCAATCATTAATAAAGCTTGGAGGATGCCTAGAGGACAAGAGACAGAGGTAGAGATTGATGATTACAACATGATGAAGGATCTGACTGGGGGACTTGAGAGGGAGTGGAAGAACAAGCAGTAAGTGACTAGACTCACCTTTCTCATTGTGATTCTGTGCAAGGCTACCTCATTCAACTGGATACCCTCAACCAAATCCACAGTCCTCACTCATGAGATGGTTGTGCTGATATAAAAGATGCATAAGGGACTTTCAGTGAAATGGGAGAAAGAATTTTCATGATGATTGCTAAGGCTGAGACAAGAAGGATGCAATCTTTCCCTTCTCTTCTCTGATCTACAAGATACTCACTGATCAAGGCTTCAAAAAGGGAGAACATGAGACCCTTGTGGAAAAGATAGGCCAGTTGCCCATCACCAAAAACTACTTTAGAGGAGACAGAATCATTGATCTTCCATGGAAGGATCCACATGCTCTAGAAAGCAGTGGTGCACAGCAGGGGAAAAAAAGGCACAGAACGTCAGCACTGCCTCAGTTGCTAAGGATGATTCTACCCCTTCTATGGCTATCAACTATGCATTCATTGAGGTGAAGGTGGAGTGGTGTGATGGGATGGTTGCTGACAGGAGGAGGGAGATTGCAGACAGGGAAGAGGAGATCAAGGAGTTGGAGACCATCAAGAAGCATATGTTGGTGGTGCTTTCCTCACAAAAAGGGGGAGATTAGCCCCAATTTTTTTGTTTCTTGCACTTTAAGTTGGTTTTGAACAATGCATATTTTTCACATAGAGCATGTTCTCTGTCTTTGTTTCTGGGGTGTAATCTAAACAACATTCTGCACATTGTTATCATTCTAGTTTGCTTGAATGTGTACTACGAAACTAACTGCAGGTGTTGAAATGACAGATGAAAATGTTGGGGCAACACATAAGTCAAATGTGTTGGCTCAACACTGCAGTGCTTCATTCTTAGATTAAGAGGGAGGAAATTAGAATAAGTTGTTGTTCTGATATTCTAAAATACAAGTACTTAAAGGAAATTGGTAGCAGGTGGAGTTTTGTGAAGAAAGGCCAAAAGGGGGAGATTGAAAGTGCAAGTGTTGACAGAAAGTGTTGGTCGAACACTTTAGAAAGAGATGTTGGCGCAACACTGAACTCAAAATTGTTCTGTTCGATTTAATTAAATTAAATATATTATTTTGCCTTTATTCTTAAACTCGCCTAGTTCCACGAATTGTAGTTATCTGTGATTATTTCAAACAATTAAGGATCGTGCAGATCATTACTTGGAGCGGAGGGATAAAGCCAAAGACATTCAAAGGATCTTCAAGATAAGAGCTGAAGATCTTATGACGATAACACCAAAGAAGATTGCGGAATTATCCAAGTGAAAGGAGAGCAATCACCAACTCGTTTCTATCACACCATGGTTCAAGGATGATCAAATCCTATAAAGAGGCGTGTTCGACATCAAGAACAATAACAAGACTAGAATTAAGTTCTGAAAGAGTAGAAGTAATTCTTGTTGTATTGGTCTTGTTTTACTGAGTTTTATCTAGCTAAACTATAGCTCATAGATTAGTTAGTGTTAGGATTGGGTTCCTTGCTTAGTTGTATTTGGTAAAATCATTGAATTAACGTTTAGTGATTATTTGGTCATAAGGCTTGGTAGGTTATATTCATATAGCCTGCTTAAAATTCATTTGGGGGTCGTAACACCCATTTTTTGTGCATTGGTTTTTTTGGGATTAGGATGTTCCCCCCAAACTGTCTCCAGGGCCGTGAGAGCTCTTCATTATTTTGCATTATCAGGGATCGCGGTTCCCCTTGAACTAGTTCCAGGACTAAGTTGTCTCTTCATGTGGGTGGTCTATATCGGAGTCGTGAGTCTCCTTTAGATCCAGTTTAGAGAGGCGTAGCCCCCTATCACTATTGATGTTCTTTCGCATTCGAGACGGATGTCCTCGTGCGAGGTGGGATCATAAGATCTTGTTGATCGTATGATTAGTATCATTTTCTGAGGATGTTGCACTCAAGGTCGTGTTTTCATTCTTGGAGGCCTCTAGCGGTAGTCTTATGAGGCCGATCCATACTTTCTTTGTGGCACCTGGAGAGAGAGGGAGAATGACGTCGTGTTTTTATTTAGGTTAATTAACTGACATAACGTCTTGTCCATACAATAATAACCTTGCAAAGGCTCCTTAAGGGCATTAATTGTTTGGGTGGGCATTTGTTTGCCCTTACGCGTGTACTCCCACGGTCGCCCAACGATCTATTTGTTGGAGTTTTGAGCCTAAATTGTGAGGACGGTGTACTGAATTTGATAACAGAGAGGAGCTACGCGACGGCAGTAGGTCACACGACCCATAGAGCATCATGCGTCGTCATGCCAAACTGGCAGAGAGTTGTACTACAGCAGACAATGTTGCACGGGTTATGTACGTACTCGCGCGACATAATTGCACATCACCTATTTTGGCCCAATTTCAGTCCATCTCTATTCTGATAGCGTAGTAGCTCTGTGTGTGTGTGTGTGTGTGTGCGTGTATGTGTGTGTGTATGCGTGTTTTCGTACATTGGTATGAGTGCGGCAAAAAAAATGAGAGGTAAAGAATAAGAGAGAAAAACACTTGTGAGATTGAGAGATGTTGTGAGAGACTGTTCTTAATTTGTGAGACAATATTGTATCTTATTTGTCATCGTAAATCGCTCATCATCATTGTAGGGGAAATCATGGCTTGGATCGCCCCCAAAGGTAGTTATAGACAAACTAAATAAACAAATTGTGTCTTGTGTATTGATTGTTATTTACCGTTCTCTATTGTGCATATTTTTTTGTTCTTGTTACTTTTGTAATATTATCCATTATGCAACAAGTGGTACCAGAGCATCGGGCTCTGAGGGACGACACAATTCTGCAGGAATTGTATGATGGATGGAGGTAAAATGCAAATTGAGAAGTTTGATAGGTCGAGTTATGAGTTTTGGTGAATGCGTGTCAAAAATTTACTGTATGGTAAAGATATGTGGAAACCATTCAAGGATAAACCGACGAAGATGTCAGACGTAGACTAGAAAGTTCTTGATAGGAAGGTGATGAGCGTAGTTTGATTGACTCTAGAGAATAACATGACGTTCTACCCCATGAAAGAGATAACCATGAAAGGGAGGCTGAAGGTTATTGCATACATGTATGAGAAACCATCGCATCCAACAAAATCCATATGATGTGGCGTTTGTTCCACCTGAAGATGACGAAAAACACAATGGTCTCAGATCATCTTAATGAGTTTAACTTCATTATATCAAGGTTGAACTTGGTCGAAATTGATTTTTCCCACGAATTCAAAGCCTTAATTTTGTTGTCCTCATTGCCAAAGAGTTGGAGCAGAACGTGCATCAATCGGAAAGGCGAGGTTGAAGTATGATGAAGTGAGAGATCTGGTTGTCAGTAAGAAATTCGCAGGAAGGAGTTGGGTAATTCATCAGGGAATTCATCAGTAGCAGTTATCCGTACAGAGGCTAGAGGTAGATCAAATCAGAAAGGCTTGAAGTTGAATCGGGGTAGATCGAGATCGAGAAAGTCGAAGAAGGGCAAGAGTTCCAACGAGTGTTGGAATTGTCAAAAAATTGGTCATTACAAAGCTAATTGTCGAGCACCAAAAAAGGATTAAACTCAAAAAATGGCTGACGTTGAGGATATTGATGAAACATTATTATTGAATGTATGTAGTTCATTGGAGTAGTGGATCTTGGATTTTGGGACTTCGTTTCATTCTTTCCTAAACAACAGTATAATGGAGAATTATGTTGCTAGAGATCTCGAGAAAGTTCATCTTGCCGATTACAAGCCATTGAAGTCGCGGGAAAATTAGATGTTTGAGTCAAGTAGCACATGGGGCATATGGATGTTGTGTGGCGTGAGGCATGTTCCTGGTCTGAAAAAAATCTTATTTTTGTCAAATATTTAGATGATGATGGGTATCATATATCCTTTAGTTCGGGTGTGTGAAGATAACCGAGGGAGCTATGGTGCTAGCTCTGGGTTTAAAGAAAGGCAGGCTTTACATGACTAAAACTAAGAAGGATAGCATTGTTATTGCGGGAGCAAAGGCTGATGTTGCTCTATGACATTGTCGACTTGGACACATGAGTGAGAAAGTGATGAAGATTATGTGTTCTAAAGGTAAGCTATCAAACTTAAAGACATTTGACATGGGTATATGTTAAGACTGAGCTATCAGACTTAAAGACAGTTGACATGGGTATATGTTAAGACTGCGTGTTCGGGAAATAGAAGAGAGACGGTTTCTCAAGAAGTGGTAGAACTCTAGAGAAGTAGAAGTTGGAGCTGGTACATAGTGACCTAAGATTGACGTTAATCACATCTCTTGGTGGAGAATTGTATTACATGATCAATCAAGGACCGTCTGTTCCCTTGGAGTATGGCATTATGTAGGATCCTTGGAGTAGTAAGAAGGTAAATTTGCCATAACTGCGAGTATTTGGTTGTGTGTCGTATGTTAATATTGATGTTGTTGCTAGAAGTAAGTTAGATACTAAATCTGTGAAGTGTACGTTTATTGGATATGGTGGTGATGATGATTATGGTTATAGATTTTGGAATGATCAAAATCAAAAAGTAATTCGTACTTAAGATGTCGTATTTAATGAGCATGTATTGTACATGAGATTCTTGAGCCACAACCTAGTAGACCAATGTCTATGTTGATGAGGTAAAGTAGACAGGTTCGAGCTTCGGAGAAATATGGCTCCACTATTCACTATGTTTTGTTGGCTGATCGTAGTGAGCCGCAGAGTTAGGCAAAAACAATGCAGAGTGTTGATTCGATCAAGTGGGAGTTTTCCAGGGAAGATGAGATGCATTCCTTGAAGGTGAATAACATATAGAAACTTCTAGAGATTTCTAAGGGAAAGAAGGCCTTGTATAAAAAGTGGGTGTACTGAATTAAAGACGAATCTTATGGAAGCAAGCATTATAAAGCAACATTGGTTGTGAAGGGTATTCAACAAAATGAGGGTGTTGATTACAAGGATATATTTTCTCCTGTGGTGAAGCTGGTGACTATTAGAATGAGTTTGAGTATATTTGTGATGGAGAATTTATTGCTAGAACAAATGGATGTCAAGACCGCGTTTCTTCATGGTGACCTTGAAGAAAACATCAATGTGAAGCAACCAGAGGATTTCTTGGCTGAAGGTAACATTAAGCTTATTTGCAAACTGGAGAAGAGTTTGTACAGTCTTAAATAAGCTCCATGCTAGTGGTACATGAAATTTGATGGTTTCATTCATGATATTGTATTTAGTAGGTGCAATGTTAATCATTGTTGCTATTTCAAGAAGGTCGACAATTCTTTCATTATATTGTTATTGTACATCGATGATATGTTGATAGTGGGTGCTTGTGTTTAAGAAGTGAACAAATTGAAGAAACAATTATCTAAAAGGTTTTATATGACAGATCTTGAAGAGGCAAAGCAGATCTTGGGCATGCGTATCTCACGTGATGAGGAAGTTGTATCTTAGAGTTTAGTGAATATTTTCACGTCCTTTCAAAGAATCATTCCAACAAAATTGTTTATATCCTCGTCACTTTTAATTATGTAGACTTTCGGAAAGCCTTTGATGAGAGAGTATGAATGAAGTTTCCCAGAGTAACTTCTCTCGGAGATATTCTCCGAGGCCACTGGACCATGTCTTCCCCTCCCACAAGTTTTGTACTGACTCCGCGCAAGTATTTACATAGTAAATTAGAGAATCTTATGATTCTTCACGAAGATGTCCAAAACTGTAATCGAACTACAAATAGTGAAGGAATGAAACTTATCTTTGATGCGTATCGTTCCATTGTTGTAGCACCTGCTTTCCCTTTTGGTTTTGGCAACGATCCCACGAACTTGCTTAAGGGTTTAATAACCGCAAGAATAAATTCTCCCTGATTGGCATCGCTTTTGAACGCTCTTGAAGACGAATCTTATGGCGTTCCCACAGACGGCACCATTTTGTTAACAGGTTTGGAATTACGACCTAATTAACTGAATTATTTATTTGGGTTGGAACGCCTTTGCCCGTGGTTCAAAAACTAAGCGCTATTTAAAAAGAGAAAAGATGACAAGAACATTCCTTCCTTTTATTCACTATGGTCCACTCTTTTTTCGAGTCGGTAAGCGTATTTCCGAGTCTATATGTGCCTTCCCCAATTGTCCGACCTCTCTCTTCTTTCCCTTCTTCCTCTGTTTATATAGAGTTTTTAGGGACAGGTGTCGCTATGCATGGGTTTACAGGTGTCGTTATGCATGTGGTGGTGCTTTACACGCGTTACAATGTTTATTTAACCAATAAGATAACGTCTATCCTAAGTGCTGACTGTATTATTTTATCTTCTTCCGAGGGCTTTGGTCTCCTTTATGATAAGGGGTAGACTGCCTTCTTTGCTTCCGAGGGCTCATTGCTTCCAACAGTGACTCGATGTTCTCTTAATGACAGTGTTTCTCCGATAGGTGTGCATTCTGGAGTGAGTAGTTCAGGATATTCTCCGAGAGGGTGTTTATTTATGAGTTGATCTCCGAGGGGTTTTTTAGCCTTCGTGGTAGGTGTTTTCTTTCTTCGAGTGCCCGGAAAGTGTTGTTCTGTAATTCTTACGTTATTTGTGAAGTTCCGTCCTTTGGGTTGGTCGACTGGGGTAGTGTTCCGAGAGCATTTGTATTGGGAGTGCATAGTAAGAAAGTGTTTTTTCTCAATGTTCTGGGACTCTTTTGGTTTCCGATAGCTCCAGTGGGCTTTGATAGGTTGGTTCTTTTAACTCATCCTTTCCGAGGGTTCATACTTCTCGGAGAAGCAGAATGAGTGGGGCGGAGTGCTTGTCTGATGCTGCGGTAGTTCCAATAGCGGTTAGTCTGTGGAAGGCTTTCTTCGGATGTGTATTCCGACAGGTGCCTGCCTTGGTTACGGATTCCGCCTGTTGGGCCATTAGGCACGACTTTGCTCCAGTATTTGATGTTTGGAGATGTGTTCCGAGGGCGCTTGATGTTGGTCCTCGGGGGTTTTCCGATAGATACTTGGGGTGTGATACCTGTATCGTGAAGGCAGGTTGCATAATCATATAATAATATACCGGGTAATTCCAGTAATTGATTTATTGTCTATTTTAAGCAGGTGGATTTCCATCCTGTTAACAACCCCCCCCCCCCCCCCCCCCCAATTTTTAGTGCAGTTGGTTATTACGACTGCACTAGAAACTTAATAGGTCGAAGGGTACGAGGGCTCGGGTATCGTAGATTTTGTTAGGTATACCGCGAATATTTCATAAGGCCTCGTAAAACTCTCTAGGGATGTCGTAGACACTCGTCAGTGACATTTATGTCTTGTTCGACGTTTCCCTCGTTCTTGGCAATACCTTTAAAAAGGTGAGAGGTGTATCGTGGTTATTGTCTTCGAGGCGAGTGATTCCCGATGTATTCAGAAATGTGCCCTCGTTAGATCAATATCGGGGTTTTAATTATAATTAAAGTTATGGCATTTAATTAACTGCGATTTAAATGCAGTTAATGGTGATTTTAATGCCACGTTTATGTATGGTGCGGAGACCGAAGCGTTCTGACCGTTGTGTTTCCGTAATCGAGGAGACGTGACAATTAATAGCACTAGGCACGACTTTTAATCGTGGGATGTGAGTGGGTTTAGTGGTCATTTAAGGCATTTATTGGGCATAGGGTTTATAAGCCTTTTCCTTTCCTAATCATACTCTCACTTGCAATCTTAAGCGAAAACTTCTCTTTCTGCAAAAAAAATCTCTGATCTTCCAACAAATTTCTATAATGGCATCTCAATCTACTACCAACCTGGTGTCAGCCGCTTTCGGTACCGGAGGAGCAGCGGGGGAGACGTTTCTGACTTCTAGAAAGAGGAGTGCAGCGGTGGCGGTGGCGAGTGGCAGTGGTGGTGCCAGAAAGGCGAAGAAGTTGAAGAAGAAAGCCGAAAAGGATGGTGTTCCGCGGGCTACCCAGAAAGTGGGTGATACAGTTAGCTCCGCTTCGGAGAAAGAAGTTCGGGATTTGTTCGTTGAGTACGGCGCTTCTGGCCATAATGTGGAGGTGATGGTGCCGGAAGCTCACCACCGGGGTGATTCTCCTCCGGCAGGACACCTAACGGTGTATTATCCTCAAATAAAGGCGGGATTGCGTTCTTTCTTCCCGCCTTTCTACTGCGACGTTTTCAAGCACTACAATCTGTGCCCTAGCCAACTCACCCCCAATTCCTTCACGGCGTTGGCTCTTTTCGTGTTTTGGTGTCTGGTGAGAGGCATCGAGTGCACGAGAGATAGGTTTTTTGCGATCTTTGAGTTGAAGCCGTCTCCTGGGGGTGGGTGGTCCTTTCTATTGCTTCACCCATCGGGATAAGGATGATCGGATCTCCGAGGGCAACGTCACCTCCCACAGTTCATGGAAAAACAAGTTTTTCTTCATATGTCCTGTTGAGGGAGAGTGGGACATACCCCTGACTTGGAGGGTGCCCACTTTTCCCAAGAGAGTGATGGATGATACACTGGTGTTCTCACCGGTGTTCTCTGCGAAGCCTCTGGTGGAGTCGAAGGATTTTATCCGCCTCTATCGGACCGCTGGATTGAGGCACATTGCTCCGGTAGACAGAATCAAGACTCCTCTGGCTATCCCCGAGAAGCTCTTTGATACCTTTGGTGAGTTCTCACACTTACATCCCTTATCTTACAGGTGTTTTTTCTATCATATCTAACTTGTAACCGTCTTTGCAGTGAATGTCCTACGACCGTTCATGGTGGAGAACGAGGACGTGGTAACTCAGAAGGGGAAGTCTACACTAGGAGAGCGTGACGCCCTCGGTACTGCGGAGGGTGAGAACGAGCAAGGGGGGACTCGTTTAAGGGTTGCTTCCGTCACGTCCCGGTCGTCTAGCGGAAATTCCAATACCCCTAAGGAAGCGGGGTTGGGTATGACTTCCGCAGATGCAGGCCTTGCGGGGGTATTTGTCATAAGGGGTGGGGATGAGGAGGTTGGGATAGAGGGGATGCCTTTACCACCCCCATGTGTTACCAACATACCCTCCCCCTCGGAGGCATCGGGGGATTCTGCGTACGCGTTACTAGCGACTCCTCCCAAAGGTATGTGTTTCTCCCTAGCCTTAGACAGTACTGAAATTTTATACACTATTTCTATTTATACGGGAATTTGTGAAGGGATAGCTTTTCTTAGAAAAAATTCTAATTCGCAGGAGGTGAAGACTTTTTGGTTTAGAAGGTGGGTCGCTTCCCTCAGATCCCGTCCCTCCTCCCACTTTTGAGGATACAATGAGTCTACTGGACGAGATTCTGGCTGCGGGTCCTCCATTTACGGGTGCTCCCGCTCCGGGACCGCTCGCAGCCATCCGGTCAGATAATCTCGTAGTCACTCAGGTACCACTGTCAGGGGGAGTGCCTCCAGGGAGGCCTTCGTCTTCGAATGCTCCAGCTTCAGGATGAGAGCCTAGCTCAGAAGATGCCCAGGTGGCCCTCGAGACGGTCACCCAATACTTGTCGGCTGCCAATTCCCTGCCATCCGACGGGTGGCAATTCGTCCGAGCTTGTACCAACAACGTGGCTATGCTGGTAAGTTTTTATTTACCTAATTCGCTTAAGATCCGTTGTCGGGATCTTTATTCCTTTGTTTTGCTTTCTTAGGCACCTAAAATGCTTCCTCTTCTATTACTCAAGGTCGAGAAGTTGCAAAAACTGGCAAGCACAGCTGAAGGCCGATCTCGGGAGCTGGAGGCAGAGAACAAGGATCTCCGAGAGAGAATGGGGAAGTACGAGGAGGCTTGGGCCAAGATCACCCAGAAAAACCAAGACTTGAGGGGGGAAAATAAACAGCTCCACTCTTCAGTAAAGGAGATGGAGGCCTCAGGGCTTGTATTGAAAGAAAGGGTTACATCCCTTGAGGAGGAATAAACTGCCCGTGAGGCAAGGAAAAAGGAGTTGGAGCGGGATATGTCCCAGGCACTGGGCCAGGTGGATACTCTTAACAAGAGGTTGTCACAGGCCACGGTTCCGGGGGGCATCGCCTCCGAGGAGGTGCAGCAAAGGGTGGATGTTGCTGTTAAGCAAGCTCGAGAGGACACCACAGCTCAAGTGAAGGAACTATACATCAGTAAGAACCATGGATACTTAGCAGGATATGCTATGTGGGGGTTCCTTCAATGCTTCGGGCAGGTGCGCAGTAAGGTGGCTCCCAATTTAGATCCGCGGGTAGTCAATATTGCGGAGATGCAGAGGCCTACTCTGGATCAGGCCTACGACCTCTTCAAAAAGAGTAGCTCTCAACTTTCTCCTTCCTTCTCTTCCCCGACTCGGGTGCCCTTGGCAGCGGTACTTCTGCGGCCTTCAGTTCACGCCCCTCTCCGAGTGGGGGTCCAGGTTGTTTCCTCTTGCGTTCCTCCTCCTACGAGTGCTCCGGTTCTTCCCTCCACAACTGAGCCAGCCCCCGTCTCCTCGAGTGTTCTACCCCCTAGTCTTAGGGGTTTTTAATTTGTTTCTTCTTTTTTTCTTAAGCACAATTGTAGTTGTTATTATTTTTATGTGTAATGGTACTTTTATTTTTTGTTTGAAATGAAACTTCTTTTCCGTGTTAATAGTCACATAACTTTTCAGCGTATTATGAATACTTGGTCCCTTTCCTTTAATTGTAGAATTTTAAGATTGAGTTTAAAGAAATGATATAGCATCTCACTCTTACTGGCCAAACAACTTAATTAGCATAGCGTGTCCCTTTGCACTGCAAGTTTGGGAAAATATACTTTCCTAAATAGGAGTATCCCCTGACACGCCATCGTGGCTTTTATAGTGTGCTTTGGGCAGCTCAACTTAATTCGGTTATTCGAGGAAAGGGTCCTAAGTATATATAGGTGCTTAGAGTTTAGTGAATATTTTCACGTCCTTTCAAAGAATCATTCCAACAAAATTGTTTATATCCTCGTCACTTTTAATTATGTAGACTTTCGGAAAGCCTTTGATGAGAGAGTATGAATGAAGTTTCCCAGAGTAACTGCTCTCGGAGATATTCTTCGAGGCCACTGGACCATGTCTTCCCCTCCCACAAGTTTTGTACTGACTTCGCGCAAGTATTTACATAGTAAATTAGAGAATCTTATGATTCTTCACGAAGATGTCCAAAACCGGAATCGAACTACAAATAGTGAAGGAAGGAAACTTATCTTTAGGGCGTATCGTTCCATTGTTGTAGCACCTGCTTTCCCTTTTGGTTGTGGCAACGATCCCACGAACTTGCTTAAGGGTTTAATAACCGTAAGAATAAATTCTCCCTGATTGGCATCGCTTTTGAACGCTCTTGAAGACGAATCTTATGGCGTTCCCACAGACGGCGCCATTTTGTTAACAGGTTTGGAATTACGACCTAATTAACTGAATTATTTATTTAGGTTGGAACGCCTTGCCCGTGTTTCAAAAACTAAGCGCTATTTAAAAAGAGAAAAGATGACAACAACATTCCTTCCTTTTATTCACTATGGTCCACTCTTTTTTCGAGTCGGCAAGCGTATTTCCGAGTCTATATGTGCCTTCCCCAATTGTCCGACCTCTCTCTTTTTTCCCTTCTTCCTCTGTTTATATAGAGTTTTTTGGGACAGGTGTCGCTATGCATGGGTTTACAGGTGTCGTTATGCATGTGGTGGTGCTTTACACGCGTTACAATGTTTATTTAACCAATAAGATAACGTCTATCCTAAGTGCTGATTGTATTATTTTATCTTCTTCCGAGGGCTTTGGTCTCCTTTATGATAAGGGGTAGACTGCCTTCTTTGCTTCCGAGGGCTCATTGCTTCCAACAGTGACTCGATGTTCTCTTAGTGACAGTGTTTCTCCGATAGGTGTGCATTCTGGAGTGAGTAGTTCAGGATATTCTCCGAGAGGGTGTTTATTCATGAGTTGATCTCCGAGGGGTTTTTTAGCCTTCGTGGTAGGTGTTTTCTTTCTCCGAGTGCCCGGAAAGTGTTGTTCTGTAATTCTTACGTTATTTGTGAAGTTTCGTCCTTTGGGTTGGTCGACTGGGGTAGTGTTCCGAGAGCATTTGTATTGGGAGAGCATAGTAAGGTTCTGGGACTCTGTTGGTTTCCGATAGCTCTAGTGGGCTTTGATAGGTTGGTTCTTTTAACTCATCCTTTCCGAGGGTTCATACTTCTCGGAGAAGCAGAATGAGTGGGGCGGAGTGCTTGTCCGATGCTGCGGTAGTTCCAATAGCGGTTAGTCTGTGGAAGGCTTTCTTCGGATGTGTATTCCGACAGGTGCCTGCCTTGGTTACGGATTCTGCCTATTGGGCCATTAGGCACGACTTTGCTCCAGTATTTGATGTTTGGAGATGTGTTCCGAGGGCGCTTGATGTCGGTCCTCGGGGGTTTTCCGATGGATACTTGGGGTGTGATACTTGTATCGTGAAGGCAGGTTGCATAATCATATAATAATATACCGGGTAATTCCAGTAATTGATTTATTGTCTATTTTAAGCAGGTGGATTTCCATCCTGTTAACAAACCCCACCCCAATTTTTAGTGCAGTTGGTTATTACGACTGCACTAGAAACTTAATAGGTCGAAGGGTACGAGGGCTCGAGTATCGTAGATTTTGTTAGGTATACCGCGAATATTTCATAAGGCCTCGTAGAACTCTCCAGGGATGTCGTAGACACTCGTCAGTGACATTTATGTCTTGTTCGACGTTTCCCTCGTTCTTGGCAATACCTTTAAAAAGGTGAGAGGTGTATCGTGGTTATTCTCTCCGAGGCGAGTGATTCCCGATGTATTCAGAAATGTGCCCTCGTTAGATCAATATCGGGGCTTTAATTATAATTAAAGTTATGGCATTTAATTAACTGCGATTTAAATGCAGTTAATGGTGATTTTAATGCCACGTTTATGTATGGTGCGGAGACCGAAGCGTTCTGACCGTTGTGTTTCCGTAATCGAGGAGACGGGACAATTAATAGCACTAGGCACGACTTTTAATCGTGGGATGTGAGTGGGTTTAGTGGTCATTTAAGGCATTTATTGGGCATAGGGTTTATAAGCCTTCTCCTTTCCTAATCATACTCTCACTTGCAATCTTAAGCGAAAACTTCTCTTTCTGCAAAAACAATCTCTGATCTTCCAACAAATTTCTATAATGGCATCTCAATCTACTACCAACCTGGTGTCAGCCGCTTCCGGTACCGAAGGAGCAGCGGGGGAGACGTTTCTGACTTCTCGAAAGAGGAGTGCAGCGGTGGCGGTGGCGAGTGGCAGTGGAGGTGCCGGAAAGGCGAAGAAGTTGAAGAAGAAAGCCGAAAAGGGTGGTGTTCCGCGGGCTACCCAGAAAGTGGGTGATACAATTAGCTCCGCTTCGGAGAAAGAAGTTCGGGATTTGTTCGTTGAGTACGGCGCTTCTGGCCGTAATGTGGAGGTGATGGTGTCGGAAGCTCACCACCGGGGTGATTCTCCTCCGGCAGGACACCTAACGGTGTATTATCCTCAAATAAAGGCGGGATTGCGTTCTTTCTTCCCGCCTTTCTACTGCGACGTTTTCAAGCACTACAATATGTGCCCTAGCCAACTCACCCCCAATTCCTTCACAACGTTGGCTCTTTTCGTGTTTTGGTGTCTGGTGAGAGGCATCGAGTGCACGAGAGATAGGTTTTTTGCGATCTTTGAGTTGAAACCGTCTCCTGGGGGGTCCTTTCTATTACTTCACCCATCGGGATAAGGATGATCGGATCTCCGAGGGCAACGTCACCTCCCACAGTTCATGGAAAAACAAGTTTTTCTTCATATGTCCTGCTGAGGGAGAGTGGGACATACCCTGACTTGGAGGGTGCCCACTTTTCCCGAGAGAGTGATGGATGATACACTGGTGTTCTCACCGGTGTTCTCTGCGAAGCCTCTGGTGGAGTCGAAGGATTTTATCCGCCTCTATCGGACCGCGGGATTGAGGCACATTGCCCCAGTAGACAGAATCAAGACTCCTCTGGCTATCCCCGAGAAGCTCTTCGATACCTTTGGTGAGTTCTCACACTTACATCCCTTATCTTACAGGTGTTTTTTCTATCATATCTAACTTGTAATCGTCTTTGTAGTGAATGTCCTACGACCGTTCATGGTGGAGAACGAGGATGTGGTAACTCAGAAGGGGAAGTCTACACTAGGAGAGCGTGACGCCCTCGGTACTGCGGAGGGTGAGAACGAGCAAGGGGGGACTCGTTTAAGGGTTGCTTCCGTCACGTCCCGGTCGTCTAGCGGAAATTTCGATACCCCTAAGGAAGCGGGGTTGGGTGTGACTTCCGCAGATGCAGGCCTTGCGGGGGTATTTGTCATAGGGGGTGGGGATGAGGAGGTTGGGATAGAGGGGATGTCTTTACCACCCCCAGGTGTTATCAACATACCCTCCCCCTCGGAGGCATCGGGGGATTCTGCTTACGCGTTACTAGCGACTCCTCCCAAAGGTATGTGTTTCTCCCTAGCCTTAGACAGTACTGGAATTTTATACACTATTTCTATTTATACGGGAATTTGCGAAGGGATAGCTTTTCTTAGAAAAAATTTTAATTCGCAGGAGGTGAAGACCTTTTTGGTTTAGAAGGTGGGTCGCTTCCCTCAGACCCCGTCCCTCCTCCCGCTTTTGAGGATACAATGAGTCTACTGGACGAGATTCTGGCTGCGGGTCCTCCATTTACGGGTGCTCCCGCTCCGGGACCGCTCGCAGCCATACAGTCAGATAATCTCGTAGTCACTCAGGTACCACTGTCGGGGGGAGTACCTCCAGGGAGGCCTTCGTCTTCGAATGCTCCAGCTTCAGGACGAGAGCCTAGCTCAGAAGATGCCCAGGTGGCCCCCGAGACGGTCACCCAATACTTGTCGGCTGCCAATTCCCTGCCATCCGACGGGTGGCAATTCGTCCGAGCTTGTACCAACAATGTGGCTATGCTGGTAAGTTTTTATTTACCTAATTCGCTTAAGATCCGTTGTCGGGATCTTTATTCCTTTGTTTTGCTTTCTTAGGCACCTAAAATGCTTCCTCTTCTGTTACTCAAGGTCGAGAAGTTGCAAAAACTGGCAAGCACAGCTGAAGGGCGATCTCGGGAGCTGGAGGCAGAGAACAAGGATCTCCGAGAGAGAATGGGGAAGTACGAGGAGGCTTGGGCCAAGATCACCCAGCAAAACCAAGACTTGAGGGGGGAAAATAAACAGCTCCACTCTTCAGTAAAGGAGATGGAGGCCTCAGGGCTTGTATTGAAAGAAAGGGTTACATCCCTTGAGGAGGAAAAAACTGCCCGGGAGGCAAGGCAAAAGGAGTTGGAGCGGGATCTGTCCCAGGCACTGGGCCAGGTGGATACTCTTAACGAGAGGTTGTCACAGGCCACGGTTCCGGGGCGCATCGCCTCCGAGGAGGTGCAGCAAAGGGTGGATGCTGCTGTTAAGCAAGCTCGAGAGGACGCCACTGCTCAAGTGAAGGAACTATACATCAGCAAGAACCAGGGATACTTAGCAGGATATGCTATGTGGGGGTTCCTTCAATGCTTCGGGCAGGTGCGCAGTAAGGTGGCTCCCAATTTAGATCCGCGAGTAGTCAATATTGCGGAGATGCATAGGCCTACTCTGGATCAGGCCTACGACCTCTTCAAAAAGAGTAGCTCTCAACTTTCTCCTTCCTCCTCTTCCCCGACTCGGGTGCCCTTGGCAGCGGTACTTCCGCGGCCTTCAGTTCACGCCCCTCTCTGAGTGGGGGTCCAGGCTGTTTCCTTTGGCGTTCCTCCTCCTACGAGTGCTCCGTTTCTTCCCTCCACAACTAAGCCAGCCCCCGTCTCCTCGAGTGTTCTACCCCCTAGTCTTAGGGGTTTTTAATTTGTTTCTTCTTTTTTTCTTAAGCACAATTGTAGTTGTTATTATTTTTATGTGTAATGGTACTTTTATTTTTTGTTTGAAATGAAACTTCTTTTCCGTGTTAATAGTCACATAACTTTTCAGCGTATTATGAATACTTGGTCCCTTTCCTTTAATTGTAGAATTTTAAGATTGAGTTTAAAGAAATGAGATAGCATATCACTCTTACTGGCCAAACAACTTAATTAGCATAGCGTGTCCCTTTGCAGTGCAAGTTTGGGAAAATACACTTTCCTAAATAGGAGTATCCCCTGACACGCCATCGTGTCTTTTATAGTGTGCTTTGGGCAGCTCAACTTAATTCGGTTATTCGAGGAAAGGGTCCTAAGTATATATATAGGTGCTTAGAGTTTAGTGAATATTTTCACGTCCTTTCAAAGAATCATTCCAACAAAATTGTTTATATCCTTGTCACTTTTAATTATGTAGACTTTCGGAAAGCCTTTGATGAGAGAGTATGAATGAAGTTTCCCAGAGTAACTGCTCTCGGAGATATTCTTCGAGGCCACTGGACCATGTCTTCCCCTCCCACAAGTTTTGTACTGACTCCGCGCAAGTATTTACATAGTAAATTAGAGAATCTTATGATTCTTCACGAAGATGTCCAAAACCGGAATCGAACTACAAATAGTGAAGGAAGGAAACTTATCTTTGGTGCGTATCGTTCCATTGTTGTAGCACCTGCTTTCCCTTTTGGTTGTGGCAACGATCCCACGAACTTGCTTAAGGATTTAATAACCGCAAGAATAAATTCTCCCTAATTGGCATCGCTTTTGAACGCTCTTGAAGACGAATCTTATGGCGTTCCCACAGACGGCGCCATTTTCTTAACAGGTTTGGAATTACGACCTAATTAACTGAATTATTTATTTGGGTTGGAACGCCTTTGCCCGTGGTTCAAAAACTAAACGCTATTTAAAAAGAGAAAAGATGACAAGAACATTCCTTCCTTTTATTCACTATGGTCCACTCTTTTTTTGAGTCGGTAAGCGTATTTCCGAGTCTATATGTGCCTTCCCCAATTGTCCGACCTCTCTCTTTTTCCCTTCTTCCTCTGTTTATATAGAGTTTTTAGGGACAGGTGTCGCTATGCATGGGTTTACAGGTGTCGTTATGCATGTGGTGGTGCTTTACACGTGTTACAATGTTTATTTAACCAATAAAATAACGTCTATCCTAAGTGCTGACTGTATTATTTTATCTTCTTCCAAGGGCTTTGGTCTCCTTTATGATAAGGGGTAGACTGCCTTCTTTGCTTCCGAGGGCTCATTGCTTCCACCAGTGACTCGATGTTCTCTTAGTGACAGTGTTTCTCCGATAGGTGTGCATTCTGGAGTGAGTAGTTCAGGATATTCTCCGAGAGGGTGTTTATTCATGAGTTGATCTCCGAAGGGTTTTTTAGCCTTCGTGGTAGGTGTTTTCTTTCTCCGAGTGCCCGGAAAGTGTTGTTCTGTAATTCTTACGTTATTTGTGAAGTTCCGTCCTTTGGGTTGGTCGACTGGGGTAGTGTTCCGAGAGCATTTGTATTGGGAGAGCATAGTAAGGAAGTGTTTTTTGTCAAGGTTCTGGGACTCTGTTGGTTTCCGATAGCTCTAGTGGGCTTTGATAGGTTGGTTCTTTTAACTCATCCTTTCTGAGGGTTCATACTTCTCGGAGAAGCAGAATGAGTGGGGCGGAGTGCTTGTCTGATGCTGCGGTAGTTCCAATAGCGGTTAGTCTGTGGAAGGCTTTCTTCGGATGTGTATTCTGACAGGTGCCTGCCTTGGTTACGCATTCTGCCTATTGGGCCATTAGGCACGACTTTGCTCCAGTATTTGATGTTTGGAGATGTGTTCCGAGGGCGCTTGATGTCGGTCCTCGGGGGTTTTCCGATGGATACTTGGTGTGTGATACTTGTATCGTGAAGGCAGGTTGCATAATCATATAATAATATACCGGGTAATTCCAGTAATTGATTTATTGTCTATTTTAAGCAGGTGGATTTCCATCCTGTTAACAAACCCCCCCAATTTTTAGTGCAGTTGGTTATTACGACTGCACTAGAAACTTAATAGGTCGAAGGGTACGAGGGCTCGAGTATCGTAGATTTTGTTAGGTATACCGCGAATATTTCATAAGGCCTCGTAGAACTCTCCAGGGATGTCGTAGACACTCGTTAGTGACATTTATGTCTTGTTCGACGTTTCCCTCGTTCTTGGCAATACCTTTAAAAAGGTGAGAGGTGTATCGTGGTTATTCTCTCCGAGGCGAGTGATTCCCGATGTATTCAGAAATGTGCCCTCGTTAGATCAATATCGGGGCTTTAATTATAATTAAAGTTATGGCATTTAATTAACTGCGATTTAAATGCAGTTAATGGTGATTTTAATGCCACGTTTATGTATGGTGCGGAGACCGAAGCGTTCTGACCGTTGTGTTTCCGTAATCGAGGAGACGGGACAATTAATAGCACTAGGCACGACTTTTAATCGTGGGATGTGAGTGGGTTTAGTGGTCATTTAAGGCATTTATTGGGCATAGGGTTTATAAGCCTTCTCCTTTCCTAATCATACTCTCACTTGCAATCTTAAGCGAAAACTTCTCTTTCTGCAAAAACAATCTCTGATCTTCCAACAAATTTCTATAATGGCATCTCAATCTACTACCAACCTGGTGTCAGCCGCTTCCGGTACCGAAGGAGCAGCGGGGGAGACGTTTCTGACTTCTCGAAAGAGGAGTGCAGCGGTGGCGGTGGCGAGTGGCAGTGGAGGTGCCGGAAAGGCGAAGAAGTTGAAGAAGAAAGCCGAAAAGGGTGGTGTTCCACGGGCTACCCAGAAAGTGGGTGATACAATTAGCTCCGCTTCGGAGAAAGAAGTTCGGGATTTGTTCGTTGAGTACGGCGCTTATGGCCGTAATGTGGAGGTGATGGTGCCGGAAGCTCACCACCGGGGTGATTCTCCTCCGGCAGGACACCTAACGGTGTATTATCCTCAAATAAAGTCGGGATTGCGTTCTTTCTTCCCGCCTTTCTACTGCGACGTTTTCAAGCACTACAATCCGTGCCCTAGCCAACTCACCCCCAATTCCTTCACAGCGTTGGCTCTTTTCGTGTTTTGGTGTCTGGTGAGAGGCATCGAGTGCACGAGAGATAGGTTTTTTGCGATCTTCGAGTTGAAGCCGTCTCCTGGGGGGTCCTTTCTATTGCTTCATCCATCGGGATAAGGATGATCGGATCTCCGAGGGCAACGTCACCTCCCACAGTTCATGGAAAAACAAGTTTTTCTTCATATGTCCTGCTGAGGGAGAGTGGGACATACCCTGACTTGGAGGGTGCCCACTTTTCCCGAGAGAGTGATGGATGATACACTGGTGTTCTCACCGGTGTTCTCTGCGAAGCCTCTGGTGGAGTCGAAGGATTTTATCCGCCTCTATCGGACCGCGGGATTGAGGCACATTGCCCCAGTAGACAGAATCAAGACTCCTCTAGCTATCCCCGAGAAGCTCTTCGATACCTTTGGTGAGTTCTCACACTTACATCCCTTATCTTACAGGTGTTTTTTCTATCATATCTAACTTGTAACCGTCTTTGTAGTGAATGTCCTACGACCGTTCATGGTGGAGAACGAGGATGTGGTAAATCAGAAGGGGAAGTCTACACTAGGAGAGCGTGACGCCCTCGGTACTGCGGAGGGTGAGAACGAGCAAGGGGGGACTCGTTTAAGGGTTGCTTCCGTCACGTCCCGGTCGTCTAGCGGAAATTTCGATACCCCTAAGGAAGCGGGGTTGGGTGTGACTTCCGCAGATGCAGGCCTTTTTGTCATAGGGGGTGGGGATGAGGAGGTTGGGATAGAGGGGATGCCTTTACCACCCCCAGGTGTTATCAACATACCCTCCCCCTCGGAGGCATCGGGGGATTCTGCTTACGCGTTACTAGCGACTCCTCCCAAAGGTATGTGTTTCTCCCTAGCCTTAGACAGTACTGGAATTTTATACACTATTTCTATTTATACGGGAATTTGCGAAGGGATAGCTTTTCTTAGAAAAAATTTTAATTCGCAGGAGATGAAGACCTTTTTGGTTTAGAAGGTGGGTCGCTTCCCTCAGACCCCGTCCCTCCTCCCGCTTTTGAGGATACAATGAGTCTACTGAACGAGATTCTGGCTGCGGGTCCTCCATTTACGGGTGCTCCCGCTCCGGCACCGCTCGCAGCCATCCAGTCAGATAATCCCGTAGTCACTCAGGTACCACTGTCGGGGGGAGTACCTCCAGGGAGGCCTTCGTCTTCGAATGCTCCAGCTTCAGGACGAGAGCCTAGCTCAGAAGATGCCCAGGTGGCCCCCGAGACGGTCACCCAATACTTGTCGGCTGCCAATTCCCTGCCATCCGACGGGTGGCAATTCGTCCGAGCTTGTACCAACAACGTGGCTATGCTGGTAAGTTTTTATTTACCTAATTCGCTTAAGATTCGTTGTCGGGATCTTTATTCCTTTGTTTTGCTTTCTTAGGCACCTAAAATGCTTCCTCTTCTGTTACTCAAGGTCGAGAAGTTGCAAAAATTGGCAAGCACAGCTGAAGGGCGATCTCGGGAGCTGGAGGCAGAGAACAAGGATCTCCGAGAGAGAATGGGGAAGTACGAGGAGGCTTGGGCCAAGATCACCCAGCAAAACCAAGACTTGAGGGGGAAAATAAACAGCTCCACTCTTCAGTAAAGGAGATGGAGGCCTCAGGGCTTGTATTGAAAGAAAGGGTTACATCCCTTGAGGAGGAAAAAACTGCCCGGGAGGCAAGGCAAAAGGAGTTGGAGCGGGATCTGTCCCAGGCACTGGGCCAGGTGGATACTCTTAACGAGAGGTTGTCACAGGCCACGGTTCCGGGGGGCATCGCCTCCGAGGAGGTGCAGCAAAGGGTGGATGCTGCTGTTAAGCAAGCTCGAGAGGACGCCACTGCTCAAGTGAAGGAACTATACATCAGCAAGAACCAGGGATACTTAGCAGGATATGCTATGTGGGGGTTCCTTCAATGCTTCGGGCAGGTGCGCAGTAAGGTGGCTCCCAATTTAGATCCGCGGGTAGTCAATATTGCGGAGATGCATAGGCCTACTCTGGATCAGGCCTACGACCTCTTCAAAAAGAGTAGCTCTCAACTTTCTCCTTCCTCCTCTTCCCCGACTCAGGTGCCCTTGGCAGCGGTACTTCCGCGGCCTTCAGTTCACGCCCCTCTCTGAGTGGGGGTCCAGGCTGTTTCCTCTGGCATTCCTCCTTCTACGAGTGCTCCGGTTCTTCCCTCCACAACTGAGCCAGCCCCCGTCTCCTCGAGTGTTCTACCCCCTAGTCTTAGGGGTTTTTAATTTGTTTCTTCTTTTTTTCTTAAGCACAATTGTAGTTGTTATTATTTTTATGTGTAATGGTACTTTTATTTTTTGTTTGAAATGAAACTTCTTTTCCGTGTTAATAGTCACATAACTTTTCAGCGTATTATGAATACTTGGTCCCTTTCCTTTAATTGTAGAAATTTAAGATTGAGTTTAAAGAAATGAGATAGCATCTCACTCTTACTGGCCAAACAACTTAATTAGCATAGTGTGTCCCTTTGCAATGCAAGTTTGGGAAAATATACTTTCCAAAATAGGAGTATCCCCTGACACGCCATCGTGGCTTTTATAGTGTGCTTTGGGCAGCTCAACTTAATTCGATTATTCGAGGAAAGGGTCCTAAGTATATATATAGGTGCTTAGAGTTTAGTGAATATTTTCACGTCCTTTTAAAGAATCATTCCAACAAAATTGTTTATATCCTCGTCACTTTTAATTATGTAGACTTTCGGAAAGCCTTTGATGAGAGAGTATGAATGAAGTTTCCCAGAGTAACTGCTCTCGGAGATATTCTTCGAGGCCACTGGACCATGTCTTCCCCTCCCACAAGTTTTGTACTGACTCCGCGCAAGTATTTACATAGTAAATTAGAGAATCTTATGATTCTTCACGAAGATGTCCAAAACCGGAATCGAACTACAAATAGTGAAGGAAGGAAACTTATCTTTGTTGCGTATCGTTCCATTGTTGTAGCACCTGCTTTCCCTTTTGGTTGTGGCAACGATCCCACGAACTTGCTTAAGGGTTTAATAACCGCAAGAATAAATTCTCCCTGATTGGCATCACTTTTGAACGCTCTTGAAGACGAATCTTATGGCTTTCCCACAGACGGCGCCATTTTGTTAACAGGTTTGGAATTACGACCTAATTAACTGAATTATTTATTTGGGTTGGAACGCCTTTGCCCGTGGTTCAAAAACTAAACGCTATTTAAAAAGAGAAAAGATGACAAGAACATTCCTTTCTTTTATTCACTATGGTCCACTCTTTTTTCGAGTCGGTAAGCGTATTTCCGAGTCTATATGTGCCTTCCCCAATTGTCCGACCTCTCTCTTTTTTCCCTTCTTTCTCTGTTTATATAGAGTTTTTAGGGACAGGTGTCGCTATGCATGGGTTTACAGGTGTCGTTATGCATGTGGTGGTGCTTTACACGCGTTACAATGTTTATTTAACCAACAAGATAACGTCTATCCTAAATGATGACTGTATTATTTTATCTTCTTCCGAGGGCTTTGGTCTCCTTTATGATAAGGGGTAGACATGCCCATTTCACGCGTCTTCTGTTTTGGCCAATTTAGCCTATCTCTATTCTGATGTCTTAGCAGTTATATGTATGTTATTTTGTACATTTGTATAAGTGCGTCAGTAAAACAAAAAGATAAAAATAAGAGAGAAAAATATTTGTGTGATTGAGAGACATTGTGAGAGATTGTTCTTAATTTGTGAGACACGTTTGTATCTTATTGTAATCGTAAATCGCTTATCATCATCATAGTAGAAATCTTGGCTATGATCGCCCCCAGAGGTAGTAATAGACGATCTGGATAAACAAATTGGGTCTTGTGTGTTCGTTATTATTTTATCGTTCTCGATTGTGCTTATTTCTCTGTTCTTGTTGCTTTTGTAATATTATCTATTGTGCAACACTATTTTTGTATTGGGTAGTAAAGTTTGTTCTGCATTCTTCTCATTATAAATGGGTTTTTGGCGGTAGTTTTTTTTATACAAATAGTGAGCCAACATTATTCACATTTTTAGCCAATGCTGCAAAGTGGTTTAAGGTTTTCTTTTTGGGAAGCTTGAAGGTTTCTTGTCGTTTTCCTTATCCGAGTAGATTTCTGATCATCCCCGCTATGGCTCATTTGAATTCGCCTTCTGCTTCTTTCAGGTCTTCAGATCTCGTAATTGATACTAGTTATTTTGGCCCTTCTGATCCCCCATAGCTTCCTCTTCTAGTGGTTATCCAATTTCTTCTACATCTGATGGCGACTCTCTCATTTGCAGTTCTTCCCATATTGTTGGGAGAAGAGAGGCACCATTATAAATTGTAGACGTGGCCTCGAGGACCCGTAGTTGGATGGAGGCTCGTGAGGTAGCGGTGGTGGAGATGCGGCGAAGGAATGGGAGCTCCCGGTAGACAGCAGATGAGTTTATTCGGGTTGGGAGGGTCGCTCCATCCTCTTTTTCTTCCGACCGTGTGGTGGATAGTATTCTTAAATCTTTTCTACGAGGACAGTCTGACCATCCTACCCCACTAGGGGAAAAGTTGGTTTCAGGTTATTTTGATATGCGTTCCATAATGGGTCAGAAAAGGATTTGCTCGTTGTCCAGTTCCACGATGTTGGGCGTGGAGCAGGCACAGTTTGAGCATGTTTCTTTGGATGTGTACATGTTTGACATTAGGATTCCTTCAGTAGATCAACGGGCTTATGACCCCCTGAGGGTTTTCTTGCGGTGTATGGAGAATAGATCAACAGTGGTTTAAGATTTTTTCCACCCCAGGGTGAATTTTTTGTTGTGCCTTATTAAACATAGATTTCTCTCTTTTTCGATTTGCAACAGCTTTTCCTTTGGCGTTTCCCCATTTTGCCCCACTTTTTTTAATTTTATGCCCTTGGTTTTTCAAGTTCGTTCTTGGAGCTTGGCTCGGGTGTGGAATCTCATGGGGACTGGAAGAGGGGGTTTTTCTTTTTGAGTCCTTGTGTAATGCTTCAGTTGTTGAGTGAGGACTTCACAGCCGGTGAGGGTAGCCTATAATGGGGCACCTACGGAAGTGACGGACTAGGCTCATTAGGATTTAAATCGGGGGGTTTATTTAGTGGTTTTTATGATGTGGCTTCTATGTTAGACCTCCCCATCATCCTGGTTCTTGCGGTTTTTAGCAAAGCGGTGAGGTGTTAGAGTTTTAGAAGGGCCCTTGCATCTAAATCCTTTGTTCAGTAAGTTATTGTATCTACTTTGGTGTTGAGATTTCTTAGTCAGGTTGAACTTGTTTTGATTGCTATGTATTGATAACTTATGGGATGAGATGAGTGTGCATGCTTGGGAGGCATTTTTGGAAGAGAATTACCTCTAATCATGAGTTATGGACGCGCGTCAGTTCAGGCCACTCCAAGGGAAGGGTCGGAGCCCTTGGGGGGACCTATCTAGCCTCTTTCATGGGACTGCGGTCTGATTAACCTGCCATTCGGGTTGTCTTTGACCCTCGGATCATCCCTTCCTAGGTTACAATCATCGCGACTACTGAGGGAGGGATTAAGCCAAGGTGGCCCTCCCTCTTGCCCCTTTGGTGAAGGTCCAAGTGTTCATGTTCCTTCTTCTTATGTGAATGTATAGGGACTATCCCTCTTCTCGGGGGTTCAAGGTAGTCTGGACTATCGTAGAGTGAATCTACAAGGGCTACAGAATGATATGGACAGGTAGTTTTTGTTACCTTTATCATTTCCGACGCTGTAAGACATCTTTAATAAAAACATTTGTGAGGTATGTGTTCTCTAGTCTTGACGCGCTCCTTAAGTGTGTGTGGGTTTTCTCTTTAGGATGATAGTTTGACATTCTTTCGGATATCGCTTTTGGTGGAGGCAATGGAGACTTGTCAATGGAGACTTGTCATCCTTATTTTGTATATTTTTTTTCTTCTAGTGATCAAAGTTCTCTTGGCCGTTAGGTTAAATATTTTGTGGGCAAGATGTACGAGCATCGCTGAGATTTTGATCGCTAATGGAACCACTTTTAATTTTACAAAATATTATTTTATTTGTATCTACATCTTCTTTATACATGTCATTTATTACATCTCTTAAACATAGCACGGGCGTAAGTTGATAGCCTTCCATGTCCTCGCGTATTCCCTTCTCATCATGTCTTTCAGCTGGTAGATAGTAGGCGATTTGGTACGGTCCATCCCACTTCGAATCTAATTTTACAACGTTTTTTGTGGCCTCCACTTTTTTTAGCACCAGGTCACTGACCTCGAAGTTGCGAACCTTTACGCCACGATTATAATATTGTGCCATACGATCTATATAACTTTTATTTAGTGTGAATGCTTGTCGCATGTGCTTGTCTAGAAGATCTAGGACCAGCGCTAGCTTGGAATTGTTTTGCACATCCTCGTAGTCTTGGGTCCTCCAGGGTTGGAATATCATTTCTGACAGTAGGCCAAACAGAATGGGATCTTGCCTGTGGCAGCTCGTCTGGTGGTTCTGTAGGCCCATAATACACTAGGTACTTCTTTGATCCACTTTGAGTGGGATCAGTCTAGTCATGCCTTGAGATTTTTTAGGAGAGTACGGTTTGTGACTTCAACCTACTATTTGCTTGGGAATATGCTTCTGAGGAGAAACGGTGCTTTACTCTCTAGTAGTCACACCACTCTTCCAGCAATTCATTGTGGAACTATAGCCCGTTATCGCTAATTAAGCGATGCGGGATTCTGAAGTGTTACAAGATGTTTCACCAAAAAAGGTTGATTACCACTCCTGAAGTGGTTTGGTCTAAGGGTTCGGCTTCGACCCACTTGGTAAAATAATCTACCGCCACTACTACATATCTCTTTTGGCCCTTACAAGAGAGTATCAAGCCCACTATGTTCATCCCCCACTTATCAAGCAGATATGGCACAACGTTAGGCTTCTAGGGCGCAGCAGGTTGGTGGAGTAGTGAGGCATGTCGTTGACACTGAGGACATTTCTTAGTGTGGTTGGTGCAGTCAACGATTTTAGTGGGCCAGAAGAAATCTTGTCTCAAGATTTTGAGCGCTAGGTTAGTTCCTCTTGAATGGTTTCTGCAGCTGCCTTCATGAACTTCCTCCATGGCTTGGTTGACCTCTATGGGGTCAAGGCATCATAGATACGGTTGGGAGTAGGACTTGCGATATAAATTTCTTTCTAGGATGAAAAATTGGGTCGCTCGTCAACTTAGATCTTTAGGCTGAATTCCATTAAGGGCAAACTTCTCAGGGCTCAGTATATATTCTTGAATGTCTGTCATCCACGTTTTTTTCTGATAGTGTGGTCACCATTGTTGGAGTTACACTCTGGTCCTTTTCGGACATTAAGCTAGTGAGGTACGTGATTTTCCTGATAACAATAGGTAAAACCTAGTTGGCTATTTGGTGAGGGCATCCGCCTCTTGATTCTTAGTTTGGGGGATCTGTCAGATTTCCAAGCTTTCGAACCAGGTTTTGGTTTGCATGGCTACTCCAAGATAGTCTTTCATTCTTTCTTCCTTTGCCTCATAGCCTTTGTTCATTTGTTGAACTATTAACTACGGGTATATGTGCACGACTTCCAAGTTTATTAATGCATGTAAGTTACTTTTGTGTTCTCAATTAGATTAACGCACACAAATTGCAAGTATACAAGTCAAGTAATAATAAAATGGTAAGTAAGTATAACTAACCAAGTATTGAATCCCCTTAGAGTAGATATTTGTACTTTAGCAATTATATTATTAAACACTGAATGATTTTTGCTTCGCTTTTATTTATGAATGAAGACAGAGAAATATAAATTCACTAAAGATCTAAGCTAGAATGCAGAACTAAGATTAACTACTAATTAACTAAAGATTGCATATGAGAAGATTAATTAACTATAACTAAACTAAGTAAGACACAATTTAATTGATTGATTAGTTGCTATCTAACGTTGCAAAACAGATTACGTAAAATGTATCTAAGAGATGGATTTATTAATCTCGGGTGCGTACATTTCATAGATAAAATACATGTGACTCATATGCAAGCCTCTTTCTATTGATGATTATTTCGTTTACACGTTGACGTGATACATTAGCCACCTTTCTTATGTACTAAAGAACCTCCTGATCCCTAATGATGTCAGGTCGTTAAGCACTTTTCCCTCACCAGAAGTTCACCATATCATGGGATCCATACAGTGAATTAAAGTTATCAGCCACGATCTAGATTCCACGAAACACGTTAATGTCGAAGGTCTAGAGATTTATCTGCCTGATCTACTACGCTAGTGTTGTGTTAACAATCTCCTATGCATAATTCAACGTAATACACGGTTGTTCAACATCACTACTTTGATTTATAGAAACGTGTGTGCTAAACATACCAAGTAGCATAAGCAACAAATAATATCCAACACAACAAATTTATCAATAGACTTAATCAAAACACAGGTTCAAGGTGCATCCATATGAGATTAACTACATCCTCTCTCAGATACTGAGAGAATTAGATACCCATGGTCATATTCAAATCACAATAATTCCTCATAAAGTATTCAATAAGGAAAAGAAAAGACTAAACTCTTGATCTTCTTACTACTTTCCTCTACTCTGATTGTTGGCTCCTCTTGTTCACCTTTCTCCATCAACAATGATTGTAGTGCCATGAACTGTAGAATTTTAGCTCCTTTAACCCTAGAATACTTTTCTAAGTGTTTGTAGGCTCTTGTAAGCCGTGTCTTTGTGTTTTGGCCATCCCCTTATATTTATAGGAGAGTTCTGATGCCCTAATATTGTGAGTAGTCGTAACCTAATTAGACAAACTGGTTGTTCGATCCTCGTCAGGCATGATCTCGCCACATCACGCCTCAATCGCGCGTGCCAGGCGCGACCATGATCCATCGCGTCTGATGGTCGCGCCACCTTCTATTTCTCTAGTCTTCTCTTGTGATGCTGTTGTTGCTCGCACGGTATTATATTTTCTCGTGATAGAGGCGTGATTAGTAGGATCGTAGTACTACTACCTCGTTATCACTATATAGTGCTGAAATCCTCCAAATAAGCACAGTTTTGCTCTGACTCGACTCAAATTACAAAAATAATGAAACAATACTAAAATAAGTAAAATTGCGACAAAGATTATGCAAAAGCATAAGAAATCAGGTACTCAAATCACTATAATAATTCACTCATCAGCTATGAGTAGGGCCTCGTATTCTGGTTCGTTGTTGGACATTGGGTTTTTAAGGTGGATGGCAAAGTCAATAACTTCTTCAGCACCCTTTGGGGTGGGTCTATGGAAAACAATCCCAACTCCCCCACTCGAACTCATGGAAGATCCTTTGACGTGGATTGTCTAGATAGGTTATGTGGTGGGCGGATTGGGCTCCCTGTGCATTTTCACAATGAAGTCTTCCAGCACCTAGGATCTGATGGCCTGGCGTGAAGCATAGTGAACGTCGAATTTCTCGAGTTTCACTGTCCATTTCACCATCTGACCTGACATTTCGGGCTGATTCAGGATTGTCCTCAGAGGGTACTTCATGAGAATCATAATCCAGTGTGCGAGGAAGTATACTCTTAATTTTTTGGTTGCTGTAATAAAGTCTAGGCCCATATTTTTACCAGGGATTACCGACCTTTAGCTTCAATGAGGGTTTTGCTTACGTAATAAATAGGACGATGTTCCCTTTCCTGGGCCCGCACTAAAAGAATTCATCAGCGACAGACGACATGTTTCACTAACAACGTGGGACTCACCAAGTAAGCTTTTAATTGTTCTAATCCATTGCACTTTTCTGTCCATTGGAAATCCCTAATGTTTCGTACGATTTTAGAAAAAAGAAGTCATTTGTTTGACAAGCGTGCGATAAATCGATTGAACGATCCATCCATCTTGTAAGCTTTTATATGTCTTTGACATTCTTCGATTGTAGCATTTCTAGAATAGACTTGGCCTTTTGGGGGTTTGTTTTGATTCCTCTTTCGATGACCATATAGCCCAAGAGTTTTTCGCTTTGATACCGAAGAAGCATTTATGTGGATTTATTTTTATGCCAAAATAGTCCAAAGGCTTGGATGAGGTCGCTAGCATGGTCGCAGACTCTGAGACTCTTAACTATCATGTCGTCTATGTAGACTTCCATGGTGCTTTCGATTAGCCTCTTAAACATCTCGCCAGGCATAGTGGCTCCTACGTTCTTTAGTCCAAACGACATGACCAGGTAGCCAAATGTCCCGACATCAGTGATGAAGTTGGTCTTGTCCTGGTCTTGTTCTGTCATTGCTATTTGGTTGTATCCGTGATCTTCATTCATGGTGGATAATAATGCACACCCTCATGTTGAGTCTACTAATTGATCAATACTAGGTAGTGCATAGCAGTCCTTCGGGCATGATTTGTTTAAGTTCGTGAAATCCACACAGATACGCAAATTTCCCCATGTTTTGGGGATTAACGCTACATTGGCCAAACATAGAGGGTATATAGATTCTCAAATCTTACGTTAAGAAAGTGCTGGCAATGTTTGAGGGGATTCTCTCTGAAAGTCCTCCTTCGCAGGCGAATACGTGTTTGTATTTTATGAGGATTTCCAATATCTCCTACTCGTCTCCAGGTTCCAAGTGCGTTCCTATCTTGAGTTTTAAATGTACAACGGAGGGAACAAATTTGAAGAGTCATAGGGAAGGTTGCCCATAGATTGTGTTATATGTCTGGGTAGGAGCGTTAACGGCCTAGAAATTCATTGATTTAGTCCGGCGTAGCTTTCACTGTCCCCGCAAAATGGAAAGACATATAGTCCTCAAAGTTTGACAACATTCTCCTGAAACCCCTACAAAGGGAACCCCCACCGCGTCCATCTAGATATCTCTAATTCATAAGGCTTAGAAGGAGGAGAGGAAGAGTATGCCCACCAAACTACCGGTGTTAACCATGATGCACTGCAACTTCGTTCCAAATATGGTGGCTGGAATCACGATGGGGTCCTCATGTGGGTACACGATTCCCTTTAGGTCTTCTGGTCTAAACATAATCTGAGGTATCGGTTCCACCTGTACTGTCAGTATTTTGAGAGCGTCAAGCCCTCATCTAGCCTTCTTCACATATTTTCTCTTTAGGGCCAGGGAAGAAAAGGCCAAGGTCCCTCCTTCAATCATATTGATTGTTCACTCTGCGGGCGGGTTTTCCTCGTAGAGGTGGGGAGTGGGTGTTATGAACCTTATTCCTTCATCGGTGTTTCTCACCGAGGGGTGGAAACACGAAACGTCTTCCTCCCCATGTAGTCCTCATTTGATCGAGTAGGGATGATATGTCTGCAGTTGAGGTAGAGTCTCGCAGTTGTCGCGGATCACATATTTTTCAAGGTATCCAGATGGGGGCGTATTTAGGTGTAAATGAATATAATATATTTCAGCACATAATTGTTACACCTAAATTCCACTATGTCCCAAGTGCACAAATCAAGTAATAATAAAATGGTAAGTATAGTTACGAACTAAGTATTGTATCCCAAGGGAGTGATGGTTGTATGTATGAGTCCCTTAAATGCAAAAACACTAATTATGGTCACTATATTTTCTCTTGTGTTTGCAATATGTAATTCATGTTATGAATGATTTCTAAACTAAAGATGCTTTGAATGATTTTTATGCTAAGAGTGCTTAATCTGGAATGCAATAGAATTTATCTAATAATGCAAGAATGATCAATTTTTATTTTTTTTGGTTTTTGGTTTTTAAATGCAAGAAAGCAATTATACTACTTAATCTAATGAAAGCAATTAAATTCAGAAAACCAGGAAGATGAGAGGTTAACTAAACGAAACTAAACTATACTATACTAGCAAATGATTGATTGATTACTTTTAGATTGTGAACAATAGTTGGAAAGATTGATTAGAGGTTGGGTCTCACAATGACTTAACTTAGTAGTTCATAGACGAACCCCTATATCTACTTACAATACTAGATAGTTATTTGATGTATGCATGTCTAATGGATCTGTAACATATGACAGAAGCTATCCCAACCTCGTCTCTAGGAGTTTCTAATAACCTACCATATTAACGAAATCAGTCCATTTGTCAATTATTTTATAAGAGATGTCAAATCTGCAATTCAATTAAATCATCTGAAACATGCTAACAAAACGTACACAATCAAGATTGATCTAGTGTGATCTAAAGGTTGCGCAATAGTTGCTTTGGAAATTCAAAGTCACAAATTGCATGTGTATATATATATATATATATATATATATATATATATATATATATATATAACTCCCGTAGCATTCTACACTCCGGATGGCCCCACTCGAGTGCTTTCATTTTATCCTAGTGAGTTAAGGTTAGTCACACATCATAAGTAACTATTCAATATAGACATTGGTCATCAAACACACATCAAGTAAAGCAAATAAATATATTCATAGTATCATAGTTACTCTCCTACTCTAAACAACGAGTAAGTTAGCTCCTCATAGTCATGAGTTCAACAATAAACAAAGAATTAAATATCATGGACAAAGTAAAAAGGTAAAGAAAAATTTATCGGATCTGGTGAAACATTGTTGCTTGACCCTCTTCGTACTCCCTTTTGGTATCTCCTTCTCCGCTAATTATCTTCTCTCAAACAATGACTCGACTAATCTAGAACAAGACTTTGATGGCGTTTTCTCTCTGGTGACAACTCTCAGGGTTTCTTCTCTCAAAAAGTGGTTGTAAGGCTATGAAAATTGTTGTGAAAGTTGTACCCTAACTACTGAACGTAGCCTCCTATTTATAGTTTTTATGTGCTATGGGTTGCGTTTTAGGGTTTCTTACTTGCCAATTTGGACATGCAGAGAAGAAGTTGTAGCCAAAATAGTGAAGCCGCACAAAGTAGAATAGTAGACAAGCAGGACACGTGCACGACATGGGTGTGACTCGCGCTTAACCACACTAGCACGTGTGACTAGCATATGAAAAGCTCGACTCGTGCCCCATAGGCAGAACAAAGTGCGACTAGCACTTGACCGAGCGGCCTAATCACCTCAGACACATCTCAAACCATCATAAGGTTTGAGATTACACACATCACCGCACATCCATCTTTTTCTTGATATCATTAATTTAATTCATAGATTGTAGAATAAGGTGATTGATCAAGATCCAAATAGAGGAAGGGTGGCAACAAAGATTGAAGCAAAGACACAAAAATACCTTCGGGATTGAGAGTTTATCTTTTCTTTACTCTTTTACTATGATGTTTTGTTTTGTTTGTGTTGTTGACTTGCAATTGTTAGTACGTAAACTTCTCCGTAAATTGGTGTAGGGAGTAATGATTGTTTTGCACGATAAACCTTTAATTATGAGTTCATGTTAAGTTTTATGCATTTAGATGTAATTCGTTTATATGCTACATGCTAGGATTAAATTATATATGTATTGTTTGATTTATGCATTAGAAGTAGGCTAACGCAACTCGTGCACAAGCTAGATCACACGGATATATATTTGATTATTCATATAGTTAATACTTGAGAATGTTGAATTGATTACCAAACTTTAATCATTTTAGATTTATGACCTAACGGGCTAGATCCTAAAAAGGGGTGGGGGTTTCTTAGGCGCCGCCAAAGTAACATTAGAAATCTAGTAACTCATTAAACACATATAAGTTTAGCATGGTGAAATCAACTAAAGGGGAATTGGTGGTTTGTCTATGAATCACATAATAAACAGTTATGAAACTTTCAGTAACGCTTCATCAATGTGATATATCCTTGCTATTTTATTAGTTATAATGAAAACCTGCTTAGTTAATCAAGATCTTCGTGATTACTTAAAGCTTCTTAATTATTCGTTTCATTGTTGTCGATTAAACGAATACTAGAATTACATACTCTATATAGAAAACGATATTCTGGACGTAATTCTACATACCACGTTATTACTTGACCGTGCACTTGCGAATACGTACATGTAACTTATCATTGTATGCATCATATTTACTACATGCTTGCTACGCAGCAGTATACCACCTTTACCCAAAACACCGCCACCAAAAATGCATATTTATGCCCATTTAAAATCGAACCATTCACATACTCTCTGATTTTGGTTGAACTGGTTCGCAACTCGTTCAATTCAAATAGTTATTGCGTCCAAAACGAGTTGTAAGAGAAAATTGCAAATTGTACGTGCATCTCAATAAAATATGTCCAGAACAATCAAATCAAAATGTAAAGCCTTATATATCAGAAAAGCGAGTTCTTAAATCTTAGAATTACAAAAGCTCTAAATCTCAAAAACCCTAACCTTTCAAAACAATTATTTAAAGTTAGAATTAAACCTGAATAAACTTTGACATACCCAAGAATTAATAATTATTATATGTAAAAAACAATCATAATGCACTTACATTTAATCCAGTAAATCAAACTAAGGGTGAGCACGAGTAGGATACCCATCCCCGTTAAATAATCAAGTAAGGGTACCCCGCGCGTTTTGTTAAAAAAAAAAAGAGAGAGAGAAATTTCTTCTTCTCATTCTCAATTAAGTAGGATAGCCGCAATCGGATACAAGATAAGGAAAATGTACACTACCTTGCGCGTTGATGGTACCCAATTATTTTTGATTTTATTTTTTTAAAATATGATTGAATGTGAGCCGAAATGAGTTGACTACTAAAGATATAGAATACATTGGAGTAATTTGTATTATTAAGATAGTAAACTATTAAGAAAAAATATATGTCGTGATTTAGGCATATATTTTCTTAGACTATGAATAAAAATCATAGTACAAAAAGAGACGGAACCCTATTTGAGAAATGAACTAACCCCTTATAAAATTTGCAAATAGTGCGTTTTGGAGTACTCATTCCCGGATAAACCCAACCCTATTGGAAATTTTCCGTGTAATTGAGGTTTGGAAATGTGTTCACGCTCCCATTGACCTCCCCTAAATCAAACTATAAGTAAAAACATTAATCAACATATCAAATATACTCATAAGTTTTCCAAAACCACATGCTTCACCGATGGTACTCGTCTCAACGTTAGTCTATGCACTCGATTTTTGCTTGTTTTAAGGGATCAATCGGAAAGTGGACACTCCTACTCGTATGTTTCTATAGTCCCCTTAAATACACCTCAATATGGATTATTTGAAACTCAGAGTCAAGAATTGACTTATGATGAGAGTTCAACCATATGGCTTGCAAAAATGGTATGGATCGCCAAATTTAAACAAGATTTCTTAATAAAAATTCTAAAATACATATAAATAGATTTTAAAAATTCTAAAATACATATAAATAGATTTTAAAAATTCTACATGGTATTACTAAAACCAGTCATGAATTTGTGTCTTAAAATAGTGATAATATTGAGGTTAATACTAATCCAGAAGTGTAGGATATGTTGAAAATCAGCCCTACGTGACTTGAAATGTGACGTGACGAACTACTTTAATATATATAAGTTTCATCTTTTTCCTAAAAAGACCTTCTAATTGGACAGGGACCTTTATAATGCCATGACACCAAACATGATACAAAATTTTACACCGGTTTGTAGTGGTTAAAAAAAAAAGAATTAATCAAAACATTTGGTAGAAAGCGACCTTCCGCCTCCTTGTTTTTGTAACGATGTCCTTGTTTTCTACAAACTATAATTTTTTTAGTTAATAAAAGGTTAACCATCATCAAAAAATGAAAGTAACTTTGAGTTTATCTGTTCTTTGATGAAGCGAAAAGGGGAAACCGAAGAATTAAAACTTTGTATGGTGCTCTAAATCTGAAAAAGTAAAATATAAAGAAGGATGAATGAAAAAACAAAAGTAAATAAAGGTGTGGCTGTAAAAAGGCCCCAAAACGTTCATATTTCATGCATGCTAAAAAAAGCACAGGAGAAAGTGTTGAAAGATTCACAGTGGAACTGTTGTTACTCATCCCTGTCGTGCACATTAATGTTTAAGAAAATGACCCATCAGGAACCCCAACCTAAAGTTAAAAGCTCTTTATCTGTCAAAATAGTTTCAGGATAAATGATATTAATGAGTGTTCATTATCCAGTTCTTTTTTTGTCACGTTCTGTATCATTATGTGCCACCACGTTTAATAGGTGGATTAATGTTGGAGTCTACAACACCATAATTCTCATGAGATCTATGCCATCACTACATGAAACATTTGAATCTACAGTGTAATGAGGGGATGGTTACACTTACCACACTCCCCTCAACACAATAGTTTTTGTGATAACAGGAAAATTAGGATCAGAAAAGGAACAACTCTTAATTTTCACTGTTCACTAATTTCATTTTGCGAAAATTCAGGGACTAGATTAAGGTACACCAGTTGACATGTAAGATTAGGACCACTAATGGGTTCATCTAACAAACCAATTCCTGAGGATTTAGTACATTGAGCCTCTCAATAGTTATTTAAACATACCTAACTCGTAAGTATCGGCTTGGTATATTTACATGTGATTTGAGAACGGAAGCTGGACTTTTGAGGACAATTTGTTTCACACACAAAAAAAAAAAAAAAATATAGTCTGATATGATACCAGTGTTCAAATTTTGGAAAAATAAACGAGAGACAATTTATGAAAGAAATTCAACAAAAAAACCCGCAATTTCCCAACATATAATAGATAGTACGAGTGTACAATAGACACATGATCATCAGAAGTAAAGTTTTTGTTTAATACAATGTCATTGGTTGACTAATATCAAATAATCAAAACAGTTTACATGCATTACAAATGTTATAAGTAGAAAGCGTACCACAATGAAACAGTACATAACAGAACAATATTCACACGTTCATGCAGATATATATCTAACAGAATGCAGCAGATGGAGTAGCTAGCTAGATCTATCATTAACTCGATGCAAGCACAATTCAAATGTTGAACTCAGCCACTGTTCTTTTCATACCATCGTTAAATGAAAGCGTTGTTATTCTATGAAGGGGATTGTTCCACCAGCTTCCACGATTTGTTGCTCCAGCTACAATATGGTAAGCCAAATGTAAAATTGTAAGTTCATTAAAGAATGTACATTTATTTAGTATAAAGAGAAAATGTATGTAGTCAAGAAAATGTACAGAAAATTTGACAGAGAAATGGAAGAACATCAGAAAGAAGCAATGAACACGTTGTTTACTGTTCATTTGTTAACTATAGGGAATAGAACATTGGACAGAAATAATACACCATCGAGTATAGGATGCTAAAAGAACAAAAGTGAACGGGAATCAGATTCTTGACTAGACAGAGAATGATAATTAATCATCTAAAAGTGGTAATGAAGTTGTTTTATGACATCTCAAGACATAAAGATCCGATAACAGACGGATGCTTACCCTAAACAGATTTTCCAGCTTGTTCTTCACGAGATGGTACTCGTGTTTTACTTGCTGCAAACATCTGAGACACCTGCATAGACAAAAATGGAAAAAATTAGCTACAGAAAACAATATCGTAGCAGCTATAACTCACACATATCTTCTTATCAAATCGGCAATTAAGACGATATATAAACCAATTATACTGCTACTTTGGACGAACAACAAAACAACATATTACCAAATTTGCAGGTTAATTCGTGGTGCAGAATAGGGCAAAGAGAATTACTATATATCTGCTAGAAGAACATTAGAATATCATAACTTTCACTAATAGAACTATCTACACTAAGTAATCACCACCAAATGTGGATCACATTTTTTTTGCTAAATTTATCCCCACCCCGCTAACAAAAAAGAAAAAAAGCAAGCATTCCAAATGAAGGGCATCGCACTTTTTCAATAGCAAACGTGTCCTTACTCCTTACAAGGCGGCGCAAGTAGACAAGTTTCACGACGTTCCACTCAAACAAGTAGGACCATGATGATCTACCGTGTTCTTCCAACAGCCAGTACGCGGTACAAAGCAGACAAACTCACATCGACGACGGACTAATGAGTAAAAATTATAACGAAAAAGGAAATGGAACTGACCCATCGAGATTCTTCTCCTCACAGAAGCTTCTGAATGCAACACACATATTCTTCACCCTCTGTGCACCTATGCTGTTATTTTGAAGACATAATAAGCAAACACAGAATGACAACAATCAAATCCATGAAATGATTAGTCCACTCAAAACCAAAGCCAGATCTAACATTAGTTTTTTTTTTCTTTTTCTAAATCAAATGAGTAAAATTTAAACACACACCACGTGACACCAAAATCAATTAATTACCTGGAACTGCTACCCTTGAGCTGGTGAACATGGGCATCAACCTGCTTGAAATCTACAACAAGCTGTTGGCTACAAATTGACAATTAGCATAAATATAATTAAAACCATCACTAAAATAATCATCAAAAGAGAAGATCAAGAAACAATAACACTCACAGGGCAGTGGCCAAATTATTCAAAAGCTTTTCAGAATCCTCAAAGAAAAGTGAAATAACTTCAACCACAAAATCTGGGTTACTCTCATCTTGAAGTTTCTGTAGCTGTACAAACTGATCGTCCAAAAATCCCTTTAAAAAAACAAAAAGGAATAAAATGAACCCATTACAAAATCTTCGTAAAAATTGAATCTTTTTTAAAAATAACCCTAAAATCTTACTTCGTGGTAAAGAGAAGTGGAGAAATCAATATACTGTTTCTGCAACTGATTCACTAGATCCATTGCTGCTCTGACTTCTTTTTCGATTTTCCGTACAAAAATTGCAGTCAAATATATATATAAGTCTCTTTTTCTTTGTTGTTTTGTTAATGTAATGTAATGAGTATCAAAGACCACATTTCTCTTTTTATAGCGCGCAAAAAGAAAAGAAAAGAAAAAAAAAAAAAATTGGAGATTTTTTATTGGCAAATCGGATACGAGAGTTACTACCACTTTCCACTACAAGAAAATATTATTACTATTGCCCTCGTGCTTTATTGGGGTAGCGTTACTAAATTATTTGCCAAAAATGAATACTCTATAATTATGTATTCCACAAAAATTGTGTTACGACTCAAATTTGGAAGTCCTTAAAGCAATAATAGCTTTTATATGCAATGTTTAGCATTAAAGGGTAGCACGATGCTTTGACAACTTCTTCTATTGCTTCACAATAGACGTGAGAAAAATTTATCTCTATATGATTTGAGGTAACTTCATATGCTAATCAAACACTTCATGTGAGATTCACTCAAATTTTTGATTTATCTAGTTGTTGAGTTCAAAAAACTTGCACTAATAAAGACAACACGTGAACTAAGTGAAGACACACCAATCATTTGCACTACGACGCTATGTCAGTTTGAGATCCTGGTGGACAGGACTATAATGTGGATTATAGGCTAAATTAAGAAATAGGTCAAACTTCAAAATAGGTCAAACCGTGGGCTAAACAAACCTTTATAGGTCGGGCTTTATAAATTAATTTAATCGGTCGATTCATAAAGTAATTAACGTACAACGTACCTCTTAATGATTCTTAGTCGAGTAATTATAAGTGAATAGTTATCTAATTTTTTGGAGTATGTTTATACTTGATTTGATGGGTTTAGAACTTTGTTTCATGATAGGTCAAACTAGCATAGGTCGAACTATTGATACTATGAGGTCCGTCCTATTAGTAATTCACCTATTTTGTCAAAAAGTTTTGTTTTACGCCTCATTTTGTATCTTCTATGTTATTGGCCACCTATCGTCTTTTCACATGTTGTAGAAATACTATAAAGTAGATTTATTCCCTAACTGCCATTAATACGCAAGTAGTCGAGTTATTGGCTTGCCTATGACTAAGAAGAATTAACGCACGGACGTATAGCTTGCGATTGTTTGGTCCCACTATCATCCATTTGTTCTAGATTTGATCCACTACATATTTCGCAAAAGCTCCAATAATTACCTCATCTCAAAATTCGTAAAATACGTTGTTGTTACTTTATTTAAATAACTCAAACGTTGAAGGATCTTAGTCGAAGACTAACTAGTAACAAGCCTTTTCTATCTCATGTTATTATACATCTTTTCTTTTTTTTTTTGAACCGAAATAAATTCATTACCAAAACAGTGTCAAATACAAATGACGATCCATCGATCCAGGCTTACAAATTAACTACTGCGAACTATATTTTTGTCAAGCAACCATCTTAACTCTATTCTAATCTAATACAGCTTAGAACAGTATATGTGCAGCCCTTTCTGGAGTTGGGCTCTGCCTTTGATTGCTTGAATCACCTTCATTGCCAATTCCCTATCCATTTGTTTCCCTTCAAACACTGCTGCATTCCTGCTTTTCCAGATCTCATAGACTGTTTCTGCAGTTGCAAGCTTTAACATTTTAGCTTTCATACTCTTCCCCTTGCTGTTCTGTGTGATCCATTCAAGTTCCTCCCCCCATCTCCTTGGTGTGTGATGTATTCTTTGCCACTTTAGAACCTCCTTCCAAACTATGTTGGTTTCTCTGTATCTAAAGAACAGGTGATCAATACTCTCTTGGCCTCCACACAGCTTGCATTTTCCATCAGTGTTTATCCCATATCTCATCAGCCTGTCTTTGGTTGCCAATCTTTGTAAGCATCCCATCCAAAGTGTAAAAAGTGCTCTAGGTCTGGCCAGATTACCATAGAAAATCTTCCTCCATGGTACTACTTGTTTAGTTTCTCTGAGACCCATGTACACTTTCCTGGTATTGTACATCCCTTGTTCCCAAGCTTCTTTCCACCCTTTGTTGTTTACCATCATCTCTCTTTTCTTGAAAATGGATTTAATTAGCCATGAGCATGATGGCACAGGCTTATATTGTTCCACATTCTGCTCTTTTATGTAGTAAGTATGGATCCAGCGCACCCACAACTTATCCGCTTTTCTTGTGATATTCCAGAGGAGTTTGCTAATAGTAGCATAATTCCATTCCACCAGTGATATCAAATTTTGGCCTCCTTCTCTTTTTGCATCACATAGGTGATCCCATGCTACAGGGGCCTTCCTGCTTACCCCATCTTTCCTTGTCCATAAGAAGACTCTACAGATTGTTTCCACATGTTTAATCACCCTCTTTGGGAGTGGGAGAATCTGCAGCCAGTAGTTAGCCATAGCAAAAATAATACTTCTTATCAATTGCACTCTACCTGCATAACTCAGTAATTTTGAGCTCCAGTGTCTAATTCTATCCAAAATCCTCTCAATCAGAGCACTACAGTTGCTCACTGTTAATTTCTTGCTATCTAGGGGTACACCTAGATATCTAACTGGTAGTTCACCTCTACCAAATCCAGTCAGTTGTAATATGAGTTCTTGATCCTCACTATTCATACCTCCAAAATAGATCCTGCATTTGGTATGACTAGCTTTAAGCCCTGTTGCATCTGAGAACTTCTTGAATTGATCCATCAAGAGTGTCACTGATTTTATGTCTCCCCTACTCATCATCATCAAATCATCTGCAAAACAGAGATTAGTAATTCTCAGTTTTTCACACTTAGGGTGGAAATTGAAATCAGGCATGATCAGGCATTATTACACATCTTTTGTTCATGTGTCACTAACATCTAGTGTACGTAGGAGTTGTGCAACGTCAAACCCCAAAAATATTTACTGCAAATAAATTAAATAATATTGAAATAGACTTTCAATATACAACATAATTTCACACTATCAGATTTTAAGAACATTAGTGTGAAAGAATTGAGAAAGGTAAAGAGTTAATGAAATCACAACAGAATATTATCTTATTTTTCAATTAGTACTAATATTTTTGGAGCAATACCAAAACACCCTAAGGATCATCAACTTTATAGTGTATCGTTACGAAAAAAATCCAATTTATCTTTTTGTCGTGTGCCCTAACTGCCCCTAACTCGTAGCTGAACATGCCACACCTTAGTGATTTTTTTTTTACCTTATATCGGTTTTTTTTTTTTTTTTGAGAGAGAGACCTTTTATCGGCTTTTCACTTTGAGAAAATATAACACTTGTAAGTTGTTGGGCAGCATCAGGTTGCACATGTCAAAAAAGATTTATTGTCTCTATTCTCCTAATCACTCAGACCAAGGTGTCGATGGGCATATTTTGCCTACCAAATATTTGACCAAATAAATTGGCTTAATAAACAGCATCAAGTGCTCCTAATCACCTCATTTGCTGGGAACATTATGTTGGGATCTCCAAATCTGATCTCCAAATCAAATGCCTAATAAAATAATAAAGATATTACAGAAAAAGCATTGTCTCCTGACACTTTTCATCTAAAATTAGGTTATTAGTTTTTACTAAATAGAATATATTACTAATTACATGCATAGAACGTCAATCTAGTGCATATTTCTCCAGACTACGACAATAGCGCTGTTAAAACTAACTATTTACAAGAAATACAAACAGATTCAGAAAAATCAAGACCTCCTCCTCTACTGCTATGCCTAACAGTTAAATCTGCAATTATTACAAAAGACACGAAGCATTGATTAAGCAATAAGTACTTATTATTCCATTTTTCATTTCTTTCAATCATTTTTTTTTCACTGGAAAAAAGATAAAACAAATGTTACACAGATTGGAGCAACTTGTTAATAAAATCCTGTACATCATTAACTGAGCATCGCAAAGCACATCAAATGTAAACCCAAATACCCCAACATTAGTTTATCCTTATAAAAGAACGCCATTTCCCCGAACTTGTGAATAAATGTTTTATGTACAAATAGTGTACAACACATCCCAGACAAGGGAGTTTCATAGTTCTCTCTTATGTTGTAGATCTTGTGCCGTGATTTTTCACACAATCTCATGGGCATCGATATCGTTGCACAATGACTGGATTCAATTTGTCAATTTTGTCAAATGTATCTGTAAGGTTCTTCGTAAGAGAGAAACTAACCTGTGATCCAAGAACAACGGTAATTTGAATTTAGACAGGACAAAAAGCGCACGAATAATGAAAGGAGGTAAAACATGACAACTGCATTGTTGCTTCCAATTCATACCTTATTCCGAGAAATCAAACATCCCACCCATCCATCCTTCCTCTTCAGGTTTTTCATCCTGGTCGTTGCCACCGGTGTCCACATCATCAGAGACAACTTTAGCTGGCTTAGCGTGGTCATGGACGTCTGGCTTACTAATGTAGCCCTCCTTGAAAACTTGCCCAAAATGGGATGTTCTCTCCATCGTTGAAGGAATAACAGGTCGAGATTTCTGATCCATTGAGGAAGTCTGGAGATTGATATTATCTGCTTTTTCTGGGTTAAGATTACTTGCAGAACGGTTAGCAAGTGCTGGAGATCTATTAATGCTCATGTGATCCAAATCAAGCAAATTCCCTATCCGCCTGGATGCTCCTGATGGAATGGGAATAAAATCAGTATAGCAACCTAAAATGAGATGCCGATACACACACACACACGTATTAAAGTTTTGGATTCAAATGGGAATTAGCGAGTGATGACTTCTTGTCGTTAGTTATTAACCCATCACACGTACTCAAAATGTCAGAAAAAACAAACCATCATGAAAAAGTGGTTTATGTCTACAGTATTACCATTCGAAACATAAAAAGTGCTTCACATTTGACAAGTGGATCAAAAAATATCTTTACCTCCTTCAGAGCTTTCGATAGAGCTTAAAGATCGAGGCTTTGAATGCCAAATCATACTAGATTCGTTGGTCTTTGTAGTTTGATAAGAGTCGGAGAAAGTATTAGGATATATTTTCTCGGAAGGCACAGATCTGCACAAAGCAGCCACGTTAATACACCAGACATGTCAGCTCTACAACTATATTTTAAAAATAATATTGAGAAGAGAGAAGAGAAACAGGAACAAATAATTATTAGTTATTACTCATTAAAAAAAAGGGCTATTGTTTTTGAAACAGACGGCAGTCTTTTTGTGCCTTCTAATTTCATGTTGTATCAGGAGCAATGTAAGACCACTGTAACAATCTCTTAGTTGCACGTTACGACAAATATACGAAGTGCACAAGTATCAAGACTATGTTGGGACTTGTAGCAGCAAACTACGAAGTCCCAAGTATTCGATATAAACAATACCACATGCTAATGATCCATTTCCAGCCAACCATTTGGAATATTTTCGTGCTATCTCAAACAAGTACATGTAGTCATGTAAAAGCCAAAATGAGAACTCAATTGTGTCCCTTTATAGAGTGGTAAAGGAACACAAATCTAGCTTATAGAACAGATGGAAAATACATAATACAAGTCGAAAAATAAAACATAAGGTTATACCTAGAAGAGCAGACATACAGATATGAGAAATTTACCGGTCAAACTGGCCAGATCTTGTACTGTGGAAATGGTCAAATACAGGCAACAAATCCTTGTGCCTTATTTCAACTTCACGTGAAGGAACCCTCTCAATATCAAACTCCGTACTATTACCATGTGCTCCAGGAGGTTCCATCAAATGGAAATGCATCTAAACGAAAACCGCATGTTAATTAAAAAAATCCCCAAAGAACACATCAAGATTGTAAGCAGACACACCTTTGGCTTTTGCCATATCTGTGAACGGGAGGAGTTAATTTGCACTTCAGCGTTGGACAGGTACAAGTGTGATCTTTCCTGAGAATTCAGTATATCACTCTTTGCCAGTTTCTTCTCTCCAGAACTTGCATTCTCCGGAACAATTACTCTGGAATCGTCGTGAATCTCTGGATCATACAGTCCATCGAATATGCTTCCAGAAATACATTCCTCCCTCTCCAAGTTATCCAATCTTCTGCAGACATCCCACCATTGTATAGGTTCAACTTTCACCCTTACTTCATCATTTGGTTGGTTTACTTGTAGAGTTGACCGAGATTCAATATTCTCCCTCAAATCAACGCCCGCCGACAACTGAATTTCATGTTGAACCACAAATCCTGAAGGGGTATAAACTAAGATGTGTTCCAGTGCATTAGCACGTGACTTATCATCAAGCGTACCAGTAGAGCTAGAATTGTGAAATATTGCAGCAACTGCCCCAGATGGCACCCATATCTTACCCACCATTGAAGCAGCAACATTGCTTACTGAATTAACCAAGCCAGAATCACTGCACTTTATCCGGGTTACCACGGAGAGGGTGCAAGGAGGTGGAGGCGAAAAACTTTGCTCATTAATTGTGAAAGATGAAGTGGACCACCATGGTGGAGTCGAATCCAAACACAGAGAGGTACCTGGTCCATGGGTCTTTAACGCATGAAGACCATCATCTCCCCCAAAGGGAGACAGAACAAATAAATGGCAAGTTCCTCTTGATGATACCACAGCAATCCACTGACTATAATGACTAAAGCAGATGTCTTGGATGACCTATCGACAAATATTCAAAAAATGGCAATAAATTTCACAGAATCCAAGACCTGCTGGAAAAAGAGAGCATGATATTGTTAGTCAAATAGCAAAGCCATGCGCATGTACTTACAGCTGTGGTTAAACCACGATGCAGCTTGTAAAGATGCACATAAGAAGTGCTCCAGTCACTACGGCCAGATCCATTGCATGTATGGGAAGGCATGATGCGGAAAATATTTATGTTATTACCATACACTGAGGCAGTGACAAGAAGGGTACCGCTCGGATCAAAACATAAAGCAGATATCGGACTTGTATGAGCCCTAAATTGTGATATAACCTCCGAGCACACAAGGTCCTTCACTGCAATCTGCAATTGATGAATTTATTCAGGAAAGAAGATTCTTTCACAGTTTGAAACACAAGAATCTCAACAGCACATGAACGCATAACTTCCAAATCTCAACTTTTAATTCACTTATAAGTTATCAAAATGAACATATTTCAACATTCTAACTACTTCACACTTACCAATCCAGCATTATATGATTCAGATGCTGCTAGCTTCCCCGATTTCCAGTCAGGAGAACTAGAGCCATCTGGAAGTAGCTCTGGATAATATTTGGAGAACTTCTTGTATCCCATATCCCCCAAGTTGAGTAACCCAGCAGCTAAGTGTTTGCCAGATTCCATAGCATAACGAGCCATTAGAGATCCACTTCCAGGAGATGTTGATGGACTAACACTAGAGGCAAGACTTTTTGGACTCACACGACCAGTATTTAACACAAATGGGCGACAAGGAGGATAAGCCAACCACCTAGGCCCCACAGCCATTGGTCCAAACCCCGTGTTGATTCCAAAAGCTCCTGGCTCTCCGACTCGAGGAACAGGGTAAGTCACAACAATGAATTTCTTCTCAAGTGTCAGGGTGTCGAAGCAGTATATCTATTAATTGAACAAACACAACAATTATCTCACATTACCATCACTCCTATAAAGATATATCACTGTGACGTATCTATTATGTTACCATCAAGAGTAAATGTAGTAATGAATTAATAACTAGATTAACCAATCATACATGTCTTATGCACAAGGGATCTTGTGAGGCATATCGACTATAGTACATTCGAGGATCACTCTGTGGGTAGCAACTTAAACTAGAATTCCAAAAGGTTTGGCCTTTACTTTGCTACAGCAGGCAGAGCAGCTGAGATGATAATACGAACCTAACCTCCTCCATGACAGCGTTGAGTGGGATGATAATCAGAGCCTAACTTCCTCTATATATAGAAAAATATTAGGTGTACACTGGGGTTTGGACTGCAATCAGAATATATTATATTAGTTTAGACCTGAATGCAACATCTCAAGCTTACTCCTTTTAGATATCATCCTTGAAACAATCTAGATTTCCTTGAAACCCAAGGAGGAACATAAACTAAAGATTTTAGTCGACCAAGTTCTATTTAGTCAATTTACACCCTATGTTATTTGCATATATTTAATAAATTAGTAATAGTTTGACAAATACTACTTAATAAGCAAACCGGAACCACAGACCACATATATTTTTATGCATGATGTCATGAATAAGAAGGTTAAAAGCTCAAGCCGACAATTGAACACCCAAAATATATTGAACTACTTATTTGTAATGCATTATTAGTAAGAGAACTGACCATCCATCACTTTTCAGGCACTGTTTTCAATACCTTGTTTAGCTAAAGGAATATTTACATAATTATAATGTCATCCACTCTATTTTCTTTCTTCCAACAGATTGCTTTTTCTTTTTGTTAGCCAAGATTCCATATATCAAATGTTGTGTCTTATTTACTTAAAGAAATGTGGCACTTTTTCTTTATTTCCTTCATTCTATTCTTTTGTTCCTCTTCTTCCATGTACAATTAGGAAAACTTATATAAATGGAATCATATCAGCGGATACTTACTTGCTCTTCCAGACCAATAGCTACTACATGAGGGCTGCATCTAACCATAAAGACAGCAGACTTAAAGTCAATAACCTTCACATACTCATTCAATTTCATGGAGTAAAATCGAACAGCAGTAGGGGGATCAATATGACTCTCAAATGATGACTCTGCCGAGCCATATCTGACAAGACCTTGCTGGCCTGTGATCCTTTCATCCTCATTCCCTCCAACAACAACCAGTACAGGATGTGTTGATTTGTACTTTTCAGAACCCTTACAGCTTGCAGGAGCTGGAAGCATCTGTAAGAAGGTAACTGGTCCATCGCGCCTTGATACTAATTCACTCAAACCAGATGCGTCCTCAACATCAAAAACCTGAAATCCCTTGAGATAACCAAGCAACAGAACATGCCTGACAGATGTTGGTCCTAGCTCTAATTTGTCAAAGCCAGCCCACAGTACCTGAAGAACAAAAAGATCAGTTGTATATCAAGTAAAGGAGTACCCTGACTAATAGATTTTCATCAATGACCAACACTACAGACTTCTGGTTGTTTATAACATCAGATGAGAGGAAAATTGTAGAGTTTATATTGCTAATTTTGCTTGATAGGATATAAAGAGTAAAATTAAATACTTGGATTGAACTTTTATCAAACAATTCCATGCAACAAATAAGTCAGATCACATATGGGCAATGAATAAACAAAGAGGTCAGAAACAATACATCTAAAACGACGCTGTTGATGCTTATTAAATAGATGACGAAGACTGGAAGCATAATTATGAGGAAGACGGTGGATAAATTTAACACAGAGTGCAATACATATACTTGTCTTTAATATACTAATGGTTCGCTACTCTCCATTGCACCTACTACAACCTAAAAACGGTGGTATGTGGGAGATATTTGGGGCCCCATACAATTAACCTAGAAATTTGTCTACGATCAGATGCTGATGCAGACTACACACATAGAAGAATTAGCGCCCATGTAAGGATTGCTTAAAATCAAAAGCTCGAGGAGTTATATGGTGTGTTTACAAGCGACTTTTTCACCAAAAGTTAGCTTTGAGCAAAAGTCCAGAGTGTTTGCAAACCTTCTAAGACAACTACTTAAAGCCACTAATTAAGTGTTCTCTATAATTAATGTCTCCCATAAACTTTCTAAAATACAACATTTTTTAAAAACACTATAAACCCGAGCTTGAGAGTTGTCGTTTAAACAGTTCTGGTGAAAGTGGTACCAATCCTACGAACAGTTCAGGAAAGTCTACATTCTTAAAACAAAATCCTGGAGAAACAAACAACTGGATGTAATGACTAAACGCTACAATTCCATCACAGAAAACAAATTTGGAGACATACACGAAATAAAGAATAATCTACCACAAGCATTAATGTCTGAGAATCAGAAAAAAGGATCTACTAGAAAATGACAAACGGAAAGTCATCATTTGCTCGAAGCAATACTTGCAGTCCAACATCGAATCAAAGATATTCCAGAACATGAAAACGCTGACAAACTTCGACGGCTTTGGTTCTCATCTCACCAGCATCAAACAACTTAAAACCAAAAACGGAGATGATTCGAACAATAATAAGTAAGTCAAAAGGTGAAATAAAGTCGAATAAGGTGCAACCAACATACTCAAACAAACAAACAAATCCAAGAAAGTAAATGAGTGGCGGAGTAAATGAAATAAACGGATAAGTTACCATAACTAACCGCCCAAAATGCAATCAATAACTACAACAACATAGCAGAAGAATTAATTAATGAAGTCTAAACCTGCTCTCTTCGATCGTCTGCCGATGAAGAAATGGAGGCAGCGGCGGAGCGGACGGCGGTGCTAGCATTGGTCGAAACATTTTTGATGCAGGACGAGATGATTCTTAACGAATTAGGCAGCAATTTCCCCTTGCTTTTCTTCATCTCTTACCCAACTACCACCACCACCGCCGATTCAACTCGAACGCCGTCGTGCACCGCCGCCGCACTTGCCGACGCTTTAAGTGTACTGCTCTTGATCATCAAAGTTCCACGATCACCGGAGAAGATAAAGACACCAACACGAAACACACGCAAGGTTTTCCGATTTGGTTTTTTCTTTTTGTTTATATATATATATATTTCTAATTTTGTGTTTTATGAGTGTTTGACTTGAAAGCAAAATGATTTTCTTTGCTGCGGTATTTATTTATGTGTGCTGTAAGCAAAATCTATCCTATTCATTATTGTTTTTTTTTCTCTTTCTTCTTTTCTTTTCAGATACAAAATTAAATGATATTTGAACTTAATTAGGTAGATTTCTCTCTGATGTGTTGTAATCTATTCTTGTTTGACAAGAAATTGCGTATCTAAACGAGCATGATAATTGGTAAATATATATATTCAGTTTCGTGCACCACATTTATACTATTTGAGATTTGACATAGAAACTATAGTCTCACGCGTGTACTACAGTTTATAGGATATACAACATTTAATTCGGTTTTCCCTCCTTAAATGTATATAATTTATGGCCTTATGGGTCTTAATAAATAAATAAAAGCTTTTGAGTTTCCGTCGTGTTTATGACTTTGGAAATAAACCTAATTGATTGTGTTATGCATGTAAATGAATAATCTCTCTCTCTATAGTTTGTGTAATTTCTCAAAGAGGAAGGGTACTTTGTGTAATTTACCTATAGTCGAAGGGTACTTTGTGTAATTATCCCTAAATTATATATCTTTATATATGTAGTCTTTTCTCATTAAAGTTATTTTATGCACTACAAATTAAAAATATATTCACGCGGGAACCGCGTTCCAACGTTTCTAGTTCTTTAGAATATAGAGGACATTTTAGTAGAGCAATAGCTACATCTAAGGTAATTTAATCTAGACTTTATTGGTCGACTTTGTTTAAATATGCTCATTCTTTTTGTTACATCATGTTATCGATGTCAAGGGGCATAAAATATTTCAAGACGTAATGAAATGCCCCTGAATAACATTCTCGAAGTTCAATTATTTTTTGGGCATTGACTTCAACGGACCATTTCCATCCTTGTTCAACAACAAGTACGTTTTGGTAGCAGTTCACCATGTCTCAAAATGGACAAAAAATCATTGACTTTGTGGGACAATTTTCGTTCTAATTCAACAACAAAAATTGATGATGCAATACCATTCGACCCCCCTGAGGAGGGTAATTTTTGGATATTGATTGAGTGAGTTTTTGAAACGTTGATCTGAGCCTAAGAGAATGAGCGATATTTTATTAATATTTGCGAGAATGAGAGAGCTACAAGTGGTGGAACTTAGCTGGGGAGAAGAGCAATGTTGAGGATAACTAAAAGTTAAAGTACAAATATGCTTATGCCAACAATTTAGAATATAACTGAAAGACTAAAGCTGAAAGTGCATGAGTGAGAGTGAGTGAAAATAGTGAAGCTTCAAATGTAGGTATGGTAGAGTTAGATTCATTTGTTATGGGAGTGCTAACAATACCATATTTATAGGACTTTCATGGGACCGCTTAGGGTCGTTCGAGCGGGGCTTGTAAATCATCACCATATGAGGACTCGTGAGAGTCATAGTTAGAGCGATTCGCGTGAGACTCGTGGGTCGAGTATTGTACTGAAATAAGACTAGGAGAGGTACACGTGGATGACCTTAGAGGTCGTGGTCCCGCAAGGGGAAGGGCGTAACAAATTTTATCCGTGAGGAGAGGGCAAATCTCGAAAGTATAGGTCTCACCGACTTACTCGGATATGTCTCCAATATAGGATGAAGTAATAGAGTTTTGCTGAGAGAGTGATCCTCGTAGACGCTACCGGTTAGGAGAGGACCGTGAGAGGCCTTAAGGGCACAATTCGATGCTTTCCTATTGGCGCAGTTAGTAGGGGTGTTCCAAGGATCTTACCCCCGTCCCTAGGATGTTACTCATTATAACCCAAGTCATCCTATCGTGGGAGAAAATTATTGTATTTCAGAATATGCATCATCACAAATATTTTGGTGACAATTGATTATGTCTCAAAGTGGGTATAAGCCATTTCTTTACAGCAAACGAAGCCAAGGTGGCAATCACTTTCTTCAAAACACATCTTCACTCGATATGGCACAATAAGGGCAATAATTAGTGATGACGGTATACATTTCTACTTTGAATATTGCCTAAATATGGAGTAATGCACAAAGTTGCAACTGCTTATCATCCTCAAACCAGTGGTAGTAAAAATATCAAAAAGGGAAATAAAGCGAATACTGAGGAAAAAAAAACAGTGAATTCTATAAGAAAAGTTTTTGCCAAAAGTTTGATGATGCACTTTGGGCCTATCACATTGCTTACGAAACTCCAATTGATATGCACCGTGTAGTTTGATTTTAGAAAGGCTTGTCACGTGCTAGTTGAATTTGAACAAAAAGCGCATTGGACTGAAAAGTCTAAACATGGGTATAAAACTTGCAGGAGAAAAGAGGATGCTACAACCTTATGCCTTGGAAGAATGCAAACTGAAGCTTATCTACAAAGAGAGAACTAAACAGTGTATAACAAATTCATTATATAACGTGATTTTGAGCCTAACCACCAAGTTCTTCTCTATAATTCACGTCTTCATCTTTTGCTCGAAAGTTGAAGTTCAGATGGTCTGGGTCATTTATAATCACAAAAGCCTTTCGGTATGGAACTCTTGAAACTCAACACACTGACAAGGGAATATTCAAAGTAAATGGCTAAAGGCTGAAGCATTATTTTGGATGCGGCTTTGATAGGCAAAAGCCCTCAAATGCTCTACATAATCTCACTTAAGTCATTTTCAAAAGTGAAGCTGAAGGCTAAAGTTCAAGTGCCGTTTGGAAGGTAAGTTACATAAATGAACAAAAATGGCGAGTATAAGAATATATAAACATGCAGTAACTTATTAAAATCTCACAAGAGGATCGCAAGAGATCTATCACGCGACCACTACAACCAAACAACTTTATTAGTGGCGTCCATTGAGAAGTTTGATGACACGGTTACGTTCAACGATTCGAATTGTAAGACACTCCACCAACAAGCAATAAAGGCAACTCAATTGAATTGTCCTCATGTGGTTACCCTTGACATTGCAAATTTTCCTTGGACATATCATCTTCCTTTGTGTTCTAGAGTATGGGAGATGCCCAAACGCCACTATATTGCTTTGAAGGGTCCAAAGTTACGACAATAGACACGATCAAATTCTACGTGGAAGAGAACGAAATTGAATTTATTTTGTAGTCTAGCAAGCATTTAGATTTTTGTGTCATAGAAAATAATCGAAAGACCAAACAAAATTGCAACCCAATTTTCTTTCGAATAAACTTAATACGATCTATGCAGTTTTCGTCTCTTTTATTTTAAAAACTCAAAACTTTCTTGCTATAAAAATGTAACATTGATTTCAAGAGTTACTAGACGTTGCACAACATGATGCAGCCAAACATATATTAACCCACTTCTAAAATAAAAAATATCAACTATAGAGAATTCTAATTCTGTTTAATTTACTCCATCACATTTTTAAGAATGATAAATGAATTGCTGAATAGGCGAAATATTCGTTTGAAATGAAATTAAAAAAAAAATAGTTTTTAAACATTGATAAAATTATAGCTATGAAATTACTTCACACCATGTTGCAAAATAATGCACAAAAAACAAATAATTGGTGATTAGGCGGCCCATTAGGGAGTAGTTTTCGGACGGGCTAAAAAAACCCTGAACAGGCCGCGCCGAGCCGGATAGAGAGAGAGAGAGAGAGAGAAAGTGTGAGTATGGCGTCGGCGTCGGCGAATCTCGAGGCACATTTCAGCAGTCTACTTCATCACCGATCTACTCAGCTGAGAGCCGCCGTCGTTTCAAATTTCCTTTTCCGGATATTTGACAGCTCCCAAATACTAAAGGACCAAATTGCTCTTTATTTTACACACTTGTTGTCCCCCTCAAGGTTTGATTGACATGTAAAATTATATTACGTTTTTTTCAAAATCAATGTTGTTTAATTTTTGTTAATGTGCGTATGTATTTTTAGGAGTTTGTATGGCGGTGGTGAAGAAGAGAAGAAAGAAATGGTCAAGGCGAATAATGGTGAAGGCGAGCCGAGTGGTGCAGTTTTCAACGCATTGGATGCAATGCTCAAGGGTAGTTTGGATCGCTTAAAAACGATGAGGTTTACTATTTCATTTTCTCAATTTAAAATGGTTTACTCAACATTAGTCAGATTGTTTTTGTACTTTTAATTGTATTGACTTATTGTGCAATTTGATTCATTTAAAGGCGAAGCATTTCTCTCTGCCAATACTCAGTTAGGGCTTTAAGTTGGTGTTATTGTATATTGTAAGAAAACGTGATTACCGTGAGCTTGAGTTTGACTCGTGTTAACTTGTGATCGTATTATATCGTGCGTTTCGAACTTGGGAGTGCCGGTGGAGTCCTGTGTCGTTCAGATCTTTAATTTAAACATTATATTCGCGCATTAGCTAGTAGTAACCGCCAAACGTTCTGTAAGCACTCTTGTGAATAAGACTTGGTTTAAAGGTTCATGTTAGTGTTATCTAAACAAATATATCAGACTCGACATATGCAGAAGTCCACCTTATGTTGTGTCTTATTATCCTGACATTTATTAAATCCACGAAATGAGTTGTGTCAGCAGCATCTGCGGTTTAGTTAGCTGTGATGCGTGTTGTTGGACTTTGTTTTAGCTAAGGAAGCCTGAAGGAACAGAATATGCATACACCTGGGGTGGGGTTTTATAAACGTACTTGATCAGTAATATCAAATTTCATCTTTTATGATGGTTTCATATATCTGAATTGATAGCTTTTTGCTGTCTACCAATGCCATGACTTGATGTCAGGGGTATGCTACATTTCTTTTTTGAAATTATTAGTCTTTTATTCTCTTTTAATTAACCCACGAGGTTGAATGTGAGAGCCATCTACTAAAATATGTTTATGTTTTAAAGGGTTACTTACTCGAATGGCTCTCTCTATGTTACATAGTTCTAAGAATAAATGAATTTCTTGATTATTTAAAACTAATTTATTTTCGCTGTACCCTTTTGGAGGATCCTATTCCTAGTGTTTACAGAGGATCCTAATGGTTGGGATCTGATTTCACTTAGTGTCTTTAGACTGAGTATTCGCTGGAATTGTGATTTCATGTTTCTGTCATTGATTCTTATTGCATAATGAGGTTAAGACTGGTGAGAAGAAAATAGCAAAAAAATACAACCTTTTCAATATAACCAGACTCTTGGGTATTGTTTTGAGTGCAAAGCATGGAAAGACAGGAGTTTTTTAATTGATATCCAAATTTCTTGAGGGGCTTGTATAGTTATGTGAACCACTTTGAAGCATTATTATCGATGAAGAGCTTTCTTGAATATCATTGATCAATCAACGAATAACATACGGTCTTCTAATATTGCAGGGACACCATTGCTTCGGTGCATAGCATAAGAACTGGTGCTATATTTTGGAAAAGTCTTAGTTGTGATGCAACTGTATTAAGAGCTTTGTGTTTAGAAGGTAAGTCCGGTTCAGCCTTATGCCTTTGGATTAAGTTGGTTCAACAGTTTAGGAAACCTGATCTCCTAACTCATAATCACCTCGTCAATGCTCTTTGTCTTAGTGGTAAGCTAGATTTGGCAAATAATCTTATGATCAATATGGCAAGTCAGGGTCCTTTTCCCAGCTGTGCTACCTACAACACTTTAATGAAGGGCTATTTACTTATTGATGACGTGGACAAGGCTTTTGATCTTTTACCTATCATGGTTAATCATGGAATTCAACCAAATAGAGTCTCATGCATTATTCTTGTACGTGCTCTTTGCCAGAAGGGTTTATCAGACCAATCAAAAAACCTTGAGAAATTATTAGACAATCATATCGATGGGAAAAGATCAAATTTAATCACATCAACTGTAAGAATGGATGGTTACTTTAAAATGGGAAACATGGTTAAAGGCCTCAGTTGCTGGAATAGTGTGTTGGAAAGGGGTATTGAGTTGGATGTTATAGCGTACAATGTTATTATACATGGTTTGTGTCTAAGGGGGAACATGAATCATGTCTACAAATCTTTGTGTGAAATGCTAAAGAGAGGTTTCCTTCCTGATATTTTCACCTATAATACTCTTATTTCTAAGCTATGTAAGACTGGCTGTATGGATGAGGCTTGTTATGTTTTCAATGTTATGTCAAGGATGGATGTGCAGCCTGATGAGGTTACATACAAGAATATTATTCAGGGTTTGTGCCGTAATGGGGATGCAGTTAAAGCAAATATGTTTCTTTCTGATATGCTGAGAACCTCAAGTATCCCCAAACGTGTCATTTGGAATAATTTAATTGATGCCTATGGCAAATCTGGAGATTCAAAAAAAGCATTTTTTGTGAAGGATCAGATGACTGAATTTGGCATCTTGCCTAACGTCTATACATACAATGCCTTGATTTACACCCGCATAAGAGAAGGAGATATTGAGAAGGCACATTATCTGAAGGAAGAGATGCTTTCAAATGGTGTTTCCCCTGATCTGGTTACTTACAATCTTTTGATTGGCGCTTTTTGTGATCTTGGTCTTATTTCTCCAGCACTCGAACTACATGAAGAAATGGTGGGAAGAGGGTTTGTTCCAGATATAGTAACATTTACTGAATTAATAAAGTGTTACTGCATACTAGGTAAATTGAAAGAGGCAGAAAAGACTTTTTTAAGGCTAAAGCGATCAAGGTTACTAATTGATCATGTGCCTTTTTTACTGCTTATGAAGAAATATTTTAAGGTGGGGGAGCTCAATAAAGCTTTTGGCCTTTATCAGATATGGTCAGAGGGGAGCACAGAGATGATTACAGTTAAAAATCACGTGTGAGTCCTCTTGTATATGAAGGTGAAACGGTTTGTTGAATATATTGCAGTTGGGATTTGTTCGTGGAGGTTTTTGTATTACTATTTTGTCAAAAAGAAGAGAAAGCGTTGAGGCAAGAATACCATTGTGTCTAAGCGCAATCCGAGAAGATTGAAGCGAATGCAGTACACATGCCAGTGTGGCTATTGCGGGTTCTTGGCCACAACATCGTCAGTTGCAATATGAGAAAAGAGGATGTAATATTCTGTTCATAACTTCCTAAGTTCTTAAATTATGCTATTGTTTTAAAATTGAACCTAGTACTAATTTGTTTTTGTTGCAGGAAAAGAGGGGAGCTGAAGAGAAGACCGTGGCTGCCGCTGCTCCTGAAAAAGAGGATGAGGCTGTTGAGGAAGATGGTGCACAAGCAGCTACTGAAATGAACGGCAATGATGAGGCTGTTGGTGTAGTGATGGTGCACAAGTAGTTATTGAGGAGTATAGGAATCCTTTCAATTTACTCAGGCTGTCAAAGTTGCACCTATAGGCAGTATTCTTAATAACATGCAAGAAATTGTACTTGCAATGTAATTGGAATTATAGTTTGATGCTATACATGTAGAAACTTCCCGTGCAGAGGCCGATTCGTCGAAAAATGCTTTTGGAACAAGGGAAAGTGAAGGCCAAAGAAGGGAGAGGAGGAAAAAACACAACAGTAAGTCTTGTTTGTGTTTTTGTTAATTTGAATGAATGTGTCGGAGATGTAGTTTTGATAATCTATTTTTGTTATTAGAAAATGAAGGTGAATGAAGGTTCGACGGCTAAGAAAGGAAGACAAAGTCTATTTTGGAGGAGCAAACACAACCAATTGCATCAAATGCGATAAATAAGAAGCCTTTCAAAAGGCAGAGTATTTGGCAGTACTAATTAGTTGGTGTTTTTATTTTATTTTATTTTATTTTATTATTTATTTATTTATTTATTGCATTTTGTTTGTGCAATGATTATGGAACTACTATCTTTTTGGTGACATTTAGTTTGGCTTGTAGTTCTAACTTTAATTACTTTGCATTTTGGGTGTGCAAATTTATGTTGACAGGTGCAGGGCTTGTAGGTTTTTATTTTTATTTTTTTATGGGTATATTATTGGATTCCTAGTAGCGAGAAACTCTTCATTGGAGGTGACTTTAATGGTCATGTAGGATCTAGTCGTGATGGGTTCGAGGACATCCACGACGGGTATAGTTTTGGGGATCGCAATGAGTCGGGAAACGCTATCTTAGACTTCGCCCTCTTCTATGACTTGCTTGTAGCAAATACTTGGTTTAAGAAGAGAGAGTATCATTTGGTTACTTATAGGAGTGGGTCAAATAAGAGCCAGATAGATTTCTTCTTAGTTAGGAGGGCAGATAGAAGTCGTTGCATAGATTGCAAGGTCATCCCCGGGGAAAGTGTGGTTACGCAACATAGGCTTTTGGTGTTAGATATTAGACTGCGGCAAGGAGTGAAGAGGAGTAGGCGCCGGTTGGAACCTAGAATTAAGTGGTGGCGGCTTAAGGAGTCTACCCAAAAGGCCTTCGTGGAGCGAGTGGTTCAAGAGGTAGACTGGAAGACTGAGGACGATGCAGATGCAACTTGGACCAAAATGGCTTGTTGTATCAAGAAGGTAGCTAAAGACCTCTTAGGTGAATCCCGAGGTAGTAGCTTGACAGGTAAAGACACGTCATGGCGGAATGAAGAAGTAAAGGCGGCAATCAAGGCCAAACGGGATTGCTACAGGGATTTGAAGAAGAACCATGATGGAGCAAGCTTTGAAAAGTATAAGCTAGCCAGGAAAGAAGCAAAGAAAGATGTTGGACTAGCGCGAGAGGCTGTGTACAAGGAAATTTATGAGAAGAGGGATAGCAAAGAGGCCGAGAAGGATATATACAAAATTGCTCGCATTAGAGAGAGGAAGACTAGAGACCTAGGTGCAGTGAAATGCATCAAAGATGAAGGTCAGTCTGTCTTAGTGCGTGAGGATCAAGTCAAAGCATGGTGGAGGGAGTACTTTGAGGGCCTGTTCAATGGAGGCCCCACCCAAGCAGTGGGTGACATCTCGCAGTCCCCTCAGGATCTGAACCGCAATTTTATGCGCCGTATTAGAAGGTCGGAAGTCAAAGATGCTTTGAAGAGGATGAAGACTCGAAAAGCCGTTGGCCCAGATGGTATCCCTATCGAGGCTTGGAGAAGCATGGGAGAGATAGGGGTGACCTGGTTGACGAACCTTTTTAACAAAATATGGCGAACAAATAAAATACCAGAAGAGTGGAGGAAGAGTACGCTAATACCCCTATATAAGAACAAGGGCGATGTCCAAAACTGTTCTAACTATCGTGGGATAAAACTTATGTCTCATACCATGAAGCTATGAGAGAGGGTGATCGAACGCCGATTGAGACAAATTGTTCCCATATCTGAGAACCAATTTGGATTTATGCCCGGAAGGTCGACCATAGAGGCCATCCATTTGATTCGTCAGCTCATTGAGCGCTTTCGAGAAAAGAGTAGAGATTTGCATATGGTCTTTATCGACTTAGAAAAGGCATATGACAAAGTACCTCGAGATGTATTATGGTGGACCTTGGTGAAGAAGGGGGTACCCATTAAATATATCAACATCATAAAAGATATGTATGAGAATGTGGTGACAAGTGTCCGAACTTGTGGCGGTTTAACAGACGCCTTTCCAATTATAATTGGCTTACATCAGGGGTCAGCTTTGAGCCCATTTTTGTTTGCCATTGTAATTGATGAAATCACCAGAACCATCCAAGACCGAGTCCCATGGTGTATGTTGTTTGCAGACGATATTGTCCTCATCGATGAGACGAGAATGTGAGTTAACGCTAAATTAGAACGATGGAGACAAACATTAGAAACACGAGGATTTCGACTAAGTCGAACAAAAACAGAGTACCTCGAATGCAAGTTTAGCAAACAACGAAGAAACAACGATGGCATGGTTCAGTTGGATGGCCAAAAGATACCGAGAAGTGCGCATTTTCGGTATTTAGGCTCCATACTGCAGATGGATGGAGAGTTAGACGGAGACGTCAACCACCGCATCCAAGCTGGATGGACAAAGTGGAAGAGTGCGACAGGGATCCTGTGCGATCGTAACTTTCCTTTAAAGCTTAAAGAAAAGTTCTATCGTACGGCTATTAGACCTGCTTTGCTTTATGGCTCCGAGTGCTGGGCTATTAAGTAAAGTCATGCACAGAAAATGAACGTTACAGAGATGCGCATGCTTCGGTGGATGTGCGGTAACACTAGAAGAGATAAAGTGCGCAATGAAGATATTCGGCATAAATTGGGTGTGGCGGCCATTGACGAGAAAATGCGAGAAAAGAGTTTAAGATGGTTTGGGCATGTTAAACGCAAACCCATAGATGCACCGGTACGACGAGTTGAAGATCTCGACTTAGGACAGACGGCTAGAGCTCGTGGGAGACCGAAAAAGACGTGGATGGAGGTCATACGGAACGACATGAAGCTAAAAGATCTAAATGAAGACATGCTCGTCAACCGAAACCTATGGAGGCAGAAGATTCATGTTCACGACTTGACGTGATTCATTCATGGTTCATATAGCCTACCCCAAATTAATTGAGATTACAGGCTTGGTTGTTGTATGGTTATATTATTGTCTCAATTCAATTTATGTTGAAGTCAGGCAACATTGGCTTGTTGTACCCTGTAGTTTTAATTTATGCGTAATGATGGGTAACACTGGCTGTAGCATGTTGTGATGATGATGTAAACATAATGGCTTTTAACATGGAAATAGATGTTTGATTTGTTGTTCAGTGTTTTGGACAGATAAAGCGTGGTTTTGTGTTCAATAATGTTTTGTGCATTTTTGTGGGTTATGTGTTGGTTTGTGTTCAAATTGGTCCCAGTGTTTAGTAGGGTGCATTTCAGTCCTGATATTGATCTTTTGACATTGAAAGAGAGCATTACGTAGGAATAAAATACTCATTGAACTCCATTACAGCCATCTGTCTGAGAAAAGATAAATTGGATATTTTTTATTTTTCTTTGATGAATAAGATAAAATGGATATTGGTGTTGTCTGAACATAGGTTATATGCAAAATTGGACGATGAAACTCCCTATAGTACAAAAAAAACAAGATAAAAGTAGTACCGGTGACAAAATGATTCGTTCTTTTAGAAAAATGCAATAATTCGATTGTAATTTGTACCTTCATCTTGTCCGAATATTCTCAAGATTAGAGTTTCCGCCAATAAAAATACAACCTACACTGGTGCCACAAGCAAAATAAACACAACTCAAGTATGAAATAAACACAATCCATGCACAACACGCAACATGCTATAAACACAACCCATGCACGACACGCAAATACAATTGTAGCATGTCATTGATTCTGTCATTGATTCTCATTGCATAACGAGGTTAAGACTGGTGAGAAGAAAATAGCAAAAAAATACAACCTTTTCAATATAACCAGACTCTTGGATATTGTTGAAGGCAAAGCTTGGAAAGACAGGATTTTTTTAATTGATATCCAAATTTCTTGAGTGGCTTGTATAGTTATGTGAACCACTTTGAAGCATTATTATCGATGAAGTTGAATATCATTATTATCGATAAAAAGTATTAGCAACTTTATAACTGTGATGAATTTTAATTCATCCCGAAAAATTAATTCCTTACGAAAACATAAGCTCCTTAAGTGTATAACTCGCTAGTCGAAAACCTTTACAAAGCAAGACAAAACAATCTAACTTGATTGACTTAATCACTCATATTATTTTAGCATTATTATCTTGTGTTTGTCTTGATGTACTTCACACATATAAGTATGTTTCTTGAAACTCCAAGGTATGCTTTGCACAACTTTTGGTAACTCTTGAAGCTTCCTTGTTGAACTCTACTTCCTTGTGAACACGTTCTCCTTCTTGAATAACTGTTCCTTTTATTAGAGTTCTAATAAGGAAAGTCACCTTCTTTAATTCAGAGTTAATCCTTGAAAGATTCCTAGTTGCACTTGAACTTCAAAACTTTCCTTCCTTGAAACCGCGTTGTGTTGACTTCTCTTCAAAGATGGAATTCTTGAGTTAGGAAACTTGTAATGCGCTTTCTTATGATTAAGATACGTTCATGGGCATAATCAAAGACAACTAAAATCGTGGAACTTGATTAATAAGTGAATAAAGGCAAAACTCAAATAAAGCAGTTAAACAGATTCCTGCAAAGTTTCTATTTACAATGTTATCCGATGTTACACTAACACGATCTAACATTGTTTCCAGAATATTTGCACTTTCAATCTCTCCCTTTTTGCCTTTCTTCACAAAACCAATAACATGTTCCAATCAAGTAAAATATCCAGAAGTACACTTCAATTAAACCAAATCAAAACTACTAAACTGCTCCTCCTTAATGCAAACTATCAAATTTCAAAATTGGCATAGAAAAGACATTTATCAAAGTCATCATCACATCAATCTTTCTTCAATGTTAACTTAACATTGAGTCCAGTGAGTTGTTCAAACTTTAATATTTATTAATGTGGTCTTAACATTGAAAACAGAAAGTACCTACACAAAAGTTTAACATAAAACCAACAGTTCAAAATGTCTCCATAAGCAGAAACATTAAGAGCAGTTAAAGCAGTAACAATACTTAGGATTACAAACCCAAGAATATAACATGGAAGTCCTACGTTGCACGGGTTCGGGTACGACGGTACGGGTACGGTACGGATACGCCGATACGACATTTTTTAAAAACAGCCGATACTGGTACGGCTAGGATACATCTATATATAAATAATTATTAATATTTATTATATGTATTTTTTTTATTTTTAACAAGCAATACAATTTAAAACTTAAACAAGAAAAATTAGAAATACACAAAAAAGGTTTAACATTAAAAAAAGTCATTCCTCAAATATGAAAAAGACATATAAACGTGAATTATTTATGACTAATAAGTTAAACAACAACATAACATCCTTGAAGATGACGCATGATGGTGGTGGTGATTATGAATAGAAAAAAAAGTATAATTGTGGTGGCGCATGGTGGCGGTGGTGATTATGAATAGAAAAAGAAAAGTATAATTGTAAAAATAATGAGACCTGAATCGTGCCCTTTTTGTGAAGAAGGGAGTTTCTCCAAGTTCTTAATCAGAACTTCCAGTTCCTTCAAGTGCTCCTTCTTGTCCTCAATCTCGCTCTGGGTTTCAACAGAATTCCTCCTATACCAAGCAAGTTGTTGATCGTAGATGCGGGTTGGGATAAGGTTGGTTTGGATATACATGCACTGTCATCTTCAGGTTTTAACCTCGTTGTTGACAGTTATTTATTTTTTAGATTGTGTGGGTGGATTATAACGTCTTGCCTGAATTTGAAGAATAACTCAATGCTCTTTTTATTATTTCAGAAGTGTCCCCCTTTTTTTTTATTTCATATTCTACCCTTTATATAGAGGCAAGCTTGCGTACAAATGGCATCTATGCATGTTTTTCTTTTAACAAGTGTTGTGTGCATGTTTGTGGGAGCTGTGTAGTTTTACTAGGCTTTTGACACCTGTCTACGGGGATGCTGATATATCTTGGAAAGCTACCGTTGTTGAATTCCTATGCCAGATGTCTCGCGAAGTCTTTTTAGAGGAGCTGAGTTGTTTTCTTATAGATCCCATCTTTATCGTATTTCGTTACCATCTTTCCGCGGGGAGGGGAGGGGGAGACTTCGTTCGTGGGAAGCCTTTTCAAGAGGGCCGATATGCCTTTTACGGGGTATCGTGCCTTGATAAGGTAAGTTATGTATCGTATCTTGATAGGGTAAGTGCTAGGGTATCGTGTCCCTGGGGAATATTCGTGAAGCTATTTAAAACTTCCGATACCTCGCGCAGGATCTGTACTCTGTGAAATACCTATCATGATTCGAGGGGCTAGCGGGGTACCGTTTTACCAGTATCGGGAGCGACATCCAAGTCTACCAATACCGGGGTAGGTCTTCGTGACGCTTTGAAGGCATCGAGAAGGAAACATAGTGTCTAAGAAAAACTAGTGTTAACACTAGCGCCCCTCCCCCCAATTCCTGTTGCCCTCGTTTAGAGGCAAGAGGAATTTCCTCTTTTGTCAAAAAAGGGTATCGGGAAGGTATGTTATCGTTACTTGTATACATACTTAATATTTATTTATTTTTTAGGTGTGACGTGGCGCAATCAAAGCCACGTCTTTTGGGAGCGGTGGCATAACGGTCCGAACTTTTCGGGTTCTGTGCCAATGAATGTGGCGTCGTGGACTTTTCGAATTCCGGGCCAGTGAATGTGGCATTGTGGGGCACTTATTCATTTGCACTTAATGAGGGTTAGTGGGTAATTAATCCCCTTCTTTCTTTTTTAACTTCAAGGGTTATAAATACCCCTTACATCTCTCATTTTTCCCACACTTAGCAAAATTTCTAGCCTTCATCTTCTCAGCGCAATTTCCTATGCCAGATGCCTCGCGAAGTCTTTTTAGGGGAGCTGAATTGTTTTCTTCTAGATCCCATCTTTATCGTATTCCATTACCATCTTTTCGCGGGGAGGGGAGAGGGAGACTTCGTTCATGGGAAGCCTTTTCAAGAGGGCCAATATGCCTTTTACGGGGTATCGTGCCTTGATAAGGTAAGTTATGTATCGTATCTTGATAGGGCAAGTGCTAGGGTATCGTGTCCCTAGGGGATATTCGTGAAGCTATTTAAAACTTCTGATACCCCGCGCGGGATCTGTACTCTGTGAAATACATATCGTGATTCAAGGGGCTAGCGGGGGTACCGTTTTACCAGTATCGGGAGTGACATCCAAGTCTACCAATACTGGGGTAGGTCTTCGTGACGCTTTGAAGGCATCGAGAAGGAAACATAGTGTCTAAGAAAAACTAGTGTTAACACTAGCGCCCCTCCCACCCAATTCCTGTTGCCCTCGTTTAGAGGCAATATGAATTTCCTTTTTTGTCAAAAAAGGGGGTATCGGGAAGGTATGTTATCGTGACTTGTATACATACTTAATATTTATTTATTTTTTAGGTGTGACGTGGCGCAATCAAAGCCACATCTTTTGTGAGCGGTGGCATAACGGTCCGAACTTTTCGGGTTCTGTGCCAATGAATGTGGCGTCGTGGACTTTTCGGATTCCGAGTCAGTGAACGTGGCATTGTGGGACACTTATTCATTTGCACTTAATGAGGGTTAGTGGGTAATTAATTCCCCTCTTTCTTTTTTAACTTCAAGGGTTATAAATACCCCTTACATCTCTCATTTTCCCCACACTTAGCAAATTTTCTGGCCTTCATCTTCTCAGCGCAATTTCAATTTCTCTCTGCAACTTTGCAATTTTTAAGCCTTTAATACTTTACCCATGGCTTCCTTCTCCAACACCGATCTCGTTTCTGCTGCCTCTGATTTGGGCTCCGTTGTTTTTTCCCCCTACTTCTGATCCTCCTGTGGTGATAGGAATTTCCGTTCTAGCTACTCGTTAGGGGGGTGCGGCGGCAATGACGGAGGCGAGTGGCAGTGGGAGTGCTCAAAAGAAGAGTACATCTGATAAGGGTGGGGCTCCGCGAAACACCCTGAAGGCGGATGCCACCATTAGCACCGCCACGCATGACGAGTTGCAGAAACTGTGCACGAATTTTGGGGTGTCAGGTCGCAATGTGAATGTGGTGATTCCAAGGGCTGATCAGAGGGGTAACGCGACTCGCGCCAAACATCTCACGGTATACTACTCGCAGGTGAGGGCTAGGTTGCGATCATTCTTCCCACCCTTCTTTTGTGAGGTATTCAAGTTCTGCGATATATGCCCTAGTCAGTTCACTCCCAACAGTTTTACCGCGCTATCGCTGTTTGTCTTCTTGTGCCTGATCAAGGGGATAGAATGCAAGGTAGAAAGGTTTTCACTATCTTCGAACTGAAGATATCCCCAGGGGGGCTCCCTTCTATTGCTTTAGCCATCGGGTCAAGTATGATCGCATTTCAGAGGGGAATGTGAGTTCGCACAGCACGTGGAATAACAATTTTTTTTATATCTGACCCATTGTAGGGGAGTGGGATATGCCATATACCTGGAAGGTGCCTCAAATCCCCGAGCGAGTTGTAGCCAATACTCTGGTATTTTTGCCTGTTTCGCGGTGAAAGCATTAGTAGAATCGACGTCGTTCGCGGGTCTCTATCGGACTGTTGGGCTGAGGTATATCGCCCCTCTGGACATAATGGAGAAGCCTTTGGCCATTCCCGCGGAGTGTGCCGCTTCTTTTGGTAAGTTTTACGTATTCCTTAGTGACTCAGAACTTTTGTTGTACTTTATTTATTTATCAGAATCTTACCCTTTGTGTCTTCACGCAGCGAGGGCCTTGAAGCCTCATATGGTCGAGGGCGCAGATATCTATGGTGGCACAGATCCTATGGAAGGTGTTGAAGCCACAGAGAATGCCTCGGCTTTGGGGGATGCCGAGAATCCCGATGCCACTGTGGTTCCTATTGAACGAAGGCAGACTCGGTCTTCGGCTTCCACCGCTCTGTCTCTATCATCAAGTGGTGCCTCGGACGCACCCGATGAGGGGGGCCAGATGTGAGTTCGATGGATATCACCGTTATCCACTTTACCATAGAGGGGGTGGACGATGATGTAGGGGTGGATGGGGTTCTTTTGCCCCCCCTCCCCCCCTTCCTGCTATCTCGACCATTCCTCCTACCGGCCCTGCTGCTGGTCCTCTGTTTGCCCCGTCTACTTATATCAACATTTCATCATCAGATAAGTCCGCAGCCTCCTCGGAGATGGCTGATCTTTCTTTGCTGACTCCACTTGTGGCGACTCCTGGTCCTTCTGGCTCAATATCTTTTCGGAGCCTGTTATTCCTCCTTCTCAGACCCTTGGTAAGTACTTTGACCCTAGATATTTATTGGGGATTCGAACGAAGCTTTCCTTACTTAATAGGTTTTTTTTTTGTAGATAAGGGGAAAGCCCCAATGGCTTCGGATGACGGGACAACGCTTCTGGACGATGCCTTTGATCTAGGTGAATATCTAATAATTGATTTCTTTCTGTTTAAAACTTGGAGAGTCCTGTTCTTACTTGTGTATCGGTTGCGCGCAGGAGGAGGGTTGCTCGATTTTAGCGGTGATTCTCTTCTGCTCTCCGCTGATAGCATGCCCTCGGGTTCTTCCTTGGAGGGAAATGCCTTGCTGTTGGAGGAGTTGATGTCTATGACTCCGACATTTGCTGATCCCGCCCTTCCTCCCCCTTGGGGTTCCTTCCCTGCGATCTTATCTGATAGCCCTACGGTTACTCAAGTTCCCTTAGCGGGGGAGTTCCTCCGGTGATGCCCTCTTCTTCTAGCCTTCCTACTTTTGGCAACGTGCCTGTAGCGGAGGGGGTGGAGGCCGCCGTCGGGATAATATTTCTATTTTTTGCCTCCACCAATGCACTGCCTATGGAGGGGTGGTAGTTCTTGCAAGCCTGCATTCTTTTTCTGCCTCCTTAGGTCCTTCCTTTATAGTCTAATTTGATGCTTAGGCGCCTAAAGTGCTTCTCGTTGTTTTACTTGAGGTCGTAAAATTACGGGAGAATGCCATCGTGGCTAAGGAGAGGTTCAAGAAGATGGAGGAGGTTAACAAGACTTTGGTTAAGAGAGTGGAGAAACACGAGGCGACTTAGGCGAAGGCCACGCGGTGAATGTTTGAGCTGAATGTTGAGAACAAACGCCTTTAGTCCTCGGCATCGAAGTTGGAGGCGTCGGGCATGGTCCTGAAGGAGAAGGTGGAGCTTTTGGAGAAAGAAAAGGCTGCTGGGGCATCGAGGGAGGCTAAATTAGAGAAGAGTTTGGCGCAGGCCCTCCTTCGAGTGAATGTAATGACGGAGGAATTGGCGAAGACCCCTGCATCTGGGGGTATCTCTCCCGAGGATCTGCAAAAGAAGTTGCCGCTGCCAAGTTCACTCGAGAGGAGACTCTTAGGCAATGTCAGGCTGCTCATGCTCGGAAGAATCAGGGGTATCTTGTTGGCCATTTGCTATGGGGTTTCCTTCAATGTTTTGCACAGGTGCAGAGGAAGATATCCCCGGGAGCTGATTAATGGCAGATAGATCTTCGCGAGATGGAGAGGCCCTCCCTTGAGAAAGCTTATGCTCTCTTTGAGAAGCATATCTCTCATATTCCGCCTTCTTCATCAGATCCTGCGAGGATCCATGTTGCCGCCATTCTTCTGAGGCCTTTGACTTCCGGAAGCGTATCCCTGTCATCGCCTCCTCCGACAGTGGTGCCGACTGCAGGTCCATCGGGTGTTTCTCCTGCTGCTCCTTCCCTGCCGCTGTCTTCTTTCAATGCTTAGGAATTAGATGTTTTTCTTTCTTTTCTTATAATAGCTTCTTTTTGTCGTTTTTTTGCCTTTGTTTGTCCTTAGTGTAGTAGTAGCTGTTTAATCTTGTACTCTGAATTTCTTTAATTCCAATTAAGATTTGCTCTTTTGCTTGAGTCATCTTCCGCGTGGATGTGTTTGACTTAGTGGGGTAAGTATCTTTCCGACATCCTTGGGGACTTGAGTTCCTTTCTTTAATTTTTGCAATAACCTTTGACTTTTGACTCTATCTTGGGTCACTTAAGATAGCAACTGCGTGCCTTCTTTAAATCCTTGCATGAATGATGATAAGGTGTATTTTTATTCGCTTTTAGAGGGTGATGACACGTGCCCCTTCGTAGGATATGGTGATTGGTTGAAATTACCGCGCAACTCGGGTGGTCCTTACTTTCGCTGTGGGGCCCTTGAGTCCACTATATATTCTTTTGAACTCTGAGCACTCATTTTCATCAGGCCCTCAACAAATTTTGTCTTTTGAGGAATCTTTTCGTACGTCTTTCGCAGAAAGTGAACTCTTGTCCCTTTGTTCCCTTTTGTCACCTTCTTACTAAGCTGACTGAAGTGATAACTTACCTTATTGGTAAAGCATAGATACATCATGACTCCTTCTTGTTCATCTCGTTCACATGGTAACTTCTTCCCCTTCCGAAGGTCCCCATCGGTGCATACAGTGCGCCGCAATCTTAACGAAGTTTTCCCTCCATGTTCTAGGAGGGTTGATGGGGGTTTATCTACTATCTTCAGGGGCCCTTTGCCGACCCCCTCACCGGCTCCATTTGTGCGGATACTTCCTTAGCGAATGACATAAGGGAGGTATTCATGGGTAGGGAATCGTATCTCCCAATAGACCGCTTCTCGATTTTTAACACTATCACTAGAGGGCTTATGATCCCCGGGCTTACCCGAGGGATTATGATCCTCCCGCGGGGTACATGACAGTATACTCAGACCAAATCTGGTGTGGGCTTCATTTGTTTTTTCATCCTTTCTTACAATCCCTTTTCTGATTCTGACAGATTCGCCCTAGCCAACTGACGCCTAATTCTTACTGTTATTTGGTAGGGTATATCCATTGTAGTGGGCTTTTTGACCTGCCTCTTACCCACTATCGGGTGGGAGTATCTTTATTTTGTAGCCTTGCCCAAAGTGGTCTCCCATTTTTTAGTCTGGTGTATCGTGACAACCGTTGTAACTTCACGACCATTACTGGGCGCGTCACTCCCCTGGACGATTGGAAGAATCATTTGTTCTTCCTAAAACACAGGGATAAGTCGGCCTCCTCGTGGGAAGTACCCATTCTATGGGGGTTGAGGTACGTAATATCAAGTCCGAAGGTGGCCATTCAGGAGGCGGTGGTTTTGCGTCATATCGGGTTGTTTGCGGGGAGCTATGATATCTGCGGCTTGTTGGAGCTTTCGGATCCCTGACCATGGCAGGCCTACAAGAGGGGGTGGAAGCTCTGGATTGCCCTCCTTGCCCCTTACATGCTAGTTTCTTCTTTCGTAAGTTCCCCCCCCCCCCATTTTCCCTTTTTTCCTATCGGTGCTTATCGTGCGTTCTCTACTCCATGCAGGATCTGAGATGGAGTTTTTTTGCCGTAAAAGCATTTGACAAGATGACATTAAGCGGCACTTTTGAGGGTGGAGTAGCGGAGATTGAGGGGGATCATCATTTTCGGAGTTTGAATTGGTTTCCAGAAGCTTCGTCTCGGACAACTCTCCTCTGAGGTTGATCAGGGATCCTTCTTCTCGAGTTATCGAGACTTCTTCGGTTGAGGTGGGGAGTTCCTTCCAAAGGGTTCCTGGAGTACTGGAATCCGTGGTTGTTCCGAGTTCAGCCCTTTTGTTGGGCGCATGGCCTTCGTCTATGGGGAGGGTGGCGTTCCTGATATCGCTCCAATTCCCCCTTTCAATGGGAATGTCGTAAATGTAGTCGAGGAACCCGTCTCCCCCGGGTACGGGGGCTCGGGCCACGGTAGACGAACGTGGGGAGGCATCGTCGGGGATGGGGTTGTTCTCCCAGATAGCTCTCGACGTGAATTTTTGTCGAACTTTCTTGAGTGGTTTACTGAATAGGTTGTATTGCGCCATGTTGAACACCTTTCCTCTATCTTCTGTGCAATACCTAGCTTGCAAGGATCTTTATGAGGTATGATTTTTCTTCTTTTTGTTTGAAGCTTCTCTTTGCGTAGCATTGGCCTTGGTGCCTTACTAGCCCGCCCCTATTTTTTTGCAGTTGTTCAAGGTTATAAACGTTGTGGGTTCCCAGAGAGACCGAGCGTCATCTGAGATGGAACAGATGTACCGTCATAGCGATGATTTGGAGAAGGACCTCCTCCTTGTTAAAAAAGGTAGAAGAGCTAGAGACTGACCGTAAGCTGGCGCAGGATACCCACGATAAAGCTTTGCAGGACCTGTCCGAGAAGTCGTGGAACTTAGAGCACCATCTCGTATTGGAGCGGGCCCAGGTGGTCTATTTGGAGGAGAGGGTTGAGGATCTTCTGGATCAGCTCCACGCCTTAGAGGAGCAATTTTCTAATGTTTCTGAAGAGAGAGACCCAATTCATCGAAAAATGGCCGAAGTCACGAGGAGGCACGAGGTGGCCCTGGTGCTGGCCTGCTCTCAAGCGCTTATGGACATATCTAATTCCTTACCTCCTCAGGATTCCCTCCGAGAGGAGTTTTGGGATATGGTGTGTATTGGGTATAGACTGTGCCAAGAGGCAGTACGGTCCTTACCCAATTTTCCTGCGACCGTTGCTAACTCTGAGTTGAATATCGTGCAGATGTTTCCAGATGCTTCTCCGGTTCCTTCTACCGGTGTTGTAAGAGCTCTCGAGGACTTCGTCGTGCCATCCGTGGACGTCTCCGAATCGATGGACCTTACCTAGGAGGAACGGTGCCGCTTGATCCGAGAGGGGAAGCGTCCGGTGGGGGATCTTTAGACATCTTTTCTTTCTTTGTTTTGGTGTGTTTGCTTGTGCTGTATAAGCATATGTAAAAATGGTTTGGGTATATCCCCCCGATAGCTTTTGTTTGTAGATAGGTGCTATCGTAGGGTGAGGTTGCTAATAGTCCTTTTGGGACTGTAATTATGAAATGGCAACGCTGTTTTCCCTTTGATAGTGCAAAACTCACCTACTGTAAACATGGTTTTATTTATATACAGCGGAGTGTGCTCTTGTACGAAATATATTTACATCAAGCGTAGTACTTTATAAAATTATACGCGTTCCAAGTGTTATGGAACTCTTTCCATTCATGGTTCTTCAATTGGTAGGTGGCTCCTACGATGATCTTAAAGATCTTAAAGGGTCCCTCCCACTTGAGTTGAAGTTTCCCTATGTTTTTGGAAGCCTATGCTCTCTTTAACACCAAATCTCCCACTTGGAAGGTTCGGGTTTGCACCTTGGTGTTATAATATCGCTCCATCCATGTCTTGTACTGTTCTATTCGGATAGCCGCACGGGCTCTCCTTTCTTCCAATAGGTCCAGGGCTAAGGCAAGATTGGAGCTATTGCCTACCTCTTTGTATTCTTTAAATCGCCAAATTTCAACCATAACCTAGGGAGGTATCACCGCCTCACTGCCGTGGGTGAGACTGTATGGAGTTTCCCCTGTGGCCGTCCTTTGTGTGGTTCTATACGCCCATAGGATGCCCGGGACTTCCTCCACCCACTTAGCCTTGTGCCATTCCAGCATTGTCTTTAGATTTTTCAGCAAGGTTTGGTTAGTCCTATCTACCTGGCCGTTAGCTTTGGGGTATCCCAAGGAGGTGAATCGGTGCTTTATTTCCCAATGGTCGCACCATTTCTCTAAGTCTTGGCTCGTAAATTGGAGCCCATTGTCGCTGACCAGGTATTGTGGGATGCCGAAGCGGCATATTATGTACCTTCATAGGTAGTTAATGACAGCTCCATCAGTAATTTTAGCGAAGGGTTCTGCTTCCACCCACTTGGTAAGATAGTCAACCGCTACGAGCATGAATTTTTTCTTCCCTACATTGGGGATCAGGGGTCCTACGATATCAACTCCCCATTTTGCAAAAGGGCAAGGAGTCGGGCCCGACACCTAAGGTACCATTAGTTGGTGGACTCGGGGTGCATAGGTCTGGCACGATTTGCATCGCTTAGCGTGTTCTTCACAATCTTGAGTCACTGTGGGCCAGTAATAGGTTGGCGAATGATGCGCCCTACCATGCTTTCTCCCCCCGTATGGATCCCACAAGTTCCCTCATGAACCTCTCTAATGAATGCTCTGCTGCTTTGTTGAGGCACCTTGTATGAGGATGGGAGTAAGACATGCGTAACATGATGCCATTGTGTAGGAAATATCGAGCCGTTCTCTGCGCCATCAACTGTTGTTCGGTTTTGCCTGCGGCATATTCTTCAGGGTACCTTAGGTAAGCTATAATTGGGGTCATCCATTCCTCTCCAGTTGAGTTCACTGTAGTATTTACCTCTTCGGCTTCAGATTTCTCAGATTCCAGTGCCTGAAAAAGGGTGATACGACAGGTGTGTATCGTGGCTGTTTGGGAGGCTATTTTAGATAAAGCATCCGCTTCTTGGCTATCAGAGCGGGGAATTTGGACTATCTTGCAGCTTTCAAACCAAGTTTGCCTCTGATGGACTACCTGTAAATAGCCTCGTATTCTTTCTTCTTTGGCTTCGTAGGCGCCGTTAACTTGTTGCACAATCAGTTGGGAGTCGCTGTGGACCACTATCTTTCTAATTCTCCATTCGTGTACCAATCTCATCCCTATCAACAGAGGTTCATACTCCGCTTCATTGTTAGATATGTGATAGTCGAGCCTAACGGCGAAGTAGAATACTTCCTCCTCCACTTTGGTGTTAGCTTGAACGATTCCTGCTCCCTCGTGCGTCGCTGTGGAGGATCCATCCACGAACATGTGCCACAAGGGTGGGTTTTGGATGGCCTCTATATCCGCCATTTCCATGACAAAGTCGGTCAATACTGAAGCATTGATGGACGGCCTGGGGGCATAAGAGATATCATACTCGGTGAGATCTATGGCCCACTTTATCAATCGACCCGAAGTCTCAGGTTTGTTAAGAATGGTTCGTAAGGGATTTTTAGTTAGCACGGTGACAGGATGAGAGAGGAAATAAGGTCATAATTTGCAGGCCATAGTGATTAAGGTCAATACCAACTTTTCAGTTTGGGTATACCTACTTTCCACCCCTTGTAACGTTTTACTAACGTAGTAATGGGGTGGTGCTCTTTGCTGTGTTCTTTGACCAGTACGACACTCACTACTTCTTCCTCAACCGCCAGGTATATGAACAATTCCTCTTGGGGGTGGGTTTTACCAACAATGGGGGGCATATTAAGTAGCTTTTTAGCTTGGGGAGGGTTCCTCGCACTGCGCTATCCATTGAAAGTCCTTAATATTCCTTAGAACCTTAAAGAAAGGGAGGCCTTTGTCGGCTGATTTGGAGATGAATCTACTCAAGAGGCCATCCTCCCAGTTAGATTTTGGATGTCTTTGATAGTCCTAGGAGTAGGCATGTCTATGACGGCCTTGGCCTTCTCGGGGTTTACCTTTATTCCCTTCTCTGTTACCATGAATCCTAAGAATTTCCCCCCTTTGATGCTGGAAGAGCATTTTTGAGGATTGATCTTCATTCCAAAACGGTCCATGATTGATATTGCCTTGTGTAAGCCCTCCGAGTGATCTTCTACTCGAGGGCTCTTAACAATCATATCATCGACGTATACTTCCATCGATTTCCCAATCAAACCAGCGAACATGAGGTTCACCAGGCGCTGGTAGGTGGCTCATGCGTTCTTTAGACCAAAAGGCATTACCATATAGCAGAAGGTGCCTACATCGGTGATGAGGCTGGTCTTATCTTGATCTATGGTTGCCATCGGGATTTGATTATATCCTTGGTCCCCGTCCATCGTGGATAATAGGGCACATCCCACCGTGGAATCGACCAATTGGTCTATGCTGGGTAGAGGATAGCAATCTTTCGGGCATGCATCGTTCAAGTAGGTGAAGTCGATGCACATCCTCCATCTCCCCTATTTTGGGGACACGGACCACATTAGCTAGCCATTCGGGATACCTGACTTCCCGGATCTGTTGTAGGTTAAGGTATCTCGGACCGTATGATCTTATTCCTTTTTGGTCTCATGTTCGTTTTCTTTTGTTGGACCGGTTTAGCACCTGCTTTGACATTCAAGTGCTGGCAGACACGATCACTGATTTTTCCCGGGGGTCCTCATTTCTAGGAAAAGAGGTGGTGAAATTATAGAGACCACTCCACCTTTGATCTTGGAGCTCATCTCGGTTCCCACTTTGATAGTCTTTTCGTGGTCCCCTTCTACGATTTCAATCATCCTTAGTTTTTCACTGGTTGTACTTTCAACTCTTCTTCTAGTTTACGATTTTTAACGGGCATAGTAGCATCCTCATCGTTTTCCGAGAGGATAATTCATTGGCATTCTATGGCCTTGACCTGGCTACCCCTGACCTCTTCTATGCCTGATGGCATGGGGAACTTTACCTTAAGGTGAAGCGTGGAAGGAATGGCCTCGAACGTCCGTATGGATGGTCGCCTGCATATATCGTTGTAAGTTTGGGAGGACGCTACTACTACTTAGAACTTGGTGGGCTCTGTTCGTCTCAAGCGCCCTCGCCCCAGGACATAGGCAGAGTTATGGTTCCTAACATACGACAGGATTCTCTTGAGAAGCCTACCAAGGGAACTTCGGCTGATTCCAGGCGTTCTTTCTTTAACCCATCACCAGGTAGGTGGGCAAAAAGAAGACATCTACCTAATTGCCAATGTCGATTAAGATGCATTGGATCTCGATACCGAAGATAGTGGCCTCTATAACCAACATGTCTTCGTGGGGGTACACTATACCTTTCAGGTCGTCCGGTCCGAAGGTGATGGTGGATAATTTGGCCCCTTGTATAAAACAGATAGGAATCTGCGGCCCTTGCACGACACGTCAGGCTTCCTTCAGATACTTATTCTTCTTCCCAGAGGGTGTCACCGAGATGTCCCCTCCTTCAATCATGTTTATCGTCCTACCCGAGGGTGGGTTATCTTCGTGGGCGGGGGTAATCCCTGGTGGGAAGTTTCCTCTCGATACTTAGTGTTGGGGGCCTCTTCCTCCATAGGCCGCTCCGCTAGAGTTCTTTTCCAAACGTTAGACTTGGGCGCCTCTTGGTTGTTTTCTTTCAGGTAGTTTCCCAAGTATCCGACATTTAGAAGCCGGTGTATCTCATTCCTCAGGGTGGTGCAGGCATCTGTAATATGTCCATATGCTTTATAGTATTTGTAGAATTTACCCGTATCCTTCTTCTTGTAGGGATTTTTAATGGGTAATGGCCACTGCAGGTCGTTACTTCATCTCATCACGTTCAGCACCTCCGCTGGGGTGATCATTAGAGGGGGTAACATAGCCGGTCATAGATGTCGTTTTACCACACTTACGTCATCTCTTCGTCGGGAAGGTGTTTTTTCTTCCTTTATTTTATCTTGCGACCTTCTCCTTGGCTCCTGATCGTTACTCTCCGCCCGGATCTTAGAGTTTTCTGCTTCTTCCATGATAATATAGGTCTCTGCCTTCTGCATGAGTTGGTTCATATCCTTGACCTGCTTTCCCCTAAGGTATCTGAAGAAACCCCCCGTCCTAAGCCCCTGCGTTGGGATATTCACTATTATTGACGGGTTTGCGTCCAGAACGTCTAAGATTTCATCCGAGAAGCGCTTCATGTACTCCCTTAGAGATTCGTCTTTCCTTTGTTTGGCAGTGAATAGATGGTTAGCGGATTTAGGGTATCTCTTATTACATGCAAATTGTCGTACAAACAAGCATGCCAATTGATCGAAATGGGATATCATACCAGGGAGTAGCTAGGAGAACCAGACATGGGCCCTACCCGCTAGGGTGGTTCGAAACACTCGACAGAGGACAAAGTCGGGCGCCGATGCTAAATCCATAGTTGCTATGTACTGATGGATGTGATCTTGAGGATCCTTGCCATCCTTGTCTCCCGTGTATAAGGGGAGGCTTCTAGGCCGCATCCCCGATGGGACATAGGCTTGAGCGATTTTCGGGATAAATGGAGAGCCTTGGTACATGGGTTCTTCTCATGGGGTTATATTTTTCTTTATATCCCCCATCTCTCTGCACAAGCTATTAACCATATCCCACAGGGAGTCGTCTACCCTACGGGGGTGGGGGTAGCTGAGGGTCCCGAGGGTTAGAAGTTCTTACCCTCTCGTAATCCCATGGTCCCCTCTCGCGGTTATCCTCATAGCGGGCGCTCGGCCCTCGGTCCTACGAAGGGGTGTCGCGATATAGGGGATCCTGCTGGAAGTGGGGTATTGGGTGGGATTCGTACTCTTCTGAGTCATATCGTTCCCTATAGAGTCGGATAGGAAGGTCCTCACGGGGGTGCACCGCCTCTGGCCTATTCTTTTGGGTGGAACCTTGTACGAGGCGTTCGAATATAGATCGGGGAACATTTATGAAATCCCCCCTTTCTGTTGGGGTTAGGGAGGAGGTCTCCGAGGGATCTTCATGCGTATCTTCTGGGTGGTCCCCGAGGCTGTTGTCGGTTAGAGGATTATCCATGGTTGTCGTAGGAGGAATTCTTTGAACGTACTCGAAGGCGATATCTTATGGTGTTCCCACTTCCCACATATGGCGCCATTTTGTTGACAATTATTTATTTTTTGGGATTTTGTGGGTGGATTATAACGCCTTGCCTGAATTTGAAGAATAACTCAATGTTATTTTTATGATTTCTGAAGTGTTCGCTTTTTTATTTCATATTCTCCCCTTTATATAGGGGCAAGCTTGCTTACAAGTGGCATCTATGCATGTTTCTTTTAACAAGTGTTGCGTGCATGTTTGTGGGAGCTGGGTAGTTTTACTCAGCTTTTGACACCTATCTACGGGGATGCTGATATATCTTGGAAAGCTACCGTTGTTGAATTCCGATGCCAGATGCCTCGCGAAGTCTTTTTGGAGGAGCTGGGTTGTTTTCTTCTAGATCCTTCTTTATCGTATTCTGATACCATCTTTCGGGGAGGGGGGGGGGGGACTTCGTTCGTGGGGAGCCTTTTTTAAGAGGGCCTGATATGTCTTTTACGGGGTATCTAGCCTTGATAAGGTAAGACATGTATCGTATCTTGATAGGGTAAGTGCTAGGGTATCGTGTCCCTATGGGGTATTCGTGAAGCTCTTTAAAACTTCAGATACGTCGCCCGTGATCTGTACTCTGTGAAATACCTATCGTGATTCGAGGGGCTAGCGGGGCATCGTTTTACCGGTATCGGAAGCAACATCCAAGTCTATCGATACCAGGGTAGGTCTTCGTGACGCTTTGAAGGCATCGAGAAGGAAACATAGTGTCTAAGAAAAACTAGTGTTAACACTCGTAATACGAAGCTGCACCTTTGAGGAAGGTTTAGTTTTGTACGCAGTTGGGCAGGGGCCTTCGTTCTTTGATGATGATTTGACGATGTCACGACCTCGTATATGTTAGTATAACCAGCTATATTTGTTGATTCCATAGGTTTCTTACCATTGTTTTCTGTCTCTCACGACATAATTTCCTTGTACGTCCCTCATTTCATAGTTATAACACTTGAAACTCATTCTACCATTCTTTCCCTTGGAATTAGATCTATTTTTCTCACTTTTTCATTCTTTCCTCTGATTTCTCCGAAACGCACTGTTAATCCCTCACCACTAACAGAGTTTTGTAAAGAATTTCTCTCATTCAACTCCTTAGAATTCAAATCAGATTGAACTTCATCAAGAGTCAAAGTCTCTCTTCCATAGATCAACGTTTCTTTAAAATAATTATTATTTAGGTAAAGAACTCAACAACAACAATACCAGATCCTCATCTTCAATACTCACATAAATATTCTCAAGCTCAAGGAGAGAGTACTAAAGTCAAAAAGGCCGTGGAAATTATTAAGGTTAGGACTTGGACTTGGTCCAAAGCAAAAGTGCCGACTTTCACTTTTTTGTTTTACGATTGGATTTTCCAGCCTTTGTATTATATGAGTAAATGCTAAGAATGGTAGCGATGGGTAGAGTCCTTGTTTTGGTAGCGTTTTCGATTGTTCCGAGACTGGAGTACCCCTTGTACTCCCCATAATGAATATCCATTGTCCGAGCAAAACAAATTGCTCTTCTATCGATTTGTCCCCTTACATCTTAAATGAATACAAAGCTGCTTCAACTATAAGCGATTTACCAATGATTTCGTCATGTACAAGCTCTCAAGTTTCATCCACACACCAACAACGATTTTCTTCTTTGACACTTACCGCAACACTTTATCACCCAAGCTCAAAACGATAGTATTGTGAGCTTCATCCAACATTTCTTTCTTCGATTTCGCATCTAGATCCTTATCATTATCAATGTTCGGTTCATTCAGTGCATCCTACATGCCCTTCTACACTGTTGTACAAGGAGAGCACGCATTTCAATCGCCCTAAACCGAAATCATTTTGACTAGTGAATTTCTCCACATCAAACTTTGATGTCACTATTACAATCGATCCACGTTCATCGTACTGATTTGTAGTGAAATCAGGAAAATACGATCACGAATACACGCAATTAATTCACGCCAAATTGTAGTCGAACTTGGAAATCTAACAACCAAAAAACAAAAAGAACAGATAAATCATACAACATGATTTGACTTGGTTCCATTTCGATGGTTGTAACTGCACCGTACATCCAAGGAGTAAGAGAGAAATTTTTTTATTTCTAAGATGGTTGCGTACAAATTACAAGAAATCGAATGAGAAATTGAATGATAAAATCAACTATATAATCTGATTTCCACATCTCATAACCGAATGAGAAATTGAATGGTGGAATCAGGGTTAAAAATCACTTTGCACCACCGAATTAGCCCTCTTTATCACTTTACCCCCCCCTCCCCCCCAAAAAAAAACAAATTAAAGACAGTTTGCACTCTCAAATTACACTCAATTATCACTTGGCACCCCCAATTATATTTTCAGCCTTTGACCCATTTTAAGAGGGGCAAAATCGTCATTTAACATATCAATTTGTGTATTATGTTTCTTTGTATTATGACAATGAATGATTTTGCTTTAAATAATGTGTTTCTCATTTTCATCTCATTCTATGTTTATTTTATATCTCATTTTATCTCATTCTTCTATTCTATTTTCTAGTTTATTTACAGTTACAAGTTTGAAAAATAATGCTTTAAAGTACAACCCAAATACAATACCACTACATTCAATCTTCTACCCAACAACAATTTTGAAATAACAAGAGATATCAGTTTACATTGCAACAACATCAAGCAAAATACAACCCATAATGCTGGCAACAATACAAGGACTATACTGCTTCATTCTCAAGCAACAAAAGAGCAGCAATAAAACCTAATAAAGGTTGCCATAATATGTTTGCAACAATATGGTCATCTCAAGCAAAATCAAACCACATCATGTTCCAATAAGTCAAATGACGTCCTAAACAAACCTCACTGTTCAAAAACTACACATCATTTGTACACCCTTGTAACAGTTGAAATACCATCACTCAACTGTGTCACTATGTTATCATCATCCATTCTAAAATATCCTGTTGCAACATTTGGAGCTAATGTGGAACCACTTGGTGGAGCAGTGTGCCATTCTCCATTTGCATTATATCTTGCATTGGCCACTCTGGGTTACTCCTCAAGTGATGCAGGTATTTTGTTGCAAGAAATTTGGCAGTGCAGTGTCTAGTGACAGACTCTCGCATACAAGTATGCGTACCCTCTAGTGTCTTCACCATAAATGTCTTATCTATCTTGGAAACAAAAGAAGCATACATTACCCAGTCATCATCTTTGCATATAACCTTGATTTTGTCACTGTTGTTCTTCTTGAAGATAATTGTCATAGCTTGCTTGTTGGCATATTTCCTGATAGCCTCTCTAAAATGATCCGCATTCCTGAACTGCATGCCTACCTCAAATTCAAACTTTGGGTCTTGTGCATTACCTTTATACACCACAAAATCTGTGAACTTTGTTTTTTTTTTTTTTAGTCTGGATTGGTAGTCACTTTTGATTGATTCTCGCATTGCACTGCATTAGAGTTTACCACATCACAATGATGCTGACTTAGCCCAACCCATTCAACCTCTTTATCAATGTTTTCAGCATACAGTAGATCATCATGCTCAAAATCAGACTCCTCATAGTCAATACCAGCTACAAAGTCACTATCTTCAGACTCTTCACAATCACTAACAACGTCATCACTGTTTTTATTTTCAAAGCTAATCATGTCTACATGATTAGCTGCATTAGGTATATGCTTTGTATTCATCCAGTTCCCTTGCCCTATCACTGCTCCCTACTGTGAGTTTACTAAAAAGGTAAAGGAGCAAGTTAATTAAATAATAAAGTTTCAAGAAATTGCCTATTCTTTTGTTCAGAAATTGGAACAGTAATTAATTTATTTCATTCTCCAGAACACGTAAAAATAATGGCGCATGAACAGTATGGCCAGCCGATGAACAATACTGTTCATCGTGAATAGTAATGTTCATCGATGAACATTGTTGTTCGCCGCTGAACAGTACATCGCGCATTTCACATACTACGGCTTCATAATCGATTCTTGGTGGAAATTCTAACACTTGAAGAGCAAAACAAAACAACATGCATTAAAATTGAAGAACAAAAATATGGCATGAATCAAAATTGAAGTGATAAAGCTCTAACACTTACCATAGAGAGGGCTTGGGTGATTGATGGGTTGGATTTCCCACATTGCTTCGAGGTTAAAATCACACAATTCGAATTTGGGGGTAAAATCGAAGAACCATAACTTGATTCGTGGTGAAATCGCGTCGTGGAGAAGATCGAAATGAAGCGCACGAGCCGAATTTTAGAACTGGAGATTAAAATCTTGAGAGATTAAATGGAATCGTTGCCATTGGGGTGAATTTGGGGTGAAATTATTCTAAGAACATAAACCCTAACTTTTGATTGGGGGCTGCTAGGTTACATAAGTTGAGATGGTATAATTGGGGGTGCAAAGTGATAATTGAGTGTAATTTGAGAGTGCAAACTGTCTTTAATTTTGTTGGGGGTATAGTCTGATTTCCACGTCTCATAACCGAGCACGTGACCCACGTGTTCTTAACTGCCAATGACACGGCATAGCATAATTTCAAACAGAATTGTAAATGACAAAATCGCCCCTGAGTGCAAAATTGAAACACAACTGATTAGACTTGGACTATAGCTCCAACAGTATATATATTGGAAAAAAAATCCGAAAAATCTCATATACTATAAATTCCAAAAATCTCATATACTTTAAATTCCAAAAATCTCATATTTAGATGTTTAACATATAATCTGTTCTATTTAAGCTGATTTTAAGCATTAGTCAATCCTTCTCTTTTCTGAGAGGCATACACGGAATCAACCTTTAACGTTACAGATTCTTTTAATTTACATATGAAACTCAGAACTACATAGGCATATTGAACTGCTGGTACTAGACTAGTAAATGTAGATACAGAGAGACTGCTAAAAATAATTTACATAAATAGTGATGCACATCTGAAAAGAGTATGTTTTCAGATATATATAGCTACTTCCTACTTTTTGCTTTACGAGCTGCATTTCCAACTATGTGTAATAACATTTTCGCCTGGTGCAAAACTTGTATTCTACATGGTACTACTCTAGGTAGTAAAAGCAGTAAAACGACAGACATGAATCACAAAAATTATTATGACCCACTTTCGACGCAAAATCTTGACCTTTTCAAACTGTACTAATTTGATGATTCGCGATTGAGATGCGGATGTTTACACCGTTACACTTCCATAGCTGCTTGCGTTTGGAGTTTTGAACCACTATTGAAGCTGTATTCTTCGGCACTAAAAAGATGTTTGTAATAGTTCTTCCAACTCGAAAGCTTTTTAAATTTCTGGATCAAGTCGATGCTGCCACAGCTTCCTCTTAGAAGCAAAAGAACCTGCACTCCCAATCATTGAGAAATATTCTCAGTCATGAACTCAGTATCATAGTATGATAAGGAAAATGATTCAGGGACTTCATTCAACCTTATTCACTATGTTTATGCCCCAAAATATAGCTTCCTGCGGCAATACTACTAACTGATAAAGACTTGAGAACAATTCTTCTGTTGGCTCCAATATATTCATGAATTATACCACAACTCAAAGTAATTTAAGGTTGTGAGTGATTGTGAAGTGATTTTCTTTACTAACAATGTGAATTGTAGGTTGATTGCATTAGGATGCCGCATAAATAACAAACTGTTGCAAGCCCTTAAGAGAAAAATAAATTGAAGGAGTTCGCCGGACATTTGTTTTGTGGGCGTCAGCTGAATGGCCAAGCACTCTTCTATGCTGCTCTTCTCAATCTCTCTTTAGATTAATTCATGTGCAAATTTAACTTGGATAAAACTTGAATCATTTTAAGATCAGATCCAGAAGATGTAATGTTAATGCCATCAAAATAAAACTTTCAGGAAGTTTTTCAAGTGCATAACTTCATAAGCAGAGAAGCAATGTAGAAAACATACCTGACTCATTCGCGGACGTTTAACAGAAGATTGCTGAACGCAGAGTGAAGCAGCCAAAATCACAAGGTTCATTTGAGTGGGATTGTAATCTTCCCCAAGTGAAGAATCTATGAGCTCCCTAATCTTGTTCTTCTTCAACAGAGGTTTCGCCTAGCACATAAAGAGTAACAGCAATATCAACTACTAAAATACTGTCCCGCTTAAGCAATGTTATGGTTCGATTAAAGCAATTAAAACTGACACAGTGAAATGGTCATACCCACAGAACCAGGCTTTGCTGTGAGTAATCCAAGGCTCTGCGTCCGGTGATAAGCTCCAACAGCAGCACTCCATAGGCAAAAACATCAGTTTTTTCATCGACTATACCGTGAATTAAGAACTCAGGAGCAAGATAACTGCAGAGCCCAGTATTAGGACCAATTCTCATCGGAAGTAGTATAGAATTTTACAAAGTATAATTAAACCTGAGAAATCTTGCACTTACCCAAAAGTGCCTTCAAAGTTTGACACTGTGAGGTGAGTCCATCGCTCGGGCAACCACTTTGCAAGGCCAAAGTCGCATATCTGAAACGAAAGCAGCTTTTGAGGTTCAACAACTGAAACATCTCAAATGGTAGTAATTCTAATCGAACCAGAATCATAGAATAAACCAATCACATTATCAGAACATCATCAGTTCTATGCATGGTAAGGAGAAGTAAAGTTACCAGTATTATGCAATTTTTCATATCAACAAATTATAAACCCTAATAATACTAAACGGTAAGCCAAATGAGCAAAGTGAAAGAAGACATGAAAACATTTCCTTAGTTAACTTTCCATAGTCCATAGATATACCTGAGGTTCAAATTCTTCCGTAAGCAATATATTTGCAGCCTTAATATCTCGGTGGATGATCCTCCTTTGACATCCCTCGTGAAGATAAAGCAACCCCTTAGCTATCCCCAGAGCAATCTTATACCTAAAGCGCCATGCCAACTTCTCCCTTGAATCTGCAATTTTGTGGAAAAGAAAAACTCGGATTCAGATCCAACGAGCTACATGATCATTGATTAAAAACAAATAATAGACAATGACACTAACTGTGGAGCATAGAGGCCAAGCTTCCAAGGGGAGACAACTCTAGAACAAGGTACACTCCACCTTCAACGCCATATCCTAGCAATTTAGCAGTATTCGGATGATTGACATGAGCCATTATCCCGAGTTCCGACAAGAAATCACTTATTCTTTCTTCCATTGATCCTTTAATCAAACGTTTGATCGCGACAAGCTGTCCATCTCGCAAACGACCTCTGTATACTTCCGCATAACCTCCCTTCCCAATCAAGTATCCTACTCAACCAAATACAAAGGCGATGATCAATACATAATTTTCAGTTAAAGTTCTTTAAATGGTATTCATTATTCAGTATCACAAACCTTGGGAAAAGTTGCTAGTTGCATTTTGGAGTTCAGCAAGGCCAAAATTCTTCCACTGAGGCTTGAAATAGTTGAGATTAGCATCGATAAGGGGATTATTCGACGCAGACGCCTCCCTCAAACTAGTGCTGAATAATTTGAGGGGATGCAGTTTCTTGGATTTGAATCTCAAAAGTTGGAAAAAATCGGTCCAACGCGAGACGGGGTGTGATGCATAATCAATGTGAGTTTCTGAATCTGATGTGCTGGCTTTTGGTGAATCTGTATCAGATTCACCACATCTCAAGAAATCTTCAAGGACCGTATCAGGTGAACAAACCTTAGACTCTTTATCCTCCTCCATACTAGAAAAAAAATCAAAACTTTACTAAGAATTAGTACAGTACACAAAACTTTCAATACAATAACAATAATGTTAGTTAGTATTAGGACATAATCAAAAAAGTTGCCATCTTTACCTCAAGATTGAGTTAATCATATTACAAAATAAAAAGGAAGCATAATTTGCATTAATTGACAGCCCTTTTTCCACAACATAAAAATATCAAGAAACATACATTATATTATATATAACTTATAAGGCAGCAGCATGTATGATGATTTATTTATATTGAAATAGTTACACGTAGAGAATTCTGGAATTTTGTTTACCTTATGTAAGGCAAAAGGACCACAGTTTCTTGAACAAATCCAGACAAGAAAAATGACAGAAGAGGCAGGGGCAGAAACCAGAGGACTTTGTATTTTTTGTTTTATGGAAAGAAATGTGAAAAGAGAAGTGCTTTATGCAACAACTTTTTATGTGTGCATGAAGGAAGCTGAGATGGTAATAATTAGTGTCTGTCTGTGTGTGAGAGAGGTTATTCTTTGAAATGAAGCTGCTGGGATTTACTTTACCCCACCTCCAACATTCAACAACTACCCACCAAAAGAAAGAATTCCTTTTTAAGGAAAAAAAAAAACAGAACAAAACTAATGTTCATTTAGCTGATGCGGTGTGCCACGTGTCAATCACGCTTCTTCGATTTGCTGATTTAGCTCGGTGAGGATGACTCAGGTCGAAAGAATTAAGATAAAACTACACTTTTTTGGAGTTGGGACCGAATGAATCTCTCTCTCAGCTGACATATTTTAATTGACATGTTTTTTTTTTGCAAGAAAATCATTTTCTATAAGAAAATACTTTTTCAATATGAAAATGAGATTTTTTTTGGATCTTCATGTTCTATTAAAATGATTTGACACTCTCTAAGTCTGAATGAATAGTTTTTGATATTTTTGAATGTAGTATTTCAAGAAAGTTTAGGTATCTTGTAACAATTTAGTTTCATTTGCAACAATCACGAATCTGTCTAGTTATTTGATTTCGGCTCGGTTAAATGATTGAAGAAGTTAGAACATGACTAACTGCATTGTTTTAGAGCTGAATCTATTATTTCTCTGGTTCTTTCGTTTCTATTAAGATCTTTTCTCATTCTTTGAATGAATATTTTTTTGTTTTATGAAAAGATTATTGAATTTCAATTATGTTCATGAATATTCGACGAGGATCTTCCTTGTCACTTTTTTCAAGTCACTTTGTACGTCACAATGTGAGATCATGACACGTGTTCTAAATATTAAAACATGAGTGATAAAACATAAGAATACCACGGGCGACCTAGAGACCCACCAACCATAGTCGATCCAGAAAGAGAACAAACCACACATTGAAATATGAGAACATGCAAAAAAGGCACCTCGTAGGAAGAAGAAGACGGCTAACGAGTCCTCGTAAACTTTTTCATTGTCATCTGCCGCCAAGATCGTCATGATAAGGCCTCGAAGGACGTATATTATACGATAAAAGTATGACCCAAATTCGACGCAATTAACACATACACCAGGCAGCCACTCGTACCCCATTATGAGGCAAGTGAGAAGGCATTAAGCCTCGGACGAAACACATTAAAAGTGTCAACAAATCTACCTACCTTGAGAAGAAATATTGAAGGCAAATCACGCGTCCATTAAATGGTAGGCGGAAGGCCCTTAATAAAGGAAAAACTATACCTATAAATAGAAATCCTAGGATCATTTTATAGAGGGATTGGACTTAATAGTCAATACAAAAACACTAGAAAAAAGTGTCTCTCTTGCTACAACCTTCACACACACACACACACACACACACACATATATATATATATATATATATATATATATATATATAATGAGATCCTTCATCCTTGTAATAAGAATTACTTTTCCTCGTCATTTGGTATTATTTCGTCTGGGTGACACAAAAATAGAAATGCGGTACAATCGAGTCTGAAGTATACCAATCTATGCTAATCTATTACAGAAATCGACTAGCTTAGTCCGGAACACCAATTACACAGTAGGAAAGCCTAAAATGACTAAAATAACCATTAAGTATCGAATCAGGGAACTGTCGAATAGAGGAGGGTTCAATGCTGAGGTAATTATCGAATTCTATAACTATTGAACGGTCCTGGATTTGATACTGAAAACTGTCGAACGGGAAATGCTGACTGAAGAACAATCGATCGAACAAGATAACTCTCGAACGGATATAAGTATCGAATGCTTGGTTCGATGTTTTGGGGGGTTGGTGAACAATAATTAATGATCTGGCGTGAATCTCGAGATCTAGGATATTTATAGATCTCGAACTGCCGACCCCTTTTTGGAAAAGTCCATAAGTATCGAGCGCTCCCGTTCGATAGTCCAAGAAGTGTCGAAACGCCCTGGTTCGACACTTACCCGTTTGGGTTGTTATCAGGTCAAGTCGGGCCGATCCAATTCGTTATTGGACCACCTAAATAACCCCACCACTCATAAGGGAGATATTTCTCTAAGGCTACAGGAAGAGTGTTGTAAACTCATTCTACGTTCTTAATGGCCATGGGCTAATTTTAAATCATTAAAGACGGAATGTGGTCATTTATATAGGTTAAAGGATTACATTGCATAAAGAGCGAAAAAAAAAACGGTTTATATGATCATTCTGAAAATATATTTGGGCAGTTAAATTGTCATGTGCACTAATTAAGGACTAATGGGTCAACAGACTTTATAAGTTTTCAATTTCTTATGAATATTAAATAGCAATGATTGGTTTACATAATAACCAAGCTATAAAAAATTTAATAAATATGCACGATATATTCATGTAAAATTTATTAAATATGCACGATTCATCTAACTCGTTTTGATGCTCAGTTGAGGGTAAGGGTGTTCACGGTTAGACTCAACTGAAAAAATCACAAGTTAATTGAATTTTTAGGTAGAACCGTAACCGAAATTGGTCACTCGGTTTGGTTTTCGGATATCACTGTTGGAGTTTTAAAAAAACCAAGTTCTTTTAAAACCGCATCTCGTTAACTTGGGTTAACTGAAAATGGCACATTCTAGATGAAAGTATGAGGTCTATTTTGCTAGGCCCACTGTTCTATAACTTTGACCATTAGATTTTATGAATTGATGGATAGTTTATTTGATACACATTACGTACACGAATGAATGAATATTTGAATAAGATTTACTAATTATGATAAATAAATTGTCGAATACGTGTTACAAATTCTTGTAGATTGTTAGATAATGTATTTTTAGAGAGATGATTTTCAATTATATATGTGTTATATTTTGAACATGGCTTGCTTTTTATTGATAGACAAGTTAAAATGTGAATAGGTTTTTAATTTATTATATTTAAGTTGTTGAAATTCTTGTATATATTTATTAATTATGTAGAAAGCGTTTTTCTCTCTTTCGACGAAAGAGTAGGTGATTGGTTGACGAGAAATCATAACCAAAATTGAACGACTTTAACCGAAAATCAAACTAATTTATTGGCTCGATTATTGGTTATCGTTTATAGGCTAACCAATAATTTTAAGTTCTTTGAAAATGAACCATGAACACCCCTAGTTGAGGGTTTTTTTTTTTTGGAAAATCAGTTGAGTGAGTTTGAACTTTGAAGTCTTCAAAGCCAAGCGAAGTAATATAGTGAGTACGACACGCTAGAGGGTAGAGATTCTACGTCAATTAAGGTAGACCATTTGTATGCAATTTATCAAATGCCAAAACTTTCGGCCTTAAAAACCAAAACACATGTTATTATTTAATTGAGGGAATAGAGAAGGAAATAGGAAAGGGGGAATATAACATTTTTGTTGAAGCCTTGTAGGCATGGATCAAAATTTCCATGCATTTCCTCGAAAAGTACCGAAAAGTTTCCATTTTTGACTTCACCGATACGAAATATACATGAAGTTTCCATGATAGTTATAACTACAATTTTACGAATTCTTCGAAACATGCCGAAAAGTTCTCGAAATATTACGAAACATTTCTAATTTTTAGCTAACCGAAACGTACTCACGTACCGAAATTTTCATCCATGCTTGTAGGTATACTGATCAAATTATGTTAAAGTCTATATATTCACTTTTCAGTTGCATGATTTCTGACGAATTAATTAACATACTTAAACTAAGATATACCATCATTTGTAATTATGTGAAGTATATGGGTCAAAAATCCATTTTGTCCTTTAATTTGGCACCATCACCAAAATGGTCCCTTATTCAGTCACCTCGCCGAAATGGTCCCTTAAGTTGGTTTTTTGGTCCTTTCACCGGCCCAAATTTAAAATGGCTCGGAAAATGCTGATGTGGCCATCGGTTGACCGTTTTACTCTTTGTTTGACCAACGAAAATATTTGTTTAATCAATCTTTAACACCTGAAATATCCACATAACGCGACACCTAGAACGCCGCCGCATCGGAGCTCGAATCCATCGCCAAAACCCTAACCTCCGAAAATCTCTCCCCTTTCCTCTCCTCCATCTCTGCCACCGACTCCTCCGACAAATCCCCCATCCGCCGCCACTGCGTCCACCTCATCTCCGTCCTCTCCGAACACCACCACGCTAACCTCCTCTCTCCACACCTCCGACAAATCCCCCGTCCGCCGCCACTGCGTCCGCCTCATCTCCGTCGCCGCGTCCTTCGCGTTAACGTCGAATCTCGCTTGGACCCCTTTCTCGTCGATCTCCAAGCCTTTTATCGAGTCGTTGTTCACCGAGCAGGACACCAATGCTCAGGCTGGCGCCACATTGTGTCTTGCGGCGGTGATCGAGGGGTCGGAGAATCCGGACATTGCTGTGTTGAAGAGAACTCTGCCGAGGTTGGAGAAATTGGTGAAATGCGAGGGGTTTAAGGCGAAGGAGGCGGTGTTGGCGTTGGTTGCCAGTGTGGCGGGAGTGAATGGGGTGTTGAGTGGTAGGAGTAATATATATATATATATATATATATATATATATATATATATATATGTTTTTAGATTATGTGGATATTACAGGTGTTAAAAATATAATTTAGTGGGTCAAACCGGGTCGGGTGTGGTCAACCGATGGCCACGTAAGCATTTACCGAGCCATTTTAATTTTGGGTCGGTGAAGGGACCAAAAAACCAAATTAAGGGTCCATTTCAGCGAGGTGACTAGTTAGGAGACCATTTTGGTGATGGTGTCAAATTAAATGACAAAATGGATTTTTGACCCTGAAGTATATCAACACATTTGGATATTTGAAATATTTTTTTTTTTTTAACAAACACCTTATTTAAATATTTCTAATATATGTAGGAGAAGTAATTGAAATTTAAGAAGAAACTCTTATTGATGTGAGTTTTTTCATTAGTCAATTTATAGGGCGTGATCGGCACTTTACGTGATTTAGTGTTTCACTTGAATTAATTTTGTTCAACACACCTGCACTCAAAGCAACAATGTAAACTAGGTCGGGAAAATGCCGCGAATCCTCTTAAAAGAGAGGGGTGCCTTCGAGAACGCGGACACAGGTGGTGCATGGTTGTCGTTAGCTCGTGCCGTAAGGTGTTGGCTTAAGCCCCGCAACGAGCGCAACCCTCATGTTTAGTTGCCATCGTTGAGTTTGGAACCCTGAACAGACTGTAGCCGGAGGAAGGTGAGGATCGGTCAAATCATCTGCAGGTACATAAATTGCTTGAATAGAAGTTATAAAAAAATAAAATTTTCGATATTAGAGAGTTGTAAAAAAAAGAAAAGGAAAGATATCTAAAAGATCTTTTTCCTAAAATTATCCTTTCGCCCACTTAATATCATATCTTTCCTCAACACATGTAAATTAGGCGGGGTTTCCGTGAAGGCCCTCTAACATTCATGTCAATGATATAGTTAGATGTGAAGGTTCAAGCCATTGTGGGTCAAAAGACATAGGGTCAAAGTTATGTCAAGATTCGAATTTGAGCTTGAGGATGGAACTTGTGAGGTAAAATCCGGTCTTCCTCGAGAGATAAAAACTAGGACATACAACGAGATCTCAAGTTTGGCTCACCTAGGTAAGATAATCATAAACTTGCATATTTGTTCATGTAGGTTTAAGGATTTATACATGCGGTTATGTACATATCTATTACCTTCAGATCTAGAATACATTGCCATAAATTTAATCTTGGATTCTAAAGATCAAAAGCCTTGGATGTAGAAATGGCTCGAGACATGGAAATGAGTCTTTATGGACTTCGAAAATGACATAAGTATCTAATTCCATCTCCATCTCATATCAAGCTTCACTTGCAGATTTGTTATTTCTTTCATATTTTGACATGTGGCTAATTTGTGATTTTTACCTCATGATCCGATCAAGATATGACACATCCGTTATTATTTGATCAAATTTCAAAAGGAAAAAAAGACACATGGTCCTCCCATCTATCGGTTCTTTTGCACTTTGCCACTTAAACTTCCAAAAGTGGCACTTCAACTCTTCTAACTTTAGTCAATTGGATCATAGGCTGATTTTTTCTTCTTGCTTCTACAAATAACATCAAGTAATAAATTATACTTACTAATAAAATAAAACACACCTTGAAATAAAAGAAACACAATAATTTAAACTTTAAAGTCATTCTGCATCTTCAAGTGTAGGTTATAATGCACAAATACAAGATCATTGAGCCTTTCATGTTCCAATCTATTCCGCTTCTTTGTGTGTATACGTTCAAACGCACTCCAATTGCGCTCACATCCAGAAGAGGTTGATGTTTGACTTAAAACTTTAATGGCAACCTTTTGTAAATTTGGTGCATCACTGCCAAATAGGCTCCACCAATTATCTAAACAATTAGATCATATTAGTACATATATTTTCAAACCAAACATATAAGAATAAACAAAATTTAACTTGAAACAAATATTACCTGGAGTAGAAGTGTGAATACCCCGCAAGGCATACTTTATTCCAAAACTCCCTTGCCGCTCTCTAAACATGGTCACTTCCTTCACTACATCTGGCTCATCTGGGACAAGCTTCTCTAAGACTTCCCACACAGAAGCTCACTACCGGAGTATTGAAAAACGGGATTAAAAAAGCTGCTACATAGAGACTTTTTTGCAACATTTTATCCCATCTATTATCGATAATTTCCGTATACTGCGAGTATTGAGTTGCTCTGTTGCCAAAAACTTTTTTAACCCCATTTATTGCCCTTGCCATGCCATCATAAACATAACCTAAAGAAGGTTTCTCATCAGAATCACACAGACGAAGCAACCTCATAATCGGGGACATAACCTGAACAATAATGTTTAAATTTCCCCAAAACACCTCATTCACAATAATAGCCCTCACTTGATTTCCTTTTACCTCTTTCCGAAACTTTTCAAAGCCTGGATCATCCACCAACTGCTTCAAAAAACCCCTTCTCTCATACAAACTGCTCAATGCTATAAATACCGTGCCAAAATGCGTAGCACCAGGAGAAAGTATTTCTGTCCACCCCTCCTTTTTCCTCAACCAAGCAAGTACCCATTTACGGTTATAAACAAATGAAGTGACTTTAGCACCATCTTGTGCCAATATTTTAATAAGCGGGAGTTCACAAATATCCTTCATAATTAAATTAATACAATGGGCAGCACAATGTGACCAAAACAATGACGGATACTTTTCTTCAAATAAAGATCCGACTTTTTTATAATTAGCTGCATTATCGGTAACTACATGCACAACATTTTCAACACCAACCAATTCAATAACCTCAGAGAAGAGATTGCACAAATTATCAGAACTAGACACAATATCAGATGCATCCACATACTTGATAAAAGATAATCCTTTAGGACAATAAACCAAGAAGTTAATTAATGATCTATGTCTCCTATCGGTCCACCCGTCAGCCATAATTGTGCAACCAGAAGTAACCCAACATTTTTTAAGATCATCGATTTCTAACTGTGATTGAGACTTCACTTCTGCAAGCAAATTAGTTCTTAGTGCATGATAAGACGGACCGACATACCCAGTGCCTATATTGGCTATTCTAGTGATTGCTTGCTCAAAGAAAGGAGAATTGACAGCATTCAAAGGAATACAAGCATCAAAAAACCACGTAGCAACGGCCAAATCTGTTTCTAAAACTCTTTCTCTACTTAGAATTTTTGCCTTTATCGTAGGTTGAGAAGTGTCTACCTCTACTTTTCCTCGCATATAGCTCCCTATGGTATTTGTTTTTTTTTTCTCTTGCCATTGTCATTCGTATCCACAAGAGTTTCACTTTCAATTTCATCATCACTTTCTGCAACACTTAATAAATCTGATGATTGTTTTTTTTTTCTCATTGTCCAAAAATTCCTTAACTTTGAATCGTGCCGCTTCTGGAACCGAATTATATTTTCTAACCTGACCTGGGATGCCCGCAATATGTTGCTTATATCGGTTAATTCCCCCGCCAGAAAGAATAATGCCACAAAAATCACACTTTATTCTACTTTTTTTTTACCATCCGGCGGTAACTCAGTTCCATAATCCCATCATATGTCTGTTCTACGGCGGACATTTGGAGCGTAGTTGCTTTGTTGTGATGTAGGCTCATTTTCGGATGTAGGCGGAACGGATGATAGAGTCCCTGAAGTGTTCTCTGTCATTCCTATTTAAGAAAACAAAACTATCATGTAATCCATCAACTAAACCCATCACATAATCGGTAATCCATCAAACAAAACCAACATTTATCATTAACTATCATATACTAACAAAACTCATTTATTAAGTATTTCATTAACTAAAATACTAACTAAACCAATCACGTAATCCATCAACTAAACCAATCACGTAATCGGTAATCCATTAAACAAAACTAACATTTATCATTAACTATCATGTACTAACAAAAATCATTTATTAAGTATTTCATTAATGAACTAAAGGATTAACCAACATTTATCATTAACTATTAGTACATTTATCATTCGCTACTTTTAGCAAAACTTTAATAAACTACAATAACCAACTCATTAATCATTACCAATTGAATTTACATAATTAAAATAAATAAACATTTAGTAATCCTTACTTAGGTAGATTGGGTAATCGGGCAATCAGAGGGTGTTATTGTCGGAATAAACGAACACTCGTCAGAAACTTACAATAGGCTGCAAAAAAACCATAGATTAGAAGTATATAAGTTAGAACTTAGAACAAAAAAAATGAAAAATCGATTAAGATTAAAAAAAAAAACAAAAAAGAGGCCACGACTTACCGGAACTGCAGCTATGGCCGAGCGGTACGAGCAGCTTCGCGGTGGAGCAGGCGCGGCGCGGCGGTGCAGTAGGCAAAGCGGCGGCAGTGACCTAGTTTTTTTTTTTCTCCTCTTTTTTTTCTTTCTTATTTCAGTCGGAGCAGTGAGTACAGAGGCTGAGGAGTTTCTTTGTTTTGTCAAAAAGCTGCCAGGGCAAAAGTGTAAAATGAAAAAAAGGGTGTGACCGGTTCACTGGACCAAACTGGGCGACCAGTTTTCCGGTTCGACCGGTACGAGTTGCCGGTTTGACCGAAGCAGGCCAAAAACCCGTTTTTTAGTCAGACCCGGACCGGTGAGGCCACCGGTTCTCGGCCAGACTGGTCAAACCGTGAACCGGGCGACCGGTTTTCCGGTTCGACCGGTACGAGTCGCCGGTTCGACCGAAGTAGGCCAAAAACCCATTTTTTGGTCAGACCCAGACCGGTGAGGCCACCGGTTCCCAGCCAGGCCGGCCCAACGGGGCTAGCCTATCTTGGAGAATGATAACTTTGCTAAAAATAGAATAATTATGGTGTGATATATAAAAAAAATTAGGATGACATGAGTTACTGCGCATTTTGCACCCCACCCAATTGAGTGTATTAACGTTTTTGGTTTTTGAAAGTAGTAGACATACATGAAATGTGAGAATCTAGAGGCCATATGTTATTTCAAATGGTCTCGCGGTGCGTAGTGATGTAGTAATAAAAGCTAGGGTAAGGTGCAACTTTTGAAAATTTAGGTAGAAAAAAAAAAAGGTAGCAAAATCAAAGCGATTTAAACGTGTTACTTTTTTTTTTCTCTTGCATTTCAAAGTGTTGATAAAACTATAATTATTCTTACAAATTACCTCGTTTAGTTCAACATAAATTGTTTTCACCAAACAATTTGATCATATCCTGCAACATTGTACAACGAACTAATTTATCAAAACCATTGCACCAATTAGTACGGATAGAATCGAACCGAACCGGACTGAAGGCCGTATTGAATTGATATATTTGGTCAAAAATAATTGGTAGTATAGTTTGGCATGTCGAAAAAAATCTCCTAGCCTTTCGTTTTACCAACGGTACGATATTATCTAACCTGATCATCCTTGTTGTTTGTAAAAAATAAAATCTAAAGAAATAAATATGGTGTAAAACGAAACTAAAGTTATGACATGTCTATGTGAATGTGGTCACCTATTTTGTTGTTGTATAAGAAGCGAAGATATCAATATGAGATTATTTGAGTAGACTAGCTAAGTTGTGTGCTATTGATTGTGCCACGTCACTAAATATTTATATTATTAAATACATGAATATTGTGATCATAAGTTTAATTGCATGACTAAATTTTGATCACAAGGTTTGTCATTATTAATCTAGCTAAGTTTTTTCTAGGATGGGATGCATTTATTTTCAAGATAACCAAAAGACATAATACTTAAGCACCGAGAACCTGTTAAATGTTGCAAATCATGAATGGCGAACAATGTTTGAAATAAACAGAATCGAACTTTATTCAAAATCGAATGATTGACAATGAAATCAAAAGATTGGTACATTATCGAGAGAAGGAGATTCTTCTCTCCATTCTTCTAAATATGAAAACTGAAAGTGAAAAAAGAAAAAGGGGAGCGTGCAGGTATATATATTGTTTGAGCTCCAACGGTCGAATTTAACTAAAATACAAAACTTTCCAAAAGAGGAAATAAAAACTTCTTAAACGGTCAATTGAAAACTTGCTAAAAGAGGAAATATGATAATTAACATTTGAGATGTTAAGTATCTGCTAATACCCCCTGCAAGAGGGGCGTGAATGTCAATTAACCCCATCTTGTCCATCATGATCTTGAAAAGTTGTACGGAGAGTGGCTCTTGATTTTGGGTTTGAATGCGAAAGATTTTGAGGAGGCCTTGCTGAAACTTCTCCCTCATAAAGTAGCAGTCAATCTAAAGGTGTTTTGTCCTTTCATGATGAACCGAGTTGTTGGCAATACATAGAACACTCATGTTGTTTGTGTAAAGGAGTGGAATTATGCATTGAGTTAAAGACAAGTCAGAGAGCAACTGTTTGAGCCAGATCAGTTCACAGGTGGCAGCAACAATGGCCACGTATTCTGCTTTACATGAGGATCTGCTAACAATAGTTTGTTTCTTTGCCTTCAAAGATATCAGAGAATCACCCAAGTAGATGGCAAAACCATTTATGCTTCTCATTGTTTCCTTGTAGCCTCCCAGTCACTGTCACAGAAGGACTTGAGGTGAACTTCAGAATTTGAGGGATAAAACACACTCTTACCTGGAGAAGTTTTGATGTATCTGAGCACCTTGTGAGTTGCTGCAAGATGAGTATTAGTAGAAGAGGACATAAATTGAGTTAAGCATTGTATACTATAGCATAAACCAGGTTTGGTTATTGTCAAAGTAAGAATTCTGCCTACTAATCTTCTATAGATAGATGGATCAGATAACGGAGCCGAGTTATCAGCATATAACTTTGTAGGGGAGCCCATAGTGGTGCTGGAAGGTTTGCAAGCAAGGTATCCAGATTCACTAAGGATATCTAAATCATACTTCCTATGGAAAAGTGTAATACCCTTTGAACTCCTATCAATCTCAATGCCTAATTAATTATAAATTTATCATGCAAATGTTGTTTGGTTATGTTAATCTCAATGAGATTGTTACCAATCAATATGATGTCATCAACATGCACACATAGAGCAGTGATATGCTTTTGAGTTTGCAGAATGAATAGAGAAGAGTCAGAAATAGCTTGTTTAAAGCCATAAGAGAGTAAACAAGATGTTACCTTTGTGTACCATTGTCTAGAGGCATGTTTAAGGCCATATAGACTCTTTTTGAGTAAACAAACACTCTAATCAAAAGGTATGCTATAGCCAGGAGGGGGCTTCACACACACACACACACACACATATATATATATATATATCCTCATCTAGGTCACCATGGAAGAATGCATTGTTGACATCAAGTTGTTTGAGGAACCAATTTTGAGAAGTTGCAAGGGCAATGAGAACCTTGACTGTAGTGATCTTAGCTACTAGAGAAAATGTGTCAAAGTAATCAAGACCTTCCTCCTGAGTGTAATCCTTGGAAACTAGTCTTTCCTTGTATATTCCCATTGTGCCATCATATTTGTATTTCACTTTATACACCGATTTACAACTAACACAGTTCTGACCAACATGAAGTGTAGTGAGGACCCAAGTGTTGGTCTTTTCCAATGCAACAATCTCAACTTTCATTGCTTGCTGCCACTCAAGGTGCTTGTTAGCTTATGAGTAAGTTTTAGGTTCATGAATGACATATATTGATGAAGTAAATGCCTCATGCTTACTACCTAGTCTATCAGTGCTAATATAATGTTCAATAGGATATCTTGTTCAATTCTTAGCTTTATGAAGTGAAGTGGGGAGATTGCAATCATAAGCTTTGAGATATGCATGGGGTGTAACATGTCTAGATGATCTCCTTATAGTAGTGTCATGATTTGAAGGTTTAGGAATACCTGGTGCAACATTTGTAGGTTGCACAATTTCAGAGGTTTGATGTTGAGTATCATGATCATTGTGAATTACAGTGTGAGAGGAGTCTAGTGTGAAAGAGTTTTCATTCTCCACAAGTTATAGTATTTCTGGTGTAGATGGTATAGAGTAGCTTGGGTCATAGGCTGAGTTGTCATCAGAGACAATAGGATATGAGGCCTATAGTGCATTGAGATCTTGTAAAGCTGAGGGAGAGGTACCAATGAAAGGATCAATGCACATTCTCTCAGCACATGGAGCATCTCTTTGCTCAAGACTCTGAGTATTCCTGTTCTTGAAAGGGAAGACATTTTCATAGAAAGCAACATTTTTTGATATTAAAGTTTTGTTAGTGAGCAAATCAAGTAGTAAATAGCCCTTGGTACCAGCAGGGTACCCAATGAATATGCATGAGTTGCTCTTGGATCAAACTACTGCATATGTGCAGTGAGGGTGGATGCATAACATAAACAACCAAAAGTTTTTAAGAAACTATAATCAGGCTATTTGTTGAACAGTAATTCAAAGGGGTTTTGTTGTTCATGGTCTTTGAAGGAATCATGTTTATTATGAATGCAGCTGTGCTGATATAGTTACTTCAAAAGGCTACATTTGCTCCAAAAGGCCATAGAAATGGAATATTGAAACCTTAAGGATCTTGCAACTTGGAGCAAGTGTTGGTGCTTCCTTTCCACCAATCCATTCTATTGAGGGGTCTCAACACAACTTCTTTGATGAGTAATGCCATGTGTGTTATAGAAGGCGGGCATATTGAACTCAGATCCATTATCTGATCGTAAGCATTTAATATTGACAGAGAACTGATTGAAGACAAGTTTCTAAAAATTGCTCAATATAATTCTGACCTCAGATTTTTGTTTCATCAAATAAACCCAAGTGCATCTAGAATAGTCATTAACAATAGTAAGAAATATTGAAATCCATCATGTGATGCCATTGAAAATGGACCTCAGATGTCACAGTGAATAAGCTCAAATATAACAGTGGATTTAATAGAACTGGCATGAAAAGGTAAATGCTTTTGCTTAAAAAAATGACATACATCACAATGTTGCTCTTTATTACATTTGAAGTATTGAATACAAGTAATTGAGTGCAGCTTTTCTAAAGAAGGATGGCCAAGTCTGTTATGCCAATATTTGAAATCAGTGCTAGCACTATTACATGAGGTTTGAAAAGAGACATTTGAAGTATTGAAAGAGCAAGATGCATTCAATGTGTATAGGTCATTGTGAAGATCAGCAGAACCAATCCTCTTCCAAGTTCTTGTGTCCTATATGAGACATGTAGAAGCTATAAAGGTGAGGGCAATGTTAGTAGATTTTGTAAGCTTAGGTATGGATAACAGATTATGTGTGAAGTTTGGTACATAGAGTACATTCTGCAAAATAAGATCAGGTGTAAGTGTAACAGAAACAATATGGGTTGCATATGTTGTGTTGTTGTTAGGGAAATAGATCAAAACAGGGTGGACAGTAGGTGTGGAATTGAACCAAGATAAGTCACAAATCATATGATATGTGGCTCCCGTGTCTAGAATCCAAGCCTTACTATGATTATTGAAAGATTTAGAGTTAAGAGCAAAGACTTTAGATATACTAGTTGCTGGAGTTGCAATATAATATTGAGGAGGATGTTGGATTGAAGAAGCCATCAATTGATGTTCTTGTGCTAGCTTGAATGCCATGAATTCCTCAAATAGCTCATTGTTGTTGGGAGTGTGTGCTTTATCCCGTGGTTGAGAAGGAGTAGGATAGTTGTCACTCATCATTGTAGGTCCAGTCCAACCAGGGGGATAGCCATTGAGCTGAAAGAAGGTGTCAATGGTGGGACCCTGGAAACCACAGTGTGTGCATATGAGTTTCTTCTTCTCTTGCTGTGAGAGGGGAGGCTTAGAATGCTTGTTACCAGTGCCAGGTTGTGTTATTGTTGCTGTATCCAGTAGATTACTGGTTAGTTTGAAAGTGTTTCTATCTAGTGAATAGTGCAAGGTTGTCCATAGGTGTGACTGAAGAACTATACATTTCCCTCTGGTTTTCTTTTTGCATTAAGAGGGAGTATACTCTTGACAAGTTGGGCATTGGGGCCATCATAGGGACCTGGCTTCTGATGGCACTGTATGAGTCATTAAGCCCCATGAGGAATTCGAGAACACAATCATCCTGTTGTAACTCAGCCATAGTTCTATTGAGATTGCATCTGCAATGACCACATGTGCACCTGGCAATTGGTCTTTGACTAAGTAGCTCATCCCAGAGAGATTTAAAGCCATTGTAGAATTCAGTAATAGTGTTACTGCCTTGACTAATAGATGCTAAGGACTTTTGCAAGTGATAGACTCTTGGTCTATCAGTTCTTGCATATCTAGTCTTCAGATCATTCCACTACTCTTGAGCAGATGTGTGGGACAACAAACGTTGTTTAACCTCATACACCATATAATTCAACAACCAAGAAATCACTAGTTCATTAGCTCTAACCCAGCAAAGTGCCTCTAGTGGATCACCTCATTAGGACATGGCAAAGAACCATCAATAAACTTCATCTTATTCTTTACTGTCAAAGCCATACCACATCAAACACTGAGACAATACTACTCAAATGACAATGCTAAGTTATAGAATGTCATTAGAAATGCAGCGAAAAAAATCAAAATGGTACGAAAATTGTTATTATTATCATACGTGAAATACAAAAATTATTTTTCACATCAATAATATACTCGTGACCTACCTCACGGTAATTATCAAGTAGTACTGGTTTAATCTTTAATCATTACTGTGAAGTAACTTTAGCGTAAGGAAATTTCTGTCCTCAACGGGTATTAATCACTCCACGATCATTAAAAAACAAAAAAAATTAAATCCAACTCATGGATAGCATCTTCTAGCTGACACGAGAATTATTTTAATATTCTTGATTTCTTGTAGTAATAATTTATTAATTGGCGAGAAACTCAATAATAAAGTGATTAGTACTTAACACCCACGCTTCTAGTTGTCTTTAATTATGATGACAACTAAGAGTCCTATATTTTGGTTTCGTACTTGGTAAGATTACAATGCAAGAGTCAATCATAAAGTAACAATGAGAAAATACAAGTAAACGATAATGTGCGGTAAGCAACAGTGTACACTATTACAATTTAGAGGAGCTTATGTATTTGTTTTAAGGGATAAATGCATCAAATTCCTGAACTATGCATGTTTTTGCGAAATTGTCCTTAAACTAAATAAATGTTGGTATGCGTTGCTCAACGTATAATAATAATAAAGAACAAATAACGACAAGAAATAACTTTTATATTCCTGATATTGATTTTCCAAAATAAATACATATGACAAACAAATAAAGTTTACCGAAACTGTGAACGAATGGATTGACGAAAGGTTTTAGGACGAGTTGAAAGCAAGCCTTCTCCCCTTCAGATCGAATTCCCCAGCTATCCTTCAAGCCCTCGTGAGGAAGAGATCTCCCAAGGTACAACGTCCACACACAAATAAACATCAAGTGGATGACTATACTGTTTTTCACTTACGAACACTAACAGTACTTACAAAACTCTGAAATTGTATATGAAATGAAATGCAGAATGATATGTTTTTGTTGGATGCTTTTCTCCTTTGCGCAAAGGCCTTTAAATAGAAAATATTTCATGTAACAACCAAGCCATTAAGGAGTGATTTTAATTCAGCCATAAAACCAAATTCATTTCACATTATTATAGCATTTAGGTGTGGTTTGAATTCTCAATTCAAATCTGATTTTTATTAAAAAAAAAAATCTTATTCATATAAATAAAATCTCACCAATTAGCTTCTTATTAAGCCAATACAATTCACACCATTAAACCCAAGTTGCTATAATATCAATTGGACTCAATTCCAATTTCTAAAATTATATTTAGCCTCATGCCAAATAATAATTTCTCCAACAATAAATAAGCGGTTTGTCTCTTAAACTATACCATTCTGTTCGATTTGCCCCATGGCTGGGTTTTCGGCTATTTTTGGCTATTCTTGGCCAGAATTTTTCCCCTTACCTGACACATATGTGTTGTACTAGATGTATTTTAGTGGTTGATGACAAAAAGTAGGCGAAAAAATACCTCGAACGGGACATATTTCGGCTAAAATACACTGAAGAGGAAATCACATTTTAGCCGGAATATGTCCCGTTCGAGGTGTTTTTTAAAACCCGATTTGTCATCAACTACTAAAATACATCTAGTACAACACATATGTGTCGGGTAAAGGAAAAAAATCCGGCCAAGAATGGCAAAAAATAGTTGAAAACCCGGCCGGGAGCAAATCGAACAGAATAATATAGTTTAAGGGGCAAACCGTTTATTTATTTAGTTTAAGGACGATTTCGAAAAAATGTGCATATTCATGGAGTTTGATGCATTTATCCCTTGTTTTAATATTCTGCGAAACTTCTTATTCATAGCAGATAGTGATGAGATTGGCTTTGAAACTTCCCACGTCAAACTTTATTACTCGTTACCAAGATTTACGTAAATTGAAAGTTGTAGATGAGAAATTATTATACAAAATTTATTAGCATATCTGTAACATCTGTATTATCATGACAAACGAATTTGGAGCTGAAGTGTAGAATTTTTCGAGTATTAAATTATTTCTTGCAAGTTTTTTCTCATTCATCGGTCATCACGTGCAATCAATGATAGAAAGTTAGAAACAACGAAAAAGAAAAGTCATGACGTGCAATCCTGCTCCGAGGTGTTTTAATATTTACGATGAGATTGAAAATTATTGCTAGCCTGCTGGGCCTGGGTTCTACTATCATAAGTAATTAGGTTGAGGCCCATGTTGGCCCAACTATTGATTACTTATAACTTATAAAGTATAAGGGCTCGTTTGGTAGTGCATAGGACCTTAAATGACTTTTTATCTTTATTGCAAAGTAACTTATTTAAGTTTGGTAGTCCATTTTCAATGTCGGGTAAACTGATTGACTCGGGCTTCATCAGCCATTTTAAAATGGCCTCCCCCTCGTTTTGGGAAACATATTTCTATAGTGAAAGATCTCAACCTACAAAATGACATTTGTGGCCCTCAAATTACGTGTACAAATCACTTGTAACATCTAAATATTGTGGGTTTAACAAAATCATAATTCTTTTCATTGCCCAACGTTAATACATTCACTCAAATCGCTCCACCACCTCTCCTCTGCCAACAGAAACGGCTCCTCCTTAGTTTGCCGCCATTGGTTCATCATTGAGGGGCAAAGCCACCACCGTCTCTCCCTCAACGCTAAATCAGAGCTATGGACGGGGATTCCTCGCCTCTTCTGCCGTTTTGTTTCAGTCATGAAGCTCGCACTCAAATGTAACTACAGATCAGTGAGCACATGTGAAGAAAATTTGTTTCGCCGTACCACTGTCGGCAATGATGAAGGAGTCGAGAGAAGAGGAGGAGTCACACACGCCGTCGTCGAGTCGGAAGTCGAGGAGGTCGTCGTCCACCGCCAAACAACCGTCGGCCATCGTTGAGTTATGAAATCGTCATGTTTTTTCTTTTTAATTTTTGGTTTTAAGGTTCAGTTTTACAGAGAGGAAGAAAGAAAATAAAATAAAAATATATTATTGTAGAGAGAAGAGAGAAACGTAAATGGGCTGGGGTGATTTTCTTTTTTTTTTTAGCTTTTGGTGGTTGATGGTTTCAATGATCCAATATCCAACAATGATAATGGGGTTATTGGTTTTAATGATCACGATGTTTCATGCACTCAATTTATATTATCATTTTGATGATGAGTTTTAGTTACAAATATATAATAAGCAATTTGGGATTCAGTCACTCACAAAAATATGTTTTTATGTGTTATATATCTCTACCTTGTTTTAGTTCTATTTCAAGGTATATATTTAATAGCATTAAATGTATTTTAGACATAATCAGCTCTAATCCGAATATTAAGAAGTGTAACCAAAGAAAAGATTGAAATGGGCCCACGGGTGAAGAGGGTACATAATGTCGAACCAAAGGTGTTAAATTGTTCATAATATGGATCATAATACATGCTAGTACGAAAATGGCTATTAGGTCCTCTTGTAACCAAACGAGCTCTAAGATTAATAACAAATTAGATTGGGTGAAAGCTACTTGTTATGTGACGCTAGTTATTGAGTGCCTTATAGTTGTTAATAACAAATTAGATTTCACGCTGAATGTACACACTTATAAAAAAAATTGTGTTCGTTTAGTTACAATTTCTTTGTTGATGTCATTTAGTATTGTTTCCTATAATAACTCGTATTAGGCTTGAAAAAATTAGCTTTGGTTGTTAACCTTTACCGCTGCAATTAACCGTAGCGCCAATTCATTTTTTAGTTTGGTTGGCCATTTCGACCCCATTTTATCAAATTTTATGGTGAAATGTCTGTTTTAACCCTGTAATAATTTGGGTCACATCTTTCAGTCATAACTCTAACTCTCTTTCAAGCGACGAAAAATGAGATATGCCGAAAAAAGAGCTAATAATGAAGATCAAATTCAAATCTCTAATACTCCCACTTAGCAAAATAAACAAGCTCAAATGGGCATACATTTTCGTGTAGGATCGGCGTTTATTTATACTTTAGCATTTTGCATTCTTTGGTTAGCTCATGATAACCAAATATGTGAATCTGAAAATCAAAATCAGCATATTGATGGTGAAATCTACAGTCCGTATAGAGAATAGGCCGAGGAAATTTTACTATCTTAAAAGTTAAAAAGGCGGAGGCTCTTGGCTAATCTTGACCCTCGCCTCTTTCTCATGAAAAGTTGCTTCTTTCTTTATTCGTGGTTGTATATTGTTGATCAAATCAACGATCGACTATGCACTCATTAACAAAGTTTTGGTGTAACTTTATTCTTGTAAAATCCTAATAGATTGTATGTAATAAAGCCTACTATATAATAAACGAAAAAAAAATGAGTTTTTTGGTTTGTCTTTAAAGTTAATAATAACATTTAGGTTAGTTTTTTCATAAATATATATTTCTTATTCATCTTGTTTAGGTATATAATATTTGTTAAAACTATTAAGTAAGCGGTGTAAAAGTGAAAAACATTTGAATATAATCATCCATTCTGAAAGGCGAAGTGATGTTGGATGTGCATGCATGTGATCATCCATCTTGAATCCAATTCGATCCGGGTTCCAGTGATAAGATATGTTTGGAATCAAATTTTATTATTTATTTAGTATTAATATAATAAGTCAACAAAAGTATGAGTCGAGAGAAATTTAACTCTTAATAAGTCTTAATTAATTAACAACATCCTCATTATCATCAACTTCCATTATGCAAGAACACTTCCTCTTTCTCGGAACCTGCTTCCGATTTATTTCCCACAAAAAAAACGCCATTAATTTTTTTTTTGTTATTTTTATTAATTAACAACATAATAACAATGTTAACTTCCAATTCAACATCCAAACCTCCTTGAAAAATATGCCTAATTCTCTCGTTTACCTTCTCGCATTTCTATTTCTACTATTATTATCAGTTTTCACTCCAACGAGCTCATCACGCCGATTCCTCCTCCAAAACGGCGCCGTATCATGCCCTCTCAACTTCACCGTTCTCCGCCGCCTCTCCTCCGATCCCAACAACCTCGACACCCGCTCCCAGTGCCAGTACATCCGCCAAGGCATCCGCCTCGTCCAATCCGACTACCTCCGCCGCACCAACTCCTTCCTTCCGCCTCTCGATTCCGCGCAATCCTGCTGGTCCTCCTACCAGTCCCTCCTCAACGATTACATACCTAATAATTTCGACATCCGTACTCGATGCGGTTTTCAAACCACCTGGATCGCCACCGGTTGCATGAACATCACCACCCGCCCCCAATTCGACTCCGCCGTGCCCCAATCTGCCTTAAACGCCGCCGTATCCGCCTGCAACCAGTCTCTTATTAACAGCTCGCCCTGTGCCACCTGCACCACCGCGCTCTCCAATTTGCAGGCGCCCTATTTGCCTGGTCCCTCCACTGGTAACGTGTCCGATTGTACGGCCTATCCTTTTATCTATGCCGGTGCTTTCGTTAGTCGGTTCGGGCCGACAGACGAAGGTGCGGCTAAGTGCTTGTTTAATCTTGATTTCAGGGTTTCTCGTACGAGTAGTAATAGGTCGAGAACTGTTGTAATTGCTGTTGTCGTTGTGGTGGTAGTGGTAGGTGTTGTGGTGCTTATTTTGGGGGTTTGGTTTTGGCGAAGGAGGAAGAGGGCCAAATATTTGAGGAAAAAGTTGGATTTAAGTAAGAATAACACGAGTTCCGCATTGGACTCGATTAATGCAAGCACCACGTTGATCAGGTTTAGTTATGATGAGGTTAAGAAGGCGACCAGGAATTTCTCCAGGGAGAATATAGTCGGGAAAGGAGGGTATGGTAATGTCTATAAGGGTGTTTTACCGGATGGTACCCAAGTGGCTTTGAAAAGGTTTAAGAACTGTTCGGCTGCAGGGGATGTTAGTTTTACCCATGAAACGGAAGTTATTGCGAGCGTCAGGCACGTGAATTTGGTTGCATTGAGAGGGTATTGTACGGCCACAACTCCTCTTGAAGGCCACCAGAGGATAATTGTTTGTGATCTCATGCGGAACGGGAGTGTTCATGACCATTTGTTTGGCTTGGTAGACAAGAAGTTGAGTTGGCCTGTTCGTCAAAAGATTGCTCTTGGGACGGCTAGAGGGTTAGCTTACTTGCATTACGGAGCTCAGCCTGGCATTATTCATCGCGACATTAAGGCTAGTAACATACTGTTGGACGAGAATTTTGAGCCTAAAGTAGGGGATTTTGGATTGGCGAAATTTACTCCTGAAGGAATGACGCACATGAGCACTAGAGTTGCCGGAACAATGGGATATGTGGCGCCCGAGTATGCATTGTACGGGCAGTTGACAGAGAGAAGTGATGTCTATAGTTTTGGGATAGTCCTTCTTGAGCTTTTGAGTGGGAAGAAAGCACTTCTTGCCCTTAATGATGGGCAGCATACTCTAGTAGCGGATTGGGCTTGGTCGTTGGTTAGGGAAGGGAAAGCAATGGCCGTGGTTGAAGAAGATATGCCAGATTTGGGTCCTTCGGAAGTGGTGGAGAGGTATGTTCTGGTGGCAGTTCTTTGTTCCCATCCACAATTATACGCTAGGCCAACAATGGATCAGGTTCTTAAGATGTTGGACATGGACGTTCCTGTTCCTTTGATGCCTGAAAGACCAATTTCTCTTCTTGCGAGTATGGACGACATTGAGAGGTCTGTGAGCAGCAGTAGTTCTGGTCATCTGTCGACACCAAGGGGCTATCAGTCTTATACAATGGCATATGACCGAGCCAGGACGCAGGAGGAAGATAATCAGAATTATGGTGATCGGTAGTAGTTGTATGCAATGCAGCTTTCCTTGAGGAGGATGGTGACGTGAAGTTCCCTCCATATATATATATATATATATAGCTTTTTCATAATCTGTGATGGCTGGCTCATTCTTTTGTTTATATTGAAGGATAAATCATCTATACTCTCTGTAAACTAATACTTAGAAAAATATGCCTCTTGAGAAAGATCTATGGAAAGAGCATGGGTTAGATTAGTATAGTGCATTTGAGGCTTTCTTAAGTTAATGAAATGTATATATTTGAAAGCATGTTTGATGCTGCATCTTGTTGTTTGCAGTTGTTATTGAGATTTATCTCACGTTGCTGCATCGTTGGATACTAACTATGAATGAAAAATCGTTCTTTCTCCCTTTTGCAGTGGCGTTTTTTATTATGACTTTATTTAGAAATACCTTCCTTGTATTATTTACTGCTGTGATAATTGTCAAAAAAAGTAAAACTTGTGTGTGCCTGCATGCTCTGCTCATTGTTGGAAAAGGAAAAATGAAAAGAAGGGGACACGCCTCAAATTAGCTACCTCAAATCACTGATATTTGGAATAAATTTTGGTGTTCTTTTATTGTAAATTGGGAACTTGCCAGGAACTAGAAAAGTCCTAATTCTTGGCTTTAATTCCGTTCTTCTGGTAAAACATCTTAAGGCGGCTCTGAGTTTGACATTTTTGTATTATATTACATAAAAACAGAGCAAATTGTAATGCAATATTGTATTGAGTCTTAATATTGTACAAATTGTTGAACAAATCATTTATATTTAAAAAGGGACAATCGTTCTTCTTCTGCTTGTACCTACCCTTCAAAACTGTAATCAACCTATTTGTTGCAGCTCATAATGTACTTTTCCATTTGGTGTAGGTGTGGTCTTTTTATTTTTATATTTGACTTTCCTTATTGATTTACCCATCAATTTGTCCGAAGTGTATGAAATAGGAATCAAAGACAACTCTGAACTGCTCCTCGTCATTCCAACTTATAAAACATTTGTCCAAAGTAGGTACCGTGTTCACAGATAAATGGAAGGTGACAAGATACAAAAGTTCTACGTAAATTTTTTTTTTTCTTGATGCATCTTTATGTCATTTTTTATCGTCCAATAAAACTTGCTGCTGGCTACAGTATCAGTACGTTAAACAACTTTGTCTTTGTCATTTGGCTTAATAAAACAAATAATCGCAGATATTTATCATGTCAGAATTCCAACAAATGACAGCGTAACCATGGATTAAAATTTGGGTTTCGGAATAAGTTTCGGTCAGCTACAAATTAAAAACATTTTCTAATATTTTGAGAACTTTTAGGCATGTTTCGAAAAATTCGTAAAATTGTGGTTATAGTTAACATGAAAACGACATGTATTTTTTGTTTCGATAGAGTCAAAAACGAAAATATTTCGCTACTGATACATGAGTGTAAGAATATAATATTCTGTGTGTGTTCTCATTAATCAATGGATGTATAAATACAATTACAATGTGCAAGATAAGGTAAGTGCTAACTATACAAGATCTCTATGATACGATAACTATGGAAACAAGATAAACTAGGATATACAATAATATCTAATACACCCCCTCAGTCGAAACGGGAGGAGATCGGACGTTGAGACTGGAACGAAAGTCTTCAAAAAGAACACGTGGAAGGCCCTTCGTGAAAATATCGGCGACTTGGTACCGAGACGGGACGTGAAGAACCCGAATGAGGCCACGAGCAACCTTCTTACGAACAAAGTGAATATCCATCTCAATATGTTTGGTTCGTTGGTGTTGAACCGGATTACCCGATAAGTAAACAGCACTGACGTTGTCACAATAGACCAAGGTTGCTTTTGTGATAGGACAGTGAAGCTCAAGAAGCAAATTTCGAAGCCAACAAGCTTCAGATACCACATTAGCAACCCCGCGATACTCGGCCTCAGCACTGAAACGAGAGAGAGTGGACTGACGTTTGGCGGACCAGGAGATAAGATTGTCCCCAAAATAAACACAATAACCCGAGGTAGAACGCCGAGTATCCGGGCAGCCGCCCCAATCAGCGTCAGAGTAAGCAATAAGGCCGGAAACCGTGGAACGGGATAGCGATAAACCATGATCCAATGTCCCCTGAAGATACCGAATGATGCGTTTCAGTGCTTGCATGTGAGAATCCCGAGGGTCGTGCATAGACAAGCAAATCTGCTGAACCGCATAAGAAATATCCGGACGGGTGAATGTTAGATATTGAAGGGCACCCGCAAGACTCCGAAACAGTGTTGGGTCGAAAACTGGAGGGCTGGCCGTCGCCCCCCCCCCCCCCCCCCCCAACTTGGAGGAGGTGTCTACTGGTGTTGCACACGGCTTGCAAGAACTCATGCCCGCGCGCTCAATAATGCTTTCGGCGTATTTCCTCTGAGATAGAAAAAGACCACTAGAAACCCGAGAGACAGCAATGCCCAAAAAAAAAAAAACTGAGTGGCCCCAAATCTTTCATAGCAAACTCGGACCCAAGAAGAGATATAAGAGATCGACGTAACGTGGGAGTTGAGGCCGTTAAGATAATGTCATCCACATACAATAATAAATATGTTGTGTCACCCCCACGACGATAGATAAACAAGGAATGATCTGAAGAGCTATGAATGAAACCAATAGTAGCTACATAGTACCGCTGATACCAAGCCCGAGGGGCTTGTTTAAGGCCATAAAGAGACTTCTTGAGTAAGCATACATGATTAGGAAAGCGAGAGTCACGAAAGCCCATTGGTTGATGCATATAAACGGTTTCATTAAGCTTAACGTGTAAAAAGGCATTCTTGACGTCCAAGTGATGTATGTCCCAAGAGTGAGAAAGAGCAATACTCAAGACAGTCCTAATGGTAGCGGGTTTGACCACTGGACTGAAAGTCTCGTCACAATCCACTCCAACCTGTTAAGACCTGCCATCACCAACAAAACGGGCTTTATGCCGCTCAAAAGAACCGTCAGAGTTAAATTTATGTCTAAAAATCCATATGGAACGAATGACATTAACATTAGATGAACGAGGAACGAGCTCCCACGTATTATTATTATTAATAATAAGAGCATTGTATTCATCAAGCATGGCAAGTTTCCAATTGTGGTCGGATAGAGCGACCGAGGGAGAACGAGGGAGGGGAGAGGGGGACGTGGTAGTGTTTAAGTCGAAGATTTGTTTAGGTTTGTAGATGCCATGGCGACTACGAGTCACCATTTGAGGAGAGGGGCCGGGAGTAAGAGGAGGCGAGGGGAGATCAGGCGTTGGTGGTGAAGGAGGAGAGACGGCGCCGTCGGGTGATGGTGGGGGAGGAGAGGAAGGGTCGGCACGAGGACCATTTGGCGCGTGAGGCGTGTGCTGTATATGGTGGTGGACGAGGGGAGAGACGTCCGAGTCAAGGAAAGTATAGGAGGAGGGTTGTGGTTTATTTATTTGGTGGAAAGGGAAAGTATTTTCATCAAACACGACGTGACGACATATAATTATGTGGTTTGTTTTAATGTCAAGACATTTGTAGCCACGTTGGTTGGATGGGTAGCCCAAAAATATGCAAGGTGTGGAGCAGGCTTGTAATTTATTTATAGTAGATGAGGGAATGAGGGAAAGAGGGGAAAACATAGACACCCAAAAATACGTAGATGAGTGTAAGAGGGAATTTTGTGGTAAAGTAGTTGTAGAGGGGAGGAGAAGTTAAGTAATTTAGTGGGAAGAATATTTGATAAATATGTGGCCATGTGGAGGGCGTGAGGCCAAAAAACGGGGGGAAGGGAGGCGTGAGATAGTAGAGTACGAATTATATTATTTATGGTGCGTATTTTTCTTTCGGACTTTCCATTTTGAGAAGATGTATATGGACAAGAAAAACGAAAAGTCATCCCATTTTTAGCACAAAATTGATGAAAAAGAGCATTGTTATATTCTTTTCCATTATCACATTGAAAGCATTTAATTTCGCGTTCAAATTGAGTTTTTGTAAGTGCGCGAAAAGCTAAAAATGTAGAAAAAACTTGTGACTTATTAGCAATGGGAAAAGTCCATAAATAATTAGAAAAATCGTCCAAAAACAACACATAATAACGATGACCCGAAGAGCCCAAAACGGGGGAAGTCCAAAGGTCACTGTGAACAATGTCAAACGGAAGTAAAGTACGAGAAGTAGATGACGAAAAATGTAACCTAACATGCTTTCCTAACGGACATGATGGACAAAAGGAAGACGATGCCGAGGAGCAAGATATGTGATTGCCTTGACGGAGAGAGGCAAGGACGGCGGGGTCGGGATGGCCGAGATGAGCATGCAAATGGTCGGCGGGGAGGGCGACAAAAGAGGAGGTACGGGATGAGGGAAGCGATGGTGACAGTGGGTAGAGGTCGCCGGAACTAGTGCATCTCATAAGGTGTTTGCGCGTCCGTAGATCCTTCACAGAAAAACCCCAAGGATCAAATTCAATAGAAACAGAATTATCAATGGTGAATTTACGAACAGAGATAAGGTTTTTGACAATTTTAGGTGCATGTAGAACATTAGATAAAGATAAGGGAGGAAAAGGTGAGGGAAGCGACGCGTTACCCGTACCAACAACTAGAATAGAATTGCCATTACCTACAGTAATACCATTAGAGTTGCTCAAATTAAAATAAGACGTAAGAGTACCATTATTTGCCGTCATATGTGAAGATGCCCCCGAATCCATGTACCATTGCTCATCGGGTGGATTTATAGACATGGTGCTGAAAACCGTGTCAAGGTCAGTCGGAGCATAACCAACGGTAGAGGCGGCGGCATGATAGGCGTGATTGGGGCGTGGGCCGAGAATGCCTTGCTGCCGGGCCGCGGGCGGAGGAGTGAGTCGCGGGATGTATGGGGCCGTGGGGTAAGGCGACGGTGGGGTGACCCACGGCTGCTGCGGACCGTAACCGGCCCATGGGTTCGGCCAGGCCCATGGAGGCGGTCCGCGCCCTAGACCGCGGCCGCCACGCCCTAGACCGCGGCCGCCACGCCCGCGATAGGCTGAACCGCGTCCGCGACCGCGAGGGGCGGATGACCGCTACTGTGGATGGGCGGCGGTTGCACTGTCCGGTCCGGGCGGTGGAGCTTGTGACACAAGGGCGGACTCGGCTTGACGGGTGGCTCTTTTGTTGATGCTGGTTTCCTCCAACCCGAGCATCGACCGAGCTTTAGAGAAAAGAGGCAGGGGGTCACTTTGTTGAATGAGAGTGGCGACCCCACTGAAATTATCATTCAAACCCGCGACTAGTTGCAACACCAAACGTTGGTTGGACACAGGAGCACCAACGTTGGCAAGTTGGTCCGCGATCATCTTCAGTTTCTGACATTAGGCTTCAACATTAGGGAACTCATCGAGGGTTGTGTGCGAAAATTGATGTTCAAGGTGAACTGCTCGAGAGTTCTTGTTGTCCTGATAGATGTCGGCCAAACGATTCCATGCACCCATCGCTGTGGAATCGGTTTCAATGATCGTATGAAGGAGATCATTGGATATGGTGCCATAGATCCACTGGAGGACGATGGCATGGAGGCGGTCCCAAATTTCGGCGTCAGAGTCGGCAAGAGGGGGAGAAACGCCACTTTTAGGGGGAATAATATGGTCGAGGACTTGATAGGCTCGAGCATGGATTTTGAAGAGTTCCGACCAAGAGTTATATTGGCCGCTCTCAATATCGAGAGTGATGGGGATAAAATTTTTAATGTTGGTGACCGTGAGGGCCGAGAAGATTTTGGTGGTGGTCATTGGTGGTTGTGGGGTGGCGGTGGAGGCGGAAGAGAGGGAGGTGGCGGCCGACTCTAGGGTAGGATCGTTAGGGTTGGTCATTTTGGAAAAATAGGAGAGAAAAAGGGAAGGATTGAAACCATGTAAGAATATAATATTCTGTGTGTTCTCATTAATCAATGGATGTATAAATACAATTACAATGTGCAAGATAAGGTAAGTGCTAACTATACAAGATCTCTATGATACGATAACTATGGAAACAAGATAAACTAGGATATACAATAATATCTAATAATGAGCGTAACCAAACCTCGAAACTCAGTTGTTTCCAGCATGCCAAGCCCAATTACATTTTCTGTCTTTGAACAGAATTAAGACATTTTTACACGGAGCCTCATTGCGATCAGCCTATCACAAAAAGAAATTGGAAGTCGGCCGACATGATACCTAGAATTGACAGTTTTTCTTTTTTAGTAGCTAGTAGTTTCAATGTGTACTTCTAATATCTTGCAATTGCTCAGTATTTATACTAATCAAAATAAAAATGCATATTACTTAATTTTGTACAAAAGTGTAGTCCATATCAGAAGTGCTAACATAAGTCTTGTATAAAAAGATCTATAGCAAATCCAGTAGTTTGTTCAACGGTTGAGAGGTACTTTTACATGGACAAAGTTTTTCCGGATAACAAACACACAGAACAAATATATAATTATTGTCTATAAAATAATCTGTACAAGCAGTTTCCACTCTTTACTTTTTCTTTTCTTTTCTTTCTCTAGCTCATGTTAAAAAACAAACAACAAATCAAATGAAGAAAAAGAAGAAAGCAACTATAATCCTTGCCCTTCTCCTGTCACTCAAAAAATCGTAAGAAGCTAGCTAATATGGCAGTTTAGTAGATGATCAAGAATGCATTTTCCATATACCCTTTGATGGAGAAGACGAGTGCGTTATCTTAACCGTTCTCCTTCCCTGCTGCCGCGTCTTCTTACTTTCATAAATTTGTGGATTGCTACTTACTTTGATCACATCAACTTTCACAATGTGATGATCTGAAGTCCCTTTTGAAGAGAAAACCGAATATGATCCAGGAACAAACTTATATGGCGCATCTGACGATGATAATATGTAATCTACTCGCGTCCCATATTTGCACGTCCCTTGTACACCTACATCATACATAAGCACAACATTCAGCACATCGCCAATATAGATAAATCGACATTTATTCTGGAACGATTAAGGTTGAAGATACTTTGTCCTTTGGCGATCATGACAACAGACTCGCATTCTCCCGCAAAATCCTTGGCATCCGAGTACTCCTGATTCTTTAGATGCTTCATCACCTCAACCTTAGGCTTTGGTTTTCCCATCTCTTCATAGTACTGAAAATACAGAACAATTTGTGTGACAGTTTAAGCTTATGATACTAATGAAAAAATACAAGTAATTGAAAAATTCGCAGAAATCATAGAAAAAAAGATTGCACCTTTACGATATCCGTCCACCTTTCTTGAGAGTAATCATCTTCGTCGAGGGAATTTAGGCCTCCGGCTAAAATGTGTGGCACGTCGGTTGATTGAATAATGGCGTTAATCTGCTTCATTCGCCAGTTCTCGTCTAAGTGATCAAGATGAGTGCAAAAGAAGTTGATTTCCCCAGCTTGAGGGACATCAATGGTGGCTTTCAACACATTCCTGAATCAAATATCACCATGGATAATTATAACTACACCTCAAAGAGTGGTGGTGCAACTACACCATTTTTAACAGCTGACAGTACAACTACTCTTTTTTGCTCTTTGCAAGTTGACCCATAGCCAAAGTTGAATAAAAAAAGCTGTTAACATAAAGCAGGATGAAAAAAAGAAAAAAAAAGGAAAGGGAAAATCAGTTTATCATCATTATGAGAGTATGTACCTGTAATCACTATCATCAAAGATCTTGTGAGCTTTCCATCTCTTAATAGGCCACTTAGACAAAATGGCATTTCCATATTCAGGTGCCCAACTCTCTGCAAATACATAATTCATCCCCAAAGCTTCAGCCAAACTCGACAAAGGCTCCATATTCTTTTCTTCCTCAGCCTTCACATCTTGCAATGCCAACACATCAGCATTCAACTCCCTCAACACTTCAACAACTGTCCTACTACTACCACTACTACTACTACTACTACCACAACCATATTCCGTACCGTTTTTTATTGTTCTTAAGTCCATGGTATTCGACCTCAACGGAGCCTTTCCTTTCAAAATCCTACTCATACCACCACTCCCCTCCATCTTCTCATCATCAATGAAGAAACTCAACTGCCCACTTTTCTTTAAGGATATCTCGTTATCCGGTAAATTTATGGACACCCTTAATCTCGACTTGGCAAACTTGTGCTGCTTTGTTTGATGATTCATATTCTCGGTTGAGGAGCTTAATGTGGTGGTGTTGGGGTGTAAAGGTGACTGCTTTAGTATGCTTTTAGGACGATCGTTCATGGATTTTGCTCTTGTTGTGTTTCTTTGCAATTGCAACATTGTTTCTTGTTGGTTTTCGTAACGGTAACCATTTGATGATAAAGTATTAGTATCCCCTGTTTTTTCCGGTACAGCGGGTGCCATGGAGAACAGGGCAGCGTTGAAAGACGCGACTCGTATCGGTTTGAGGCCTCCCAATTCGCTGCTGGGGTGGATCACGGCGGAGGAAGATTCTTTTTGATCGGTACGAGGTTTTGAAGAGGATTTGCCGAACTTCTTTACGACGATTTTGGTCTTGGAACGACGGCGAACGTTCCATCCAAGTTTGGAACAGAGTCGACGAAGCTTCTTGTTTAGTATTTTCAGCATTCTTATTTCTTATTGTGTGTGTGTGTGTGTGTGTGTTTTAATGAGAGAGATGTGAATGCAGTGAAGAAGGAAGATTGGTTTAGTATTATTGTGTGTGTGTGTGTGTGTGTTTGTGAGGTTGGAGAAAAGGAGGAGTCTTTACTCTTCAATGACTTTAAATGGAAAGCTCATTCATTCCTAACTTTAATTTCAGGGCCCTTTTTACCTCTTAATTAATGAGGTTATCCTAACGAGAATAAGAAATAAGTTTTATATCTTTTTTGCAGTGATTATTTAATTTCAAGGATTTTAATTGGTTTCCCATCCATGTTTAGAGTGGGACCAATACTCTCAGTGGTGTCTATTGGACACTCTTGCCTAATTTGTGATTTGTTTGAATGAATGTAATTGACTTGACAGAGTCATTAAGTTGAAGCTATTGCATAAAAGTAGATAATTTTATTGCTCAACTTTCTATTATTCAATTTAAACAATCGCAATATGAAAAATCAAAAGTGACCGTGTGTAAAACCCGCAAGTCGTACATCAATTTGTTAATTGCTCATACAATTACTATTCGAGATACTCAGCGAGATTCGAGACGGACAAACTGAGATAAACGAAGAATAAGACAAGCCTCTCTCCTAATAGGATCAAACAAATGCAAGGGTTCTCTTCGAAACTCCTTCAAGTGGTAGAGACTATACACTTGGAACAATATGTGTTAGACGTGGAGATCAGTAGTTACACTTGATCGGACTAAAGCGTCTTTGTGGCTTCGGAAAATGGACATGTAAAGAAAGTAATACGGCAATTGTCACACCCTAACATAAATAACTCATTAAATTCACACAGTCTAAATCTATCCACAAAAGTACATATAATTTTGAATTTTTTTTAATACATTTTTCGTACACAGTTAGTTATTAAATTACCTAATTGGATCACCAAGTAGATTTTGAGATTCAGTCATGAGAAGCAAAATTTCGTGTACAAAGTATTAGTGATCGATCGACTTTACTCATCTGAGGTGGTACTAGTAAATTAACATATATCATCAGAAAACAATTCATTTTTCTCAAGTAAAATGCTATCCATGTTTGATTTAAACCCTAGAATTGTTCAACCATCATCGGTGATGCCAATGCAATGAGATAACTAAGAAAATGACAAATTGCTTAAGAAAACAAAAAATAGAAGACAAAAGTGTTTGGGTATTGAGGGAGGCTGCCAACTGCCACAAAATCAGAACATGAGACGTGTTCTGTTTGGATATTTTACTAATGTCTTATTATTAGCTTCTTGGGTTATTTAGTACATCAGGAAATGAATACTTAACTGCTCCCTAATAGAATACTATTACAGCTAATCATCTTTTATTTTTTGGGGTCAAAATCAGATATTTTCTTTTTATATGTGAGACAATTAAACAAACAACGCGTATCAGAGTTTTATCAATGCATGGGACGCCACGTCACCAAAAACACGGCGGACTTAACTCCAATGCAAAAGTATTTCCCGGTGACGCTAGCTACCACCCTCTTCTTGCGGTTACTCAGTCTTCATCTTGTTAATTTTTATTTTTTATTTTATAAGCTAGAACTTTCTTAGAACATCTTTTGACGTAATATGACATATAAATGACATGCGTTACAACAATAATTGGGTGCAAGTATATCACTATTTTAATTTTTAACAGATTCGCTGATATAAAATTGTTAGGGCCGTTTTTCTATCTGATTTGGGCTCAATTCGGATCGGCCCAACTAGTGTTTAAATTGATATTGTTTTGTTAAATCATTAGGATAAGTTAATCTTTTAGATGGTAATTATTTTAATATTATTTCCTTATCTTTATAAGATATCATTCTATCTTTAAGATTATCCTACTAGATATTAACCATATCTCCTATCTATGTATCTAGACATAATATTAGGCATGTACGTTGGATATATTCTATGATCGTGCAGAATCCATCAAACAAGGAAAGAAGATCCGCGTTGATTGCAACTGGCGATATGTAGATCTTATCTGTTAAGGAAAGAAGATCTGCGAGGATTGCAACTGAAGATCTGCAGAGATTCTGCCAATGCCTATATAAGGAGGACTCGACACAATTAGAGGACAAGCTTTGAAAAGGATAATTAGTGATTTCAGTCCTGTATCGAGTCAAAGTCTTCTAGTGAGAACTTCTTGTCAAAGGAGCTTTGAGTTAATCTTGAAGTTCTCCGACTCAAAGGAGTATACCGAAAATAGTCGAGGATTAGGTGTTGCAACGATAAATTAGAGGGAGTCTAGATTTACGTTGGAGTAATTCCTATCATTGTAATTCTTAAGTAGGGTATTGTTTGAGTCAAACATTTGGGTGCAAACCCCGTGGACTAGGACCATTTGGACCGAACCACGTTAAAACTCTGTGTGTTCTTTACTGTTTTATGTTTAACTGTCTTCTCTTAGTTGCAACAGTAAAACTGTTTTTAAACATTAAAGAACTGCTATCTGTTGTACTTTCGTGTCCAGTTGCAACTACTGTCAAGTGCAACTGTCCACAATTACAAGTACCGCAGATACTAAGATCTTTCAATTGGCATCAAGAGCGGGTCACTATATTCTATAGTGTAGATTCTGGTTTAAAAGATCTTTTTGTTTTTTTCTCTTTCATAGATGGAAGAAATGAGGGTAGGTCTTTCGATCACAAGGCCACCAATGCTAACTGCAACTAATTATTCCTACTGGAAAAATCCCATGCGAAATTTCATTAAACAGCAGGATCAAAAGGTGTGGAAAAGCATTCTTAAAGGGTGGACCCCTCCAGTAGATAACAAGGGCAGAGTAAAATCTGAACTTGAGTGGACCGATGCAGAGGAACTCCTCGCAAAACATAATTCTACTGCTTTAAATATCATTATTGTTTCTGTCGATTATGATCAATATAAAAGTATTGCTAATTTTGAAATTGCTAAGGATGCGTGGGAGGCCATCACGAATGCTCATGAAGGAAACTCCAAAGTTCGTGCATCTAAGTTGCAACTTCTGAATGATCAATTCGAATTCATGTTGATGGGAGAATTGGAAACGATTTCTCAATTTCACTCAAACCTCAGGCATATTGCAACTGAGGCTACCATGCTTGGAGCAGACTTTCCAGATTCACGTATTGTTCAGAAGATATTGAGATCTCTACCCGGGAGGTTCGCAATGAAGGTTGCAGCCATTGAAGAAGCCAAGGATATTGAAACTCTTTCTCTTGGGGAACTGATGGGATCACTCACGGCATGGGAAATGAAACTAGAACGAGAAGGTGACAGATTTGCCAAAGGAGTTGCGTTTCAAGCAAGTCTTGTGCAAAACACTCCAAACATGGAACTCACACAATCCATGCCTCTCCTTGCAAATGAGTTCAACAAAATGAATAAAGGTAAAAATTCCCATTTTGTTACAAGTCCCTCTGATTCATTTAAAAAATCTTCCGCTACTAATAGACTTGAAAACAAGAGATATGGGAAAGGTATTCAATGTAGGGAATGTCAAGGATTTGGTCACATCAGTGCTGATTGTGGAAACTTGCTAGAGAAAAACAAAAGCCGAGCACTGCTAACATCATTGAGCGACGATGAAACTGACAACAACGATGAAGAAACCGAGGAAATGGGCGATGTTGCATTTACATCTATCTTCTCACCAAGAGAAAATATTGCTGTTGCAACTGACATTCTGACTGAATCCGATAGTGATGAGTCAGAGTCAAATCACAAGGTGATTGAGGTTGCCTTGACAAAGTATAAAGCCATGTGCCAACGAAATATTGAACTTGAAGCTCAGTTCAAGACTCTGCAATCACATGGTAGTCCAGTTCATATGAAGAAACAATGTCTGGAACTTGAAATAAAAGTGCTCACCCTTTCAATGGAAAAAGATCACATCTCTCAAGATCTTGATAAAGCACTTGCAGCTCAAAAGGCACTAAATGAAGTCCTAATTCTCACTCAAAAAGAATTAGAATCATTCATGAAGAGTGTGAAGCCACTGATTCCTGGAACTGAGAAGTTGGGGAAAGTTCTTGACACCAAGCAAGTTGCAACTGGAAAAACTGGAGTTGGATTTGTTGATATCGGTGAACCAAAGTTTCTTCAAAACGCAAAAGTTACAATGTCAAGGAAGAAACGAATACCTAAAGGAGTAGAAACTCCTTTGAATTACTCAAACATTCACCAACATAAATCTCAGGTAAATCCTAGTTGCAACTTGAACAATGCTAAATATTTACCGTTTTCTGTTGACAGGTCACAGAGAAGCAGATTTGTTCCAACATGCCATCATTGCGGAGTGAAAGGGCATATTAGACCATACTGCTACCAGCTTTGGGAATCACAATTTCCTACACCTTGCGAACCTAGCCCAATGGTTCAAAAGAAAATGAAGGAGAATAAAAGAAAGAAGGCAAAGAAAAGTGCACCCACTGTTGCACCTGTAAAATCTGTAAAGAGAATATGGGTTGAAAAATCTGCCAAAACAATTAATTACCCTGTTACTTGCAACTCTGCTTCTAATAATTCTATTAACTCATGGTTCCTTGATAGTGGTTGCTTCAGGCACATGAAGGGAGACAAAAGCATCCTAAGTAAGCTCATGGATGACAAGGGAGATGTCATCTTTGGTGATGGTAAATGTGGAGACAGCCTGGGAGGAAAACAAAAGAAGACTAGTCATACAGAGTTGCAACACACACCTTCTGAAAGGATCCTAGAACTGCTTCACATGGATTTAGTCGGGCCAATTCAAACGGTCAAACAAGATCACATTGGAATCTTCATTTCACAGGCAAAGTATGCAGGGAATCTTGTGAAAAGATTTGTTCTTGACCATATTATACCAATGAAGACTCCCATGAGATCGACTGATCGGCTTAGCAAAGATGATAGTTGCAACTCCATTGATCCAAGTCTTTACAGAAGCATGATCGGAAGTTTACTTTATCTCACTACAAGTTGTCCCATTATTTGTTTCAATATTTTAGTGATGCAGGTTGTGTTGATGATAGGAAAAGCACCACTGGAGGGTGTTTTTATTTACGAAGCAACATTCTATTACACTTTCCACAGTTGAGGCTGAATACATCGCCGCTGGAAGGTGTTGCACTCAAGTGATTTGGATGAAACAAATGCTCAAGGATTACGGTATTATACAACATGAACTTACTGTGTTTTGTGATATTACTTGTGCCATTCATATCTCCAACAATCTCGTTCAACATTCTCGCACTACGCATATTGACATAAGATATCACTACATTAGAGAATTGGTAGAAGCCAAAATTGTTGAGTTACACCATGTGTGTATTGACCTTCAACTTGCAGACATCTTTACAAAGGCTCTCGATGTTACACGATGTGAGCACCTTCGTAAGTCGTTGGGCCTCTGTTGATTGCAGAATCCATCAAACAAGGAAAGAAGATCCGCGTTGATTGCAACTGGCGATATGTAGATCTTATCTGTTAAGGAAAGAAGATCTGCGAGGATTGCAACTGAAGATCTGCAGAGATTCTGCCAATGCCTATATAAGGAGGACTCGACACAATTAGAGGACAAGCTTTGAAAAGGATAATTAGTGATTTCAGTCCTGTATCGAGTCAAAGTCTTCTAGTGAGAACTTCTTGTCAAAGGAGCTTTGAGTTAATCTTGAAGTTCTCCGACTCAAAGGAGTATACCGAAAATAGTCGAGGATTAGGTGTTGCAACGATAAATTAGAGGGAGTCTAGATTTACGTTGGAGTAATTCCTATCATTGTAATTCTTAAGTAGGGTATTGTTTGAGTCAAACATTTGGGTGCAAACCCCGTGGACTAGGACCATTTGGACCGAACCACGTTAAAACTCTGTGTGTTCTTTACTGTTTTATGTTTAACTGTCTTCTCTTAGTTGCAACAGTAAAACTGTTTTTAAACATTAAAGAACTGCTATCTGTTGTACTTTCGTGTCCAGTTGCAACTACTGTCAAGTGCAACTGTCCACAATTACAAGTACCGCAGATACTAAGATCTTTCAAAAATGTTAGCTATCAGGAAAAAAAATAAAGTGTATAAAATATCAGCGACTCTCAGCTAAAAGTGGCCATAATAAAGAAAACATTGTAATTCATCTGCTGATGTAATATATTATATTTGATATTTTTTCTTAGTTAAAGTTCTATATATATATATATATATATGTTTGTCATATTTGTGTACTGTGTTTTCATTTTGTTACTAGATGGTCGATTTCATTTTATTTTCTGTATAAGACTAAGAGAAATTAAAACCAAAACTTAAAAAGTAAAGTGTTAGGCAGAATCGGAATCACCAAATTTATAGTGAAATTCAAAAGAACCAACAATTAGGTTATACCTTATTAATTTCGTATATTTTAATAAGGCCCGCTAATATAAGAGTAACAAGGATTAAATTTACCCGATTGCGCCAACATTACATATAACATACCACAATTTATTAACTCCGATAAAAAAAAACCCCACAATTTATTAACTTAGTTAAATGACTGACTTAGTCAACACTAGTACTAGCAGTTAGCTCATATTATAGTACATGAGTGATTTTTGAAACTAGTCAAGTACACTGTATAAGTACTCAAAATTTAATCTTATAATGAAGATGAAGAAACCTCCCGTAAGGATAAAGATATCGTGGTTCTCTTCAGTACACCAGCAAATTTTCCACAATAAATCTTCTCCGTCTCTCTCATTTTACCTTTCGTTATCATAATTAAACTGCAAAGCTTACCTATAGCTAACTTGTTTTTTTGATAATAATTAACTTCGATGTTGGAAAATAATTACATAATGAGAGCCGAGGCATCATGCATGATGCAAAATAGTAAATGAAAGCCTATCATTATCGAATGTAAGTTGACTAATAGGCTCCGACTTTCAGGCAAACTGCAAATCCCCATTAGTGTATATAACAATCCACACTTAGTAGTTGAATCTGCGTAGTTAATTAATTCATGGAAAAGAAAACACGTTAAATTGATAGTATTTCCAGTGATGTATGTGTTAACATTTGTCTTTACTCTGCCATTTTTATTCCTTTTGTTTTTGTTACAACTGAAATCAGTAGATGTAACGCAATCAGACCGTTAGACATATGGCGGCCAAATTTTTTTTCATCGAGGCCATTAACTGGTGCCCAAATCATTATTTCCTCTATTATTAAAGAGGATATTGAAACAACTACAAGTACAAAGATAATTACGAAATAGCTAATCAAATTACAATAATAATACACAATTAACATAGAAAGATATCAAAGATATTCTAGCTAATACGTCCCCACAAAATTGACGTCCCATCAGAGACGAAAATTTTGGAACGTAATAAGAGAAAACGTGAATGAGCAATGGGCTTTGTAAGAAGATCCACCAATTAATCAAGTGTATTTACATAAGCAACCTTAAGCAAACCCTTGGAAACAAGATCCCGAACAAAATGAAGATCGACGGACATATGCTTCATGCGAGAATGTTGAACCGGATGACGAGAGATGAAGAACTGCCATATTATCGCAACGAATAAGAAGAACAAAGGGAATAGAGAACCCGAGCTCGCGAAAAACAACGAACTTCAGTCGACGAGGAGGCCAAGGCACGATAATCCGCCTCAGTGGACGAACGAGATACAACACTTTGATTTTGAGAAGACCAAGAGATCAGATTGGACCCAAGAAAGACCCAATAAGCATTAGTTGACGTGCCATTAACTTTGCCACCAACCCATTCCGGATCACTGATTGTAGTGAGATCAACCGAGCTATCCCAACGAAGCATAACACCATGCGAGATAGTACCCTTGAGATAGTGAACAACGTGCTTCAAGGCAGCCCAATTTGTAGAATCTGGAGCCCCCGTGCATTGTGCAAGGTGATTGACGAAGAAGGCAATATTCGGACACATAAGTGCGAGATATTGAAGCCCATCAATGATTTGCCTATATGTCGTGGGATCAACATCAGTAGAGGAAGAAGACGAGGGTGGATTAGATGTCATAAGCGTGACAAGAGGCTTTGCACCATTCATCTTGAAACGTGACAAAAGGTCAAAAATATATTTGTGTTGAGAAAACCCTCTCGACAACGACAAACCTCAACACCTAAAAAGTACGTAAGATACCTCATATCCTTAACCGCAAACCTTTGACTAAGGCTCGTAATAACCAAAGAAATAAGAGACGCACACGAGCGAGTGATGATAATATCATCGACATAGACCAGAACATATATTCGAACAACCTTGTGAAGCAGAACAAACAAGGAAGTGCCAGATTTTGTCTAAATAAACCCGAAGGACACCAAGAACGACTCTAAGTCAAGATACCACGCATGAGGCGCCTACTCAAGGCCATAAATCAACTTGCACAATAAACAAACATGGCTGGGAACCGTTTTGTCAATGAAACCCGAGGGTTGTCTCAGATAAATATTTTCAGAGAGATTCATGTTGGTGTGCCATAATTACGAGTGTTTGTTTACTGTTTAAAGAGATATATTGATGGCGAGAAGGCGGTGGGTCGCCAGAGTTGAGTTGATGGTTTTGTGATTGAGGTAGAGATACAGAAATAAGATGGAGAATTGTGGGAGTTAGTGACTTTGGCTCAGTGGTATTTCTATTATTTTACCAATTTGGACGTAGTTGCAACTGTGGAAACTTGTATAGCTGTTGCAACTGGGCGACGATAGTTAGTTAGGTCTGGACGTTAAATCACGTGGGTCGTGGGCTTCACGCGAGTTTGTTATAACGGTCAACAATATTTATACTCTGTTACGCAGCCAATTTTCATAATTTAACACAACTTTGTACTCTGCAACTCAAAAAAAAATGGACCTCGATTTCTCCCTTGGATTAGGGTTTTTCATCACATTGATGAGAGAACGCCGAAACAAGTAAATTGCGTGTGTATTTTGTGATTGTTTTACTTTTTTTTCCTACGATTGTTATTCATATTTGTTAGTTCAATTTGTGCAATTCAACAATAATTGAAATCGATAAATTTTATGTTCCAATTGAGCGATTTCACTAAAAAATGGAAGGATTTAAGGCTTACAAAATTGAAAACCACCACCAACCTTAGGCATATTATAATTGAATGAAAGATAGGACCAGCTCTATTTTTCTGTTTCCTCAATTTGTATGGTTGTGGGGCCTGGACGATTCCTTATCGTGTTTCATGACAATCACTCAGATTCTCTGCCTCCACAAAATTCCAAGAAATTCTTACTTACTCTCCAACTATATGATTGCATTCATTTTTTTAAAATTAAATTGTACATTATTTATAAATCCATTTTCAACTCCGGCATGAGATAGAGCCAGAGTGTTCGATTTCTTTAACCTTAATAATAATTAATTAAGTATAGTACTAATTATTCGAACAAAGGTCCAATTAAGTCATGATAGTGAATTTAAAGGATACCGCTTTCAGATTGCCAACTCTAATCTTGACGACAATGTTTCTTATCATGAGGTACTAGGCTCAGATTTTGCTACAAGGTGGGCTGGAGACATTTATATATGTTTGGTTTGGGTACGCCCCCCTCATTGACATTTGAAATACACATTTCAAAATTTTAAAATATGCGTTTGTATTATATCGATCAATATTACTTTTTTGTCTAGATAAAAAAAATCTTTAGGTGATTGACTTCATTTTATTTCTATCTGTTCACGGAATGAAAAAAATAAAAACCTTTAATGTTTAACAGTTACTTTTGAGCGAATTCGGATTGGAGCAAAATATAGTGGGGGAGTTGGGGCTCATTAATACATATATTGCCATACTGAGAATAGCAGGAGACGCTATACATACACACATATAAAAGTAGACAGTTCATATATAGGAAATAAAATGGGATACAGCCTAATTGAAAGTAATACATGCATTGCTGTCACAACGTCGTAGTAGGACCACATGAAAGATAGAAAGAAAGATGGAGCAAATAAAAGTAAGAAATGTATGTCACCCCTTAATTGAACAATAAAACAAGGATGATTAAATAATTATGGATAAAAGGTACTACCGGAATTGATGCTGTATTCTTTTAGTTGGTATCTTTACCAAAAAGAGAAAGTCACAATCAAAAGAAATGAGAGAAAAAAAGTAAACGTCGACAGCAGGGTTCGAACCTGCGCGGGCGAAGCCCAACAGATTTCAAGTCTGTCTCCTTAACCACTCGGACATATCGACTTCTACGACAAGTATCATTATTGAGTAGTTATGTTGATCAAAAAAATATAATATTGAATATATTATAGAATGGTCATAATATTTACTTCGGGACTAGTTAACTACGACAGTATGAAGCTACATAACATCTCAAATGCTATGATTTCCATGGCCTTTTTGAGTCCTCGGCGTGGTTTTTCGCCTTACAACTCTTCACAATCATGTCATCCATGTATATCTTTATGGTGTCTGCAAAAAATTCGGCTTTTGGCCAACGTGGTGATAGAGAATCGTTGGTAGCTTGCTTTCGCATTTTTCAATCCAAATGGCATCACTAGGTAACAAAATACGCCATAATTAGTGATGAAGCTAGTCTTTTCGTAATCAGCTTCGTCTATCAGGATCTAATTGTACCCCTAATCCCCATCTATCGTGGAGAGTCGTTCGCATCCCGCCGTCCAGTCTACTAGAAAATCAATGTTGGGTAATAGGTAAAAGTCCTTGAGACAAGCCTCATTGAGATTTGTGAAGTCGATACACGTTCTCCACTTTCCATTGGTTTTTGGCACAAGAACCAAGAACTATGTTTGAGAGCCACTTGGAGTAGATGATCTCGTGTATCTGCCCCAAACTTTTGTAGTCTCTCTGATTTTAACTTGACAATCGTCAATATTCTGGGGCACATGTTTCGTATTTTCTGTTTTACAGGTTGAGCGTTGGGTCTAACATTGAGCACATGCTTGCATACCTTTAGGTTTATTCTCCCCGGGGGCTCATGGTTTTTTTTAAGTATTCGTATAACTTGTCTCTCCATGTTCTCTCCCCTTTCGATTCCAATTAAGACCATACGTTTTTCACCAACTCTGTGGGTTTGGTCTCACTGACGACCCTACTCTTGGCCTCTTCAATTTTTCTTTGTTTATGGAGTATTAGTTGGAGGTGTGATTTTTTTCTTGGAGCTCCCCTGGAGGTAGGGAGCTCACACAACATTCTCTGGCCCTGGTTACCTCGTATCTCTCATACTCGTCCTTTCGTGGGGGAATTTCACTTTGATGTGCATAGGATAAGGGATGACTTTGAACACCTGGATTGTAGGCCTTCCACATGTTGCTATAGGGCATGGTAGGGGCGTCCACTATATGGAACATGACGAGCTCCATTCCTGGTGTGGTTTAGTTCCCCATCTCCTGGGGACAATCTGAAAGTGCATGTATTTAGTCAATGTTAGATCAACAGTGTAACTCCAATATTAGGGTAACATTGAACGCAGAAAAACTGCACATTCAGGATTATTGCTATAATTGTGTTTGCCTTTATTCACTTACTAACTTAGTTCCACGAGTTGTAGTTGATATTTGTATGTGCTCCAGGTCAAGAGACTTCAAAGAAGGATCTATTTCCTTAAAGAGAAGTTGTCATTCAAAGAGAAATTTCCAAAGAAGAACTTTCCATAATTAAATAAGGAAATATGTGTGTGGTGCAATGGAAAGATCAAGGCGTGTGAATTGCAAGAAGGAAAGAAGATTACTTGCAGTAGGATTCTTTCCATAGAAGACTACAAGATGGAGAATGATACTTTCCTTAGAAGACTTCAAGTTAAAGAAGGAAACCTTTCCATTGAAGACTTCTAGTCAAAGAAGGAAACCTTTCCATTGAAGACTTCAAGTTGGACAAGGAAACCTTTCCCTATTGAAGGAGACTTGCCATGAACGAAATTAGAGTCATACAAGGAGATCTAATAGCAACCAAAAACGTGCACAACATGTCTTGGCCATCAAGGAAGACTACACTATAAATAGGCATGTTGGGCATCAAGAAAAAGACACGAAGACAAGAGCAAAAATCTCCCGTGAGGAAATCTTTATAGTCGAGTGTCTTTGTCTTGCTTTAGCAAAGTTTGTGAGTTGTTAAAATAGATCTAAGAGTGAGGAGCTTTTAGATATAGTCGAAGCAATTCTTGTGTGCTTTGCTTAGTTCTATTAATTTGAGAGTGAGGAGCTTGAAAATTGAGAGAACGACTTTTGTTAAAACCTTAACGGGTTATTTTGCCTATGGCTCGGAAGATCATATTAATATATTATCTTCTTAAAATTACATCTACTTGTGTTCTTTATTTATCCGTTGCGTTATATTCTCTGTCAAGTAGATTTGTGCTAACGTTAACTGCTGTTAAACGGATGTTAAGGTAACATCGAGAGTCCAACATCAGCTTAACATAGGAAGAGCTGATCAGTGTTAGACTAACATCAAGGTTAGCACTGTGCGACAAGTATCAAGTCCCTATCCAACAATTTCACAATCATAGATCCAAGGTTTGCTAGCTGGTTTTCGGCAAACCCTATGAGGGGAACTTACGTAGGTTCGGCTTGGGGTCCATACCAATAGCTCACAGAGTTGTCAAGAAGAGGATATTGACGATACTTCATGTGCCAATGAGGATTTGGGGGCCTTCTAATTTGTATACGATGGCCTGAAAAACAATAGTATCATCGTGAGGGTAAACGACACCTTTTCATGTCTTTGGTGCCTAAGGTCAAATAGTGATCCAATAAGGTGGAGTTCTATAAGGAGCGAGTCTCGGTGGCCCCCGGGGTTCCTTGGGGCTCCCGTATTTTCTTAGGACATGAGAGTAGGGGCCGCACTTCCTCGATCATGGTTTGTGGTTTCTGGGATGAATTTCTCTAGACCGTGTCCAATGAACTTTGAAGTGCTCCCACAAACTTCGCCTAAATAATGATCCAAAATTAGCACAAAGACTTAACTAAGTTTACAGAGGAATTCATACACGATTTCTGTAGTCTCAGATAAATACATTCCTTACGATAAAAGTGGGACTCTTATCTATGGGGGATAAGGGCCTCGTTTTGGTATAAGTGACTTGGATGTTACTTATAACTGTAAAAATGAAGGGAACTAATTTCTAGTGTTATCAATCAGTGTTAAGCCAACACCTTACAAATGCCACTTTGACTTGACACTCTGCATTTCACTAGGACTGCAATCATTCGTTTTGTTTGGGCTTAAGGAGGAGTATATAGTTTAATTTTCGTGTGTAAAGGTATACAACTTGGGAGACTTGGCTGCCGGTGACACACATTTATTCCTTGTTATAACTTTAAAGTGGATTGTCTCTTTTACTTTTAACTTATTATCATGTGTGTATGTGTGTGTGTGCGTATTTTCCGTTGGCTATAGTTGCTACTCTTGTGCATGTCTAAAATATATATGTGTAACCAACTTTCTATATGTCTTAAGTCCCACATATGTTATTTCAGATCTAGTTCATGCTCTCACTTGAAAAGGTTTTTGTAAGCCATGTACCTCCACATTCACTTGAACCAGTGTTGATTCAACCCAGATGTAGTGTTGCCAACATCAACTTCATTGTTGTCTTACCATCAGAGTGTCAACACTGCGCCTTATAAGTTTTTCTTTTTGTACTTTTTTTTTTCAAATGCTCTGGCCACGTGTGGTTTAAAGACCATGACACGTGTTAACTCAATAGGCAGAAAGTTTGGCACAATCATTGCACAAATTATATTTGGAAACCGCCCGTTACTCCATGTTACTCTCTATTCTCTGTATTATATTACAATATCTTGTGCCTTGATTCTCTCTAAACCTATTCTCTGATTTTTTATTTTTATTTTTTGCAAACTTCACCAATGTTGTCCTCAACCAAGAGGCAACCATCACTGTTGTTGGTGGAGCACCGCTATGCAAGTATAACACTCGTACTCGTTCAATTTTGCTCGTTCTTATTGCTCTTAAACAGACCGCATCCATGTATCCACGTCGGAACGTCAAATCAAAGAAGGACGAGTTCACCAGTGTTGCTCCAATACCAAATCCCGACACCACTTTGAACCAGAGATGGTTCAATCCGAGGGTTTGGAGAATGTTGTTGTTGCCGCACTGGATTCGTGGATAAGAGGAATGATTCAACCCCTATTGACCATAATTTGACTGGAGATGTTGTGAATGATAGGGAGAATGATGGCGACGATGCTTCTGAAGAGGAAACTGAAAAGGATGATGATGTTGAGAAATAAAAATCGTCTGAAGAAAAGGAATAAGAGAAGGAGGAATTTGAGAAAGAGGATGAGTCTGAGGAGAAATCTGGTTCTGAGGAGAAATATGAAGATTGTGATTTTGTAGCTGAAAATGAAACTATTGAGGCTGAGAAGGATATTCCTGATGATCTGAAAGCTGAAGATGATGATTGAGTACCAAACCAGGATGTTGAGGCAACACCATCTAAAGTTAGTGTCAATACAACACCAGTGATGTTCCATCATAAAATACTGAGGTATATGTTGATACCCTTGAATTAGACTTCCCTTAGAACCCCCATAGTGATTATTATATGTATGAAGGATAAATGTGATAAGTTATTAGAGAGGAAGATTCTGGTTGAGAAAGCTATGGTTGTTGAGGATATTAAAGAGAATAAGGTCTATGAGTTTCTAGATACATAGGTTTGCGTGGGTCTGTGAGTAAGATGGGGTCACATCTCCTAGTTGTTGTTTGGGAATTTTATCTGAATCTGTCCAAGTTTGTTGATGAGCCTTATTCCTCAAAGTTTGAGAGAGCGTTTGTTAGGAACAAGATTTATGACTTTAGTGCTTCTACCATCAATGAGGCATGGGGTATGCCTGATGTAGAAGAGTCTAAGGATGACGTAGATTTGCATGATGTGATGAAGAATCTTTTTGTGGCTTGGTGAAATCTTGGAAGAACAAATCCCCTCTCATCAGCCTTACTTCTTTTAGTGCAATTTTGCAAAAAATTACATCCACCGACCGGATACCTGCTTCAAACTCAAATGTTTTGATCACCGACACTACCATCCTTGTGTACAAGTTGAAGAAGTCGTTACCATGGGGAAGAGGATTTTGACCATCATCTGTGCTGCTGAACAAAAAGACTATAGAATTCTTCCATTCCCTTTCACATATTTGCAAGATCCTTATTGATCAAGGCTTTAGGAAGAAGAAGAGTAAAGTTTGGGTTGAATTTGTTGGATCAATGCCTCTTACCAAACACTACTTTGGTGGCACCAGAATCAATGATCTTCCATGAAAAGTCCAAGATGTAGCAAGTGGAAATGGAACCAAAAAGAAGAAGAAAACTCAGAAGTTTGGTGTTGCGCCAACACCAGATCCTGACATTGCACGAAACTTCCAAATTCACCCTGAGTTTGTCCAACAACATACTGAATGGTATGATCAGATAGTCATTGAAAGGAAGAGAGAGATTTCATACAAGCAAGAGGAGTTGAAAGATCTGGACTCCATGAAGAACCACATGATAAGTTTGCCTTCCTCACAAAAAAGGGAAGAGTATGCTCTTTTTTCGCTTTTTATGTTTTTCAATGCTTTTTGTATCTTAATAGTATTAGTTTTTCTTTTCTTTTCTTTTATTTTCCTTTTTTAATTCGAGGAGTATGTTCCATGTTTTTACTTTGGGTATGCAATTTATAATTAACTGCTTTAAATTCTCTTCTGCTATTCTACAACTACCGTTGTTTATATTTTGTTGAATTAAGTTTGCAGGTGATAGACTGGGTGTTAGGGAAACACTGAAGTAAGTATTGTTGACTCAACATCCAGTATAACACTTTGTATTAAAGGGGAGTAGTTTAGAATTTGTGGTTGTGTTGTACATCTGGAGCATTGAGCTTATATGTTTGTGAGCATGTTTGAATTTGTGAAGAAATGTAAAAGGAGGGAGATTGAAAGTGCAAGTGTTAAGAGAATACCCCCAAGTACAACACCGTGTCACTGCACAATCTGGAAATTATTTTACTTATTTATGTTCATTTATTCACTTATTAACCTACTTCATTCGTGTTCAAAAGCATTCTTTGAGCACTAGTCATGTTCAATCTAGTTATGCTTTTTCATTCTCATATGTTTTGACATATTCATTATTCACAAATGTATTTAAATATAATGATATGTAAATTGGATTCCTATTTCTTTTCTATTTTTGAAACTCTTGTTCTTCTTCAATTTTTAATAGGCTTCAAAAATCAAAATCAAATATATAACATATTTTTCCAAATTTTTTAATATTTTGTAGTATATTATTTGTAAATTGTTAGTCGATTATAATAAATATGTATATATATATATGCAATATTTTTGTAAGATCTAAATAAAACTTTAAAGCAGTTTAGATAATGTAAAAAGTGAGACTTGTGAATATGAATAATTCATGCGCCTACTACGCACCGACTGTAAGATCGAAAAATGCTTAACAACTTTTAAGTTACTGGCCATCACATGTATAAAGTATAAATTATAATAAACACAGAAGTAGAGTAAATCAATAAAACTGGAAATTGTAATTGGCCGCAAAATAAGGTTATGTAATTATGTTACAACTTTTGATAAAAATGGAATTACAATGAACTAAAGTGTAGCAAAAACAAAAAAACTACTCTAAGTCTTCTTTGAGTAGTGTAGCAACTTGGATGAGCGGTGTATCCTAGAATACATCTTGTTCCTTTCATCAAGCTCCAACTTTGTAACAATGTCCGTTACTTTATTCGCACTCCTTGGGATCCATCTAAATTCGACGTTCCAAGGTAAATGTAGGAGTTTTCTACAAGACTTCACCAGGCTCGAACCGGTAGCGTTCACGTCATGTATGTATGTATATAGCACGCTTTTGGGTATGTTTCAATTTCTATATTAGTCCTTCGTTGCTCCCATGCAAATTCCATACCTCTTTTCAATGCTTCGAGCTCGGCTTCTTCTATAGTTGGCGCAAAGAGCGAAACTTTAAATCCCCAAATCCATTCGCCTTTATCGAAGCGTAGAATTCCTCCCGCTGCACCGCAATTGAGACGAGGTCTTACACTCCCGCCAACATTTAGTATGGACCAACCGCTTCTTGGTTTCTCCTTCTTCTTCTTATGAGTCACTTCCTTGCGCGATATTCGACTAATTTCGAGATTGAAGCTAATGATTTTTATCTATTGAATCACGCTCGATACATCCTTGTACTTCCCTCGAAACACCAAGCAATTTCGCAGCTTCCATAAGATCCAAATTGCGGGTGCGAAAATCAAGGTCCTTCTAACATTCGGTATTAACTCACTTTCGACCCGCTTTCTCGTGAGATTATCACGAAATCAGCGATCTTCATCAATGTACTCTAGCAGTTCTGCATTTGAAAGAAATTTACCCCAAACTTCCCACGCATTAAACAGTCTCTAAGAATATGTAGTGTCGTCTCATCGGACTCATCATATGCTGGGTATATAGCGGAGTTCGTAATCTTTCAGACTTTCCTTAAATGATTCGTCGTTAATCGGTTTTGTACTCCCAAACATAGGAAGTGCTTTAGTTTGTTACATATTTGCAGTTTCCATATCCACTTGCAGTTCACACCTTGAGGTTGGTCTGCTCCATAGCGTTTCTTGAACGCTTTATATGCGAATTGGCAGTTAAAGACTTTATTCCCCGTTTCACTCTATACCACAACATCTTTCTGCTCATTCGGATGGATGTTCTTAATCTTGATCGCACCTTGGATTCTATCGGAATTACAGTGTTTATATTATCAAACAGCAACTCCCCAAAGTTTGAAATAATGTCTCGAACTTTTAGCTTTATATCACACGGTGCAATGTTAGATACCCTATTGCCCAAATTCCCTTCTCCCGTCCAATTATCGAACTATAGAGATGTTGATCTCTCATCACCAATTTTCCATCTCAAGAACGGTAGCATCAAAGCCAAGCTTCTCATAACACCCTTCCACGTCGAAGTTGCACCCATCTTTGGTATATGAGTTGTTATCGACTCTCATTTAAGGTATTTAGCGTGGATCAGTTTTTGCCACACCGTGTCCTCCTCCTTGATAATTTCCCATGCAAATTTTGCAAGGAGTGACTCGTTGCTTGCACGACACATTTGGATCCCAAGTCCGGCCTCTTTCTTTGGTAGAGCCACATGGTTCCATCCAATTAGATGAAGCTTCATTTCTTCAATATTTGTCGACCACAAAAAAAATCCTATTTAAATTGTCCAATTTATTGCAAACACTCTTCGGGAGCCACCAAAACTGTATATAATAAATTGGCATCTCCGTCGAGACCGCTTGGATGAGGATCACATGCTCTGCAAGTGATAATAATAAACACTTCCATCCACTGAATCATTCCAACACCCGATCGATCGTATCGGCGAGCACCTCTCTATTCACTTTTCCATGTATCAATTTAACCCCCAAATATTTCCCTAAGTTTGTGGTTTGTGCGAATCCAAGAATATCATATATGCGCCTCTTTAGACTCACTACATCTTGCTTGAAAAAATAAATTTAAGATTTATTGGGACTCACCTTTAATTCGAAACTCATGCAAAATTCTTTTAGCACGTGAATCAATAGCTTGTGGGGTCGCGGTCGTGGCTTTCCCCATAATTATGAGGTCTTTGGCAAAGAACATATGGGATATTTGCGTCCCTCCTCTACACGGCACCACTGGCTTCCACTTTCTCTTATCCACTTCTTTATTGATTCAATATGACAGTCTCTCGACGCATAATAAAAAAAGATATGGTGACAACTGTTCACCTTGATGCAACCCACATGAGTGTTTGAAAGCGTCAAGAGGTGTTTCATTCCATAGAATTCGTGGCATCGCGCTCCACACGCAATGCATGATAAGCTCAACCAACTCCTCGGAAAAACGAAACCATCATAGAGTTTCCTCTAAATATCCCAAATCACCTTGTCATAAGCTTTTTCGAGATCTACCATCATAATCATATCTCCCATTTTGTTCTTATTTTTTGCTCTCAACGAGTGTAAGATTTCTTGGAGTATGAATATGTTATCTTGAGTGTTATGCCCTTTAATAAAACTTGACTAGGTAGGCGCAATCAATCGAGGCATAATTTCTCTCAATCTCATCGTTATGCTCTTCACGATGAGTTTGTATAAAACGTTGCAAAGTGATATAAGGCAGAATTCAGAGATGAGCTCCAGGTTTTTGACTTAAGGAATAAGGCATAGATGCGCCTTACAGAGTTTCAGATCAAAGCTTCTTTTTCAAACACCTCAGGGGAAAAATCCAGTAGTGACTCCTTCATCCAATCCCAACCCTTTTGATACAAAATTGCTTGTAATCCATCCGGCCCCCGGGGCTGTAGAGGATTTAAAGCAAAAACCATCGCTCATAACTATTCTATGCCGATGGGACGACAAAGCGAAATCTGTTCCTCTTTGCTCAAGTAACATTTATAGCGCGACTCAATCCCTTTTGTTACTGTTTCCTCAGTTATTTTCCCCTAAATTAAATAGTCGTGTATCATTTTCCCAGATGTCGTCGATCTTTAGCGCCAAGATTTTGTTTTTCTTCCTCCTTGCTAAAGTCGACTAGGAAAGAAAATTGGTATTCTTGTCCCCTTTACGATCTAGTTAATCTAGGATTAATGATACCAAAATAATTTTTCTTGCTCAAGAACCTCATTGTATTCTTTATCAACTCATTCTCGAGATTCTGAAGGAAATTACTTCGGTCGTAGTTATGGGCTTTTTGAATTCCCTTTAACCGTGCAAGGAGGCGCTTCTTCTGGTGAAATATATTCCCAAACCTTTCCTTATTTCACGGCTCTAAAATACTTGGTCCTCTCGAATTGCATCAATAATGCGCGACTGCCTACCCCAAATTCCACGCATAAGTTTCTCACACTCCGGATTACGCAGCCATGCTGCCTCGAAACGGAAGGGTCTCTTACCCACACGTAATGGATTCCGTCTCAGTGGGTGATAATCGGATGATGATTCGAATGTGTCCTCGTGAGATGTATCACCATGTTATTTGGGAATTTGTCAATCCATGATTGATTCGCAAGAGCACGGTCCAGCCTTCTCAATTAGCCATATCCCCTCTCTTATTTGTCCAAGTAAACGGTGATCCATAAAATCCAAGGTCAAAAAGTCCACATCGACTTAAGTAATTACAAAAGAATCGTAGTCTACTAAGCACGACGGTATTTCCACCTTGTCGTTCATGCGTGAATTCAACTTCATTAAAGTCATCGGTGACAAGCCATAGGGTATCACACGTTTTGGCTGCCCTCACCAAGTTGTTTAAGGCATGACTTTTGTCACATTTTCTTGGTTGAGCGTAAACTCCAGAAATACGCCACTCGTCTGCTGATCGGGGTTTAATTCTCGCATGTATCACCTGATAATCTACATTGAGAATCTCCACCTCTACTTCGACTTCGTTCCATAACATCCATATTGCCCCATTCATCTCGGTAGTAGGCGCCATAACATTGTTCAAGTATCCAAGTCTCCCAATGATGTCGTGCGATATTCTCTAGAATGAAAATGTTCTTCAGCTGGTGAACGCGAATCAACTCACGAAAGTTCTTAGAAAACTTTCTGCCAGCTCTTTGGCAGTTCCATGAAACTACCTTCATTGATAATCTATTAATGTGGTACGGTAGGATGGGGTTATCAATCGGTTAACCATCCATCTTGTAGTCATCTGACGTAGTATTTCGAGCATTAGTGCCATTTGTCTCCTTGCTTCGCAGATGTTCACTACTGTTCTCTGCCTTCATGAACTCGGTTCTTCCGTTCTTTGTACGAAGAACGCTTTTGTCTCGAACTCCCAGATCATGGGTGGTATTACTGTGATTTGTATCACTCGTTCGTCCTTAACGTTTGTAATATCTTGGAGAAGCAAAAAAATTGGTGTGTCATTGTGAAAAATCTCAGAATCCACGCTACGATCACTTGCCCTTTGCAGAAGATAATTCTCACATCATCCATATTCCTCCCCCCGAGACCGCGTGCCAATTTGTATCTTGCGAAACCTCCACACTCTTTTCTTTGGCCAGTAAAGCAAAGAATTGTTAACGCTTCTGGCGGCTATGATAGACTTTTTACTTTCCTTGTTTATTATTTTGAGAGTTCCATTCGAATTAGGAGTTTTGAGTCCACTTCCTTTCTTTCCTTGCAGAGCTATAGTTCGTGGTAATATCTGCTTCCCTATTTTACTCGGGGTTTGGTTCAGTATCCACGCATCTCTTCCCGCTTCAGGCCTTGTGCTTGCTTCAACATCGAAGGGACCCTTGTTCTGAGATTTTTTTTGCATGTCCTTTCTCTCGATTTTCATTCACCGTATTATTCATCTCTCAAACCATCAGTCGTTTCTTTCTTCAATGCTTCACCTCCATCCATTCCCCATAGTCTTTTTTTTTCTACCAATTTCGAGCAGCCATGCGAATTTGTCCCCTTCTTTTTCAGTGGTGTTTTGCGTTCCTCTATTCGCGACCTTCCGGTCCCCCGTTTGTTTCTCTCTTTCGGTATCACAGTTGGGTGTAGTGTGGCTGATTTTACCACATTTGTGGCATAGGTTCGGTAAGTTTTTGTACACCACTTGGCATGTTTTACCATTAACACACACACCTTGATCCAATGGTATGTCCGTTCGGACCTGCACACAAATTCTTGCAAATTTCCCTCTAGTAGCATTATAGGCGTTTCCATCTATTTTAATCGGATCTCCTACACACTTTGCAAGGGCTTTAACAACCGAACGTCGTAGATATGGACATGGGAGATTCATTATTCGAGTCCATGTGATCGCGCTATCTACTTTATCCGTGGTTGCGTCAAAGGTTAACGTCCATTTTAGGATCAAGAGAAATCTCCCCGACAATTGCCATGGACCCTCCGTTAAAATCTTCTCACGGTTCGCCGCACTAAGTCCTCTCACACAGAAACAATTGTAACCTAGATCGAGCATCTCGAATTCATTGTGCAATTTTCACATGGTATCTAGCTTTGTGATAAGTGCCGGAAAGTACTTCGCCTTGGAACGCAAACAATGATAGCGTCTTTCCATGATTCGTCAATTAGGGTTTGCAATTCTTTCGAGAATGTGATATGTTTGTAAGGCATGTCCTCGGTTGGCGGTGCAATGTATATACGCCGATTTTCCTCCGTTGTATCATCATTATCTACACGGACATGCGTTGTTCGTTGCTTGAACAATCCTGCAAACAATTGTGGCTTTTCGTTCGGCCTCTCTGGCATTGCATCGTCTTTTTGTTGAGCGTTGAAAATCGGAAGTGATCTACTTCCTCTTGTCATAGTCTTTTTTGTGTGCGAGGTAGAATCGTGAAGTCCGGTAGAACATATTCAGTTGGTCGGAGTTCAATTAGGGCTTTTCCGCTATGGTAAGCATGCTTTCTGTAATTGTGTTACAACTTAACTCTAGCTAATAATACATATTTCCATATTTAGTACAAAACGTCAGAGGATGTGACCAAAGGGGTAAATAAACCAACGTGTATTAACTACTGTTAGCTAGTAATAATTTTCATAAACATAGCTATTAAATTAATTTACCCACACACACAAAAAAAAAAAAAAAGAAAAGAAAAGAAAAAATGAAATAAGAAAAGAAAACCCTTCGGTTAAATTCACAAAAATTACAGCAGCCGTCATTCTATTTTTTTAACCCTTGGGATTGCTGACGGCAGAGAGACACCTGACTGACTCATATGGCGAGGAGCTCTCAGACACCTAAAAGGGTATATCCTTTTTTCATTGATATATATATACACACATTATGTAGATTTTCGTGAGTGTATATTATTAACGTCGTCATTGTACTTTTATCGTTTAATGATGAATTCGACACACTTTTCTTTCATAAAATCGTAATGAATTTGAACGCTGTGACTATTTCAGTATTGGGTTTTTTTATTAGATTTTAGAAATTTGATGTAATGGGCATTCTTGTTTTTTCATGGGATTGCAGTACCATGATTTTCAGAGAGAGATCCATTATCATTTTTTTTTTTCCCCCTGTATTTATTGATACATGGTGGTTGATGAAAATGCACAATGTTGTTGGTGTGTTTCTTGAAACAGCCCTCTGTCAGTCCTACCAAGCTAGTTGACATATGGTCTGTGCAATGTGGGGAGTGCTTCAAATGGCGTGTCATCCCTACCGAGGAAGAGTACGAAGAAATCCGGAGTAAAATCACCGAGGACCCTTTTGTTTGTACCAAAAGGCCAGGAGGCGTGTCCTGTGATGATCCGGCTGACATTGAGTACGATAACTCTCGCACTTGGGTCGCTGACAAGCCCAACATCCCTAAAACTCCTCCCGGTTTCAAGAGGAAAGTGGTGATGAGGAGAGATTTCTCCAAAATGGACTGCTATTACGACACCCCTACTGGGAGAAGACTTAGAGCCTTACCTGATATTTGCAGGTTCCTTGATCAGAATCCTGAGTACAAGAAGAACGTCTCTCTCTCGGATTTCAGCTTCTCTGGACCAAAGATCATGGAGGATACAATTCCTTCCTCTGTGTCCAAGAAGGCTCAGTTAAATGGTTGATGATGAGACGCAGTTCATGACATACAACAATAAGTAGGATTAGGTATCCAACTGGTTTTCGCACAATATTTCTTTTTTATTTGGTCTAAGAAGTTTTATTCAATCTAGCATGTTTGGTAAAAGAGTGAGTTTGTGCTGCATAAGAACATACATCAAGGCACATGTAAATTCCGGAAAGAATATTTCGCTCATCTATAACTGGTAGACTGGAAATGATTAATATTGTTTGAGTGGAGTAATTTCCGCTTTGCTTCAATGGTGGTGTGATATTATCGCCTTGTCTGCAGTAAACATTTTAAGTATTTGCACAATGTTGTTACTGCATGAATTGTGTCGCGTTGCAGCTTAGCTTCTTGTACTATGTTATGTGTGTGGCATGCGATATTTCTACTAATCTATACCGCATCCAACTCCATACCCCACCATCAGAAGTGGAACTCTTGTGCACTCCTTACGGCTGATGTATTGAAACTATGTAGCCGTGTACCATGTATAGTTGTGTACTCTCTTTTCTAGGTTTCTTATAGCCTTTTTTGGCTTCTTCACATTGTGTTTCAAACAATACGACCCTTTTTCTTACTTTGCTGATGAGATGATTTCGTATTAATTCATGTCACTTCACTCAATGGCTTCACTAGGGGATGGTTGTGCATTTACAATCCAGTTGAATTGTCGAAGAGAATAAGGAGTTTCTTTTGGAGGAGGATCTCTTCTAACCTTGTATATTTGGGATTTGTCTTCTTTGTAATGCATTTCATACTTTCCACAGTTTGTTAATGTGCCATATATAGGGTTGAACTGCATTTCAGAAGCTGCCTTCTTCCAAGATGAGCTTATAATCACTGTGATACCTTTCAGTTTGAAGTCCTTAATATCTGCACCATAAATTGTGGATGTTCTATCTTTCTTCTTTTAAGCTGTCAAGTTTTACGCTGTCAGAACTAATAATTTGTTCACATCATCCTGAACCCTGCATGCAACTGTTCTTGTGAAAAGAGATGATATATTTTGAACTCGTGGTGTATATAGCAGAGGATTTTTGTTCTTGGCTATTTTACATGTATATTTTAAGCGTTCGGATTATTTGATTCTTTGTAGTTTTGAGACATTTTATTACCTTAAATCCATTATGATACTATTTTCTGGCTGTTTTTGACTGTTTACGTTCTTACTTCTATAACAAATCAAGCATAAAAGACCTCTGAAATCTGCGCCGTGTAAGGTCCTTTCCTCATACGGTTCAGCTACTTAATTTTTCGCTTGTCCCGGGCTCTAAAAGTATATAGAATTATTCAAATGTAACCAAATAGCTAGTGTACAGAACAAAATTACTACGCTTACAAGTTTAACTAAAAGTCATTTAGCCTTTCTACCCGTCATTACTCATTCAGGTACGGAATAGTTAAGTATAAAAGGTACGTCCTGCGACAAATACAGTGGATGGAATATGTAAAGCTATAACATATCAGTTGAAAGTTGAAATTACCTTTGTTATTATTATTAAGAAACTAAAGAGCCTTCCAAATATCTCGCATAGCATAATTGAAAAAGGCTGATGTAAAAGTAACCAAATGTCAAGAAAAATGTAATCCAATTATTAGCCCAAACAGATAATAGACTAGTTTTTATAAATCAAAACAAGCACGAACGAAGAGTTAAAACTCCCCTCCTAATCAATTAACTATAGTGATGGAGGTGAACTACTTCTACAAAAAAAAAAAAAAAAAAAAGCTTCCCAGTCTTTCCATTCCCTAGCCAAATTAAGCTACAAAACAAGAAATTAATACCATTCTCTGGTGAGAACTGAGATACTGAAGCCCCTGTATTGTGGTACATTGGTGCAACAAAAATCACAAAGATATATACAAAAACCTGGATTCATTCCCGTCTCATATTAATACATTGCTGTCATCATCAGATAAAACATATGGCAAATAATGCAGACTATACAAGCGCATCCTTTCCTACTAAGTATACATGAGTAGCTTTAATGGCCTACTCCGTAAACTAGTCAGTCACATAACTCATAGCACATTAATTTAGAACTCATGGTGAATGATTCAAAGCAAAACTTTATCTTAAAGCACTCGCACTCAGGATTCTGTCGACCCAGAAACTAAAAATCACGAGTCCGGAAACCTGGCTGCAACTGGACTTAACAATACTGGTTAGTTGTATCTTGTACTGAACATTAGTTGGTCCTATTGTTAGCTTTTATTCCTTTAGGGCACAAGAGCAGATAGATCTGTAAGTATTAGTCAGGGTTTGTATATTCGAGCAACATATGTGGTGACCGGTAAATCTTCACAAGTGTCCAGTAAAGAACCTCTTCAACTCCAAGTTCACCTTCTGCTCTTGCAGCATATATATCTTCACAGATGGCTATCAACCTGGGGTGTGAACAAAAGATTTACCTTAGAAAAATATATACATTAATTGGCACTGATTTTATGACTCGTTCTTCTGATCGTATCATATTTGACACGCGACAGCTGACTTAGAATACTTGACAAAAATTGCCACTTGGATAAATTTATCACAGAAACTATCTTTGGCAGTTTAAATTAGATAAACCTACAATATCTGCATATCTCTACTCGAAATACACTTCCCACTTAATCATAGCAATGAATTGGTATACGATAATGGACAATAACCAAATTACCTGTTACATGAAGGAAGATTCTCAAATGGTATTCTCATCCGTAAATCAGAACATTGCAGTCTGATAAACCGGCCAACTGCCAGTACAAACGTGATGTACAGGCCCCAAATACTAAATTTGCTGAGAGTCTCCCCAAGAAATCCCGCTGAAACAATTTTACATATTAAAAGAGAAACATCAGCACAATAGTCTCTCAATTTCTACGTGTTAAAGAAAAAAGTAAAACAGTACTAACGTGGGGTTTCCTCCGATACAATGATAGCCATTGGCCCTGACAAGCCTCCACAGCCATATGCATCCAAGGAACTGATATCATGGAAGGACCACCATTCTGAACCGCCATGGTGTAAGACGAGATCGGCACTGACATCGTTTACCTGTCAATGGTTGAGATATGACCTTATTAATTTACTTTTTCAGCCAGCTACCTGCGAACTTAAAGTCACCATCCGTCTCCTAGTTAATGACGGTTGTGAGATGGATCTTCATAAATACATCGATGACATATTGAATTATGAAGCTACCACAAGAATTAGGTGTGATTCATGTTTTGCTTATGATATCATGGGTGCTGGAATCTGGCGAGAGACGAAAACTCTATCCTCTACATTTTACTTGTACTGATCGAAATTTGATACAAGAAAAATATCAGTTAAATCAGCAATCTTTCTGCAGAGGCATGATAATATAACAAATGCACAAGGATAGATATGCTGCAAAGACCAATACAACCTTTCACATGATATTGCCCCACAAAATGCAGGACCTACCTGCTTCATGTGATACCAAGGACCTGCCAAGAACATTAGAAGGCCTGGGGCATTTCTAGGTTAAAGAACTCTCCCATTTAAAACCTCACGATAATCACTTGTACCAGATACTAGCTTCCGTACCCACCATATTTAACTAAACCATTCCATAGTGGTTATGCCTATATAATGCATTATTTCGTATTGCAAACGCCAGATACTATGATCTTCTTCTGTGTTCATGAAAGAGGATGAAATCGAGACTCGCCCTGGATATATTTTACTGAAGATAAGAAACCTTATGCAATCTTAATAGGTTGAGCCCTTTCTAAGAAAAAAGCTTTAACTTTTCTAACTTTGAGAGTTGGATAAGATTATTTTTCCAAAAGAAACAAATGAGCTCTACATGACAGTGACTTTTTTCTGGAAAAGGTTGCGCCACTTTATCTCCATAATTTATTTTATCACATCTTCCATGAGAGAGTTTAAGTTGCTCATGTGCTAACCAAGTTAAAGTGACTGCCTCAAGCATCAGCAGATTTCACATACAGAATTTGTACATTACTGCATGAGTAGTCAACATCTATATACAAAATATCAAGTAAACTAGAGATAGTAAGACACCCAACAGTGAGCTTTTTAAAACAAGAAATGCAGAATCTATTCCTTCAAAAGATTAACCCCGGTCCTTTAACGTGGAGACGTTAAAGTTGTCAGGATGGGCAAAAGAATACCCAGTTATACTCAAACAGAATAACTGTTATATTGAAGAAATCAGATGATTAGAACATTCACAAAATTTTGAGTTTCTTAACATTTAATTCCAGAAAGTGATTTATCCAGCTCCCCCTAGAGTCAGACCCTTAAGCTGTTTTGACCATAGAATTTGGCGTAGCCAAACTTTGTTACAGAGTCATGTGCGCAGGAGCGTTATAACAGGGATTGTCTCGAAGATGGTACCCACCAATTCTGGCTCCAACTCTAAAGGAAGTAACTTGTGTATTTAGATGTCATTCATTTTCCCATACCCCTAAATGTTTGGCAAGGCACTTTCAATTATTCATTCAATTGGAAACATAAATTGAACCAAACCAGTTTCATATGTAAACCAAATTACAGCCAACTTACAGAAAGTAAGTACGATTAATTCAAACGTGTAAGTAACAGGATGAGCGGTTGTACTTATTTAAGAAAAAATAGAGCATACAAATGTATCCAACAAAAACTTCTGCAGACAAGCAGATAGGCACCAAATAATTCGGAGAGCCGCAATTGCTTTATCTTAACAGTTTACCTGAATGAGACCATGTAGAGAATTGCAATTATATAAAAAAAAAAAAATTAAAAGCCCCACAGCCTTTTTGTTCAACATTACAGGATCTTGTCTTACAAAACAACATGATATTTTACGCTCTCCTAAATGAAGTATTAGACTAGCAGCTTTGTGGAGCCTGTAATAAGCCTGGGTAGAACTACTTGTCATTCATTTTCAGTATCAGAGATATATGTAGCGTTCTTGAATAAAATTTTGGAATAATCAAGCCAGTAAATGAAAAGGAAGCTTAGGAAATGTTTGAAATAAGTTTTGCCAACTTGTTGATGTGAAAAACTGAAGCCCGAAAAAGCTTACCAAAAAGAAGTATGAGAAAAGAAAATGTTAGTACTTATATGATGACACATGAACGTATAAAATATACATATGAAGAACAACGGCATACCTCCTGCTCAAAAGGCCTAACATCTCCAGAACCAGTGACTCGAAAAAATCTTGGATAAATATTGTAAATCCTAAAGCTTCTGAACGAACCATTTAGAACTCCCTCAACTTCTGATGTCTTTGGAAGATCTGATGGATCAACAATGCGTTCATATTTCACTGTTTCCTTTCCTTTCGGACGGTCTCTAGTAAGAACCCAAGAAAATTTCATATGCATATCACTACTGTTGAGAGAGTGGATAAACTGCTTCTGAACCACATCAGGGACAAGCCACATGTTACTTGCATCAGCTTGACAACAAATTAGCTGTATGTCATTCACATTATACGAGTCTAAATAATGCTTGGGATCAAGATCAACATTCACAGTTAGTTGGTCCCATGCAAGTCTTTGACAAAGAGTTGTCTCGTATAAGGTCAACCTTCCTCCAGCTGTTTTAATATCAAACTGAAAAACAGCATCATTGATTGGATTTGCCATATTAGTTGGATTGCCGCTACTATACATCTGCAGGAGATCAGAGAGCAGTCAGCTTCTACACCTGCATATAAATATTGTGACTTGTTCCCAGGAACAAAAAGTAATCGTTAAGCTATTCTATTAATTCTGCGTCTATTTGACACTCGATAATGAGCCTAAGTATTAGCAAATAATAGCCTCACCTCTGCGCTAGAACATTTGTACACTACAGCCGGCAATATGCAACTTTTAAGCACCAAAGGTATGAAATATCTCATGTGAAAAAAGCATCAAGTCTTTGTCTTTGATTTCAATCCCATATAGAACCGGATAGCTATGATGTAACAACCATACTGAGGATATGAAACCAAATACAAGATAATCAAACTAATTGACATACATCTTTTCAATCATCTATGGCTCACATAGCACAAACTTCATCTTATAGGAGCAAAGGTCAATACTGGGAGACTCTTGCTTTCAGTATTATATAAGTCTTTGACAGCCACAAAAAAAAAAAAAAAAGCAGTCGGCATAAATATCTTCAACATCAAAAGTCAACACTTTGACAGCCCACAAACTACATGCTCAAAAAATTGCCTGAATACTCTATCTCTTTCAACTTATAACAAGTGCTTTATCATACTTCCACATCTAGCACTCATAAGCATAAGTGTGTAACATAATCTCGAGAAGGCATTGCATAGATTATTTCGAATACTCAACGCATCCTTCAATAGCCTTTTGATTGAGTTCTGAGGAGTCTGTAGAAAAAGACGTTATTCTCAATGCATATGAAGCATAAGTAGACTATGACTAAAACTACTAAGCTACCATATGAAACTTCTGAAAACACCTCCTTGGCTCTTAAGGATGATAACAGACTTGAAAGTAGCAAATAGTCTCAATAACTAAAACTTCATATCCAGCACTATAGGTTTACTGCATCACAGCAATGATATTTGCTCAACTACTCATCCAAACAGATAAACTGGTAGCTCCTTTGTGACCTACCATTATCAGTACATCCTATTGACACTGTTCCCTAAACCTCCACCTCCAGCCCGACCCCTGCCTCGCCTTAGCCATCTGACCCTCAAAATAAATATTTAGATAATATATACAACAAAAAATCAAAATTGACTACAAATAGTAATATATGCACAAACCCAAAAACTAAAATGGGAAAATTAGCATCTTTATTTTCTAATTTGATCTATTTGTCTTCTAATGGAACAGATAGAACTTCTGAAGAGCAGATTTCTAGCACGAGTCACTTACCAGCATTGGAGCCCAAATAACACAAATTAAGATCAAAAATAGACATATGCCACCGCAAAACTTAGTCATCTTCGTCTGCTTCTCTCCTTGTTTATGTGTTGCTCTGTTCAGATCATTATCGCACTTCACAAGGTACAAGCTCGCATTTATGTCTTCCAACTGCAAAGAATATAAGAGCATTACCGTTTGACGATTACACATTGTTGAGAAGATTGAAAACTAACAATGGTTCACCACATGTATCAGATATAGTATTATCAGATATCCCACATTACTACACAAGAAAATAGTTAACCTTATTCAATAAAAGTTTAATACATATCATGTTTCAGTCTTTTGTTTGGTTTGCCGCAAAAGTATTGTAAGCATCGCCTCTATATTATCAGTCGGCGATCGTCACAGTTATGCTGCTATCCTTCCAGGTTCATAGTGGATAACTACGTTTCAGTACCAAAAAATAAATTTAACAAGGATTCTGCATCTAGCGCATGGCATGCGATTTAATTCCTGCTTTTCAACTTGAGACTTCATGCAGAAGAAGTTGATCTGGTACAAATAAACTCGTTATTTCTTTTTTAGTTGAAAATCACATCAAATTCACTTCAGTCATCTGGTTCATTTTCACAGGACTATATTATATTTTCTACTTGAAAACTCCAAATTTTTTGCTGAACAACCTCCTTGGCACAAATAGGAGTTCATAGAGCTTACAACAGAAAGCTGATGCAAGGGTGACATTTAAGAGAGTCGTCAATTGTTTTGGAGCCAACAAGAATTTACAAGATTTTTCTTCTTAAAGCCTCTCTCTCTCTCTCTCTCTCTCTCTCTCTCTCTGGTTCAACACACAATACATAGAGAAGCCACTAATTGAAATTTGAAGAACTCACCTTCAGCCAGTCGTACATCGTTAATGATGTAGTTGTGCATGACCAATCGAGGACACATCGTAATTCATACAGAAATGGTAAAGCACGATAGAGCCTATACCCTAGATAATTGACACGAGAAATCTCACTGGTCAAAAACTGGCGATACAATGTACTTTTATGAGGAACACCATATCGAATCTGCATGGCTTGTAATGCGAAAGAAACTGCTTTAGTAAGATATATAGCTCGAAGGGCCAATCCAGCAGCATTCTGCTGCGAGGTATCCAAAATCCAAGCGTACTCCGTGACAGCATAAGTGAAGAGAATGAGATTGAAAAGGTAATAGATGACTTTTCCCGTAGCAAGTGAACAAAGGTATATGATGCGATCAACAACAATCAAGAAGAAAATTATCTGCACAGTAAGAAATTCAAGCAGATTAAGGAATTACATAATCAACAGTGTATCATAAGATGATTACACTTAAAAGAGTGCATGATTTAATATTTTAGGAGATGTGACACCAGGTTTCATCATGGCCATTTTGCAAGTGTTTTAAGTTCCTCATTTTCACAAGATGACCCAAAAGCAGATAAAGAAACATATGCTTACCATTAGAATAAATACAAACTCTTTAGGGAATTGATCCTCAAGCTGATAATATTCGAGAAACTCACTTTTATTCTTTATAACAGATTGGTAGAATATTGCAACCAGAAAGAAAACAACCAAATCAGCACCAAAGATATAGGCATAAAGATCAATCTCCCTTTTACCGCCTCCAATAACTGAGAGTATGGGGTATGGAAATCCAACTTTTTCAGCAAGCCCCATATTTCTTGCTTTAAGGATCTCTTTTGCCAAGTCCGCTGCTGGAGTAAGTGAGATCATTTGTTCTGCTGGTGTACAATTCGCAAGTGGAGAAGAATAAACCACCTCAAAAACAGCTAAAGCCACTCCTGCATTTTCAGAACTCTTTTCAATGCTCTGAATTTGAACTTTGCTGGCACAAGAGCAACAATTAGGTTTTTCAACCTTGCAGATTTCATCATGCACAAGTTGCAGCAGCTGATTTATTCCAGATTCAATCCTTTCTGGTTGGATCCCATCCTCTGGCCACAGTTTCACGTCCATGGACAATTGAACAAAGTATGGAGGAGATTCTGCTTCTTGAGTCAATGATTTCCAGTATCTGGAACAGCTACCGACCACCATTTCAACCATTTGTTTCATCATGTCAAAAACCATCCCTGCTTTATCACCCAAACTTGAACCAGTGCGAACTACCTTTTGCTTTATTAAACTCCCTTTAAAACTACCAAATCCTATAGAAAACCATTCCCCGTCTTTCGCAGTGATAGAGCTCTGTATTAGGGTAAATAAATACACCAAAAACAAAGGTAGCAAACTGATGACAAATGATGAGGTTATCCTTTTCAAAGGAAACCCTAATTCACGTAGAAGGTCTGACCGGATGCTGAAGCCACAGTGCTGGATCATTATTTGGTATAAATACTGAATCAAAACATAAATCTCGGTATAGATTAACATTATAACCCAGAAGATGTAATTTGGACCTGTATTCACACATAGAGCATACAGGAAAAGAGCCCCCAAGTACACCATAGAAAGCAAACTGAAATTCCAAAGGAAAACAAGAACAAAACAACAGTAACACACCACATCATAATTCAGTCGCATCTGGGACCATATGTGAAGAATTATCCGTCCAATCTGCAAACCTGTGGAATCCAAAGTTCTACTCTTGTCAGAAAGCAGAGAAGATGAACGGTCCAAGTCTATGGGCTTCGTGTCTGGGTTTCCTCTTTCATCAGAATGTACATCTTCTAAAGGTGAGGGCTCACTTGAATCTGAATCTTCAGGTGAGATGTTCAAAAAGCTAACAATATTGCTAACTGCTTGATTCCCTATAGACTGTACTTGGGAAACCCCATCGCCTATTAACTGTACAGCAGAGACTAAAGGGTTTTCCATCAACTGAATTTTACCTTTCTTTCCTTTGTCTGAATCATTAACAGCCCTATCACCTCCATCCTCCTCAACTTCAGTTATCTCACTAAGAGAAGCACCCACGGGGTGCTTGGTGTAGTCCACAAATGAACTTCTCCCTTTTGAGCTACTTGGAGATTCAAACATATTAAATGGGAACGCTAAATCAGGATTGGAACTCTCGTCCTGTTTGTCAAGGTTATCAAAGTCTTGCTGACTAAGTGAAGCACTCTTTCTTCTTCTCAAACCTTCATTAACAGGTGAAACATTTCCAAGGGCACTAGTGGAATTCATACCATGGAGCTGGATCTGTAAGTTGAGCATCTCAGATTTCATTTTCTCCACTTGCAAGTTACGCTGACGTTTCTTCTCTTCAGATTCGCGAATGTGCTGCAACTGTTCAGTCTTCCACGCAGCTTTTTTCTCTTGTTCCCGTACAATAGCGCCAATTTGCTCCGCCTCAAGATATCTAAACACATAATCAAACTCCGAAGAGGAAAACATATATGACTGACATGATACCAGAATAAAAATGATGATCTCTACTAAAGCAGATCTTGAGGTAATCCGAAATCCGTAATCATACTTATAAAATCCTATCACCTCGTAAATATAATCAATTGTCTCACACTTTCCTGAATTGAAGTCACCAACAAAGGGTGATTGATATGCCAGAGAGAGAACAATTACAGCAAAATTGTATGCGCGCAAATACTTGAATATCTTATTTTTCTTCTTTAGTATGGTAAGCCTCATGCGCAAGAAAATAAGAGCAAAGCCAAGATATCCAAGGTGTAGAATATCATACTCCAGGGTTCCCGTTATCAAAATCAAAGCAAGTACTAGGTCTAATAGATGACAATAGCAGTAAACCCTCAAATAATCGAGCAAAGTCCACATGCTCTTGGTTTCAAAGGAGAGATCTCGCCAAACAAAAGCATTTTTACGCTGAGAAACCATGTGGCGATATGTAAATGACCCTGAAAAACTGGATGCATGATCTGCACGGAGTTTAAAACACGCCAGCATGAAGACCACATAGTAACTGATCAGTATGCGAGGATCATCAATAATAAGCCCTGAAAAAGTATTAACCAACGAATGAACAATCAATGCAGTGAAGTGAAGACGACATGATATATAACATGTTGAAACATGACAGATCATCGGAAATCACCCTTGTATTATCTTATTCTACAGCTGTTGTAGGCAGAGCACTTACTTAACTAATATGCCTCTTTTGGATGATCTTGATACACAATTAGAAGCACATAATGGGAATAACTGGACTGGAATCAAATAATCACCACACTGGTGAAATGAAAACTACATGCTCGTTTGGTGGATTGTGTGCAAAGAGAAGTAATGACGGTTTAATAGGTTTCCACAAACCTAGAATTTCTTGCGGTTCAATATACTTTAGAACTTCCGACAAGCATAGCAGAAATAAATAACTGTTGATCTTGATCATAGAATCTCAGATTACACAATAAATTCCTTTATTATCTTCATTCTAAGATTCTTCATCAAGCCAGAGACAGAAGGTTGTGAAAACAAACACTAGACCAAACTCTATGGACTTCTCTTATAAATCTAATCGTGCCTAACATGCATAATGGGAGGAGGGTGCAACACAAAACAAAAATATAGAAAAGTATAGGATTGTGAAAACGAAAAACCAGAATAGACTTTAAAGACTTCCGGTTGAGTTTAATTGTATTTAAACGTGGAATTTGAGAGGGGGGCGGGTCACAGAAGAAAGATATGGTAGCACGGATAACATTGGTGAGAAAGACATACCCAGCCAACACTTTTCACAGTACTGAAAATATATATTTGAGTTTTTCCAGCACTCATGGCAATGTGGTTTGGTTTCAGTTGTAGCATGTCTACTCAAAGGCATCATATTCCTCCACAGAGCAAAGTATTCAGCCAGAAGAACAACAGCAAATAGAAACACGAACACTGGCCACAGTTTGCGTATGATAGGACGTGCCAACAGAACACATGTAGCTAGACATGCAATGTAAAGCATAGAAATGGCATTTAACAGAGCAAAACTGGCAAGCAGTAGGGATATCATATTTATCTCAAGGCCAAAGAGGGTGAACATGTTCTCCGCCCAGAACTTCAAATAAACTTTCAGTGTCGTCTTCTGCATTTCAAATCTTTCCTGTCTCAAGGAAACAATTCTTTTCTTGTTCCACTTGTGAGATTCCCTCATGCTTCCCCAGATAAAACCAAATGAAGATTTTCTATTGTTGCCATCTTGTACGGCTTTACCAGATGAGGTATTCTCAGATTGATAGATATCGGGCCTGAGAGATGGCCATGACTTGCTTGATCTTATCCTTGTAGATTGTTCACTAGACTCAGATGACGTCTGGTTATCACAATACGAAGTTGAAACAGCAGCAGAAACATCTTCTTCTGAAACAAATAAAGGACAAGGTTCCTCTGATCGACCTGCATTCAGAAGACAACTAGGAATTCTTTCCAACCACCGAAAAACGTTGTACTGAAGGGTACATGCAGCGATCACCAGCACTTTTGCCCTCAAACCTGCTTCAAGACCCTCAAAACTTGGCCCATATACCCGTAGACCCAATAAAAGAGATAAATTGTGGTGCTTTTGCCCGGGAAACATTTTAGCCTGTCTACCCCACATCTGAAATAGATACTCAGCTGTCACAAGAAATCCAGTATAAATTAAGAATGATTTCGAAGGGATTCTAGAAGCTTTAGGCAAAGATGAACAGACTACGAGACCAAGAAGATACAAAAAACCAAATGCACTAATTGGAGAGAGCGATGCATAAAACAGAGTAACAAACAAAATCTTTTGACTATGCCAGATCAGAAACCGTTTAATGAACCCCAATATCCCCAACTGCAATTGATCAGGATCCTCAGATTTCAAGTGTTTGCTCTGTCTTCTCTCATAGCTGTACAGTTGCATGACAATCACGATTGCCATAGACTCCCATAGATTTTCCAATAAAGAAGCGTCAGTATTATAACCAAAGCATTCATAAAGATCGACTTTCGTGGACATCCATGTCTCAAAAGTGGGGAAAATGCTTAATATATAAATGAAACCGAAAACTGCAATTGCATATGCTTTGAGTGGAAACCAGAGGCGCCGTTTTGTCCTCTCAACAAGCTGTCTACCAATAATCCAGACAAGGAGAAGAAAAATGTAACCAAATGATCTGTAATTAGGTCTCACGAGGTACACCGCAAAAAGAATGGTGAGAAAAGCAATATAGGTTCCAAATGATCTATACATGGATAAGAACTTCTGGCCAACTGTGCTGAGATACAATGCTACCCTCCTCTCTGAAAACAAGAAAAGAAACTCAAATAGGTGAGTAGAGCATCTACAAAACACCCGAAAGATAATGTTTAGTGGATATAGACGGACATGTCAATAACGAGCCATAAGTCTAATGCTAAAAGTTTTAATTACTCTAATGAAACATGGTTTTATATCCAAACTTAATGTGAAATGTAACTATAGATCCTTATATAAGGTAACAGTACCATGGGAACGATTTTCATTGTCTCTGACGTTGGAAGAGGCATAAACAGACAAAAGAACTGATTTGTTTAAACCGGCTTTGAGAATGCTAAACCCAACTGGAGGAAAACGTGTGTGCTGAACAATCGCAGAAAACGAGAACAACATTTCGAATCCATGGTTATGAATGGCACAGAAGCACGCTAGCAGAGCTATTTCCAGGAAGTCATGGTCACTTTCAAGGAGACCTGCAGGAATTTACATTAGATAAAAGTATCAGGTCAGTGTAAAGGGGGAAATTCAAAAAGCCATGATAAAAGAAGAGGTCATCCAGAAGTATAAGAAATTTCAGTTAACGAAAACCCACACCTAACTGGGATAGCACTTGGACACTCATGGAACCTTGTTTCTCCAACTCTCGGGACACCAGAGTAAGCTGAAGAATGTAGAGAATGGCAAAATGAGCCTCACACAAAAGAATAAGAGCTTGACGCATCCTTTTATCAATGCTGTGGCTCAGAAGATATACAAAGAAGAATATCACTGAAAAGAAAGAGAAAAGTATGATTAATCAGAATATTGAGCAAGCACCAGAGTGCAGGACATATCCTATTATTAAATAGAACTAAGTTATTGGTGGAGATAGGACAGACCTAAAATACACAAATGCAGAATAGATATTAGGACTTACTATAAATAGCATGGACGACACCAGGTTTTGTAGCGATTAGGAAAATCAACAACAGCATAATAGGCCGAGAACATTTACGCAGTCCCCAAGCTATTGTCGCCACAATTAGGACTATGGCATCTTCTTTCACTGAACAAGGACAACAAAAAATAAAATCACCAGTCATCCAAAGCCATGAATAACAAGGACAACAAAAAATAAAATCACCAGTCATCTTATAAGTGCAATCTAAACTAGAAAAAGAGTAGTATCTGTACTAACAGATAGAAGCTTTCCGTTACTTTTAACTTGAGAACATTGAACAAACGTTCAACAAGACAGGAAGTAAGCAGTGCGATTAATAAACAATTGAAGGCCATTCTGAGAATAAGTGCTGGAACAACTGATTCAGAAATATAAAATTTTCATGAAGTAGATATTTACAGCAATAGGATAATATAACATAAAATTCATCAAGTTCCCCGATGATCTCTATATAACCGCTACGGGATAAGACGACTCATATGTGACTTGCATAATGCTAGATTTAGCAGAATATTTTCCAGCGATGGCATTAGACGAAGCATCAAAAATGAAATGGGTGATAACCAAATACCCAGTAATGCTGGGTGCTTAAGTCAAAAAGGTTACTTGAGAGCAAGTTCTTCAAAAGATACCAAGAAAGCAAAAAGTGGATGAACAATGAATAATGGAATATCAAATTGCGGCTATGAGACAAGCATCGCACCTTCCTCAGTCTCACTCCCATTAGAAGATTGCCTCTCCTCAGTTGATAGGCACAGAAACACTGAATTATTTACGAGATTACCAAGAGCTACAAGAATTCCGAGGCAGAATTGTGCTAAAAGGTAGAAACCAGGGATAGGATAATGCCACAGTCCAACCATCTCCCAGATCTCCATATCCTGAGTACAAGGAAAACTGATGGTTAATTCACCTTCTTCAGCGCTTGCACCTCAAACTCAAAGTACCAAGATAAGAAAATACCTTCCCAAGTTTCCAGTTCACATATGCGAAAGCCAGATTGAAAATATATGTGCTCACGGCCCACAAGAGAATGAAGACAAGAAGCAATCCGTTCAACCGATGCATACGGAATAATGACGGGAAAGCATACAGAATATATCCAACGTATGCTAGCAGTCCAAAGGCACATATACTCGCAAAATGGAAGCTCCAATATGAAAGAGCAAATAGTGATATCTGTCATATTTACATCTGAAACTTTAAAATATAAGGAGGAAAATACAATGAAAATGGCTAAAATTATTTATCACAAATCATTAGAAAATGATGTTTTGTTCTATTAGCCATTAATTATGAAAATTTAAATATAAAGATAAAGATTCCAGGGAAAACATTGTTGAGTTTGTAAATACATACTGGGAAGCCATAAGTGAACCAGTTGATACTAAAAATCCTGAACACTGTTCCCCTTAATAAAATGTTGGTATGTCGTACACCAGACCTGCAACCCATAAAAAACTTTGAGGAATTTGCACTAAGAGGTTAAACTATTAAAAGCATCAGCAAATACAGCCACGAACTTCAGAGTCAAATAGAAACAAATATATATATATATAGATAGATAGATATAAGTGGAAAAGTTGTCTTAAATAATTGTGAAAGCTTTCATAGTAATCATAAAGATACCAACAACTAGACTTTTCCTCATTCAGCCAGATCACATTGTATCCCTTCAGAGAATTAGAGTGAAAGTGTCCTGGATTAAGGAAACGTGTAATATCCAGAACAAATAGAATTAGTAACATATACCTCAGCTGACGAACAAAGAAGGAACTTCTTGAGGGAAGAAGATGCTCAGCCAGGCTGCCTTCTCTCATGGACATAACAAATTCCATGTCTTCTAAATCATGCTTAACACAAGATAGCTGCATTAAGATTTCAGAATAAGCCACTTGTTGAAATCCATCAGTATTTAATCGACTCAGTTTTTTAATCGTAGATGGAAAAGCATTCACACAGTACAAATTACTAAAAATATAGGTTTCTAAGGAACTTGTTGCTCGTCACAGTTCTGCTCCATAGATATTGATGTCAACCATCAAGTTAAAGTATAAGAAATGAAAACAATTGCAATGGTTCAGTACGACATAGAGCAACAGGAAGGAGTGAGTAACGTGGGAAACGCTTGAGGCCTTTAGTATTCAAATAACAGGATTCTCTCAGCAACAAACTTCACATAAATTCTTTTGAAATGCTCCAGATATCAGTCTGACAATGTATAACGCATGTTTAGACATACCAAAGCAGCATTAAATCACAGGTTAAATGCACTGCACAGAGATACACCTCGAACTGAGTAAAGAGCCTTATGCACCTCTCACTTTTCCCCATGTTTAGAAACCTCAGAGATTTTCCGTTTAAGGTCGTATCCGGAGTTAATCTCCTTCACATTAAACCAATTAGTTTCTTGTCAAAAAAAGACGACTATGGGAAGAAAGCAAACAGTCCAACAAAAAAGCTGATTCCCAGATATGATTTATGGCTCCCAGAGACAACTATATGGCATCTTTTGATTATGCTATTTGCTCATCTTTATTACAAAAGCCCATAACTTCCTTCTTGACTAGCAAAATTTATTTGTTTCACAAACTCCTGTCAGATTTTGGCTACAAAATTAGCTGGAGGACATTGTCAAGAAGTACTTCAGGAAACTTATGCTATTTAACTTGGAGAAAAGATTTTCTGCAGGATATAAATTCTCTAGATAGATACTAGGCTCAAATGTTCAGTATTCATTTATTCATAAACTAAAGACTTTGCATTGTACTTCAATGGTTAATGTTGAGATTGGGCCTACATCACTTGAGAACTATTTTGGCCCATACTATATCAATAATTTCGCCTAATAAGACCTTAGAAGGGTAATCCAAAAGGCTTTCTAATTTCTATAAGATATCCTCTGCCCAAGACTGATTATAGTTTGCCTACTACATGTGATATGATCCGATATTCATTCCAACCTACACATGAGAAGGCATGTTGAGATTATCCTACATCACTAGGGAACTCCTTAAGACCATGCTATATCAACAATCTACCCCTCGTCCCCTCACCCCTTAATAAGGACTTACAAGAGGAACCTAGATTGGCTCCTGGTTTCCGACAGTTAATGTGCAAAAGAAACACAAACATACAAGTTATCCTGATAGCTAACATAAAGAGTTACCTTACAAAAATAGAAGGCAATTGCTAACAATGTATTGTGAATTAGCTTAGATGAATCATAGGCAATAAAGGAAAGCAATGGTCAAGTTGGTAACTAATAACAAAGGCGTACCATATAGTAGAACACCAGTAGAGAAATACCAGAACAAACTTCTTGCCAGTCAAAATCAATAGATACTTTGTAAAGACCCAACAAGTCAGCTATCCATTGAAACATTTGCGGAAGCTCAACAGGAAGCTGATACACATAAAGTAGGCAAATGCTAAAGCCAGCATATACCCAGAGAAGCTTCCACCACCTTCAAGCCATGGGTAAGAACATAAGCATGGAAGAAAAACTGAAAGTCAAAAAAGATGTGGGCTTAATTTAACACCTGAAACGATAAAGCACCTGAAAAGGCCTAAGAAATTGCTTGTCAAGGACCAATCAACAAGACCAACACAGCTGCACACAAAAAATGGTAAAGAAAGCCAAGAAGGATTGCTGATCCCTGAAACCAACTGCACAGCAGGCAGCAAAAAGCAGGAAGCTAACCTAAGACGATAACCTGCAATTTCGGGACCCCAAAAACACAGAGAAAGAACACAGTCAGTATATAAACATAATAGAACTATGACTTGTCATCTTTAATTTGCAGATAAGAGAGAAAAGTTTCAGCATCAGAGCACTCTATTACAATTACACAACAATGTTTCTACAGCGTTTTAAACACAATGATTTACTATACGAAGAAATTACAACTCAACGCTGCAAGGCAGGTATCTAACCTTGCAGAAAAATACTCCAACATCAATCAAGCTTATTGTTGCTGAAATATCATGAAGCCGGGTGTTTAATAACTAACAATGAAACAGGTTTTCCTACACTGTATCTTCAGCTGCATTAGTTACTAATTCTTTTCTGCTCAGTCAAAAACCAAACAATACAACCATTATTAATTACTCTTTTATCCACACAAATCGGTTCTTAAATGATGGAACTTATCTCCAACTCGTGAGTTTGGATAAGATGCATTACCAATTTTTCAAGTACGTTACCCAAGATAATGCAAATATCATAAACCGATGCTGAAAATTGAGTTTAAAATTAGCAATCAATTAAAAGAGGATTGCAGTGAACTTGGCTAACCTATATTTTCAACAAGTGATGACATATAACCCCAGAATGAATCTCGAAATTCGAAAAGTCCAAATTCGATTTTGTTGATCTCTATATAAGCAACAACTCCAACTAATAACTCTAAAACCAAGAGATAGATCACTGTTGGAGATCTCCAGGACTGGAGCCTGCAAATGCAAAACCATGTTAAATAGGTAGCAGCTAGAGGCTTTTTTTCATCATAACAAAAAGAAGGAGACATAAATACGGCATGAATCTGATGAAAGAAGAACTAGACGGTAAGTCAAATACTTCATAAGTCCGATTAGCTTTATCCACCAGGCATCCGCAAAGCTCCATTGCGATCCCAGAGTAACACATAATATAAGAAAGACCAGTTGCACAATAATTACAAGAGCCGAATAAATGAGAATAAACCACAAAGACGGAACTCGGCCCCAAAACTGAAATCCTGCACGAGAAAATACAAGGCATTAGGTAAAAACAACAGCATTACAGAGCGCTGAAGAAGTTGATCAATTATATATATCATAATAAACATAATGGTACGTACGTACCTCGTTTAGGGGCAATAAAGCGAAGTAGAAGAGAAGTGACGAGATTAATGAGGGATATTAGACTCCAATCCAGCAAGCCAGCTGCAAAAGATACACAGATTAATAAAAGGTAATGATGTCAAAGTCAAACACCAGAATCACAAATGGAAAGAAAGCATATACTAAAACCTAAAACCTCATTCATTACCTCACCCCAATTTTCATTCACATAATACATTGATATACATACACATAAGGAGCATTAAGATATACATACCTGACAAAAGCAGCAGTGGCAATACAGCACCACCCAAAATACTTCCCATTTCTTCTTCTTCTCTCTACGATTCAATCATATCTCAATGCGTAATTGGTAATACAAAACAATATTTACCAATTACCATTCATTTGAGATTTTACTCCCAACAACAGCGCCTTAATCAAGATTTATCGGGTCAATTGAAATCCAAGTAATACAATACAAATACAAATACAATACAGTGTGTGTGTGTGTGTGTGTGATCTGAATTTTTTTTTTAATTTATACAGCCAGCCAGCCAGCCGTGAGTAAATTTGGGGTTTAAACCACCAATTGGGATTTTCTTTTCTTTTCTTTTCTTCTTTGTTACATTACATTACATAAAATATATAAAAACAAAATATATATCTTTCGCGTGTTCTGGCGTGAAAATGGAAGGGTAATTTTGTCCATTTGTTGTGGCCGGGCGGGAGGCTACCAAATTCTATTGGACCACGCATACAATTGGTGATTTGTGGGGACATATTAAAATCTTACATTGCAGTCGACATGAGATTTGATTTAATCAACATTTTTTCAAAATCAATATAGAAACAAATGTGCTAGTCTCTATAGTATTTTTTCTTTTTTTTCTTTTTTGAAACTCAGAACTTTATCACCTCAAAGAAACCCGTAGCTCCTCCAAAGAAAAGAGGAAGCCAAAAAAATGTTCAAAATAATGCAGACAAAACTGCCCAAGAAACTAACAAAAAAATAAAAACATGACTAAAACAAACGACCCGACTCATTAAACATCAAAACCATCGGCATCTTCCACCGCGTTCGCTTCTCATCGCACCCATCTAATAAAGAACCTTGTGTGCTCCCACAGTTTTTGTCTTACGTCCTTGACAATATTAGGAACGTGTGCATTATCCTCTGTACCATACGTGATGTCGTGGATAATTCCCAAGTAATCTCCTTCAAATAATACGTTGCGCCAACCCTTAAAAATAGCCCAATTAACTGCCCCCAATGCTGTCGTGGCCTCAATCCCACTCGGATTCATAAAAGAAGCAAATCGACGTTGGCGCCATGCAAGTAACTGTCCATCGATGTCATGCGCCACCACACCGAACCCCACCTCCCCATCATCACTAAACAGTGCGCCATCAAAATTAACCTTAACGACGTTGCCTACAGGAGCCATCCACTTCGCGGACTCCCTTCTATCCGGATCCCTCCCCTTCTTTCTGTGTCTATTTGACCAAGTCGCAATAAACACTTGAGCAAAACTAGTCATCTCGTCTGCCAGCCTTTCCTTTTCCCCCACTAAAATATTATTACGATTGTTCCAAATAATCCAGCAAATCGTGCACATTAAACTCACCACCTCTGGACGTGACGACTGAACAATGCGTACAATCTAGTCCCCCACCACCTCCGTATCCCGAATCCATAAGGCCATAAGAACATTAGAAAGCGGCCCACACTTGACGAGCTAAAGGACAGTCGAAAAGACAATGTCGCAAAGTTTCCTCGCCCTCCCTACACACAACACACGCCTTATCCATGCAGATTTGTCTAATCTGCAACTTCCAACGAGCCGTAAAATATCCATACAACAACGCCAAACAAAGAGCTTAATTTTATTTGCGCAGTCAATCTTTCAAATTTTCGTCCAAGATGCATGGGTTGGGAGATCGGTGTGGATTCGCCTGTTCGTTTCAATAAACCATGCGACATTATGAGATGATAAGAGCTGCGAACATAAAATTCCCCATTCTTTTCATATTGCCAAATACGCCTATCTCGACTACCACTATCTCCCAATGGAATAGATAAAATTAGCTCAACATCCACTTCCCACAAGAATCCGCGCATCAACTCGATGTTCCATTGCCTCGTATTGTCGTCAATCAAGTCACGCACCATAAGGAAAGGCTCGTCCGAATGCACTGGAGTAATCGTTCAAAAGGAAGTCGGCCGCGAGATCCACTCATCATGCCACACGGAGATATCAACACCGTCCCCCACCTGCCATCTCACCCCTCGCTTCACCACAGGTATCGACTCCCAAATACAACGACACAAAAACGATGGCGCAGCCCCCAATTGTGCATCAAAAAAATCCGAGGTTGGGAAATACTTGGCTTTGTAAATCCTATTAAAAGCTCGCAAGTCCCAAAAACCAAGCCCACCATCCACCTTTCTCCTACACAATTTATTTCAAGCGACCCAATGAATTTTATTTTGCTCCTCGCCACCCCACTAGTAATTACTAATAATCGACTCCATCTCCTTAATTAAAAAGTCCGGCAGTCGGAAACAGCTCATAATAAAAGTGGGAATAGATTGCATAACTGATTTCACCAACACTTTTTTCCCCGCTCCGGATAACATTTTGCCCTTGTACCCCTGAGCCCGTTTCCAAATACGTTCCCTAATAAATTTGAACAACTCCATTTTGGACTTTCCTACCACATACGACATCCCAATATATTTTGCGTGCCTATCCGCCACCGTGACACCCAGTACCCTTCCAACCTCATCTCTCGTCGCTTCATCTGTATGTTTACTGAAAACCACCACTGATTTTTCAAGGTTAATTTTCATATAGTATTTGAAGTTATATCTCTATAATACTCCCATTGATCAAACTTTAAGTTTTCATAATTATACTAACTCTCGGGGTATAAATATAAATACTTCAAAACAGTTTTGTGGAACATAGGGATTGTTGTAAGCATTGATGCAAAACATTACTTGTGGCATCCTGTTTTGAATGTTACTATTTGTCTTGTCTCGTCTTGTGTTGTGCCATAATTTCGGTATCATAAAAAGTGCAAATTATTTTAGCGTTATACGGAGTCTCAGGGCGTGAAGTTAAGTAACACCCGACTCGATAAGCCCAAAAACATGACAAGGCGATGTCCAAAAGACACGACTCACAAAACGGTACAAAAGGGACCACATCAGGCATCTCGGGGAATCCAAATGCGACGTGGCACATGGCACGTCGGTCAAAGTGCCACGTCGGGCCCCGATACAGCGTAGCACGGGTCCACCAATCCTTTGGTGCACCCATTTTCAACTTGACTCCGAATCAAGTTCACTCGCTACATCATATACCCTTTTCCTTCGTTTACTTACTTATATCCTGCTATTATATAACTTTGTTCTATGAAGTGAAGGTTTCCATTGAACCAAGAGCTCTTCTCCTAGATTATAAGTTGTGAGAGAGTTTGGTGAGAGAGTAATCTTGAGACTAGTAAAACACCCCGCGCCTATGTAACGGTTAGAGGATCCATGTTTTGCATTATGTAGTATGTGTGCAACTATACTTAGGGTTGTGTATTCGGATCGGATCGAATCAACACTAGTAATCTATTTCGATTCTGGCAAAATGAAGATCAAAATCAAATCAATTTAAAACGATACGATTCGATCCAACATCATTTAATTTCGATCTGGTTTGATTTGATTTTGATCTTTTTTTTCTTTTTCCCTTTTTTTTTAATATTAGGCCTAGTTTGTTTCCCTAAAAAATAGGAGAAAAGGAAAATCTTGAAGAATTTTTTTTCCCTACTCTTTGGCAATTTGAGATTTTCTTGGAAAAGAAAGGAAATCTAGAAAATCTTTGGAAAATAGAGAAAAATCCTTTGTATGTAATAATAACTTTTCCAAGAAACTAAGATGAGCCAAACACATGAAAAAAAAAAAAGGGAATGTTTTTTTCCCCCATAAGAAATTTCCTGGAAAACATTATTTTCCTTCATTTTCTCTTTTTATTTTTCTTTTCCCCTATATTTCCTGGGAAACAAACTAGGCCTTAAAGAACAAACATTATATAACTTTTTATTTTGCATCTAAAATAAAAAAAAAACTTGAATAAACACGAATACAATGATAATTTATAACAAATTCACATGCATTAGTAGGTTTCTCATTACAAAATATTAACCGAATGTTCAAAATATAAATCTCAAGAAAGAAGACAAGTCATATTAGTCTTAATAATTAGTAGGTTACAATTCAAGATTATACATATATACTAGATATGAAAGTATTACAACTTTTGAGAAAGGAAAACGCGTGAAGTCTTAATACCTTAGTTAATTATTAAGTTATCTAGTAGTATGTCATTAGCATTATATATATATATATATTATTATATGATAATTTAATTAGTATACTATTATATATTTATTTATTTTAAAAAATAAGATGAGTATTCGATTCGATCCGATTTTTGACCTCTGAAATCGAGGATCAAATCAAAGGGGGGCTCAGTCCTAAGGCAAAAACGAATAGTCGAATCAAATATTCAATTCGATTTTTGAATCGAATCATTCGATCAATTTTCAACTGATTCGATGGATCTGATTTTTTCTGCACATACCTAACTACACTCTATTAGTTTTTGTAGAGTGACAAGGTAGCAGGACATCTCTTGCGAGTTGTGTGTTCTAAGCTTGGGCTCCATTTCTTTATGGATTGATTTGATTGTGCAACAAGTAATTGTTTGTCGCCAAAACATGCTACATTGCTTAAAAGCTTTATCGATCTGCTAAGGCGGTCAGAGGTTTTGAACCTCTTCATATCGAGTTTGTTGTTCTGCTATCGAGTTTGTTGTTCTGCTACCATTGTATGGGGTTAACAAAGAGAATTCTATGCATTGTTAAGAAGTTGTAACAGTGGTGGCCATACCAGTAGTTTTCTTGAATTTGTAATTTATGGTAATAATGGTGTTTCTTCTACAATGCATTTTGTGGTTTCACATACTATGCCACTAATAAAAGGTAATTTCTTCTGCTTTTTAATCACTTCACGTCAGGCTAACCCAATATCCTTATTAATCCTAAGCAAGCTTTGAGTTCAAAAGATTTGCACTGAAAAATATGACACGTGAACTAGGCTTGGCTGACCCAGTGTAAACACTCTGATGCCTAAGTCTGGTGTACGTTAGTGAGTGAGGTTATAGGTAGGTATTGTAATAAAGAGGAAATAGTTAAGTAAGTAGGGAGTATCAGCTAGATCAAACTAAAAAGCAACTGATGCCCATTGAGAATTTGTTGATTTCAGACTGAAATTGAGACTGAGCCAAGCTGCCTACGTGTCATGCTTAGCGAATCAAGCTGAACCTAGTTCAATATTTCTTGGTGGTGGCCACTGACGCGGGATTTGGCCATTTCAGATGGGATGCCATTTCAGACGGCATGAATCTGATGAAAGAAGAACTAGACGGTAAGTCAAATACTTCATAAGTCCGATTAGCTTTATCCACCATGCATCCGCAAAGCTCCATTGCGATCCCAGAGTAACACATAATATAAGAAATACCACTTGCACAATAATTACAAGAGCCGAATAAATGAGAATAAACCACAAAGATGGATCTCGGCCCCAAAACTGAAATCCTGCACGAGAAAATACAAGGCATTAGGTAAAAACATTTGAAGTAAAACCATTACAGAACGCTGAAGTTGATCAATTATATCATAATAAACATAATAGTACGTACCTCTTTTAGGGGCAACAAAGTGAAGTAGAAGAGAAGTGGCGAGATTAATGAGGGATATTAGACTCCAATCTAGCAAGCCAGCTGCAAAAGAATAAAAGGTAATGTCAAAGTCAAACACCAGAATCACAAATAGAAAGAAAGCATATACTAAAACCTAAAACCTCATTCATTACCTCACCCCAATTTTCACCAAAAAAAAATACATCGATATACACATAAGGAGCATTAAGATATATATATATATATATATATATATATATATATATATATACCTGACAAAAGCAGCAGTAGGTTACAATTCAAGATTATTCATATATACAAGATATGAAAGTATTACAACTTTTGAGAAAGGAAAACGTGTGAAGTCTTAATACTTTAGTTAATATATTAAGTTACTTAGTAGCATTTCATTAGCATTATATATATATATATATTATTTGATAATTTAATTAGTATACTATTATATATATTTATTTTTAAATTATACGATGAGTATTCGATTGAATCCGATTTTCAACCTCTGAAATCGAGGATCATATCAAATGGGGGTTCAGTCCTAAGGCAAAAATCAAAAGTAGGATCAAATATTCGATTTGATTTTTGGATCGGATCATTCGATCGATTTTCAACTGATTCGATGGATCTGATATTTTATGCACAACTTTAACTACACTCTATTAGTTTTTGTAGGTAGCAGGACAGCTCTTGATTGTCACGAGTTGTGTGTTCTAAGCCTGGGCTCCATTTCTTTATGGGTTGATTGATTGTGCCACAAGTAATGGTGGCATGAAAACCATGTTTGTCGCCAAAACATGCTACATTGCTTAAAAGCTTTGAGCGATCTGCTAAGGCGGTCAGAGGTTATGAACCTTTTCCTATTGAGTTTGTTGTTCTGCTACCATTGTATGGGGTTAACAAAGAGGGTTTTATGCATTGCTAAGAAGTTGTAACCGTGGTGGCCCTACCAGTAGTTTTCTTGAATTTGTAATTATGATAATAATGGTGTTTCTTCTACAATGCATTTAGTGGTTTCACATACTATACCACTAATGCAAGGCAATTTTTGCTTCTTTTACCACTCTACGTCGGACTAACCCAATATCCTTATTGATCCTAAGTTAGCTTTGAGTTCAAAAGATTTGCACTGAAAAATATGACACGTAAACTAGGCTTGGCTGACCCGTTGTAGACACTATGATGCCTAAGTCTGTTGGTGTACGTTGGTGAGTGAGGTTATCGGTAGGTATAACCCAAATAAGATGCAATATGGATAACCTTTATGGGTATTGTAATGCAGTAAAGAGGAAATATTTAAGTAAGTAGGAAGTATTTGTTAGGTCAAACTAAAAGCAACTAATGCCCATTGAGAATTTGTTGACTACAAACTGAAATCTGGACTGAGCCCAGCTGCCTACGTGCCATGCTTAGCGAATCAAGCTAAACGTAGTTCAATGTTTCTTGGTGGTGTCCACTGGCGCGAGATTTGGCCATTTCAGGTGGGATGCCGCGTCGAATCAAAGCATGTTGGGCAAATAGACCGCGTTATACGAGATGCTCAGAGTCATACTTGTAATATTGTAGGTCTAACCGCAACTTGTGGACTGAAATTGGGCTTATTAGCCGAATATATTCAACATCAGATGATGCCTCAACATAGCGTGGCTATACGGTTTTACCCATAACACTTTTTATAGAGGTAATATTAACAAACCACTTCTTGATTTGGAAATTAAACTCAAGGAACTTTCTAGTGAAATAAGGCATGATAGGTCAACGTTAAAGGGTCGGCTATGATGGCTCAACTTTGCACGATTTTATGGTTGCTCATATATCTTTACGGAGGTCGGATTTACAAACCATTTTTTGATATGGATACTAGATTTCAAGGAGTTTCCAGTGCTATAAGGCATTACACGTCAGTGCTAAGGGGTTGGCCACAATGGCTCATCTTTGCGCGACTTTATAGTTTTTCTCATAACTCTTTGTGTAGTGATCAGACTCACAAACCACTTTTTGATTTGAAAACTAGACTTTGAGGTCTTTCCAAAGGTATAAGGCATGATAGGTCAACGATAAAGGGTGATAACTACGAAGGTCAGCTATAACAGGTCGACCGTAATAGAATGGCGATTGACCTTTCAACTTTGCGTGCTCGACGTGAAATTCATGAGGTTACTTGAGAGCTCTAAATAATAATCTCTAATTGGTTACGAGTAGTAGAGGTATTTATAGGCACTTGTTTTATATGGTTTGGGCCACCAAGTCGACCTTAAGTTATCGGTGTCGAGTGGATCACATCATCAGCCTTAAAATTACAAGAGACCATGTGAAACACATCTACCTTAAGAGATACTAGGGGTCAACCCTAATGCCGATGTGTCAATATTTTTGGTGCCAACATCGTTGATGTGTCAGTGTTGATATGTTATAGACATGTTAGGGTTGATGTGGATCACGTGATAGAGTTGACGTGGTAGAGTTGATGTGGATCACATGATAGAGTTGACGCGATGCAGTTGATGTGTTACACATGTATTATTGGCTATAAGACCTCATTCTACTTGTTGCATTGTTATTTCTGGATGTGTCGCTATTTAAATTATGGCCCACCAAATACTTTTTTTAATAATCACTTTGTCTATTCTATATAATAGATTTTGAGGTTCTTGATTTCTGAGTATACGTAAATAAAAGTCTACGGTTTGATACGTCTATCTATTCATGTTCTTATTATTGAAATAGATTCAGAGGTCACGTTCGACTATTTGACCAGGAATGGGGCCCAGCCGGCCTTGGCAGAGAGCACATCCATTCTCCGTGACGTACAGAGATTAGGAAGAAGGAGTACCAACCTGCTAGCCTCTTGTATATACTGCGAGGCTAACAGGTTAGCGGACATGCTGGTGAAGGAATGAGCCAATCGAGCCTGTATGGACTGCCCCAGACAGTCGCCCTTTTGTGCGACCTGGTATGGTTGCCCGCCCGGATTGGATTATTTTGCATTGTGTGATATTACATGTACATATTTTAGACTTTATCGCCAGACTCGACCCCGCCCCCCATTGTAAAAATGTTGGTTATGCCGCATGGGTGGAGCTAGAATTGCGAGGGAGAGGGGGCGATATTATTCTAAATAATATTTTTTGTGATTAATTCAATATAAAATTTTTTATCAACAACAGTAAATTAGCTTTAGAAAAAAAAATATGTACATGATTAATAACTAACCAAGAATATTTTAATTGTACCGTTTAACAAAGCATTTAACATTTTTAAAGAAATATACTAAAACTCACGATCAAAGACTCAAAATAATAAACATAACACATATTATCAACTAAGAATATCCCATCCTTTAAGATGAAATAAAATTAAACAAGGTCAAACATCCTTTAAAAGTAATAGTTAGTAATCAAAAATTACTTAGGCACTTTAAATTGTGATCTACGTTTCTTGACACGATCAAACTCGTCAATTATTGAATCAACATCAAAGCTTTCAGCAATTTCTTTTTCAATATGCATAATGAGACTACTAGATGAGAAACCATCTTCCATTTTGTTCCGCAATCTCATCTTCACAAGTTTCATTGCGAAAATGCATGTTTAGATGTTGCTGTAGAAACTGGAAGAACCAAAACATGTTGAATCAGCCTATCAACAAGAAAGTAGACCTTTGACTTCTCTGTCTTTGACAATAGTTCGCACAACTGTGAAATTGTTGAGACATGCTGAAAGTTACTATTTCTTCAGATATCCACTTTAAAAAGCTTCAATTGGTACCTAATATGTAACCTTTCCTGATTTGTAAATCACTAGGATAGAACTTCTCAACTAGCATGCAAACCTTATTTATGTCAAAGTTTTTATAGCCATCTCTCGGATCTAAAGCCGAACTTAACTTAAGCAACTCCATAACATCTTCATTGAACGTATACATCGTCTCTTACAAGATGGTATCAATCGTCCCACTAAAAATATCAATCCTAAAATAATGCTCCGATGTAATAAGATTACCTTTCTTAGCACGCCCTTGACCTAATCGGTGAGGACCAATCATATCATATCAGGTATTTCAATTTCGTGTTTTTCACAAAAAGCCTTTACCTCTTCACACAACTGAGGCCATCCATTTTCTCTGAATTTTTGAATAACCTCTTTTGTGTTTGCTACCGCATCCATAGCATTCAAGATATCTTGAGATTTATTCTGCAACAGCTCACAAAGAATATTTATTTTTCCCAATAACTCTATCAAAAAATGCAAGATAAATAAAAACTCAAATGACAACATTACATCATAAGCTCCATCAGCTGCAACTCTTGAGGATACGACGACATTATTATCATTTATAATCTCACTCAATACTAGAAGAGTAGAATCAAACATTTCAAGTAAACGATGAAGTGACTTCAAGTGAGAGCTCCATCTAGTATCACATGCACGTTGTTAATTAAATTTTTTCCTCTCCCTGTTTGAAGTTCATCAGTTGAAATCAATTATGCTATTCGGGTAGACTGAGCAAGATGCAACCGATCATGATGTTCTGAAGACGAAACAACCGCATTAATAATAACATTCAAATGTGAGGGGAAAAAAATGCTCAATAGGGATCACACTTTGAGCCGATGCCACTAATGTCAACTGCAAACGATAAGCGAAACAATGAACATAATATGCATATGGACATTCACTAAAAAATAAAGCATGTAGTCCATTCCACTATCCACGAATGTTGCTTGCACCATTGTATCGTTGCCCTCGAATACTTTGTGTACTAAGATTATGATGAGAAAGAACGTCACATATTTTTTCCCTTCAAGGTAGATGATTTAGTATCCTCGACATGACCTATCTCAAAGAATTTTTCTCGAACAAGCCCACTTTTATCAACGAATCTCAAAATAATTGCCATTTGTTCTCTTTTTGATTCATCAGGAGATTCATCAACAATGATACAAACTTTTCATCACCAATTTCTTCTTAAATAAATCTCTGAATTCTGCTATCGTAGATTGACAAGATCTACTTTTGAATAATGGTATATTTATAAGTAGCATTAAGAGGAGCATTTTTCACACATGAAGCTACTTCTTTATTGTAAGAGGCCGTGTGATCTAGAATCTCCAAAAAGTTACCATGATTACGTGAGCCAACACGTTCATCATGACCTCTAAATGCTATGACCTGGAATGCACATTACTTTGCAACATCTACTGAAAAGTTTGAGTTTTAGCCTATTTCTTGCCACTAACTCATAAGTTTGAGTCTTAGCCTATTCCGTGTGCGCAATGAGTTCAACATTCCTCACTTTGTTTTACTACAACCTTATGTAAAGAATTAGGAGACTTTCCCACATGTGTCAATAAAGCACAATTCTTTCCCTCGTTCATTTTTTTCCAAGACTAAAATCCATTAACAACAAAAGCATTTGATCTGCAAACTGTTGATTGCTTTACAAATAGATAATAGTGAAGACAATAAGCACCATTCTTTGTAGGAGAGTATTCTAACCAATCAGGAAATAATTTGTACCAAGATACGAGAAACTTTCTACCATATTTGTCAACAAGGTCAGGCGATTTTTCTGGAATTGGTTGATAAGGTCCCTCTATCAAATATGATCACTGAATTTGATCAATTTTATCTACTCCATAACATATCATTTGGCGCTTACCTGGATCTCATTCAATCACAATGTCTGTATTTTGATCAATCATTTGGATTTTTGATTGAGGAGAATCCCCGTGCTCAACTTGAGATTGACGAATATTTTTATTTGCATGATGAGCAACATCACCATCACAATTATTAGAAGCAGAAGCAACGTCTGGAATACTACTCTTTTTAAAATACGAGTCAATTTTTTTTACCCATCAAGCCAAAACCTATATAAATAAAAAATTAAGTAAATAATTAGTTGCTACGTTACTTCCTTAATTGATCACATAACAATAGGTGTAACACTAGCTCCTAGTGATATAAATAATTAACATTAGTTAACTACTTTATCAATCCAAAATCTTGCTAATCCCAAACTCATTCTAAGAAAACAAAATCATATGTAAGATTTTTAAGTTTTAACATTCGTATGACATTGCAATTCGCAATTAACATTACAATTTAGTGTGATAATATTTAAACCCTTTACAAGCACACTACCATATTCAAACGATCAAAAACTATCTATTTCACAAACTATTATATATAATATATTAATTCTATGCTGCAACTACAGGATGACAAAAAGAAAATAAAAAACAAGACAATATATACTTACAAAGGAAGAAGCGTGTGCATGGGGTTGCGCAAAAGAAGGGTTTGCTACTTGTTTCTTTCTGTAATCTCAATTTTGACTTTTTACTTCTCCTTTTTTTTTTCTTTTTTTTTTTAGCTGAATTGGGTTTTGGGGTGGGCTTGTATAAAAGAATATTATTTCACTTCTTTTTTATGGAAGTACATGTCCAGATATACCACATGGGCCAAGACATAATTGTATTTAATGATAATGGAATCTGAAAAATGGGCTCAAATTATTTGAGGAGGTGCAAGCACAGACCGTGCCACTCTTTTTTATTTTAAACTACTATAATACTACTATTGAAAAAAGAAATTGAAAAGTGAAGGGTAGTAGTGCCCCCCATGCACTCCCTCTCCCTCCTCCCTCCGCCCTGGGCTACGGCCTAGTGAATAAATAAAGTATTTCTGTTAAATTTTTTTTTTTTACGATTTGTTTAACTATTTACTCTAAACAGATGTGTTGCGCAAATGTTAGAAATCTTGAGGTTTATTTTAACTTCTTTGAAGAAGTTGATGTAATTCAATGCCCTGTTATTAACTCAGGTTTTATGCACATGGTTCTGTCTCATAATGATCGACTTCAACAACACTGAAGCAGGAACACGCAATCAGCAACTCGTATCATTTATGTGTACATTGAACTAAAATTTGTGTACATTAATTTTCATAATAAATGCAACATTTGGACATTGTGTTGCACGCAATATACTTATCGTACATGTGTGATTTCGTTTATTATTTTATCTTAAATAGATATGACTAACGTTTTCTTTACCTCTTTTCCAAATTTAATTGTGTTACATGTAAGAAAAATGCATGGCTCCATGAAACATTATATTGTGTTTCATATTCTAACAGATACAATGAATTACAATTGGTGCACAAGTGCAAAACCACTATGATTGCCACATGTACTAGCTCGTTACATGATAAGTTCCACGTAAGTTAATTCCACAATTAGCTTGTTGGTTCATTTTTTTAGAAGTTAGAACAAGTATAGCGTGAACAAAATAAACAACCTGTCAGGGCACGACTTCAAGGTCTCTCTCCATGAGACTTTTTTCTTTCCCTGTGAGAGTATTGAGTCTTCCCCTTGTGTGAGTCCATTTGTTTGCGAGTGTTTGTATTCCCGATATTCAAAATCTCACGAAAACGACAGTCATGGCTTTACCATGATCTTTCTTTGAATTCAAACTTTAATCCATCTCTTTTTGTTTATTTATTGGTTTTTTTCTATAGTAGTATCTTTTGTCCTTTTTTCTTTTTCTTCATCACCTTGCTTCTGCTGTTTTCCTTTGTTTTTGGTATACAAGTAAGATAAGCTTTTTGGTTACTCCACTGCGTCACTTTCTAATCATTCACCTTTGGATCCTGGTTGATATTAACCCATGTTATGGAAGTGGAGAACTGGAGATAGAGAGGTTGGGGGAAAAACCTCCGGCTTACAGAGGTTGAGGATGAAGGGGTTGATATTTCAGATGACGTGTGGAATACCAAAAATACCAAGGCGGATCTGGCACTGGTTGATAAAGTGTTGTCTCTTAAAAATGTGAATTTGGATGCGCTTATCACAACTATGAACTCCAACTGGAATCCCAGAAAAGGAATGGAGGCTGTGAAAATCTCTCTCGATTGAGTGTTGTTCCAGTTCAAACATGTTCCCGATAAGAGAAGAGTATTGAAGGGGAGTCCTTGAACTTTTGATAAAACTTGATCATTCTTAATGAGGTTGTGGGATATCAGAACCTGACAACAATGAACATGGACCGGTGCCTATTCTTTGTACGCATCCATGATATGCCTTTGGTGCGCCAAACTAAGGTGATGGCCATGCTCATTAATAATCGAATAGGTGAATTCATTGATCTAGACTTAGAAAAAGCATGGGGACGTTCATGCGAATTCGTGTTCGCCTTGATGTCACTCAACCTATCAAGAGATTCCTCAAGCTTTGGGCTCGAAACGGCGAGAATATAGTCGTCTCATTCACATACAAGAGGCTCACAAATTTTTGTTTTCTCTGTCGAACATTGGGGCATATCAAAACAGAATGTGAAGTTAGATATGCTTCAAACGATGCCATTGATCCGGGCAGTTTTCCCTATGGTCCGTGGTTAAGAAAAACTATGATATTTGGATCTCAAAGTCGAAATCATTCGAATGAACGCCCTCATTCATCAACTTCATTTGATGGAACCAAGAGTCGACGGAATCCCTGAAGCGGCATTGATCGGAAATTTGACGAGGAGCAACCCAAAATTCGGTCCAAGTGGGCACGTGAGTCCAGTGTGCAACATCCCACATATTCAATAATTGAAGGAGGAAGTCCTTTTACTATAGCCATTCAGCTGGAAAAAGACCCAAATTCTGATTCGAATAGGTTTGATCCCCTGGATAAAATACATATTCAAAACCACAGTCAATTCATGGTTCTAGAAGGTGGATTAAACTTAAACACGCACAATGTAAGGAAAATCTCACACCTTCAGTTGCGGATCCTGGTCTTACGAGGGGATTTATGAGAAACAAAGAGAAAATCCACAATAATGTCTTGAACGAGAGTAATAACTCAGTTTTGGCGAATATCACAAATATTCGATCAAATTTAGAGGACATCATATATCTGAAAGAAAAAATAGGGCATTCGAGCCAATTCACTATAGCTCCTCTTCCAATAAATTTGACGGAGGCTAGCAACCTCAAGTTGATTCGATTCTCAGCACCTAAAGGGTCGGACGTATGCACATAGATCAATTTTGGATCAGTTTATGCTCCAACAAACAATCTGCAAGGAAAAAAGAAGAGAGCAGTCAATTTACGTTCTAGAAGTTTGAGTTGTGAGATGAAGCCACAAAATCATACTATAATTTTTTCGAGTAAACGCAAAGTGAACTCATGCAACAATGATGTTGAAACAAGAAAAAACAAAAGGTTGTGTAGTGCAACTCTGTTCAAAGTGATGTACCTGCGGCGGAACCTGCCGAGCAGGCCCGCCGACACCAATGAGTGTATTGAGCTGGAACTGCCAGGGCTTGGGGTCGCCCTGGGCAGTTCAGGAATTGGGGGAGTTACTCTATAACTTTAGCCTCGACATTATTTTCCTTAGTGAGACGAAACGTCAAGCGTCTCATATTGAGTTCATTAAAAGAAAATTCAATCTGTTTGGGATTGCTGTAAATTCAGTAGGGAAAGGAGGGGGATTAGTGATCCTTTAGCTTAAGGATTGGTCGGTTCAAGTTCTGAGTTACTCTTCAAGACACATTGATTCTATTGTTTTTTCCTTCTCATGGCGGTCATGAATAATGGTTTACGGGGTTTTATGGAGACCCTGACCCAAATTTTAAGACACCAGTCATGGGACTTTCTCAAACTATTGAGTTCAAAATCTCAAAAACCTTGGCTTTGTGGAGGCGACTTTAATGAGGTCCTTCACATGACAGAAAAGTAAGGGGGAAATGCAAAGGCACGAACAGTAATTGATAATTTTAGGGAGGTGCTCTCTTCTTGCGGTCTTTGTGACCTCGGTTTTACAGGCTATGATTACACGTGGTGTAATAATCGAGATTATCCAAATACTATTTGGGAAAGACTAGATAGATTTTGTGCTAGCAATGATTGGGTCAAACTCTGGCCGAACCAAAGGGTAAAGCATCTGGATGTCTTTGTGTTGGATAATGAACTTCATAAATCCCAACATCACAAACGATGCAGATTCCGGTTTGAGACAACTTGGATAGAGCGGGCAGAATATGAAAATATTGTTAGGTAGTCATGGGATATGGATTTTAATGGTGAGATGAGAGAGATATGTATGGAAAAGGTACGTAGCTGCAGGGTTGGTTTGCTAAAATGAACAAACTTAGCTAGAGCCAATCAAAGAGAGTAGGGATATAATTTCCATTCTCTATTCAGAACTTGAATCCTTGCTAGATGAAAATGATATGTTTTGGAAGCAACGATGCAAAGCGCATTGGTTTAGAGAAGGGGATCGTAATACTTCCTACTTTCATGCTCGGGCTACAGAAAGAAGAAACAAAACTAAAATAAAAGGCTTAGTCGATGAGGTGGGTTACTAGATAGAGGAAAAAATAGATATCCAACGTATCAGAATCAGCCACTTTCATTCCATCTTTACCTCTACTCAATCGAGTGCTGATATCAACCTTGCACTCTAAGCTATTGATAAGAAAGTGACACCGGGGATAAATGAGAAGCTGACTCAACCTTACACTGATGAAGATGCTACAAAATCTCTTTTGCTCATGTTTCCCTCTAAGTCCCTAGGCGTAAATAGTATGTCTGTTATTTTCTTCCAAAAGTTCTGGCATATTATTCGCCTTGATGTTTTAAATTGTGTGCTTGATCTCCTGAATAATAAAGTGTGTAAGCCCAAGCTCAACTACACACACATTGTGCTTATACCTAAAGTTTCTAATCCCCAAACCATGTTGGATTTTCGGCCTATTAGTTTAAGCAATGTTATATACAAAATTGTTGCCAAAACCATCACAAACCGGTTAGAACCTTGGAATGAATATCCTTATCTCTGAATCTCAGTCAGCTTTTATCCTAGGCCATCTTATTTCTGATAATGTTCTTACTGCTTTTGAAATTAACCATATTATAAAAAAAATAAAAGGACAGGAAAAAAGGTTTTATGATTGTCAAGTTAGATATGAGTAAAGCCTACCACCGAGTGGAGTGGGATTTTTTGGAGAAAGTGATGTCTAGATTAGGTTTTGTGTCGAGTTTTGTCGAGTTAATCATGCTTTGTGTGAGGCTTGTGTTATATTCTCTTGTTATTAATGATGACCAATGCTGTTTCTTTAACCACGAAAGGGGACTACGACATGGTGATCCCCTTTCACCATACTTGTTTCTTTTTTGTTCGGAAGCTTTGACATGTTTGATTAGACAAGAGGAGGAGCGAGAAAATATTCACGAAATCCAGATATGCCGAGGAGCACCGAGTGTGTCACATCTATTGTTTGTTGATGACACGTTGATTTGTTGCGAAGCTACAAAGTACGATACAAAAGCTATTATGAGGTTTTTGGGGATCTATGAGAAGGCATCGGGATAAATGATTAACAAGGAAATGTCACAAGTTGTTTCAGCGAGAATTGTAATGATAAGATGGCTGAATTGATGCTATAAGTTTTTCAAATGCAAAGATCAGCAAGCATGAGAATATCTTGGCCTACCGTCCATCGTGGAAAGATCAAAAAAGAGGTTTTTGAGGACATAGGCGGTAGGATTTGGAAAATAAATAAGGGACGAAAGGAACAGTTGTTATCTAGCGGTGCAAAAGAAGTTCTCATCAAGGCTATTGTGCAAGCTATTCCAGCTTACTCGATGAGTTGCTTCCTTTTTCCGAACAATGTTATAAAGAACTTAGAACGAATGGTTAGAGACTTTGGGGGATGACAAGGACCGAAAACGGATACATTGGCTTTGATGAGAAAAATTGTGCTAAAGTAAGATTAAAGGGGGGCTCGGGTTTAGGCAACTCAAAGCTTTTAATTTGGCTTTGCTCTCAAAATAGATCTGGAAACTTATCACATACCCGGACTCGATTCTATCAAGGTTATACAAAGCAAGATATTTTTCGAGATCAACGTTTTTTGAAGTAAAGTGTCCAAGTAATGCTTCATATACGTGGAAGTACACATAGAGTATGCGAGAGATCATAGAAGCATGGGTCAGGTGGAGGATAGGTAATGGTACATCAATTAAAATTTGGGGTGATAAGTGGGTGCCCAGACCGATTAGCTTTCAGATTATTACTCCCCGTGTCAAAGGTATTGGTGATGCTTTTATACATTCACTTATAAGTCAAGAAACATGTCAATGGAATTCTGAGTTAATTGAAAGTTATTTGTGGCCACAGGACAAGGAAGCCATATATAGTATTTCATTAGATTGTTCCCGCAATCTAGATAAGATGGTATGGCACTACAATAACAGTGGGAATTTCTCCGTCAAAAGTGCACACCACCTAATTCTTAAACGGGGTTTTGACAAATCCAAGGAACAGGAGGAAAGCAGTAGCATTCCTAGCGTGGACTGGAGGTTTCTTTGGCTAATGGATATTCCAAACAAGATCAAAGTGTATCTCTAGAGAATGTGTAGGGATATCCCTACAAAAGCTAACTTGGAGAAACGAGGAATGAAGGTTGACACTCGCTGTGAAGTGTGTGGCTTTGAGAATGAATCTTCATTCCATTCTCTTGTCGAATGCAGTTTCAGTCGTCAAGTTTGGGCTCTCTCTAACCTGCCAAATCAGTTTATCACAACTAAGATGGACGATATGGTTATTTGGGCAAAAACAGTGATATCAGAACTACCAAAAGAGGATGCGGGGCTGTCTGCTTAATATTTGGTCTAATAGAAATAATGAAATTTACAATGCTAAATATAATCATCCTAATGATGTATGTAAATTTGCAATGAAACTCTATAGGTCATACCTCAAAAAGCGAGTAAACCAACGACAATCACAACTTGGTATCCTCCTCAAAAGCCATGGATCAAACTGAACTTTGATGGTGCAATCTTTGCAAGTGAAGGTGAAGTTGGTGTGGGGGTTTTAGCTAGGGACAACAATGGTCGTTGGTTAGCCTGGAAAAAACGTAGAATGAGAGGTTGCTTCTCTCCCATGGTGATAGAATCTTTAACCGCAGGTCTGACAGGAGAGTTAACAGCTGAATTAGGCGCAAGACATGTGACTTTTGAGGGCGACAACGCTGAGTCATTCAGGCCTTGGTTTCAAAAGATTAGTTGATGTCTGAAGTGGGAATTATCATTGAGGACTTTTATCAAACAATTGCCGCGCTATCTGGTTTCAAGTTCCATTGTATCACGTGATGGGAATAAGGAAAGCTCATACTCTCGCTCGTTCATCCCCTGCTGATCAGTCCTGGAGCTCAAATTCAGATAGCTCATATGTGCTTGCAACTACTCGTTTTGCTTGAGAGTTTGTGTTTCCCGGTTTTTTATTTCTTACTCTTGTAATAAGCTATGAACTTCTGACTTGTGAGTTGAGATGTAACTTTTAAAAAAATCTGATGATATAAAATCGTTTCATTCAAAAAAAAAAAAGTTCAATTCCACAATTTATTTATTTAATTCAAAAAATCATGATGTGATCGAGCGAGTAAAAAGAGAAGTCACTATTGACCCAAAAAGTAATGCAATATATAATCTGTGAGAACTTCGAGTGTGCTTTCCGGTGCAACTCCTCCCATAGAGGTGGGAGGAGTTGCAACGGAAAGCTTATTAGACAATTCCATAATCTGTGAAGTAATTTGTCTAGCGTGGGGTCCACCTCTATGTGAGTGGGAGGAGTTGCACCAGAAAGCTTATTAGACAATTCCATAATCTATGAAGTAATTTGTCTAGAGTATTTATTCTTCGATTTGACTTTTAACACTGTCATCCAAATTGAAATTAACCCATCCATAATTCATAATTAGTCTATAGTATTTATTATTCGATTTGACTTTCAACCACTTGTGGGATCCACATCTATGTGAGTGGGAGGAGTTGCAGTGGAAAGCAGTGTTATTAAAACCGGCCCGGACCGGCCGGTCGAACCGGTTCGACCGGGAACCGACCATTGGTCCGGGTCGGTTGACCATGCAGACCGGTCCCTGTTTGGAACCGTTCTGGGCCGAAAAAAATCGGCCCAGAACCGCGACCCGACAGGCCGCTGAACCGGACCGGCCCAATTCAAAGGTAAAAAAAAACCCAGCAAAATAATAAAAAGAAAACCCAAGGCCTTAATTGCAATTTCAGCCAAAACCATTCTCCATATTCTGAGTTTCTCTTTCTCACGTACAGTTGGAAAAAGACATTATAATAAAGTGAGAATTAAACCCTAAATAAATAATAAATTCTTGAACCACAGCCGCCGCCGCCACCACGAAGTAAGGTATTGTTTTTTATATTCATTAAGGTATTGTTTTTTATATTCATTCTTTTGCTGATTTAAGTTAATGTGTTTTATATTGGCTGCCAAACAAACACCTCAAACCCTTTATTATTATTTATTATTTCAACAATCATTCTTACTTTTTATATAGAACACATATGCTATTGTTGAATATGTTTTTTATTACAAGTTTACAACATATATGATAGAACAACTGATTAAAATTTATAGCAGCCCCCATAATTATATTGTTGCAGTCAAAGCATTTTTTGTGTTAAAGCGATGGGTAGTTCTTTTGTTTGCCAATGTTCTTTTGTTTTTTATATTCACGCGTAACTATAGATTTTGATGATCTAATGTGTTCTTACATGTTAATTGTTATGGCATGCAACAATGCATAGGTTAGTATTTTAAAAAAAAACTTTAATTAATGTATTGTTCTTTAATTGATTTATACCTTTTTAGGAGGATACAAAGTTGAGTAGTAAATGAAGATAAGAGAAAAAGGAAAAAAAATGTTTCATGATCATTCATGACTTCTTATGTTTCAGTTCTATTACTTTTAGTTTTAGTGCTACAAAATAGTATAAATGTATAATTGTATTTTTTTGTTTATTACTTTATTAAGTTTGAAATTGATAAAGGTGATGGCAAGCAATACTTCAAGTACACCAGAAGGTCAAGAACAACCTCAAAGCAATGAAGCGGATCAACCAGTTAACGTAAATCCTCGACGTCGGAATGATATAGCATGGAATCATTGTACTCCATTAGGGTCAACTAATGGGAAGGGACAACCTATCCGATGTAATTATTGCAATCACGTAATGTGTGGTGGAGGCATTAATCGAATGAAGCAACACCTTGCTGGAGTTACAGGTAATGTCGCGAAATGTTTAGCAGCTCCTCCTGAGGTGCAATTAGAAATCCATGGAATGCTTATGGCGCTAGATAAGGCTAAGAAAGATAAAAGAGCACATATGTCACTTTTTGATGATAATGAAGAAGAAGAAAATCAAAATGAAATAGAAACAAATGTTAATGCCAAGAAACAAAAGACAGGTGGTATAGGGAGTTTTTTGAAAGGGCGAGGAAAGGTAAATACTTCTCAACCTGGTATAAAGTTCAAACTACAAAGTAAAGAAATGATTAAGAATGTTGATGTGGCCGTTGCTAAGTGGTGGTATGATGCATGTATTCCGTTAAATGCTGTGAATTCTCCATATTTTGTAGAGGCAATGAATAGAATATCAGCGATAGGTCCTGGGTATTCGGGTCCTAGCTATCATGCTTTGAGAATTTCTTTACTTCAAGAGGTTAAAGCTGAAGTAAGTTTGTCTATTGATGCTCTTAGAAGTCAGTGGGTTCTTAGTGGTTGCACTATCATGGCTGATGGTTGGACAGATAGAAGGCATAGATCATTGATAAATTTTTTGGTCTATTGTTCAAAAGGTATATCATTCATAAAGTCGGTTGATGCATCTGCTATAGTTTTAAGCTCTGAAAATTTATGCGATCTTTTTTCTGAAATTGTTGAGATGGTTGGCATTGAGAATGTAGTGCATATGGTGACAGATAATGCAGATAACTATAAAAAAGCAGAAAAATTGCTCTCAGAAAAGTATCCAACAATTTTTTGGTCTCCTTGTTCTGCCCACTGCATAAACTTAATCTTGAAGGACGTTGCAGATCTTCCCAAAGTTAAGAGTTTAGCACATAATGCTACAAGAATAACAAGTTTTGTTTATAACCGTAAATGGTCTAATGCATGGTTAAAGTAACAACCTGGGTGGACTGAAATAATAGTCCCTGGTGCGACTCGATTTGGCACAACATTTTTATCATTGCAGAGTTTATGTGAACGACAAGATTTTTTGGCACGAATGGTGGTTGATTCGGGTTTTAAGAAATTCTTGAACGAGGCCAAGGGTGTAGAAGTGAGGAGAATCATTCTGGATCATGACTTTTGGAAAGATAGTGAGAAAATTGTGAAAGTCATGATTCTGATCATAAAATTGTTGCGAATTTGTGATTCAATGAGAAGCCTTCTATGTATTTTGTTTATGAGGGGATGTCGAGAGCAATAAATGGGGTAAAGGCAGTTTTGGAGGACAAAGAACATGAATATAAAGTGTATGTGGATATAATCAATGCACGATGGGATAAAATGCTACGAAAAAATCTCCACGCAACAGCTTACTGGTTGAATCCTATTTTTCAGTACGGTGACAATAGTCCTGCCAATAATGCTGTAGTTTTGACATGTGTATATGATGTCGTGGAGAGGCTTTGTCCTACATCGAAGAATTTGGTTAGGGAAATGACTATGTTTTGAGAGCGTGAAGGAACATTTGGACGTGACATAGCAAAAAAGAATTTAAAAGATACTCGCCCATGTATTCTTGTCATTTATATTTATTTTATTATTGGTTAACTTTATAGCTTTGATCTTTACTATTTTTGTTTTTTTAAAGATGTATGGTGGAGTCTATTTGGTGGTGATGCACCAAATTTGCAAAAAAATGTTGTTAAATTGTTAAGCCAGACATCATCATCATCTGGATGTGAGCGTAACTGGAGTGTGTTTGAGCGGATTCATACCAAAAAGAGGAATAGGTTGGAGCATACAAGATTAAATGATTTGGTATTTGTGCACTATAATTTACGTTTGGAGAAACGATATGTTTTTTTATTTGTGTTGTTCTTTCATATAAGATTTAATTTAATTTATTATTTCTATTTGCCGATGTTATTAACTTATATAAGTTGGTGTAATTTTGAAGAAACGTGAAAAAGAAGTACTATGATCCAATTGATTATGAGTCTATTGATAATGTGGAGCATTGGGTTATTGAAGAAGATGCAAGTGGTGAACAAGAACTTGACTACAATGAGTTAGACGAAATGCTTGGAGGACAACTAAATGTTGAAGGTGAATCTAGTGCTCAACCATCAATAGGTAATTTTTTTTATAGTACATATTTTTATTCTTTTAAGTTTCAATACTTTAAATAATTCACTTATATATTTGTATGCTACTTTGTTTAGGCACTGAAGATGCAAATATGGATACAAGGACATACATTCATGATGATGATGATGATTGAGTGATTTCAATTTTAACTTTTAAGTGATATAGTTCGATTAAGCTTATTGAGGGTGTACCTTTTGAATTTTGAGATGTTTTTACTTTTTACATATTTTGAGTTATGAGTTATGACATTATTGTGATGATATTGTTGGTTGGATTTAATAATCTTGGATTCAAGTTTTGGATGTAAACAATGATATATTTTGGTGAGTGATGATTATTGGTTTGATATTGTAAATTTTTGATGTGATTGTGGGAGTAGAGTTGTGTTTATTTATTATGAATTAGGAGTAGAAAAACCAATTTTGAAGGTAATATTTGAAATTATGATATTGAATATGTTGTTCTACATCGTATATGTCGTTGTGAAGGAGATTTGACTACTTGACTACATTGACCGGTCGGACCAGTGGTTCAAACGGTTCGAACCAGTAAAACCAGTAACTAGTGATGTACCGGTTCGACGTCCGGTCCGGTTCTGAAAACACTGGTGGAAAACTTATTAAACAATTCTATAATCATCCACATTGAAATTAACCCATCCATAATTCATAATTAGTCTATAGTATTTATTATTCGATTTGACTTTCAACCACTCTTGTAACTTGTGTTATGTCTATTTGGCTGAGTCCAAAACAATTTTCAAGGATTTGGTTAATATTTAACTGATTCACCTACGGTACTCAATCTTTTCGGTTTACGACGAGGTAAGCATTAAGCATATTAATTAACCATGTGGTAAATCCAGATAAAATTTTCTGAGGCATGTAATGCGGAAAGAGATTAAATGTCCTTAATCCCTTATATCGATGGCATACCAAACTAAAGCATGTTGATTCTGTTATCTTCTTAAATCATGTCCATATCAGTTCACGGTTGTAAGAATCATGGCTCGTATGTATACGGTAGCTGTAACTAAATTTTGAATTCGGGTACATTCTGCAGTTATTGAAATAAAATTACCATTTCACATAATTTAATAGAAATGATAAACTCATTTATGGCACATGTTTGTACATATCTTAAAGAGATAAACACATTCAAAAATAAATTCAATTTTTCATATAAACAAATATTCACCATATATTATATAATTGTTTTTAAAAATAAATGCTAAAAAATGTACATTGCCAAAATAATATTCAAAATTTAATAATTTGGTGTAAACTAAAATCTAATATTCATAGAGATTTTCTTTTTTTCTTCAAAAAATATTTGGGTCATTTGTTTGAAAAAGACTTATTCAAAAATAAAGTTAAATCTTTATTTGCTAACTTTATTTAGGATTTGTTCACAAATATAGTTCAAGACTAAAAAAAGGAATTATGATATTTACTCAAATGATTTTCTTTGTTTCCTTTTTAATTTATTTTCAAATACCTGTTTATATCTTTTCCGGATTTGTTTTTGAAGAAATTCCATATTGATACTACGTACAAAAAGCACAAATATACAATTTACCTAATAATTTTATTTTACTAAAAAAATCTGAATCAAATAACAAAGCTTAAACCAGATATTTTCTAAGAATATTGTTTAGTATATGAAATATAATTATAATAAACTTTCTAAAGAAAATTAACAATTAACGTTTCAAAATCAAGATGGACGATATGTCCAACGAAGAGGGGCCACGCAGTACAAAAGTCAAAACACACGTTGAGCCCGTTCTTAATTTCAAAAAAGTTACTAGATATTCCTGCGGTTCGACTGTGTTAAGGAAAAAGGAACGATGGATGATAATTGATAAACTAAGAGGTTAAAATTGAATTTTATCCAAAACAAATCACCTACACTGTAAATAAAGGAAAAGAGAAAACTCCGCATTATTTCACATATATGATATAACAAAAAAAAAGTTTTTATATGGTCCAAAAAAAGACTACGAATAAAATTAATGGAGTTCCGGCGCCGATTCCTGCTCAAAAAATAAAAATCCCAATAAACAAAGTTACTTTCATGAGTTTCATCAATCTTTAATTTTTCACAATGATATGTATGGAAGAGGCAATTTGGTTAACGAGTCATAATAAGTAATAACACAAGCAGGTACTTTTTACTAATACTAAATATATTCAGTAGCTGGTTCCAGAATATAGTTTTGGGGGTCAAACGGTGTTAATTTTTTCTATTATATAAAATAACTTTTAGATATTATTTACTAGTTTTACAAAAAAAAAAAAAAAACAATTTATCATTGGCGTACATACTTAGCTAACCTTAAAACCTTTAAAAAGGGAAGATATCATAAATAAATAAGATAAACTACACAAATGTCAGATGTTTATTTTCCGAATTTATTTAATTTTCACTTGGGCATCTTCATATGTCAGATATTTTGTGAAGACATAAAATTGTAATTATGTTTAGTAATGTGTATTACGAGTGATCAGAATTAGAACTTACCTTTAGCTTAGTGACTCGTCTACAATTTCGTACTGAGTAATTTTGTTATCAAAAAGTACAGGTTTCATGTTGTAGATGTTAAGAATAGAAATTAACCCATCCATAATTCATAATTAGTAAATCATAATTCATCACTTACTTTAACCGATACGTTAGAACAGAAGTTTGACTACATCAAATCTCTCATCATCATCATCATCATCTCTCTCTCTCTCTCTCTCTCTGAATACATCAAATCTCTCATCATCATCATCATCATCATCATCATCATCATCTCTCTCTCTCTCTCTCTCTCTCTCTGAATACATCAAATCTCATCATCATCATCATCATCATCATCATCACTCTCTCGAAGCCTATAAATTGAATTCCACTCTTAATTTCGTCTTACCCACCTCCTTCAAGAATCTATAATTTGATTATATACTTATATTGTAATTAATATATGTATGAGAGGTTGGAGGGAGAGAGGGAGAGTATGTAATTAATATATGTATGAGAGGCCGGGGGGTGTGGGTGGCGCCGGTCCCTAGGGTTTAGCCTTTAGGGGGACCGCCTCAAAATATATATCATCGGATCCTCACATCTATTCATAATATAAACAGCTCCTATACTATACATATATTATATATATCACTCCAGCAGCGCATAGGGTAGCAAAAAAGCTATACATCTCTGTAGTCTCCACCCTTCATTTGAGCTTTTAATATCATGTACAACTGGAAAAATGCCAAAAAATTACCCTCGAGTAGCCTTCTTCCGGGCTCCCGTCTGAAGAAGGCCAAAGGCCGAAGAGCAGAGAAAACCAAAAAACCGTTGAGACGAGGACCAGGCATTGCGGAACTGGAAAGGCGCCTACATGCTCTCGACAGTATAGCTCCGCCGCAGGTACTTTAAACAGACAAGCATCAGATTATAAGCTAACTCGTGGTCTGTACGTAAGTGATTATCAAGGAATTTAAAGTACCTAGCTGCTGCTTTAATATTTTATTTTTTTTAACCTTAAATGGGATCATATCCTTCTCGGGCAAGCTATTCTGAAACTAATTGTATCTCCTTAATTAATTAATTAATTACAGCAACTATCACATTATTTACTGGTGTTTTGTTTAGTAATAAAACTGTTAATAATAAGGGTCTGACTGGATATTGATTTTACAGGTTGTTGGAAGTAGTGGTTTGTCGGCGTTTCTTCCAATAAGCACAAGAAGAGAAGACAAATTAGAGTCTTATTCTAACACGAACAACGATGAGGTAGCGATGACCAATATAATAACTTCGCCACAACCCCCCTCCGCTGCTGCTGCTACTACTACTGTTTTCGATGCTTCATCCACTTGTATCGATTTGACCCTCAAGCTTTAATTAATCTCTTAGTGTCTTTTAACCATTTTGAGTTTGGGCTGGACGAGAGTGGTGTTAGGGAGATTGTTTGTTATGTTGGTGATCCACGACATTATTAAGTTTGGGCGGGCTCAGGTCGTGTTGTTTTGCTCTGGCTTTCACCGCCTCTCCCGTTCCCCTCCGCCCCCCTTGAAATTATATATAATGTATATATAGTATAGGTTTGTTTGATTATATATATGTCTATGTAAAGGTTTGTTGTGATATTACAACTGATTTCATTTGGATTTCAGTAGCTTTTTTGGGTGGGGGTTGTTGAACCCTAAAAATCTTGAATCGGTTGGACCACACTGATGCAGTAGTAGTAATTAATGCCGAGACACAAATCAACCCTGCACCATCACATAATTAATGTCACGTAAACTTCGAAGAGGAGAGGGTATATTATAATAGTCAATAGTGTAGTGTGTAAGATATCTCTCACTGGTCGTTGTTAAACAGATATATATAAAAAGAGAATAAAACGCTCCCACACATAAATGGCCTTTGCTTTCTAGTGAAATTCAATAAAGTTATACAGCCGTCAGTCATTAGGAGCTTTTATTAACAACTCGTTTGATAAATTAAGAGGAAGAAAATTATATTTGCACTTATCTATTCCCAATCCCAACTAACATGATTAGTACGTTAAAAAAAAAAAACTTTACAAATTCCTCTATATCTATTAGAGCAATAAATATAACTCAAAAATATTCTACAATACATAAATCTTATTAATGGTATTTTATTTTCACTACAGAAGGCCTAATAAATAGAATTTTAAGGACATGTTAATCGTTAATACTTTTTCGTAAAAATAAAAACTTTTGAATACATTACTAAGAGGAATTAATGTTCCTTTTTAATATACAACGCAAGGAGTTGGCAGTTTTCTCTCAAATACTAATGTATAAGTCCCTTTAGAAATTAGAATCATGTAAATATATTTATTAGTAATATAAATTTTGTAATTGAGATGTGAAACCTTTTGTAGTTCCAATTTCGAAAAATATTGAAGAAACTAAGCAATCATCATCCATATCTATTTCATTAAAGTATGACAAAAATACAGTGCTAGCTTTTAATGCTTTTAATGCATGTCATGTCATGACCATTTCTGCCCTTCTGACCTAATTATATGATATGAGTAAAAAGAAACTGCACTTGTGGTTTAGTTATAGATAGGCGTATATTTACAAATACGATAAAGATATTGAAGATTACTTCATGAAATATTGTAGTACGTAGTTTAAAAAACTTTTGCAATACGACAAGTACGATATATCTTTACATTATTTACTCACGGCTCTTTGCGTGTTTTGCTTTGTGATACGTAAATCATTTTGGAGGGCTTCCATAAATGTCTGTAGAAGTCTTAGACGCACTTAGGGGTGTTTGTATAAGAGCTTACAAAAATAGTTGTTTTTAATTTTTGTTTAAAGTTATTTAAGCTGATTTTTACTATTAAGTAGTGAGAGTGTTTGCAATTTTTCCAAAAATACTCACTTAAAACACTTGAAATAATAATTTCATAATTTGAAGTGTTTGCAGTAATTATGAAAATACCTTTATTATATTAAAATAACAAATATATATATATATATATATATATATATATATAATATTTATGATTTACTTGCGACACGTAATATATGAGAAGAATAAATACTACAAAAATTATATACTTTGATTATGTAGAAAACACTTACGAGTCAACATATTTATCCTTTTTTTTTTCTTTTGCTTTCAGTGTTCAAATTATTTGCTTATATCTATTGTTCTTTGTTATTATCAAAATTATTTTATTAAAATATTGTTTTAGTGTCCATTGCATGTTAGTTGTAGAATCATGATTTGGTAAATTATATTAAAAGTATGATTCCCAATGTATTTTAATAGTGAGATTTTTTTTAAATTTACTACTTTTACTATATCCTTTTTTTTATTATTGATTTGATAAACACAAATCTTTTCAATATATTTTTATTTTATGATTAATAAAAATATATATAAGAGATATTCTACACAATGTGAATATATAATATTTAAATATAATTTAATCTCTTCCTCAATCTAAGATTCATAATAGTTTTTTTTCTATTTATAATTAGGTGAGAAAGCATAATTCAGTTTCATGTGCTCATGGAGTTGAGGGAAATTCCATTTGAATTAAGGAAATAGAATATTGTTTTAGGTTTTCGTGAATATGATTTAAACCTTTAAAATATATGTGCTTCTAAGGGGGTGTTTGCAAGAGCTTTTAAAAGGAGCTTATTGACTTTAAGTCACTGAAAAGCATTTATTTAGTGTTTGCAATTCATGTTTTTGCTTCTCATTCTCTTAAAAAGAGTCAAAAATAAGCAGAAGCCCAGAAGCATGTCATGAGGTGCTTCCATAAACTGCTTCTACTTATATATTTCTTAAATTTCTCTTAATATCCTATTTAAGACTTAATTAATTAGAAAGAGATCTTATGATTTCTCTCTTTCCTCATTTACGTGATATGCTCTATAATTTTAAATTGTGGTGTTTTAATTGATAATAAAAATAATTAAAGAAAAAGTAATAATGAAAAAGAATAGAAAGAAATTCTTAATTTTTTTTTACTTAACAACAACATATTTATATTAACATTTTTCACATAAATTTATACTTTCTAAAAATAAATGCTTACATCAAATAAATTGTGAAATGTGTGAGTGAAATATTAATATTATGTATACTTTAAATATAGGTAAATAAATCTTGTTGCATATTAATCAATATTCAAAAGCTATTTTTCACTAGCTATTGCAAACACCAAAAAATAATTTTAACTGCTTTAAGTAACTTTAAAAACACATTTGCAAACACTCAGTGCTTTAAGTCAAACGCGGCTTTAAGTAACTTTAAGTAAAAGTTATTGCGAAGTAGCTTTCATTAACTCCAACTTGTGGAGATTGTGCATTTTTTGACTTATTTTAAAACAAGCATAAGTAAAAGCACCAATAAAAAATACAAATAAAGTACTTTTCAGTGAAGAGAGGCCCACAAGCAACTTATAAAAGCATTTGCATACACTCATTTCATCATAGTCCTATATTGATTTTCTAAATTTCTTTTAATCATATGCTTATATTAGTTAAATATGTAAGAAACATTTATATATGCAATAACCACGAAAGCTAAAGCTAGTTTTTTCCTTGAAAAAAAAGGGTAGAGTTTTCTGTTTTCGCACGTTAAATTATATATTAGTATTAGATAGTACTAATTGTCTTCAATAAATTAGGTAGCTGCAGGTTACTTGTTTTAAAAAGTATATGGCTGGGTTACTGGTCATGAGGTGAATTTATGTTTTAAACAGATTAATATGTAATGAAAAGTGAAAACTGCACCATTTATAGATTATAAGAAATTTATTTAGTTGTATAATTAAGAGGATTTTTTTTATTTGAGATAATCAATTTAATTAAACGAAAACAGACCTAAACTTAAATCACGTTGAATGATATACATTTTTTAAACAAATTATGCTCTGGATCATCCCATTCTACCCCAATAAAAAGATCGTGTATAACTTTAGTTTGATACAAAGATAATTTCTTATACAAAATAATATCGAATTTAGTTTAGTTTAAATTTGATAACAAAATTAAAGATTAATTTAATGATTACTCTAAAGATATTAAGGTTGGGAAACCTTAGCTTGAAATTCTTTTCTCTGAAGTAAACGATTATTTTTAATGAAAACATTTGATTTTGCAGGAGATGAACTTTTTTTTTTTTTTTTGGTAGAATGCAGAGTTGAACTTCAAACGAAAGGATTACTTCTGACACATTATTTCTGTATGTATATATGTTAGTCAACAAATTATTTGAAATTGTCTTCGGCACTGTAATAAATATAAGGGGCAACTGCGAATTTTAGAAAGACTCTCACTAAAAACCAAGCTGTGGCCTGGGGGCAAAATATAGCTTTTAATTGATCACTTCTACTGGTTGTTCACTATAGTTTGATTAAGGACGAATTATCAAAAATGCCCACTAACTTTTGCCTTTAATCTTAAATGCCCGTTATTTTCCAACATGCTAAAAATGCCATGTATCTTTTAAAATTTCTACTAAAAATGCCCGAAATGAAAAATAAGCACAAAAAAACTTATTTTGTCTGAAAAATAATGCTAAAAATGCCCTGTATCTTTTAAAATTCTACCAAAAATGCCCGAATTTTAAAATGCGACTTTTTGATTCAGCAGTGCGTCTCTTTATTCGGATGCCACGTCGGATAAAAAGTTAGAATTTTTAAAATCGGGCATTTTTGTTAGAAAGTTTAAAACTTAACGGGCATTTTCAGCAGGTTTGGAAATAACGGGCATTTAAGATTAAAGGCAAAAGTTAGCGGGTATTTTTGATAATTCGTCCTTTGATTAATTGAGACTTCGGTTTTAGATTTATTTAGTTTCGGGGTTAATTATAGCCGAACACCTCAATAAGAAATAGGGGTATTTTCATGTACCTCCTCTGAGGTTTCGTGCCTTGGCAAATAATACCCCGTGAGGTAGCAAAGACGGACTAAAAAAACCAACACGCCCCACTCGCCCCCAAAACACATAGTAGTGTGCGGAAATGTGCGACTTTGGGCGATTTCCTCCGCCATCCATGGCGAACAAGAGAACGACGCAGGTGATTGAGCAAGAACAAGAGGAAACACACGAATGGGAAGAGGATGCGCGAGCTGCGATTTCAGCAGAGCAAAAAGAGGGAACGAGGGTTCCGACGGAAATGGAGTCGGACGGGATGAGGGCTCCGACGAAGCTCGATTCGGACAAAGAAGAAGAGGAGGATTTCGGGCAGGAAACAGGGAACGCAAATTCTAGGAGGTTGCACCAATATATCTACCCTATTCATCACGGTGAAAAGGACATCGACAATATTCCGGCGAGGAAAACCAAACGGTGGAATGACCTATTTGTGGGGAACCGACGGCTGGAAAACGGGTGTCGTGTGGAATACACAAAGCCCACCGACATGTTAGTTTTGGAATTCACCGAGGAAGACGTGATTGAAAGTCGTGAATATTGGGGGCATACTTTGATTGGTACTGTTTTTGGATTGAATGTGCCACATGAAGTAATGGTTAGATATATAGAGGCTAGGTGTCCACATAAGCCTAGGATTCATACTGCATCAAAGGGTATTTTTGTATACAAATTTGAGAGCGAAGAACAAATGCTAGAAGTGTTTGGTGGTGGACCATGGATGGTCAAATGCACTCATGTTTTGCTTCTGAAAAAGTGGGAGCTAGGGATAACTTTGGACCAGAAATCTCTAAAGGATTATCCAACTTGGGTGCAATTGCCAGGATTGGATCTTCAGTTTTGGTCACCTAAAATGTTGGGGAAGATTGCTAGTCTAATAGGGAAACCATGCTACATAGATAAAATGACAACTAACAAAGATAGATTGGGTTTTGCAAGGTGTAAGTGTAGGTGTTGTCGTGAAGTGTTAGTCCAACATTCTGGTAACTAGTGTTGGCACAACAGTGCACTGTACGAATTATTTAATTATAATATTTTATTTTACCTTTATTCACAAACTAATCTAGTTCCACAGTTGTAGTTTATCTTATTTATATTTCAGGATAATGATAAATCAAGAGTCCAAGTGGCTTACTTATCAAACAAAGAATATCCGAAAGATAAATGCGTTGGATATGCAAGATAAAGATGGAAGATTTCTGTTGATAAAGTGAACGAATTTCAAGATAAAGATAGAAGGTTTTAGAAGATTTGAAGTCTATCTAAAGAGGAGTTCGATCAAGAGAAGAAGTCTTCTATTGGAGAAGTCCGGATCAAGTAGGAAGCTTCTAAACTTAATTAAAGATAAGCCTAAGAAGATGATAAGCTCAAGAACGAAATTAGAGATGATCTTGGAGATCTAAGAGCAATTAAAAACGTGCACAACATGCCTTGGAGCTCAAGGAACAATATATTATAAATAGGCATGTTGGGCATCAAGAAAAAGACACGAACACTAGAGCAAAATTATCCCAAAGAGGAAAATCTTATTGTCGAGTGTCTTTGTCTTGTTGTACTGAGTTTTATCTAACGAGGCTATAAAAGGTTGTAGTGAGTTAGTGTTAGGATTGGTTTCCTTGCTTTGTTTTTGTTAAAACCATTAATTTATTAGTGGTTATTTCGTCCTATGGGCGAGGAAGATTATATTCATATAATCTGCCTAAAAGTTATCTACTGTGTTATTTAAATTCTGTTGTGCACAATTTACTCTATCAATGTATCACGAATGTTAAGGCAACATTGAGTACATCAATGTTGGCGTAACATTAATCTCAACCATGTGTGTGCTATATACTCTGTCACTAGGTATTAGGACAACACTGAGTAAAATCAGTGTTGACTCAACACTGGACGGCAACACCAGTGTTGAGTTACAAATATTGTACCAATACCGATCCATACATTTTCAATTGGCATCAGAGCCAAGCACTGATTTCACCGATGTTTGGATTTGGTACTTAGGAATAGACAACGGGGACCCCAATAACAACATGTTCAGATCTCACATTAAATCTATAGGCCTGCGAGCATGGATGTCTAAAACTGATGGCTACTCAGTTCCCATGACGACTCCTGACAGCGTAAATGATGTCAATATGAAACATGGAGCTGAATGGAGTCCAGCCATTGTATACCAGTCTAAAGACGTGTCATCCGAATTTCAGGACAACATTACTAAGCAGTGTGTGCATAACATTCAGACCGAAGCTCAAGCCCAGAGAATGCTCTTTGATGACTCGGAGAATGATATCATTAATTCTGATTCTCATTGCTCATTTATTAAAATTAATAAGTCTAATGATCAAACTAACTCTATCTGTCTTGGTTGTTATATAGATTTGGATGAAGAGTGTTTCATTAAAGAAGAAATAAACCATGACGAGAGAGGTTGTGAAGAAAATTATGAAGCACAAGAATCAACAATTAAAGAAATTCATACTATAACTTTATCTGCAAATGTTGACTGGACTGACTCTGGATGTTGTGACAACACCATCCCTGACCAATGTGTACTCAACATCCAGACTGAAACTGAATGTCAAAAGGAGTACTTTGATAGCTAGAAGGACGATTCCAAAATTTGTGATTCTCAATGTTTAATTACTGTTATAATTGAGTCTGAGGAGCACGCTAATCTTGTTTGTTTTGGTGGTTATGTATATCTAGATGAAGAATATGTCTTTGAAGGAGAAGTGGATCCCGAGGACATTGATGGTGAAATGAAGGAGTTCTACAAGGAGTTAATCACTGAAACTAACAAGTTGGTCAAAAGGGTGAAAGATATATTGAAGGAAAATAGTTTCTTAATTGAAACTATAACAGAACTGGAGAGAAACCTCACCAAAAAGGAGTGCCAAATGGAGAAGATGGAGATGAAGCTGGAAGAAGTAGAGAAAAACAAATGCCAAATGGAACTCAGGGAGAAGCAAGCTTAATGAAGCACTTAGTATTGGTAATGAAGGAACTACATGTTTGGGATACCAAGAAAGGTCAAGTAAAACTGAAACTGTTATACCTGGTTTTGTAAAGGCTGGCTTTTGAAAGACTAATGGAAATCCTGTTAAATATAACAAAATAACCTATATATGCCAATATTGTTTTCAGCATGGACATTTTAAACCATACTGCTTCAAGTACAAAAACTTTTGTGAAAGATACAAGTATGATAGCAGTAGTGTTGATTCGAATGTTGCAACAACATCAGAATCTGCTAATGTTGGCGCAACATTCTGACAACACAATGAACATAATAACAGTTTTAACAAGAACATAATGTGGTCTCCTAAAATTAAGATTCTCTGTAATATTGTCTTCTTAGCTACACATACTCTTACTGGTGATTGGTTTTTTGACAGTGGTTGTTCTAGATATATGACAGGTACCAAGGCTAATCTCATGGACTTTGTGCCCTTATTTACTGGTATTGTGACTTATGGTGGTGGCAGTAAAGGAAAAATAATAGGGAAGGGGGTTCTCAATGTTGATGGTTTTCCACATCTGAGTGATGTAATGTTGGTGGAAGGGCTGCGTGCAAACCTCATCAACATCAGCCATCTTTGTGATGACAATCTACTTGTTAAATTTGATAAATATTCCTGTGATGTCTTTGATGAGGATGAGTTTTGTGTTATGACAGGAAAGAGATCAAAGGATAACTGCTATCTAGTAGATGAAGAGGATCAATGCTTTCATGGTAAGGTGGATGAGTCAGTTGTATGGCACATGAAACTTGGGCATGTTCACTACATGAATCTGGAAAAGATGATCAAACTTGAAGCTGTAAGAGAAATACCAAAATTGATCAATCCAGGTAAACTTGTTTGTGGTAATTGTCTGCAAGCTAAGCAAACCAAAGGTACACATGCTCCAGTATACGTAGAAGGATAAATATCTAGATCTTCTAAATGTTTTGAACTTTTACACATGGATTTTATGGGTTGTATTGAGGTTTGTAGTCTTGCAGGGAAGAAGTATGCCAACATCATTACAGATGACTTCTCTTGGTACACTTGGGTAAAATTCTTGAGAGAAAAATTAGAAGTTATAGAGACATTTAAAATGCTAGTTGCTAGTATAAAAAATCTCTACAATGCATGTGTTACTAGAATCAAATCAGATCATATGAACTGTATGATTCTAAAGGATTATCTCATGAATACTCTGCCCCTATTAATCCTCAACATAATGGAGTTTCTAAAACTGAAAAATGCATCTTTGTTAGATATTCTAGTGCATATAGAGTGTTTAATCCATGATTAAATAATGTTCAAGCTTTTGTGATTGTCGTTTTTGATGATATGTCTAGTGATGCAGGGAAGAAAGAAGGAATTCCTCTACACTTCTGGATGTAGATGTTGAGCCAACACAGACAGCTGACAATGTTGACTCAACATCGATTGAGGATACTGAACCTGCCTAGCATACAAATGTTGTGCCAACATATTCAGATAAGTATGTTGGCTCCACTTCTGTTCACTCTGATACAGATGCCAAAGAGTTGTATAGACCAGTTGTCCGAAGGATATTTAAACAAGGTGCTGAAACTTGAAACTGTGAGAGGGATTCCAAATCTCACGAGTTCTGGTAAGATGGTTTCTGATGATTGTTTGAAAGGTAAGCAACAAACCAAAGCTTCTCATAATTCAATCCAAGTGGATGAACATGTTACAAGTACCTCTAATTGCTTTCTACAATTTCAGATGGACCTCTTAGGTCTTATTGAAGTAAGTAGTGCTAGGGGAAACAATATGATTGTGTGATTATGAACGATTTTTCTGGATATAACGTGATAAAATCTTTTGAAGAAAAATCAGAAGTACTCCATACCTTCAAAACATTGCATGCTAATATTAATAACTTACGTGGTGTTTTTGTTGGTAAAAGCTTGTCATATTTGGGTAGAGAATTTTAAAATAGGCCACTCCTTAACTTATGTGAGGTTAATGAAAGTCTTCATGAATTCTCTACACCCATGACTCCTTATGAGATGTTGAAAAGGAAGAATCCCAATCTTGCTCATTATCATGAATTTGGATGTGTTTGACGTGCTTTAAATGACATAGATTATTTAAGCAAATTAGATCTTAGATATGATATGTGTACCCTTGTTGGCTATTCATTGAACAATGCTACATATAGAGTACTTTATCCTAGATTAAGTACTGTTCAAGAATATGTAAACATGGTATTTGATGATCTGTCAAGTGTTGCAGGTGAACAAAATGTTGGTGTGTCTACCTTACTGGATTCAGATGTTGAGCCAACACTGAATTCAGATAGTGTCAACCCAACACCACCTCCAGAACCTGAACCTGAACCAGAAGCTGGTGTTTTGCCAATACCGACTGTTGTTGCTGTTGACACAACACTGGAGCAGTCAGGCTCAAACGATGAAGAGGTTCAAGGTCCAGATGTTTGGAGAGATTCCCTTGCTAAGATTCATATGTATCATCTAACATGGCATCGATCAGACCACCGAAGGCATAAAAACACACAATAAAAAATGGGTAACATGTAGATCTATATTAATGTTGATTGTTTGGATGTCTGCTACATGTTCTGATGATTGCATAGGGCAATTATATATTGATAGCATTGTCTTAGTTTCTACTAACATGTCTTCGTTACACAAGTTTTTCGAGGATATTACAGGTACGTTGGAGTTCGGCATCCCTTAAGAGCTGAATATCTTCATTGTTCTGCAAGTGAAGCAAGAGGAAGATGGGATATTCCTAAGCTAAGTGAAATGTGCAAGAAACTTGGTGAGAAGATTGGAGGAGTATAAGTCAAGAAGGACTCCAATGGCTTCTAACTTGAGGATTGGAAAAGATGGCACAAGAGACAGTGTTTTCTCAATACAGTACAGTTCCATTATTGGAAGATTACTCATCTTTCAGCTACCCGCCTATGTATTATGTACTCGGTTTGTGCATGTGCTAGGTATCAGGCTAACCTCAAAGCTTCTCATTTAACCGTTGTTAAGCTAATTCTTAAATATATATCTGGTACTATAGGCTTGAGCATATGGTATACACATGATATAAATAAAAACCTTATGGGTTTTGGTGATTCTAAATGGGCTAGAGACTTAGATGTTAGAAAATCCACAAGTGGAAGTTGTTATTATTTAGGAAATAATCATGTATTTTGGTATTACAAGAAACTGATTTGTGTGTTACTTTTAACTGTTGAAGTTGAATATATAGCAGTTGGCAGCTTTGTTACCCATCTTGTATGGCTTAAACACTTGTTGCATAACTGTGGGCTTGAGAGTGATACCCTCATAATGTCTTGTTACTACCTTCGTGCCATAAGTATTTCAAGAAACTCATTGCACCATTCTAGAGCCAAGAATATAAATATTAAGCATTGTTTCTTGAGAGATCTAGTAAAGGTTATTAGGATTAACGTTGAACACATAGAGACTAACAATCAACTTGCTGATATGTTTAGAAAACCCTTACATAACGAGAGGGTTTTCAATTTGAGGAAGGCTCTCGACGTGAGTGTTATGTGATCAGTGTTGCATTCCGGTGTTGCCTTAACACCACAGGCTAACACCGTAGACTAGTTGTGGTGTTGATAGATTGCATTAGATTTCTGAGTTTGTTTTTGATTTTTATCTTTGATCTTATTCATGAATGTGTCATGCATGGCCTGGTTTGTGCGCTCTTGACATTGTAAAGATGATATTTGTTTGAAAGTTCCTTTCTTAAATCTTTCATGAGCTTAATTGAAACTCTCTATTCTCTGAGGTTAGTGACTTAGTATGAAGAAGCTGGGATGCACGGAGTTCACTGCTACGATGATATTCAGTTGTGTCTTATTCATATCTAAGTTATACTTTGCATGTGAAGAAGCTGGGATGCACAGAGTTCGCTACTATGATGTATTCAGTTGTGTCTTATTCACATTGTGATGCTTGCAAAAGGGGCATAAAATAGTGGGGTGTAATACTGGGGTGTTTGGGGTTCCTTACTGCCTTCATTCAATATTATTTTTCACTTGGTGCTTAAAACCTTTTTATGATGTGCATTAAACAAGTATGCATTAGGTTTCTGGGGTGTTGGGGTCATGCACTTCCTTCATTCATGCCTATGTACTTGCATGTGCATTTGCATTGATTATGATGAAATTAGGGTGTATGGGGTCTCGTTATTGCCTACATTTAGTGAATTCATTAACGCTTCTTAACCTTTCAGGTGATTGATAAAGAGAGTAATTGTATTTATTATGTTTCAAAGTCAAAAAAAGGGAACCGATTTCAGATGTCACCAAACAGTGTTGAGGCAACATAAACCAGAATCGTGTTGACATAACATTCATATTCTGCATCCATATAGGCCTGCATTCATTCATTCTTTCATTGGGGGTGTCTGTGTCGGTTTGGGCTTAAGGGGGAGAAATAGTCATGTTTCATGTAAAGTCACACACCTTGGGTGATTTAGCTACCAGTGACACACTAAGTTGTTTCTGATTATACCTTGAAAGTTGATTATTTCAGTAATTATAACTTCATACCTAAATGTGTGTTTTCTGTTTAGCTAACTCTCCTACTCATGTATAAGTCTGAAATATTTGTGTTACTAACGTGCTAAACTTGTCTTAAGTCCCAGATATTTATTTCAGATCTTGCTCATAACTTTACTTGAATGGAGCTTGAAGGTAAGCCTTGTACCCACACAACCACTAGAACTAGCGTTGATTAAAGTGAGGTGCCAATGTTGCGCCAACACCAGTCTGTAAGCATGTTGTCCCAACATCCAGGCTTAACATTGTGATTTATAAGTTTTTGTAAACTTCTCTGGTCACATGTAAAGTAAACATGGTGTCAATTATTGACTCAACCGACGATAATTATGCATGCTTGATTTCAAGAAACCGCCTAGTACTTTTGTCACTATTGACTTTGAATTTCTCTTCTATCTTTGTTCCTTAGCTCTCTCAAACACTAAAAGTTTTACTTGCATTTTTTAATCCATTGTATCTATCTCTGATATAATTAATGTGGCCCTTGATGTGGAGAATCAAAGAAATAACCCACCCATGCTCATTTAGTTATTTCTCACAGGTGAAACACCCATTTTAGACACTGTTGTGGAAACAAGACAAGTTTAATATGAAGAACATGGTGTTGTTTTTACTTCAAACACGGTTGAGAAGACAATGGTTGAGGATTTTTTTTGCTGAGAAGGATGATTCGACTAAGGGGGAGAACACTTAAGTTGCTGGAGAGACTGAAGTGGGTTATAATAGTGGTTTAGCTGCTGGTGCTGATAAAAAAAAAGAGATGATGATGTTGCTGGGTATTTGCAAGATAAAGATGAGAAAAATGAGAAAGAGAAGGGGAACGAAGAGATCGAGAACGAGGAAGAAAGTAGTGAAGAGAAGAAAGATGGTTCTAAGGAAGCTGAGAATAGTGATGATGATAAAGCCACAGACATCAAGAGGACGAGGAAAAAGGTTATGAGAAGTCAATTTATGCTGAGTCTGAAATAGATGTTACGACAACATCTTCTGTGTACAATGTTGATTCAACATCAGAGGTAACAACTGAGGTAATATTTGCAATTACAGCTAACTTTGTTTCACATTCAAGGAGAAAAGACTATGGTCATGGGAGATTCTAAGAAACAATGGATGATAGAGTTTCTAAAAAGGAAAATGGAAATAGCTGCTAAATAAGAGCTATAGAAACTTTCATCCGATGAAGTGATTCGTTGAGGTTTTTGCTTTCCTCACAAAAAGGGGGAGAGTAAGTCCATTGTATCTTCATATTTATTCTGTTGTTTCTACAAATCTGAAGTATCCTATGTTTTCCAAGTTATGCTTATAACTGTGATGTTTAACTCACTATGTTTCCTAATTAGTATCTTAAGGCTACTTGATTAATGTTATCATATTAAGGGGGAGTAGCTTAAGATATTGATGATGTTGTGTAACTCGAGCACTGTGCATAAAAAGATAAGTGTACTTAGTTGGTTTTGTGAAGAAAAGCAAAAAGGGGCAGATTGTAAGTGTAGGTGTTGTCTTGAAGTGTTAGTCCAACATTCTGGTAACTAGTGTTGGCACAACACTACACTGTACGAATTATTTAATTGTAATATTTTATTTTGCCTTTATTCACAAACTAATCTAGTTCTATAGTTGTAGTTTATCTTGTTTATATTTCATGATAATGATAAATCAAGAGTCCAAGTGGTTTACTCATCAAACGAAGAATATCCGAAAGATAAAGGCGTTGGATATGCAAGATAAAGATGGAAGATTCCTGTTGATAAAGTGAACGAATTTCAAGATAAAGATAGAAGATTTTAGAAGATTTGAAGTCTATCTAAAGAGAAGTTCGATCAAGAGAAGAAGTCTTCTATTGGAGAAGTCCGGATCAAGTATGAAGCTTCTAAACTTAATTAAAGATAAGCCTAAGAAGATGATAAGCTCAAGAACGAAATTAGAGATGATCTTGGAGATCTAAGAGCAATTAAAAACGTGCACAACATGCCTTGGAGCTCAAGGAACAATATATTATAAATAGGCATGTTGGGCATCAAGAAAAAGACACGAAGACTAGAGCAAAAATATCCCAAAGAGGAAAATCTTATTGTCGAGTGTCTTTGTCTTGTTGTACTGAGTTTTATCTTGAGGCGGTTGAACCCACCTCTGTCAAATAGGCTCTTGCTGATCCTCTATGGCGTGCGACCATGGATGAAGAGCTTACTGCGCTCACCACTCATGGTACTTGGTCCCTTGTTCCACCTCCTCGGACTCGTTCTATTGTTGGTTCCAAGTGGGTTTTTCGGATCAAACGTCACCCTGACGGCTCGATTGACCACTACAAGGCTCACTTGGTCGCAAAGGGCTTTCATCAGCGGCCCGGGGTCGACTTCAAGGAAACGTTCAGTCCTGTGGTCAAACCCGTGACCATTCGTACCATATTGTCTCTTGCTGTTATGCACTCTTGGTCGTTGCGCCAACTTGATATCAGTAATGCATTCTTACACGGTGATCTTTCTGAGACATTTTACATGAGTCAATTACCCGGGTTCCTTGACAAAGCCAAGCCCGACCATGTATGCCTTCTTCATAAGTCTCTTTATGGCCTCAAAAAAGCACCGCATGCATGGTATCTTGCCCTCAGTGCTGCTCTAGTGGAGTTTGGTTTTCTTCAGTCCAAGTCGGACACGTCACTCTTCATCCTTATGCATGGCTCGGTTCGTGTCTATGTTCTTGTGTATGTTGAGGACATTGTTGTCACGGGCTCTTGTGTGTCAACCATCTCCTCTCTCATTGCGAATCTTGGCAAGCGGTTTGCTGTAAAGGATTTAGGTGTCCTTAATTACTTCTTGGGTGTTGAGGTCTACAAAACTAATTATGGTCTCTTTCTCTCTCAACACAAATATATATTGGACCTCATTTCTCGCCACAAGATGGATGGTTCGAAGCCTCTCTCCACTTCTATGGCTCGAAATTCGCCCGCACTGACCTCTGAGGCCCCCGTTGATGCGACAATGTATCATCAAGTCATTGGTGGGCTGCAATATCTCACCCTTACGCGGCCGGACATCGCCTTCTCCGTCAATCGACTTGCACAGAGGATGTCAGCTCCGGATTCCACTCACTGGGTTGCATTGAAGCGTGTCCGTCGCTATCTTAAGGGCACGCTTACCTACGGTATCACGCTTCGTCGTGATGTGAATCTCACGCTCACGGCCTTCTCGGATTTTGACTGGGGTGGTGACACTCTTCACGGTACGTCGACCTCTACATACATCATTATGATGGGGTCAAACCCGATCTCGTGGTCGTCTCGGAAACAAAAGGCCGTTTCTCGTTCTTCTACTGAGGCCAAATACCGTGCCCTTGCGTCTGCTGCTGCTGAGGTCCATTGGCTTCAACATCTTTTCTTGGAAATTGGCTCTCACTGCGTTCCGTTCCAACGGTTCGTTGTGACAATATGGGTGCCATGCGTCTCTCCCTACACCCGGTTCAGCACTCACGCATGAAACATATATCTATTGATCTTCACTTTGTTCGCGATCTTGTGAATAAGGGTCTTCTCAGTGTTTCGTATGTCAACACACTTGATCAGTTGGCGGATGTTCTCACCAAACCGCTCGCTCGCACCCGTTTTGAGCTTATTCGTTCCAAAATCTCCGTTGCCGATGGAACGTCTATTTTGAGGGGGCGTATTAGATGAGATTATATTGTTGTATTTTATTGTATTTATTATTCTCTCTAGTTTGTTATAGTATTGTACGTTTGTACCCTTGTAATCTCCTTTAAGTATCTTGGTGATTAATGGTATTAATCAATTCACTCAAATTATATCTCTTATATTGATATCTTAGAATGTAGAGTTTTGGAACTTATAATATTTCGTATGATTATGAGATGTGAATGAAATTGTGGTTAATAGAACCTGCATATGGCATGTTAGTAATAACTATAATTAAGTAGTATTCAATGTTAATTTTGTGGCCCTCTTAGGTGACTACAACTAGAGGTCGTCGCGTACTTGATTCTCACTCTTTATAACCTCGTTTCAGATGAGTGTTCCTAAACTCTGTTGTTTTAAAAAACTGGAAGGTCTGCATGTATATCTATGTATGCAATATATATATATATATATATATATGTTTGTGTAAGCATGGTTTTGTGCATATTGAAACGTCATTTCTTCAAAAAAAGTTGTTTGTGGAAATGTTCATTTCTTGAAAGAAAGTTTCTGTAAATTGGGCATTTGAACTATTAAGTTTTGTCAAAGCAAGTTGCCCGCCATTGGTTAATTGCTTTAAATGATTGGAATCGATATGATGAATGGTGTCCCGTTGGATTGTATTTGGATTTGATTAGTTGCTGGATCCAGTGTTTGCGTGGGAGTGCAGAGGGTACCGTCGGGCGGCGGTGGGTTTACCGGTAGGACCTTTTGTCTGCATGGGCCCATGCCCTCTCAGACATAACAGGACGAGCTAGTGTCTTTTTTGGGTTGTGGGATTTTCGTATGTATCATGGCATACGTTCTTGATTTCAAGGTTGCTCCTTGGATTGGGAGATATTGTTATGAGGTGATAAGGATGACTACAACAGCAGAATAACGTGGACACCGGTCATCAGATTATGGTTTTGTTCTTACGTAAAAAGAGTTCTATGTTAAGTCTGATTTCACGATACTCTTGCATGACATGCATGTGGTTCTAAGTTCTTTTGTTAAACTGTTCTCAAATGAAAGTTTTTCAAGGAAAATGTCATTTTTACACTTGCACACACGCATGAGCACTCACTAAGATTTTTATCTCACGTAAAATTTTGTGTTTCTTTTTATTCCTTCCAGATTAAGATGAACTAAGTTACTATCGTGTCAGGATCTGGGAGCCTTTGGCGTTGGGGAGCGTTCAGAGTTCACTAGTGTATTGTGTTAGGTAAGTTTATGTTTCCTTTCATTAGTTTAGTAATTTGGGTATATTCAGATATTTAACGTTTAGACTGGTAATAGTTGCTCTGATATTGTTCTGTTTAGCCTTGAAAATTACGGACTGTTACATTTGGTATCAGTGCTTAGGTTAGTGTACCTAGGCTATGCTGTGGTAAATTCTTTGGACTATGGGACTGGTTATGGTAATAGAATTTTGTGAGCCTGATTGGATGCTAAAGTTGTGATGCATTACTGTTGGGTGGCCGACCAATATGTAATAACTCGCATATTGAAGTGTTGAGCTGGTGAACATAGGTGAGTGGGCTACTGTCCTGTCAAACCCTCGTGTCATGCACGTTTCCTTTTGAGATGTATTAGTGAAGTTTCCTAGCAATCCTTTAGTGTATCATTTTACAGTTATCCTTAAATCCTATATGTTTTAGATTTAAGATAGTGATTTGCTTTTCAATCTCTTACATAATAGTTTCGACCATATCTTTGCATGCAGTTATATGAAATGATCCAAATGTCCATATATTTTCTTCAATTGAATATTTCTTTGCTTTTGTGGCTCTTGTTGACAACGTGATGACAAATTTTCTTGTAGTTGTCTCAAATGGACCTAAATGTTTGACGTGTTGATGTCTCAAGCCATATCGATCTTTTTTCTTGACATGAAAGATTTACTTTAATGTCACTTTGTTTACTTTTCAACATATTCTGTAACCTTTGGTTCATATCAAATCTTATACACCAGAAATCATTTATGTGTGTTGTGCCATAATTTGGTAATGACACATGGAAAGCTTACAAGTCGCCAACGCATGGCATTAGAAGTTTCTGCCACCGAAAATGTTCTAAGTGATTGAACACTTGAATACTGACAAGGTTATACGGTTGCATACTAGCGAGGTTGCACGCCGTAACAAGGTTGAATTCGTAGTAGCACAAGTGCATACTAGAAAGGTAACACGACTGCATGCTAGCAAGGTAGCAAGGTTGCACGCTTGCACTTGGACCAGGCCCCTAAGATGGGCCCAAGCCCATCTTAGGCCCGTGAGATATCTATAAATACCCCATTCTCTGAAGGCAAATAAACACAATTCACATCTGACTTTCTCTCTCTAAGTCAGAGCTTTCTCTCTCTAGATTTGAAGAGCTCAAATTATGTCCGACCCGCTCGGTCCGACGACGTCTTATGCGACGTGGTCCATCAAGCTCTTGTGCGACGCGCAATCCAGTACGGATTGGCGGCCCATCCCACTCACTTCGGCCCAATAAGCTTCGGGCCCAGCACCACGCATACCCATTTAGCAAGGTCCAACAAGCCTCGAGCCCAACATAAGGCATACCCGTTCAGCATGGTCCAATAGCCCAACGCGCAACAATGGCTATCACGGAGAAACAATGAACTACGTTCGGCTTGATTCCCTATACGGGATACGTAGGCAGCTTGGCCTAGCCCAAGTTCAGTCCGAAACCAACAAACTCCAAGTTCACTCAGGTATATACTTTTCGTGTTTTTCAGTGCAGGTTTCTCGAACTCAAAGCTAACCCAACACCAGTACGGAGCTTGGGTTAGTCTGACGTGGAGTGCTTAGTCAGTAGACGAAATCACCCCGCATCAGTGGCGCCGTCTGTGGGAAACCACTCAATGCACTGTAGAAGAAACACATGCACAATGACAAGGTGTACGAAAGCAAATGAGAGGATCAACGCCGCTACTCAGCAACGGGAAGAACCTTCTGCTAGAGCTACTAGGAGAGTTGATGCAACGATCCCAATGCAGCAACATGCACCCGCGACAAGTCAACGATCACAAGAGGACCACTTCACAACTTGCTACCGCCAAAACATATGGCTCAACCCATCCAAGCTCTGCAATCCACTTTCAGAGCACGACGAACTCAAAGACTTGTGAATTGATCCAGCAACTAAAGTGTGAATTGGCTTCCTTACACAACCTCTTCACTGGCAAACAACTTTGAGACGATCTTCCTCGCATCAATGAACAGAAGCACGCACGACGTCCTTGCACGACCTCTTTATTGATGAATAGCTTTGGAACGATTCCGACGAAGCGACGTGCATATGCGACAAGTCAACAATTGCATCAGCACCACTTTAGGATTTGCTACCACTACAACATGGGCCTCTACTCATTCAAGCTTTGTAATCCACTTTTGTCAGCAAGACAAGGCGCCTTCTTCATCAACTCTCAATTCTTTCGTCAAGGACATGGCGCTTTCTTCAATAGTTCATGGATTGTTTCTTCAGTGACTCCGAGACATATTATTCAACTTCATGACATTTTATTTTGAGACGCCATACCACCATTGTTGATCCGCTGCTCAACGTCGACGAGTTTCTCTAGTCCATTGTCAATTACGGTTTGAAGGAGGTCCCATACCTTTTAATATCCTCAAGGATACACAAAGATGTTCTGCGACATCACAAATGAAATTAGGGAAAGAAAATAAAGTCATGCGTAGCCATTGTTCCTTCTTTAAAAGATTGCATCAGAAAGATTAACAAGGAAAATTTCTTGTTGTTGGCTTTATTTCCGCTGACATTGGAATCACACGAATCCAGCAATCAAAGAGTATGATTATTTTTTCAATTTTTGCACAAGAAAACATGGAAAGAAATCAGAAGCAGAATTGATATGCAATACTTATTTGGAGAATGCAAGGAAATCTCCCATTTCACAGATATTCACGCTCTCGAAAGATGTTCAACAAAAGGATAATTTGTAGTCATCAGACTATAATTCAACTCATCCATCAAGGAAAAGAGAAAATTCCAAGTCTGATCAGCGAACTTAAATCCATCTAGGCTAAGAGAAAATAGTTTATTAATCAAGGCAAAGAGGCGGATCCATTTATCAAGACTTAATCCCCCATGAAACAAAACAAAGAAAGAATCGGCGCTACACAAAGTTGATGAGTCGAATCAGCCTCTTAAGCTTGCGAACTAATTTTCGCACACGAACTCCTCGTCAAATTGATTTCCCACGCACGAACTCTTTTTCACAATGAACTGATATGGAATGTGCAAACTCTTCATGCAGGAACTGATCACCGTCCAACCTCTTCGCCCACGAACTGATCCAGCGTCGTTGCATGAAACAGATTTGCTCGCTCGAGCACTCTTCATCAGCGAACAGCAAAGCGACCGAACTCCTTGCACGCTTCAGAACTGATCCAGCGTCGTTGCATGAAACAGATTTTCTCGCTCGAGCACTCTTCATCGACGAACAGCAAAGCGACTGAACTCCGATCCTTGCACGCTTCAGCAGTTCCGCAAAAACTCTTTGCACGAACAGCAGCTCCGACTCTTTGCACGAACAACAATCCCACGCCGACGAACAATTCCGAAACGAACTGGTTTCGGGAGAACTCCAACGACACACGAACTGAACCCGCACTGTTGCACCTTATCTCTACAGCGCGATCGCTCGAACTCCCCTCCACTGCCGAACAGAATGCACGCCTGAACTCCTTCGACGAGGAACTGTTTAGCGTGAATAAAACGATCGGCGCAAACGAAATTTGCTGCTCCAAAATATATCGCGCACGAACTAACTACTCCTTGCACGAACGGCAACTCCGCCTGAATATCTTGCACGAGCAACAGCTACGTCGAAACTCAGCACGCCGAAAATCCTCGGACCGACGAGCGGCAGCATGCCTGAACTCCTCGCGTCAATGAACAGCAGCGAAATCCTCTCGCTGAACTCCCCAAACCGTGCGAAATCCCGGCGCCGGCGAACTTCAGTAGCCATGGCGAATGTCAAAACTGATCAGCTTGCTATAACTCTTCTCCTCCGATCGCCTTTGTCGCTGAACGGACGAGCAAAACGGCAAACTCCCATGGCGTGTGACCTCTCTCAGCGTGCGGATTCGTGCATGCAAACTCTTCCTCCAACAAAAGGCTCTCGGACGAACGGTTTGGAGGTGGCTGAAATTTTGAAAGAGAGAAGAGTGAGTCAGCCGCATATATATAAGAGGAAGAAGTCTTTGTAATTCTTTTGTGAAGAAAACCGGGTACAAAATTCCAATGATCTAGGAAAAAACCAATCGTCATATTTGATGCCCATTAATTTCTGAAACCGTAGGAAATTAAATCTTCGATTTAATGAGAAAAAGAAAGAAGAAAGAAGGGGTTCAGTTGAAAGTGGATCTTGCTCGGTCAAAGTGGTTTCATACACTTGCAAGGAAATTGCAAAATGACCCCCGAATATCCATTGAATTTGTACTTCACCATTGAGGTCTTGCATTGATTTTGCCGTAACCCCTAAGCTTATACAATTTTCAAGTTTACCCCTGTAAGATATAATATACTTTGGAAGCTAATTCGACCCGTGAAAATGATTTATGAGTGCATCACTCGAACCATCGATCGAAGTCCAAGACGTTTGACCTTACTTGTCCTACCAACGTCGTTCGATGCCTTACTACAACCACCAAGATATAAGGTCTAAATTGATTACAATTAAAGTACAATGCTCAAGTTCTTTCAAAAAACTGCTCCTATTGAGACAGTCCCAGAAAGTGCGTCATATATGGATGGAAAGCTCTATGAGTCTTCTTTTTAATGCAACAAACTAGTGGTCATTTGGATTTTTCCCGAAGGAGTTATAGATGTTTTTCTGAGATTGCGCAGACTGCTTCAAAATCTGTCAAGTTAAAGTACAATGCTCAAGTTCTTTCAAAAAACTGCTCCTATTGAGACATTTCCAGAAGGCGTGCCATATACGGATGGAAAGCTCTATGTTTCTTCTTTTCAACGCAACAAGCTAGAGGTCATTTGGAGTTCTCTAGAAGGATTTATGGATGTTTTTCGGAGATTGCGCAGACTGCTTCAAAATCTGTCAAGTTAAAGTACAATGCTCAAGTTCTTTCAAAACACTGCTCCTATTGAGATAATTCCAGAAGGCGTGTCATATATGGATGGAAATCTCTATGCGTCTTCTTTTTAATGCAACAAACTAGAGGTCATTTGGATTTTTCCCGAAGGAGTTATCGATGTTTTTCTGAGATTGCGCAGACTGCTTCAAAATCTGTCAAGTTAAAGTACAATGCTCAAGTTCTTTCAAAAAACTGCTCCTATTGAGACATTTCCAGAAGGCATGCCATATACGGATGGAAAGCTCTATGTTTCTTCTTTTCAACGCAACAGACTAGAAGTCATTTGAAATTTTCTAGAGGAAGTTATGGCTATTTTCTTGGAATTGCGCAGACTACTCTCCTTAATAACTCGAGCTTTTATTGGTTTTCAAAAACTCGTGAAGACTCAAGCAATGAAGACTTTGCTTTCACAAAACTTCAAGAATTACATGATGGCACCCAAGCTTATGAAGAGCTGATTTCTCGAACCTCAACCAATTGCGACTCAGCTTTTTCAAAAGATACGATGCTCAAGAATAGCTTCATAAAGATTGAAAGTGAGCCCCGGGAAGGTAAGCACCATCACTGATTAATGTGATCACGAGAGGGTATGCACGTTTAAAGATTGAATGTGGCTTCAAAAGAGTTTGCATCGATGGCAATTCAGTTTTTCCATCAATTGAGATTCTAAATCTTTGACCTTCGTAGTCCGGCTAGCACGGTCCAACACCTTACTACGACCCCAAGATGCAAGATCTAATCTGAATACAAGTGAGCTAACCTCAAGTTTCAACACTCATCGGTAAAGTGAGGAAGAAAGCTCAAGTGCTAAAGACTAAACTTTTTCAAAGCTCAAGAAGACTTAGTCATTCCTAAAGCCCAAGTGCTTAGCATTCCAAAAGCTTAAAGCAATGAAGAATTAGCTTTTCCAAAGCTCAAGAAGAATTAACTTTTCTTAACTTCACTCGCCGCAGACTTAGTTTTTTGAAAGCTCACAAAGACTTAGCATTCGAAAAATAATAAAGAGCTAGCTTTCCAAAGTTCAACTAGTAAAGGATCTTACGTCTCCAAAGCTACAATGCTCCAAAAGAGTTCACACTAATGAAGATTGAATGTGACCTTATAGAGGACATGCATCATATAAAATTAAATGTGACCCCCTAAGCGGGAATGCATTATTGAAGACTGAATGTGACACCAAAGAGGATATGCACCATTGAAAATTGAATGCGGATAGAAGGGAATGGGCACAATGAAGATTGAACTCAATCTCGTAGAAGGCACGGTGCGTAAAATATTAATGCGACATAAGAGGGTATGTGAGCAAAGAACTGAAGAATGCCGAATATTTTCTTATAGTAGACGATGGCCTCAACTCAAGAAAATCTAGTATGGCATGGTTACTGCATGTCGATGGATCAACTATCTCCACGAATAAAAGAAAAGGTTGGATCAAGCTACATCAAGCTACAAACTAGCATCTCTTCATCAAACTACAAAGAGCCTCAGGAAGCGACTTACAAGTCAGCAATGCTTCAAGCTTTATTAAGTAACTTATAAAATAACGCTTTACTAAGCGACTTAGCGTCAACAATGCTCCGTTAAGATTTATGACAAAATAGTGCTACATTCAGCGACTTACGCATCAATATCGCTTCATAAAGCGACTACACCAAAAGAAAACCTCTTAAGGCTTTGATCGCCTCTTGAGGCGTTGAACGCCTCTCATGTCCCCGAACGCCTCCCATGGTGATGCACGATGATCAACTAATCAAGAAAAAGAGCTCAGTTCACAATACAAGACCTCGCAACAATCAAGAGATGTCTCACTACCTCGTCATTCTACACCACACAATAGAGCGCAGTCGCATTCACTGCACAAGGCACAACAAGAATCATCTTACCCTTACAGTAGAATGACAAATGAAATTCTCCTTAAGGCTGCAGAAATGCTAATTTCTTGGCACTTCCATCATTGTCAGCTCAACTGCGATATGGAATTGGGGGACTCCCCATATGAGTGAAACAACTAACAATTTTTTTTTGCAGCTACGCAAGTGACGATAATAACACAAACGACAACCTTGTTAAGGATCACAACAGCTCAACTGCGATATGGAATTGGGGAACTCCCCATATGAGTGAAACAACTAACACAAATTTTTGCAGCTACGAGAGTGACGATGATAACACACGCGACAACCTTGTTAAGGATCACAACAGTCATTTCAAAATATCCACTCACCACAAACAAAAATGGCAAAAGAACAATTTTACGCTGGTAATCGCTAAAATGTTCAAATCATTGCTCCACCTACAAGTAGATATTGTGAGGGGAGGAAACAAGGCATGACGCAAAGCGAATCCTGAGAAGCTAGGTGAAGAGCCTATTGGGTGAATATCCCATAAAGTAGGCCAACAACGTAAGCCCTACCAAAATAAACTAGGTGAAGAGCCTATTGGGTGAATATCCCATAAAGTAGGCCAATAATGCAAGCCCTACCGAAATAAACTAGGTGAAGAGCCTATTGGGCGAATATCCCATAATGTAGGCAAACAACATAAGTCCTACCAAAATAAACTAGGTGAAGAGCCTATTGGGCGAATATCCCATAAACTAGGCCAATAATGTAAGCCCTACCGAAATAAATTAGGTGAAGAGCGTATTGGGCGAATATCCCATAAAGTAGGCCAATAATGTAAGTCCTACCGAAATAAACTAGGTGAAGAGCCCATTGGGCGAATATCCCATAAAGTAGGCAAACAACGTAAGCCCTACAAAAACAAACTAGGTGAAGAGCCTATTGGGCGAATATCCCATAAAGTAGGCCACCAGCGTAAGCCCTACAGAAATAAATTTGTTGTCGAACACACTAGGTAAATATCCATGAACTAGGCCAACCAATTAGCCCTACACTCAGAAGCAGGATGGCCGACTAGTGAGACTAGAACTGTATTTGGATGTTATTCAGCAACAAAACTACAACAAATTATGAACACTTATAAAGTTTGCAATGCGCTCACCTACATTGAACCCATTACAAACTGGGGGACTTACTGTTGTGCCATAATTTGGTAATGACACATGAAAAGCTTACAAGTCGCCAACGCATGGCATTAGAAGTTTCTGCCACCGAAAATATTCTAAGTGATTGAACACTTGAATACTGACAAGGTTATACGGTTGCATACTAGCGAGGTTGCACGCCGTAACAAGGTTGAATTCGTAGTAGCACAAGTGCATACTAGAAAGGTAACACGACTGCATGCTAGCAAGGTAGCAAGGTTGCACGCTTGCACTTGGACCAGGCCCCTAAGATGGGCCCAAGCCCATCTTAGGCCCGTGAGATATCTATAAATACCCCATTCTCTGAAGGCAAATAAACACAATTCACATCTGACTTTCTCTCTCTAAGTCAGAGCTTTCTCTCTCTAGATTTGAAGAGCTCAAATTATGTCCGACCCGCTCGGTCCGACGACGTCTTATGCGACGTGGTCCATCAAGCTCTTGTGCGACGCGCAATCCAGTACGGATTGGCGGCCCATCCGACTCACTTCGGCCCAATAAGCTGCAGGCCCAGCACCACGCATACCCGTTCAGCAAGGTCCAACAAGCCTCGAGCCCAACATAAGGCATACCCGTTCAGCATGGTCCAATAGCCCAACGCGCAACAATGGCTATCACGGAGAAACAATGAACTACGTTCGGCTTGATTCCCTATACGGGATACGTAGGCAGCTTGGCCTAGCCCAAGTTCAGTCCGAAACCAACAAACTCCAAGTTCACTCAGGTATATACTTTTCGTGTTTTTCAGTGCAGGTTTCTCGAACTCAAAGCTAACCCAACACCAGTACGGAGCTTGGGTTAGTCTGACGTGGAGTGCTTAGTCAGCAGACGAAATCACCCCTCATCAATGTGCGTCATTGATATTTTAGAATCCTGATGTATCCCCACTCGAGAACATTTATATGAATTCAGTTCATGCCATATCCAATCAACTTCCATTTTCTACTTACTACCAGTTTCTTTTGCACCGTAGAGATATTATATGCAAATGATCTTAATTGATTCTATTGGTTGTACACTTCACATCCCCTTTTTAGTCTACGATCCCCTTTAAAATACAATGTTTGGCCTTTTATGATGATCAACACGTTGACATACAAGTTTGTATCTCCTTGATCGTTCTTCCTATGAATCTTGATGTGATGATTCGTGAATAAACCTTGGACCCATTGAAAGAAATTCGTTAAACTTAAAATCTACTTTCAGTCAGATCTGCCAATTGTTTTATTATTGTTCGTTTGCCACGATTCTTGAACCTCGATCTAGTTCACTTAAATCCTCACTTTATTTATTTTGCATGATGTGGGGGATATTGCGAAGAAAAGAAATTCACTTCTATATAGATTGTTTGTTTGATATCGTCTATCAAAACTTCTAATTCGCACTGGACTTATCTACATTCTATCATTGCTTATTCAATGATTAATTTTTTTACTCGTCAAGCTACTAATCCATCACCAATATAATGATTTAATGGATAAGTTCTGTTCAACCCGTCACTCAAGTTCATGTACCATAGTTCAAGTTGAATTCCCTCATTTCAGTTGTGCTTATGTTTTCTTCTAAAACTACTCCTCTAGACTTTGCAGTTTAGAAGTGTCCTTCTCCATTACTCAAGATCTAACTTTGTTGAGAAAATCAATCGTCCTACACCTCTTTACAAAATTGTAATAAGCTTGTAATTGCGCATCATGGGAAGCATATGTTGCTCTGTAGGAAACTAAATTTCCTTTTATTGAACTAGCCACTCATGTTTTGTCTGTTATGTGGGCTAATCAAACCACCTTCAATTGTGTTATAGTTTCCTATGAACTACATTTACCATTAGACTTCATTTCATGCTTTATTTGTCCACCCAATACCCTGAATAGCAGATTTTAACCATTCTTGAAATAACACAGTGTTTCGAACATCAAGATCAACAATTTTGAACATCGACTTAATACTCGAAAGCTTGGATTTGCACCAATTTCCTTACACATTTCTTGTTGCCTGTTCTCCCTCAAATTCTTAATTTTGTTGGATATCTTACATCACTCCTTTTCCTCAAAATCGCATAGTGTATCTTGATTATTGCGTTTTCTTATATTCAAATTCTATTGCGAATTATCATAGAGCTTTGACACTATCATTTTTATCATTCAACTTATTGTTAGTGTCCTTGTTTAGTTTCTAAAGAAGTTGATTTCACATTTATATTCTTTAAGTGATAGTTATCCTTCAGAGTTTATCTCACTGTAAAGCAGCTTCCCAATTGGAGCTATTAGCCATTTGATAATCCGTTCAACTTTGCTAGCTTTGTGATTACTTTTTTCAATACTTCTATTGTTATTGAATCTACCTCGTGAACTCTGTTTCAATCTTGTCTTCTTCGGTTATTCATGAGTGACCTTGAATATTCATCCATTCATTCTCCTATTTTTTTACAAACTATTGGACGACCTTTTCTATCTTACCATAAATTTCATCCTTCATCATTCTCACATAACACCTACCGATTGATTTATTAACATACTACTCTTGATTCAGTTGTCGACCTCCATGTTACAACTTGTAACACATTCTTTTCCTAGAATGAACATTATAGGTTTTACTCAATTTCTCATTATTGGAATAATTCTAAATCATACATCTTCCTTCCAAACACTTGGTTGACTTCTTTAGTATCTCGTTGTGATCTCTTCCCTTGCAAGTCTCTCATCTTTGTTTGGATACCTTGTTTTCTTACTTCTCTAGACAACACGTGACCTTGTTTGCCTTGTTTTATCGTGTAATTCCACTCGATTCTCCTCGCAGTGGTTTTGTTATCAATGCTTTCATATTTCTAACCTTCTAGGAATGTTAACACCTAAATCCTAAATATATGCCTTAGTTCACCTCAAACTATTTCTTGAGTTGAAATTCTTGAGATTATTCATAATTTCTTTAACAAACTTTATTCATCAAAGAGCATGAATTATGATACTTACAACCTTGTATTCTTCATTCTCTTGTCTCAGTTACAAGTTAGTGTCATAATAATATCGGGTAGTCTAGCTAAATTTTCTTAGCACCACCGATTAATAGAAAAGGTTACAAATTGCAATATATAAAAAAATATCATGGATTCTGTTTATGGTTATATTACGAATATACCCCATCCCTTACTTCTATTATTAGAAGAAATTAATTAAGAAGATGCAGATTAATCATTAAATTTGTTTTAATTTTATTTGAGCGATATGGGTCCTAATCAATTAGGTATGAATTGCATAATTTTTAAAAGCAAGTATGGGGACACCGGGTTGAAAAAGGTGGAGGATGTCTTTTCTATTTTAGTTTCTTGTTTATTTTCAAGATTAGAATATTCATCAATAAAAGTTGTAATATATATTTGGGAACATTTCGTGTAGTTGAAAAATAGTTTTAACTCAACTGAATAACCAGATTTGAAAACTGGATAGGATCTTCAATTGAATTTTTTGTAGTGCTCCACAAACAAGTCTATTAACTCATGGGTGCTATTTTATTTTAACTCTCTTGGGGACTCCTTCGATCTAACTCATCCTAACTCTTAGCTTGACTTTTTCATTACTTTCATTGTTGAGCTATGGGATATTCTCAAACTCTAGTTCTCCTCTTATGACACCCCTGGTCATTTTTCACGTCTTTTGCTAGGAGAAAGCTCCATCTCTTGCGGAGCTCTGAAAGTGAGCTTTTCAACTCTATTCAAATCTCACCGCTTCTATCACATGAGATTTAGCTTTAATTTTTGCTCAATCTTCCATCATTTCAAGTATGAAATATTGTAGCCTTATTCGAGAATTGTATGTTCTATTTAATTGCATTATAACCTATTATTCTAAAGTTGCAAAGACTTTCACGTGATTTGACGATAAAAGTGGTATACATTTTAATTTAAATAGATTAGAATTTGGGGACCAAATTCTTTTAAGTAAGGTAAAATGTAATATCTCAAATTTCCTCGTACTCGTATAGATTTTATTCTACACTAGTTTTAAATTGAGTCCCTCATAATTTAGCTTATAAAATGTGATAGTAAGATTTAGTTATATAAAGTTTGTAATTGCACATATTACTTGTAGGGAAAGTTAAGTCATTTACTTGGGTATTACATGTTACATAAGGATCAATATGTAAAAAGAGCCAAGACAGCAAATTAATTAAAACTCTATACGTTTTTTTAGGCGGTTTGTGCAGATAAATAAAAACGCAAAACTTATCCACAAAAGTTCCTTGTTCTGATTAGTCTTACTTCTTTTTCTTCTGCTCGCACCGTTCTCATCTTCGTCGGGTAAGATTGATTCATAAATTATTATTTGATCACGTAATTAAGTGAACAAAAGCATACCTTAAGTGTTTCTTTATTGATTGATATCACTTTTGGGGGATACGGTCTATACATATATATTTTCATTCATATAAAATATAAGACTTTAATACATACTTCAGTTTAAATTGTTTAAGGTTTGACTACAATTATTATAGAGAAAACCTTTTTTTGGATTCTTGATTCAGTTCTTGAACTTAGCTGACCAACTTTATTATTTGGGACCATTATTGCTATGATTATCTTTCATATATGTGTATATCTGTATATATATATGTGTGTATATCTATCTATGTATAAAGTATAAACATATATGTATGTAAGAGATATATATGTTAATTAATTAACGAAAGGATTAAAGTTGAATAGTAGATTGCGCAACTTGAAGCTACACATTAACACAAGTTTAGATATTACATGGAATTTGTTATTATAATTTGATATCTTAGAATGTAGAGTTTTGAAACTAATAATAATTTATATGATTATGAGATGTGAATGAAATTGTGGTTAGTAGAACCTGCATACGGCCTGTTAGTAATAACTATAATTAAGTAGTATTCAATTTTAGTTTTGTGGTCCTCTTAGGTGACAACAACTAGAGCTCCTTGCGTACTTGATCCTCACTCTTTATAGTCTCATTTCAGTGAGTGTTTTTAAACTTTATTATTTTGAGAAATTAGAAGGAAGGCACGTATATTTATGTATGCATATATATATATATATATATATATATAAACACAGTTTTCTGCATATTGAAAGGTCACTTCCTAGGTCACATAATCCTTCGCATCGTCAAAGATTTCGGCGCACTGGTCTCGCACTGGCGCATTCAGTGCCCGTGCTTCACACTGAGACACATTATAAATTCTTAGTTCTTACACTGAGATTTCTTAGTTCTTTTATTCAAATTTAATGAATAATCGTAGAAAATTTGTAAAGAACAAAACAAATGATAATAATAAAGAAGAGTCGAAGTAGATGGAGAACAAAACTAGGTTGAAAATAAAATAAATATAGAATATTGGAAATTGTTGAGAGTTATTTATTTTCGGGATTTTGTGGGTGAATTATAACGTCTTGTCTGAATTTGAAGAATAACTCAATGCTCTTTTTATGATTTTTTCCCAAAAAGATTTGGCCCCTTTATTCTCAATATTCCCTCCTTTATATAGGAGTAAGTTTTAGTACAAAAGGTATCTATGCAAGTTTCTCTTTTAACAAGTGTTCTATGCATGAGTATAGGAGTTAGGTGTTTGTATTTAACTCTTGACAAATGTCTCCGAAGAAGCTGACATGTCTTCAGGGAGATGCCGCCTTTGAATTCGTGATGCCGTGTGTCTCTTGTGGGTTGAGTCACTCTTCCTTTCGACCTTATCAGCTTTTGTGGATGAGCGTTTGACGTGTACTAGGAGGCTGCCTTTTTGCTCCGATACCAATTTTGCAGGGAGGGGACTTCGATTCGGGGGGAGCTCTATTGAAGGATTTTTCCAGAGGGTCCGATATGCCTTTTACGGGGTATCACGCCTCGATAGGATAATTTTCGTATCGTATATTTGATAAGATAAATGCTGGAGCATCGTCTCCCTGGAGGGTATTCGTGAAGCTATTTAAAACTTCCAATACCTCGTGCGGGACATGTGCTTTGTAAAATACTTATCATGATTCGAGGGGGTAGTAGGGTACCGTTTTACCGATATCGGGAGTAACATCTAAGTCTACCGATACTGGGGTAGGTCTCCGTGATGCTTCGAAGGCATCGTGAAGGAAAAGTAGGGTTTAGTAAAAACTAGTGTTAACACTAGCCCCCCCCCCCCAATTCCTGTTGCCTTTATTTGGAGGCAATAGAAATTTTATTTTTTGTCTAGAGGGGGTATCGGGAAGGTATGTTATTGTTGTTACTCATACCCATGCTTGATATATTTTATATATATATATATATATATATATATATATATATATATATTATTTTATTTTTGATATGACGTGACCTAATTAAAGCCACGTCTCTTGGGAGCGGTGGCATAACAATCCGAACTTTTTGGGTTCCGGGCCAATGAATGTGGTTTCGTGGGGCATTTAATGGGGGTTAATGGGTAATTAATTCCCATTAACTCGTAGGGCTATAAATACCCTTCTTCCAAAAATAAAAATAAAAATTCACACTTGTAAAATTTCGAGTTCTTGCTTTCTCAGAGCGAAATTCAGATTTCTTCTCTGCATCTCCATCTCCTGCCCTTCTTAATTTCGCAACCTAAGCTCTTCTCTTTTCCGAGTTCATAAATGGCTTCTTTGTCCACTACCGACTTGGTTTCTTCCACTTCTATCTCCGGTGTCGTTGCCTTTTCGCCTACTTCTGATCCTCTTGTGGTGACAGGAATTCCCGCTCCAGTTTCTCGTAAGTGGGGCGCAACAGCGATGGTGGAGGTGGGCGTCAGTGGGAGCGCTCAAAAAAAGAAGTCCAAGAGAACCTCCGACAAGGGCGGAGCTCCGCGGAACACCCAGAAGGCGGACGCCACCATTAGCACCGCCACGCATGAGGAGGTGCAGAAACTGTGCACGAATTTTGGGGTGTCGGGTCACAATGTGATGGTGGTGATTCCGACGGCTAATCAGAGGGGTAACGTGCCTCCCGCCAAACACCTTACGATATATTACTCGCAAGTGAGGGCTCGGTTGCGATCGTTCTTCCCTCCCTTTTTTGTGAGGTGTTTAAGTTCTGTGACATATGCCCTAGTCAGCTTACCCCTAATAGCTTTACCGCACTGTCGCTGTTTGTCTTCTGGTGTCTGATCAAGGGGATAGAATGTTCGATAGAAAGATTTTTCACTATCATCAAATTGAAGATATCCCCGGGGGGGGGGGGGGGGGGGAGGGCTCCCTTCTACTGCTTCGGCCATCGGGTTAAGGACGATCGCATCTCCGAGAGGAATGTGAGTTCACACAACACGTGGAAGAACAAGTTATTTTATATCCGACCCATCATAGGGGAGTGGGATATGCCCTATACCTGGAGAGTATCCTAGTTCCCCGAGCGAGTTTTGGTCGATAATTTGATTTTTTTGCCCGTGTTCGCATCGAAAGCGTTAGTGGAATCGGTGTCGTTTGCGGTCTCTATCGGACCGTTGAGTTCAGGCATATCACTCATTTGAATAGAATGGAGAAGCCTCTGGCTATTCACGCGGAGTGTGTTGCTTCTTTTGGTAAGTTTTACATATACCTTAGTGACTCAGGATTTTTGTTGTACTTTATCTATTTATCAGAATCTTACCCTTTGTGCTGTTACACAGCGAGGGCCTTGAAGCCACATATGGTCGAGGGTGCCGATATTTATGGCGGCACGGATCCTGTTGAAGCCGCAAAAGAGGCCTTGCCTTTGGGTGATGCCGGAGGTCCGGATGCCACCAGGATTCTTATTGAACAAAGGCAGACTCGATATTTGGCTTCCACCGCCTTGTCTCGGTCATCGAGTGGCACCTCTGACACACTCGATGAGGGCGGAGGGGGGGGGGGGAGGATGTGAGTTCGATGGGTACCACTGTTATCCCCTTCACCAAAGAGGGGGTGGATGATGATGTAGGGGTGGATGGGATCCATTTTCCCCCCTTCCTACTATTTCGGTCATTCCTCCCACTGACCCTGTTGTAGGTCCTCTAACTGCCCCGTCGGAGTACATTAATATTTCGTCGTCAGATAAGTCCGCAGCCTCATCAGAAATGGCTGATCTTTCTTCGTTGGCGCCAATCATGACGACTCATGACCCTTCTGGTGCCAATGTCCTTTTGGAGCCTACTATTCCTCCTTCTCAGATCCTTAGTAAGTACTTACCTTTAGATATTTATTGGAGATTTGCACGAAGCTTTCCTTACTTAAGAGGTATTGGTTGATTGTTGTAGATAAGGGGAAAGCCCCGATGGCTTTTGATGAAGGAACAACGTTTCTGGACGATGCCTTCGATTTAGGTGAATATTTAAGCGCTGGTTTCTTTTGATTAAGATTTGAAGAGTCACGTTCTTATTTGTGTATCGGTTATGTGCAGGGGGAGGGCTACTCAAATTTGGTGGAGATTCTTTTCTTCCCCCCACCCCGCCGATGGCTTGTTGTCGGGTTCTTCCTTGGAGGGAGGGGGGAATGCTTTGTTGTTAGAGGACTTAATGTCAATAACTCTTGCTCTAACCGATCCTACCCTTCCTCCCCCCCAGGGTTCCTTCCAGGCTATCCTATCCGATAGCCCCGCTTTTACTCAAGCTCATTTAACGTGTGGGGTTCATCTGGGGGCACCATCTTCTTCCGGCCTTCCTACTTTTGGCAGCGTGCCCACAACGGAGGGGGTAGATGTAGCTCTTCGAACAATATTCCACTTCTTTGCCTCTACCAACGCACTGCCGATGGAGGGATGGTAGTTCTTACAAGCTTGTGTCAACTGGATGGCCTTAATGGTGAGCTATTTCTCTTTCTGTTCATCCTTTTGAAGCGTTTCCAGGTCTTTCCTTTATATTCTGATTTTGTCCTTAGGCACCTATAGTGCTTCCCGTTGTCTTATTTGAGGTTGGGAAGCTGCGGGATAATGCCACTGTGGCTGAGGAGAAGTTCAAGAAGATGGAGAAGGACAATAAGGCTCTGGTTGAGAATACAAAAAAATACGAGGCAGCTTGGGCGATGGCCATTCGACGAATGCACGAGCTGGATGTCTAGAACACGCGTCTCCAGTCCTTGGCATCGGAGTTAGAGGCTTTGGGCATGGTCTTGAAGGAGAAGGTGGAGCTTTTGCCGCGGGAGAAGACTGCGGGGGAGTCGAGTGAGGCTGAGTTAGAGAAGAGTTCGGCGCAGGCCCTTCTTCGAGTAGATGCATAAACGGAGAAGTTGTCGAAAACTCCTGCATTGGGGGGTGTCTCTTCTGAAGATTTGCAGAAGAAGTTAGATGTCACTGCAAAATTCACTCGAGATGAGACTTTGAGGCAATGCCAGGCCCCCTACTCTCGAAGGAATCAGGGGTATCTTGTCGGCCATTTGCTTTGGGGTTTTCTTCAATGTTTTGCGCAGGTGCGGAAAAAGATAGCCCTGGGTGCTGACCAACACCATATAGATCTTCGCGAGATGGAGAGGCCCTCCCTTGAGCAAGCTTATGCTCTCTTTGAGAAGCATAGTTCTCATATTCCCCCTTCTCCCTTAGATCCCACGAGGATTCCTGTGGCCTTTGTACTTCCGAGGCATGTGATTTCTGGAAGTCTATCCATGTTATCGCCTCCTCCGATAGTGGAGCCGACCGTGGGATCATCAGATGTTTCTCATGTCGTTCCTTCTACGATGCCGCCGCCTTCCGACGCTTTGAATTTATTTATTAGATGTTGGTTTTCTTTCCTTGTAATAGTTTTGTTTTGTCGTTTTCTGCCGTTGTCCTTAGTGTAGTAGTAGTCTTTGAACTTGTACTCTGTATTTCCTTATTTTCAAGGAAGATTTGTGTTTTTGCTTGCATCATCTTATGTGTGGATGTGTTTGACTTAGTGGAGTAAATGCCTTTCCGACATTCTTGGGAATTTGAGTTCCTCTCTTTAATTCTTGCGATAACCTTGGAATTTGAACTCTATCTTGGACTATTTAAGATAGTAGTTGCGTGCCTCCCTCTAATCATCGCATGAATGATGAGAGGGTGACGACACGTGCCCTTTCGTGTAACATAGTGATTGGTTGGAATCACCGCGTAACTCGGGTGGCCGTTCCCTTTGCAGTGGGGCCCTTGAGTCTACTATATATTCTTTTGAACTCTGAACATTCCTTTTCATCAGGTTCCAAAAAAAATTGCCTTTTGACAAATCTTTTCGTACGTTTTTCGCAGAAATTGAACTCTTGTCCCATTGTTCCTTTTTTGTCACCTTTCCACTAGGCTGACTAAAGTGATAACTTACCTTATTGGCAAAGTAGAGGTACATCATGACTCCTCCCCATTCATCTCGTTCACAGGGTAACTTCTTCCCCCTCCGAAGGTCCCCATCAGTGCATACAGTGCGCCGCAATCTTAATGAAGCTTTCCCGCCACATTCTAGGAGGGTGGAAAGGGGTTTGTCTACCATCTTCAGGGGTCCTTCTCCGACTCCCCCATCGGCGCAGTTTCGTACGGATACTTTATTAGCAAATAACATAAGGGAGGTATTTATTGGTAGGGAATTATATCACCCAATAGATCGCTTCTCAGTCTTTAACACTATCACTGTGAATCCTCAGGGTTTAATAGGTGGGGGTCAGGTAGGATCCGCTGTGAGCACAGAGACTCTGGACTCTATTGCTGCTTTGTTCATAGAGTATAACTTGAATCTCGACGGATATGATAGTGTGTTGCCCCGAGCTCACCAGAGGGCTTATGATCCTCCCGTGGGGTACATGACAGTGTACTCAGACCAAATTCGGTGTGGACTTCATTTGTTTTTCCATCCGTTCTTACAATCTCTTTTCCGATACTTGCAAATTTGCCCTAGCCAACTGACGCCTAATTCTTATCATTATTTTGTGGGGTATGTCCTTTGTAGCGGACTTTTGGACTTGCCTTTTACACCCTATCGGGTGGGGAGTATCCTTATTTTACGGACTTGCCCTAGCGGTCTTCCCATTTTTAGTGTGGTGTATCGTGACAACCGTCGGTCCTTCACGACCATTACTAGGCATGTTACTCCTCCAGACGATTGGAAGAATCGCTTTTTCTTCCTAAAACCCAGGGATAGGTCGCCTTCCTCGTGGGAAGTGCCGACTCGGTGGGGGTTGGGGTACGTAGAATCAAGTCTGGAGGCGGCCGTTCAGGAGGCAGCAGTTTTGTGGGATACCCCGTTGTTCTCGGGGAGCTATGATATTTGCGGCTTGTTGGAGTTGTCGGACGCCTTGCCTATGGAGGGTTTACAAGAAGGGGTGGCGGCTCTGGAGTTCCCCCCTTGCCCGTTACATGCTAGTTTCTTCTTTCGCAAGTTTTCTCATCTCTCTATTTTTTTTGTTCAACCTCGCTTTCCTATCGTGGCTTACCCTGCACTCTCTATTCCTTATAGGGTCCGAGATGGAGTTTTTTGCAGTGAAAGAGTTTGACGGGATGACGTTAAGTATCACTTCCGAGGGTGGTCCAAGTAGTGGGGATGGAGGGGGATCGTAATTTTCGGGGTTTGAACTCGCTACCAGGCGCTTCATCTCGGACAACTTTCCCCTGAGGTTGATCGGGGATACTTCTTCCCGAGTTATCGAGACCCCTTCAGCTGAGGTGGGGACTTCCCTTCATAGGGTTCCCAGAATATTGGAATCCATGGCTATCCTGAGTTCGGTCCTTTTGCTGGGCGTAAGTTCTTCACCTATCGGATGGGGCCCCATCCCCGATACAACTCCAACTCCCATTTTTGGTGGGAACGTTGTGAATGTGGTCGACGAACGTCAATCGCCTTCCCCGGGTACGGGGGCTCGGTCGCGGGAGGCGAACTTGCAGAAGCGTCGGCGGGGGTGGAGCTGCTTCCTAGGATTGCTCCCGATGTGAATTTTTGTCGAACTTTCTTAAGTGGTTTGCTGAATAAACTGGATTGCACCATGTTGAACACTTTTTCCTTGTCTTCCCTACAAGACTTAGCTTGCAAGGACCTTTGTGAGGTATGGTTCTTTTCTCTAGCCTCTCTTGGCGTTGCACTTGTCTTAGTGTCGTACTTGCCCTTTCATTTTTTTTTCAAGTTGTTCATGGTCATAAACGTTGTGGGTTCCCAGAGAGACCAAGCATCGCCCGAGACGGAACTGATATACCATCATAGGGACGATTTGGAGAAGGATCTCCTCCTTGCTAAGAAAAGGATAGAGGAGCTAGAGACTGATCGTAAGGTGGCGCAGGATATCCACGACAAAGCATTGAAGGATTTATCGGGTAGGTCGTGGGACTTGGAGCGACGTCTTGTATTGGAGCAGGCTTGGGTGGCCTGTTTGGAGGGGATGGTAGAGGACCTTCGTGATTAGCTCCGTACTTTGGAGGATCGACTTTTTGTGGTTTCTGAGGAGAGAGACGCGGCGCATTGAAAGTTGGCTGAAGTGACGAGGAGGCACGAGGTATCTCTGGTATTGGCCTGCGCTCAGGCTGTTATGGACATATCTAACTCTCTCCCCCTTTAAGATTCCGTCCGAGAGGAGTTTCGGGACATGGTGCGTATCGGGTATAGACTGTGCCAAGAAGCAGTAAGGTCCTTACCCAATTTTCCTACGCCGCTGTTATTCCTGACTTGAACATCGTGCAGACGTTCCCAGATGTATCTCTAGCTCATTCTTCTGGTGTCGTGCGAGCCTTCGAGGATTTGGTCGTGCCATATGTGGATGTCGTTGATCCGATAGATCTCACCTCGGAGCAACGACGCCGCTTGCATCGGGAGGGGAAGCGTCTGGTGGAGGACCTTTAGATATTTCTCCTTTTCTTATTTTGGTGTGTTTCGCTTGTGTGTATAAGCCTATGTAGAAATGGCCTAGATAACTTCCTACGATAGTTTTTTGTTTGTAGATAGATGATATCGTAGGGTAAGGTTGCCCATAGTCCTCTTGGGGCTATAATCTTGTAATAGCAATGTTACTTCCCTTTTGATAGTATAAGATTCATCTTAGTAAACAGTATTTTATGTATATACAAAGAAGTGTGCTTTCGTATGGAGTATGTTTACATCAAGCATAGTACTTTATCAAGTTATATGCATTCCAGGTGTTGTGGAACACTTCTCCCTCGTGATTTTCCAATTGATAGGTAGCGCCTCCAATGATATTAGAGATCTTGAAGGGTCCCTCCCATTTGGGTTGAAGCTTCCCTATGTTTTTAAAACCTTCTGCCCTCTTTAACACCAAATCTCCCACTTGGAAGGTTCTGGTTCGCACCTTGGTATTATAGTATCACGCCATGCGTGCCTTGTACTGTTCCATCCGAATAGCCGCAAGGGCTCTTTTTTCCTCAAGGAGGTCTAAAGCCAAGGCAAAGTTGGGGTTGTTGCCTATCTATTTGTATTCTCGAACTCGCCAACTTTCCACTACGACCTCGTGAGGTATCACCGCCTCACTGCCGTGGGTTAGACTATATGGGGTTTCTCCCGTAGTCGTCCTTTGAGTGGTCCTATACGCCCATAGGATTCTCGGGATCTCCTCAACCCATTTAGCCGTATGCCAGTCCAGCCTCGCTTTTAGGTTTTTTTAGCAAGGTTCGATTAGTTCTTTCCACTTGGCCACTGGCTTGGGGGTATCCCACCGAGGTGAAGCGGTGTTTTATTTACCAATGGTCACACCATTTATCTAAGTCTTGGCTTGTAAACTGGAGCCCGTTGTTGCTAACCAGGCATCGGGGGATACCAAAGTGGCATATTATATATCTCCATAAGAAGTTGACAATTGCTCCCGCGGTAATCCTAGCCAGGGGTTTTTCTTCTACCCACTTGGTGAAGTAGTCCACAACGACTAACAAGAATTTTTCTACCTTGCGTTGGGAATTAAGGGTCCCACAATATTGACTCCCCATTTCGCAAAAGGGCAAGGATTCAGACCGAATACCCATGGCACCGCGGGTTGATGGATCCGGGGGGCATAGACCTGGCATGAATTGCATTGCTTAGTGTGTTCTTTGCAGTCTCGGCTCATCGTAGGCCAGTAATAGCCCTGACAAATGACGCGTCCTGCCATGCTTTTTGCCTCTGTGTGGCCTCCACAGGTTCCCGTGTGAATCTCTCTGATGACTTGATCCGCTTCGGCTTTGTCAAGGCACATTGTGTGGGGATGTGAGTAAGATTTGCGGAATAAGATGCCATCGTGTAGAAAGTATCAGACCATTCTTCGCGCCATGAGCTGTTGTTCAGTTTTGCCTGCAACATATTCCTCCGGGTGCCTCTGGTAGGCTAGAATTGGGGCCATCCATTCCCCTTCAGTTGAGTTTATTGCAGTATTTACCTCTTCGACCTCGGATTTCTCAGATTCCAGAGCCTGAAGGAGGGTGATGAGGTGGGTGTGTATCGTGGCTGTTTGGGAGGCTATTTTAGATAAAGTGCCCGCTTCTTGGTTATCGGAGCTGGGGATTTGGACTATCTCACAACTTTCAAACCAAGTTTGCCTCCGATGGACGACCTATATATAGCTTTACATTCTTTCTTCTTTAGCTTCGTAGATACTGTTAACTTGCTGCACAATTAGTTGGGAGTCGTTGTGGATCACCATCTTTCAGATTCCCTCTTCTTGCGCTAATCTCATCCCTATCAATAGAGCTTCATATTCTGCTTCATTGTTGGATAGGGGATACTCGAGCCTAACGGCGAAGTAGAGTATTTCCTCCTCCACTTCGGTGTTGGTTAGGACTATTCCTGCTCCCCCGTGTGTCGGTGTGGCAGACCCTTCTACGAACACGTGCCATAGGGGCAAATTTTGAATGGCTTCTATACCCTCCATCTCCATGACACAGTCAGCCAATACTTGAGCTTTGATTGATGGCCTGGGGGCAAAAGAGATATCATACTCGGTGAGCTCAACGACCCATTTTATCAATCGGCCCGAGGTCTCATGTTTATTGAGGATGGTTTGTAGGAGGTATTTAATCAGCATGATACATGATGGGAGAGGAAATAGGGTCGCAATTTGCGAGCCGTGGTAATTAGAGCTAGCACCAGTTTCTTGGTTTGGGTATACCTACCTTCTGCCCCTTGTAGTGCTTTACTAACGTAGTATACAGGGCGATGCTCTTTGTTGTGTTCTTTGACTAATACGACACTCACAACTTCCTCTCCGACCGCTAAGTACATGAACAACTCCTCTTGTGGTACAGGTTTTACCAATAATGGGGGGCATGTTAAGTAACTTTTCAGCTTGGCGAGGGCTTCCTTGCATTGCACGGTCTATGGGAAATCCTTAATATTCCTTAGGACCTTGAAGAAGGGGAGCCCTTTGTCGACCGATTTGGAGATGAATCTACTCAAGGAGGCCATCCCCCCCGTTAGCTTTTGAATGTCTTTGATAGTCCTAGGGGTAGGCATGTCTATGACAGCCTTGTCATTCTCGGGATTTATCTCTATCCCCTTCTCTGTCACCATGAATCTTATGGATTTTCCTTCTTTGATGCCAAAAGAGCACTTTCGAGGGTTGATCTTCATTCCAAATCGATCCATGATCGATAACGCTTTGTGTAAGTCTTCTGGATGGTCCTCCGCTCGAGGTCTCTTAACAATCATATCATCGACGTACACCTCCATTGATTTCCCGATCAAACCAGCAAACATGAGGTTTACGAGGCGTTGGTAAGTGGCTCATGCATTCTTCAAACCAAACAGCATCACCATATAGCAGAAGGTGCCTACATCGATGATGAAACTGGTCTTATCTTGATCTATAGTAGCCATCGGGATTTGGTTATACCCCTGGTCCCCGTCCATCATCGATAACAAGGCGCATCCAGCTGTGGAGTCGACCAACTGGTCTATGCTGGGTAGGGGATAGCAATCTTTCGGACATACATCCTTCAGGTTGGTGAAGTCGACGCACATTCGCCATCTTCCCCCCATTTTGGGGACGAAGACCACATTGACCAGCCACTCAGGATATCGGACTTCTCGATTTTTTTGTAAGTTAAGCAGCCGTTGTATCTCGGACCGAATAATTTTGCTTCTTTCTGGTCCCATATTTCTCTTCTTTTATTGGATTGGTTTAGCACGAGCCTTGACATTTAAAAAGTGCTGGCAGACCCACTCACTAATTTTTCCCGGGGGTTCTCCTTTCCAGGCGAAGAGGTGGTGAAACTGTTTGAGTATAGAGACCACTTCGCCTTCTGTCTCAGAGCTCATCTCAGTTCCCACTTTAACGGTCATTTTGGGGTCCCCTTCTACGATTTCAATCATCTTTAGTTCTTCTACTGGTTGTACTTTCAACTCTTCTTCTAGTTTATGCTTCTTAACGGGCATAGTAGCGTCCTCATCATTTTCCGCGGGGATAGCATTCATTCGGCATTCCTTGGCCTTGACCTGGCTACCACTAACCTCTCCTATGCCTGATGGCGTGAGGAACTTTACTTTAAGGTGAAGCGTGGAAGGGATGGCCTCGAACGTCCATATAGATGGCCGTCCGCATATGGCGTTGTAAGTCCGAGAGATGCCTCTACTGCCCAGAACTTGGTGTGTGCCGTCCACCTCATGGCGCATTCGCCCTAGGACATGGGCAGAGTTACAGTTCCCATCGAACGACATGATTCTCCTGAGAAGCCTACCAGGGGGACTTCGGCCGATTCCAAACGTTCTTTCTTTAACTCCATCGCCAGGTAGGTGGGCAAGAAGAGGACATATACCGAACTGCCAGTGTCAATTAAGATGCGTTGGATTTTGATACCGAAGATGGTGGCCTCTATAACCACGGGTCTTCGTGGGGGTACACTATGCCCCTTAGGTCGTCTGGCCTGAAAGCGATGGTGGGTAATTTGGCCCCCTGTATTGAACAGATAGGCGGCCCTTGCTCGACACGTCAGACCTCTTTCAGATACTTCTTCTTCTTCCCCGGGGGTGTCACTGAAATATCTCCTCTTTCGATCATATTTATTGTCCTACCCGAGGGCTGGTTGTCCTCGTAGGATTTGGGGGTGGGGGTTGTCCCTGGTGGGAAATTTCTTCTTGATACTTTACACTAGGGCCTCTTCCCCCCGCAGTCCCCTCGGAGCGAGTTCTCTTCCATACATTAGACTTGGGAGCCTCTTGGTTGTTTTCCTTTAGGTAGTTTCCCAAGTATCCGGCATTTAGAAGCCAATGTATCTCATTCCTCAGGGTGGTACAAGAATCCATAATATGTCCATACGCCTTATGGTATTTACAAAAATTTACCTGTATCCTTCTTTTTGTAGGGCTTTTTAACAGGTAGGGGCCATTGCAGGTCGTTATTTCCCCTCATCACACTTAGCACCTCAACAGGGATGATTGTTAGAGGAGGTAGTGGTGCGGTTCGCAGATGCCGCTTCGTCGTACTCCCGTCATCCTTCCATCGGGAGGGCATTTTTTCTTCCTTCATTCTGTCCTGAAACCTCTTCTCTTGCTCGTGATCATTGTTCTTTGCCCGGATCTTAGAACTTTTTGCTTCTTTCATGATAATATAGGTTTCTGCCTTCAACATGAGCTCATCCATATCCTTGACTTGGTTTCCCATAAGGTATCTGAAGAAATCCCCCGTCCTAAGCCCCTGAGTTAGGATATCCGCTATTATCGAGGGATTGGCGTTTAGAGCATCTAAGGCTTCATTCGAGAAATGATTCATGTAATCCCTTAGGGATTCGTCTTTCCTTTGTTTGATCGTTAAGAGATGGCTAGCCTATTTGGGGTATCTCCTATTATATGCAAATTGTCGTACAAACAAGCATGCCAATTGATCGAAATGGGATATCGTACCAGGGAGTAGCTGGGAAAATAGGCATGGGCCCTACCTGCTAGGGTGGTTCGAAACACTCGGCAAAGGACGAAGTCGGGTGCCGATGCCAGATCCGTAGTTGCTATGTATTGATGGATGTGAAATTGTGGATCCCTCCTGTCTTTGTCTCCCATGTATAAGGGGAGGTTGCTGGGCCACATCCCTGAGGGGACCAAAGCTTGAGCGATTTTCGGGACAAAGGGAGAGCCGTGGTACATAGGTTATTCCCATGGAGTTATATTTTTCTTTATATCCCCTATCTCTCTGCGCAAGCTATTAACCATATTCTACAGGGAGTCGTCTACCCCTATGTGGGTAGGGGGTGGCTGGCGATCCCGAGGGTAAGGCGATCTTACTCTCTCGTAATCCCGTGGTCCCCTCTCACGGTTATCCTCATAGCGGGTTTTTGGCCCTAGGTCATGCGATAGGGTATCGCGATATTGGGGGTCTTGCTGGAAGTTGGGTCTCGAACGAGATTCGTATTCTTATGAGTCAAATCGCACTATGTAGAGTCCTATAGGGAGGTCTTCGCGGGGGTGCGTCAACTCTGGCCTATACCTCCGGGTAGCACCTTCTACGAGGTATTCGAATACAGATCGGGAACATTTATGAAATCCCCCCTTTATGTCAGAGGTAGGGAAGGGGTCTCCAAGGGTTCTTCATGCATATGTTCTTGGTGGTCCCAGAGACTATTTTCGGTTAAAGGAGTATCCATGGTTGTTGCGGGAGAAATTCTTCAAACGTACTCGAAGGCAATATCTTACGGCGTTTCTATAGACGACGCCATTTTGTTGACAGTTATTTATTTTTGAGATTTTGTGGGTGGATTATAATGCCTTGTCTGAATTTGAAGAATAACTCAATGCTCTTTTTATGATTTTTCCCAAAAAGATATATCCCCTTTATTCTCAATATTCCCTCCTTTATATAGGAGTAAGTTTTAGTGACAAGTGTTCTCTACATGTGTATAGGAGTTGGGTGTTTGTATTTAACTCTTGACAAATGTCTCCGAGGAAGGTGGCATATCTTCAAGGAGATGCCGCCTTTGAATTCTTGATGTCGTGTGTCTCTTGTGGGTTGAGTCACTCTTCCTTTCAACCTTATCAGTTTTTGTGGATGAGCGTTTGATGTGTACTAGGAGGCTCGAGCACCTCGATAGGATAAGTTTCGTATCGTATCTTTGATAAGGTAAATGCTAGAGCATGGTATCCCGGGGGGGCATTCGTGAAGCTATTTAAAACTTCTGATACCTCACGCGAGAAATGTGCTCTATAAAATACTTATCGTGATTCGAGGGGGTAGTAGAGTACCGTTTTACATGTATCGGGAGTAACATCAAAGTCTGCCACTGGGGTAGGTCTCCGTGATGCTTCTAAGGCATCGTGAAGGAAAAGTAGAGTTTAGTAAAAACTAGTGTTAATAGAAATAAGTTAAGACTTATACCTTTGTCTTTCCACCATAATAATTTAAAAAATATTATATAAAATTAATTATCATGAGTAGTTATTAAACAATACTCAAATATATCAAAAATTATATATCAAATATTTAATATTTAATTATTTTTAATAAATGCATTAAGGCGCATTGAAACTTAAGTATTTTTAAATTTGGCGACCTGGCGCACCCACATCCGCCTTATGTGACCTAGGACACTTCTTCAAAGAAAGTTATCTCTGGAAATATTCATTTCCTGAAAGAAAGTTTCTGTAAATTGGGTATTTGAACTGTTAAGTTTTGTCAAAGCAAGTTACCCGTACATTGGTTAATTGCTTTAAATGATTGGAATCGATATGATGAATGGTATCCCGTTGGGTTGTATTCGAATTTGATTAGTTGCTGGATTCAGTGTTTGGCGTGAGAGTGCAGGGGGTACCGTTGGGCGGCGACGGATTTGCCAGTAAGACATTTTGTCCCCATGGGCCCATTCTCTCTCATACATAACATGAGGATCTTGTGTCTTTATTGGGTTGTAGGATTTTCGTATGTACCATGGCATACGTTCTTGATTTCAAGGTCGCTCCTTTGGACGGGGAGACAAGGATTATTGTTATGAGGTGATAAGGATGACTGCAGCAGCAGAATAACGTGGACACCGATCATCAGATGTAGTTTTGTTCTTATGTAAAAGGAGTTTTATGTTAAATATGATTTTACGATACTCTTACATTACATGTGTGTGCTTTTAAGTTCTTTTGTTAAGCTGTTCTCAAATGAATGTTTTTCAAGGAAAATGTGATTTTTACACTTGCACACGCGCATGAGCACTCACTAAGATTTTTATCTCACGTAAAATTTTGTGTTTAGTTTCCTTCCTTCCAGATTAAGATGAACTAGATTACTATCGTGTCAGAATCTGGGAGCCTTTGGCGTTGGGGAGCTTTCAGAGTTCACTCGTGTATTGTGTTAGTTAAGTTTATGTTTCCTTTCATTAGTTTAGTAATTTGGGTGTATTCAGATATTTAATGTTTAGACTGGTAATAGTTGCTCTGATATTGTTGTGTTTAGCCTTGAAATTACGGGCTGTTACACTATCGCCTTTTTTCTCCTCTGATTCGCTTACATGTTTGTTTTTCATTTAGGCATTTATAACAGAATAATTATGGCACATTAGTTTATATGGGGTGGATTATAATACATGTCACATCATGAGCCTGGCAGTCAGTAGGGGTACTCTTCGAAGTGTATGGGAATTGTAGATTGGTCACAAAATTGCAACATGTTGTCGGAAATAAAAAAGATAGTAAATCTTTCCTTCATTAGGTAGGAGGTTATATTTCAAACATAATTATTTATATAAATTAAAATAATCACCTTTCAATTTTTTTCGGAACAATAAGATCTAGAAGAGAAAAAGTTGAAGTTTTTGAAGGTAAAAATCACGTTTAGTACATTAAGTTGGTCGTGTAACGGTTTTGGTCATTATTTACCACTTCCCACGATTTTAGTTATATAAATTGTAACGATTTTCAATTTTGAACTTGCATAATCGAAAGTAGCTCAAATTATGCGGGAGTAACATGTGTGTGGATCACTTGACGTTAAATTTTGGAATTCGTGAGTGTGGTATGCACCTATTTTTTGTTTCCAGCAAAGTTATTGAATGCTGCATAATTGAGTGGGAAGCCGGGCCCCGCCCATCATCGATCAACCCAATTTCTGCATATGTTGATTAAAACTAATATATGGTGCACCTTCTACAAGGAAAAAAATATGATAATAGTTACATCTCACATTTGGAGATTCTTTCGCCCATCCGCTACACGTTGAGGTTGACAAAACCTTTTTTTTTTCTTTTCTTACCAATACACGGTGGAAATAGAATTTCAAGTGGTTCATTTTTACATTTTTAGGAAACTCTTTTAATTTGAACCCTTGTTTACACTACGTCATAAATGCAATAATGACATAAAATAGTTTTTTTAACGTTGAACGTTTGGATGGGCCATCACTTTGAAAAAAGCTTTTTTCGTAGTTGGGCTCAACAATTTTGAAAACACGGATTGACTCGATTTTGAACCAAATTATCACGATAGAAGAGATTATGGTATTTCATGGTGTCGACTGTCGATGCATTATAGCTTTTCGATAACGGGTGAAAATTCGAGACGTAGTAGCCCAAGCCCATGATGTGCCCATTAACAAAATCGTCAGCATATTTCACAAAACGACTAATGGGAGGTGTGGTGAGGTGGATATATATAATTAATATAATATACTTTACATACCGTTCCTCCTCCGAGGTTTATCCACACTCATCATATATTCACACAAAACATGAGCGCCATAGCCTCAACGGCTCTCTGCAACTGTCATCATCAAATCCCTCACAAGCTCTCACTACCCGTAATCCCTGCAGCCCAGATTCGGATTCAGCAAAAACGCCTCAAAAGTGTGAAGAAGATACATGCTGCTGCCAGTTCAAATGAATCATCAGACACCATAACAGAATCCACTACAGACCAAGAACCCACCAAGATTTCAACTGCTGCCCTCGACAAAGATCTCAAAAAGGCAACTACTTTGATTCAACTGACTTTTCTTTTATGAAGTTTTCTTTCTTGTTGTTCTGTTCTATGAAAGGCACTGATGAATGGAATGAAGTCAATGTACAGTATTCATAAATCCCAAAATGTATGTATGTATGTATTCATTCACCTTGATTAGGTTAGGTTATACATCTCTTAACTTTCGTAAAGGGTGCTTCTGTTCTTGATTTGTGCTATTGGAAGAATGGAATTAGAATTAGAATTACAAAATGAAAAATGCATAATTGTCTTCATTTCAGCTTAATTAATTAAGCGTGTTGGAGAATATATATATATATATATATATATATATATATATATATATATATAAACACAACGCCGCTCCAAGTTTAATACGGTATTGGACTCGGCCAAACAGAGGTCTAATTGTGTTCGAATTTACTTATAGCTTGTGCTTGTTCTTCAGTTGTTAATTTTGTTTCATGCATTACATCTCTTAACAGGTGGTTCAAAAGACTGCTGCAACCTTTGCACCGAGAGCTTCCACCGCATCCAAGAATCCTGCTGTGCCCGGCACTGTTTTATACACTGTTTTCGAAGTCCAAGCGTATGTCTGTCTGTTATTGGGTGGAGCTCTCTCTTTCAATCTCATTTTTCCCTCGAACGAACCAGATATTTGGAGACTAATGGGCATGTGGTCCATATGGATGTTCAGTAAGTAATTCTTCGGTTTTTAGGAGAAAACAATTAGAAAACGTTGTCAGTTAATTAGTACTACTTGCAGTATTTAAGTTGTTTTGCTTGCAAAATCAACATAGCTGATTGTATGGATAATTCCTTATCTAGTGTCAATAGTTAGGAGGGGGTGCATAGTTCACAGCCGCTGATCGATCTTCCTTTGAAATGTTGTATTTGTCAAAATCTGAGATGCATTGTCTTGGACAATAACTCATGAATGGATCATCTTAAGAAATAAATATCGTAAATTTATTCGACACTCCTGCAATTCTTAAACTTGTTTAGGCCTATTATGTGATGCCATATTTGCAGTTGGTTACTGTCTTTGTGACCTATTCATGGAGATTATGTTTGCTGTTTCAGCTATTCCTTCGCTTCGTGCACGAGACTGCTCAAAGAATGAGAAGGAAGCCCTCAACTATCTATTTCTGTTGGTCCCGTTGCTTAACGTCACAATCCCTTTCTTCTTGAAATCGTTTGCAGTCGTGTGGTCTGCAGATACCGTAGCATTCTTTGCAATGTATGCATGGAAGGTATACATCCATCCATCTTTACTGACAAACCGCATATAGGATTGGGAGAGTTTTAGATGCATGCACCCCCTGAGTTCTTGTGTAATTAATAAACCTCTCTTAGATTGATATAGTAACAAGGAATTTCTTGTGATCATTCAAACTCAGGGAACCTATCTGGCATGTTATGGAAAAAATTAAGGGGTTCTTTTGTAATTAGACCAAATCTGAAGGACTGAAAAATGTAATTATTGAGATAAGCTATTCAAGCATTCTTCTAAGTTAACCATCCTTCCTTTGTACAGCTTGGATGGCTCTCACAGAAAGAGTAGAGCAAAAAGTTACAGATTCAACTAGTACTCTCCATTCTGCTAGAGCTATGAATGCTTCTTGCTAGAGGTCCACTAGTTTATACGCCGGCGATTGGGGCATGTCGCTTTAAGAATATGGATTGGCTGGTACGATTGAGTAAGTTGGAGCATACATAATGAGATCATAGAGGAGCATAATGCATTGGTTTGAGGTTGTATTCTGAGCCTGGTTTATGTATTTTGTTATGATTACATGACATGTGAAACATGTGGAAGGTACATAAATGATTGGTATATATATAGCAGAATATGGTGATTGAATCCTGAGTCTGCCAAACTTTTAGACATAGATGTGAAAACCAGACATTTCCCAAGACTTTTCACCGTTCATAGATAAATTGTCTAGGTATAAACTTTAATAAATGTAAATAATTAAGCATATGGTCTGAGTTTCAATTATAGTATGCTGGATGTTGACCTTTTTTTATCTTTTCTATTTTTGTCTCGTCATATTTTATGGTTTATGCTGACAATAGCTTGCTATTCTTTCTTCTTATTTTTTTCTTTTTTTTTTTGATGGGTTAATAGCTTGATATTCTAATATGCGACGTATTTTGAGAATAAAAGTTGCACTTAAAAGAGAATTTTGGATCACTTTTTACAAACTTCAAACATAAATCATGAGTTAATGACAAACTCTGATCAGAGATGAAAAGTAGAGGATGAAAATTAGCAAAAGAGTGTTAAACATGTCCAAAAATCTTGTTCACCTAAGCGAGGGTACAATATAGAAAGGGGAAAAAAATGTTGCATGCAATATTTATGCATGGATCCTCCGAATATTATTCTCTCCCTCCCAATAAATTTAATCCCAACAACATCACTCCTTCTCTCCATTTGATCCAATCCATCATATTCATTCATTCATTTCTATTTGTTTCTCCTAAAAGTTCTCTTCACCAGCCTTCAATGGCTGCTTCCTTGATTTTCTTGCTTTCTCAATTATGAGAAGAGTGGGATGGCCTTCAGCACCTCGTACTTCCCAATTCTTGGCCTCCTGTCTCTCCTCCTCCTCCTACACCCCACCATTGCTACCAACCACCGTCCCTCCTCCTCCTCCTCCACCATCCCTCCCCTGTTCCGCGAAGCTCCTGCCTTTCGCAATGGTGCAACATGCATTTCAGACACCACCATCACGGCTGTGGCCACCAACACCACCATACATGTCGCCATGACGCTTGACTCAAATTACCTCCGCGGCACAATGGCCGCGGTTCTTTCAATTCTCCAACACTCCAGTTGCCCCGAAAACGTCATGTTCCATTTTCTTTGGGTTAAAAAGGAACCAGAGGTTCTCTCCACCATTAAATCCACCTTCCCTTATCTCAACTTTAAAGTCTACCGCTTCAACATCATGCGTGTTCGGGGGTTGATCTCAAAGTCCATTCGTCAAGCATTAGACCAGCCCTTAAACTATGCTAGAATCTACCTTGCAGATATACTGCCAAAAGAAGTCAAGCGGTTGATATATCTGGACTCCGATCTTGTCATGGTGGATGATATTACCAAGCTTTGGGGTGTGGATTTGAAGGAAAAAGTGTTGGCTGCGCCGGAGTACTGCCACGCGAACTTCACGAACTACTTCACCAACGTTTTTTGGTCGGACTCGGAGCTTTCGAGAACTTTTGAAGGACGGAAGCCGTGTTATTTCAACACAGGCGTGATGGTAGTGGATGTGGAGAAATGGAGAGAAGGAAATTATTCCCAGAGAGTTGAGAGTTGGATGGTTGTGCAGAAGCAAAAGAGGATTTATCATTTGGGATCTTTACCTCCGTTTTTGCTTGTTTTGGCTGGGAACATCGAGTCGGTTGATCATAGATGGAATCAACATGGAATAGGAGGTGATAATATTGAAGGAAAATGCAGAGAATTGCACCCGGGACCGATAAGTTTATTGCATTGGAGTGGAAAGGGAAAAGCTTGGTTGAGGTTGGATTCAAGAAAGCCTTGTAATGTTGATCATTTGTGGGCGCCTTATGATCTCTACCGTTCATCAAAGCATTCTTTTGAAGAGTGATGATGGAGGTTTTGGAATCTGGGAGAGATAAGGGGAGGATGATGATGATGATTTGGAGGTGATATATTAGAGGTCAGATAAATTATACTACTATGTATAATTAAGACAATGACTACTCACTATTGGAAAAGGAATATACTGTGGAACTGATTCAGATTTTCTATAAAACCATGAAGTGCTAAAACCACAGAACAAATTAAAATGCTAACTTTATTTTTCTCTCTTGCATTTTGTCATTTGAAGGAGAAAGGACACGCAGAAGAGGGTGTCTTGAAATTTTACAGAAAATACTATTTTTTCTGTAGAATTCAACAGGGATTGCTGACTTTTACTCATCATCTTGATGATTCTCCAAAGTCAGAACCTTTCACCAAACTGTTTATTTGTTTTACTTTTTTTTTTCTTTAAAACTCATATAGTTTAATTTTAATACTCAAATGTACCGTCATACTTGAACAATTTTACTCTCTTATGTAGCTGTATTCTAGTATACCAAAGTAGTGTTTTGTCTTCTACTCTTTCGTTGGATTATTCTGTGTGTTTGTGAGTGCAGTTCTTTCTTCTTTTCTTTTCTTTTCTTTTAAAGGTCTGGCTAGTCATGCCTATTTTCAGTTATAACTTATAACTAATGAATGAAGACCGAGAAAAACATTATTATCAGTTTACATTGATTTACCAGTATTCACACCAGAGATCAAAGAAATTGTATTTCCATAAAAATCATTTTACAAGGGGATTTCACACATATTATAGTTGGGGAAGGTTTCTTACAGAGAAATCCCAGTTCTAAAAACAATCAAGATTCCAGACAATTAGTCAACCTTCTGGTTCTGGGAAAAGTACCTCAACATGAGTTCAATCGAACCAAGTATACATTATTACACTGGATATCTTGAAATCTTAAGTAAGACTCAATACTATTTCATAATAGGAATACAAGGAAGTCAAAGATGTGAACAGAGGTCAAGACTTGTGATCAGGATCAAGGCTGTAATCTTTCTTCCTCCTCTGAATATAAGCAGCAGCCTTCTCATTGATGTTAGAGGCCACACTCAATAGAGGCCCCAACCGCCTTGGCGGCCTTGGTTTTGTGTCTTCACGAGGCAGACTATTCGCCTTGCTCTTACCTTGATCACCAGAATTGTTAGCCTCTTTCTTCTTATTTCTCTCACCATCTCCCTCACTTTCCTTGAAAGTTACAATCTTTCTTACTTCATTTTCTCGACTGTACGTCCCGTTAATGCTCTCAGAATTTCGAATCCCTTGCCCTTTAGCAATTCTTCCATTTTTCTGATCATATATTGGAGAAATAAGATCTTTCTTTCTTTCCCTTTTATGCAATCCCTTTTGCTGCTCACCACCAATAAATAAGCCATCTTTCGCTGAATCAACTTGAGTCCAGCTTTCTAATCCATCTGCATGCCGAAACTCAACCATAATCTCAGACCCTGTGTCACCATTAGGCTTATCGATTGGCCTAATGGAACTCTTTCCGTTTATAAATGAACCTTCTTTAGTGGGCACTTCGGGTGAACCACGAGCCGGAGTCCTGAGGCTACTCAGCATACTGAGTATGAAGTTGATGAGCCTTTGACAGATGCCAACAGATTTTGAATTAGTGTTCATTTTTTCTGAACTTTAGGTGAAATGTTGGTCTTCAGTTTTGAGATTGAAGCCTGTCATTTCTGTTTTATTACTTTGCCCAGATGATTCTATTCTTTGATAAGAGGCTAACAAAAAGCAGAATGGTAAGTATTTTAAGAGATCTTGTAAGCTTCTCCCATCTCTCTTTTCTACAATGTTTCATTATCTCATTGGCTAATGACCTAAAAGCATAACAAAAGTAAAAGATGTAGAAAGAATAAAAATTTTCATACATCATATGGTGTCAATTGCAAGTAAAATATGACACGATAACTTCGTTTCTTGAAACATGCTTCATTCCCTAATAGGAGACACACTAGACTGGGAATCTTTGAACTTTAAAGTTTAAACCATTTGATAGATAATTTACATTTTAGAGATATGGTCATGTAGCTAATTAAATTATCCATACTAGAAATGCTTTCACATGCGAGCGAGAAATTATATTACAAAAGAAGATCTAGCTTTCTATATATATATATATATATATATGTGTGTGTGTGTGTGTGTGTGTGTGTGTGTGTGTGTGTGTTTCTTCACTTCTTGCAAAGAGTTTCAGATGGCTGTTATAAAGATGCTTGATTTAAGATACAAAAGCACGACTCATGTACTCATAGCGCGAGAACCGGAATTTAAGAATATTGCTAAAGAGAAAAAATGCCAATTAATGTGCTGCAACTAATGTTAATTGTGGGCCAACGGCCCAAAATTCTCCCGAATTAGTTGTTACTTCAGAGATGGGCTAACAAAGTCACGAATAGGGTTTCTAGCATAAAATATAAGATTTATGCATTGCTTAAAGTTTCGATTTCGAAATAAGTTCGGTCTGCTAAAAATAAAAAAGATTTCGTAATATTTTGAGAAATTTTCGGCAAACTTCTAAAAATTCGTAAATATTATAGCTATAACTAGCATGTAAATTATATGTATATTTCGTTGCGGTAAAGTAAAAAATCTGAACGTTTCGATACTTTTCGAGGAAGCACACGAAACTTTTGATCTATGCTAAAAAAGCAACAAATATTTTGCTGCGTCCTGCTATTTCAAATAGCCGTTACTTGACACAACTGAACAGCACCAATAGCAACCATGGCACTCTTTAGCATGAGTAGTAGTCTCTGAACTAGACAAACAAAACAAATTCTACGAATTATACTTCACAAGTTGTAATCAAGAAAGAAAATCCCTCAATGAAAAAAGAAAGGAAAAGAAACTCAATACAACTTTAAACTCGCTTCTTTCAACTTCAAGCTCACCTATTTCTAGATCCTACAGTCATTCAAATTCATGTAGTAAACACCTAACAAATAACAAAAAGAAAGAGCTCAAAGCTCCTTCCAAGCCCCTTTTCCAATTCATACATAAAAAGATCCTTGTTTGGATCATGAGATAAATAGCGCGCAAAGACACTGGAAAAGCCAAGTTGGTTGCTGCTACAAACTTAACTTACAGCTCAAGGACTGTTGGCCCCAGAGTCTGAAGTAGTCTCACCTTTCTGTGACCCATTAGGTGGAGGTAGGGCAAGAAACCTCGCTCTCTGTGCACGTGGCGGAAGATGCTTTGCCGGTTTTCGCGTTCCAGCAGTCCATGGTAAGAAAACACCAGTACCACCACGTGGCATCCTCCTAGAAGGTGCAATCATAGGACGTACCGGCGCAAACATTACCATAGGAGCCCTCACAATACCCCATTTGGGCATCATATCCATTTGCTCATAGCTATTCGGTTGCCATAACGTCATGGCTTTAGATGAAGGGGACATCTCTGGCACGTGGCGCTCTCTTTCTGTTCGTACTCTGAAGAAAGTAATGCTCACTCTTTTGTTTTCTGAGGAGCACATCACATGCCTTGCTGTATCTGAACTATTTCCCCTCATCACTAAGAGAGACCTGTAAAATTTGAGAATAAGGCTGTTAGCAATTGAATGTTGGTCATACATTGTAAAACGCATGAATGCAAAAGTCCGACGCATACCCTTCATTCAGAGAAAGCATGAGAGGTCCTTTATAATTCCCTTGGCTATCACTCACGAGAGATCGACCAAAAGCCATTCTTGATTCGGAGAGCAAGAGTGTAGATAGAGGCTGCTCTAGATGAGGTGGCTTCAAGAAAGGCTGAGAATGTTCCCCCTACAGAACCAGATACTTAATTCATACTCTTTTATAGAATTTGGAGCTGATAACTCAAAAGAGAAAGTGAATTGCAAAGTATATACCTCATCAAAGAAGTTAATGATGCAGCTATTAGGCTTTCTATTTTCTGAAATCAAATCCCACTGGCTCAAGTGATCAATCACACCTTGTAAAAGAGCTGGAATTGGTTCGATATAGCCTGCAAATACATTTTGAACATTTTAAGAAAGGTTTGAAGATTTAGGGGAAGGGGCAACTAGGAAGCAAAGACATAATGAACAAAAAACACGAAAAGCCATACTCTTCTGGAATCCATTTGTTGCGTCTTCTTTTACGTGATCAAAAATGGGAACCCCAAACTGAATCAACTCTCTCTTGTTTCCTTTCACTTGCTGGTTGTATAAAATAAAAGTCTCCCCTGAAATCCATAGTCATCAATAAATCAGGTTGGAAGTGCAAATACAGTACTGTGATTGCTTTGCAATTAAGAAGAAATAACAAGAATGGTTGTGACAGAGTAAATTCTGTTGCAAAAGAAAATAGCTAGCTCAACTATAAAAGACCGCCATGTGATTTATGACCCCACCTGAGAGTTCACCGTTCTGACCCGCAACTCGGAGCTCACTCACAAAGTCATTCAATTTGGAGAGCTCAGCATCAGTGAAAATGTCTTCATACAACTTAAGACCTCTAACAACATTTACCTGCAAGTATAATGTATTGTCAATAATCTACCATACAGCACCCCGTAACAGGGATCTTTTGCCCACAGAGAGCTTTTTAACAAAACAAATGCGAGGTATAACAATAAGAAATGACTTGCCATATGCCCTTTTACAGACTCCTTCGCGACAAACCCTTTCGTTATCTTGATCTGGGACCGCCGTCCCTCACACTCCTCGTGGTTCGAACATATGTCAACGTGTTCAGGGAAGTGCTGCACTTCCTGTGATCCTGCCATGGAATCAAGGACTGATTTAAAATCACACAAAAATGAGAACAGATAAATCTCAATTTGATTAATTTACATTACATCCTACTACTCCTATCTTGTGACCTACAAACAAAGGCGACACTAGGAGTTTGCGCTCAACTGCCTAATCTTCACTTTTACCATTATTATAGCCACATTAAGGTCTATCATTCAATAATCACTGGTCACCGTATTTCGTCAAAGAACTAATATTTGGTGTTAAGTGAAATGCTAAGGTTACCAACAGGCCCACCAAAAATTGATGCAAGTCAGAAGACGAGACAATACTTCTGGTCCATCAGATAAGAGGTGAGACAAAGAGAAGAAATTATAAAGCAAGACATGTGTAGGAAAAGTTAATGAAAATACATTAGAGGAAACAGAGGACAGAGATTAGCAGGTGCAAGAGTTTTCAAGGCATTCATCATAAAGTTAAGTACTAAATTAGTTTCCTAATCCCGATTACTGTCATAATAATTATAAACAACAAAATTTAGGGGATAGAAACAGATTTTTACAATTTATTTAGATCTGCCAAATATATTCACGTCTTCAATTTATGTGAACGAAACTACTCATTTTCATCTCGGCCTATCTTTACCTCATTGAATGAATACGAGTCAGTATTAAAAGGAAAGGCCGGCCTTTTTCAGTTATTGAGTTAAGAAAGGAAAGGACCACTTTTTGCCTTGGGACTAACGATCGATGTTGCACATACTGAAACCTCGGACTTTGGGACTCGCCACAGAATCAAAAGTTGTCATCCTTCTGATTATTTCTTCTGTCCCTTTTTCTAGAAAATACTTGCTAGCTCATTTACTGTCTTATTACTAAATAAGGTAAGCAAAGGTAACCAACTAGGAGTTCTGAAACAAGAAATCAACCTCAAACTACAGCACCCTTACCCTTACTCTTCATTGTTGGAAAACATTAGCAGCATTTTGCTAATAACAAAAAGATGTGATGGCACAAATAGTCCCGCTAATTTACCAGGAAAGCACTCACTCTGCACCTTCCACTACTGTCATGTTTTACTAATTAATAATTACTGATCTTCTTTTCCCATACACTTCTAGCATGAAGCTGTGATTGAGGCTTTCAGATGTTTTCCATAATATTTACAAGTAATTTTTAAGGGTTTTTGCAACTATAATTTTTACTATTTTTCAAAACAAGTCGAGAGAAACTACGGATCGGAACATACTGCCAGGCCAGAATCTTAATTGGTGTTCTAGGAAAGGAACCACCATAGCGATCTAAGTAATAGAGACCTTTACTAAAGGAAAAAAGTACTGTATGCAACCTGTATGCAACCGTTGTAGCACTAACGTTATAACGTCATGATCTCGATTAAAAACTTTTCTTAAACTATAGGAATTAATAGAACCCCACAATCCTATACCAACTGTTGTAACCATATAACCGAATTTTTGCAGGATGTCATCGTGTAGCGGTTGCATTATTGCAACACGTCACCCTGTAACGGTTGTATGAAATAATTCAGGAGTAAAGGCAGGAAACAAGACGCACCGCTAACGTCCTCATGAAAGATCTAAGGTAGATCACACTCTGGCTATCAAAAAATAAAAGAAACGTAATGTTCAACAACTGAAAACGGCACCTCACGTGGACCTTAACCAAAATTTTCGATTCCTTTTGTTCGCATCTAAACTTTCCCAAAGTTTGCCCAAATCCTCAGAAAAATTTCCCATGACTTTTGAGTTTTGACCCAGAAAAGCCAATCCCTTTATTAAAAAGTAGCTGACTTTATAGCAAAATTCAACATCAAATTGAAGACAAATGTCGAATAAGTTTCGACCTGTATTTTGTTCATTTCTTGAAATGAACACTCAATACTCTGTTTTAATTGCACGAATAATCAAATACTCTGTTTTAAACTAAACTTCACGATGGATACAACTATATTATAAAACCAAATCAAAAGTACCAGATTTTAATATAACATATATTTATTTATTTATTTATGTTTTATTCATCAATATGAAGAAATAAGACAAAATATAATTAGTTACCTGTGTCAGTAACATCACTGTCAGGCGCCTCGTCTCTGATGTAATCTTCATCCACCACCACCAACTCCGCCGTCGCATTAACCGCGTCCACGTGGCAGCTCTCCTTTTTCTCGGCGGCGACTTTCTTGAGCTCCGTCGCCACGTCGACAGTCGGAAAATACTTTTGCATCTGAAGGATCGGGATCCAATTCATCCTCCTACGATGAATCGCAGCGAATGCCGATTTGTACACCGCCGCTGCCGATTCTCCGCCGCCCTCCAGCTCCGTGAGGTGGCCGCACAGTGCGTCGATTATGGAATTCGCAGCCGCGAACTCGCCGCGAAACCAGGCGATTATGGCGTCCTTCGCGAATGATTCCGACATCATCGGCTGCTGAGCTGGAAATCGATCGCACGGTGGTGGTGCTAATACGCCGGCCGGCATCGGCATTACGAGATCGATCCTCTAACTGATTGATTACGTGGCAAATTCGTTTGGTTAATTAATTGCTTACGTGTCGATTTAATTGTATATATAATTTTATTTGGAAATGTTATGTATATATATAGCAGAATTTGGAAAATATAACACACAAGTGCAATGCAGAAGAAGAATAGAAATAAAAAGGTGGTAGTGATGATGAAAGCGAGGTTTTGAGGTGTTTGGGCGGGTTTATATAGTTGTCGTTGTGACTCCTAAAACTTTTTTTTTTCTTAATATTTTATACTCAATTAGTTAGCATTTATTGGTTTAATTAAGTTATTATTGGAAAGCTTATAGAAGTGGATGGATTGGTACGTGTATAAAATTTGAGGAGTTAGTGCTTGGAATCTTTTTGCATGTAAACTCTTTTTCCTGAATCGAGAGAGTTAGGTAAAATAGAAATTTTATGATGAAATTATTAATTAATTTATAAAACGAGGGGAAGAGTTCAATCTTTTAAAAAAGTAAACGTTATACAAATCTAATTATTTAGAGAGATCTTGCGGGCGTGAAATCTGACGCTTTTGTTATATCACCTGCACTACTTTCAAATTTTCTATTACCAACGTATAACGTCTAACCGCATTGCAAGATGGGTTATTATATCCTACTTTTGTGTGTATATATATATATATATATCACCTACAATGATTTATTCATAGGGGAAAAAGCACCATACCCCCATATTGGCTCACGACTAAGGAGCACTTGCACTTTCAACCTTTTTTTTCGAGCACTAAACTCCTCGATCTTATTTTTTGAAAGAATGTTGCCAAAATAGACAAAATACAAATAACTAATTATAAATTTTACCCTAATTTTTTTTAATATAATACACCCAATTTTTTCGATTTTCTAAAAACACCATCTTTTTCAAATTAAAAATTTTCGATTGTGCTTTGATGCGAAGGTAGACATTTTTTTCTTTCTATTTTTCAGTTACTTTTAGCCTTTTTTGTGGTTTCATTTCATACTATTTAGCCTTTTTTTAGGGTCACATAAGTATATGACTTACCGTCAAATATTGTATTGTAAACTTGTTTATGATTTTTTTAGTCATTTCTTACCACACGATTTTAGCACCAATAACTTGAAATGATTATTGCCTAAGTGGTTCATTTTTTGGTGAGTCGGTTGTTTAATTGCGTAATTGAGTGGTTTGGTACATGTTATGTAGCCCTGGTTCTTTTCTCAATTTACTGCATTTATGATATTCTCATTTAATTAAGTTTTACCTGAATAAAACAAGTATAAGAAAAAGAGAAAACTTATCTGATAATGTACAAAGTTAAATTGACACTTCATTATACAATTCCGTAATCTTAATCATCATTCCAATTACAATTTACATCATTGAAATTGAAATTGTATATGGATTCTGTTAACCCCTCGAGGAATAAGGAGCTATCGGATAATTAGTCCCTCAGGACTTAAATAACTCGGAGAACAAAACGATACAAATAAGGATATACAATTCTCAAAGCATCCGATATACAAGGCACTACTAGCCTTAGATGATTATACGATGCCTAAGGCAATTGTTAACAGGTTGGATATTATTCCCTATTTAACGGATTTATTTTTGGGTCGGAGCGCCCTGCCCGCGATTCAAAAGCGATGGTTTTATAGAGGAGAACAATGCGAGAATATTCTTTCATTTATTCACTAAACTCTACTCCTCAATTTGTGTGTATGTGATTGTGTCAAGATCTTTCTTCAATGATCACCTCCCTTTATATAGACTTTGTTAGGGACATGTGTCGTTGTGCATGTATTTCAGTAAGTACAGGTGTTAAAAGATAAGATAAGGTATATCTTGAGTCTACTAGATGCTGACTAAGCTGATCTTTGCTTCTTCCAATGGCTCCGAGGGTCTCCGAGGGGCTGTTTCTTTGGGATGTTAGTTTTCCGAGAGGCCCTATATTTGGTGACGACTTGATGGACCAGTTAGGATCTTCTTCGGGTGGTGTTGTTGCTTCGGTAAGGGTTTATTCTGGTGTAGGGACTTCTGTACATGTTTTCTGAGGGGTGCTTCCGTCTTGGTCTTGGGTTCCGAGGGTTGGCATGGTCTCCGAGGGCTTGACTTGATCTTTCGGGTCTTGACTTGATCTCTGAGGGTTTGACTTGATCTCCGAGGGCTTGACTTGATCTCCGAGGGCTTTACTTGGCCTTTGTGAAGTAGTATTTTAGTGTCCAAGCCCTCGTAGAGTGTCTTCCAACGGCTCATGTGGTTAGACATGGCTTGGTTCTTGAATTTGGTCTTCGGAGTGATGTTCCAAGGGCAATTTACGTTGAGGAGTGTTCAGCAATGAAGTATTCTCGCAAGATTATGGGACTCGGGGTCCGTTGTGGTCCCTCTTGGCGCATTGATGGATATCGGAGTTGCGCGGATCTATCGGGGTTTGCTCTTTTTCTGATGCCGCGTTGATATCTATTTTTTATTCATCGTTGACTTTCCAAGGGACGCTTAGGTGTCTCCTCGGATGTTCCTTCGTGCCGTTTTAGGTCCGTGACCGAGGGGTATGGTAACATCCGAGGGGCCTCCTCATTGGGAGTGGGTACATCTCATCGGAAGTACTCTTGACAATAGTTTTGTCCATATATTAATTCCTATATTTAGGATTAATATTCTTCTTAATCTCATATTTTATTTTTTACGGTTAACACTACCCCCCCCCGAATTTCGATCGCCTTCGTAGAAGCGAGGGAAATTTTATTTCGTGTCCTTGGTGAGGTGATGGGTTTGTCCGAGTCTTGGTCTTCGATATTATTTTTTGGTATTTTTCCGAGGGAGTATGTATATAATTATATTTATTTAAAAATGGATCATAGGGATTTTACCTAATTGCCCTTGAGGGTGTTGTCTTCACGCACGCGGAGATTTCGGAGTGTAGGTTGCAGGTGGCCGTTGACCGGTTTAAAACTTCAAAACATCTGACTGTTGGTAACGGTCAGATTATGTAACGGCGTGGCACGACTGAGCGGTAGATACGTGGAGCTTTAACTAGGCTCCACGTTTTAAAGGTCTTGTGACCGTTGCCCCTCCTTCGGCTATAAATATGAGAACTATTCATTCTTCTCTTCACTTTCACAATCTTTTCTTTCAATAATTTTTCGACAAACAGAATAAGCATTTTCTTCTCTTCTTCCTCTCCTTTCGTAATTCAAACCTTCAGTAAATTCACACGCCCTTCGTCTCTTTTTCTTTTCGGAAAAACACTCATTTTTTACTATTGCACAAATGGCTTCTTCTACCAACGTTGACCCCATCGTTGCTTCCACCACCTCTGTAGTTCCCACCCCTGTTGATTCTCTGGTGGGTACGGTGGGTGCTCCGACGGGGATAGTCACTCGTAAACGAAAGGGGGAGACTTTTACTATTGTCGAGGGTGGCGCCGCCGCTTCCAAAAAAGCTAGGGTTCCTAAATCGAAGAGGGCGCCTTCTCGCGATTTCTCCAAAATTGAGAAAATCCAGAGCATTGCTACTCGTGAGCAGGTATCGGAGCTGTTCACGTCAACTGGAGCCTTCCAGAAGAATATGGTGTTCCAAATTCCGGCGAAGGACGAGAGGGCTTGCCATCCACCTCCGGGGATGGTAACTGTTTACTTTGCCCAAGTGAAGTACGGGTGGCATTCATTCATGCCACCGTTCTTCTACGAAGTGTTCAAAGTGTGCAACATTAGTCCGAGTCAAATGGTTCCGAACGGATTTGCTGCCCTCTGCATCTATGTCTTCTGGTGTCAGGTAAATGGGTTGGAGTGCGGGGTGGACCATTTCTTTTCTATTTTCGATGTGGTGATTTCACCTGGAGGGTATCCATTCTACCACATTCGTCACCGAGATAACAACAAGAATTCCACGAAGAGGATACTTGACGGGTCAATTAGCTCTCACAGTGTCTGGAAGAACAAGTACTTCTTCGTGCAGCCCGCGCAAGGCGAATGGGACATGCCTTTTGACTGGAGAGAAGGCGCGTCTCCCGTGCGTACTCTGGATCAGGAGATAGTTTTGTCTCCAGTGATTTTGCAACAGCTTTTGATGGAGTCGGATGATTTTCTGATGTTGTACGAAGTATCCGGGCTTCGTCACGTGGTGTTCACCGATGACGCTGTCGAGAAGCCACTGTCCATATATTCCGAGGCCCTAATCCTCTTTCGTAAGTACTTTATTTTTGTTCTCGTTTTCGTTCCCTCTTCTAACACAGGATTGGGTTATAGCTGTATTTGTGGGTTGTCGGGTGGTGCAGGGGATGTTTTGGCGAATATTATTCGTAGTTGGGTCCAGTGGAAACTGCTCCGAACGGTCTTTCCGATGCTCCGGAGGAAGGTGATCATGAAGAGGAGGAGGTTAACGCTCCCGAGGGTGCGCAAGTGGGTTCGGAGAGAGAGGGAACTCACGAGGATCATGCTCCCCTGTACATAGACGCTGCGGGGGTGATCCAAAATGCGGTTCCACTACGCCAGGTAGGTCCTATTTCAGCCTTAGCTCTGGTGCTTGTCTCCGAGTCCGAAATGGGAAGTTCTCCGAGGGCTTCTGAAGAAGAGATCTCTCCAAGGAAGGGTGGAGAAGATCCTACTCGGGAGACCGCAGAAGTGGTGGTCCTATCTTCCAGGGATCCGTCTCCGGCCTCTCCTCGTAGAGTCGAGGTTACTTTGCCGATGTCTCCGACAGTTCCGGATTTCCCGGAAGGGGCAACGTCCAAGCCTAATCTCCTCGGTGAGTTCTTATTAGTGCTTAATACATTTTTTTTCAAATGTTTAAGGAGTTTGCTCATGTACTGATGTCCTCTTTTCTGACACATATATTGTTGATAAGGGAAAGGCTCCGATGGTAGAAGAGTCTTCTCTTCTAGGTTAGCATTTTCTACTCCATCTCTTCTTATCCGCATAATCCTTGCTTCATGACTTTTTCTAGTTTCATTCTTTCTTTTTACTTACTCATATTGTCTGGGCAGAGGAGGAATTTTTGGCGCAGTTTCTTAATCCTGTTCCGGAGGCTTCGCTGGGTGACTCCGAGGATATTCAAGAGGAGTTTGACCCATCATCCGATGATCGGGATGTGAAGGTGGAGCTACTGAGTTCGTTGGTTGGGGAAGCAGGTCCATCTACAGCAGCTGGAGGTCCTCGGGCGATATTTACCGAATCGGATGTGGTGACGCCAACTCCGGGGACCATTCCTCTGAGGGTCATATTCCCGTCACACTTTCTCCGATGGGCCTCACCTTTCAGACTCCATTGGCTCCTCGTAATCTGGAAGATTTACCCTCGATGTAGGTTCTGAAGGATGCTTTCAAGGAGATTATTCGGTTCTTTGCTTCGTCGAATGCCACTTCCTCCGATGGGTTTCATTTCATGCACACAAGCATGAACTGGGTATCTCTTATGGTAAGTTTGACCTCTTCTTTCCCTTATTTCTGTTCATTCTTCTTTTAGGTAATTGGTATTAAATTCGTATGCCTTTTCTTTCCTCTTCGTAGGTTGGGAAAATTTGGGAGGCCACGGGGGTGATAGAGCAGGGGTGCCTTAAGGAGGGGGAAGAAATAAGACTTCTTCGAGCCCATGTGGCATCCCTTCTCTCTAGGGACAATGAGAGTCAAACGAGGGAGGATGTACTTCATACGAAAATTTCAGATCTCGACTATGCTTTGCAAGAGGCTCAGAAGGCGAACGAGGGCTTGCACTTCAAGTTGGAGAGGGTGGAATCTGCATACGAGTAGATGGAAACATCCGAGAAGACTGCCAAGGCTAGGGTGACCCTTCTGGAGAAGGAGAAGAAAGAGTCTGAGGGGACTCTTAAGGGTATTCATGGGTCGGGGATCTTACACCCTTGTGGATCAATCTTCGGTCCTTGAAATGCTTCCCCTGAGTCCCTCGAAGTTAATGGGGCGAGGCCGTGTCGGGACTACCGCGAGCAACGAACACGAAGGGTCCATTATGGCTCTCTTTGCTGAGTATAATATGGGTTACACTAAGTACGATGTACTTGTACCGTTCTATGATCAGAGGGCTTATGATCCCCCATCGGGCTATTTAACAGTATATTGTGACCAGGTACGTTATGGGCTACGAGTGTTTTTCCACCCTTTTCTTCAAACTCACTTTCGCTATTGGCAGCTATGTCCCAGTCAGCTAACGCCAAACTACTACCGTCACTTGGTGGGGTATATTCTTTGTTGTGAGCTCTTGAATCTCCCTATGACTCCTCATCGGGTGGGGGCTATTTTCTCTTTGCGCCCCTGTTCGGGTGGTCCTCCTTTCTTTAACCTGGTCTATCGGGAAAACATCAGAGCCTTCACTCGTATATCCAACCCTTGCTCTCGTAGAGGGGATTGGAGGTGGATGTTCTTTTTTGTTTATCCGAAGGGCCAATCGGCTAATTTATGGGGAGTACCTCTCCGATGGGGTTTAGGGTATGTTAACCCCACCTCCGAGACTGTGGTGCGTGAGGGGGAGATGTTGTCCCGCTCCGGGTTGTTCTCGGGATCTTATGACGTGAGCGGTTTGTTAGAATTTCCTGAATCCATGATCTTGGCACAACTTCAAGAAGGGGTAGAGACATTCAGTGTCCCTGTTCAGCCGCTTTGCCGTAATTTCTATTTTCGTAGGTTTTTCCTCGGGTCTTTATCATCCATAGTGCTTTTACCCTCTTCGGGCCCATAATATGTTCTTCTTTGTGACAGGTTCGAAGATGGCCGCATTTGCGTTTGAACCTTTTGACAAAGCTTTTTTGACACAAACATCATATGATGATTATATTTTATCGGAAGAAGGTGATTCTGATCAGCGGAGTTTTAAAAAGGTGACAAGTCCTTCCTCGGGGGAGAGGGAATCGGAGGTATCTGCCTATCGCAGCCCCCGGTTAATATTCGAGCTCCAGTGGTCGTGGAAGATCCGATCTCTACCCTTCTTCGGATGAATTTTCCGATTCCTCAGCGGGTATTGCGTCCTTCTCCTTCGTTAAAGGTCGGTATTATTAACATGGTAGAGGAAGACCGCTCTCCTTGTGTCCCGAGTGAATCTCAACCCTAAGGGGAGGGACCGGATTGTGTTGCTCGACCACCTCTCGAGGGAAACCCTCTCCTCGGAGGGGCACCGCCCCTCGGAGAAGGGGGTTTTGCTCCTACGTCCGCTTCAGTTACCGATTTTTGCCGGAATTTTTTGAGTGGTCTTTTGAACGCACCGGATTGTGAGTTAATGAAGATCCTCCCTCTATCAAGCCTTCAGGATTTAGCCTGCAAAGATTTGTGCGAGGTATAGTGTATTTTATTCGTTTTAAGTAATACTAACCTTTCTACCATCTTTGTAGTAATGATCTGTCTTCATGCAGCTCTATATAGTTTTGGATGCCATTGGGTCCCGAGGGGATTCCTCTTCTGATCCTGATTTGGTCTATCGCCGTCGGGACGAGTTGGAGAAGTGTTTGTTTAAGGCTCACGGAGAGATAACTCATTTGACTGCTGAAAGGGAGACCGCTAGAGATGTTCCCGGAGAAATATTGCAATCTGAAAGGAACAAATCTTGGGAGCTGGAGCGCCAGTTGGTGCTTGAAAAGGCCGGGTCCTAGGTTTAGAGAGGAGGATGGATGCCTTGAAGGACCAGATTCGGTTTTCCATCGAGCGATTGTTGTGTGTCACGAGGGAGAGAGGTGTGGCTAATCAACGGCTGCTGGAGACTACTCGTACCCACGAGGTAGCCCTAGTAATGACCCAGGTTCAAGCAGTGTTGAAAGTGGTGGGTCCATCTAGCCCTCGTGAGTCCCTTCAGGGAGAGATGCGTCATCTGGTCTGTATAGGCTATCGGTTCTGCCGAGATGCGGTTCAGGCTTTGCCAAGGTTTCCTTCGGGTTTGGCCATTGCAGAACTTGACATCCGTAGGGTCTTTGCGGAAGACTCTTCTTCGGCGTTCGAGGATTCGGTAGTTTCAATAGGTGATTCGGTTTCTTTATCCAAGGAGCAACATCGTCGTCTTGTCCGGGAAGGGAAGCGTCCAATCGAGGATGCTTAGTGTAGTGTTGATCTCTTTGTATCAGATATGATTCAATATCCCTTTGGGGTGAGGATTGGCTACTAATACTAGCTGTTTTGTATTAGTTGTTTGTATTAGATGGCTCCTCAGAGTTAGGTTGTTGTGATGACATTCTTGTAGAGTCATCGTTTTGTTTTGAAACCCTTCTTCCTTTTTTTCTTTGATTTTTCTATCGGAGCCTTCTATATATAAAAACTTATTTATGTACAACTGTTGCATTACATTAAGCATAGTACTTTCTAAGATTGATTGAGTTCCAGGTGTTGTGGAGCACTGCGCCTTCGGAATTGGCGAGAAGATAGGTTGCGGGTCCTATAATTCCCACTATCTTATAGGGTCCTTCCCATCGTGGATCGAGCTTGCCTACGTTCTTGGAAGCTCCGACTCGTTTCATTACTAAATCTCCAACTTGAAAAGTTCTGGGTTTTACCTTAGCATTGTAGTATCGTGACATCCGGGTTTTGTACTCTTCCGTGCGGATGGCTACTCGGGTCCTCTTCTCTTCAAGTAGATCAAGGGCTAAGGCTAAGTTGGAGCTGTTGGTTACTTCCTCGTATTTTCGGACTCGCCAGCTTTCTATGGAGACTTCCGAGGGCAGAACTGCTTCGCAACCATAGGCTAGGCTGAAAGAGGTTTCGCCCGTAGCAGTGCCTTGCGTAGTCCGATAGGCCCATAGTATGCCAGGTATTTCTTCAACCCACTTGGCCTTGTGCCAATCGAGTCGGGCCTTCATGTTCTTCAAGAGGGTTCGATTGGTCCTTTCTACTTGTCCATTTGCTTGGGGATATCCCACCGAGGTAAAACGGTGTTTGATTTCCCAGTGGTCACACCACTTTTCTAACTCTTGGTTCGTGAACTGTAGGCCATTATCACTTACCAGGTTCTGAGGGATGCCGAAGCGGCACATAATGTTTCTCCATAGAAAGTTGATGACGGCGCCCTCGGTGGTTCGAGCTAAGGGTTCCGCCTCTACCCATTTAGTGAAGTAGTCAACTGCCACGAGTAGGAATTTCTTTTGACCGGCATCGGGGATAAACGGGCCCGCTATGTCTATGCCCTACTTGGAGAACGGCCAGGGGGTCAAATGGGGTTCCCACGGGGCTGCAGGCTGATGGACCTGAGGGGCGTAAGCTTAGCACGGTCCACACCTTTTGGCATAGGTTTTGCTATCTTTTGCCATCATGGGCCAGTAATAACCTTGCCGAATCAGGCGTCCGACCATGCTTTCGCCGCTGGTATGGCTTCCGCATGTCCCCTCGTGAGTTTTTGCTAGAGCTAGTTGAGCCTCTTCTTCGTTCAGGCATCGGGCGTGGGGGCAGGAATATGTCTTTCGGAATAGTATCCCATCCTTGAGAAAATATCGAGTGGTTTTCTTAGACATTGTCCGTTGTACGGCCTTGTCCGCGGAGTACCCCTCTGGATCTTGTAAGTAGGTTTTAATTGGGATCACCCAACTGGAAGGGGGATCCAGGGCGGCATTTACGTCTTTACCTTTGGTCTTCTCGGACTCGTAGATCTGGAGTAGAGTGATCCTTCTGGTGTGGACGAAAGCCATTTAACTGGCCATTTTAGATAACGCATCTGCTTCATGGTTTTCCCCTCGTGAAATTTGGATGACTTTGCATTCCCCGAACCATCCTTGTCTTTGATGAACTACCCGGAGGTAATCCTGCATCCTTTCTTCTTTGGCCTCGTACGAGCCATTGACTTGCTGAACAATTAGCTGAGAGTCACTGTGGAGAAGTATTCTTCTAATTCCACCTTCTTTTGCGAGTCTCATCCCGATGAGAAGGGCTTCGTACTCGACTTCGTTGTTGGAAACGGGGTAATCCATTCTGACCACGAAGTGGAGTTTCTCCTCTTCCACGTCTTGGTTTACAAATACTATTCCCACTCTCCCGCGGGTGCTTACAGAGGATCCATCTACATAGGCATGCCATAAGGGCTCTTTTTCCTTGGACCCGATACCTGTTAGGTCCATTACAAAGTCTGCCAACACTTGTGCTTTGATGGAAGGTCTTGGGGCATAGGAAATATCGTACTCAGTGAGTTCTACCGCCCATTTTATCAACCTTCCCGATGACTCGGGTTTATTAAGAATCGCCCTTAGAGGGTGTTTTGTCAACGCAGTAATCGAGTGGGAGAGGAAATAGGGGCGTAGCTTATGTGCCGTAGTAACCAAAGTTAAGAAAAGTTTTTCAGTCAGGGTATACCTGGTTTCTGCTCCGAGGAGAGTTTTGCTGACATAGTACACCGGATGATGCTCTCTGTCCTGTTCTTTGACTAGGACAACACTGATGGCCTCTTCTCCGACAGATAGATAGAGGAAGAGTTCTTCTTGAGGTAAAGGTTTTACCAGCAATGGGGGGGGGGGGGGTTTCAACATATATCTTTTCAATTCTTCGAGGGCTCCTTCGCACTGGGAGGTCCATTGGAATTCCTTAACATTTCGGAGTATCTTGAAAAAGGGGAGTCCTTTTTCTGCCGACTTAGAAACGAATCAGCTCAAGGAGGCCATTCTGCCTGTCAACTCTTGAATGTCTTTGATGGTCTTCGGGGTGGGTAGTCCCACAATAGCCTCTGCCTTCTCGGGATTTACTTCTATTCCCTTCTCTGTAACCATGAATCCTAAGAATTTCCCTCCTCGGATGCCAAAGGAGCATTTTCTAGGGTTAACCTTCATTCCAAAATTTTCCATAATCGCTAATGCCTTCCGTAGGTCCTAGGGATGCTCTTCAGCAGTGTTACTTTTAACTACTGTATCGTCCACGTAGACTTATACCGACTTTCCGATAAGTCCCACGAACATAAGACTTACCAGCCTTTGGTAAGTGGCTCCGGCATTTTTGAGTCAGAAGGGCATTACCAAGTAGCAGAATGTGCATGCGTCAATAATGAAGCTAGGTGTCTCATTAATATTAGAGGCACTAAACTCATAGACTTTGCCTCTCATAAAGAACTTGGACCAGTTCATGTAGAACTCCCTGATCACATCTGAAACATAAGATCTCATTTTCTCCATTGACCCAAGCATCTCCTTGCCTCCAGGAAGTCATAGATTCTATGCTTTTAAAAGTCAGACCCTTCCATTTTCCTTCCTTCGTGTATCCTCCTGTCCTAAAATACCTCACACGTGTCCTCAATAACCTTAGATAAGTAGTAGTCACTATGGGGGTTGTGAGGAAAGTCAGACTCAAGGGTGTCAACATACTTGTCTTCATTGTCTTCAAATGAGGAATGCTCTGATGTTGTGTTAACACTGGCCTCAGATGGTGTTGTCCCAACACCCTAATCAGATTCAATACACTCCTCATCTTCAGCCTCGAGATCATCAGGAGTCTCATCTTCTTCAACAATAGTTTCCTTTTTAGCCTCAAAATCCTCATCCTTAAATCAGGCTGAGCTTCCTCATTCTCAGATTTCTTCTCATTATCAGAATCCTTTTTAGCAGACTCTTCATCATTTTCCGCAGAGTTCTTCTCATTATCATCATCCTTATTCTCTTCTACCAACACCTCCTCAGATTCATTTAGCATCTCCTTCGACCATTCATTCTCTCTGATAAGGGCCTTCTCATTCTATCTGATAAGGGCCTTTTCATTCTTGCTCAACTTGTGGTTCTCAACCAGTAGGTTTTGATAGGCGACCTTTAGTTCTTCAATGACTTCTTCTTGAGACATTTCTTCTTCAAATAAATATTCATCATCCAGATCAACTGTGCCATGAAATCATTCAGTCGGATTCATCAGACTGAGTGAATAAATCAGAATTACTACAATCAATGTATTTATTCCAGTTTCCTAGTGGACTGTCCGACACACTCACCTTTTTTGTGAGACTTGGACAAGTTGCCGTCCAAAATGGAGCATTTTTCCCTATGTGATAGTAATTGTATATTACGTGGCCTCAACCTATGTAAATAAACAAATCTAAATTTGTTCTTCAAAAAAATAAAACACTTATGTGTTTATATTTTTATGTAGATTTGTATATAATCATATGTAAAGGAGAGCGATGGTTTGTGCAACATTTGCATATACATTATAATAGGAAAAACATCTCCGTTGATTTTTACTTAAGGTTAATTATATAATACCCGGCCCCATAAGATTTGATGTAACAAGATGTATAATCCATTTCTTAGTAATTGCAAGGACAATTCTTAAGTTTTCTTTCTTCCCTTTTTATAGTACTTTTTCAACCCTAGACGGCTAGGAAAGCATATATATATACATATATATATATATATACATACATATATTTATTCGTTGTATACTAATAAAGGTTACTTTGTAGTAGCTTACACTCAAAAAAAATATTCGTAACTAAAATCATGAACACGTTATTCATAAAACTTGAACTTATTCGAAGCCAGTCACATGCACACTTTGATATAGTTGATTCCTTGAGTTTGTTTCTTGCTGGCTAGAGTGCCCCATGAAATACCAGATGCATGACCAATGTCTGATCCATTAACTTTACCGAGCATACCTTTAAACCGAAGAAAAAAATTACTGCAATTTCCTACTAATGCTGTGCTAATGCTGTGTAATGATACATTTCAAAGTTAAAAAAGTACGTACACAAAAATGATTTGAATTTTCTTATTTTCAGTTGACATATTCTAGCTATATTGGTCTTGTTTACTACGATTCCTGATCTAATAAGTAAAAAATCAGGTACATTGTTATTCACATCTTATATCTTCAACATTTATTAGCATAAAATGGTTGACTATATGTATATATATGTGTGTAATACTGTATGGATAAGGCGGTCATATCAAGAAAGATACTTGTTAACTATAAAATAAAGTGAGTAATGTTGTTCGTAAATTCCATGCAACTCATCCTAGACCAAACAAGATCATGATATATAAGTTATACTTGTCCCAATTTCTCCATACTTTTTGTCCAAAAATTGCAAAAATCGCCCTTTATTGTGGTTACATTTAGTTTTGCATCCTTTATATTGTTCACTTACAAAAATACTCCGTTGTTGTGGAGAAGAATCAACATTTAGTCCTCCGACGAAGAATTTCCCCCAAATTGGGGGGATCAAGTGTCTTACATGCTATTTCTGACGAAACATTTCACCAGAGCACTAAAATCGCACAAATATTCACAATACCGAATTATTACTACAAATGAACACAATAATGGACTAAAGACGCAATGTGGTCACATTAGTGGACAATTTTAATAATTTTCCCACTTGTGTGCATAGCATATTTGAGCATCTCAATAGAACTCACTTGTCATGATGGTGTGCATGTGGATGTAATACATAACACATTTAATAACTATTAGGCAAGATAAACATGTGTATATTGAACTTTCTTAAACCATCTATCATCGTGTTTACCATATATTACGCACACGTAAAATAAACTTTATTACAAATTTGAGGTACACGACGTTAACAATTGACACGCGCTTGAAAAAGAAATATATATTGAATATTTGACCATAACTTAAATAAAAGTATGATGACACACAAACCAAACACATGAGAAAGGGCGGGTTTACCCATGTTTGTTATTCGGGCAAACCCACATGCTGATGCATGTTGCACCGTCAGGACACACGTGCCGCCGATAAATTGTGACTAGATCCCCTAAGAAGTTCATTCAACACATACACACAGTAGATTCCAAAATATTTTAAGATTTAGGGAGCTTTACAGACCATCCTCGTGTTTGAAAAATTATACAACTAATTTTATAAGAAAATAATAAAAATAATTAAGAAGTTTTTACAACTTTAATAGCATAAACATAAATTCGAAGATTTGTATTTTAACTTTTAAAATATTCTTTTTATTTGTCTTTTTAAACGAAATGAGTGAAAATTTTTGATTCAATTTTTCTTTTTGTGCAAAATACACTAGAGCATAAATCTATGGGCCATAAAGAGTGTTTGATTAATTTCTCAAACATCCATATCTCAGGGGTAATTGTGTCATTCTTCCAGAGATTTATAACTATATTTTTGGTCAATTAAGCTATATCATAAGATTCACAAAAAGAAACGATCATAAGGGCCAAAACTACACTAACAACATCACCTTAAAATTAAATTAGCAATTTGTAGCCACCATTGTTGTTAATAGGTTTGGAATTATACCCGATTAACCGATTTATTTATGAGTTCGGAACGCCGTTATCCGTGGTTCAAAGAAAGTAAATGACTATTAGGGAAATTACGAAAATATCCTTCCTTTATTCACTGAACTTCTTACTCCCGAGGAGCATAAATACGATCTTATGCTTTTTTCCGAGTGAGTTTTAGTGTATATTCCGTCCTTCTTTTCCGTTCTTCTCCTAATTTTCCCTTATATAGGTATGGGAGGGTGTTTGTGTCACTACGCATGCGTTGCATGTGTTACAAGTGTAATGCTGCATGTGTTACAAGTGTCCTTCTATAAGATAAGGTATATCTTGTTGACAAAGCGCTGACTAGGCTGATCCTTATCTTGTCCGAGGGCTGCGGGGAGTTCCGAGGGGTTGCTTTTTCTGTTTTCTTCTCTTTGGTGGACTGAATCTTCTGTTTTCTTTTCTCCGAGGGGCTGGATTTCATTAGGAGGTTCACTAGTTGAAGTGGAGTGGGTGTCCGAGGAGGTTTCTGTTCCAGGGACAGCTATTTCCTCGTCGGCTTCTTTGGTAGAGTTCTCCGAGGGGCATATTTGTTTCTCCAGGCTTGTGAGGTGGGCTCCGAGAGCATCAATATGTATGTAAGGCGGTATTCTCGTATCTGGATACTTGTAGTATGGGTTCCGAGCGTTTCTTGTCGTCATTAGAGTAGTGGTCTCTTCGAGAATCATTCTCCAAGGGCTTCCTGTCTTTGGCTGAGTAACCTTCTTGGCTTGGGCCTTCGGGGTAAGTGACTTTAGTGAGTGGTGCTTTGAGTAAGACGTTGTTTTATGAATTTTAGCCTTCGGGGTGATAATTTCGAGGGCTTTGGGAGTGTTCAGCAAGGAAGTATTCTCGTATAGTGGTCCCTCTTGGCGCAGTGATGAATATCCGAGTCGCGCGGATCCATCGGGGTTTACTCTTTTTCTGATGCCACGTTGATATCTTATTTTTATTCATCTTGACTTTCCAAGGGACGCTTGGGTGTCTTCTCGGATGTCACGTCATACCCTAGTAGGATATGTGAGTTCCGAGGGACTTTATTATCTCTTCGGGTGCCACGTCATACCATAGTAGGGTATGTGACATACGAGAGTGTTCGTGACGATATTATCGCCCTTGGGATTAATCCCTAATTTAAGGGTTACTCCTTTGTTTAACTTGTATAATCCCTTATTTATTTTTTTAGGGTTAACACTAGCCCCCCCAAATTTCGATCGTTCTTGCAGAGACGAGTGAAATTTTATTTCGTGGCCTTAATATGGCAAAAGGGGATTCTTTTTATTTTTTGGTGATTTTTCCGAGGGGATTGGAGTTCCTCCATTCCTTTTTATGATATACGAGGGTATTTTATGTATATAAGTATATACTTAAAATACCGTGAGGTAAAATTACCGTTATGTTCTTGGGAAGTAGCGGTTCAGATGAAAAGTTACCTTTATAACGGCTCCTTCTAGCCGTTGGATGTCTTAAATGGCATTTATTCATCCGTCCGTTAATCTGCAGTAACGGCTAGCGCGTGGAGCGACACGTCGCTTCCTGAGTGGAGACGTGGGGCGTGGGGGATGGGGCACGTCTTTAATGGCGGTCCGCTTATAAATACACCCGTCCGTACTCTCTCTTCCCATTCTCTTTACGAAATCTTCAAGCTCCCAATTCTCTCTACTCTTCTAATTATCTTAAGCAGAAAAAGAGGGATTTTTGCTTCTCTTAAAGTTTCTTTTTTTTTTCACTTCTTTTCCCTTTTATCAATTTCATAAAATTTCTTCAAAAGAAGATGGCTTCCTCTGCAAATACATCCTCTGCTGCTGCTGCCCCTGTTGACGTTCCCGTTTCTGTTGCGACTACGGTTCCCCTCGTGGGACCTGCTGCCGCTACTCGCAAGAAAAGAGCTGCTGTCGCCGAAGGGAGTGGCGCCGCCGCCGCGAAAAAAGCTAGGGTTTCGAAGTCAAAGAAACCCCCTATTCGTGATTTCTCTAAAATTGAGAATGTTCAATCCGTAGTCACTTATGAACAGGTCATGGATTTGTTTGAGGCTACGGGAACGACAATGATGAATGTGACTATTCACATTCCTTCAAAAGATCAAAGGGCGTGCTACCCTCCCGCGGGTATGCTCACTGTGTATTTCGCGCAAGTGAATTACGGGTGGCGTTCGTTTATGCCATCCTTTTTCTGCGAAGTCTTCAAGACTTGTGGAATCTTCCCGAGTCAGTTGGTTCCCAATGGATATGCCGCCCTCTGCATTTACGTGTTTTGGTGTCTTGTCAAGGGGTACGAGTGCAATGTGGATCATTTCCTGTCTATTTTCGATGTGAGAGTGTCACCCGGGGGATATCCCTTTTATCACGTCCACCACCGGGATCACTCGGCTAACTCTACGAAGAGGATTTTGGGTGCGACGATAAGCTCGCACGGAGTTTGGAAGGACAAATTCTTTTATGTGAAGCCCGTCCGAGGGAAGTGGGATATGCCCTTCAAGTGGGGGGAGGGTGTGACTCCAATTCACACCCTAGCTGAAGATATGGTGTTGTCTCCAGTGATTGCCCAGCATGCGCTAATGGAGTCAGAAGATTTCTCGTGGTTATTTGATAGGGCCGGACTTCACTTCGTAGTAGGTGCTAATGACAACGTGAAGAAACCGCTTTTTGTTTCGAGCATGTTCATGCCAGCTTTCAGTAAGTTTTCCTTCTGTTGCTCGTATGCTTTTTTATTCCATATCTATTTTCTTCGAGTAGTTTTTCACATTCTTTTGCTACCCGTATTGATATGTTTTTGCGTGGTACAAAGGAGGTTATGGCAAGGTACTATCTAGTACCTGGTTCCGAAGAGGTGGCTCCAAGTGGACATAGCGAAGCTTCCGAGGGGGGAGATCGCGAGGGAGTAGAGGTACAGTCTCCAGGGAAGGATGGGATGGATACGGAGGCCGAGAAGGTTTATGAAAATATCCCACCTCCCTCTGAGGATGTTGGGGGGCACCCTTGGAGGTTATTCCGTTGCGGCAGGTGGCTCCCTTGTCTGTTCTGACTTGGAGGTCTGCTTCCGAGTCCAACACTGGCAGTCTTCCGAGGAGTTCGCAGGGAGTGCAATCTCCGAGGGCAGAAGAAGAAGAGTTTTCCTCCCAGGGGCCAGATGTTGTTTTGATCTCTTCTCGTGATCCTTCGCCCACTATTCCTGACCCTTCCCCTATTCGTCCTCGTAAGTTTCTTATTCTTCTTTGTTTACTTTAATACTCTATTCATATTGACCCCTTATTCGAATTTCGTTATCATTATTTAACTGCGTACCTTGCTCTTGTAGATGTCGATAAGGGAAAGGCCCCTATGTTTCCGGGTGCGGATCTGTTCGCTCAATTACTTCATCCGGACTCGGAGGAGCCATCCGAGGGAATCGACCAAGGTCCTGCGGATTTATTGAAGGACTTGGAGGCGAAAAGGGAAGTGTGGGATACTTTGCTCCGGGGAGAGGGCCCCTCGGCCACTGCAAAAGTTCCTGAAGCGGTCATGACGGAGGCAGTGGCCGCGACTCCTGCTACCGCCATTCCTTCTCCGATAGGAGATCTCCCGAAGAGGGTTCCTCTGCGGAGGTCAGCTTCCGACGGAGATTTTTCATCTCAAGTACCCGAGAAGGAGCCTTCGACTGTCGGGGAGGCATACCATGAGATCCTCCACTTCTTCGGATCTTCTCTTGCTGCGCCCGCGGAGGGGTATCAGTTTTTGCGGGCCAACATGGTCTGGATGGAAACCATCGTAAGTGCTTGTCCTCTGGTTGCTTTATTTTTAAATAATTTTCTCGTATTCTTCCTTATGTTTCTCTTATTGTCATGTAGTCCAAGAAGACTCAGGAGGTTATCACTGCAGTAGAGCAGCACCATTCGAGGGAGGTGGCTGAAATAGGATCTCTCCGAGGGCAGGTGACTTCTCTCCGGGCCCAACTCTATGAGGCCGAATCAATGAGGGATGTTTTCCGGACGAAGTTGGAAGCCAGTGACTTCGCTTGGAGGGAAGATCAGAGAGCCAAGGAAGTGATGCGGCTCACTTTTCAGAGGATGCAGTCAGCATATGATAAGCTGGAGGCGTCCGAGGGGGCTGTCCGAGTCCAGTTGACTCTTCTGGAGAAGGAGAAGATGGAGTCCGAGGAGCTTCTTCGTACTCGGGTGGAAGTTTTGGAGAAGGAGAAATCGGAGTGGTTGGAGCGAGAACAGGAGCTTCAATCTCGGGTCAAGGAGTTAGTGGATTTGAAGATAGCCAAAGTAGTGCCACAGGAGGAAGTGCAAGCCCGGATCGACGAGGCCGTTCGGTACGCAGCAGCAGAGGCGGAGCGTCAATATGCTTCTTTGTCCGCTCGGGAGTCCCTGGGGCATATGTTATGGGGATGGCTAGAGTGTGCCACTGTAGCCCGTGGAGTGATGCCCTCGGGGGCGAATTTTGGCGGCATTTTTGATGTCAAGAAGCTTGCCAAGCCGTCTCCCGAGCAGGTTCAGAGCCTTCTTGAAATGTATTATGCAGTAATGACGCCCAGGGGCTCCCCTGCTCCTCTTCCAACTGCGTCCAATCTTGGTGCTACTGGCTCGAGTGGAGTTTTGCCTCCGAGTTCCTCTGTTAATTTCCCCGGGGGGTCTGCCATTAGTCCGCCCCCACCCCCTCCGAGTACGGGGAGTTAGAATAGGATTCCCTCTTTTTTTTATGCTGTTGTAGACGCTTCCGAGAGCTTCTCGGACTTATAAATGAACAATTTGTCCTATTCTTTTCTTTCTATTTTGTTTTACTTGTCCACTAGCTTGAGATAGTAATAAACTATTAGCATGCTTATATATAAAACTTATTCCCTTTAATCTTCTTTAAAAAAGGTAAGCTAAAGACAAAATCCTTTATCTGCTGACTAAGTACATAACTTAGCAGGACGTGTCAAATTATATGCATGCTTAAAAGTTATTTATCCTAATTAAGGACACTCATTAGCACGTGTCACGCCCCTAGGAATGGGTGGGACAGCTCCAGCTTCTTTCCACGGGATTAGCTTATCACATATAATATGCTAACAGTGGTATTTATACTTATCATTAAAAGCTATCTTGCTTTAGCAGATAAATCATTTTACTTTCTTCCTTTAGAAATCTATTCTCTCAGGACATAGTTTTTACTTTCGTAGTTGTACTCAATACTTTTTCTTCGACCTTCGTATAAGAGTAAACGGAAAACTTACTATTAAAGATGATGCCGCCACATCATAGGCATGGGGGGTCCACATCATCAAGTAGTTCTTCTCGGAGTCGTGCCCGAGTTGTCCCTGGATCCCAGGTTTATAGTGCGTCCTTGGAAAGTTCTTCCCCGGGGCAGCGGAATAGGCTGGCCGAGAATCAAGTGACCATTGGGACAAACTCGTCTTCAAGGGTGGGGAATAGGTCATCATACACGGATTCTCGAAGGATAGACCATATAAGGGAGGTGTTCTTAGGTAGAGAACCGTATTCTCTTGCCGATGAGCGTTCTGTATTTAACTTAATACCTTTGAGCCCCTCAAGGTTAATAGGTCGGGGACGAGTTGGTTCCGCCGTTAGTACTGTGTACGGAGAGTCTCTAGTAACTCTTTTTACAGAATTCAATCTGAATTTCGATGATTTTGATGTGATTGTGCCCTCTCCGGATCAGAGAGCGTATGATCCTCCTCCTGGATTCTTAACTGTTTATTGTGATCAAATGCACTGTGGATTACATGTGTTTTTTCACCCTTTTCTTCGATCGCTCTTCCAGTATTGGCAAATCTGTCCGAGCCAGTTAACACCCAACTCGTATCGCCTCTTAGTGGGATACGTTTTATGCTGCGAGCTCCTTAACCTTCCCCTGTCCCCGTATCGGGTGGGGGCAATTTTCATCCTTCGGCCTTGTTTGGAGGGAGTCCCCCTTTTCAGCCTGGCCTATCGGGACGTCGAGAAAGCCTTCACTGGTACATCCAGTCCTCGCACTCGTAGGGGGGACTGGAGGCGGAGGTTTTTCTTCGTCCGTTCGAAAGGTCATTCAGCACGATCGTGGGGAGTGCCCATCCGATGGGGCTTGGGATATGTTTCGCCCCTATCCGAGACGTTGGGGCGGGAGTGGGAGGAACTGAGTCATTCCGGGTTATTTTCTGGCTCGTACGATATTACCGGCCTGCTTGCGTGTCCTGAAGCTCTTATTCTGGCAGGTCTTCAAGAGGGAATAAGAAGAGAGAATTCGCCAATTCATCCTCTTCATGGCAATTTCTATTTTCGTAAGTCTGAAGATTTGTCGACTTCTCTTTTATCAACCTGTGTGCTCTCGGGATCATCATATACTCTATACTTGTCTTAAAGGTGCTGAGATGGCGGCTTTTTCCATCGATCCATTTAATGGTGTTTTTCTGGGGCGAGCTCTACACGGTATGCGGCGGGCACCGGAGGGCATTTCCGATACCTTCGTGGCGGTTACGAGGGCTGACTCCTCCTCGGAGAGGCCGGAATCGGAGGGTTCGCCCGTGGCAGCCCCCCAGTGAGCTTTGTGATTCCTCTTAGGGTAGAAAATTCGGTTACGGCTCTTTCTCCGATAAACTACTAGTGCCTCCCTCGGTGTCGCAACCATTTCCTCGGATTTCCGATATCGCGAATGTTGTGGAAGGAGGTCCCGAGCGCATACCCGCGTCGCTGGGCGGAGGGAATCCTCCTTCCGTGGGTTCCTCTCCTCCGGGTGCTGACCTAGGGTTTTCTCCCCTCGGAGAAGTATCGGGGTTTTACCGAAATTTTCTTAGTGGTCTACTGAATGTTACGGATTGTGAGCTCATGAGGACCCTTCCTTCCTGTCGCCTTCAGGATTTAGTTTGCAAAAACCTGTGTGAGGTAAATGCTCATTTTATTTGCAAATTTTGGTTACTTACCTTTTATTTCTTCGGTAGTGATTCCTTCGTCTCCATTCAGATTTATATGGTGCTAGATGCCATCGGATCTCGGGGGTGTTCCTCTTCAGATCCTGGCTTGGTATACCGTCGTCGGGACGAGTTAGAACATGGTTTTTTGGAGGCTCAAACAGAGATTTGCCGCTTGCAGGAAGAGCATGAAGCTGCTAAAGCGATTCACGAGGTGGTCCTTCGGATTGAGAGGGATAAGTCTTGGGAGGTGGAGCGCCAGTTAATGCTAGAGAGAACCCGGGTGACGAGTTTTCAGGCGAGTTTGGAGGAGTTGAAGGGTCAACTTCGCCACTCCGATGAGCAATTACTGCAGATGATTCAGGAACGGGATGCGGCAACTCATCGGGTGCTGGAGATTACTCATGCCCACGATGTTGCTTTGGTGATGGCCCGGGTCCGGGCTGTTTTGGATATCGCGGGTCCTTCAGCTTTGAGGGAGTCTTTACAAAAGGAGATGCGCGATCTGGTCCACATCGGGTATCGACTTGGTACGGATGCGGTTCAAACATTGCCAGAGTGCCCCGGGGACTTGGTCATTCCCGAGCTTAATCTTCATCCCATCTTTCCTGAAGATAGTCCCGTAGCATCCGAGGGCGTGTTATTGGCGGATCCAATAACCCTATCCGAGGAGCAGCGTCGTCGCCTTATCCGAGAAGGGAAGCATCCTTTGCGAGAGGAGTAGTTTGTAGTAGATAGTATTTAACTTGGAGTAGGTGGTCTTTTGGGGTCCGATGACTGTTTATCTATAGTAGAGGGCTCCTCGGGGTCAGGTTGCTTGTAATGATTTCTTGTGTAAGGCTACCATTTTTGTCTTGCAAACCTATGTACCCTATCGGATTCGAATGTATCGTACCCATCTATTTATAAACAAACAGTTTTATTTATGTAACAATGAAGATGTTACATTAAGCATAGTATTTTCTAAGATTGAAGGAATTCCACGTATTGCGAAGAGTGGCGCCTTCGGAGTTGGCAAGTAGATAAGTTGCGGGTCTGATAATTCCCGCTATCTTGTAGGGTCCTTCCCATCGGGGTTCAAGCTTACCTACGTTTTTGGAGGCTCCGACCCGTTTTAGCACTAAATCACCCACTTGAAAAGTTCTAAGCTTTACCTTGGCGTTATAGTATCGTGCCATCCGAGCTTTGTATTCTTCAGCCCGAACGGCGGCTCGGATTCTTCTCTCTTCTAAGAGATCAAGGGCCAGAGCTAAGTTAGCACTATTGGCCACTTCTTCGTATTCTTTGACTCGCCAACTCTCGATCGAGACTTCGGAGGGTACCACTGCTTCACAACCATATGATAGGCTGAAAGGTGTTTCGCCTGTGGCGGTATTTTGTGTGGTCCGATAGGCCCATAATATACCGGGTATTTCTTCAACCCATTTGGCTTTGTGCCAGTCGAGTCGGGCCTTCATATTTTTCAAGAGAGTGCGATTAGTTCTCTCAACTTGTCCGTTGGCTTGAGGGTATCCCACCGAAGCAAAACGATGCTTAATCTCCCAATGATCACACCACTTTTCTAACCCTTGATCAGTAAATTGAAGGCCGTTGTCACTTACCAGGCTCCGAGGGACCCCAAAACGGCACAGAATGTTCCTCCATAAGAAGTTAATGACCGCCCCTGCAGTTATTCGTGCCAAGGGCTCCGCCTCCACCCATTTGGTGAAGTAGTCTACTGCCACGAGTAGGAACTTCTTTTGCCCAGCATCGGGAATAAGTGGACCTACTATGTCTATTCCCCATTTGGCAAAAGGACATGCGGTCAGATGGGGTTCCCATGGAGCCGCTGGCTGGTAAACCCGAGGGGCATAAGCTTGGCATGACTTGCACTTTTCCGCGTGGTTTTTGCAATCTTTGACCATCGTGGGCCAATAATAACCCTGCCGGATTATCCGTCCGATCATGCTTCCGCCACTGGTATGGCTGCCACACACCCCTTCGTGAGTTTCCGCCAGGACAAGTTGAGCCTCCTCTTCATTTAAACATCGGGCATGAGGGTAAGAGTACGTCCTTCGGAATAGTATTCCGTCTTTAAGGAAATACCGGATGGTCTTCTTAGACATCATCCATCGGACAGATTTGTCCTCGGAGTATCCTTCAGGATTTTGCAAGTATGCTTTAATGGGCGTTATCCAGCTTATCGGAGGATTTGTCGTGGTGACGCTCACCTCTTCAGGTTCAGTCCTCTCTGATTCGCTCATATGTAATAGAGTGATTTTCCGAGTACGAATGGTGGTCAATTGTGCAGCCATTTTGGACAAGGCATCGGCTTCCTGGTTATCCCTTTGGGGAATCTGCACTAATTGATACTCATCAAACCATGCTTTGGCCCGATGGACTACTCGAAGATAACTCTGCATCCTTTCTTCTTTGGCTTCGTATGTACCCTGAACTTGCTGGACAATTAACTGAGAGTCACTATGCAGGCGGATTTTTCGTATTCCGCCTTCCCGAGCGAGCCTCATTCCGATAAGGAGGGCTTCATATTCGGAGTCGTTATTGGATACGGGGTAATCAATTCTAACCGCAAAATGTAGCGCCTCCTCTTCGGCTTCCGTGTTAATCAAGATTACTCCGGCTCCGCCATGCATATTTACGGAGGAACCATCCACGAAGACATGCCACAGAGGTTCTTTCCACTCCGATTCCTATAAGTTCTACCACAAAGTCTGCTAGCACCTGTGCTTTGATGGAAGGTCTCGGGGCATAGGATATATCATACTCCGTTAGCTCGACGGCCCATTTTATCAGTCTTCCCGAGGTCTCGGGTTTGTTGAGAATTGCCCGTAGAGGGTGCTTAGTCAGGACAGTGATCGGGTGGGAGAGGAAATATGGGCGTAATCTACGCGCCATGGTAACCAAAGTGAGTACAAGTTTTTCTATCAGAGTATACCTGGTTTCCGCTCCGAGGAGAGTTTTGCTAACGTAGTAGACCGGATGATGCTCCCCATCGTGCTCTTTGACCAATACCGCTCCGATAGCCTCTTCTCCTACGGACAGGTACACGAAAAGTTCCTCCTGGGGCGAAGGTTTGACCAGCAAGGGTGGTCTTACCATATAGCTTTTTAATTCCTGGAGAGCTTCTTCACATCGTGAGGTCCACTGGAATTCTTTGATATTCCGAAGGATTTTAAAGAACGGGAGTCCTTTCTCTGCTGACTTGGAGACAAATCGGCTGAGGGAGGCCATTCGCCCGGTCAGTTTTTGCACGTCCTTTATGGATTTCGGAGTTGGTAACCCAATAATTGCTTCAGCTTTCTCGGGGTTAACTTCTATTCCCTTCTCGGTAACCATGAATCACAAAAATTTGCCTCCTCGGATACCGAAGGAGCATTTCCTAGGGTTTACCTTCATTCCAAAGCGATCCATGATAGCCAATGTTTTTCGCAAGTCTTCGGGATGATCTTTCGCGGAACGGCTTTTGACGACCGTGTCATCTACATATACTTCCACAGTTTTTCCGATGAGCCCCGCAAACATGAGGTTCACTAATCGTTGGTATGTAGCTCCTGCGTTCTTAAGTCCGAAGGGCATGACTAGATAACAAAAGGTACCTGCATCCGTAATGAAGCTGGTTTTGTCCTGGTCCGGGAAGGCCATCGGGATTTGATTGTATCCTTAGTCCCCATCCAGAGTCGACAGGAGTGCACAACCAGCGGTAGAGTCGACCAATTGGTCTATGCTTGGTAAGGGATAGCAGTCCTTTGGGCTAGCATCATTGAGATCGGTGAAGTCAACACACATCCTCCATCTTTCTCCGGACTTAGGGACCAAGACCACGTTGGCCAGCCATTCGGGATACACGACCTCTCGGATTTGTCGTAAGCTGAGAAGCCGTTGAATTTCTGATCGGATAATCTTGTTGCGTTCGGGCCCCATTTTTCTCTTCTTTTGTTGAATGGGTTTGGCCCCCGGCCTTACATTAAGGAAGTGTTGGCATACCTTATTGATGATTCGTCCGGGGGGACCTTCTTCCCATGCGAAAATGTGACAAAACTCCTTTAGAACGGATACCAGTCGGGCCTCCAACTCAGGTTTCATATTAGTGCCCATTTTGATCGCCCTGGCGGGATTTCCTTCCACGAGTTCTATCATCTTGAGCTCTTCGATGGGTTGGACTCGGGCTTCTTCTATTTTCCGTTTTTTGCTACTATCCGAGGGGTTCTCGTCCTCTTCGGGGAGTAGGGCATTCATTCGGCATTCTCTGGCTCTAGCTTGATTTCCTCGGACTTCTCCGATGCCTGCCATGGTAGGAAATTTTACCTTGAGGTGGAGGGTAGAGGGAATCGCTTCGAATGACCGAATGGAGGGTCTTCCGCATATGGCGTTGTATGTCCTTGACGAAGCCTCCACCACCCAAAATTTGGTGGGTTCCGTTCTTCGTAGGGCTCCTTCTCCCCACGACATTGGCAGGGTCACGGTTCCGAGGGTGTTACAGGCTTCGCCAGAGAAGCCTACTAGAGGGACTTCAGCCACCTCCAGTTGCTCCTTCTTCAATCCCATGGCTAGATAAGTGGGAAAAAACAAGACGTCCACAGAGCTGCCCGTATCTATGAGGATACGCTGAATCCCAAATCCGTAGATAGTAGCTTCAATTACCAAAGGATCTTCGTGGGGGTAGACTATACCTTTCAGGTCTTCGGGTCCGAAAGTAATATTTGGTAATCTGGCCCCTTGGGCGGAGCATACCGGGAGCCCTTGTCCCGCTCGTCTGGCTTCTTTGAGATATTTTGTCTTCTTACCCTGGGGTATTCTGGAAATATCTCCTCCCTCTATCATGTTGATCGTCCGTCCCGAGGAAGGGTTGACCTCGTACGTGTCGGGAGGAGGAGGTAAGTTCCGATACCCTGCGGTCCTTTCCCGTGATCGCCGCGGAGACGCGGCAGTTCTTTCTCGAGGGGATCTTTGACGCTTTCTGGTCCTTTCTTGGGACCTCCGCCGATGTTTCGAGGTTTGTTCTCGTGACTGTCGGTGGAGAGTATCTTCTTCCCCGTCAGGTCCTTCTCGGGGCCTCTTCCATACATGCGCTTTGGGCTCTCCGGGATTATTTCTTTTTAGGTAGTTATGCAGATATCCTGCCTCCAGAAGGCGAAGTATTTCTCTTCGGAGGGTAGTACACTCCTCGGTAGTGTGTCCATAAGTTTTATGGAATTTACAGTACTTACCCGTATCCTTATCTTTGTTGGGAAATTTGGCGGGCCGGGGCCAGCGCAGTTCTTCGTTGCCCCGCATCACGTTGAGTACTTCCACGGGAGCTAAGGTCATAGGAGGAAGGGGCACGGGTTTAAGGAATTTCTTGACCGTCTCCCCATCGTCCTTCCGAGGGGGTGGTTTTCCTTCTTTGCCCTTCTCTTTGGTTTTAGTTTCCTTTTCCGTCTGTTCGTGACGTTCATTGTCATCTTTCTCCAGCCCTCTCTTTGTATGGTCAGCTTCTTCCATAAGAATATGAGTTTCAGCTTGTTGCATAAGTTCATTCATGTCCGTGACATGATTCCCCATCAGGTATCGGAAGAATTCTCCCGCTCGGAGTCCTTGTGTCAGAATATCGGCCATAATGGTTGGGCTGACGTTCGGAACATCCAGCGCTTCGTCCGTGAAGCATTTTATATATTCCCGAAGAGATTCATCCTTTCGTTGTTTGATGGTAAAAAGATTAGTGGCCGATTTGGGATACCTACGGTTACAGGCGAAGTGGCGTATAAACAGGTGAGCCAATCGGTCAAAGTTGACCACTGAATTGGGAGGGAGATGGGTAAACCAAGATTGAGCTCGTCCTCCGAGGGTAACAGGGAACACTCGGCATAGGACATAGTCCGGGGCAGACGATAGGTCCATTCCTGCCAAATATTGATGTATATGATCTTGCGGATCTCTCCCGTCGGCTTCTCCTGTATACAATGGTACATTAATAGGCCGCATTCCTGAAGGAATCGGAGCAGAAGCTATTTCAGGAATGAAGGGAGATGTCTTAAACGTCGGATCTTCCTTGGGTCCTACAGTCCTCTTGAGATCTTCTACTTCCTTTCGTAGATCTTCAAGGATTCCCCATAAGGTTGGTTCTCCGTTGGGAGTGATAATAGGGGGGCCGATATACGGGGAGAGACCTTTCTTCCCTCTGGATTATCCTCGGAGTTTCCAGATGATCATAACGCCTTAGCGTCCTCCGAGAAGTTTCCTGGTACCACGAGATTGGGGTAGGGCATTGTGCCCCTCTTGCATAAACTTCGCCTTGTTCCGAGGGGTAATCTCCTTGGTGCGGAGATCCTGGGACTGTTTCCAGGGGAGTCTCGAACTCTTGGTGATTAACTCGAGTGGTGGCTTCCACTAGTCTTTCAAAAACGGATCGGGGAACATTGATGAAATCCCTTTCGTCGGAACGGCGATTCGCTACGGTTTCCTCCGAATTGTCCAGATGGGGCGGGTGGATTTCACTGTGAAACAAATTTTCCATAGTTGGTTTGCTTTCTTGAGCACGCTCGAGGACAACTTCTATGGCGTTCCCACAGACGGCGCCATTTTGTTAACAGGTTTGGAATAATACCCGATTAACCGATTTATTTATGAGTTCGGAACGCCGTTATCCGTGGTTCAAAGAAAGTAAATGACTATTAGGGAAATTACGAAAATATCCTTCCTTTATTCACTAAACTTCTTACTCCCGAGGAGCATAACTACGATCTTATGCTTTTTTCCGAGTGAGTTTTAGTGTATATTCCGTCCTTCTTTTCCGTTCTTCTCCTAATTTTCCCTTATATAGGTATGGGAGGGTGTTTGTGTCACTACGCATGCGTTGCATGTGTTACAAGTGTAATGTTGCATGCGTTACAAGTGTCCTTCTATAAGATAAGGTATATCTTGTTGACAAAGCGCTGACTAGGCTGATCCTTATCTTGTCCGAGGGCTGCGGGGAGTTCCGAGGGGTTGCTTCTTCTGTTTTCTTCTCTTTGGTGGACTGAATCTTCTGTTTTCTTTTCTCCGAGGGGCTGGATTTCATTAGGAGGTTCACTAGTTGAAGTGGAGTGGGTGTCCGAGGAGGTTTCTGTTCCGGGGACAGCTATTTCCTCGTCGGCTTCTTTGGTAGAGTTCTCCGAGGGGCATATTTGTTTCTCCAAGCTTGTGAGGTGGGCTCCGAGAGCATCAATATGTATGTAAGGCGGTATTCTCGTATCTGGATATTTGTAGTATGAGTTTCGAGCGTTTCTTGTCGTCATTAGAGTAGTGGTCTCTTCGAGAATCATTCTCCGAGGGCTTCCTGTCTTTGGCTGAGTAACCTTCTTGGCTTGGGCCTTCGGGGTAAGTGACTTTAGTGAGTGGTGCTTTGAGTAAGACGTTGTTTTATGAATTTTAGCCTTCGGGGTGATAATTCCGAGGGCTTTGGGAGTGTTCAGCAAGGAAGTATTCTCGTATAGTGGTCCCTCTTGGCGCAGTGATGAATATCCGAGTCGCGCGGATCCATCGGGGTTTACTCTTTTTCCGATGCCACGTTGATATCTTATTTTTATTCATCTTGACTTTCCAAGGGACGCTTGGGTGTCTTCTCGGATGTCATGTCGTACCCTAGTAGGATATGTGAGTTCCGAGGGACTTTATTATCTCTTCGGGTGCCACGTCATACCATAGTAGGGTATGTGACATACGAGAGTGTTCGTGACGATATTATCGCCCTTGGGATTAATCCCTAATTTAAGGGTTACTCCTTTGTTTAACTTGTATAATCCCTTATTTATTTTTTTAGGGTTAACAATTGTAATTTCGTTGTATGACTTTAAAAAGCTATTATAATGAAAATACAATTTTCGCCTGTAAACCATAAATAAAATTCAGACGTTTAGTTTACATGAGAATTTTCCTTAAATTCTATCGAACTTTCTTAAAAGCAAAAGTGCTTTTTTTTAAGATATGCCTTGTTCGTTAATTATCTTTAAAGAATAATTTTGATTATAAGTTAGAAAGCGAATTTACTAAAAAACATGTGTTTAGCAATTGTCCACGACCTATTAGCATAGCAACACATCGTTAAGAATCATGCTTTGATACACATTTGACATGGATGTAACATATATAGTTCACTTGCGCTACTTTTGTTTATTGGCATATCTTGCATATGCGTTTAAGGAATATTATTTTTGCAATTCATCGATTTGTTTAAGACGTAAGAACAGCATTGGTTTAATTACTTTCTCACCATTTACTTTCTTATTTTTCGCATTTGAATTTTATATTCAATAATGATTATCTATTACTATTTTCTGAGTGGAATTAGTATGTGCCTGTATGTCAAGCTTAAGCATAGTGTAAGAGCTAACGTAACAATAGTTTAAAAAGGCTAGGTGTGATTCTTTTCTTGTCACGAAAAGTTACTCCGGTTTTAAGTTGACACGAGGTATTGTGGAATTATAAATAAGGGATAATTACATGCACGGCCCCTGAAATGTGGTTGACTTAAAAGAAAGATACGAATAATCTTTGAAAAACACCCACTATTTGCAAAACCATGAAAAACAGGGAGTTGGCTTACAATATTTTTCAAACTTAGAGGCACGTCTCTAATATATAACTCAAACCTCATAAAAGTTTATATGTAATGTTTATTTGAGTTTCAATAATTTTATTTGATTATTATGCATGCCGTATGAATTATATTTGTAATTAAGCCAATCACCTAAGAAAGTAAGGGCAATTGTTTCTATAAGAGATAAATTACTGTTTAGGAAATAAATGAATGTCAACTCTCGTATTATTTTGCCTCTAGGGATTTGCTATTAAAATCCTCTAATTAGAAGCAAAAGCTTAGACTTTTACAATCTGATTGAGCAATCTTATATTCAGTTCATGATTCGGTAATTAATTTGTAATTCATCCAACCACATTTTATTCAGTTATTCTCTTTTGGCAACTTATCATATTCGCTTTTAGGGGTGTATTTGGATGGTTAAGATTACAGGAATCCATCAAAAACTAATTTCAAGAGACATGGACCATCCACTTCAATGTTGGGAAATGCTCTTAACCTTTATTGAGCAAAAGGCATATACTTGAGGATAAAAAGTGGTTTTATCACCTTCATGGCTTCACATGACGAGTCTCCAAACTAGAAATATAGAAAGAAATTTTAAAGTATTTGCTTATAATAATTGAATCTTCCATTAATTTTCAAGAAGAAATATATATATATCTGCATTTTTAAATTTAGTCTAAATTTAATACGCAATTTTTTTCCAACAAGTGTTTAGATAATTAGATATAAAGAAACCTTAAATATTAATACAAAAAGTTGGATTTCTTAGTAATTTTTAAATTTAATCAGGCCTTTTGACGGGAGCTATATATTCATAATATTTTTTTTTGAACACACCAAACTTTTATTTATTTACTGAGTCCTAGGCCACGAAATATACAACGGGGTGCGGGGTCGGGGCTTGCGGGACTAGCGAAAATATGTACAATGTATATTACAAGACTCAAAACTAGCCAAACCGGGTGGATAGTGAAGCTAAACATCAGCGTAGTGTGGTTGTCCCTGACAGTCAGCTGCTTCCCAATCTCGTCATTGTGTCACAAGCACATCCACTAACCTATTTCCTTGTCGGTATGTACATGAGAGAAATAGGGTTGGAACTCTTCTTCCTAAACTTCGAACATCACGGACCAGGGCAAACATCTCTACCGAGGCCATATCGGCCAAGTTCTTGGTCAAAAGAGAGTAGGTTACTTCGGAGTCAGTCTCAACAATAAATGCAGTAATGGAAACATGCAATGCAAGTAGCATTCCTTATCGTATGGCCTTGAGTTTGGCGACATTATTGGTACTGTGGCCCATCGCTTTCGAGAATGTAGCTATCACCTTGTCGTTCCAGTCGCAGATGATGCCTCCAATACTTGTGGGTCCCTAGTTGTGAAGCGCAACACCATCCGTGTTGGGTTTGTAGATTCCTTTGAGGGTGGGATCCACTGAACTGCAAACCGGTGAGCTTTGGGGGGTCGTGGGGTCGTGGTTGGCGGGAATTCTGCCATAGTTTTGGAGATGTGGTGGGTGATGTTGTCGGGGGAGATAGGTATTCGCCTGAAGCGGAACTCATTACGAGCCCTCAAGATAGCCCAACAACCGATTAAGGTGGCGGTCGGGTTACAGAGGTGGAGTAGGTGGGGAATTATGTGGTTGTCGTTTTGCAGGGAGGGGGGGGGGGGTGGAAAGTAGGAAGACGATGGCGAACGTCCTCGAATCAAGGGCATTGTGTGAATAGGTGGTCAGCTGTTTCTGCGTCCGAGTGGCATAGGGGGCAGGTGTTATCTATCGGAACGTGCTTGCGGGCTAGGTAGTCCCGAGTTACAAGGCCATTCTGTCCCCATAGCCAGCCAAAGAATTTGATGTGTGGTATGACGTGAGCTTTCCAGAGGGCCGCCCAAGGTAATATAGGCCTGCCCTGACCGAGGGAACGGTTAACCAACCAATTATATGCACTTCTGATCGTAAATATTCCCATTTGGGTCCATGCCTAACATGGGGCGTCAGGTCGCGCCTCGATTGGTATTGCGACTCCTCAGATGCGGTTAACTATGTCGTTTTGTAGTAGGTGACGAACCCTGGTCAGGTCCGAGTTCCAGTTTCCCCCTATCACTTGGCGCACCGTCAGAGTTACATGTTCCACTTGTATAGTGGGCACATGTTCCACAATTGTAATCGTGCCTAGCCACCGAGAGAACCAGAAGTTAATGGACTTCCCGTCCCCACTATCCAGCGAATGGAGGCCATAAGGTGGGGGAGGCTGTGGGCCACCGCTATTCCAATTTGACTCGCTGCGGGTGGAACCGGTGCCGTTACCGGGTGGCAGTCGGCAAAATACTTTTTTTTAAGGTGCTGGACCATAGGCTATCAGGGGCTTAGAGGAGGCGCTAACCTAGTTTGAGCATGTAAGCCTCGTTGAGTCCTTCCAGGCGTTGAAAGCCAAGGCCTCCCTAGGACAGGGGCATACAAACCGTGCGCCAAGGCACTGTTGCTTTGCAGTTATCGGTCTTGTCCGCGTTCTAGAGGAATGATTTTGTGAGCTTGGTAAAGTGAGTGAGGACCGTGCATGGCAGTGGCACCATACTCATTTGGTAACCCGGTGTGGATTGAATGAGGAGGCGACGCCCCACATAAGATAGATGGCGCGTGTGCCAGGCGCCTATTCTCTGCTGGAATTTCTCGACGACCGGGTCGAGGAAGCGTGCCCGAAATTGTCCTTGCCAATTTGGAATTCCTAAATACTTATCAGGGTTACCCATGGTCCCCATGTGGAGGAGGCACAGAATTTTTCGTCGCCTTCGATTGTGGATGTTCGGTGAGAAGAGTACTCGAATCTTATCGTACCCCCGGGCATGCCATGATGTGGAAGGCTTCGAGGAATTCAAGTAGGCGGTCCACCATTCCCTGGTGGTCTTCGCAGAAAATGAAGCAGTCATCGGCGAAGCTAAGTGTAACATCTTTAAATTTTCCTAGTACGCATATATATATATATATATATATATATATATATATATATAAGAATATAAGTATTATATAGATAATTCTTAAAGAAAAGAAAAAAATATATTATTTGGTTAATTACCTTTTAGCCCTTCATCTTTTAAAAATCATTATTTGGCCCCAAATATTTTAAAATATTGATTTAATCATTTTAATGTAAATTTAGATAAAATAATAAAAATAAATAATTATTGAAATCAAATTTTTTTTCTTTACGAGGACCACAAGAAATAATGGTTGGGACATGAATAACCATAATAGGCCCAAACATTAAAAGCTTGAATGAAAAACTCTTCATAATAATAATTTCATATAATTAATAATAGGATATATTTGAATAAAATATTGTTACATCAAACTTGGCTGAAAATTCTGAAAAAAGCCAGTAAGATACTTGAATATAATAATCTGAATATTATCTAAATAGTAGATGAGTTAATTACCTCAATCATGTAAGTTTGCCTATAAATACAAGACTTTTTCTTTGTAAAAATTCCACACCAAAATGCCTTAAGTGTTTACATATGCTTCCTTCACTAAAGTTCTCCCATTTTTCATCTTCTACTCAAATAAAATATTTCCAAAAGTTCCTAAACTCAAAAATTTTGAGAAAAAGCTCAAATTCTAATTCTTCCCAAAAATTCCAGTTTTACCCCAAAACTTGAAAGATATAAAAACATTATCAAGGCTTAAAATTTTGGAAAACCGCTTTATTCACATCTTCCTAATGGTGTTTAGAGAAAAATCCCTCAAAAATATTTGGAATTACAACTGATTAGAAGGGTCGATTAAAGGTAATTTTAAGCTTGCTACAATTTTCAGTCCTAAATATCACATCTCTTATGATTATTCAAATTAACCTATGCATAATGATACTAATCTTAAAATTGATCATATGTAGTAGTTAATAAAGTCATGAGGATATGTTAAAACCCATTTATTATAAGTTTTAGTCAAGTATAGGTATTAATTATGATTTTTCTTTTAATTACATGTTGTAAGAAATATATTCATACTTAATTTCTCCTTAATTCCAAATCAAGGTGTGAAATTGTGTTATGATCTAATTTATAACCTGATTATATAACCTTGTTTCCAAGTTAATAATTAAGCTTCATCTTAAATTAGTTCTACGAAATTATATCTTTGTGACTCCGTATATATGTAACAATATGTATTGTTAATAGGTAGTAAGCCTAGGAAATTCTATAAATCATTAGATATGAGTCTCATGTTAAAATAAAAGTTATCTATGTTATAACTAATAGGTAACCGTAAAATAAAATAAGTTTGCGTAAATAGTTCATACATGGATTTTAACAAAAAACTAATAATCTTACGGTAAAATCATGAGAACCGCGTTAAAATGTGATTTTTGTCCTATTTCTATTTCTTGACTTGGTTGTAATTAAAGATAAGAAGGACATACGAGAAAATCTAACAAACTATAAAAGTTAATTATTTGATTTAAACTTATTGACACATTTAAATTTATTTAGGACACTGCGCGGAATTTCCCGAACACGAAGTTCTGTCGCAGGTGAGATTTATAATACTTTTAAGCTCTATTTGGCACCCGGCCTGAGGAACTTGGACTGAGTACTTGTGATCCTTGGTTCTAAATGGAGAACAATTTATTCTTTTAACAAAATTGTTTTCTTTTATGATCTCATTTCGTAACCTAATCCTTTTGCTTACTGTTGAAATATTCTTGGACCATGGATTCTTAATTATTTATCATAAATTACAATAATTTCTCCAATATGATAATCTACATGTTGGTTCTTGAACTGCGCAACGAGCAACGAACTACGTTCGGGACATGTAGCTCAAAAGTAACGGACACTGTCTGGGTTACTACCTTATTGTTTATCTGTTATACCCATTGGGACGCTTTTATGAAGTTGGGCCCAGGGATTGAGACGATTTACTGCTGGGCTATCGGTTTAAGTAAATTAGCTCGATACCCGTTTATCTAGGCGCCACTTGCTGTCAGGAGTTGGTTATAACTACGTGCTAGGTTGACATGTACTCGAGCATGTCTCTTAATCTATTTGCGAGGTCGCTCATCGTTGGGAGGTAAAAGGTAGTATATTGGATAAAATAAGGTTGAATCTGTTATATGAGATGCACGAGTTCATTATCTTATTGTTCGTTTGATATTCTTTACCTCTCAGTTCTAACGTTTTCCTTTCATACCATATCAAATTTCATATATTTGTTACATCTATTATTGTTACTAAAAATCTCACTAAGTCACCAAAGACTTACATCTCCTTTCATTTTCTCTGTCCATTCCTCAGAATAAGCAAGGCTTAGCAAGGCGGCTGGATTAAACTACTGTGGACGTGTGGTATTTTAAATAAATCAAAAGTGTGTGACAGTAAAAATAAATCCCTAATAATCGTGTGTTTTATTACGTATTTGATGTTTTGAATTTCGTGTGGATTGTAATAATAAACTCTATGAATCTTGAAAGCTTTCGCTGTAATAAATAAGTTTGTATTAGGCTTTATTATGGTTCCATTTTAGTGAGCCTCTCTGAGGTAGCGTTAAGGTTCGAATCAGAAATTCACAAATCCTATTCGAAGACCAAAACGAGACTTTAGAGTTTGGGACCTCACACTAAGGATTGGTATCGGGGGTCCGTTGCGGCTAGCGCAGCCTGCCCGGAATGTGCCGTCCTCCAACGCCCGCACGAAGGTTGCAATGAGCAGTTCCATGCACAGGATAAATATGTATGGCAATAGTGGGTCCCTTTGTCAGAGTCCCATACTCGATTTCCACGATGAGGAGCGGGCCCCGTTGACCGTAACGTTAAACTCTACCGATTGAACGCAGAATCAAGGTAATGAAGGCGGGGGGAAATTGGAACTGGTGGAGGGCATGTTCTATAAATGACTAATTTACATGGTCGTAGACCTTGGCCAAGTCAGTCTTGACCGCCAATAGGCCTCGCCTTCCCGTGCGACGGTTATTGATAGTGTGAATGAGTTCTTGTGCGACGATCACATTGTCGGTAATGGAGCTATGTGGTATAAACGTGTTTTGGTATGGGGAAATGAATGAGTTCAAGGCTAGTTTGATGCGGTGAACGAGTAGCTTTGAAACGATCTTATAGCTGACATTGCACAGGCTAATCGATCGATAGTGCTGTGGGAGGTGGGCTTGTTCCTTTTTTGGGATATCATAGGATTAATGTCAGGGGGGATCTACCCCGTCAAGAAGAAGCCTGTCATCAATGTGGTGACGTGGGCACGGAATTCGTCCCAGTAATGTTGGTAAAAGTGGCTGTCCAGGACATCCAGTCCCGGTGCCTTGGATGCACCAATGTCGAAGGAGGATTCTCGTATTTCCACATCGCCTGGTTCGCTAAGTAGCGAGGGGTGAATGAGGGGTTTGGGTTGAGTAGAGGACGGGCCAAGCAAGGTGTCACGCCGGTTGCTGACCTTACATATGGGCTTCCCTCGAAGAACAAGAAAAATTCTTTGATGATGGAGCCGGTGTCGTGGACCCAGGCCCCTGTAGCCGACCGAATTCCTTGAATGGTATCCGTGTGTTGGCGGTGGGAGGCAAAAGCATGGTATAATTTTGTATGATTATCGTTGTCGGTAATCCAACGCTCTCGCGAGCGTTGGGCCCAATAACGCTCTTTTTGCACGAGAGCGCGGGATATGGACTCTCGAAGGCTACGTTCTTGGAGGAACGTTTGGGGGGAAGGGTCTTGGATAAGCTGTGGCTGAATGGCCGTCAGCCGGGCCTGTTGGGAGTTGAGTTGGGCATCTACATTCTTGTATTCCGTTCGTTTTCATTTTCGTGCCGCTCTCGCAAATTGTTGGCACGTCACCCCGAACGGCCTTCCCCTTTCGCCGAAATCCTCCCAGATTCGTGCTACCAATGGCAGAAAGGTGGGGTGGAGTTCCCAGGCCATCTCGTACCGAAACGACCTGATCTGGGAGGGTTCAAGCAAAAATAGATCAAGTAAAATTGGGGAGTGATCGGACGCGTGCGAGGCCAATTGGCGTATGCACGCTGTGGGAAAAGAGTTGACCCAGTCAAGGTTAGCAAAGAATCGGTCAATACGTTCACAAATGAAGGAACTTCCCATGCGATGGTTTGTACATGTGGACGAATGTCCCGAGAAGCCAATGTCGGCAAGACCACACGCTTCGATAGAAGATCAAAGCCGGTGCATGGAGGCCCACGTTTTGGGTCGTCCCCCATATTTTTCATTGTTATGCAGTATGGCATTAAAGTCACCCACAAGAAGCCAAGGTACAGTAACAGTGGAAGCATAATTTTTAAGCGAATCCCATACCTGATCTTGGTATGCTGGCTGTGGTGGATTGTAATTGCGCTCAACCGAAAAGTCTAGTTAATGTGGAACGTCGCTTCCATGTGGATGGATCGCGCCCCCATAATCAGCGTCTGCAAAATTATCTAGTTCATATAGTATAGTACCCAAATTCCTCGGGAGTAACCCAACGGCTGCACTATGCATCTTCTATTGTAGAGAAGGAGGTCAATGATACGTCGGGCCCGCTCTTCATCCCTGCATCTTGTTTCGACCAAGATCAACACCATTGGATTAACCTATCTTATGAGTTCTCAGGCCGGTTTCCCCCTAACATTCCTGCATACAATTCTCCTTGGTAAATGGAAGGGGGTTTAGGTAGGGTGTGGTCCGCCGACTTGGAGGTGAGCTGGATCGATCTGCACGTTTCCTGGTAATATGAGACAAGGCAAGTACTGCAGATTGGACGAAGTTGTTACTAGGGTAAAACTGAACTAGGTCACGCGGCCCTCGTCCTACATAGACAACATATGTGCAATCGTAAATATAACACCCGAAAGATAATTTGGAATTAAAAAGACTCTTATCGTAGGGTCTCCTTGTCTGAGTATAATTGGCAGATGATGGTTCGAGAGAAAGGGCGCATATGCTCTGACCGTACGTATTTTGATGCCCGCCAAGATTCCCGTGCCCGTGTGGATATCGGTCTGAGGACCCATGAAGTTGATTGTCGGGGTGGGCTCACTTGGATGGCGAAAGTTGGGCAGAAACGTCCAGACCGCCGATTCCCGCTGGAAGTAGTTGACCCGCGGCCAGGGCTGCTCGGGTGGTCGTGGTGGGCTTACATGCGGGTGGGGCGACTGTTGTTATGGATGCGTCGGGGAAAATAGTCGCTCGGAGCAGCTCGAGTCATCGACACTACCTCCGTTCCCCCGCTGCCGAGGTTTTCTCCTGAGTTGGCAGTGGTATTTCTTGTGTGCCCAGTATCCCCTGCGGTCTCTGCCTATACGAGCGTTCCGTGTCCGACGAGATTATTATCGGTCTTCCTGTCGCTAACACTTCCCTGAGCTCCTTCGAGCTTGAAATCTCATGCAGTGCTTCGTCAGCTCGCAGCAGAGCATTCGTGGAGCCGCTCGAGTGGAGGGAGTGGGAGTGGGCCATAGTCAGTTCTTTTTGGTTTAGTGTCGGTGGGGTTGTGGTGGAGCGATTCGGGTTGAATGGCGGGCTCCGGTGGTGTGGGTGATAGAGGTTTATGGGCGGGTGGGCTTGGGGTGGTTGTGTGGTAGGGTGGGCTTGGGGTGGTTGTGTGGTAGGGTGGAGAGGTGGGACGGAAGGTGGTTGTGTACAAGGGGTGGTGGAGGTGGTGGTTATGGGTTGCGGGGAGGTGGGGAGGGGTGGTGGGGGAGGTGTGGCGGCAATGTGTGGAGGTGTGGTGGTTGCGGCTATATGTGAGGGGGTGGGCAGTGGGTTATGTGGGGGTGGGGGTATCGTGAGGGGTGGGGGGAGGTATGGGGAGGTGGTGTTTTTTTGTGATGTTGGTTGGTAGGTGGTGATGGAGTTTAGGAAAGAGAAGGTGGAGAGGGTGCTGTATGGGTGAAGGTTGAGGAGAAGAGTTTGCATGTGGGGGGTATATATAGTGGTGATAGGTGGGGTGGGTAAGGAAAAGAGGGGGGGGGGGGGGGTAAGGGGGTATAATAGGTGGGGTGGGATGACCATGGGCCCAAGAGGGCCATGTGTCATCCCCTTGAGGGCCGAGGTGGCGGGTGGAAGTGCCACTCGGCCCTTTATGGAACACACGCCGTCGAAGGACGACACATGTCCATACGTGTCACCTACGGCTGACGTGGCATCTCAGATAGCCATGTCAATCGTCCCACTCAGCGGGGCCGTTATGGGGGCCACCTCATGCGTGCCATCTAACGTGACAGGCCCATCCGCCTCGCTGGTTTTTCCCGTCTCATGCCTGTTCCGTGCCATCCTACTTTCGGGGCTTGTTTCTCAATCTCGGCTGCTGCTTTTGGGCTCACATTGATTGTGCAATTCAACCTTTGCCTGTCAAGTTTCAGAGCTTGATGGGATTGTGCTGTTCCTTTGGTCCTCTTGTGTCCTTCCGGAGGTCCCGGTGACGTTCTCATTTTTCCTTTCGGGTCGGCGTTCGTCCGCCTTTCTTCGTTTCATCTTATCTGGTTGCCCTAGTGGACGGTGTCGGCCAGGCCGCTTGTTGACCACGTGCCAATCCTGTTCGTGGAGGGCTTTAGTGTCGTCTGTTTTTGTTTCCACTTTCATTACCCCCATTTGGCATCCTGCACGGGTATGTCCCATTCGTCCACAGGACAGGCAGAAATCCACTTTCATTTCGTACGTGACCGATTGGGCATGGCCATTAATGTATACTTTCAAGGGAAGGGGGTTAGAGGGAAATATTTCCACGCACACCCGTGCATATCGTGCTCGGGAGCGACTGGCCGTATGGGTGTTCACTTTGATGGGATGCCCCAATAGTCCCGTAATCTTGAAGAGGGCCTCAAAATCGTAGAACTCGATTTGTAGTCCCGGAAGTTTGATCGAGATACAGACTTTCGTTAGGGCTGGGGCTGTGGAGAAGAATTGGGTCGCCATTGCGCCACCGCAAGGTAGTGGTTAAAATGAAACCACGGTCCCCCTGCGAGGGCAAGGGTATACTCCTCTGGGCTGTTAACTCGTATTAGGGAGGTCTCATTACCAAACACAGTGATGTCCAAGGGTTGTGCGAGCTTCCAAAGTCACTGCAGCTTGTTGGCCATGTCAGGGATTGTCCTTTGTATTCCGATAAGCTGTACGACGAGCATCCGTTTCCAGGGCTGGCATAGACGTTTCATCTCTTCCGCCGAGAATCTCACCTGTGGACCTCGTTCCGCCGCCTCCTCCATGCATGTGGGTTCGTCTGGAGTTGTTTCAAGTTCTTCTAGCGCCTGTAACCACATAGGAAAGAAGATGTGGTTGGTAGATGACAAAAGACGTTCGCGGTAGTTGGGCAGAGTAGGATTTTGGGAAGAGCGATCTTTGGTATCCTGAGGTGACTGGGCCTCGGTATTGGTCCAGGTTGGTCGTGGATCATCAAGAGGTGGTGGCGATGGTGGTTCTGGTGGCGGTGGCGGTTCTGGTGGCCAGGGGTTAGGGTGGGGGTTTGGGGTGGGAGCATTTTTGTTATTTTTTTCACTTGTTGACTAACGTACGTCGGTATTTGATAAAATAATATATTTATAATTATTTTAAGGGATAAAAACATCAAGCCCCCCAACCTATGGACACTTTTGCGCTTTGCCCCTTAAACTAATTTTATCACCACTTTGGTCCTTAACCTATATGGAGTCTGTTCGATTTGCCCCAGTTGTGCATTTTCGCTCTTTTGTGGCCGAAATATTCTTCCCTTTGAGGTGTTTTTTTTGCTTTTGCTTTGTCACCAACTACCATTATACATCTAATAAAACACATATGAGTCGGGTAGAGAGAAATATCCCGGCCAAAAATGACCGAAAATGGGCAGAAATAGGCAAATCCCATGGTGGCTTCCCGGTCTTTTTGTGGCCGAAATTTTCATCACTTGGAGGTGCTTTTTTGTTTTTTTTCACCAACTACTATTATACATCTAGTATAACACGTATGAGTCGGGTAGAGGGAATTATTCCGGCAAAAAATGGTCGAAAATGGCCGGAAATGCACAACTGGGGCAAATCGAACAGACACCATATAGGTTAAGGACCAAAGTGGTGATAAAATTAGTTTAAGGGCCAACGCGCAAAAGTACCCATAAGTTGGGGGGCTTGATGTTTTTATCCCTTATTTTAATCATAAGAGATGTATAATTATCCTAACAGTAAAACAAAGATGTTGCTTATTCAACAAAACTATGTATACATAGTATATATATATATATATAATTAACGCTTATTCGCCTATTTTGTTGGCATACCTCAAACCAACATCACAACGGTGCACCCAAAAAGAAGAAGAAAAGAAACCGAAATAAACGAAGTTAAAGATAAAAAGGGAACTCATGCACTAGCAACTAGGAACAGAGATGGAATCTACTTCTTCTCTCCAAGAAAATGTATATGCCGCCATTGACTTGGGAATATTGCACTCAGCAAAAATGATAAAATTTGCAAGTAATTTAATACAACGGTGATATATGGGTATTTTTTGTATCGGACTTTCTTGTGATTAACTAGTGTTGAATTGAATCTTTATAGAAACCTATTAGAAAATGCTAATCTAACATCAGCATATTGATAATTATTTGTCAATAATCTAGAGGGAATTGGTCTCCGTACATACGTATTCTCGATAATGACATCCGCAGACTGAACATCAAAGGAGTGGCATGTCAATTTTATAAAATACTAATATTTCTAGAAGATGTGCACTTGGCATTGTGAGAAGTCGGTATTACCCATGTGGCATGGAGGTATACCAAGATGCAACGTCAATATGTAACGGCCTCCGCTTTTAAAACTCCCACTTTATCATTTTTATAACATCTCAAATCTCAATTGCATAATTATCAAAAAAAAAAAAAAAAAAGAAATCTCAATTGCATCATCATACATCATTTGACAGAACCATATAGGAAATTCTACAAACCCCACCCAGTTTCTATGTTATTAAAATAGCACAATGAAAGTAACAAAAAGTAATACTTATATTTATTTGGTGATTTATTGGTTATTATAAATTTTCATAAACTAAATAGTAATGATACTGCCGTATGACAGCTAGATTTAATTTCATATAACTAAAACTAGGCTGTGAATGGTGATGCAGATATTTTTGTCTACTACGTTGATTCTTTATTTTAAGCTGAAGGCAAGTTACCTTAGAGTCTTATTTTCATTTTAATTTGATAAATTTGCCCTAAAATTACAAGCGGTGGCCCCAAGATACACAAAACGTTTGAACTTTGAATTCCGCAAACTTGCTTATTTAAGAGAAATAATTGAATGCGAGAAGAGATTCGATTGGAATCTCATCTTGCACTCAACAAATGAAAATTGTTCAGACATAAAATAGTCGAATGATCGTGAATATAAAATGTGAATACAAAATATTGTGCATTTGCTGAATGTCAGATGGTATAATTTAGGGTGATGTTCGCTTCTGATTCTCTCGATTATTAGACACAAATTCTTCAGAAAACACTTGTTAGAATCGAGTTGTAGTATTCATTGTGTCAAATTCAGATGCAAACTAGTTGTTATGGACGATCAAGGTTTAGAGATGAACAAATAGTCGACTAGAGCTAAGGAGGAAACCTCTACCTTCAATGATAGACAATGATCGACCTAGAAAAGAACAATAGTCAATAATCATGAAAGCATATATCGATTGATTTATTAGTAGCCAATATATTGAGTGAAATTGTATGTTTTGAGTTTTAATGTCCTGGCTCGCGACGTCAAATTGTCGCATGTTCTTTTTTTTTTTTTTTTTTTTCCAAGCGTTAGGCTCGATAGATGGTACACCAAATTGTGTGAATTATATTACTTTAATTTGGTCAATTACTCTATATATATATATAATTCCAAAAAAGGACCGTAATAGTTCTGAGTTAGAACTTAGGTGTTCTATGTTATATTTAGTTTTTAATAATCGATTTGGATAATGAGTTATTGACTACAATAAATTGTAAGGGCTCATTTATTTTGTTATATTCAGAAAGGTGTGCTTATGTTGAGTACGTTTTGGTTAAAGTTTATGACAAATAGTTTTCATACGTATATAAATCATGTAATACTAATAAATTAGGTTGGGGATGGAAGATGAAGACTATAATATCTGTTTGGCATACCGAATGGACAAAGGACAAATAAAATTAGGAGTCGATTTGCAGATTAAGCCACGGTCTGTCCATGATCTTTTGGGTCACGGGACATATCTGATGAACCGATCCTTTATCATTTCCTCTTTCATTATTTTCACGTGTGCAGGAAATGACCAATTATGACTTTGTTTTATTACAGGAGACCTCTGGCGGATCGGACTTCGATTTATTTATTTGTTAGATCAAGTAAAATAGTTAGTGGATTCTTATTTTCACTTCTATTTTAAGTTTTTGGTCTTATTTCGTCTAGGTTATAACACAACTAAAAACTGTTACAATGGGCTTGACTTATGCCAAATAATGCTAATCAAATACAGAAGTTGGAGTAGCTTGGTCCAAAACACTTAATACAAGATGACTAGTCAATACAAGTAGAAATATTATACTCTAACGACGATCGAATAAGATGGATTCGATGGTGATGAGTCTCGAATCGACTGATTGATTGAATTGCACCTATTCGAAAGTGATAAGCCTCAAATCGGTAAAAACTCAAGTAAGATGAATGTCGAATCTGGCGGCCTCGATCAAGTAAGGTCGAATATGGCATGATCGAATCCGTGCCGATCGAATTGGATCAATCGAATTGCAGAGGATCGAATAGCCACGTTCGATATTGAGCAGTTTCTTAATAGTAATGAATGTGTCTCGATAATGTCAGAGGATGGGGGTATTTATAGATTCCGTCCGGCGAGCCCCAATAGTAGTTGACGAGTGACAATCGAATCATATCCATTCGATCGTCCCAGTAAGGGTCGAATTCATTTTGTTCGTTCCTTCAGTTTCTGGGCTTTTCTCCGGTGGGCCGACCCAAATATATTATTGGGTCTTTCTAAAATACTCCCATCATATAATCCCTCAGTTTGGGAGTCGGTCTTAGTCAGAGAGCGGGTGTCAAACTTTAAAATCCGCTTTGTCTTTTTCTAGCCCCAGATTTTTGCTTTGTACCCGATTGTTGAAAATACTCCCCCAATTGGGGTCCATGATTCGAAAGCATGGATGTCCAATTTCTGTCGTGCTTCCATTGGCCGAATCATTAAAGATCAGATTCCAAAGCATTCGTACTGAGACAATTTGATAGTAATGTTATATTCGAAGCGGAAAGAATTCGATAGTGTTATTTCACCATATCTCGGACTTCGATTGGTTAATAGTGTTGAATTTTTATGCATTTGATTTTTGACATGGTTCGATCATCATTGTGCAATCGAATCCGAATTCGATTTGGAAAGTTGTTAAAAATTAAAATTTCGATTATCACCCTTGATCGTATGGATGCGGATTCGATTTCGAGTACACAATCGAATGGCAGACGGTTCGACCGTTGTTTCTCTTTCTTTTTGCCATCAATTGAATGGAACTGAATTAGACCGTATTTTCCAATCGAATTGAGCGGATTCAATTGATTCTCTGATGGGCCTCATAGGCCGTCCTCCCTCTATATATGGGTGAGGAAGGGTGGAGTAGCTCATTTGCATCTTTGGAGAACTTACGGTGAAATGTAAGAAGCATCGAACGGGCCCAATTCGATACTCTTTGTATGGAACACATGCTATTCGATACTCATTGTATCGAATGTTAGGCCGTTCGATCTAATGCCTTAGTATTGTTTTTCAAAATTTTCTTGAATAGTTTGTTTTCTTATCTCTAATTAGCTTTATTTATCTTATTTTATGCAGTTTTATCCCACAATTGCTTTGGTGATTTTTTCGATCTTAATCAAGGTAGTGGGTTGTTTACTTTTACTGCCTCTTGTTAATTACGTGCTAGATTATTTTTGCTATTCGTGAATCGCGCAGTTATCGTAAGTGTCGAGGGTGACGTACATTCGTAGTCAGCTTTTCTTTCTTTTTTATTTTTATTTCTGTTCGTGTCGATCGAGATGGTGAGTTACGAGTCTTCATATGGGAGTGAGTCGAGTAGTACCTCGAGCTCCAATTCTGTTAATTTGGTAATGGGTCCTGGAGTTAATCCCGCTGGTGTGAACTTGGTCGAAGAGGATGCCTATGAAGCTATTGATATAGAGGGTGTTGATTTCGAGAATGATGAGGAGGAGGAGGATGAGGAGCAGCCAACACTGCAGCCTGGGGTAGATGGTGCACCCCCTTCGCCTATAGAGGACAATCGTGCCGACAGTGAGGCAAATGAGGAAAATAAAGTCATTGACATGGACTTTGACGATGACGACGAGGTTGCAGGAATGGCGTATACCGATTACGTGCCACGCTTACTGCATAACCATCTCGTTCTTCGTGAAACGTACAATATAGGGATTAACTACAAGATAGTTATTCCTCGTATAGACCAGCGTGTGCATACCACACCTTCCGGTTATTTCACTGTCTTTGTTGGCCAGTTGGCTAATGGGTTACGATTTTCCGTGCCAGCCAAGGTTAGACGAATTTTAACGTCTATTGCATTGGTGCCGAGCCAGTTGACGCTGAATTCGATGGGGCATATAGTCGATTTTATCATCGCCATGAAGGGCTTACGGGTGCCATGCGGGCCTAATGAGTTTTGGGCCTTATTTGAAGTTTCCAAAAAACAGAAAAGGATTTTATCATTTAAAGGCGGATTTTATCATTGAGTGGCGAGTTTTCTGGCTATGGGAAAGATTGGAAGAAACAATAATTTTATATCAAATAGAGTTTTGAAGAGGAGTTTTCCGTTTATCGACGGGACTGAGTGGATGTTCCAAAAATTCCCATTCCCCGCGGGGTTGATTTTCCTAGGTGGGGTGATCATTTTAGGGCGAACCTGATAACTAATCATCAATTTAATATAAGGGAGCTTGTTAAAAGCCATGTTTTGTCACTTGCGAGGTTGTCCCTGGTTCCCTATACGGGGAGATATGCTCTCGATATATATCTTTTTATTTGCTATTGCTCTTGCCTTTTGTTCAACTTTGATAAGTTAGTAATGTTTGGTGTTCGTCTTTTTCAGGAGAGTTCATCATGAATCGCCATGCTTGCATGAGTTAAGTCTTGGACGTGGATGCTGAAGCGTCGCGCATGAAGTTTCCTATTCCCATCCCCACTCCTAGGAAACAGGAAAGCTAAGGGGAAGAAAACAACTGGCGATGCAGCAGCGTCCACCCGTGCCGGTGCACCGCGTGATCCTTTCGAGGATTTGTTTGGTGGGGTTCGCGATAATTCTTCTCCTTCAGCTGACTTTAATGAAGCGGATGGGTTTGAGGGACCAGCTGCCGATGAATTTAAGACAGCGAAAAGAGCGAAGACAGCCACAACTGCAAATATGAGGAGGGTTCCCAAAACTCGTTCTCAGACTAGAGGTCCCTTGCCCGCCGGCGACTTAATCCCGCTTGTTGGGTTGAATATTAGGGCCGAAACTAGCCGAGGCTCACATGCCCAAGTCGTGGAATTTGAAGATTCCGAGGAGGAGGCCATTAACGCATTGAAAGTGGTCTTCCCTAACCTTGCGACGAATTTTCCGACCATGACTGAAGAAAGGAAGAAGGTAGAGCGACTCGCGCTTCTTTTAATCAGCTCGGTAATGTCAGTTTTCAATTTGATATCGTTATTTTGATTCATGTTCAAATCACTTAAGCTTTTTTGTCTCATATTCAGAGTGGTGGGGTCGTAGACGACATGATAGAAGGTTTGAAGCAGGCCCATGAAGAGAGGACAAACGGGCTTCAATGTCAGGGGCAGAATTCTAAGGGAGCGATCCTGATGCTTTTAGGGATGCTATAGCTGAGAAGGATAAAGCCTTGCAGCATACCAAAGATTGTGCTACCCGGGCAAGTGGGGATAGGGTGGTCGTGAAACTTGCGAAGGAGACCATTCAGCGACTGAAGGCGCAAGTCAACACCCTGCAGACTAGTAAGATTGCACTAGAATTGCGAGTTGCAACGCTCGAAAAGGAGCTTGCTGCTGAGAAAGAGAAGCGAGCGGAGGCTAAGGAAGTCGGATATGCCTGTGGCTTGAGCCAGGTATGTTGATTTGTGGCTTCTATCTTTTCTAGATATTGTGTCTCTTTTCCCCTTTATTAAATTCGTTTTTGTTATTTGAACAAGTTTCTACCGCGCAACAGCGAGTGGAGATCGCAGAGGAATTTCTACGGAGTAACACCTTCTAAGTGATCAGTGCCCGGCGGGGGGTTCTAGATGTGAAGAAAGATCAAGTGCTCATTGTGCAACAAGTTCACATCACCCGCTATTTGCGTGGGCGATTCGACCCACAGTGGTTGGATTTGTCGCTTGGTCCTGATCGTGAGCCTATGCCCTTGGCTATCGAGAACGCGCATGCCGTTGTAGACGAGTTTTCCAGCTTACTGGAGAATGAGAGCTTGATTTATCGCGGAAGGTCTCTGCCTCCCCCCATGCCTGCCGCCTATCCTTCTTCAGAGGATGAAGACGAGGCCAAGACCTAAGGGCCTTGGTTTACATTTCTATTTTTATGAATAATTTTTTATGTCTAATTTGGCGCTACGTCGCCCTGTTGCTTTGAACAATTTAATTTGCTTTGAACTGTGTTTTTCGTCGGATATTTACTGCTTTATTTTCACGTTCATTCGAGTCGCTTATCTTAGTGCACATCATGCGTGCCCGTTTCCTTCAACTGCAAGCTCGTATGTATAACTCTTTTTGTTATTTTGTCAATACTATTTGCATCGTGTTACAGACCTGCTTTGGCATCTGTTGCTAACTTAGCATCATTTTCCCCTCATTCTATCGAGGCTTTTTATCGCATTCGCCCTACTCTTGGCAACGCTTGTCTCTGCGGGATCTTTGGTTAGCATTTTCCGTTTTAGGCGTAATGTCCATCCCTTCTTCATTCCTACAGGTTTTTGGTTAGGACTTGCCGTTTTAGGCAGAGTGTCCATCCATTTTCTTCATTTTTACTGGATTTTCGGTTAGCACTTGCCGTTTTAGGCAGAGTGTCCGCCCCTTTTCTTCATTTTCGCGGGATTTTTGGTTAGGACTTGCCATTTTAGGCAGAGTGTCCATACCTTTTCTTCATTTTTGTGAGATTTTCGGTTAGCGTTTGTCGTTTTAAATAGGATGTTCGTATCTATTTCTTCGTCTTTTTGGGATTTTCGGTTAGCACTTGCCATTTTAGGTGAAGTGTCTGTCTCTTTTTCTTCGTCTTTTTTGCGGGTCCCCTTCAGGTCCTGCATAAGATTAGTTTTACGCATATAACTTTGCAAAGCGGGATTTAACTTTTGCTGTATTTTTTAGAATAGTGTTGCAATCATTCAATTCAAAAGTATCTCGCGTGGAGATATAATTTAAATAATAGGTAGGTTAGAGCTTAGCATAAAGCCAAGTTGCTTATATTTCCCGGGGGGGTCCTCGGGACTCAAGCCTTCGGTGTTCTTGTTTTAGGTTAATAATACCAGCCCCTCATGCTCATGACGGCAGAGGGGACGAATAAAAGTTGTTCAAAATGTGCAGAAATCTAAAAGACTTGCAAAATTGAGAAAATAGCGACTCAATTAATCTGCTCCAGTACGTTCAGCGCCTCCTGCTCCTCATGCGGCAGTAATCTGAGTGATGCCACATAACATAGACACCCTGCCCTATGATCTGCTATGACTTCGCCCGTTCTTGCCGGGGTCAAAAATTTCATCATCTGATGATAGGTCGATGGCACAGCTCGAAAAGCGTTGAGCACTCGTATTCCCAGAATCGCATTGTATGGGAAAGGTAAGTCTACCACTACATAATATTGTCTTTCTTTGATCCTTGGGGTAACAAAAACTACAGCTTTGGTGGCCATCATCTCCTGGCGATGCACCACTTGATGCGCGAGCGTGTTTATCTCTTCAATCGTTTTTGGCCGCAACTTAAGCAGATCCTCGCTAAAACCCACATTTCTTGTCGCACGAAAGATGATGTTCGTGACCATTTCTCCCTTGGGACTATCTATCTTTAGCAACTGAAGCGACTCATTAAATCCTTCAAGGTTTCTCTCTCACCTTGATTTATAGAATAAAGATGGGAATGGTCCAAAACCATTGTGGATTGACTGGAGAACTGATTTTCAAACATGTTCCTCAGCCCTTTGTAACTTCTGATAGATCCCGGATTGATTCTGGTGAACCAATTTAGGGCCACTCCGACCAAAGTGGTTGCAAATATTCTGTCTTGCACGTTTTCCTTGAAACCGTACAGATTAAGCATAGAGTCCAACTCGAAAAGATGATCACGTGGATCTGTCTTCCCATCGTATGATTTCAGCACCAGTATCTTTTCATCGTGCCCCATAATTTATGCCTCTATCTCTTCAGAGAATGGAGTGCTCTTGTGAGCTCTTCCCAACCACTTCATTCTGTTCTCAACCCCCGCTCTTATTTTCTCGAGCCTATCTAACTTCCTTGTTACTTCAGCTTACTCCCTTCTAGAGTCGTTGCCTCGACTCTCCTCATGTCTTCTTACACTGTTCTCCTTGTTTTCCTCTCGCCTTCTCACATCATTATGCCGGTTCTCTTCAAGTCCCTTTGCGTCGTAATGCCTTCTCGACTGCACCTCGACCGAGTTAGATCTTGCCCTACGATCGTCCACCTAGTCTTTATCTTTATCTCCGGCTACCGGGCCCTTGTCCACCAATCGCTGCTCCCGCACACCTTCTTTACGAACATCGGGTGGCAGTGTTTGTACTTGCGGCGCGGGCAGTGCCACGACCACTGTCGATCGAATCAATGCCAATATTTCATCTCTAAAGGCACTGGGCAGCGAGGTTGTCATAGCTGTAGCTCCCGTTGCGCCCTCGTCCAGTGCAGATCGATCTGCTCTTGTTGGACTGGGTTGATCCTGCCTTGCAGGCGTAGGTACAATAGCGAGTAGCGATGACGGTCCTCCCATTTCTGGGATAGTCAGAGTTGCGGTCGTTCGTTCCAAGTCAAGATTATTACTCTCTGTTGCTCTGCTTTGCAATCTACTCCTTTTAGATGCCATGCCTAATATACTGTGATGAATGGTGTTCCCACAGATAGCACCAATATTTTGGTCTTATTTCGTCTGGGTTATAATACAACTAAGAACTGTTACAATAGGCCCGACTTATGCCAAAATAATGCTAATTAAATATAGAAATCGGACTAGCTTGGTCCGGAACACGTAATACAAGATGACTAGGCAATACAAGTAGAAATATTATAACTCCAACAACGATCGAATTCGATGGATTCGATGGTGATGAGTCTCGAATTGACTGATTGATTGAATTGCACCTACTCGAAAGTGATGAGCCTCGGATCGGTAGACGATCAAATTGGTAAGAACTCAAGTAAGATGAATGTCGAATCTGGCGGGCTCAATCAAGTAAAGTCAAATATGGCGAGGTCGAATTTGTACCGATCGAATTGAATCAATCGAATTGCAGAGGATCGAATAGCCAAATTTGATGTTGAGTAGTTACTAGATAGTAATGAATTTGTCTCGATAATGTCAGAGGATGGGGTATTTATAGATTCTGTCCCACTGGCCCCAATGGTAGTTGATGAGTGATGATCGAATCATATCCATTCGATCGTCCTAGTAAGGGTCGAATTCCTTCTGTTCGATTTTCTAGTTTCTGGGCCTTGGTCGATTTCCTTCTGTTCAATCCTCCAGTTTCTGGGCCTTTCTTCAGTGGGCCGACCCAAATACATTATTGGGCCTTCCTAAAATACCCCCGTCAAAAGTTGAATTTGAAGGACATTACCAACAATGGAAATAATCTAGTTTACTAAAAAATCAAGGTAGATAAGAAAAAAGATGAAGTCATTATTTTCTATGACATCTAATATATATTTGTCACTCGTTTAGTCGATAAGATTAAATGCCAAGATACACGAGTATTTTAATTTATTTTTATGTTTGAGATTGTATGGGAGGTTTGGTTCTGCATATTAGGTGAAATAAGGGGTCTTATTTGACTTAATAAAAAGTATGGTTCATCAAAAAGAGGAATTGTTCTTTGACCAAAAAGTCAAGCGGCCCACCACTGTTGGCTTAATAACTGAGATAGTAATCACTACCCCCAGCGATTATATAAGCTGAGTTCGGTTACTAAATCACCCCACACGAAAAGACTACATTACCATTACTTTTAAGAAACGCATTGACAACTTATGAAAGTGTTGTTTCTTTGTCTGAATTCACATCAACTTCATAAAGTCATTATATAACAAAATTAAATCATTTGACAAACAAACTGGGCGCGATTCCGTTGAAAGGTAAGTAGCTCGAACCCCAAGTTTGGAACCCCGATTCACCAATGACTTTATTATTGCTGCTCATTTCTTCTGAATCTTGTTAGATCCATGTCATGTATTACTCCTCATGACTTAATTTCATTACATTTTGTGAATTCATTGATGCAGATTATTGATTCAAGTAGTTAAATTCCCAGAAATTAGATTGTTTCTCACATTTTCCTACTAAGGTATACTTCCTCTGCCAGAGTTACTATTTGTGTTCTATATTATTGTACTCTAATGCGAACCCTAATTTGTCATACTATAGTTCATGGTTATGCTTTAGTAAATTTTAAAAAATTCCAATTTTGAGTGCAATTAAGTAGTACCATTACTGATTACAAGCATTATAAATACAACAATTATGGTTAATGGTTGTGAAAACAATTTGTTCTATTAACATTGACCACAGTGTACTTGCATTACATTCAATTTGTTCTAGTATATGTCTACATGCAGGTTGATGATTAGGGCTTAATTTAGTTGAGTCGATAATTAAGTTATATTATACAACTTACCAAAGTACACTAGTATACAAATTTATTTTGTTGATGACCTCCACATGAATCTTGAATTGTTAGATGGCAACGACACGACATGCATAGACTATGCAGAAGGAGGAGGCTCTCATATGGGCATTGAGAGAACAATTTAAAGAACACGGTGACGTTATCAATCTCATTAGAGCCGGATACCTTAAATGTTTCGAAACTAGAATGAGGGTGCTACTGTCCAATAATACTATTAAGGCATTCTTACACATCAAGTCCAAGTTAATTGTCTGAAATAAGACTTATCATCACCTCCACGACTTGTTTAACCACTTTACATGAGTGATATGGTACAACAGTTTCTCTCACACAACTGAGGTTTCTGATTATGGATCGTGGAACGAATATGTTAAGGTATTACCAAACAACTGATTGCTTGTAGTTAGCAATTTTAGTGCCAACCTTATTAAGGCAATGCAGTAATAAATGCAATTTTTTTTGATTCAGGATCACCCATACTGTGAGAGGTACTTAGAGAAGCAGTTTTCTTACTATGAGAACTGGAAAGAGGTGTTTGGAGACCGCGTAGCCCTTGTCAATGTCTTTGTGAAGACAATGTAGACGGTATGGGTAATATAGTGCCTGAACTGATTAATGTTAACGCCTTGATATAGTATGGCCTTGACATGCTTATTTTGATGATGTTTGTTACTTATTAAGAACATGTTGTGTACTATTTTCAATTGAATACCGATTTGTTTTTCATTTTGTTCATGCCATTGTAATGAATTATGAATGATCGCTTTGGTGGGATACACTAGTTGTGATCAGAACGTGTAGTAAATGATGCTTCGTATCATTCAATGGAATGCAGTATTTTGTTCAAACCATTGAAATGCGTCATAATTTGTGTAGTTTTGGCCATGATATGTTGCTTTGGTTATGTGATATGAGGCTTTGTGTTATGAGTGAGGTTCACATGATAAAAGAACATATTTACATGCTATGATAACCAAAGAAAAATATTTAATTTCAAAAAGGTTGATTTGACAACCAACCCAAACTAGCTTGTGACATATAGGAGAGCAAAACTCATGTGGAAAGTATTACAATATGTCATATTAACCCAAAGAAGTCATGAAACGACTAGCATATGAACTCTTCCTTGTCATTGTCTCTATTATATCCCATTCCTTTTGGTGGTTGGCCTCTTCCTCTTTAACTTTTCCTGATCTATGTACCTGCAACCAACGAAGCAAAATAGCTAACAATATATCCTCCTCAATGTGGTTAGAATATGTTACATCAACACTGATTGTAACTAGTCAGTATTCAATATGAATATTACTGATAATCAACAACATCATTAAAACATGTTCATGGGGATAAACTCCCCAAAGCCAACAACATCAAAGCACAAAATAAATGTTCAAAAGTTTCAAACTTTTGCATACAAAATATCCATCAAAGACAGCACCCTAATTTCAGGGATCGAAAGTTCCTAGATATAGAAGCAATAATACATCAGGCAATAATGGGGGAACAACCCTTGCGTGAACATCCTCTCGATGGAGACTGGCTGCAATGGTTGGAAAATTGTGTTACAGACATTAACTGACTAAAGAACGAATCATCTACATAGGGAATTAAACTCAGCGTTTTCACGAGTCGACTATATTTCACGTGATTCACCTCCACCTGGCATGTTGCTTCGTCAAACTTCACCCCCGGGCACTCCAAAAATTGGTTGAAGAGGAGGAACAGAGTTTTGATTATGTGGACGTGATCCCTGATCATTACACGAGTAACTTCCCACTGTTTGAAAGCCGTGAGCACCCCCGCAAGTCCCTCATAGATATCTCTGAAGAGAACCATATGGATCGTTCCATATAGTCACGTAGTTCCGACAACGGGTTGTACTCATCGTCATGTGTGAAATCAACAAAATTGGGGAAGATAGTTTCAATGTGCTCCTACAAGAACAAAACTATATCACTGTTGCAAAGTAGAAAACATAAGCCCTAATTAAATGAGAAACATAATGAACTCGTTAAGCTACTACAAGAACAAAACTATATCAATGATGCAAAATAAAGAACATAAGCCCTAATAAAATCAGAAAGATAATGAACTCGTTGCATGTTACCGTCGTAGAATTATAAACTTCATTCAGTGTAATGCTGTCTTCTGCCATGCTTTGTTCAAGTATTGATTTTGGTAAGTTAGGGCTTGGGAATAATGAGTGAATCAATTAAAATCAACGGTTTATTAGATTTGAAAAGACGCCTAGTAAATGTTGTGCAACTCCCCACCGAAATTTCAATGATTCGCCTACTCTATGTGGCAGATCAAATCTGTTCCGAAAGAGGTGAATGGATTGACTTCAATATGCATTGATTTAGGAGTTAAATTTTGAGATAGAATTAAGGTAGTTGAGCCAACATGATTCTCAGAATTAACTCTCTGTGAATTTGATTTCCAAGATATCATGTACATAGATCCAAAAAAAGAAAAGAAGAAAAATTCATGTACATCTATTCTATCCACATTTGTATAAATAGGTCAAACTCATTAAAAAAACACTGGAAATCATAAAGGCAACGAATGTCAAGTGCATCTCTGCCACAACCAATTTAAAGAAATTCATAATAATCTCAATTTTAACTAATAGTCATTTGTAGATCAAGAACATTAATTTTATCAATAATGTAACAATTTGATGAATTAGAGATAGGTGAATGGATGGCTTACAAAAGTTGATTTCTTGAATATACGAATTGGTCGAATGATGTTTAGCTGTGTCATGGATTCGTTTGAGTTTTGACTCTACATGTTTTTTTTTTGTGTGCTGGAAGAGGAAGAGTGTGTGGCAATAAGAGCCATCAAAGAGGATATATGGTGCAAGGGGTAGCATAGGAAATTCACCGAATATAATAACGAAATACTCGTAATATGTTAAACCAAATGGTGTATTAAGACCAATTATTAAGTTATAACTTTTCGCCTTTTGCAAACCAAATAAGTTACAATAGCAAAATTACTAAATTAGAGGCCGTCAATTTTGTCTTTTAGTAACTACTCGAATTAAGTCACACAAGATAATAACCCAACCAAACACTCCCTTAACGTTTTGATAACACCGAAAGAATACTATGGATTAGTAAGGGTCCATTCGATCCAAGAAGAAGAGAAAGCGAGGACTCCTAGACACATGAAGACCAAAAGATATGGCCTCATAAGAAAATAAAGGAAATGAGCCTTCATGATAGATAGAATGAAAAATTTGTAGAAGGGGAATTTATATTTCAGATTTTAGAGGGATGATAGAAAGAAGAAAGAATAAGAAGAACAAGAAGAGAACGTACAACATAGAGAAAACAATTTCTCATCAATTCGAGACTTACAATCTCTTTAATATTAAATCATTAGTACTTTATATATAGGCTAAACAAGAGAACCTTACCACAACTAGAATCCTAACAATTAAGGAATAAAATAACAACTAGAATCCCTAACTTAACTAAATTACTTCTAAATAATACCTATTAGTAAATATCTTCAAAATCTTCAGAGTATATCCTTGATTTCTATTACTCTCATTGACTTGACAAACTCGCGTCCCAAGAATTTACAAGAATATACTTTGCTGAGACTCAATGTGTGGACTTTAGCGTTAAGCCAAATGAGGACGAACTTCATCGAACTAGATACATAAAATGATCGTCTCTTGTGTTGTTCACCACATAAGCTTTCTTTAAGATCAACAATTGTGTCGAAAGTAGTTGTCGTACTATAATTGAAAAGTCACTAAACCACCTGTAGCGCTTGCAGAAACTCTAGAAGGAAGAATGCTCCAACCAATAGTAAAATACTCATTATCGAAAATTGGACTCTCAAATAAATTTGTAGACAAGTCCAGCAAATGCTCATCATAGGCAAGCTGTGGTATGGTATATGCAATAACAGTGATGACTCAGTTTTCATCTTACAATCAATTTTAAGCAATGAATACAACTTTATACTAGTGGGAGTGGCTAAATTTTTTTGATTGCTATTAATATCTACTTAGATTGATAAGTGGGTGAAGTAGGAGGATTTATTGGTGGAGACTTGTTCTAAGAATGAAGATTCTTAATATTTATGTGACCCAAATTCTTCGTTGTTTTATGGTGCATGTTTGATGCTTGCAGTGTGACTGTTGCGTCCCATGAGTAGTGTTCCGATCCGAGTTGGTTCGGTGCTGGCCAGACACTTTACCCAGCTCAGACTAAAACACGTCTCGTAGGAAGGGGTGTCACTGTACATGATCAACCATACACATTATGATAAAAAAATAACTTTGATAATTACGCTCTGTTGATAAACATTTTCAATTATACGGACATTCCAAAAGGCAAGATTGGCAAGAATATTCATGTGATCCATGTTGCCACGTCGATCTTATCCTGGGGAATGGACAGACAGGAAAAACGAGGAATGAGTCTTTGATGACTTAGTGAGATTCATACAAAACAAGTGGTAATGCAAGAATTAACAGTGATTCAATTGATATATTTCTAAGAATGATCTTACCGATAGAATTAGTTTAACAAGATAAGTTGATGTAATAATGGTACCGAAATATTCTGGATATAGTTTATGAACATGTGCTTAACAGTAAACAATCCAACCTTGTACTTCCAAATACTACCTTATACCTCCCAACGAGGAGCTACCTCGCAAACGAAACAGGCGACATGCTCGAGTACACGATGATCCAGCACGCGGGTTACAGCCAACTCCTGACTGCAAGTGGCACCTAGATAAATGGGTATCAAGTAAAATTACTTAAACCGATAGTCCTTACTGCCCGGCAGTATCGACTCAATCCCTGGGCCCAACTTCCCAAAGGCGTCCCAATGGGTGATAAACAAACAAGCTAGTAAACCGGATAATATCCGTTGCTCATTGAGCTACATGTCCCGAATAGAGTTCGCTGCTCTTTGCACAGTTCAAGAACCAGCATATGAGATTATAATATCGAAGAATTACCATGATTATGATTTAATATGTGATCACTAATTAATGAATGAATATGATTTAACGATGAGTAAGAAAATCATGTTATGAGACGAGATGAGATGCAAACACATGAATACAATGAATAATAGGTTGTTCGTGATTTGGTAACGGGGTAATGTCTTTTCTGTCCAAGTTCCTCAGGCCGGATGCCAAACTGGGCTAGAACAAAATCAGAAATCGAACCTCACCTTTATTTGTACGAAGAATCTTGCTCGTCGCTAATTAATTTGTAAAACCTTTAATAACATTAAGATAATATCAGTAAACTGAATAATCATAACTCGCCACTATAAATATATGTACTATTCAATTTTCGTGTTGATAAAATTTGAGGAAGTTCTTGTTAAAAAATGTAGCTAATACTAATTTAAGTAAATAGCACATATCGTTGATGAAAATCTTACTCGATAATCTTTAATGTCGTAAGGTTAAGTTAAATATCAAATATACTTTGTATATGTAATTTATATCTCAAGATTTATCTTAAGCATCCATATATTTATAATTATAATTGTAGTTATAATTTTTCTAATGTTAAAAAATCATTTCAAATGGTAAGTATACAGTAATATCAATTATAGTATGATAAACTATTTAATTTGATGCATAATAAATCTTCAAAATATATTCATTAACTGATTTATGGAAAATCGTTCTTTAAGTCTCTAGTACATCCAAAAATTCCAGCAATCATGACATCAAACAATAACCTTATGAAGCAATCCATTAAATTGTATAACTTAGTTAATATTATTTTCTTCCAATATTATCTTAAATTACATAACATTGTATTCATAACTTATAAAAATATTAATACGTAAACCTAATCAAGGTAAATGATCAAAGAATGTTTAAGTTATGATACATAATCATATAATAGGATTAGACCTCAAAGTATATATGATAATCTTATTAAACTTATGTAAGGATATGTTAAACATGATAAATACACTATTTATATACTATTGAAAAATCTCAAAAATATTAATTCGTGAATACAAATTATATAAAAGTGATTCTAATGATTTTTATATCTTATAAGAGTCATGTGTGAGTGATCAATCATGGAATTATGATGATTATTTTCAATTATAAACAAAGAACTCAAAGTATGTAAAATAAGCTCAAAATCGTCGTAGTTTCGAGTTTACCTTTGATCGGATATCGGAATGAACTTTGTTTCTAAATATTTTTGTGGCAACTAATCCCTAACATTACTAGGAACATGTGTACCCAAATGGGAAGGAAAATCCAAAGGTTTGCTATGCTAAATAATTCTTGAAAACATATAACCTATTTTTAGATTTTCAGACAGCAGTCTACGGTTTAGGAATTTTGACACTCTAAATCACTTTATTTGAAAGACATTTCTTCATATGAAAGTTAGATGCCATCATAAGGAGTATTCGGCCATTGGCCTTGATAAAAAAAGAATTTCTCTACAATTAGTTATGATTTTTCTAAGGTGCATGGTCGAATGGATAATTTATGCGCAATAAAAGTTTTGGATATTTTTGGGTAGAAAAAGATAAAATAAGAACTTGTGATGAATTTTCCCTGAAAGTACACTCAAAAATGAAGAGATTGATAGGAAGAAAGAAGGAAAAACCGAAAACATTTTGGGTGTAAAAATTGTTGGAAGAAAGCCTACTATTTATAGTCAAAAAAATATGTTAAAATACTTTTAATTAAGGTCTCACTTTAATTTCTTTATCCTTGGACACCTAATGAAGACTCTAATCTGATAATAGAGAGATGCGGCTGATTTTTTTCACATAACTTAAAATATGATATGTCTAATTCAAACAAAATACATATAAATTAATATATACATATTTATTTATTTATACATGTTAAAACAATTTATCTAAGGTTCCACCTTAATTTATTTAACAACTAATCACCAAAATCTGATTTCAATTGCCACAAGAGTGATGTGTCTGATTTCAAAATCATTCACCTATGATGTGATATTATTCTTGTCGTTTATAATAAAATAAATCATGAATAAATAGATATTTTTACACATAATTACTTATGTGAGTTTTTCAAGGACTAAAATGTAATGTTTCTCAAATATTTGGGGTTAAAAATACTATTTTCAAAAGTTGGAGGACTAAACTGCAAATTAATATTTTTGTTCAAATTTAAGAGGCATTACATGCAGGGTTTCTTTTATATTATTCACGTTAAGAGGAGGAGATACATGGGAGAGATTAGGTAAATTGTTTTGTCACTCGGACGCATGATGATCCGATTACGCTCTAGTCTCCTAAGATGTTCAACCCTTAACTCTTCAAGATTATTCAATATTTTGTCAAACATTTGATTTGGTGACTTAGACATAGTGATGCTAAACTTGCCAACAAATAACTTCAAGTCCAAAATTCAATAAAAGAGTTCATCGATAATTGGATAATCAAACCATTGTTGTCAAGGAAACCCGCGACCTCTGTGATGCCAGCTTTGCTATTGAGTGACAACTTGGCTCCGTGCAACTAGAAGCACCACAACTACGACGATAACCTCCCCTTTTCTCCTTTTCTTGTTCCTCGTGTTCTTTTTGTTTTATTCTATCTTTATTTTTTGCACTTTTTGTGTTTTTATGCACTCTTTATTTTTAGAACTTGATATAAAAATTAACAGAAAATACTAAAGCGGTGGAAAAGTGAAGAATATGTATGGCTCTAGTGCCAATTTTATAGACAGTAAGAAATTTGTAGATGAGAATTCCAGATTTCAGAAGGGCGAAAGGAAGAACAAGAAGAGAATTAAGAATATAGAGAAGACAATTGCTTGGTAATTCGATACTCAATAATCATACATAATCTCTTTAATAAAAATATCGCCTTTATATATAGGCTACAAAAGAGAATCTTACCATAATTATAATTCTAACAACTAAGGAATAAAATAACAAGTAGAATCCTTACTTAACTAAACAATAAACTCTTAACTAAAATAAAACTCTAGAGCCTAATGACTTGCAAATAATCCTTATTAGTATATATCTTCCAAATCTTCAAAATTTATCCTTGATTTATATCACTTTCCATCGCCATCCAAACGACTCCAGGCCAAAGGCTCATACGAGGCTCCATCGTATCAGCCTATCTAGTAATAAATGCTTTTTGGAGCAGATCTGAACACATAAATAGGCCACTTGACAATGGAACAAGTGGAGAACATTTAAAACCACAGTTTCAAAGCATTAAAAGAAAGCTAGTAGATCTACCTACCCGGGTATAACATTAAATGTTGGTCACGCACCTATTTATTGTGTGGGTAGATGGGTTCCTAGACCTATAAATAGAGATAGAAGGCTCATTTGGTTGACAGACTAAAATCAGCAGTACAAAGTCTTGAGCCAAAAATCTTACACCAATTTGATTATTACTTGACTCGTATACTTGTGATTTTGTGTGCATTAATCTAATTGAGAATACAAAAGCATCTTACACACGGATAATATTTTTGGTACCGTTGATATGGAGTAACAGTATATTTGTTAGCTATTTTTACTATTGTTGATGTGTGAGACACACTTACTACTCTGTTCATATTTCAGGTACCAGTAGTGTATGACACGCAGAGACACTGTGACACCATTACTATTTGATCCTAAGATTATTGAACTCGCATATACAATGGAAGAGATCCACCATGTTGAATACTGAAGACGGAGTAACTCCACCAAGAGGAACACAATAGGAACAACAAACAAGAGGAAACAATGGTCAACACTTGGGAGGAGAATATTTTATTCGACATCCCAGACCAGAATTCTTACCAACACTTTAGGGCACTAGATCATGTATTGTAACAACTGGTGATCATGAACCAATCAAGTCAGCCATATTCTCCATGATTGGCTAAGATTAACTTGGGGGAGGAATCACCAAATATCCAATGGCACATCTCAAATTCTTAATTGGGACTTGTAAAGTATTTCAACTTAGATCTGATTCAATGATATTGAAGTTATTTCCATTTTCCTTGAATAGAGACACTAAGAGGTGGCTAAATGAACTGCCGAATGATAGCATCATAACATGGGAACAAATGGCACAACTATTTGTACAACAATTTTGCCTTACAGCAAAAACAACAAAGATGAGAAGTCAGATAGTTAATTTCTGACATATGGATGGAGAATCATTGTCAGAAGCATTGGAGCAATTCAAGGGCATGACGAAGAGGTGTTCACAACACAGCTTTATAAACGAGGTATTACTCCAACAAATTTACTATGGAATGAACGCATGCTACAAGAATACACTCAATTTTATTTCTGGAGAGAGATTCATGTAAAGAACCGACAATAATGCACCTATTGGAGACAATTTCATCAACTATATCCAAGTGGGGCATCGATCAAGCTCCAACAAAGAGAACAATAAGAGTTCACGAGATAGACACTATATCTACACAAGTTGATGGCATAAATACTAAATTGAAGCGTATGAATGAAAACTCACCAATCATGGTAAGAAACAATTGAGGTGAAAATCACCCAACCAATGAATGCAAAGGAGTAAATGCAATCATGCAAGAAGATGCCAACTGTGCTGGTAACTACATAAGGCAAAACAATCTGTACTCGAGCACTTACAATCTAGGATTGATAAATCACCATAATTTCTTGGGGAAGGCAACAACCTCAAGAACAACAAGGGGGAGTTCAAAGTCTACATGATTTCAACCAATCTAGAAGAAGGCAATCTTAAGGAAACATTATATAACTACAACACGGAGATTGATGCAAGACTGGGGCAAATTGAAGCAAAATGTCAAAACACCGATGATTCACTAAGGAATATTGAGAAATAACTAGGCCTAGTTGCAAATCAGTTAAGTACTCGACCAACTGGAACACTACCAAGCAATTCATAGATAAAATTTGAGGAAACAAGTGAATGTGGTCTCGACTAAGGAAGATATTTTGAGCAAAGTTTTAGAGCCAGTGTTGAAGGAGCACTATCCACCAATCCCATATCCTTCAAAAATTCACCGCGTGGAACAATATGTTGTGGTTTTCAAATATCTACGGGGATCAATCATACTTGAAGTGACAGTGATGAAAGTACCAAAATATGCCAAGTATTTGGGAGATACAAGAGTAATCAAGAAAAAGATGGATGAGATCGGGATTCAAATAGTCTTTACACTTCAAGAAATTGAAGGACTACAGACAAAGCTTAATGATCCATGGAGTTTTACTATACCCTGCACCATTAATGATGTTTTACTTGAACATTCTTTATGCGATTTAGGTTCTAGTATTAGTCTCATGCCATATACTATTTATGAACGTCTGAAATTACCTACCTTGCGAGCAACTGATTTAACAATTCAACTTGCTGATAAGAGTATTAATTATCTTAAGGGAGTAGTTGAAGATGTTATAATTAAGATTGGTAAATTTACTTTTCCAACTACTTTTGTGGTAATTGATATGAATGAAAAGTATAAGTTCCCATTGGTTCATAGAAAATCACTCCTGGAAACTGTTAATGCCTTGATTGATGTAGGAGAAGGAACTGTCACTTTGAAAGTTTACAATGAACATGTTAATTTTAAGGTTTAAAGAAGAGTTTACCCAAAGGAACCAGCAATCAAGAAAAATAGCACGCGGAGAAAATTTTGCGCATCCATTTAACCATGATGGAGCGATTGAGACACCTTAAAATTAGTAGCGTCGGGCTAGACTACGTAAAAACTAAGCGTTTTTTGGGAGACATCTTGAATTTTTATACCTTTTAAGTTATTTCTTTTTAGTATTTTTATTGTTATTAGATTTTCATTGTTTTGTAGAAGAGAATTTGTGAATGAGCACATGAAGAAGTTGGAATTGTACAAGGAAAAAGGAGTGAGACTTTTGATGAAAATAGGACAACAACAGTTTTTCAAAATAGGGGCAGGCGTGATGTGGTCTGATAGCGCGTGTCGATCGCACTTGACTCTGGAAAATATTATCGATGTAGATTTTTTGCACTGTGATCGCGGTACCCACTGGAATAGACAGAAAACAAAACTATGTGGGCGACTTGATCATGCCTCGCAAGTGCGATGGGGGCGCGATGCGTCGGTAGCGCATGACCAAAAATGTGTTTATGTACATTGCTGACCCGAGAATAAGTTTTATTACTTATTTACTATACTCTTTTTTATTATTCCTGAATTTTTTACATTATCATGTTACCTAATTGTATTTACTTTGCAGGGGAATGTTTCCTTAGTTTTGAATTTACCTATATGGTGTAATCCTAGTCCATCTATACCCACATGTATTACTATACTATTTATATGGGTAAATTTAGAGTTTAGTTCATTATTTCACTATACAAGTTAAAATCCTTAGTTGTTCTTATTATTATGTTCTTTTTTCTTCTAAACTTATTCTACTTGTGCAAAAACACCTTAGAGATGTTTCAAGTTCTGATGAGGAGAAGTCACCATCATCATCTCCATGCGCCGCACCATGTAAGAAAAAGACCAAGGATGATGCACCAACAAAGAAGCAAAAACTTATGAAGAAGACATTCATCGTTGAGAGAGGTCTTGAAGTTTTTTACGATAAGATCAATGACATGGGGTGGGCGATGTTTGCTAAACGACCAGGAGAGGTTAACAGAACTATGGTGATTTGATGGGTGTGTAGGATATAATATAATAGAATATAAGTCAACACATGCATGTTACACCTAAATCCCACTTTGTCGCAAGTGCACGAATCAAGTAATAATAAAATGGTAAGTATGGTTACGAACCAAGTATCGTATCCCAATGGAGTGATGGTTGTATGTATGAATCACTTAAATGCAAAACAATAATAATTGTCACGATCTTTTTTCCTGTGCTCGCAGAATGAATGATGTGAATGCTTTCAAAACTAAAGATTCTTTGAATGCTTTTTATGCTAAGAATGCTTAACTTAGAATGCAATAGAAATTAATCTAAGAATGTAGAAACAGTGATTAAATATCTTTTTGGGGTTTTGGTTTAGAATGCAAGAAAATAATGAAAGCAATTAAATGATTAAACTAATGAAAATGAATAAACAATTAAACTAAGAATGCAAAAGAAAGATTTATTAACTAACTAAACTAACTAAACTAGAAAACAAAATTTAATGATGGATTGATTGATTGTGGTTGTAAACAATAATAGGAAAGATTGTTTAGAGGTCGGGTTTCACAATTATTTAACCATAATAGTTGATAGATAAACTACCTATATCTACTTACAGTACTTAACAGTTATGTGATGTTTACATGTCTAATGGTTATGTGACATAAGACATGAGCTATCCCAACCATACACCTATGAGTCTCTAATAGCCTACAGTGTTAACCGATCAGCCCAGTTGTCAGTTATTTTAGAAGAGATATCAAATCTGCAATTCAATTTACTCACTCGAATCGTGGTAACAAAACATACTTAGTCAAGATTGATCTTGTGTGATCTAAATGTTGCGCATTAGTTGCTTTCGCAAATCCAAAGGTACAAATATCATATATATATATATATATATATATATATATATATATATAACCTTCCTTAGCATTCGACACTCTGGGTGGCCACACTGAAGCTTCTATTTTAGCCCAACGAGAGTAAGGTCAGTCACACAACATAAGTAACTATTCAATCTAGACATTAAAGATCATCAAACACACATCAAGTAAAGTAAAGAAAATAAACATATTCATAAATCATAATTACTCCCGTACTCTAACCAACGAGTAGGTTAACTCCTCATAGTCAGAGTTCAACAATCAACGAAGAAGTAAATATCATAGAAAACGAAAAAAGGTAAAGAAAAGCTTCTCGAATTCGGTGAAACTTTGTTGCTATACCCTCTTCGTCCTTCCTTTTGCCATCTTCTTTTTCACAAACTATTTTCTCTCTAACAATGACTTAACTAAACTAGAACAAGACTTCGATGGTGTTTTCTCTCTCGTGACTACTCTCAGGGTTTCTCTATCGGAAAGTTGTTGAAAGTGGTTGTGAGTTGGTAGAACATGGTTGTGCCCTAACTGCTAAACGTAACCTCCTTTTTATAGTTTTTCTCTGCCCTGGGCTGCACTTTAGGGCTTCTCACTTTCGGTCAAATTTTCCTCTGATCGCGCGACCCCCGCACGATGTGTCATCTTGATCTCGCGCCACCCGCGCAATGCGGTGCTGATCGCAATACTTTCTGATTTCCTCCCCGCGGTCTCCTGGTGTCTTCTCTTCAATCGTGTTATGTTCAGAATTTCACATTTTGTAGTGTCATAACGCTTGACTATCACAAAATATTATTGCGATGAATTGTCCCTCAAAATATCAAATTTTGCCTTATTTAGACTCGTTTCGTCTCGACTACCTAGATATCTAAGAAAACATAAAACAATACTAAAAAAAGTAAATACGCCATATAAGCATTCAAAAGCATAAGTAAACAGATTCTTAAATCATGCTAATGAGACGCTTCTCATGATTGAATTTTTAGCACACGCAGCTGCGCCAATGATAGGACCAATTTCATTAAGAGGTATTTCCGCCAAGATTATCAATGAATTATACGTTAAACCTAAAGAAGATTGTGGAAGGGGAGCACAAGAAACGGGAAACGACGATGTTGCATGAAGCACTAAGGAACGCGGTCATCCCATACACCGTTGTTCGCGAGCCAAATTCAGCTAATCCTTTTATCCTCTATAATAAAATTGTGCCAGAATAAAAGGTTTGTTATAATTTCATTATCTCTTGTATTGCTCCCACTTACCATATGACATATGCACACTGGGATATAGTGTAATATTTAGCGTGGATCCGCTATGGGATCCATATAAATGTGGGGCAAGAGATTCCAATTAGCATTTTGCTACATGAAGAACATCATGAGCTATCCCATATGGAGAGCTGATCACAAGAATTTGTAGAGCAACTAGGGTTTTGACTAAGCAATCCGACAAGAAGAAATTTATTGAAGATATCATTACAAATACGAAAATTGGCGGGTATGGAAAAACAAAAGCGATACCACAAAAGCAGATGATTCTAGAGGCGTTGGTGAAGAAAGCAATGGAGGAGCAGACAAAAACCTTAAAAGGCTTCATCCGAATGGAGATCAAGCAAGTTTGTGATGATATTTTTGACTCTTGGAAGGAGGTGATGGACCGGTTGAATAAGATGAACGGGGAAGTATTCGATACAGTATCAGCCAACACGTGGGAAGAATAGAGTTTCTAGGGGAGTCCTGTTTTGAATGCTTTTTCTTTTTCTTTTTAGAGGGTCGTTCAATGGGGACATTGAACAATTTAATTTTGGGGGTGTAAGAATAACTTCACTATTTAAGTTAGTTTTACTCCATGTTTTTCGACTTTAGAGTCTGTTTTAGTTATTTTTGAGCCTGTCAGCTAGAATAAAAATTTGAAGTAATAAGAGCATGCAAAAAGTTAGGATCTATGATGATATATGCCTAATATAGGAGGACTTGGGAAGAAAGAGGATAATGTGTGGATAATAGGAGCACACTTTGTTTAAGTCTATTGAAAGCATGATTATTTCATATATAATTCACGATGAACATGAGTAGAAAATAATGAGATAATTGTATGGGATTTATAAGAAAAATGGGGTCTTACATAGAAATTATGAATCTCAAGTGATTTACTCTATTACTATTTGAAATAAATGTGAATTTAAACTGTTGAGGAAATGAAATAGACCATCTTTTCTATATTTGAGTGTTAGCATTTCAAACGTAAAACCCTTTATGAGAAATATCCATTGAACCCCACTGAAGCATTTTCTACGAGCCTTTTTTTATGAAGCCTACTTACCTACTCTGAGCTGGAAGAAAAATTTATATCCTACCCATTTTTGGAGATGGATGTATCGGATTGAAGGAGGAATAAAGTAGGAGCTCAAAACAAAAGCATGAGCTAAAACGATATATTAACAGAAAATGAGGATGAATATATTAGAGAGCACAAATAACTCTTTGCAAAAACTTCAAAAATTTATGAAGTATAGGGTGGCTTGAATTCTTGCACAAATGAAAACCCAAATGAAAAGATGCCAAAATGAGCCTAAAATGTATGGCCAATGAAGAAGGCACAAACAAGGGAGAAAAATAAAACATTAAAGAGTAGATTCACTATGTACATCTTTAGAACTCATAAATATAATTTTCATTTAAAGCCAATACACAAGCCTATCAGTACAAGCTAATAAAGTCCTCCTAACGATCCCTCAACATGAAAAAATTGCATGCATGGAAAAACAATGAGAAAGGTAGACAGCAAGAGGGAAGTAACTATATGTGAAATTTCTTGATCTTATGAATATTATATAAAAGTCTAGTTCCATACTTGTGATACATGAACATACCACTTTGCACAATGAATTATTTAAGATGACAACATGATTAACTTTGGTGTGCAATGACTTGACATCCATAATTCTTATTATTTCAATTTCCAAACATAAGTGGCATTCTGAGACGAAATTCTGATGGGAGCATGGTGTTATTATTAGAATTAGAATTCTTTGTTTAGAGTCTTACTCGGGACGAGCAAAGGTTTAAGTCTGGGGGTATGTGATAAGAAAATTATTAGAGGGATTTGAGTACCTGGTTTCTTATGCTTTTGTATAATCCTTGTGGAAATTTTACTTGTTTTAGTATTATTTCATTATTTTTCTAGTTTAGTCTGAATGTGAGCAAAACGATGCTTATTTAGAGGATTTTAGAACTATTTAGTATAACAAGGTAGTAGAGCAACAAAACAACCAATCGCGTTACTAAAGGAACAAGAAACAAAATGGAGGGTGAGAAGGAGCATAATCGCAGGAGAAATCTAAAGAAACTGAAGCATGCACGATTCAAGGCGCGATGGAACTAGATCACACGTCACGGACGTGATCGGGGCACGATCCAAGCAAAAGATTGGCCGATGTTCATAAACCTCCTGAACGATCCAAGCAAAAGATTGGCCGATGTTCATAAACCTCCAGAGCAGGAAAACTACAAATATGAGCAGACGTTCAACATTTAGGGAATCACGATCATAACTTAGAAACATTCATAAAAGCATTTTAGGGTTAGAGGAGCAGAAATTCTACCATTCGCAACACTACAATCATAGTTGAGGGAGAAAGGTGAACAAGATGAGTCAACAATCAGAGTAGAGGAAAGCAACAACGAGATCAGGAGTTTAATCTATTCTTTTTCCTTATTGAAATACTTTATGATGTATTGTTGTGATTCTAATATAACCATGAGTAGCTAATCCTCTCGTTATCTGAGGGAAGATGTAGTTAATCTCATATGGATGCACCTTGAACCTATGTTTTGATTATATCTGTTGATGACTTTGTTTTGTTGGATATTATTTGTTGCTTATGCTACTTGGTATGCTTGATACACGCGTTTAAATGGCAACGGGGTAGTTATATTAGGCAACCTTGTATTATGTTGAATTATGTATACTAGATTCTTAGCGCACCACCAACATAGTAGATTAGGCAGATAAATCTTTTGATCTTCGACATTAGCTTGTTCGTGGAATCTATACTATAGTTGGTAACCATAATTCACTTATAAAACGTTGCGTTGATCCTATGACTTGGTAAATTTCTGGAGAGAGAAAAGTGCTTAATGACCTAACATCATTTGGAGTTAGAGGGTTCTTTAGTACATACGAAATGTGAATAATTTACCACATCAACTTGGAAACAAAACAATCATCAATAGGTAAAAGCTTGAATATGAGTCATTGATATTTTGTCCGTAAAGTACACGCATCCGAGATTAATTAAACTCATCTCTTAGACACATTTTCATTAATTTGTTTTACAATGTTAGATAGCAACCATCCAACCAATCAATTAAAATTTGTCTTAGTTACTTTAGCTTAAGTTCTTTAATTAATCTTTCTAATGCAATCCTTAGTTAATTAATAGTTAGTCCTAGTTATGCACTCTAACTTAGATCTTTAGTTAATCTCAATTCATAAACAAAAGCAAAGCAAAGTAAAAATTATTCAGTATTCAACAATATAATTGTTAAATTACAAATATCTATTCTCAGGGGATTCGATACTTGATCAGTTATACTTATTTACCATTTTATTATTATCTGGCTCGTATACTTGTGATTTTATGTGCATTAATCTAATTGAGAATACAAAAGAAACTTACGCAAGCATCATTGTGCTTAAAGTGGAATGTCAAGGGAAAGTAGACATAACATAAGTCTAGAAAGCTTTTAAAGACTACTACTTAGATATTTTCATATAAAATATTCAGGAAAGACCTTTACTAAACGAAGTTGAATAAAAAAGAATCAGTAAGGTTGCAAATCAAGGTCTTATCAATTCACTGTTGAGGAAGCTAAAGAGCAGTTTGGAATTGTGATAGAGGGAAAAGCCCAATATCGGACGAATTTAATTTTACATTCACTAAAAAAAAAATGGGAGATCCTCAAAGCTGATATTTGTAAATTTCTGGGGAATTTTCATGGTTGTGGATGGATAGTCAGAGGCATAAACTTCTCATTTATTGTTCTTATTAAAAAAACACAAGAACTAAGGGATTATGACCCATTTTCGTAATTGGTTGCATCCAAGGGTTCAATATTGATTTGCATGCATTGCGTACCTTTGCCGATATTCTTAGTTGCAAGGTTGAGGAGCTACCATTTAAATACTTGGTTGATAACCTTGGCATGATATTTGTAAATTTCCTAGAAGAAGAATTCAAATTTGGTACATTAGAAAGGAAGATTTAACTCGACGGGAGATAAAACCGTGCTTGTTAATTCGTTATTATCAAGTCTGCTTGTTTACCTTATGTCTATTTTTTAATATCACCAAAACAAGCGCTTAGTAAACTTACAAAGTTGCAATGTGGTTTTTCTTTTTCCTTTTTTTTTGGGCATCTAATGGTGAATCTGCTAATTTTTAACATTACAATTTTTTTGACTAATTAAGATAAGATAAGATAATAGTTATATAATATAAAAATGAAGAATGAATCCTTAACTAGTTCAACTGCTTATGAATAAGAACACAATATCATGACCCAAACTTACATTAAGATACAACTTTAGCTTAATCAATTGCAGATCCAAACTAAAAGTTTTAGAAGAAAATAGATAGAGAAAGAAAAGAAAGAAATATTCGAAAAAACTAGGGAAGACTATAGCTCCCCTGGCCGAATGGTTGATACGCCCATAGTGAAAAACTTGATGGGATATTTTAGGAAGGCGTAGACTATCATTCTGGGCCGATCCAATCAAATTGGACCTAACAAGTTCTATATCGAATTACGGCCATTCGACCTAATGTTAGATCGAATCAGACCCATTCCATCTACCCAATTCGACATACATACGTGACCCACGACACGGGTTCTATAAATACCCCATCCCCCAACGTTTTCAGAGGGAGGACATACTCGATACACAATCACATCGATCAGATTCACTGATTCAATACACATTCGATTCGACACTCGCCCGATTCGATCTTCTATCCAATTCGACACAGGATCCAGTTCGATGCATGCCTAGATCGAATCGTCCCCATTCGAGATTTCCCCAGCATCGAACTCATATCATTCGAGACTACTCTGATTCGATTTAGGGTAGCATCGAACCACTACTATTCGAGATTCGTGGATCGAACATCATCCATTTGGTCCATCGGTTTCTTTGTCTTAGATATCTAGAGTAATTTTATACTTGTAATATACGGTAGGTGTTTCGGACCAAGATAGTCCGTACCTTGTAATAGATTAGCATTATTTTAGCATAGTCGGGCCCATTGTAATAGTAACTTGTGTATTGTAATAGGGACTAAATAAAATATTGGCGCCATCTGTGGGAACACCATTTAAATTGCATTTAGATATAAGTAGCTCGAATGACGAAGAGACGACATGTTCCGTCAGGAGGAATAGTCAAAGCAAGAAAGAAAACCCGAACAAGTAGTGATGAGAATGGAAAGAGACCCGAGCCTCAAGAGCAAGGTCGGGAGAAAGCAGAAAATCAGCTACTTAAACAGTGGCAAGAATGCAAAATAGAGCTATTGAGGGAGTTCAAAATAGTACAGCTATATAGGGAAAGTGTAGACAAAATCATAAAAACTGGAGCAGCTATGGATTCAGAAATAGAGGTTGCGTTAGAAGATTGTCTTAGGCGTAACTCAGGCATTTTCGCTTGGACCGATTCTGATTTGCATGGGATAGATCCTAGAATCATAGTGCACCGGTGAAATGTCAATAAGAATGCAAAACCGATGAGGCAGAAGAAACGAATTTTTAGTAAAGAAAAGAATGAAGCTGCAAAAAAATAAGTGCATGAGCTTTTAGCGGCCCGACATATTTATGCGTTGAGATTCTCGGAGTGGCTGAGCAACGTCGTATTGGCTTTGAAGAAGGAGGCAACCTGGAGGATGTGTGTAGATTACACTAACCTGAACAAGCATTGCCAAAGAGACCCGTTTCCCCTACTCAGAATAGATTTGTTAGTCGATTCGACTGCGGGATGCGCATTACTGAGTATGATGGATGCCAAGAGCGGTTTTCACCAGATCTTCATGGCAGTGGATGATCAGAGCAAAACAACATTTCTGACGGACACATATTGTTATAGGGTGATGTCATTCGGTCTAAAGAACGCTGGAGCAACTTTCCAAAGACTCGTCGCGAAGATGTTTTATCATCAGATTGGAAAATCCATGGAAGTATACATTGACGATATGCTTGTCAAGAGTCTTAAGGCGAAAGAACATGTACGTCATCTGGATGAAGCATTTGCTATCATAAGAGCATATGGGATGAAGTTGAACCCAAAAAAATGGACATTTGCAGTAACTGCAGGAAAACTTCTAGGATATGTGGTGAACGAAAGAGGAATAGAGGCCAACCTGGATAAAATTAGGGCAGTGCTAGATTTGCCCTCACCAAAAACGATAAAGGACGTGCAATATTTGGTTGGCCGCCTAATAGCATTGGGTAGATTTATATCGAATTCGACAGAAAAGAATCTGCCGTTTTTCAAGGTTATGAGAAAAGCAAGGATTTTAGCTGGGCACCGGAGTGTGAGGAAGCTTTCCAGCAGATGAAGAGATACTTGGTTAGCCATCCGCTCCTGGACAAACCAAAAGAGAATGAGATGCTGTATTTGTACTTGGCCATGTTTTCCCACACCATCAGTAGAGTTTTAGTAAAAGAACAGGGAGCTCGGCAATTATCCATCCACTATGTGAGCAGAGTTCTACAAGGCGCGGAAAGGAATTATTTGGAGATAGAGTTATTTACTCTAGCATTCGTAGCCACGACGCGGAAGCTAAGGCCATATTTTCAGTCTCACCCAATCACAATTGTTACGGATAAGTCGTTGAAGCAAGTGCTGGCGAGACTAGAGACCTCCGACAGATTGGTCAAATGGGCGATTGAACTTAGTGAGTTTGGTCTAGAATTCAGGCCCCGAACCTCCATCAAAGCGCAGGTATTGGCAGATTACATGGCTGAAACTTTGGCAATAACGTGGTGGGATCCACAAATTACATTTATTCAATATCAGACCAAGCAGGAACAAGTAGGGCCACCACCACATGGATTCTGCATATCGATGGCTCCGCCACGAGCCACGGGGGAGGAGTTGGAATACATTTATTATCTTCTGATCGCCGGTAGTTCGAATATGCCATTAGCTTGAACTACATGGTGACCAACAACGAAGTTGAATACGAAGTTGTGATAGCAGGGATAAATCTGGCGTTAACACTCAACATAGAGCATTTGGAGTAGCAAAGCATTTCTCGGGTAAATACGAGACAAGAGAGGAGACAATGAAATTGTATGATGCAAAGGTTAAAACGCTGGCAGAACGCTTCATGTTTTTCGATATCTCTCAGATTCCACGTGATGAAAATAGCAAGGCTGACGCATTCTCTAAGTTCGCCAGTTCTTCAGAAATCCTAGTTAAGAAATGAGTTACATTATTGGCGACTGACAAGCCTTCGATCGGGATATCAAAATACAACGGCACTATAGCAAGAGTCGAATACATACTGTCAATCGAGGAGGATCCATCATGGAAGGACGAAATCATGTCTTATTTGGTGAACGAAATTTTACCTACGGACCCGAACACGCATCGCAGAATGCGTTATAAGGCCTACAGGTTCACAATTCACAATGGCGAACTATACAAACGGTCTTTTGAAGGTCCATTGCTCCATTACCTGACTCCAACTCTGGCTGATTACGTTATGAAGGAAATCCACGCTGGTTGTTGTGGAAATCACTCTGGAGGGAGGGCACTGGCCTAGCGAATTCTGCACCAAGGTTACTATTGGCCGACCTTGCTAAAGGATGCCATAACTTTTTTGCAGCATTGTGTTAGCTGCCAGTACCACGCTCGTCTCATTCACATGTCGGTGCAAGCGCTACAGCCTCTCGACAGCGCGTGTCCTTTTGACTAGTGGGGAATTGACATAGTCGGACCACTACCAGTGGCCAAGGGCCAAAAGAGATTTCTGGTTGTGGCCGTGGAATATTATACCAAGTGATTTGAAGCTGAGGCTATGTCAGCTATTACACAGTAAAACATGATCAAATTCATATGGAAGAATGTTAGTTGCTGCTTTGGAATTCCCAGATACATGGTATGCAACAATGGCCGATAATTTATTGGGAAGGAAATCAAATCTTTGTTCGTAGAATTGCGGATCTCCCACAATATGACTTCAGTTTATCACCCTCAATCGAATGGACATGTGGAATCCACCAAGACACTGAAAGATTATCTCGAGAGGAGATTGAGGGACACGGGAAAAAGCTGGACAGAGGAGCTTCAGGGAATACCGGTTCCTTATAGAACAACTCCCAAGACATCGATAGGGAAAACCCCTTTTGTTCTTGTTTATGGGACTGAAGTGGTTCTGCCAGCCGAGATAGGAATGCCTACACGCAGAATACATGACTACGACCCCGAGCAGTCGGTCCGATTGTGTCAGATGGATCTGGATATGATATGTACTACAAGGGAAGATGCTTACCAACGAACCGCGACTTTTAAAATAGCCATGGCCAAAAGTTACGACAAAAGTGTCCAATTCAAGAATGTCGAAGTGGGAGACCTGGTCCTGAAAAGCATAGCTGCAAAACAACATATCGGGAAGTTAGAACCAAAATGGGAAGGACCGTATAGGGTTGTACAAGCTAGTTCAAAAGGCAATTACTACCTTGAAACTATGCAAGGCTGCAAGCTAAATCTCCCATGAAATGTGCAACATCTAAGACGCTATTATGCATAAGCATTAAAACAAATCATGGTCTATTGTTAACAAACTGTATGAACAACGAAGGCTTGAGTTCCGCGCAACATAAGGGAAATGTAGGCACGTCAGTACGAAACTGAGCTCAACCCCATTCAAATTAGATTAAAAATCTCTCTTTTTCTCTTGACTAACACTGCAGATGAAGTCACTATGAAACGACGCCACAATTCCTATGAAAAAGCACAAGAACCGAGCAAAACACCACAGTCAATATGGAAATTCGGCCCCAAGAGGTTGACCGCCAAAAGTTTATTTCGCATAGACTGCGAAAAACGTGATGCCAGATGCACGTTCAACCCCAAGTGGTTGAACGACAATCAAACGACCTACTCCACATAGACCGTGAAAAGCCTCATGCTGGATGCAAGTTCAGCCCCAACTGCTCGAACTCCAGTCAAACGACTTACTACGCGTAGAAACCAAAATGTTTCATGCCGAATGCACATTTGGCCCAAAGTGGTCGAACACCGATCAAACAACTCACATCACATAGAGCGCGAAAAACGCCATGCTGAATGTCCGTTCAACCCCAAAAGGTCGAACGCAAGATCGACATCTTAGTCCGCATGGACCACGACTAGTGTCATACCATGTGCACATTTGGCTCAAGAGTCCAAATGCGATCCTTCTGCATAACCTTGCCCGGAGCACAAGACGCGGCTTGCTGGGGGCACATTCCATCCAAAGGTTCAAAATCGAAGAACAAAATCAAAGCGCGGTGAACACAAAAAGAGCGTGACGAAAGTGGGACAAAAGAAATTTAACGAGATAACTACTATTGATTCAATCAAAGAAATGAGACAGAGTCATGGTCAAAAAATTCGACAAAACTATACATTAAAGTATGGGTCAAAGAAAGTTATGATATTTAACCACAAAATCGGCTTCTAAGAACGCCGTTACAGAAGTGATATGATCAGAAACGAGAAACAAAAATGGCCTAATATCATCAAAAATACATACTCAAATGTACACTACTCTCCCGATGATTGGGGGGACTCCGAATGCAAAACAAGGCCAAGGGACCGTGCATAGTTGGCATAATTTTTATGAATTTGATCCTCAGTCAGCACGAGCTCATCTGATTGCTCTCATCCTTTCAGTAATCTAACCTCCTTCTATTCTGATACACCGCCAAAGTGCCGCCCAACTGGAAAGTACTGGGAGAGATTAGATTACGCTTATCAATAGCCTGGTCGGTAACCTCGACATGCGATGAAGTCGCATCAACGCCACAATCTGGATTTACTTTAATCGGCGGCTTTGGAGTAAAATTCCCACTCCTGGTCACGAATAAAGTACCATGTTCCTTTTGTGGCATAACATATAGAGGGTCACGAGGAACATAAATTCCCCCAGTCTCAACAACAAGATCCAACGCCTTCTCTTCCTGAGATTCACTTTATATCACATGAGAGGGACTCATTTTGTCATCACTGTTGCCAAAAGCAGCATGAATGGTGTCCATCACTCCGACGGGATAAAGTGAGCTGCGTTCACAACGCCAATATCTGCAGTTTCTTACCTTGTTGGCGGAATGGGATCAGGCATAGCCGCAATAGGCATGGAATTATTGCGTCGTTCCTCACATAGCCGAAAGAAAGGATCACCAACCCTCGGGGCAGAAAACTCCTCTACATCTTCGTCATCAACCTTGGGAGTCTCCATTAGAGGACCATGGCTAACATCAAGCATATATTTGCAGAAACACATTTTCATGAACCCTAGATAGTCAGCCTGATCAACTCCGAGTTCCATACCGTATTTTACGTCGACAGCGCCTTGTCGCAATTCGAGCCAACGATAAACACCACTCTTCATGAAACACCTAACCACCTTGCATCAGTAATCCTCTGACTCCAAATGTCGCACCTTGTCACCCAACCTAGTGATCGCAGTATCGACCTCCTCATTCACTGCCTTGAGAGAATCATCCTCCCATTTCAAAGAGTCATTTCCCTTTTCAGAGCAGCAATTTACGCACGAAGTGCCGTCATGCTATCCTCAGCTTTTTAGCATTAACGCCAGCTTCAAGGGCATCTTTAATAGATTTAGCACTTACCATGACAGCATTCCGAGCACGTGTGATCGCAGCGCGACGACTGTTATCATTACTATGCACAATCGCGTTCAATTTGTCGACCACGACATTATGTTTGTCATGGACTTCAACCAGACCACTATAATCCCGACATAGTCGGTATATTACAATTCTGGTAGCAGCAAATTCGTTCTTTAATCAGTCAATGTTTGTAACACAATTTTCCAACCATTGCAGTCAGTCTCCATCGAGATGAGGTTCGCGCAAGGGTCGTTTCCCCATTATGGGCTGATGTATTATTTCTTCTATGTTAACGAACTTCCGATCCTTGAGATTACAGTGCTGTCTTTGATGGATATCTTGTATGCAGAAGTTTCAAAAATTTGAACATTTATTTTGTGCTTTTGATGTTGTTGGTTTTGGGGAGTTTATCCTCCTGAACATGTTTTAACAGGACATATCCCCTGTGTGGCTGATGGATGTATGTTTTTTTTTTTTATGAATGTGGATTATTTTAGTATGGTTTACTTCTTTGACGTGTATGTTGTGTTCTTCTTTTGTGGATTTTTTGGCTATCGGTAATGTTGTTATTAGAAGGCTGACCAGTTACAGTTAGTCTTAATGTAACATATTCTAACCACATTGAGGAGGATATGTTGTTGTCTATTTTGCTCCATTGGTTACAGGTACATAGATCAGGCAAAGCTAAAGAGGAAGAGATCAACCACCAAAAGGAATAAGATAGAATGGAGACAATGGCGAGGAAGAGTCCCTATGATAGTAGTTTCATGACTTCTCTGGCCTAAGATGACATATTGTAATACTTTCGACATGATTTTTGCTCTCGTATATGTAACACGCTAGTTTGGGTTGGTTATTAAATCTGCCTTTTTGAAATTAAATATTTTCTTTGGTTATCGTAGCATGTAAATATGTTCTTTTATCATGTGAACCTCACTCATAACACATAACCAAAGCAACATATCATCGCCAAAACCACATAAAATATGACACATTTCAACTGATTGAACATAATACCACATTCCAGCAAATGATACGAAGCATCATTTACTACACGTTTTGATCAGAACTAGTGTATCCCGCAAAAGCGATCATTCATAATTAATTACAGCGGCACAAACCATAATAAAAAAACCGTTGTTCGATTGAAAACAGTACAAAACTTGTTATTAATAAGTAGCAAAAATCATCAGAGTAAGCATGTCAAAACCATACTATATCAAGGCGTTAACATTGATTAGTTCAGGCACTATATTACCCATACCGTCAACATTGTCTTTACGAAGAACAATTGACAAGGGCTACGCGGTCTCCAAAAGCCTCTTCCCAAGTCTCATAGTAAGGAATCTACTTCTCTAATTACCTCTCACAATAAGGGTGATCCTGAAAAAAATTGCATTTATTACTACATTGTTGCCTTAATAAGGTTGGCACTAACATTGCTAACTACAAGCAATTAGTTGTTTGGTAATACCTTGACATATTCGTTCCACGATCCATAATCAAGTGATGATAAGTCTTTTTCGAGACAATTGACTCGGACTTGATGTACGGAAATGCCTTAATACTATTACTAGAAAGTAGCACCCTCATTCTAGTTTCAAGACATTGAAGACATCCTGCTCTAATGTGATTGATAACGTCACCTTGTTCGTTAAATTGTTCTCTCAATGCCCATATGAGAGGCTCTCCCTCCTGCCTAGTCCACGCATGTCGTGACGTTGCCATCTAACAATTCAAGGTTTATGTGGAGGTCATCAACAAGACAAGTTTGTATACTAGTGTACTCTGGTAAGTTGTATAATACAACTTAATTATCAACTCAACTAAATTAAACCCTCATCATCAACATGCATGTAGACATATACTACAACATATCGAATGTAATGCAAGTACACCGTGACCAGTATTAATAGAACAAAGTGTTTTCAAAGCTTTAACCGTAATTACAGTATTTATAATGTTTGTAATCAGTAATGGTACTAATTAATTACATGAAAAATGGGTTTTTTTTTAAATTTTCCAAAGCATAACCATGAACTATAGTATGACGAATTAGGGTTCTCATTAGAGTGCAATAATACACAACAAGATTAGTAACTATGGCAGAGAAAGTATAGCATAGTGGGAAAACGCAAAGAACAATCTAATTTATGGGAATTTAACTACGCGAATCGATAATCTTCATCAATGAATTCAAAAAATATAATGAAATTAAGGCATCAGGAGTAATACATGACAAGAATGTAAAAAGATTCAGAAGAAACGGGCAGCAATAATAAAGTAATTGGGGGAATCGAGGTTTCAAAATTAGGGTTCAAGCTACTTACCTTTCAGCAGAATCGCGCCCAATTTGTTTGTCAAATGATTTAATTTTGTTTTATAATGATTTTATGAAGTTGCTGTGAATTCAGACAAAGAAACAACACTTTCATAAGTTATCAACGCGTTTGTTAAAAGCAAAGGTAATGTAGTCTTTTCGTTTGAGGTGATTTAGTATTCTAGTTATTAAGCCAACAATGGTCGGCCGCCTGACTTTTTGGTCAAAGCTCAATTCCTCTTTCTCACGAACCAAACTTCTTACTAAATTAAATATGACCCCTTATTTCACCTAATATGCGGAACCAAACGTCCCCTTACTTTTTTATATCTCATCTCGTACTAAATGTTCGGATTTGGATGAGATAATTGATTTTTGTTTTTTACCAAACGAGATAATTGATTGAACTTGGCAAATTAGTATGGTTTTCTCAGAACTTGAAGCAATCTCAAAGGAACATATAAAAATATATGTTGAAAAAAATTAAATCTCCTTTTGCATTCAAACTTCTTCAATCTAAAAAAGTTATTTAATAGAATTAATCAGCAATTTATTAAATTCATTGGAAATAAGTTTTCAAACTATCTGCTGAATGTTGTGTCATCAAAATTTTATCCAACGGTTTATCTATGACCTCAGGGATAGCCAAGTGTCACGTACTTAACCTCTTTGCACCGTAGGTTAGCGTCACGTGCGGCCATGTCAGCTCACTCAACTCGACAAGTCAGTCTATCGTTAAGCCGATCATGCTAAAGATGCGACTAAGTGCGAGAGATAGCGTAAGAAACTTGGCGGAAGTGTGCTTGAGCGAAGAAAGCTTTTGAAAGTATTGGAATTTCTGAGTTGATTCAAATGAGAACCGAAGTTACATATTTATAGTGGTTTCCACCGACTTAGTCGAGTGGGGACCACACAAGCAGTTAGCAGATTTTTAACTCTACTGCTAAAAGGATTAACGAAACCTGTACAATACTAGTAAGGCGGTGTGAATAGTTCCTAGTCGAGAGAACTCTAGATTCTTCTACGGTAATCTACTCCAGATTATTCTACGAAAATCTATTAGTATCTAGGCTTCGTTCCGTTTACTCGTCGGCCCCTCAAGTTTTGGAATTTTCATAATGACCACGAAACTTTGAGGGTGAGTGGGGGTGTGTCCGTCTTTGTTGCCGCGTTCGAACGACTATGTTTTTGCCATGGTAGCTTTTCGACTCATGGTGGCTTTGGCCGTTACATCCTCCCCCACCAAAATTGGTGACGTCCTCGACGCCTTGGTTGCCTTGAATGCCTCGATTAACTCCTTGAACTGCCAAAGTTCATCCTCCGGCACCAAACTAGCGTCGGCCATCGATAGCCCCTTCCATAGCATCAAATACTCGGTCGTGGGCTTGGCTCCGCATTTCCTAACGATACGGTCAGCTAGGATCTCTTCGACTTCTTTGTCGTATTTGGTGAATACCGTCGTCGGTGCTCGTTTGGAAATGTGTCGGTCCGGTTCCTCCGTGTCCTCGTGATACGGCTTGAGCTGGCTCACATGGAAGACCGGGTAGATCTTGAGATTGGACGACAACTTCAGCCAATACGCCATTGTGCTGATTTTCTGCTCTATCTCGAAGGGTCCATCGAACTGTCGCACCAACCCCTTGTGAACTTGACGTAAACTCTTGAATTGGTGCGCGTTGAGCTTCACCATGACCCTGTCCCCTACGTTGCATTGAACTGCCCGTCACTTTAAGTCGGCATATTTCTTCATCTTTTTGGCGACTTTGTTCATGGCGGCTCGAGCCATGTCGGTCTCCTCTTGAAGTGTCTTTGCAAACTTATAGGCGGCGGGACTCTTTCCTTCGTAGCCGAAAGTGATTGATTGGGGTGTCGTTGGTTGCCTTCTGGTTGCTAGCTCGAATGGGCTCTGCCCCGTCGACTCGTTTACCTGCAAGTTGTAGGCGAATTGGGTCGTATCGAGTAGACGGTACCAATCGCGCTGGTTGGCACTAACAAAGTGCCGGAGGTATAACTCCAATAAGGCATTCACCCGTTCGGTCTGACCATCCGTCTGCGGGTGAAAGCTAGTGGAGAAGGCCAAGTTGGATCCCAACAACTTGAATAGTTCAGACCAAAACTTATCGGTGAAGCGTGGGTCTCGTTCACTTACGATTGTCTTCGGTATACCCCAAAGCTTCACTACGTATCGCATGAACAACTTGGCCGTCTCGTCAGCGGTCACGTCGGGTGGTGTCGGTATAAAAGTCCCGTACTTTGAAAACTTGTCCACCACGACGATGATGGTGCCACATCCTTCGGACTTGGGAAACGAAGTGATGAAATCCATTGACACACTTTCGAATGGATGCTCCGGTATAGGCAATGGTTGCAAAAGTCCTCTGGGTTGCCTTTGTTCAATCTTGTCTTGCTGGCACACCAAGCAAGTCCGCACATAGTGTTCAATGTCCTGCCCCATGTGCGGCCAATAATAGGTCCGTTCGATGAGAGCCTCGGTACGTCTCATGCCTGGGTGGCCCGCCCATCGAGTGTCATGGCTCTCTCGAATGATCTCGCGCCGTAAGTTGTCCCACTTCGGCACGTAAATGCGATTTCCCCTCGTATAAAGGAGTATGTCGTCGTTCATTCAGAACCTTCGAGTTTTGCCTTCGCGAGCGAACTCCATAATGTTCTTGGCCACGTCGTCGTGCTTCAGCCCATCTTTGATGCGTTCTTTCAGTGAGCTAAGTGGTTGGCTAATGGCAGCGAACTCGGCCTTTCTGCTCAAGGCGTCTGCTACATGATTCAACGCCCCCGACTTGTATTCTAGCGTGTAGTCGAACTCCGCTAGAAATTCTTAGCACCGTGCTTGCTTGGGAGTTAGCTTCTTTTGGGTTTGGAAGTAACTCGTCGCCACATTATCCGTCTGGATGACGAAGTGACTCTCAAGTAAGTAATGCCTCCAAGTGCGCAAGCAATAGACTACGGCGGTCATCTCCTTCTCATGGACCGTATAGCGGCGCTCTGTGTCGTTCAGCTTGCGGCTCTCGTATGCGATGGGGTGCCCGTCCTGGACCAATACGCCGCCGATAGCATAGTCAGATGCATCGGTGTGAAGTTCGAACGACTTCGAGTGGTCTGGTAGGGCAAGTACCGGCTCCTCCGTCACTCATGCCTTCAACTCCTCAAAAGCTTGCCGGCACGATTCATCCCAATCCCAAGAGTTGTTCTTCTTAAGAAGCTCCGTCAAGGGTGCGGCTATCTTCGAGTAGCCCGCGATGAAACGCCGGTAGTAGTTGATGAGTCCCAAAAATGACCGTAATTGATGGACATTTTCTGGTGGTTTCCATTCCAATATGGCACGAACCTTAGAATTGTCCATCATTATGCGTCCGTGCCGGATCTTATGCCCCAAGAACGCCACCTCTTCTTGGGAAAACGAGCACTTCTCGAGTTTGATGTATAACTCGGCCTCCCGAAGTACTTGGAACACTAGCCTCAAATGCTTGACGTGTTCCTCGAAGTTGGGTGAGTAGACGACGATGTCATCAAGGTACACCACTATGAACTTATCCAGAAATTGACCCAACACTTTGTTCATCAAGGTACAAAACGTAGCCGGTGCATTGGTTAGTCCAAAAGGCATAACACGAAATTCATACGAACCATACCTTGTGACCATCGCCGTCTTCGGCTCGTCCCCCACGGCTATCCTTACCTGCCAATAGCCTGACTGAAGGTCAATCTTCGAAAACAACTTGGCCCCTCCAAGTTGATCAAACAGCTCGCCAATGAGCGGTATCGGGTACCGATTGCGGACGATAAGCTTGTTAAGCGCCCGATAGTCCACGCACATCCGCAATGACCCGTCGTGCTTTCGTTGGAATAGGACCGGTGCCCCATATGGCGACTTTGACGGTTGGATCATGCCTTCCTCCAACAACTCTTTGAGTTGACGTCGAAGCTCCTCCAACTCTGGCGGTGCCATTCAATATGGTGTTCATGATGGAGGCGTAGCATCTGCAACGAGCTCTATCTTATGGTCCACGTCCCGTCTGGGTGGCAGCCTCTTCGGCAGCTCGTTGGGCATGATGTCCTTGAACTCATCAAGGACTGTTTGGATCTCCATCAGCACGTCCATAGTGTCCTTCGGTGCTGGCTCGTCTTCTGGGATGGGAAAGACGGAAAAAGATTCATCGGCCTTCAGTCCCCTTGCGAATTGCATCGCCGATAGCATTTTTGTCCCTTTCGTCTCCCTCTTAGTCGGTATGGCGCAGGTAGTCTTGCTATCTAAGATGTATAACGAGTCAGAGAATGGCACAATGCAAGCACGTACCTGATAGAACCATTCGAGCCCCAACACCATGTCATAGTCGTCAATGTGCAGGACTGTGAAGGGAATGTCACCGGTCCATTCTCCCACCGTCGTTCGGACGGCCTTGGTTACTCCAAAGATAGGCTTGGCCAGTGTGTTCACTGACTTCATGGCCCCGACCATTGGCACGACGTTCAGCTTAAGTTTTTTGGCCAACCCGTCCTGCATGAAATTGTATTCTGCCCCGCAATCTACAAAAGGCTTTCACCGTCCTTCCTTGGATAGTAGCGGTCACAAACTGAAGCCCTCGCCTTGGGCCCATCTTCGGCTCCACCTGAGCCTTGACGGCATTGAGTAGTCGTATAGACCCCATGTGTGACTCCTCTTGCTACGGTTGAACGGGCTACGGTTGATCTTCAAGTTTCTACCACATCGCAGCCATACGCCCACGATGCGGGTGTTAACGGTGGTGTGTTTACGACCTAATTAACTGAATTATTTATTGGGGTTGGAACGCCTTTGTCCGTGGTTCAAAAACTAAATGCTATTCAACGGGAGAATAAACTTAACAAAAACCTTCATTCCTTTTATTCACTATGATCCACTCTCATTTCCGAGTCAATATGTGTATTTCCGAGTCTATGTATGTTTTGCCTGAATTTCCCGACCTCTTACCTCTCCCTTCTTCCTCTGTTTATATAGAGTTTTCAGGGACAGGTGTCATCATGCATGTTTTTACAGGTGTCGCTATGCATGTGGTGGTGTTCTACACGTGTTACAATGTTCATTTAACCAATAAGATAACGGGTTTATCTAAAGCGTTGATTGTATTATTTCTTCTTCCGAGGGCTTTTTGGTCTTCTTCATGATCAGGGGTAAGCTGTCTTCTTTACTTCCGAGAGTTCATTACGTCAAATGGTGACTCGAGGGCTGACTCTGAGTGTTCTCTTAGTGACAGTGCTTCTCCGAGAGGGGTGTATTCTGGGGTGTTTGCTTCAGGGTATTCTCCGAGGAGGTGTTCGTTCATGGTTGATCTCCGAGAGGTTTTTAGCTATTGTGGGTAGGTGTTTTCTTTCTCCGAGTGCCCGAAGAGAGTTGTTCTGTAGTTGTTGAGTTATTGTGAAGTTCCGTCCTCTGGGTTGGTCGACATGAGTAATGTTCCGAGAGTGTTTGAGTTGGGAGTGCATAGCAAGGAAGTGTTTTTGTCAAGGTTCTGGGACTTGAGAGTCCAATAGCTCCAGTGGGCTTTGATAGATTGGTTCTTTTAGCTCATTCCTTCCGAGAGTTCATCTCTTGGAGGGGTAAAATGAGTGGGGCGGAGTACGTGCCCAATGTTGAAGTAGTTCCGATAGCGGTTAGTCTGTGAGACTGACTTGGTCTCGTATTCCTCCTGTTGACTTTGCTCTAGTATTTGATGTGTTGGAGATGTGCTCCGAGGGATAATTGAGGCGTGATACCTGTATCGTGAATGCAGGTCGCATAATCATATAATAATATACCGTGTAATTCCTGCAATGTATTTATTTCAAGCAGGTGAATTATCATCCTGTTAACAAACCCCCCCAGTTTGTAGTGTAGTTAGTTATTATTACTACACTAGAAACTTAATAGTTTAAAGGGTACGAGGGTTCTGGTATCGTACATTTTATCAGGTATACGGGGAATGTTTCACAAGGCCTCGTAGAACTCTTCAGGGATGTCGTAAACACTCATCAGTGACATTTATGTTTTGTTCGACGTTTCCCTCGTTCTTGGCATTACCTTTAAAAAGGCGAGGAGTATCGTGATTACTCTCTCCGAGTGATTCCCGTCGTATTCTGAAATGTGCCCTCGTTAGGTCATTATTGAGGCATTAATTATAATTTAAAGTTATGGTATTTATTTAATTGCGATTTAAATGCAATTAATGGCGATTTTAATGCCATGTTTATGCATTGTGCGGGAATCGAAGCGTTTTGACCGTTGTGTTTCCGTTAACCGAGGAGACGTGATATTAAGCACGACTTTTAATCGTGGGGCGTGGGTGGGCTTAGTGGTCATTTAAGACACTTAGTGGGTGTAGGGTTTTAAAAACCGTCTTCTTTACCTATTATCATCACTTGCAAATTTTGAGCGAACACATTCTCTTTCTTTGCAAAAGTTTTTCTACAAAAGTACTTTCTAACTTCTTAAAAATTCTCTATAATGGCATCACAATCCAACACTAATTTGGTATCGGCCGCTTCCGACACCGGAGGAGCAGCGGGGGTAGGGTTTCAAGGTTCACGGAAAAGGAGTGCCGCGGCGGTGGGGGGCGAGTGGCAGTGGTGGTGCCGGTAAATCAAAGAAATTGAATAGGAAGGCTGACGAGGGTGGCGCTCCGCGGGCTACCCAGAAGGTGGGGGATACTGTCAGCACCGCCACGGAGAAGGAAATTAGAAATCTTTTTATGGAATACGGCGCTTTCAGCCGTAATGTGGAGGTGACGGTGCCAGAGGCCCACCACCGGGGTGTATTACCCACAGATAAAGGCGGGACTGCGCTCTTTTTTCCCGCCCTTCTATTGTGATATCTTTACCTACTGCAATTTTTGTCCAAGCCAACTTGCCCCTAATTCTTTTACGGCGTTGGCTTTGTTCATTTTTTGGTGTTTTGTGAGGGGTATCGAGTGTACGAGAGACAGGTTTTTTGCCGTTTTTGAGTTGAAGCCATCTCCGGGGGGGGGGGGGAGGGGGTCCTTTCTATTGTTTTACTCACAGGGATAAGGACGACAGGATCTTCGAGGGTATGGTCACCTCCCATAGTTCGTGGAAAAGCAAGTTTTTCTTTATCTGTCCTGCTAAGGGAGAGTGGGACATACCCCTGACCTGGAGGGAGCCTACCTTCCCCGAGAGAGTGATGGACGATACCTTGATGTTTTCCCTGGTATTCTCCGCGAAGCCACTCGTGGAGTCAAAGAATTTTATTCGACTCTATCGGACCGCGGGATTGAGGCACATTTATCCCCTAGACAAAATCGAGACTCCACTGGCTATTCCCGAGGAGCTCTTCGACACTTTTGGTAAGTACTTATCTAACTCGTAGTATATGTAGTTTTAGCATCTGCGGTTACTTATATCTTATCTAACTTATAACTGTTTTTGCAGTGAATGTTTTGCGTCTGTTTATGGTGGAGAACGAGGACGTAGCAACCAAGAAGGGGAAGTCTACCCTAGGAGAGGGTGGAACTTTTGGAGTAGCAGAGGACGAGCAAGGGGGGACTCCTTCAAAGGTTGCTACAGCTACGTCCCGGTCGTCTAGCGGGACTTCCGATACCCCTGAGGAAGCGGGGGTAGGCGTTACCTCCGCCGATGCAAGCCTGACGGGGGCATTTGTCATAGGAGGTGGGGAGGAGGAGGTTGGGATAGAAGGGATGACTTTACCACCCCCCGGCGTTATCAGGATTCCTTCTTCCTCGGAGTTATCGGGGGATTCTGCTTATGCCCTACTGGCGACTCCTCCTAAAGGTATGTGTTCCTAGTCTTTAAGCAGCATGGAAACAGTATATATATTCTTTTATTAGTATAAGAGTATGTTCTAGATAGCCGAAGGGATAGCTTTACTTAGATAAATTCTTGGTTTTGTAGGAGGTGAAGACTTTTTGGGTCTGGAAGGGGGATCACTTCCTTCAGACCCTGCTCTCCCTCCAGCATTTGATACCATGAGTCTGCTGGACGAGATTTTGGCTGCGGGTCCCCCGCTTACGAGTGCTCCTTCTCCGATACCACTCGCGGCCATCCTGTCGGACAGCCTTGTAGTGACTCAGGTTCCACTATCGGGGGGAGTACCTCCCGAGAGGCCTTCCTCTTCTAAAGCTCCCGTTTCAGAAGGGGAGCCTAGCTCAGAAGATGCCCAGGCGGCACTGGAAACGGTCACCCGATACTTGTCGGCTACTAACTCCTTGCCGTCGGACGGGTGGCAATTCGTCCGAGCTTGTACCAATAATATGGCTATGTTGGTAAGTTTTTATTTAACTAATTTACTTAAGATCCTTTATCGGGATCTTTATTCTTTTGTTCTGCTTTCTTAGGCACCTAAAATGCTTCCTCTTCTGTTACTCGAGGTCGAGAAGTTGCAAAAGCTGGCAAGCACAACTGAAGAGAGGTCTCGAAAGCTGGAGACCGAGAACAAAGATATTCTGGAGAGGATGGGGAAATATCACGAGGCGTGGGCTATGCTTTCAAAACAAAACCACGACTTGAGGGAGGAGAATAAGAAGCTCCACTCTTCTGTAAAGAAGATGGAGGCTTCCGGGCTGGTGCTGAAGGATAGGGTGACCTTCTTTGAGGGGGAAAAAGTTGCTTGGGAGGCCAAGCAGAAAGAGTTGGAGCAACATCTGTCAAAGGCACTGGGCCAGGTGGACACTCTCAACGAGAAGCTAGCACAGGCTATGGTCTCGGGGGGTGTCACTTCTGAGGAAGTGCAGCAAAGGGTGGATGTTGCGGTGAAGCAAGCTCGAGAGGATGCCACTGCTTACGTGAAGGAGTTGTATATCAACAAGCATCAAGGATACTTAGCAGGATCTGCTATGTGGGGATTCCTTCAGTGCTTCGGGCAGGTACGAAATAAGGTGGCTCCCAACTTAGACTCGCGGGTAGTTAATATCGCGGAGATGAAGAGGCCAACTTTGGAGGAAGCCTACGACCTCTTCAAAAAGAGTAGCTCTCGACTACCTCCCTCCTCCTCTTCCCCGACTCGAGTACCCATGTCAGCAATACTTCCACGGCCCTCGGTGCACTCCCCTCTTGGAGCGGGAACCCAGGCTGTTTCCTCGGGCGTTCTTCCTCCTGCAAGTGCTCCTGCTCCATCTTCCACCACTGAACCATCTCATGTCCGCTCGAGTGCTTTACCCCCCCCAGCCTTAGGGGTTTTTAATTTGTTTTCTATTAAGGATCATTGTACTTTTTATGTTTATGTGTAATGGTACTTTTAATTTTTATTTAGAATGAAACATCTCATTTGGAACGAAACTTTTTTTCTCGCCTTAATAGTCACACAATTTTTCAGCATATTATAGATACTTGGTTCCTTTCCTTCAATTGTAGAACTTTAAGATTGAGTTTACAGAAATGAGAGAGTATCTCACTCTTACTGGCCAACCAACTTTCTTAGCATAGCGTGTCTATTTGCAATGCAAGTTTGGGGAAATATGCTTTCCTAAATAGGAGTATTCCCTGACACGCCCTCGTAGCCTTTTATATATGCTTTGTGCAGCTCAACTTAATTCAGTTATTCGAGGAAAGGATCCTAAGTATGTATAGATGCTTAGAGTTTAGTGAACATTTTCGCGTCCTTTCGAAGAATCATTCCAATAGAATTGTTTCTATCCTGGTCTCTTTTACTTATTTAGACTTTCGAAAAGCCTTTAATACGAGAGGATGAGTGAAGTTTCCCAGAATCACTGCTCTCGGAGACATTCTCCTGGGTCAGTTGGATCATACCTTCTCTCTTTTCTTTAAGTATTTAAATCGTAAATTATAAAATCTTATGATTTTTCACAAAGATAGCCCAAATATGACCCGAACTATAACTACTGAAATAAGGATACATATCTTTGGTGCGTGTCATTTTGTTGTTGTAACACCTGCTTTCCCTTTTGGTTTCGGCAGTGGTCTCCTCGAACTTGCTCAAGGATTCAACAGTGGTTCCCACAGACGGCGCCATTTTGTTAACGGTGGTGTATTTACGACCTAATTAACTGAATTATTTATTGGGGTTGGAACGCCTTTGTCCGTGGTTCAAACACTAAATGCTATTTAACGGGAGAATAAACTTAACAAAAACCTTCATTCCTTTTATTCACTATGATCCACTCTCCTTTCCGAGTCAATATGTGTATTTCCGAGTCTATGTATGTTTTGCCTGAATTTCCCGACCTCTTACCTCTCCCTTCTTCCTCTGTTTATATAGAGTTTTCAGGGACAGGTGTCATCATGCATGTTTTTACAGGTGTCGCTATGCATGTGGTGGTGTTCTACACGTGTTACAATGTTCATTTAACCAATAAGATAACGGGTTTATCTAAAGCGTTGATTGTATTATTTCTTCTTCCGAGGGCTTTTTGGTCTTCTTCATGATCAGGGGTAAGCTGTCTTCTTTACTTCCGAGAGTTCATTACGTCAAATGGTGACTCGAGGGCTGACTCTGAGTGTTCTCTTAGTGACAGTGCTTCTCCGAGAGGGGTGTGTTCTGGGGTGTTTGCTTCAGTGTATTCTCCGAGGGGGTGTTCGTTCATGGTTGATCTCCGAGAGGTTTTTAGCTATCGTGGGTATGTGTTTTCTTTCTCCGAGTGCCCGGAGAGAGTTGTTCTGTAGTTGTTGAGTTATTTTGAAGTTCCGTCCTCTGGGTCGGTCGACAGGAGTAATGTTCCGAGAGTGTTTGAGTTGGGAGTGCATAGCAAGGAAGTGTTTTTGTCAAGGTTCTGGGACTTGAGAGTCCAATAGCTCCAGTGGGCTTTGATAGATTGGTTCTTTTAGCTCATTCCTTCCGAGAGTTCATTTCTTGGAGGGGTAAAATGAGTGGGGCGGAGTAAGTGCCCAATGTTGAAGTAGTTCCGATAGCGGTTAGTCTGTGAGACTGACTTGGTCTCGTATTCCTCCTGTTGACTTTGCTCTAGTATTTGATGTGTTGGAGATGTGCTCCGAGGGATAATTGAGGCGTGATACTTGTACCGTGAATGCAGGTCGCATAATCATATAATAATATACCGTGTAATTCTTGCAATGTATTTATTTCAAGCAGGTGAATTATCATCCTGTTAACAGCGGGCATTCTGCTATGCGGTGATCAGGACTCCCGCATAGATAGCAATCCTTCGACTTGGGCCGCTCGGCCGACCCTCTGTAAACTTGCCCCAAAGATTCTGATTTATTTGATTGAGAAGGTTTATACGTACCTGCCTTCGGATGTGGGCGTGATGACGGTGCTCCCCCACCTTTGCCCTTGCCATCATCACGGCGTCCCTTCGTCGTCTGTTTGGTCCACTCAGACGCCGGCCTAAATTCGATAATTGATTCAACGGCGGCAATAGCAGAGGCAAGGTCTTGCACGTTCCTCCGTTGCAACTCTTGTTTAGCTCACGGCTTAAGTCCGTCTAAGAACGCAAATAAGGCGTCCTTGTCGGTCAAGTCCAGGATCTCGAGAGTAATCTTTTGGAACTCTTTGACGTAGTCCCGAATAGCATTGCGGTGTTGTAGTCACCGCAACCTAGCCCGGGCCTCAAACGCAACGTTTTCCGGATAAAACTGTCTCTTGATTTCGGCCTTGATGTCCTCCCAAGTGTCTATGTGGCACAGTCCCTTCTCAATGTCGGTTTGACACCTCTCCACCATAACATGGCAACGTCCGTAAGAAAGAGTGGAACGGTGCTCAACCGAGTAGCGGCGTCGTCAACGTGAGTGGATGAAAAGTATAACTCTATGTTGTACAAAAAGTTCTCCAACTCACGTGCATTCTGTGCCCCATTATATGGTTTTGGCCTTGGAACGTCAACCCGCTGCGGTGCCGGTGCACGATGATCGTCCACACTAGCCACAGCTCGTCGGCACACGACTATCTCTTCCTTCATGGCCTTAAACTCATCTTGCATGGCGGCCATTGAAGTCTTAACTGATTGAACTTTGAAAGAAATCGAGTTTAGGTTGGAAAGTACCTGTTATTCCAACGAAGCCAATCGATCGGCCAAGTCCTTTACATCAACGTCCTCTATGTCTCGGACTCGGTCCAGTAGGTCTTCGAGTAGTTGGTGATTCGACTGTTGCGACACGATGGTCCAACGTTCGGCCCCTATCCGACGTTGGATCAACCGATGGCTCGCGAGAGGGCACACGACCACGCCGAGTGCTTGCGCGCGTTTTCCTCTCAGCGGCTGGCGCTGCTGCTTGCTCCGTTGCACTTGAGCCTGACATGATTATCTTCGCAACTAAGTCCCCCAAACACCGTTGCTACGATCACTTAAGCGGAAGCCCAGAGCCTTTCGTTCTTCCTTGACCGTGGCTCTGATACCACGTGTCACGTACTTAACCTCTTTGCACCGTAGGTTAGCGTCACGTGCGGCCTTGTCAGCTCACTCAGCTAGACAAGTCAGCCTGTCCTTAAGCCGATCGTGCTAAAGATGCGACTAAGTGCGAGAGATAGCATAAGAAAGTTGGCGGAAGTGTGCTTGAGCGAAGAAAGCTTTTGAAAGTGTTGGAATTTCTGAGTTGATTCAAATGAGAACCGAAGTTACATATTTATAGTGGTTTCCACCGACTTAGTCGAGTGGGGACCACACAAGCAGTTAGCAGATTTTTAACTCTACTGCTAAAAGGATTAACGAAACCTGTACAATACTAGTAAGGTGGTGTGAATAGTTCCTAGTCGAGAGAACTCTAGATTCTTCTACGGTAATCTACTCTAGATTATTCTACGAAAATCTATTAGTATCTAGGCTTCGTTCCGTTTACTCGTCGCCCCCTCAAGTTTCGGAATTTTCATAATGACCACGAAACTTTGAGGGTGAGTGGGGGTGTCGTCAGTCTTCGTTGCCGCGTTCGAACGATTATGTTTTTGCCATGGTAGCTTTTCGACTCGTGGTGGCTTTGGCCGTTACACAAGACTAAGGAAAGAATATGCAAAATAAAATTAATAAGCGGCTGATAAAGATATAACAAAATTATAAAATTGATAATATGTTGTCCATTAAAAGATTATATGCAATGAACTATATGGCTGAAGATTCAGTTTTAGAATAGAAAAGTGGGTAGACACAATATTACAAATTGGCAATTTATTTTTTAAGTGTTGGAAGAAAAAATTAATGTGAAGAAAATTAAAATGCTATGTATGGAGCAGAATTGCTTTTATATATATCATCTATATAATATTATATAAAAAAACCCAGTGCAACACTAATATATTGATTTTCGTATTTACCCCTCATCACACTATTGAATTTTGTTATTAGTTGGGATATAAGGTGTACTTTATTTTAATTTTAATATTATTTTAGGGGCGTAATATTTTTTTTTGACTTTAATTTTCTCCAACTTCAAGTTTTGCCCTTTTTTTAATAAGCTTAGAAAATGCCCGCTAATTTATTTATTTTTAATAAAAATTGCCCGTCGGGCTCAAAATTGGGCCAGCTCCAAGCCAGTCTACATGGCAGTTGACCTGGCGTACGAACGATTGCCACGCGGCGCCACATTATTTTTTTAATTATTGAAATATATAAAAAAGTATATCTTTATATATTAAAAAGTAATATATTTAATTTCTTAATATATATAAATACCAAAAAAGTATATCTTTATATATATTAAAAATAATAAGATATTTAATTCCTTAATATATATAAATATATAAAAAAGCATATCTTTATATATTAAAAACAATAATATATTTAATTCCTTAATATATATAAATACATAAAAAAGTATATCTTTATGTATTAAAACAATAAGATATTTAAGTCCTTAATATATATAAATATATAAAAATTAGTATATCTTTATTTATTAAAAACAATAAGATATCTAATTCCTTAATATATATAAATATATAAAATAGTATATCTTTATATATTAAAAACAGTAATATATTTAATTCCTTAATATATATAAATACATAAAAAAGTATATCTTTATATATTAAAAATAATAAGATATTTAATTCTTTAATATACATATAAATATATAAAAGCGTATATCTTTATTTATTAAAAAAATAAGATATTTAATTCCTTAATATAAAAAATAGAGAAATTATAACTAATAAATTTAAAAAATAGAAAATTTATAAAAACTTATTATATAATTCTAATTTTAAAAACTTAATTTTTAATAACTAATAAATTTTTAAAAAAGTCAAAAAAATTAACAAGAAATTATCCCAACATTAACAATATTTTTCTTCCTCTTATAATTAAACGTTATCTATAACTCCTTTTAAAAAACTAAAAAAAAAATGAGAAAAAAGAAAAAAAAAAAAAAAAAAGAAAAAAGAGAAAAGATATGCCCCTTACGTGTCCTCCCCCTCTGCCCAGCCCACCACCACCACCACCACCACCATCACCACCACAACCACATGGCCACCACCACCACAAAAGCACAACCTTGAATTTGAGATAGTGAGAAGAAATGCGAACGTGTGGTTTAGAGATTTGGTGTGAAAGGGAGATGATGAAGATGAGGAGTGCGGTGGTTGTTGAAGAATTTGGCGGTGGCAAAGGAGAAAGCGAAGTCTGGTGGGGCGAGGAGGGTGCCGGAGAAATTCGTTTCGGTGGGGGTGGTGGAGAGGGAGAGGAGTAGGGCGGCGAAATTCAAGGTTGTGGTGATGGTGGTGGTGGGCGTGTGGTTGTGGTGGTTGTGGGCTTGAGGGGGGGGGGGGGGGGTGAAAGGGGGCAGATTTTTTTTCTTTTTTCATTTTACTGTTTTTTTAAGTATTTTAAATGGAATTATAGATAAGGCTTAATTGTAAGAGGAAAAAAACATTGTTAATGTTGGGATATTTTTTGTTAATTTTTCTGACTTTTTTTATTTTATTTATTTTTAAGTTATTAAAAATTAAGTTTTTAAAATTAGAGTTATATAATAAGTTTTTATAATTTTTCAATTTTTAAAATTTATCAGTTATAATTTTTCTATTTTTATATATATTAAAGAATTAAATATCTTATTGTTTTTTTAATATATAAAAATGTTCTTTTTTATGTATTTATATATATATTAAGGAATTAAATATATTGTTGTTTTTAATATATAAAGATATACCTTTTTTTTTATATATTTCAATAATTAAAAAAATGACGTGGTATCACTTGGCAATCGTCCGTACGCCATGTCAACTGCCACGTAGACTGGACTTGGAGCTTGCCCAATTCTGAGCCCGACAGAAATTTTAATTAAAAAAAATTTAATTAGCAAGCATTTTTTAAGCCCGTTTAAAAAAATGGCAGAACTTGAAGTTAGGGAAAATTAAAGGGCAAGAAAATATTTTGCCCTTATTTAAGCCTTCGTTTTAATGGAAACAAAATCATTACTTAATTTCTCTTACATAAAAAGAAGATTAAGATATATGGACTTTCCATCTTTATGTATTTAAGCTCCAATCTTTACCATTTAAGTATTATACATAAAATATATTGTTAATCACGCGGGGCCGAGAACCGCGTGTCAACGTTGCTAGTTACACCAAACAAGCACCCAATTACTTTAAATCTTCATTTTGAAGGATCAAGAAATTGGCTGTAGTAGCACAGAAAAAATAATTGGAATTGAATTATTAGTGATTTGTTCGGGTTTTTTTTTTCGCGTCTTTTGGCTTCAACTTTTTCTTAAACATTGATCTTAAATTAGTATATATAGCTAATTATGTCATTCTATGATATATTTAATAAATCTGACAATGGCAGTTCAGTGTTCTTTCCGAAAGGAGAACATGGAGTTAACTCAGTTACACTAATCTAATCATTATTTGATTGAAAAGGGCCAGTGACCTCTGAAGAAAAAAATAACAAATATTTACCCCAATTGTATCAAGATGAATGCCTCACTACTAGTCATATATATATGCATGACTCTGTTTCACCTTATAATCCCCGAAGATATAAATAGTGCCTCCTCGGCCATCGATTAAGTATTTGAAAATTTAGGAATTGTATTCCTTTGTCATAATTATACTTCGATTTTGTTCTTTTTTTTTTTCGAACTTTAATCGTTAGGAGTTAACGAGTAATATGGTAACTGAATCTCTAATTGTGAAAACGTGGTCAAAGAGATCTTTATGCCAGATATATATTGGTATTACTTATATGAAAATATTAACCGATTGCTTTGTCTTATCTCAAATCTAAAAAAAAAAAGTATTTATAAGCAACTTACAGAGACGTGCTCGGGTCTCCACGTTCAGTCCAATACTCAATCATATCGCTAAATACTTAACAAGTCGTAAAAATATAAGAACTAGACTAATAATGTAATTTTTATTAATTTAATACTTCTTTTTTAACTGTAAGACTGTAAATAAATGCAACGCATCATTGTTTAGACTTTAGAACTATCAAAAAACCAATATAACCTGTTCAAGCTCTTTTAGAATCCGGGGTATCTAATCAGAAAAGTCAAAATTATACTTCGTTCACTTACAGAATAATTTTGAAACTTTAAACTCATTAATAAATAACGCTAGCTTATAATAAAAAATTGTCGGGGAGCGACGTCGTAACTCTCTTATATTTTATATCATTATTGTGATTCCCTTATATTATATACGATTTAATATTATATAAGCATCCTTCTACCACGTCAAGAGAAAGCATGTTGCCCATGCCAGAGAGGCTGCCTTGCAATAAAATAAATGGTGCTTTACTCTTCGAGATGCCGGAAGACTACACACCCTTTAAACATTATTTTTATCATTTATTTTTACATTTTTTGGTAGTTGAAAAATAGAAAGGTAGGCTGTACGGTTGCAGCATGTCAACTTTAGCATGGTATATAGTGCACACACGACATGGCCTAAAAATAAACAGAGACCACTCAACCATGCTTTGCACAGTCACTCACACAGTGCTTTCATGCATCCAAAAATTATGTCACCTTTTGACCTATTTTGCTTTATTCCTTCTGGTTCATTCACTTACATACTCACACTCACTCCATTACATATACCAGAATTTGAACTAACTACAAAATATATTCCCGCCACTTCAATAATTACGACAAGTCAGTTGAAATAAAAAAGAACAACAGGCTATGCTGATGTTTGATTAATTCTAGAAACTTTGCAAGGTTCTACGTATTAAAGATAAACTTCATTTTGTTGATTTCTCCAGTATTTTAAGTATTAAAACCTTCTCAAGTAATAAGGTAATGAAATTCCGTGAAGTATTTTTGTTTAAGAGTGATTTCTGTGATTTCAGATGTAACACAATTAATCAATGTGATCCATCATTAATTCTTAACAATAGTTGTTTCAAAGAAACGGACCCATAGACGATACACCAGTTCGGCGCGATGATAGTCTCGACTTCGAGACGTACGACTAGAGCTCGTGAAAGAGCAAAGAAAACGTGGATGAAGGTTATACGGAACGACATGAAGTTCAAAGAGCTAATTGAAGATGTACTTCTCAATAGTACTTCTCAATAGTAAAGAATGTGAAAAAATATGATTCATGTACATGACTAATTCACCTATGGTTTATATAATTTACCCCAATTTGTTAAAATTACGAGTTTGGTGGTTGTTGTTGCGTAATTGTTTCAAAGAAATATATGATAAAGGTGTAAATCATGTGGATGGGTGAAGTGTTGCCACAACAATTTAATTATCCTATGATTCGTTTGCATACTTACTATAGTTCTACATGTTAGGCCCAACGGAATAGACAATCTGGTAATTTTGCGGAATGGATTCTAGCGTATTATGTAAACTGTCTACAAATCAAGAGCCCAAAATGAATTCGCCTATAAATGCAGGATATGCGAAAGGTACTCTTATGTTATTTTAATTGGCAGTAAATTATTGTGTTTGATTAGTATGTAAGATGCACACTAACCAATAACTTTTTAACCTTCACTCGATGAAGATTCTATATATATCCAATTTAACTTTCTATAAAAAAAACTCTGATAATGTATAAATGCATCGAACGAAGAAAGAACCATAATGCCTTGACAAAGAGCTTCAGAAGAGGCCCTCCTCGCATACTATTTACATCTATCATATTAAAGACCAAGGAACGATCGTAAAACCGCTCGTGCGATATGAAGGACATCCTTAATACAGTCTGACACTTTAATAACCCCATTGCAAGACCAGGCTTACAATAAAGGAGTGTCAGTCATTATTAGCACAAATCACCCTTAGATCGGGGGCAACTCGCATTATACTTTGTCACCAAATCCAGCTCACACGGTGTCACTGGGCGTCTTTTGATTATACGAATAAAAGGGTCATGTGCGCCTAATAGCCCCACCACTGGCTACTCCGCCTTCGTTGTTCGTCACACTGGCGCCTCGACGGCGTTTTAGAGGAACAACCCAACTTTAACCAACAAAACAATCAACCGAGGGCGTAACGATCATTTACCATTTTCACATGAATAGGAATTGCTACTGGATGTCAATACCAATAAATATATTACTTGAATTACAATAACAATACAAATGCTTTTGCTTTTCAAGTATTATTCTTCCCTTGACAATAGTCAAAAGGCTAATTCAACATTCCTGCCACCAAGAGGCTACATAAAAGTACTAATAGCTTGGGGGTACAAAGTACCTCCTAATAACTTACAAATAAACTGAAACAAATTACAAGTACAAAATATTCGTACAAAACTATTCTTTCAATTTTCAATCTTGCCCACGTTCGTATAGGACTATTGCGGCACCTCGGCCGGGTTGGCCCGACGAGGCCTTCATAATGATTATTAGGAGCGGCTCAGGTGCCTCCTCCCATAACACACGGGCAACATTAATAGGCCCCCATACCTATCATTGAAGACTACCAAGTACCAAGTTGCTATGCCCTAATACACCAAAATTCCTATAAACAGAGAAGGAATTTCCTATTTGTAAGCAACTCTGATCCACATATTACACTTACACTATCATTTAGCAAAGCAATATATTTCTCTTTTTAACATTATTATAATTTTCTCTTTTTATACATTTAAGGAGACTTCGTAACTCGAAACCCTCTTGTACACACACTTATACACAAACACTTTATCTCTACAAATTACGGAAATTGCGTTTTGAACCACATCTCTCATGATAATTAAAACTTGGTGTTATCATTATGGCGCAGTCTATGAGAATGCTATAAGAAACATTCCTTGAGCACGATTCAAGGAAAATCCACTTCTTAGTAATGACGATTTACATGATAGAGGAATGTAAAATCTCCTTAGTTGTCAAAAATCGAAAGAGAAAGGGATCACTACTCGAATAAGGGCCAACATAAGCAAACCATCCAAAATCCTGAAATCTAACTATTGGTTTCAGACCCAATGAGATGATGGGAGGCCCCCATTAAGACCCCATGTTCATTTAGGCCATTATATAAAACATGGGTGTGCTCAATATCCTCGCACAACTGTGCAACACATTCAACATCATGTCTTGATCCACATTCCACTCATTGGGACTATCCATAGCCCAAGCAGAGCCAGTATAGATCCCGTTTTAGTGATTCACAGAAGAATATCTCCTTACACTGGGAACTCCCTCTTTTCCCATTTCGTAGGGGACAAAACCACGCTAGAGGACCAAAGTTGTCACTTTCCATAAAGTTGAAGCCCTAGTCGACCGATACCACATCATCTGCGGGAGGGCAGGTCTTCAGGCCCTCGAAGTAATACCGTCCACCATGCATCTCAAAGTCAAGTTCCCAACAGCTCTAAAGATCAGAAAAGTACAGGGGAGTCAAAAAAGCGCAAAGAATGTTGCATGAGTGCAGTCCCACAACACGCCTCCCTAGAGTAGTCATACCAATTGTTAGGAATGCACAAATGACAAAAGACAGAGGTAGTAAAAGTGAAAGCGGTTTAGGGAACTCAAGATGGTTGAGATAGTGGCTTACTAACCCCACAAGAAAGTCTACACGTGCACAGAGATAGGATAAAAAGTGGAGCAAGAAGTCGCGCCGATCTTTTAGAAATACACCCACATTTTTGCATGGGAAGGAAAGCCCTTGGGAAGAATAAATCACATGGTGTGCGAACAAAAGCTAAACGTAAAGGCCAAGGCATGCCCCATAAAATAAAAAAATAAAAAAGGAAAAGAAAGAAGAGGCTAAAGTGAGCAAAGATCATCAAGTCAGAAATAAGCAAGCACAAGAAGCTCGGGCACATAAAGGAAGTTGTTTACCCTGAGTTGCTATCTAACATTGTCTAGGTCTCAAAAACCAATGGGAACAGGAAAATGTGGTTTGCCCAAAAAACTTCTACCCCTTGCCTAGTATCGATCAATTATTGACTCCATTTCCGGTCAACATTTTGAAATAACACTGCTGAACAAAAAACCAATTTTCGCAAATACAGGCTCTGGTCTCTTGGAATCAAGATTATCTGTAATGTCATTTTCTCTGCTACTCACGCTCTTACTGGCGATTGATACTTTGACAGTGGTTGTTCTAAACACATGAAAGGTACAAAGACTAACCTCATGGAGTTTGTACTTTTGACCACTGCACATATGGTGGAGGCTGTAAAGGGAAGATAATAAGAAATAGGGTTCTAAATGTTGATGGCTTTCCACATCTGAAGGATGTACTCTTGGTAGAAGGGTTGCGTGCTAACCTTGTCAGCATCAGCCAACTCTGTGATAATAATTTAGTTGTTAATTTTGATAAATACTCTTGTGATGTTTTTGATAAGAATGATGCTTATGTTATGAGAGTCTATAGATCAAAGGACAATTGTTACTTAGTGGATGAAGATGCTCAATGTCCTCATGCTAGAGTGGATGAGTCAATTGTATGGCACTGGAGACTTGGCTATGTCCACTATAGGAATCTGGAAAAGATCATTAAACTAGAAGCGGTAAGAGGAATACATAAACTAATCAGCCCAAGTAAACTTGTATGTGGTGACAGTTTGCAAGGTAAGGAAACCAAAGCTACACATGCTTTAATACATGTAGACGGATAATAGAACTTCTAAATTTTTAGAACTCTTGCACATGGATCTAATGGGTCTTATTGAGGTTTACAGTCTAGTAGGAAAGATGTATGCCTATGTCATTGTGGATGATTTTCTTAGGTACACTCGAGGTAAAGTTCTTGAGAGAAAAACATGAGGTTTTAGAGACTTTTAAGATACTAGTCGATAGTATAAAAACTCTCTACAGTGCATGCATGGTAGAGAATTTGAAAACAAAAATTGATGATCTGTGTGATTCTAAAGCTGACTCTCATGAATATTATGCCACTATTACCCCCTAACAAAATGGAGTAGCTGAAAGGAAATACAGAATGTTGCAAGAAATGGCTAGGGTAATGTTAAACTCCATAGAAATAACAAAAAGATTTTGGGTTGATGGTTTGGGTACAACTTGTTATATCTCAAATAAAGTATATCTTAGACCAGGTACAACAATAAATCCATAGGAAATTATCAAGAAGATAAAATATAATCTGAGTAATTTTCATTAGTTTGTTTATGCCTGCTACATCTTGAAAGATAGACAACAACTAGGCAAGTTTGATGCTAAAAGTGAAAAATGCATATTTGTTGGATACTTTGTGAACAGTAGTGCTTATAGGGTGTTTAATAACAGATTAAACGCTATCCAATAGTTAGTCAATATCGTGTTTGATGATGAATCTGTTGTTGCTGGTATCTATGATGATCAGAATGTTCTGCCCCTAACAGGAAATGTTGAGCCCACATCATCCACTGACAATGTGGACTCAACCCCGGTAACTGGTCAAGTTTTAACTGTAGCACCACATGTCGAGCCAACATATACTACTTCTGATGTTGCCGCAACACTAGAGTACACAGATTCTGACACTGAAGTATTTGTTGGAGAAAATGTGAGAAGAGATACACCAGCCAGAATTCAGAAGAATCACCCCTCTTCACATGTTATATGAGAAGTCTCAGAAGGACTAAGAACTAGAAATAAAGAAAGAGTTAACTATAGAGATATGGTTAAGCTTAGTGTGTGCATGCTTGCTGTTTGCAACAATCTTCATGCTTCTTACTTTGTATCTGCTATTGAACCTAAAAATGTGAATGAAGCTATGGAAAGACACACACTGGATTAAGGCTATGCAAGAAGAGCTCATGCAATCACTAAAAATAATGTTTGGAAACTAGTTCATATGCCTACTCATGCTAATGTAATAGGAACTAAGTGGATTTTAAAAAATAAAAGTGATGAAAATGGTGTAATTGTTAGGAACAAGGCTAGACTAGTAGCTCAAGGATTTACATAGGTTGAAGGAATTAACTTTGATGAAACTTTTGCTAATGTGGCTAGAATTGAGTCTATCAGGCTTTTGCTTGCTATAGCATGCTTTCTGAAAATCAAATCGTTTTAAATGGATGAAAAGGGAGCCTTTCTAAATGCTTACATTAACAAAGAAGCTTATGTTGAACAACCCAAATGCTTCACTGATCCTTACCATCCAGACCATATCTACAAACTAGAGAAAGCACTTTATGGTTTGAAACAAGTTCCAAGAGCTTGGTATGAAAGATTAACTGAGTTCTTGTTGTGTTTTAGTTTTTTAGAGATGAGGGGGATAGGACATTGTTTATTATGAAAAATAACAAAGATGTTTGCATTGCTCAAATATATGTGGATGACATTGTATTTGGATCCACTAATCAGTCCACTTTGGACAAATTTGTGAGTACAATGACATGTACTTATGAGATGAGCATGATATGGGAGCCCAACTTCTTTCTAGGACTACAAGTACAAGAGAAGGAGAGTGGAATGCTCTTATCTCAAGAGAAATATGCTAGGAAATTATTGAAGAGATTCCGGTTACTGGAGTCAAAACCTAGCGAAACACCAATATCCACTACTGTGAAGATTGAGAAGGGTGAAGCTGGAGAAGATGTTGACTCAACAATGTATAGATCAATGATAGGTAGTCTAATATACATATCAGCCACCAGACCTGGCGTCATGCATTCAGTATGTGTGTGTGCCAGGCATCAGTCATCACCTAAGGAATCTTATCTAAATTCAGTTAAGAGAATTCTGAAATATATATCTAGGATTGCTGATTTGGGAATATGGTATTCACATGACACCAATTCTAGTTTGGTAGGCTTTAGTGATTCTGACTGGGATTGGGATCTAGATGACAAGAAATCTACTAGTGGAGGTTGTTTCTTTCTAGGAAATAATTTAGTTTCTTGGTATAGTAAGAAACAGAACTGTGTATCTCTTTCCACTGCTGAATCTGAGTATGTTGCAGCTGGCAGTTGTGTTACCTTACTGGTATGGCTAAAACATATGTTACATGATTATGGGATAACTAGTAATACTCTTTTGATGTTCTCTGACAACCTCAATGCAATAGGTATATCAAAAAATCATGTTCAACACTCCAAAACTAAACACATTGATATAAGACATCATTTCCTGATTGACTTAGTTGAGGATAGGACTATTATGATTGGGCACATTGAAATAAACAACCAACTCACTGATATGTTCACTAAACCATTAGAAAATGATAGATTCTTCAGTTTAAGGAAGGCTCTCGGCATGAGTGTGTTGTGCGCACATTGTGCAAACATTTGTTGCCTTAACATCATAAGATAACACTGGTGACTGATTGTGATGTCCAAAGATTGTTCCTTCATTTGATTGGTTGGTCTTGTGTTCGTATTATCCACACATGTATGTGAGTCTTCATATCTAAATGGTTGCTTGTTCTACGGGTTAGTCAGTGTGTGACGGATTCTTATCTCTTTACAAATATCACTCAAAAACTTAATCTAACTCTCTTTACTTTGAGGCAGTAACTTGACATGGAGAAGTTTGGGTACACAGAGCTTATTGCTATGATGTATTCGAATGTGTCTTATTCAGGTCTAAGTTACTCAAGACAATATAAAGAAGTTGGGATACACAGAGTTGACAGTTATGTTGTATTCAGACGTGACTTATTTGTATTGTTTTGATTGTAGAAGGAGCATAGGATCGTAAATTCTAATATTGGGGTGTCTGGGGTCATGTTCTGCCTTTCATTCAATATGATTGTTTACTTGGTGCTAAAAACCTTCTTTATGACTGCTCAGTAAACAAGTATGTGTTAGGAATTTGGAGTGTTGGGGTTTTATACTGCCTTCATCCAGCCCTATGTACTTGCATGTGCATTTGCATTGATTATGTTGAAACTAGGGTGTTAGGGGTCCTCTTATTGCCTACATTGAGTGAATATATAATCTTTTCTTTGCCTAAAAGGGTATTGAGTATACTTTAATTGCTGGTTCTAAATTGATGAAGTGAAGAGAAATTATCTCTGACTGCTGACAGGCTATGTTGGGACAACACACTACTCATTTATGTTGCCTTAGCATTCATCTTCTCTACTTATTTCTTCTGGTCTGAGTGGTTCTCATCTAAAATGATAGTTATCTAATCATCATGTTTTCATATCAAAGGCATATCTATTAGGTTTGTTAGCTGTCAGTAACACACAAAGATGCTTCTCACCTTTCAAGAAAAGTTTAATTATCTTTATGATTTAAACTTCTCTCCTTACTTTATTGTGTTTCCCTGTCATCTAACTTCCAATGTCTCCACAGATCTAAGACATGCCTGGATTTCTGTTAAATCTTGAGTTCCAGATATGTTGCTCAGATTCTACTTATGCATTTGATAGAAAAAGACCTGGGTAAGACTCATACCACATAGACACACGCTTTAGTACCAACAGGGTGTTGTGTCACCATTGTTCACTCCGGATGTTGCCTCAACATTGTCTTCAACACTGTGACTTGTAAGTTATTTAATTGACTGCTCTGGTCACGTGTTAAGGCAACACGATTACATGTGTTGTCTCAACAAGAAAGGATCTAGACACAATCACATCAATTACCCGCACACGACTCCTAATTCATCTTCACTTTCCTGTTTTCATCTCCTTATAATTTTGCTTTAATTCTGCCAATTTAATTAAACCCTAAATTTACGATTTTCCTTATTTACCTACGCAGACTACATAATGGTGAAAAAGTCCACAATTGCTGATCTCGCCAACATTGTTGCCGCTATGTAGTTTGGTGCAGAAGGAGTTCATACTCGAAGAAGCACACACACACGCACCACCGTGGCTGCTCCTGAACCACAAAAGAGAAGCCCACCTGTTTATTCCAGGAGTAATATGAAGTCGAAGAAGGATGCATCCACCAGTATTACTCCAACACCAGCATCAGAAAATGTTGTACCAGCACATGAACCTGAGAATGTCGGTCCAACACATGAATCTGACACTACTACCGAGGAAATTCCCCAAAATGAGGAACATGTGAGTGTTGCCATTGAAGAACCCGTGCAAACTCAACACTCTTCCCCATCTGCTGATGTTGAGGTGGAGCAAGGAACTGTAGAGGTTGAAAACGAGCAAGGGCAAGAAGAAGAGGATGTTGTTGTTGGTGATGATGTGAAATCATCTGAGGAGGAGAACTATGATGATGAAGATGGGGAGGAGGGATCTGAAGAAGAAGAAGGCGACGACGAGGAGGAAGAGGCTGGAGTAGAAATGGAAGCTGATGATTTGAACCAGCTGAATGTTGTGCCAACATCGTTTGACAAAAGTTTTAACCCAATATTAGATTTTGTAGAAGAATCAGAGGATGAGATACCTGATACATTTGAAATTGGTTTTCCTACTAAACCATTTAATACGTATTTCTTGACCAAATCTGCCAGTAAATACTATGACCTTGTTCGAGAAAGGAAAATATAGGTTGAGAAAACTTTAGTTGTGGATGACTTTAAAACGCAAGTTTTTGAGTTCCTAAAGTCTAGAAATCTACTTGTTTCCCTGGTTGATATTGTACCATATGTCCGTGAGGTTGTTAGAGAATTCTATTGCAATCTGTCCAGATTTGTTAATGCACATGGATCACCCAAGTATGGGAGAGTTTATGTAAAGGATAAATTCTATAAAATTAGTCTCTCAATCATTAACAATGTTTGGTATATGCCAAGAAGACAGGAGACCAGTGTGGAGATTGATAATAATATAAAAGAGCTGGCTGGTGGGCTGGTGAAAACCTGGAAAAAGAAGCTGAATGTAACTTGGCTTACTTCTCTTATTGCCATCTTGTGCAAGATTGCCTCAAACAACTGGATGCCCTTTTCAAATCCAATGGTCCTAACTCATGAGTTGGATGTGTTCAAGTTGAAGAGAGGACTCTAGTAAACACCGGGGAAAGAATTTTCAAGTCCGTGCTGATGCTGCTCAAAGAAAAGATCGATTGGTGTGATAGGATGATCTCGGACAGGAAAAGGGAGATAACATACAGGGAAGAAGAGCATAAGGAACTGGATTCAATCAAGAAGCACCTATTGGTGGTGCTTTTCTCACAAAAAAGGGGAGAGTAGTCCAAATTTTTTTCTTGATGCTTTTTATAGTTTGAACAATTGTAGGTTTTTTTTTATATATTTAGAGAGCATGTTCTCTGTTTTTAAACTATGGGGTTGTATTAGAATAATTACTCTGCACGTATCTATTATTCTAGTTTCCTTTGGTTATGGTTGTTTATCTAGTCTGCATGGGCGAATCAAAATGCCAGGCCAACATAGTCTCTGATTGTGTCAGCTTAACATTGCATTCTAACATTCTTGTCTTAAGGGGGAGCAAATTAGAATAAGTAGAATTGGTTGATATACTGAAATACAGGTACCTGGAAAATTGGATGTTTGTTGAGTTTTGTGAAGAAAGGCAAAAATGGGGAGACTATCGTTGGTGTATTTCAGGATACCAGAAGATCTAGGTTTCAAGAGGATTAATCATCAAGAAAAAAGATAGAGCCGAAACTGATTATAATTAAGATAGAAGATCTTTTGAAGATAATCACAAATGAAGATTTTGTGACTATCCAAGAAATCAAGGAACGATCAAATTGTGTCGATCATATGTTCGGGAATGGACGGGCAAACTCGATAAGAAGAGTGGTCGACATCAAGCTGAGATACGAGACTAGAGCATAGTATTCTGAGTGAATAAAAACATTCAAGTCAAGTATTTCAGTCTTGTTTTGCTGAGTGTTTATCTAACAAGTGAAAGCTATAATCTTTTTAGCTTGTAGTGAGTTAGGTTTTAGGATTGGATTCCTTTCTCAATTGCATTTTGTAAAATCATTAAAGTTATTTAGTGAATATAACCTGCTTAAAAACTCATACAATGTGTTCATTTTGTTTCGCTGCATTTTACTCTTTAGTGAATGTTGAAACAACATTGAATATAATCTGTATTGACACAACATTCCATATTAACACAACGTGTGAATTAAAAAGAATATTAATCCATCCATACATTTACATCATGCATTATCTCTCAATGGGTCCTTTTTACTTATAAAGATATTTTATTGTTTTCATTCCAGATTTACAAGGAAAGCTTAGAGTTCATTGTATGGGACAAGCCTAGCCGAATATCAGTAGAAGGTAATTGGTAGCTGAAGATATTGAAATTGAATGTTTTGGGTACTAGGTTTTGCTCTACGTTATTTTGAGTTAGCTGCATCTTTCAGAAGAGAAGCAAAGTGTTTTCTAATGAATCTTATAGTGATGGCTCTTCGAGCCGAGCAAAGTGCTTGGTTTGGAGCGTTACATGAGAGAGAGATGAACGACGAACAACAGAGCAGCGGAATTAGATTGACAATTGAGCTTGATCGTGATGAACGATTCAAATACAAATTAAAAAATAAATAAAGACCTTTTACCAACGGTTGAACATGAATTGCATGAACTAATTGTTCGAATAGAACGATTGGAACTGTAAGGAATTCGTTACAAAGAGTTGGACTTGTGTAAAGTGTATGAAAAGTGTGGTGCCCGTCCATTATATAGTTGGAGCGTCTGAAATTACAACCTGAAAACTAGAAGAACCACTAATAACCGAAAGTTCCCTTTTCTGGTAAGTCAGGTAGTTAACGGTTGTAGCTGAATTCAAATAATTTTCTGATATAGTAATTTACATAATTCATGAACTAAGATTTTGGAGTCGCTTATCCAATTCTCGCAAGGTTTCGGGGTCTTCATGGCCCATGAAGTTTCTTGAGTTTTTGTTCAACTTTTGAGATTATTGGGGGCTGCAAAGTTTCCCAGCGAGGGGATAAATTGTACACATTTTATGGTTGAGGGGTATTTGTCCCTTTTAAAGTTGTGTAACACTTTGCAAAATAGTGTACATAATAGGAGTTTAAATGTTTTTTTTCTTTCTCTTTTCTACTTTTTTGAGAGAGAGTTTTCTTTTTTAATATGCTCCGAGTATATCGGTGGGAAAAAAATAGTGCCACAAGTTTCATGTTAACAATAATATTGATCTTTCTGACAAATGAGCGGAAATCTAGATGGTTTTAACTTTAGATTAAGTGAGCTAGCTAATCTAACTAAAAATGTTTAGTGCAGCAGTCGGAAAATTAATGGACTGGACACCTAATCTTAGCTATCTGACAGCTGAGGTTCAAGTATGTGTCCAAGCGTCATTTGTTCTTTCACCTTGAAGAGGAATATGCCCAAGATCTTCACGAGGAATATAAGGTAAGCAATGGAAATAGAAGTAGCAAAATGTTACTGATGTTAATGATTGGAGCCACACCAGACAGCACGAAAACATCCTTAATCACTTTATTATAACATCGTCTGTACACGTAGGATATCTTAACACATAACATACTTACGATACCAAACAATCGCAATGAATCCAAAAGTAGTTGCCTTTTTGTTATTATAGGGAGCTTAAGTTTATTCTCAATATAAACCAAATGTATGAATTTGTAATTCAAAGTATTAATATCTTTTCTCGTCAGTTCTTGGTAGCCCTGTTTCTTGTTCATGATCTTCAACGGATTCTTCAATTAAACGAAAAGCTCTTCTGATTGCCAACATTTGTCGTTGTTCTAATTTTCATTTTTGAACGAATAATATAACTCGTGATCTTGTCGTTGAAGCTATCTCTTCTTGTTGGAATCCTTCCTACAGCACCCCGAGTTCTGAGACCAACAGTCGACTCAGTTTTTCCCATTTGGTTCTTCACCTTGCTAATGTAGTCGGAAAACATAGCTTCACGGCCATTGCTTCTTTCGTGCGTTGAATCCTCATCTTCTTCCGTCACTTTCTTGTTGATCTTTTGAACAGGAAAATATGCAAAGGGGGGTTCAGAATCAAAAGGGATTATTTCCTGGTGCATGGTATGGACCGGTATGGATTGAAATGGATTTCTTTTTGATGGAGTACTCATGTTTTCAACATTCAGTACTGGAACATTTGAGGCATAATTGGTGTCCTGAGGCTGATTAAGTTGGTCAGAAAAGGGGCGAGTTTTTGATCTGAAAGGGCTGATAAAGACAGCATTGAAGAGTTTCTTACTCACACTTTTAGAATTTTCGCTGTTTTTACTCTGTGCCATAGTTGTTTCTTCTCTGTTTTCAAGTACTAATGCTTAGTTGATTTAGTGTGATGAGGATAAATGAACTTCCTATCGCAATTTAATGAGGAAGGATTAGGGATGTTTTAACTCGTTAAACATGATTATCTCGTGTTGAAGAATTAATGTGTGGCCAACGAATATAATAACCACCTAATATGGTTATCAATGACCCTAAAGAAGTATGGGTTCTTACTTTTCATGACTAATCAAAATATTTTACTAGTTTAAGGCTTCAATGATGCACTTGCTTTTGCCTCTTCTGTTTTCATCGTGGAACAATTGCATTATAAATTGAGTAAAAGGCAGTATTGGCATGCATAGTTTTATCAAATTATTAATCCATAAGTAGGTACTGTGTTCGAGTGACTCCTCATTTTTTTTTTTTTTTAATTCATCAAAAAAAAAAGAGTGACTCCTCATTATTCTCTTGAAAGCATCTAGCTAGCTCCAATAAGTAAAAACGGGCATCGTTGGTAAATAGAATATTAGGAAAACGTGTTCCCAGTTTACTCGATCAATATAATGCAGAGTTGTTGAAGTGGAAAATTAATAGAAACTTTTAACCAATATAGGAATCAAATTCTAGTGAGGCAGAGTCGCAATGAACAAAATAATAAAATTTAGGTAGTGGAAATTAAAAGTGTTCTTGTTTGGTGTTAGGGAAGTTTCTAGTAGCACTAGCAGGGATCAAACTTAGAATATACTGATTACTAAAACGGAATGCCCTGGTGTCACGGGGCGTCTTTTGATTAACCGAATAAAAGGGTCCCGTGCGGCCAATAGTCCTCCACAGACTACTTCGCCAACAACTCAACTTAAACCAACAATAACTTTAAGCAGCAATAACATTCACCAACAACATTAACCAACAATAACGTTAACCAACAACATAATCAACCGAAGGCGTAACAATCATTCACCATTTCCACATGAATAAGAATTGCTACTCGATGTCAATATCAAGAATTACTAATGAATTACAATAACAATACAAATGCTTTGCTTTTCAACTTTCTTTTCTTCTCTTGACATTAGTGTTTAGCGTAATTCGCTAATCATGTCAACAACAGGCTTACAAAGGGTGCTAACTGCTTGGGTGGGGTCCAACACCCCACCCCAAATAACTTACAAGGAAACTGAAACAAACTGAAACAAATTACAAGTACAAAATAGTCCTACACAACTATTCTTTCAATCTTCAATCTTGGCCACGTTCGTATAGGACTATTGCGACACCCCGCCGGGTCGGCCCGACGGGGCCTTCACGACGTCGAGGAGCGGCCTAGGCGCGTCCCCCCATAACATCCTCCCCCACTTGAGTTAGCGACGTCCTCGGCGCTCTGCTTTGTCCTGGAATGAGATGTTTGAACGCCGTAAGGGTTCTGGCTCTTTCCCAAGTGTTTTCTTCGTTGCTGCATCCGGTCCATTTCACCAAGTATTCGTCCACGTTGCCCTTCTTTGTCTTCAAGACTCGGTGATCCAAAATGGATTTCGGCACTTTCTTCGCAACATTTTTCAGCTTCATTTCTGGCTGCTGCGGCTGATTGCGGGAATCATCCTCCTTATCTGCAAAATAAGGCTTTAGCAACCCAACATGTAAAACATTATATGCCTTGCACCAAGAAGGAAGAGCAACACGATAGGCCACTTTGCCAATTCGTTTGATGATAAGAATTGGCCCGATGTACTTCTGCATGAGTCTAGAATCTTTCCCTCTAGACGCCTTGGATGCGCGAGGGTCGGGAACCTTCGCCATCACTAGATCTCCCACTTTGAACTCGGCAAAACGACGGTTTTGATCCGCATGTTTTTTCATACGTCGTTGTGCCTTCTCCAAATACCCCCTTGCGATATCCACATTCATCTCCCATTCCTTCGAGAACTCCTTCGCCAAAGAAGACCTCGCAAATAGGTCAGAATCCACTGTATGTGGAAGCAGGGGTTGTTGCCCATTGACGATCTCAAAAGCGCTCTTGTTGGTAGAAGAGCTCTTTTGGGAATTGAAGCACAGCTGAGCAGCATCCAATAGTTTCACCCATGATGTCTGCGAACCATGAACGAAATGTCGGAGATATTCCTCCAACATAGAGTTAAACCGTTCCGTCTGGCCATCAGACTGTGGATGAAAAGCGGAGCTCATATTCAGTTTTGACCCGAGTAGTCGAAACAGCTCCGTCCAAAATACGCCAGTAAACCTAGAATCCCGATCACTGACGATATCCTTCGGCAAGCCCCAATACTTGACTTTGGAGGTTGCACGCGACACGTCGGTCATGGTGCATCTTGCGCTACATTTATTCTGAGTTTTGCTTGTCACGTGACTTCCTCTGTGTCATGCGACTCTTCTTTCTCTTGGCCGGTTGTGGACTTCTTCTTGGGCAGGAGATTAGGGTTGCATCTAAAAGTGTAGGTGTTAAACCCAAGGTTATGACAACATTGAACTTGTAATGTTATTGCAACATTAAGGATCACACTGTAACCTTCACATTTAAGATGTATTGCTATAATTGTGTTTTGCCTTTATTCACTCACTAACTTAGTTCTATGAGTTTAGTTGGGATTTTAATGTGCTCTAGGTCTAGAGACTTCAAAGATGGATCTATCTCCGTAAATAAAAGTTTCCATTTAAAGAAAAGTTTCCAAAGAAGAATTTTTCATAATTAAAGAAGGAAAGTGTGTGCGCTGCAGTAGAAAAAATATAGGCGTGTGAATTGTACGAAGGAAAGAGATTACATGTAGTAGTATATCTCCATAGAAGACTAAAAGATGAAGAAGGATACTTTTCATAAAAGACTTCAAGTTAAAGAAGGAAACCTTTTCGTTGAAGACTTATAGTTGAACAAGAAAACCTTTCTTTATTGAAAAAGAATTGCTTATGAACGAAATTAGAGTCATACAAGGAGATCTGAAGCATTCAAAAAACGTGCAAAACTTGTATTCAACATCAAAGAAGACTACATGATAAATAGACATATTGGGTATCAAGAAAAAGACACGAAGACAAAAGCAAAAATATCATGTGAGAAAATATTAGGGTCGACTGTATTTGTCTTATTTTTCCAAGCTTTTTGTTTAGAAAATTCAGTCTAAAGTTCTAGAGTTAATGAACTATACTTGTAAGGAGTTACATCCTTAGTTGCTTGGTTGTCTTGATCGAACAATTCGAGAGTGAGGACCTTGAGAGTTGTGAAAACTAATCTTTGTTAAAATCACGATTTCCAATAGTGATTATTTCGCCTAAGACTCGAAAGATTATATTCATATATTTTTCTTTAAATCACATCTACTTGTGTTCTTTTATTTTCCGTTGTGTTATATTCTCTATCAAGTAGATCTGCTGTTAACGAATGTTAAGATAAAATTGGTTAACTGGTGTTACGATAACATTAACCCTGTCTACTGTTATCCTAACATTCAAAGAAAAAGTATCAAGTCTAGATCCACATAATTTCTATTGGCATTAGAGCCAAACACCAATTTCACTAGTGTTTGGATTTGGTACTAAAGGATGGACAATGCAAACCCGAACAACAGCATGCTACCTATGTTGGATGGATCCAACTATTCTTATTGAAACAAGAATTCATTAGTTAACCAAATCATTCGGTTGGCGAGCTTGGAAGACACCGATCGAAAGGTATGTGGTTCTTATATGTGCTCCAGATAAAAATCATGATGTCGTTCCAAAGCCAAATTCAGAGTGGACTCAAACTGAGATAAGTAACGCTTTTGGCACGATGTGTTTTTGCTAGTCTCGAGATTACCTCCCATCTAGACTCTCTTGTCTCTTATAGGCAACAAAGGAAGAGCTTTTGGTTCGATGGAAACCTGCACTAAAGACAGAATGGTTAAAAGTAAACATTTATGTAAGTAAGTAACCTATGTTAGGGAAGGATGCGAGTGTTTGTTTCTTGCGATTGGGCCTAAAGTGGAGTCAAGCTGCCTACGTGTCTTTTTGAGAAGAAATAATCAAGCTGGACATAGTTCATTATTAATTTGTGCCCGCGGAAGGTCTTCATATGTCATAATGCTAGCTCGGGAGTTGTTTCACATTGTATTAGCCCTTATGCTCGATTTGGACTATCCTGGATGATGTTTGTCTAGTATGGGAAAAGGCCCAGGTGGCCGTAGTATTGACCAATGTTAGGTATATCATGATCGAAGATCATTTGGGTAGCCTAACAACATATTATTTTATCGAGCCCTAAAGCCTCGGTATCGGACCTCGGGTGATTTGCACTACGAAATGGTCAAATCTCAGAACAAAGTTCTCGTACTTAAGTCCAATTGTTGACATATGAATTCCTATGAAAAAGTAGAGGAGAAAATACTTGAAGTATTTGTGTTGATGTCCTTTCGGACTATGAGTTGGACCTCTAGTATATGGACTATGAGGTTCTTTTACTGATATGAGTCTTTAAGGGATTTTAGGCCCATTAGGGAAACCCTAAAAATTGATGAGTCTCCCATCTTGCCTCATTTTCCCACTTTTATAGAGACAAAGTTAGAGAGAGGAGAGAGCTTCAAGGAGAGAAGTAGGAAGAAGATCAAGACTCTTATTCGTCTCAGACTTAAAAGGTAAGGTTCCACATGAAATCCCCATCATACAATAGGATTTTTGATAAAAATGAGGGTAGAGCTGCGTGGCACGTCGGACGAATCAGCATGGCCACGTGGCGTGTTGATTGGCTCGATGTGGGTGTGTCGATTCGGATTGACGTGACCCACGTCGATGCAACCGCCATGTCCATGTCGGATTGGTCCGATGTGGACTTCATCATGTTGATTATTAATCTACTTGATGATGTCATGCGCTGCGGTCTGACCAACATGATGACATCATTACACACTGAGTCTCGTTACGTTAATCGAGGCATTGTTTATGTTAAAGTTGTGAGGTTTTCAAACTATCTAATTTAACTCACTTTGTTTCATTGTGTGAACTTGTCATCAATTTGTAGAACTCTCTCATCCTTTAGTCATGTGGTTTTTTGCAAGGATTTTCGACTCGTTTTCGACTATATTTGCAATGTTGAATCGCAGGTAGTGGCCAAAATTGGATTCCACGTTACCATCCTGGACTACTACTCTTTTTCGGCTTAGATATCACAAAGCGAGGCATTTTCGTTCTCCACATATGGTAGATTGGTGTTATTGGTCGAGGTACTCGCCCATTCGGAGTTTGAGATACTTAGCTATTCATGGTAATTTGCTGGACGATGAGATTGGGAAATCATTTCCTTAAAGAATTCTTTGATGAGCATGTTGGTTCGCTCTCCAAGCATGAGTTGAATTATGATGATGATGATTGTGATGATGTTGACCCTTCTAGTAGTGAGAGATGGGAACCTTTGGTTGATGGTATTGGTTCCTTATTTCTCTTATTTTTTGTTGGATTTTGGACCACTTTGTGGACCATTTTATTGCACTTTGTTTTTTAAACTTGTGCTTCTTTTCAGACAATTCAGTGGTCCCTTTTCTATTAAATTATTGGTGGATGGTGATATATGATAAATTATTATGTTGCATGTTAGGGTTATCAGTGTTGCTTTATAATATACAATATTCTGGGAAGATTATTATATTCCTTTGAGGAACTTTTGTTTTATTATATATATTGGTCGTTTAACCTAACAAAATGCCTACTTGGTCTACTTTACCATGGTTGATATTATATAGTGTAATCCTAACTCTAACTATTCTCTTCCTTTTGATACTGCAGCCGCTAATTCCAATGACTACGACATTAGATTTCACTACTTTGGTCAACTAGAGGTCATTGGCGGAGTCACTAAGTACATTGGTGGGAGTATTGCTCACGTTGACTGTTGCAATCCAGATGAAATGAGCATGATAGAGTTAAAGACAATGGATAATTAGGTTGGCTTGAAGTCCAGTGCAACTTTTATCGTTGCAAGAGGAAGGGATATTGATACTATAGAAAAGGTTGATTACTTGATGGATGATATAGAGGCAGCCAATATGATTAAGTATAAAGATAAGGATAAACTTGTTGGAGTGTTTGCCATTGGGGGTGAAGAAATACCAAAAGAAGTGCCAAGTAAAACTGCAGCACCAGATGCAGGAGAAGATGTTACTAATCTTGGAGATTCTGAACACCTGATGAAGGAGGACCTACATCTACTAATATTGGAGATTCTGGAGCACCGACTACTAATTCTGGAGCACAAGATGGAGGCGATGATACTAGAAAAAAGGGAGAAGGTGGAGCACATAAGAAAGTGGAATATGATAAAGCTGATGATGATGATGAAGCATGTCCTACTGAAGCACCTGAGTTTGAGGTAGGTCCATCTGGTGTTGACGGCAATGATGATGAAGTGGAGGATACAATAGAGGTGAACTATGATGACATAATATATGACAGATAAGAGATAGACTCAGATGATGATCAATCTGTTGGAATAGACCCTGAGTTGTTTGAAGCCATAATTGATAGTTGTGATGACTTGACAAATGATGAGGGATTATATGAGGACACTGGTGTGGTTGGGGAAACTGAAGAACATTGGGCTGGTATAGCCATATCCACGGATGTCAACAAGTCATCGGATGGGTCAAGTTTTGGTGGGAGAAAAGTCAGAGCAACCTATCTTGGTTTTCATGTCTTCAATCAAAAATTGGAATTGGCTGATCCTAAGCTAGAATTGGAGCTTTGTTTTGAAGATGCTTAGACTTTTAGAGTTGATGTAAGGGAGTATGCAATTAAGGCGTGCAGGGAATAGGGATATTGTGTTTATGAAGAATGATAGGGAAAGAGTGAGAGTGAAGTGCAAGAATCAGAAATGTCCATACCATGTGTTTGCTTCTAAGATAGGGCACTGTGGAACTTTGCAAATAAAGACTTACAATGGGGTTCACAAATGCAACACTGTGGATAAGGTTACACAAGCCACCTCAACATGGCTTGCTAAAAAGTACATGCACATGATCAAAGGGAACTTGAAGTGGCATGTTGAGGCTGTGATGGACAGTTTTAGAGCATAAACAAAATGCAGCTACACTAAGTACCGGATGTACAGAGCTAAAGCAAAGGTGAAGCAGTTATCTATTGGTTCTGAGTCAAACTGGTATGCTCTACTGTGGAGATATGCATCAGAGATAATAAAAAGTGAATAGGAGAATACTGTCAGGATACAAACAGTGAACACTGATAAGGGACCAGTCAACAACAAGATCCAACGCCTTCTCTTCCTGAGATTCACTTTCTATCACAGGAGAGGGACTCATTTCGTCATCACTGTTGCCAAAAGCAGCATGAATGGTGTCCATCACTCCGACGGGATAAAGTGAGCTGCGTTCACAACGCCAATATCTGCAGTTTCTTGCCTTGTTGGCGGAATGGGATCAGGCATAGCCGCAATAGGCATGGAATTATTGCGTCGTTCCTCACATAGCCGAAAGAAAGGATCACCAACCCTCGGGGCAGAAAACTCCTCTACATCTTCGTCATCAACCTTGGGAGTCTCCATTAGAGGACCATGGCTAACATCAAGCATATATTTGCAGAAACACATTTTCATGAACCCTAGATAGTCAGCCTGATCAACTCCGAGTTCCATACCGTATTTTACGTCGACAGCGCCTTGTCGCAATTCGAGCCAACGATAAACACCACTCTTCATGAAACACCTAACCACCTTGCATCAGTAATCCTCTGACTCCAAATGTCGCACCTTGTCACCCAACCTAGCGATCGCAGTATCGACCTCCTCATTCACTGCCTTGAGAGAATCATCCTCCCATTTCAAAGAGTCATTTCCCTTTTCAGAGCAGCAATTTACGCACGAAGTGCCGTCATGCTATCCTCAACTTTTTAGCATTAACGCCAGCTTCAAGGGCATCTTTAATAGCTTTAGCACTTACCATGACAGCATTCCGAGCACGTGTGATCGCAGCGCGACGACTGTTATCATTACTATGCACAATCGCGTTCAATTTGTCGACCACGACATTATGTTTGTCCTGGACTTCAACCAGACCACTATAATCCCGACATAGTCGGTATATTACAATTCTGGTAGCAGCAAATTTGTTCTTTAATCAGTCAATGTTTGTAACACAATTTTCCAACCATTGCAGTCAGTCTCCATCGAGATGAGGTTCGCGCAAGGGTCGTTTCCCCATTATGGGCTGATGTATTATTTCTTCTATGTTAACGAACTTTCGATCCTTGAGATTACAGTGCTGTCTTTGATGGATATCTTGTATGCAGAAGTTTCAAAAATTTGAACATTTATTTTGTGCTTTTGATGTTGTTGGTTTTGGGGAGTTTATCCTCCTGAACATGTTTTAACAGGACATATCCCCTGTGTGGCTGATGGATGTATGTTTTTTTTTTTTATGAATGTGGATTATTTTAGTATGGTTTACTTCTTTGACGTGTATGTTGTGTTCTTCTTTTGTGGATTTTTTGGCTATCGGTAATGTTGTTATTAGAAGGCTGACCAGTTACAGTTAGTCTTAATGTAACATATTCTAACCACATTGAGGAGGATATGTTGTTGTCTATTTTGCTCCATTGGTTACAGGTACATAGATCAGGCAAAGCTAAAGAGGAAGAGATCAACCACCAAAAGGAATAAGATAGAATGGAGACAATGACGAGGAAGAGTCCCTATGATAGTCGTTTCATGACTTCTCTGGCCTAAGATGACATATTGTAATACTTTCGACATGATTTTTGCTCTCGTATATGTAACACGCTAGTTTGGGTTGGTTATTAAATCTGCCTTTTTGAAATTAAATATTTTCTTTGGTTATCGTAGCATGTAAATATGTTCTTTTATCATGTGAACCTCACTCATAACACATAACCAAAGCAACATATCATCGCCAAAACCACATAAAATATGACACATTTCAACTGATTGAACATAATACCACATTCCAGCAAATGATACGAAGCATCATTTACTACACGTTTTGATCAGAACTAGTGTATCCCGCAAAAGCGGTCATTCATAATTAAATACAGCGGCACAAACCATAATAAAAAAAACCGTTGTTCGATTGAAAATAGTACAAAACTTGTTATTAATAAGTAGCAAACATCATCAGAGTAAGCATGTCAAAGCCATACTATATCAAGGCGTTAACATTGATTAGTTCAGGCACTATATTACCCATACCGTCAACATTGTCTTTACGAAGAACAATTGACAAGGGCTACGCGGTCTCCAAAAACCTCTTCCCAAGTCTCATAGTAAGGAATCTACTTCTCTAATTACCTCTCACAATAAGGGTGATCCTGGAAAAAAATTGCATTTATTACTACATTGTTGCCTTAATAAGGTTGGCACTAACATTGCTAACTACAAGCAATCAGTTGTTTGGTAATACCTTGACATATTCGTTCCACGATCCATAATCAAGTGATGATAAGTCTTTTTCGAGACAATTGACTCGGACTTGATGTACGGAAATGCCTTAATACTATTACTAGAAAGTAGCACCCTCATTCTAGTTTCAAGACATTGAAGACATCCTGCTCTAATGTGATTGATAACGTCACCTTGTTCGTTAAATTATTCTCTCAATGCCCATATGAGAGGCTCTCCCTCCTGCCTAGTCCACGCATGTCGTGAAGTTGCCATCTAACAATTCAAGGTTTATGTGGAGGTCATCAACAAGACAAGTTTGTATACTAGTGTACTCTGGTAAGTTGTATAATACAACTTAATTATCAACTCAACTAAATTAAGCCCTCATCATCAACATGCATGTAGACATATACTACAACATATCGAATGTAATGCAAGTACACCGTGACCAGTATTAATAGAACAAAGTGTTTTCAAAGCTTTAACCGTAATTACAGTATTTATAATGTTTGTAATCAGTAATGGTACTAATTAATTACATGAAAAATGGGTTTTTTTTTTAAATTTTACAAAGCATAACCATGAACTATAGTATGATGAATTAGGGTTCTCATTAGAGTGCAATAATACACAACAAGATTAGTAACTCTGGCAGAGAAAGTATAGCATAGTGGGAAAACGCAAAGAACAATCTAATTTATGGGAATTTAACTACGCGAATCGATAATCTTCATCAATGAATTCAAAAAATATAATGAAATTAAGGCATCAGGAGTAATACATGACAAGAATGTAAAAAGATTCAAAAGAAACGGGCAGCAATAATAAAGTAATTGGGGGAATCGAGGTTTCAAAATTAGGGTTCAAGCTACTTACCTTTCAGCAGAATCGCGCCCAATTTGTTTGTCAAATGATTTAATTTTGTTTTATAATGATTTTATGAAGTTGCTGTGAATTCAGACAAAGAAACAACACTTTCATAAGTTATCAACGCGTTTGTTAAAAGCAAGGGTAATGTAGTCTTTTCGTTTGAGGTGATTTAGTATTCTAGTTATTAAGCCAACAATGGTCGGCCGCCTGACTTTTTGGTCAAAGCTCAATTCCTCTTTCTCACGAACCAAACTTCTTACTAAATTAAATATGACCCCTTATTTCACCTAATATGCGGAACCAAACGTCCCCTTACTTTTTTATATCTCATCTCGTACTAAATGTTCGGATTTGGATGAGATAATTGATTTTTTTTTTACCAAATGAGATAATTGATTGAACTTGGCAAATTAGTATGGTTTTCTCAGAACTTGAAGCAATCTCAAAGGAACATATAAAAATATATGTTGAAAAAAATTAAATCTCCTTTTGCATTCAAACTTCTTCAATCTAAAAAAGTTATTTAATAGAATTAATCAGCAATTTATTAAATTCATTGGAAATAAGTTTTCAAACTATCTGATGAATGTTGTGTCATCAAAATTTTATCCAACGGTTTATCTATGACCTCAGGGATAGCCAAGTGTCACGTACTTAACCTCTTTGCACCGTAGGTTAGCGTCACGTGCGGCCATGTCAGCTCACTCAACTCGACAAGTCAGCCTATCGTTAAGCCGATCATGCTAAAGATGCGACTAAGTGCGAGAGATAGCGTAAGGAACTTGGCGGAAGTGTGCTTGAGCGAAGAAAGCTTTTGAAAGTATTGGAATTTCTGAGTTGATTCAAATGAGAACCGAAGTTACATATTTATAGTGGTTTCCACCGACTTAGTCGAGTGGGGACCACACAAGCAGTTAGCAGATTTTTAACTCTACTGCTAAAAGGATTAACGAAACCTGTACAATACTAGTAAGGCGGTGTGAACAGTTCCTAGTCGAGAGAACTCTAGATTCTTCTACGGTAATCTACTCCAGATTATTCTACGAAAATCTATTATTATCTAGGCTTCGTTCTGTTTACTCGTCGGCCCCTCAAGTTTTGGAATTTTCATAATGAGCACGAAACTTTGAGGGTGAGTGGGGGTGTGTCCGTCTTTGTTGCCGCGTTCGAACGACTATGTTTTTGCCATGGTAGCTTTTCGACTCATGGTGGCTTTGGCCGTTACATCCTCCCCCACCAAAATTGGTGACGTCCTCGACGCCTTGGTTGCCTTGAATGCCTCGATTAACTCCTTGAACTGCCAAAGTTCATCCTCCGGCACCAAACTAGCGTCGGCCATCGATAGCCCCTTCCATAGCATCAAATACTCGGTCGTGGGCTTGGCTCCGCATTTCCTAACGATACGGTCAGCTAGGATCTCTTCGTATTTGGTGAATACCGTCGTCGGTGCTCGTTTGGAAATGTGTCGGTCCGGTTCCTCCGTGTCCTCGTGATACGGCTTGAGCTGGCTCACATGGAAGACCGTGTAGATCTTGAGATTGGACGACAACTTCAGCCAATACGCCATTGTGCTGATTTTCTGCTCTATCTCGAAGGGTCCATCGAACCGTCGCACCAACCCCTTGTGAACTTGACGTAAACTCTTGAATTGGTGCGCGTTGAGCTTCACCATGACCCTGTCCCCTACGTTGAATTGAACTGCCCGTCACTTTAAGTCGGCATATTTCTTCATCTTTTTGGCGACTTTGTTCATGGCGGCTCGAGCCATGTCGGTGTCCTCTTGAAGTGTCTTTGCAAACTTATAGGCGGCGGGACTCTTTCCTTCGTAGCCGAAAGTGATTGATTGGGGTGTCGTTGGTTGCCTTCCGGTTGCTAGCTCGAATGGGCTCTGCCCCGTCGACTCGTTTACCTGCAAGTTGTAGGCGAATTGGGTCGTATCGAGTAGACGGTACCAATCGCGCTGGTTGGCACTAACAAAGTGCCGGAGGTATAACTCCAATAAGGCATTCACCCGTTCGGTCTGACCATCCGTCTGCGGCTGAAAGCTAGTGGAGAAGGCCAAGTTGGATCCCAACAACTTGAATAGTTCAGACCAAAACTTATCGGTGAAGCGTGGGTCTCGGTCACTTACGATTGTCTTCGGTATACCCCAAAGCTTCACTACGTATCGCATGAACAACTTGGCCGTCTCGTCAGCGGTCACGTCGGGTGGTGTCGGTATAAAAGTCCCGTACTTTGAAAACTTGTCCACCACGACGATGATGGTGCCACATCCTTCGGACTTGGGAAACGAAGTGATGAAATCCATTGACACACTTTCGAATGGATGCTCCGGTATAGGCAATGGTTGCAAAAGTCCTCTGGGTTGCCTTTGTTCAATCTTGTCTTGCTGGCACACCAAGCAAGTCCGCACATAGTGTTCAATGTCCTGCCCCATGTGCGGCCAATAATAGGTCCGTTCGATGAGAGCCTCGGTACGTCTCATGCCTGGGTGGCCCGCCCATCGAGTGTCATGGCTCTCTCGAATGATCTCGCGCCGTAAGTTGTCCCACTTCGGCACGTAAATGCGATTTTCCTTCGCCTAAAGGAGTATGTCGTCGTCCATTCAGAGCCTTCGAGTTTTGCCTTCGTGAACGAACTCCATAATGTTCTTGGCCACGTCGTCGTCCTTCAGCCCATCTTTGATGCGTTCTTTCAGTGAGCTAAGTGGTTGGCTAATGGCAGCGAACTCGGCCTTTCTGCTCAAGGCGTCTGCTACATGATTCAACGCCCCCGACTTGTATTCTAGCGTGTAGTCGAACTCCGCTAGAAATTCTTAGCACCGTGCTTGCTTGGGAGTTAGCTTCTTTTGGGTTTGGAAGTAACTCGTCGCCACATTATCCGTCTGGATGACGAAGTGACTCTCAAGTAAGTAATGCCTCCAAGTGCGCAAGCAATGGACTACGACGGTCATCTCCTTCTCATGGACCGTATAGCGGCGCTCTGTGTCGTTCAGCTTGCGGCTCTCGTATGCGATGGGGTGCCCGTCCTGGACCAATACACCGCCGATAGCATATTCAGATGCATCGGTGTGAAGTTCGAACGACTTCGAGTGGTCTGGTAGGGCAAGTACCGGCTCCTCCGTCACTCATGCCTTCAACTCCTCAAAAGCTTGCCGGCACGATTCATCCCAATCCCAAGAGTTGTTCTTCTTAAGAAGCTCCGTCAAGGGTGCGACTATCTTCGAGTAGCCCGCGATGAAATGCCGGTAGTAGTTGATGAGTCCCAAAAATGACCGTAATTGATGGACATTTTCTGGTGGTTTCCATTCCAATATGGCACGAACCTTAGAATTGTCCATCATTATGCGTCCGTGCCGGATCTTATGCCCCAAGAACGCCACCTCTTCTTGGGAAAACGAGCACTTCTCGAGTTTGATGTATAACTCGGCCTCCCGAAGTACTTGGAACACTAGCCTCAAATGCTTGACGTGTTCCTAGAAGTTGGGTGAGTAGACGACGATGTCATCAAGGTACACCACTATGAACTTATCCAGAAATTGACCCAACACTTTGTTCATCAAGGTACAAAACGTAGCCGGTGCATTGGTTAGTCCAAAAGGCATAACACGAAATTCATACGAACCATACCTTGTGACCATCGCCGTCTTCGGCTCGTCCCCCACGGCTATCCTTACCTGCCAATAGCCTGACTGAAGGTCAATCTTCGAAAACAACTTGGCCCCTCCAAGTTGATCAAACAGCTCGCCAATGAGCGGTATCGGGTACCGATTGCGGACGGTAAGCTTGTTAAGCGCCCGATAGTCCACGCACATCCGCAATGACCCGTTGTGCTTTCGTTGGAATAGGACCGGTGCCCCATATGGCGACTTTGACGGTTGGATCATGCCTGCCTCCAACAACTCTTTGAGTTGACGTCGAAGCTCCTCCAACTCTGGCGGTGCCATTCAATATGGTGTTCATGATGGAGGCGTAGCATCTGCAACGAGCTCTATCTTATGGTCCACGTCCCGTCTGGGCGGCAGCCTCTTCGGCAGCTCGTTGGGCATGATGTCCTTGAACTCATCAAGGACTGTTTGGATCTCCATCAGCACGTCCATAGTGTCCTTCGGTGCTGGCTTGTCTTCTGGGATGGGAAAGACGGAAAAAGATTCATCGGCCTTCAGTCCCCTTGCGAATTGCATCGCCGATAGCATTTTTGTCCCTTTCGTCTCCCACTTAGTCGGTATGGCGCAGGTAGTCTTGCTATCTAAGATGTATAACGAGTCAGAGAATGGCACAATGCAATCACGTACCTGATAGAACCATTCGAGCCCCAACACCATGTCATAGTCGTCAATGTGCAGGACTGTGAAGGGAATGTCACCGGTCCATTCTCCCACCGTCGTTCGGACGGCCTTGGTTACTCCAAAGATAGGCTTGGCCGGTGTGTTCACTGATTTCATGGCCCCGACCATTGGCACGACGTTCAGCTTAAGTTTTTTGGCCAACCCGTCCTGCATGAAATTGTATTCTGCCCCGCAATCTACAAAAGGCTTTCACCGTCCTTCCTTGGATAGTAGCGGTCACAAACTGAAGCCCTCGCCTTGGGCCCATCTTCGGCTCCACCTGAGCCTTGACGGCATTGAGTAGTCGTATAGACCCCATGTGTGACTCCTCTTGCTACGGTTGAACGGGCTACGGTTGATCTTCAAGTTTCTGCCACATCGCAGCCATACGCCCACGATGCGGGTGTTAACGGTGGTGTATTTACGACCTAATTAACTGAATTATTTATTGGGGTTGGAACGCCTTTGTCTGTGGTTCAAAAACTAAATGCTATTTAACGGGAGAATAAACTTAACAAAAACCTTCATTCCTTTTATTCACTATGATCCACTCTCCTTTCCGAGTCAATATGTGTATTTCCGAGTCTATGTATGTTTTGCCTGAATTTCCCGACCTCTTACCTCTCCCTTCTTCCTCTGTTTATATAGAGTTTTCAGGGACATGTGTCATCATGCATGTTTTTACAGGTGTCGCTATGCATGTGGTGGTGTTCTACACGTGTTACAATGTTCATTTAACCAATAAGATAACGGGTTTATCTAAAGCGTTGACTGTATTATTTCTTCTTCCGAGGGCTTTTTGGTCTTCTTCATGATCAGGGGTAAGCTGTCTTCTTTACTTCCGAGAGTTCATTACGTCAAATGGTGACTCGAGGGCTGAGTCTGAGAGGGCTGAGTCTGTTAGTGACAGTGCTTCTCCGAGAGGGGTGTATTCTGGGGTGTTTGCTTCAGGGTATTCTCCGAGGAGGTGTTCGTTCATGGTTGATCTCCGAGAGGTTTTTAGCTATTGTGGGTAGGTGTTTTCTTTCTCCGAGTGCCCGAAGAGAGTTGTTCTGTAGTTGTTGAGTTATTGTGAAGTTCCGTCCTCTGGGTTGGTCGACATGAGTAATGTTCCGAGAGTGTTTGAGTTGGGAGTGCATAGCAAGGAAGTGTTTTTGTCAAGGTTCTGGGACTTGAGAGTCCAATAGCTCCAGTGGGCTTTGATAGATTGGTTCTTTTAGCTCATTCCTTCCGAGAGTTCATCTCTTGGAGGGGTAAAATGAGTGGGGCGGAGTACGTGCCCAATGTTGAAGTAGTTCCGATAGCGGTTAGTCTGTGAGACTGACTTGGTCTCGTATTCCTCCTGTTGACTTTGCTCTAGTATTTGATGTGTTGGAGATGTGCTCCGAGGGATAATTGAGGCGTGATACCTGTATCGTGAATGCAGGTCGCATAATCATATAATAATATACCGTGTAATTCCTGCAATGTATTTATTTCAAGCAGGTGAATTATCATCCTGTTAACAAACCCCCCCAGTTTGTAGTGTAGTTAGTTATTATTACTACACTAGAAACTTAATAGTTTAAAGGGTACGAGGGTTCTGGTATCGTACATTTTATCAGGTATACGGGGAATGTTTCACAAGGCCTCGTAGAACTCTTCAGGGATGTCGTAAACACTCATCAGTGACATTTATGTTTTGTTCGACGTTTCCCTCGTTCTTGGCATTACCTTTAAAAAGGCGAGGAGTATCCTGATTACTCTCTCCGAGTGATTCCCGTCGTATTCTGAAATGTGCCCTCGTTAGGTCATTATTGAGGCATTAATTATAATTTAAAGTTATGGTATTTATTTAATTGCGATTTAAATGCAATTAATGGCGATTTTAATGCCATGTTTATGTATTGTGCGGGAATCGAAGCGTTTTGACCGTTGTGTTTCCGTTAACCGAGGAGACGTGATATTAAGCACGACTTTTAATCGTGGGGCGTGGGTGAGCTTAGTGGTCATTTAAGACACTTAGTGGGTGTAGGGTTTTAAAAACCGTCTTCTTTACCTATTATCATCACTTGCAAATTTTGAGCGAACACATTCTCTTTCTTTGCAAAATTTTTTCTACAAAAGTACTTTCTAACTTCTTAAAAATTCTCTATAATGGCATCACAATCCAACACTAATTTGGTATCGGCCGCTTCCGGCACCGGAGGAGCAGCGGGGGTAGGGTTTCAAGGTTCACGGAAAAGGAGTGCCGCGGCGGTGGGGGCGAGTGGCAGTGGTGGTGCCGGTAAATCAAAGAAATTGAATAGGAAGGCTGACAAGGGTGGCGCTCCGCGGGCTACCCAGAAGGTGGGGGATACTGTCAGCACCGCCATGGAGAAGGAAATTAGAAATCTTTTTATGGAATACGGCGCTTTCAGCCGTAATGTGGAGGTGACGGTGCCGGAGGCCCACCACCGGGGAGATTCTCCTCCGGTAGGGCACCTGACGGTGTATTACCCACAGATAAAGGCGGGACTGCGCTCTTTTTTCCCGCCCTTCTACTGTGATATCTTTAACTACTGCAATTTTTGTCCAAGCCAACTTGCCCCTAATTCTTTTACGGCGTTGGCTTTGTTCATTTTTTGGTGTTTGGTGAGGGGTATCGAGTGTACGAGAGACAGGTTTTTTGCCGTTTTTGAGTTGAAGCCATCTCCGCGGGGGGGGGGGGGGGGGGGGGAGGGGGTCCTTTCTATTGTTTTACTCACAGGGATAAGGACGACAAGATCTCTGAGGGTATGGTCACCTCCCATAGTTCGTGGAAAAGCAAGTTTTTCTTTATCTGTCCTGCTAAGGGAGAGTGGGACATACCCCTGACCTGGAGGGAGCCTACCTTCCCCGAGAGAGTGATGGACGATACCTTGATGTTTTCCCCTGTATTCTCCGCGAAGCCACTCATGGAGTCAAAGAATTTTATTCGACTCTATCGGACCGCGGGATTGAGGCACATTTATCCCCTAGACAAAATTGAGACTCCACTGGCTATTCCCGAGGGGATCTTCGACACTTTTGGTAAGTACTTATCTAACTCGTAGTATATGTAGTTTTAGCATATGCGGTTACTTATATCTTATCTAACTTGTAACGGTTTTTGCAGTGAATGTTTTGCGTCTGTTTATGGTGGAGAACGAGGACGTAGCAACCAAGAAGGGGAAGTCTACCCTAGGAGAGGGTGGAACTTTTGGAGTAGCAGAGGACGAGCAAGGGGGGACTCCTTCAAAGGTTGCTACAGCTACGTCCCGGTCGTCTAGCGGGACTTCCGATACCCCTGAGGAAGCGGGGGTAGGCGTTACCTCCGCCGATGCAAGCCTGACGGGGGCATTTGTCATAGGAGGTGGGGAGGAGGAGGTTGGGATAGAAGGGATGACTTTACCACCCCCCGGCGTTATCAGGATTCCTTCTTCCTCGGAGTTATCGGGGGATTCTGCTTATGCCCTACTGGCGACTCCTCCTAAAGGTATGTGTTCCTAGTCTTTAAGCAGCATGGAAACAGTATATATATTCTTTTATTAGTATAAGAGTATGTTCTAGATAGCCGAAGGGATAGCTTTACTTAGATAAATTCCTGGTTTTGTAGGAGGTGAAGATTTTTTGGGTCTGGAAGGGGGATCACTTCCTTCAGACCCTGCTCTCCCTCCAGCATTTGATACCATGAGTCTGCTGGATGAGATTTTGGCTGCGGGTCCCCCGCTTACGAGTGCTCCTTCTCCGATACCACTCGCGGCCATCCTGTCGGACAGCCCTGTAGTGACTCAGGTTCCACTATCGGGGGGAGTACCTCCCGAGAGGCCTTCCTCTTCTAAAGCTCCCGTTTCAGAAGGGGAGCCTAGCTCAGAAGATGCCCAGGCGGCACTGGAAACGGTCACCCGATACTTGTCGGCTACTAACTCCTTGCCGTCGGACGGGTGGCAATTCGTCCGAGCTTGTACCAATAATATGGCTATGTTGGTAAGTTTTTATTTAACTAATTTACTTAAGATCCTTTATCGGGATCTTTATTCTTTTGTTCTGCTTTCTTAGGCACCTAAAATGCTTCCTCTTCTGTTACTCGAGGTCGAGAAGTTGCAAAAGCTGGCAAGCACAACTGAAGAGAGGTCTCGAAAGCTGGAGACCGAGAACAAAGATATTCTGGAGAGGATGGGGAAATATCACGAGGCGTGGGCTATGCTTTCAAAACAAAACCACGACTTGAGGGAGGAGAATAATAAGCTCCACTCTTCTGTAAAGAAGATGGAGGCTTCCGGGCTGGTGCTGAAGGATAGGGTGACCTTCTTTGAGGGGGAAAAAGTTGCTTGGGAGGCCAAGCAGAAAGAGTTGGAGCAACATCTGTCAAAGGCACTGGGCCAGGTGGACACTCTCAACGAGAAGCTAGCACAGGCTATGGTCTCGGGGGGTGTCACTTCTGAGGAAGTGCAGCAAAGGGTGGATGTTGCGGTGAAGCAAGCTCGAGAGGATGCCACTGCTTACGTGAAGGAGTTGTATATCAGCAAGCATCAAGGATACTTAGCAGGATCTGCTATGTGGGGATTCCTTCAGTGCTTCGGGCAGGTACGAAATAAGGTGGCTCCCAACTTAGACTCGCGGGTAGTTAATATCGCGGAGATGAAGAGGCCAACTTTGGAGGAAGCCTACGACCTCTTCAAAAAGAGTAGCTCTCGACTACCTCCCTCCTCCTCTTCCCCGACTCGAGTACCCATGTCAGCAATACTTCCACGGCCCTCGGTGCACTCCCCTCTTGGAGCGGGAACCCAGGCTGTTTCCTCGGGCGTTCTTCCTCCTGCAAGTGCTCCTGCTCCATCTTCCACCACTGAACCATCTCATGTCCGCTCGAGTGCTTTACCCCCCCCCCCCCAGCCTTAGGGGTTTTTAATTTGTTTTCTATTAAGGATCATTGTACTTTTTATGTTTATGTGTAATGGTACTTTTAATTTTTATTTAGAATGAAACATCTCATTTGGAACGAAACTTTTTTTCTCGCGTTAATAGTCACACAATTTTTCAGCATATTATAGATACTTGGTTCCTTTCCTTCAATTGTAGAACTTTAAGATTGAGTTTACAGAAATGAGAGAGTATCTCACTCTTACTAGCCAACCAACTTTCTTAGCATAGCGTGTCTATTTGCAATGCAAGTTTGGGGAAATATGCTTTCCTAAATAGGAGTATTCCCTGACACGCCCTCGTAGCCTTTTATAGTATGCTTTGGGCAGCTCAACTTAATTCAGTTATTCGAGGAAAGGATCCTAAGTATGTATAGATGCTTAGAGTTTAGTGAACATTTTCGCGTCCTTTCGAAGAATCATTCCAATAGAATTGTTTCTATCCTGGTCTCTTTTACTTATTTAGACTTTCGAAAAGCCTTTAATACAAGAGGATGAGTGAAGTTTCCCAGAATAACTGCTCTCGGAGACATTCTCCTGGGTCAGTTGGATCATACCTTCTCTCTTTTCTTTAAGTATTTAAATCGTAAATTATAAAATCTTAGGATTTTTCACAAAGATAGCCCAAATATGACCCGAACTATAACTACTGAAATAAGGATACATATCTTTGGTGCGTGTCATTTTGTTGTTGTAACACCTGCTTTCCCTTTTGGTTTCGGCAGTGGTCTCCTCGGACTTGCTCAAGGATTCAACAGTGGTTCCCACAGACGGCGCCATTTTGTTAACGGTGGTGTATTTACGACCTAATTAACTGAATTATTTATTGGGGTTGGAACGCCTTTGTCCGTGGTTCAAACACTAAATGCTATTTAACGGGAGAATAAACTTAACAAAAACCTCCATTCCTTTTATTCACTATGATCCACTCTCCTTTCCGAGTCAATATGTGTATTTCCGAGTCTATGTATGTTTTGCCTGAATTTCCCGACCTCTTACCTCTCCCTTCTTCCTCTGTTTATATAGAGTTTTCAGGGACAGGTGTCATCATGCATGTTTTTACAGGTGTCGCTATGCATGTGGTGGTGTTCTACACGTGTTACAATGTTCATTTAACCAATAAGATAACGGGTTTATCTAAAGCGTTGATTGTATTATTTCTTCTTCCGAGGGCTTTTTGGTCTTCTTCATGATCAGGGATAAGCTGTCTTCTTTACTTCCGAGAGTTCATTACGTCAAATGGTGACTCGAGGGCTGACTCTGAGTGTTCTCTTAGTGACAGTGCTTCTCCGAGAGGGGTGTATTCTGGGGTGTTTGCTTCAGTGTATTCTCCGAGGGGGTGTTCGTTCATGGTTGATCTGCGAGAGGTTTTTAGCTATCGTGGGTATGTGTTTTCTTTCTCCGAGTGCCCGGAGAGAGTTGTTCTGTAGTTGTTGAGTTATTTTGAAGTTCCGTCCTCTGGGTCGGTCGACAGGAGTAATGTTCCGAGAGTGTTTGAGTTGGGAGTGCATAGCAAGGAAGTGTTTTTGTCAAGGTTCTGGGACTTGAGAGTCCAATAGCTCCAGTGGGCTTTGATAGATTGGTTCTTTTAGCTCATTCCTTCCGAGAGTTCATCTCTTGGAGGGGTAAAATGAGTGGGGCGGAGTAAGTGCCCAATGTTGAAGTAGTTCCGATAGCGGTTAGTCTGTGAGACTGACTTGGTCTCGTATTCCTCCTGTTGACTTTGCTCTAGTATTTGATGTGTTGGAGATGTGCTCCGAGGGATAATTGAGGCGTGATACATGTACCGTGAATGCAGGTCGCATAATCATATAGTAATATACCATGTAATTCTTGCAATGTATTTATGTCAAGCAGGTGAATTATCATCCTGTTAACAGCGGGCATTCTGCTATGCGGTGATCAGGACTCCCGCATAGATAGCAATCCTTCGACTTGGGCCGCTCGGCCGACCCTCTGTAAACTTGCCCCGAAGATTCTGATTTATTTGATTGAGAAGGTTTATACGTACCTGCCTTCGGATGTGGGCGTGATGACGGTGCTCCCCCACCTTTGCCCTTGCCATCATCACGGCGTCCCTTCGTCGTCTGTTTGGTCCACTCAGACGCCGGCCTAAACTCGATAATTGATTCAGCGGCGGCAATAGCAGAGGCAAGGTCTTGCACGTTCCTCCGTTGCAACTCTTGTTTAGCTCACGGCTTAAGTCCGTCTAAGAACGCAAATAAGGCGTCCTTGTCGGTCAAGTCCAGGATCTCGAGAGTAATCTTTTGGAACTCTTTGACGTAGTCCCGAATAGCATTGCGGTGTTGTAGTCACCGCAACCTAGCCCGGGCCTCAAACTCAACGTTTTCCGGATAAAACTGTCTCTTGATCTCGGCCTTGATGTCCTCCCAAGTGTCTATGTGGCACAGTCCCTTCTCAATGTCGGTTTGACACCTCTCCACCATAACATGGCAACGTCCGTAAGAAAGAGTGGAACGGTGCTCAACCGAGTAGCGGCGTCGTCAACGTGAGTGGATGAAAAGTATAACTCTATGTTGTACAAAAAGTTCTCCAACTCACGTGCATTCCGTGCCCCGTTATATGGCTTTGGCCTTGGAACGTCAACCCGCTGCGGTGCCGGTGCACGATGATCGTCCACACTAGCCACAGCTCGTCGGCACACGACTATCTCTTCCTTCATGGCCTTAAACTCATCTTGCATGGCGACCATTGAAGTCTTAACTGATTGAACTTTGAAAGAAATCGAGTTTAGGTTGGAAAGTACTTGTTATTCCAACGAAGCCAATCGATCGGCCAAGTCCTTTACATCAACGTCCTCTATGTCTCGGACTCGGTCCACTAGGTCTTCGAGTAGTTGGTGATTCGACTGTTGCGACGCGATGGTCCAACGTTCGGCCCCTATCCGACGCTGGATCAACCGATGGCTCGCGAGAGGGCACACGACCACGCCGAGTGCTTGCGCGCGTTTTCCTCTCAGCGGCTGGCGCTGCTGCTTGCTCCCTTGCACTTGAGCCTGACATGATTATCTTCGCAACTAAGTCCCCCAAACACCGTTGCTACGATCACTTAAGCGGAAGCCCAGAGCCTTTCGTTCTTCCCCGACCGTGGCTCTAATACCACGTGTCACGTACTTAACCTCTTTGCACCGTAGGTTAGCGTCACGTGCGGCCTTGTCAGCTCACTCAGCTCGACAAGTCAGCCTGTCCTTAAGCCGATCGTGCTAAAGATGCGACTAAGTGCGAGAGATAGCATAAGAAAGTTGGCGGAAGTGTGCTTGAGCGAAGAAAGCTTTTGAAAGTGTTGGAATTTCTGAGTTGATTCAAATGAGAACCGAAGTTACATATTTATAGTGGTTTCCACCGACTTAGTCGAGTGGGGACCACACAAGCAGTTAGCAGATTTTTAACTCTACTGCTAAAAGGATTAACGAAACCTGTACAATACTAGTAAGGTGGTGTGAATAGTTCCTAGTCGAGAGAACTCTAGATTCTTCTACGGTAATCTACTCTAGATTATTCTACGAAAATCTATTAGTATCTAGGCTTCGTTCCGTTTACTCGTCGGCCCCTCAAGTTTCGGAATTTTCATAATGACCACGAAACTTTGAGGGTGAGTGGGGGTGTCGTCAGTCTTCTTCGCCGCGTTCGAACGATTATGTTTTTGCCATGGTAGCTTTTCGACTCGTGGTGGCTTTGGCCGTTACACAAGACTAAGGAAAGAATATGCAAAATAAAATTAATAAGCGGCTGATAAAGATATAACAAAATTATAAAATTGATAATTTGTTGTCCATTAAAAGATTATATGCAATGAACTATATGGCTGAAGATTCAGTTTTAGAATAGAAAAGTGGGTAGACACAATATTACAAATTGGCAATTTATTTTTTAAGTGTTGGAAGAAAAAATTAATGTGAAGAAAATTAAAATGCTATGTATGGAGCAGAATTGCTTTTATATATATCATCTATATAATATTATATAAAAAAACCCAATGCAACACTAATATATTGATTTTCGTATTTACCCCTCATCACACTATTGAATTTTGTTATTAGTTGGGATATAAGGTGTACTTTATTTTAATTTTAATATTATTTTAGGGGCGTAATATTTTTTTTTGACTTTAATTTTCTCCAACTTCAAGTTTTGCCCTTTTTTTAATAGGCTTAGAAAATGCCCGCTAATTTATTTATTTTTAATAAAATTGCCCGTCGGGCTCAAAATTGGGCCAGCTCCAAGCCCAGTCTACATGGCAGTTGACCTGGCGTACGAACGATTGCCACGTGGCGCCACATTATTTTTTTAATTATTGAAATATATAAAAAAGTATATCTTTATATATTAAAAAGTAATATATTTAATTTCTTAATATATATAAATACCAAAAAAGTATATCTTTATATATATTAAAAATAATAAGATATTTAATTCCTTAATATATATAAATATATAAAAAAGCATATCTTTATATATTAAAAACAATAATATATTTAATTCCTTAATATATATAAATACATAAAAAAGTATATCTTTATGTATTAAAACAATAAGATATTTAAGTCCTTAATATATATAAATATATAAAAATTAGTATATCTTTATTTATTAAAAACAATAAGATATCTAATTCCTTAATATATATAAATATATAAAATAGTATATCTTTATATATTAAAAACAGTAATATATTTAATTCCTTAATATATATAAATACATAAAAAAAAGTATATCTTTATATATTAAAAATAATAAGATATTTAATTCCTTAATATACATATAAATATATAAAAGCGTATATCTTTATTTATTAAAAAAATAAGATATTTAATTCCTTAATATAAAAAATAGAGAAATTATAACTAATAAATTTTAAAAATAGAAAATTTATAAAAACTTATTATATAATTCTAATTTTAAAAACTTAATTTTTAAAACTAATAAATTTTTAAAAAAGTCAAAAAAATTAACAAGAAATTATCCCAACATTAACAATATTTTTCTTCCTCTTATAATTAAACGTTATCTATAACTCCTTTTAAAAAACTAAAAAAAATAAAAAAATGAGAAAAAAGAAAAAAAAAGAAAAAAGAGAAAAGATATGCCCCTTACGTGTCCTCCCCCTCTGCCCAGCCCACCACCACAACCACCACCACCACCACAGCCACATGGCCACCACCACCACAAAAGCACAACCTTGAATTTGAGATAGTGAGAAGAAATGCGAACGTGTGGTTTAGAGATTTGGTGTGAAAGGGAGATGATGAAGAGGAGGAGTGCGGTGGTTGTTGAAGAATTTGGCGGTGGCAAAGGAGAAAACGAAGTCTGGTGGGGCGAGGAGGGTGCCGGAGAAATTCGTTTCGGTGGGGGTGGTGGAGAGGGAGAGGAGTAGGGCGGCGAAATTCAAGGTTGTGGTGATGGTGGTGGTGGGCGTGTGGTTGTGGTGGTTGTGGGCTTGAGGGGAGGGGGGGGTGAAAGGGGGCAGATCTTTTTTCTTTTTTCATTTTACTGTTTTTTTAAGTATTTTAAATGGAATTATAGATAAGGTTTAATTGTAAGAGGAAAAAAACATTGTTAATGTTGGGATATTTTTTGTTAATTTTTCTGACTTTTTTTATTTTATTTATTTTTAAGTTATTAAAAATTAAGTTTTTAAAATTAGAGTTATATAATAAGTTTTTATAATTTTTCAATTTTTAAAATTTATCAGTTATAATTGTTCTATTTTTATATATATTAAAGAATTAAATATCTTATTGTTTTTTTAATATATAAAAATGTTCTTTTTTATGTATTTATATATATATATATTAAGGAATTAAATATATTGTTGTTTTTAATATATAAAGATATACCTTTTTTTTATATATTTCAATAATTAAAAAAATGACGTGGTATCACGTGGCAATCGTCCGTACGCCATGTCAACTGCCACGTAGACTGGACTTGGAGCTTGCCCAATTCTGAGCCCGACATAAATTTTAATTAAAAAAAATTTAATTAGCAAGCATTTTTTAAGCCCGTTTAAAAAAAGGGCAGAACTTGAAGTTAGGGAAAATTAAAGGGCAAGAAAATATTTTGCCCTTATTTAAGCCTTCGTTTTAATGGAAACAAAATCATTACTTAATTTCTCTTACATAAAAAGAAGATTAAGATATATGGACTTTCCATCTTTATGTATTTAAGCTCCAATCTTTACCATTTAAGTATTATACATAAAATATATTGTTAATCACGCGGGGCCGAGAACCGCGTGTCAACGTTGCTAGTTACACCAAACAAGCACCCAATTACTTTAAATCTTCATTTTGAAGGATCAAGAAATTGGCTGTAGTAGCACAGAAAAAATAATTGGAATTGAATTATTAGTGATTTGTTCGGGTTTTTTTTTCGCGTCTTTTGGCTTCAACTTTTTCTTAAACATTGATCTTAAATTAGTATATATAGCTAATTATGTCATTCTATGATATATTTAATAAATCTGACAATGGCAGTTCAGTGTTCTTTCCGAAAGGAGAACATGGAGTTAACTCAGTTACACTAATCTAATCATTATTTGATTGAAAAGGGCCAGTGACCTCTGAAGAAAAAAATAACAAATATTTACCCCAATTGTATCAAGATGAATGCCTCACTACTAGTCATATATATATGCATGACTCTGTTTCACCTTATAATCCCCGAAGATATAAATAGTGCCTCCTCGGCCATCGATTAAGTATTTGAAAATTTAGGAATTGTATTCCTTTGTCATAATTATACTTCGATTTTGTTCTTTTTTTTTTTCGAACTTTAATCGTTAGGAGTTAACGAGTAATATGGTAACTGAATCTCTAATTGTGAAAACGTGGTCAAAGAGATCTTTATGCCAGATATATATTGGTATTACTTATATGAAAATATTAACCGATTGCTTTGTCTTATCTCAAATCTAAAAAAAAAAAGTATTTATAAGCAACTTACAGAGACGTGCTCGGGTCTCCACGTTCAGTCCAATACTCAATCATATCGCTAAATACTTAACAAGTCGTAAAAATATAAGAACTAGACTCATAATGTAATTTTTATTAATTTAATACTTCTTTTTTAACTGTAAGACTGTAAATAAATGCAACGCATCATTGTTTAGACTTTAGAACTATCAAAAAACCAATATAACCTGTTCAAGCTCTTTTAGAATCCGGGGTATCTAATCAGAAAAGTCAAAATTATACTTCGTTCACTTACAGAATAATTTTGAAACTTTAAACTCATTAATAAATAACGCTAGCTTATAATAAAAAATTGTCGGGGAGCGACGTCGTAACTCTCTTATATTTTATATCATTATTGTGATTCCCTTATATTATATACGATTTAATATTATATAAGCATCCTTCTACCACGTCAAGAGAAAGCATGTTGCCCATGCCAGAGAGGCTGCCTTGCAATAAAATAAATGGTGCTTTACTCTTCGAGATGCCGGAAGACTACACACCCTTTAAACATTATTTTTATCATTTATTTTTACATTTTTTGGTAGTTGAAAAATAGAAAGGTAGGCTGTACGGTTGCAGCATGTCAACTTTAGCATGGTATATAGTGCACACACGACATGGCCTAAAAATAAACAGAGACCACTCAACCATGCTTTGCACAGTCACTCACACAGTGCTTTCATGCATCCAAAAATTATGTCACCTTTTGACCTATTTTGCTTTATTCCTTCTGGTTCATTCACTTACATACTCACACTCACTCCATTACATATACCAGAATTTGAACTAACTACAAAATATATTCCCGCCACTTCAATAATTACGACAAGTCAGTTGAAATAAAAAAGAACAACAGGCTATGCTGATGTTTGATTAATTCTAGAAACTTTGCAAGGTTCTACGTATTAAAGATAAACTTCATTTTGTTGATTTCTCCAGTATTTTAAGTATTAAAACCTTCTCAAGTAATAAGGTAATGAAATTCCGTGAAGTATTTTTGTTTAAGAGTGATTTCTGTGATTTCAGATGTAACACAATTAATCAATGTGATCCATCATTAATTCTTAACAATAGTTGTTTCAAAGAAACGGACCCATAGACGATACACCAGTTCGGCGCGATGATAGTCTCGACTTCGAGACGTACGACTAGAGCTCGTGAAAGAGCAAAGAAAACGTGGATGAAGGTTATACGGAACGACATGAAGTTCAAAGAGCTAATTGAAGATGTACTTCTCAATAGTACTTCTCAATAGTAAAGAATGTGAAAAAATATGATTCATGTACATGACTAATTCACCTATGGTTTATATAATTTACCCCAATTTGTTAAAATTACGAGTTTGGTGGTTGTTGTTGCGTAATTGTTTCAAAGAAATATATGATAAAGGTGTAAATCATGTGGATGGGTGAAGTGTTGCCACAACAATTTAATTATCCTATGATTCGTTTGCATACTTACTATAGTTCTACATGTTAGGCCCAACGGAATAGACAATCTGGTAATTTTGCGGAATGGATTCTAGCGTATTATGTAAACTGTCTACAAATCAAGAGCCCAAAATGAATTCGCCTATAAATGCAGGATATGCGAAAGGTACTCTTATGTTATTTTAATTGGCAGTAAATTATTGTGTTTGATTAGTATGTAAGATGCACACTAACCAATAACTTTTTAACCTTCACTCGATGAAGATTCTATATATATCCAATTTAACTTTCTATAAAAAAAAACTCTGATAATGTATAAATGCATCGAACGAAAAAAGAACCATAATGCCTTGACAAAGAGCTTCAGAAGAGGCCCTCCTCGCATACTATTTACATCTATCATATTAAAGACCAAGGAACGATCGTAAAACCGCTCGTGCGATATGAAGGACATCCTTAATACAGTCTGACACTTTAATAACCCCATTGCAAGACCAGGCTTACAATAAAGGAGTGTCAGTCATTATTAGCACAAATCACCCTTAGATCGGGGGCAACTCGCATTATACTTTGTCACCAAATCCAGCTCACACGGTGTCACTGGGCGTCTTTTGATTATACGAATAAAAGGGTCATGTGCGGCTAATAGCCCCACCGCTGGCTACTCCGCCTTCGTTGTTCGTCGCACTGGCGCCTCGACGGCGTTTTAGAGGAACAACCCAACTTTAACCAACAAAACAATCAACCGAGGGCGTAACGATCATTTACCATTTTCACATGAATAGGAATTGCTACTGGATGTCAATACCAATAAATATATTACTTGAATTACAATAACAATACAAATGCTTTTGCTTTTCAAGTATTATTCTTCCCTTGACAATAGTCAAAAGGCTAATTCAACATTCCTGCCACCAAGAGGCTACATAAAAGTACTAATAGCTTGGGGGTACAAAGTACCTCCTAATAACTTACAAATAAACTGAAACAAATTACAAGTACAAAATATTCGTACAAAACTATTCTTTCAATTTTCAATCTTGCCCACGTTCGTATAGGACTATTGCGGCACATCGACCGGGTTGGCCCGACGAGGCCTTCATAATGATTATTAGGAGCGGCTCAGGTGCCTCCTCCCATAACACACGGGCAACATTAATAGGCCCCCATACCTATCATTGAAGACTACCAAGTACCAAGTTGCTATGCCCTAATACACCAAAATTCCTATAAACAGAGAAGGAATTTCCTATTTGTAAGCAACTCTGATCCACATATTACACTTACACTATCATTTAGCAAAGCAATATATTTCTCTTTTTAACATTATTATAATTTTCTCTTTTTATACATTTAAGGTGACTTCGTAACTCGAAACCCTCTTGTACACACACTTATACACAAACACTTTATCTCTACAAATTACGGAAATTGCGTTTTGAACCACATCTCTCATGATAATTAAAACTTGGTGTTATCATTATGGCGCAGTCTATGAGAACGCTATAAGAAACATTCCTTGAGCACGATTCAAGGAAAATCCACCTCTTAGTAATGACGATTTACATGATAGAGGAATGTAAAATCTCCTTAGTTGTCAAAAATCGAAAGAGAAAGGGATCACTACTCGAATAAGGGCCAACATAAGCAAACCATCCAAAATCCTGAAATCTAACTATTGGTTTCAGACCCAATGAGATGATGGGAGGGCCCCATTAAGACCCCATGTTCATTTAGGCCATTATATAAAACATGGGTGTGCTCAATATCCTCGCACAACTGTGCAACACATTCAACATCATGTCTTGATCCACATTCCACTCATTGGGACTATCCATAGCCCAAGCAGAGCAGTATAGATCCCGTTTTAGTGATTCACAGAAGAATATCTCCTTACACTGGGAACTCTCTCTTTTCCCATTTCGTAGGGGACAAAACCACGCTAGAGGACCAAAGTTGTCACTTTCCATAAAGTTGAAGCCCTAGTCGACCGGTACCACATCATCTGCGGGAGGGCAGCTCTTCAGGCCATCGAAGTAATACCGTCCACCATGCATCTCAAAGTCAAGTTCCCAACAGCTCTAAGGATCAGAGAAGTACAGGGGAGTCAAAAAAGCGCAAAGAATGTTGCATGAGTGCAGTCCCACAACACGCCTCCCTAGAGTAGTCATACCAATTGTTAGGAATGCACAAATGACAAAAGACAGAGGTAGTAAAAGTGAAAGCGGTTTAGGGAACTCAAGATGGTTGAGATAGTGGCTTACTAACCCCACAAGAAAGTCTACACGTGCACCGATCTTTTAGAAATACACCCACATTTTTTCATGGGAAGGAAAGCCCTTGGGAAGAATAAATCACATGGTGTGCGAACAAAAGCTAAACGTAAGGGCCAAGGCATGCCCCATAAAATAAAAAAATAAAAAAGGAAAAGAAAGAAGAGGCTAAAGTGAGCAAAGATCATCAAGTCAGAAATAAGCAAGCACAAGAAGCTCGGGCACATAAAGGAAGTTGTTTACCCTGAGTTGCTATCTAACATTGTCTAGGTCTCAAAAACCAATGGGAACAGGAAAATGTGGTCTGCCCAAAAAACTTCTACCCCTTACCTAGTATCGATCAATTATTGACTCCATTTCCGGTCAACATTTTGAAATAACACTGCTGAACAAAAAACCAATTTTCGCAAATACAGGCTCTGGTCTCTTGGAATCAAGATTATCTGTAATGTCATTTTCTCTGCTACTCACGCTCTTACTGGAGATTGATACTTTGACAGTGGTTGTTCTAAACACATGAAAGGTACAAAGACTAACCTCATGGAGTTTGTACTTTTGACCACTGCACATATGGTGGAGGCTGTAAAGGGAAGATAATAAGACATAGGGTTCTAAATGTTGATGGCTTTCCACATCTGAAGGATGTACTCTTGGTAGAAGGGTTGCGTGCTAACCTTGTCAGCATCAGCCAACTCTGTGATAATAATTTAGTTGTTAATTTTGATAAATACTCTTGTGATGTTTTTGATAAGAATGATGCTTATGTTATGAGAGTCTATAGATCAAAGGACAATTGTTACTTAGTGGATGAAGATGCTCAATGTCCTCATGCTAGAGTGGATGAGTCAATTGTATGGCACTTGAGACTTGGCTATGTCCACTATAGGAATCTGGAAAAGATCATTAAACTAGAAGCTGTAAGAGGAATACATAAACTAATCAGCCCAAGTAAACTTGTATGTGGTGACAGTTTGCAAGGTAAGGAAACCAAAGCTACACATGCTTTAATACATGTAGACGGATAATAGAACTTCTAAATTTTTAGAACTCTTGCACATGGATCTAATGGGTCTTATTGAGGTTTACAGTCTAGTAGGAAAGATGTATGCCTATGTCATTGTGGATGATTTTCTTAGGTACACTCGAGGTAAAGTTCTTGAGAGAAAAACATGAGGTTTTAGAGACTTTTAAGATACTAGTCGATAGTATAAAAACTCTCTACAGTGCATGCATGGTAGAGAATTTGAAAACAAAAATTGATGATCTGTGTGATTCTAAAGTTGACTCTCATGAATATTATGCCACTATTACCCCCTAACAAAATGGAGTAGCTGAAAGGAAATACAGAATGTTGCAAGAAATGGCTAGGGTAATGTTAAACTCCATAGAAATAACAAAAAGATTTTGGGTTGATGGTTTGGGTACAACTTGTTATATCTCAAATAAAGTATATCTTAGACCAGGTACAACAATAAATCCATAGGAAATTATCAAGAAGATAAAATATAATCTGAGTAATTTTCATTAGTTTGTTTATGCCTGATACATCTTGAAAGATAGACAACAACTAGGCAAGTTTGATGCTAAAAGTGAAAAATGCATATTTGTTGGATACTTTGTGAACAGTAGTGCTTATAGGGTGTTTAATAATAGATTAAACGCTATCCAATAGTTAGTCAATATCGTGTTTGATGATGAATCTGTTGTTGCTGGTATCTATGATGATCAGAATGTTCTGCCCCTAACAGGAAATCTTGAGCCCACATCATCCACTGACAATGTGGACTCAACCCCGGTAACTGGTCAAGTTTAACTGTAGCACCACATGTCGAGCCAACATATACTACTTCTGATGTTGCCGCAACACTAGAGTACACAGATTCTGACACTGAAGTATTTGTTGGAGAAAATGTGAGAAGAGATACACCAGCCAGAATTCAGAAGAATCACCCCTCTTCACATGTTATATGAGAAGTCTCAGAAGGACTAAGAACTAGAAATAAAGAAAGAGTTAACTATAGAGATATGGTTAAGCTTAGTGTGTGCATGCTTGCTGTTTGCAACAATCTTCATGCTTCTTACTTTGTATCTGCTATTGAACCTAAAAATGTGAATGAAGCTATGGAAAGACACACACTGGATTAAGGCTATGCAAGAAGAGCTCATGCAATCACTAAAAATAATGTTTGGAAACTAGTTCATATGCCTACTCATGCTAATGTAATAGGAACTAAGTGGATTTTAAAAAATAAAAGTGATGAAAATGGTGTAATTGTTAGGAACAAGGCTAGACTAGTAGCTCAAGGATTTACATAGGTAGAAGGAATTAACTTTGATGAAACTTTTGCTAATGTGGCTAGAATTGAGTCTATCAGGCTTTTGCTTGCTATAGCATGCTTTCTGAAAATTAAATCGTTTTAAATGGATGAAAAGGGAGCCTTTCTAAATGCTTACATTAACAAAGAAGCTTATGTTGAACAACCCAAATGCTTCACTGATCCTTACCATCCAGACCATATCTACAAACTAGAGAAAGCACTTTATGGTTTGAAACAAGTTCCAAGAGCTTGGTATGAAAGATTAACTGAGTTCTTGTTGTGTTTTAGGTTTTTAGAGATGAGGGGGATAAGACATTGTTTATTATGAAAAATAACAAAGATGTTTGCATTGCTCAAATATATGTGGATGACATTGTATTTGGATCCACTAATCAGTCCACTTTGGACAAATTTGTGAGTACAATGACATGTACTTATGAGATGAGCATGATATGGGAGCTCAACTTCTTTCTAGGACTACAAGTACAAGAGAAGGAGAGTGGAATGCTCTTATCTCAAGAGAAATATGCTAGGAAATTATTGAAGAGATTCCGGTTACTGGAGTCAAAACCTAGCCAAACACCAATATCCACTAATGTGAAGATTGAGAAGGGTGAAGCTGGAGAAGATGTTGACTCAACAGTGTATAGATCAATGATAGGTAGTCTATTATACATATCAGCCACCAGACCTGGCGTCATGCATTCAGTATGTGTGTGTGCCAGGCATCAGTCATCACCTAAGGAATCTTATCTAAATTCAGTTAAGAGAATTCTGAAATATATATCTAGGATTGCTGATTTGGGAATATGGTATTCACATGACACCAATTCTAGTTTGGTAGGCTTTAGTGATTCTGACTGGGATTGGGATCTAGATGACAAGAAATCTACTAGTGGAGGTTGTTTCTTTCTAGGAAATAATTTAGTTTCTTGGTATAGTAAGAAACAGAACTGTGTATCTCTTTCCACTGCTGAATCTGAGTATGTTGCAGCTGGCAGCTGTGTTACCTTACTGGTATGGCTAAAACATATGTTACATGATTATGGGATAACTAGTAATACTCTTTTGATGTTCTCTGACAACCTCAGTGCAATAGGTATATCAAAAAATCATGTTCAACACTCCAAAACTAAACACATTGATATAAGACATCATTTCCTGATTGACTTAGTTGAGGATAGGACTATTATGATTGGGCACATTGAAATAAACAACCAACTCACTGATATGTTCACTAAACCATTAGAAAATGATAGATTCTTCAGTTTAAGGAAGGCTCTCGGCATGAGTGTGTTGTGCGCACATTGTGCAAACATTTGTTGCCTTAACATCATAAGATAACACTGGTGACTGATTGTGATGTCCAAAGATTGTTCCTTCATTTGATTGGTTGGTCTTGTGTTCGTATTATCCACACATGTCTGTGAGTCTTCATATCTAAATGGTTGCTTGTTCTACGGGTTAGTCAGTGTGTGACGGATTCTTATCTCTTTACAAACATCACTCAAAAACTTAATCTAACTCTCTTTACTTTGAGGCAGTAACTTGACATGGAGAAGTTTGGGTACACAGAGCTTATTGCTATGATGTATTCTAATGTGTCTTATTTAGGTCTAAGTTACTCAAGACAATATAAAGAAGTTGGGATACACAGAGTTGACAGTTCTGTTGTATTCAGACGTGACTTATTTGTATTGTTTTGATTGTAGAAGGAGCATAGGATCGTAAATTCTAATATTGGGGTGTCTGGGGTCATGTGCTGCCTTTCATTCAATATGATTGTTTACTTGGTGCTAAAAACCTTCTTTATGACTGCTCAGTAAACAAGTATGTGTTAGGAATTTGGGGTGTTGGGGTTTTATACTGCCTTCATCCAGCCCTATGTACTTGCATGTGCATTTGCATTGATTATGTTGAAACTAGGGTGTTAGGGGTCCTCTTATTGCCTACATTGAGTGAATACATAATCTTTTCTTTGCCTAAAAGGGTATTGAGTATACTTTAATTGCTGGTTCTAAATTGATGAAGTGAAGAGAAATTATCTCTGACTGCTGACAGGCTATGTTGGGACAACACACTACTCATTTATGTTGCCTTAGCATTCATCTTCTCTACTTATTTCTTCTGGTCTGAGTGGTTCTCATCTAAAATGATAGTTATCTAATCATCATGTTTTCATATCAAAGGCATATCTATTAGGTTTGTTAGCTGTCAGTAACACACAAAGATGCTTCTCACCTTTCAAGAAAAGTTTAATTATCTTTATGATTTAAACTTCTCTCCTTACTTTATTGTGTTTCCCTGTCATCTAACTTCCAATGTCTCCACAGATCTAAGACATGCCTGGATTTCTGTTAAATCTTGAGTTCCAGATATGTTGCTCAGATTCTACTTATGCATTTGATAGAAAAAGACCTGGGTAAGACTCATACCACATAGACACACACTTTAGTACCAACAGGGTGTTGTGTCACCATTGTTCACTCCGGATGTTGCCTCAACATTGTCTTCAACACTGTGACTTGTAAGTTATTTAATTGACTGCTCTGGTCACGTGTTAAGGGAACACGATTACATGTGTTGTCTCAACAAGAAAGGATCTAGACACAATCACATCAATTACCCGCACACGACTCCTAATTCATCTTCACTTTCCTGTTTTCATCTCCTTATAATTTTGCTTTAATTCTGCCAATTTAATTAAACCCTAAATTTACGATTTTCCTTATTTACCTACGCAGACTACATAATGGTGAAAAAGTCCACAATTGCTGATCTCGCCAACATTGTTGCCGCTATGTAGTTTGGTGCAGAAGGAGTTCATACTCGAAGAAGCACACGCACACGCACCACCGTGGCTGCTCCTGAACCACAAAAGAGAAGCCCACCTGTTTATTCCAGGAGTAATATGAAGTCGAAGAAGGATGCATCCACCAGTATTACTCCAACACCAGCATCAGAAAATGTTGTACCAGCACAGGAACCTGAGAATGTCGGTCCAACACATGAATCTGACACTACTACCGAGGAAATTCCCCAAAATGAGGAACATGTGAGTGTTGCCATTGAAGAACCCGTGCAAACTCAACACTCTTCCCCATCTGCTGATGTTGAGGTGGAGCAAGGAACTGTAGAGGTTGAAAACGAGCAAGGGCAAGAAGAAGAGGATGTTGTTGTTGGTGATGATGTGAAATCATCTGAGGAGGAGAACTATGATGATGAAGATGGGGATGAGGGATCTGAAGAAGAAGAAGGCGACGACGAGGAGGAAGAGGCTGGAGTAGAAATGGAAGCTGATGATTTGAACCAGCTGAATGTTGTGCCAACATCGTTTGACAAAAGTTTTAACCCAATATTAGATTTTGTAGAAGAATCCGAGGATGAAATACCTGATACATTTGAAATTGGTTTTCCTACTAAACCATTTAATACGTATTTCTTGACCAAATCTGCCAGTAAATACTATGACCTTGTTCGAGAAAGGAAAATATAGGTTGAGAAAACTTTAGTTGTGGATGACTTTAAAACGCAAGTTTTTGAGTTCCTAAAGTCTAGAAATCTACTTGTTTCCCTGGTTGATATTGTACCATATGTCCCTGGGGTTGTTAGAGAATTCTATTGCAATCTGTCCAGATTTGTTAATGCACATGGATCACCCAAGTATGGGAGAGTTTATGTAAAGGATAAATTCTATAAAATTAGTCTCTCAATCATTAACAATGTTTGGTATATGCCAAGAAGACAGGAGACCAGTGTGGAGATTGATAATAATATAAAAGAGCTGGCTGATGGGTTGGTGAAAACCTGGAAAAAGAAGTTGAATGTAACTTGGCTTACTTCTCTTATTGCCATCTTGTGCAAGATTGCCTCAAACAACTGGATGCCCTTTTCAAATCCAATGGTCCTAACTCATGAGTTGGATGTGTTCAAGTTGAAGAGAGGACTCTAGTAAACACCGGGGAAAGAATTTTCAAGTCCGTGCTGATGCTGCTCAAAGAAAAGATCGATTGGTGTGATAGGATGATCTCGGACAGGAAAAGGGAGATAACATACAGGGAAGAAGAGCATAAGGAACTGGATTCTATCAAGAAGCACCTATTGGTGGTGCTTTTCTCACAAAAAGGGGGAGAGTAGTCCAAATTTTTTTCTTGATGCTTTTTATAGTTTGAACAATTGTAGGTTTTTTTATATATATTTAGAGAGCATGTTCTCTGTTTTTAAACTATGGGGTTGTATTAGAATAATTACTCTGCACGTATCTATTATTCTAGTTTCCTTTGGTTATTGTTGTTTATCTAGTCTGCATGGGCGAATCAAAATGCCAGGCCAACATAGTCTCTGATTGTGTCAGCTTAACATTGCATTCTAACATTCTTGTCTTAAGGGGGAGCAAATTAGAATAAGTAGAATTGGTTGATATACTGAAATACAGGTACCTGGAAAATTGGATGTTTGTTGAGTTTTGTGAAGAAAGGCAAAAATGGGGAGACTATCGTTGGTGTATTTCAGGATACCAGAAAATCTAGGTTTCAAGAGGATTAATCATCAAGAAAAAAGATAGAGCCGAAACTGATTATAATTAAGATAGAAGATCTTTTGAAGATAATCACAAATGAAGATTTTGTGACTATCCAAGAAATCAAGGAACGATCAAATTGTGTCGATCATATGTTCGGGAATGGACGGGCAAACTCGATAAGAAGAGTGGTCGACATCAAGCTGAGATACGAGACTAGAGCATAGTATTCTGAGTGAATAAAAACATTCAAGTCAAGTATTTCAGTCTTGTTTTGCTGAGTGTTTATCTAACAAGTGAAAGCTATAATCTTTTTAGCTTGTAGTGAGTTAGGTTTTAGGATTGGATTCCTTTCTCAATTGCATTTTCTAAAATCATTAAAGTTATTTAGTGGTTATTTAGTGAATATAACCTGCTTAAAAACTCATACAATGTGTTCATTTTGTTTCGCTGCATTTTACTCTTTAGTGAATGTTGAAACAACATTGAATATAATCTGTATTGACACAACATTCCATATTAACACAACGTGTGAATTAAAAAGAATATTAATCCATCCATACATTTACATCATGCATTATCTCTCAATGGGTCCTTTTTACTTATAAAGATATTTTATTGTTTTCATTCCAGATTTACAAGGAAAACTTAGAGTTCATTGTATGGGACAAGCCTAGCCGAATATCAGTAGAAGGTAATTGGTAGCTGAAGATATTGAAATTGAATGTTTTGGGTACTAGCTTTTGCTCTACGTTATTTTGAGTTAGCTGCATCTTTCAGAAGAGAAGCAAAGTGTTTTCTAATGAATCTTATAGTGATGGCTCTTCGAGCCGAGCAAAGTGCTTGGTTTGGAGCGTTACATGAGAGAGAGATGAACGACGAACAACAGAGCAGCGGAATTAGATTGACAATTGAGCTTGATCGTGATGAACGATTCAAATACAAATTAAAAAATAAATAAAGACCTTTTACCAACGGTTGAACATGAATTGCATGAACTAATTGTTCGAATAGAACGATTGGAACTGTAAGGAATTCGTTACAAAGAGTTGGACTTGTGTAAAGTGTATGAAAAGTGTGGTGCCCGTCCATTATATAGTTGGAGCGTCTGAAATTACAACCTGAAAACTAGAAGAACCACTAATAACCGAAAGTTCCCTTTTCTGGTAAGTCAGGTAGTTAACGGTTGTAGCTGAATTCAAATAATTTTCTGATATAGTAATTTACATAATTCATGAACTAAGATTTTGGAGTCGCTTATCCAATTCTCGCAAGGTTTCGGGGTCTTCATGGCCCATGAAGTTTCTTGAGTTTTTGTTCAACTTTTGAGATTATTGGGGGCTGCAAAGTTTCCCAGCGAGGGGATAAATTGTACACATTTTATGGTTGAGGGGTATTTGTCCCTTTTAAAGTTGTGTAACACTTTGCAAAATAGTGTACATAATAGGAGTTTAAATGTTTTTTTTCTTTCTCTTTTCTACTTTTTTGAGAGAGAGTTTTCTTTTTTAATATGCTCCGAGTATATCGGTGGGAAAAAAATAGTGCCACAAGTTTCATGTTAACAATAATATTGATCTTTCTGACAAATGAGCGGAAATCTAGATGGTTTTAACTTTAGATTAAGTGAGCTAGCTAATCTAACTAAAAATGTTTAGTGCAGCAGTCGGAAAATTAATGGACTGGACACCTAATCTTAGCTATCTGACAGCTGAGGTTCAAGTATGTGTCCAAGCGTCATTTGTTCTTTCACCTTGAAGAGGAATATGCCCAAGATCTTCACGAGGAATATAAGGTAAGCAATGGAAATAGAAGTAGCAAAATGTTACTGATGTTAATGATTGGAGCCACACCAGACAGCACGAAAACATCCTTAATCACTTTATTATAACATCGTCTGTACACGTAGGATATCTTAACACATAACATACTTACGATACCAAACAATCGCAATGAATCCAAAAGTAGTTGCCTTTTTGTTATTATAGGGAGCTTAAGTTTATTCTCAATATAAACCAAATGTATGAATTTGTAATTCAAAGTATTAATATCTTTTCTCGTCAGTTCTTGGTAGCCCTGTTTCTTGTTCATGATCTTCAACGGATTCTTCAATTAAACGAAAAGCTCTTCTGATTGCCAACATTTGTCGTTGTTCTAATTTTCATTTTTGAACGAATAATATAACTCGTGATCTTGTCGTTGAAGCTATCTCTTCTTGTTGGAATCCTTCCTACAGCACCCCGAGTTCTGAGACCAACAGTCGACTCAGTTTTTCCCATTTGGTTCTTCACCTTGCTAATGTAGTCGGAAAACATAGCTTCACGGCCATTGCTTCTTTCGTGCGTTGAATCCTCATCTTCTTCCGTCACTTTCTTGTTGATCTTTTGAACAGGAAAATATGCAAAGGGGGGTTCAGAATCAAAAGGGATTATTTCCTGGTGCATGGTATGGACCGGTATGGATTGAAATGGATTTCTTTTTGATGGAGTACTCATGTTTTCAACATTCAGTACTGGAACATTTGAGGCATAATTGGTGTCCTGAGGCTGATTAAGTTGGTCAGAAAAGGGGCGAGTTTTTGATCTGAAAGGGCTGATAAAGACAGCATTGAAGAGTTTCTTACTCACACTTTTAGAATTTTCGCTGTTTTTACTCTGTGCCATAGTTGTTTCTTCTCTGTTTTCAAGTACTAATGCTTAGTTGATTTAGTGTGATGAGGATAAATGAACTTCCTATCGCAATTTAATGAGGAAGGATTAGGGATGTTTTAACTCGTTAAACATGATTATCTCGTGTTGAAGAATTAATGTGTGGCCAACGAATATAATAACCACCTAATATGGTTATCAATGACCCTAAAGAAGTATGGGTTCTTACTTTTCATGACTAATCAAAATATTTTACTAGTTTAAGGCTTCAATGATGCACTTGCTTTTGCCTCTTCTGTTTTCATCGTGGAACAATTGCATTATAAATTGAGTAAAAGGCAGTATTGGCATGCATAGTTTTATCAAATTATTAATCCATAAGTAGGTACTGTGTTCGAGTGACTCCTCATTTTTTTTTTTTTTTAATTCATCAAAAAAAAAAGAGTGACTCCTCATTATTCTCTTGAAAGCATCTAGCTAGCTCCAATAAGTAAAAACGGGCATCGTTGGTAAATAGAATATTAGGAAAACGTGTTCCCAGTTTACTCGATCAATATAATGCAGAGTTGTTGAAGTGGAAAATTAATAGAAACTTTTAACCAATATAGGAATCAAATTCTAGTGAGGCAGAGTCGCAATGAACAAAATAATAAAATTTAGGTAGTGGAAATTAAAAGTGTTCTTGTTTGGTGTTAGGGAAGTTTCTAGTAGCACTAGCAGGGATCAAACTTAGAATATACTGATTACTAAAACGGAATGCCCTGGTATCACGGGGCGTCTTTTGATTAACCGAATAAAAGGGTCCCGTGCGGCCAATAGTCCTCCACAGACTACTCCGCCAACAACTCAACTTAAACCAACAATAACTTTAAGCAGCAATAACATTCACCAACAACATTAACCAACAATAACGTTAACCAACAACATAATCAACCGAAGGCGTAACAATCATTCACCATTTCCACATGAATAGGAATTGCTACTCGATGTCAATATCAAGAATTACTAATGAATTACAATAACAATACAAATGCTTTGCTTTTCAACTTTCTTTTCTTCTCTTGACATTAGTGTTTAGCGTAATTCGCTAATCATGTCAACAACAGGCTTACAAAGGGTGCTAACTGCTTGGGTGGGGTCCAACACCCCACCCCAAATAACTTACAAGGAAACTGAAACAAACTGAAACAAATTACAAGTACAAAATAGTCCTACACAACTATTCTTTCAATCTTCAATCTTGGCCATGTTCGTATAGGACTCTTGCGACACCCCGCCGGGTCGGCCCGACGGGGCCTTCACGACGTCGAGGAGCGGCCTAGGCGCGTCCCCCCATAACATCCTCCCTCACTTGAGTTAGCGACGTCCTCGGCGCTCTGCTTTGTCCTGGAATGAGATGTTTGAACGCCGTAAGGGTTCTGGCTCTTTCCCAAGTGTTTTCTTCGTTGCTGCATCCGGTCCATTTCACCAAGTATTCGTCCACGTTGCCCTTCTTTGTCTTCAAGACTCGGTGATCCAAAATGGCTTCCGGCACTTTCTTCGCAACATTTTTCAGCTTCATTTCTGGCCGCTGCGGCTGATTGCGGGAATCATCCTCCTTATCTGCAAAATAAGGCTTTAGCAACCCAACATGTAAAACATTATATGCCTTGCACCAAGAAGGAAGAGCAACACGATAGGCCACTTTGCCAATTCGTTTGATGATAGGAATTGGCCCGATGTACTTCTGCATGAGTCTAGAATCTTTCCCTCTAGACGCCTTGGATGCGCGAGGGTCGGGAACCTTCGCCATCACTAGATCTCCCACTTTGAACTCGGCAAAACGACGGTTTTGATCCGCATGTTTTTTCATACGTCGTTGTGCCTTCTCCAAATACCCCCTTGCGATATCCACATTCATCTCCCATTCCTTCGAGAACTCCTTCGCCAAAGAAGACCTCGCAAATAGGTCAGAATCCACTGTATGTGGAAGCAGGGGTTGTTGCCCATTGACGATCTCAAAAGCGCTCTTGTTGGTAGAAGAGCTCTTTTGGGAATTGAAGCACAGCTGAGCAGCATCCAATAGTTTCACCCATGATGTCTGCGAACCATGAACGAAATGTCGGAGATATTCCTCCAACATAGAGTTAAACCGTTCCGTCTGGCCATCAGACTGTGGATGAAAAGCGGAGCTCATATTCAGTTTTGACCCGAGTAGTCGAAACAGCTCCGTCCAAAATACGCCAGTAAACCTAGAATCCCGATCACTGACGATATCCTTCGGCAAGCCCCAATACTTGACTTTGGAGGTTGCACGCGACACGTCGGTCATGGTGCATCTTGCGCTACATTTATTCTGAGTTTTGCTTGTCACGTGACTTCCTCTGTGTCATGCGACTCTTCTTTCTCTTGGCCGGTTGTGGACTTCTTCTTGGGCAGGAGATTAGGGTTGCATTTCAAAGTGTAGGTGTTAAACCCAAGGTTATGACAACATTGAACTTGTAATGTTATTGCAACATTAAGGATCACACTGTAACCTTCACATTTAAGATGTATTGCTATAATTGTGTTTTGCCTTTATTCACTCACTAACTTAGTTCTATGAGTTTAGTTGGGATTTTAATGTGCTCTAGGTCTAGAGACTTCAAAGATGGATCTATCTCCGTAAATAAAAGTTTCCATTTAAAGAAAAGTTTCCAAAGAAGAATTTTTCATAATTAAAGAAGGAAAGTGTGTGCGCTGCAGTAGAAAAAATATAGGCGTGTGAATTGTACGAAGGAAAGAGATTACATGTAGTAGTATATCTCCATAGAAGACTAAAAGATGAAGAAGGATACTTTTCATAAAAGACTTCAAGTTAAAGAAGGAAACCTTTTCGTTGAAGACTTATAGTTGAACAAGAAAACCTTTCTTTATTGAAAAAGAATTGCTTATGAACGAAATTAGAGTCATACAAGGAGATCTGAAGCATTCAAAAAACGTGCAAAACTTGTATTCAACATCAAAGAAGACTACATGATAAATAGACATATTGGGTATCAAGAAAAAGACACGAAGACAAAAGCAAAAATATCATGTGAGAAAATATTAGGGTCGACTGTATTTGTCTTATTTTTCCAAGCTTTTTGTTTAGAAAATTCAGTCTAAAGTTCTAGAGTTAATGAACTATACTTGTAAGGAGTTACATCCTTAGTTGCTTGGTTGTCTTGATCGAACAATTCGAGAGTGAGGACCTTGAGAGTTGTGAAAACTAATCTTTGTTAAAATCACGATTTCCAATAGTGATTATTTCGCCTAAGACTCGAAAGATTATATTCATATATTTTTCTTTAAATCACATCTACTTGTGTTCTTTTATTTTCCGTTGTGTTATATTCTCTATCAAGTAGATCTGCTGTTAACGAATGTTAAGATAAAATTGGTTAACTGGTGTTACGATAACATTAACCCTGTCTACTGTTATCCTAACATTCAAAGAAAAAGTATCAAGTCTAGATCCACATAATTTCTATTGGCATTAGAGCCAAACACCAATTTCACTAGTGTTTGGATTTGGTACTAAAGGATGGACAATGCAAATCCGAACAATGTGTTTGGAGAAGAGATGTGTCGTCTCCTCTGCCGATACATACTTGGGTGCCGGAATAAAAGTAGCATACTTGGAAAACCGATCGATCACCACGAAGATAGTCCCTAAGTCTCCCACCTTAGGCAATCCAGAGATAAAATCCATCGATACGCTTTCCCATGGTCTTGTAGGAACAATGAGGGGTTCCAACAATCCCGCCTTTTTCTTACGGTCCGGCTTATCTTGTTGGCACACAAGACAAGTGCGAACATAAGTGTCTATGTCGTCCTCCATATTGGGCCAATAGTAGGCTCGTTGAATAAGAGCCAATGTACGTTGTTCCCCCGGGTGTCCGGCCCACATGGTATCATGGCATTCCGCCATCAAAAACTTCCGCAAGTTCCCGCTTTTAGGCACATAAAGTCGGTTACCCTTAGTTTTCAGAAGTCCGTCCTCTATCCAAAACTGTCGAGCTTTCCCTGCTTCGACCAGTTTCATAATCACTTTCGCCCAGTGATCACTCGGTAACGCATCCCGAATCCGCGTCTTCACATCCGTGGCGACAGAACTTGTTGTCAACGCTGCCGCCCTACCCATCTTACCGTAGTCGGCTCTTCGACTGAGGGCATCTGCAACTTGGTTACCCGAACCAGCGCGGTATTCCAATGTAAAGTTAAATTCCGCTAATAGTTCCTGCCAGCGGGCCTGTTTCCCTGTTAGATTAGCTTGGGTCATGAAATAACTCACAGCCGTGTTGTCCGTTTTGACGATAAACGGGCAACCTAGTAGATAATGCCGCCAAAGTCGGAGGCAATGGACTACGGCCAACAACTCTTTCTCGTGCACCGTATACCTCGTTTCCCTATCCTTCAGCTTTCGGCTCTCGAAAGCGACGGGGTGTCCATCTTGCACTAGAACTCCCCACAGAGCGAAGTCAGATGCGTCGGTCTGCACTTCGAATGGTCTCGACATATCGGGGAGGGCAAGAATGGGATCCGTCGTAACTGCCTTCTTCAGTTTCTCAAAGGCGGTCTGACACTCCGCAGACCACCCCCACTTTTCCTCTTTCTTTAAAAGATCTGTAAGAGGCTTCGCAATAGCCGAATACCCTTTCACAAATCTCCTATAGTAATTGGCTAGCCCCAGAAACGAGCGAAGACCAGGAACGTCTCGTGGGGGTTGCCACTACTCGATGGCCCGTATTTTCTTCGGATCCATCCGAATGCTTCCATGTCCGACGATGTGCCCTAGAAAATTGATGGTCGACTGCGCAAACGAGCATTTAGATAACTTGGCGTAGAGCTCGTTCTTGCGCAGGCGAAGAAATACCTTACGCAGATGGTCGCTGTGTTGGCCCAAAGATTCACTGTAGACCACAATATCGTCTAAGTATACCACGACAAACTCGTCGATGTACCCCTGTAGCACTTGGTTCATCATCGTACAGAAAGTAGCTGAGGCATTCGTTAACCCGAATGGCATCACTAAGAATTCAAAGGCCCCATACCTCGTCACAACAGTAGTCTTTGCTTCGTCCCCCTATTTGATCCGTACTTGCCAATATCCGGATCTCAGATCAATCTTAGTAAAATACTTTGCCAGACTCAATCGGTCAAAACAATCGCCAATGAGCGGGATAGGGTATCGATTCTTCACCGTGAGTTTATTCAGCGCCCGATAGTCGCAACACATGCGTAGGGATCCATCCGTTTTCTTCTGAAATAGAACCGGCGCCCCATATGGTGATCTCACCGGTTGGATGAAGCCGCCATCCAATAGCTCTTTCAACTGTTTTCTCAATTCTCCGAGTTCCGGCTGTGCTAATTGGTGCGGTGCCCTGGCGGGCGGTTTTGTGCCCGACACTAACTCGATTTCGTGATCAACCGACCGCCTAGGCGGTAATTTCTTCGGCAACTCTTCCGGCATAATGTCTTCGAATTCTTGGATGACTTGCTTCACCGATTCTGGAATAGGGCCGGTAGACCCTTCCACTTCTTCCAGGTTAAGGGCACACAAAAATGACGGTTCTTGACACTTGCACCCGTTTTCAAACTGAATAGCCGACAAGTTCTCCCTCCCTGTCCGGTCTACGATGGTGGGAATGAAACACGGGTTCTTTCCCATCATTAACAATACATCGGCAAACGGTATTGTCACCGTCCTTGTGTCCCTCAAAAACTCAAGCCCTAAGATCAGCTTGAAATCTTCCATAGCGACAACCGCTAGATCGGTTCGCCCTTCATACGGTCCCATCTTAAGCAGCACGGACTTTGCTATACCTGCGATCGGTTGGGCGGGTGAGTTATTCGCCTTGACCCTTCCGACTCCCTTCTCTGTCACTAGTCCCAACCGCGTCACTTCAGAACTAGCTAAGTAATTGTGCGTAGCTCCCGTGTCGATCATGGCTCGGAGCGGCTTACCATTAATCTTCATGTCAACGTACATCAGTCCCTTCCTCTTTTTAGGCGGGATATACACATCCTTCTTAGCATTCTTTGCTAATTGGTGTGAAAGGGCATTGCACCAGTGCGAAAACGCCCCCAAGTTTTCATCTACCTCCTGATTCTGAGGGTTGTCCGTTGCGTCTCCCTCATGATCCTCATAGGCCGAGTTATCCGCCCTCGTCCCAGACGGGGCATCCGGCAAACTTCTAACCAACGCATTAAGAGATTGTTTCTTCGGGCAGTATCTTACGAAATGCGGACCTTAACACCAAAAGCAGACAGGCGGACGTTGTTGTGTAAAGGGGCGCCCCTCTATGGGTGCCTTGCCCCTGCTGTTACTTGTCTGACTAGTGGTAGGGCGGGCTCCTGCCCCTCTCCCGTAGCTCGGCACCCCACGTCCCCCGCCAACATTAGGGGTTGGGAGACCCGGAGTCAGGCGACTGTCCCTCCTTGGTTCTCTTTCCATACCATGGAAATCTGATAGGCACTCGACCGCACTCATGGCCGAACGCAAGTCGCCCACTCGCTGATGCTGAAGTTCTAGTCTTGCCCACTGTTTCAAACCTTCCATAAATGTGAACAATTTGTCGCTCTCGGACATGTCTCGTATCACCAACATGAGAGCAGAGAAGGCCTTCACATACTCTCGCACCGAACCGTTGTGCTTCAGTTCTTTCAATGCTCGACGAGCATTATAATCCACATTTTCGGGAAAGAATTGTTGCTTGAACAGTTCCTTCCACCTATCCCACGTGTCCACTAAGATTCGACCTGCTTGTATATCTTCCCACAACCTACGCCACCAAAGCTTGGCATCTTCCGCCAAGTAGCCAACCGCAGTTGTCACCCTCTGTCGATCATCATCGACTCGACAGTGGTCGAAGTAATGCTCCGGATCAAAAAAAAAATTGTCGACAATCTTAGCGTCTCTCGTGCCCTCGAATAGTCGAGGTTCGGGAATTCGGGCCCTCGTGCCCGATTCCTAGGCTCCAGATGGCCCATTATTCACAGCACGTTGGAGAGTCATCAACGTCTGATTCATGGCGTCCAACTTCTCCTCTTGGGCATCAGCCTTTGCCCTCTGTGCTTCCAAGGCAACCGTAAGTTCCTTGGCCAGATCCCTATTCTGTTCGAGCTGAGAAGTCAAGTCTTGATTCTCACCCTTCAGAATCTCCACTTCTATCTCTAAGGCCTCTATCCTCGGCCCAGTTTGAACGCTCCACTCCTTGAGAGCCGCAAGTTGCTCTTTGGCTTGCCGCCTTGCACCTTCGGCGGGAGCCGGCAATGAATACGTCGCATCACCCGACATTGACTCAACTCGATGGACCAGGAGCCGAGGCTCTGATACCACCTGTCATGGGGCGTCTTTTGATTAACCGAATAAAAGGGTCCCGTGCGGCCAATAGTCCTCCACAGACTACTCCGCCAACAACTCAACTTAAACCAACAATAACTTTAAGCAGCAATAACATTCACCAACAACATTAACCAATAATAACGTTAACCAACAACATAATCAACCGAATGCGTAACAATCATTCACCATTTCCACATGAATAGGAATTGCTACTCGATGTCAATATCAAGAATTACTAATGAATTACAATAACAATACAAATGCTTTGCTTTTCAACTTTCTTTTCTTCTCTTGACATTAGTGTTTAGCGTAATTCGCTAATCATGTCAACAACAGGCTTACAAAGGGTGCTAACTGCTTGGGTGGGGTCCAACACCCCACCCCAAATAACTTACAAAGAAACCGAAACAAATTACAAGTACAAAATAGTTCTACACAACTATTCTTTCAATCTTCAATCTTGGCCACGTTAGTATAGGACTCTTGCGACACCCCGCCGGGTCGGCCCGACGGGGCCTTCACGACGTCGAGGAGCGGCCTAGGCGCGTCCCCCCATAACACCTGGGCAGTTAAGTTGGGAGTAAACAAGGAAGCATTAGTGTATCTAGAAGGGGGAAAAAAATGACGTGGATACGTGTTAATTAACTAAATTACTATCAGTTTCTTGCTTTTCACTTTCTTATTAGAATAAATAAATTATTGCTTTCACTTGTTCAGTTCTGTCAGGTAGTTTGGACAAGGAGGAAATAATAATACCTGAGAACTACCTGAAAAAAAGGTTTGTAGGTGAATTCTAAAGTTGAGGTGTTAATTTCACGTGCCAATCCATCTACTCGTCCTTATTTATCATGATTAACCATAATAGGGAGAAGATCCTCTATATCCCACATTTTTGTGTAGGGGTGTTTGGGCCGGGTCGGGATTTTGGATTCCGACCCGACCCGCCGGGTTTTTCCCGATCCGAAAAAAACCCGGCCAATTACCTCCCGGTCAAATCGGGAATTTGCTCCCGGTTTGACTCCCGTCGGGAGGTAACGGGATCCGAACCGGATCCCGTTACCTCCCGCGGGATCCCGGGAGCAGTATGCATTTTTTTATTTTTTTTTCATTAGCCCTCTTCTCTTTTTTTTTTGCTTCACAACCTCACGCATGGCGGTTTTACATGAACCAGAGGATGAAACAGGGAATATTGGGCTTAATATTAAAAGAAGATTCACATAACAACAATATTTAATAATTATAGTAATAGTTTATTACATAATATATTATAGTACAGCACAATACAAACATATTATAGTAAACATATTATAGTACAGCACACACATATTATAATACAAACATATTATAATACAACACATTGGCCCTCTTTTTTTATTTTTTTCTTACTCTCTCCTTCACGCACATAGCACATACACACAGCACACACACTTCAATTTTTTTTCTTAAACTCTCTCACACACACACGCACACACTACACAATACACACTCCACAACACACAGTCCTCACAAGCCAAAAAACTCACGGCCAACACCTCGACGCCGCCGCCCCGCCGCACCAGCAAACACCTCATTTATGCCTCATTTTTGTTGTGTTATTAACTTTTATTACCTTTTTAAGTATCTGAAACAAAAAAAAGGGGCTGGAAATTCCAGCCCCAAATCTGTAAACTGTCCGCCGGGATCACGGGAACCCTCCCGTCCCGGCGGGCATCCCGTTCCGCCGGGAACAGTGTTCCCGGCGGGAGGAACGGGAGCTGTTGTACAGCTCCCGCCCCGGCGGAACCCGATGGGCCGGGCTCCCGACTCGGCGGGTCCCCGGCCCATAACGCCCCTATTTTTGTTTCCCACCTTTTATTAATTATAATTAATTTAACATTTATTAAATTTTAATTAATTTTTTCAGAATTTTAATAGTACAAATTATTCTCTCTCCAGTTCACTACTTCTTTCACGTTCACCTCTCTCCTCTGTTTCTCTCTCTTTGGTTCTTTATTTTTTATTTAACTCTTACTAAAGTCTAATTACTTAAAATCTTAAATAACTAAACTAGAAAAACAAAGTATAGGCAAATCAATTCTCCCAATTACATAGCAAAAACATATCATTATCTCTTTTACCCCCTTCTAATTAAGGTTTTGATATTTATATTTTTGGTAAGTTGTTGATTTTATGCATTTTTTTTAAAATATATAGTATCCGGATGCATGATTACCTCTCTCTATATATACACACATATATAAATTATTTCTTTTATATTAAAATCACGATAAAACAAATTTATGTTAGAAATCACATGATATAACCAATAAAATTATGAACAAACTATTATTTTTGAATAAGACGATATTTACAATTATAGGCATTAATTTTATAATTACTGTGTAAATAAATTAACTATATATGAAGCGTCTAATGAAAAATATATATATACATCCGCATAGATACTAGTAAAATATATAAAAATATATGATAATTGTACAATAATGTAAGGAACTAAAGATCAACAATAAGATTGACATACAAGAAAAAAGAAAAGCCGTACTCTTTTAACTTCTCTTATTAATATAATTTTTGGTGGTATTAATACTATCAATAATAATAGTTACAACACATAAAATAATTATTATTTTTTGTTTGGTTCATAACAAAAAATTAATCCAAACAGTGTGAGGGATGTAAAAGAATAACAGGTCACTAGTTAAAATTCACATGATAATAAAAAAGAATTATTCATCAAGTATTCATAGTACACGTACGATTGGATTTTATATCTTAATACATAAAAATGAGATATATTTAGATGTATTTAATGATCATTTACGTTATATTATTTCTCGAAGAATACCTTGTTAACTAATTATTCATTCTTACACATATGATTTGGAATTTTAAAAGCTCTTCGGTTATGAAACAAAAAAAATGAAATTAAAGATTAAATTTTTGAAAGCCTAAATTATTCTGTTAAAAATGATGATAATTTATAAGATAGTTTTGTATATAGATTATGTTGATGAATTTGTGTGAAAAACTCTTCAATTTCTTTGTGAAAATTATCAAAGTAAAATTTATGAGAGAAATAAAGGTTTTATTATAATAATATGAGGTACTATACAAGTGCAGTCATGGTATAGTACCAAACAACCTGACCCAGAATACGAAAAAATAAAGCTACAGGGTCTAACAAAGTAGCAAAAGCGAGACATACAAAAATAGCATAACATTAAACTATTTAAATGAAATCAACATAAACATCTTATGGACATAACATGATTTCATATTATCAAGATAATCTCCAAAGTGTAGAAGATCCCCCACGGCTTCGAAGGTTACGACTTTCAACCGGTTTTTGAGCTTTTTTCTTGGTTGCTTTTGTAACTTGCACCTCTTTAGCCGGAGATTTAGAGAGTGGATGTGGGTTTTCATATATCACCCACGAGGGGTATTCACTTTCACCATCACCATAATTAACTTCCTTGTCATTGCGGTGACTTGGCAAAACAAGTTGATGTTTTCTTGAGTACTCTGAATCTGAGTTAGGACCCCGATCATCAGTTGAGTCCTGGATCATCTCATCGCTCGTTGTGGCATCTTTCCCAATATGTCTTTTACATTTTGAGCCCGATCGTTCACCCCGAGAATCATTCACATCCGTAAAAACCATCTGTCGAAACACTAGAAGTCAAATCTTTTCCCGAGGTACCCGACTCAACAATAAGCAAATTATCCCCAACAACAATAATAGAATCACACTCAACTAATTCTTTAGATGAAGTACCCAGTTCTTCAATAACCAAGTTATCTCCAACGACATTCAAATCATCAAAATCATTAGAAGACAAAATCGCCTTACCTTTATCCATTAAGCTCGGACCCTTAGGTAAAACAGTATCCACATTAATAACCTCTACACAATCAACATGTGCATCCGGTTCTTCACTAATAAGAGCATGGAAAGAATTATCGTTACCTCGTGACAAGGCTTTAACTAGAGAGGAAGGCTTTCCTTTGGACCCTGCTTTTTCAATAGGCGTTTTATCAAAGGTACTAACCTCAGCACCGACTTAGTACGAACCGGTACCCAAATGCACTTTAGCAACTTGTTCAGATTTATTCTCGGATTTCTCAACACCACATTTCAATAGCATGGCCCAACCGTTGACATTCCCGACAGAAATTGGGAAAGTTTTCATAAATAACTTTCTATTTGACGTAAGTTACTCTATCTCTAACTTGAACACCCCATTCAATTTTCTCCCATAGTGGCTCTAAAAGATTCACTTCAACACAAATTCGAGCTTAATCAGGACGAGCAAAAATTGATAGAACCCTCGTCTAACCTCAGTGGCCTGCCAAAAGAATGACCAAAAGACATAAGAGTGTTGCGTTCACAATATCTCAAGTTCAGATTCGGTAATCCAATCCAAACTAGCGCAATTGGTGGTTCTGAGTCCGGTGTAAAAGAGGGAGTCCATTTGAAAACCTTTGCCGAGACACCTTGAAAATCTAGTGAGTTTTTCATCCAAAGCCTCGTATAATCCTCCTGCTTTTTAAGTTTAAGCATAACGTGACGAGGGCCAATCGGGCCGATAGTATACGTGCCTTTTATAAGAAATCTCTGAATCATACGATGCATAAACATATAATTTGGTTTCACAATCGGGAAACGAATAATAAGCGCTCCTTTATCTCATTTTCTTCGAACAATATCATCAATTTAATTTACCTTTGAGAGTGTGAAACTTTCTCACCACAATCGACGTATCATCAACAAGAAATCGCTAAAGATCATAATACCGACTAGGGTTAGCAGTCTGAGCAAAAGATCTACCTTTTAAGGGTTGACGTAATTAAAATGGGCGTGGATTGATCGGAGAAATATTCGAGCAAGCAGGCTCCCTCCCTTTACAGAAAAAAATCGAAACTAGTCATTCATTGTGTTTTAGTTACAGTTTTTGTTCTTTATCGTGTCATTGTTTTATTTTGGTCCTTTATTGTGTATTTTGTTACAATTTTAGTCCTCGAGAAGAAATCTGAGTCGAAAATGTCACGTGGGAGCACTTGCCGGCCAAAATTTTTTTTTTTTTAATTCTCACTTGCAAATTCACATGTAAAAACGCCAATTTCAATTTTTTTTCATTTTTATTTAGGCCTAGTTTGTTTCCCCGAAAAATGGGGGAAAAGGAAAAAAAAAATAAGGAAAATGAGGGAAAACAAAGTTTTCTAGGAAATTCCTTAGGAAAAATAAAATATTTTCATTTCTTTTCCTTTGTTTGGCTCATAATGACTTTTCAGGGAAAATGCTTAAGCTTTTTTGTATTTCTTATAATCTAACCGTGTAAAATTCATAATTATACTTTATACTTTGTAATATGCATTAAAAACAAAAAAAGAAGTTATATTAATTTCGTTAATATTTTTATTTTTGAAGTTCTCCATGAAACTACTTTATGTAAAATATCAATAACTTGCATAACTTTATTTCATACGTACTATGATAATTATCTTTAAATATATGTGTTATATATAATATAATTAAAAAAGAAAAACTTGTGCAATGGAAATAAACATAAAACTGAGATATTTACTCACCTTGTGTAGATGAAGAAGATTGATATGTGTAATTAACAAGATACAATTTAGAAGAGATTGGAAAAACAAAACTTTTTAAAGACACAAGATACAATTTAGAAGACACAATTAACTCACGAAAATTTTGTTTAAATTGGTGGGAAAACAAAACTTTTTAAATTTTTAGAAGAGATTGGGAAAGTTTTGATGGATTTTCCCACCTTTTTTAGGAAGTGAGATAAAATTTTGAAATGGGAGATAAGATTTCACACGCTGGTTTTCCTCTCCTTTCCAAGATTTCCCCTTATTTTCCTCTCTTTTTCAAGATTTCATTTCTTATCCAGGAAAATCTTAAATTACCAAACAGTAGGAAAAAAAGGTTTTTCTTCAAGATTTTTCTTTTCCCCTATTTTCCGAGGAAACAAACTAGGCCTTACTGTAAATTCTGACCCATCTGACCCGTTTTGACCGGGTTGTCCAGATCAGACGAATCAGAATTTAAACAAAAAAATGGCATTCCAACCTACGAACTTGCTTGTGGAAAATTTAAAAAACAAATTGATTTTAGGGCGGCACGTGCTCCTATGAAACATTTTTGGCTGAGATTTCATCGATAGGACCAAAATCGTAATGAAATACACAATAAAGGACCCAAAAAAATATAAAGATACGATAAATGACGAAAACTATAACTAGGACATAATAAATGTCCAATTTCGATTTTCCCCTCCATTTACCAACAAAGTTTGATGAAATTTGACCAAGGGAAGGAATAAAATACCTACTGGACTCATTCAGAGGTTTGGGATCCAAAATGAAGGCCTCGGGTGCGAAAACGGACACTGGAACTGGATTCAGGGACGAAAATGGAGAGGCAAATGTCCCATCCAGAAGTTTGACCTCCGGCGCTGGAAAGTTGACCACCAACCAAAGTTGGTCGGTGATGGTGGCGGCCCGATCAGCGGAATCCGGCGTCAAGGCGGTGGTTTTGCTAGATCTAGCTACCTGGTCTGCTGGTGGGGCACAGGGCTGGGGGCCATGTCAATTGCCTGGTCAGCCGCCTTCAAGGCGCCGCGGAATGGGCCTGGTAGGGCGCCAGATGCCTTTATGGCGCCCACGTGGGCACCAACCTACGCAATTAAGTTCAAGCCCCAATCCCACCCACCAAATTAAGAGACGTGTCAACCAAAGTGGGGACCAAGAGTTAGACTGCGCAATAGTTCAAGCCCGTTGATCGACGCTTGACCACCGAAAAAACCTCCAAAACCAGCGATGGTGTGCTCAAACTTTTTCGTCTCTAAATTGGCTGAAACTTTTACACTCACTATAATTGATGATCGTGTGCTCAAATTGTGCAAACTTTTTCGTCTCTGAATTGGCTGAAACCTTTACACCCATTACAATTTTCCTCCTGAATCGAATGGTGAGCTCAAAATTTCAAAAACACTAGCGAAACTATGCAATCTAGAACAAATCCGTGCAAAAAAACACAAATTTGACCTTTGGCAACACTTCACCAAAATGTATTAAAGTCGGTTCAAATCGAAGCTCTAAACCTCCACAATGAAATGGCGAGGAAGTAATCAACACCCAGTGAAGGAACAAGAAGATCCAAGAGAAAACGACGAAAAACACAAACTTGAAAATGAAGATCTTGAAAACAAATCTTCGACAAACTTAAGGCATGTTGGTGAGAAGCTTGTGGAGTAAAGTTCAAACGCCGTGAGGGTGCCGAAAAAAAACTAAGTTTAGATGAGATGGTGGACCCAAAATTTCGTTGCAAGATGAGATGGATTGCAAAATTTTGTTCTAGAACAAGTCTGCATTAAATTTTTTATCCCACACCCAAAGCTGCAAGGAAATTTTGCAAGTAAAATTTATGATAGCGTTGAGAAGATAAAGGAAAAGTAGAGTGAGAGAGGAGAGAGGTAAAGTGAGAGAGGAGAGAGATGAACGTGAGTGAGTGACGGAGAGAGAGTGAGGAGAGAAGAGAGAGAATAATTCTCTTATCATTAATTAAAATATGTTAAGTGTTAAATTAATCTTTTATAGAAAGTGGGACAAATTGTGGGATAGAGGATCATCTCCCCTTTTATCATAACGGGTTACACGAGTCACCCATTTAGACTCTTTACTTAAATGAATAACCTACTCGTAACCCTCGAAAGTTGCTAAGAAAAATAATAAATAAACACACACACACACAATATAACAACGGGTAGGAGCTAGGTAAAACGTCTACATGATTAAAGGTTTCATCTAACTATCTGAAGTATGACCTGCTTTGCAATTTCCTTATCACTTTATTTTTTTGCCAATATACCCTTCAACCTATGCAAGAATGTGCGAACCCTCCCATGGTTCTGATCTAACGGCAGATAAATGTTGATACGTCTACAAATCGTACCTAAAACATCTACATTAGAGGGGACTTCGTAATTTTTTGTAAAGGTTAGGGAACAAGTTGCAAGAAAATAAAGTTATAGAAATAAATCGTAAAAGAGGTCATACTATGACGAATTTGATGTCTTTTACCCTAAAAACTAAGGAATATGTTTGTACTTTGAATTCTCATAGAAGTATTGAATATTCAACGAGGATTCCATGCGTCAAACTCACACTTTCTACTAATGACTTTATAAAAACATTAATTTTACACTTACTAAAACATACATAACTTGTAGGAGAAAATTTCCATCTCTAGGAACTAGAGAGAAGGTATTATAACTGAAATGGTTGTTGGTGAAGGCTTAAGCGAGAAATTTGAAAGGTTGAAAATTTATAAAAAGAAAAAACTCGTTGACAAGTTCGTTGGTAAAGGTTAGATGGCTCATACCAAAGAAAAACTCGTTAGAGGTGTGACTATTTTCAAGATTAGTCATTTAAAGTGCAAAGTGTCGTTTTTAGTTCTCTAAACAACCAAGTTTCAAATTTGGTCCTCTAGCGAGAAAATATTCTTTTATACTCCATAATCTGGCATGTGCATGTCATGTGATACCTGGACCTTTTTTTATTATTCTTTCCTAATACTTCACAAGTACGAAATACACCTATGAACTGACCCCTCATTTGAAGTCGTGATTTGAATATTGTTGGCTAGAAATTTTCTAAAAAAAAATCTAAAAACCTTAATCCTAAACAAATACCCCCGCCCTTATTAGGCCATGAGCCATTTTTCCCCAATTCCCAAATCCCCCATGAACCCTAATTTCACTTACAACCCCAATCTTACCAAATTGAACCCAATCTCACTCAAAAATCAATCCTAATCCGATTTCGCTCCCCAACCTAATCTAAATCATTAATCATCCCAATTTCTAATTCAAAAAGAAACCCTAAATTCGAAAAACCCTAGTTCGTTTTGTCATTTTGAATTTTTTATTTCGAATCGGGATGCCCAACACTTCATACCAATTCCAAACTCATTCCCTTTGTGGTTAGGTTTCACATGCTATAACAAAATGGGGTTGTGGGTGAAATTAGTGTTCATGGGGATTTTGGGAATTGGACGGAAATGGCTCACAATCTGATGGTGGTGGGAAGGGGTGGGGTATTTGTTCAGGATTAATGTTTTTCAGAATTAGTTTTCAAAAACATTCTAAACCAACAATATTCACATCACGACTTCAAAGGAGGTGTCCATTCACATGTGTGTTTCGAACATGTGATGTGTGGAGAAATATATATATATATATATATATATATATATATATATATATATATAATAAAATAAAAAACAAAGTTCGGGCAACACGTGACATGCACATGCTAGATTATGTGATTTAAAGGAACATTTCCTCGCCGGATGACTGAATTTGAAACTTGGTTACACTTTAGAGGGATAATAAAGGCCATTTGCACTTTAAATACTAATCTTGAAAAGTGGTTACTATAAATAACCAACTTTGCGAAAATCCAGTGATGTGTGAGTTTTGGCGTTCTTTTTTCTAAATGTTCAAACTATATACAAATTACTTTACCTCCTTAGTAATGTCTTCCACTTGATTTTTCTCTCTTTAAAAACTAACAATCGCATTTCAAGTTCTTCACTCGTGTGTCTTCTCTATTATATTCCCTATGCTGCTTTACCTATTGCATAATATTGTCATTTAGGTTCTATAGTCCTACCTTTTATTTTGTCATTTGAAGTGTTACGCTCTATTAGATTTTTTTCTATACATATTATTACAATACAAGTTCAGTTTTATTTATATGTAAATATAGTTTTAGTAGCTGACATTTTAGCGTTTATAAATACTAAAATACAAGAATTTCAAGCAATAGTAACAGTGATTTCATTGTTAAAAACTGGTCAAATCGTCACTACGGGATTGTCGCTGCTGACCCCCTCGTAGAAGGTTAGTAGTGACGGCTTGGTCGTCGCTAACAGTTGGACCATCGCTATTGCTCGTAAATATTTTTTGGGTCAGTAGTGACAAAAGCATGTCACTACTAACCTTTGTATGATTGGTGACTTCCATGCCGTCACTAATAATGCTCTAAGTATTAGCGACTGCTGGGCCTTTACTAATTATATTCATATGATGAATACAATTTGTGACGGCCTAGTTGTCACTACTAATATTCAATAGGAATAAAACGATGATATTATAATAATTGTGATTGATGGTGCAAAACTCGGTATAGGCTTTGTGTAGGAACACTTAGTTAACAATAAAATTGATGCACCTAAATTCTTCTCTTCGCAAGTGTAAGGTCAAGTAAAAATAAAATGGTAAGTATAGTTACAAACCAAATATCATATCCTAATGGAGTGGTCGATGAATGCTCGAATCACTTAAATGCAAGAATACTAATGGTTGTCACGGTTGATATCGTAGTGTTTGCAGGATTGAACATAGTATGAATGTAGAATGCTTCAAATGCAGAAAATTAGATGTAGGTTTTGGAAAAGAACTTTGAATGCAATGAAAACGAGATGAATGTAAGAAGAATGGTTTTAATGCTAGAAAATAATTTGAATGCAATGAGATCTTAAGATGAAAACGATTTAAATGCAAGGAAATCCGATTAACAAACTAATGCAAGACAAATGTAAACAAGACAGAATTTAAGATGGTTGATTGGGAGAATCCTTTAGTTGTAAACAAGTGAGTAAATGATATTTGGGGGTTGGGTTTCACAACTGATTTAACACTAATAGTTCATAGACAAACTACCTATGTTCACTTGAGATACTTGATACTAGTTTGAGTTATGTGTGTCTAATGGATCATTGAGCTATAGCTAGACCAATCCTAACTATGAAATCATTGTCTCTAATAGCCTACCACGTCAGCGAAATCAGCCTCATTGTCAGTTGTTTTAGTAGAGATATTAATTCAATAATTCAATTATCTCATATGAATCGTGTTAACATAAATGTACATACTGAAGAATAACATAGTGTGATCTAGGGCTTGTGCAGTAGCTGCATTGGCGTACTAAAGTCACAAATCACATGTATACATAATTAGCTTAGCATCTACACGATGGCGGTCCCAGAATAGTGCATTCGTTTATCCAGTGAACGCAAGACTAATCATACAAAATAATAACTACTCATTCTACACACATTAACACTCAAACACAAATCAAATCAATTAAATGAACATATTCATAAATCATAGCTACTTCCCTACTCCAAACATTGAGTAGTTTAGCTACTCATAGTCTTGAGTTCAACAATCAATAAAGAATTAATTAACATAAAAAATAAAGAAGATAAAGAAAATCTTCTCAGATCTGGTGGACCGCTGACGTCTTGCTATCTTCTCAACTCCTACATGCTATCCTCTTCCTCACGAACTATCAACTCTAGAATATGAAAACAAAAATTGAACATACCTTCAATGGTATTTTCTCTATTTTTACAACTTTTTCACAAATCTCAAAGTTGCTCAAATGTATGCCTTAAGTGCTGGTCGTCCTCTCTTATTTATAGGAAAATATTATTGCGCTAGTTTCAAAGTTGACTGCAACTTAAACTGTAGAAAATCACAAATTTGCCATAGGGACACGCAACCTAGCGTGTCACATGGGGGTCTGTGCGGCTCGCGCCAGTTTCGCTGCTACGGCGCGGGTCTCTGCTTTTGTCGTGCGGCTCCTGCCAATAGTTTCGCAGCCTGTGCGACTCTCTGAATGGGACGCGTGGTTCGTGCAGCTTCTTCTACCTCGCGTAGATCATTATTTGATTGGGCCGACTGTTAGACATGTTTCGCGTGCTGATATTAGGGTTGCATCAGTTGGCATATTGTTGTAGCACTTGAAGTAGTGCAGTAGTGCTTTATTTGCAATCTTTTCTAAAAGCATCCATTTTGTCCTCATTTTCCATGGTTTTGTTTTGACTCGACAAAAACCTACAAAATGACGAAACAATACAAAATCCAATAAATGTACAAAAGCCTAAGAAAATAAGTACCTAAATCGCGCTAAATAAATGCTTATCAAATACTCCCAGTTTTTAACCTTTGCTTGTCCTCAAGCAAACCTACTAGTTTGACTCAACCGAATTTAGAATTCAAGTTATTAACATGTCCGAACTCATGCATAGGGATATATTCTCAGATTTCGACCTATGGTAAAAAAAGAAAAAGATATGAGGGAGTATACAAATAAACACAAGCATATCAAGTTTAATAAAGGCATTGTCATGTGTTCAAATAGTGTGTGCCACCATTGCTAGAAACTTTGGCGACATCTGTTCATTCAGATCTGTTGGGCCACTCTCAATGATATAATCAATGAGGTTGTCAAAGAAGAAGCTTGGAGGATCTTAGAACGAAGTGATCAAATTCAACAATCCGACGGAAGATCCTCTTTGGCACTTTACTCACGAAGTTGCCCACTCTTCACGCATTAGCGGAGCGACCACTAGGAGAATATCGCCCACACAGAACTCCTTACCTTACTAGAGGAAGGGAAAACGATGGGGTGGATGGACGGTCCCCCAGAGACAATGAGAGAACTCAAAAGATGCCCCGATGAGTTCTTAAGATAACGGAAGGGCTCTCGAGGCTCCACAAAGAACCATGGGAAACAAACAGGGGGAACCCAAGCTCCCCTAAGAAATCTCATCAAGGAGAATACCCCGACCAACATATCTACTGGACCTTTAAGGAAAACCCTCTCACCAAGAAAAGCCCATTCTCAAAAACATTCGATGAACCACGTGGAATCCTATTTGTCTATCATGGATTTAGTAGCCACTCCAGACCCCGTGGTATGCCACGTATTTTGAACGACCATTTTTGGAAGCACCCAAGCCTGGTTCACACATTTACTTGTAGAGTCCATTCACAACTTCCAACAGCTCAGCCAGGCCTTCACAAGTCAGGTTTCTGCAACCAAAGGCACATCGAGTTAGCCATGCATCTTTTCACCATGATCCAAGAAGAAGGTGAAACCCAACGGAGCTACATGAAGTGATTCGCCAATGCGGCCCTCGAAGCACCTAACTTCCATCATGCCCTGCTCACGGGCATCACAGCCCATTTCCTAAAAGGGGTGCCCTTTATGAGATCCCTCATAAAACAATTCGTAGAGGATCTAGAGGAAATCTAGGAGGAAACCAACGCTGCATAAGGCACGCATAGAATGAACATAGGGATTCCCAATTCCACGGTGAAGGCTAGGAAACCTCGGGAAACTGAAATCAAGGCAAAAGGGAGAATTTGGAAAAGTGACAGTCTAGAAAGTCAATGGAATATTCCCCCCTCAAAACCACTCCTACCCTTGTCATTCAAATCTCCAAAGACGAACGGTACCTAAGGTGGCTCCGGCCCGTGGCCTAAAAATAAAGAAGCCAGAAGGAGCACTTGTTAATACTGCGAGTTCCATCAAGCATGTGGACAAGAAAAAGATAGTTTTCGCTACCTTAAATAAGAGATCGAAAGGTTTCTAGGAAAAAGTCACATGCAAGACCACGTAGATAGTAGTGACCCCTACCCATAAAAGAGAAAACGAAGGGCACAACAAAAAGAAGCGCTCGCAAGCGAAGAATAGCAGAAGAGAAAAGCCAACATCCCTAGTTGAAGAAGAGGACGACAAGGAAGGAGACAAAGAGGAAGAGGAAGACGACTACACCAACAACCTCCCCCACATGACGCAATGTCCTAGTGATTAAAGGAGGATGACTTCTGCTGACTTCCAAAGGCAAGAATAAATGATACCTTAGAAAGGTACGCGGCAGAGAACAAAAAGCCAAAGTGTACTCAATAAGGGAAGAGCAACCTCCACCATTTGTTTCGGACCTAAAGACCTAAATGGGATCATTTAACCACACGAAGTCCTTATAGTAATACAAGTTACTATTTATAGGGTGGAAGTGCAAATGATACTCATAGATACCAGAAGCTCAGTAGATACAAAAGTTTATTTCTACCTTCATCGCACTAAGGCTCGATGTCTCACAAGCCAAACTAGCGGCATTCCCCCTCATCGAATTCTTGGGAGAACAACTTACCATTAAGGGCACTATAACTTTACACATGTCATGGAGCAAGTCCCCATTCAAGTAAACCAAAGCCATCAACTTTTGCATCATGGATGTGGCCGCATGATCATAAACCGTCATTTGTGGATGACATACTGATGGGAACACAGTACGAATTTAGTATGCAAATAAATTATCACAAATATTTTCCTTTTTGCAAGTGCACGGTCAAGTAATAATAAAATGGTAAGTATAGTTACGAACCAAGTATCGTATCCCAAATGAATGGTGGATTGCTTATTAGAATCACATAAATATAAAAGCATTAATGGTTGTCATGGTGGCTGTCTTCTATGTTGCATGATGGATGCTATGTGAATGTAGAAAACAATGAAAACAAGTTTTGGAAAACAATTATGTATGTGGTAAACTACTAAACTAGAATGCAATGAAAACAATGTGAATTCAATGGCGACTAATAATTAGATGAATAAAGAGAACAATTTGAACGCAATTGAAAAAATTAATGGGCATATTGATTGCAATGAAAACAAACTATAACTAAATGCAAAAGTAAACAAAATAGAATTTAAGATGATTGATGGTTGATTGCTTTGGTTGTAAGCAGATGATAAAAAGATGTTTGGAGGTTGGGTTTCACCACTAATTTAACCATAATAGTTAATGGACAAACTACCTATGCTTCTCTAGGATGTTTGATTATGTGCTTGAGTTATGTGTGTCTAATGTATCCATCGCCTATAGCGGGAGCTATCCTAACTATAAGATCCTTAAGTTTATAATGACCTACCGCGTTAGCAAAATCAGTCCAATTGTCAATTGTTTTAAAAGAAATATTATGTCTACTATCCAATTAACTCATCAACTTGGTGTTAACAAAATGAACATAATTAAGATTGATTAGTGTGATTTAAAGGTTGCGCAATAGCTGTGTTAGCGCACCAAAGTCAAAAATCACATGTATACATAATTAGCATAACATCTTTACTATGGCGGTCCCAGTATAGTCTTTCGTTCTTCTAGCAGAGTTAGACTAATCATGCACAATAAGAAATAATCAATCAAGACACATGAACTCTCAAACACAAATCAAACAAATTAAATCAACATATTCATAAATAAGAGGTACCTCCAAACTTCGAACACATAGTAGTTTAGCTACTCATAGTCTTGAGTTCAATAACAAATAAAGAGTTAAATACCATGATCAGAAATAAGGGAGATATAAAAATATTCTCAGAAAAAAGCTGGAACAGAACTCTAATGGTGTTTTCTCTCTTTCTCTCTTTCTCTCTTCTTTTCACAACTTCCTCACAACTTTACTATAAGACTCTAGGTTGTAAAATTGTGATGAAAGGCAAAAAGAAATATGTTAAGTGTTTGTCGTCCTTCTTTAATTATAGGAAAAATGTGTTGCACTGGTTCTCACAGTCGGCCGCCTCTTAAACTGTAGAAAGAAAAGATTTTCCCAAGAGACGTGCGACATGTTGTGTTTCCCGTGTATGTCTGCGCGATTCGCGCTTGTCTAGCCACTAATGCATTGATATTTTGGAGGTTGCACGCGACACGTCGGTCATGGTGCAGCTTGCGCTACATTTATTCTGAGTTTTGCTTGTCACGTGACTTCCTCTGTGTCATGCGACTCTTCTTTCTCTTGGCCGGTTGTGGACTTCTTCTTGGGCAGGAGATTAGGGCTGCATCTAAAAGTGTAGGTGTTAAACCCAAGGTTATGACAACATTGAACTTGTAATGTTATTGCAACATTAAGGATCACACTGTAACCTTCACATTTAAGATGTATTGCTATAATTGTGTTTTGCCTTTATTCACTCACTAACTTAGTTCTATGAGTTTAGTTGGGATTTTAATGTGCTCTAGGTCTAGAGACTTCAAAGATGGATCTATCTCCGTAAATAAAAGTTTCCATTTAAAGAAAAGTTTCCAAAGAAGAATTTTTCATAATTAAAGAAGGAAAGTGTGTGCGCTGCAGTAGAAAGAATAAAGGCGTGTGAATTGTACGAAGGAAAGAGATTACATGTAGTAGGATATCTCCATAGAAGACTAAAAGATGAAGAAGGATACTTTTCATAAAAGACTTCAAGTTAAAGAAGGAAACCTTTTCGTTGAAGACTTATAGTTGAACAAGAAAACCTTTCTTTATTGAAGAAGAATTGCTTATGAACGAAATTAGAGTCATACAAGGAGGTCTGAAGCATTCAAAAAACGTGCAAAACTTGTATTCAACATCAAAGAAGACTACATGATAAATAGACATATTGGGTATCAAGAAAAAGTCACGAAGACAAAAGCAAAAATATCATGTGAGAAAATTATTAGGGTCGACTGTATTTGTTTTATTTTTCCAAGCTTTTTGTTTAGAAAATTCAGTCTAAAGTTCTAGAGTTAATGAACTATACTTGTAAGGAGTTACATCCTTAGTTGCTTGGTTGTCTTGTTCGAACAATTCGAGAGTGAGGACCTTGAGAGTTGTGAAAACTAATCTTTGTTAAAATCACGATTTCCAATAGTGATTATTTCGCCTAAGACTCGAAAGATTATATTCATATATTTTTCTTTAAATCACATCTACTTGTGTTCTTTTATTTTCCGTTGTGTTATATTCTCTATCAAGTAGATCTGCTGTTAACGAATGTTAAGATAAAATTGGTTAACTGGTGTTACGATAACATTAACCCTGTCTACTGTTATCCTAACATTCAAAGAAAAAGTATCAAGTCTAGATCCACATAATTTCTATTGGCATTAGAGCCAAACACCAATTTCACTAGTGTTTGGATTTGGTACTAAAGGATGGACAATGCAAATCCGAACAACATCATGCTACCTATGTTGGATGGATCCAACTATTCTTATTGAAACAAGAATTCATTAGTTAACCAAATCATTCGGTTGGCGAGCTTGGAAGACACCGATCGAAGGGTATGTGGTTCTTATATGTGCTCCAGATAAAAATCATGATGTCGTTCCAAAGCCAAATTCAGAGTGGACTCAAACTGAGATAAGTAACGCTTTTGGCACGATGTGTTTTTGCTAGTCTCGAGATTACCTCCCCTCTAGACTCTCTTGTCGCTTATAGGCAACAAAGGAAGAGCTTTTGGTTCGATGGAAACCTGCACTAAAGACAGAATGGTTAAAAGTAAACATTTATGTAAGTAAGTAACCTATGTTAGGGAAGGATGCGAGTGTTTGTTTCTTGCGATTGGGCCTAAAGTGGAGTCAAGCTGCCTACGTGTCTTTTTGAGAAGAAATAATCAAGCCGGACATAGTTCATTATTAATTTGTGCCCGCGGAAGGTCTTCATATGTCATAATGCTAGCTCGGGAGTTGTTTCACATTGTATTAGCCCTTATGCTCGATTTGGACTATCCTGGATGATGTTTGTCCAGTATGGGAAAAGGCCCAGGTGGCCGTAGTATTGACCAATGTTAGGTATATCATGATCGAAGATCATTTGGGTAGCCTAACAATATATTATTTTATCGAGCCCTAAAGCCTCGGTATCGGACCTCGGGTGATTTGCACTACGAAATGGTCAAATCTCAGAACAAAGTTCTCGTACTTAAGTCCAATTGTTGACATATGAATGCCTATGAAAAAGTAGAGGAGAAAATACTTGAAGTATTTGTGTTGATGTCCTTTCGGTTGACGTGAAAATGATTGACGTGGAATGGATTGACGTGCCATGAATTGATGTGTCACAGATTCACGTGGAATCAATTGACGTGCCAGTGATTGACGTGGAATGAATTGACATGCTTTCTTTCACTAGAATTCTAGAGAGAAGCTAGAGCATCCAAGCTTCCAAATGAACTACCCATCAAGTGTACAACCCCTTAAATGGAGAAGTGAAGGGGTATTTGTAGAAAATGAGGAAGGGTAAGGCATTAGAGAGGATGCCCAAAAATACTAAAGGTGTAGTAGGTGAAAATGGTGCACCATAGGACCAGTGCACTGGCACCGCACCGGATCAGACTATGGTTCACCTTGACGGTCGACGTGTCACGTCGCATGTCGGTGTAGACCGATATGCCATATGGCACATCGAGTGTCCCTCTTGTGGACGTTGGCGCCACGTAGATTTGGCCGATGTCGCAAGTCATGCTCCATGAGCCACGTTGGTTAGACACATGCAGCGCGTGTTACGGGGTCTCGTCACGACGTTGCATCGGTTGGACTTCTGTGCTTGGCGTTTTGCCATAATGGACCATTTTCTCGAGGTCAATGGTCTTGACCTGATGGTCGCATTGATTCAGTATTTTGGTTGTCGAATCGAATTGGAAGGAATTTGCCAATTGCCTTTTGCCCCATTTACTCCGAGTTATTCCAAAAATAACCGTGTCTTTTTTAGGTGTCATAATTGTGGCACACCTTAAGTCTCCCAGTTTGAGATGGGCTCAACTTTGTTGAGCGTATTTCAAACTTGAAAAAAAAAGATTAGGCATATTTACCATGTTCATTTCTTAGTATTTCACAAAAAATATTTTTCTATCCACTCTTGGTAATTAACAAGAATTTCGACCAATTTTATGATTTCGTGAAAATATATGGGACGAGGCAAAATATTTCTCCAAGAATTTTTTTTGGCCCAAAAATATCAACCCATGAATTGTTTGATGGGTTGGACCTCTAGTATATGGACTATGAGGTTCTTTTACTGATATGAGTCTTTAAGGGATTTTAGGCCCATTAGGGAAACCCTAAAAATGGATGAGTCTCCCATCTTGCCTCATTTTCCCACTTTTATAGAGACAAAGTTAGAGAGAGGAGAGAGCTTCAAGGAGAGAAGTAGGAAGAAGATCAAGACTCTTATTCGTCTCAGACTTAAAAGGTAAGGTTCCACATGAAATCCCCATCATACAATAGGATTTTTGATAAAAATGAGGGTAGAGCTGCGTGGCACGTCGGACGAATCAGCATGGCCACGTGGCGTGTTGATTGGCTCGATGTGGGTGTGTCGATTCGGATTGACGTGACCCACGTCGATGCAACCGCCATGTCCATGTCGGATTGGTCCGATGTGGACTTCATCATGTTGATTATTAATCTACTTGATGATGTCATGCGCTGCGGTCTGACCAACATGATGACATCATTACACACTGAGTCTCGTTACGTTAATCGAGGCATTGTTTATGTTAAAGTTGTGAGGTTTTCAAACTATCTAATTTAACTCACTTTGTTTCATTGTGTGAACTTGTCATCAATTTGTAGAACTCTCTCATCCTTTAGTCATGTGTTTTTTTGCAAGGATTTTCGACTCGTTTTCGACTATATTTGCAATGTTGAATCGCAGGTAGTGGCCAAAATTGGATTCCACGTTACCATCCTGGACTACTACTCTTTTTCGGCTTAGATATCACAAAGCGAGGCATTTTCGTTCTCCACATATGGTAGATTGGTGTTATTGGTCGAGGTACTCGCCCATTCGGAGTTTGAGATACTTAGCTATTCATGGTAATTTGCTGGACGATGAGATTGGGAAATCATTTCCTTAAAGAATTCTTTGATGAGCATGTTGGTTCGCTCTCCGAGCATGAGTTGAATTATGATGATGATGATTGTGATGATGTTGACCCTTCTAGTAGTGAGAGATGGGAACCTTTGGTTGATGATATTGGTTCCTTATTTCTCTTGGATTTTGGACCACTTTGTGGACCATTTTATTGCACTTTGTTTTTTAAACTTGTGCTTCTTTTCAGACAATTCAGTGGTTCCCTTTCTATTAAATTATTGGTGGATGGTGATATATGATAAATTATTATGTTGCATGTTAGGGTTATCAGTGTTGCTTTATAATATACAATATTCTGGGAAGATTATTATATTCCTTTGAGGAACTTTTGTTTTATTATATATATTGGTCATTTAACCTAACAAAATGCCTGCTTGGTCTACTTTACCATGGTTGATATTATATAGTGTAATCCTAACTCTAACTATTCTCTTCCTTTTGATACTGCATCCGCTAATTCCAATGACTACGACATTAGATTTCACTACTTTGATCAACTAGAGGTCATTGGCGGAGTCACTAAGTACATTGGTGGGAGTATTGCTCACGTTGACTGTTGCAATCCAGATGAAATGAGCATGATAGAGTTAAAGACAATGGATAATTAGGTTGGCTTGAAGTCCAGTGCAACTTTTATCGTTGCAAGAGGATGGGATATTGATACTGTAGAAAAGGTTGATTACTTGATGGATGATATAGAGGCAGCCAATATGATTAAGTATAAAGATAAGGATAAACTTGTTGGAGTGTTTGCCATTGGGGGTGAAGAAATACCAAAAGAAGTGCCAAGTAAAACTGCAGCACCAGATGCAGGAGAAGATGTTACTAATCTTGGAGATTCTGAACACCTGATGAAGGAGAACCTACATCTACTAATATTGGAGATTCTGGAGCACCGGCTACTAATTATGGAGCACAAGATGGAGGCGATGATACTAGAAAAAAGGGAGAAGGTGGAGCACATAAGAAAGTGGAATATGATAAAGCTGATGATGATGATGAATCATGTTCTACTGAAGCACCTGAGTTTGAGGCAGGTCCATCTGGTGTTGACGGCAATGATGATGAAATGGAGGATACAATAGAGGTGAACTATGATGACATAATATATGACAGATAAGAGATAGACTCAGATGATGATCAATCTGTTGGAATAGACCCTGAGTTGTTTGAAGCCATAATTGATAGTTGTGATGACTTGACAAATGATGAGGGATTATATGAGGACACTGGTGTGGTTGGGGAAACTGAAGAACATTGGGCTGGTATTGCCATATCCACGGATGTCAACAAGTCATCGGATGGGTCAAGTTTTGGTGGGAGAAAAGTCAGAGCAACCTATCTTGGTTTTCATGTCTTCAATCAAAAATTGGAATTGGCTGATCCTAAGCTAGAATTGGAGCTTTGTTTTGAAGATACTTAGACTTTTAGAGTTGCTGTAAGGGAGTATGCAATTAAGGCGTGCAGGGAATAGGGATATTGTGTTTATGAAGAATGATAGGGAAAGAGTGAGAGTGAAGTGCAAGAATCAGAAATGTCCATACCATGTGTTTGCTTCTAAGATAGGGCACTGTGGAACTTTGCAAATAAAGACTTACAATGGGGTTCACAAATGCAACACTGTGGATAAGGTTACACAAGCCACCTCAACATGGCTTGCTAAAAAGTACATGCACATGATCAAAGGGAACTTGAAGTGGCATGTTGAGGCTGTGATGGACAGTTTTAGAGCATAAACAAAATGCAGCTACACTAAGTACCGGATGTACAGAGCTAAAGCAAAGGTGAAGCAGTTATCTATTGGTTCTGAGTCAAACTGGTATGCTCTACTGTGGAGATATGCATCAGAGATAATAAAAAGTGAATAGGAGAATACTGTCAGGATACAAACAGTGAACACTGATAAGGGACCAGTATTCAAAAGGTTTTATGTAAGTTGGGGTTCATTGAAGAGAGGGTTCCTAGAGGGTTGTAGGCCAATTGTTTGTTTAGATGGGTGCCACCTAAAGTCTTTGTGTGGAGGGATCCTACTGACTGCAATTGGGATAGATGCAAACAATAACATGTATCCCATTGCATATGCAGTGGTGGAAAAAGAGAGGAAGGATAGATGGATGTGGTTTATGGGACTTATGGTAAGTGATTTGAAGATAAGTGAAGAAGGTAGTGGAGGGTGGGTGGTGATATTTGATAAACAGAAGGGGCTGGTTGATGCAGTGGCCAAATACATGCCTCAAAGTGCACATAGGTTTTGTGTCATGCACATGTACAACAACTTCAAACAGTTGCATAGAGGATTGCCTCTCAAATGCCTGGTTTGGAAGGCTACTAGAGCAACAACAGTCATATGATTTAAATCAAGGTTTGAAATCCAGGAATTTATATTTTGTTTTTGTTGGTGATAGTCTCATGTGATGGAGAAGGGAAAGGGAAAAGTAAATGCTACAAGTGTGGGTGATGGATATGAACCTGATGTTGATGTATTGTTTTTCCTCAAAATATGATTAATTGATTAGTGACTAGAACATACTGTAGTTATTACTTTAGTGTTTTTGATGTGTAGATTCCTGTAGAACCTACTGAAAAGAGAGCCAAAAAGAAGAAAAAAAAATAGTTCATGAGACTGATGAAGGGAACCATGTTGAGGTATGTCTCATGTTTACTTCTTGTTTTCTAGTTTTTTTGGACTAATGACGTGTGAAGTGGTAGTTTATTGAGAAGGATGTTGATTTTTTTTTACAACTTCCTGTACAGATGCACTTAGGGGGTAAGGGAAAAAGAAAATGCATGCTGCTGATGGTGATGAGGTTAGAGTTCTACCAAGCAAAAGGAAAATGAGTGTGAGTGTTCCACCAGTTAAGGTATGTAGCAGTCATAATATTATCTTGTTTTTGGTTTTTAATTAGAGTATGATATGCATGTAATTTTTGATTGAATTTCAATAGGTTGCAAGAATGGAGAAGTCCACAAAAGAAGCTGAGAAAGTTGTGGTAGAAGATGTAATAGAGGAAAGGCTAGTCAGAACAAAGAAGAATGTAAGCAGATTGGTTGGGGAACTTAGTAGGAAGAAGAAACCAAATTCCAAAGGAAAGCTTGTTATGAATGACCATGAATCAATTAAGGAAGCTTTGGAAAAGGTATTTTCTATATAATTTACATTGTTTTGGGTGTTTACTGTTAGTCTTATATAATTGATGTCTAAATATTTATCTTGGTTTGCAAATCAAGAACAATAATGCAAGGAATGTTGCAACACGGTCTATTAAGCAGGATCCAGTTACCAAAACCAAGATGTACATGTTTCGCAATAGCAAACATATTGACAAAGTGGTTGATGAAGTGCTCAGGAAATGAAGACTTAATAACAGCCACATGGTTTCTTTTGTTTGAAATATGTAATGCACAATGCCCTAATATTTTGTGCACAAGCAAAGGAACTTTATTTTGTATTCGTGATTAGTGCTGGAATCTAGTATCTAGAAATGTTAAGTGCAACAGTGTGATGAACTAAATGGATTCATGCAGAAGGTTATAATCTACATAATTTTGTGTTAAACGACTAAAGATGTTGATTTTCTGCTTTTATTTAGCATTAACAAGTAATGGTTCTCACTATATAAACCGACAATATACAAGGGGTATAGTATAACAAAAGCAAAACATTGTTCACGTACTAAATATTTACAACAACCATACTCAAAGGGGCAACATGCTGCCCAAACCATACTTCAGGGGGCAAAACGCTAGTATTTTAATAGGTTGGGGGGGAGTATATTACATTTACATAGGTTCAGGGGACAAATCGCTCAGATTCTAATAGGTTGAGGGGGCATATCGATCATGTAGGTTGAGGAGTTAAACGCTACAAAATAAACTCCCGTATTTTTGGACGAAAATGCCCTTCTGTCACGCGCGTGTGGCGCACGTGACCAGACTATTTCGGCAAAATTTGGCCAAGAACCACCATGGGACCAAATCGAACACACCCTATAACTTAAGGACCAAAGCGCTGATAACTATAGTTTAAGGATCAAAGCGCAAAATACCCCATAGGTTGGGGGCTTGATGCTTTTATCCCTATTATATATATGATATGATACGCCACAACATTGAACAGAACATCAACCCAAAACGTAATCATGACCAAGTCCTAACAGTCCTAAATATAGCTAGGTTCAGTGAGAAGTCCTAACAGTCCTAAGTATAGCTAGGTTCAGTGACAAGTCCAAGCTGGCTACTCAATTCCTACAGAAAGAACAATGAAAAATGATTCTTGCACAAAATTAAATACAAGCTTACATATACATTATATGAAGCCAATATGCAATGTTATAGATTTTGTAAACGATAAAATTAATGAATATAATCGAACCCTTCACTGTCGTTCGAGATGTTTTGTAGAAAACTGTCCCTAACCTTCGTAAAAAAAGAAGTGTTATTTCACAATTCAATTTGTAGATATGTTAGCATTTTTCAATATGTTAGATTGACCTTAGGAGAGGTTCCGCACATTTTCACTAAGTTAGGGGGTTCATTGCTCTTTTTGAAAGTTATCGAGACAAATTGTAAAAAGCACAAATGATAACGAGGGGTTTGATGCTTTTATCCTTTTTGTAAAATGGCATAGAGACACTGCAGGAATCTTAGTAACACGACACTTCATTTGTTTCATTATCTTTCAACTTCAAGAAGAATATGCATGCCGGAAATCTAGAATATGACTAAGCCAAACAGGACAAACCAACAAAAGCAAAAGCAGCAAAACCTAATGATTTCAATGATTGGGAGCCAGATAATTAACATGAACAATTCGCAAGGACTTTAATTAGGAAAACAATTTATTCACCGGTGTACACAAACAAGTCCAACGTGTTACAATCTAGCACATTACCAAAACAATAATCACAACCAATTATTTAAAATCTATTTTCTTTATGTAATATCTCAAGTGCTTAAGTTTATTCTCAAAATCAACCAAATTCATGATGAGCATCCAGGTCTTGGTGGTTGCATTTCTGTTGCGATGACGTTTAACACGTTCTTCACTTAAAGGAAAAGCTCTTCTTATTGCCAACAGTCGTCGTGGTTCTGATCTTCATCTTCGCGCGTCTAATGTAATTCGCTACAATATCATTGAAGCTATCTTCTTTTTGGGCAATGCTTACACGACCATCATCATCAGTAACACCAACATTTGACTCAGTTTTCATCATCTGTTGCTTCACCTTGCTAATGTATTTGGAAAACATTGCTTCACGATCATGGCTTCCTCCATGTTTCGAGTCATCATTGTTGTTAACAACTTCTTTCTTGATCTTTTGAACAGGGAGATGTGCAACTGGTGGTCTTTGTTTAAAAGGGATTGTTTGCTGGTGCACAATTTGAACCGGTTTGTATTGAAGTGGATTAGTCCTCGCAGAACCATCCGTGTCTGGAACACGCAGTACTGGAACATCTGTGGTCGAAGTGGAGTAGTGAGGCTGATTAGTTTGATGGGAAACGCGGCGAGATTTTGCTCCGAAAAGGCTCATGAAGATTGCATTATAGATTTTTTCGCACACCCCTTTGGAATGTTGGCTACCTTCATTCTGTGCCATTGCTGCTGTTCTGTTTTCTCAAGAGCTAGATGATACTTATAACTTGTTTAAGTGTGATGAAGGAAAAACAGAACATCGAGTCTCAATTTAATGAGGAAGGATAGAAGATGCCTTAGCTCCCTAATCACGATTATCTGGTGTGAAAAGATCATATGCGCTGAAGAATTTTAATAAGTATAAACAGGAATAGTTGGTAGATGGAAGAACATACATGCTCATTAGCCTTTTACTCCGTTTAATAGTAATAAGTCTTAATTTTCCTGGAACTGGTCTAAGTTAGGAACCAGATTCCATCTAATCCAATAAGTTTTAGTTTGTGCGAGTTAATTAAGTATTTAACTAATGGTATTTGGTGAGTTTCCAGAAGCATATATAACCTGGATTAAACTTGGAATATATTGACAGAACCAATTAAAGAGAGAAGTTTTGTTGGAAAAATGGAGCGCATTGCCAGTAAACAAAGCAGCATTTGTCACTTCAAGAGTCATTTAATATTAGATTCTTCTTTTCGAGTGTCTTTGAGTTTTCCTTTTTTCGGTTTTCTCAGTCAGTGGAATTAATAGTACTTCAGAACTATATTAGCAATGGTGTAGGTGAAGTTAGAAGCTTCCATGGACTATTGAAGTAAACTTGCAACTTGTAGCTAGAAAGTCATTCAATAATCATCATTGCATATAAATTGTAAAATACCTTGTGCTTTTGAAGTTTGTAATTTGCTGATTACCTTTTGTGTGATTTTTGTGTACATTTACGCCATGTGAAATCTTTTCTTTTTTTTTCTTTTCTTTTATTTATACTTGCGAAATCCAAAAATATTTTTAATATGCTGGACGCATTATGAAAATAATGTCGTTAGGGTAAATTTCCTCGAGATAACTGCACTCTCGTATAAAAATGGGTATGCTTTTTTGCTTCTCTTTTTTCCACACTAGTCTTTCTTTAGATGCTGGCAGTAACACATGGATTTCACGCCATTTTCTCTATTACAAAATACTGAGAGAAAAAATAATTTTGTTAGTCGGAAATAAATGAATTCAGTGCATGTAGAAGTGGGTCAAACGAACTTTCCTGATATAATTTGTGATGAAACATACCGATTAGCCGCCTTCGTGTAATGATTTCCATCCCAATTCACATACTCGCTTGTGTTATTACATGCCCCTACTGTCACAACTGCACCATTCAATATCTTCATTACTCCACAACCAATCCGGACATCAAAATTTAACGGGAGTCCTCCATATCCACAACAAGCTGCTAATGCTTGTTTGAATCCTAAACAAAAAGTCAGAGCATAGTTACGATTATACTAAATATGAAGAACGTATTGAAATATGTATTGCAAGAAGATGTAGTACTTATGGGTATAGTTATCGTATTGAGAGTAGTTTGCTATCAGGTCAGACTTAATGCTGTAAATGTCTACATAAGTGAGCTTGGCTTCAGGGGACTGTGCTTGGAACTCTGCACATTTGGCTCGGAGCTGAAGATTGAAAAGCTTGGCGGCTTGGTTGTGCGAATCAACACAGTTAATTTCGTCTAATTTTGATGCATTTCTTCCAAATGTCGCGATGATTCTTGGCAAACAACCAAGGGGTCCCATGTTGTGAATCTAGAAATTCCTTGCTCCTTCATTGTAAAGCTCCTGAAAAGATTCATAGAACAAGGGTACTGCGAAACATTTACTAAACAAACAGAAACTCTTATTCAAAATAGGTCTATGTATAATTTTATCCACAATTTTTCACGTGCGGCGCCTGATCATATTTATGTATTTATATGAAAAGTCTATCGCATGTTTTATATGATATAACGAAATTATATCCAACAGTTTCCAGAGACTTTATCTGGATAAGAGTCAGTCGAGAAAATGGCTGATTCGCAACCTTTATTCCTGTTTGGAATTCTGTCAACATTGTTGGAATAATAGCAAAAACTTGGTCAGGATCAGATTTAGATGCAAATGCACCATCCACATCATTCTGGCCTATGTCGAACGTATATAGTCCTTGTCTGAAACTGTCTTCTGAAGGTAGATATTTCTTTAAATCCCTGTCTGGAGAAGAATTACTAAAGTTATTATAAGACCTACTAATAAATCAAATCATGAAGTCCTTACCCTTAGAAAGTAATTCAAGAGCTTGAGCTTTGAATCTGATAAACTGAGCCACTTGTATTCCAAAGTAAAAAGGGCTTATGGCATTTGCATTAACAGGAAGTATAGTGGAACCTCCAGTTGCAAAATTACACCCTCTTCGAAAATCCGGGGCACCAACTGAATCCAAGTATGGGCTACTGAATGGCAACCCAATTGCATCCACTTTACAAGAAATGCATATAAAGTTCAATAGTTTGATAATAAAATGTTTGATCACACGATGCAATATGGTATGTTATTGAGAAGTGTTATGTACTGTTAAGTGCTTACTTAGAAAATCAAGTATGAGGCGGCCGTCGCTGAACCGGCCAGCTGGTTTTTGGAAGAATGTCTGCCCATTAGGCGGTCCAACGGGGAAAGCTATGCCGGCGACGAGGCCTCCAGTATCTGAATTCGAGTCGCCAAAATTGAAAACTGTCTTATAACTGAAGTTGAAGGAATAAACTTTTGCAAGACATGAAAGGATCATGAGGAGGATTAAGAACGTTGAATTCATTACATGTCAATAAAACTTGAATAGAATAGGACTAATGTTGATGGTGTAGGTGTGGAGAAGAATGCTGAGGAACTAAGAAGTTGGTGAGATGTTTGGAATGAGTGCCTTTAAAGGTTTACAAAAGGCAAAGATAATCTCTAGACATGGAAATTTAGAATGAGAGGTTCATAAATCATTTCTTTTGTTCTGATCTAGGATCATCAAATAATACACTAGCTATAAGACATTATTGGCGTGGAACTGAAATAGTTTTTTTTTTTTTTTTTATGATGTTTGGTAATGTCTAACTTTTGGGATATTATAAGCTAAAATATTGTATTCTGCACCTTTCTATCAAGATACGTCTGTCACTCCACAGAGGCAGATTACAATGTCTGTTCGAAATGGGTTTTTTGCTAATTTTTAGCATCACAAGAATTTTTTTGGTTAATTTCTTATCATGAAAAGAGATTTTTTGCTAATATCTTAACATCGAAAAAAAAACCCCTTGGGGTGGCCTAGTTGGTTAAAGAGGAGGGGTTTCCTCTTCTTGGTCTCGAGTTCCAATCTCAGTGGGAGCGAATTTGATTCTATGTCTTCTAGGTCTGAGTCTGTCACACATGGTTAGCCTAGTGTGGCTTAACTGGTTGGCGCGGTTTGCAGGTTATTTCGTCAACCCGTGGGTTTTACCCGGTGCGCACCCGAAGGGTAGTGGCTGAGGGTTCCCACGTCATCAAAAAAAAAAAAACATCGAAAAAAGGTTTTGTTAATTAAAGTAATAGTTGAAGGTACTTTTTAATTATGCATAGGTGGTGTTTGCAAACTCTTAAAAAAGCTATAATCAGCTTTTTATTTGAATAAGTGATTTTGAGTGTTTGCAAATCTAGTTTTTTCGGTTATATAACTTTTTTTAAGTTAAAAAACCCCCCCACAATATTAAAGCTGGTGTGGGAGTGATTTTGGCTTATGGTGGGTATTTTTAAATAAAATATTTCAATAATTTCAAATTCAATATTATTTTGCAAACACTCTCAACTTTTAAATTTAAGTGTTTTTGAAACTTAACTTAAAATTATGAACCTTTACTTTTCTACTAGAGTTTTCAAACACCACCATATTATATGACTATTTTGCAATTTTTATTATTTTCATTATATAGGTAAGAAAAAATATTCAAAATATGGGGGGTACGCCCCTGGGTGTGCTTCATATTACCAGTGCCACTATAACAATTTACGTTTATATAGGAAAGTTACAAGAGTATATACAATAATAAGATAACAAAATTGCATGCTAAAAATGAATCCTAACCACATTTGTTTAAGGCATCACGCGTAAGCGAGACGTTTCTCATAGTTAGAGGTGAAGCGTAAGCCCCGAGGTGTTGGTCGTAAGCTTAATAACTATTTCTATTTTAATTTATTTTAAGTGTAATATTATAAATAAGAATGTAATAATTCAAAAAATTATAGAATAAAATAAAAAGATAAACAAAAAAAAATATAAAATTAAATTAAATTGCTCATAGGGCAAAATTTTAGTGAGAAAAGATGGTCATGTGAACAGTAATTTATAATTTGTAGTAAATGAAACATGGATTTGCGTTGATTATTTAAATAATAGAAGAAAAAAAATTGACTGCCACAATATCAGCAAGTCATAGTTTCTTCATAAAGTTGGAGGTAACTTTTAATTTTTCAATCTTTTGAGAAACCTTTTTCTTTTTGTTTGAGCTATACTATATTTAGTCTCGACCGCCTATCATTTTTTTTTGTGGGCTAGAAAACTTAATGGGAGAACACATCATTGTAGTCTATCCCTTCTCTTTCCGTGAAGCCTATAGCCGCCAATCTAGCCTTGAATATGTTATCTTCAACACCTGGAATTCCCTGTTTCTTTTGAAAGATCCATTTACAACTGATAACCTTTCCTGCTTTAGGTTTCTCTATCAGTTCCCAAATGTTGTTTTTCTCCGGAGACTTCATCTCTTCCTTCATGGCTAAGATCTATTTCTGCTTATCTTTACTGGTCACAACTGTCTTGTAATCCTTATAATCCTCCTCAAGAACCTTACTTGCTGCAACAAGTGAGTATCATGTAAGATCAACATAACCAAATCACTAAGGTGCTCTACTTTCTCTTCTAGTTCTATTTGTAGTAAGCATATAGTTGTTATGATCCTCTTGTTGCTCTTGACTTTCCTCAGGTGCATCATCACTATCAGACTGCTCATCCTCCTCTAAAATCCAATTCCCAGCTTGAACTTATGTGCCTGGATAAGTAACTTCATTCTGCTTGTCAAGCTCCACCTCAATTTGCATTCCTTCTTAAGGTTGACTTGAACTTCTCCGTTTCTCTATTGTATTGTATGTAATCTTGGTGTTGTAAGCCATTTCTCCTTCATTAAACATAACATATCTGCTTGTTATACACCTCATGTGACCAAGTTCTAAACACCAAAGTTTGTAATCATTCACACCTGAGGGTAACTAATAAATATACAATTTAAAGCCCTTGGCTCTAATTTGTCTTGTCTGATGTGAGCATATGCTACACATCCAAACACCCTTAGATTCTGAAGATTTGGTGTATGACCCGTCCACATTTTTTCAGGCATTTTCATTTATATTGCAACTGAAGGACTAATATTTATCAGGTATGTTGTTGTTGTAACAGCTTCTGCCCAGAAAACCTTTGGAAGGTTTGCACTTTGTAGCATACATATGACCCTCTCTAGTATGGTTTTGTTGAACCTCTCAGCCAACCCATTCTGTTGAGGTGTACCAGCTACAGTCATGTGTCTTGCAATACCATTTGCTCTACAATACCCATTGAATTGTTCAGAGCAGAACTCAAGACCATTGTCAGTCCTCAGCTTCTTAACTTTCCTCTCAATTTGTGTTTCAATCAGAGTTTTCCAAGTTTGGAAAGTCTCAAAGGTTTCATCCTTTGTCTTCAAGAAGTTGTGATTTATTTTTATCATAATTTAATCACCTTTAAAGAAGATGAAAAAAGTAAGGCATACGAAATTAAAATTTTTGTTGCATGGTGCAAATTAAAATTTTATATATAAGTCATGTGATGAAATAATAAAAACTTGAAAATAAACTATCAAAAAATGTTTTTTTTCTTTATATTTTTTACCAATAAAGGTTTTAAGTTGCTGTCCACGAAAATCTTATTCATATAATGTATAATATGTTTTGTTCAAACTTTTAATTTGGAGCTTTAATAAATATTATATCTAATTATGTATTGAAAAAGTGAAGTAATTTATAAATTTATACAGGGTTTATTAGAGAATTTCAATGAAAGTAAAAATAAGGCAAAACCAAGATTATTTATTTTAGGGGTAGAGGTGAGATTATTTATCTCAAATTCTCAGATAAAACCAAAAAATCGTGGCATATGTCACATCTGCCCAAAAAAATAATTTATAGAACTGAACGTGTGATAAAGTGAGATAAGGTGAGATATCTCACTTTATTTATAGAAAAGGTAAATTGGCGTATAGACTGGACTGGATCTTGGCAATTTCGAAGCTGATGCCCCACTATGTTTTTCGCCCTCTCTTTCAATTTCAACATGAATATACACAAGGCGCGTATGGTTTGCCACAATAAGCCCTTATTAAGGCAAATAATGTGGATTGAACAGTAAATATATCACGTTTGATTGATCAGAGTAAAACCCGGGTCTTCAAGGCAAAGTCCATGTGACCCGCTCTAATTTGGCTGATCTAATCTTCCATTAACCCACATATTATATATATATGGGTTAAACAGCGACACACATTAGCTGAAAAATACTAATTTTCTCCACGAAACTTTATTGAACTGACGTATAAATGGCTTTCAAACAGTAAACTCAATTTTCGGACACACAAATTATCCCACTCTCCCAGACGATGAAGGCCTCAATTTTATCTATTTGAGATTTTGAATTATTATTTCAAATATGTTTTGACTGTCTTTGATGAAGTAATATATGTTTAACTCAACATGACCCGTACTTAATTATTAGTCATTACTTATTTTTTAAAGAAATTTAGAAATAATATTGTTTAACTTTAATTACTAGTATATAGAAGTGGTTATAGTAGTGAACGATCGGGAACAAAATTTAGTTCCTAATTAAGGAAGTTGAATAGAGCATTTATATTTTCTGTTCCTTGTAATTATACTTTTAGTATGTACAATTCAATATAAAAATGTTTTTCTTTTATTCTTATTTGAAAATTACCAATATATTGAAAAGGCTGATTAGAAGCTAAAAAAAAAAAAAACACAGCAAAAAAAGTCGAAGCAGCAACATTTAGTGATTTTAATGATTGGTACCGCGCCAGACAACATGAAAACTACTTTTACATTGTTTAAGGATAACTTTTATTTTAACAACTTCATACATACATATAAAGAAGAATGTCTGAACGCACAACATACTTATGATACCAAACAACCACATAATAGACCTAGCTAGATTATTCTAAATATTTATCTGGTAAAGATATTGTAATCTCTTGTACTTATTCTTCCTTTATTATAGCGATCTAGTTTCTAAACTTAAGATTGTAAATTTGTATTTATACCTTCCTTGTTAATGAGAATATTATCACTTCCAAATTACTTTATTCTCTTATATGGTATCAAGAGTCGATACTCTCTAACGAGATTCTTGATGCGATGGCCGGCCCTACTCCGTCTAGCCCCACCGACGATAATTCGTCCTTCGGTGAGTCCCTTCTCACCTCTTGGCCGCTTGGAGTCGCCAACGCGACAGGTTCCGACCCGCTCGTTCCCATCAGTGCAAATCAGCACCTTCCGCTGCACCTTGACGGCACAAATTATGTCGCTTGGCGTTCACAAGTTCGCCATCTCTTCCACGATTTTGGTCTCTTCGGATACCTCGATGGCACAACCCCGTGTCCCCCCCGTGGCACCACGCCGGAATCCCATGCCCGTCACCTTCATTGGACGCGGCAAGACTCACTCGTCCTCACCGCCCTTTTTGGCTCCGTCACTAGCACCATTATGACCCTCATCTCTAATGACGAAACCTCGACGACTGTGTGGCTTACGCTTCAGCGTACATATGCAAACCGTTCTCGCTCGCGTGTGATGCAACTTAAAGACGATCTTAACACCATCAAACTTGGCAACCGATCTGTTGCTGATTTTCTTCATGCCGTGAAAGCAAAGGCGGATGAACTTGTCGTCATTGATCATCCTCTTCATGACAATGATATAACTCTTTATGTGCTGAATGATCTCGGCCCCGCCTATCGCGACTTGGCTGGTCCGATCCGTGCTAGGGAATATCCGATCCGTTTCAGCGAGCTTCATGATCTATTACTCGCTCAAGAGGCGTTTTTACGCCGCGCTGAAACTGACGCCGATTCTCTTGTTGCCACGGCCAACTATGGCTCCTCTCAGCCCCGATCCAATCATCATCGTGGTCGGGGACATAATTCAGGTCGGGGTCGATCATCCAACAACCGCGGTCAGGCCCCTCACGGTCACCATCGCGGGTTCGGGTCCGGAAATGGAAATCAGCAACGCCCGCCAGTGAACCGTGCCGCTAGATCGTCCTCTCGGCCCGCCGTGATCTGTCAGTTGTGTGGCCTTCCGGGACATGCCGCACGCACCTGCCGTTTATTCAGTCCGCCTCATGCCAACCTTGCTACCACTCCGACCGGTCAACCATCGTACTCGGACAATAATTGGCTTGTTGACTCTGGCGCATCCCACAACCTCACCTCGGACCTTCAAAATCTATCCATTCACTCCGAGTATGACGGTCTCAATGAGGTTGCTATCACCGATGGTACAGGTTTCCAAATATCACATGTTGGCTCCTCCGTTATTAATTGCTCTGATCGTCTTTTTGTTCTGGATAATGTTTTATGTGTTCTAGCGTCACGACGGAACCTTTTATCTGTGCATCAATTCACTAAATCTAACAACGTCACCATTGAATTTTTCTCGTCTCACTTTGTTGTTAAGGATCGCAGTACGGGGGATAGGTTGCTTAGCGGACCTTGCTTGAGTGGTGTGTATCAGTTACGGCTACCTAAGGTCCTTCGGCCGCATGCGCAAGCGTTTGTTGGCGAACGAACAACCAAGGATTGTTGGCATGATCGTTTGGGTCACCCCTCTTCCCGAATTAGCTCATTTATTTTACGGCAGTTTAATTTACCTTGTGAGGACTCTTCTGTTTTGAATTATAATAACTGTGAACATTGTTTTTTGAATAAGAGCAAACAGTTACCGTTTACTCGTTCCTCACTTGTGTCTGAGCATGCTTTACATTTCATTTATGGTGATGTTTGGGGCCCCGCGCCGACTACTTCTCTTAATGGTTTTCGATATTATCTTATGTTAGTGGATCATTATTCGAAATATTGTTGGTTGTTTCCGATGACTAATAAGTCTGAGGTTACAAATAGTTTTGGTCATTTTCGTGGTCTTGTTGAAAAACAGTTTGGACAGGTGATAAAAAAAATTTATACGGACAACGATGGTGAATTTGTTGCCTTACGTCCGTATCTTCTTGCTAATGGTATAAGATGGCTCACCACGGCCCCACACACGCCTCAACAAAATGGTACTACGGAACGCCGTCACTTAAGTGTTGTTTCTATTGGTCGCATGTTGCTCTCACGTGCTCACCTTCCCTCAGTATTTTGGGAATTTGCTTTTGCAACGGCCGTTTATTTACTCAATCGACTTCCAACGGCGGTTCTTAAAGGCGCGTCACCCTTTTCCATCTTGCAGAAGCGTTCGCCAAATTATCTCCGTCTCCCTGTCTTTGGTTGCCTCTGTTTTCCTCACCTACGGCCGTATATTCGTGGCAAGCTTGATCCGCCATCTCGTCGATGCCTTTTTCTCGGTTATTCCACGACTCAGTCAGCGTATAAATGTTTTGACATTGAAACTGGTCGGATTTATATCTCTCGCCACGTCCGTTTTATTGAGGATAATTTTCCGGGGTTCGATCCACCTGCTCCTATCACGCGAACGCAGCAAGGTTTTTCCACGCCACTTCTCGTTCTTCCCAACCTGCTAGCCGCACAAGTTGCACCAGCACTACCCCTTCTGATAAAAATGTTGGAGTGATGTTGGGGCAACATTGCAATCACACCCTTGTAGCACCAGTTTCTGCGCTTTCTGATAAAAATGTTGGAGTGATGTTGGGGCAACATTCCATCCAGAACCCTGTTCTTCCCACTTCGGCCTCACCTGTGTTGGAACCCGACACCGTTGGTCCTGACCCGACACCTGCTCCTGGCCCGTCTGCCACGAATCGAGCTCATCCCATGATCACTCGTTCGCGTAATAACATTTTTAAGCCAAAGCAAATGCATCTCGCCACCAAGCATCCTTTGGCAGGCCCTCTTGAACCCACATGTGTCACTCATGCCTTGAAAGATCCCAATTGGCGTCACTCTATGGATGAGGAACTCACGGCCCTCGCCAAACACGGAACTTGGTCACTTGTTGACGCGCCGCCTAATCGAAATATTGTTGGCTCAAAGTAGGTATTTCGTATTAAACGGCTTCCTAACGGGAAAATTGATAAATACAAGGCGCGCCTTGTGGCTAAAGGTTTTCATCAACGCCCGAGCCTTGATTTTAAGGAAACGTTTAGTCCCGTTGTTAAACCCGTCACTATTCGGGTCATTCTCACACTTGCTGTCTCTCGTCAGTGGCTGCTTCATCAACTTGACATAAGCAATGCTTTTCTTCATGGGGATCTCAGTGAGGATGTATTTCTGAGTCAACCACTGGGTTTTGTGGATCCTCTTTATCCACGTCGTGTCTGTCATCTCCACAAGTCCCTCTACGGCCTTAAGCAAGCACCTCGGGCGTGGTACTTGGCACTTAGTTCGGCGCTTGTCTCATTTGGCTTCATCCAATCCAAGTCCGACAACTCTCTTTTCATCTATTCTCGCACCAAGATTCTTTGCTTTATGCTTGTGTATATCGATGACATCATTATCACGGGGAACGATCCGTCTTTCGTCTCCTCTATTATTTTTCAACTCAGTGAGCATTTTTCCGTTAAAGACTTGGGTGCGCTAACATACTTTCTCGGCATTGAAGTTCTTCATTGTCGTGAAGGCCTATTTCTATCCCAACACAAATACATCGCTGATGTGTTGGCTCGGCACAAAATGGATGGGGCAAAACCCCTCGCTACTCCGATGACATCCAATCCCGCTGCTTCGGGCTCGACCTCCGCTGTTGATCCGACACCTTACCGCCAAATCATTGGCGCTCTTCATTATTTGGCCTTTACTCGCCCGGATATTGCCTTTGCCGTTAATCGCCTTGCCCAACGAATGGCGTCTCCCACTGAATCGGATTGGGCTGCCCTTAAGCGCATCTTGCGCTATCTTAAGGGTACTCTTTCCCATGGTCTTCTCCTCCGTCGCTCGGACTCTCTTAAGTTATTTGCCTATTCGGATGCGGATTGGGCGGGCGACACCCTCCACGGCACATCCACATCAGCCTATGTCGTGTTCCTTGGCTCGAATCCAATTTCATGGACGTCGCGCAAGCAACGTGCGGTCTCCCGTTCGTCGATCGAGGCTGAGTATCGGGCACTTGCGAATGTTGCGGCGGAAATTAGATGGATCCAACACTTGTTCGGTGAGCTCGGGTTCTCCCTTCCACCCATGCCTCTCATTAGCTGTTATAATATGGGTGTCATTCGCCTTTCTCTTCATCCGTTTCAGCACTCGCGCATGAAGCATATCTCGGTTGATCTCCATTTTGTTCGTGACCTTTTTAACAAAGGATTCCTCAAAGTCTCCTATGTCAACACTCTCGACCAATTAGCTGATGTTCTTACCAAGCCTCTAGCTAGATCTCGGTTTCAACTTATGCGTTCCAAACTCTCTGTTGCTGATAGAACGTCGATTTTGCAGGGGCGTAATAGACCTAGCTAGATTATTCTAAATATTTATCTTGTAAAGATATTGTAATCTCTTGTACTTATCCTTCCTTTATTATAGCGATCTAGTTTCTAAACTTAAGATTATAAATTTGTATTTATACTTTCCTTGTTAATGAGAATATTATCACTTCCAAATTACTTTATTCTCTTATACCACAATCTACTATATCTATCCAAAAGCCATTTTCTTTATGCTATTCTCAATATAAACCCAGATTTATGCACCTACAAGTCAATGTCTTAATCTATTTTTTCTAGCAAGTTCTTGATACCCCTCTTCTTTATTCATGATCTTCAAACGCATTCTTCATTTAAACGAAAATCGCTTCTGATCCCCAACATTTGTCGAACTTCTGATCTTCAACTTTGTACGGTTAATGTAACTCGTGACCTTATCGTTAAAGCTATCTCTTCTTGTGGGGATCCTTCCAACACCACCACCAGTTCGGGCACCAACGTTTGACTCATTTTTCATCATTTTGTTCTTCACCTTACTAATGTAGTTGGAAAATATTGCAACTTCATGGTCATTGCTTCCTTCATATAACATCGAATCATCATCTTCTTTCATCACTTTCTTCTCAAAAGGGATTGTTTCGTGGTGCGCGATATGAACCGGTTTGGTTAGAAAGGGACTGAATTTTGAAGGACTATTCGTGTTCGTAGCATTCAGTATTGGAGTTTTTGATATAAAAGGGCTAATAAAGACTGCATTGTACAGTTTCTTACTCACACTTTCAGATTTTGTGCTGTTTTTACTCTGTGCCATTGATGTTGCTTCTCTGTTTTCAAGTATTATGCTTCACTGAATCAGATCGAGTTGTGATGGAGAAATGAACGTCCCAATCGCAATTTAATGAGGAAGGATTAAGGATGTTTTACGTCGCTAACCACGATTATCTCGTGTGAAAGAATAAAAATATGGCCAAAAACTACAGAGGTGTGGAATAACAACCTAATATGGTTATCATTGACCATTAAGAAGTATTGATCCTTACTTTTTATAACTAATCAAAAGTATTTTTACTAGTTCCATTAGAACCTCAGTGACGGACTTGCTTTTGCCTCTTTTTTTCTTTTTATTACGGGACATGACATTATGAACTGAAAAAAAAAAGAAAAGGTATGTAGCATGCATAACTTAATTAGTAAATAGAATATTAGAAACGCGTGTTGCCCGTCTTGTACTCCATCGATGCAGTGTCGTTGAAGTGGGAGGTTAACAAGACTTGATCTTTCACGTAGGAACTTTATGTAATTAAGTTAGGAATCAGATTCCAGTGAGCCGCAAAGCAGGGGCGGAGCCAGGATTCGAAACAGGGGGTCAGATTGCGCTATATTTTTTTTCAAAGTTAATATCTAAAATGCGTGCTTATATTGATTTTGAAATTTTAAGTATATTGAGTAATAAAATCATTTGCAGTATATATGATAAACAAGTGGAGTTTGAAATGAAAATGTGTGATCCATATATTATATTATATGATGCGCCACAACGTTGAACAGAACATCAACCCAAAACGTAATCAAGACCAAGTCCTAACAGTACTAAATATAGCTTGATTTTGTGAGAAGTCCAAGCTGGCATGTGGCAACCCAATTCCTACAAGAAGAACAATGAGAGATCAACGATGATTCTTGTGCAATATTAAATACAAACTTACATATATTAATTATATGTGAGCATTTTTCAATTTTCAATCTGTTAGATTGGTCTTAAGAGAGGTTTCGCAAAATTTCAGTAACTTAGGAGGTTCGTTGCTCGTTTTGAAAGCTATCGGGACAAATTGCAAAAGAGCACAAATGATTACGGGTTTGATGTTGTTGAAAAAAAATTAGGAGTTTGATGCTTTTATCCTTTATGTAAATTGGCATAGAGACTCAAAGTGTAAGGTTCTCTGGAATCAATGTTATACGATGTTGGGACAACATTGCGGATAACATTGAAACCCGAGAGCTTGTACGAAAACTGTTCTTTAGTTGCCAAATTTAAGTTTTGCCTTTATTCACCTATTAATCAAGTTCCACGGTTTTAGTTGTTTATGTTTATGTCCAGGAAGGTATCTTAATCATAAGGAAGAGCTACGGAAGATTCCTTACTTGAAGTTACCATAATTTAAGCTAAGTTGAATAAGTCAACTCAACACGGTTTCAAAAGAAGGAAACAAATTGGATTCTCTGCAACTTTGATTCTTTCCAGGATTCTTCGATTTGAAGAAGATGTGTTACCTTGTTAGATCAGTAATAAAGGAAACACATATTCAAGAAAGATATCGAGTTCACAAAGAAGGCAAAAATTCAACAAGGAAACAACAAGAGTTACCAAAGCTGTGAACAACACATCTTGGCGTGCAAGATTCAAGAAATCTATAAAAGATGTGAAGTTCATCAAGATGAATACAAGACAATCATGCAAAACAATCCGAAAGATTACTCATACTTTGTATTGTCTTCGTCTTGCTTTTGCGAAGTTTTTGTATCAACTATTTACATCTAGTTCATAGAAGTTAAGTAGTTCGTACTTGTCTACTTCGTTGAGTCCGATCAATAAAGAGCGTGAGTGAATTGTTGTGCGGAACATTTTTGTTAAAACCTTTATGGTTATTTGGCCTAAGGCTCGGAAGTTTTTAATAATATTGAAAACTTCTTAAAAATTATATCTTTTTGTTTTTAAATTCCGCTGCATATTACTTTGGTCAAGAAGATCACAATAGAGTTAAGGCAAAGTCAGCTTAACTCTCAAAGTTGGTGTGTCAATCCACGATCCAAAATTTTCAATTGGCGTCAGAGCCAAACACCGACTACACTGGTGGTTTGGAGGTGATACAACACCATGGACAGTGTCAATCCTAATACCAACAGGATTACAGTTTTGGATGGCTCCAATTATGCATACTGGAAGATCAGGATGAGGTTTCACATCAAAGCTATTGATATTCGAGTCTGGCAATCCGTGATCAATGGATACTCTCTTCCAATATTACCAAGAGATGGTGAAGGTGATCTAGTACCAAAACCAGAAGCAGATTGGACAGTAGCAGAGGTAACTCTAATGAAAAATCTCTTAATGCTATCTTTAGTTGGGTTAATCATCACATGTTCAAGTTAATCCAGAATTGTACAAAAGCCAAACATGTTTGGGATATACTTGAATTACATTGTGAAGGAGATTCTGTTGTTAAAGATTCTAAATATAGACAACTGCTTCAGCAATTTGAAAAACTTGAGATGGGTGAAGATGAAAGTGTTGACAGTTATTTTAAGAAAATTCTTGATATTGCTAACCAATGTGAAAACCTAGGTTCTGCTATGACTAATCAAGAAATGGTTTATAAAGCTATGAGAACACTGTCATCTGAATTTGCTCTCAAGAAAATTGCAATGAGTGAATCTGGGAACCTTGCTAATCTACAGTTTCACGTCTTGATGAATACTCGTAGAGAATTTGAGATGGAGCTTGCCTCACAACCTAGCAAACATAGGGTTGTTACTTTAAGAGGGTCAAGTCTTGACAATGAAAGTGATGATGAATTTGAATTGATTTCTTCAAACTACGGTAAAATTACTAAGAAGTTCAATAAGCTGAACCTTAACGGAAAAGGTAAAGAAAATAATCTTAGTAATAGTTTCCCAGGTTATAAGAAATTACCTCTAAAGTTTGTGAAGTACATGGCATCAAAACCTACTCCTTTAGAAGCTGATAAGTTAAAAGATGTTCAATGTTTTGAATGTAAATGATATGGTCATATGGCTAATGAATGTGCTAACACTCTTAGAAAAAGAGGAAATTCTCATTGGGTGTGTGTAGATAATTTCAAAGAAGATGACTTCAGTTCTGGAGAATCTGAAGAACAATCAAAAGAGATTCAAACTGCTGCGCTACTCACTTAGATTGACTGGACACCAGAAGACTCCCTGAACTGCTTTGGATCTCAATGTTACCCCAACATCCAGGATCCAACATCAGAACAGGAGACCTTCTTTGCAGATTGGGATGAATATGATACTGATACTGAACCTTATCTTGCGTCCTACTTTGATGAATCTAACTTTGATTGTTTTTATGGCTCAGTGGATCTAGATGAAAAATATTTCTTTGAAGGTGAAATGTCCTAGGAGGAAATCATTGAAGACCTGGAGACTATCTACCATAAACTGCTGATTGAGAATCACAAACTCATCAAGAGCAACAAAAGCTTGAAGGAAGAGATTGGATGCATGAAGGAGATGCTGAAACTGTATGAGAAAGACCTTGACAAAACTGAGGCTGAGCTGAAAGAGGTAAAGGTAAAATTAGATAAAGCTGAACATACCATTGACAAATGGAACTCTTATACATCTCTGCTTGATGAAGTGCTGAGTATGGGAAATCAAGGTAAAAATGGTTTGGGCTATGTTGAGAAACCTTCCTCTGAAGATGTTGATTCTGCCTATTTAAAAGTTGGTTTTATCAAGGAAAATAGTAGTGTGAGTAGTGAAATTCCTGTCAACACTGTGAAAAAGCCTACTTTTATCTGTCAATATTGTTTTCAACCTAGTCACATTAAGCCTTATTGTAAGAAATTCAGAAGTGTGATTGAGAAGAAAACAGGAATTAATAGCAGTACCAATGTTAGGAAAACCTCTGATCTGAATGTTATCCCAACATTAGGTAACAAAGCCGAAGGACATAAAAGTAGAACTTGGATAGAAGAGTTAAAAACTCCTAAGGTTAAAATTGTTTGCAATGTTGTCTTTTCTGCTGTTTACTCTAACCTTGCAGGTAAGTAGTATTTTGACAGTGGATGCTCAAGGCACATGACTGGAAATATTGACAACCTGAAAAATGTAATCCCTTTGACTGTTGGAATAGTTACCTATGGAGGAGGCACTAAAGGGAAAATCATTGGAAAAGGAGTACTGGATGTTCAAGGATTTCCACCACTCAAGGATGTGTTGTTGGTTGAAGGATTGAAAGCAAATTTAGTTAGCATAAGTCAACTCTGTGATGATAACTTGCTAGTTACTTTTGATAAAAGTTCATGTGATGTGTTTAATAGTGACAATGTCCGTGTCATGAAAGGTACAAGATCAAAGGATAACTGCTCTCTTGCTCAAGATGAAGCTGAATGCTACCATGCCAAGGTAGATGAATCTGTCATGTGGCACAAGAAGTTAGGACATGTATACTATAGAAATCTGGAGAAACTACAGAAGTTAGAGGCTGTGAGAGGACTGCCTAAGTTGACTAGCCTAGGTAAAATTGTTTGTGAAGACTGTCTAAAAGGTAAACAAACAAAAGTTGTCCATCCACCACTTCTGGTACAAAGTACTAACCCTAGAACTAATAAGTGCTTTGAATTGCTATATATGGATCTCATGGGTCCAATTGAGGTTAGTAGCCTGAATGGTAAGAAGTATGCTTTTGTGATTGTTGATGATTTTTCAAGATATACCTGGATTAAGTTTTTGAAAGAAAAATCAGAGGCATTCAACACATTCAAGATTTTGCATGCTATTATTAAAAATCTGTATGGCACTTCTGTAGGAAGAATTAGGTCTGACCATGGGAAAGAGTTTGAAAATGTAAGATTTGCTAATTTTTGTGAAACTAAATGCATTTTCCATGAGTTCTCTGCACCTAAGACACCTCAGCAAAATGGGATTGCTGAGAGGAAGAATAGAACACTTCAAGATATGGCTAGAGTAATGTTGAATTCTAGAAACCTATCTAAGAAACTCTGGGCTGAAGCTTTGAATACTGCATGTCATATTAGTAATAGAGTTATCTTAGACCTGGTACTACTATGAAATCTTATGAAATCTTGAAGGGTTCAAAACCAACAATAGCACACTTTCATGAATTTGGTATTAACTGCTATTTGCTAAAAGATAGAGACTATTTGAGAAAATTTGATCCCAAAAATGAAAAGTGTATATTTGTTGGATATTCTCCTAATAGTGCTGCTTTCAGGGTCTACAATCCAAGATTGCATACTGTTCAAGAATCAGTTAATGTCATTTTTGATGATTTAACTGTTTCTGCAGGTACTTAAGAAGTCACTGGTTCAGATGTTGCTCCAACATTGGACTCAACATTGAACACAGAAGCTGGAAATGCTGAACTGGAAACCGGAACAAATGATGACCTAACACCAGAAACTCCCAATGTTAGGCCAACATATGTGCTGTCAGATTCTAAAGATGAAGTTGTTCTTGTATCCAGAAGAGATCCTCCTCTTAGGATACAAAGAGATCATCCAGCATCTCAAGTAATTGGACAAATTACTAAGAGGGTTAGAACATGCAATAAAGAAATGGTTAATTACAAGGATATGGTTGAATTGTGTGTTTGTGTGTCTTCTTCTTGTACTGTTGATAATGCATCTTATTTTGTTTCCTCCATTGAACCTAAGAATGTAACTGAAGCTCTTAAGGATAGTTGCTGGATTAATGCCATGCAAGAGGAACTCTTACAATTCACCAAAAACAGAGTTTGGAATCTAGTTCCTAGGCCATCAAATGCAAATGTAATAGGTACAAAATGGATTTTCAAAAATAAAACTAATGAGAATGGTGTAATTATGAGGAACAAAGCTAGGTTGGTTGCACAAGGTTATACTCAGGTAGAAGGTATAGATTTTGATGAGACTTTTGCTCCAGTAGCTAGAATAGAATCAATTAGATTACCTCTTGCTATTGCTTGCTGTCTTAGGATTAAACTTTACCAAATGGATGTTAACGGTGCCTTTTGAATGGTTTAATTGACAAAGAGGTTTATGTAGAACAACCTAAAGGCTTTGCTAATCCTAAACATCCTGACCATGTGTACAAACTTGAGAAGGCTTTGTATGGCTTAAAACAGGCTCCTAGAGCTTGGTATGAGAGGCTAACTGATTTTTTGTTAGGCCTAGGCTTCAATAGAGGAGATGGAGATAGAACATTGTTTGTCCTTAGAAAAAGCTCTGATATATGCATTGCTCAAATTTATGTGGATGATATTATATTTGGCTCTACTAACAAGTCTACCTTAGACAAGTTTGTTGAGTCTATGATAGGAACATTTGAGATGAGCATGATTCGTGAGCTCAACTATTTTCTGGGACTACAAGTTAAGCAGCTGGAGAATGGTATCTTCCTGAACTAGGAGAAGTATGCAAGGAATCTAGTGAAGAGATTTGAGCTACAAGAGTCCAAGCCTTGCAAGACTTCTATGTCCTCTTCACTGAAGATCACAAAAGAAGGCACTGGCAGCAATGTTGACCCAACATTGTACAGATCCATGATTGGTAGTTTGCTATATCTCTCTGCCTCTAGACCTGACATCATGTTTTCAGTATGTGTTTGTGCTAGGTACCAAGCTGAGCCAAGGCAATCGCACTTGATTGTTGTGAAGAGGATTCTTAGATATATCTCTAAAGCTTCACCTTTGGCCATTTGGTATTCTTATGACACTAACAGTAACTTGGTTGATTTTAGTGACTCTGACTGGGCAAGTGATGTGGATGACAGGAAATCCACAAGTGGGGGCTATTTTTATTTGGGGAATAATTTGGTCTCCTGGTATAGCAAGAAGCAGAATTGTGCTACATTATCAACAGCTGGATCAGAATATGTAGCTGCTCGCAGCTGTGTTACCCAACTCGTGTGGCTCAAACACATGCTTTCAGATTATGGGTTAGATAGTGATACACTTCCCATGTTCTGTAACAATCTAAGTGCCATAAGTATCTCTAGGAATCCTGTCCAACATTCTAGAACTAAGCATATAGACATAAGGCATCATTTCCTAAGAGATGTGGTACAGGGCAAAGTGATCAACATTGAACATATTGAGACAACAAATTAGCTTGCTGATATGTTTACAAAACCTTTAGATAGTGAGAGATTCTTCAGCTTAAGGAAATCTCTTGGCATGTGCAATATGTGAGAATGTTGAGGAAACCAGTGTTGACATAACACCGCTGTCTAGCATTGGTATATTGTTTGTGGTGTAGTAGGTACTCTGTTGTTTTTCTTTTGTTGAATTTATTTCCTTGTGAGTCTCATTTAATCTTTGTTTTGTTATATTTGGTTTGTATGATTGAACTCTATGATTAACAACTCTTTCTAGTTATCAGTTTCACATCTTTGTTTTGAAAAAGTAATAAAACTCTTCTGTTTGTCTGAGGTTGTGATAGCCTATCATATGGAGAAGCTGGGGTACTCAAAGTTCACTACTTTGATGTCAATTCAGTTGTGTCTTACTCATATGGAAGGTGTACACGACATGTGGAGAAGCTGGGGTACATGATGTTCACAGCTTCAGTGTTACTCAGTTGTGCTTATTTACATGTTTCTGTTTGTTTGGCCAAGGAACACATGTGGGTGATCCTTTCTACTAGGGTGTTTGAGGTTTAGATTTCGTACATTTAGTAGCACTGATCACTTGGTGATTCTCTTGAATGCAAGTTGGTAAACAAGTATGCATAAGAAATTGGGGTGTTGGGGTGCATGATAAGTGAATTGCCAACGTTCAAGGCCTTTGTACTTGCCTAACTTGCTGATGTTAATGTTATTACTGGGGTGTTTGGAGTTCAGGCTGCCCTCATTCAGTAGTGGCATTAGCTTTGTGTTTAGCAACCTTCAGCTTTTGGTTCAGATGAGTTATTAGAATAATAAAGATTATAAAGAGATGTGTGATGTGCTGGTTTGAGGAGTTTTTCATATGTATTTACCATCTGCCTATTTGACACTATATTGTTGCATTCATGTAAAACTACATTGTTTTCTTTCTTGTTGTTGAGTTGTGTCGGTCTAGGCTTAGGGGGAGTATAATCCATGTGTTGAGGCATACAATTTGGGTGACATACTGCAGGTGACACACTTTTCTGTGACTTTCTATGTTGTGGAAGTGAATTTTTCCTTGAATTCATAACTTCTTATCTCTGTGTGTTTCTTGTTATCTATGTTGCTTACTCATGATCTTGATCTGAACAATATGTCTGAGGTACTCACTTGCTATATTGGTTAAGTTTCATATGTATTTTTGGATGTATCTCAAGCTCTCACATGAATTTGCCTTGGTGAAGCTTGTACCTACACCTTCTGGTTTGAATGTTATTGAATGTTATCCCAACATTGTGCACTACAGCAGGACGACATTGAAAACATGAACTTATAAGTTTTCAAATTTTTGAAAACCGCTCTGGTTACCTGTTAATTAAACATCAAAGCGTGTGCACGGGAAAACATAGTGGGAAGATTTTACCTGGTTCAAATTTAGTAACTGGCCACTAACATTCATTCTCTTTCCTTATTCACAGTTATTTTAGAAATCAAAACCCTATTATCCTTAATTGTGCTTGTAATTTCCTTATTTGTGCTTACTCTGCAAATGTACTCCCTCTACCCTCAAATTCTCTCGATTTTCTCTGCGAATTCTCTCAAATCTTCTTTACTAACAGTGGCAAGCAAGTCTCCCATATAAACTCTTGCAGATGTTGCCCTGGGAAGTGAACCCACTGTTGCATGCACCCGTTCTCACACTAGGGGTGCTGCTGCAAAATCAAATGATGCTACAGTTGCGACTAAAAGGAAGGCGATCCCCTATGTACGACGAGGAAAGAAGTCCAAACAAGGAGAATCGACCTCCAATGTTGAGCCAACTGCTGATTCAACCTCTCCCACCATCAATGAGCCTGAAATTGAGGTAAGCATTACTGAACCCAACCCTGAAATTGATGATGATATAACTGTTGATGGGGAGGGTAGTGGATCCGTTGATAAATCTGTGGAGAAATCCGTGGATAAGTACGTGGACAAATTGGTGAGGAAGTGGATTAGGGCTGAAAAGAAAAAGAGCAAGGGTGCAGGGGATAAGTTGAGAACTATGTCTGAGACTGCTAAGCAACATGCTGAGGCTAGGAAAAGACAAGCTGAGATATTAGCTAGGAGGAGGGATGCTGAAGCCGAGAAAAAGGCTGAGGAAGAGAGGAAGTCTGCTGCAGCTGCTGAGAGAAAGAGAAAAGGAAAGCAAGTGATGGAAGAGGAAACAGAGGTAGTGGATGTTGAGGATGAAGAGGAAGAGGAGGAGAAGGAAGAGGAAAAGACTGAGGAAAAGCAGGATGTTGCTGCTGATGTTGATGCTGATGTTAAGGCAACATCTGGGACAGAAGAGTATACTGATGGGCTGTATGTGATCTACCCTGAGGATGAGGAGGACTACTTTTCTCCTTATTATATTTCACAAGAGTTGGAGAAGAAGTGGGATTTCTTCAAGAGAAGGGAGATTCACACTGAAAGAGCTGTAGAGATGGCCAACTTCAAGGAACAAAAGGTGATGGACTTGCTTGAGGCAAGAGGGTTGCAACAATCAGTGATGGAGTTGAGTGACTATGCTCATGCGATTGTCGTGGAGTTCTACCTGAAACTCTCCAAGTGGATCAGGGACTACAGATCTCCAAATATGGAAAGGCTTAGGTGAGGGGGAGAGTCTTCAACATTGAACCCTACACCATCAACAAGATCTGTGGATTCCGGACTACTGATGAATCTGAGGACCCCTATTATGATGATGTGATTGAAGACTTGACTAGGGGGTTGGTCAAAATATGGAGAGATGCTCTGCCAACCACAAAACTCACCTCCCTTAGTGTTGTCTTGCACAAGATAGCTTGCTTCAACTGGCTGCCAAATAAGAATGTCACTGTACTGACCAAGGAATCAACACTCTTGGTGTACAAAATCAAGAATGGGCTAGCTGTGAATATGGGGGAGAGGATTTTAAAGTCAATGTCTGAAGTTGCTGGGAGGAAGAATGGCATGCTGCCTTTTCCCTCACTCATCTGCAAAATCCTTAACAAGCAAGGTTTGAAGACAGGTGTCACTGTGGGCTGGAGGAAGAATGATACTAAACTGACAATTCTCCCAAGCTACTTGTCTGGATCAAGAGTGAGAGACCTTCCTGGAACCCAAAAGGAGTGGTGAGACCAAGAACTGAGAACAAGAAGGCTCAGGAGTTTACTGGAACTTCAGTGCCTATGTCCAAAGAGGAAGATTGCATGGTCATACCCTCTACTTTTGTGGATCATCTGCTGAACTGGTATAGGGGGCAAATTGCTGATACTCAGAGGGAGATTGAGGAAATGAAGGAGCACCTCAAAGAGCTAGAGGACATGGTGAAAATTTTGGAGAAACTCCCTTCTTCACAAAAAGGGGGAGAATAGTTCCAAGTTTTTTTTTTTATTTTAGTCTTCTAGTTTATGTTTTTGCTTCTTATGAACTGTTGATATGGTGTGTTGCTGGTACATTTATCTCTAATTGGTTTTTATTTGATCAAGGGACATGTTCTTGATATCTTGCTATGACCTGTAACTCTAAGTACTACTAATGATGAACTGCTCTAATTGTTATTCCTTATGAAAGCACATTTTGAACTGCTTGTCTGGTTAGCCTTTAATGTAGGAAACTCACTGGTTCAATGTTGAGGCAACATTGATAAATGTTGGGGTCTGAACATCTTTTCATGTAGTGATGACATTAATACTTGTCTTTGCTAATTTAACTTTGAATATGTTAGCTTGTATTAAGGGGGAGCAGTTTAGTAGTTTAATGTGTTTCTTGTTGATTCTAACTTTCTGGATATAGGACTTCATTGGAACATGTGTTGGTTTTGTGAAGAAAGGCAAAAAGGGGGAGATTGAAAGTGCAAGGTTCTCTGGAATCAATGTTATACGATGTTGGAACAACATTGAGGATAACATTGAAACCCGAGAGCTTGTACGAAAACTGTTCTTTAGTTGCCAAATTTAAGTTTTGCCTTTATTCACCTATTAACCAAGTTCCACGGTTTTAGTTGTTTATGTTTATGTCCAGGAAGGTATCTTAATCATAAGGAAGAGCTATGGAAGATTTCTTACTTGAAGTTTTCATAATTCAAGCTAAGTTGAATAAGTCAACTCAACACGGTTTCAAAAGAAGGAAACAAATTGGATTTTCTGCAACTTTGATTCTTTCCAGGATTCTCCGATTTGAAGAAGATGTGTTACCTTGTTAGATCGGTAATAAAGGAAACACATATTCAAGAAAGATATTGAGTTCACAAAGAAGGCAAAAATTCAACAAGAAAACAACAAGAGTTACCAAAGCTGTGAACAACACATCTTGGCGTGCGAGATTCAAGAAATCTATAAAAGATGTGAAGTTCATCAAGATGAATACAAGACAATCGTGCAAAACAATCCGAGAGATTAATCATACTTTGTATTGTCTTCGTCTTGCTTTTGCGAAGTTTTTGTATCAACTATTTACATCTAGTTCATAGAAGTTAAGTAGTTCGTACTTGTCTGCTTCGTTGAGTCCGATCAACAAAGAGCGTGAGTGAATTGTTGTGAGGAACATTTTTGTTAAAACCTTTATGGTTATTTGGCCTAAGGCTCGGAAGTTTTTAATAATATTGAAAACTTCTTAAAAATTATATCTTCTTGTTTTAAATTCCGCTGCATATTACTTTGGTCAAGAAGATGATAATAGAGTTAAGGCAAAGTCAGCTTAACTCTCAAAGTTGTTGTGTCAATCCACGATCCAAAATTTTCAGAGACGTTGCGAGAATCTTAGTAACACGACAATTCATTTCTTTCGTTGTCTTTCAACTTCAAGAGGAATATGCATGCCAGAAATCTAGAATATGACTAAGCCAAACAGGACCAACCACCAAAAACAAAAGCAGCAAAACCTAGTGATTTCAATGATTGGGAGCTAGATAATTAACATGAACAATTCGCAAGGACTTTAATTAGAAAAACAATTTATTCACCGGTGTACACAAACAAGTCCAACGTGTTACAATCTAGCACATTACCAAAACAATAATCACAACCAATTATTTAAAATCCATTTTCTTTATGTAATATCTCAAGTGCTTAAGTTTATTCTCAAAATCAACCAAATTCATGATGAGCATCCAGGTCTTGGTGGTTGCATCCAGGTCTTAAGTTTAACGCGTTCTTCACTTAAAGGAAAAGCTCTTCTTATTGCCAACAGTCGTCGTGGTTCTGATCTTCATCTTCGCGCGTCTAATGTACTTCGCTACAATATCATTGAAGCTATCTTCTTTTTGGGCAATGCTTACACGACCATCATCATCAGCAACACCAACATTTGAGTCAGTTTTCATCATCGGTTGCTTCACCTTGCTAATGTATTTGGAAAACATTGCTTCACGATCATGGCTTCCTCCATGTTTCGAGTCATCATTGTTGTTAACAACTTCTTTCTTGATCTTTTGAACAGGGAGATGTGCAACTGGTGGTCTTTGTTTAAAAGGGATTGTTTGCTGGTGCACAATTTGAACCGGTTTGTATTGAAGTGGATTAGTCCTCGCAGAACCATCCGTGTCTGGAACACGCAGTACTGGAACATCTGTGGTCGAAGTGGAGTAGTGAGGCTGATTAGTTTGATGGGAAACGCGGCGAGATTTTGCTCCGAAAAGGCTCATGAAGATTGCATTATAGATTTTTTCGCACACCCCTTTGGAATGTTGGCTACCTTCATTCTGTGCCATTGCTGCTGTTCTGTTTTCTCAAGAGCTAGATGATACTTATAACTTGTTTAAGTGTGATGAAGGAAAAACAGAACATCGAGTCTCAATTTAATGAGGAAGGATAGAAGATGCCTTAGCTCCCTAATCACGATTATCTGGTGTGAAAAGATCATATGCGCTGAAGAATTTTAATAAGTATAAACAGGAATAGTTGGTAGATGGAAGAACATACATGCTCATTAGCCTTTTACTCCGTTTAATAGTAATAAGTCTTAATTTTCCTGGAACTGGTCTAAGTTAGGAACCAGATTCCATCTAATCCAATAAGTTTTAGTTTGTGGGAGTTAATTAAGTATTTAACTAATGGTATTTGGTGAGTTTCCAGAAGCATATATAACCTGGATTAAACTTGGAATATATTGACAGAACCAATTAAAGAGAGAAGTTTTGTTGGAAAAATGGAGCGCATTGCCAGTAAACAAAGCAGCATTTGTCACTTCAAGAGTCATTTAATATTAGATTCTTCTTTTCGAGTGTCTTTGAGTTTTCCTTTTTTCGGTTTTCTCAGTCAGTGGAATTAATAGTACTTCAGAACTATATTAGCAATGGTGTAGGTGAAGTTAGAAGCTTCCATGGACTATTGAAGTAAACTTGCAACTTGTAGCTAGAAAGTCATTCAATAATCATCATTGCATATAAATTGTAAAATACCTTGTGCTTTTGAAGTTTGTAATTTGCTGATTACCTTTTGTGTGATTTTTGTGTACATTTACGCCATGTGAAATCTTTTCTTTTTTTTTTCTTTTCTTTTATTTATACTTGCGAAATCCAAAAATATTTTTAATATGCTGGACGCATTATGAAAATAATGTCGTTAGGGTAAATTTCCTCGAGATAATTGCACTCTCGTATAAAAATGGGTATGCTTTTTTGCCTCTCTTTTTTCCACACTAGTCTTTCTTTAGATGCTGGCAGTAACACATGGATTTCACGCCATTTTCTCTATTACAACATACTGAGAGAGAAAATAATCTTGTTAGTCGGAAATAAATGAATTCAGTGCATGTAGAAGTGGGTCAAACGAACTTTCCTGATATAATTTGTGATGAAACATACCGATTAGCCGCCTTCGTGTAATGATTTCCATCCCAATTCACATACTCGCTTGTGTTATTACATGCCTCTACTGTCACAACTGCACCATTCAATATCTTCATTACTCCACAAGCAATCCGGACATCAAAATTTAACGGGAGTCCTCCATACCCACAGCAAGCTGCTAATGCATGTTTGAATCCTAAACAAAAAATCAGAGCATAGTAACGATTATACTAAATATGAAGAACGTATTGAAATATGTATTGCAAGAAGATGTAGTACTTATGGGTATAGTTACCGTATTGGGAGTAGTTTGCTATCAGGTCGGACTTAATGCTGTAAATGTCTACATAAGTGAGCTTGGCTTCAGGGGACTGTGCTTGGAAATCTGCACATTTGGCTTGGAGCTGAAGATTGAAAAGCTTGGCTGCTTGGTTGTGCAAATCAACACAATTAATTTCGTCTAATTTTGATCCATTTCTTCCAAATGTCGCGATGATTCTTGGCAAACAACCGAGGGGTCCCATGTTGTGAATCCAAAAATTCCTTACTCCTTCATTGTAAAGCTCCTGAAAAGATTCATAGGACAAGTGTAATGCGAAACATTTACTAAACAAACAGAAACTCTTATTCAAAATAGGTCTATGTATAATTTTATCCACAATTTTTCACGTGCGGCGCCTGATTATATTTATGTATTTATATGAAAAGTTTCGACTAAGTCGAACAAAAACAGAGTACCTCGAATGCAAGTTTAGCAAACAACGAAGAAACAACGATGGCACGGTTCAGTTGGATGGCCAAGAGATACCGAGAAGTGCGCATTTTCGATATTTAGGCTCCATACTGCAGATGGATGGAGAGTTAGATGGAGACGTCAACCACCGCATCCAAGCTGGATGGACAAAGTGGAAGAGTGCGACAGGAATTCTGTGCGATCGTAACTTTCCTTTAAAGCTTAAAGGAAAGTTCTATCGTACGGCTATTAGACCTGCTTTGCTTTATGGCTCCGAGTGATGGGCTATTAAGCAAAGTCATGCACAGAAAATGAACGTTACAGAGATGCGCATGCTTCGGTGGATGTGCGGTAACACTAGGAGAGATAGAGTGCGCAATGAAGATATTCGGCATAAATTGGGTGTGGCGGCCATTGACGAGAAAATGCGAGAAAATCGTTTAAGATGGTTTGGGCATGTTAAACGCAGACCCATAGATGCACCGGTATGACGAGTTGAAGATCTCGACTTAGGACAGACGGCTAGAGCTCGTGGGAGACCGAAAAAGACGTGGATGGAGGTCATACGGAACGACATGAAGCTAAAAGATCTAAATGAAGACATGCTCGTCAACCGAAACCTATGGAGGCAGAAGAATCATGTTCACGACTCGACGTGATTCATTCATGGTTCATATAGCCTACCCCAATTTAATTGGGATTACAGGCTTGGTTGTTGTTGTTGTTTATATGAAAAGTTTATCGCATGTTTTATATGATATGACGAAATTATATCCAACCGTTTCCAGAGACTTAATCTGGATAAGAGTCAGTCGAGAAAATGGCTGATTCGCAACCTTTATTCCTGTTTGGAATTATGTCAACATTTGTTGGAATAATAGCAAAAACTTGGTCAGGATCAGATTTTGATGCAAATGCACCATCCACATCATTCTGGCCTATGTCGAACGTATATAGTCCTTGTCTGAAACTGTCTTCTGAAGGTAGATATTTCTTCAAATCCCTGTCTGGAGAAGAATTACAAAAGTTATTATAAGACCTACTAATAAATCAAATCAGGAACTCCTTACCCTTAGAAAGTAATTCAAGAGCTCGAGCTTTGAATCTGATAAACTGAGCCACTTGTATTCCAAAGTAAAAAGGGCTTATGGCATTTGCATTAACAAGAAGTATAGTGGAACCTCCAGTTGCAAAATTACACCCTCTTCGAAAATCCGGGGCACCAACTGAATCCAAGTATGGGCTACTGAATGGCAATGGTGTAGGTGAAGTTAGAAGCTTCCATGGACTATTGAAGTAAACTTGCAACTTGTAGCTAGATAGACATTCAATAATCATCATTGTACATAAATTGCAAAATACCTTGTGCTTTTGAAGTTTGTAATTTGCTGATACCTTTTGTGTGATTTTTGTGTACATTTAAGCCATGTGAAATCTTTTATTTTCTTTTCTTTTCTTTTATTTATACTTGCGAAATCCAAAATATTTTTAATATTTTGGAAGCATTATGAAAATAATGTCGTTAGCGTAAATTTCCTCGAGATAATTGCACTCTCGTATAAAAATGGGTATGCTTTTTTGCCTCTCTTTTTTCCACACTAGTCTTTCTTTAGATGCTGGCAGTAACACATGGATTTCACGCCATTTTCTCTATTACAAAATACTGAGAGAAAAAATTAAGTTTGTTAGTCGGAAATAAATGAATTCCGTGAATGTAGAACTGTCTGATTTCGAGTCGCCAAAATTGAAAACTGTCTTATAACTGAAGTTGAAGGAATGAACTTTTGCAAGACATGAAAGGATCATGAGGACGATGAAGAACGTTGAATTAATTACATGTGAATAAAACTTGAATAGAACAGGACTAATGTTGATGGTGTAGGTATGGAGAAGAATGCTGAGGAAGTAAGAAGTTAGTGAGATGTTTGAAATGAGTGCCTTCAAAGGTTTACAAAAGGCAAAGATAATCTCTAGACATGGAAATTTAGAATGAGAGGTTCATAAATTATTTCTTTTGTTCTTATCTAGGATCATCAAATAATACACTATAAGACATTATTGGCGTGGAACTGAAATAGTTTTTTTTTTTTATGATTTTTGGTAATGTCTAACTCTTGGGATATTACAAGCTAAAATATTGTATTCTGCACCTTTCTATCACGATACGTCTGAGGCAGATTACAATGTCTGTTCGAAATATTCTCGACTCGGCTATACAATTTAAAAGTCCTCTGACATTATGGTCATGTATTTACGACAAAACAAATTTAGCCCAATAAATTTGCATAGAATTTGTAAGAAACATAAATTCGGTTGTGCTCGGCGACGTATCCATGATTTTTGTTTTGGGAGAACAATTTTTTTTTTTAAAGACAATTGGTAAAAGATAAAAAGAATTAAGAAAGAAAAGAACTCATAGTTTTTTTTGCTAATTCTAACAAGGAAAGGATTTTTATTTTAATAAGTGAGTTTGGGGTGTTTGTAAATCTAGTTTTTTCGGTTATACAACTTTTTTTAAGCTAAAAAATCCCCCACAATCTTAAAGCTGGTGCGGGGGTGCTTTTGGCTTATGGTGGGTATTTTAAAATAAAATAATTGAATAAATTCAAATTCAAAATTATTTTGCAAACACTCTCAACTTTTAAATTTAGTGTTTTTGAAACTTAACTTAAAATTATGAACTTCTACTTTTCTACTAGAGTTTGCAAACACCGCCACATTATATGACTATATTTTGCAATTTTTATTATTTGGATTATATAGGTAAGAAAAAATATTCAAAATATGGGGGGTACGCCCCTGGGTGTGCTTCATATTACCAGCGCCACTATATGAATTTACGTTTATATAGGAAAGTTACAAGAGTATATACAACAATAAGATAACAAAATTGCACGCTAAAAAGAAATCCTAACCACATTTGTTAAAGGCATCACGCGTAAGCGGGGCGTTTCTCATAGTTAGAGGCGAAGTGTAAGCCCCGAGGTGTTGGTCGCTAAGTCAACTGAGGCGGATGCAGGTGCGGGTGCACCAGTGCGATAATTTTAAAAAATTACAGTCTTAGTGCGCCACTATAATGCGCTTTAAAAAAAACTTATATATAAAAATAAACAGTTATTATCTAATTTAGTATATTATAAACACATAAGATAAAAGTATGTATAGAATTCTCACACAAAGAAATGGATTATAATAAAAGAAAAGTACATAACTTTTAATTGTTATTAATTTTGTACAATATTTTCTAAATTATTATGGTGGAAGACAAATGTATAAGCCTTACATCACTTCCAATTTGGTCGTAAGCTCAATAAATATTTCTATGTTAAGTGTAATATTATATATATAAGTATGTAATAATTTAAAAAATATAGAATAAAATAAAAAGATAAACAAAAAAATATAAAATTAAATTAAATTGCTCATAAGGCAAAATTTTAGCGAGAAAGATGATCATGTGAACATTAATTTATAATTTGCAGTAAATAAAACATGGATTTGCGTTGATTATTTAAATAATAGAAGAAAAAAATTGACTGCCACAATATCAACAAGTCATGGTTTCTTCATAAAGTTGGAGGTGACTTTTAATTTTTCAATCTTTTGAGAAACCTTTTTCTTTTTGTTTGAGCTATACTATATTTAGTCTCGACCACCTATCATCTTTTTTTTTGTGGGCTAAAAAACTTAATGAGAGAACACATCATTGTAGTATATCCCTTCTCTTTTCGTGAAGCCTGTAGCCACCAATCTAGCCTTGAATATGCTATCTTCAACTAGTGGAATTCCATGTTTCTTTTGAAAAATCCATTTACAACTAACAACCTTTCCTGCTTTAGGTTTCTCTATCAGTTCCCAAATGTTGTTTTTCTCCAGAGACTTCATCTTTCATTCATGGCTAAGATCCGTTTCTACTTATCTTTACTGGCCACAACTGTCTTGTAATCCTTAAAATCCTCAAGAACCTCACTTGCGGCAACAAGTGAGTATGATGTAAGATCAACATAACCAAATCACTAAGGTGCTCTACTTTCTCTTCTAGTTCTATATGTAGTAAGCATATAGTTGTTATGATCCTCTTGTTGCTCTTGGCTTTCCTCAGGTGCATCATCACTATCAGACTGCTCATCCTCCTCTAAAATCCAATTCCCAACTTGAACTTATGTGCCTGGATCATTGATTTCATTCTGCTTGACAAGCTCCACCTCCATCTGCATTCCTTCTTGAGGTTGACTTGAACTTCTCTGTTGTATTGTCTGTAGTCTTGGTGCTGTAAGCCATTTCTCCTTCATTAAACATAACATATCTGCTTGTTATACACCTCATATGACTAAGTTCTAAACAACAAAGTTTGTAATCCTTCACACCTCAGGGTAACCAATAAATATACAATTTAAAGCCCTTGGCTCTAATTTGTTTTGTCTGATGTGAGCATATGTTAGACATCCAAAAACCCTTAGATTTTGAAGATTTGGTGTATGACCCGTCCACATTTTTTTCAGGAGTTTTCATTTCTATTGCAACTGAAAGACTCATGTTTATAAGGTATGTTGTTGTTGTAACAGCTTCTGCCCTGAAAATCGTTGGAAGGTTTTTACTTTGTAGCATACATATGACCCTCTCTAGTATCGTTCAGTTGAACCTCTCAGCCAACCCATTTTGTTGAGGTGTACCAGCTACAGTCATGTGTCTTGCAATACCATTTGCTCTACAATACTCATTGAATTGTTCAGAGCATAACTCAAGACCATTGTCAGTCCTCAACTTCTTAAGTTTCCTCTCAATTTGTGTTTCAATCAGAGTTCTCCAAGTTTGGAAAGTCTCAAAGGTTTCATCCTTTGTCTTTAAGACATATATCCATATCTTTCTTAAGTAATCATCAACTAGAAATAGAAAATCTCGAGCTCCTGAATGTGATTCAGTCCTTGAAGGACTCCACAAGTCTGCATGATTATAGTCTAATATTTCCTTAGTGTTGTGTTGTCCTGCATCAAACTTCACTCTACAGGTCTTTCTATAAACACAGTTCTCACATAACCTAAGCTTCTCCAGCTTATCATTTCCCAACAAACCTTGCTTCTGCAGCTCATTCAAACACTTTTCACTCGCATGAGTCAATCTGTAATGACACATATCAACTTTAGATGTTGCAACTGCTGAAACAGCAGTTGTTGTTCCAAGAATCACTTTTCCCTCAAGAGTATAAAGACCATTCTTTCTGAAACCTCTCATAACCACCAAAGATCCATTGAATACCTTCAATACTCCTTCATTGCACATGAAGTGATACCCCCTCTTATCCAGTTCTCCAAGAAAAATAAGATTTCTCTTTAACTCAGGTATGTATCTCACTCCTGTCAGGATTCTTGTACTTCCACCATGAAGTTTCAACCTCACATATCCTTTACCAAGAATCTTACAAGACTTGTTGTTTCATAGAAGAAGAAACTCAATGTCTCCTTCTTCATAATCATCACGCTATTGTCTATTTGGTGTCATGTAAAATAAACACTCTGAATCCATGAGCCACTCCATATCTGGATCATTATCAGACAAAACAAGAACACCAGCTGACTCATAGCCATTCTGAGCTATAACAGCATTATCGGAATCCTTGGCCTTATCAGTAGTAGCATTCCTCTATCTTTCAGGAAAAAATCTTCTTTTATGCCCTTCATTGTGGCAATGATAACGCTGATACAAATGTTACCACTACCAGATTCTTTACTATTTTTAGAATTTACATTCTTCTTTTTCTTATCATTTCCCTCTCTTGCTGCCATTACTCGTCACTACTAAGCCATCACCCTTCACAGTAGCCTTTAACTCATTTCTTTGATTCAATTCCTTAGAACTCAATGTCGGTTACATTTCATTTAGTGTCAAGACCTATCTACCACATATTAGAGGCTCCTTAAAATGTTTACAAAACTTGAGTAAAGCACTTAATAAGAGCAAAGCACTTAATGTTTTCTAGATCTAAGACCAGCTTGTTGAATACATCTATATGTTCCTCTACATGCTTGTCTTCTTGCATTTTTGAAAGAATATAGAGCTTATTTTAGGTACAGGTGATTTACCAGAGACTTTGCCCTTGTACATGCTTTTAAGCTTGTTCCACACAGATACTGCAGATCTCTCATTTGATACTTACCTCAACACTTTGCCTATAAGGCTCTGAATGGTAGCACAATGTGCCTTTTCAAGGATCCATTTCTTCACCTTCTCATCCATGTACTTCACCATGTTAGGCTCATCAAGCGCATCAACAATGCCTTGTTGAACAAGAAGATCTCGCATCTTTAACCGCCATAACTCGAAGTCATTCAATCCAGTGAATTTATGAATGTTGAACTTACTTGTTGCCATGTCCACGTTCAACGCACCACTTTTTAAGGTTGATCAAAGAATTTCAATGTCAAAATCACTATATTCACTCGTAGATCTACTCGACTAACGATCAAGCAATATTCGAACAACAATGCAATCGAAACAAACACAAAAAACATAAAGTAAACAATCAACACAGTGCGCTATAGTTTACTTGGTTCGGCGCTCAAATGCAGCGTATAAGTAGTTGCATCGACAGAGTTTGTAACTGCATGAGTTCAGCTAGAGTGGGCTGCTAAAAAAAGTCTCCAACTAATACTGTCAACATGCACCAATAACTAACTCTAACCGAATAGATGAAATGACTCATTTGCATCTAAAGTCTGATATCAACTATTCTACAGCAAGCACGTTCACCAAAACTGCAGCCACAAAGCCCACCTACTCTACCACCACAATCGAAAATCATCCAACATCACCTGAACAAATCCAAATCTATAACCCAACATGCCCTGTGCATAAACCAAAAAATCCACAATACAGAGCACAAGGAAATTACAAAAAATCCAACTATTTTACAACAAATATTTCACCACAAGTTGTTACTTCAATCTTGACGGATTTGTCACTGATGGTTTGTCAAAATCTTTACATTTCGAACATGACATCTATTAGTTTTCCAAATATACATAAAAATGAGGTGAAAACAACCCCACTACCACCATTGTGGCTAAAATTGGCGGCAATGAGGAAGAATGTAGAGCTAAGAATTTTCATAAGGGGTTGTTAAATTGGAGAAAGAGGAAGAAATTTCACCTGTTGTGAATACACATGATAACCCCGGGAACACAATATCATGGTCGTCGTTCCGTCGTCGTTGCCAACGAAGCTGACAAGAACATAGGCGCAAAGAAATTATCGACTGCAAAATTTTCATCCATAATGGTAGATATATGCCACTAGAGAGGAATTTGCAATCTCCACCCTCATTTGTTCTCATTTAGTGATTTACCCACATCAGTTGATCTATTTTCAATCCATCAACATTATTTTGGATCTTGAGGACAAAACCTCTTTAAGGGGGAAGGAATGTTATCGTCTTAATTTTGATTAGATTAATTCTATTATAAAATAGTATTAATTCAATATTTATCTATTTGTATAATTTACGTAGCGGATAGTTATTTCTTAGTAGTGGGTTATGTAGTGGGCTATGATGGTTATCTCTTTGTTATTAGAAGACAACGTTGTAACGTTTGAAGAGAATTTTCAATTAATTTTTAGTTAAAACGTCTTCTTATCTTATCTTCTTAAGGAGCTCGTTCTTGCTTGAAATAGAACAAGTTACAAATTTTTTCATCTTTCAAAAGATGCAAATTTTACTTTTATGATGACTTGTTTTGTGCGTCTGGGTGCAGTAAAGGATAACAAGCACACCAAAAAACACAAAACTTATTATACTGAGGTGTTTTCCGAACAAAACATGGTAAGGAGATTTATTTTGTAATACGGCGGTAGGGAGATGATTTATAATAAATAATATTGTAGAGAAAGAATCCACCCAAAAGTCTTAGAAATATTGCTTTGAGCCAATATAGACAATCCAACATCCATTATATGCCTATGTTTTCTTTCAGCAACACCGTTCTATTCCGAAGTACGTGGATATGTGAATCAACTAAAAACCCCATTTGAACCCAATAATTCTTTAAACTGCCTCAAAATATATTCTCCCACGTTATCAGTTGTATTTGTTTGATATTATGAGAAAGTAAATTTTCGACAAGTAGTTTAAAGCGAATGAAACAAAAACAAACTTTAAAATTATTAGTAGTTGGGCACAACCTTATGAATTTTGATTGATCGTCAATGAACGAAATGAAATAAAGACTCCCACCCATTTGATATAACTCCACACATCTAAATGAATGAGATCGGGTGGAAATTCAGATATTTTGTTTAAAGAAAGAAATAGCAATTGAGTATTCGTTCCTAGCTTACAAGAGGAACAAAACAAATCACGTTGAGTTGTCCTAGAGATGGGAAGACCGGAGGAATTAATGACACTCTTGGTGACTTGTAGAGATGGATGACCAAGACATACATGCTAAATATCCACATAACGTTTGACACCTACAAAGCAACAGTAGGTCGACTTTTATAAGAAAAAGTAAGGCATACGAAATTGAAATTTTGGTTGCATTGTGCAAATTAAAATTTTATATATAAGTCATGTGATGAAATAATAAAAACTTGAAAATAAACTATGAAAAATGTTTTTTTCTTTATATTTTTTACCAATAAACTTTAAAGTTGTTGTCCACGAAAATCTTATAAATATAACGTATAATGTTTTTTGTTCAAACTTTTAATTTGGAGTTGTAATAAACATTATATCTAAAAAGTGTAGTAATTTATAAATTTATGCAGGGTTTAATAGAGAATTTCAATGAAAAGTAAAAATAAGGAAAAACCAATATTATTTATCTTAGGGGTAGAGGTAAGATTATTTATCTCAAATTCTAAGATAAAACCAAAAAATTCGGGCATATGTTACATCTGCCCAAAAAATCAATTTTTAAAACCAAACGTGAGATAAAGTGAGATAAGCTGAAATATCACACTTTATATATAGAAAAGGTAAATTGGCGTATAGACTGGACTAGATCTTGGCAATTTCAGAGCTGAGGTCCCACTATATTTTTCACCCTCTTTTTCAATTTCAACATGAATATACACAGGGTGCGTATGGTTTGCCTTAATAAGCCCCCTAATAAGGTCAATAATGTGGATTAAATAGTAAATATATCACGTTTGATTGATCAGAGTAAAACCTGGGTCTTCAAGGCAAAGTCTATGTGACCCGCTCTAATTTGGCTGATCTAATCTTCCATTACCCCGTATTATATATATGGGTTAAACAATAACACACATTAGATTGGAAATACCAATTTTGTCCACGAAACTCAATTTTCGCACACACAAATTATCCCACTCTCTCAGACGATGAAGACCTCGATTTTATCTATTTGAAATTTTGAATTATTATTTCAAATATGTTTTGACTCTCTTTGATGAAATAATATATGTTTAACTCAACATGACGCGTACTTATTAGTTATTGTTTTTTTGGTAGACAACAGGGGAATTACAGAGCAAAACTAAACAAAAGAAAAAAAACAAAAAAAATGAAAAGAAAGATTCCACGCCATTTAGGTTAGCTCCTCGCGCACCATACTGACGAGATTTGACGGGGGATTTGAAAGTATGCAAATTCCTCCATTCTCCTCACTAGGCTCATTCGCCATCGCGTCGGCAACATTATTTCCTTCCCTCGCAATCCAACTAAGTTCGTGTTCCCACGGTTTGTGAAGTAGCTTGCGACACTCTCCAATAATTTCCACTAACTTGTGCGTTTGCAAGTCCTCGTCCGAGATCAACTTGTAAGCTTCTTTCGAGTCCGTCTCAATCTCAATCTTTTGCAAACTTCTCTCCCACGCTAATCGTAATCCCTTCCTTATTGCTTGGAGTTCACATTCTAGCGTTGTCATGGTATCAACTCGCTTGACGAAGCCCCACTGCCAAACACCTAGTTCATCCCATAATACGCCTCCAATAGAGCTCTTGTTGGTGTTTCTACTAACGCTACCATCCGTGTTTAACTTGAAACCACCCAGCTTTCGGCTTCGTCCACTTGTCCATCCTTCTCTTTTTCTTTTTTTCATTTTCTAACATCAGCTCCACTCCCAATTCTTTTATATGATTAAGCACGGCCTCGGTTTTGATTAATTCCCCTCGGAACACTTTGGCGTTTCTTGCCTTCCATATCTCCCAAATACTCGCCACAAAAATCACATTCCATGCGTTGTTCGGTACGAGACGATTTCTCCTCGTGCAGTTTTTTGAGTTGCCTTGAGCCAGCTCCACGCATCACCCTTAAAGAAGACTTGCGCGTCTGAATGTGGGATAATTTTCATCCAGATTCGCTTTGTGACCAAACAGTCCCTCAACACATGCATTGTATCCTCCTCGGTTTGGTTACATGTACCACAGGACGCGTCTTTGGTTAGGCATTGCTTCCTTCGAAGTTGGTTGGTTGCTATTTTATTTTGGCTTGCGAGCCAAATAAAGAAACGAAGCTTGTTGTTGCCCGGACATTTCCACACCCATTCAGCATTAGGATTCGGGTTCGGATTATGCTAGTAAAGTCTTTGGAGCAGCCTATATGCACTTTGGCAAGAGAATGCCCCGTCTGATTTTTCACTCCAAATCGCTTTATCATCGGCTTCTCTCAACACCACTTGTTTTGCCAATATTTCCCTCTTAACTTTTTCCGGGATCAAAGACTTCAAGGAATCCAACATCCAGTCCCCGTTCGAATCGATGATGTCCGCCATTTTTAGCCATTTCTCCTCTTCTTCAACCCGTGCTCCTTCTTCGATTAGGTTCCCATCTCCTAACCAATTGTCCGACCACAGCAATATTTTCTTTCTGTTCCCTATCTTCTTACAGATCCCCAGTTTAATAAGCGCCATACACCTCATGATGCCTTTCCACGTCGAGCTATCCGTGGGTTTCATCACGTACTCCAAAAGGTCTTTTCCTTTTAGGTACTTCGCCTCCACCAGTTTCATCTATAGTTTTTTGGCTTCTGGATTATTTGACCATAGAAAACTCCTATTAATTTTGTCTAATCTGTCACACACTTTTTTCGGTAGCCAGCTCGACTTCATAGTGTGTATCGGCACCGCGGTTGACACTGCTTGGACTAAAGTTGCTCGCCCTGCCAAAGAAAGGTTTAAACTCTTCCAATTAGAGAGCCTAGCGTTGAGTTTGTCAAATATCTCGTTAACGTCTTCCATTCGTGTTCGACCGTGGGATAGTGTCGCCCCTAGGTATTTTCCCAACCCCATCGTCCTTGCAAAATTGAGATTTGGGCAAATGCGTCTCTTAATTCTCATCCCGCATCTATTCGAAAAGAACACTTTGGATTTCTCCTTATTTATTTTCAAACCCGACGCATCACAAAAAATATCAAGAAATCGTTTGATGGTGTGTGTGGTTTTCAGAGTCGCTTTACCCATGAGGATTAAATCATCTGCAAAAAATATATGTGAGAGGTGAGGTCCCCCTCGACAAGGAATAAGTGGTTCCCAGTCTTTATTTTCCACCGCTTCATTTATTAGGTATGCTAACCTCTCCATGCAAAGGACGAAAAGATATGGGGATAACGGGTCTCCCTGCCGGAGTCCACACCCATGTTTAAACCCTCAAGAGGTTCCTCATTCCAAACTATCTGAGTCAACGCATTTTTAACACATAACATAATCAGCCTAATTAAATTCAGCGGGAAATTGAAAGCCAAAAGCGTGTCCTCCAGAAATTTCCAACTGATTTTATCATAAGCTTTCTCCAAATCAAGCTTAAGCACCATACATCCGACTTTATTTTTCTGCTTCGATTTCAAGGAATGTAAGACCTCCTGGACAACAAAAATATTATCTTGTGTGCTATGTCCTTTTATGAAACTTGACTGTGTCGGAGAAATAAGTCGTGGCATATAATCTCGTAACCTCAGAGTAATACACTTTGTAATGAAATTGTACAAAACATTACAGAGTGAAATAGGCCGAAATTGAGATATCATGGTAGGGTCAATTACCTTCAGAGTGAGACATAGATGCGTCGCGCATATTTTAGCATCAAAGTTTCCTTCACTGAAAGCCCGTTGCAAGAACTCTAGAATTGAGTGTCCCATCCATGCCCAATATTTCTGATAGAAATTCGCTTGTATCCCGTCGTGTCCCGGAGCCTTGCTCGGATGTGTTTTTCACACTGTATTCTTAAGTTCCTTTGCGGTTACCTCTTCCCTTAGACATGCCGCCTCCTCTCTGTCTAGAGTCCGTTGGAGTTGTGAAATTGGAATCACGCCCGTACCATTCGTTTGCCCAGCGAACAAATTTTTAAAGTATTCCCTCGCAAGATCTTGGAGGACATCTTGATCCCGAGCCCACACGTCTCCGATTTTTAGAGTTAGAATTTTGTTTCTCTTCCTCCGAATTAAGGTTGATTTGTGGAAAAAAGATGTATTCCTATCTCATTCGGCAAGCTAATTGATACGTGATTTTTGTCTCCAAAATATCTCCTCGTCTTGTAGTATATTACAATACTCCACAATAAGATTTTTCTCCAACACTCCCAGGCTTGAGCTCGGCCGAACAACAATGGCTTTTTGCACCCCTTCAATCCGTCTAAGCGTTCTCTTCTTTTGTTGAAATATGTTGCCGAAACAATTTTTGTTCCACGGCGTAATCGTCTCGGGGATTTTGTCGATTACCACCAGCACATCTTTATTTTTTTCCCACATATTTCTCAACAGGTCTTCGCAATCACGACAATTTAGCCACATCGCCTCAAAACAAAAAAATCTTTTTTCTCCCTAATTGCAACAAGTAAGCCGTGTGTGTCATGATGGGGTGGTGGTCTCCATGGGTCCTCGGGAGATGAAATACCGTGTTGTTCGGGAAAAGTTCTAAACCACTTTTCATTCGCCAATTCCCTGTCAATTCTCTCCATAATTTACCCATGTGAATTTTGGTCGTGAAACCCGAGATCGTGGAGCCTCCATTTTATTATCCTATTTTGAAACGCACGACACCTCCCCACTATATTTCTCCTACCTCCTCTTTTCTCGTGTGTGAAATAAAATTCGTTGAAATCTCCTTGAACTAGCCACGGGAGGTTGACATTGGCAGCCATATGTTAAAGTTTGTCAAAAATTCTAACCTTGTCTACCAAAGTCGGCTTCGCGTAAATCCCCGACACCATCCAACCCGGATTATGAAGAGGTCATATCGTTGCGTGGATACTTTGGTCGTCAACGTTCAACACGTCTACAGTGATGTTCCCCGAGTTCCATAATAGACATACCCCTCCGAACATTCCTTCCATTGGCGGAATGTAGTAGCTATCAAAACCGAGAGTAGGGGCTATCTCGTACGCCCGTTCTTGAGACACCCGCGTCTCTAGTAGAAATACAACGTCCGGTCTTTGGATCCGGATCAAATCTATAAAGTGAGTACGAAAAGCGTCGTCGCCCGCACCCCGGTAATTCCAAGAGATGACTCGCATCGACATACTGATTAAATGGTGCGGTTGGATCGGATTCTCAATAATCCGACCTGTCCATTACGACATCACTTGTCTCGTTAGACCCGAGACTATCCCCTCTTGTCTCATTGCTTCCCTATGGCTTAATAGCATGTGTTGCCAAGTCATCGACTAATGTTCCACTCTCTCCCTTATCTCTGAAAGTACCTCGAATTCCCAGACTATCGGGGCTATCTCGACTACTATGATGTTCCTCGGATCTATTCGAAATATCCTCGAGTGGCCGACAAACGTGTGGTATGACGTTCGATTTTGCCAATAGTTTGGTGGGATGGCTACTACGAGCGCTCCGTTCACCTACTGTAAAATCAAATCGTTTTGTTCCATTGTCTCTTGTCAAGTTGTTGATGATCAGCCCCGTGAATTTCGAGTCCCCCATCTCCCCGATAGAGTTCTCTGGTCGAGCAAGTATTTGGAACGGGTTGGAATTTCTATTTCCCTTTCCACCACCTGCTTTGTTTGTTAACTTTTTGTTGTTGGTTTCTTTTTTTCCTTTATCAGTCTGACCACGTAAGGAAATCGGTAGAATTCTACCTCCCTTTGAACTCTCACCAACAGCCAACTCTTTTCCTTGATGGTATTTTTTTGATGCCTCGTTATTAATAATAGCTCCTTTATTTCTTTCCAAGTTTCCTTCTTTTGCTAGATTTCTTTTAGGAAACTCCCCAACTTTTTCAATTCCCTTGTCTTGCGTCTGAGCCGTCGGCCTCGGAGTGCCATTATTCTTCTTGTTTGTCACCACCATCCAGTCCCCAAATTCGTTTTTCTTGCTCTTCTCTATCAGCCATTCAACAGGGTCTTTCTTCCTTTCGCACCTTTTATCAAGCGCCTGGTTTTCGGTCACCGGAGGAGAGGTCACATTGTTATTTTTCTTCGTTGCACATTGTTCCTTGTTATGGCCAATGCACCCACATGCATAACAAATGGAAGGAAGATTCTCATATGCCAATTGATACGATGCACCATCAATTGTCACACCAGTTTTTACGGCCCTATTCGTTGGTATTTGGACGCAAAAGCGCGCGTAACGACCTCTCACCGCAGAGAAGGTATTTCCGTCGATCTTGATCGGGTCTCCTACACATTTTGCTATCCTCTTAATTAGTGGCTCTCTGAACATTTCGAGCGGGAGGTTTATTACTCGAACCCACGAGATTGCGTATTCTATTTCTTCGACGTCCGCACGAAATTTTTGGCGTCCACTTTCGAATTGACAAGAAGCAATTCGCGAGCCTCCATGGACCTTACGTTAGGATTATCTCCCTTTGGATCGTTGACATTCCTTTCAAACAGTAGTTTCCGTGTCTCAGATCGATTAATTCGCTCCCTACGGTTAGTTTCCACATTGCGATTAATTTGCTGAGTAGGGTTGGATAATACCAAGGCCTCACATGAACTTTGATTGATATCGCTTCCTTCCACTGATCATGCATCGCTTGTTTGATTTCTTCCGGGATCTCAATGCAATCAAACGGATTCTCATCCATGGGTGGGTGTACGATCATTTTTTCGTATTCGTCCTCCCTCGTTTCCTCATCAATTCGCACGTCTGGAACTCTAACTTTGCTAGCATATGATGGCTTATTGATTTGTGTGTTTTGATCTGCATTCCCTCGCCATTCCTTGTCCATTAACGCTTCTTGTGATTCGTACGTAATTCGCGAGCGTTTTGGCACACCCATTCCGTTCACGTCCACTAGCCCTAGATTTGGCAATTCCCCTTCCATTCTGTCTTCCGCCAATTCGATTTGGTTCGTGCTTACCATTTCCCACCGTGGGTTTGAATCCCCGGTGGAATTGTTGCATGATCGCCGGTGAACTCCACGGTTACTCTTTTTAATTAAAGGTTTTTCGAGAAAAATCACTCTTGTTTTACAAAAAAAAAAAAAAAAAAAAAAAAAAAAAAAAAAACTTATTAGTTATTACTTATTTTTTAAAGAAATTTAGAAATAATATTGTTTAACTTTAATTACTAGTATATAGAAGTGGTTATACTGAACGATCGGGAACAAGATTTTGTTCCTAATTAAGGAAGTAGAATAGAGCATTTATATTTTATGTTCCTTGTAATTATACTTTTAGTATGTAAAATTCAATATAAAAATGTTTTTCTTTTATTTTTATTTGAAAATTACCAATACAACGAATTTATTGATTACTAACAGATTTACAATCTATGAAGGCCTCGTTATTTTATTTTGAAATTCAAAAGTAATAATATATAGATGAAGAAAACTTCAAAGTACTAGAGTGAACTGTGAAAGTACTCTGACTTACTAATACAAAATAAACCCTATGGAAACCCCAAAATAATATTACGAGACAGAAAAGTAACTTATACACGCGAACTATTGTAAGAAATTAGAAACTTTCATTACTGATTTTTGACAGCTTTAATAATTAATTAACAAAACATGTCAGTACTTAAAAAAGTCGAAGCAGCAACATTTAGTGATTTTAATGATTGGTGCCGCGCCAGACAACATGCAAACTACTTTTACACAAAGTACCCCTCAACTATGGGTAAATTACACAAAGTATCCCTCTTTTTTGGGAAATTACACAAACTACCCTTATGGTCAAAAAAATTAAAATAATTAAGACAACCTTTCAAATTCAAATCATAACAGAGACTAAAATTCGCAGATAATTTATTTTTTCTTAGAAGAAATTATTTGTTATCAATATTTTTTGTCTTTTTAAACGAGATAAATGAGGTTTAATGCACTAATTTTGACATATTTTTTGTTTTTTGTGCAAAATGATTGAAGAGCATGAATTTACATTCAATAGTTTGAAATAAAAAAATTACGAAAAATCGGTCATAAGGGTAGTTTGTGTAATTTCCCAAAGAGGAGGGGTACTTTGTGTAATTTACCCATAGTTGAGGGGTACTTTGTGTAATTCTCCCTAACTTTTATTTTAACAAATTCATACATACTAACATACATATAAAGAAGAATATCTGAACGCATAACATACTTATGATACCAAACAACCACAATCTACTATATCTATCCACAATCTACTATATCTATCCAGATTTATGCACCCACAAGTCAATGTCTTAATCTATTTTTTCTAGCAAGTTCTTGATACCCCTCTTCTTTATTCATGATCTTCAAACGCATTCTTCATTTAAACGAAAATCTCTTCTGATCCCCAACATTTGTCGAACTTCTGATCTTCAACTTTGTACGGTTAATGTAACTCGTGACCTTATCGTTAAAGCTATCTCTTCTTGTGGGGATCCTTCCAACACCACCACCAGTTCGAGCACCAACGTTTGACTCATTTTTCATCATTTTGTTCTTCACCTTACTAATGTAGTTGGAAAATATTGCAGCTTCATCGTCATCGCTTCCTTCATATAACATCGAATCATCATCTTCTTTCATCACTTTCTTCTCAAAAGGGATTGTTTCGTGGTGCACGATATGAACCGGTTTGGTTAGAAAGGGACTGAATTTGGAAGGACTATTCGTGTTTGTAACATTCAGTATTGGAGTTTTTGATATAAAAGGGCTAATAAAGACTGCATTGTACAGTTTCTTACTCACACTTTCAGATTTTGTGCTGTTTTTACTCTGTGACATTGATGTTGCTTCTCTGTTTTGAAGTACTATTATGCTTCACTGAATCAGAGTTGTGATGGAGAAATGAACGTCCCAATCGCAATTTAATGAGGAAGGATTAAGGATGTTTTAGGTCGCTAACCACGATTATCTCGTGTGAAAGAATCAAAATATGGCCAAAAACTACAGAGGTGTGGAATAACAACCTAATATGGTTATCAATGACCATTAAGAAGTATTGATCCTTACTTTTTATAACTAATCAAAAGTATTTTTGCTAGTTACATTAGAACCTCAGTGACGGACTTGCTTTTGCCTTTTTTTCTTTTTATTACGGGACATGACATTATGAACCGAAAAAAAGGTATGTAGCAGGCATAACATAATTAGTGAATAGAATATTAGAAACGCGTGTTGCCCGTCATGTACTCCATGCAGTGTCGTTGAAGTGGGAGGTTAACAAGACTTGATCTTTCACTTAGCAACTTTATGTAATTAAGTTAGGAATCAGATTCCAGTGAGACGCAAAGTCGACAGTAAAGACCAATTTGGTAGTGGAAGTAGTTAATGGTTTTTACTTTTTAGTGAGTTTCTAGTAGAATTAAAAGGGATCAAACCTAGAATATATTTTACCAACAACAACAAACAACAACCAAGCATGTAATCTCAATTAAATTGGGGTAGGCTATATGAACCATGAATGAATCACGTCGACTCATGAACATGAATCTTCTGCCTCCATACGTTTCGGTTGACAAATGTGTCGACTTCATTTAGATCTTTTAACTTCATGTCGTTCCGTATGACCATCCACGTCTTTTTCGGTCTCCCACGAGCTCTAGCCGTCTGTCCTAAGTCGAGATCTTCAACTCGTCGTACCGGTGCATCTATGGGTCTGCTTTTAACATGTCCAAACCATCTTAAACGGTTTTCTCGCATTTTCTCGTCGATGACCGCCACACCCAATTTATGCCGAATATCTTCATTGTGAACCTTATCTCTCATGGTGTTACTGCACATCCAGCGAAGCATGCACATCTCCGTAACGTTCATTTTATGTGCATTACTTTGCTTAATAGCCCAGTACTCGGAGCCATAAAGCAAAGCAAGTCTAATAGTCGTACGATAGAATTTTCCTTTAAGCTTTAAAGGAAAGTTACGATCGCATAGGATCCCTGTTGCACTCTTCCACTTTGTCCATCCAGCTTGGATGCGGTGGTTGACATCACCGTCTAACTCTCCATCCATCTGTAGTATGGAGCCTAAATACCAAACATGCGTACTTCTCGGTATCTCTTGGCCATCCAACTGAACTCTGTCATCGTTGTTTCTTCATTGTTTGCTAAACTTGCATTCGAGGTACTCTGTTTTTGTTCGACTTAGTCGAAATCCTCGTGCTTCTAATGTTTGTCTCCATCATTCTAATTAAGCGTTAACTCTAATTCTTGTCTCATCGATGAGGACAATACCGTCTGCAAACAACATACACAATGGAACTCGATCTTGGATCGTTCTGGTGATTTCAACAATTATAATGGCAAACAAAAATGGGCTTAAAGCTGACCCCTGATGTAAGCCAATTGTAATTGGGAAGGCGTCTGTTAAACTGCCACAAGTTCGGACACTCGTCACCACATTCTCATACATATCTTTTATGATGTTGATATATTTAATGGGTACTCCTTTCTTCACTAAGGTCCACCATAATACCTCTCGAGGTACTTTGTCATATGCCTTTTCTAAGTCGAGAAAGACCATATGCAAATCTTTACTCTTTTCTCGAAAGCGTTCAATGAGCTGACGAATCAAATGGATGGCCTCTATGGTCGACCTTCTGAGCATAAATCCAAATTGGTTCTTAGATATGAGAATAATTTGTCTCAATCGGTGTTCGATCACCCTTTCCCATAGCTTCATGGTATGAGACATAAGCTTTATCCCACGATAGTTAGAACAGTTTTGGACATCGTCTTTATTCTTATATAGAGGTATTAGCGTACTCTTCCTCCACTCTTCTGGTATTTTATTTGTTCGCCATATTTTGTTAAAGAGGTCCGTCGTCAACCAGGTCACCCCTATCTCTCCCATGCTTATCCAAGCCTCGATAGGGATACCATCTGGGCCAACAGCTTTTCGAGTCTTCATCCCCTTCAAAGCATCTTTGACTTCTGACCTTCTAATATGGTGCATAAAATTGCGGTTCAGTTTCCTGAAGGGACTGCGAGATGTCGCCTACTAATATATTGATTAAGCTAATTAATTAAAAACAGAAGTGTTACGCAGTAAAGAATGCAGAAAGTGTCATTTTTAGAGAAAATTTGATGGGAGTGCAGTTAATTAACAAACCTAACGAATCTAATTTCTATTGACGTAACGTGGTAATATAACCAGCTTCTGAGTTAACATAATCCTGCCAACCCAAAACTATAGGGAATTTATGCAAACAATGTTAGAACTTATTTTTTCGTATCAGGGGAGCATAAACTATTGGCGTTTGTGTGATTTGTCCCATTTTTCAATTTTCGACTGTTTTCCGATCAGAAATCACTGAAAAAATTATTTGAAGATTGACCAAAATATTTTGCTCGTCGAGACGATTCCAATGGTGGTGAGAGTGTCTCAAAATCCAAAGTTATTACACATAAAATTTAATTTAAGTATATTGAACTTAAATTAAAAGTTTCGTAGTTTGAATTTTGTGCACCATCACCACTATCAGAATCGTATAAACGATGGGAAGATTCAATTCAAACTTTAAATAATTTCCTATCATTTTTTTGTCGAAAAACCGTTGGAAAATGGAAAATGGGGCAAATCACACAGCACCAATAGTTTTTGCTCCAACTGTTCCAAAAAACAAAAAAAATAAATAATCTAATCATGTTTGCATAAAGTGCTTATAGTTTGGCAGATTTGGTGGGATTATCCCATATTAAAAATAGAAAGTTAGGTTAAGTATAATTCAAGAACTATCGAAATAATAAACTTGCAATTACTAGCCAGATATGATCGTAAAACTGAATTACCAAAGTTTTTTATCCATAATTTTCATGTGTTAAGATTGAGTACCTTTTGTAAGATGTTTTTTCTTGGTATCAATTGAAAAATAAATTCTATATTATGAAATATTAGAACGTGATACTAGTCGAACTAATGGTTCGATCGATTTGAACCAGTAAAACCAGTGACCAATAGCGACAACGGTTCACTATCCAGTGCGATACTGGAAACATTGGTAACCAGTAAAGTCACTAGCTTCATGTTCGGTCTGGTTCTGACAACACTGAGTTTAATACGTGAAGAATTATTTTATTGGAGAATTTGTCATAGAAAAATAGACTTATTTTTTATTTCAGTTCTATTAGAAAATAAAGAATTTATTTCTAGTTACATTTTTCTCATCTTAAAGGTGTTAATAAACTAGTGGATTAAAACAAATTAAACTATGTTAGTATATTTTCTGATAACTTAAGATAATTAGAGTTATAGGGAACGAAACTATATTTAAGGAGAACCTCAATAATCAAAAAATTAAACTAATTTAATTTTCTTGGATAAAAAACGAATAGTTTGGATATGACTTTCAAAACTAAATCAATACTAAGTAAAAAGTAAAGTTTGATCAATATACAATTACAGCCAACCAAATATATTTTTTTTTCGTAGAAATTTTCTTGAAAAATCTTTCTTTGTTTCATTTATTTTTCTTTTCTCTCATTTTTCGGAGAACCAAACTGAGTCTAAGGGAAGTCAAATATTAAGGTCATGATTTTTTTTCCCTTTTGTTGATTTCTACAAGTCATCACAAACTATATACAACACAAATATAGACATGATTTATGCATAATGAGGAAAAACACCTCCCTCCCTATAAGAAAAAGAGACAAAAAAACACTATTTATGCGCAAGAAAAAAATGCGTGCTTATATTGATTTTGAATTTCAAGTATATTGAGTAATAAAAATCATTTGCAGTATATATGATAAACAAGTGGAGTTTGAAATGAAAATGTGTGATCCATATATTATATTATATGATGCGCCACAACGTTGAACAGAACATCAACCCAAAACGTAATCAAGACCAAGTCCTAACAGTACTAAATATAGGTTGATTTTGTGAGAAGTCCAAGCTGGCAAGTGGGTGAAAAATCATGTTTGGTACCTTAATTTGGCTTATGTTTCATTTTGGTACATTAACTTGTCACGCCGATTTTTTTGTACCTTATGTTTGCCAACTTAATCAAAATTGGTACCCCCGCGGCGGTGTCCCCAAATTACCACCCATAATGTCTACGTGGCTCGCCGTTGACTCTTAAAATCTAAATTTTAACTTTTTCTTTGCCACATGCCCCTCCTGACTGGATTAGTAAATTTAAAAAAACTATTAAATCTTATATCACAATTTCTAGTTTTTATATTTTTTATAATTAATTTTGAAATTGTGGATCGGGTTGATACGTTGTTGTTGTTAACTTAACACTGGAGTGTTAACAGCAGTTTGGTATGTTGTTAACCCAACGATGTTACTTTAACAACAAACCAGAGTAATAGTGCAGCGGAATAAACAAACACCAAGTTAAAGAAGTGAATATAAGATTATATTAACTTCCGAGTCATAGGTAAAATAACCCGTTAAGGTTTTAACAAAAGTCGTTCTCTCAATTTTCAAGCTCCTCACTCTCAAATTAATCGAACTAAGCAAATCACACAAGAATTGCTTCGACTATCTCTAAAAGCTCCTCACTCTTAGATCTACTCTCACAACTCACAAACTTTGCTAAAGCAAGACAACACTCAACAATATGTAGATTAATCTCTAGAATTGATTGGCTCTTGTCTCGTGTTTGTCTTGATGTACTTCACACTTATATATAGGTTCTTGTCTTGGACTTCAAGGTGTGTTGTACACGGTTGGTAATTCTCCTTGTTTCCTTCTCGAACTCCTCTTCCTTGTTCTCGCAGTTCTTCTTGAATAATAGTTCCTTCGTTAGAGATCTAACTAAGGAAATACTCCTTTTTCAAATCAGGACTCAACTTTGAAAGCTTTCCTAGTTTCACTCGAACTTTTCTTGGAAACTTGAGCGTCCAACCTATGACAAGTTTGTTTTCTGAATAATAATCAAAGACAATCACAACTGTTGCACTCAATTAGTTAAATGAATAAGGAAAAACTATAATAATAAATGACAACAAGATTGTAAATCAAATTCTGCTCAACAATGTTACTCTAACATTGACTCTTCAATGTTAATCTAACATTACCAGAATACCTGCACTTTCAATCTACCCCTTTTTGCCTTAATCACAAAACCTAAGAACCTGTTCTAATCAGATCAAATTATTCAGACAAACTTCACTATCTTATAATAATGGAAAACTAAGTACACTCCCCCTGAATATCAGAAGGGACCAACTCAATGTTATTCTAACAGTGATACTTTCAATGTTGTCATAACATCCATCTTTGTCAATGTTGGATTAACATTGAGTCCAGACCGAAGTTCTAACATTGAACATCTCAATGTTAACTTAACATCAGAGAACAGTTAACACCTGCAAAACAGAGTTAGTACTTTGTAACCACAGTTCAAATAGCATAAGCAGAAACACTAAGTACCAATATAGAAAAGTACTTAATTACATACCATACTTAGTAGCAAGGAACACGCTCCTTGATGAAACAGAAAAATGCAATGAAAATAGAATTGTTCATACTTCAATCGAAAATTGAAAATTAAAAGAACTCAGAAATTTTGAATTTGATCTACTCTCCCCCTTTTTGTGAGGAAGGCAGATCCTTCAAATGCTTTCTGAGGCTGTCAATCTCCTGCAACCTCACTTGCTTGTCTGCTATCTCTCTTTGGGTATATTTGTACTCTTTGTCAAGCCAAACCAGAGTCTCCTCCACAAATGCATCAGCAATAATAGAGCAGCTATCACCACTTGAAACTGGAACAGAAGAAGCAGCAAACTTGAGAGTCTTCTTCTTCTTTTTCCCACTTGGACTAGCTTCTGCATTGGGATTCCAGGGCAAGTCTTGAATCCTGACTTGAGTGAAGTAGCTCCTGGTGATGATCATCTTGGCTTTGTTCTTGATCCAGCCCTCTGTCTTCTTGGTCTTGAATCCTTGCTTCACCAGAATGCTGGATATCAGAGAGGGATATGGAATGATTCCCTTCGCCTTTGTTGTGACCTCCCTCATGTGCCTCAAAACTTTCTCCCCTATGTTCACACTCAGCCCATTCTTCAGTTTATACACCAACTTTGCAAATTCTTTTGTCATAACAATGGTGTTGGAAGAAGGCAGCCAGTTGTAGGTAGAGAGCTTGTGAAGTACAGCACTTAAGGAGGTCAGGTTTGTAGTTGGAAAACTATCATCCCACTTCCTTGTGAGTCCACCAGTGAGGTCAGTAATCACCTCATCTGTTGGCGGTGATTAAAAAATGCGTGTAGCCAATTAAATGTGCATGTGGTGTGATTATGTACCTGTGGGCAAATCATGAACTGGAGAATGCAAATAATTCATCTCCTAACTAAGTGAATTGAAGGCACGCGTTTTTGGAGTCAGAGTTGATGCAAAAAATTTCCTATAAATAGCCGGGGCAATTGATCAAGAATTGCATCCCAAACATTACTAATCCTTCTCTTATATATATTAATACACAATTAGTAATATAAAGAGTGGTTTAAAGTGTTGTAAGTGTGAGGTAAAAATAGAGAGTTTGTGTGACTTTACTACGGTAAAAGTCCGAGAGTTGTAATTCATATTTTATACTCATAGTGAAGTTCTTCTACCTTGCCCGTGGTTTTTCACCCTAAAGTAATTTGGGGTTTTCCAAGTAAAAATCTGTGAGTCGTTTATTTTCCATTTTTCAATTATTGCCGTATTTTACGCTCTATACGAAGGGTCTACTTTACAACAAGTGGTATCAGAGCCTCGGTTCATATCCGGGGTCTCGGTGATATCTGTGGGTATTGTACTGAAATTATTTTCCAGTGACGGTGGTACGTGATAGAAGCAATGACGGCGAAATTCGAGATCGAGAAATTCAACGGAAGTAATTTCTCGTTGTAGAAACTGAAGATTAAAGCCATCTTGCGAAAAGATGGGTGTCTCGCGGCGATCGGCGACAGGCCGGTGGAAATCACAGATGATACGAAGTGGAACGAGATGGACGGCAACGCTATCGCAAATATTCACCTGGCGTTAGGTGATGGCGTGTTGTCAAGCGTTGGGGAGAAGAGGACAGCTAAGGAGATATGGGATCATCTCAACAAGATGTATGAGGCAAAGTCCCTACACAACAAAATTTTCCTTAAACGGAAATTGTACACACTGAGGATGGAGGAATCTACCCCGGTAACTGAGCATCTCAATGTTTTAAATACTCTATTTTCTCAACTAACGTCGTTGAGTCATAAAATAGAAGTGGTTGAACGTGCTGAAATTCTGCTGCAAAGTATGCCCGACTCGTATGACCAACTTTTCATCAACTTAACAAATAATGTCATCACGGATTATTTGGTCTTCGACGAAGTTGTAGCCGCTATTCTGGAAGAAGAGAGTCAGCGCAAGAACAGAGAAGACAGGGAGGCAGGTTCGCAACAAGCAGGTGCCTTGTCGGTGACAAGAGGGAGAACGGCGGAGCGCGGTGCAAGTGGAAGTAAGAAATAGGGGAGATCCAAGTCAAGGACCAAGGGCAGTTGTTGGCACTGTGGCAAGAAAGTTCACTTGAAGAAGGACTGTTGGAATCTTAAGGACTCAAACAAGAGGAGTTCTGATCCTTAGGGGAACGTTGCTAGCACTTCAGATGATGGTGATGTACTATGTTGTGAAGCAGCAACAGCTATTCGAGGTATGCGTGGCTTCAATGATGTATGGCTTATTGATTCAGGAGCCAGCTTTCATATGACTCCCCGGAGGGAGTTGTTTCATGAGTATACACCGATCGTTGAAGGATCTGTGTATAGTTGTAAAAATGAACCCTTGAAAGTTGTTGCCATCGGTACGATCAAGCTGGAGATGCATGACGGGATTGTTCGGACCATTCGAGATGTCCGACACGTGGAGGGATTATGCAAGAATTTGTTGTCTCATGGACAACTGGATGATCTTGGTTGTGAGATTGGTTCACGAAACAAGATCATGAAAGTTAAAAGGGGTGCACTTGTACTGATGAAGGCGGACAAGATTGCCAGAAACTTATACAAGGTACAGGGGAGGGCTCTGCAAGTGGGAGAAGCGTCAGTGGCCTCATCTGAGTCGATTGAGAAATCTTCAATGGTTTGGCATCAGCGGCTCGGGCATATGTCGGAACAAGGCATGAAGGTTCTTGCAGAGAAGAAACTACTTCCGGGCCTCACAAAGGTATCTTTAGCTTTTTGTGAGCATTGTGTTATTGGCAAGCAACATCGTATAAAGTTTCTTAGTTCAGATTCTAGAAGTAAAGTCATTCTAGAATTGATTCACTCTGACGTGTGGCAAGCACCAGTACTATCCCTGGGAGGTGCAAAGTATTTTGTGTCTTTTATAGATGATTATTCCAGGAGATGTTGGGTGTACATGATCAAGAGTAAGGCAGAGGTGTTCTCGGTGTTCAAGACGTACAAAGCGCTGGTGGAACTTGAATCTGGGAAAAAGATCATGTGCCTGAGATCTGACAATAAAAGGGAATATGCTGGCAAGGAGTTTGAAGACTTCTATAAACATGCTGGGATTAAGAGGCAGTTCACTACGGCATACACTCCGCAGCAGAACGGGGTGGCAGAGCGGATGAACATGACCTTGTTGGATAAAACAAGAGCCATGATGTAGGCTGCAAGCTTAGAAAAGTCGTTCTGGGCAGAAGCAATCAATACCGCCTGTTATGTGGTGAATCGATCTCCGTCAACAGCACTGGGGCTGAAAACACCGATGGAGGTGTGGACAGGTAAACTAGTTGATTATTCTAACCTCCATGTATTTGGGAGTCCCGCTTATGTTATGTTCAATACTCAAGAGAAAACGAAGATGGACCCAAAGTCCAGGAAGTGTTTGTTCTTAGGGTATGCTAAAGGAGTTAAGGGATATCGCTTGTAGGACCCCGCTGCCCACAAGATCGTTGTAGGCAGGGATGTTATCTTCACAGAAGATAAGAAAGGAAATGATAGCAGTGCAAGTGAAGATCCAGAAACTACGACAGTGGTGGTCGAGAAGAATGTTGAGCAGGACGGTCCTGTTGAACCAGAGCATGAACCTGAGAAGACAACGGAGTCTGGAGTCCCGGGGATACGTCGATCGACACGTGTCAGGAGACCACCAGGCTGGCACTCAGACTTTTCTATGGAGAACAATGTTGCATATTTTCTTTTAACTGAGGACGGAGAGCCATCAACTCTCCAAGAAGCAATGACTAGTTCAGATGCAGCTCAGTGGATGGCAGCAATGCAGGAGGAAATTGAAGCACTCCATAAGAATAAGACATGGGAACTTATGTCTCTACCGCGAGGGAGGAAACCCATTGGCAACAAATGGGTGTACAAAATCAAACGTAACAATGATGACCAAGTGGAGAGGTATCATGCACGATTGGTGGTGAAAGGATATGCTCAGAAGGAAGGGATTGATTTCAACGAAATATTTTCCCCGGTGGTCCGAATGACAACTGTTCGGGTGGTTCTGGCGATGTGCCCTACATTTGATTTACATCTTGAACAGTTAGATGTAAAGACGGCTTTTCTTCATGGTCATCTTGAAGAAGAGATTTATATGCTCCAACCGGAAGGATTAATAGAAGAAGGAAAAGAGAACTTGGTTTGCAGGTTGACCAAATCGTTGTACGGTCTCAAACAGGCGCCGAGGTGTTGGTACAAAAGATTTGATTCATTCATAATGAGCCTTGGATACAACAGACTAAATGCAGATCCTTGTGCATATTTCAAGAGATCTGGTGATGACTTTGTTATTTTGCTGTTGTATGTTGACGACATGTTGGTTTCAGGCCCCAACAAAGCTCGTATTGAAGAACTGAAGGTTGAACTGGCTAGGGAATTTGAAATGAAGGACTTAGGACCAGCAAACAAGATTCTAGGGATGCAAATCCGCCGAGACAGAAATAGCAGGAAGATTTGGCTTTCCCAGAGGAACTATTTGATGAAGATTTTACGGCGGTTTAGTATGCAAAATTGTAAGCCAATCTCTACCCCTCTTCCTGTTAATTTCAAGTTATCCTCAAGTATGTGTCCTAGCAGTGAAGAAGAGAGGAGGGAGATGTCTAGAGTACCGTATGCATCAGCAGTGGGAAGCTTAATGTTTGTTATGATCTGTACTAGACCAGACATTGCACATGCAGTGGGAGTGGTTAGTAGCTACATGGCGGATCCGGGAAGAGAGCATTGGAGTACAATAAAGAGAGTTCTGAGATACATTCAGGGAACCTCAGATGTTGCATTATGTTACGGGGGATCGAGTTTCACAGTAAGGAGTTATGTTGATTCGGACTATGCAGGTGATCTTGACAAAAGCAAGTCCACGACAGGATATGTGTTTACTCTTGCCGGAGGTGCAGTAAGTTGGGTTTCAAAGCTACAGTCAGTTGTTGCGACATCAACAACGGAGGCTGAGTACGTGGCAGCTACGCAGGCCAGTAAAGAGGCGATTTGGTTGAAAATGGTTATGGAGGAACTCGAGCACAAACTAGAGAGCATTTCTCTATTTTGTGACAGTCAGAGTGCGTTGCATATAGCAAGGAATCCAGCGTTTCATTCCAAGACAAAGCATATTCGGTTGCAATATCACTTTGTTCGTGAAAAAGTCGAGGAGGGTACATTGGATGTGCAGAAGATTCATACGAAAGATAACATAGCTGATTTTCTGACGAATAGTGTTAATGCTGACAAGTTTGCTCAGTGTCTGTCCTCGTGTGGTCTGGTGGAAATGTAAGCAACATGAAAGGCGAGGTAGAAAGAGCGGTGTGAAGATCTGATTAGTCCCTAATCAAATCTTCAAGTGGGAGATTGTTGGCGGTGATTAAAAAATACTTGTAGCCAATTAAATGTGCATGTGGTGTGATTATGTACCTGTGGGCAAATCATGAACCGGAGAATGCAAATAATTCATCTCCTAACTAAGTGAATTGAAGGCACGCATTTTTGGAGTCAGAGTTGATGCAAAATTCTTCCTATAAATAGTCGGGGCAATTGATCAAGAATTGCATCCCAAACATTACTAATCCTTCTCTTATATATATTAATACACAATTAGTAATATAAAGAGTGGTTTAAAGTGTTGTAAGTGTGAGGTAAAAATAGAGAGTTTGTGTGACTTTACTACAGTAAAAGTCCGAGAGTTGTAATTCCTATTTTACACTCATAGTGAAGTTCTTCTACCTTGCCCGTGGTTTTTCACCCTAAAGTAATTTGGGGTTTTCCACGTAAAAATCTGTGAATCGTTTATTTTCCATTTTTCAATTATTGCCGTATTTTACGCTCTATACGAAGGGTCCACTTTACAACATCATCCATGATAGGATCCTCAGTCTCCTCAGGATCAGGAAGTTCCCAAGCTTCATTGATCACAGAAGGACTAATGTCATAGACATTCATCCTTACCCAAGCTTTGCTAAACTTGGGAGAGCCCTGGTGGCACCCCCACTGAGAGAGGTTCATGTAGAAATCTCTGATCAACCTTTGATCGTGCTATCTTACTATGAGGCAAGGCGAAACTTTTTATGTTGAGCCCTATAGTCCACATCGATTTGGCTGACAATTTGGATATTATCAAGATGTACCTGGCGTACTCAAAAATGACTACCACAAAGCTTCTTTGGATGAAGGACTTCGTTTTTGGAGGTTAAGTCTTGCACAAAGGACATATTCAAAGGTTTGGATTCCCAATGCTCCTCTTAACACAAGAAGGCACTTTTCAGATAGTTATAAGTCATGGATGACCAAAACCCATATGAGCTACCTTGAAGACAATATCGACTCTTTACTTTCACTTCAAAAGCACTTGATACTCGGTGGAAATGACAAGGTCGTACAAAGTCGTGACAACCAAATTGCTCCTCTTGGGAAGAGCTCGCAAGACGCGACACACATTGCGGTAGAGGAATCAGTGAAAAGAAAAAGCATTGTCAAAGAGAGCGGCAGCAGCGAAAACGGCGATCGCAATTGGAAGAGGGTTAAGAAAGGCTCAAGTATCTCGCAACCTAGAGAAATCAATTCTCTTCGCTGCCTTTCGAGCACCCCATCCGCGACATTGGACTTGGCTGTACAGGTATTGGTCAACTTTGCTCTTTATTTCCATACATATATAAATATACATGTATATGTTTCTAACTTTCGACATATTCCTTGTAGGTGGGTAAAGGGAGGATTTCCGCTTTAAAGGGTGATGAGCAACATTCTCAAAGAAGTGAAGGGTCTACTTCATATGCTGGTACCAAACCTTCAAAAGATGACAAAGTGCATTTAAAGCCAAGAGACTTAAAGAATGGTGAGGAAAGTTCTCCACATATTGATGTCTCTATTTTTAAGGGTGAGAGCCAATTAGAAATTCATGACAAGAGGTATCTCAACTCTCTATGGGCCGATGTTAGTGGGAGGATTGTTCGCGCACCAGTTAACCAAATTTCTTCTTTTAAAGATGAATTTCGCATCGTTTTTGAAAGAATGAAGTTGGTTGGGAAGGAAAAAGTTGCTCCCTTAGAGGCCTTAGTGAGCAAAGTTTTTGATCAAGCTGCTGCTTATGATGTGCAAAACTCCACAATATTGGAAAGCTCATCACTTCTTCAACAAATTTCGGAAATGGAGGGCCACATATCCGATGCCAAATCTGACAAGGAAAAGGGATCCTCACGAGTTAGGTCCACAAAAGATGAACTTCAAAGTGTTAAAAGAAGATTGAAATACTTAAAGTCGGAGAAAGCAAGCTTGACGTCATCCTTAAAGAGCCAACAAGAGTTTCTTCGAGGTGTCGACAGTAAGATCTCTAGTTTGGAATAGAAGATATCCGTCCTTAAAAGCACTCCTTCACTTATTGGCGCGGAGATGGACGAATTGAATGTTATGAGATTGAACTTGGAGACTGCACAACTGGAGTTGGGGGATGTGAGGCCTTTTGTTTGAGAAAGATTTCTCTTTTTTTTTATCTTTGCTTTATTCTGTCTTGCTTTGGATTTGTAGCGTCATCAAACTCCGAGATTAATAAAAGATTTACCTTTATTTACCTCATTTTGAGTTTTTCATTTGCATTTGGCATCATGTTTCTTTCTCATGAATACTGTAACGTAACGCAACAAAACCAACTTAAGCAAATTTCATGACTGAACTTAGAAAAATTCTAAGCTGCTAAGTACCTCAATAAAAAGGATCAAGTCATAACGTAGTTCAAAGATATCAAGATTGATTTAAGGGGGGTGTGCCGTACACAATTTATACTCATGCGGGCCAGGAGTATTCATTCTTTAACCACTTTGAACAAAGTGGGGTATTTAAAAATTTAACCACATAAAACACCTTTAGTGGTTGCCATCCACAGTTTATACTCATGCGGGCCAGGAGTAACATGCAGTTTAAGCTCGTGCGTCATGGAGCATACTTTAGTCATCAAGGGTAGTATTGTTTCAAGAATTTTCCATTGATAGGACCAATTCTTAATCCATCTTCGGCAACCAACTTATATGCGCCATTCATGTATACTTCTGTGATGACATAAGGACCATCCCACTTTGAAGTGAACTTATTTCTGGTTCAATGAGTAATAATGATGGGCCTTCTCACTGCAAGAACCAAATCACCAACTTGAAAGGAGCGTCGGTGGACCTTTTTGTTAAAAGACTTGGAGATACGAGCTTGATAGCATTCAAGTTCCTGTTGCGCTTCTAGTCGTTTCTCATCAAGAGCATCTAGTTCTTGCAAGCGCAAACGAGCATTCTCTTCTTCGGTGAGTCCTTCTTGCAGAGCTATCCTTAAAGACGGGATTTGTTGCTCAAGAGGGAGAACTGCTTCTACTCCATAGACCAATGCATACGGGGTTGCCTGAGTTGACGTTCTGTGTGTAGTTCTATATGCCCATAGAGCTTCTCCAATTCTTTCATGCCAATCTTTCTTTGACTTCGCCACCACTTTCTTTAGCAAGTTGCAGAGAGTTTTGTTGAATGTTTCGGCGAGGCCATTAGAAGCAGCATAATACATGGAAGAGTTTCTTTGCTTGAATCCAAACTTTTCACACAACTTGTCTATCAAACTATTGGAAAACGGCTTTCCATTATCAGTGACGATGCATCGAGGAACTCCGTAGCGATAAATGATATTGGTACGAATGAAGTTGACAACGGTCTCCTTTTTGACTTCTTTGAGAGGCACAGCTTCAGCTCATTTTGAGAAGTAGTCGGTTGTAGCCAAGATGTACAAGTGCCCGCCAGAAGACTTTGTCATAGGACCCCACGAATCAAAAGGCCAAGAAGCTACAATCGGATGTAAAGGTTCAGGCGGCTGATTAATGAAGTTTGCGTAGAATTGACAAGCTTGACATCTTCGTGCATACTTAATGCAATCTAAAACCATGGTAGGCCAGTAGTAGCCCATTATTTTGATGCGAAATTGTAACTTTGGACCAGACTGATGAGCTCCACAAATTCTAGAATGTGCTTCTTCCATAGCTTGCATAGCTTCTTCTTTTCCTAGGCAGCGCAAGAAAACCCCATCAAACGAGCGCCTATAGAGTGTGTCTTTATAGAAGATGAAGCGAGTTGCACGACGCCTAATGTTGATCTTTTGCCGTACGTCATCGGGCAATTTTCCGTGCTTTAAGTAGTCCATGAATGATTGTCGCCAATCTTCAACTTCAATTTCGTATACCTCAACAGCATGACTTTCATTATTATTACCTTGCTCACCGTTATCTTCTAGAATAGGCGGGAGTACCCATTTGTGGCACACGGGTACGGACGTTTTCTCTTCTGATGTAACCAACATAGAAGCAAGTTTAGCTAAAGCATCGGCTTGCCCGTTATCTTTCCTCGGCACATGTTCTACTGTAACGTCACCAAGATTTTTGATCAATCTTCTTGCATACTCAACATATGGTAGGAGCTCTGGCTTCTTAACCTCAAATTCGCCATACAATTGATTGACGACCAACTTGGAATTGCCATACACTTTTAGATGAGGTTGCCTCAGCTCAATTGCCATTTCTAACCCGAGTATCAAAGCTTGATATTCCGCAACATTGTTTGAGCAATTTTGTGTTAATGTGAAGGAATACGCCAAGACCTCTCCATTAGGCGTGAGAAAGATAACGCCGGCGCCGGCGCCGGCTCCATTTCTATGTGCGGCACCATCAAAGTACATTTCCCATGGAGGAGTAACTTCAACCACGAGTGCATCTTCATCGGGCAAGTCGTCCATTAACTCCTACTCGGCAGGAATAGGGTGGTCAGCTAGAAAATCCGCCAATACTTGTCCTTTCACAGCCTTTTGAAGGATATATGCAATCTCAAACTGTTGCAGCTAGAGGTACCATCTTGCAAGTCGATCAGACAACACCGGCCTCGTCAGGACATACTTCAAAGGGTTTGCTCTGGATACAAGACGAATAGTATGAGCTTGAAAGTAATGCTTCAATTTTTGAATTGAGAACACAAGGGCTAGGCAAAGCTTTTCAATAGGAGTGTACTTCAACTCATTCGGCGTCATTGTTCGGCTAAGGTAATAAAGTGCATTTTCCTTCCCTTTGTCATTTTCTTGGGCGAGTAATGCCCCCACTGATCTTTCTTGGGCAGCAATATATATGATCAAGGGACGTCCCGGCACAAGAGCGGCTAAAACGGGAGGTTTCATCAGATACGACTTGATTCGTTCAAAAGCATTGCGACAAGATTCATCCCACCTAAATGGAGCATCTTTCTTCATCAAATGACTGAAAGGTTGGCAACGACCGGCTAAATTCGAGATAAACCTTCTGAGATACGCCAATTTTCCTTGTAGACTTTTGAGTTCATGAATATTTCGTGGCTCCGGCATCTTAACTATTGCATCAGTCTTGGCTTGCTCGATTTCAATGCCTCGCCGACGAACAATGAAACCAAGGAACTTTCCCGATGTTACGCCAAATGCACACTTCATAGGATTCATCCTTAATTGATACTTTTGCAATCGCGCAAAGACTTTTTGTAAGTCATCTGTGTGATCTTTACTTTCTCTCGACTTTACGACAAGATCATCCACATAACACTCAACATTCTTGTGCAACATGTCGTCGAAGATATTTTGCATTGCCCTTTGATAGGTAGCACCGGCGTTCTTCAATCCAAATGGCATCACCTTGTAGCAATATATACCCTTCGGAGTACGAAAAGCAGTCATTTCTTCATCCCTTGGAGCCATACGAATTTGGTTGTATCCGAAAGATCCGTCCATGAAAGACAAGGATTCGTGTTCCATGGTAGCATCAATCATTAGTTCAGTAATCGGTAGAGGAAAGTCATCCTTAGGACATGCTTCGTTCAAGTCTCTAAAGTCGACGCAAACCCTGATTTGTCCATTCTTCTTTCTTATCGGCACGATGCTAGAAATCCAAGTTGGGTATTTGACTTCTCTGATGAACCCAGCTTCAATAAGCTTGTTAACTTCGGCTTCGAGCAATGGGACTAAGTCAGGTCGAAACCTTCTTTGGGCTTGCTTGACGGGATGAACATCTTTCTTTACCGATAAGTTGTGTACTGCTACATTTGGGTCCAAGCCTGGCATTTCTTTGTATGACCAAGCAAACACATCCTTGAACTCTTGCAACAACTCAATGTAACTTCGTTCTTCATCAGCTCCGAGCAATGCACTTATGTAAATCGGTCTTGGGTCATCGATGTTGCCCAAGTTTACCTCTTTTAACTCATCAACAGTGGTCTTGACACCCTCCTCCCACTCAACAGGCGCATCTTCGGCGTCTTCTTCAACATCTTCTTCACGAGAAGTGATATGGCATGACGATCCTACACTCTCTTCATCTCCATCTTTGGTCTTCGTGAGTACCACAGTTTGTAACTTGACTTTGAAAGTTTCCCCACAAGACACTATCAAGCCTTCGCGGAGAGTCATTCGAGATGGGATCAAACTTTGAACTTTCTTAGAGTTTGATGACTTGAAGTTTCTCTTAGCGTGTGTTGACATATGTGGAACACTCAACTTTTTCCAAGCAAACCTTTTATTTGGACCAAGCCTATCAAAGACTATTTTATTCGGACCAAGCCTATCAAAGACTATTTTATTCGGACCAAGTCTATCAAAGACCGACATGTGTGGTATCTTCTTTTCTCATCCTGTTGTTGAACCCTCTACTTCGCCTATGTAGTTGGCATTAACTCTTTTTATAGCAATACGAACTGGGTTTGGTGGCTTGTAGCCAAGGCCTACCCGAATGTTTGGAATGGTATGCCCATTTTCCTTTAGCATAACTTGTGTGGCATTGAGTCCGTATGGCTTCTCTGCAGCAGCATCAAGAGCGAGGCCCTCCAATCGTGGTTCTTCATTAGGGTCATGTCCATCTTTAACTAGCAATTTGAAAGCTTTCGGGTCGAAGCATTGCTCAATCTTCTTTGTGGGAAATGTTACATGCTCTGTTTCTAGTCCTTTGGATGGACGAACAAATCCTTTAAGTGGAGCAGGTGGCCCTTTCTTTTCAAGTGTTGTAAGAGGGAATGTTAGTCCTTTCAAAGGCTTTGTCTCAAGGAGAGATCCATAGATTTTACTCTTCTCTGTGTCACTTGTGTTATCAGAGCCTTTTACACCATGTTGTTGTAGTTGCTCAGTTCCATTGAGTCTCACAGTGCTCTTTCCTTGAATATAGTATTTTGCATCTGCAAAGTGTGATTCAGCATCAGAAAAAGGATTTACATCACCATGTACCTTTCTTTCGACTCCATCTTGATAATATCCGAAGCACTGGTGTAATATTGAAGGAACAACGCCATTTTCATGTATCCAAGGTCGACCCAATAACATGTTGTAGGATGTGTTGGATTCGATGACATAGAATAGCGTACTAGACGGCATATCTTCAATAAGAAGATTTAATCTTATGATGCCAATGGCTCTTTGCCCCCCTTGGTTGAAACCTTGGATCATCAGACGACTACTTGATAGTTCATCCACCGAGATCCCTAATTTATTCAAAGTGCGTAGAGGTAAGATATCAACTAGGCTTGAGAGTGCGACAAGGTTTGATGATACGACATCCTCTTCTAGCGTGATCTTTCCGTCACGAGCCAACCGCATCACCTTATCTTTGAATATGAAGCAATCATGGATTGGGTGTCCTACGAGATGGTGATATTTGCAATACTTAGGATCATCGGTGCGACCAGCCTCTTCTGGTCTCTTCATTTCAGGTAGCTCAATCAGGTTAGCTTTGAGCAAATTATCAAATATGGCTGAAACGTCATAATCGAGGAACGGATATTGCTTTGACCGCATCTCCTTGAGTGTCGTCTTCCTTTGCTCATTAGCTTGTGAATTATTGGCCTTTTCAGATACCAAAACACCTTTTCGTTGGTCGTTGCTATCATTTGTCTTGGTCTGGATTCTCAACGGAGCAACATTCACCGCTATAGACTCTTTGGTAGGTGCTTTGTTGAAAGATTTGCCTCATTTCCTTGCATCTTGCTAGTCATTGAATCTTTGCGGATCTTGCATAGGCGGTCCATTAACTCCACTTGCCACCATACTCAGTTCCATGTCATGAGCACGAGTTGCTAACTCCTCAAACGTCCTTGGTTGTATTCCTTGAAGAATGTAACGGAGCCCCCATTGCATGCCTTGGATGCACATCTCTATAGCCGAGGTCTCGGACAACCGATCCTTGCAATTGAGACTCAAGTTTCTCCAACGGTTTATGTAATCAATCACCGGCTCTTCATCCCATTGGCGAGCATTTGTTAGTTCAATCATGCTGACGGTCTTTCTTGTACTGTAGAAGCGATTGAGGAATTCTTGCTCCAACTCGTCCCAACTATCAATCAAGTTTGCTTCCAAGTCAGTGTACCAATCAAATGCATTTCCCTTCAGCGAGCGAACAAATTGCTTGACAAGATGATCACTGTAAGTTCCGGCATTGTTGCAAGTCTCAACAAAATGAGCTACATGTTGCTTTGGGTTGCCTTTGCCATCAAAATGCTAGAAACTTGGTGGTTGGTAGACATTCGGCATCTTGAGCTTATCTATCCTTTGAGTGTACGGTTTAGAATATGAGAATGATGATTTGAAACTTCCGTCTAGTTTGTCCTTGATGGTTCCCATGATAAACTCCTTTAATTGATCAGCAGGGATCATGCCATTTGAAGAGACTTGGAACTCCTTGGCAATAGACTTTTCCTTCTCATTGGATAATTGCTTCATGGATGTTTCACCCTTTTCAAAGCCTCCAAACTTCAGGTCTTTTACATGACTTTCTTCCACCTTGACTTCCCTATTCAGCAATTTTTCTATCTTGGAGTCTTGGTCTTGCACATGTTTGTTCAGCGTCTCTATGGCTTTGGTCAACATCCCAATTTGTTCCTCCAAACTTGTAGCACTTGTTGTCAATGCGTGCACTGTATCCAACGGAGGTGAAGAACTCGATGCGAAGTGAGGAGTTGGTGGGGAGGAGTCGCCGCTCTCAACATCTTCATCATTGTTGACGTTGTCGGAGACAAAGGAGTCCTTTTGAACAATGTCGTGGACGACTTCACTTGGCATCTTCGTGGATGGATCAGCCAATAGATCAGACAACCTCCTTGTCTTGCCTGATGCCATATGGTTGACTGGTTGTTCTTGATGAAAGAAGATGAGAGGTAGAGTTGTCCCACTAGGCGTGCCAAATTTGTAACGACAAATTCTTGCTATCTATGTAATTAAAATACAAGAAAAAGATTACAAATAAATTTTTTTGATAAATTTGAAGTACAATTGTGGTTCAATCTCTATCTAATCCTCTGATTCAATTATACAAGAACAATATTGAAATCTGTGGTGGAAATCTTCAATTTGATCTTCACTGAGATGATTTGAACTTGGAGAAACGTTAATTCGAGGGTCCTTGGACTTGATCTCGGATTAAATGGTGATTTGATTTGAGGATTGATGAAGGATGATATGATCTTCGTCCTCAATTCTTTGGATTTGTGAGTTTTGATCTTTCCAGTATGGATTTTGATCTTCAAAAACGGTTTTCCGAGGGTCTTGTGACTTGATCTCGGATCAAACGGATTTTTGGTTTGAATGTTGTTTGAAGAACGGTATGAATTTGATTTGGGTTTTTTTGAATTGTTGAAGATTTGATCTTCTTGACAGAGACACGGTCTTCAAAAATGGTTTTTAGATGAACTTGAGGCTTGATAGCGGATTGAAAGGAGTTCTTAACGAAGAACACCTTGAAGATTGTTGAGCTTGTTGGAGAGGATTTGTTGAATTTCCTTGCTCTTAATTCTTGAAGTTTTAATTGTGTTTGTGTTCTTCAAGAGCTCATCTATTTATAGTTGTAGAACCGAGCCTCCTTGCTTGTGATTGGTCGGTTTTATTTTTTAATATAAGCATGGATTTAATTTAGCTTGTGGTGGACTTCTTCCCCAGACCTTCGCAATGTGGGGATGCTTTCGTGCACTGGGCTGCCCTTTATCAAGAAATCCTTAGAACACATCGTATTTCCACATGGCTTCATTTGATCGGCCAACAATTCTCCATCTTTATATTATAAATCAATTAATTAACCTATTAATAAATAGAATTTAATTTAGTAAAATTCCAAATTAAAAATAGAAATAATTAATTTAATTTATAATAATCAATTTGACACTTGTCAATATTTAATTGGAGTAGACAAAATTCATTTGTCTACATATTTATCACTGCCTGATGTTGGAGTAACATCAGCAGGGTCATCAGCTACCAGTTGATCTTCTTCCTCAACTTCCTCTTCCTCTTCCTCCTTATCATCTTCTTCTTCTTTTTCTTCTTCTGACTCAGACTCAGAAGATTCAACAACTACTTGCTTCCTCTTTCTTTTCTTAGCAGCAGTAGGTAAGGCTGAGGGAGTCAGGCTCTCTTCTTCTTCTTCTCTCTCAACCTCTTCAAGTTGATTGTTACCCTCATCACCAACATCATGGTTACCCTCAGTAGTAACCTCCTCAGCCACAGTCTCCTCAACCTAATCACTTTCCTCAGGAAAAGTATCCATCTCAACAGCAGCAGCATGCTCAACAGCATTAGCCTCAGACGGCTCAGCATTCACCTCAAGGTTTTCACCTTCATCAGTAACAACCACAGACTCATCCCTACCATTACCCTCAGAGACCTCATGCAAAATCTTAGACTCACCCACAATAACAACATGGGCCTCTTTCTCCCCCTCAATACCAATTTCAACAGTTATATCTTGAGTAGGGTTAGCTATCATTACCTCGTTTTCATCGTTGGTGGGAGTGGAGGTTTACCCAGCAGTTTTTGATGTTGAACCAACATCACCCTTTGCGGATTTCTTGCCCTTTGCGCCGTTGATAAGTGGATTTCCTCTTAGGTGCGGCATCGGTGACGGTTTCAGTGATTGCTCATCTGATACTGCGGTGTACTGGTTGTTCAATCTGCTCAGCAGCATCTACAAGAGCATCAATGGAAGACTTACGGGCCATTGTTAGAGTAATTTAGAGAAGAAAAGAAGAAACTTGATTTGCAGAGAATGTTGATTGCACAAGAATTTTGAACGCGTAAATAGTAAGAAAAGATTAGGGCAAATTATATAGATAATCATCTGAAGAATAGTGATAGTGGTGTTGTAACATGTTACCAAAATAATCGGACCACTGTCACACGATCACACCCATGATTAACTTCCCACGTGTCAGTGTTAGATTAACACGTAACCAGAGCAGTTTCCAAACCTGAAAACTTATATGTTACAATGTTTTAATATTGAACTAACATTGGCAAGTTAACATCGGGGAGGGAAGATGTAGGTGCAGGGCTTCATCCAAAGCAACATCATGTGAGAGCGTGAGATATTCCTGTATACTGATCTGAAACCTCAACCAAGTACATAGGTACAAAGACATAGTTTAAGATCATCAGTATGAATAAGTAACACATCAGACAGAAAAACACAGAGTGGATGTACATATACAGGGAAAAGATGTTCCCACAGCATAGAAGATCACAAAACATAGTGTTTTACCTGTAGTTGATCACCCACGAAGTATGCCTCAACACATGATTCCTAGGATTACTACTCCCCCTAAGCCTAAACCGACACAAGGAAATAATGCAGAACTATAATGAATGCAACAATGTTAGATCAACATTGGGTGATGGCAACCAAGTACACACGGCTTTACTAACTAGGATCAGGACATATCAATTTATCTTTTACAATTATCCTGAACTCTTTTGAACAAAAACTAGTGAATGTTAAAGGATAGTTTCATCACTGAATGTGGGCAGCACAAGACTCCACACACCCCATCAACTTAACCATCAGCTACAGATTAGGCAAGTACAAAGGAACTGAATGAAGACAATACATTTATCATATACTTATTCACCCCAACTCCTCATGCATACTTGTTTACCAACCTGTTTACAAGTTAAATACCAAGTGAACAATGCTACTGAATGCAAGCAGTCGAAACTTCAAAACACCCAGTAGTAAGGATCACCATCTTGCATAAACTTGGCCATAGACAGAACACAAAAATAAGCACAACTGAATGACAATAAAGCTCTCAACATCATGTACTCTAGCTTCTCTTCATGCTCTGTCTAACCTAACATGGATAAGTCACAACTGAATAACATCAGAGTAGTGAGCTTTGTGTACCCCAGCTTCTCCCAGATGTTAGGTTAACATTCACAAACTAACAACAGAATTCTTACTTTACAAAACTCTTGCTATGTACCTGTCCACCATTCAACTCAGCTATTTATACAGATTAACCACACAACCCAACAGAATCTCTAACAAAGAAGTAATATGCAAGAAAGAAGAAGGCAGAAAAAAACATAAAAGAATTACAGATACACCACAACCAATAACCAGTGCTAGACAGTGGTGTTATGTCAACACTGGTGTCCTAACATTCCTAGACAATGCACATGCCAAGAGAATTCCTCAAACTGAAGAACCTCTTAGAATCTAAGGGTTTAGTGAACATATCAGCAAGCTGATTGTTGGTTTCAATGTGTTCAATGTCAATGAGCTTATCTTCTACCATGTCTCTCAAAAAGTGATGCCTTATATCAATATGTTTAGTTCTATAGTGTTGCACAGGGTTCTTAGAGATGCTTATAGCACTAAGATTATCACAGAACATAAGTAACATATCACTGTCTAACCCATAATTCAGTAGCATGTGTTTAAGCCATACTAACTGGGTGACACAGCTGCCTGCTGCTATGTATTCAGATTCAGCAATGGAGAGTGACACGCAATTTTGCTTTCTATTGTACCATGAGACCAAGTTGTTCCCCAGATAAAAACATCCTCCACTTGTAGACTTTCTATCATCAGTGTCACCTGCCCAGTATGAGTCACTGAAACCTACAAGATTTGTGTTAGTGTCATAAGAGTACCAGATCCCAAGGGCCAAAGTGCTAGATATATATCTAAGGATTCTCTTCACAGCAATCAGATGTGGCTGCTTTGGACATGCCTGGTACCTAGCACACACACAAATAAAGAACATTATATTAGGTCTTGAAGCAGACAAGTAGAGTAAGCTTCCTATCATTGAACGGTACAATGTTGGATCAACATCTGCACCAGTAACATCCCTGGATATCTTCACTGATGAAGACATGGGAGTCTTGCAAGGCTTTGAATCTGCCAATTCAAACCTTTTCACCAAATTATTTGCATACTTTTCTTGACTTAGGAATATGCCATTACCTGTTTGTTTTACTTGGAGACCAAGGAAGAAATTTAATTCTCTTATCATACTCATCTCAAACTGCCTTGTCATTAATTCAACAAATTTTTCTAAAATAGATTTGTTAGTTGAGCCAAAAACAATGTCATCCACATATATTTGAGCTATACAGGCATGAGAATCTTTCTTCAAAATAAACAGTGTCATGTCTCCTTCACCTCTAACAAAGCCAAGACTTAAGAGGAATTATGTAAGTCTTTCATACCATGCTCTAGGTGCTTATTTAAGTCCATACATGTCTTTTTCAACCTTGTACACATGGTTGGGGTACTTAGGATCTGTGAATCCCTTAGGTTGTTCAACATATACTTCCTTATCAATTAGCCCATTCAGGAATGCACCCTTTACATCCATTTGGTATAGTCTTATCTTAAGACAGCATGTTATGGCTAGAAGTAACCTAATAGATTCAATCCTAGCAACTGGAGCAAAGGTCTCATCAAAATTTACACCTTCAACATGTGTGTACCCCTGAGCAACTAGTCTAGATTTTTTTCTAACTATGACCCCTTCCTCATTACTCTTGTTGTTAAATATCCACTTTGTCCCTATTACATTAACATTAGGTGGTCTAGGCACCAGTATCCAGACATTGTTCTTAGTAAACTGTAATAGTTCATCCTGCATGGCATTGCTCCAAAAATTGTCAAGGCGGGCTTCAATCACATTCTTAGGTTCTATAGAGGAGACAAAACACGAGGCATTATCAACAGTACAAGTGAAGTTCATACGGACACACAATTTTACCATATCTCTATAATCAAGTCTTTCTCTGTTGCGTGTCCATACCCGTTCAGTGAGTTCACCTATTACCTGGGATGTTGGATGATCTTTTTGAATCCTAGCTGGGGGATCTCTTCTAGGTTCAGAGGCAACTTCATGTTCTGAGTCAGAGTCCTCTGCTGTTAGTCTAACATCAGATCTTGCTAGTGTTAGTCTAACATCATTCCCTGACTCCTGTTCAGTGTCTCCGGCTTCTAGTTCCAATGTTGGTGTAACATTGTCAGGAGTAACATTCTCGGTTTCCACTGTTGGTCCAACATTGGGAACTGAGATGTCATCAGTACCTGTATCAAAAGTGAACTCATCAAACACAACATTCACTGATTCCTGAACTATCTTCAATCTAAGATTGTAGACTCTAAAGGAAGTACTATTGGCAGAGTATCCTACAAAGATGCATTTTTCACTTTTAGGATCAAATTTACTCAGATAATCCATGTCATTAAGTAGATAACAATCACATCCAAATTTATGAAAATATGCAATATTTGGTTTCACACCCTTCAATAGTTCATAAGGAGTCATGTTAGTTCCATGTCTAAGATACACCATGTTACTAATGTGACAAGAAGTATTTAAAGCTTCAGCCCAGAGTCTTTTGGATACATCTTTAGCATTGAGCATAACTCGGGCCATCTCTTGAAGAGTCTTGTTCTTTCTCTCAGCAATCCCATTCTGCTGAGGAGTCTTAGGAGCTGAATATTCATGGAAAATATCTTTAGCATTGCAATAGTTATCAAAACTAGCATTTTCAAATTCTTTACCATGATCAGACCTAATCTTAGTCACAGTGGAGTCATACAAATTTTTAATACTAGCACAAAGAATTTTGAACTGATCAAAAGCTTCTGACTTTTCTTTAAGAAATTTTACCCAAGTGTATCTAGAGAAGTCATCTACAATCACAAAGGCATATTTCTTACCACTGAGACTACTTACCTCAATTGGACCCATTAAGTCCATGTGCAGCAATTCAAAACACCTACTAGATCTAGGATTAGCATTCTGTACCTATAGGGGTGTATGAACTGCTCTTGTTTGCTTACCCTTGAGACAATCACCACACACAAGCTTACCTGGACAAGACAGCTTAGGTAAGCCTCTTACAGCATCAACTTTCTGCAGTTTCTCAAGGTTTTTGTAGTGCACATGTCCAAGTTTCCTATACCATATAGAAGCCTCATCTATTTTGGCATGGAAACACTATGCTTCCTCTTGGGCTAGGTAACAGTTATCTTTGGATCTAGTACATGTCATAACAAGAACATTATCACTATCATAAACATCACAAGAAACTTTGTCAAATGTAACCAGTAAGTCATCATCACACAGCTGACTGATACTGATTATATATGCCTTTAACCCATCTACCAACAACACATCCTTCAGGGGTGGGAATCCATCAACATTTAGTATCCCCTTGCCAATGATCTTTCCTTTGGTGCCACCTCCATAGGTCACTGTTCCAGCACTTAAATGTATCATTTGCTTAAGATTCTCTTTGCTGCCTGTCATGTGTCTTGAGCATCTACTGTCGAAGTACCACTTACCTGAAAGGTTAGAGTACACAGCAGAGAAAACAACATTGCATACAATTTTAATCTTAGGGGTTTTAGCTTTTTTTACCCAAGTTCTACTTTTCTGTCCTGCACCTAATGTTAGTCTAACATCAGAACATGTTGTAGTTTTAACATTGGGCACAGAGACTGTTTTCTTACCACATTCTTTTATGAATTTTCTACAAAATGGTTTAATGTGGCCTGGTTGAAAACAGTACTGACAGATAAAAGTGGGTTTGCTTTTTATAGTGTTGACGGTACCAGAACTCATATTACCAGATTCTTTAACAAAGCTTGTAGTTAAATAGCAGAATTACCACTAGAAGAGGAAGCTTTCTCAACAAATCCAAGACCACATGTACATGTATTACTCATGTTTAGTACCTCATCAAGTTTAGAAGTACCTCTATTCCATTTGGCTATGATCTGTGAGTCCTTTTTGAGTTTCTCCTTTACCTCTTTCAGCTCAGCTTCAGCTTTGTCAAGGTCTCTCTCATAGAGTTTCAACATGTTCTTTCAATGTCATGCTTCAGTGCTTTGTTACTCTTTATGAGTTTGACATTCTCTCTCTCAAGTCTGAGAAAGGTTGTATGTAGATCTTCTAGGATCTCCTCCTGGGACAGTTCTTCTTCATTGAAGTACTCTTCTTCTAGATCAACTGAGCCATGAAAACAATCGAAGTTAGTATTATCACAATCAGAGAGCATATCATAGATAACCTGTGTATCATTGTTGTTCCAGGCTCCAAAGAAGATTTCCTGGTTTGCTGTTGGTTCTCCAATGTTAGAGTAACATTGAGATTTTTGGCAGTTTCTGGAGTCTTCTCCTGACCAGGTAATCCGAGTGCAAAGCGTAGCAGTGTTGATTTCCTCTGATTGTTCATCGACACTTGTTCCAGATTCGAAGTCAGCATCATTGCAGTCATCTACACACACCCAATGAGAATTCCTTCTTGTTCTCAGGGTGTTAGCACATTCATGTTTAAAGTGACCATACCCCTTACAATCATAGTACTGGACATCTTTCAATTTCTCAGCATCTTGAGGCGTGCTCTTAGATGCCATGTACTTTACAAACTTTGGGGGCAATTTCTTATAACCATTGGCAGCATTACCAGATTGTTTTTCTTTATTTTTATCTTTGTAGCCTAATTTACTAAACTCCTTGGTAATGTTTCCATAGTTAGAAGAGATCAACTCATATTCATCCTCATCACTTCCTGTAGAATCTGAGCTAGTTCTTAGTAAGGCTAAAGCAAGTTGTTTACTGGACTTTCCTAGGAATTCCAGTTAAAACTCTTTTAAAGTGTTCATTAATGTTTGGAAGTCCATGTTGGCAAGATCTTTAGACTCATTCATAGCAATTCTTTTGACAGTGAACTTAGAAGACAATGTTCTAAAAGCTTTATAGACCATGGTTTGATTTGGGATAGTAAAACCTAAGTTTTGACACTGATTAGCAATATCAAGAAGTTTCTCAAAATAACTATCAATGCTTTCATCCTCACTCATCTCTATCTTCTCAAAGTCCCTCAAAAGTTTTCTATATTTAGAGTCCCTCACAATGTAGTTCAAGAACTTCCCAAGCAGTTTTAGCAGTTGTACAAGTTTGAATAAGTTTGAACATATGGTTACCTACCCAGCTAAAAATAGCATTGAGAGCCTTTTCATTGAAGTTGTAGAGAGCAATCTCATTGGCTGTCCATTGTCCTTTTGGCTTAGGTACCAGATCAGCATCTCCATCTCTTGGCAAGTAAGGGATGGTGTAGCCTTCTAGTACTGCGTCCCAAGCTCTCAGGTCGATGGATTTGATGTGGACTCTGAGTCTGATCTTCCAGTAGGCATAGTTGTTGCGGCCCTCCAATACTGGAAACCTGTTGGTATTGGGGTTGGAGTTGTCCATCTTGACGTATCAACGCCAAACACCGGTGAGGTTGGTGCTTGGCTCTGATGCCAATTGAAATTGTGGATCGGGTTGATATGTTGTTGTTGTTAACTTAACACTGGAGTGTTAACAGCAGTTTGGTATGTTGTTAACCCAACGATGTTGCTTTAACACAGATCAGAGTAATAGTTCAGCGGAATAAACAAACACCAAGTTTAAGAAGTGAATATAAGATTATATTAACTTCCGAGCCGTAGGCAAAATAACCCGTTAAGGTTTTAACAAAAGTCGTTCTCTCAATTTTCAAGCTCCTCACTCTCAAATTAATCGAACTAAGCAAAGCACACAAGAATTTCTTCGACTGTCTCTAAAAGCTCCTCACTCTTAGATCTATTCTCACAACTCACAAACTTTGCTAAAGCAAGACAACACTCAACAATATGTAGACTAATCTCTCGAATTGATTGGCTCTTGTCTCGTGTTTGTCTTGATGTACTTCACACCTATATATAGGTTCTTGTCTTGGACTTCAAGGTGTGTTGTACACGGTTGGTAATTCTCCTTGTTTCCTTCTCGAACTCCTCTTCCTTGTTCTCGCAGTCCTTCTTGAATAATAGTTCATTCGTTTAGAGATCTAACTAAGGAAAGACTCCTTTTTCAAATCAGGACTCATCTTGGAAAGCTTTCCTAGTTGTACCCAAACTCTTATTTTCTTGTAGAGCGGTTTGTTTAATTAAGGAAACTTTCCTTCTTGGAAACTTGAGCGTCCAACCTATGACAAGTTTGTTTTCTGAATAATAATCAAAGACAATCACAACTGTGGAACTCAATTAGTTCAATGAATAAGGCAAAACTATAATAATAAATGACAACAAGATTGTAAATCGGATTCTGCTCAACAATGTTACTCTAACATTGACTCCTCAATGTTAATCTAACATTGCCAGGATACATGCACTTTCAAATTTTATTATATAAATTGTATAAACTTATTATATAATTTTATTTTAAAAAACCATTTTAATAACTAATGAATTTTAAAGAAAAAGAAAAAAATGAAATCAAAAAATAAGTACAAAAAATATAACTATGTACTATTAAATCTTTATAATTTTTGTAAAATTTTGTAATTAACTTTAAAGTTATAACTATTAGAGTTATAACTATTATAAATATAAGTTTTTTTGTTTCAAAAAACAAAAAAAAAACAATTCTAAAAAATTGATTAAAAAAGAAATAAAAAAATCAATCATCTTCAACAAGTCCCCCCCCCCCAATCACCGCCACCCACCACCGATACCCACCACCATCACCTCGAACACCGCCACGCACCCCATTACCCCCACCATCAATTCCTCATCTTCAACCATCGTCCCTCCCACCCTCCCGCCGCGGTGGCTCGACGATGGTATTGTCGTTCTGCCTTGTGTTTTATTTGATCTCGAATATGGTTATTCTAAGGAGAGATTTGTATGGTCATTGATGGCGGGGGTGATGGTGGTGGGTGGCGGTGGTCGGGGTGATGGTGAGGGGTGGGGGTGATGGTGGTGGGTGGGGGTGATGGGGTGGGGGGGAGGACTTGTTGAAGATGATTGATTTTTTTATTTCTTTTTTAATCAATTTTTTAGATTTGGTTTGTTTTTTGTTTTTTGAAACAAAAAAACTTATATTTAATAGATATATATTTAATAGTTTTTTGAATAAGAGTTATTGTATATAATTTTTAATTTTAATTAATTTGTATATTTATAATTAATTTCTTAGTTTTTTATGATTGTTTTATTAAATAATACATTTCATCATGGCCATGTGTCAAAAATAAGTCAAAATCCCCAAATTTGGGTCAACGACGAGCCACGTAGACTTTTGGAGGTGGCAATTTTGGGGCTCCGCCGCGGGGGTACCGATTTTGATTAAGTTGGCAAACATAGGGTACTAAAAAGTCGGCGTGACAAGTTAAAATATCAAAACAAAATATAGACCAAATTAAGGTATCAAACATGATTTTTTTCCTGGCAAGTGGCAACCCAATTCCTACAAGAAGAACAATGAACGATTATTCTTGTGCAATATTAAATACAAACTTACATATATTCATTATATGAAGCCTATATGCAATGTAGTTTGGGATGTTTCACAGAAAACTGTCCCTAACCTCTGGGTTAATTCACTATTCAATTTGTAGATATGTGAGCATTTTTCAATTTTCAAACTGTTAGATTGGCCTTAAGAGAGGTTCCGCACAATTTCAGTAAATTAGGAGATTCATTGCTCGTTTTGAAAGCTATCGGGACAGATTGCAAAAGAGCAGAAATGATAAGGGGTTTGATGTTGTTCAAAAAAAAAATTAGGAGTTTGATGATTTTATCCTTTTTGTAAATTGGCATAGAGACGTTGCGAGAATCTTAGTAACACGACACTTTATTTCTTTCACTGTCTTTCAACTTCAAGAGGAATATGCATGCCCGAAATCTAGAATATGACTAAGCCAAACAGGACAAACCAACAAAAGCAAAAGCAGCAAAACCTAATGATTTCAATGATTGGGAGCCAGATAATTAACATGAACAATTCGCAAGGACTTTAATTAGGAAAACAATTTATTCACCGGTGTACACAAACAAGTCCAACGTGTTACAATCTAGCACATTACCAAAGCAATAATCACAACCAATTATTTAAAATCCATTTTCTTTATGTAATATCTCAAGTGCTTAAGTTTATCCTCAAAATCAACCAAATTCATGATGAGCATCCAGGTCTTGGTAGTTGCATTTCTGCTGCGATGACGTTTAACGCGTTCTTCACTTAAAGGAAAAGCTCTTCTTATTGCCAACAGTCGTCGTGGTTCTGATCTTCATCTTCGCGCGTCTAATGTAATTCGCTACATTATCATTGAAGCTATCTTCTTTTATGGCAATGCTTACACGACCATCATCATCAGCAACACCAACATTTGAGTCAGTTTTCATCATCTGTTGCTTCACCTTGCTAATGTATTTGGAAAACATTGCTTCACGATCATCGCTTCCTCCATGAGTCGAGTCATCATTGTTGTTAAAAACTTCTTTCTTGATCTTTTGAACAGAGAGATGTGCAACTGGTGGTCTTTGTTTAAAAGGGATTGTTTGCTGGTGCACAATTTGAACCTGTTTGTTTTGAAGTGGATTAGTCCTCGCAGAACCATCCGTGTCTGGAACACGCAGTACTGGAACATCTGTGGTCGAAGTGGAGTAGTGAGGCTGATTAGTTTGATGGGAAACGCGGCGAGATTTTGCTCCGAAAAGGCTCATGAAGATTGCATTATAGATTTTTTCGCACACCCCTTTGGAATGTTGGCTACCTTCATTCTGTGCCATTGCTGCTGTTCTGTTTTCTCAAGAGCTAGATGATACTTATAACTTGTTTAAGTGTGATGAAGGAAAAACAGAACATCGAGTCTCAATTTAATGAGGAAGGATAGAAGATGCCTTAGCTCCCTAATCACGATTATCTGGTGTGAAAAGATCATATGCGCTGAAGAATTTTAATAAGTATAAACAGGAATAGTTGGTAGATGGAAGAACATACATGCTCATTAGCCTTTTACTCCGTTTAATAGTAATAAGTCTTAATTTTCCTGGAACTGGTCTAAGTTAGGAACCAGATTCCATCTAATCCAATAAGTTTTAGTTTGTGGGAGTTAATTAAGTATTTAACTAATGGTATTTGGTGAGTTTCCAGAAGCATATATAACCTGGAATAAACTTGGAATATATTGACAGAACCAATAAAGACACAAGTTTTGTTGGAAAAATGGAGCGCATTGTGTAGTCATTGGTCAAGTTGCCAGTAAACAAAGCAGCATTTGTCACTTCAAGAGAAAATTTGATGGGAGTACAGTCATTTAGTATTAGATTCTTCTTTTCGAGTGTCTTTGAGTTTTCCTTTTTTCGGTTTTCTCAGTCAGTGGAATTAATAGTACTTCAGAACTATATTAGCAATGGTGTAGGTGAAGTTAGAAGCTTCCATGGACTATTGAAGTAAACTTGCAACTTGTAGCTAGATAGTCATTCAATAATCATCATTGTATATAAATTGCAAAATACCTTGTGCTTTAGAAGTTTGTAATTTGCTGATACCTTTTGTGTGATTTTTATGTACATTTAAGCCATGTGAAATCTTTTCTTTTCTTTTCTTTTCTTTTATTTATACATGCGAAATCCAAAAATATTTTTAATATTTTGGAAACATTATGAAAATAATGTCGTTAGGGTAAATTTCCTCGAGATAATTGCACTGTCGTATAAAAATGGGTATGCTTTTTTGCCTCTCTTTTTTCCACACTAGTCTTTCTTTAGATGCTGGCAGTAACACATGGATTTCACGCCATTTTCTCTATTACAAAATACTGAGAGAAAAAATTAAGTTTGTTAGTCGGAAATAAATGAATTCCGTGAATGTAGAAGCGGGTCAAACGAACTTTCCTGATATAATTTGTGATGAAACATACTGATTAGTCGCCTCCGTGTAATGATTTCCATCCCAATTCACATACTCGCTTGTGTTATAACATGCCCCTGCTGTCACAACTGCACCATTCAATATCTTCGTTACTCCACAAGCAATCCGGACATCAAAATTTAACGGGAGTCCTCCATATCCACAGCAAGCTGCTAATGCCTGTTTGAATCCTAAACAAAAAATCAGAGCATAGTTACGATTATACTAAATATGAAGAACGTATTGAAATATGTAGTGCAAGAAGATGTAGTACTTATGGGTATAGTTACCGTATTGGGAGTAGTTTGCTATCAGGTCGGACTTAATGCTGTAAATGTCTACATAAGTTCGCTTGGCTTCAGGGGACTGTGCTTTGAAATCTGCACATTTGGCTTGGAGCTGAAGATTGAAAAGCTTGGCTGTTTGGTTGTGCGAATCAACACAGTTAATTTCGTCTAATTTTGATCTATTTCTTCCAAATGTCGCGATGATTCTTGGCAAACAACCGAGGGGTCCCATGTTTTGAATCCAGAAATTCCTTGCTCATTCATTGTAAAGCTCCTGAAAAGATTCATAGGACAAGCGTAATGCGAAACATTTACTAAACAAACAGAAACTCTTATTCAAAATAGGTCTATGTATAATTTTATCCACAATTTCTCACGTGCGGCGCCTGATTATATTTATGTATTTATATAAAAAGTTTATCGCATGTTTTATATGATATGACGAAATTATATCCAACCGTTTCCAGAGACTTAATCTGGATAAGAGTCAGTCGAGAAAATGGCTGATTCGCAACCTTTATTCCTCTGTTTGGAATTCTGTCAACATTTGTTGGAATAATAGCAAAAACTTGGTCAGGATCACATTTTGATGCAAATGCACCATCCACATCATTATGGCCTATGTCGAACGTATATAGTCCTTGTCTGAAACTGTCTTCTGAAGGTAGATATTTCTTCAAATCCCTGTCTGGAGAAGAATTACTAAAGTTATTATAATACCTACTAATAAATCAAATCAGGAACTCCTTACCCTTAGAAAGTAATTCAAGAACTCGAGCTTTGAATCTGATAAACTGAGCCACTTGTATTCCAAAGTAAAAAGGGCTTATGGCATTTGCATTAACAGGAAGTATAGTGGAACCTCTAGTTGCAAAATTACACCCTCTTCGAAAATCCGGGGCACCAACTGAATCCAAGTATGGGCTACTGAATGGCAACCCAATTGCATCCACTTTACAAGAAATGCATATAAATAGTTTGATAATAAATGTTTGATCACACGATGCAATATGGTATATGATTGAGAAGTGTTATGTACTGTTAAGTGCTTACTAATTAGAAAATTGAGTATGAGGCGGCCGTCGCTGAACCGGCCAGCTGGTTTTTGGAAGAATGTCTGCCCATTAGGCGGTCCAACGGGGAAAGCTATGCCGGCGACAAGGCCTCCAGTATCTGAATTCGAGTCGCCAAAATTGAAAACTGTCTTATAACTGAAGTTGAAGGAATGAACTTTTGCAAAACATGAAAGGATCATGAGGAGGATTAAGAACGTTGAATTCATTACATGTGAATAAAACTTGAATAGAATAGGACTAATGTTGATGGTGTAGGTGTGGAGAAGAATGCTGAGGAACTAAAGAAGTTGGTGAGATTTTTGAAATGAGTGCCTTTAAAGGTTTACAAAAGGCAAAGATAATCTGTAGACATGGAAATTTAGGATGAGAGGTTCATAAATTATTTCTTTTGTTCTGATCTAGGATCATCAAATAATACACTATAAGACATTATTGGCGTGGATAATACACTAAAATAATTGAATAATTTCAAATTCAAGATTAGTTTGCAAACACTCTCAACTTTTAAATTTAAGTGTTTTTGAAACTTAACTTAAAATCATGGACTTCTACTTTTCTACTAGAATTTGCAAACACCACCATATTATATGACTATATTTTGCAATTTTTATTATTTTGATTATATAGCTAAGAAAAAATATTCAAAATATGGGGGGTACGCACCTGGGTGTGCTTCATATTACCAGCGCCACTATATGAATTTACGTTTATATAGGAAAGTTACAAGAATATATTCAACAATAAGATAACAAAAGTGCACGCTAAAAAGGAATTCTAACCACATTTGTTAAAGGCGTCACGCGTAAGCGAGGCGTTTTTCATAGTTAGAGGCGAAGCGTAAGCCCCGAGGTGTTGGTTGTAAGCTCAATAAATATTTCTATTTTAATTTATTTTAAGTGTAATATTATAAATAAGTATGTAATAATTCAAAAAATATAGAATAAAATAAAAAGATAAACAAAAAAAATATAACATTAAATTAAATTGCTCATAAGGCAAAATTCTAGTGAGAAAGATGATCAGGTGAACACTAATTTATAATTTACAGTAAATAAAACATGGATTTGCGTTGATTATTTAGAAAATAGAAGAAAAAAATTGACTGCCACAATATCAGCAAGTCATGGTTTCTACATAAAGTTGGGGGTGACTTTTAATTTTTCAATCTTTTGAGAAACTTTTTTTTTTCGTTTGAGCTATACTATATTTAGTCTCGACCCCCTATCATCTTTTTTTTTGTGTGGGCTAGAAAACTTAATGGGAGAACACATCATTTTAGTCTATCCCTTCTCTTTCCGTGAAGCCTGTAGCCACCAATCTAGCCTTGAATATGCTATCTTCAACATTTGGAATTTCCTTTTTCTTTTGAAAGATCCATTTACAACTGACAATCTTTCTTGCTTTAGGTTTCTCTATCAGTTCCCAAATGTTGTTTTTCTCCGGAGACTTCATCTCTTCATTCATGGCTAAGATCCATTTCTGCTTATCTTTACTGGCCACACCTGTCTTGTAATCCTTAGAATTCTCCTCAAGAACCTCACTTGCCGCAACAAGTGAGTATTAAGTAAGATCAACATAACCAAATCACTAAGGTGCTCTACTTTCCCTTCTAGTTCTGTCTGTAGTAAGCATATAGTTGATATGATCCTCTTGTTGCTCTTGGCTTTCCTCAGGTGCATCATCACTATCGGACTGATCATCCTCCTCTAAAATCCAATTCCCATCTTGAATTTATGAATTTATGTGCCTGGATCAGTGATTTCATTCTGATTGTCAAGCTCCACCTCAATATGCATTCCTTCTTAAAGTTGACTTGAACTTCTCTGTTTCTATGTTGTATTGTCTGTAGTCTTGGTGTTGTAAGTCATTTCTCCTTCATTAAACATAACATATCTACTTGTTATACACCTCATGTGACCAAGTTCTAAACACTAAAGTTTGTAATCCTTCACACCTCAGGGTAACCAATAAATATACCATTTAAAGCTCTTGGCTCTAATTTGTCTTATCTGATGTGAGCATATGCTACACATCCAAACACCCTTAGATTCTGAAGATTTGGTGTATGACCAGTCCACATTTTTTCAGGAGTTTTCATTTCTATTGCAACTGAAGGACTCATGTTTATAAGGTATGTTGTTGTTGTAATAGCTCCTGCCCAGAAAACCTTTGGAAGGTTTGCACTTTGTAGCATACATATGACCCTCTCTAGTATGGTTCTGTTTAACCTCTCAGCCAACCCATTCTGTTGAGGTGTACCAGCTACAGTCATGTGTCTTGCAATACCATTTTCTCTACAATACTCATTGAATTGTTCAGAGCAGAACTGAAGACCATTGCCAGTCCTCAACTTCTTAACTTTCCTCTCAATTTGTGTTTCAATCACAGTTTTCCAAGTTTGGAAACTCTCAAAGGTTTCATCCTTTGTCTTCAAGACATATATCCATATCTTTCTCAAGTAATCATCAACTATACACAGAAAATATCTAGCTCCTTAATGTGATTCAGTCCTTGAAGGACCTCACAAGTCTGCATGGATATAGTCTAATATTTCCTTAGTGTTGTGTTGTTCTGCAGCAAACTTCACTCTACAGGTCTTTCCATTAACACAGTTCTCACATAACCCAAGCTTCTCCAGCTTATCATTTCCCACCAAACTTTGCTTATGCAGCTCATTAAAACCCTTTTCACTTACATGAGTCAACCTTTTATGACACATATCAACTTTAGATGTTGCAACTGCTGAAGCATCACTTGTTGTTCCAAGAATCACTTTTCCCTCAAAAGTGTAAAGACCATTCTTTCTGAAACCTCTCATAACCACCAAAGATCCATTGAATACCTTCAATACTCCTTCACTGTACTTGAAGTGATACCCCTTCAATACTCCTTCACTCCTGTCAGGATTCTTGTACTTCCAGTATGAATTTTCAACCTCACATATCCTTTACCAAGAATCTTACAAGACTTGTTGTTTCCTAGAAGAAGAAACCCAGTGTCTCCTTCTTCATAATCATTAGTCTATTTGGTGTCATGTAAAATGAACACTCTGAATCAATGAGCTACTCCATATCTGGATCATTATCAAACACAACAAGAACACCAGCTCACTCATAGCCATTCTGAGCTATAACAGCATTATATGGATCCTTGGCCTTATTAGTTGTAGCATTCCTGTCTTTCAGGAAAAAACCTTCTTGTATGCCCTTCATTGTGGCAATGATAACACTGCTAGCGATGTTACCACTACCAGATTCCTTAGTATTTTTAGAATTTACATTCTTCTTTTTCTTATCATTTCCCTCTCTTGCTGCCATTACTCGTCACTACTAAGCCCTCACCCTTTACAGTAGCCTTTAACTCATTTCTTTGATTCAGTTCCTTAGAACTCAATGTTGGTTATGCTTTATTTAGTGTTAAGACCTCTCTACCATATATTAGAGGCTCCTTAAAATGTTTATAAGACTTAAGTAAAGCACTTAATAAGAGCAAAGCATGATCCTCGTCATCCATATTAACATCAAATTTTCTAGATCTAAGACCAGCTTGTTGAATACATCCATATGTTCCTCTACATGCTTGCCTTCTTGCATTTTTGAAAGAATATAGAGCTTTCTTTAAGTACATGTGATTTACCAGCGACTTTGCCATGTGCATGCTTTTAAGCTTGTTCCACACATATACTCCTTTGACACTTACCTCAACACGTTCCGTCTAAGGCTCTTAATGGTAGCACAGTGTGCTTTTTCAAGGATCAATTTCTTCACCTTCTCATCCATGTACTTCACCATGTTAGGCTCATCAAGCGCATCAACAAGACCTTGTTGAACAAAGAGAGCTCGCATCTTTAACCGCCATAACTCGGAGTCATTCAATCCGGTGAATTTCTGAATGTTGAACTTAGTTATTACCATGTCCACGTTCAAAGCACCACTTGTTAAGGTTGATCAAAGAATTTCAATATCAAAATCACTATATTCACTCGTAGATCTACTCGACTAACGATCAAGCAATAATCGAACAACAATGCAATCGAAACAAACACAAACAACATAAAGTAAACAATTAACACAATGTGCAACAGTTTACTTGGTTCGGCTCTCAAATGCAGCGTATAAGCAGTTGCATCGACAGAGTTGTAATTGCATGAGTTCAGCTAGAGTGGGCTGCTAAAAAGAGTCGTCAACTAATACTGTGAGCCTGCACCAATAACTAACTCTAACCGAATAGATGAAATAACTCATTTGCCCCTAAAGTCTGATATCAACTACTCCACAGCAAGCATATTCACCAAAACCGCAGCCACAAAGCCCACCTACTCTACCACCATAATCGAAAATCATCCAGCATCACCTGAATAAATCCAAATCTACAACCCAACATCATCAATGCACAAACCAAAAAATCCACAATACAGAGCACAAGGATATTACAAAAAAATCCAATTATTTTACAACAAATATTTCACCACAAGTTGTTACTTCAATATTGACAGATTTGTCACTGGTGGGTTGTCAAAATCTTTACATTTCAAACATGACATTTATTAGTTTTCCAAATATACATGAAAGTGAGGTGGAAACAACCCCACTACCACCAGTGTGGCTGAAATTGGCGGCAATGAGGAAGAATGTAGAGCTAGGAATTTTCAGAAGGGGTTGTTAAATTGGAGCCAGAGGAAGAAATTTCACTTGTTGTCAATATAGAGGATAACCCCGGGAACACAATATCATGGTCGTCGTTCCATCGTAATTGCCAACGAAGCTGACAAGAATATAGGCGCAAAGAAATTATCGACTGCAAAATTTTCATCCATAAATTTCATATCTAGAAGATGGAAATGGCAGATATATGCCACTAGAGAGGAATTTGCAATCTCCACCCTCATTTGTTCTCATTTAGTGATTTACCTACAACACTTGATCTATTTGCAATCCATCAACATTAGTTTGGATCTGGAGGACAAAATCTCTTTAAGGGGGAAGGAGTGTTATCAGTTTAATTTGTTTAGATTAATTATATTATAAAATAGTGTTAATTTAATATTTATCTATTTGTATAATTAAGGTAGCGGATAGTTATTTCTTGGTAGTGGGTTATGTAGTGGGTTAATAGATAACAATTTAATTAGAGCATCTAGAGTTCTAGACAATGTAAGGTGACTTGTTTGATTGAAAAGTTTGAACATGGGATTTGTAATGTAAATGAACTTGTACTTGAACTTTGTATTCCATCACCATTACGCATAGCTACAGTATCTAAACCATTATAAGGTTCTGAAGAGGACATCCTATTGGTATCATTGGTAATGTATCTATTGGCGCCACTATCTGCAAGCCAAGTATTTTCTTCAAGGAGAGTGTTTGACTTAGCAACCATAGCGGTAAGTTGAGCATGTGGATGGCGACCTAGATAGCTATAGTCAAACGTTTGCAAACAATCCAAGGCAATGTGATTTTCTATATGTCAAATTTGACATGCAATTGAAAGTTTCACCGCAAGGAGCATTGATGTTTCTGTGTGATTAGAAATTTTCTTAAATTTGACCAATCCATTGATGATTGAAGTTGTGATGTCGATGAGAGACTGACTATGATCAGAAGCCTTGGAAACTTGGGTGGAATTGGTTTATTTTGCTTTTGTGGGCCACAAAGACGACGGGCCAACATAGAATGTGCACCCATCATGTAATTGTGTAATTTGAGTAGATCGCTGACATGTAAGTTGAATCTTGCAGGATAAGAGCTCAAATGAGAAATCCTCAAAAGTCATTGACTTATCACGTAAAAGGTTGCGAAGCAATACGAAAAATAGAAAACCATGAACAACGAAAAGCAAGGCACAAGAATTTGTTTGCCCATTTCGTCTATGACTACCTTTGTGAGCGACACTAAGTCATGATTTTTCACTATATGTAATATTGGGAGTGAAGAAAGTATTCTTGGGAGTGAAGAAAGGGTTAAATTATGCAGTTATGAATGAATTAATTGGGTTTCCACAATCTATAAGAGTAATTAATTATCATAAAGAATATTTTATAGATTATATATATAGTATTTGATTGACAATGATAAATTGGAGAGTTTCAAATAATTATTTTAGCATCAATATTTAGTGCTCTAGCAATATCGCTAGCCATAAAACACAACATGATGATTTCTTTTCTTCGATGCTCCTTTTTTTCTTTGCTCTTATACACACTCGAAAATTTTAAGACTTTTGTTTCTTTTTCTATTCAAAAATTCCAAATATAGACACGTTAGTTGAAAATTATTTCATGCATCGGTGACAAACCAAGTAGGTCATTTATTAATATACGGTAGAGATGGGGTTATGGAGATGGTTATTTTTCATAATCTAAAAAATTATTTTGATATAAGTCATTGGATTATAGATACACGACGGAATCAATACATCGATTATACAAAATAATTCTCGGAATGAACTTCCAAAATCATCATTTTCCAAATGCGGGCCGGGTCATATAAGGATAAGGACCAAAGAATAAAAAGTCTTCCAACAAAAACTTTCAAAAAAACATAGGGAAAAGTATTAAAAAAAATTAAAGAAAGAAAGATAAAAACAAGAAACTAGCCAGCCCAAAATGTAAAACCGGGCGGTTACGGAACGACGCCGTATTAGCGGAGTGAAAGTGAAGAGGCTAAAACCCTGACTGAACCTCACTCACAAAGTAGAAAGAAACTTGAGTGCTTTTAGTATTATTAGAAGATTAGATATTCACTAACAATGGCGTCTGCAGCCATCCGAAACCCGAACTCGAAGCGCGTGTTCGCACTCTGCCGCCGAGGATCCGCCGTCTCCTCGCCGATCAACCATTTATGGAGATCTATGGCCACCTTCGCTCGAACGTAACTAACTAACTAACTAACACTCACTTATTCAATTTCGCATTTCCTTTTCTTTATACCAAGCGTGCATGATCATCGCCAATCTAAAAATATGCAGAAAACCGCACGTAAATGTCGGCACAATTGGCCATGTTGATCACGGAAAGACTACGCTAACTGCCGCAATCACCAGGGTTCAATTTTTCACAATTTAATTTGTTATCTGATCAATTCAACATCGAATTTATGTATGATTCATTGTTTGTTTCTACATATTTGAAATTGAAACTGCCTTTTTGTGTTTTGTGTTTGAAGGTTTTAGCAGAAGAAGGGAAGGCTAAGGCTGTTGCCTTTGACGAAATTGATAAAGCGCCCGAAGAGAAAAAGAGAGGGATTACAATTGCCACGGTTTTCATTCTCAACTCTTCTGCTTCTGCATCTTCATCTCATCATCATCATCATCCGTGCTGCTTACTTTTGTTTTTAACTGATGTTGCAGGCGCATGTCGAATATGAAACCATGAAGAGGCATTACGCTCATGTGGACTGTCCCGGTCATGCTGATTATGTCAAAGTGAGAGAATATGTCAAACTAGTTTTAGTTTTTAACTATTCATTCAGCTTTAATTTCGCGTTACCTAGTATAATGTCACTTTACTCACTCACACTCACTGTTACTTTAGAGATCAGATGGTGCTAAAACATTAACTAGCATGTATTGGACACGTTTTATCAATTATTGTGGAATTTCACTATAGAACTCCTAGAATTTTATTTAACAAATCCTTTTGGACGTGACGCATGTGTACTTTGGATATTTCCCCTAATTTTTCGATTTTAGTAGTATTACCTAATGATAAGTGTGTTGAATAATTAATATAGATATGATATATTGACAGCAGTCCTACATTGCAACTCTATGCAATTTCAGTTTCTGCATTTTAGCGTGTTCAACTGCCACTACATGCGCCCGAAATGTTCTCCTGAGATTGTGATTGGTTGACTGTTAATAATCCCGTTTGACTGTAGTATATATGATATGGCTGGTTTCCTTCCTGACTACAGTTATTTGATTGCAGAACATGATTACTGGAGCTGCTCAAATGGATGGGGGTATTCTTGTAGTATCTGGCCCTGATGGACCAATGCCACAAACAAAGGAACACATATTGCTCGCTCGCCAGGTTATAATCTTGACATAATCTGGATATCTGTATTAAAGAGAGCAAGATTTTACTTCTTCTTTTTGGTTGCTCGGCTGATTGTACTTTTTCAGGTTGGTGTGCCGTCACTTGTATGTTTTCTTAATAAAGTTGATGCTGTCGATGACCCTGAACTGCTGGAACTTGTAGAAATGGAACTACGCGGTAAGCAAAAGTTTTGATTCTGTTTTGGGTGCATCTCATCTGATAGAATGCAATCTTCTCTTTCATCATATTTGCAGAATTGCTTACCTTTTACAAGTTTCCCGGGGATGACATTCCCATCGTACGAGGATCGGCTTTATCGGCTTTAGAGGGTACAAATGAAGAAATTGGGAAAAAGGCTATTTTGAAATTGATGGACGCTGTAGATTCTTACATTCCAGATCCAATACGTGAAACTGACAAGCCTTTCCTGATGCCCATTGAAGATGTCTTTACTATTCAGGTAACAGAACATACTCTATAAGTAACAACTGCAGTTTTTTTACTGAGCTGATTGTTCCCCTATAATTCATTTCAATAATCGTGTAGTTTTGGCTACTAATGGAATTTCATATTTAATGGTCACTGTGGCTGACAAATTTTCTCTTGGGATTTTTTTATTTTCAATGTTTTTGTCCGTTTTCAGTTCATCTCCTTCTCAACGATAAACTTACGTGTAATGATATTTGAGACACATTTTAAGTTTTAGTGATATGATTCCCTATTCAGCAATGATGAACTATTTGCTTAAACTTTTTGCTTTTCCATTGGTGTTGTGATGATACTTCTTGCCAAGTGCTCCATTTACATGTTTGTGGACTAATATTTTCATGTTGTTATTCCAAAGGGGCGTGGAACTGTTGCAACAGGCCGTGTTGAACAAGGTGTGATAAAAGCTGGAGAAGAAGTTGAGATATTGGGGTTGTCACAAGTGAGTGTGGCTTTATTTTGAAGCTCTCTCTCTCTCTCTCTCACACGCACACACACACACACTGACACCTTTTCACGGGCTCTTTCAAATATGTAATTGGATTGGCACTGGTGTTATTTAGCCCATTTTCATGGAAGCTGTTGACTGTGTGTATTTGTTTGATGACTGTTTGTATAGCTAACAATATTGCTCCCTTGAACTTTTGAAATTTTGAAGCAAGCTGCATTTCACATTAAAACACGTGTGTACTCGGATTTTGATCCGAGAGCAGTAGGAGCTGTTTTTAGCCCGAGTCTTTTTTTTTTCTCTGAACCGGCAGAAAGTGCAATAAGCATATAAACAACAGCTAAATGAAACTGAAACATCAAACTTTGTTTATGAGGCTTCATAAGATTAGGATATGGAGGAAATAGAGGAAAAGGGAAAATAAAATAAGCATATTCTTGAATATCAACCATTCATAGAGAACTTATGAACTTTCGGTCCCTATCTTGCATAAGTTAGAGCTAATTGCTTGTGGATTATATTGTTACTTAGTATTTTGTTGATGGAGAATAATTATTATCTTAACTAATGGAATTACTGGAGCTTCAGAGAGTGTTAATTAAACCTACTTGATTCCAGTTGGTTTCTTTTCTATAGCCCCATTGACGTTTATGAACTGTCAACCCGAAGATGCTAATGTTTGTTATTAAATTTGAGACAAATGCATGAATAGGTGGAGTAATGTTCATAAACATCATTTTCTTGTTTGGCATTGTTTGGTTATCATGAGATGACCCTGATATATATGTCAACCTGAACTCATTACGCTGCTGACATCTCTTTCTGTTGCAGAACAAAATAAAAACCACAGTAACTGGTGTTGAGATGTTCAAAAAGACTTTGGATTACGGCCAGGTAAAAAAGCACCATTTTTCTGTACTTATTAACCTCTGTGGTGCACTTATTACAAAATTAACCTTTTGCTAGGCTGGTGACAATGTGGGTCTGCTTCTACGTGGCTTGAAACGTGATGAGATTAACCGAGGAATGGTTAGTGCTTAGCTGAATATTATGTTTTGATACTCTACTATACTCACTCCTGCTTTTCTACAATTGGATTCAGCACTATATTGTTCCTTATATGTGCATTGCTTTTTTAAGGAATCATACTTTCACTTCTTTTATCATATGGTTTGTTTGATATTTGAGATGCTCATATATGTCATACTTAATTTATTTGCCTGCATGTAAAAGAATTCTGCAAAAGGTCCAGATTCAAAACTGCATGATGGAAGTAAATTGTTTATATCTATCCGGGTTCCTCTTGATTTCCTTTTCATTTGGCTGTTTCATTTTCTGTAGGTGATTGCAAAACCAGGTTTTCTTAAAACATACACAAAATTTGAGGCAGAGATATATGTCCTCACAAAAGAGGAAGGTGGTCGCCATACTGCATTCTTCTCAAATTATAGACCTCAATTCTATATGAGGACAGCAGACGTCACTGGTAAAGTTGAATTACCAGAAAATGTAAAGATGGTTATGCCTGGAGACAACGTGACTGCTGTTTTCGAGCTTATTTACCCAGTTCCCCTAGAAGCAGGTTTGTGCTGCCACACTTTCTGTTACCTAGACTCGTTAACCATTTGCGTGTGCAGAAAATGCTAGTTGACTCTCTAGTTCTTAGTAGAACTACCTTATACTTCATGTAGATGTCTCCATTTTTTATTCCATCTGTTATTGTTTTTTGTTCCATCTATTATTGTTTTAAAAAGCGTCCTCAGTGTCCTATTTTACCTTCAATACAATATAGAGGTTGGCAATCAGTAGGAGTTTGTCTTTCTACCTGCTAATGAACTTTTATATGTGAAACCATTGAATTAATCTTGTCAGTGTTGAATCTTTGAACCAGCACTTATTAGTTATTACTACAGAAAATATGCATCCCATTTTTGGTGTTAGTAACACTTTCCACACGCAGTTAATATAATTTTCCATAATGTGCAGGACAAAGATTTGCATTGAGGGAGGGTGGCCGAACCGTAGGTGCTGGAGTTGTGTCAAAAGTTATCAGTTGATCCAAATAATTTCATCTCCTTTTTCACAAGAGCATCATGAGTTTACCATTCTATTACTTGTCGCAGGCCATTGAATGTTGATTGCCACTATATTTGCTGCGAGATTGAGTTTATTGCATTGTTACGTGTTTTTGTAGTGACTAGTGAACAATGATTCTGTGTATTTTCAGAAAAGTTCATCACTGTTATCATCAATAATTAGATGAGGAAAATGCATCTGGTTCACTACAATTAACTGTCATACGGTTCTTTTTCTTCTTGTTGTTGTTAGGTAATGACATACTTATTCAGAAACTGGTATTGTATATCCACAAATATACAATTCTGCTCCTGAACTTGAGCACCATAATAAAAAGTCACATGGTCCCATTGATCAGCGTGTATGGAGTTATGGACGTGGATGATTGCACGCAAAGCTAATAACCCATGCAAATGGGTGGCAACTCAATAAAAAAGCACTAAATTAAATATTACTTGATCGAAAAGTGGAAAAAACAGAATGATGATTAAACTTTCATTGTGGACTTGTGGTATACTAGAGTAATACTTATCAACAATTAAAATAGTGTGTGACTCGCATAATCTAATAATTACTTTACCCTTCTGGAATCTGCAATATGTTTAAATGTTAAAAATTGCTATGTGAAAAGTGATAGAAGCGAGGACCCAAAATATTACAAACCCGAAGTCAGATAAGTTTAACCATGAAGTCGCATTGTGATCCGCATCAGAACCTACACCAATAAAGCATTCTTCTCTCGACACCAAAACTAGATACAACCAGAGTTGATCTTCAAAGAAGAAAAGTCAAATGAGTATGATTTCCATATACAAACACCCAAATCCATGGAAAGAAGCAGAGACTAAGATTCACAGTTGGGAATGCTTCTTGGCTACAAAAGCTCCTCATATATAAGTAGGCTATCGATTCAGAACCGTGCCTGCCATGCCATGTTCTGAGTTCATAGATGTGTCTCTCATGTTTCAAGAACATGAATTACGCCAGCTTCAGAACCGCGACTGCCATCAATGCCACTGCTCTGAAATAGATAACCTTCAAATTTCCATCCAAATGATTCATTATTTCGTCTTCCCTTTCGCCCAATTTTGCAGGAGTCTTATTTATACAGATAACAGTATCCCTCAACTTATTGACTGCCCACGAGAACCAAACAAGTCCCAAACCCAACCCGGTGCTCAAAAGTTTAGATGCACATAAGGGCATCCTACCACAAGCGACTCTTAAGATAACGGAGAAAACAACAGCAATGCCAGTGCCCGCAATGGTGGCAGATAACTGGGTGAGGAGCTGAGGCAGTTGGGGCCCAGATTTCTTCACGGAGTGGATGGCGTTTGTCCCCTGCTGATTCCTGTCGACAATTATGGACAGAAGACTTTCACATGCATGAAGGTAGCTGTTGCTATAGACATCTCTCCCTCTAACGGTTCTTGTATTGTTCTTTTTTTTATGTGATGCCTTCTCCTTCACTTTTTCATGGCTGCAACAAAATAAGTAGCGTAAGCATTAAGTATTCTGATCTAGCAGGGTCATAAACCTGTCGTACATGGTCTTGTTTAATCTTTTATTTTTGAAGATTCAGGAATCCAGAAAAAAACGGGCATCTATTTGGAAAGGATCACAAATGTAATAACAATTTTGCTTTAGAAAACACTATAATTCACATCAACTAAGCCGACGTGTGAGTAAAAACTAGGAATTTAAAAAGGTCCCAATTTGAGCCTCTTGTGCCATCGTTCGATATAACATGGAGACACCATGTATACTATACCCGTCTATGATTTTATACCATGTTTACTGTACTAAAATTCTTCTAGGAGTTCCGTGTCACTCGCATCAAACACTAATCTTTTTTATAAAAAAGAAGTGATAATTATTTCTTCGTTTACTGCAAGGATATGCCAGTAAACACACAGAATACCCCATGCAGAAACATTGTTTCATCTGACATTATGAAGTGGTTTGAAATCTTTGAATATCAGTTCTCAGAGTGGAGATCCACTTTCTCTGCTTGACAGCTGAGATACACCGCAGCATCTGAGTTGTGATACTTATACATCCCCAGTATGCTTTGTTCTTTCAATGTGAGTGTGTAAGCTCACAATCACTTTCAGAAAATTTCTAGTGTATGCTGAATTTGTGAAGAATCCAAATTCCTATTTCTCAAAGTTTAAAGCTCTTTGTTTACTCCTAGAGGTCTAATGCACCAATAAAGCCATCAGACTAGATTGAACACTGCATATTCACATCATGGTCACTAGAACTCCAATAGAATTTTCCATGTCGAAAAAGAAAAATGGGTTTTAATCGACTGACAATCAAAAAGATGGGCAAGTTGAAGTCACGTTCTTACCTTTTCAGAGACCCCTCCTTCTCTGTTGCAAACTTTAGAGCATTGGTATTAGCTCTTGCTCTTCTTCGCCTGCCAAATGAAGTGTTAAGTATTAATATAGAAAAATAAATTTAACACCTGAAACGTCAATAATAAGAGAGTTTCAGCAGAGCAAAAAGCAGCATGTACTCTTAGTGTAATAACAGTTAAAATCCAAAATCTGGGAGAAATCAATCTCTAACAACTCACAGACTGTTAACATGCATCAGTAACAAAGATATGATAGTCTACGGTTCGTTTTTTTTTTTTTTAGTAAGTGATAGTCTATGCTTTACTCTAATAAGAGTTAAACATAAAAAGAGAAAAAAAAAATCCATGTGAAATGTAGTCAGATGCAAATTGAAATTCCTTGTAATGATGCTATAATGGGAAAATGCCAAACAAAAAAAAAAAGGAATGACCATATGAAAGGGTTTGTGGTAACCTCGTGCATTATGACCTGCTATTATTTAGGTACAGAATATTTCATAACCAACTCGACATTGTTTATACCCAACCCAAATTAAAGATCTGTGAGCTTACTAGAACTCTTGAGGTTGGCTAGGTAACAAACTAACTCGAGAATCCAAATAAAAAATTTAATCCAAAACCACTAATTTTACAGATTCACAATGTTTCTCGTTTTACAGTTTTACATCTGAGGGCTGTACTACATGGAGGCATACTCTGTGACAATGTCACTGCAAATGGTATATATATTAACTTTCCTTAATAGATAACATGATTCAAAATTGAGTCCAAATTTCAAAAAGGGAAGAGAAGTATAGATATAAATGTTCAAGACAATCTGAAGTGGGACAGGAAAAAACAGAACTAATACCTCTCAAAGTAAGGGACCAGCATTGTCTGTTTACTGGATCTAACTGTGGTCTTTGACAAGTAAAACTCAGAAATAACCGAAAGTACATCATGCATCTCAGTTCCATTATACTGCATTTGGCTGTCAGGATAATTCATATTTTCTATAAAGCCATTTCTATCCCCCGCTAAGTCCAATAAGGGTTCATTAAAGTAGAATTCACTTGTTGGATATACAAGAGACTGCTGAGGATCAATTTCAGTACAGCACCATCTAGAGTAAGAAAGAAATGCTTGCTGAGACAAATCTGCGATCAGTGGTTGAGGCCCCATCATATCACAGAGCATAGATAAATCTGGCAAATCTTCTTCTGTTTCAATTGATCCTGATGCAAGAAACTTCAAGATCCTCTCTTGCCTGGTGCAACGCTCGGCAATCCGAAAGCTAAAGGGTACTGAGTCTGTATTCAAAATAATGATGAAGTTGTGATTACTTAATGTTAAGAACTTCGCAAACCATACAGAGTAATAGTTGCTCAAAATTAAGATAATTATTTGATGGAGTAACGAAATAAACTCAGAAACGCACAAAATATGTCATGCAGATTAGGAATATGCTTAAACAATGTAATATTAAAAACAAGTAATAGGCGTTATAATTCAAAAACGAGGGGAATCTGAAGGTTGTGAACCTTGAGCATTAATATGTGGTGGACCTTTAGACATTGAGTCGATTTTGGCAAACCGATCGTAGTTCAATAATGCACCAGTGCAGTTCCATTCTTCCTTTAGTGGCAGACTTTGATTGAAGTGGTGGTGGGAGTTAACCATGTCTTGATTTGCAGCATGACAAGGTAGAATATGGTGAAAGTCCTGCAACACAAAAAGATAAGAGAAGGAAAGAAAGAAAATCACACAACCGTGTAACTTGCAAGATAGAAAAGGTCATTTAAGACATGGTAAGAAGTAAGTAACAGGGTGGAAGCTGTTAAATGTTAGCAAAGTGCACCAAAGATTGCAAAAGCTACAGAATCAAATATGAATCCTCAAGGCATATACTATAAGAAATTGTTGGGAAAAAACTGTGATATATCCCATTCTTACCAACCAGCAAGAAACACCCAGAACAGAACAAGTTAATTAGGCTAGAAAAATACACCTACACCACAAAACTATTTTCATAGCAAGCTAAAAACAATTCATTTTAGAGCTCAGGCCTATATTTCTCTTCCAAGTTCAAGAAGTTAATGAACAATAACCAACCAATCATTATTAAATTATAAACAGTGAAGCCAAATACCTTAGAGATCTTGTTTAAGCCCTGATCTGGAAAGGAAGCAACCCCGAAAGTAGGAGGGTAGGCGCCATGTGAAGCCATCAAAAATAGCTCCACCATTATCTTCTTTTTTTCTGTTTTTAAGAGAAACCCAGTTTCAGAAAAATCCTTCTTGTTAAGAATAAAACCAGATTTCTCTTAAGAATATCTGAAGGGTCACACCATAATTTTATGCTTATCCACCCTTGCACCGCAAAATCTATGCCCCAAAAACCAAGTTGATGTTTTTATTTGGGATATGATGATGAAATGGAACCAACCAAAGTAAAATTGAAATTGAAATTTTATGTGGTGAGGGATTCAAAGTTGGGAATCCAGGTTGGTCGACAAACCTGGATTCAGACAACAAAGTCCTTCGACTTTTTCTGCGTCGAATTTGGAATCTTGCGGGTTTTGTAAGAACGAAGAGCCGTTTTTATTACATTATTATTATTATTATATTCAGCTAACTTGGTGCGTGCCTCTCCCCCTCAATAAATAAATATGGGACAAAAAAATTAAAATATATGTGACAAAATAGAATAGGACTGTCACTTGTCTTTTTTTTTTATGAATAAAGGACTGTGACTGTCACGCACTTTGGTTTAGTGTCCTATACTTCAAATACGTCTTTCGTTTTGATAATCAATAATGTAACACCCTCATTCAATGACTCAAACTATCAAATAAATACCCTAATCACGTTTCATTCACCCCATCTGTTCATGTTGGCGAATTATGATGTGCAAACACCACCGAGGGGAAAACATAATTTCCCACCTGCAGTTGCCCGACCATTATCCAAATGCAACCAAAAATCTATTTCAAACACCGAAATCATTACCTATATTAACAAGAACTTGTTTGAGCTTGGTTCAGCACCATTCCCTAGGCCACCCCCAGTCCCATCTCCTCTCCTTAACTTCGACCACGGCCTACGGTGGTTCGTCAAGCTTAATTGTGATGGATCAGCACCGAGAAACTTAGGGCATATATAGGTATTGGAGGGTGTGTTACGTGATTCTGCAGGTATGATAGTTGGTGTTTTTTTCGAAACAACGATTGGACTTGGTACTACCCGTCACGGAGTACTTTTTGCTATACGTAATTCAGATTCTCATCTCGTTGATTGCCTCTGAATTTGTGTTTTGCAGCTTGACCCAGCGCGGGGTCGTACGGCTTTGGTAGAGACACATATACTCCTCCACGGGATATGGAGGATGTGGACTAGCATCACCACCCTAGCCGCCTCATGTACATGTAGAGAAATGAACAGGTTCACAGACGTGCTGGCTCGACAGGGTTCCAGGCAGCAGACCCTATGTGGACTGCTCCATGCAGCCACCCTTTTGTACAAACTGCATGAGTTGCCCGCCCCGCCTGAAAATGTTTGTTTTGTATGATATCTCTTGTATTTATACGCGCATGTCGCACCAGCCTTGACCATGCACCCCTATATAAATACATTATCCAGCTTTGGCCTAATAAATAAATAAACATGTTATGTTAACAAACAAAAAAAATCATATTTGTTGACTCAATCACAGGAACTGGGAAGAAAAAAACTACAAATAATATTCATCTATTTGTAATCATCTCTTCAAATTTAAAACTATCACTTAAAATGTGAGGATAGCTATTGAGGGAGCACTCTCTAACAGTTAAGATTCATATAGGCATGCCCATTATATGAAGGCTTACCCTCATAGCCACATTTTACTTGCAGATATTTCGTTGAGGTTTTAGTTGCCTCTATTTCTTTTATATGTTTGGGCTTCTTTAACCAATATTTTTCTTGTGCTACCACAAAATCTTTATAATGTCAGTGTTCAGTGGAGTAAAATTTAAGTATTTTCATGGTGAGTTTCATATGCTTCTTTCATTCCTCTCATGTTTCAAGTATTTTCATCTTTCCAACATCTACTTTGGGTAGGATATTGTTGAGCTTTGTTGGACATGACCTCGTCAAGATCCTCTGAGCCAGTTCATTGATTCTATCCATATTTTTTGTTTTTTCATTAATCGAAATGGATGCGAATCTTTTATTTCGCACTGTTGTGAGTAGGATACTTGTTATAAACTTTCCCTTCGGTTCATCCACTTATAATAACTTTTTATTGAAGCATTTCATGAACTCCCAGAAACTTTCTCTCTCTTCTTGCTTGATGGAATACAAATGGTTATGGTCAAGGTTGATGCGCTTTTGGCTAGATAATCGATTTTAAATTTCTTCGAAGCTGATCATAACTGTTGATACTTCAGTTTGGTATTCTTGAGAACCATCCAGAGCTACACCGGTCAGGGTAGTGGTGAAAATCTTAGTGTGCACATTCTAATTAAACCCATGCACTGAAAGTATCCAATCTAAGTAGAGCACATATTACCTTGGATCAATTTTACCATCATTCACTTTCGGCTTTGGGATCTTCTCCCCTCGCTCTAGTCATTTTTGAGTCAATTTCTTCACAAAAAGGTGTTGGCCTCATCGGGTTTGATGCATTAGCTAGACTTTTTTTTGCTTCTTTCCTTTGCCTGTTGAGCTCTTCTATCCTCCTAGATATTTTCTGTATGTCAGTTCATGTTTGTACTATAAACTTGACATCAATCGGCCTCATAGAGATTCGATTGTATGTGACTTCTCTTGTGAAATATGCACTATTCGCTAAGCTTGTCCAGTTCGGGCATGAGGTGCAGTTGATCCATGTGGAAAATCTAGAGTTGTGTGTGTTGCTTGATCAATTGGTTTAATGATTGGTGTTGGGGCGCCACCAAGTTTTCCATCGTTGTTGTTTGAACTACTGCAACAAGTTGAGAGAATTGTTATGCTGACAATATAAGTGCAGGGGCGTTAACTTGTGCATTTGCAGCCACAACTGGATTCGCGTTAGCATTGTGAGCTTGATTAACATTGTTTTGCCATATTCTTGATTCACTTTTGTTATGAGACGTTGACTGTTCAGCTGCTCTCTGTGAGCCTGATCGTGTCATATTCTAGTTCATAAAGGTTCTAATTTTCTTGCACAGTCTATGTGGCTCCAACAGACGACGCCATTGTCGCGAGGCGTTACTTACCTGTTAAGTTGACTCAGCGTCCACGTCAGACTGATTCAGCTTCTTGTCCAAACAAGCTTTCTTTGAACCACAGTTGTGCACCAAGAACACATGTGAGCTAGGCAGAGAGTGGTCAGGCAAAGGCACTATGACGCTCAATTTAGTAGACGAAAATTATCACTGATAAGGAAGCTTAAGGAAGCTTGTTCAAGGTTGTATCGAGTCAAGCCTCCAAAAGTATGTCGGACTGAATCTCCAAAAGTGTATCAAGTTTAGTCTATGTTGAATTATGCTAAACCAACGCTATCTGTCTTGGATTTCCTCTTAGGATCAAGAGACAAGATTCGAGATAACTCAAATCTTGTAACTAGATAGAGAATCGAAATATAGGTGAGAGCTAGTTTTGTATGAGTAGAAAATGGTGTACCTTTAGGACTGAGGTCGGGGGTATATATAATAGATTGATTTCGCTAATAATGGCAGAAAATCCTCCCTTAATCGCACAAATTACGCCACTAAATACGCCATTGATTTCACAAATCGCTCATGTGTCGAATTGGGTTGTATCGAAGTTTATCTCTAACTCAAAATTTCTTGGCGAATTTCAAGTTAGAGATAGTTCAGACATAACCTTGTATTATTTCTATTTTGTTGAATTTGACGCAGCCTTGATATGTCTCTATCTTATCTCAAATTTGTAACTTTAGAGACACAAATCGAGATACAAGAAATTATAGTTGTTTGGATTATTTCTTATCTCTTTGCTTGTCTCGAAACTCTAAAGTTTAGAGATAATATTGCTTGGTTTGGTTTAATACATTTATCTTTGTGTTTTCTTTAACAAAGTGTCCTCACTTGATTGGTGTCGCACGGTATGTTCATAATTATTGCCATACAGTAGCCCCTCATTTTGTAGTATTGGTGTTGTGTTGCAAATGACACGAACTTATAAATCTAGGCGATAAATTAATCACAACTGCATATACCCCTTACTATAAAAATGATTATCACAACTTCCATGAGATTGGACTTGCTCTACATCGATCCACATTTCACACGCTACGCAGAGATGCTCTTATTGCAGCGGCTGGTTAAATACGATGAAAAGCATCAAATCTATAATTGGAGGTCATTGGTTAGGGGTGCGGGATTGATAAAATACAAACTAGACTGAGCACACATGACTGATTACTTGATTCCACAAATTTAAAAAAAGATTTGCCAACTGAGGGTGAAGTTCAAACTGGTTCGATGATTTGCAAGTATGGCAAGGGTTTGCACCTATGGCCCTGGTTATAAAGTCACGACTAGACCAGCGTATGAAGAATACATGAGATATGTAATGATTACACCCTTCCCTCTTAATTCCTTAAATAACACTACTTCGGATTTATCTAAATTTTATTTTGTTTCAAAACTTTGTAGGAGACACACTGTGACTAATACTTTCAAATACATGGTCTTGCAAATGCCCGAATACTATACAAGTTGTTTGTCGAACTTGGTTATGCTTGTTTTTCGAAAGAGGATGGCGTGAACGAAGCTTGAGCCCGAAATAATCAACCGGGAGTCATATGGTGAGGGAGATATGGAGGAATTAGACAAAGTGGTTTGAGTCAGCTTTTAATGCTTTTGATTATGTTAAACACTTGACGTTTTTATGTTTTTAATGCTTTAAAATTGTAGACTCTGTTTTCTGCATCTTGAATTTGGATTTTGTTTGTTTCAAGATGGATGACATTTTGTAATGAGTTTTTTAGTTTATGAGTATGATTTTATTAGTTTATGTATCCCATATGTTTTAAGTGAAAGTGATGGTCATTTTTTGGCTTTTGAACTAGATTTTGTCAGTTTGCTTTTGAATTTGATAGACCAATATTTCGCTTGATCATCTTGCTTTCCTGTCCATAATTCATGAATATCATGCATGTAAAATGTGTTAGATTATGCTACAAATAACAATGTTAAATTGATGAACAAAAGGCCACTTAAAACAATAAAAACAACAATAATTTTATAAACCAACCATTACAACATTAAACCTTAAACCTTAAGCTTAAATAGCCTAAAACCTAAACGATCTTAAACCTTAACAACCTATAAACCTTAAACCTCAACAACCTTAAACCTTAACAGCATACTACCTTAAATAACAATCCTAACAACAACACACCATTCGAGTGGCTCTTTCAATACAACATCACAACAACACAAAGTACCAATGTGATCATCAAATAAAACCTAAGCCTACCACCCAATTTCGTATTCTCATCTTGCAGATTCTTCACCTTCTCTTCCAAATCCTTGTTTGTTTTCTCAAGTAAAGTTTGCATTCTTTCCAAACCGTGACCCTTCTTCATCTCAAGCTCTTCTTCAAGTTCCTTTACGTTTGTCTCACTTCTTTCGATTCTCTTTAGCAATGTAGGTATAACAACTCTAGCTTATGCACAAATCGGGAGATCTTCCCAAAGAATAACCCAACCTGAATCTTTCCTTCCAACATCCATGGAACATTCGACCCGGTCCTTCGGTCAGAGCCACCCGCACAACAACGAGTTTTCTGCAATTGCACATCATATGCGAGGTTGTTGACAATTCTGACATTTTGGCAAGCAAAAACGACTTGTGTTGCATTGAATTTAGGTAATAGGGCTGAGCTAGGGTTTAAAATTAGAAATTGATTTGGGGGTTGGGGGAATTGGATTATAAGAATTAGTGTGAAAAAATGTTTTTTGGGGTAAAAATTTGGCGGGGCATGACATATTTATACGTGGATTAACATTTTATCGAGTTGGCAGCGACGTCGGCATGAAAGCCCAATAAAGGCTAAAGGGCATTTTTAACGAAAAAAACAAGAAGTTAGTGGGCATATATTCATGCCCCATAAAAACTTTAGGCAACAACAACCAAGCCTGTAATCCCAATTAAATTGGGGTAGGCTATATGAACCATGAATGAATCACGTAGAGTCGTGAACATGAATCTTCTGCCTCCATAGGTTTCGGTTGACGAGCATGTCTTCATTTAGATCTTTTAGCTTCATGTCGTTCCGTATGACCTCCATCCACGTCTTTTTCGGTCTCCCACGAGCTCTAGCCGTCTGGCCTAAGTTGAGATCTTCAACTCGTCGTATCGGTGCATCTATGGGTCTGCGTTTAACATGCCCAAACCATCTTAAACGATTTTCTCGCATTTTCTCGTCAATGGCCGCCACACCCAATTTATGCCGAATATCTTCATTGCGCACTTTATCTCTCCTAGTGTTACCGCACATCCACCGAAGCATGCGCATCTCTGTAACGTTCATTTTCTGTGCATGACTTTGCTTAATAGCCCATCACTCGGAGCCATAAAGCAAAGCAGATCTAATAGCCGTACGATAGAACTTTCCTTTAAGCTTTAAAGGAAAGTTACGATCGCACAGGATCCCTGTCGCACTCTTCCACTTTGTCCATCCAGCTTGGATGCGGTGGTTGACGTCTCCGTCTAACTCTCCATCCATCTGCAGTATGGAGCCTAAATATCGAAAATGCGCACTTCTCGGTATCTCTTGGCCATCCAACTGAACCGTGCCATCGTTGTTTCTTCGTTGTTTGCTAAACTTGCATTCGAGGTATTCTGTTTTTGTTCGACTTAGTCGAAATCCTCGTGCTTCTAATGTTTGTCTCCATCGTTCTAATTTAGCGTTAACTCCCATTTTCGTCTCATCGATGAGGACAATATCGTCTGCAAACAACATACACCATGGGACTCGGTCTTGGATGGTTCTGGTGATTTCATCAATTACAATGGCAAACAAAAATGGGCTCAAAGCTGACCCCTGATGTAAGCCAATTGTAATTGGAAAGGCGTCTGTTAAACCGCCACAAGTTCGGACACTTGTCACCACATTCTCATACATATCTTTTATGATGTTGATATATTTAATGGGTACCCCCTTCTTCACCAAGGTCCACCATAATACATCTCGAGGTACTTTGTCATATGCCTTTTCTAAGTCGATAAAGACCATATGCAAATCTCTACTCTTTTCTCGAAAGCGCTCAATGAGCTGACGAATCAAATGGATGGCCTCTATGGTCGACCTTCCGGGCATAAATCCAAATTGGTTCTCAGATATGGGAACAATTTGTCTCAATCGGTGTTCGATCACCCTCTCCCATAACTTCATGGTATGAGACATAAGCTTTATCCCACGATAGTTAGAACAGATTTGGACATCACCCTTGTTCTTATATAGAGGTATTAGCGTACTCTTCCTCCACTCTTCTGGTATTTTATTTGTTCGCCATATTTTGTTAAAGAGGTCCGTCAACCAGGTCACCCCTATCTCTCCCATGCTTCTCCAAGCCTCGATAGGGATACCATCTGGGCCAACGGCTTTTCGAGTCTTCATCCTCTTCAAAGCATCCTTGACTTCTGACCTTCTAATACGGCGCATAAAATTGCGGTTCAGATCCTGAGGGGACTGCGAGAGGTCACCCACTGCTTGGGTGGGGCCTCCATTGAACATGCCCTCGAAGTACTCCCTCCACCGTGCTTTGACCTGATCCTCACGCACTAAGACAGACTGACCTTCATCTTTGATGCATTTCACTGCACCTAGGTCTCTAGTCTTCCTCTCTCTAATGCGAGCAATTTTGTATAAATCCTTCTCGGCCTCCTTGCCATCCCTCTTCTCATAAATTTCCTTGTACACAGCCTCCCGCGCTAGTCCAACAACTTTCTTTGCTTCTTTCCTGGCTAGCTTATACTTTTCAAAGCTTGCTCTATCATGGTTCTTCTTCAAATCCCTGTAGCAATCCCGTTTGTCCTTGATTGCCGCCTTTACTTCTTCATTCCACCATGACGTGTCTTTACCTGTCAGGCTACTACCTCGGGATTCCCCTAAGAGGTCTTTAGCTACCTTCTTGATACAACAAGCCATTTTGGTCCAAGTTGCATCTGCATCGTCCTCAGTCTTCCAGTCTACCTCTTGAACCACTCGCTCCACGAAGGCCTTTTGGGTAGACTCATTAAGCCGCCACCACTTAATTTTAGGTTCCAACTGGCGCCTACTCCTCTTCACTCCTTGCCGCAGTCTAATATCCAACACCAAAAGCCTATGTTGCGTAACCACACTTTCCCCGGGGATGACCTTGCAATCTATGCAACGACTTCTATCTGCCCTCCTAGCTAAGAAGAAATCTATCTGGCTCTTATTTGACCCACTCCTATAAGTGACCAAATGAGACTCTCTCTTCTTAAACCAAGTATTTGCTACAAGCAAATCATAGGAGAGAGCGAAGTCTAAGATATCGTTTCCCGGCTCATTGCGATCCCCAAAGCTATACCCGCCGTGGATGTCCTCGAACCCATCACGGCTAGATCCTACATGACCATTAAAGTCACCTCCAATGAAGAGTTTCTCGCTACTAGGGATCCTTTGTACCATCTCGTCCAAATCTTCCCAAAACTTACGTTTCACAGCTTCGTCTAGTCCTATCTGTGGTGCATAGGCACTAATGACATTCAAGATATCCTCACCTATGACCAACTTGACCAGTAAGATCCTGTCGCCCTTCCTTCTGACCTCCACCACGTCTTCGAGCCAAAGATTATCTATGATGATCCCAACACCATTTCGGTTCTTCTCTGTCCCGGTATACCAAAGCTTACAACCCCAAGGGTCTACTACTTTGGCCTTTTCACCAACCCACTTGGTCTCTTGCACGCACAAGATGTTGATCCTCCTCCTAGACATTGCCTCAGCTAGCTCGGCCAATCTTCATGTGAGTGACCCCACATTCCACGATGCAAGGCGAACTCGTCGTTCCTGGACTAACTTCTTTACCCTCACCCGTCCTGGAAGGTGAGGGAACCCTTGCTCATTTGACACCACACCCGAGCGTCGATGTGGCGCGTCGCTTCCGGGCGACGACCTAGCAACCCTTGCCCATTTATCACTACACCCGGGGTCCGATGTAGCGCGTCGCTGAGTAGGGAACGCCCCAACGAAATTCATTGTATGGTTCATATCATAGGATGTGACGGGGTTTTTACGTTGGCTGTCACAAGCCTACCACAACCCTCCTCCTTTATCCTGGCTTGGGACAGACAGTGAAAGCTCACTGGCGGAGTTCCCCATAAAAACTTTAGGCACTTCTATCAAAAGTAAAAAGATATAGGGCGTTTTTAATATTTTTTTCAAACTATATTTAATTTCAATAGGCTTTTCTTTTTTAAACAACACTCCAAACATGAATGAAAACATATTACAAAAATTGAAAATTTCTGAAACTAACTTTTTCTGAAAATTCGCCCTTAACTCTTACTTCAAGATTTGTGTAGATATATTTTTCTGCAACGATCTTTGCTAATCCCTTGTATTCTTTACTATACTCTTACGAAAGGTTTAATTAGTGTAAAAAAAGAAAAGAAAAAAGGTTTAATTAAAAAATCGTTTGTCACAAACATGAGGACATATAATAAGAGGACTTATAATAAGGCATGTACTGTACTTGATACTTTCCCATGTGGCTGCTTTGAACGTTGAAGTCAATGGCATCGCAATGTTATAATTAAAACTAAATATATGAGAAAAATATGTTCATTCAAATGCGTACGGCGTCTGATAATTAGTTTAAACACTTGATGTCGGCTATGCATAAATAACTACTTAAATCTTATAAAAAACTAAAAAAGTATTGAATTCAGTTATTGCACGTGATTATGAAACAAATTTAAAACTAATTTGTAGGTCATAGAGCAAGAAAGTTATAACGGTTAAATCATGCTCAAAGTATATTTTCTACTAAAACATCAGTATAGAATGAGCTTTCGTGAGATAACTATGAATACATCCATCAAGTTTGACCTTCTAAATTCTAATTACGAGATTTTTTTTTTTGACCGAGCTATTAAAATCGACCAACATATTTGATAAATTAGTTCTATTGAAGTTTGTGGTTGTAACTTGTAACTATAGAAACTATTTATGATGTTGGGAATATTAAAGACACGCAATTAAAACTTGCTTTAGCATACATCGATTATTAAAATTTGGAGGAAATATGTTACATGAGCATGAATTGAAAACTAAAATTAAAAAAACAATCTTTACAATCAAATAATTACATTAGAAGTTACTTTTTATATTGAGACTAACCAATTAAGGAATAACTCAAGGTACTTTAATATACAATTAATCTTATAATTTATTAAATAAAGTACTAAGTTCCCATAATAATTCAACATTTTCCGAAACTAGGCTTTTCTTTGATTTACTTTCTTACGTTTGTAAAAAATATAAAATACCTAAATAACCGTCAGGAATATATAATAATAATAATAAAAAACATGGACAGAGGAGTGAAAGAGAATGGGAATCTAGTTGAGGAGAAATATGCGAAACTTTACTATTAAAACCTCCTTCTGCTTTTGCCAAGCAGGCATCCGACGTGGCAGGCGTCCACCCAGAAGGCAGGCGTACAATCAATCCAACGGCTGCGATCGGCGCACGAGCATGTGGAATACGCGGGAAAGCGTGGGAAACTTAAAACAACCCCGAGCGCGCAGGCGCCAAGCACACCTCACCGTTCCACGTAGGATTAAACCAACCAGAATACGCCACGTGTACAAGAGGTTGATCCCTTAACGGAAAAAAGAATCATAGATGGGAAAGGAGTACACGCCTTCCATGAATTTATAATACCCCCAACCCTTCTTCTTCCTCACAATTCCTCACTTTATTTAATTAAATTAAATTTTACTACACACAAATATTTTATAACACAACACACGGAGTTTATTAATTTGAATTTTTCGGATTCTTTTAATAGGCTGAGATTTTAATTGGTTTCAGCCTTGATGGAGGTCACCGGCGTCGTTTTGAGGCAATCGCCACCGCTCTGTTTTTCATCAAAGGATGACTTGTTGCAATCTTCATCATCGTCGGTGGTTTTTCCGGTGCGAAAGAGAGCCGTCCGATTTGCGGCGTTTTCCGATCGGCGACACGTGGATTATTACGGTTCGGGGATTAGGTGTGAGGTGAAGGAGAAGGAGAAGGAGAAGGAGAAGACGGTTACAATGGATAATAATAAGTTGGGGTTGAAGAAGCTGAAGAAACAAAAGAAGCAGCAATTGAAATTGCTTAAAGGATTGTCAAAGGATTTGTCCACATTTACTCAGATTGGTTTTGGATTGGATTCGGATCATAATTTGGTTGATCGTGTCAACGGCACCGCTATCTCGGTATGGTACTTCATTCATTGCTGCTGCTGCTTCAATTAATTATATATATATATATATATATATATATATATATAGATATATAAGTTTGCCAATTATAATGTTTGATTGCTTGACATTGAAATCTAATTTTGTATCTAGAGTAAGTAACTCTGTTATGTGATATTGTTAAATCTATCTGTTTTGATTACAATAGGGCAAATTATGTCAATTGTCTTGTTATTTTGTTATTGATCTTGTGCCTCAAAGAGTATTACCCTATGCTATGCAGAATGCGGCTGAGCTTTTGCTTGAGCGACTTCAGAAGCTAAAGAATGAGGAGAAGGAACTGAAAATGAAAAGAAAGGAAGAGAAGATGAGAGTAAATGCCGAGCGCATGCAACACAGGATTGCTGCTGGTAAAATAATGTCTTCTAGTTCTTCTTCTGAATCCAGCAGCGACAGTGAATGTGGTGGAGAGGTGGTCGACATGAATAGTCTTATTAAACGCACACAGACAAACCACAACTCCCCTCCTCAACCTATCATTGTAGAGACAATCTCACAACAGTCTTCTTCAAGTTCTGTGATGCCAGCTCTTCCTCCGATTTCTCCAGTCCTTGCTTCTTCTAGTACTCCTGTAGCACAAGAGACGAGGTCATTTGTCAATTTAGAGAACCGGTGCTGCTCAGGAAGTGAAACTAGTTGTGCAAGTTTAGCGAATGAGAGCATGAGTAGCTCGGTTCTAACGACTCCAACGAAGAAAGTTGAGGTATGTATGGGTGGAAAGTGCAAGAAATCAGGAGCAGGAGCGTTGCTGGAAGAATTTCAGAAGGCGGTTGGCATGGACGTTGCAGTTTCTGGGTGCAAATGCATGGGCAAGTGCAGAGATGGGCCTAATGTGAGGGTGATGAGTAGCGGCGGGGTTGATGCAGGAGTCGTGGATGATTCCGTTAAGTCTCCGAGCAACCCGTTGTGCATTGGCGTCGGTCTCGAGGATGTGGATGTGATTGTGGCTAATTTTCTTGGTGAAAATCAGAGACAACAACTTGGCCTTGCTGTATGATTTTGTGCTGTGGTGGTGGCCTTCATTTGTTCACTGATCTTCATGTTCTTTACTGGTGGTCTTTTGATTAGTTGGTGTTCATATAGATACATACATAAAGATTGGTATAGTCTTTTTGTACTTGTGACTGCGAATTGTCTTCAGCTTTACAATGTTGATTGACTGTGCGTGCAATGAATGCTTTTGGTTTCTTTACATCAAAAATGTGAGAACATCGACTGTAAATACACATTTTTAATGTTATTGAATTAGTAAAATTCTGGCAATATTGTCTTGTTTTTTTGAATGAGATATTGATTATTAAAGAAGTGGCTGTTCGAAGACTTACTTTAAGCTAAAACTTATCACTTAAAAAAAATAATGATATAGAGTATAGACTATCTTTTAGCTTATGATAGCAATTTCTAGATAAATAAAGATTTTAGTTAGTTGAATATGTCTTCATTTTTTATTAACAAATGAAACTACAAATGACAATAATCACAAGTATATGTAGTATGTACTATTTATATTTAAGATTTTATCAAATTGAGATTTTTAGTGAATGCCGTTGAGAAAGCAAATAAAAAATTAAAACATAATGTTATGGTTATACGCTTTCAAATTTCAATAAAGTTGTATCTCTTGCTAACTAAATTGAAGCATCATAATGTTGTGGATTAAAATATAATTATGTATTAAACTATAAATCTTGTATCATATTTAGCAATTAGTTGATATTTTAGAGTTGTATGGTATAAAAAGTTAATGAACTAATAACATAAATTTATGGTATTGTAACCTATTCATAAGAAAGTTAACATTTTCGATTTTCTTAAATAAAATAAAACCTCTACTGCCAAAAAACCAACTTTTAGCTGATTTTCATTTTCAGTTTATGATGTAATATTGCATGTGAGTAATTTAATTAAAATTGCGAACTTCAATTTTTTTTTTAAAGTTGATAAATGTTACTTAAATAATAAGGATAGAATAGCACATCTCAAATAAAAATATCTTCAATATAGGTCGAAGTTAATTACATTGGCTTGTGTTTCTTAACAATTTCCAATGAGTATTTTTGTAACTTCAATCCCATGTTCTACGATTTTTTATAAGGGATAATTACATGTAACTTTTGGTTTAATTAAGCAAGTATCTCGCAATTGTTTTTAACGTCTCTTGAAGTTTCAAAACATGTAAAATAAGAGGTATGTATGTGTATGATAATTCCAAACTTGACAAGGGTATTTTTATAGTGTAAGGAAGTTTATCTATAATGTATTTCAAGCTTTAATTTTGTTTATATAACTATCCCAAATTCAGAAGAGTTATGTAGTTAAGTCAAACCATATCAGTTAGTTGAATTTATCACATAAACATTTTACCAAAATTTCGATGAATGAGCTTTAGAGTTTGGAGTCTGGTCAAGTTAGGTGTGAAGTAGTAAGGGACTAAGTTTGACTCTGAAACTAGGTGATCAGTTTGACTAATACGTTTTAAGACACCTTAGATAAAAAGGCTCCAGTTCGATCAATGGCAAATCCCTATATTGAACACACAAATTCTCACATATACTCCAGCGTAAATTCTACTTCAAAACCTAACACACCAATAGAAAATATATGCGCTCTATAATTTGGATAAGTCCATTGAGAAATTCATATGTACAAACTTGGTTGGGTTTTCATCAAGTCACCATGCTTAAACTCATTGGGGGTACACGGAGGAGGCGAGTAGCTCACGAACTGCAATGGAATAAGTCATAATGTCCATTTGTTCTAGTTCTGACTCAAGTATTAACAACATAAAAATAGAAAGAAAAAAAAAACGTGTAGCATTTCTCAATTAACAAGGTCCAAAGTTAGCATTTGCTCATGCTAGCCTCATGTGGCAAAGGATGCTAGCCTCATGTGGCAAAGGATGCGCTTGTATGATAGTAGGTAAATTCATGTTGGGTTCAAGAAGTTTGGCCTCCGACACATGTCGGTGATACCCCACATCCTAAGTGCTTTGAAAACACTTTTGTAGGACAACTTCTCTATATGTTTACAAATTTCGACGGAAGATGAAAGAATGATCAAAGAGGTCGCTTCTTGCAAGGTGTATTGTGAATAACCAATAATGATTTCAAATAAGCTGATGATATACAAATTTTCTTCTTTTCCCACCATTGGCATTTCTTGGAATCCGAGTGGTTCATAATTGAGCTTTTCAAGTTATTGTTCTGTTTCTTCTTTTACCCAAGCATGGAGGTTAATTGACTTCCTCCCCATTTCACAGAATCGAGTTTCGCGGAGGTGACAAAACTTTACCTCAACAAGAGATCACTTGGTGCTAACAATTCTTCCCTAGTGATGATCGAATACACGTCGTAAGTTAAAGAAAGTATGTGGCTACAAGGGGCTTTTATCGGTCAAGTGGAGAGGGTTGAAGATGTAAAGATTCGTTTTGAAAGGATTATGACTTTTAATGAACAAAAAGAACTTAGTTTCTCTCTAGGTGTGAATCTTATGCTTCTTCCAAAGAGTGGTTTGGTGAATCATATTGTTGAGAATAAACAATTCTCGAATGATAAACTTCTCTCAATGTGACCATGGACTAAGAACTTTGCGGTCTGTTTAAGCATGGAATGAAGTCTTTTTCAGAAAACTCTTGGCTAGTCTTGGACAACTCGTCGAGACTCATGAAGATACTAATCAAAAAAGCATTTTGATGTGGGTACATGCGAATATATACAACTTGGATATCACAAACACAGTTTTTCGCGGAGATGGCCCTGTCCCTCTTCCTTGTAGCATTCGAATGCTGGGGACTTCCAGTATCTGAAAGCACAAAATACGTAGTGTTTGGCTCGTGCCGTTACGACATCTGGCTCTAGCATCGCCATTTGTTTATGCAGGTTTTGTCTCGACCATTCTTTGATGGGAATTCCTGCAATCATATTGATATTTATTGGCATCTTATCAATATCTTCTCCTTCAAAGGTTTTTGATTTCCGGTTTTCTCTCTCGGTAGAGGAGTGAGTGAGTTGGAATTGGATCTATTACTCCTATTGTGGGGCTGCTTATTACCCTTGACATATTCTGCTAGGTGGCCTTCTTTGATCAACCGTTCTATCTCGGCATATAGTGCACGTCATTTTAAAGTGTCGTGGCCATATTGCTCATGGCATTTTCAATAGAACTTGGATCTTCATATCTCGTTCGTTTCACAGATCTTCTTTGGAGTGTTGAGGAGGTTTTACTTTTTTGCCACGGCGTATATGTTTTGCATGCTAGTAGTAAGCAGTAATTTTTCTCGCGGGGGAGACCTTGCACGGTTGTTACTGCCTTTATCATTTCTGCTATTACGACGAGAATCGTTGGTTTTGGATTGAGTGTTGTCGCTTCGAATATTTCTCATTTCAGTACGCTTCTCGATCTCCAAGTCACATTGTGCGATCAACTTGATGTGCTCAATGGTTTGCGATTTTTGCCTTAATAGCTCGTTAGCAAGCAACCTATTTTCAAAGTGTTGAAGAGAATATTTATGACGGCTTGGGCTAAAGGCATTTCAACCCTTAGCATCTCGGTATTAAACTGTTTGATAAAATCTCTGGTAGATTCATCGGTACCTTGGATGATCATTTTGAGGTACCCATGTGTTAATTGAGTCCGCTTTTGAATAGCAAACTGAGATTTGAACTAGTCCTTAACTGATCATAGGTATGAATTGTAAGTGGAGGGATCCTCGAGAACCAATTTTGAGCGACATCAATCGAAGTAATAGCAAATAGTCGAGCTTGAACAGCTCTGCAATATCTTCCCAGGTTTAGCATTCCGTCAAGGAGATGCAAGTGAGCACTAGGGTCTACCGTGCCATTGTAAGTTGGCGTTTTGGGATTTCACATCCTCGTCTAAACGTGACACGTTGCAGTTCGTGAGAGAATGGTGATGTCACATCAATCAATTTGTCCTCAGCGAGGAAGGTCATCCTTGCATTGAGGTTTGACAGACCCGTTCGAGGTGGATCACATTCTCTTCTTTCTTGGAGCAAAGGCTCTGGCCTATAAGCGTCTTTGGCCTTTCTCTTTTGGTCTCACAATTTTCACGCGGGCCAGTTCATGTCGTAGAGGTAGCTGCCACTGGCGGTGATGGCGGTCTTGCTCTCCTACGACGAGGATGTCAGTGATCCTCAGAGGGACCAGCCGTAGTATTAGTTCTTCTTCCTTGTGAACGACCTCTTGGGCTCGAACCCTGGGAATGATCCTCAAGTTGGCCTAGGTTCGTAACTCGCATGGGTGGCGGTGGCAGTAGGTTGTTTGCCATATGTTCTCTCACCATGTCTATGCGGTGTTACACCGTTGGGATTCTAAGTCCCTGTATTTCCCGCTTGAGGCTATTCCTCTTGGGTGTTAGATGTTTCGCCCCACTCATTGTTTTTATTTTGAGTATCATGTTGTTGAGTATCTTCCGGGATAGCATACTGATTGGAGCGTGAAGATACATTCTTACGTGCCATATCATCCTCTAAATAGTGCATCTAGTGGTTTCCCACATATGGCGTCTCTGGCGCGAGGTATCTTCGCTAGTCTCAAGATTACTCCCTCACCAGACTCTCTCACACGTTATATGCAATGTTAAGAGTAAGCAGTTAATAAGAAAGTAAACCTAATGTACAATTGGATACAGATTTATTGTGCTTGCAAATGAACTCAACGCGGGGTCAAGTTGCCTACGTATCTCTCTGAGAAGAAAGAATCAAGTCGGACGTAGTTCATTATTCACTTGTGCCTGCATAGGGTCTTAAATGATGTCACACTTAGCTAAGAAGTTGCATGCGTTTATCTAGCCATTTAGGCTCGATTGGATGACCCTGTAAAGCGTACGTCTCATAGATGAGGCCATGTCGGTTGTGAAATCAACCCCAGAGGGTGTTAGTCTCATTTAGAGAATATTTGGGCGACCTAACGACGCTTATTGTTCATCGACCTCGCTTGAAGGCTCGGTTTTGGGATGTCAAGTGATTTACACTATGAAGTGGTCAAATCATGAGTCAAAGTTCAAGCGATTGACTTGGGAGTCAAATTCATCTATCACTTAGTCAAGTTGTTGGCATGTAGATGTCTATGGAGAAGTAGAGGAAATTGGTAGAGATACTTTGTTTGACATGCTCTTGTTAGACGTGCATTATAAGTCGTGCTTTATAAGAGTGCTTTACAAGACGTGCCATAAGTTGACGTGACGTAAGTAGACGTTCCGCAAGAGGAGAATTCGCCAACCTTACGGAGATTAGACGTGCTAACTTATGAGTTGACGTAGATGTTAGACGTGTTTTTCTAGAGAGAGAAAGCACTCACACCCTTGAGCTTAAAAAAGATCCAACCTCACAAATAGAGAAATGATGGGCTAATTATAGATGAGGAGGAGGCCTTGGGGTGTGGGGGCACACCCCAAGGTGGTTAGGAGAAATGATGACCAGCCCGGTCAAACTTTAAACGGGGAGGTCAACAGTTGATCGACATGCCACGTCGGTCAAGTGACCAACGTGGTGGTCACTTTTTTCTGTGCCACGTCGAGGCAATTTTCCAACCAATATGCCCCTCTACGGGGGCCCGTGTAACCCGATGTGCCATGTCGAATGGCGTTCTATGTGGCACGTCGAACATTGGATCGACGTGGCTTGGCAAGCCACGACAATCATTGATCCGACGTGCCAAGGCACGTCAGACTTTGATTTGACGTGCCAAGGCACGCAGGACGTAAATCCAACGTGGCCCATAACAGGCCACGTCGGACATGCTTCCGACGTACCCCCTTTAGGGGGCTTACGTGACCAACGTGCCACTTAGTTCGATCCGATGTGGCACATTGTTTTTGGGGCGACGTTGTCTCATTTCGTGTTATGTCATACCTTTCGACACAGCTTGATGTCCTTTTGAGGGTCGTGTCGCTCGGACATTGCGTCGACATATTTTTAGCCTTCATGGATATAGTGAAAATTGTCTTCTTGTCTTCTTAATTCTTCGTGTTGCCAATTGTAACTCCGTATTTTTGAAGTATCGTAATTATGGCACACCATTAACGTTGTCGACTTTTGGCTTTTTTCGGCTTCTTCATCGCATCTTGCAACACCAAGTTAAGTTGTTTTACTCAAAACAAGCAAACGTTAATCGAGATTTCCTTCTCTTTAAACACATGCTTGTTGCGGCTCTTCCAAATATTCAACATAGCAGCCATGAATGTCTAATGCCAATCTGAGTTCGACAAATTACACTTTGGCTCGGTACATTTTATATTCTTATTGAGCCACTTACTATCCGAAGATCATCATACCACTCTAAATCCTTCTTCGAGAGCATTTTTTCCAAAGTACGATGAGTTGTCAGGCAATGACGCAGGGCGTGTAATATAGTGTCCTCGCTCACCCCGCAAAAATAACATTCAGTCGAATCTATGAATTTCCTTTCCTTGCGCAACTGATTTGTCGCAAGCCTATCTTGGACAAGTAACCACACGAGTATTTTAATTTGTTGCTATACGGAGTCTTCCATACCCACTTATACTCGCACCTCGGTTGGTCATTAGTTGTGTACATTTTATGGAAGGCCTTATAGGCTGATTGGCAAGCGAAAATGCCGCTCGTCGTTTCGCTCCACAATATGATATCCTCGGCGTCTCTTAAAATAGTTTTGAAACAGGGGGAGTTTGAAGAGAAGAAGCATATGGATTTATACAGCTAGGTATAGAATCTGAAAAAAGAAAAGTTTTATTGTTTCAACATTTTCTCTTCATGTTATAGAGAATTCGTAACATTTTGCAGTAGACTAAAAATGTTGTTATATTTCGTTTTTCTGTCTTCGAAAATACAAAATATTTAGATATTTTTGTTCGAAAATGTTGATGTATTCATAAATCAGTCAATAATTAAGTGGAGCGAAATATTTTGATCGAAAACTATCGTGTAAAGATTTGGATCGAAAAACACAAGTGGGGCGAGTGTAGAGGGAGAGATTATTTGGTGTATCTGATTTATGTGCATCCACTACCAATAGACGGTGAGAATGAGGTGTTGGGTGGGATAGGATCGTATGTATATAATAGAGGGCCTGATCCAGAAGCCCATTAAGAAAGTTCAAAAAGTAAAACCTAAACAGGCCCAAGTACGCACAAGTGCACCACCATCACTCACAGTCGCAGTAGTCACAGTAGTCACCACAGGCACAGGGGCAGGGCAATCAAATATATCAATAATGGTATCTTCTTTGTTTCTAATGGGGTTATTTTTGTCTTGTGTCACCTGAGATTAATCTGTTGTTGTCTGTCATTGTGCAGTTGTTCTTCTCGTATTTCAAGGACTTGGTGGGGAGAGAAGTGACCGTGGAATTGAAGAACGATTTAGCTATTAGAGGAACGCTTCACTCGGTGGATCAGTACCTTAATATTAAGCTCGAAAATACCAGGGTTGTCGATCAAGACAAGTATCCCCATATGGTGAGTGAGTGAGAGTATACGGTTGGTTGGTTACCCTTTTATTTTTAGATTTTTAATTTTATATATATAGTTTTCCTCTTCATTTTTTTAGGTCATATATCGAGAACAAGTGGAATTGGGGTTTCTGGTTCATGGTCTCGGGGTCTGTTATTAGGGTTTAGGAGTTAACCTACAAACCAATTTTCAACTACTTTACTTTAATTTCAGGTTTTACTTTTTAAGTTGAAACTTATTGGGATTTATTGTGAAGAATATATGCTGAAACATGGTTGTAACTCGTAATCCTCAACTTTTGTCGTACGTTGCTGCAATTGACACACTTTATCAGTTAGACGAGTAGCTCCAGGTTATATATATATTGAACCCTTGCGTTAGGCCCTTTCATTTTCTCCATTCCTCTTAGTTTCTCTTGGAATAATGAGCTCATATTTGATTCTGGCAGCTTTCAGTGCGAAATTGCTTCATCAGAGGATCTGTTGTCCGGTATGTCCAATTGCCGCCCGAGGGAGTTGACGTCGAACTGCTTCATGATGCCACTAGAAGAGAAGCTCGTGGCAGCTAGTCTCTTCGTCCCACCACTTCACTGTTCACAGAAGCAGTTGATTCTTCAATTAATATGATTTCTTCCAAATTCCGTGGTATATCATGTGGTGGTGGTTCTTATGTAAGGCACTTAGTGGGAATAGCCTGTATGAATTATGTAACTTGGTGGGTACTGAAGAGCTAATGGAGCTATCAATTTTTAGAATTGCTCTAACATGACTGATTTACAGCATTTTAATGTTGGAAATTTATGTACCTTGCTTTTGGGCAGATAAGTGACACCTACTGACTTTCCTCATCGTTGTTTCTATGGTCTTTTTTTTTTCCTTTCATTCGAGTTCCTTTCTTGAAAATAAATAAAAACATAAATACACAATACCAAGATTAACGTTTTCCCACAGCATTTAACTAGTTCTTTTAGAAGAACAAAGAACTTTGCTAACATTCAACAGAGAAAATGAGACTCCAGAAACATTGTCTCAATGAATCCAGTGACCTACACACTGCAGATTAAAATTGTTTCCTGAATCCAATCACCCGAAGACAAACTGCAGATTTAAACTGGCCAAATGTTTATATAGGTAAGAGCGCTATTATACAAGTGGAAGCGGAGACGAGATATAGTCAACAATGAGAAAAACCATCATAAATAGCTCTTACGCATCTTAAATTCACAATATTCAAATATCATTCAGAACCCAACAAGATAAAGTTAAATTCACAATATTCAAATATCATTCAGAACCCAACAAGATAAAGTTACCCCGAAGATACAAGTGATTACAGTAGCAAGTTATCTATCAAAGTAACACAAATAAGCCATATACATGACAGCAACATATTTTTCTTGTCTTATTCGTAACACGACAACTGTTTGCACTTGATCAAGTACTTATTTTGACTCTTTTCTTAATCGTCTCCAATCACTTGACATACTTAACAAACCAATCCAACAAATCTTGATATGCTTCTTCGGCAGATTTGACAGCATTTTCATCTTCTGATTTGTGCCTCAGAGTCCAACCATGGGCACAACCAGGAAAGATTTTCACAAAGCTCGCAACCTACACGGTGAAAACAAACAAACAACAAAATTTAACAAATCTTAACTCGTGGCTACAAGTTTACAGGCAAGGGAGGTGCACGTGTGCTTCTACAATTTTTTATGCATCATAAGATGCACACTGGAAAACAGTATATTGGAGCTTAATGTGAGTTCATACCTCCGGTTTTGATGACAAAATTTCGTCAAACTTTTTAACAAGCTCCGGGGGAGAGAGGTTGTCGATCTCAGCTCCCAATATCGCTAGTGGGGCCTTTACCTCTGCAAAGAAATTGATCTCAATACATACAATTCTCCAGGCTTAGCTCAAAGCAAAAGATGGTTTTAGGAGTTAATTTTTGACAAGTGGAGGAAATACTATGTGATGCTAATCTACAAAGTAAGAGACCCTGTCTATCAGTTATACTTAGAAAGTTTATTAGTATCAGAAATTGGGTTCTTTTTTCTTCTTTTCACTCTTAAAAGGAGATGCTCAAATAATCCAAACAGCAACTGAACTTTGATGTTCTGTCAAGGCTAAACCAGATATCGCGCATGCACAAAGATAAGAGTATGAATACGATATCGCCACTCTCAAACAAAAGCATGAAATCTTCGGTGAATAATCCATACCCTTGATGTCATCTACAGTAACAAATGATGGATGGCAAAAGACTCCAGCTTGAATAAGCCCACACTTTGCTAATTCCACGACTACCTTGGCTGTTTAAAGAATTTAAGGTGGCACAACAACAAAGAAATGGTTAAAACTAATATCTCAGATCATGAAAATTGCTCTGTTCTGTTGTTGGCTAAGAATCTCACCACCGTAGCAAAACCCAGCAGCTCCAATTGCAGATATGCCCTTACTTTTTAGAGCTTCAATGACTGGTTTAGCATCTTCAAATGCTTTAGCCTAATAGGAACAATAAGAATACAATGTCCGGGAAAATTGAAAAGATAGAAGAAAGAACTGCTGGTACAGAACCATTTTGGGGGGTTTGAAAAGTAAACAAGGAAACCTAGATGACTGAATACTAGAAAATCAAGATGCTGGGTCAATCAATCAATTGATTGAAGTGTGCAATGTAGCACAACTTCAAAGCCATGCTAAGCAGCAATTAGTGAGAAAAAGACTGGACTTAGAGTGAATAATGCAGAAGTATGCAAATGAGCAGTTAATGAGAATAGAAACTATGTCAATCAAGTGTGAAATCTAGCACAAGTTCAAGGTCATGTTAACCAGCAATTTTAATGAGAACAAAAACTGCACTTGACAATACAGATAGTGAAGCGTAGAATAGAGTGGTCTTGACTCTTGAGCACATTTGAGAGGTTAAAATCACGTCTCCTTATCGAGAATTTTGAAGCATAAGATACATTTTCATAAAAAGAACTCAAACGCATCCAATCCAACCCATAAGAGTAAAATAGACAAGAGAGTAAAAAGCAAACCGGCTCATGTTGTGTTTTCCAGACTAGGAGGGGCTTGTCAGGATTAGTAGGATCATATGGATCTCCGTAGAAGAAATCGGGAACCACAACGTAAAACCCAGAGGCTGCAATTTTATCGGCAAGCTTCCTTCAAGGAAGAAACATAAATATTTGAATCAGTCCGAGAAAACTCAAACTCTAATAGAAGGGTAGCATATCATCTAGTTGTTGAGATACAATCTTCACCTCCATCACCAGCCAAATGCAGGATCATCTTATAAAAAAACTTACATCGAAAGTGTATGAGACTGAACATGCATTTTACATATTATAAAGATGAGTAAGTTCCAAGAGATTGCACATAATGTATGAATGAAGCGAGTAAGACAGTAGAAATACCTCAAGTTTGGTGCTTCATATCCTGCAAGAAGAGATGGTTTGTAAGAAAGTGTTTGAAATAGATTGGATTTGTAAATACTTTATAGCATATTAACCTACAGATATAGCAAACAGGCATTTGACAATAATATATTGCATTTTTAAGTATTTTTTTACACATAGGCCATAACAACAACAACAACAACTGATACAAAACAACAAGACAAAAGGAGGTATCAATATCAAACATACTAGCACATGAACTCCGATCCTAATTAAGAACCAAAAATTTAAAAAAAAAACAAAAAAGAGGGGGATATTATATATGACCATAAACGTCGCCAATAAGTAGGACAGCGAGCTTGGAGTCGGAAGGACCGGACACGTAGGTTTGGAGGCCGGCGAGTTCGATTACGGACCCGACTCCGCTGCTCGGGCTAAGCGTCGGTGGATTCTCACAGCACTGCGGACCCGACATTGACAGAAGAACGTTGTGGAAGTTTTGTTCGATTAATCGGGGATATAATTTTTGTTTGGTGGTGGAGATTGAAATAAATAATATGCATGTATTATTGGTCCCCGACTAACTATCCTAATTCATTTAAAACCCCTCCCCGAATCTGCTTTTTTAATATTATAAAATGTTACCTTCAACACTGACGAAAGGTCTTACGTCACTACTGGATGGAGAAACATATCCTTCCTATGTGTTACATTAGAGTAGATTTCTAAAAAAAAAAAAAAAAACCTACGAGTATTGTGTATTTTTCTTTGCATACAATACGAAGAGAACTTTGTGATATGAACTAAATTATGTATATAAGGTCTAATTAAAACATAATATGAGATATTACAAAATACATAATGTAGCTAATGTGATGTAATTTAATTTATAAGGTTTAGTTTAGTTGAGTAACTTAAATTATCATGTTAAACATGAACTTCCTCGAATAAAGTGCATATACTTATCCAAATTTTGGCCCTTTTTCCAGTTACCCATGCAACAGTTAAATTTTTGCAGTTACCGATCCAACCTTCCATTTTGTTGCAGTCGACGGTTCCAGCTTTCATTTTGCCCGAACTTCGCCCAAAAATATCACTATTCAACTAAATGACGTCATGACGACGTCATCCGAGAGGGGTAAAATCGGTAGTTCACCTTTTTTCAACAGCTAACTCATTCCAACTCAATTTAAATGTCAAATTAGCCCCAAATCGACTTGTTCCACGAACCCTAAAAAGCTCAATCCATGAATTAACAACAATTTCAACGAATTAACGCCACAACCGTAATCGATCGATGGCAGAAACTACTGTAATGGAGGAATTTGATTGCAAGTGCGGTCGTCAGGCGGTTACAAAGCTCTCCTTAACGGGTGTTAATCTGGGTCGTCGATTCACTCAATGTTACAAGGGAGACGGAGGATGTGACTTGTGGTTGTGGGTCGATGAACATGAGTCTTCTCCAGCTCTTGAACCAGGGTATCAACTTGAAGTGTGGGGGTCCTCAACTGCTTCTACAGATTAACCTTCTCCCATGTCCAGGAAACCTTTTCTCCTTCAACCAGGTTAATCTTCTCTCGGAGACTAGACTCTGATTCTTTAAGTTTATCTATTGTCGCATGCATGGTAGTGACCTCACAACTCAGCTTGGTATACTGATTGGACCTCCAACAACGCACTTTTCCAACGAGATTGCTCTTCAAGGAGTTTGGAATTATTAGATCGAAGATCTTTGATTTCCTTGGCCGTTCGGGAACCCGATGGTAACCAACTCTTTCCTTAGTCTTGAGTTTAGACTCGGAGGTAATAACAGACGCCTTAGCCAAGTCGACTTGGAGCAATATGGCTTGGGTAATACCTGGAGCCTAAAAGATATGCTAACATGAATAATATATAGAATATAATAGCTACCACAAACACACGTGAAAAAACCAAATATCTTACCATATTAGAAAGAAGGCTAGATATACGTCAATGATCAGATTCCCCCACAAATGCAAGCCCATGAGCATCTAATGCTTGAGAAGTCACCCGAAGAGCCTTATATATCCCCATCTTTGGAGCAGGTAGAATTAAACCTGAAGATGATTGGCTCCAAGCCAGTTGAGGGATAATTTATCCCCAACTCAATTAGAAGAAACGTATGGGAAAGGGAGGTCGGTGAAGGATTCGTTGCCACAGAAATGGAAGTAACAGTCACCCGTCAAATCTACCACAAAATCAGATATCGCCACCAGAGTTGGATCCTCAATGGCATAAGCAAGGGGAGCACTATCCAGAGGAGCAGAAGGAAGAGCCTCCAATGCAGGCTGAAGATTAACACTTACCGAAGAGGACAACAATGGCAATGGATCTCTTGTGGAAAGAGGGGTAGAAGATTCACCTAAACTCAATGGAAGCGCAAGAGATGAAGATGAAGCAGGCGAGGATTAACCTCTGAAACAGACGATAACGCGGGAGCAAATGCTGGTCGCTTGTAAAAACTTCAAAAGAAGGGGCGAAAAAGGAGAACTTATCAGCAAGATCCAAGGTATTTACCTCATAAGTACCATCAATGGCGAACGTTAATTCCATAGAAGTATTTGCCTCAGAAGTACCTTCAGTGGCGAAGGTTAATTCCATGCCAAAGGTAGAGCCCTCCTCCTCCTAAGATCCCTCTAAAGTATCGCTAGATGCCCCAAATGGAGCGTCATGAATCGAAATTGTGTTACTAGCACCAGAACGAGCGCAAATTCTGGAAGAAAGGCGCGAAATAAGATCGATAGTGGTAGTTGAAGGAGGATTAGTGGAGGAGTTTTCAAATACAATCTTTGGCATGATTTTATCTACATGAAGAATAAAACATTATTACATGTTAATACAAATATAAAACAACGTGATAGTCAAAAGTTATACCAAAGACTTCACCATCAATGGAAGAGCATGAGAATCATTATCGAGAGGAGCCACATGATACAATCCAGAAGCCAGATACAATGCATGATAATTGTCCTCGATCATCACAATAGTGCCATCGTAGGAAGGCTTACAAAAATCTTCAGTTTCTATAGTCACCCCTAGATTCCTCAAATCCTCATTAAAAGGAGCTTTGGGCTCGGCCCAAGAGAAGGGTATAACTTATTCTCCCACACTAGGACTAACAAAAAAGAACTTATCTTTCCAGCTATTGTGAGAGTTGGGGGTATTACCTAAAACAGGCCTGTTAGGTTTATGATGGCTGAAATAATAAAAGGGTTTCCCTGCAGAAGATACCACCACATCGTATATGACGAAAAACCTATCAGTTGTACAATGGATTCCCTTTCGTAAGCTTGCATACACAAAACCGAATAGAGTGATGAACCCATTGGAGTAAGTTGGCTGGGACCCATGCCGCACTCTTTAAAAACTTGGTAGAAGAAAGAAGGGAAGAAAGATCGAAGCTCGAATTTATCTTGGAATAATATATCGTAACAAATTTGGCAGGAGGAAGGTGACCTATGTGGTAATTCAGAGGGATAATAACTACCAAGTTGGTAGGGGAAACTTGATATTCACGAAACTTCAAGTTTTGCTTCTTCCTGGGAGCACCACCCTTGTAACGCCCCAAAAATTAGAAAGAAAATAAATTTATACTTTAGTCCTTGTACATTTTTAAATTGCTATTTTTGACCATAAATGTTTAGGAAATTTTGCCTTTTAGTCCCTAAACTTAAAAATTAGTCTTTTATTATTTTTATAAGTCTCTAATCCTAAAACAAATATTTCAATTTCAAAGACTAACCAAGATGATAGAATTACCAAGAAAAATTACATTAGAAAATATGTATATAATAAAGAAATCTAATTATACCTATTTGAATTTTATATATATAAATAATTGAGGGACTTAATATGCAATTAGCCTAATTGATGAGGTAAGCCATGACATCTTTAAGAGAATGATTGAGTTCAGATTTTTTGTAGTTTATTATAAAATAAAATAAAATCATGGTGGGACATGAAATTTAATTATCAAACTACTATTTTCGCCTATAATACTACGATTTTCGCCTATAAATACTCACCATTGTTCAACATTTTATACACCCCAAAATAATCCAATTTTGCAAAAGTTCCCTGAAATAAAAGTTGTTCATTTTTGTGTTTTTGTTAGAAAAATAAATTTTCCAAATTTTTATCTTGCCATTTTCTACCCAAAAAGATGTCAAGACTTTTACTGCATAAGAAATATCGATTCTGCCCCTACACCTTAGAAAAAAATCATATCAAATAGTAGAAATTTTACTACCTATTTTTGGATATATACTCTTATTGGTGTCTTCTATATTTTGTATGAAGACATCTTTCCCAAATAATATTATCTAGGAGGACGTAATTCATAAATCGTAAACTGCTGCCAAGAAATTCGATAGCAACTCTTATGTTGCAAGAATTATTTAGCATAGCAAACCTTTGTGTTTTCTCAAAATCTTGGATGCCCACATTCTTCATGATGCTAGAAACCATAAAACATAAAAAGATTTAAAAACCAAGTTCATTTGGATGTTCGATCGAAGGTAAAGCCGAAATTGCGATGATTTTTCAGTTTATTTGACACAACCTTTATTTTCTTAGTTTATAAGTTAAATCACCATCATAATTGAAGTATTTATCACACACATGAACTTAACATGATTTAATATTCGTTATAATCAAATTATTATAATTTATAATCATGAATTGATATTTTTGTGATTTTATTTATGTCATTTAAATGGTAGATTTATCATATTTAACATACTACTTTCATAAGTCTTACATGATTATTCTTGCCACTTCATGGCTTAAATATCAAATAAGATTATTTATCATAATAAACATTCCTTATCACATGATCTTTATATTTAAGTTATAACATAATTATGTGCATTTTAAACTAACTATGTAAAATAAAGTAATAATTGACTAAGTTAGACCTTCTAACTTGTTACTTCATATGTATGGGTGTGCGTTTGGATCGGATCGGATCGAATCGGATCGAATTGAGGCTGGAAGTCGATTTCGATCCTGGAGAAATGAGGATCAAAAGCGAATCAATTTAAAACGATCCGATTCGATCCAAAATCATTCGATTTCGATTCGATTTCGATCCTTTTTTCTTCTTTTTTTCTTATTTAATTTAATAACAATGTGACCAACCACAACATTCAAACAGAGTTACTGAATTACAAAATTCACTTTCATATGGTTTTCAATCACACTTTTTGACACAAAACACAAATCAATTATAAAAGATACACTTTCACAAATTAATTTTCACCACTTTACACTTTCCATTCAGACTATGCACTGGCTTATCAGCAGCTTCATTCAAGGTTACTACTTACTCCAGCACTCTCAATTTTGATCAATGTTAGTATCACCAACAATATATAGAAATATCTTAGTAGCATCTTAATAGGCTTAGCATTATAGATAAAAATATAATATTATATATATACTATTATATATTTATTTATTTTTAAAAAATAAGATGAGTATTCGATCCGATCAGATTCTCAACCTCTAAAATCGAGGATCGAATCAAATGGGGGTTCGATCCTAAGGCAAAAATCAAAAGTCGAATCAAATATTCGATCCGATCCTCGGATCGAATCATTCGATCGATTTTCACCCGATTCGATCGATTCGATTCTTTTTGCACAACCCTATTCATATGATACTTATTTGATGTGTGGTTATTAAAAGTTTTGAATTGATTAAAGGCTAAAAATACGAGTTTTATTAGAATTAATTAAGTAATATATTTTAAGGATTGATTATGCATCAAATTAGATAGTTAATCAAATTTTACTTATTACAGTAACTTGTCCTCGAAATGACTCTAACGTGAATACTCACAGTAAAAAGTTTGAACATATGGTTGTTTAAGATAATATTGAGATAACAATAAGGTTGTTAATATAATTGATATTTGATATTTAACTTAACCTTACGTTTGTCAATTCATTATCTAAGATTTTCATGTTTAGAGTAATGACATAAATTAAGCTTATGTGTTATTTACTAATATTTACATTGTAACTAGCATTCTTAACCAGAATGTTCTCAATGTCACCAACATGAGAATTTAAGAAAATTACTAGTTTTTGTTGTGGTGAATTATAAATTCAGTTGATTAATATTATTTAAATTTGTTAAAGGTTTGACGAACTAATCAACACCATCAAGGTTCCCCGTACGAGTTAAGGTGAGGTTTTATTTCTGATTTGTCCTAGCCCCGTTTGGCAACTACCCTGAGGAACTTGGACAGAAAAGCCGCTACTCCATTACCAAACCTTGAACAACCTATATTTCATCATATTTCTGCTTTTTGCATATCATCTCATAACATTATTTTCTTACTCGTCCTTAAATCATATATCTTATGCATGCTGGATCGATATGTACTCGAGCATGTCTCTTCATTGTTTGCGATGTCGCTCCTCGTCGGGAGGTATAAAGTAGAATATTAGAAGTCATAAGACTGAATTTATTTATTGTTAAGCACAAGTTCATTAACTATTCTATGAAAGTTTCAGTACCATTGCCACATCAAATTGTCTAGTTAAACTGTTTCTACCGGTAAGATCACTCCTCGAAATGTATCCAGTAGGTCACAGTTAATTCTTGCATTACCAATTATTTTATATGAATCTCACTAAGTCATTAAAGACTTATTCCTCGTTTCTTCTGTCCATTCCTCATGATAAAGTCAACATGGCAGCATGGATCAAGTGAATAATTGTTCAAGTGTGCATTTTAGAATATTCGTGTTTTGTCACTAGTGCATAACCATTAAAATAGTCACATTGTTTGTAATACGAAGACTTCCATTGTATATATCAAAATATAATTTATAAAATGTGTATGGTTTTGGTCTTGGACAAGTGAGACCTCTTCCTATGAGTTGCACTTTAGTGTGAGTTGGGTAAGGTGACTGATCACCACCGAACCAACTTGGATCGGATCAAAGCTCGTGGGGCGCGGTCATCACAACCCTTATTTGATTTCTTGGCAGTAATCACCATGTCACCGTCGGCGCCTAAAAATTCTTCTGAACTCGTTTAGAAGAAGACACAGTGCCCTGAGAAATATCGATGATCATAGACATTGAAGAAGAAATAAATGTCGTCGCACCTAGCTAAGAAGTAATAATAACCAACTCAGTAGGAATTTCTAAAGACATGGTGATTTTCAGGCGATAATTGCAGGAAAAGAGAAAGATTTAGAGAAAAGTTAAAAGAAATTCAGGGGAGATGCACATTTCCCGCCCAATCAATGCACGTGTTGAAACACGCCAATTGGACCAACGCATAATTTGAAACCCTATTGATTCTTACGAATACAACAGAAACTTTGGAACTAGTGTTAACTCCTCTCAATATTCTTATTTGTCCATGAGAGTCTTTGCACCATAATATCCCACAAGGATAAAACACGCCTTACAAGGGTCTGTAATTTCTTACAAGCTCCACGACAACTTACAAGGTTATACGAGCCCAAGCAGGCTTTATGATACCTTACAAGGGTCTATGATGCTTACAAGACCCACAACTCCTAATGCCTTACATGCACATATACCTTATAAGGTTCTACGAGTCCAAGAGTGCTCTACGATACCTTACAAGAGTCTGCGATGCCTCACAGGTTTTGCATCTACGATTTCCTACAAGCACTACGATACCTTATAAGTATAGGATTACTTAAAAGGATCGACGATGCCTTATCGAAGACCCATCTACGATGCATCACATGCTTTACGATACCTTACAAGGTTCTACGAGTCCAAGCCGACTCTACGATACATTATAAGGATCGTCAATGCAGCAAAGATTATCGGATATGTATCGTTGATCAAGACCATGTGCTCAAATATGTAGTCGTGGCACGTGTAAGGCTAGTTGTCAAGAAAACAGATGTACTAATTAGCCAATAAAATGCATGCAAATTACTTATCAATGTAAGAATGTAATTGACACATGTCCAAATTTCTCTCTTATAAATAAGTAGATCCCCTCAATTTGAGGCACAAGTTGAATAAACTTTTCAAATACTATATACTTTTCTTTCCTCATTTTGACACATTTTGGGCGTTATTAATATAATACTACTCGGAATTGGGTAGGTCATTCTTGAAGTTAAACACGTTGACATCTCAATCATGTTGCTAAACTGAAATGAGTGTTAAAAATTATTATTTCAAACTAACTTAAATTTATGCATGTTTCAACGGTACGAACATTGTTATACCAAACATATATACTTTCCTTAAGACTTAGGTGGGTTTTTGATATATTTTTTTGTTCCCCTATAGAACTTGCCATATGTCAATAACATTTTAAGTCGATTTTGGTTACAACAACCTTTATTAATCATTCTATTGTAGCTTGAAAGTCAATTCACATAAAAGCGTTTTACGTATGCGTTTTTATTTTATTTCAAAATTTAGAAAAGATAGCAAACGACACATAAGGGTGGAAGTTATGTACGATTCAACTTTCAAAGATATGAACATTGTTCTGGTACAAACATATAAGACCTAACTTAAATAAAATCTTTAAATCCCCAATTGTCTTCATGTTTATCTATTCATCAACTAAGAGTGTAAGCAGTCGGTTTTGAGCGGGTGTGCATGAAAAAGTCCACCCGACCCAACTCGAGTTGGTGACTAATTTTTTACATTGTGCGGATGTATTAATTTTATAAATTATCTAAATTTGGGTTAGCGTGTGGCGTGTGTATGACGCGTGGGTGGCTCCTTTACATATATAATACATTATACATTATATATATGTATACTTTTATGTTGTAACATAATCAATGAAAATGGGAAAACTATTGAGATTAGCTTCATCAATTTTGTGTATGAGAAAAAAATATTTCAACAACGAAAACCTAAAGCTTTTATTATTAATGTATCGTGTTAAAAAAGACATTATGGGGGTGTTTGTAATAGCTTATGCTTCTTCATAACTTTTACTTAAATTACTTAAAGATGCGTTTGACTTAAAGCAGTCAGTGAGTGGTTGCAATTTTTTTTTTTTAAAAGTTACTTAAAGCAGTTACAATAGTTTTGTGGTGTTTGCAATAGCTAGTGAAAAGCAGCTTTTGAATATTGATTAAAATAGAATAAAATTTAATTATTGTTTAAAATATACACAATATTAAAGTTTCACTCTTACTTACACAATGATGGTTATATTTAAAAATAAATAATTTAATTTTTAATATAATTGAATTAATATATACGATTATTACATTACATTGCACAATTTATTTGATGTAAATATTTATTTTTAGAAAGTATAACTTTATATGAATGATGTTAATATAATTATGTCATACATGTTGTTGTTAAGTGTAAGTGCAGATAATTCTGTCAATGTTAGTTTAACATTGAGAAGTCAATGTTAGAGTAACATTGCTGGAGAAGAATCAGATTTACAATCTTGATTATATTCTTTATTATTGTTTTGCCTTATTCATTTAACTAACTGAGTTCCACAGTTATAATTGTCTTTGAATATTATTCAGGAAACAAACTTGTCATAGGTTGGACGCTCAAAGTTTCCAAGAAGGAAAGTTTCCTTAATTAAGCAAACCGCTCTACAAGGAAAGAGGAGTTCAAGTGCAACTAGGAAAGCTTTCCAAGATGAGTCCTGATTTGAAGAAGAAGTATTTCCTTAGTTAGAACTCTAACGAATGAACTATTATTCAAGAAGGACTGCGAGAACAAGGAAGTAGAGTTCAAGAAGGAAACGAAGGAGAATTACCAACCGTGTACAACACACCTTGGAGTCCAATTCAAGAACCTATATATAGGTGTGAAGTACATCAAGACAACTAACGAGACAAGAGCTAATCAATCCGAGAGATTTATTCACACGTTGTTGAGTGTTGTCTTGCTTTAGCAAAGTTTGTGAGTTGTTAGAATAGATCTAAGAGTGAGGAGCTTTTAGAGATAGTCGAAGCAATTCTTGTGTGCTTTGCTTAGTTCAATCAATTTAAGAGTGAAGAGCTTGAGAATTGAGAGAACGACCTTTGTTAAAACCTTTACGGGTTATTTTGCCTACAACTCGGAAGTTAATATAAACTTATATTCACTTCTTAAATTCATGTTTGTTTATTTCGCTGCACTATTATTCTGGTCTGTTGTTAAAGTAACATCGCTGAGTTAACAACGTACAAATCTGCTGTTAACTCCCCATTGTTAAGTTAACAACAACGACGTATCAACCCGATCCACAATTTCAATTGGTATCAGAGCCAAGCACCAACTTCACCGGTGTTTGGCGTTGATACGACAAGATGGACAACTCCAACCCCAATACCAGCAGGTTGCCAGTATTGGAGGGTCCCAACAACTATGCCTACTGGAAGATCAGACTCAGAGTCCACATCAAATCCATCGACCTGAGAGCTTGGGACGTAGTACTGGAAGGCTACACCATCCCCTACCTGCCAAGAGATGGAAATGCTGATCTGGTACCTAAGCCAAGAGGACAATGGACAGCCAACGAGATTGCTCTCTACAACTTCAATGAAAAGGCTCTCAATGCTATTTTTAGTTGGGTAGGTAATCATATGTTCAAACTTATTCAAACTTGTACTACTGCTAAAGCTGCATGAGAAGTTCTTGAATTACATTGTGATGGTGATGTGGCTGTGAGGGGCTCTAAATATAGAAAACTTTTGAGGGACTTTGAGAAAATTGAGATGGGTGAGGATGAAAGCATTGCTATCTATTTTGAGAAAATTCTAGATATTGCTAATCAGTGTCAAAACTTAGGTTTTATCATCCCAAATCAAACCATGGTCTATAAAGCTTTTAGAACATTATCTTCAAAGTTCATTGTCAAAAGAATTGCTATGAATGAGTCTAGAGATCTTTCCAACATGGACTTCCAAACATTGATGAACACTCTAAAAGAATTTGAACTAGAATTCCTAGGGAAGTCTAGTAAACAACTTGCTTTAGCCTTACTAGGTACTAGCTCAGATTCTACAGGGAGTGATGAGGATGAATATGAGTTGATCTCTTCTAACTATGGTAACATTACTAGGATGTTTAGTAAATTGGGTTACAAAGATAAGAATAAAGAAAAACAACCTGGTAATGCTGCTCTTGGTTATAAGAAACTGCCCCCAAAATTTGTAAAGTACATGGCATCTAAGAGCACGCCTCAAGATACTGAAAAATTGAAAGATGTCCAGTGCTATGAATGTAAGGGGTATGGTCACTTTAAACATGAATGTGCTAACACCCTCAGAACAAGAGGGAATTCTCATTGGGTGTGTGTAGATGACTTCAATGAACCTGACTTTGAATCTGGAACAAGTGCTGATGAACAATCATAGGAAATCAACACTGCTGCGCTCTGCACTCGGATCACCTGGTCAGGAGAAGACTTCAGAAACTGCCAAGAGTCTCACTGTTACTCTAACATTAGAGAACCAACAGCAAAGCAAGAGATTTTCTTTGGAGACTGAAACATCAATGATACACATGTTAACTTTGATGCTCTCTCTGACTGTGATGATACTAACTTTGATTGTTTTCATGGCTCAGTTGATCTTGAAGAGAAGTACTTCAATGAAGAGGAAATGTCCCAGGAGGAAATCCTAGATGATCTACATACAACCTTTCTCAGACTTGAGAGAGAGAATGTCAAGCTCATGAAGAGTAACAAAGCACTGATGCATGACATTGAATGTTTGAAGAACATGTTGAGACTCTATGAGAGAGACCTTGACAAAGCTGGATCTGAGCTAAAAGAGGTAAAGGAGAAACTCAAAAAGGATTCACATATCATAGCCAAATGGAATGGAGGTACTTCTAAACTTGATGAGGTACTAAACATGAGTAACACAGGTACATGTGGTCTGGGATTTGTTGAGAAACCTTCCTCTTCTAATGTTAATTCTGCCTATTTAACTACAAGCTTTGTTAAAGAATCTGATAATATGAGTTCTGGAACCGTTAACACTATAAAAAGTAAACCTACGTTTATCTGCCAGTACTATTTTCAACCAGGCCACATTAAACCATTCTGTAGAAAATTCATAAAAGAATGTGGTAAGAAAACAACCTCTGTGTCCAATGTTAAAACTACAACAGGTTCTGATGTTAGACTAACATTAGGTGCAGGATAGAAAAGTAGGACTTGGATAGAAAAAGCTAAAACCCCTAAGATTAAAGTTGTATGCAATGTTGTTTTCTCTGCTGTGTACTCTAACCTTTCAGGTAAGTGGTACTTCGATAGTGGATGCTCAAGACACATGACAGGCAACAAAGAGAATCTTAAACAAAAGATAGTGTTGGAACAGTGACCTATGGAGGAGGCACCAAAGGAAAGATCATTGGCAAGGGGACACTGGATGTTGATGGATTCCCACCCTTGAAGGATGTGTTGTTGGTAGATGGGTTAAAGGCAAATATAATCAGTATCAGTCAGTTGTGTGATGATGACTTACTGGTTACATTTGACAAAGTATCTTGTGATGTTTATGATAGTGACAATGTTCTTGTTATGACAGGTACTAGGTCCAAAGATAACTGCTACCTAGCCCAGGAGGAAGCAGATTGTTTCCATGCCAAGATAGATGAGGCTTCTATATGGCATAGGAAGCTTGGACATGTTCACTACAGAAACCTTGAGAAATTACAGAAAGTTGATGCTGTAAGAGGCTTACCCAAGCTATCTTGTCCAGGTAAGCTTGTGTGTGGTGATTGCCTCAAGGGTAAGCAAACCAGAGCAGTTCATACACCCCTACAGGTACAGAATGATAACCCTAGATCTAGTAGGTGTTTTGAATTGCTGCACATGGACTTAATGGGTCCAATTGAGGTAAGTAGTCTCAGTGATAAGAAATATGCCTTTGTGATTGTAGGTGATTTCTCTAGATACACTTGGGTAAAGTTTCTTAAAGAAAAGTCAGAAGCTTTTGATCAGTTCAAAATTCTTTGTGCTAGTATTAAAAACTTGTATGGCTCCACTGTGACTAAGATTAGGTCTGATCATGGTAAAGAATTTGAAAATGCTAGTTTTGATAACTACTGCAATGCTAAAGGTATTTTCCATGAATATTCAGCTCCTAAGACTCCTCAGCAGAATGGGATTGCTGAGAGAAAGAACATGACTCTTCAAGAGATGGCTAGAGTTATGCTCAATGCTAAAGATTTATCCAAAAGACTCTGGGCTGAAGCTTTAAATACTGCTTGTCACATTAGTAACAGGGCGTATCTTAGACCTGGAACTAACATGACTCCTTATGAACTCTTGAAGGGTGTTAAACCAAATGTTGCATATTTTCATGAATTTGGATGTGATTGTTATCTGCTTAATGACAGGGATTATCTGAGTAAATTTGATTCTAAAAGTGAAAAATGCATCTTTATAGGATACTCAGTCAATAGTACTTCCTTTAGAGTCTACAATCTTAGATTGAAGACAATTCATGAATCAGTGAATGTTGTGTTTGATGATTTCACTCTTGATACAAGTACTGATGACATCTTAGTTCCCAATGTTGAACCAACAGTGGAAACCGAGAATGTTACTCCTGACAATGTTACACCAACATTGGAACTGGAAGCTGGAAACACTGGACATGAGTCAAGGAACGATGTTAGACTAACACCAGCAAGATCTGATGTTAGACTAACAACAGAGGATTCTGACTCAGAACATAAAGTTGCCTCTGAACCTAGAAGAGATCCCCCAGCTAGGATTCAGAAAGACCATCCAGCATCCCAGGTAATAGGTGAACTCACTGAACGGGCAAGGACACGCAACAGAGAAAGACTTGACTATAGAGATATGGTAAAATTGTGTGTATGTATGAACTTCACTTGTACTATTGATAATGCCTCTTGTTTTGTCTCCACCATAGAACCTAAGAATGTGAATGAAGCTCTTCTTGACAACTTTTGGATTAATGTCATGCAGGATGAACTATTACAGTTTACTAAGAACAATGTCTGGATACTTGTACCTAGACCACCTAATGTTAATGTAATAGGGACAAAGTGGATATTTAAAAACAAGAGTAACGAGGAAGGGGTCATAGTTAGAAACAAAGCTAGACTAGTTGCTCCGGGGTACACACATGTTGAAGGTGTAGATTTTGATGAGACATTTTCTCCAGTTGCTAGGATTGAATCTATTAGGTTACTTCTAGCCATAGCATGCAGTCTTAAGATAAAACTACACCAAATGGATGTAAAGGGTGCGTTTCTAAATGGGCTGATTGATAAGGAAGTATATGTTGAACAACCTAAGGGATTCACAGATCCTAAGTACCCCAACCATGTGTACAAGCTTGAAAAGGCACTGTATGGGCTTAAACAAGCACCTAGAGCATGGTATGAAAGTCTTACAAAATTCCTATTAAGTCTTGGCTTTGTTAGAGGTGCAGGAGATAGAACACTGTTTGTCTTGAAGAAAAATTCTCATGTCTGTATAGCTCAAATATATGTAGATGATATTGTTTTTGGCTCAACTAACAATTCTATTCTAGAAAAATTTGTTGAATCAATGACAGGGCAGTTTGAGATGAGTATGTGGGAGAATTAACCTTCTTTCTTGGTCTTCAAGTAAAACAAACAGGTAATGGGATTTCCTAAGTGAGGAAAAGTATGCAAAGAATTTGGTGAAAAGGTTTGAATTAGCAGATTCAAAGCCTTGCAAGACTCCCATGTCTTCTTCAGTGAAGATATCCAGGGATGTTACTGGTGCAGATGTTGATCCAACATTGTACCGTTCAATGATAGGAAGCTTACTCTACTTGTCTGCTTCAAGGCCTGATATAATGTTCTCTGTTTGTGTGTGTGCTAGGTACCAGGCATGTCCAAAGCAGTCACATCTATTGTTGTGAAGAGAATCCTTAGATATATTTCTGGCACTTTGGCCCTTGGAATCTGGTATTCTTATGACATTAACACAAATCTTGTAGGTTTCAGTGACTCAGATTGGGCAGGAGACATTGATGACAGAAAGTCTACAAGTGGAGGATGTTTTTATCTGGGGAACAACTTGGTCTCATGGTACAGTAGAAAGCAAAATTGTGTGTCACTCTCCACTGCTGAATCTGAATACATAGCAGCAGGCAGTTGTGTCACTCAGTTAGTATGGCTTAAACACATGCTACTGGATTATGGGTTAGACAGTGATACCTTACTTATGTTTTGTGATAATCTTAGTGCTATAAGCATCTCTAAGAACCCTGTGCAACACTCTAGAACTAAACATATTGACATAAGGCATCACTTTCTGAGAAACATGGTAGAGGACAAGCTCATTGACATTGAACACACTGAAACTAACAATCAGCTTGCTGATATGTTCACTAAACCCTTAGATTCTGAGAGGTTCTTCAGTTTGAGGAATTCTCTTGGCATGTGCATTGTCTAGGGATGTTAGTACACCAGCGTTGACATAACACCACTGTCTAGCACTGGTTATTGGTTGTGGTGTATCTGTAATTCCTTTTTGTTTCCTTTCTGCATTCTTCTTTCCTGCATATTACATATTTGTTAGAGATTCTGTTGGGTTGTGTGGTTAATCTGTATGAATAGCTGAGTTGACTGGTGGACAGGTACATATCAAGAGTTTTGTAAAGTTAGAACTTTGTTGTTAGTCTGTGAATGTTAACTTAACATCTGGGAGAAGCTGGGATACACAAAGCTCACTACTCTGATGTTATTCAGTTGTGACTTATCCATGTTAGGTTAGACGAAGCATGAAGAGAAGCTGGGGTACATGATGTTGAGAGCTTCATTGTCATTCAGTTGTGCTTATTTTTATGTTTTGTCTATGGCCAAGGTTATGCATGATGGTGAGCCTTACTACTGGGGTGCTTGGAAGTTTCGACTACTTGCATTCATGAATAATGTTCACTTGGTATTTCTCTTGTAAACAGGTTGGAAAACAAGTATGCATGAGGAGTTGGGGTGGAGAACTATATGATAAATGTATTGTCTTCATTCAGTTCTTTTGTACTTGCCTAATCTGTAGCTGATGGTTAAGTTGTTGGGGTGTGTGGGGTCTTGTGCTGCCCATATTCAGTGATGAAACTATCCTTTTACATTCACTAGTTTTTTTTTCAAAAGAGTTCATGATAATAAATAAAGATAAATTGATTTGTCCTGATCCGAGTCAGTAAAGCTGTTTGTACTTGGTTCCATCACCAATGTTGATCTAACATTGTTGCATTCATTCTTGTTCTGCATTATTTCCTTGTGTCAGTTTGGGCTCAGGGGGAGTAGTAATCCTAGGAATCATGTGTTGAGGCATACTTTGTGGGTCACTCACTGCAGGTAAAACACTATGTTTTGTGACCTTCTATATTGTGGGAACATGTTTTCCTGGATATGTATATTCACTCTGTGTTTTTATGTTTGATGTGTTACTTACTCATACTGATGATTTTAATCTATGTCTCTGTACCTATGTACTTGGGTGAGGGTTCAGATTAGTATACAGGAATATCTCACGCTCTCACATGATGCTGCCTTGGATGAAGCCCTGCACCTACAACTTCCCTCCCTGATGTTAACTTACCAATGTTAGTTCAACATTGAAACATTGTAACTTATAAGTTTTCAGGTTTGGAGACCACTCTGGTTACGTGTTAATCTAACACTGACACGTGGTAAGGTAAACATGGGTATGATCGTGTGACAGTGGTCCGATTATTTTTGGTAACATGTTACAACACCACTATTACCACTCTTCATCTTATTGTTTATATAATTTTCCCTAATCTCTTATTGTTTCTTACGCGTTCAAAATTTTTGTGCAATCAACTTTCACTGCAAATCAAGTTTCTTTTTTTTCTCTAAATCACTCTAACAATGGCCCGCAAGTCTTCCATTGATACTCTTGCAGCTGTTGCTAAGCAGATGGAGCAGCCACGTCGCCCGCAGCACCAGACGTGCAACCACTAAAACCACCGCCGCTGCCGCCCCAAAGAGGAAAGCCACTTATCAAAGGCGCAAGGGCAAGAAATCCGCAAAGGGTGATGTTGGTTCAACATCAGACACTGTTGAGCAAGCCTCTGCTCCCACCAACCCTGAAAACGAGGTAATGATGGCTAACCCTACTCTAGATATACCTGTTTCTACTGTTGTTGGTATTGAAGGGGAGGATGAGGCCCCTAGTGTTGGTTTGGGTGCAACTGAGGAGGTTGTGGTTGAGAACCCTGAGGTGACTGATGGGGTTCACAATGTGGTGGCTGAGGAAGTGGTTGAGCCATCTGAGGCTAATGTGGTTGAGCAAGTTACTGCTCATGAGATGGAAACTCTTCATGAGGAAGGTGATCAGGTTGAGGAGACTGTGGCTGAGGAGGTTACTACTGAGGGTAACAAGATGTTGATGATGAGGGTGACAATCAACCTGAAGAGGTTGAGAGAGAAGAAGAAGAGAGCCCGACTCTCTCTGCCTTAGCTACTGCTGCTAAGAAAAGAAAGGGGAAGCAAGTGGTTGTGGAAACTTCTGAGTCTGAGTCAGAAGAAGAAAAAGAGGAAGAAGATGATAAGGAGGAAGAAGAAGATGAGGAAGTTGAGGATGAAGACCAACTGGTAGGTGATGACCCTGCTGATGTTACTCCAACATCAGGCAGTGATGAGTACTTTGATGTGCTTGAGGAGGAGTACCCCAAAAAGCCTTATTCTGGCTTTTATGTGTCCGCTGAGGCAGAAGAACAGTGAGAGGCTTATCAAGCCAGGGTTATTCACATGGAGAGGAACATTGATGAGGAGATGTTCAAGGAAAATAGACTGTTTGAGTTGCTTGAATCTAGAGGAGTGTTGGGCTCTGTGATGAACCAGTCATCATATGTCCCTGATGTGATCAGAGAGTTCTACATGAACCTCTGTCAGTGGGTGTGCCACCAGGACTCTCCCAAGTTTGGCAAAGCTTGGGTAAGAATGAATGTCTATGACATCAGCCCCGATGTGATCAATTCAGCTTGGGAACTTCCTGATCCTGAGGAGACTAAGGATCCTAGCATGGATGAGGTGATCACCGACCTCACTGGTGGACTCACAAGGAAATGGAATGACAACTTTCCAACTACAAGGCTGACATCCTTAAGTGTTGTACTTCACAAGCTCTCTACCTACAACTGACTGCCATCTTCCAACACCACTGTTATGACAAAAGAATCTCCAAAGTTGGTGTACAAACTGAAGAATGGGCTGAGTGTGAACATAGGGGAGAAGGTTCTGAGGCACATGAGGAAAGTCACAACAAAGGCAAAGGGAATCATTCCATATCCCTCTCTGATATCCAGCATTCTGGTGAAGCAAGGCTTCAAGACAAAGAAGACAGAAGGCTGGATCAAGAACAAGGCCAAGATGATCATCACCAGGAGCTACTTCACTAAAGTCAGGATTCAAGAACTTTCATGGAATCCCAATGATGCAGCTGGTCCAAGCAGGAAGAAGAAGAAGAAGAAGACTCACAAGTTTGCTGCTTCTTCAGTTCCTGTGGCTAGTGGTGACAGTTGTTCTGTCATTGCTGATGCTTTTGTGGAGGAGACCCTGGTGTGGCTTGATATAGAGTATAAAGATACCCAAAGAGAGATAGCAGACAAGCAAGTGAGGTTGCAGGAGATAGACAGCCTCAGGAAGCATCTAAAGGATTTGCCTTCCTCACAAAAAGGGGGAGAATAGATCAAATTTTAAAATTTCTGAGTTCTGTTGAGTTCTGTTAATTTTCTGTCAGTATGAACAAGTCTATTTTCTTTGCATTTTTTCTGTTTCATCAAGGAGTTGTGTTCCTTGTTACTACTATGGTATGTAATTAAGTACTTTCTGCTGTGCTTAGTGTTTCTACTTATGGTATTTGAACTGTGGTTACAAAGTACTAACTCTGTTTTGCAGGTGTTAACTGTTCTCTGATGTTAAGTTAACAGTGAGATGTTCAATGTTAGAACATCTGTCTGGTTTCGATGTTAAGCTAACATTGACAAAGATGGATGTTATGACAACATTGAAAGTATCAATGTTAGAATAACATTGAGTTAGTCCCTTCTGATGTTGAGGGGGAGTGTACTTAGTTTTCCCTTGTCTTAAGATAGTGAAGTTTGTCTGAATAATTTGATCTGATTAGAACAGGTTCTTAGGTTTTGTGATTAAGGCAAAAAGGGGGAGATTGAAAGTGCAGGTATTCTGTCAATGTTAGTTTAACATTGAGAAGTCAATGTTAGAGTAACATTGCTGGAGCAGAATTCGATTTACAATCTTGATTATATTCTTTATTATTGTTTTGCCTTATTCATTTAACTAACTGAGTTCCACAGTTGTAATTGTCTTTGAATATTATTCAGGAAACAAACTTGTCATAGGTTGGACGCTCAAAGTTTCCAAGAAGGAAAGTTTCCTTAAATAAGCAAACCGCTCTACAAGGAAAGAGGAGTTCAAGTGCAGCTAGGAAAGCTTTCCCAGATGAGTCCTGATTTGAAGAAGAAGTCTTTCCTTAGTTAGATCTCTAACGAAGAAACTATTATTCAAGAAGGACTGCGAGAACAAGGAAGTAGAGTTCAAGAAAGAAACGAAGGAGAATTACCAACCGTGTACAACACACCTTGGAGTCCAATTCAAGAACCTATATATAGGTGTGAAGTACATCAAGACAACTAACGAGACAAGAGCTAATCAATGCAAGAGATTTATTCACACGTTGTTGAGTGGTGTCTTGCTTTAGCAAAGTTTGTGAGTTGTTAGAATAGATCTAAGAGTGAGAAGCTTTTAGAGATAGTCGAAGCAATTCTTGTGTGCTTTGCTTAGTTCAATCAATTTAAGAGTGAGGAGCTTGAGAATTGAGAGAACGACCTTTGTTAAAACCTTTACGGGTTATTTTGCCTACGGCTCGGAAGTTAATATAATCTTATATTCACTTCTTAAATTCGTGTTTGTTTATTCCGCTGCACTATTATTCTGGTCCGTTGTTAAAGTAACATCGCTGAGTTAACAACGTACAAATCTGCTGTTAACTCCCCAGTGTTAAGTTAACAACAACGACGTATCAACCCGATCCACAATTTCTTTAAGTAACTTTTTTCCTCTTATTTTTCATTATTAACTTTTCTTTCATTAATTTTTATTATTAATATATTACTCTTAAAAATAGCACAATTTAAAATTATAGATAATATCATGTAAATGAGAAAAGAGAGAAATCATGAGATTCTTTATAATTAATGAAAGCTAAAATAGGATGTTTAGAGAAATTTAAAGGATTTATAAGTAAAAACAGTTTATGAAAGCATCTCATGACATGCTTATGGCTTTTGTTTTTTTTTTTTTTAAGAGAAGGAGAAGCAAAAACATGCATTGAATATACTAAATAAATGATTCTCAGTAACTTAAAGCCCATAATTTATTTTTTAAAGCTCGTGCAAACATCCTACATACATCGAAATTGGCCACTTATTTTGTCATAAAAAAGGCTAACTTTTAAATACTACTCTACTTCAATTGGTGTTGCGGTTGCCAAAAAAAAACTGTAATGATGTTAAACAAATGCTTGTGTTAAAATGAAAAATATAAAGCTTATCTTAAAATATTTAAATTTCATCTTTCTTTCTACAGAAAGGGTGGGAAAATCTCGGTTATATATTCAAAATCTTTGAAAATTTCAAGATTTTTCATATTCGAACCAACGTGAAAATTTTAATTTTAATTTTAACTCTTTATAAATACTTCCTAGAGACAATCTTTTTATTGGATCTTCATTTATGTTCTTCATCTCGAATTTATTAATTATACTCGTGATATTAAGATAAATAAATTAAGTTAATTATTATAATATTTATTTACTAAAGTTACTAAAGCTGTAAATAATATACATAAATAATTTTAAGAAAAAAAATTAAAAGACCTAATTAATTTAATAAAATGTCTTTCAAATATTATTTTACACGTATATCTCAAATTATAAAGTATAATTGCTATTTTTAAAAAAGTCAAATTAATAGTAAATACGTTTTTTTTAACCTTAACAATAATTTTCCTAGAAAATTAGTATACTACCAAACACAGGAAGAATAACAGCACGTTTGGATGACATTGGAGGACAAAACACATATAAGTTCATGACCACATTGTAGATAACTAATGAATCAATACAATGTTTGGTTGCACATTTTGTCACTCAAAAAAACTACCTTAAGCATCCTAATTCTGTGTTTGGTAGTATGTATTATCTTACCAAAAGTATTGGAATTACCCAAAATGCCCTTAATTTCTCCCTCCCCAAAAGTAGTCATTATACCAATTTGGGGGTCATAATACCCTTTTCAAATAAATATCCAGCAAACCCAGAACGACGAAATCGATTGCGAAAGAATGGTGACCCAATTCTGTACCACCGCAATTTTCGAGGCAGTGCCACAAAGCCATTAAACACAAACTCTGTTGGCGATCAAGCCGTGAATCTTTTAACCCTCGACGGCATTACTGGTGCCATACAAACAATGTTTCATGTTCGTGAATTCCAGTATTCACCAAGCAAAGGTAATGTCTTATTATATCTAATCTGAATGTACTGTAAGTTACATTCAATAGAAACAGAAATCAGCAGGGTGTCTAGTGGCATAATCACAATTGTTGTCTCGACATATTGTAGTTCCTATATTTTTTTGTGCGGGGTGTTGAATATGTTGGAGTTGATGTGATTTCAGTAATAGACATTGCAATCTGTTGGAGTAGATGTGATTAACATAAGTGTGTTTAGGTGTAAAAAAAATATTATGTCTTTACATCTGTTGTTACATAATACTACAAATTAAGGGCATTCATACTTTAATTGTAGAGTTGACGTATGAATTACTCTGTTATCAAAATGTACGCGTAGGCTCGCTGGTGTAAGAATCAGTGATCCATTATCGGCCTGATAGAATTGCATAGCTTTCATGTATAAAACTATAGTGGACTACATGGTACTTCATTTTATTCGCATCAACATGTTGTCACGAACAATGTATATCTAGTACAACCATTATGTGCCAGTACACAAACTCCTACATATGACAAGGTTAATTTTCTTTTGAAGATTAATTTTTTGCGAGCCCTTTTCTACTATTTTTGGAATTTTGTGGTTAATTTTCAACTACACATGGATTCAGAGAGTGGGAAGATTAGTGGGAAGATTACCTGCACTGATTCATACAAATCACATATTCTCAAATGTAATGACAGTCTTTCTTATTGTGTTTTTCTGAAAATCTTGTTATTAATTTTGAATGTGACTTAATTGCTAATCAATTCTTTATCCATGAGACTTGTCTTGAAAGGTATTTTTTGGATCATGGAATACCGGCCTTCTCCATTCAACACACTTTCTTCATTGGGGCAGATGCAACCTTTTCCCTAGAAGAGCAGGCACATTATTTTGCTAAAGGAGACAGGGTCCTATTGGTAATGGACTGCTTACAGTGGTGTGGGCCTAGGAGTGCCCGTTGCCTCGCAATTCTCGCTCTACTTTCAACTGAGATTATTGTATCCACAAAGTGATTCGCAAGGCTGGGGAGCAGCTGTGCACGACCAAAGACAACGTTTAATTACATGTAAGGACCAAAAGGTGCATCTTCTATCAGTTAGCCAAACACCTCAAAGTTACTGGACACATCCCGGCGTTGGACACGGGAAAATTTGAAATGCATGACGTAGATGACTTGTTGAGCCCACAGGTATGTAAATAAGATTTATAAATTTGATTGTATATAACAATTGGTGCATTGAATTTTTTGAGTTGAACTAATATACTGTATTTCTTTATATGTCGCATGAGTTCGTCGCTATATACTGGTACAGTTCATATGGTTTCCCCGGATATCATCATTGCTACACTTTTTTTATTAAGCATAAGGCTGCCTTTTTGCCATAAGAAGGGATACATTTGTTTCCAAAAGGAAATTCTGAGCGATACGATGTAGGAGGCGTGTTAAGAGGGATCCCACCTTACAACAATGCGGATGAACTAAAGCAATTATTTGTGCACCACCCTAAATGAGCTTCCAATGCCTTTGCTAACTAGATTAGTTAGTTCTAGATAACCAGGTTATCCAGAACAAGAACAATGAACTTTAATTTCTGTTTATTCCGTAATGTTAGTACCAACTGTAGGTCTGCTTTTGGTGATGTTTATTGGCCTCTTAAGGTCATTAATGTTATGCTTAGTTTCGGTTATGTACTGGGCGTGGCAGGCCTTGGTTTTTGGATAATTATGATGGTTGATTATGATATTTAAATGGCTTGTTTTATTTCCAATTGTTAGACATTTTGTGCGTTCATTTTACATGTTATGGTTTCTTCATGAGTGACTATATTGCTATATTGCTGACTGTCGGTCGATTATGGCTAGTATTAGTATTGTGGTTGCTTAGAAAAGGCTTATCGATAATTTTGAGGGCAATAATATACAACACACGTCGAGCTGACGATTCATTACCTAAACATTCAAGAAAGTTACTAGATGTCGTTTACATTCTTCTAATAACAGTTGATGGAATATGTTGCTTGAGGCCATTTCTCACAAACGGTTGACACTCACTCCCAACATGATTCATTTTCCCCATTGGCATGTTTATTACATAAAAAAACTAACAAAAAAAGGTTTCAATTTTTTAGTTACCGTAATTTGGCTCCAACACCCTGAACCGAATTTCACATGTTTTGTGCTAGACCATCTTTCCCATATTTTATGGTCCTAGCAGTGGTTTGGTGTAGAATATGTTGATGGAGTCAGCGATGTTTAAGTGTGTGTTGTTGTTATGTATTGTAGAAAAAATGTTAGCTACTAGGAAGGTGGTTAGCTATAGTTATATATTGGTGCCATTTTCCAAATTTTGGTGTAAGTCGGCTAAGTGTGTATAGCTGGTATCGGTCCTTTAAGTCGTTGTTATCAAGCGCACAATGTAACGTATGTAGTATGTACAGCTACATCATTCTGGAATAAAATTATGGACAACCAGTATATATAAATTTGTCATTCATTTCCTCAATGCGTTAGTGTTTCTATTGCTTCACAAAAAAAAATATATAAGACATTTCATAAATAAACATGCAAATGGATAACTTTTCTATTCAAAACATATTTCTGTAACTTAAGTGTTGCAATTCAAAACACATTTCTACCATTCACACTAGCTTCTGGAACCCAAACAATGAAGGTGTAACCTCAAGTTGTTCTCAAACCCTCAAGGCCTACAAACCTTAAATTCTTCTTCTCTTCCTTCTGGAATGCCAAAATATTAAATCTAATACCTGTAACATAATTACCATTTCCCGACAGCAACAAATATATTCGAAAAGCAGATACAAGCCTTTGAATGAAAGACTCTGAAATATAAACCTCTCCAACACATTCCCAAGTACCAGCTATCAATCTGCCAACATGAAATGCTACCAATTCAAAAAGTACAACATCCTCATCAGTCTACATCGTGAAACACATAATATGCATGATAAAATCCATACCCCACACTTCACCTTAAACAAATCAACACTAAACTATAATAATCCCACAAATAAACTGCAATCATTTAGAATAACCACCAGATCCACCTTTAAATTATATAAACCAATACATCCAGTTACATATCACTGGAAGTGGCAGATTAAGAAGTTTATAGTCATAAATACTTCCTGGTGCAACCAAGGAAGCTCCAAATAAACTGGACAAAACATATAAATACATATATCCCCGCACAATTTTGTAATTGTTTATAACCTCACTTGGTTGATGGAGTAATACAGGGGTTGACTCAATCAACACAATCACAGTTACTTCAAAATAACGGGAGTCAAAAGGGACAATTCCACGCTTCTACGAGTGGTTTAAACACCCGAGGACCCATGGTTTGGGCCCTCATTGATGATAATCTCAACATACGCCTCACGGGTGGCCTCGTCCATACTTAAGAAGAGCTCCGTATTCTGTGGGCTGTCAATTATCTTGTGGACGACGACACTATTAATTGGATAGGTTGAATCCCATTTTAGACACCAAGTCGTAAACCTGTTTGGTTTTGGTGGGTGGCTCGACTTGGACAGCTTGTTGTGGTGGGGGGTTGTTCTTTTCAGCCATGCGGGAATTGAACTCCCCAAAGTTTTGATTGGTTTTCTCCACCAGGCCAACTAGCAAAGAGACAAGTTGTTCGGATAGTGAACTCCCTTCATGAATCTTCCTCTTCCTCGATTCCTGATTAGCATCTACGTGGCATACCGATTAAAAGCAGCTCCAATAGGTACATGGGTTGAGGTTGTGCCATCTAGATCTTCCGGATTTGGCATAGTGTAATCCCTTGGTGTTGATCCGCGGCTAGAGTTGCAATTAGTTGCAGATTTTCCTTTAGCCTCGCTAACAACGTGAACGTTGAAAACATCATCCGTCAAGTCGTGGGGGTGTTCCAAGTCCAGTATTGCGTCGTCAATATGTTGCGCATCCTTCCCATTAGCCCTATCACATCCAAAGCAAATATTCCAGTCCTCGTAATAAGGGAAGGTCCTGTCACGAAACGGTTCAGCATCCTTATACACCTGCCACATTGAACCTAAATGTGAGTATCAAAATAAGTTGGGTTAAACAAAAAGTCAAATCTGGTAAATGTGTTCAATGTGAATAAATTTAAAGTCAAGTAATAATGAAATCATTAAATAAAACCACCTTATTAAAATTAAATAAAAAGAGCAGAAAATTTGAAGAATGTGCTTGCCTTTACGTATGAATCCCAAACGTCATCATCAGACACGTCGATGGTGTTCGATGTTGGGTCAAATCCAAAGCCGGAAGTCCCAGATATTTGACTGACCGTGCTGTATGTTTTCTTCCATACCGTTAGCTTAGAGTTGATGTGCTTCTGTGTGAGTGGCCTTCCATTTGGGGACTTCACTCTCATTGCATTTTCCAGTTGTAGAAGATAACCTGCCCTGAATCCATTATCAGACCGCCATCCATTAGCAACAAGGTCCAGTAGTGCATTAAGTAGAATTGCTTCCTCTAATCTACTCCATACGCGCCTACTAGCAGCGGATTTTTTGAATGGACTTGGAAAAAATTGAGGGGGCGGTTGAGAACCCACCATCTGGGTAACAAGATCAACACAAATATAAGGTAACAAGATTAATATTTGGTCCTGAGCATTGAAAGAGAGCACATAATCAGATTACAAATTGGCAACATATTAGTTTATATTTTGCAGGAAAATAACTAAAAAAACTGGTGTAATCAGTCTATCAATAGACCTAAGTTAATTAGATTTTGCAAGTCTTAGTTGTAAGTCTCCATTAATGAGGTATGTACAGTACTAGGTAGTTATTATTAATTAAGCACCCTAAATTATGTGAGTAATATGAAATACAAAAAAATATATCCATTAATATTTAAATCAAAGAAAATTCCAGCATAATTGATGAAACATCTACCAGGCAAAACATGTAACAATATAATATTCGATGACCAGACATAAAAAGAGAGTTAATAATCAGAGTAGCACTAAGGAACTTATCAATTTCTATTTAGCCATGAAAAGTATCAAAATAAGTAATCAGACTATCCAAAGATTAACTAATTAAACTTTACAATTATGAGTTATAAATCTGATATGAAGTTCATGTACAGTACCAGGGCATTATTCTAAGTTGGAAGAGTGACATTATTTGATGAATACAAAGTACAGAAAAGGGTAACAATTCATATTAAGATCAAAGTCAATTACAACAGTAACAAATTCAAAATAATAGATAGATATCCAGTTACAAATGGTAGAATTTAGATAAAAAGTGGTTGCTTAAAAATCAGAATAACAAATAGATATCCAGTTACAAATTATTGAATTTAGATAAAAAGTGGTTGCTTAAAGACACAATCCGGCAAAGAAACAAATATTTAGCTGTTAAGAAACATCCTAACGTTGACCACGACGAACTCTCCACGCATTGTACATGTCCTGGGCAAGTGCATCTCTGTAGTTTGCCCAGGCAGCAGATGGCTCAACTACATCCACGTAGCCCATTTCGGGAGCATAATTTCTTGGAGATTGTGGGTAATCTTCATCGAGGTGAGAGTTGGGCATATTTTACCTGATAAAATTGTGCAACAGAACGCACGCCATTACGATTTGGCATTACGATTTGGCAGTGAGTTTTAACTGGAAAAAAGAGTTCTTGCGTAGTATTGCCCATCTACTTTGTAAGCCTCCGAAGGCACACTCAATAACGTTACGTGCCCGTGCGTGTTTCATATTGAAGTATTCCGGATAGTTTTGTGGAGCACGATTCCCACTACCCCATTCTTTCAAGTGATAGCAGACACATCGGTAGGGAACTAGGAAACCCTCTCAATTTGTGTAACCCCCGTCGGTGAGATAGTAATTACCTACTTTTAGCATGGCACTAAGATATCACTTTATGTATCTGACTACATAGAATTATTGCAGTGAATGGAGGTTAGTTTTAGGCATCATGCCATGAGGAACTCTAAGGCCGTTTGGCCGATTGATGGCATCCTTAAGGACCCGACTATCTGCCGCCGACCCTTCCCACCCCTGGGAGAACATATACAAATTGGCCACGCCTATCACAAACGCACAAGAAATTTGTTGCCAAGACACCTTTGCGCAACTGATAACGAGGGTTGTCTACAACGGGAACTCGGAGTTGCATATGTGTCCCATCCAACGCCCCTAGGCAGCCCTAAAGCGTTGAGATATTAAATCTTCATGGTTTCGCGTTAGGGGAATTAATATAATAGAAATTATAGAGATTAATTAGCTAGTCTTTGCCCAATAATACCTGAAATCACTTCCACGTTGGATCGATGTCATCTGGACCTGTAGGCGTAGGCTTTACAAGAAACACTTGGTGGCATTTCAATAACGCTAGTAGAACTTTACCAAAGAAACGATAATGGTCTCACCGGGTCGAACGAAATGTAAATTAATCTTTTGGTTTTTTGTGTGGTGCGCTAAAATGTCTAAGAACATTGATACGTGGGCTGAAATTCTAACATATTTAGATTCATGTAGCCCCCCCATAATCGTTTAACAAATAGCACAACTTCAAAAAACAATCTCTATTCATTCGTAGATTATTTTTCTGGGGTGTGTCCCCTGTGTTTAGTATCCTATCTAGGTACCTAACTTGGAATGGGATATGTCGAACAATGTTGTACCTAATCCCACCCCAACGCGGCCTACGACCTAGCAGCCCCCCTCAAGAGCAATTAGAAGAACCACTATGAAACCGATGAAGGACACATTAAACATTATCGATGCATTAGCATATACAACCGTAGCCTTTTGATGCCATCCATATTGTAGCCTGCCGGATAGGGCAAGAACAATTAACGTACGTTTAACATTCCTAATAATATCATAAAGAAAATTGTTGTGTATAAAACATATAAACACCAGCCAATATCAATCAATAATAACAAAGCCAATAGCAATCAATAAAAAGGTAAGTCCATTTCCAGAACACAACCATTATGTAAAAACAGTTAACACAAATCCACAACGCTGTATTCAAACATATGATATAATTATATGTAACATACATCGTAATCACCAATAATTAGACAAATTAATCACCATAAAATTACATTGTTAAGGGATGATATGGAGGTTTCTAGCATTTGAGCCTATTCTGGACCACGACCCATGAACGACCATATCGGGGATCACCTTCGATATGACATCGAGTATAGGAGTCGATATAGACCAGTCGCACCTATAAATACCCCGGGGTGCGCACCGAGAAGGGGAAGAATTCCTCACCTCGATTTACCCGCGTCACATCGAATAGCAATATTCGATATTATACCCAACATAGATATTCGATATGGTTTTGTCCACGTCATCACTCAGCCTCCTATAACGACCTAACCACCGACATAATATCGAGACTCATCTCCGACATCATATCGAGACTCATTCCCGAAGTAGCACCAGCAGTCAGTTTGGTGAAGTCCCGACCTCGAGCAACAGGTTTCGGACCAAGTCTACGCGAGATACCTAGTGTAGGCCTGATTTGAGATAGATTTGTTGTGCTATTAGATTACTCACTTGTAACCGACTCACATATATATATTATACGATCTATTGTCAAATCAGTGGCGCCGTCTGTGGGAACCAAGGTTCTCTAGATCGGGGAGCTCATCAGACGAGATGTCAGGGAAGAGGCAGTACAGTATTGAGGGGCAAGAACTGAACAAGACAGATACCAATATGACAAAGAGTAGCAAGAGGTCGAGGCTTGATCATAAGGGGCAATGCGCCGAGATAGAAAGGGCGGTTATTCTTTATCAGAATGAAGCGAGAATGGAGCCGGTGGGAGATTTTATCACGATAGAGATTGACCCGAGACAACCGGAGCACACGTTACGTTGAGGATAAGAGCTACAATGTCGCCCGATATTCGGAAGGCGTTGATTGAATGCTTAAAAATGAATGTCGATATATTTGCCTGGAGCGATTCTGACTTGATTGGAATCGACCCAAAGATTATAGAGCATAAGCTGAATGTTGATCCGCTGGCCAAACCAATACGACAGAAGAAAAGGAATTTTAGCAAGGATAATAGCGAGGAAGCAGAGAAAGAAGTTGTAAAAAAGCTTAAAGCATGGCATATTTATGAATTACGTTATTCGGAGTGGCTCAACAATATTGTCCTAGTTCTTAAGAAAGCAGCAGAGTGGAGAATGTGTGTGGATTATAAAGATTTGAACAAGCATTGCCTGCGGGACCCTTTCCCATTGCCAAGGATTAGCCTTCTAGTGGATTCGATAGTCGGGTGCGCCCTATTCAGTTTCATGGATGCCAAGAGCGGCTTCCACCAAATTTTTATGGCAATGGAGGATCAATCGAAAACAACCTTTGTTACGGACACTGGCGTGTACTGTTATCGTGTAATGCCTTTTGGTTTGAGGAACGCCAGCGCGACGTTCCAGAGATTGGTGGCGAAGATGTTTTATAACCTAATAGGAAAATTAATGGAGGTATACGTAGACGATATGTTGATCAAGAGTTTGAAGGCGCATGATCATGTGGAGTATTTGGAGAAATCGTTTGCTATTATGAGAAACTATGGGGTGAAGCTCAATCCCAAGAAGTGTACATTCAGAGTGCTAGCAGGGAAATTTTTGGGATATATGGTTAACGAGCGCAGAATTGAAGCCAACCCCGACAAGATAGAGGTTGTGATGAATCTTGCTTCCCCACGCTCGGTATGGGATGTGCAATGCCTTTTGGGGCGTATAACAGCCTTGGGGTGTTTTATTGCGACATCGGCAGAACGGAGTCTTCCTTTCTTCAAAATCCTAAAGAAGGCCAAGGATTTCCAGTGGACCGAAGAATGTGAAAGAGCGTTTCAACAGTTCAAGAAGTATTTGCTGGCACCACCACTCTTGGAGAAACCAGATCCAGGGGAGACACTTTATCTATATCTCGCGGCCTCCGCCAATGCCATTAGCACAATATTAGTAAAAGAAGCAAACGGAAAGCAATCTCCGATCCATTACGTCAGCCGCGTTCTCCACAGAGCGGAGAAAAATTATATGCAAATTGAACTATTTGTTGTGGCCGTTGTCATGACGGCTCGTAAGTTGAAGCCCTATTTACAGGCTCACCCAATAGCGGTCGTGACGGACAGACCACTCCGCTAAATCATGGCCAATCCGGATACCTAAGGGAGATTGGTAAAAGGGGCTATAGAATTGGGTGAATTTGGGATCGAGTATCGTCCCCGCACGGCTATTAAAGCACAGGTCCTAGCTGACTTTATGGCGGAGACACTAGGTAACAGTTTAGACCATTCGTGCCACCATATATTTCCTATAAGTCAGGACCCCGGTCCCAGTTCGAGACCCGCATCATGGTTACTTCATGTGGATGTCTCCTCCACAACAAATGGCAGTGGAGGGGGTATTCACCTGGTGTCCCCAGATCGTAGGGAATTTGATTTCGGTATTAGTTTGAATTTTCCTATAACGAATAACGAGGCGGAGTATGAGGCGGTCCTGGCAGGAGTCAGAATGGCTAAGACCCTCTGTTCGGATCATCTGGAAGTCTTCACGGATTCGCAGTTAGTGGCTAATCATTTCTCGGGATTCTTCGAAGCGAAGCAGGAAACCATGGTTTTATATTTGGCAAAGTTGAAGGAATTGGCGGCCGAGTTCACTACATTCAGTCTAACGCAAATACCTCGATCAAAAAATGCCAAGGGCGATGTTTTATCCAAATTTGCTAGTTCTTCAGACATTTTTGTGGAAAAGCGTGTGACTTTGCTGACCACCTTTAGGCCTGCAGTTGGAGTAACAAAAGCCAGCAAAAAATTGGCTGACGTGGAGTTTATCTTTCATATCGCAGGTACACCGTGTTGGAAGGATGAGATATATAATTACCTTGCAGATGGAACCCTCTCGGCCGATCTCAATGCACAAAGACGATTGCAGTACAAGGCTTACAGGTTTACCATTTACCAGGGTGAACTCTATAAGAGATCTTTTGAAGGCCCGTTGCTGAGATGCATATCACCAGTTGACGCCCAATACATACTAAGGGAGATACACGCATGTAGTTGCGGAAATCATTCAGGAGGGAGAGCTTTAGCAAAGAAAATATTAAGACAAGGATATTTTTGCCCAACATTACGACAAGACGCAACCCTGTACTGCCGCAATTGTAAGAATTGCCAGTACCACACCAAACTTATACACAGGCCAGCTGTACTGATGCAGCCCCTAGAGATCACTTGCCCATTCGATCAGTGGGGGATCGATATAGTCGGTCCCCTACCAATGGTCAACGGTCAGAAGAAATTTCTTTTAGTAGCGGTAGAATACTTTACGAAATGGGTGGAGGCTGAGGCCTTGATGCACATCACGGAGAAAAATATGATAGATTTTGTCTGGAAAAATATTGTTTGTCGCTTTGGACTACCCCGAGTGTTGGTCTCAGACAATGGTACCCAATTCAGAGGAAACACAATGGTTGCATGGTGCAAAGGATTGAAAATATCCCAGCATTTTGCTGCGGTATCTCACCCACAGGCAAACGGACAAGTGGAGTCCACCAACAAGACTCTTAAACAATATCTGGAGCGGCGACTGCACGCCACCGGAAGAAGTTGGATTGACGGACTCCCAGGGATTCTATGGGCATATAGGACTACACCCAGAACATCTACAGGAGAGGCACCGTTCACTCTAGTATACGGGTTCGAAGCAGTAGTCCCAGTTGAGATTGGCATGCCAACATACAGAATAGTGGAATATGACCCGCAACAAGCTGCACGACTACGGAAAATGGACCTCGAGATGATTGGTTCCACAAGGGAGCAAGCTTACCAATGGACAGTGGCTTTCAAAGCGGCAATGGCCAGGAGTTTCGATAAACGAGTGCACCTTCCAGGCTTTCAAGTGGATGACTTGGTGTTGAAGAGTGTGAAAGCAAGTAAGCATGCGGGGAAGCTACAAGCCAATTGGGATGGACCCTACAGGGTTACCCATGCCAGCACAAAAGGTTATTATTATCTCGAGGACATATATGGCGAGCCCCTACCTAGGCTATGGAATGTGCAACACCTTACGCGTTTTTATTCTTAAAAAATTCAGTATTTCAATTACTATTAACAATGTAAAGAACTACGCGAGGCTTGATTCCCTACACGAGATACGTAGGCAACCGAATACGGTTCAGCACCAATATATTATTAAAACTAGCATGTCACATGCAGGCACACGAAGTTCACCAGACGCAGCCCAGAAAAAAAGATGCATCGAAGGCAACCAGACAGAAGACATGCCCCTACCCATGAGCGGTAACGGGTCCCCCTGTGATAACGGGATGGCTCCTACCCATGAGCGGTAATGGGTCACCTACAAAGAAAAGGCAGGCTCCTACTCATGAGCGGTAACAGGTCCCCCTGTGATAACGGGAGGGCTCCTACCCATGAGCGGTAACGGGTCACCTACAAAGAAATGACAGGCTCCTACCCATGAGCGGTAACGGGTCCCCCTGTGATAACGGGAGGGCTCCTACCCATGAGCGGTAACGAGTCACCTACAAAGAAAAGACAGGCTCCTACCCATGAGCAGAATCGGGTCCCCCTGTGATAACGGGAGGGCTCCTACCCATGAGCGGTAACAGGTCACCTACAAAGAAAAGGCAGGCTCCTACCCATGAGCGGTAACAGGTCTCCCTGTGATAACGGGAGGGCTCCTACCCATGAGCGGTAATGGGTCACCTACAAAGAAAAGACAGGCTCCCACCCATGAGTGGTAACAAGCCACCTACCAAGGATAAGGCAATCCCATGCCAATAATGCCAGACAATTACCAGACTACCACAACTACTATACGACAAGGATAGAATATTCATGATCACAGAAAGAATTGCACAAGGTAAGATTTTTGCAAATAAACACCCTTCATTAAACATCGTAAAAACGGCTTTCAACCAATGGCATGGGGTACACTTTACATAGAAAAAATTTCCCTAGGAAATAACTGCTACGGTATCAAAAAATGTCACTAGCCGACGACATAACCTACATATCATAAAGAAACTCATTCCTCTCAAGATCAGTGAATAATTCGGCACGAATATCATCCCGATGAAAGGGCCCAATCCCATATACATTCACTTCAAATTCTGAAAACTTCCAGGGCTCCGCACAAATATCGTCAGCAAGTTCATCCATTCTCCGGGGAGACAAAACCTATGGATACTTATTCCACTTTGGACTACTACTTTCTGGATCAGGTGACAACCTGGAATACCGCATCGCACGGGGGACCCTATAACGTTCTCTATCGTACGACCCTGCGATAGCCCAGACATGCACCCTTCCGGCATAGGGCTCAATATTCACATTCATATCAGCACCGATGGGGGTACCACCATATGGTTGGGGAGAACTAGGCGCTGAAGCAGTGACCTCGACAGTAAAATCACTATCCCTTATAGAGCCACCAGCACCTGCCTCAGTACGAGGGGAAGATACAATTACCCCGTTGCAAGCTAAAGTTTCGGCTAATTTCGCATTCTAAATTTCCAAGTTTTCGAGGGAGTCTCGATACGCGTTGCATTCACGCTCCAATTTAAGATTCTTAGCACGCAAACGTCGGGTCTCAGCCTGGCTTCTGCCAGTTCATTCTTCATCTCTTCTTCAGCGACTAATGCTTTCCATGCTTCGTCACGTGCAATGCATTTCTGAGTCTTAGCAGCACGAGCCTGATTGTTAGCACGATCACGACTAACCTCGCTATGCGCAATCATCGCGCGCAGCTCCTTCACCAAAGCATCATGACGAGTCTGCACCTCCCCAAGCAGCATGTAATCTCTGCACAGTTCATGGAACGTGTGCCCAAACTGCCAAGGAAACGAATAATCATTAGTAAATAATAGGAGGGATGAACATTGGTAACGACCAAGAAGCAACAAGGCAAACTCCTTACCATATATAGCAGCATCATACATATGCGCGGTGCTAATTCCACCCCCAGATCTCGGCACAACTCAGAAGGATCAAAATTTCCATAAATATTTTCCAAGCCGCGGATAGCATCCTCCTCACGGATATTATTATTCCCAATTCGCATAATTAATCGTTCCGAAAGGGAATCACTTAAAAAAGAATAATCTTCCTTCGATGGCGCTCTATTTTCGGATGACTTCTTAGTATAATTTTTACCAGGGGGCGCCGCAGTACGCCTAGGAGCCGAAGTAGATGAGCTCGGAGCAGCCGACACAGGGGGAGCCTCATCAATACTTTCTTTGCCAACACCAGATGATATGGCACTTCCCGCATATTGGGCCAGGCCCAAACCAGGCACAACTTGGAGCACATCGGGGATTACTTTCGATGTCGATATGGTATTGTGGTCCCCGGATCCCGAGGTCTATAAATACGCGGTGCCCAGATCCCAAAACAAGTAATTTATTATCCCTCAGCTACCACTCATCAGATCGAAACATATCACCGATGTCACTTTCGACATCTAATTCGATATAGTGACTACAACATACACCTCCGACACGTCACACCGCATCATCACTGATCTCACATTGGGGCTCATCCTCGACGTCACATCGAAGGCGATCATCGACGTCCCTTCGATCTATCTACCGATATTCCACTCCCATCCAAGCATCAAGGCGTTGGTTTGAGGTGTTCCGGACCAAGTCTACACGAGACACGTAGTGTAGGCCTGATTTGAGATAGACTCGTTGTATTGCTAGACCATACACTTGTAACCGACACTCGTATATATATAAAACGATCTATTGCCAAATAAGTGGCGCCGTCTGTGGGAACACCAGTTCCCGGACAAGGACGCCGAGATGCAAGGAAGGAGGACCCAATCCGAACTTAGCGGAATTGTGACTAGGGGCGCCAGGATGGAGGGCACACAAACCCTACAACACCCGATTGACCGAGAGCAGACAGTGGCTCGAGCCGAGAGGGAGCTCCCTCCACCACAAGAGCAACGAAGGCGCGGGCCCGGGAGGCCGCTGCGGACCGCAAATGCAGGTCCCACCCCGGTCGCACCAAGTGCGGCAGAACCCGAGATTGAGGGCCCGCCCACCGAGGACCACGCAGCTGACGTTCCAATGACCGAAGCACCAAATGCGGATTTTGCCGGCCATGAGGAGACAATGCCCGTGGAACAGAGTGCCATTCCCCCCGCCGCCATAACCCCGTAGATACTAGCGCAGATCAACGCCTTTGTAAAAGCGGCGCTTGACACTACACTTGAGGCTTTGCTTCCACGACTCGCGGAACAGAGGACAACGGACGTCCGGGCAGGGCCCCATGAATCCGAAGCATGTGAGGGAAATGCAGGGCAAGGATATAATGAACAGGAGGATACAGGGGACTCTTTCAGAGAGATATCGTCTGCAGCTTACGATAGGGCGGAGAGACGAGGCCCCGAGGCCCAGGATCGAGAGGTAGCGAGAAAGATGGAACGGCTTGGCCGCGAGAGGGCGGAAGTAATCCGGAGAATGGAACGCGGTCGTGACCGGGCCGAGATCAATGGTACAAAAAATAAGGATGCAGAGATACTGCGAGTAATTTCAAGGAGGATGGAACAGCTAGACCGCGAGAGGGCGGAGTTAGCAAGGAATGTGACTCAGAGTCATGGGAAGGGTCGCAGTAGGACCCCGTTTTCAGATGAGATTGAGACAAAGGTACTGCACAGAGGAGACAAGATTCCAACCATAAAACCATATGATGGGAAGAGTGACCCGAGGGATCACATCCACGCCGTGGAGAGTCTCTTGAACCTACAAGATTTTTCCGAGGGTATTAAGGCAAAAATAATGGCGACAACACTGATCGGAACAGCATTAGACTGGTTCAACAGAATCGAGGTTGGATCTATTTCGAGATTCGAGCAGATGAAGGAGAAGTTGGAGAACCACTTCTCCAGTTAGAAACGAATGAAGAAACTCTGGAAGCGTTGAAACATAGAGAGAGAGAGAGAAACTCTCGGCGAATTCATGAGTAGATTCAATGAGGAGTTACTGAAGGTAGACAACCCCTACGAGGGACAGGTATTGCAGACCCTGTTCAGGGCAACGACACACAACCAATTTGCCAAAGAATTGATAAAGCTCGCAGAACCTACCATCAGTCGGATAAACGAGTTGGCGCATATTGTGATCTACGAAGACGCGATGATGGCAGCTAAGTTTAGACCCCAAGAATATGGCTGGGAAAGGGGTAGAGAGCTATGGAACAAGAGCAGGGGAGGAAGAGACAGGTCCCCAAAGAGATATACCCCCCTCAATCGGGACATTCACACTATCTTTGCCGTCGCACAAAGCAGAAATTGGCTAAGTTCGCCTCGAAAGATCAAGGAAACGGATTTCACCAAGAAGTCTAGACGCTACTGCGAGTATCACTGTCAAAAAGGCCATGACACGAAGGATTGCTATGACCTAAAGGATGAGATCGAGAGATTGATCAAGGATGGAAGATTGATAGAGTTCGTTAAGGCAAGCGGGCAATATGCCGAGTCGACAGAACGGTCTCAATCCCCAAGAAGGGAGGGCCTGAAGGCAATTGAGAATGGGCAAGGACGCGATGCAATACATAATGCGCCTTCGAGGGGGGTCATCAATGTGATAAGCGGTGGAACCGCAGGAGCGGATTCCACCAACCAGAGGAAGAGGATAACTCGCGGATTGAACGAGGACCGGTTCGTTGGATTTACAACGTTGATCCCAGACGAGGATCTCCCAGACGAGGTTATCACGTTTTCCGGCAAGGACCTTTTGGATCTCAGCCCCGAGGCTATCCAGGCAGGCGAGCTCAACTGCCCCCTAGTTGTTCAGCTTGATATCGCTAACTACGCTGTACACAAGGTACTCATAGACAACGGCAGCTCCACCAACATTATGTTTGCGCATGCTTTGGAGAAAATGGCGCTAGGCCACCACATAGTTGAACAGGTCCGTACTCCATTGGTAGGATTTGGTAGAGCAAAGACAATTCCCATAGGGCAAGTGAACCTTCCCACATCGTTTGGACAAGAACCGCGCATGCGAACTATTAATGTTCAGTACACAATCGTGGACCAACCGTTTGCATACAACGTTATAATTGGCAGGCCGGCCCTGAACGCGATAAGAGCGGTGGTATCCACATTCCATTAGAAGACGAAATTCCCAGCAGAAGGGGGGGTCGGAGAAGTGGTCGCCAACCAGGGGGAAGCTTGGTTCTGCTACATCACTTCTCTTACGTTGCCGAGAATTAGAGAAGCAGAGGAGGAAACAATCAGACCAAATCAAGATCGACAAGCTATGGAGTGATCACCATGATGGACACATGACAATATTTTAGATTTCAGTAGTTTTTAAATTACGCTTTAACATTTGAAACATTGCCCCATCGCGGGTTGAATTGTAAACTTAAAACATGGGGAACTACGCCGGTCTGATTCCCCACTCAACGGGATTTGTAGGCGGGTTAGGTTTACCTAGCCCTCGACCGTTATATCTTATTTAGCCCCTTCGTGGGTCGGCATGTAACTTAAAATAGGGGGAACTACGCCGGTCTGATTCCCCACTCAACGGGATACGTAGGCGGGCTGGGTTTACCTGGCCTTCGACCATTATCCGTTATTACCTTTCTATTTGTTGCTTGGCATAATCTAATATTCAATGCAGGGATATGTCATAAGCGGACATTGCGGAGGTGCAGAGAATTGCACAAACAATGGGGGAATATCCCCTAGATATATATTTAACACATAGCCTCTTACAGATACAACAGGTACAAACGTGTACCACGGGCATGGTAGAGCACGACTGTCACACTATTTCTTGTGTAAAACAGATATTCCCAGATTGAGGGAACATCCCTCAATTAACACATGCAAGTTATTTCGTGCTTACGTATTAGATGTTATGTCGAAAAAATTTTCCTGTCTACGATGTTTTGCAGGGCTCAATGACCTACATGTTCAACGACGACACAGTCACCAAGGCACATAGTCAAAAAGACAATGAAAAAGCTCGCTTACAACACAAGAAAAATCCCCTGTGATAACGGGGTCGATTCAAAAAAGTCCCTGTGATAACGGGGCCAATCCAAGAAAAATCCCCTATGATAACGGGGTCGATTCAAAAAAGTCCCTGTGATAACGGGGCTAATCTAAGAAAAATCCCCTGTGATAATGGGGTCGATTCAAAAAAGTCCCTGTGATAACGGGGCCAATCCAAGAAAAATCCCTTGTGATAACGGGGTCGATTCAAAAAGTCCCTGTGATAACGGGGCCAATCCAAGAAAAATCCCCTGTGATAACGGGGTCGATTCAAAAAAGTCTCTGTGATAACGAGGACAATCCAAGAAAAATCCCTTGTGATAACGGGGTCGATTCAAAAGTCCCTGTGATAACAGGGCCAATCCAAGAAGACATTCCCTGTGATAAAGGGGTCGAACTCACGTTAGGTGAAGAGCCTATTGGGTGGAAATCCCATAAATCAAGCTAGGTGAAGAGCCTATTGGGTGGAAATCCCATAAATCACGTCAGGTGAAGAGCCTATTGGGTGAAAATCCCATAAATCAAGCTAGGTGAAGAGCCTATTGGGTGGAAATCCCATAAATCACGTTAGGTGAAGAGCCTATTGGGTGGAAATCCCATAAATCAAGCTAGGTGAAGAGCCTATTGGGTGGAAATCCCATAAATCACGTTAGGTGAAGAGCCTATTGGGTGAAAATCCCATAAATCAAGCTAGGTGAAGAGCCTATTGGGTGGAAATCCCATAAATCACGTTAGGTGAAGAGCCTATTGGGTGAAAATCCCATAAATCAAGCTAGGTGAAGAGCCTATTGGGTGGAAATCCCATAAATCACGTTAGGTGAAGAGCCTATTGGGTGAAAATCCCATAAATCAAGCTAGGTGAAGAGCCTATTGGGTGAAAATCACATAAATCACGTTAGGTGAAGAGCCTATTGGGTGAAAGTCCCATAAATCAAGCTAAGTGAAGAGCCTATTGGGTGAAAATCCCATAAATCAAGCTAGGTGAAGCGCCTATTGGGTGGAAATCTCATAAATTACGTTAGGTTAAGAGGCAGGCTCTATGGGCCCTAACCATAAGAAGAATACCCCCCGCACACAAAAGCAGTGGCAGATTATCCACGTTTCTACCAACCCCAAGGAAATTCCAACCGTTCCTTGACTGACAACAGACAGATTAAACGAATCCTATCAAATACGAGAACGAAATGACTGCGCCTCAGATATCGGGATACTGCATATTCTATCACCATGACAACAAAAGAAATCAACAAGTTATCAGGCAAGGACACGCAGCAAAGATCGATTCAATTAACAGATACAACTATAAACCATATTACAAGAGGCAACTGCGCCGAAAGAAGAAAAAAATTACAAACTCCTAGAATCTCAACCAGGATAACGAATGGCCCCTTTGATGTGTATTAAAGCCAAACTCTTCTGCTCGATAATCTCGTGGTACTCCGGCTCCAGTTCTAGATCTTCATCATCATCGTCGGAATCCTCAGGAAATTTCCCGTCTGGCCCCTTCAATGGGTTTATGGCCGAAGGGTCGTAACCATCCTTGAAACCACCATTCAGCTGGATTTGACCTATGACAGAGGCCTTGGCTTTTTTCCGTTCCATCAAGCCCCGCTCAGCACATATCATTTTATACGACCGACTCAGAAGGAACTGTTTGGCCGCACTGGTCAGTTGGCTTTTGCTCAGCGTCATGCACCGCATATGCCTTTCAGCATGGGCTAATTGGTCATTTCGAATTGTGACCTCAGCTTCAAGGGCCTCCCGACGAGATGCTTCTTGACCAGCAATAAGGCGAGACTCATTGAGCTCTCCGATCAACCTCTTATTGTCATCTAACATGGCCCCAACATTATTCTCGCTGGCCTTCAGAATATCCATGGCCTCGTCTCTCTCATGCTGGAGTTGTACAACGGCAACATGATCATATTCGCCCAGTTTCTCGAGCAAACCATTGGTAACTCGGAGTGACTCGGCGTGATCCACTTGACCCTTGATGGCCATCGTCAAGAAACCTTTCAGAAGACCAGCCACCTGCACGTCCACAATAAGGACTGGATCATCAGACAAACGAAAACACAATAGAAATACACGATAAATGGGATAAGACTACTTACAGAGCGAAAGAGACCACCGTGATCCCCACTTGCACCACCCTCTTCTTTCCTTCTCTTCCGCCCCATGGACGTCCCAACATCAGCATCAGGTTGAGATTGCGAGGCATTACCAACCTCGGCAGTATTTTCACTCGAGGAGGGCACAGATTTCTTCGCATTCTTGCGCATGCCCTCACGACCCCTCTTCTTCACAAGTGGAGGTGCGTCATCTGTAGCAGTTTCGGCTCCCAGTTGCCTGCGTTGCGCTATCGCATCCAGACTATAGTACTCCACCAGCTCGGCTGCGAAACATACAAAATAGAGGATCAAGAGATAGATCGATGGGAAGATATCAAGTTACAAATATATAACACTTACCAAGCGTAGAGGGACCGTTATAGCGCACCGGAGATATCCCACTTGCTCGTAGAACTATGTCACTACACAGCAGGGTACCGTCGTATGGGTGGTTAATCAACTTCCTCAGGAACTCGAAGCTATGTGCAGTAGGGCCGACAACGGTCGGTTTCTCATATTTGGTGTCTTCACGCCACACGCTAGGAAGCGCATCAAACTCACCAGCCGTCCTCTCCTGGATATACATATATTCGCACTTATTCCCGAGCCCGTAGCTAGATTGAGTATAGTGCACGAACCTAAGCCCCGTCTGGGCTCGCACACAGAAAAACCCTATGTTACCACCCTTCCTATTTACCATAACGCTAAAAAGCTTCCAGAACTCGTTAGCTCCGCAGGGGACACCCAGCGCCCTCATGACACATATGAAAGCTACGATGTAGCCCAGAGAATTGGGGGATAGCTGTCCCAAACAAACCCCGATACTTGCTATAATAGCACTAACCGCAGGATCAATCGGGAAGCGCAACCCATTCTTGAAATGCTTGGCACTGACAGTAATGCAGCCCTTCGGTGGAGTATGCATTCGTTGATCGGCACTGGGAAATATGATCTTATACCCTTCCGGAATGTCATACTTATCAGAATAATACCCGGCATGATGAGGGACACGAGACTTCATATCCTCGTACTTCTCAGAGGTCTTATACTTCAGCGGGCTGACTTCAAAGCCCCATTCATCCACATCAGGGCTGGCAGCTTCGGGCGGAGCAGAAAATTCGGCACCGCCCTATTCACCAGTCAGTTGTTCAGGACCAAACATCTCATTTTCAGAAAATACGGCTCCACCCTCTTCAAAATTTATCTCAGGCAAATCTGCACCAGCATTACCTCCGGCAAACGACATATTTAATGCTCTAGAAGGATGAAAGGCAAGATCGAAAGTGATATCGAGATAAGTATCGAATTCGATATCGAAAATTCAAATCAGAAAGGGATGTCGAAAGCAAGGTCGAAGTCTATATCGGAAGTCCAATTCGACGTGTCTTTTGCAGAGACAACGAAATTTCGCTAAAAGCCAAAGTGGGTTTTTTACCTTCCTGTCGGCCCATTTATAGATATCGGAGATATTAGATCGAAACAATGTTTCGATATAACATCGGTAACTATATTCGATATAATGAAGAGAATGGAGACGGACAGACGTGCAGGGGACATCACCCTACCAATAGACAGGCGCCTTACTACATCGAAAGGCACTTTCGACATTAGATCGAATATGTGTTTCGACATAAGATCGAAGCTAAGAATCGACATCTTACTCCACTACGCGAAGAGCCACGAGAATATAATAATTGCCCCGACAACCCCATCATAATTTCCAAGGAAGCCAAATATCAAGGGGACTAGAATTCAAACGAGGACCTCAAACTCGGCATTCATCACAAATACACGCCCCACAAGTTTGATCTCCGTCATTTGAACTAGCGGGACGAAGGGTACAGGTAACCCAGAAATTTTAAATGAAATTTGCGAATCCTTATCTCTAAGATAAGAATCCCCAAATTGGGGGACTGCATGATATGGGCATTTCCCGCATATTGGGCCAGGCCCAAACCAGGCCCAACTTGGAGCACATCGGGGATTACTTTCGATGTCATATCGGTGATCATCACCGATATGGTACTGTGGTCCCCGGATCCCGAGGTCTATAAATACGCGGTGCCCGGATCCCAAAACAAGTAATTTATTATCCCTCAGCTACCACTCGTCAGATCGAAACATATCACCGATGTCACTTTCGACATCTAATTCGATATAGTGACTACAGCATACACCTCCGACACGTCACACCGCATCATCACCGATCTCACATCGGGGCTCATCCTCGACGTCACATCGGAGGCGATCACCGACGTCCCTTCGATCTATCTACCGATATTCCACTCCCATCCAAGCATCAAGGCGTTGGTTCGAGGTGTTCCAGACCAAGTCTATACGAGACACGTAGTGTAGGCCTAATTTGAGATAGACCCGTTGTATTGCTAGACCATACACTTGTAACCGACACTCGTATATATATAAAACGATCTATTGCCAAATCACCAGAAGAGGGTGCTAACCCATCAGGATCGAGCTCCTCACTCCCAGCACCTGACGACCCCGCGAGATGATGCGCGCCAGAATGAGAACTTTCCCCAACCCCTCTTTGCGACGCTTCAAAGCGAGCCCGAGCCCGAGGGTGCCAATAATTAGTTGATGCACCTTCTGGCGGCAGAGTCACTCTGACCCGTGGAGGGTGAGCAACCATACGTTGATGGGAAGCATGATCCACGGTCATAGCGTTAATCCTATCCTCTTCTAACCGATTGCCTCTCGCTATGGCAGCGAGATCTCCAACAATAACGCTGCCACCATAAATATTTGATTGCATTACGAGATATTGATCAGGGAACTGAGAGTTCCATTCATGAAGACGGACTCGAGGTAACCTTAGATTTTCAGAAATTTCGAAAATTTGCATTAAACCGTCATCCAATGACGCATCCCTCGCAGGAATTTCAGAGTCAGAAGACTCGTCATCTGACACGGCGAAAGCATTTCGCCTAGCAGGGCCAGCTTCACAATACTGCGACGATACAACAAATTTTTTCTTCGGAGATTTTTTAGCACGAACCATCCTTTGGCAAAACAAGTAAGGCGATTTATTACAAAAACGCGCAAAATATCGAAGAAATATCGAAAGATAGATCGAAATTGAGATCGAATAAGATATCAGGGAAATTTACCGACATCAAATTCAACATAGTTCCGACAGCGACAACACGGGGCAATAAAATAGTGAAAGATGACATAGCATGGACCGACTTTTATAAACAAACAAAACCTGGGGCCCGCAACATTAAATGCACCATATCGATGATTACATCGAAACTCATATTCGATATGACTTTCGACATGAGTTCAGCGTACAAACAAGAAATGGCAATACGCGTAACAGAGGACTCGACCCAAACTTAGCACTACAAAAAGTGGGGGACTATCATACGTTTTAATTGTTTGTATCCGTATTTGCAAGATCGCGTGTTTTAAACAACCTAGAGTTCAAACGAAGACCTCATACAATGCGGTAACTGCACTGGGGGAGCGCACAAAACTAGTTCCAAGTGCACTTCCCGCATTTTTGATTTCCGTCCTTCGATCTGGGGGACGTGGGGGTACAGGTAACCCTAAAATTCAAAACTAAATTTGCGAATTCTTATTCCTAAGATAATAATCCCCAAATTGGGGGACTACATGATATGGAGGTTTCTAGCATTTGGGCCCATTCTGGGCCACGACCCATGAACGACCATATCGGGGATCACCTCCGATATGACATCGAGTATAGGATTCGATATAGACTAGCCGCGCCTATAAATACCCCGCCCTGCGCACCGAGAAGGGGAAGAATTCCTCACCTCGATTTACCCGCGTCACATCGAATAGCAATATTCGATATTATACTCGACATAGATATTCGATATGGTTTTGTCCACGTCATCACTCAGCCTCCTATAACGACCTGACCACCGACATCATATCGAGACTCATCCCCGACATAGCACCAGCAGGCAGTTTGGTGAAGTCCCGACCTCGAGCAACAAGTTCCGGACCAAGTCTACGCGAGATACCTAATGTAGGCCTGATTTGAGATAGATTTGTTGTGCTATTAGATTACTCACTTGTAACCGACTCACACACACATATATATATATATATATATATATATATATATATATATATATATTATACGATCTATTGCCAAATCAAGGGACAACAGATACAGTGAACAACCCCCAAACTTTTGACCCACATATTCAAGTGAATCAGAATGTTCAGTGAAAAGCATGAAAATAACCTCATTAAACACGAATTTGAGTTCAAAAATTTTTGGGGTAGCCAAAGTTCTAACCTTTTTGTCTTACAGGCCGTAGCTAACTTAATGTTTTTTGGAACTCAACTTCCCAAACCTCGATTGTACACCTGCGAACAAGCAATTAGATTCAAGATTAACAAAGAAAAAGAGATTTGATAATTTTAATTTGACAGAGAAAAAAATATTTGAGCAAGACCTTTAAACCCTAAATTCGCAAGCTGCGGGTTTCTAAAATGGGAAAGTCCGCCTTATATATGTTGTCTGAAAATGGACCGCGCGTTTCAGGGGCAACAACTGTCATTTACTTGGAGAAGTCAAGGGCAAATTCGATATTTCCTAAAATGGTTGTGGTGGTCTTAAATAAGCAGAGGGGGAGGGTGTGATAATTAATATGAGCTCTTTAAGTTAAATCCATCAAGATGGCGCACTTTTACAGGACTGTCCAGACTAATTATTTGCTATCCAAACACAATATTAAGTCATATTATATAATTAATATGGCCTCATAACGCCTTCCAAATGTGCAGTAATTTTTTTTTTCTACTCTCCCTATAAAATCCTGATTTTTTTTTTTTGGTTTTTCTATTTTCCATACAACAAATGGAGCATAAGACAATTTTGTGTAAAAGTGAAAACTTAAAAACAACCTCTCCTCTCTCCTCTTCTCTCCTCTCTCCTCTTCTCTCCTCCATATTCTGTTGCAATTTAAAAGTCAATTATTAAGAAGAAAATGGAGATAGTAGAATATTTTGGCCGCCCCCAAATTTGACCCAAACACTCTTCTTTCTTCTACGACTCCACCTGAACTGGTACTGACGTTGCAGTGACATCAGCACCCCTCTCCCTCCCCCTGTTTTGAAATTTTTTATTATCATAAAAATTATTTAAGGTCCGTCTCGTATCATATGCCCTAAATTCCAATTGATTGAGGGGTTACTTATTTGTCAAAATTGACAGTGATGTCGGCGGCGACGGACCGGCGGTTATGGGACGGCGTTTTGGAGCTGACGAAGGCGGCGCAGGAGAAGGGTACCGACCCCCTGATGTGGGCCATAGAGCTCTCCACAAGGCTGACGGCCGAAGGAGTGTCCATGCCCGCGTTACAATTGGCGGAGTTGCTCGTTTCGCACATTTGCTGGTCCAACAACGTTCCCCAGGCGTGGAAGCTTCTCGACAAGGCGCTAACCCTTCGCGTCGTCCCTCCGATGCTCGTTCTTGCTCTACTCTCCACAAAGTTAGTTTGCTCATTCATTCCATTCCCCCTCTAAATCTAAATTGCTCTTGTTGTTGTTATTATTATTACTATATATTATCTAAATTGCTTTGTGGTTGTTATTATTGCAGGGTGATACCGAGTAGAAAGACGTATCCCGTGGCATACCGATTGTATATGGAATTTCTCAAAAGATATGCTTTCTCATTGCCTTCTCTAGTCAATGGTCCCAACTATCACAAGTAATCTATTGTTTATTTAGTAGTGGATTGTTTAAGCTTTTAGCACTCTATGCAGTGTTGCTAACTTGTGTGATCTCTATTCTCTATGTTTGGCTTCATACTAAGTTATTTCCTGTAGTGATTGATGGAATGAATCATATTTTTGCAGGATCATGGAATCCATCAATAACATCCTCCAGTTATGCCAGATATTCGGAGTTCAGTCCTCTGAACCGGGGCTTCTTCTCGTTCAATATGTATTCACGATTGTTTGGGGATTACTTGATGCATCACTTGATGATGAAGGCCTGTTGGAACTCACACCTGAAAAAAAATCTAGGTGGCAAGTCAGGAATCAGGACATGGAAATAGACTCTCTGGATACTTTTGATGGGAAAAGAGTGGAAAGTCAGGAAGCAATGATTAAGATGAACACTGTAATGGCTATTGAAATTATTGGCGAACTGTTTGAAAACCGGATAACTTCACGAATCCTTCAACTGGCTCGTCGAAACATGTAATGATCTGATTTCGTAGTACTTTCTGTATTAAGGGGTTTTAGTCGGTTTTTATTCTGTTGGTACTCCTGAGTCAATAACATACTATTATCTGTAACTTTTTCTTACGATGAATTAGAAGTTGCAGTTTAGATTTTGCATCTTTCTTTATCAGCTCTGAGGTACGCGCTTCTGTGTTTTTCTTCTAGACCGGATCATTGGGAATGCTTCATTCAGAATTTGAGACTGCTGGCTGCCAATTCGTCAGCTTTAAGAAGCTCAAAGAACATCTCTCCTGAGACACTCTTGCAATTAACATCTGATACACGCAAACTTCTGTCTCGTGCATGCAAAACGAACTCACTACACAAATTTCATGCAGTAACAGCTAGGTCACCTATGTCATCTGCTGGTATGTATCATGGTTCTGTTCGTTCAGCACTTTGGCTTCCTATCGATCTTTATTTGGAAGATGCAATTGGATCACCATTGACAGCTACCAATGCTGCTGTAACTCTTACAGGTACAAAGTTATGAGATCCTGGTCCATTAGCCATTATCTATATATAGGTTAACTGAACCAGGTCAGTGTCACAGGTTTAGTGAGAGCTCTCCAAGCTCTTAATCAGACATCATGGCAGGACGCATTTCTTGGATTGTGGATCGCAGCATTACGACTTGTTCAGAGGGTAAGAATCTATATTAAAATACATGAAATATTTAACTTCCGTAAGTCCAGTCTCAGTCAATTTTTGTGTTCTTTACTCTGATCCACTGTGGTGTAAGGTGATTAAACTCACTCGTATTGAAATGATGACGGCGAACAATTTCTCAGCTTTCTACCATTTTCTTTGACTTGACAATGTCTACTGAAAATAGCCAGTCATTACTTCCTTGAAATGAAAAGAAAGCGTGTCTAGATTTTGGTTCCTGTCAATGTCTAAGAAAATTCAAAAGATTATTGGAGGCTTAGGATTCTCTCATGGTCCAATGTTTTAATGAATTTCAAAGGTTAATTAGAAATGAGAGTGAAAACTGGGAATTGATGCCAGCACTCTCCCAGCAGTCGGCTCACGTTTCTCGTATGGATGTGTGATATAACAATATATTTTGTCAAAATCTCTTAATATGTGGTTTCATGATGCTTCTGTTGAGTTTGTATTTTGAATTATTTTTTTCATTCGTGTAAATTTGATGGTGTTTGATATAGTTACGCTTGATGCTTCGCATCTCTAGCAATGTCACTGTAAATATTCAATTTCATAACATATCTCCTGTGGATCTATTCAGGAGAGAAATTCAAGTGAAGGCCCTATTCCTCGCATTGATACTTGTTTGTCTATGTTACTGTCCATTGCTACACTTTCAGTTGTCAATCTTGTTGAAGAGGAGGAGAATTCATTGACTAGTGAAGCTGAAAGAAAAGATATTAAGTCAGAGGGAAAGCGTCGTCAAGACTTAGTTTCTAGCCTTCAGCGGTTGGATGATTTTGAAGGGTTATTGACTCCTCCATCACCTGTAAGCGCATTGGCTAATCAGGCTGCCATGAAAGCAATGATGTTCCTTTCAGGCGTAACAGTTTCAGGTGGACACCTCGATGGTATGAGCTTGAATGACTTGCCTTTGAATTGCTGTAAGTACTTTTTCTGCTCAGCTTTTAATTTTAAGTTAGTTGCCTTGTAGGATGACCAACTGAATGTTACTTTTGGCAATTCGCTAGTGATAAAAAAAGATCGTCAGGGAGCCCTTTACTCATGCGCATAAATCAGATATTGGAATTGTTCGAGATTTATGTAATGCTATATATTTCTATGATACGAGCTCTGTTACAACATATTCTGGTATATCTTGATTGTGAGATTTTAAAGCGATTTGTTTTATCTCTTCCTTTAGTTGCCTTTCCCTTAATTTACTTACTTTTATGCTGGAATATATTAAGAACTTAACAGTTTGTATTTCCTTCTCTATACCTGTGCTGGATAAGCTGAGCTTAAGTGTTCTGTGTTCTTGAGGTTCCCCTTCTCCTCTTTTCAAAGTAAAAGAAGAGAAGTTTGGGGCGTGTCTGTGTTTCCTGGATTGGTGTATTACTTGGCATTTGAGTCATCACCTTTCCATTCTTCTTGGTTTCATATGTGTCCTTGTGTGTTAATTTACAGCTTTAATTTCTTTATGATGGTTTTCAGCTGGAAACCTTCGGCATTTGATTGTTGAGGCTTGCATTGCCCGAAATGTTTTGGACACATCAGCATATTTGTGGCCTGGATATGTAAAAGGTCGCTGCAACCAAATTCCGCGAAGCGTTTCTGGACAAATGCCTGGTTGGTCATCATTTATGAAAGGGTCACCTTTAACCCCTCCAATGGTCAAGGCATTAGGATCAACTCCTGCTTCAAGGTAGATGTCAGGTTAAATATTGCAAATTCTTCACTGTTTGGTTGTGTGTGCTAGATGCACTACAGCAGCAACATAGTTTCAGAGAACTGAAATTATTCTGCTTGTTATCAGGCTCACCTCTGGGTACATTATTGACTTCCCTACGAGGGAATTTTCAAACATATATTTGGATTACAAATATTTAAAGTCCTTCTAGTGTTTAACAAAGAACGATGGGAGATACTTTTTGGCTAGTTATCTGCTCTCAGATAAAAATAAATTGTATAAGAGGGGGAGCAAAAGTATGAAGAGGGGGAGTAGAAGTATGAATAAATGGGTTAGAAAGAGAACTTGGCGGATGCGCAACGCAAGAAACCTTCCTCACCACTTCAACTTTGGGCCGAAATGTGACTTAAATGGTAGAAGCTATAAAAGTTACCCTCAGTTTGATTTATATTCCACAAACAGAAAAGAAAAGGGCAACTCTATGAAACATGAAAAAGCCCTTCATACATACATACTCTACTCTCTTTGTATCAAACAGGGAAAACATTTCTCATATCCTTTAGGCGCCCTTGTTCCGTTCTTAAGTGTCGGTTTCTATCTAATTAATGTCAGTTAACCAGTCTGAAGATTCATTGGAATTGTGTTTTTGGCCAGCCTGGGATCAACAGTATTGTATAATTGATTCTTGTACACGAGTTCTTTCTCTGTCATGTTTGGTGGGTGAGTGGGGGTTGACTATATTTTGAACCAGAGTAGACAAGTGGATTGTTGGACATATAATATCGTCTGTCGGCGAAACATTCATTTGATTTCTCCACATTGCCGTTCAGTTAACCAATCCCCTCCTTTGACCTATAAATCACTGGAACTGTGATTCGTGCGCTTGAAAAGTTTTACTTGTTTCAAAATTATGTTAAAATCTGTTTTGAGCTTGTATTTTTGTTAAACCATCCTTGTGGTACCAGATGCTTTTGTTTCCAGTATATTCATGTGTTGTGGTAACTGAGTTTGAGCTTATGAACTTGATATAAGCTTAGCAGAGATAGAAAGATTGTACGAGATTGCTATCAATGGTACAGAGGATGAGAAGATTTTTGCGGCTACAATTTTTTGTGGTGCTTCTATTATTCGTGGTTGGAATATACAGGTAATGTATTTTATATTTGGTTTTGAAATGACACTTTACATCATTATAATCTCTTGCCATCCTTCCCAAGATTTTATACTCTCTCAGGAAGTCAATTAATGTCACCATTTAGTTTCTTATTTTCTTTTTATTAGTCTAACAACTTCAGTTTCTCTTACTAATTGATTATCCTGATAAAATATGTTCTTTTCCGTGCTTGCAGGAACATACAGGCCTTCTCATTACTAGATTGCTTTCTCCTTTAAGTACTACAGACTTTGCTGGAAGTGAGAGCCATTTGATAGGTTATGCTCCATTTCTGAATGTTCTTCTTATCGGAATATCATCTGTTGACTGTATGCAGATATTTTCCTTGCACGGCTTGGTAGGTCCAATCTCGTTTACTCACAGTTCTTTCATCTTTTATTTTGTTTTATGCATTGATGAATGAAAGTTACTTTAACTACACAATTTTTTTATTTTATTTTAAAGTACTCAATTTTAACTTGTACCTTTCTTACCGGCAGACTTCTTAATTAGAAGAGTAGGGTTCCTTTCAAAGTTATGCAAAACATGTTACGTAGTCATATTCTTATAGTGCTCGGTCAAGATGCATTTCCTTATTCTTCCATTTGACCATCTCTTATTGCCAATGTTCGACATGAGTGCTGTGCTGCAATTAAGCAGTAAATATTCATGAGGTGAAAAATCTGTTGAAGGAGCGATTATGTGGAATTTGTTCACGTAGGCTTAAGGGACTTTAATACTGGTGTATGCTCTAATACAGTTGAACTACACGACATTTTTTCCAGGTTCCACAACTTGCGGCTGCACTGATGCCAATCTGTGAGGTCTTTGGTTCCTGTGCACCCAATATGTCATGGACTCTTAAGACGGGGGAAGAAATTTCTTCTCATGTTGTGTTTTCAAATGCATTTACTCTGCTGCTGAAATTGTGGAGATTTGACCAGCCACCTCTGGAACATAAGGGGGATTCCACTCCAGTGGGATCCCAATTAACCCCAGAATACCTCTTATTGGTCCGCAATTCCCAGTTAGCGTCATGTGAGAAAAATCAAAACAAAAGACTGTCAAAATTGTTCGACCCATATTCGACAGAGCCCATATTTTTGGACTCTTTTCCAAAACTTAAGCGTTGGTATAGGCAGCATCAAGAGTGTATTGCATCTACTCTTTCGGTTCTGGTACCTGGAAATCCCGTACATCAGATTGTTGAGGCACTCTTGAACATGATGTTCAAGAAAATAAATAGAGGTCAAGTGTTGACTCCTACAACATCTGGAAGCAGCAGCTCATCTGCATCTGGACCTGATGATTCTTCTCTCCGTCTTAAGTTACCTGCTTGGGATATTCTTGAGGCTGTTCCCTTTGTGCTTGATGCTTCTCTTACTGCTTGTGCCCACGGTAGACTATCGCCACGTGAATTGACCACAGGTTCGTTCGTGTACTCTGGATGGTGAATTCATGCTCGTATTTCAAAATAACTCTACATGTCAGATTTTAGCGTTAAGATAAGTTTGCCTACATACCAACACTCACACTCATGCATGTGATGTAGAGGACGCTTTCCTTTGCTTACATTCATTTCTCTGCCAATAAGCTGTTGATTGGAGTAGAAACATTTGGGCTCCTAGAAAGAAGCTACATCTGATTTCTCTATCTATCACCTGATTACTTGTATGGTGTTTTTTTTAATATATAATTCTACGGCTGAGTACATGGCATGATCAGATTTAGATCAAATTTGAGGCCTAAGGCCTTTCTGACATGTAAATGAGAAACAAACATAGCAACGCTGCCTACTGTTTTACCTGCAATTGATTCTCTCTCTTCTCTCTTTCTCTTAAACTTGATGTTTGTAATTTGCAGTAATTAGTCTTCTTATGTGCCTCTCCTACTTGTGGTCTTACGATACTTCTTCTTTCCATATAAAATGCTGTATGCTTATTTTGTAAGAGGCGATACCCTGATGTATCTATCTCAGGGCTCAAAGAGCTTGCTGATTTTCTTCCTGCCTCTTTGGCGACCATTGTGAGTTACTTTTCGGCTGAGGTGACACGGGGACTTTGGAAGCCTGCTTTTATGAATGGCACTGACTGGCCAAGCCCCGCTGCAAATTTATCTATTGTTGAAGAACAGATAAAGAAAATATTAGCTGCCACTGGTGTTAACGTTCCGCGTCTTCCAGTTGGTACGTTTTTTTTTATTTGCCTAATTTTGTTTTCTTTTGAATTTAACAGAGCTATTGATCTGTCTTACACAACCGCTGCAAGTAGACTGTTTTTACCTTTGGCAGTTGAGAGCACATTTTATGAATGAAAACATTTATTTTCATACTAGATAAAAAAATAAGGTGTTGCAGGATTAGCCCTTGGGATGAAATGTTTGGGAGCTGAGACTAAATGTAGGTCTGAGCAGAATGCTTTTGTTGGAGTTTTGAAGTTGACATCTTGGTCATACCTTGAGTTTCTTTCTAAATGTGACTGCTATTTTGGATTGAGGAACCTTTTCATGTGGGAAAGGAATATTTGTAGTTGGTTAGAAAATAGAAATTGCTGCTCTATTCACTCTTATATTCTGATAAATAAAGGTTCTGCTTGTAGGAGGAAGCTTGCCTGCGACGATTCCGTTACCCCTGGCAGCTCTTGTTAGCCTCACTATAACGTATAAGCTTGATAAAGATACAGATCGTTTTATCACCTTGGTTGGTCCATCCTTGAGTAAACTGTGTGTAGGTTGCCCGTGGCCATGTATGCCCATAGTCTCTGCTTTGTGGGCTCAAAAGGTAAAAAGGTGGAGTGACTATCTCATCTTCTCTGGATCTCAAACTATATTCCACCATAACAACGATGCAGTAGTCCAACTCCTGAGAGTCTGCTTTACAACAGCACTTGGGCTAAATTCCTCTTCCATTGAAAGCAAAGGTGGGGTGGGTGCTCTTCTGGGTCATGGTTTTGGTTCTCACTACACAGGCGGTTTTTCTGCTGTTGCCCCCGGTATACTCTACCTAAGAGTTCATCGAGCTGTTAGAAATGTCTTCTTTATGTCAGAAGAAATTCTTTCTCACCTAATGCAAACGGTCAAAGATATTGCAAGCAGTGGGCTGCCTCCAGCACAAATGGAGAAACTGAAAAAGACTAAGTACAGTATGAAATACGGCCAAGTTTCTCTAGCAGCTGCAATGACTCAAATAAAAAATGCAGCTTCACTGGGTGCTTCTCTAGTCTGGCTTTCAGGAGGAGCTAATCTGGTACAATCTTTAGTCAAAGAAACACTACCGTCATGGTTTATATCAGTTGAAGGGTCAGACTCAAACAACGAAGATTCGAGGGGTATGGTCGCAATGCTCGGAGGTTATGCTCTTGCATATTTTGTTGTTTTCTGTATTAGTTTTTCTTGGGGACTCGACTCTGCAACACCTGCGTCGAAACGCAGGCCTCAAGTTCTCAAGATTCACTTGGAATTTCTGGCAAGTGCCATCGACGGGAAAATATCATTGGGTTGTAATAAGGCTACTTGGAGAGCATACGTGACTGGATTTGCAAGTTTGATGGTGAGTTGCACCCCTAGTTGGATGCTGGAAGTTGATGTGGAAACTTTGAAGAGGGTCAGCAAAGGGCTTAGGAAATGGAATGAGGATGAACTGGCTTTGGCTCTTCTTGGAATAGGTGGGGTTAGTGCTATGGGGGCAGCCGCCGAAATGATCTTAGAAACTGGATGCTGAATTTTGTCAGATTAATTACCAAGACCTTTTTTTTTTTTTTTTTCAGAACAGGTGTAACTAGTCAGAAGTTTTTAGCAAGCATTATAGTTATATTTGTGTTCTGGAAAGTGATATAGTTTAAGTTTTTCAGGTGTAACGGTTTTATCAGAACAAAACTTGTCATGTATATTATTAGCAAGTGAGGCAGGCTTGATTTAGGTTGGATTAAGTAATATGTTCTTAAAGGTCACAAGGAAATGAAACCTCCTTTTGGCACGAGTAGTTATCGTATGTGATGTTTGCGGAGGAAGAAAAAAAATATCGGAAAATTCGATGATTGCATTCTTTCTTCCCTTTGGCTATTGGGATACAACTCTGTTGAAGACTTAAAAGTATAAACTCGTATATAACAGAAGTTCTTTCTACAATATGGAGACATTTCGTACTTCACTACAAGTTTGATAGGCCCAGAGTCTCAAACTGTTCAATAGGTCTCCAAAATTAGGTTCTTAAATTCTTCCTTTCATGAAAAGTCGTTCACCCTTGAATAAATTATGTAGAGGTATTCCCTCGTATGATTTGGATTTCCTCGTATGATTTCAACTCTCTTGCCGAAGGTGCTACACTCATATTTTTTGGGTGGTGAGCAATACACATAACACATTTTCCGGGTGATTGTTCTTTTAAGACATACTCTATGCCAATGCTAAAATGGAAGTAATTCTAGGTTGGTGACAAAAAGTTATTTACGAGCTAGTACGGAACTACTTTCTTCTACGCTCTTAAGTTTGAAATAATTATGAAAAATAACAAGTTGTTCGGAATAATTGTAGAAGATAAGTTTAAAAAACACTTACAATAAGGTCTCGTAAACTTTAATAACTAAAGAGATATGTTAAAAACGTGTTAGGTGTTCTCATTTAAGTTTTTCCTTCATCTTGTCAAAGCTTCAGTGGTGTTTTTGTTATTATAACAAATCCTAAAGTTGTGAGAGTTAGTATCTCAATATAAAAACTGTAATGAAAGACCCTAAAAGCCTACAAAGTGGTACTAATGTTACAATTGCTATATGCAAATCCAAAACTAGAAGAAGAAAAAAGAGAGTTTAATCTTCGCTTTCGGATTCTAACATGTATAGTATATGCAAAAACATCATAAAGTTTCTTTTGCTACTCGTCTAGTTCCTTAATGAGATTCATGCTATGATATACAAATACACGCGACAATCAAAATTTATAATCTTACTCTAATAAGGACCAAAGAATGGACTTTGCTGGGTAATAATCTTCATGAACGTAAAACGACTTCTTCCAGTGTATCTCCCGGACTTTTGCGGGAAGAACTAGCTTTACTATCAGCATTAGAACTGGCTCTACTATCCATGCGTGAAACTTTTCTCTTTGTTGAAACAAGTGGATTGTTCTCCTCATCGTCAAGAGCTGTTGGTCGATCAATCTCAATACCTTTGAACACAGGATGAATATATGCATCTTGTAAGTATGCTTTCAAGTTGAATTGTGGGTCTGTCGCCTTTTCTAATGTGTCCTTCACCATCGCCTCCTGTTCAAAGATATATGTAAATTCATAAAAGCTAGCCATTTCTAAAGGTGAGACTTAATTTAGCTAACTACTAACTATTAGCGCATATGTTATACAAACAATGGAACGTTCTTTTACAGAATATGATCATTAGATGGATGGGACTTACTTGCAGCGGGAACTTAGAGAATGCAGATTCAAACCGCCCCTTACAATATAGATGAAAGAATATGGTCAAGATAGGAAGTGCAACTAGTAATGGGGTTGATTTGGCAGCACCTTTTGTGCTCAGCAGTCCCAGAAGCAGTAGTTGTGCTATTATCAAACCTATAACTAAACGACGGTGCACATCTGGCCAAAATGCAGCTGCACTCTCATACCTTTGATCGTATACATTAATGATCTATAGACAAAAAATGAAAAATCTCATCATGTACGTAGCGGATATGTTTGTTTTCCATATTTAAAGTTTAACTTACTCTATAATATTGTAGGAACATACCTGATGGCGAAAGACAACATAGGCAAAGGCAAAGAATATGAGGATGAAAGGTAAAATAAAAGGCGTGACAACTGAGTACACAAGTCCCAAAAGAAAGTATAGTTGTACGCGAGGTTCTAATGTGGCGAACTTTAGACCACCAGGATCTGTTGCTAGGTTCTTATCTTGTTCTGTCTTTACCAAAAATGTATTCTTTAGGTGGAAAAGTATTGAAGGAACCAATCTGACACTCTCCGCTGCAATTCCGGCCCAACCATCAACCATAATATACGTAATGAAAAAGGTGGCTTTCATTGGAATGGCAACTCCCACCGTTCTTGGCAACCTGCAAGTAACAAAATATAAATTTTAAAGCTTCAAGCCTTCAACAACAAGTTTTCAACAACATCAAATGTCTAATTCCCTGAGGCCTTAGCTAACTTCAATATCTCATACAGGAAATGAATTTCTCCAAAAATAAGATTCATTCAAACTTATTGCAATTATGACTTATATAGTTTTGAGCAAAAGATCCAAACTTTAACATGACTCGACTAGCACCTAATATGTGGGGCTAATCATCAAATGTAAAAGGTATGGCTATGATATTTAAGGAGGACACCTACATGTCACCATTCTTGAATATTTTGGATTCAAACTGAATTCAGGAGATTCATTGTTGTGTGGACAAAATAATTAAGTAAATAATACTTAAATTTTGTCACAGTTAAAGCAGGAGTACCACAAGAAGTAGTAAAAAGAAACAAGCTTAGGTTTGGTGTTACTTTAAAAGGATGTAACAGTATAAAACTTTCACAAATTTACTCGACACAAAGCGTTTGAAGTTTCAAATGTAAATTGTTAATAAATGACTGGATAGCTCGAAGTAAGTTTAAAACAAAAAGAGGTTTTACTTTCTTTCTCAATGTACGCAATGTTTGTCTTATATAGAATAAAAGATAAAATACATACTCTGATGGGGATTGATGAAGAAACTTATGAAGCTGCTCAAATGCTGCTCCAGTAACCAAACTTCCTAAGAAGACATTGATAAGTATGAACAAATGATATTTTCCCGCTGATCGTCGGTCCAGAGATGAAAGAGAAACATGGCCTTCTATCTTGGACAGTTCCATGAGAATCAATGGAAGTACAATAAGAAATATCTTCAGTGCAATGCCAGGAAGAAAACCTTGAACTACTGAACTGACAGCTCTCCTGAAGCAAAAAAAACTTATCTTCAATCCATGCTATAGAAGCTGAAAAAATAGAAGGAAAACCAAGACTAGATAGAGACTAAAACTAGCTAAAAATAATAATGCCCTGTGTAGTAAGATTAAAGGTGACCAACAACTACAAAATACACAGGGTGATGATGTCTTGCTCGTGTACCCACACCTAATACATTGGAAGAAATAATTTCAAGGAAAGCAAAACTTTGTAAGTATTTCTCGCATAATGTCCATAATATGTTTAAGAATCTCATTCTAGTGATCTTCTATCAGTGATATTCTTGAAGAAAACAAAATAAAAATGTATTAAGTTATATGGACTTGGACAAACTTCAGAAATCACCTATGTTCCTCTCAGTGTTTTCATGAAAGATCATAATTATCCTCAACTAAAAAGGCTAAAAAACCCAACAATATTACTCTTTTGAGAGGCAAACAATTTGGTTCAAGTCGACGAGGGCAAAAACTAGATAAGCAATCCTTCATGGTAGATATAAAGAATACAGACAACATATATAGACCACCAACTGCAAGGTGGGCGCTAAAAGAGCGTCTTACATTTGAATCAATGGCCTGAGGAATGGAAAAACCTTTTGAATGCCATCGATGCTAGCCAAAGACTGCACAAATGCTATCGGGATCATGAAGAAGAATGTGAGAAAGAACATAGCAATAGCGACAATAAGTTTTCTGAAATTTAGTTCAACGAATGGTATAGCAAGATTGTCCCAGTAAACATCACGTGGTTCTGGAGCCCATTGTGTCAACCAAACTGTTGGGTTGCTTGATTGTTGAGTTTGAGCACAAACAGCTGCTCCCCATCGAGATTTAAATGAAACAAATGCTGCAGACACGACAGCCTTGGGGTCGCTCATCACCTTTTCCCTTTCTTTAGCTTCCTGCATTTTATTACCAAATGAAAAAATTTAAAGTAAAAAGCTTTAACAAAACAAGAAAAGTTAGAAGCCCAAGCATGACAAGTGGCTAAATGATCACTAAGGCAGCATTGAAGGCATGATACAAGCATAAACCCAATTAGCAGATGAAAACTATACATGGATCTTCAATATGCTAGCTAGGATTAAGTTGAATACATGAGCAAAAGAATCCTATATTTTCTTACTTATGTTTTTTCAACATCCATTTTCTTACCTATGTTTTCTTACCTATCAAACCCCCTGAACTATGACCACTTTATGGGATCAGGGTCAGATCTTTATTTTTAGATCCAGTGAGGTCTAAACTTTGGTAGTTTGTGCGAATTGCCCCATTTTCCAGTTTTTGCCAATTTTCCGACAAAAAATCATTGAAAATTTTATTTAAAGTTTGACTAATTTATCCTCTCGTTGAGACGGTTCCGATGGTGGTGACGGTGTCGCAAAATTCAAAGTCATTACAGGAAAATTTAATTTAAGTGTATTGAACTTAAATTAGAATTCCCGTGTTATAACTTTGAATTTTGCAACACCGTTACCACCATCGGAACCGTCTCATCGAGGGGAAGATTCTAGTCAAACTTTAAATAATATTTTCGGTGATTTTTGGTTAAAAAATCACAAAAAGGTGAAAAATAGGACAATTCGCACAGACTACCAAAGTTTAGATCTCATTGGGTCTAAAAATAAAGATCTGGCCTTGTTTGTATAAAGTACCTATAGTTTGGGGGATTTAGTGGAATAATCCCTTTATAAAATGAATCCTATATTTCTGTCTTTAAAAAGTAGAGGAAAGACTGTTGTTCTTATGCAAAATCTTAGTTGGAGCTAATTAAAACATAACGCTCGTCACTAGATACTCGCAGATGGGAGCAAGTCTATGAACATAATGATTGTAGCACACTAGCACGGATAAAATTCGAACAGAAACATGATCTTACATAGGCTTTCTTAAGGATTTTTATTTTTATTTTTGTCTATAACTGTTGTAAAAAAAAAGGAAGAAGAATTCTATAGAAAATAACTATGAAAAGTTCTGACTGTATCAACAAAGTGATCATATGGAGATGTATTCGCCTGATACTGATATTAGCATGGCATTTTTTTTTCCTTTGGTTACATGCCTTCGCTTGGAGAGATTATTAGGTATTGAGTGGTTATTCCTACAATTCAATGATCTCCTTTTAGTCTCAACCGTCGATTGTACATACAGTGGATGTATATAATAATTTCTTCTTCGCTTGGTCGAGCCATTTAACAAGTATGCAACTGATGTTGTGTTTTTTTTTTTCATGAATAAGGTTTAAAGGTACAAGTCTTACTCTACAAGATTAAGAGCATGTGTAAGCTAGGTGGTCTAACGTATTATTCATCTCAACTTACCAAACCAAACTCCTCTAGGCTTCACTACTCGCTATTAATGTATTCATATGGATGTAATAAAAATTGAAATAACATTGCAAACATGAAATAAAACACTTAGAATAACTAGAAATAACCATTGACTTGAACTTGTTTTAGATGGCTATAAAAGAACATGATATGGATTAGAACATAAAAGCCAAACAAACTATATATGCACAACAAGAAAGTGCAAGTGTATGTTCAGGAAAGAAAATAGTTTACATGAACATGCAGTGTAGCGCGCTTACTTCTTCACTTATCTTTGCAATTTCTGTTGTATAGTAATCAATTGCATCCACAGTCTTTCCCCACATGCCCCCAAAACCTGTCTACAAGGCTTAAGAAAATGAGCTGAGAAATTCCACATTTTAAATAAAGTGCACGATACACCTAAAGACAACATTATAAAAAGCATTACTAATATTTATAGGACACTATTAAGGAACCAGTAACAAAAATGATGAATTATTAAAATTGTCCCTTATCTTTTTTCAAACTAATATGCCCAATTTTTTCGGTCTTGTTTAAATGTCCCATATGTTTCAATTTTTTTTTTTAAAAAATTCCCTCGACCCTTATTCGGGCTAAAATTGCCTACGTAATTCAATGCCACGTCAATAAGTATATATATGTAATAAAGATATATATATATATATAACTATTTGCAAAAATAATATATATAAATAATAATAATATATATATAACTATTAGTAAAAACAATAAATATATATATAAATAATAATAATAAACATATATAAAAATAATAATAATAAACATATATATAAATAATAATAATAAAGATATATATTTATATATAGATAACTATTTGTATCGATAATAAACATATATATATATATAAATAATAATAATAAACACATATATATATAACTATTTGTAAAAATAATAAACATATATATATATATATAACTATTTATAAATAATAGTTTTTTTTAACAATATATAAAAATAAATAAAAACAAAAAACAAAAAAATACAATTAAAAAAAGAAAATAATCTTCATCTTCATCAAACTAATCCCGTTGGCCACCCCCCCCCCCCCCCACGCCAATGCCCCGCCGCGGTCAAGTTATCAGCTTCTTCACCGGTAAACAGATTCATGACCAGATTCAGAGTCCTCAGCTCCGTCAAGTTCCCAATCGTTGCAGGTGAAGAAATTGAAGAAGTGGTTAGTGGCGGAGAAGAAATTGTACGCGAGAACCAAATTGTCGGTGAAGAAATTGTACGCGAGATCCAAATCGCCGGCAAAATCGTACTGGACGAGGCGGTACACGTCGACGACCGTGACGGCGGTGCAGATATCAGTAGTAGTAGTAGTAGGTATCTTTGTGTGAGTGATTGCGTTGGTGGTGGTGGAGGCGGCGCGACGGGGCAGTGGTGGTGGTGACGGCGGTGGGGGGTGGGTACGGGATAGTTGAAGATGATGATTTTTTTTAATTGTATTTTTGTTGTTGTTTTTGTTTTGTTATATATTGTTAAAATATTTATTATTTTATAAATAGTTATATATATATTTATTATTATTATCTATATATATATAGCTTTATTATTATTATTATTATTTATATATGTATGTTTATTATTTTTACAAATAATTATATATATGTTTATTTATTTTATTTATATATATATTATTTTAACAAAATAGTTATATATATATATATATGTTTTTATATATCTAAAATGTTTATTATATATATATATATTTTTTGGGGTGTAAAGTGCAATTTATGTTGGGGTGCAATTACAATATTAAAATTATAAGGGTTTGTGTGAAAAACGGTTTTTGGCTGAAAAATATGACGTGACATTGACAACTTATTGACTAGGCTTAGCAACTTGTTGACTGTACCGCCACGTAGACAATTTTGGCCCAAATAAGGATCGATGGCATTTTTAAAAAAAATTGAAATATATGGGGTATTTAAACAAGACCCAAAAAAATTAGGCATATTAAGATAGAGAAAATTTTAATAATTGGTCCGAACAAAAAACAAAAAGTGCTAAGAGTGAAACTATAAATGCAAACAATAGTACCTTCGTTTGTGGCCTCGTTTTGGGGTTTCTCTCGTGTCGAGTTTGGTAATAAGTTAGCCTATTATTCATACTTTTTTTGTTCTCCACTATTTTAGCAAGCTTGTTTGCGTTATATACAGCCTGCAATGCATTTATTACGAGCTAAGAATTAGCAGTCTCAAATTGCGTTATAAGAAATTGATTTATAGACTTTCTAACGTAGTTTTAGTTTAATTTATATTCAGAACCCGAAAAAAAAATACAATAAATCAAAGCATCGTACGTGGTCATCATTACTCTTCCATATTTATAAATGAACATATATATAAGTTAATTTCTTGCTAATTAAAATTATGTTTTATGGAACTGAAGACAAAAATATTTGCAATTGTTCTCTAGCTAGTAGATTATCATTCAAGTAGCAGAAACACAAACCTGATGAGTGAGATAATGATCAGGATGATTTACGCAAAAGAAATGCTCCACATGCTCGCTAACAGATTCATCAGGATCTGGAGGAACACTTCTCACAAGAACCTACAAATGAAATGATCTTGATGAACTCAAAGCAAAACAATTAAAGTGTGAAAATAAATTCATACAAGCTGCTAAAAATTATGAAGGTCAGTGCAGTGCACGCATAACATGCCAGCAGCTGAAGTGCATTGGCATCGTCTGATGGATACGTATATAATACGTTATTTTACACACTTACGGTAAACTGATCTTCGCGGCGATTTTCCGAAGCTAGGAATCGCACCCTCTTGTTAGTTACTATCTGGTATTCTTTATAGAGGACATAGAATGTCCAAAATGTGAACAGATATGCCATTGTTATGTGTGCCCAAAACCTGAATAGGATGAGAAAGCATTACCTTCCAAACAAATTACACTCAAATTGAATAAAAAAATTAAAATGACATTACAAACAACAAGAGGCAACTGAATTCTCACTTTGAAGATCCTGTAGGAACGTTTGATATTGAAAGTTTGTCAATCTCATCATATGTTAAATCTTTGATGTGGCTCAACGTCGCTCCAGTCCAATTAACAGGTGCCAACACCCCAAAGGCAAGGATCGTTATAGGAACAAACACTTTTAACCTGCATTTATGGTTTTCCTTTAGAGTGGCGTACAAGGACCTTAATGTATTGTACAATTTATTGAGTTAAATTAAGGAAAGCCAAAAGGAAATGATAAGGCTTAAGACTCCAAAAGCGTCAGGATTCATTAATCGGAAGTTATAGCTAAAACCTTAATAAGTACTCACCCAAGAAGATAAGTCCTTACATACACAACCGAATCAAGCCCTGCATGTTCTATCAACTCAGGTTCTGGCATTCTTAATGCTGCAGGCATCCAATTCCAAAATCTTAAATATGTTTTGACATCTGTATTTACAAACTTCTTCACGGAAGGCCTAGAGCTCCTGGGGCTTGCTCTTACTCCCTTTCTGTACCATTTTGGGAAATAAACTCTATCGTTGACAGGTTGAAGTCGTAAGAAAGCAAAGGCTAGAAGAAACGCCAATGTAGATAAAAGATTGATGAGAGCCGAAACGAAGATTTCTTGTAAGCTAGCCATATTCTTGTGTGAAGATTATATATCCTGTGAGTGAGATCATTTCTACTTTAGAATAGATCAAAAAAGAAGAACATGGAGCAAGATGTAGAAAAAAACCAGCATCCACGCATTTAAAAGAAAAAACTCATGATGATCCCCTCTTGTTTTGTTTGTCGACTCCATTAAAGGTCTATTTCATTGGATTCTAAACGTTCAAAATTCTCAACTACTTCCTTATGGCCCATATACAAGCTCAATCTAAAATTAACAAACCATCACAAATCATGTCATGTTGCAACTCCTTCTCACAATTAACTATAATTATATATTATATAAATACATAGAATTTCACATGGAAGAAACTTTTCCTCGGCGAATCGTGAAATAAGGAAGGAAAAAAACAAAAACAAACAATGTGGTTTCATTTTATTTGTGCATGCATAGATGTTACCGTTTCTTATTAGACGCAAAACGGAGATAGATATATGAAAGGAAACTCCTTGCCGGCAGCCAGATTCAATGAGGGCAAGAATCAAGGCTTCCGGCGCGGTGGTGGTGGTGAATTTGGCTGGGTGGCAAAGAGCTCCTCCCAATGGCCAACTGAATCTATTCTCTTGTTTGCGAGTTTGTTGTTTTATCACATGAGTTTGTCAAGATTTATATAGCCGTACACGTAGGACAACGATTTTAAAACTTCCACGAAAGACAACTTTACCCTTCTATTCTTATTCAACTCTTTTCACCCTCCTAGTTTATTTATTCATACAAAAATGATATCACTAGTTCGTTAATTGACCTGAAAGTTGAACTGAATGCGGAATCAATGTTAATTCATTGACCACGAAAGAGAATGATATATGTTGGTCAAATTTCAATAATATTTATATATTAGATAACATCTCACAAATTTCCGAGCTTAGTGAAAAACTTGACTTTTGTATGAATTAAATTTATTGTATTGTCAAAATAACAAGATTTGAATACTTTGATTCCATTAGTCCCAAGATCACAACATAATACCTATAATCTAAGGTATCGATTTCATATATTTCAAGAGTGACACATGAGAGATATTATAAGATAGAAATCCGTCTTAACTTAAACCAGACAAAAGGCACCAACCAAATATCACAAAACGCCTATGAACAATGGCAAAAGGGGCAACAGTCGTGCAGACCATGTCTTATGTTTAAGCTTGCCAGATTAATATCCTAACCATGTTATGAGACTTGAAACATAAAAATTAATGCAGTTGAAGATAGAATTATGGGAACCCAAGAGAGGAAGGGAAACCATTACCAATTATCCAAAACATGCAAAGAATGACTCAATCCATCCATTAGGCTAAGGAAAATCAGACAAATAAGAAATCAAAGAACAATTAAATAAGCGTACCAGTAGTTTAAGAAGCTTGTGTCCAAGCAGATTTTTTTATTAAAGCTTACTTATATTTTTACAGAGAGAAGTTTTGTGTTTACAAGGAGGAAGAGAAACGCAAAAGGAAAATTCTGCCTAAATAATTGAACCGGGAGCCCTTTTTATAGCCCTTCTCGGATTTCAAATTATTTTACAATCTGTTTAGTAAACAGAGAAAACTTTATCAAAGTCAAAAATGCTACAGTAGTAGTGGTCCCCCTATTAGGTGACGATGACTTATTGGCCCTTTGTCGTCACTGCATGCGTCATTTTTCTGCGGATTTCGAAGTAGAGACACTTCGCCTGACTGTATGATCTTGAACAACAGATTTTAGAATATCGAAGATGTCATTGATATCAAAATCATTAGGATCTTGAGCATCCTAAGGAATTTCATCCGGATTTGATCCCATGGAGGTGTCTTCTTCCATCTCCGCTATTTCTCTAGAAATATCTTTTTTCATCTCCTCAATATATCTGCTATAATACTTTTCTTATCAAGTTTTTCTGATCGTAATTGGATTTTCCTTTTTATAAAATCCATTGGAGTCTGACGTTCTTTCTTTCTTTGGCTTTCGGCTATTTTAGTATATTGGACAAGGCGATCCTCTATCAATTGTAATGTGTCTTGGCCTTCTTGTTGATTAGTCTCTGGATTAGTTTTCATCATTTTATGCCAAAATTTTGCAGAACTTCTTCGAACTAGGCAAGGAATATTTTCGTCACTGCGAGCAACTTCAGGATACCATTTCCATATCCATAGAATAGAGAATTATGTAAAGAAATAGAAGGAAGACATCTCTTCTGGACAAGAAATATTATGCTGCCTTTCCAAGATTTTTGGGCAAATATCAACCCAAACCTTGAATTTTTCTTTAAAAATTTCTGGCAAATTTTTTGACTGTGGTACCATAAAATTGCCACCATTTAAAAAACCAAATTTGGTATTTCTTTGTTATAAACATGACCACATATTTGATAAACCATGTGTGTTTATGACGATCATTTTCATATAAAAAGACTTTATGAAAGGCTTCCACATAATCCCAATAGTTGTACCTAATGGGGGTTTTGGTGTTGGGATTTATAAATTCCCTTTCTTTAAACAGAGAAGATCCCTATTCATCAACATGGATAACGTGCTTAATTATTATTTTCGAGAAATTTTAAATTTCTTTTTTTGTTCCTGTAAAATGAGAAATTTCACAGAATCCTGTGTGCTGTAGGAGTGTTTCATAAAACATTCGGGATTTATAGGTCCCTGTAATAAACCAAGTTGTATCAAGCTTTCTGCGAATAATTGTCCTTGGCTCATTTTCCCATTTTAAATCAGAATCTTATATAAGAAGAATAACTTCTTGGTTTGTATTATTCATAAAACCAGTATGGACGTCCTCATCAGTGGCAACCTTGCCATATGTTACCAGATCTTCTGGGCTATTAACAGTTTCTTGAGTATTACTCGAATTTTGCTGCTTTTTGAAAGCAAGGAATTCCTGGAATTCTTTATTATGAGAAAGATCGGCGGCTATAAGCCTGTGTTTATCGATTTTGGTCATATTTTCTGGACTTTTGCCTTTTCCTCGCCCTCCCCTATAAGAGGAAGAAGTAGAGCCCCTGCCCTGCATCCCTGCGTTCATGAAACAGATGGTTTAGACAAGAAATAATCGTGCTTGTCTTTCATGCCTTTTTAGTATAAACTTTTGGGCACGTATTAAATTTTGGCGTTTATCTTCAGAACTAAGTCCTAATTCTTCAAAGGTATGGATTTGTACGAATTCTAAAAATTCTTTATCTGATTTTATAAATTTGGCCAATTTTTTGCAATGATTTGTAGGAGGACTCATAATAAATATTCTCTGGTTAAGAAATCTGGAAGACTATTATCAAAATCAATGGGGGCTAAATGCGCTTGCCATCTAGCAAACATTTGTTTTAAAACATCATGTTTAAAATCTTTATGAAACATATATTTAGCAGATATACAATCTGTATGTATTATAAAATGTTGATTATATAAATCATCTTGAAATTTCAAAACACATTTAACAATTGCTAAGATTTCTTTTGCAACTGTAGAATAATTTTTCTGACTATCATTCCATTTTCCTGAATGAAAACGAACAAGAATTTCTTGTTTTGTTTCAGGATTGAGTTGTTTTAGTATGCCACTAAACCCATTCTCTAAGCTATCAGTATCCACAATTTTCTTCCATCGAGGATTACTTATCATCAAACAGGGGATAGTTTTAACTCTTTCTTTATATCTTAGGACATCATTAGTATGGTGTTCCGTCCAAGGAGATGGTTTCTTTTTTAGCCTGTTATATAATATAGATGTATCTTCTGTAATATTTTTATAGTAAGGGAAAATATAATTAAGGCTTCCTACAAATCTTTGTAATTGGATTTTATCAATAATTTCATTTGGAAATTTATCAGCAAAATCAATGCTTCGACAGATTGGTATGATGCTGCCTTTTTCAATATAATGCCCTAAAAATTTAATTTTAGATTTAAATAGAGACATTTTTAGTTTATATATGACTAACCCATTTTTCATTATTATCTGTTTAAAAATTTGAAGATGCTTAAAATGCATTTCAATGGTTTTAGAAAAGACCAAAATATCGTCAATATAAACAATGATAAATTCAGTATAAGTGGTAAAAATATCATTTATAATTTGTTGAATTCCGATGGAGCATTTTTCAAACCAAATGGCATAACATGCCATTCATAATGTCCATTTGGCACGTTAAAAGTTGTTTTGTATCTGAAAGTGCAAGTATTCTGGCAATGTTAGAAGGTCAATGTTAGAGTAATATTGGTTGGCATAATCTGTTTTACAATCTTGTTTTGAATATCTTAATTATTGGTTTGCCTTATTCACTTAACTAATCTAGTTCCACAGTTGTGATTGTCTTTGGTCATTATTCAGGAAACCAACTTGTCATAGGTTGATCACTCAAAGTTTCCATAAAGAGAAGTTTCCTTAATTAAAGTTAACCGCTCAATATATAAGGAAATAGGTGTTTGAGTGCAACTAGGAAACATCCAAGTTGAGTTCTAATGTGAAGAAATAGTCTTTCCTAAGTTAGTTTACTAACAAAGGAACTATTATTCAAGAAGGACGACGAGAACAAGGAAAAGGAGTTCGACAAAAGGAATTACCAACTGTGTACAACACACCTTGAAGTCCAAGTCAATAACCCATATATAGGTGTGAAGTACATCAAGACAAATATGAGACAAGAGCTAATAAATCCGAGAGATTAATTCACGAGTTGTTGAGTGTTGTCTTTCTTTTGCAAAGTTTGTGAGTTGTCCAATTAGTTCTAGGTTTAGAATTGAGAGAACAATTCTTGTCTGCTTTGTTGAGTTCGAGCAATTCAAGAGTGAGGAGCTTGAGAGTTGTGAGAAACATATTTTGATAAACTCTTGTGGTATTTTGCCTACGGATCGGAAGTTAATATTAATATATTCACTTCTTAAATTTTGCGTTTGTTTATTTTCTGCTGCACTGTTATTCTGGACGTTGTTAAAGTAACATTGAGAAGTTAACAACGAACACATATCAACCGATCCACAATTTCAATTAGTATCAAGAGCCAAGCACCAACTCCACCGGTATTTAGCGTTGATACGACAAGATGGACAACACCAACCCCAATTCCAACAGATTTCCAGTGTTGGAAGGACCAAACAATTATGCATACTGGAAGATTAGACTCATGGTCCACATCAAATTCATTGACATGAGAGAATGGGAATCAGTTCTGGAAGGCTACACCATTCCTGATTTGCCAAGAGATGAAGATGTTGATCTGATACCTAAACCCAAAGGACAATGGACAGCCAATGAGATTGCTCTCTACAACTTCAATGAAAAGGCTCTCAATGCTATTTTTAGTTGGGCAGGTAATCATATGTTTAAACTTATTCAAAATTGCACTACAACTAAATCTGCATGTGATGTTCTTGAACTACATTGTGAGGGAGATGTGGCTGTGAGGGACTCTAAACATAGGAAGTTGCTTCAAGTTTTTGAAAAAATAGTGATGGGTGAAGATGAAAACATTGATAGCTATTTTGAGAAGCTTCTTGATATTGTTAACCAATGTCAAAACCTAGGATTTTTTATTTCTAATAAAACCATGGTTTACAAAGTCTTCAGATCCCTGTCTACTAAATTCATTGTAAAAAGAATTGCTATGAATGAGTCTAGAGATCTTGCAAATATGGATTTTCAAACCTTAATGAACACTTTAAAAGAATTTGAGCTAGAATTTCTAGGTAAGTCCAGTAAACAACCTGATTTAGCCTTACTTGGAACTGGCACAGAAACTGTAGGAAGTGATGATGCTGAGCATGAATTGATCTCCTCTAATTATGGAAACATTACCAAGAAGTTTAGCAAATTCAGTTACAAAGATAAAGGCAAAGAAAAGCAATATGGTAATGCTAGTCCTGGTTATAAGAAGCTACCCCCTAAATTCATAAAGTACATGGCATCAAAGAGCACTCTTAAAGATGCTGAAAAATTGAAAGATGTCCAGTGCTATGAATGTAAAGGGTTTGGTCATTTTAAACATGAATGTTCTAATACCCTCCGAGCAAGAAGGAACTCTCAATGGGTTTGTGTAGATGATTTCGATGGAGCTGATTTCAACTCTAGATCATGTGCTGATGAACACTCAGAAGAAATCAATATTGTTGCGCTCTACACTCAAATTAACTGGTCAGGAGAAGATTCTAGGAACTGCAATGGCCCACAATGTTACTTTAACATTGAAGAACCAACAACAACACATGAGATCTTCTTTGGAAATTGGGACAACAATGACTTAAAGGTTAATTCTAATATTTACTGTGATTCTGATGATACTAACTTTGATTGTTTTCATGGTTCAGTTGATCTGGAGGAGGAATACTGCTTGGTTGGAGAACAGTCTCATGAGGAAATCATAGATGATCTTCATTCTACATTCATCAAACTTGAAAGAGAGAACATAATGCTCATCAAAAGTAATAAAGCCCTAAAATTTGATATTGAGTGTTTGAAGAACATGATGAAACTCTATGAAAGAGATCTTGACAGAGCAGAAGCTGAGCTGAAAGAGGTAAAAGAAAAACTCAAAAAGGACAGTGAGATCATTGCAAAATGGAATTCAGGAACTTGCAAACTTGATGAGGTACTAAATTTGGGTAATGCAGGTACAAATGGTCTAGGTTTTGTTGAGAAATGTTTTGTTGCGAAATCTTCCTCTTCAGATGTGAATTCTTCCTACCTTAAAACTAGCTTTATCAAAGAATCTTCAAAATTGAGTTTTGGTCCTATCAACACAGCAAAAAGTAAACCTATCTTTATCTATCAATACTGTTTTCAACCAGGTCACATTAAGCCATTCTGTAAACAATATTTGAAAGAGAGGTAAGAAAACAACTTATGTGGCTAATGTTAAACCAACAACTCTTCCTGATGTTAGTCCAACATTAGGTTCTGGACAGAAAGGTAGAACTTGGGTTGAAAAGGTAAAATCCCCTAAGATCAAGATTGTGTGCAATGTGGTTTTCTCTGCTGTTTACTCTAACATTTCAGGTAAGTGGTACTTTGACAGTGGATGCTCAAGACACATGACAAGCAACAAAGAGAATCTTAAATAGACGATTCATCTAAGTGTTGGAACTGTCACCTATGGAGGAGGCACCAAAGGGAAAATCATTGGAAATGGGACACTCAATGTCGAAGGATTTTCACCACTCAAGGATGTTCTGTTGGTTGATGGGTTAAAAGCAAATCTAATTAGCATTAGTCAGCTCTGTCAAGATGATCTGCTAGTTACTTTTGACAAAGTGTCTTGTGATGTTTATGATAGTGACAATGTTCTTGTTATGACAGGTACTAGATCTAAAGACAACTGCTATCTGACTCAGGAAGAAGCATTCATGCCAAGATAGATGAATCTCCTGTATGGCATAGGAAACTGGGACATGTGCACTATAGAAACTTGGAGAATTTATAGAAAGTTGATGTTGTAAGAGGTTTGCCTAAGCTAACCAGTCCAGGTAAGCTTGTGTGTGGTGATTGCCTCAAAGTTAAGCAAACCAGAGTTGTTCATACACCCCTACAGGTACAGAGTGCTACTCCTAGAACTAGTAAGTGTTTTGAATTACTGTATATGGACTTAATGGGTCCTATGGAGGTAAGTAGTTTGAGTGGTAAGAAATATGCCTTTGTTATTGTAGATGATTTTTCTAGATATGCATGGGTAAAGTTTCTTAGAGAAAAATCTGAAGCTTTTGATCAGTTCATAATTCTTTGTGCTAGCATCAAAACGTTGTATGGTTCTTCTGTGTCTAAGATTAGGTCTGATCATGGAAAGGAATTTGAGAATGCTAGTTTTGACAACTACTGTACTGCTAAAGGCATCTTTCATGAATATTCAGCCCAGAAGACACCTCAACAGAATGATATTGCTGAAAGAAAAAATAGAACTCTTCAAGAAATGGCCAGGGTTATGTTGAATGCTAAAGATTTATCTAAAAGACTTTGGGCCGAAGCTTTAAATGATACTTGTCACATTAGTAACAGAGTGTATCTCAGACATGGAACTAATATGACTCCTTATGAAATCTTGAAGGGTGTAAAGCCAAATATTGCATATTTTCATGAGTTTGGATGTGACTGTTATCTGCTAAATGACAGGGATTATCTGAGTAAATTTGATCCAAAAAGTGAGAAATGCATCTTTGTAGGCTACTCTGCCAACTGTACTTCATTTAGAGTCTATAATCCTAGATTAAAGACTGTTCAAGAATCTGTGAATGTTGTGTTTGATGATTTCACTTTTGAAACAGGTACTTGTGACATTTTAGTTTCTAATGTTGGACCAACATTGGAAACTGAGAATGTCATTCCAACACTGGAACTTGAAGTTGGGACCACTGAGCAGGAGACAGAAACGGATGTTAGACTAACACCAGCCAGATTGGATGTTAGACTAACAGCAGAAGAGTCTGACTCAGAAAACAAAGGTGGCACTTAACCTAGAAGATATTCCCCTGCTAGGATTCAGAAAGACCATCCAACATCTCAAGTAATAGGTGAGATCACTGAACGGGTAAGGACACACAACAAAGAGAGACTGAATTATAGAGATATGGTTAAGCTGTGTGTCTGTATGAACTTCACATGTACTGTTGATAATGCCTCATGTTTTGTCTCTGCCATAGAACCTAAAAATGTATATGAAGCACTTCTAGATAAGTTTTGGATTAATGCCATGTAGGATGAACTATTACAGTTTACTAAAAATAATGTCTGGATCTTGGTACCTAGACCACCTGATGTAAATGTAATATGGACTAAATGGATCTTTAAAAACAAAAGTAATGAGGAAGGAGTAATTGTTAGGATAGATTTTGATGTGCCTCAAGTTGAAGGTATAGATTTTGATGAGACTTTTGCTCCAGTAGCTAGGATAGAATCTATTTGGTTACTTCTAGCCATTGCTTGTTGTCTTAAGATAAAACTATATCAGATGGATGTGAAGGATGCTTTCCTACATGGGATGGTTGATAAGGAAGTGTATGTAGAACATCATAAGGGATTCACTGATCCTAAGTTCCCCAATCATGTGTACAAGTTGAAGAAAGCTCTGTATGGTCTTAAACAGGTTCCTAGAGCATGGTATGAAAGACTTACCGAATTTCTCTTAAGTCTTGATTTTTTTAGAGGTGATGGAGACAGAACATTGTTTGTCTTAAAGAAAAATTTTGATATATGTATATCTCAAATTTATGTTGATGACATAGTGTTTGGTTTTACTAACAATTCTATTTTGGAAAGTTTGTTGAATCTATGACATGAACATTTGAGATGAGTATGATAGGAGAATTAAATTTCTTTCTTGGTCTCCAAATAAGACAAATAGGTACAAGCATATTTTTGAACCAGGAGAAGTATGAAAAGAATTTGGTGAAAAGGTTTAAACTTGCAGATTCAAAGCCTTGTAAGACTCCCATGTCTGCCTCAGTCAAGATCACCAGAGATGGGACTGGAACCAATGTTGATCCAACATTGTACAGATCAATGATAGGCAGTTTGCTTTACTTATCTGCTTCTAGACATGACATAATGTTCTCTGTTTGTGTATGTGCAAAGTACCAGGCATGTCCAAAGCAGTCCCACTTGATTGTTGTGGAGAGAATCCTTAGATACATATCTGGAACTTTGTCCCTTGGCATCTGGTATTCATTGACGCTAACACTAACCTTGTGGGTTTCAGTGACTCGGACTGGGCAGGTGATGCTGATGATAGGAAGTACACAAGTGGATGATGTTTTTATCTGGGGAACAATTTGGTCTCATGGTATAGCATAAAGCAAAATTGTGTGTCTCTATCCACTGCTGAATCTGAGTACATAGCAGCATGCAATTGTGTCACCCAGCTTGTGTGTCTTAAACACATGTTGTTGGATTATGGGTTGGATAGTGACACCTTACTTATGTTCTGTGATAATCTTAGCGCTATCAGTATCTCTAAGAATCATGTGCAACATTCTAGAACTAAGCACATAGACATAAGGCATCATTATCTGAGAAACATGGTTGAGGACAAGTTAATAGACATTGAGCACATTGAGACAAACAATCAGCTTGCTGATATGTTTACTAAGCCTTTAGATTCTGAGAGGTTCTTCAGTTTGAGGAATTCTCTTGGCATGTGCATTGTGTAAGAATGTCAGATCACCAGTGTTGATATAACACCATTGTCTAGCACTGGTTATTGGTTGTGGTGTGTCTGTAATTCTTTTATTTCCTTGTTTGCTTCTTTCTTTCTTGCATATTACATCTTTGTTTGCCATCCTTTGGGTTGTGTGGTTGACCTGTGCAAATGACTGAATTGACTGGTGAACAGGTTCATATCAAAAGTTTTGTAAAGTAAAAACTCTGTTGTTGGTCTGAGAATGTTAACCTAACAACAGGAGAAGTTGGGATGTACATAGTTCACTACGTTGGTGTTATTCAGTTGTGACTTATCCATGTTTAGGTTAAACTGAACATGAAGAGAAGCTGGGGTACTTGATGTTGAGAGCTTTAGTGTGATTCAGTTGTGCTTATTTTCATGTTTCTGTTATTTTTAGCCAAGGAAATGCATGACTGTGATCCTTTCTACTGGGATGTTTGGAGTTTCAACTGCCTCACATTTAGTAGCACTGATCACTTGGTGTTTCTCTTGTAAACATGTTAGTCAACAAGTATGTATAAGAAGTTGGTGTGATGAAGTATATGATAAGTGTATTGTCTTCATTCAATTCCTTTGTACTTGCCTAATCCGTAGCTGATAATGGAGTTACTGGGATGTGTGGAGTCTTGTGCTACCCTCATTCAGTGATGATATTATCCCTTTTTAACATTTCTCAGCTTTAGTTCAAAAAGAGTTTGTGATAATAGTAAAAGATTCAAAATTGATATGTCCTGATTTCAGTCAGTGCAGCTGTTTGTACTTGGTTACCATCTCCCAATGTTGATCTAACATTGTTGCATTCATTCATAGTCTGCATCTTATTGTTGTGTCGGTTTGGCCTTAGGGGGAGTAGTAATCCTAATTCATGTATTGAGGCACGCACTTTGGGTGACTATACTGCATGTAAACACATTGGATTGTGATCTTTTATGCTATGTGAATAAAGTTTTCCTGGATATTCATGTCTACTATTTCTGTCAGAAGTGTCACTTACTCATTCTGATGATCTTAAACTGTGTCTTGTGTACTCATGTGATTTGATGAAGTTTCAGATCTGTATTTAGTAATATCTCACGCTCTCACATGAAGATATTTGGATGAAAGCCCTGCACCTCCAACTTCCTGCCCTGTTGTTAACTTACCAATGTTAGTCCAACATTGCAACGCTGTGACTTATAAGTTATCAATTAAGGAAACTGCTCTGGTCACGTGTTAATCTAACACTAACATGTGGGTAAGTATTGTGAGCGTGAACGTGTGTAAGTGGTCCGATTATTTTGGTAACATGTTACAACACCACTATCACCACTCTTCATAGGCGATTGCTATATATTTTGCCCTAGACTCTTCTAATTCTTCACGCTCTCTAATTCAGAATTGTGCAATCAAAATTTCTGAACTCAAACTCTTTTTTCTCTCCAAAATTACTCTAACAGTGGCCCGCAAGTCTTCAATTGATGCCCTTGCAGATGTTGCTGAGCAGATTGAGAAACCACAGAGGTACAATACCAGGCATGCATCTATTGATCTGTCGTCGCCACTGCTGCAAAGAGTAAAACTACCTATCAACGGCGCAAAGGAAAGAAATCAGCTAAGGGTAGTGTTGGTTCAACATCAGAAGTTGCTGAGAACAGCTCCACTCCCACCAACATAGAAAATGAGGTAATAATGGCTAACCCTACTCAAACTTTACCTGCAGAAGTTGATATTGAGGGGGAGAATGAGGCCCATGTTGTTGCTGTGGGTGAGTCGGAGGATGTTCATGAGAAGAGTGTTGAGGCTGTTGCTGAGGTGGGTGTGATTCTTGAGGAGAATACCTCTGATGCTGAGAACAATCATAGTGAGGAGACTGTTGATGGGTTGGATACTACTAAGAGTATCACTGCTGATAATGTTGATGAGGATAATGAGAGTGAGAAACAATAAGAAGAAGAGAGCCTTACTCTTACTACTCTAGCTACTTCTGCTAGAAAGAGGAAGGCTAAGCAAGTAGTGGTTGCTTCTGAGTCTGAGTCAGAAGCAGCTGAAGAAGAAAAAGAAGAAGAGGAACAAAAAGAAGAGGAAAATGAGGAAGATGAGAAGGATATTGAGGATGAAGAGGAACTTGTGGAAGTAGCCCTGCTGATGTTACTCCAACATCAGACAGTGAGGAGTATTGTGATGTCTTAGAGGGTGAGTATCCCAATAAGCCATATTCTAACTTATATATGTATGTGGAAGCACATGAGCAATGTGAGGCTTATCAAGCAAGGGTAATCCACAAGGAAAGGGAAATATGGGAGGACAGTTTTAAAGAAAATAGAATATATGAACTGCTACAAGAAAGAGGTGTGCTTGGGTCAGTGATGAACCATTCATCCTATGTCCCAGATATCATCAGAGAGTTCTATATGAACCTCTCTCAATGGGTGTGCCACCAGAATTCTCCCAAGTATGGAAAGGCTTGGGTTAGGAAGAGTGTCTTCGACATTAGCCCCTCCATTATCAATGAAGCATAGGGACTTTCTGATCCAGAAGAATCAGAAGATCCAAGCATGGATGATATCATCATAGATCTCACTGGTGGGCTGACCAGGAAATTGAATGACAGCTTTCCCACAACAAGGTTGACTTCTTTAAGTGTTGTACTGCACAAAATTTCTACCTACAATTGGCTTCCATCTTCCAACACAACAGTGATGACTAAGGAGTCTGCAAAGCTGATGTTTAAGTTGAAGAATTGTCTGAATGTCAACATAGGGGAAAAGGTGTTGAGGTCTATGAAGGAGGTCACTTCAAAAACAAAGGGAATCATTCTATATCCCTCTCTGATATCGAGCATACTGGTAAAACAAGGGTTTAAGACCTTGAAGACAGTGGGGTGGATCAAGAACAAGGCCAGAATGCCTATCACCAGGAGCTACTTCACACAGGTGAGGAATCAAGATCTTCCATGGAATCCTGAGGATGCAGCTGGACCAAGCAGAAAGAATAAGAAGAAGAGGACTCACAAGTTTGTTGCTTCTTCAGTTCCTATAGCCAGTGGGGACAGCTGCTCAGTAATTGTTGATGCCTTTGTGGAAGAGACCCTCATTTGGTTGGACAGAGAGTGCAAGGACACCCAAAGGGAGATTGCGGACAAGCAAGTTAGGCTTCAAAAGATTGACAGCCTCAGAAAGAATCTAAAGGATCTGCCTTCCTCACAAAAAGGGGGAGAGTAGATCAAATTTTAAAATTTCTGAGTTTTAATTTTCTGTTTCTTAGATTTTTCTGAACTATTTCTGTTTTTGCATAAACTGTTTCTATTTTCTTATCTTTCTTTATTCTGATCAAGGAGTGTGTTCCTTGTTACAGTTATGGCATGTAATTAAGTATTATGCTTATTGGTACTTTGTGATTTTACTTATGAAATCTTGAATTTCTGTCAAGTACTAACTCTGTCTGCAAGTGTTAGCTGATATCTATGTTAGGGTAACATTGGAAATTTAATGTTAGAACATTCGACTGGAGCCAATGTTAAGTTAACATTGAGACATACGGATGTTATGACAACATTGAAAAAATCAATGTTAGAATAACATTGTGTTGGACTCTCCTGATATCAAGGGGGAGTTACTTGTTTTATGATATACCACAAGGTTGATTAAGTTTGTTCTGAATATTTGATCTAAGGAGACAAGTTTTAGGATTTTGTGAAGTAAGGCAAAAAGGGAGAGATTGAAAGTGCAAGTATTCTGGCAATGTTAGAAGGTCAATGTTAGAGTAACATTGGCTGGCAAAATCTGTTTTACAATCTTATTTTGAATATCTTAATTATTGTTTTTCCTTATTCACTTAACTAATCTAGTTCCACAGTTGTGATTGTCTTTGGTTATTATTCAGGAAACAAACTTGTCATAGGTTGATCACTCAAAGTTTCCATAAAGAGAAGTTTTCTTAATTAAAGTTAACCGCTCAACATATAAGGAAAGAGGTGTTCGAGTGCAACTAGGAAACATCCAAAGTTGAGTTCTGATTTGAAGAAGGAGTCTTTCCTAAGTTAGTTTACTAACAAATGAACTATTATTCAAGAAGGACGGCGAGAACAATGAAGAGGAGTTCGACAAGGAAACTAGAGGAATTACCAACCCTATACAACACACCTTGAAGTCCAAGTCAAGAACCTATATATAGGTGTGAAGTACATCAAGACAAATACGAGACAAGAGCTAATAAATCCAAGAGATTAATTCACGAGTTGTTGAGTGTTGTCTTGCTTTTGCAAAGTTTGTGAGTTGTCCAATTAGTTCTAGGTTTAGAATTGAGAGAACAATTCTTGTCTGCTTTGTTGAGTTCGAGCAATTCGAGAGTGAGGAGCTTGAGAGTTGTGAGAAACATATTTTGATAAACCCTATAACATTGAGAAGTTAACAACGAACACGTATCAACCGATCCACAATTTCAGTATCGATCTGGATTTGCTAGTATCCTGATTTTAAATCAAATTTAGAAAATATAATAGAGTCATATAACCTGTCTAACAGGTTTTTTTTGTTTGGGATAGGATGCCTAATCCATTTTAAAGCTTTATTAAGCAGTTTATAGTTTATTACCAACATAGGGACACCCCTTTCTTGCTCTGAATGTTTATTAACATAAAAAGTCGTACAAGACAAGGGCGAGTTAGAAGGGCTTATTAAATTCTTTTGTTATAATGAGGCAATTTCCTTTTTACATAATTCCAGATTTTCCTTATTCATCTGGCAAGGTCGAGCCTTGGTTTTGATATGAGATTCATCAAATCCTTCTTCATAAGGAAGAGAAACAATATGTTTCTTGCGGTCCCAAAAGGCATTAGGGTGGTAATTACATATAGTAATAGACAGATCATTCGTTAATTCTTGGATTTTATTTTGTAATTTTAGATTATTAAACATTTTGTCGATGTTTAAACAAGTAATTTCTTGTTTTAAAAAATCTAACTGTCTTTCTTTGTAGAATAAAGAATCAAACATTTCATGTAAAAGCATGGTATGAGGTTTTTCTCTAAATTTTAGAAGAATTTCACTTCCCTCGTAAATACCAACAATTCCGGCTCTTGAAACTCCAATTGAAAATATTTTTGTAATGAAAGGAGTTCCTAAAACCATTTGGGTAGAAATATCTTTTGCAAGTAAGAAACTCGTAGGAATACAAGTTGTTTGAACACAAATATATGCTTTAGGTAATTTAAATCAAATATGTAATATTTTACGTCCCGCATGAGGCAAAGAATTAGTTGTCTTTTGGAAATAACGAGTAGGAATTAAACCTTCTCGGATAACATTCTTATCTGCTCCACTATCAATAAGTGCATCAAAAGTCTTTGTAAAATAATTATCTAGTAGAAGAGTGACTTTGGTATACCATTTTTGAGATTTTATGATTTCAAGAGTGGACAAGAAATTATCATTTTCCAAATAATTTTGAGAGTTATCAATAATTGTATTGTGAAAATGAGAAGAAGTATTATCTTCTAATTTTGATACTCTTATATCAAGAGTGGTAGTATCTTTTTGGAGATTTTTTATCTCATTTTTAAGATAATTAATCTCTAGTTGCAAATCGGCAACCGAGGCAGGCATATTTCCTGTTTTCCTTTCTTTAAGAAGTTTATAAACTTCTTTCCTTGAGTACGGTCCTGAAGAAATTTCAGACAAGTCTGTCTCTTTTGTAGAAGTACTGAGAGTGTTTCCCAAATCAAACTGATCTATTAATTTAGACCGTAATTCTGGATCTTTAATTTTCTTTAAAAATTCCAGCAAATTATTATCAGTTAAAACATTTATACAATTATCTTGAAATTGAGCTAATAGTTTATAAAACTCATCATTATTTGTATAATTTTTATTTTCACAATGTAGACCTAAAGGACAATAATCCCAATCTTCTGATCCAGAAGTCATTGATTCTTGTTCTAATTCTTTTTTGATATTCTGAATTTCATGAGAACTATCATATGTACTATATCCCTCATCTGAGGTATGCTCAGAGTCAGAATTAATTAATAATTTTGACAAAAAATCATTTAATCCTTCATCAATGTCAAGACTATTAAGCTTTTTCTTGACCCAACAAGTACGCGCAAAATGGCCAATTTTACCACATTTTTTACAGACTATAAGCCTTTTCTTTTCTTTCTTTTGGAAATCTCGTTGAGATTTTCTTTCAGAATGTTTTTCAATTGTTTTCTTAGAAAGCTTACGCTTCCTATATGGTCTTTCAGTACCATCTCGTTTATGGAAAACTTTCTTGACCTTGGTGGTCTTAGTACTATTCGGCATATCAACCCCAAATTGGTCACAAAATTGGCCCAATTGTCACAAAATTGGCCCAATTGTTTTCTTTCAATTAGATTCTGTCTTTTAATTTGTTGCTTGAGCTTTATTTCATTACATAGAGCTAATTCTTCTTGAATACAAGTTCTAATTAATTTACCATAGGTAAAATCCTCATAAGGAATAGAAGTATGATCCTTCCTTAGATTTTTACGGACTCTCTCCGCAAATAAGCTAGGGAGACCATCTATGAATTTAGATTTTCAATGAGAGCTATTACAATCCGGTAATTCCAGAACCCTATTTAGAAAGGTATCTTTATACAATCTAAAATCTGTAAGTGTTTTACACCTGAGATTTTGCAAAAGAGTTCTAATAGTCTCATTATTGTCCGAATATCTTCCAGTAAAATGTTCAATAATATTGACAATTAAATTATAAACTGCATTTTCATACGTATCATGATTCTCTATTTTGACCATATTACGGATAGTTTTCTTATCAGTTTCAGATAGATAATTATCCCACCAGCCTTTTAATTGACCAGTAAATACTGCTACTATCATTTTAGCAACAACTTTATCCGAATTATTATTATGTTTACAGATAGTAGAATACATCAACATCTGATGACCACATCATATTTTTTATCAGTATTTCTATCAATATTTCATTCATAAATACTTTTACCGTTATAAGAATTATTATCAACAAATTCTCTTTCTTCATGTAACGTATCCATAGGAGAAAGTCTCCTATAATAATAGAATCTCTGGGTAGGCATATCTGCCCACTTCCCAAGTTTATAAATTTGATCATTGATAATTGTTTTATAATCAATATTTTTATCTAATTCATCATTGAGAGTATTAAGTTTCATGTCTTTAAATTTATCCTCTAAGAGCTTTTCAAGTTCTCCCATAGATTTTAATTTAAAATCTATGATTATTGGTGGAGGTTGAATATTAGGGGAAATAGTATGACTGTTTTCTAAAGTATTATTCTGCGGTTTGGTTGTACTAACTGTATGAATGGTATTTAAAACCATTTCAACTCTATTATGAAGAGAATTCATACGTTCTCCCATAATAGTGAGAAACAAATTCATATAATTCTGCTGTTTTATGATATTGTTAATATGTTGTAGAGTAACTGGTAAAGTATCATTTTACATTAATTTTGCAAAAGCAAGAAAAATTAAATTTTCAATTTGTAAAGGTTGTTGAGGAGGATAAACCCCTTTTAAAACTTTGTCGTCTAAATGTTCATAATTTCTTTCTAAGATAGAAATATAGTTATCAACATAAGTATGAATAAACCATGGGATAAAAGCATATTTTTTATTATGTTGTTCACAAAATTGATAGAATTCCTTTTGTATAATCTTTTGTTCTTCCAGAGGGAAATTATTAAAAAAACCATTTCCTAAATACTTCCCATCGAGGAGTATTAAATTCTCCTTTTATTTCTTGCCTGGTTGGAGATCCATGACTAAAATCGATTTTTGAGCTAAAATCCATTAAATAGAGAAACTCATTTTAGAGGCAATAATCTGCATCTTTCCTGTGATGAATATTATCATACATACCATAACAATATTATCTTTGTTTATAGGTAAATTGTTCACTTTTTCGGTTTCTGTATCAGGTGTATAAACATGTTCTCTGATCTGGGATGTAGAAGCTCGTGAAGGAGTTTCTACTATATAATCCAGAGGAGAAATATAATGATTAGATTTCAAGGATCCAATCCTTGACAATCTATTATTTTCTTTTTCAAACTGTATTTGGGTAGTTCCCTCTGATGTTTGTAAAACGTTTAACAAATTATTTTGAACTTGTGGCTGTTGTGAAGGGACAACTTTGTTTGTAATCCAAATTTCTGGAAATTGGATTTCATCCCATTTTATGGTTCTTCTTGTTGCTATTTTAGATTTTTTGAAATTAGTTTCTATTAAAATAGTTTCATTTAAAGGTTTATCAACTCGTATACACTGAGGATTTAAACACGATAACATATACATATAACTTTCGTACCTGGTAGATAGTTATAACCATGAGTTTTAACATTTAATATTAAAGCATCAAGTATGTTTACATCAGATAATGAAAGTTGTAAATTTGGATAAACATCAAAATATACTGGACCATGCGCCAAACTCGATTGTATAATACCCATCAGGGATTTTTTCCAATCAAGATTTCTACCATCTCTTAAAACTGCTATAAAACTTCCTGGTAAACCTTCAAGAGTTAAGGGTTTAAAAGCGATTTGTATTAAACCAATATGAAGGAATTTATAAAAAATTCTATATGAAGAAATATCCTTCTTACTTAAGAGCTTTATTATCATTTCTTCGTTATTTAAAGAGATTGACCCCTCAGTTGTTTCGACCCCTTGTTTTAAACCAAGTTTCTCAAAAGTCCCCTATTTATAGATAATTTTGGGTTCAATCCTTGGGATTGTCCACTTATTAAGTGATTCAAGATTTTCAGGTAAATCACATTCTTTATTTATACCATTTTGAACAGTATCTCTTCTACCAAGAAAATTCATGGCATACAAAGTGTTATGTAAAGGATTTGGAGCTAATTTCAGAAAACTCTAAATACTTTGATTAATAAACAAATAATATATCCTATTGGAGTAAAAAGGGAAGTTATGTTCATTTTTTTTTGTATATTTTTAATTCAAAATACTAAAAGAATCGTTGTAAGTTTTGTTATTAAAGATTGTTTTGAATCAATAATTGAATTATCGTATTTTACAACTGTTATTATTTGTCTTAAACTAAATATACACAAACGTTTACACAAAACTTAACTCTCTCGTAATTATTTAAGGGTGTTTGACATGTTGCACCCTAAAAATGTGGTGATGATATGCGAAATTTGAGTTTTTCAAATTCGAATTTAGAAGCTCCTCGAAGGAATCCCCCAAGATCTATCCTCCCATAAAAATCAACACAAGACAAACACGACGCTGACAAGAAACCCCCCAAAAATCTATCCTCTCATAAAGATCAACACAAGACAAATACGATGATGACGGGAGAACCCTCTAAAATATATCCTCCCATAAAGATCAACACAAGACAAATAGGATGTTGACCCAGAACCTTCCAAAATTCTTATCTTATCTTCAAAATTCACCACTGCTCAGGACACCCGTCAGACTCCCATTCGTCCATTCATGCACCGTCACTTCGAAGAGACTTAATAAGAGTAACCCGCATCTATCTTAAAAAATCCCCCTTCCATTGTTAGAATGAGAGGATTTGTTTCCTAAAAAATAGAAAAACCAGACAACCTAAGATTTCGACTCCCACCTTCCTTCACTCTTATTTTGATCCTCATCCTCCGGATCGAGGAATGGCCAACCCACCCTTGTACAATTTTTCTTTATTATGAATATTTACAAAATTTCTTATCAACAATGGCGCCGTATGTGGGAAATGGTCCCTTCACCCCTAATAAAAGATTCGGAGAAAAGAAGAAAGTCAACTGCTTAACAATCCCGAAAAGGGAAAACTGGGCCAGCTTGAGATGAGAAACTTGCCGAACATCATCACCTCTTACAAGAACCGTTAAAAGCTTCCCTTCATAGGAAATTGTTAATCGAATTATGACCCAGACAAGAGGAAATCAATAGAGGTGAGAAACAGAAGGTAGTGGTGATAGGTCCCAGAATCCCCCTGAATAGATGACCGCTTCGAAACCTTGCAACTCGGGGCAAAAAAACGTGAATTATCGAAGGACATAAGTATTCAAAAGTTACAAACACCAAACCTTTTTACATATAAAACTAACATATTTTTAACAAAAAGCGTAGTCTTACCCATCTTTCTTCAAAAACTTATGCCACAATACCTACATCCCCTACTTACAAAGATTCCCATCAACGTTATACAAAGAAAGACGGGGAGAACCCTGCAAAATCCTTCGAGCCAGACAAAACGCTATCCTAGGTCAGAAACAAGCCACTTCCCTTCCCGCACAGAAGCTCAACGCAATCCATTCCGACACCTCCGCCAAAGAAACCATTCAGGTAGCAATATTCGACATCAACGAGCCCCCTCCTCCAATCCATGCATGCGACGACACCTTCCCCTACGATCGACGCGATATGAGACACCTGAAGGCCTTCCGAGGGAGGGTCCACCACCAACCTGGGATCACCAGATCCGGAGGGAACCCCGATATTAATTGAACTACGTCTTGGCAAAGTTTGTAGCCCAATAATAAAAATTGTCGTGTCTCATCGCTAAAAGAGTTATCCAAACGCGCGGCGTCTGACGTCTTTAATGCCACGTGAGCCTGAGTCTGAGCCAACTTTTCTCCAAATCTCTGACCTAAGTCCATCAGCATGTGTCGACACTCATCCCGTTCTGCTCTCACCATTCGAAGCGACTCACCCGACTAACCCAGATGATAAAGCAGACTTTCTAACCACATTTTCGCCTGCTCCAACCGCTTCGTCACAACTTTCAAATTTATTTCTAGCACCTCTCTACTTCCATCTGAATTCCACGCGTTCATGGCTTGAAGAGCTTCGATCTCAATTTCTCTATGCTTCAATTGACCCTGAGCTTCCTCCAAAGCCCTTTTGAGCTCCCGACAGCACCTTCATAAAACTAGAACCTCAAAAGGAGCGGTCCAGAAGCGCTCTCCCATAGCCTCTACCAAAAGTGATAGTTGTTTAAACACCCAAGTCAAAGATCAATAAAGGAACCGGGTGAGAAAGGCGAAGTCTATAATAAAGAAGGTCACTCGTAGCGGAATACGATATGAGAGGAGAAAATTGGGCCATATCTTGCAAGCATTTTTACTGAAGACGTCCTGCAAGGGTGAAAAGGTGAAGTGAAGGCAAAATTCCATATCCCGCTCGTTGCGCAGACCACACAAATACGATCGGCAATACTCTAGGGTCCCCGATAACTAGTAAAAAGAGAAAGACCGTCGGGCATACTTAGCAAAGAAAGCTGATCTGACTCTCCCATTCGGATGCCAGGCAGGCAAAAAGTACGACTAGAACCTTCACCTAATTATCTAGACAAATGACCATCCAAACCAAATAAATCTCTACCCAAACCCGGGGAGAATCCAGAAAGTACTTCCACTGACGGAGTCGGAGAAGTAAAGATAAAGGTCATCGAGTCAAACCCACTCGACAACGGTCCAAGTGCCCTCTCATCATCCGAATATCGTGGATACGGCAAGGGAGCCAAATCGAAAGCCTCTCGAGCGTGAAACTCCATCTCCGCCCTGGGATCAATCTGCTCATATCAGTAAAGAACAATGGCATCCTCGAAAAGAGAATATAAAGCACCGGGGGAAACAAATTAGTAAGGAAAGAAGGACACTTACTAAATAAGGGGTTCACGTGAAGAAGGGCCCTAAGGAAACTCCAGTACCTCAACGACCTGTTGGAGCCCAACCATGATCATAGCAACCGGGTAATTTAGTATAAAAGGCGTATCGTAGCGACCCATGTATAAACCCCCATCGTGCCAGATCTTGACGCACTTGTCTTTACAGAGAAGAGAGTAATCATGCCACCCCTAATCCCCATCGCGTACGAATTTCCTACTCTGTAATCACAAAATTACGAGGAGTTAAGTAAAATAATTCCTCTTGTCAAACGCCGCCTTCATTTGCTAAACCCCCAACCTCTAAAAAGAAAGAAGGGCCCACCGATTTGAAACAAAGAAAGGGAGGATTCGAAGAGGCAGCTCGTAAGGGAAAGACTTCATGAATTAGAAGGGAGAACACTCAATATCCAGCAACCTGCAACATTTCACAAATCCCACCACATATTGGAAGGAGGAATGAAGTAATTGGCTAGGGCAAACCTACAGAAATTGCAATAAACCCCACACGAAAGGATGAAAGAACCAATGATGACCGTTCTGAACTTGTCCTGCATATACTGTCAAAAACCCCATTGGAGGATCGTAAGCCCGCTGGTTATCCGTTGGAATAATAAAGTCTAACTTGGACACGTCTAAGGATACCCCTTCCAATAATCTATGCATGTATTCCTCTGACACGATACTAGACATATTTTTTATTTTCCGCGTACCTACTATAGAACCCGGCTCAAAACAACCTGACGTCAATTACATCCCCAGAATATGAGGGTTATAAGGCTTGCTCCATAAAGAAGTCGCCCTTATTTCCTCCACAACAAGAAGGGACATGGATGATAAAGAAGTGCCATCAACTTAACATGTACCCCTACTCTTTAGTAGCACAAAGCCAACGGGATTAGAATGACGGCGGCGTAGCCTAGCCATAGCCGCCAACCGGGCTGCCCGTTGACAGCGAGTCCTCGATAAGTAAATTGGAGGTTCCCGTTGAATTAGATTCTCCCCCTTGAGGATTAAACACGTCAGAAACCACGGGTTCCATAGCGACTTTACAAAAAAAAAGAGGGTAAGCCAAGCATTTCTACTCGCTTCCCTAAAAAGTGTTTGAAAGAAAGCTAGTATGACAGTATGAAGGCAAAGAAAATTGGAAATGTTGACAAAATAGAATGAATTCCTACGACTATTTATAGGTGATTCCTCCATAGGTACCTCACTGCTCAGCATTAACACCTCCTTGAAGGAACTACCACGACCTTTCGATAGAACGTGAATCGATCGTGGAGAAGTAACAGTAGTCCGCGTGGCTGGGCAGACAAACCGCCGCATGAGAACCTTAATGCACTTGAATGAGAAAAATTATGACATGTCTATCATATGCAAGGTGGCAGCCAAATAAACTGGATAAGTCAAAGTTAGAACCGCCAACGCAGCGAATATCCCCAGCCACGTGTCTCTCAAAAAGCATCCGACCCTTTTTGAAAAGAAAGCCCTTCCTCCAAAACACTTCCCCGTGGAGATGCGCGCCTCATAGAAGAGATCCGTGCCTCTCCGAAGAGATTCGCAACTAAATAAAAAATCGAGGAAAATCACCCCTTTTGAAGACAACAGCACTCCGAAGAAAAATCAGAAAGCCAGCCCTAAAAAAACTACACCACCTCATCCGATGCTTCTGCAACCCCTAAACTAACCCGCCAAGCAAGGAGGCCCTCTACTTAGAAACCTCCATCACCTAAGGAAACGCACAGTAAAAATGGAGAAAGGATTAAAGCTTCACTCACCGTATATCACCCTCATCAATATTGTAATACTATATGGCCCTCTCGCTCTTACACTCATCATAACTCATTACATCATCACCATAACAACATATGCAGAGCTCAAAAGGAGTCTCACGACTCCCATAAAGTCCATCTACCATAAGGGATCTCATGGTTCTGGAACTAGTTTGGAGGTAACTGCGATCCCCGCGAATGCCACTTTACGAAGGGGTTTCGCGGCCCTGGAGACGGTTTGAGGGCACCCGTATACGCCCAAAACAACCCACCACGTGCAAAAAAAATGAGAAGGGGGAAAAGGTTATCACTTCACCCACCGCACCACCATGGGACGCTACGCATCCCAGAACTACTTTTAGGAGAGACTCGTGACTCCCCTAAAAGTACCCCATATACAAATAATAGTGGCACTATCATCAAAAATGCCTAATAAATACACCCGTATAAACCCATATGCGAGCCCAATAGGGACACTTAAACTTAAAAAATGTGCACCATTCAAAGGGGGCCTTTACTTTAGTAGACAGATATACACATTTGTTCAGACCCTTTTTTGATCTCGAACTAGCTACCCAATACCTTAGTTCTCCTTTTTTTTATTATACTATGAGTCATCTTCTACCCCCGTGATTGCATCGCTTAAAATACATATATACATATGCAGTTGCATAAACAAGTTCGGTTATAAGAGGTTACATAAAAAAAATCTTGCTCTGTATTCCAAATCCTCTACAAAAAACATGTCTGAAAAATAGGAAGCTTTATTTATATTCATTACAAATTACTCGACTAGGTCTTTAACACAAAACAAAACAAAAATACATAAATTTCTTTAAAAAAAACACCCTATACAAGTCCAACTTCTTCCCTTTCCTCGCCCGTCGTACCTGATCTTCTCGAGTCATCAGCCCTCCTGACTCTTCTTCTCCCTCATTTTCCACCTCTTCGGCTTTGAAAAGTGAAGGAACTGGCAAACCCGTTCTTGGAGCAAGACTGGATGAATTCCCCCTCCGTCCCAGCAAAGGAAAAAAGTCGTCAGGATTGACTGACATCTTTAGTTCTCGCAGTCGAAGCATGGACAAGTCTACATCCTCCTTATACAGGCCAAGCTCCATTCCCTTGTTACGGCAACCCCAGTAACCAAACAAGGCATACCCATAAAAGTGCCAACGAAAGGCCGGGTGATGTTTCACGGACCCTTTATACTTGTTCAATGTACCAAGGGCGCTCTCCTTCACCAACTCGTAAGTATGCTTGTCGTGCATCTGGATCTGTTCGGCTTCTCGATCGGCAAAGTTCTGATGCAACCGAGCCATTTTTTCTGTCGCCTACTCCATCTCCGCCGCTGCATCAAAATGAGCTTTTGTTAGGGCCTCCTAGAGATAAATCATTTTCTCCACATGTCCCTATGTGGCCTTAACCAGCTCATTATTGGTCGGACATAACTGTCAGGCCTGAACCAAGGCCTCTTCTCTCCCCATCTCTACTACATCCAAAGCCAGCTACATCTCCTTTAACTCATGTCTATGAGCCACTGTGTCCTGAACTGCCTCGACCTGGCGTTCTTCTAACTTGGCATACTTCTGCATATGCCGATCCCAATGCTCAAAATTAACGCACTGATAATGAGCCTCCATCGCCTCCAATGTATACACTTTTTCTTCCATCCCTCCTATCCGATCTAGAGCCCGGTCGTACAAGCTCCACACGTTATTCATCGAAGCAAAGGCCTACGAAAACGAAAGTAAAAATAATATCATGGATAAGAGACTTTTGCCTTCTAAAAAACAAAAATCTCAAGAGCAAGCAAAATAAACCTACCTCGTCCAAATCCTGACACGAATGACGAGAATGTCTTTCCGTCGAGTGAAGAGGAGTAGCCTCTCATCTAGACTATGCGACCTCCATCGTTTCAGCTGCCACTCCAGTGGCCTCCTCTTGTGCCCGAAGTTCATCTCCATTGCAAACTCATCACTGCCTAGCACTATCGGCCCAAACTCTTGACCTAACTCCTTCTCGACTTCATCCATCGGCTCCCCCACCTTTTTCGACCCGGCTGGAGAAGGTGAAAAATCAACCAGATGATCCTTGGCGATGCTGGCATAAACGTCACTGAAATCCTCATCTGGTAAAGATGGAGCACCCGAAGGTGAGAGGCTCACCTCGTATACCGGTAAAAAGCGCCCCACCCAGCACACCGCCCCTTTTATCAGACACGCGAACATGAAGCAAGACAAACAAGTATAGCCACTCGGCGCTACCTGACTAGGAGACTACCCGCATGCTCGAAAAACATCAAAAAATGGATGGAATCAGCTCACGTAGGACTGCCTTAAGTTGCACCTCGTATATGGTCACGTACTCCGTTGGAGGCCTATTAGCCCGCTCCAAAGGACGGGGGACCCTAAACTCCACCACCAAAGCATCCACTATGTCTTTCTTAAGTTTATCCATCACAAAAGTACCCGAGGCGGATGAAGGAATGTCCCCCACTGGAGTATGTTTAGATTCAGCCTCAGCCCCCTCTGTTGCCGGGAATATGAACTCCCATCGTTCACTCTATTCAGCAACTTCTGCCCCTGTCTCTAAGGATACCACCCCAACATGGACTACATCTCCCAAAACTCCTTCCTCCATCTCAAAAGCCATCACCGGAACTAAAGCCATAGATTCTCACAAAGAAAAAATGAAGTAGCAAAGAATAAACTGCAAAGAACGAGAGGATAAAGCTCAAGAAAGGCAGTATAAGATTGTCCTTTTGTGATAAAGGAAAAATATGGAGGGATTACTTTTTTATAGGCGATAAAACAGAGTCATTTGATTCCCGCCCAAAGACGAATCGCTTCGTGAAAGGGCACGTGTCTGATCAAAGCTTAAGGGCCGCACCACGTCAAGAGACGCAAATTCGTTATAATTGGACCCTAATCAATATGTCCAGTCTGCTCATAGGAAACAGAGAGTCGCATCGCATTAAATTCTCCTTTTTGGATTTCCCAAAACAACGCTTTAAATTCCCCTCGTATTCTTCGAATACGAGAGGAATTGGGGGACTCCTGGTGATATGTCGAATTAAAGCTCCTCGAATTCGAACTTAAAAGCTCCTCGAAAGAATTCACCAAAATCTAGTGTCCCATAAGGATCAACACAAGATAGATACGTTACTAACAAGAGAACACCTCAAAACCTATCCTCACATAAAGATCAATACAAGACATATACGATGCTGACGAGAGAACCACCCCTCCCCCCCCCCCCCCCCCCCGAAATTCATATCTTATCTTCAAAATCCACCACTGCTCAAGAAACCCGTCAGACTCCCATTCGTCCATTCATGCACCGCCACTTCGAAGAGACTTAATACGAGCGATCTGCAGCTATCTATAAAAGCCCCCCCCCCCCCCTCCATTGTTAGAAGGAGAGGATTTTTTCCTAAAAAATACAAAAACCGGACAACCTAAGACTTTGACTCTCAACTTCCTTAACTCTTAGTTTGATCACCATCCTCCGGATTGGGGAATGGCCAACCCACCCCTGTACAATTTCTTTTTATTGTGAATATTTACGAAATCCTCTTTCAATATATGGATTTTAACCAAATGCACAAAACTTAGTGGGGTGCACCCCAGCATTACATTTGTTTTGGCATTTGAGTATTAATGGTATTATATACACTATAAATGGTAATACAAAGTATTCTTGTGGGATCATTATTAAAAATTTCACTGGTAATTCTTTCAATAAAAGTAAATTTAAAAAAAATAACTAAAGTTCTCAAAGTTCTAATGTATAATATGACATCCAGTAGCAATTCCTATTCATGTGGAAATGGTGAATGATTGTTACGCCCTAGGTTGATTTGTGTTGTGGTTAAGTTTGGGTGTTCCTCTAAAATGTCGTCGAGGCGGTAGTGCGACAAACAACAAAGACGGAGTAGCGAGTGGTGGGCTATTAGTCGCACGGGACCATTTTATTCATATAATCAAATACGCCACGTGACAGGTGGTATCAGAGCCTCGACTCCTGGCCCATCAAGTTGAGGCAATGTCCGGTGGTACCACGTATTCATTACAGCCGCCCGCCGAGAGTGCGAGGCTAGACGCGAAAGCGCAACTTGCGGCTCTCAAGGAGTAGAGCGTGCAAGTCGGGCCGAGGATAGTGGCCTTAAAGGGAGAAGTGGAAATTTTGAAGGGCAAGAATCAACATCTGAATTCTCAGCTCGAACATAACATAGATATTGCCAATGAGCTTATGGCTGCCTTGGACGCTCAATGGGTAAGGTTTGATGCCCAAAAGGTGAAATTGGATGCAGTAAACCAAATGTTGATGACGCTTCAACGGTTTATGAATAGTGGGTAGTCTGGAGCTCAGGAATCGGGATCGAGGGCTCGAATTCCCAAACCTCAACTATTTGAGGGTACAAGGGACGCCAAAATAGTCGAAAACTTTCTTTTTGATCTAGAGCAATACTTCAATCACTGTCAAGTCGAAGACGAGCGACAGAGGGTGACCACCGCAGTTGGCTACTTGGCGGAAGATGCCAAACCCTCGTGGCATAGGATGTTGGAGGATATACATGCCGGTTGAATCTAAGTGGACACTTGGGATAGGTGGAAGGAACTGTTCAAGTAGCAATTATTTCCGGAAAATGTGGATTATAATGCTCGTCGAGCATTGAAGGAACTGAAGGACACCGATACGGTGCGAGAATACGTAAGAGCCTTCTCTGCTCTCATGTTGGTGATATGGGATATGTCCGAGAGCGACAAATTGTTCACATTTTTGGAGGGTCTGAAGTAGTGGGCGAGGCTCAAACTTCAGCGTCAGCGAGTGAACGACTTACGCTCGGCCATGTGTGTGACTTAGTGCCTATCAGATTTTCAAGGACTGGAGCGAGAGCCAATGAGGGACAATTACCCAGCCCCATGTCTTACAACCCCTCAGGCTGGCGGGGGACGTGGGATGCCGAGTTATGGGAGGGGCATGGGAGCGCGCCCAACCTCTAGTCAGACGAGTAACAACAAGGGCAAGACCCCCATGAAGGGCATACCTTTATGCAACATCGTCCACCTGTTTGCTTTTGGTGTGAAGGTCCGCATTTTGTAAGGAATTGCCCGAAGAAACGATCTCTTAACACTTTGAATAGAAGTTTGTCGAATGCTCTGTTTTGGACGAGGGTGGATAATCTAGTCTTTGAGGATCAGGATGGTGATGCAACTGGCGACACCGAGGCTCCGGAGGGAGAGGAAAACCTTGGCGCATTTTTGCACTGGTGCAACACCATTTCGCACCAGATGGCGAAGAATTCTAAGAATGAGGTGTATATCCCACCTCGTAGATGAAAGGGATTGGTGTACGTAGACGTGAAGATCAATGGTAAGCCATTCCGAGCCATGATCGACACGGGAGCTATGCACAATTACTTGGCTAGTTTTGAAGTGACGCGGTTAGTGATGGAGAAAGGTGTCGGAAGGGTCAAGACAATTAACTCGCCCACGCAACCGATCGCAGGCATAACAAAGTCAGTATTGCTCAAGATGGGGCCGTACAAAGGGCGAACCGATTTGGCCGTCGTCGCAATGGATGATTTCAAGCTTATTCTAGGGCTTGAGTTTTTTAGGGATACAAGGACGGTGGTGATACCGTTTACTGATGTATTGCTGATGATGGGGAATCGACCGTGCATCATCCCCACCATCATAGACAAGACATGGAGGGAGATTATGTCGGCTATCCAGTTTGAAAAGGGGTACAAGCGTCAGGAGCCGTCATTTTTGTGTACCCTTAATATGGAGAAAGTCGGAGAGTCTACCGGCCCAATCCTGGAACCGGTGAAGCAAGTTATTCAGGAATTCAAGACATTATGCCAGTAGAGTTACCAAAGAAGTTACCACCTAGACGGTCAATTGATCATAAGATAGAATTGGTGCTGGGCACAAAACCGCCCGCCAGAGCACCGTATCGGCTAGCACAACTCGAACTTGAAGAGTTGAGGAAACAACTGAAGGAGCTGTTGGATGGTGGCCTAATCTAGCCGGCGAGATTCCCGCATGGGGCGCCGATTCTTTTTGAGAAGAAAACAGATGAATCCCTATGCATATGCTGCGACAACCGGGCATTGAACAAACTCACGGTAAAGAACAGATACCATATCCCACTTATTGGCGATTGCTTTGACGGGTTGAGTCTGGCCAAGTATTTTACGAAGATTGATCTGAGATCCAGGTACTCGCAAGTATGGATCAAAGAGGGAGACGAGGCAAAGACTATTGTCGTGACGATGTATGGGGCATTTGAATTCTTGGTGATGCCGTTTGGGTTGACGAACGCCCCATCTACTTTTTGTACGATGATGAACCAAGTGCTGCAGGGGTACATCGATGAGTTTGTCGTGGTATACTTGGATAATATTGTGGTCTACAGCGAATCCCTGGGCCAACATATCGATCATTTGAGGAAGGTATTTTTTTGCCTGCGTGAGAATGAGCTCTACGCCAAGCTATTGAAATGTTCTTTCATGCAGTCGATGATTAGCTTTTTGGGGCATATCATCGAACATAGGAGGATTAGAATGGACCCGAAGAAAATACGGGCCATCGAGGAGTGGCAACCCCACGAGATGTTGCTGGTCTTCGTTCGTTTTTTTGGGCTAACCAATTACTATAGAAGGTTTGTAGAAGGGTATTTGATGATTGCGAAGCCTCTTACAGCTCTTTTGAAGAAAGGTGAGAAGTGGGAGTGGTATGTGGAGTGTCAGGCCACTTTTTAGAAACTGAAGAAGGCAGTGACGATGGACCCCATTCTTGCCCTCCCCAATATATCGAGATCATTCGAAGTGTAGACAGATGCATCTGACTTCGCTCTGGGGGCAGTTCTGGTGCAAGATGGGCACCCCATTGCTTTTGAGAGTCGGAAGTTGAAAGATAGGGAGACAAGGTATACGGTGCACGAGAAAGAGTTATTGGTCGTAGTCCATTGCCTCCGGCTTTGGCAACATTATCAATTAGGTTGTCTGTTTATTGTGAAGACTAACAATACGGTCGTGAGTTACTTCATGACTCGGGCCAATCTGACGGGGAAACAGGCTCCCTGGCAAGAATTGTTGGCGGAATTCAATTTTACGCTAGAGTATTGCACCGGCTCTAGTAACCAGGTTGCGAATGCCCTTAGTCGGAGAGCTGATTATGGGAAGATGGGTAGGGTGGCGGCTTTAAAAACAAGCTCCATCGCCACAGAAGTGAAGACTCAATTTTGTGATGCACTTACGAGAGATCACTGAGTGGAAGTGATTATGAAACTGGTCGAGGCAGGGAAGGCTCGACAGTTTTGAGTAGAAGATGGCCTTCTGAAGACCAAGGGTAATTGACTTTATGCGCCCAAAGTCGGGAACTTGCGGAAATTTTTGATAGATGAGTGCCACGATACCTTATCGGCTGGGCACCCGGGAGAACAGCGAACATTGGCTCATATTCAACGAGCTGACTATTGGCCTAACATGGAGGACGACGTGAACACTTATGTCCGCACTTGTCTTGTGTGCCAACAGAATAAATCGAATCGTAAGAAGAAGGCGAGATTGTTAGAACCCCTCATTGTTCCTACAAGACCGTGGGAAAGCATGTCGATGGATTTCATTTATGGGTTGCCTAAGGTGGGAGACTTGGGTACAATATTTGTGGTGATTGATCGGTTTTCCAAATATGCTACTTTTATTCCGGCACCCAAGTATGTATCGGCGGAGGAGACAACACATCTCTTCTTCAAATATATTGTCAAGTATTGGGGCTTGCTGAAGGATATCGTCATTGATCGGGATTTCAGGTTTACTGGCGTATTTTGGACGGGGCTGTTCTGATTACTCGGGTCAAAACTTAATATGAGCTCCGTTTTTCATCCACAATCTAATGGCCAGATGAAACGCTTTAACTCTATGTTGGAGGAATATCTTATTCACTTTGTTCATGGGTCGCAGACAGCATGGGTGAAACTATTGGATGTTGCTCAGTTGTGCTTCAATTCGCAAAAGAGCTCTTCTACCAACAAAAGTGCTTTTGAAATCATAAACGGACAGTAACCCCTTCTCACACACACGATGGATTCTGATCTACATGCGAGGTCTTCTTTGACAGGGGAGTTCTCGGAGGAATGGGAGATGAATGTGGATATCTCAAGAGAGTATTTGGAGAAGGCACAACGGCATATGAAAAAACATGCAGATCATAATCGTCATTTTGCCGAGTTCAAAGTTGGGGATCTGATAATGGAAAAGGTTCCTGACCCTCGCGCATCCAAGACGTCTAGGGGACAGATCCTAGACTTATGCAAAAATATATCGGGCCAATTCTTATTATCAAACGAATTGAAAAAGCGGCATATCGCGTTGCTCTTCCTTCTTGGTGCAGGGCATATAATGTTTTACATCAGATTAGGAGGATGATTCCCGCAATCAGCCGAACCGGTCAGAGATGAAGCTGAAGAATGCTGCGAAGAAAGTGCCGGAAGTCATTTTGGATCATCGAGTCTCGAAGACAAAGAAAGGTAATGTAACGCCCTTGAAATTTGAACAAAAACACAAATTTATAGTTTAGTCCTCAAACTTTTGAAAATATCATTTTGACCCTAATCATTTGAGAAAAAATGTATTTTAGTCCTTGAACAAAAATTAACCATTTTTTATTATCTTATAAGCTTCAAATATTTTTAAAAAATATATTTTACATGTACATATTGATCTTGAAGTTTTTTTACCTAAAAAAACTTACATAAGTAATTATGTATAAACATATCTATTTATTCATATTTTATTTTATTATAAACAACAAGAATAATATCACATCATAAGTGAATGGTTTTGAATCAGCCACATCACTCTTGTGACAATTGTAATCAGATTTTGGTGATTAGTTGTTAAAAAATTAAAGTTAGACATTAACATAATTTGTTTTAACATGTATAATAAATAAAAAATATGTATATATTAATCTATATGTATTTTGTTTGAATTAGATATATCATATTTTGAGTTATGGAAGAAAAACTAGCCACATCTCCCTATTATCAGATTAGAGTCTTCATTAGGTGGCCAAGGATAAAGAAGTTAAAGTGGAACCTTAATTAAAAGTATTTTTTGCCTATAAATAGTAAGATTTCTTCCAACAATTTTCACACCCAAAATTATTTCGATTTTTCTTTCTTTCTTCCTATGAATCTCCAAGTTAGTAAGTCTACTTTCACGAAAAATTCATCCCAAGTTTTTATTTCATTATTTTCTACCCGAAAATACCTCAAAATCTTTATTACGTATAAATTGTCGATTCGGCCCTGCACTTTAGAAAGTAGTGGTTGCTTCTGAGTCTGAGTCAGAAGCAGCTGAAGAAGAAAAAGAAGAAGAGGAACAAAAAGAAGAGGAAAATGAGGAAGATGAGGAGGATATTGAGGATGAAGAGGAACTTGTGGCAGTAGCCCTGCTGATGTTACTCCAACATCAGACAGTGAGGAGTAATGTGATGTCTTAGAGGGTGAGTATCCCAATAAGCCATATTCTAACTTCTATATGTATGTGGAAGCACATGAGCAATGTGAGGCTTATCAAGCAAGGGTAATCCACAAGGAAAGGGAAATAGGGGAGGACAGTTTTAAAGAAAATAGAATATATGAACTGCTACAAGCAAGAGGTGTGCTTGGGTCAGTGATGAACCATTCATCCTATGTCCCAGATATCATCAGAGAGTTCTATATGAACCTCTCTCAATGGGTGTGCCACCAGAATTCTCCCAAGTATGGAAAGGCTTGGGTTAGGAAGAGTGTCTTCGACATTAGCCCCTACATTATCAATGAAGCATAGGGACTTTCTGATCCAGAAGAATCAGAAGATCCAAGCATGGATGAGATCATCATAGATCTCACTGGTGGGCTAACCAGGAAATTGAATGACAGCTTTCCCACAACAAGGTTGACTTCTTTAAGTGTTGTACTGCACAAAATTTCTACCTACAATTGGCTTCCATCTTCCAACACAACAGTGATGACTAAGGAGTCTGCAAAGCTGATGTTTTAAGTTGAAGAATTGTCTGAATGTCAACATAGGGGAAAAGGTGATGAGGTCTATGAAGGAGGTCACTTCAAAAACAAAGGGAATCATTCCATATCCCTCTCTGATATCGAGCATACTGGTAAAACAAGGGTTTAAGACCTTGAAGACAGTGGGGTGGATCAAGAACAAGGCCAGAATGCCTATCACCAGGAGCTACTTCACACAGGTGAGGAATCAAGATCTTCCATGGAATCCTGAGGATGCAGCTGGACCAAGCAGAAAGAATAAGAAGAAGAGGACTCACAAGTTTGCTGCTTCTTCAGTTCCTATAGCCAGTCGGGACAGCTGCTCAGTAATTGTTGATGCCTTTGTGGAAGACACCCTCATTTGGTTGGACAGAGAGTGCAAGGACACCCAAAGGGAGATTGCGGACAAGCAAGTTAGGCTTCAGAAGATTGACAGCCTCAGAAAGAATCTAAAGGATCTGCCTTCCTCACAAAAAGGGGGAGAGTAGATCAAATTTTAAAATTTCTGAGTTTTAATTTTCAGTTTCTTAGATTTTTCTGAACTATTTCTGTTTTTGCATAAACTGTTTCTATTTTCTTATCTTTCTTTATTCTGATCAAGGAGTGTGTTCCTTGTTACAGTTATGGCATGTAATTAAGTATTATGCTTATTGGTACTTTGTGATTTTACTTATGAAATCTTGAATTTCTGTCAAGTACTAACTCTGTCTGCAAGTGTTAGCTGATATCTATGTTAGGGTAACATTGGAAATTTAATGTTAGAACATTCGACTGGAGCCAATGTTAAGTTAACATTGAGACATACGGATGTTATGACAACATTGAAAAAATCAATGTTAGAATAACATTGTGTTGGACTCTTCTGATATTAAGGGGGAGTTACTTGTTTTATGATATACCACAAGGTTGATTAAGTTTGTTCTGAATATTTGATCTAAGGAGACAAGTTTTAGGATTTTGTGAAGTAAGGCAAAAAGGGAGAGATTGAAAGTGCAAGTATTCTGGCAATGTTGGAAGGTCAATGTTAGAGTAACATTGGCTGGCAAAATCTGTTTTACAATCTTATTTTGAATATCTTAATTATTATTTTGCCTTATTCACTTAACTAATCTAGTTCCACAGTTGTGATTGTCTTTGGTTATTATTCAGGAAACAAACTTGTCATAGGTTGATCACTCAAAGTTTCCATAAAGAGAAGTTTTCTTAATTAAAGTTAACCGCTCAACATATAAGGAAAGAGGTGTTCGAGTGCAACTAGGAAACATCCAAGTTGAGTTCTGATTTGAAGAATGAGTCTTTCCTAAGTTAGTTTACTAACAAATGAACTATTATTCAAGAAGGACGGCGAGAACAATGAAGAGGAGTTCGACAAGGAAACTAGAGGAATTACCAACCCTATACAACACACCTTGAAGTCCAAGTCAAGAACCTATATATAGGTGTGAAGTACATCAAGACAAATACGAGACAAGAGCTAATAAATCCGAGAGATTAATTCACGAGTTGTTGAGTGTTGTCTTGCTTTTGCAAAGTTTGTGAGTTGTCCAATTAGTTCTAGGTTTAGAATTGAGAGAACAATTCTTGTCTGCTTTGTTGAGTTCGAGCAATTCGAGAGTGAGGAGCTTGAGAGTTGTGAGAAACATATTTTGATAAACCCTTGTGGTATTTTGCCTACGGCTCGGAAATTAATATTAATATATTCACTTTTTAAATTTTGCGTTTGTTTATTTTCTGCAGCAATGTTATTCAGGACGTTGTTAAGTAACATTGAGAAGTTAACAACGAACACGTATCAACCGATCCACAATTTCAGTATCGATCAGCTTTATCGATCTGGATTTGCTAGTATCCTGATTTTAAATCAAATTTAGAAAATATAATAGAGTCATATAACCTGTCTAACAGGTCTTTTTTGTTTGGGATAGGATGCCTATCCATTTTAAAGCTTTATTAAGCAGTTTATAGTTTATTACCAACATAGGGACACCCCTTTCTTGCTCTGAATGTTTATTAACATAAAAAGTCGTACAAGACAAGGGCGAGTTAGAAGGGCTTATTAAATTCTTTTGTTATAATGAGGCAATTTCCTTTTTACATAATTCCAGATTTTCCTTATTCATCTGGCAAGGTCGAGCCTTGGTTTTGATATGAGATTCATCAAATCCTTCTTCATAAGGAAGAGAAACAATATGTTTCTTGCGGTCCCAAAAGGCATTAGGGTGGTCATTACATATATTAATAGACAGATCATTCGTTAATTCTTGGATTTTATTTTGTAATTTTGGATTAGTAAACATTTTGTCGATGTTTAAACAAGTAATTTCCTGTTTTAAAAAATCTAATTGTCTTTCTTTGTAGAATAAAGAATCAAACATTTCATGTAAAAGCATGGTATGAGGTTTTTCTCTAAATTTTAGAAGAAATTGTCGATTCGGCCCTGCACTTTAGAAAAATCATAACCTATTGTAAAAAAATCCTTTTTGATCAAGGTCAATGGCCAAATACCCTCATGACGTCCTCTAACTTTCATATGAAGAAATGTTTTTCAAATAATATGATTTAGAGGGTCGAAATGCCTAAACCGTAGACTGCTATCTGAAAATCCGAAAATAGGTTTTATGTTTTCAAGAATTATTTAACATAGCAAACCTTCATATTTTCCTTCCCATTTAGGTAAACATGTTCCTAGTGATGTTAAGGATCAGTTGCCACAAAAATATTTGGATACAAAGTTCATTTGGATATCCAATCAAAGATAAACTCGAAGCTACGACGATTTTCAGCTTATTTTACATACTTTAATTCTTAGTTTATAATTGAAAATAATCATCATGATTCCATGATTGATCACTCACACATGACTCTTATAAGATATAACAATAGTTAGAATCACTTTAATATAATTTGTAACTACGGATTAATATTTTTAAGATTTTCAATAGTATATAAATAGTATATTTATCATGTTTAACATATCCTTACACAAGTTTAATAAGATTATCATATATACTTTCGTGGTCTAATCCTATTATATAATTATGTATCGTAACTTGAACATTCTTTAATCATTTACCTTGATTAGGTTTACGTATTAATATTTTTTTATAAGTTATAAATACAATGTTATGTAATTTAATATAATCTTGAAACAAAATAATATTAATTAAGTTATACAATTTACTGGATTGCTTCATAAGAAAATTGTTTGATGTCATGATTCCTGAAATTTTTGGATGTACTAGAGACTTAAAGAACGATTTTCCATAAGTCAGTTAAGTAATATATTTTGAAGATTTATTATGCATCAAGTTAGATAGTTTATCATACTATACTTGATATTATTGTATACTTACGATTTGAAATGATTTTCTAACATTAGAAAAATTATAACTACAATTATAATTATAAATATATGTTTGCTTAAGATAAATCTTGAGATATAAACTACGTATACAAAGTATATTTGATATTTAAATTAACCTTACAACATCAAAGTTTATCACATAAGATTGTCATCAATGATATGTGCTATTTATTTATATTAGTATTGGCTACCGTTTTAACAAGAACTTCCTCAAATTTTATCAACACGAAAGTTGAACAATACATATGTTTATTGTGGTGAGTTATGATTATTCAGTTAATTGATATTATCTTGATATTATCTTAATATTATTAAAGATTTGACAAATTAATCAACGACCTGCAAGATTCTCCGTACAAATAAAGGTGAGGTTTAAATTCTGATTTCGTTCTAGCCCACTTTGGCATCCGGCCCTGAGGAACTTGGACAGAAAAATTACAACTTCATTACCAAACCACGAACAACCTATAATTCATCTTATTCTTATTTTCTCATCTCATCAAGAACCGTAATTTTCTAACTTATTGCTAAATCATACACAACAATTAATTATTCATCATATATAATCTCATGTACAGGTTCTTGAACTGTGCAAAGAACAACGAACTATGTGTTCGGGACATGTAGCTCAATGAGCAACGTATATTATCCGGTTTACTAGCTTATTTGTTTATCACCCATTGGGATGCCTATCAAAAGTTGGGCCCAGAGATTGAGTCGATTTGCTGACAGGCGCCACTTACAGTCAGGAGTTGACTGTAACCCGCATGCTGGATCGGCATGTACTAGAGCATGTCGCCTATTTTGTTTGCGAGGTCGCTCCTCGTCGGGAGGTATAAGGTAGTATTTGGAAGTATAAGGTTGGAGTGTTTACTGTTAAGCACATGTTCATAAACTATTCTAAGATATTTCGGTACTATTGCTACATCAAATTATCTTGTTAAACTATTTCTATCGGTAAGATCTCTCCTATTAATATATCAATTGGAGCACTCTTAACTCTTGCATTACTAGTTGTTTTGTATAAATCTCACTAAGTCATTAAAGACTTATCCCTCATTTCTCCTGTCTATACATTCCTTAAGATAAGACCGACGTGGCAGCATGGATCATGTGAGTATTCTTGCCAATCTTGCCTTTTGGAATGTCCGTATAATTGAAAATGTTTATCAACAGAGCGTAATTATCAAAGTACCAACATATTTGTATTTTCAAGACTTCCGTTGTGTATATTAAAGTTTTTTTTTTATCATAATGTGTATGGTTGATCCTGGACAGTGACACATCTTCCTACAAGACGTGTTTTAGTCTGAGCTGGGTAAAGTGTCTGGCAAGCACCGAACCAACTCGGATCAGAACAATACTCATGGAGCGCGGCCATCACATGCAATGTTGACGAGTACTTGGTGAAGTGGAGCAGATGCAGCAACGAAGAAAACAGTTGGAAAAGAGCCAGAACCATTACGACGCTCAAACAACTCATTGACAAATTCCAGCAAGCAGGAGCGCCGAGGACGTCGCTAACTTAAGTGGGGGAGGATATTATGGGGGAGTTGCATGAGCCGCTCTTCGACATCATTTTGAAAGCCTCGTCGGGCCGACCTGGCCGAGGTGTCGCAGAAGTCCTATACGAACGTGGCCAAGATTGAAAGAATAGTTGTGTAGGACTATTTTGTAATTGTAAACTATTACTGTTACTGTTACTTTGTAAGTTGTTTTAGTTTATTTGTAAGTTATTAGGGGGTACTTTGTACCCCCAAGCTGTTAGGAGTTTTATGTAGCCCATTGGTGGCAGAAGTGTTAAATTGACCTTTTGACTATTGTCAAGAGAAGAATAAAAGTTGAAAAGCAAAAGCATTTGTATTGTAATTGTTATTCAAGTAATATATTTCTTGGCATTGACATCCATTAGCAATTCCTATTCATGTGGAAATGGTGAATGATTGTTACGTCCTCGGTTGATTTGTGTTGTGGTTAATTTTGGGTTGCTCCTCTAAAACGTCGTCGAGGCACCAGTGCAACGAACAACGAAGGCGGCGTAGCCATTGGCGGGCTATTAGCCGCACGGAACCCTTTTATTCGTATAATCAAAGACACCCCGTGACACAAGGTAAGAAAAGTGGAGGTCGTGCCTTTTGCTTATCCTCTAACCAAAATCTGCAGCACCATCTTGCGAGCCTCAACCTGATTGATCTTAGATTTCAGGAGCACTCGTTCACTTGGAACAACAAAAGAACTGGCCAAGCTATTATCCAAGAAAGGCTTGATCGCGCGGTTGCTAGCCCTAATTGGTTTTCTCTTTTCCGTCAAGTTGTGGTTCAGCAATTGACGGCTTTAAAATCTAATCATAAGCCTATTTTGGTGGACATTAACCCCACTATTCGATCAGGGCCGAAGCCATTTCGTTTCAATACCATGTGGAACGATCACCCTAACTGGTATCGTGTTATTGATAAAGCTTGGAAGATCAATATTTTTGGATTCCCTCAATTCTGTTTTTTCGGCAAGAATAAAAACAATAAACTTCAGTTGGTGAAATGGAACAAGTTGCAATTTGGAAGAGTTAAAAAGAGAATCTCAGATCTGATCCAACAAATTGAATTAATTCAAAATGCTAATCATATTGTGCAAAATGTGGAAATGAAAGCTAATCTCCAAATAGAGCTCGATACCATGTTAAAGGTTGAGGCAGATCTCTTGCGCCAAGAATCCAGATCCAATGGGATCAATTTGGGGGACGCGAATACACGTTACTTTCACATAACTACTATATTTCATCAGAAAACCAATACGATTTCTCGGATCAAATTGTTTGATGACACTTTTGTGGAATCTTGGGATGGCATGGGAAGACATTTGGCTAACTACTTTAGAGACATTTTTTACTCTTCTCAGAATTGTCGTACCACAGCCAGTGAAGAATAACTCAAAGAGTTATTCCACAATTGTATCTCTGACGATGATAACCAACAGATCATGGTGTGCCCTTCGCCTCAGTAAATCAAAACTTCCATCTTTGTTATGGATTCGTTCTCTGCCCCTAGGCCAGATGGTTTCCCACCTTGTTTGTATAAAACATATTGGAATATTACAGCGGAAGCTGTTACTAAAGTTGTCCAAGATTTCTTCGACAATGGACATTTGCTTAAGTCATTAAATCACACGTTTATTGCCTTGGTCCCGAAAAAAAGCATGCTAATCACATAGATCATTACATGCCGACCAGTTTATGTAACGTGGTGTATAAACTCATCACGGATTCTTGCCAACGGGTTGAAGCAGCTCCTTGATAAGATTATCTTTCCTAACCAAGTCTCTTTTGTTCCAGGGAGATACATTGCGAAAAACTCGATCCTTACTAGTGAAATTCTTCACTATATTAAGAACAAAAAGGGCGGGACAAAATTCATGGCGGTCAAGATCGATATGGCAAAAGCATATGATCATGTGGAATGGCCGGTTCTCTGCTCAATGCTCCGGATTATAGGATTTCAGAATGAAGTGGTTGATCGTATTTTCCAATGTATATCCACAACCTCGTTCTCGATTCTCCTTAATGGCTCTCATTTTGGTAATTTCAAGGCTTCCCGCAGAATTAGACGAGGAGATCCCTAATCACCGTCTTTATTCATCATTTACTTTGAGATTTTTCCCACTTGCTAAATCGTGAGGATTGTCGAGCTTTATTGAATGGTATCAAAATCTGACGTAACGCTCCATATGTTAACCATCTTATGTTTGCAGATGACTTGGTAGTGTTCTGTAAAGCATCAGAAGAAGAAGCACAAGCGCTTGCTGATATTTTGGATCAACTTTATGAATGGACATGACTATCAACTATTCAATCCAGATATGTAATTCCTTTTAGTAAAAATTGTGGTCGGGGGGGCAAAGATCGAGTCTTGGATATTCTCAATTTCAAAGAATGCGACCATGCTCAAAAGCATTTGGGCGGATCTTTTTGCAAAAATTCCAGCTCTATTGATCAACATGCTGATCTGGTTCTAAAAGTTGATAAAAAAATGTCACTTTGGAAATCGTCTTGTTTGTCTCAGGTAGGGAAATATATTCTAATCAAGAATGTGGGGTATGCATATCCAGGTTACTTTATGAGTACTCAACTATTACCACTCAAAGTGTGTCGTGCTATCGATAAATCTATGAGAACATTCTGGTGGTTGAACGACAAAGACAAAAAGCCCTTGTATCTCAAAGCATGGAACACGATATGCAAGCCCAAATTATGTGGAGGCCTCAGCTTTTGACAGACAGAGAACATGAACCGTGCCTTTGTTTTTCTTAGATTGCATGGCAAATATGCTCACAACCAAATGAGAAAAATTTCTCCCGTACTTTGGCTGCTAAATACCTTACCAACAACAACTTAATTTCTACTTTTAAATCGTTTTCAGGTTGTTCATGGATTTCGAGGAGTACTCTCAAATGCTGCAATATTGTTCATAAAGGAACATGCTTTAAAGTGACGGTGGAGTCTAAAATCAAAGTCTGGGAGGAACCATAAATTCCAACCTTACCTTCTTTTAAACCATCATTCACTCAAGTTCCCCACAATCTGATCAATCAATTTAATAGAGTGGGTCAACTGATTGATAATGAAATAGCGCAATGGAATCAGAATTTGCTCGCTCGCTCGCTTGTTTGATCCTAGCACGTGTAGGGAAATTCACTAAATCCCAATTATTCCTAATGAGGAACAACAATGCTTGGTATGGATTCCCTTGAGTAAAGGAATCTTTTCCACCAATAGTGCTTACCTTACGGACCAAGAAGAACGTTTTCCCCATGGCGCGGTAATTTTTTTTTCTTGACTTGCAACATGATTTGGCAATCCAAACTCCATAACAGAACTAAACTTTTTTTTTTGGAAAGTTATTAATTGTTGCATCCTACCCGTGCTAAGATCAAGTATATTTTTCCCATCCAGGTCCAATCGTGCATTTTTTGCAACAATCAAACGAAAACCATGCACCACTTGCTAGAAGGCTATGGTTCCAATCTCTGTGGAATTTCAGAATTGATGCTTTCAGCAAACTAACGGCCACGAAATGGATCCTTAAGCTTCTCTAACACGACTTTGGTTTACAAATCTGGCAAGAAGATGCTACTAAATCCTCTTTATTCTCTATCACATCAATTGAACCAGTCTAGAAGTTCAGAAATTCAGCCATCTTTTCCAATGCATCCCCTCAGATAAGCGTTCTGCTCCAACAAATTTTAAAGAAAGCGACAAAAATGGAGAAAATCAACAAGTTGCCAAAACCTCCTGATAAAAGACTACAAACAACCTCGGAAACTCCCTAATCTGGTTGGATGAAAATTAACACAGACTCCTCATTTAGCATTAATACCGGAGAAGAATGGGGACGATTGGTTATGCATAATTCTAAAGGGCGATAGTCGTTGAAATAGATTTTTGCTCACGTTGTCTTGGATGCCACAGCGGTCGAAGCGTCAATCCTACTTGATGCAATGGAAACATCACAAAACTTACAAATCCACCTTATCCGTTTTGAATCAGACGCAAAAGAGGCCGTGGACCAAGTTAATGATTTGGACGCCCATATCAACTGGTCATGTGATCATATCATTCAAAGCATCCGGAAGATCATTACTAAATGACCATTTTGGACCCTTGCTTATATCCTAATAGAAGCAAGTTCTCATGCCCATAATCTTGCGCAATGGAGTCGTATGCATAAGCAGACGAGCATTTTTACTTTCAACATTCCCCCAGATGATTGGGGTTGAATATTTTGCATCCTCTCGATGATTAGTTTGTATCTCTATGTTTGTTTGTTTTCTCGAGTTATCTTATGATTTTTTTTATCCATTAAAAAAATTAGAATTAGGGCGAATTATTATTTCTGCCCAATAACTTTGCAAAAAATTACTTTTTGCCCTTTTTTTCTTGAGCCGACTTTTTCTGCCTTGCTAGTTTTTATTTTTCTATCAAAAATGCCCAATTTCAGCCACATCAACTAAATTGCTGATGTGGCTGTCCAGTCAAGAAAGTGTTACGTCTAGTCAATAAGTTGTCGCGCCAAGTCATATTTTTCAGCCTAAATAATGTTTTTTGGACTAATCCTTGTAATATTAAAAATTGCACTTGAACCCCAAATAAATTGCACTTTGCACCCCTAATATATATATATATATTAAACATATATATATATATATTCATTTCTTTATACCTTAAAATTATTTTAAAAATAATAAATATTTTAATAATTTCTAAAAATTATTTTAAAAATAATAAGAGAAATTTTTTTACCAGCCGCGCCACCCCCCACCCCCCAGATCGGTGACGCCACCACCACCGCGATTTGCAGTGGTGGTGGCGTCGATTCGACGCGGCCACCACTGCAGTGGGGGCCCGCGGGGTAGGGGGTGGGGGATGGTGGGGGGTGGGGGTGGGGGGTGGGGGTGGGGGATGGTTTTTTTTTAATAATAAAAAATGATATATCTTAATTTTTAATATATAAAGATATACTTTTTTTATATATTTATATATGTTAAGGAATTAAATTTGTTATTGTTTTTAATATATATTTATTATTATTATCTATATATATAGCTTTATTATTATTATTTATATATATATTATTTTTACCAAATAGTTATATATAAGTTTATATATATATTTATTATTTTTGGGGGGCAAAGTGCAATTTATTTTGAAGTGCAAGTGCAATTTTTAATATTACAAGGATTAGTCCAAAAAACATTTTTTGGGCTGAAAAATATGACGTGGCGTGACAACTTATTGACTAGGGGTAGCAGTTTCTTGACTGGACTGCCACATCAGCAATTTAGCTGATGTTGCTAAAATTTGGCATTTTTGATAGAAAAATGAAAACTAGCTGGGCAGAAAAAATGGAAGCAAAAAAAAAAGGGCAATAAATAATTTTTGATAAAGTTATTGGGCATAAATAATAATTCGCCCTTAGAATTATATCGTTTGCATAATTATTTCATCTTCGAGGCCCAACACAACACAAAGCCCAAGACTGTAGTTTTAGGCCTAACTATAGTAAAGCCACACGTCATAGATAGCCCACTTTCCGCATAGGTGCCCCCCATTTTACCAAAATTGTATTTAGACAGTAGGTCACGTGCTGCGGCGGGTATCTAAACAAAAGTCATACCAAAATCATCACACGCTCTCTATCTCTATCCTAATTCCCAACCGCGCACGTTAGCATCATCATCCCCACCCACCCCCACCCCCCTCCACAAAACCAAACCAACTCATTATTTGCACTGTTTGTAAAATTAATTAAGTCATATAATAATAATATCTATTTTTATTTTTTTTCCCCAAATTCTCACAGCCTTTCTTCTCAACAAAACACACTCCCCACCATTCTCCCCTCCCCTCCCCTCTCACGCCGATAAGAATCTAGGGTTAGGGTTTTACACCCACTTCTTCCACTCCTCATAAATATTATTAACCTGTGTATGACAAATAATTGCGGGATATTAGGGTTTTTGATTCGTTCTAGGTTTGATCTTTCAATGCCTGCCTTTTCTTGGTTGCTCTAGTAGCTTTCAATGGCTCCTAACAGAAGGAAAGGTGCCACCAAAGCGGCCGCCGCAGCTGCCGCACGGCGAAAGTGGAAGGTCGGCGATCTCGTGCTTGCCAAAGTCAAAGGATTTCCGGCCTGGCCGGCCACGGTACGTATGTGTGTAACTTCTTTAATTACGCTTCCCTAAGGCTTTTTCGATTCTTTTTGCGTGCTTTTATTAATTTGCAATTTTCTAATTCTGCACCTAGGTTTAGTAATTTGTGTGGTGGCTGTGGCTGTGGATGGATCTGGAGTGGAATTAGTAATTTGTGTTGTTTCAATTGTGTACGTAGTCAACAAGGCTGTTTACGGTTGGTTCTAAATGAAATGAGGATTGCCTTGGAATGAAATAAATGGAATTGAGAAAGTAATTGGATGCCGTATGGACTTTTTTGAAGTCTTAAAAGTCTTAGTCTGTTGTAAAATACTTGGCATCAATATGTATAGTGGGATAAGATGATAATGAGCAAATTTTTTTTGTCTTCTTCCCCCTTTGCTATTTATAAGACCCATATACTCAGTTGTGCTTAAAGTCAATCAATATTGTAGACTAGTGTGTTGTTGTTATTGGTGATGGTAGTGAAAATTGGTGCCTATTGAACTTGTGAGTAGCTTAATGTTCTCATGATTTGCTATGAAATTTGTTGCTATGCCGTAGACATTTTGGGATAAGTTCTCTTGTGTTTTCTTGTCATAACAGCCGAAGGTTTACCATTAATGTTGACTTGTAGTATCTATAACACCATTAATATCAGTCTACTGGGTGGTCTAGTGAATATACTGGCAATCATTCCTTAATTCTCTCGCATTGCAGATCAGTGAGCCGGAGAAGTGGGGTTACACAACTGATTGGAGGAAAGTTACAGTCCATTTTTTTGGGACCGAGCAAATGTGAGTCCTCTGTTCTTGTTATCATTGATTGTGCATTAGTGGGTCCCCTTTTGCTTGTTTCCTCTAGTGCTTACTATAATTTTTAGAAACAGACTAGCTCTTCCATATATACATAGTTTTTTCATGCGCTGTAGGTTTTAGGGGTCCAACCTACTTTGTTGCTTCAATGTCGGTACTGCCGCTTTCATCCTACATTTTATTTTAGTAACAGTCAGTCGGCTGTTTGAGCATCTATCATCTCCATTCAAACATATGAACTGCCATTGTACTTTGTAACTTTTCAAAACGCTGGGTGCAATATGATTGCTAGTATCAGGAGCTCTATTGTTCACCCAATCATTATGTTTCTTTAACAAGAAGAATAGGGGTTCACATCTTCTCCAATTCCTACGACTTTGTGCCCTTGTTGTATATTTTCCTTTTAGAATAATTCCTTGTTTATCTAGTTGCAATGGGTCAATTCTGGGAATTCAGAAATTTTGTATACGGCCTTTAGATTGGATGTTATCATGATCTGTTGTTTCAGAAATTGATAAACAGCCTTAAGATGGGATGTTATCATAATCTGTTGTTTTTTAGAGTTCCTTTATGCTGGCATTGTGGTTTATGGTGAAACAAGATTTCTAGTATTTTAATCGTGTGATAGTCATGATTTGTCATATTTTGGATCATGTGTGTGAGAGATCCATTGCTTGGGGCAGGAATGAGGAGTCTTACTTTTCATTTAATGTCGATGATATCACTGCTCTTTGGAAGTATTGTATTCTAGAAGTGTTTCTACGATTGTTACATTGTTCAAGAAGTCTGTTAGTCCAATTCTTTTCTTTTGAAATGTTAATTTTATTTTGGATCGTGAACTTCTCTAACGTTTTTTAGAAGAAAAATGTTATTAGGGAGTGCATCCTTGGTGAAGTTACTTTATTGGAGTTGGATTTTACCAGTTTGAGGGAAACAATCCAATGTAAACTCTGTTTATTTGGTTACTACTTGGTGACTTGCAAAATCTATGCTCTCAGTGAATTTTCTGGTCTTGGAAATGAATGGATTTTACGAGTTCAGGGAGGGGATTCTATTAATTAATATCAGGGGCTTGGTTGGAGTAGTTTTCAGAGAATTTTCTGCAAAATGTAGGTTCCTAAGAGTTTCTCGATTTCCATTCTCTGTCTTCATGCATGGTTTTTTTTTTTTTTTGTTTGTCTTTTTGGTACTTTTGATAGTTAATGTCTTGTACATTTTACCTTTTCGTGCTTTTTTTAAGTCATGTCAATTTCGTAACCTATTTTAATACTTAGTCATGTACCTATACTCCCCTTTCTCTCCAAAATATCGTAACAATAAAAAACTGCTAAGTTTGGTTGTAAATATTCCAAACAAAATTGGTTGACACATTTTTTAGGTTTCAAAATGTAAAATAAATCTTCCCTAAACTTCTTTAACCATGCCCTAAGGTTATTTGGTTGTATTGGTAGTTTACCATCCGGATACATAAATATTGGGCAATTATCGTGTCAAGTGTCAAAATTGAAGGACATTCACTTCAAATGTTTGCTTTCCTGCTTCTTATTATTGTTATAGAGGTAGTAGCTTGAGGTTTAATTGCAATAGGCTGCTAGTTATTTCCTTCTAGATTGAGTTCGTTTATGTGGATGGACCAACACTTTCTGTTTGGGTCCAATGGTGTTTGGTTACACCTCACATGTCCTATATTAGATTATATTTTGATGATGGTCCTATGATCGATTTTTTTTGATGATGGTCCTAATTACGTGGTAAACCTGTTATTTGAAGTGCTATATCTTTATATTATGAGAGATTTTCTATCATATTGTGAAATTAGGTTTGTTTTATCATTAGTGGATTATGATGTATAGTTATTCTTAAACTGAAGCTTAAATATTATTTCACTTTAAAAGTTTTACTTAATTATCTACTCTTAGTGACAGTATGATATTACTATCTGTATCAAATATAACTAATACTCGTAATATATGCTGTATCATGAAGCAAAGAGCGATTTATGAGAGATTTTATTGCCGTGGAGTCATATGCTTGTATCTACTTTCCAATCCTTTGGCAGTCAGCAAAATCTGAACTAAGTTTATGTCAGTACATGTTTGTGTTAGTTATAAGAGCAGCATGCATAAATATAACACTTTATGTAAAATTTGTTCTCTCGTACAGTGCCTTCTGTAATCCTGTTGATGTTGAAGAGTTCACGGAAGAGAAAAAGGCGTCACTGTTGGGAAAGCGTCATGGTAAAGGTGCTGATTTTGTTCGTGCAGTGAATGAAATAATTGATTGCTTTGAGAACCTGAAGAAACACAATCAAGTTAGTAGTATTAATGCCACCGAGGAAACTAGTGTTACCAATGAAAATAATTCGGAAGGATCCTTGAGTAAGCCTGAGAAGGATGAAACTCCTGTAGTTGCAGTCACTAATGATCTGAACTCTCTTACTGAAGCTGCTGCAGCTGCAGCGGCTGAAGACACTTTGCATGATGAGATGCAATTGGAGGATGCACCTTCCAGTAAGGTCTTCAATGAAACATCTGTGTCGACCTATTACTCGACTAGAAGTAAAACAGACGTTGCCCAATCACGAAGTGATGCCAAGAGGAGGATTTCTGCCCGTAAACTGAGAAGTTCTTCAAGGATAGATGCTACTAGATTCCAGAATTCGGCATTGCCTTCTGTGAGTAACAGTAGGAACTCTAGGCGCCTGGGTTCTAATTCTTTGCATGATAGATCTCTAAGAAGAAGCAAAAGGATAACAAAGTCATCTGATGAGTCTGAGGGTCACGATGTGGACTCTCCTGCCAATATATCAAATGATAGCATTGAAGAGAACGATTCAGAAATTATGTCTATAGAATCTGATAGGCAGAGTTACAATGATGTTAGCACGGTAGACTCGAGCTGCCGTCAAGTGGCAGCAGAACATCTCATTGAAAATAATGGAGGGGAAACAGAGTTAAGTGATAGGCTTGAATTTCAGACTAACACCCTCATCATCAAAAAGAAAAGGCAGGCTAACCGAAAAAGACACAGCAATGACACTATTAGGGCCATTAAACATGATGTCGGAGTTTCAGAGGCTGAAGTTCTTAAAGCTAATTGTTTTTCACCATGCAACACTGACAAGCCGGACAAACTTCCTGGTAAGGATGATGGTGATGAACATTTACCATTAGTCAAAAGAGCCAGAGTTCGTATGGGTAGGCCATCACCTGCAGGGGATGAAGAGGATACTTTAATGTGTAAAGAGGAAAAACGGGTGGTTGATCCAGAAAGTCATGATATGTCCTCTGGCCCCTTGAACTGGAAGGTAGATGGTCCTTCTGATGCGGAATCTTTACCCTCTAATGGAGACCAGGCTAATTTACCTGTCTTGCATGTTGATCTGTCCAAAAAGCCTCAATATTGGGAGTCTAGAAAAATGGCTGGTGAAGCGGCTTTGCCTCCATCTAAACGGCTACATCGAGCCTTAGAAGCCATGTCTGCAAACGTAGCTGAAGATAGTCAAAGAGCTTCCAATTGTTTGCCAACAGTTAATACACATAGCAATGGGTATTCTTCTTCTTCCTTTGTGAGGTGCTCACTGACAGACAACAAAGTTGTTCATGAAGTAGGAACAGGAGCAATAAAAGATCATAGAAATGATAATTCTCAGTTAAGCGATTCTGAGATCTTCGCTGAGTCAAACGTAGAGGTGTTGGGAAGCGACTCAACCAAAGATGTAGATGGTGGTAAACCTTCTTGTAGACTGAATAGCCCTGCTTATGACATATGCAAAGATGAATATGGACTTCCAGAAGATGTTGGGGGTAAACGTTTGAAAATGTCTCCTGATGAATGCCCCATGGAAGTTGTTGCCGTGCATCATAATGCAAAGCCAGAGTTACCTATTATTTGTGGAGAAACGGTTGAGAACGGCTGCAATACATCAGATTTGTTATTATCTCCTCCAGACTGCTGCAAGAGTGAAGGTGCAGAGTTTAATGAAGCTGCGTTGGGGCTTGATCCTGAGAGATCACAGGTAATCTCAGATGCTATCTTGGTGGAAGGACCTGCTGCAAGGCCTCTTAATGTTGACCCCAGCATTCAGAGTGCTGTTGCTAGTGCCGGTGACGTGACGCAAGAGATAAAACACTCTTCGTTGGCTGAAGATAACCAAAGCTGTTTGAGGTAAGCTTTTATATATACATGCCTGGTCTATGTTTTCTCCACTTACCACGGTGTTCTAACTTTTAGTGCTGTGTTTTGGTTTAACTCTGTATCTTCAGGCCTGAGTTTGTGGAAGAAGCAGAAGCAGTACCTGTGGATTTAAAAGTCATACCCTCAGTTATTCCTATTAAGCCATCGAATGGCAGTTATCATCAACCTTTGCCTCAATCTAACTCTATATCTGATAATAATGAGGATAGAACTGTTGCAGTTAATCATTCTTCTTCATCTCTGACCGATGGGCCAGATTCTGCTGTAAGAGGAACTCCCCCAAGTTCATCCACATGTAACATTTCTGCGTCAGATAACAGCAATTATCTTGAACATAATAGCTCCTGCAGTCCTGGTGTACAATTACACCTTGAGAAAGCAAAACTTGCTGGCAAGTCAAGCAGCAAAGGGGAATCTGTGTTGACATTTGAAGCTGCTATTAGATCCTTGACAAGAACAAAAGAGAGCATAGGTCGAGCAACTCGGATTGCTATTGACTGTGCAAAAGCTGGATTTGCAACTAAGGTAGACTGCTCTTGTTAAATGAATATTTCCAAATATTGATCACACATACCTTTTAACTGGACTTCGCTACTTTGTTTTGTACCCTTGGAATGTTTTCTTTCAGATGATAATTTATTTAACCATTGATTTTTACCCCAAGACCATGCTTATTGTGAAAAACGGTGTTCTTGATTCTTCTTTACATATTTGATGTCAGTAATTATGGGTTTGATTGGTTGTACTTGGCCTAGTTTCCGTTACCAAGTTCGTAGTTGTGTTATCCACTGTTTGCCATTATGTTCCTGGATTATCTTTATTTGTAACAGAGGCAACTAGGCCATTCCGATATCCATTTCGTTGATAATCTCAATCAGGTGTATGTATTTAAAAAAGTTATGTGAGAAGTACTCTCTCCTAGGAGAATATGGTGTAACATTCAGATTCATTTCTCGAGTTATATGCTGTTGGAGCTCTGGAAGATCTTAGATAGTCAAAACTTGGTATATACCCATTAGTCTACGAGAACCCTTGGGCAAGACATTAGAATCTCCTCATCTGTTTGTTGCAGTAATTGGTTGAAGCACGTGCCCCCTAGCTCCCTGTTCTGTTGTGAGGCTGGAGAACGTGCCTCGTGTCCCTTCCGAGCTTTTCAGCCGGAGGATACAGTAAAATTGCATTTTAAGTTTTTTAAATTGGATACCATTTGGGCTGGCTTACGATTTATTTTTTTCGTTTTTAATTCACCGCTGATTTTTTGTTGACTAAGGTGAATTCTTTTCAGAGAATTTCATGGTACTCTTTTTCTTTCCCATCTATATTTCTTCTTCCCTACTCTCTCTCGTGCCTTTTCCCTTTCTCACCAGCTGCTTTCCTTGCTCTCACATAGTTTCCTTTTGTCCCATTCACCCATCTCTCTTTATCTATGTTCTTCTTTCATAACTTTTTTCGTGCACCTGTCTCTTGTGCTTTGCTCCCATCAGTTTTCTTGTTTTTGTTATTTTCCTTTCTCATTTTCCTAAAGTAGTTTAAACCCCGTGGCTAGTCTGTCTTTTTGTCTTGTTTGACATTGATCCATGGGTTGTCCAAAGTTATTTTGTCATGTTTGAACACTTACAGAAGATATGCTAGCTATCGTACTCTGAGTCTTCTATTATTTTCCTGAATAAATTTCTCTTTACTTATTGTTTTTGTGCAATTTCTTTTGGGTTTCTAATGATTTTTGAAGCCGTAGTGTTCTGTTCTGGTAATTACTGCCTTTTGGCACCTTACCTTTGCAGTTATTGGAGGTACATGAAAATCGGAATTGAATTTCTCAATCACATTTCATGATGTTACAACTTGATACACTTACAAAGTTATCCTTTTGTTTATTTTTTTTTGTTAATTTGCTTATGTTATACAATTGCTGGAATTACTTGCAGTGTTGATATTTGTGGTATCTTGTTTGCTCTCTACTTCACTATAAAACGGGCTTCAATTTGGCTATATTGCTTTAATAAATGTGACCTCCTTTGTCAGAACTTCCTCTATCTATGCCATTTTAGGCTGTGTATTTCAAGCAGATTTTCTTGAATTTGTGCTACCTTGAGAATATTGGTATACGAGGACCATTATTAGCATAGATCCCGTTAATTGTACGATTATGTGGATGCACCAGTGATGGTTTTACTTTGTGTACTTGATGTCATAGAGTTTGCGTTTACTAACATCGTGTTCTATGTGCTAATGCTGCTCTTTTTGCTTCTAGATAGTGGAGATACTGGCCCGTAATTTGGAAAGTGAGTCAAGCGCACATAAAAAAGTTGACTTGTTTTTCCTAGTTGATTCTATCACTCAGTGCTCTCGAGGAATGAAAGGTAACTACTGCCTGTGCATTTAAGTTGTTGGTCACATATGTGTGTGGCCATTCAGATTCTGCTTATCCTGCACTTTATCGTGTGAATTTGTATGCTAAGATTGTATCTTCTTGTGAAGGTGATGGTGGATTATATCCATCAGCTATCCAGCCGTTATTGCCTCGTTTATTGTTGGCTGCTGCTCCTCCTGGTAGTAGTTCTCATGAGAATCATAGGCAGTGCCTGAAAGTGAGTGGAAAACAATTATCCTCTTCTCAGATTAACCTACTGATTTTTCTCTTTCTTATAGGTTGCTTTGTCTTGTAGAAATATGATTATAATAGTCTCTTTCCCGACTTCTTAAATAGGTTTTAAGAGTGTGGCAGGAGAGAAATATTATTCCAGAACCAATAATCCGCCATCACATCCGGGAGCTTGATGCTCTTTGTTCATACCCTATTGTTGGTTCTCGCCGGCCACAGCGAAATGAAAGGTCTTTCGACGATCCTATTCGAGAAATGGATGGCATGTTGGTTGATGAATATGGAAGGTAATTTGATTTTTGTGCACTTCAACATTTGTATATAAGGTTGTTTCAAAACATAACTAATGAGCTTCATCTTGATTTTATTCTTAGCAATTCAAGTTTACAGCTTCCTGGTTTCTGTATGCCCCCTATGCTGAAGGATGATGATGTAGGAAGTGATTCGGATGGAGAAAGCTTTGAGGCTGTTACTCCTGAGCACAATATTGATAATGGGCAAAATGCTTTGATTCCTGCATTCGAGAAGCGTGGTCATATCCTTGAAGATGTTGAGGGTGAGCTTGAAATGGAGGATGTGGCTCCTTGTTGTGAGGTTGAGGTTACGTCCAATAATACTGCTGGGGCCGAGCACAAACAAGTGTCACAACATCAATCTCATGACCATAATGTGGCTCCATTTGCCCCTCAGCAATCTGTGGATGTACCTGTAACATCAGCTCCTTTGACAAGGTCCTCCCTGCCTCCACCTCCACCTCCACCCCCACCCCCACCCCCGCCGCCTCCCCATCCAGTCCCACCATCCGGGTTTCCACCCGCAGTGCGTGGTTCAGTTACAAATGGTGCAGATTCAAAGCTTTATCCTAGTTATCAGGTTTCTTTCTATCTTCGTAGGCCTTATCTCTTCAACTCTTTTGTGATGTGAATATGTTCTTGTACCCAATGTATTTGTTTCTAACTTGATGTGTGTGGAATACCAGAATCTTAATGGCAATGTACGTGAACCCATGGTGAAGCAGTCTACTTTTCCAAAAGTTAAGGCAACAACCGGGGGTGCTGTGCGTCAACAGTTTCATGATGATAAGGATCTTGAACCCCATAGGACAAGACAGATGCCTGAGTGCAGTAATACATGTTCTTTCAGTGACCAACCCTCCTCTCGTTTATCTGGCCGCTCTAACAGCGCACACCCAGGGGATAGTGCCTTCAACACGGGTTTTCATCTACGTCCTCCTCACCCTGCTCCATCAAATCAATTTTCGTATGTCCAAGAACAAAGAATCCAATCACGGAGGGATATTCCACCACCTTCTCATTCTAACAGATTCCGTACGCGCAATACTGAAAATGGAAATTTCTACAGGGATCGGGACCGAAATAAATTTGCCCCACGCGACAGTAATGGAAAGTGCTGGAGGCCTCCATTGCCACCAAACTCTGGTGATTAAAGCTTTTCCTAGGCATTGTTTATTGCATATTAAACTCTTGTCATTTAGAAGCTCTATAATATTCTGTTTCAGATCCATGCTATCACGACGAGCCCAGAATGGCTCATGCACACATGTCATACAGTGGTCCGCCTCGTGAGCCAGCGTTGCCTAGCAACAGGTGGAATTACCCTCCACCGCCTGTGAACCACCGGCATTATAATTCTTACAGGCCGCCTTCTGGAGGTCCTATTCCTGTGGCGAATAGAGGTGTGTATGTCTTTTGTTTGAGATAAGTATTTTTGGTTTGCCTACATTTTTCAAAGTGATTACTAACGATTTATTTGTGTTAGACTGAATTATATGGGTAGGATGATTATCTCTTAAATTTCTGGAGTCTCGTCTAATGAAGCAAAGGCTTCTTTGAGTTGGGACAGCTTAACTAGACGTCTGTATACTATACACTGTTTATATCTGTCATTCTTTATATCTATCATGGAATTTGCGAAATGTATGTACAATTAGTTTTGCATCTTGTGGACGCTTATTTGAGTATACCTGCATGAGCTCTACTCCTTGCAGTTTTTACAGTCATCTATATCATAGAGAAGAGATCTGGATGAACTGAGGGAGTGCTTGAATCGATAAATATTGACTACTTTAACTCAGTGCTAATTGGCAGGCAAATGATCAAGCTGTCTGCTTAGTCTAAGTTGGCTGGAACACCTTTGCATAAAAACTAGTCGGTGATTGGTCTTGAACAAATTTAGTTGAACTTAAGTTGTCTGCCCAGCCTAGTCTTACTCAGAACTAGTTTCCAGGCAAATTGAAATGATCAAGCTGTCTGCCCAGTCTCATTCGGCTGAAACTTTGCCTGAAAAGTAGTGGATCACTGGTGAACTTAAATGTCACGTGCTGCTTACAGAAAATGCTCCACATCTGCGAGAATTGGTGACATAGCTCAGCATACCTGATGTTCGACATCTGTTTCCGTGTTATTACCAATGAGAATCAACATCAATTTTTTCCAAGTAAAATTACCAACCTATGCTGTATGAGATGGCGATTTACTCATCTGGATTGAGCCAGCGTGATTCAACAATATTTGTATAAATACTAGACACTTGATTGCTGAACTTAACTATGTAGTAATACATAGAGGAAAAAAAAAGTAAGAGTACTTTGTTTAAGGTTTCTGATGCGTGTTTAGATTTGTGATAAGAGTTGGAACTTAAGCCCCCCACCCTCTCTTTCTCTCTCTGTGTATTGTGGGCTGAGGATAAACCTATAAGGAGCTAGCCCTTCAAAGAACCCTACCTACGGACATTGTGCAATGTTAGAAGTATCACATATGGCTGGCTGGATTTGTAAACTTTTCGTTTGCTTTGTGTTTCAGGTCCTAATTTTTGGAGACCAAGATAAACTTGCACCTGCCCCAGCTGCATCAAATTGGTACTATAATCTTATCTCTACAGTTCAATTACTTTTTTCCTTTTATCTGTTGCATATTGCTAATTTCTTATTTTTCCATTTCGTTGTACATCTTAGGATGCCGCTCCATAAATCAAAGTAATTTGTTGGAGGGGGTTGTTGCTGTGGCTTTTCTGAGAAGTTCATTGTTCGGACTATTCTTAAGAAAGCGTCGAAGATGGGTGATTACTGGTTATTCTCCTTGACTGTATATATGTAGGCATTCTATCTGCAGTTGCCAAATGAATAGACCATCTGAGGCTGTGAGGTGGGGAGGCGTAGTGTTACCCCTTTGCTGCTGACTCAGTGGCAAACCTCTTTTATTTTCAAATTTCATAAATTTTGTTTGAGCCTAACCGGTATATTTTAGTTATTGCGGTCGCGCTGTGTAGGATGGTATATGTTGTTCAGAGTAACCAAGATAATTTATATCGTATAGGATTTGCCATTGATGTTTAGTAAATTTCCTCTCCCCCGTCTTTGGTCTCTTAGTTAAGTGGCTGCTATTGTAAACTGTACATTGTGAGTAGTTGTACTTTAATTTCTCAGCTTATGTGAATGGTCAAGCTGAAGAGTACGTGAAGTTCTTTTCGCGTACTTGGTATGATTAGTTTGTTGTCTCATGTACTCGGGTTGGCTGTTTATGCCTACTTCACGTACTTGGTATGATTAGTTTGTTGTCTCATGTACTCGGGTTGGCTGTTTATGCCTACGTTTAACTTCGCTTGTGGATCTGAATTATATGCTTGAATGGTTTCAGTAAACGGCTTTATTGTTGGTTTTAATGTGAACTTGATTATGGAGAACCATGCTGGCTGTGTGGATGTCAGTTTAAACAATGGATGGGCTACTAAATAAAAAAGTTAAAAAGTATTGTACAAATCGTTATGGTAGAAATGGAATTATTTTACTGTCTGGTCGACTAAATATTGTAACCAGCGGAAAATATTACTAGCACGGAGAACCAAAAGTTTGTCGACTGTAAACTGTAACGAGTGGCAGTGTTACAACCAAAGAAAAGACGGCTTGGATCTGTGATTGATTCATGTGTATATTGCTTTTTGCACATCGTCTAAATTTAGCAATTGTTCTTGGTTCTTGAGCTTAAAGTGAAATTGTTTTATGAATGTGCTGAACATTTTAAAAGCTGGGAGAACCAAGCTTGGGCTCTTACCTGCCAGGGTGAAACACTCGGCATAGGACAAAATCTGGCGCGGAGGCTAGGTCCATGGTAGCGATATACTGATGGATGTGGTCTTGGTGATCTCTTCCGTCCTTCATCCCCATATATAGGGGGAGGTTAGTGGGGCGCATCTCGGGCTGGACCAGAGCGCGAGCTATTTCCGGGACGAAGGGAGATTTGTGATACACAACTTCCTTGCCCGGAGCGAGATTTCTTTGTAGGTCATTGAATTGGAGGAGACGTAGTATACATTGTCTGAAATGACTATTAAGAAGTTGACTGTACTAAACTGGAGCATACTTGGGTTTAAACCGTCTTCAAAACTAGCCTGGAGTTGCTGATTGAACTAGTTAACTGGTAATTGGTGCATTGTTCTTGGCCCTCAAGAAAACACTCGAGGCATAAGTTACTTGTATGAATTAGTCGAAGTCTGATCAAAATTGGGAACCAGCAAATCGGTGGACTCAGTGAGTATAGCTTTTGTAAAATAAAAAAAAGAACAATCATAAGATATCCAAAAAGTCCGAAAAAATAATATGATATACACATAAATGATATTGTTGATTTTGTACCATTTCATGTTTTTGAGATTGAGTATTTGAAGTCTGAAATTTATATGTTATAGTAGGTTGAAGACTATAATTTGACGTGATAAAGGTGAAGTTGTCCTTAGTATGTTATGATTGAAAACAATAAGACATGTCACTTTATTATGAATGGAAGTATAGTATGAAGTTTGAACCAACTTGGTACAAGAAATATGTAGCCTTGAGCAGTTGACTACTTGTATGGGGCGTACCAGATGTTCGATCAATTTAATAACTGACGAATATAAGAATGTTGGTTTATATATCTCATTGGACATCTAGGGGCAAAGAATTATTTTGGTGCGGGCTGCGAAAGCTGTACTCAGTTAAAACAAATTTCAAATACTTAATATGACCTCAAAATAATGAGAGTCAAGTTTGGCTAGTGAGACGATGAGGATAAGGGCCATCGTCGCGAGGAAACCATCCCATATCACTAGCTAAGGTCCCAAAATAACTGCGCATGAATAAGAGGTAGGGGTGCAGAGACAACTAGGAGATTTGCTTTAAAGCAAGTGCTTATGAGATAGTGTATAATAAATCATTGATTGAGTGCTCTTGCGACAAGTAAATTTAGTGTTTTGAAGAGAATATCGTAAATATTGTCGACCGAACATAGTATACACACTTTAATACCATCAATCGATGAAGTTTGTTCTAATCAATGTAAAGTAGTGTATTGTTAGATAGATGATAAATATCAAATTTCGTTGAAGTTACATTTAAAATGATAATGAAAATTTGTTTTACTCGAGTCCAATATAATATTGAGACTAAATCTAAACGAGAGATCATGTTTTTTATTAAAAAATAAATCCCAGTGCATGTTACAAATGATGCATGAATAGCGAAAAAACCTCCATTTTTCTGAGTACCAAAATATTTCAAAAATTAATTTAGTACAACGAAGAGGGTAAAAAAGAAATCTCAAGAAAAGTAGAGATCCTTCATAAATTTCCAAAAAGACATTTTTTTTTTGGACAAAAGATGATCTGGCATCTCGTGTCACCAGCCAAAAAAAGCAAGTATAATCCCAAATGTAATAATTGAGTCATTATGGAGTGACCCGACCCGACCCGACACGTGATCACCACCACAATACGGCTGGCTGTGTTTCGTTGTTCACATTACAGTTGCTCATTTTTCAACCTTTTTATTCCTAAAATATATATATAATACAGAAATCGTGTGAAATAGTAGTAACATTATAAACCGACCGATATATTTGTTCCTGAGGCGGAAAAGAAGGAAATGGGTGCTTCTTGTTCGGTCTCACAAAAATCCATTCACGAATTTACTGTCAAGGTTTCGTCTTTTTTTCCTCGTATGTATGTATGTATGTATGTATGTATGTATGTATGTATGTATGTATTACATACAGGATTATATGATTTTGTTGAAATTCTTCTTCTGAAATTGGATTGGTGTTTGTTTTGTTTGAACAGGGGAGCAAAGGTAACGATGTGAATCTGACTACTTACAAAGGAAAGGTGTTGCTTGTTGTTAATGTTGCTTCTAAATGGTTTGCTTTGCTTTCCCCCTCTTACTTACTACCTTCCGCTTTCAATTAATTAATTATTCCTTTTATTAATTAATTATCTGCTTGCTTAATTCAGCGGGTTCACAAACTCAAATTACACCCAGTTGACAGAGCTTTACGCTAAATACAAGGATAAAGGTCTGTGCTTTGCATCTCTAAGTGGCACTTAATATTATTATTATTTATCATTCACACTTGCTTCTTCTGTTTATGACTTTTATGAATGAATGAATGAATGAATGAAAATGGGTGTGATGATTGTCAGGTTTTGAAATATTGGCTTTCCCATGTAATCAATTCATGAACCAAGAACCACTATCCAGTGAAGAAGCAGAGCAGTTTGCTTGCACAAGATTCAACGCTCAGTATCCCATCTTTCACAAGGTATGTATAATGTATATACCTACTCCTGGCTGGGATTTGCAATCATATTCTTGCTCAATGCACTTAATTTTGGCTATTCGTGACAGCTTCTGTTAGTCTACTTCTTAGCTTAATCGAAGGTATTCGTTCAGCAAATGAGTTTCTTGCGTGGTTTCGTTCTGTGTTTTGCACTTTTGTCTGCCAATAGCATGTATATGAAAATTGAAGAGCAAGTGTAATACATACACTTCAAGAATGTGTACTAAAGTGGTTTTTAAAAGAGAAGCATAAGGAACTGTTGAAGAAAAAGTTTCCTCTTTACTTGCAAGTTTTATTTATGCTTGATATTGTATTGAGTACTTTCAAGTTGGGTGTTATGGCTGGAGTATTTCCTTTAACTGGGACAATTCTTTTCTTAGTTATAATTTCTGGTGAAGATATTCAAACTTGTAAGATCTCGTCTCACGCTTTGCTTTTTTTATTTACACATTTTTTATTTATGACTTAACCTTGTACCATCAATATTGTTGGTGTTTACCCTTGCTACTTGTAATTACATTTTCTTTATGGTAGTATTAAATAGCAGGAAACTGATGGTGAGTGGAGGCAGGTTTTCTTTGAAAACGGACAGTCTTGAAGATAAAAATGTCTCTTGTTCACATCCTGATTTAGCCTTTAGATGCTTTACACTGACAGTGGCTAATTTAATATATTGAGCCTACCTGCTTAACCTATACTTTAACTACTATCAGTATAGGAGTTACATGTAGTTTTATCAAATCCTTAGTATATTTCAAATGATGTACCCCCGGATCATTTCTGCCTTAATAATAATAGTGGTAGTAGTAGTAGTAGTAGTAGTCATAATAATAATAGTAAAAATATCCCTAGTCTTAATAATATTATCCTATCATCAAGGAAGTCACTTATCTTTCTTCTTCCATAAATGCTGGATTGAGGTGGGAGAACAGTGCATGAGAATTGGGGGGGAGTGGCCTAGTTGTTATGGTATGGAATTTTAACCTGCACAACGTGGGACTTGAGCTTATTCTATGTCGAAACATTGCAATTATTGTCAATAAAACTTTACCATTTTGGAGTAGGTAAAAGTGAATGGATCTGATGCAGCACCAGTTTATAAGTTCCTCAAAGCAAGTAAAGGCGGGTTTTTTGGGTCTAGCATCAAATGGAACTTCACTAAGTTCTTAGTTGACAAAGAGGGATGCGTGATCAAACGTTATGGACCAACTACCTCACCATTGGCCATTGAGGTCCTCTCTCTCTCTCTCTCTATATATATATATATATATATATATATTACACACACACACATACACAGTGTCATTATATTGTAACCGTGTGTGTCCAACCTGTTGTTTTTTATGATTGGCAGTTTTTTTTTTTTTTTTAATTCCCTGATAGGAGATACTATTCTTAGAGAACCTTTTCTTATTGTTGCATTTTTTGTTACAGAATGATATTAAAAGTGCACTGGGGGAAAACTGAGGGACGTTTTGTTACCAAAATCCATAAAGGCTTTGAAAGTGTGAACTGTAGAATGGAACCAACTAGATGTGTATTCTCGTTACTGCTCTTGTTTCTGTACTACTTTGATTGACATTCTTGGCCTAGTTAGTATGATGTATGGATATGTTTGTGTTGGAATGTTTTTCAGTTTTGAAATGGTGGCTTAGTGATTTATTGTACAATGAAAGTATCGAAAGTTTAAGAATGGGTAATAATCATTTTTTTATATCTATTATTTCAGAAACTATATTGAAGTTTTTTTTATCATCGTCTTGTTATTTGAAATCCTTTGCAGTCGAGCGTTTAAAGGCAAGCAATTATATTACATATATAGTGCTCGAGATATGGTTTAACTAAACAGATGAGCCGTAAAATTTGAACAAGTACCAACACACTGTTTGGCTCTTTAAAATTTCTGAAAGGTTGATGGACTATTATTAAAATATGTTTTCAAAACTTCAGGGTGGTAAATTATTCTAATTCGGTACAAATTCGTTTGGTGTACACGTAATACATATTCAGTACAAATTCGTTTGGTGTACACGTAATATAAATTAATAGGAACTTACACATGGACTATATTAAACTATAATCCTATACAAGATTTTAGTGTAACTTTATTCGAAACACCTATACAACTAATAGAAAATAGTCTAGACTACTCATACAGCTTTCCCAAGTCTTCGTAATATTTGCGACACAGTTATGTTGATGAAGGGTATGTCGAGGATCCAGAACGTCGAGGATGAACACATCGAGGAAAAATATGCCGCGGATGAAACACGTCGAGGATCAGCGCGCCGAGGATGGGACACATCGAGGATCAGTACGTCGAGGGTTTAGGGTTTAGAGTTTACCTCGAGGATCAATGCTCAACATGTGTTGTGCGATAACGGGTGTGATTAATGCTCTCTCTTGGTTTTTGGGCGGGGGTATTTATAGGCTGCGGGATGCAGGGCCAGCCCCGCGTTTCTCCGGAAATGTCAGGTATGTCGAGGGTATGTCAAACATAAATGCTCAATATGTTCTATTTGATGATTGTTCTGGGCCGACCCAGAACTGTTTGGCCAATAAGCGGGAATAATCTATATCATGTAGCCCCCAATTTGGAAGCCATTTTCGCGAGTATTGGTTTTCAAATTACAGTTTAGGATACCTTGGGTCCCCAAGTTTACGGGTCTATGTGAGGTAGAAATCATCGCCAAAATGCTTCATTATTAGGCAATTGTTTTACCCCCCTTAATTCTGGTGTGAATGGTAGAGTATTATAGGCCGTAAACTATATCACTGGGCTAGAGTTGTTGATGAATTGTATCTCAAATTTGCAATACTTAGTTAGCATGTCGAGTTTTTTAGACTCGACGCATGTATGGATAAATTCTTACTAAGTCGAGGATAAATCCATGATAAGAAAAGTATGTCGAGTATAATCTGCTCGACATGGCTGATGGAAGGCGAACATCTCGAGGATTTATGCTCGACATGATCAACATTTAATGCACTGAGTAGGCCACCGAAGCCCATAAGTTTCCATATATATTATATACCGTTGGTCCCTTACCTATTATTATAATCGTTGGGAGGAACGTTTTTTTTCTTTTTCTAGGTGACACATCGAATTTTCGGACCCACGTTGAGTTTCGAGGGTATATCAACTTAATCGGCACGTCGAGTTCTGAAAGTATGTCGAATATATTTGCTAGACATACTGTTTGCTCGTTATCTTTATTTTTACTCGACATATCTTTTTACTCGATATATCAATTTGATTCGACATGTTGCTTTTACTCGACATATCGATTTTATTCGACATGCTATTTTTACTATTTTGTAGGAATTAGTTCATGTAAAGAACCCACCACGGCGCAAGCATGTGGTATCGCCAAGGCTTACGGTGCTAGAGCCCATAAAGCGAAGGTTCTAATAGAGTTCCGGTGGGAGAAAATGTCGCTTCCGAGGTAGAAACGCCTTCGACTGCCCCTGCAGAAGTTATTGATAATGGAAAAGTGGTGGCTCCGGGTAGCTGCCCGAGTATGGGTGCCACGATTGCCGTCGTACGAGCGAGAATTTCAATTTGAGCCTCATCATTTGGTTATTCGACCGTCTGAGGCAGTGTTATCAAAACCGGTACCGACCGGCCGGTCAAACCGGGAACCGGCCATTGGGTCGGTCCGGTTGGCTATTAGTAACCGGCCCTGCTAAAAACCGGATTGAACCGGTAAAAACCGGCCCAGAACCGGTAACCGGTGACCGGTAATCGGTCTAGTCGAACCGGTTTGGTCCGCCAAATATTTAAAAAAAAAAAACTAATTTTTTTTCTTTATGATTTTGGTTTTTGAGATTTTTTTGATGTTTAGTAAGTAGTAACTAGTAATTAAGAGTTTAAAACTTCACTTTGAGAAGATAATTCTGTTTTGGTTTTACATATTTATCAACAACTATAATCAACTAATTAATGTATATACAGCCGGCCCTATATAGTATATACAACCTTTGAACAATTAATGTATGCATACTTCACCTGAATATTCATGAAAATCTTGTGAACATTAAATTATTCAATGAAAACAAGTATAATTTCTCAAGTGCAAGTATATCAGTCGTATATTTTTTTTTTAGAGAGTTAGTAATGAGATGAACAAGTAAAGAAACAAAATCAATGAAGTATTTTGGTGATTTGATGCTTGATATTGTAAATTCATGATGTGATTGTGTTGGAGTAGAATTGTAGAAGTGTGTTTATTTATTATGAATAAGCCGCTGACACTTGAAAGCTGAATTTAAAGGTAATATTTGAAATCATGATAATGATATGTTGTATTGCATATATATATTTGAGGTTTGACTACTTGACTGCGTTGACCGGTTGAACCAGTGGTTCGACCGGTTCGACCACTAAAACCTAACCAGTAAGATCACCGGTTCAGTGTCCGGTCCGGTTCTGAAAACACTACTCTGAGGTCGGTGGTAGTATCTTTGTTGTGAGTCGCACTCAATATATGCAACACATGATTGCTGATGAATTGGACGATGTAACGCGCGTTTGGAAACCGAGTTAAGGGTTTACCGTGTGACGAATCCATATCGTGAGCCTGTTTATCGTATGCCTCTGCCACCAGATGCACCGCAGAATCAATGGTATCTGGATGCGGTGCGACTGAGTGCACATATGGCAAGTGCTAGTGGAGATGGGGGTGCCAGCTCAAGTGGTATATGTGACGGGTAGATAGTCAGCCCCAGTGGAGCGGGAGGAAGTTCTGCGAGGAGTGAAGGTGTCCATACGACAACGCGGGAATCTACAGTTTCCATTACTGGGGAGTGTTTGCACGACGATGAGAGGCTGACGTTGACATGGCATGGCAACAGTCTTCTGGGTTTGTGTCCGAATCTAGGCGAGCCACTGACAAACGTCGTGCAAGTCAAAACAAGGAGGGTGCAAAAAAGAAAAAGGCATGACTATAACTTCTTAAATGATGAGAATTCCGAGAGTCTGACCATGAGGATGAATGGCCACGTACTTAGGGAAGAAGATGCAATTGTACGTCTCGATAGTACATACTTGGTTGTGGACCCTGAGGCAGGGCCTCAAGATATTGGAGTTAGCGGCGTGTTTCGTATGTGCGTCATGTTGTATTATGCGTTGAGACAATCTGTTCTGAAACCTGTGAATTTCACATTTGATGTGTTCTAACTTTATTCTCCCATTTGCAGTTTGGGAACTTATTCCATGCTATATGCGATGACCACATGTTTTTATTAGATGTGCAAGTTAAGTAGGCAGAATTATTGACAAGATGCGTGAGACTGTGTCCGGTGCCCATGTATCTCGTGACAAGGTGCACAAGAGGGCTCGAAAAGCTAAAGCAAGTAGTTTTAAAGCCCTAGAAGAGGCAGGTAAAGCCTACAGTGAAGCCGAAAAAATGCAGAGGGAACTGGAAGCACTGAAGGTTGAATTTGAGCATCTCCTCGAGAGAATGAGGTAATAAAGAGGGAGACAGAGTCCTACAAAGCATTTGTAGAGAGGCTTGAAGTTCAGAATATGGGCATGGAGGAGACAATTGAATATCTCAAGTTCGACCTTTATAAAGTTGAAGTGGCTAAAGAATTTCTGAGGTCGTCAACATTCAGTCATAGGATATGCACGCGAGGAGCGAGATATTGGGTTTGGAATGGAGCTTACTGCTGGCCAAATTGGTTCACTTGGTCTTCTCGGGATGGATTCCACCAAAGTATGATGAATCCTGAGCTAGGACCTAATAAGGAGGAGCCCGTGGAGTCTAAAAATAATAGCTATGAACCGCCTGTACCTGATGATCCTTTCTGCCCTTTGGTGCGGGAAAGGGATTTGTATATGGTTGGTTTCACCCCGTCTCCCGAAAGGTCCAGGAGGAATCATGATCCTCCTACCAATTTTAGAGGGAGCGTTCATGATGATGTAGACGTTCAGACTACTTTGGCCGATGTGTTTGGTTCTGATAGTGAGATCAAGGAAAATATTGACACTGAAAATAGTGTTTTGAGAGGTTTGCCGCTTATTGTTGATGCATCGGGTGATAGCCCAGTCGTGATGTACTGTGTGTCGGGACATAGTTTGTGTAAAGTTGAGGCTGATGGTGAAACAAGGGTGATAGACCCGACTTTGGATATTCAGTTGTATCCCCACTTGGCTGATATGGCCCTCATGGAGGAGGAGATTAATTTCGGGAGTGCGATGATCGCGACGTCATATGTAATAATACATCGGGCTGATTCGCCACCGCCCACTAACTTGCATAACGACTACCTTGATAAAGTATTTCAGGACTACTTGGTTAATGCGTAGGTGTGCCAAAAGGATGAGTTTTCCCTAGTGTAGGCAAGTTCTACTGTATTACTGTTTTTATTGAAGTTTAGATGTGTAGTAGTAGCGTATGATTGTGTAATGGAAAGAATTGCATGGGTATGTGAGCTTTGTCATATTCTACTTGGTTGATGTCCCTTTCTGGTTTAGTGTGATGTGGGTTATTTCCTTACTGCCATTGTTGTCAAGGTACCATGTAGGTACTTGTTTCGTTGTTGTTCTTGGCAAGGTACCGTGTAGGTATATGTTTCTTTGCCATTTCATGCATGGTACCGCATAGGTGCATATTTCTTTGACTTTTCAGGTATGGTACCGTGTTAGTAGACGTTTCTTCGCCGTTTTAGGCATGTTACCATGTAGGTAGATGTTTCTTTGCCATTTTAGGCATGTTATCGTGTAGGTACATATTTCTCTGCCGTTCTAGGCATGGTACTGTGTGGGTATATATATTTATACCGTTCTAGGTATGTTACCATGTAGGTAGATGTTTCTTTGCCATTTCAGGTATGGTACCGTGATCTTCTTACGATTTCACCACCTTCAAAACATAAGTAAAATAATAAAATTACATGATAGTGTTGGACTATTGTCATGGCTGCCTACGTATCCCGTAAAGGAAACCAAGCTTTGCGTACTTATGTTGCAAAAAATACTATTAAACTAACTATAGAAATGACGCAGATGTTGTACGTTCCTTGGTTGAGGCAATGGGGTGCCTTGTAAATCCTCCAGGTAGTAATATCCTTTTGAATTGACGTGTGTCACCCGGTATGGTCCGTCCCAATTGGGCTGCAACTTTCCGACGAGTTTACTGGCCTTTATGCTTTTGAGGGCCAAATCTCCAACTTGAAAATTACGCAGGTGTACCCTCTTGTCAAAAGTTTTGGCCATGACCGCCTTAAAGTCTATGGTTTTCTGGTACGCCTGATCTCTGGTGAAACCTATCATATCCAAATCCATTTGGTGTAGTCTTGCAGAGTGTTCTGGGTCATATTCTGTAATGCGATATGTAGGCATACCGATCTCAGCCAAGAACACCGGTTCTGAACCATAAACTAACGTATAAGGCGTTTCCCTTCGTAGAAGTTCAAGGTGTAGTATGATATGCCTAAAGGACTCCTTGTAGTTCGTTGATCCAACTTTTGCCGGTGGTATGAAGACGTCTCTCTAGATAGTCTTTAAGGGTTTTATTCGTGGATTTCACTTATATGTTTGCGTGGGATGCGCTATGGCTGCAAAGTGCTTACTAATCTTTAGTTCTTTGCACCATTCTACAATATTTTCCCTCGAAACTGAGTTCCATTATCGGATATTAGGACCTTGGGTAGGCCAAAACAATAAATAATATTTTTCCCAATGAATTCTATCATATTATTCTATGTTATGGTAGCAAGTGCCTCTGCCTCTGCCCCCATTTGTGAAGTATTCAACTGCTACCAGTAAAAAGTTCTTCTGACCCTTGGCAATTGGCAACGGTCCTACAATGTTAATACCCTACTGGTCGAAAGGGCAAGAGATTTCTAGCGGGTGCATTAGTGCGACGGGCCTGTGTATTAATCTAGCGTGATACTAACAACGCTCACAACTGTGAGTGAATCTGGTTGCATCCTTGAGCAATGTAGGCCAATAATATCATTGCCTCAATATCTTTTGGGCTAGGGCCCGGCCCTCCGAGTGGTTTCCACAACTTCCACCATGTATCTCTGTCATTCGCAACCTAATCGGGGGATAAACATCAAAGTAATGGTCCTTCAAAAGACCTCTTGTAGAGTTCTTCATTATGAATAGTAAATCTACATGCCATGTACTTCAAACTTCGTCGAACATTGATATCTGGCGACATCGTTCCATTCTGCAAATATTGAAAGATTTCGTCCTTTCAACTTTCTCCTTCTTGGATAGCGAATAAAAATTCCACGTCACTTTAGACCTTGCTGAACTTGGAAATTCATATTTCTGGTCTATTAGTAGCCAATAGTGGGACACGTTTCTGTACAAGAATTTTTTATGAACTTGCAAATTTTGACAGTGTGTCTGCCTTTGCGTTCACTGCCCTCGAAATCTGCGATAGGTTGAACATATGAAATTCAGCCTCTAGTGCCTTGAGTTTTGCTAAATACATGACCATGGTCTCTTTCTTCACCTCATAAACTCTCGAGAAATGAGTTTCCTTTAGTTGCGAGTCTATAAAGACTTCTAAGTGGTCGGCACTCAATGTTTTTGTCATTCTGACGCCTGCCAATACTGCCTCATACTTGGCTTCATTTTTAGTGACTCGAAAATTCAGACTGATGGAAAAATCAAACTCTATGTGATCAGGGGACCCGGTCCCACCGCCATTAATGGTAGATGAACCATCTACATGCAATAGCCAAGCCGAGTATTGTTTACTAAGGCATGGATCTTGAACTAGGATGTAAAAAAGATTAATGGAATTATGTTATTTCCCAACGCTTCTGCATGAAGTCACCTAGGACTTGCGCCTTGATGGTCGTTTGGGGGCGAAACTCAAGTCCAAATTCACTTAACTCTATAGCCCACTTGACCAAGTGTTCTGATGTCTGTGGGTGGGAGATGACTTGTGGAAGCGGCTTATCCATCACAACAGTTATTGGATGGGTTTGGAAATAAGGTCTCAGATTCCTAGTCGTTATCACTATTGCAAAGCAAACAACTCGATTTGAAGATAATTTCTTTCTGCACCTTGGAGTACGTGACTCAGATAGTGTACATGCAATTGTGTGTCGTTCTTTTCATTTACCAGAACAATGCTAACCGTGTTGGCTGATACCGCCAAATAAAGATAAAGCATCTCTTCTGGTTCAGGTTTTGCTAGTAGTGGATGGGACATGAAGTATCTCTTGAGCTGTTGGAAGGCAGCCTCACACTCTACTGTCCATTGAAAAATTGTTGCCCTTTTTCATCACTCTGAAGAACGGTAAACTCTTCTCTGCCAACGTAGCGATGAAACGACCGAGGGTGGTCACACACCCTACTAAGCATTGCACATCTCTTATCGATCTTGGAGATGGCAGATCCATTACCACTTGAATTTTGCCAGGGTTGGCCTCAATTCCTCTTTCATTGACCACATATCTGTTAGGATTGTGGAGCCTAAACAATGAATACGATGTACCAAAATTGAAGACCGAAGGTCTAACGACAATGAGAGCGAATAGCAGATCGAAACGTGCAACCAGGGAATGGCACCCCGTTGAGGCGCTACGACGGTGATTGCGCCTGTCAAGCGCTACGGAGACTGATCGCACCTGATTGGCACTGCGTACGCAGTTCTTCATGAGAGTGGTGTTATAAGATGCAATGCGACAAAGATCGCGCCTGACATGTGTTGTTATCAGGCGCTATAGCGCGCAGATCGCGCCTAATAGTTTTTGGCCCGATTTTGATCAATTTCGATTCTGATGCCCTAGCAGCTATAAATATGTAATTTGGACATTGTGGTAGAGGGCGGCAAATATATATAGAGTGAGATAATAAGAGAGAAAAACACTTGTGAGAGATTGTTCTTAGTCTATGAGGCATAATTGTATCTTATTTATAATCAGAAATCGCTCACCATCATAGCGAAAATCCTGCCTTGGATCGCCCCCAGAGGTAGACATTGTCAAACTAGGTAAACAAATTGTATCTTGTGTGTTGATTGTTATTTGTCGCTTTTGATTGTGCGTGTTACTTCTGTTCTTGTTGTTGGTTTGTATTTTCCGTTGCACAATAATATCATATGAACTTCTTGCAGTCACCCCAAACGTGCATTTCTTGGGGTTCAATTTCATTCCATAGTTCCGTATTACCATGAGCGACTTTTCTAAGTTTTTGATGTGGTCTTCATCTCTCATGCTTTTGACCAACATATCATCTATATAGACCTCCATGGATTTGCCAATCAGATTGTAAAGCATCGTAGTGGCCAGTCTTTGATAGGTTGCTCATGCATTCCTCAAGCCAAATGGCATCACCCTATAACAATAGATCCTTGTGTCAGTGACGAATGTGGTCTTGCTTTGATCGTGGGGGGCCATAAATATATGATGTAAACCACTATTGGTGACCATTATGTTGAGTAGAGCACACTCTATGGTTGAATCCACAAGCAGGTCAATCCTACGAAGGGGGAACATGATCCCGTGGACAGTGCTTGTTCAAGTCAATGTAGTCAACACACATTCTCCATGCCGCCTCTTTCTTGAGAGCCAAACAATATTGCTGAGCCATTCAGAGTAGCGTATCTCGTAAGTATGTCGCGCCTCCAAGTTTTCAATCAATTATTTCTCTGGTGCCTCATTCTTCTATTTGTTGAAGTTTCTCTTTTTCTGCCTGACTGGTTTTGATAGCGGGTCCACATTCAACCCGTGTACTATGATCTTTGGGTCGACTCCTTTTAAATTTGAATATATCCAAGAAAAGACATATCCTTTCCTCCTAAGGCAATCCACTAACATTCGTTCAACGTCGACTGACATGGCAGAAACAATATGCACAACCTTATTAGGGTTTGAGGGTCCATTGTGCCGAAATGAACCCACTAATGGTTCCATCTTAGATTCACCTTGGAAAGACAGAAGTGCCTTTTCCCTCTTACTCAGTTTCAAACTGTCTGGGACCCTGGGCGGTTTGGGATTGCCTATCTTCTTCTTCTCTTTGAGGTTGTCATTATTGTTGCCTTGCAATCTCTTCATTGCTGCAGTGAATGGTGAACTTCTTATTTCGAGAACTAGTGGTCCCACAAACGGTGCCACTAATTTGGTACAAGTTTGTTTGGGCTACATGTAAAACAAATTACGAGGAACTTATACAAGAATTGTGTTAAACTACAATCCTATACAAGATTCTAGTGTAACTTTATTCGGAACACCTGTACAACTGGTATTCCCACAGACGGTGCCACTAATGCGTTGATGATATGTTGATAGCGGGTGCGTGTTTTCATGAGATGACCAAGTTGAAGAAATAATTGTCTGAACGGTTTTCTCTAAAAGATCCGGGCGAGGCAAAGTTGATCTTGGACATGCGTATTTCACGGGATAAGGCGCCGGGGAAGTTGTATCTTTCAAAGGATGAATATATTGGGAAGGTTCTTAAGAGATTCAGCATGGATGGTGAAAATCCGGTAAGTATTCCTTTGAGTAGTCAATTTAGATTATCTAAGAAGGAGTCTTGTAGCAGTGAGTGGGAGCATGCTGAAATGATGAGACTCCGTATGTGTCGGCAATGGTTAATATTATGTATGCAATGGTGTGTACGAGGCCAGACATTGCACATGCAGTGTGAGTTGTTAGCAGATACATGAGCAATCCGGGGAAATAACACTGAGAAGTAGTGAAGTGGATTCTCAGTACTTGAGGGGTACTACAGGCATGGCGTAGTGCTTTGAAGGATCGAGCTCAAATCTATGTAGCTATGTTGATGCTGATTTGGAGGGTGATCTCGATGGGATAAAGAGTACTACGGGTTATGTATTTACTTTGGGTGGTACTGCAATCTCTTGGGTTCAAATTTGCAGAAGATCACGGCGTTATCTACTACAGAAGCTGAGTACGTAGCGGTAATAAAGGCCAACAAGGATATGATTTGGGAAAAAGGCAGAGTAATAGCATTCTCCACAATGATAATCAAAGTGCTATTTTTTAGGCTAAGAATTTTGTGTTTCATTCGAGAACAAAGCATATTGAGTTGAAGTTTCACTATATACGGTATCTCTTGGAGAAAAAGATCTTACAGCTTGTGAAGATTCGAGGTACTGAAAATCTTGCTGAAATGCTGACTAAGGTTGTGACCTTTGAGAAGTTAAAGCTTCGCGTGGCTTCAACTGGCCTTGGAATTTGAAGAAATCTGAGGATTGAAGTTTCTAGATTTTGTAGATTCCGATGATAATGGTTCATGATGATGGCGTTGATGAATGTGATGGAGGTCTTGGTTCGTGGGAACAGTCTGGGTGGTTCAGCCTCTAAGTGGAAAATTGTTAGGATTGTGGAGCTTGAACAATGAAGACGGTGTACTGAAATTAAAGACTGGAGTTGTAACAGCAGTGAGAATGAAGATCAAATCAAGACGTGCAACCAGGGAGTGGCGCTACATCAATGATCGCACCTGTCAGGTTCTATGGAGACTGGTCGCGCCTGAGTGGCGTTATGTACGCAGTTCTTCCAGAGACTGGCGCTACAGAAGTTGCAATGCAGCACTGATCGCGCATGGCAGGCCCGATGGTGCGCAGATCGCGCCTGACAGTTTTTGGCCCAGTTTCGACACATCTCAATTCTGATGCCCTAACAGCTATAAATATGTAATATGGACATTTTTGTAGAGGACGGCATATATAGAGAGATAAAATAAGAGAGAAAAACACTTGTGAGATTGAGAGACATTGTGAGAGATTGTTCGCAATCTGTGAGGCACAATTGTATCTTATTTATAATCATAAATTTCTCATCATCATTATAGCGGAATTCCTGGCTTGGATCGTCTCCAGAGGTAGACATAGTCGAATTGGGTAAACAAATTGTGTTTTGGGTGCTGATTGTTATTTTTTGCTTTCGATTGTGCATGTTTCTCTGCTCTTGTTGTGGTTTTGTATTTCTTGATGCACAACAAGTGGTACCAGAGCATCGAGTTCTGAGGGATGGTATAATTGTATGATGGACGGAGGTAAAACACAAATTGAGAAGTTTGATGGGTCAGATTATGAGTTCTAGCGGATGCGGTTCAAGGATTTACTATATGGTAAAGATATGTGAAAACCATTGAAGGATAAACTGACATAAATGTCAGATGCAGATTGAAAAGTTCTTCATAGAAAGGTGATGAGCGTGGTTAGGTTGACTCTAGGAGAAAACATGGCGTTCCACTCCACAAAGGAGACATCCACGAAGGGGATGTTGAAGGTTAATCCAGACATGTACGAGAAACCATCAGCACCCAACAAAAACCATCTAATGCGGTATTTGTTCTACTTGAAGATGACGTAAAACTCGATGGTTTTGGATCATCTTAATGAGTTTAACTTGATTGTATCAAGGTTGAACTCGGTCGGAATTGATTTTTGCGATGATGTGAAAGCCTTGATTTTGTTGTCCTCTTTGCCAGAGAGTTGGAGTAGAATGGTCACGGTTGTTAGTGCATCAATCGGGAAGGTGAGGTTGAAGTATGCGAAGTGAGAGACTAGATTATCTGTGAAGAAATTCACAGAAAGGAGTCGGGTAGTTCGTTTGGAATACATTAAGATCAGTTCTAAGTATGCAGCCCAGAGGTAGGTCAAAGCAACAAGGCTCGAATTTGAATAGAGGTAGATCGAAATCAAGGAAGTCAAAGAAGGACAAGAGTTCCAATGAGTGTTGGAATTGTGGAAATAAGGGTAATTACAAAGCTAATTGTGGAGCACCGAAGAAGGATGCAATCTCAGCAAATGTAGCGGAGTCATGGATCTTGGATTCTGGAGCGTCGTTTCATTTTTGTCTAGATAGCAGTGTAATGGCTAATTATGTTTCTGGAGATCTCGGGACAGTTTATCTTGCAGATAACAAGCCTTTGAAGGTCGTGGGAAAAAGAAGATGTTCCAATTATGTCAGACAGTGGAGGCATATGAATGTTGTGGAACGTTAGGCATATTCATGGCCTAAGGAGAAATCTTGTCTCTCGGGCAGTTAGGTGATAATGGGTATCATATCTTTTGGTTCGGGTGCGTGGAAAATAACTAAGGGAGCTATTATGTTAGCTTGGGGGTTGAATAGAGGCACACTTTACATGACTACAACAGAGAAGGATAACATTGTTGTTGCAGGAGCAAAGAGTGATGCTGCTTTGTGGCATTGTTAACTTAGCCACATGAGCAAGAAAGGGATGAAGATTATGTGTTCTAAGGGTAAGCCACCAGACTTGCAGACAGTTGACATGGGTATATGTGAAGACTGTGTATTCGGGAAACAGAAGAGAGTCAATTTCTCAAGAAGTGGTAGAACTCTGAAGAAGCAGAAGTTGGAGCTAGTACATAGTGACTTATAGGGATCGGCACCGGTCACATCTCTTGGTGAAGCATTGTATTACATAACTTTGATCGATGACACTACGAGAAAGTTATGTGTGTATTTCTTGAAGCATAAATCAGAAGCCTTTGATGTCTTCAAGAAGTGGAAATCACGAGTAGAAACGAGGCTGGTCTGAGTGTGAAGTGTTTTAGGTCTGACAATGGAGGTGGGTATGAACTTGCATAGTTCAAAAAATATTGTGCAGAGAAAGGCATTCGCCTGGAGAAGACGGTTAAGGGGACCCCTCAACAAAACTGGGTTGCAGAGCGTATGAACAGAACATTAAATTAGAGGGTTAGACGCATGAGATTGAAGAGTGCATTACGGAAGGGGTTTTAGGCATATGCAGTTGATAGTGATACTATAACTTTTCTCATCAACTTAAGACCGTCCTTTCCACTGGAGTATGACATTATGGAGGAGACTTGGAGTGATAAGGAGGCAAACCTCTTATATTTGCAAGTATTTGGTTGTGTGTCATATGTTCATATTGATGTTGCTGCTAGAAGTAAGTTGGATGCTAAATATGTGAAGTGTACATTTATTTGATATGGTGGTGATTATTAGATTTATGGATTTTGGGATGACCAAAATTGAAAAGTAATTCGTAGTCGAGATATCATATTTAATGAGCATATGTTGTACAAAGATAAGTTGGGTGCACCAATTACTTGTAGTGGTGAAGTTTGGGATGATAAACAGGATGTTGTGGATTTGGATGTGCCAAATTCAGATAAAGAGGAGGTTTTGCACGAACATGAGAATTTTGAGCCAGAATCTCGTACACTAGGGTCTATGTTGAGGAGGTCAAATAGACAACGTCAGCATCCGAAGAGATATAGCTTCGCTATACACTATATTTTACTCACTGATAGTGGCAAACCGGAGAGTTACGTAGAAGCAATGCAGAGTGTTGATTCAAGAAAGTGGGGGTTTTCCATGGAAGATGAGATGAATTCCTTGAAGGCGAATCACACATGGGAACTCATGGAGATTCCTAAAGGAAAGAAGGCCTTGCATAACAAATGGGTGTACAAAATTAAATAAGAAGTCGATGGAAGCAAGATTGGTTGTGAAGGGTATTTAACAAAATGAGGGCGTTGATTACACATATATATTTTCTCCAGTGGTGAAGCTGACAACTATTAGAGTGGTTCTGAGTATAGTTGCGATGGAAAATTTATTATTAGAATAAATGGATGTCAAGACGGCGTTTATTCATTGTGACATTGAAAAAGATATCTATATGAAGCAACCAGAGGGTTTTTTGGCTGAAGGTAACACTGAGCATGTTTGCAAACTGGATAAGAGCTTGTACGGCCTTAAACAAGCTCCACTCCAGTGATGCATGAAATTTGATGGCTTCATGCATGATATTGAATTTAGTAGGTGCAATGCTGATCATACTTGTTATTTCAACAGGTTCGACAATTCTTTCATTATATTGATATTGTAAATTGATGATATATTGATAGCGGGTGCTTGTGTTCAAGAGGTGACCAAGTTGAAGAAACAATTATCTGAAATTTTTTCTCTAAAAGATCTGGGCGAGGAAAAGTTGATCTTGGACATGCGTATTTCACGGGATAAGGCATTGGGGAAGTTGTACCTTTCGAAGGCTGAATATATTGGGAAGGTTTTTAAGAGATTCAACATGGATAGTGCAAAGCCGGTAAAGTACTCCTTTGGGTAGTCAGTTTAAGTTATCTAAAAAGGAGTAGCCTAACAGTGAATGGGACGTGCTGAAATGATGAAGACTCTGTATGTGTCGGCAATGGGCATCATTATGTATGCAACGGTGTGTACGAGGCTAGACATTGCACATGCAGTGTGAGTTGTTAGCAGATACATGAAAAATCCGGGGAAACAACACTGAGAAGTAGTGAAGTGGATTTTGAGATACTTTAGGGGTACTAGAGACATGGCGTCGTGCTTTGGATGATCAAGCACAAGTCTATGTAGCTATGTTGATGCTGATTTGGCGGGTGATCTCAATGGGAGAAAGAGTACTATGGGGTATGTGTTTACTTTGGGTGGTACTATAATCTCTTGGGGTTCAAAGTTGTAGAAGATTGTGGCATTATCTATTATAGAAGTTGGGTACGTAGCGGTAACAGAGGCCAACAAGGAGATGGTTTGGTTGCAAGGTTTTCTGAGTGAATTGGGAAAGGGGCACAATAATAGCATTCTCTAAATTGATAGTGAAAGTGCTATTTGTTGGGCGAAGAATTCAGCGTTTCATTCGAGAACAAAGAATATTGAGTTGAAGTTTCACACAATACGATATCTCTTGAAGATGAAGATCTTGCAGCTTGTGAAGATTCGAGGCACTGAAAATCATGCATATATGTTGATTGTTGACTAAGGTTGTCACCTTAGAGAAGTAGCCTAGAATTTGAAGAAATTTGAGGATTGGCAATTCTAGAGTTGGTGGATTCCTATGATGATGATTCATGATGATGTCGTTGATGAATGTGATGGAGGACTTAGTTCGTGGGAGCAGTCTGAGTGGTTCAGTCTCCAATTAGGAAATTGTTAGGATTGTGGAGCTTGAAAAATGAAGACAGTGTACCTAAATTGAAGACTGGAGTTCTAACAGCAGTGAGAACGATGACCAGATCAAGACGTGCAACCAAGGAGTGGCGCTACAGTGAGGCGCTACGGCAATGATCACGCATGTTAGGCAATACGGAGAGATCACGCCTTAGTGGTGCTACGTACGTAGTTCTACCAGAGAGTGGCGCTATAGAAGTCGCGATACGGCATAGATCGCGCCGGGCAGTTTTTGGCCCAGTTTTGGCCCATCTCGATTATGATGCCCTAATAGCTATACATATGTAATTTGGATGATTTTGTCGAGAGCGGCAGATATATATATAGTATATATATAGGCCTCGAAACACCAAATTATGCTGAAATATAGGCATAAACCTAATCACTTGATTCAACTCTAATCACTTGTTTCAACTCAAATCACTTAAGCCTTGCCTGGGAAAAAAGTACCTCAATAATGAAGATTAGTCGAGTATTTATAGGCATAAACCTTCCTTAATTATAGGAGTGAGCCGTGATGGGCCCTGGCCTTTGTGGGCTAATTAGTTGGTCCAACTTGGATGAGCTTCAACCCGAATAGATTTCTTCAACTCGAGTGACTCTCTTCAACTCTAATGGCTTTCTTCATCTCTAATGGCTTTCTTCAACTCTAATGGGTTTCTTCAACTCGAATGACTTTCTTCAACTCTAATGGCTTTCTTCAACTCAAATGGAGTTTTTCAACTCTAACTGCTTTTCAACTTGAATGGCTTTTCCACTCTTCATTGGGCTAGTGAGTCAAATTGGGCCTATCGGTGGGATTAGGGCCCAATTTGGCACGTTTGCCAAAAATTTGAATTTTTTTTGTAGCTATCAAAATGCCACGTGTAGCGCATGTATTGGTCTTGCATAATTTGGTATAACAGCGTGCAATCGTCTTCCCCTCACCTGACATTGTCTAGGTATTTCGGGTGATTAGCTTTGTTTTCGACTTAAATGCCAAGACTTTTGAGAGGGGGATCTTTCTAGGGCATCGCTTTGTAAAATTTTTGGATTAACATATTCTTTGTGGGTGCTTATCTCTTCCGATGCTTTCCTAAGACTTCTGATAGGTTGTCACTCATTGAGTCATATGTTTGGTTCCTCTTCGTCCCCCTCGTGGGTTGGGGAGGGTTCTTTTCCCATCTATGCCCACGTTTCGGAGTCGTTTATTCCTCTGTTGGTCTTCTTCCCCTTCTTCGAGGGGCAGCGTCGATCCTGGTGGCCTAGTCAGCCTTGGCTGGAAGAGTATTTTTATCTCCGCTTTAAGGTTTTGGCATTTGTTAGGTTCATGTCCCTAGTCCTTATGATATTCGCAGTATCTTCCGATATTCCTTCTGTCTTGTTCGTTCTGGGTATTGAGAGGGCGTGGACATCATAGCGTGCGTTCTCCCTGAATAATTTAGAGTACATAGAGAAGGGAATAGTGGGTCGTGTGCGTGATTGTGAGAAGCAGTGGATAGTGGGATGGGCTTGACTTAGTTCGTTGTTCTGCTATTTCTTTTTAGATGCCTCGAATTTCTCCAATCCCTCATCAGGTGATGAATTTGATCTTAAGGTGCGCCGTGGATATTATGCGCTCGAAAGCGTGGCTGGTTGGTCGTCCGCATATGATGTTATACGACACGATTTACATTTCTACGGCGTGGAAGGTGATGGATTTCGTCCTTTGGAGCGGCTCTATCCCCAATGTCATGGGTAGAGATATTGTCCCCCTAGTGATGAGGGGTGCTCCATAAAATCCTGTGAGTGGGATCTGTCTGGGCTCAATTTGGGACGTTGTGAGCCCCAATTATTGAAAGGCCGACAAGTACATGATGTTAAACGTGCTTCATGTGTCTATGAGAATATTGGGGACCTTGCTTCCTCAGTGGGATCCATGTACGAATATCTTACCCCTCCCCTCTGTGTCTTCAGGCCCGAAGCTAATGATTTGCTTTCATGCCTCTACTTGGTCATCTTCAATGATAGGTGCGGGCGTCTAGTAATGCTGCCTCGTGAGAGCTGGGACATAGTTTAATGCGGGTCGCCCGTGATTTAAGCATGACTTTTGCTAATAATGACTTGCACTCTTTTATCGTACGCGTGATCTTGCACATGAGCCATTAAAGCGTCTGGCTGTATCATAGAGGTCCTTCATATCGTACAAGTGGTTTTACGATTCTTCCTTGGTCCTTCGAATGGCAGATGTGTTTAGTACACGGAGAGCCTCTTCCAAAGTTCTTTCTCAGTGCATTACGATGTTTTCATTGTTCGATGTATTTATGCATTATCACTAATCGCGTGATGAAAACTAACTAACATAACAAAAACTAGATAATCACAAGTGATTCGTGATCTTTGATTACATAATTCAACAATTAGTACATTAATTTTATAAAGTATACCATTTGATTGTTGGTTTGGTTGTACCATGTTAAATACAACAAATAATTATAAAAATGTTTTTTTTGAGAGAGTTGAGATTGGGTGGTGAGGGGCTCCGCGTCTTATACGCATCATGTATAAAAGGAAAATAAAACCACTATAGAAATAGATAATTACGAGCGACTGAAATAGACTTGAGCCTGATTCCTCCCTCAAAATGTGCAAAACCACACAACTGTTTCTCGCTTTAGCGCACACACTGGTCCAACTGTTCATAAGATACCCAACCATGTTTTCACTCACATTTTCCATCATTAATTCTTTATCTAATTATATCTTCTAGGTGAAAATTAACATATGGCAAAGATTCATGAAATCAACTGCCATGTCAATTGAATTTAATCTGCCGATCATAACGCTGTCATCACATAAAGGCTAATGTAGTAAAAAAAAAAATACAAATTACATATGTACTGCGAAACAAATAAAGGAAAAAAAAAGAGAAAATGAAAAAATTCTTATGTACAGTAGCATTAATGACGTGGTATAGTATCAATGGTTAAAAATAAAATAATTTTCTAAGTTATAGGAAATACTCAATTATAACCCTACTTTCTGCATATATTGGTAGCAATAACCAACTAGATGTACAACATCATCATGCAGCAACGGGCAGCGACTACACCTAATAATTTTTCAAAAAAATGGGATAAAAGCATGTGCCAATTGTAATTAACGAAAAAGAAAACCTCTACAAAAGGCTAAAAAAACTCTTGTGGTTTTAAAGAAAAAATTTGGCAAAATCTTGCATGCGGTTCTGTTATATATGCTTAAAATCTTGTACGCTTAAAATGCCAAAACAAACACATTCCATATGTTCCGAGAAATCACATCAATTTATTTGAAACAAATCGTTGAAATCAACTCACGGGAAAATTGCATTGTACACATTAAATATTGCATAAATTGATAAAATTGGAAGAACATGTTTGCCTTGTTTTACGAAAATATACAACTTTGTAGTTAACCAAAAAAAGAAGAAAAAAAAGCTCTCAGTTACTCTGATCAATAATATAATTTCATGCAATTATAAGACCAAAATTCGACGGTGTATATAAAACAGAGAAACAAAACCAACTAATGCAGCTTGATGGGTGTAATTTAGGATTGGCCCAATATAACGTTATTGGGCCGGCCCAAAAGCGCATCGAATAGGGAGAATTCGAGGCGCGCATCGAATCAGCGGTTTAAGCCCTCCCAACTGGGCCAGCCCACCAGCGCATCGAATACGCCTGATTCGATGCGTGTATCGAACAACAGTGATTCGATACGAATTACTATATTGGATTGTGGGCTCCACGGGACGGGTTCTATAAATAGCCCGTCCCCTTGTGTTCAGAAGGGACTTTTCGAGAACTGAACCAGCTTAGTACAGTCAGCATCGAACCATCCTCATTCGATACGACCCATATCGAATCAAGCTCAATTCGACACGCACAGAAATATTGTATCTCTGTTCGATACCTTGATACGCATCGAATTCGACATCTACAGCACGTATCGAATTCGATACCTTTCAGATTGCTTTTCAGTTGGTGACAATTGTACCGCATCGAATCGACTCTCATTCGACACGTCAGTATCGAATACTTGAAATTCGATGCGTTTCATTAACATTGTAATTTAATTATTCTGTCTAGAAAGCTTGTATTACGTGTTCCGGACCAAGCTAGTCCGTTAATAATATTGGATAGCATTGTTTGATCTCATTTTGTACAATTTATTGTGTTCTATTACCGTGACGAAATAAGACCAAAACATTGGCGCCGTCTGTGGGAACACAAACTATATTAGCATTATAGGCAGTATGACTAGAATAACTCGATCTAAGAGTAGAGCTCTGGAAGGTAATACGGGAGAAGAACAATCGGGTACCCCTGAGCGGGTTATGCCAGATATAATTGGACCATCAGCATTACCACCGGCGGTACCAACTCCGGCTAGGAAAGAGAATCAAGGACCTCAAGCTGAGAAGGTACCCATTAATGAAGCCGAGGTGAGTGGAGCTTCAGCGACAAATGCTGCAATTCCAGATAAATTTAAAAGTGAATTATTTGCAATGATTAAAGCGGTCATGGCTGAGGTGCTCCCTACAGCATTACCCACTATGATACCATCTCCTATTGAGTATTCTGAGAATTTGAGAGAGCAAGGTTCAGCTATCCGAAAGCAGAAAGGGAAGGAAAAGGAAGAGTCACAGCAAGACGACCGAAGAAGTAAGCATACTTCGGAAAGGATGGGCAGCAGAGGGAAATCAATTCATGAAGAGCGAGGAAAGAAGCTGGTATCTGTAGAGATACAATCGAAAAGGCCTCATGAGAAGATACAAAAGGAAAGAAAGGCAGAATGTGCTGCTGAACGAAGTAGGAGAGAAGACGGAAGACGGTCGGAGAACCGTAATTCCAGGAGAGATAGGAATGAGGAAGAGGATCATAGAGAGGAATCGCGGAGAAGAAAACGTAGAGATGACCAAAGACAGCCAGAAGGTCTTGATTTGCACGGCAAGCATAACACAATAAGAAAGAACGTTGGAAGATTGGAAAAGGGGAAAGCAATAGCCGAGACTCAAACGGCAAGGGAGGACAATTCTTTGAATCGCAGTCCTTTTTGCCGGGAGATAGAGTCGGAAATTCTAGGACAAGGAGATAAAATCCCAGAATTAAAAACATACAACGGAAAATCTGATCCCCGAGATCACCTCTTTCAGTTAGACAGGAAGTTATCCCTTTATGGATTCAGGGACAATATGCAGGCCAGGATATTTGCAACGACCTTATCAGAAGTGGCTGCTGATTGGTTTAATCGAATACCTCATGGGCAAATTGAGAGTTATGCCCAGTTGAGAAAGATGTTCGAGGATCAGTTTTCTAGTCAGTCTAGACTAGTTTTGGATCACTCCCACTTATACACGATGAAACAAGAAGCTAATGAAAGTTTGAGGGACTTCATGAAACGCTTCAATACAGAGCTACTAAGGATTGATAGTCCGACGGGAGAGATGGTTGCAAGTATAGTTTTTCGTGCAACTACAAACACTATGTTTGGTGGTGAGTTGCTGAAACAAAAACCCACCACCGTTGAAGCAATAAACAAGATAGCTCAAGATGTGGTTCATTTCGAGGAAATGATGGCAACCAAAGTTCCTAGCAATGTGGCTGTAAGGGATAAGGAGAGAGGTAGAGAAGATCAAAATCGCCACAACAGCAACAACAGGAACAAAAATTACAAAAGGGACAGTTCGCCTCGAAGGTACACCCCATTGAATGCTCACATTATGGCAGTGTTTGGGGCAGCAAAGAAAAAAGGATGGTTAAAGGATCCCAGACCGATGAGAGAATCCAAGGCTACGATGTACTCAAATCAATTCTGCCAGTACCACAATCAGAAGGGGCACAACACAGAGGAATGTATAAATTTAAAGGATGAGATTGAGCGGTTGATAAAGGATGGGAAATTGGTGGAATTTGTCAAGAAGGTGCAAGAACAGGAAAACAATTCCAACCGTAAGAGAACTCCATCTCCTAGGAAAGATAAGCAGAGGGCAATCGATGAACCGCAACTTTTTCAGTATCCCCAGATTGAGGATGGAAACACCAGGAGGGGCATCATCAATATGATAGCAGGAGGACCAGGAGGAGCAGATTCTACCAACGGCCGTAGAAAGATCACAAGGTGTATTGAAGCAGATAATTATGTTCATATGGCCAATATGCTGAGAATCGAAGAGATGCCACACGAAGAGATCATTTTCTCCACTGCAGACTTACGGAAACTAAGTGCACAAGCTATGCAGATGTCAGATTTAAATTGCCCTTTGGTAATAACTGTTGATATAGCTAATTTCGGAGTCACCAAAATGCTTGTGGATCATGGGAGTTCTGTAAATATACTGTTCAACTCTACGTTGCTCAAAATGGGATTGAACAACCAGGCACTACAACCGGTAAGAACGTCACTTCATGGTTTTGGAGGTCCAGCAATAGTGCCGCTAGGAATGATCAAGCTCCCAACTTCATTGGGGACAGCTCCAAAGAGAACGACGATTTTGGAAAACTATGTGATCGTTGACATGCACTTTGCATACAACGGAATCATAGGAAGGCCGGCTTTGAATGCATTTCGAGCGCTACCATCCACCTACCATCAGATGATAAAATTCCCCACCATTGCTGGCACAGGAGAAGTCATTGCAGATCACATTGAAGGTTGGAAGTGTTATGTAAATTCGCTCCGAACACGGCAGCAACCAGAAGAAAATGCAGCAATAGCCTTGGCTCCGGGGCATATGGAGCAAATTGAATAGATATTCTGTTGAAATTTACAAGTATTTTTAGCATTTTGAGTATTTTGAACACGTTTTTATTCGTTCTCTCTGCTATAATACGCATGAGGGACAAGAATGTATGAACTTAAAACAGGTACCTCAAATCCTGGATCTGAAGGACAGCACTGGAAGTCATGCAAATGAGCAGTGATCAAAGCTCAGTTCAATTTACATAATCTATTTTGAATTATTCAAAGAAGATTATGTCGAATTAATTGATTTACGTAAATTCTGTATACTTTGCATAATGTAATCAGTGCAGGTCTAAAAAATCAGAAGAACGGAAACTTTGCCCCAAAGTGGCACGAGATACCGAAAATCCCCGAAGAAATCAGAAGAACGGAAACTCTGCCCCAAAGTGGCACGAGATACCGAAAATCCCCGAAGAAATCAGAAGAACGGAAACTCTGCCCCAAAGTGGCACGAGATACCGAAAATCCCCGAAGAAATCAGAAGAACGGAAATTCTGCCCCAAAGTGGCACGAGATACCGAAAATCCCCGAAGAAATCAGAAGAACGGAAACTCTGCCCCAAAGTGGCACGAGATACCGAAAATCCCCGAAGAAATCAGAAGAACGGAAACTCTGCCCCAAAGTGGCACGAGATACCGAAAATCCCCGAAGAAATCAGAAGAACGGAAACTCTGCCCCAAAGTGGCACGAGATACCGAAAATCCCTGAAGAAATCACAATAACGGAAACTCTGCCCCAAAGTGGCACGAGATACCGAAAATTCCCGAAGAAATCGGAAGAACGGAAACCTTGTCCCAAAGTGGCAAGTGATACCGAAAGAAGCCAGGGGCAACAAATGGACGGAAATTCTGCCCCAAAGTAGCAAGAGATACCGAAAATCCCTAAATCAATCAAGAAAACGGATACTATGTCCCAAAGTGGCATGAGATACCGTTAGAAGTCAAAGACAACATACAGAACGGAGACTCTACCCCAAAGAGGCACGAGATACCAATTAAAGTTCAAGACGAAAAGGATAAGAACCTGCTCAAAATACCATGAGGTACCATAAACCCCTAAAACAAAATAAGGGAGGGACGTGCTATATTGCGACAAACTCAGGAAATCACGAATAACAAATTGAAACAAACATTTCGCCCCAAAATGACTAAGGTCATTGAAGTAGAGGGCAGATACTACGGAAAATATTGATAAACAATTTTCGATGAAAAATAATGAACCAGCAGGTTGTCAAAATAAAGTAAAGGACTGAGATAAGAAATTGAAAGAAAAGACAACAGTCAGTATCCCACAAATTAAGCAACAGATATTAAATTGTTTCAAGCACATTAGGGCGACGTAGCGCCCTACACAAATTAAGTGACAAATGAAAATTGTTTATAAAAACAGAAATAATAAACAGTCTGAATAACGACCAGTCTCAATCTTCATCTTCTGATGAGGGATATGGTTCGGGCATTTCTAACGACGGTGATAACCCTCCGAAAACGAGATCCTCCCTATCCAGTAGAGAGGCAAACTCATCAGTTTCTGTAGCCTCAGAAGTTTGACGGGGTGGACGTTTCTTCAAGTCTGGCCCCAGGGACAAGTCTAACCATTCTGGATCAAATTTGCCACGAACATAGCCAGAAGTATAGAACTGATGTACCGTAAGAGCTTGAGCATTTCGAGCCACATGATCATCTCGACGAGCGCACAGCTTTTGAAACGTATTGCCCCGAAGGAACTTTTCAGCAATTTCCAATGATTGCTCGGAGGAAACCTTTTTAGAAGGATAAAAAGATATTAATAAGATTGAAATAAGAGAATAGATGTCAAATTCTAGGAATGATATATATCTTACATCTTTCAGGCCTCTAAGGTAGCCATTGATGTCAGCATTGTGAGCTTCCTCTTTGGCTGCAGCAACCTCCATCTTCAGCGCAGAAATTTGCTGATTAAGATCTTCTTCGACCTTTTTAGCTTGCTCTCGAGCTTCTTTGGCCGTTTGCAAAGTTTTTTCTTTGGCATCGAGGGCAGCTTCAAGTGCAGAGTTATCAGCGTTACTGGCAGTCTCCTTGAAATCCATTAAGGCTGAGGCCATAACATCCACGAAGCCGCCCGCCTGACAACACATGAATGATTAGATAAAAGTTCGCAGAGCAAAATCACAGAAAATGTAAGTCAGACAAGACATCATTACCGCTGTCAGCAGATGCAATGTATTACGCTCCAGCCTTTTTCTCTCTTCGTTGGAAATCAGAAGAGGGACGGACAAACCAGGCAATATTGCCTTCAGATGCTCGATGGTCTCGGCCTCCGATAGTTGATACCCAGCGACCCGAGCTCGAGGACCCTGGCTAGGTCCAGCCGCGTAACTTGGACCGGATGCACCAACATGAGGGTTAGAGGAACTTGGCCTGGCAGCTTGGCTAGTCGTAGCAGCAACCCCAGCAGTCTGCGATAAATTTTGCGGCATTCTTCGTCTTTTTCGATGAACAAGATTGCCGACATCCTCGCCAGTCTCGGTTGCTCTGTTTTCCAACTCCTCGCCACCGCCTGGATTATCCTCAGGATTACTTCCGAGCAAGTCCTCAAAAGCGTCAACCGGCAAAGCACTAGCAGCAGCAGCTGCAGTAGCGGTTGAGGGTTCAGACACCTTCTTTTTACCCTTACTCTTTCTCTTCCGCGGAGGAGGAATTGTACGCGCAGTCTCGGTCTGCGAACTTTCCATATCCGCATCGAGAACCCGGTTCATCCTTGCGTGTCGACTCATGAAGTATTTTTCTGCAACAAAGACAAATCGTTAGAATGCATAATAAACGTAAAACAAGGATATCAAAAAGGTCAGATATGTACCAAGGGTCATTTTTCCCTTGTACTTCACTGGTGACAACCCAGCCAAAGAAAGAACTCGATTTTCAACGAGTTTCTTAACATCAAATTGATGTTCTCTAACTAGGGTGGGAATGAACTCGCAATTCCACAGGGTTATGGAAACCCCACTGGGAATTGCTACCCTTGAACCGGTGAACCACTCCCGCCGGAATCCCAAAAACTCATTTTCATAACTCTCCTTAATGAAGAAGTATCGTCTCTTCCAGTCCTTTCCGTACCCGGTTGCTCCACCGTTTAAAAACTTTCGATTCGTTTGAGCTTTTATATGGTAGAAGCCTTCTTCGCGTCTTGCAATCTCGAATAGCGCGTAGAATTCATTGGGACTGTGTCGTTCGCCCAGAGCCTTCATCACTATGATGAAACCAATCATGCTCCCGTAAGAGTTTGGCGTGAGTTGAGCAGGAACGACATTTATCTTCCGCAGAAGCCATTTCAGTTCATAAGGAATTGGAAAGCGCAATCCGTTTAAAAGTTGGCCGACAAACACAGTGATGTGACCAGGTGGTGGATTATGCATCCGGTCATGTGGGCCAGGAATGACAATTTTATACTTGTCAGGAATATTAAATTTTTCGCGCAATCCCCTACGATTATGCTGGAGACGAGACACGTATTGGTCATAGGTCATTCCTGGGACCTCGATATGATCGTCAAATTCCTTATTAATGTAATCTACATCTTCCTCACCCTCGCTCGCAGCACGGTTATCTCTATAGGGTGAAGGTTCATTACTATTAACCTCAGTTATCGGTTTCAATTCTGGAGCAGGATTATTATCCGCCGGAGAATCGATAGATATATCGTCACAAACATCTGTGTCGCCTGCGGTCGGAACTGCTAGTGCTTTTGAGGGATTCTCTTTGTTAATCGAACTGGAGCTAGAACCTGAACTCGAATCACTCCCGGATTGGGTCTCAATGCTCACCATCTTTGATAAAGAGTTAACTGAAATATGTTTGAAACACGACACTGACTAAGGACGAATACGTCACTACACACTCTCGTATATCACTCATATATATACGGTACCGAACGTGTTAAAAACTAAATGATAAGATACAATAAAAACAAAATATTTTTACCTCAAATATATTCTCGGTAAAGGAAAGTCTTGCTTAGTTGTTGGTATCCTACACAAAGTAAAAACGGCAAATCAGAATCACGCGACGATAAGCTCATAGTGAGCAGGAGCGAACTTTGAAACGCATCGAATTTCAAGTATTCGATACTGAGCGTATCGAATCACTTATGATTCGATGCGGAACGCATCGAATGACGCAGATTCGATGCGTCTTACCTGAAGAGCGGCGTCTGACAGCAGAATAATGATTCCGCCGAGGCAGCACCCCCTTATATAGGGGACGACAGGCCCACCAGGCCCAGCTATATTGACGCATCGAATAACCGCATCGAATAACTGAAATTCGATGCGCGCTATTTGACGCATCGAATAGTAAAATATTCGATGCGTCTAAAATCATCTTATTATCTTTTATTACAAGAACGTTGAGCTGATCCGATTTTACTATGATTAGAAATATCTCAAATCAGTACACTTATATTTTAGAAAGTTTGGAAGACGATCCCTAAATTGATATCGTCTCCCAAACTGGGGGGACTATATGATGGGTGTAATTTAGGATTGGCCCAATATAACGTTATTGGGCCGGCCCAAAAGCGCATCGAATAGGGAGAATTCGAGGCGCGCATCGAATCAGCGGTTTAAGCCCTCCCAACTGGGCCAGCCCACCAGCGCATCGAATACGCCTGATTCGATGCGTGTATCGAACAACAGTGATTCGATACGAATTACTATATTGGATTGTGGGCTCCACGGGACGGGTTCTATAAATAGCCCGTCCCCTTGTGTTCAGAAGGGACTTTTCGAGAACTGAACCAGCTTAGTACAGTCAGCATCGAACCATCCTCATTCGATACGACCCATATCGAATCAAGCTCAATTCGACACGCACAGAAATATTGTATCTCTGTTCGATACCTTGATACGCATCGAATTCGACATCTACAGCACGTATCGAATTCGATACCTTTCAGATTGCTTTTCAGTTGGTGACAATTGTACCGCATCGAATCGACTCTCATTCGACACGTCAGTATCGAATACTTGAAATTCGATGCGTTTCATTAACATTGTAATTTAATTATTCTGTCTAGAAAGCTTGTATTACGTGTTCCGGACCAAGCTAGTCCGTTAATAATATTGGATAGCATTGTTTGATCTCATTTTGTACAATTTATTGTGTTCTATTACCGTGACGAAATAAGACCAAAACACAGCTAAATCAAATTATTAGTTTTTAAGTTGAGAAAATTGAGACTTGACATGTCAAATAACGAAACAGGATAAGGGTACGAACCTTCATATGCTTCGCTTTAATATAGCAACAATTTGACAAAGGTCATAGGCGAGCACGTGGGAATGGGCCCAGTCAGTTGTAAATGGGCCCGTGAGGCCCACAATCCAAGCAAGCGTCCTAATTACATACCTAAACTCATCGGTCGGTGCCGAATAAGTGTCCATCAGATGGGTCACAAACTTAGGCCCATGTGATTTATCACAAATTGAAAACACAATTTAACCCCTAAAAATAAATTATTAAAAATTTTAAATAGAGAGAGGTGTTGCTGTTTCATTTAAGTGACTCACGGCCGGCAATGATGAGTGGCCTGCAGAGACAATAGTTTGAATGGATGGTAAATTGCACGTGACTGTTCGTGATTAATGAAAATTGATAGTTACTTGTCAATTCGTGGGCCGTGGCCCATGTCTACAGATAAATGGCGACAATAATTAATGGTACGATACCCAATTGATATAGACTTAGTAGAGTAATCTCCCTCCCCTTGTAAAAATCTGTTATCTACATAAATAAATACCCATAATATTAGGATCATATTTACATTATTAATACCATGGTTTTAAAGTGATACAACCACATACAAAGTGTAAAGACGCAATGTATAGATGAATAAATACTCCAATGAAGTCTGGAAAGGTGATTTGAAGTGTTCTACTTTCCTATCTATTTATTATAGTTAGGAACATTGGATTGTGAAATTTGAATGAATAAAGTCTTTAGATGTTAGATTAATGCGGTTTAATACTAGGAATTTAGCCTTCTAACAGTCAAGCATAACTTATTTAATAGCGAAATGTCTCATCAAAGTAACGAATCACGCAATTGGTCTAGTAAACGACTAACCAAATGTATAATTATCAAGTATTAAGTGTGAGACAAGGAACGAAATAATACGTATATATACATGTATATGTATGGGGTGTATATATATATATTATATAAATGTATATATTTAAGAGAGGTAGGCACCATAACCAATAATTTCCATTTTAAGCTCCAACCACGTTGAACTCACCTCCTTATCTTATTACGGTTCCTCCTCTTAAAGGATTGAAACTGTCGTACGTTGCCAAAGCAATCTAGTCATACTTGTCCCTACTTATTTCATTTCTACCATTACCAATTGTCCTTTTGCCTCCTCTTGTTCCCTCTTCATTCTATATACTCTAATAATTTACATTCTCACATCAAGTATGGGCCTTTAATCAAAAGATAATAAGCGTGTTTGAATGATTTGATGATTACTTAAAAAAAATAAAAATTACGTCGCACTAAAATATCGTTTTTGGTCCTAATTTTATGGTTTGGGAAGAATTTAATGAAGCGACATCCAAATTATGCATTGAGATAATAGTTCGATTCAAAATTTCAATATTTATCCGGTCAAATGTCTTCTCTATGGAATATTCATTGTTGTAATGTTGTCCGACGTTACAAACAATTTTCTTAACAATAATAAATTATAATTTATTATAATTATAGAATACCTTGTACGTGGTTAGGACATGTAGAAAAGGAACATTAAGGCCCTCAACAAATAGGAGTTTATAACAAGTCACATTCTAGTAGGGTAGTCAAGGAGACAAAGCTTTTAAGTTTTGCTTTGTCATCTAAATGTTTTTTTTCATTCCAGTGAATGAACAAACTCCCTCATTTTGTCCCCACTAAAACTAGGCCATGAATTTGTTATACACCACAAATTCTCATCTCTATCAACAATACTCCCAATCTCCTCATCCTATATAAACACACATTGTCCATTTAGTGCCACATTATTACTCATCGCTTCAAACAACCCAAGTGAAAAGAAAAGCAAAACTATCAAGCTCTCAAAAAAAAAAAACACTCTTATCATCATTTATTAATTAAAGAAAATGGCAACAAGTTCAGTTTTTTCATCAGTTAGAAGTTCTAAGCTGAGGTCGATCCAACGATATTCGTCGAAGCAATTGAGAGAGCAAAGGGCGCGTCTTTACATCATTTGGAGATGTACTGTTTTGCTTCTATGCTGGCATGACTGATGAAGAGTGAAGATCTAATAGTTTATGCCCACTCATAATTATACTGTAACATGTTAGAAGTTAATTAAGATTCTATGTTGATACTTAAGTGTCTAGTTTCTTTTTATTTGACATTTAGGGGTGGTAGTGTGATTGTATACAAGGAAGATGAGATTTTGTAAATTAATGAAACAAAGCTTCTTTTTGCTACTCACCTGAGTTGTTGCAGATAATATTATGTAACTGGCCTGTGGTGTGTATATATGTTGTGATGGGAAGACAAAAGAAATGAAATGGCAGAATGACTTGCAAACTTCAGAAGTTTAGTGCAATTAACCAATTCAATTACTCTAATTTTAAGCTTGCTTTACTTGGAAGTTGCATTGCTGCCCATGTGAAAGACCAAACTAATTGCAAAATTGAGCTCAATTTGCATTGTCTTTCAAATTCTTTTGTTAGGTAAATTGGCTTTGAGGTTTTATCCGACAATTGATAGTTACAACAAAGAGCTATAATGTGAGCCGCCCGATCACTTTACACTCCTTGTGTACAGCATGAGTACTGCTTAATAATGTTTTGTAACTTTACATACGTTTGAAGTGTTCTGTAACTCCAAATCATTTTACTTTATCAAGACTCTAGAGGAGAAAATGATTGATGACGACGGTGCTCGACTAGATTAGTCGCTTATAGTGAGAAATAATAATAAAAAAAAAGGTTAGCACTGTTTGGAAAAACTATACTTGAAGTTGGATCCAATCACATAAATCTCTAGTAAAATTTGAATAAATTATACAGATCCCTAAATTTTTGAAAAGACAGTACAAAACAAAAATATGTAATCAGATACTAAATTCTCTAAAACTGCAACTATAATTATTTGGAATGTCGTTGCAGTGCCCCTATAATTTCTAGAGGAATAGTTTTTCTTATTATTCCCAAAGATATTTTTGAAGGTGGATCACCAGACCTTTGGAGTAAATGATTATCCCTTATTAGAGGTCCTAATGAAAAACCATCTTATTTCCGTGATGTATAAATGTGTCTTGAGAGTTGTGAGTATGCTTTAACTAATTAACTAGAACACATGCGCCACCACAAGTATTTGTACTCAAATGGTACGATTATAAAGTATAGAACTATAGATAGATATATGATTTTATCCTAACCTCTAATCCCTAAAAACAGATTGTTTCATTCAGATACTTGATGCGTGTGCTCTGTCCAAAACAACATTCTACATTTTACGAGCAGCTGTCTCGCAATAAAAAAGTTAACCGTCTGTGAAAGAAATACCAGTAAAATGGGAAAACGACAGCTTATTACAACCACAAACTCATAATTCAAGTGAGTCATTTTGTCCCTATACTCTTCATTCCAAGTTGCACTCTCAGGTCAGGTTCAGCTTTGAACCACCAAAATTATTCCAAATATAATTCATGCCGCGTTAGACTCACTTGTCTTTTCTTACTTTGTACTAGTTTGTAGGTCCTCTGACCCGGGTTTATTATGCTTAATATATAGGGCTCGTTTGGTTGCCTTGATGGGATTAAGAGTGATTAGATCCGGGTGGATTGACTAGGCTAGATTAAGCTACTAATTTTCAGGTTTGGTTGAATAAGAGACTAGAAGAGATTATTTGGAAATGTAGCAATTTGTCAACAATACCCTTGAATTAAAAAAAACTATCTAATTTTTTTGCCTAGGGCTCGTTTAGAAGTAAAATATGTACCAAAATACATATGATACATTTATTTATTATTCATAAATAATTACACAAAATTAGGCAGAGATATACCCATCTATGAATTTCTTCAAAAGAATTAAAGCAAATATAAATTGTTTTCATAATTATTAGAAGTTAAAGGAATAAAAAATTAAAAATGTAAGAAAAAAACACTGTTACTTCATCTTCCCCAAATCTCTTTCCCCCAACCCACCGTTTACCACGGCGCTGACAACCGCGGGCGTTTCCCAAACCAAATAATCCAAAAACTCATCATCATCATAATCCTCATCATTAACAACAGCAGGCAAATTCTTCTTCTTCCTCAAATTCTCAAGCCCTAAAAGATTCAATAGGTGAGTGACAGAAGGTCTGCCATGAAAGACCTCAAGAGGCCTCCTGTCGTGAACAGAAGAATTGGAAAATTTGGAGTGAGATTCCCAGTCGCAATTCTGACCAAGGACGGAGGATTCGGTGCAGCAGAAAATGGAAGAAGGGGGAGGAATTGCAGGAATTGCAGAGAAGGGTGCGTGTGTGTTTTTTAAAGAGCTGGTTCGTCACGGTCGCAGGTGAAGCAGAGCTTAGCTGAATCGGCGCGGCAGAAGACAAGGGCCTTCGATTCGTTGCAGAAATCACACATAGATGGATTACTATTATTATTATTCATTGTTGCGATCATGAGCTGTGAGAGAGAGAGAGGAGGAGGAGGAGGAGATGGAAGAGAGAGAGAGAGGTAAAACTCACCACGTAATTGCAAGGTTTAAATGGAAATTTCACATATAGTGGAAGTCACTGTTCACTCCGTATTATGAATCGGAGGGGGGTGAGGCTGATTGATTGTGCTCCCCAAGGCCGGGTCATCCGGATTGACCCGGTAATGAATCTGTACAACCAAATTTGTGGGCTGCCCTGATTAGCCCACATAAATTCCCTTTGTTAACCCTAAAAATAAAATAAAGAAGATTACTCCTACTCGGAAAAAACAGTACAGGGACAATACTATTATCACGAGTACTTCCGATGAAATGTACCTATAAAAAAACCCCCTCGGAGGATTGCCCTACCTTTCGGTCACCGACCCGAAAAGGTTTACAAGAGCACACGAGGAGAAACATAAGCGTCCCTTGGAAAGTCAAACGGTGAATAAAAAACAGATATCAACACGGCATCGGAAAAAGAGCAAACCCCGATGGATCCGTACGACTCCGATATCCACCAATACGCCAAGAGGGACCACGATGGACCCCGAGTCCCTTGACCTTACAAGAAAACTTCCTTGCTGAACACTCCTCGGAAAAGACGACCCTCGGACCATCACCCGAGGACCCATTTTCGGAGAAAAATCAGAAGTAAATAACAGAGTGCCCAGATAACATATTCCGAGGACTCCGATGAAAAAATCTCACTTCAAATAAAGCAAATACAGCCCTCGGATATCACACCATGTCCTCGGAGATCACACTAGGTCCTCGGAAATCACATCTATATCCACAGAGATCACTCATGATTGTTGAAGAAAAGACCCGAATCAAGAAAGAGAAATAAAAGCCCTCGGAAGAATAGCTCTATCAAAACAATCTACATCAAAGGCCCTCGGAGCTATCAGAAGAGATGAAGATTAAATCTAGTCAGCGCTTAGTCGATAAAAGATAAACTTTATCCTTATTTTAAACACCTGTATCAAGGTAACGACAACACCTGTCCTTACCAAAGCACATGCACAATAACACCTGTCTCTACCAGAGTCTATATAAAGGGAGGTGATCAGTAGAAGAAAGAACAACCTAAGATAACTCAGCTTACTTACTACAACTTGACATTCAGATACATAAAAAGAAAGAGAGGAGGAAAAGTTCAGTGAATAAAGGAAGGGAATATTCTTGCAGTTATTCTTATTATTTCCACTTGTCATTGCCTCTGAATCACGGACAGGGCGTTCCAACCCAAATAAATATCTTCCGTTAAATAGGGAATAATTCCAAACCCGTTAACAAAGTGGCGCCGTCTGTGGGAACGCCATAATATCTGTCCTCGAGAGAATTCAAGCAGATGTCAGCTAGGATGGACGATCTTTTCGAAAGTGACAACCTTCCTTTCTCGAACAGCGACTCAGAAGAAACTTTGTCCAATTACGAACCAGGTACTAGAGATTTTATTAATATTCCCCGATATGTTTACGAAAGACTTATAAATGCTGCACGAACACCCCGGAGGAATGAACCTATCGGACACGCATCCTCTGTGCTCTTCGATAATGGGAATTCCCCCTCGGAGGGAGATGTACCTCCGATGGCGTGGAACCCAAATTCGAATCCTTGGCAACGAGAATCCCGACAGATGCCTCGAAGGTATGTGTGTCATGAAAGAATTCCAGAGAGGGGTAGAGAAGAAATTTCTCGCCCCTCGGAGTATCGATGAGAGGTTGAACATTCCTTATGGGGAATGATGGATGATTTACGAAAAGAATTAGGTGACCTAAAGAAGACCATGGTCCCTGAAGAGGATCCTACATTCAAGACCACTCATTTCATTCCCGAAATCGCTTCAGCTTCTATCCCCTCGGGGATGCGACCTGTCAATATCCCATTATACACTGGAGAAGCTGATGGAAGGGACCCACATGATCACATTCATCAATATCTGGCCGGAATGGACCTCTCTTCTTCCCCTGACCACGTGTTATGCCGCGTGTTTCCTGTTACCCTCGGAGGGCGGGCCCAAGCCTGGTTTACTCACCTTCCACCTTGTTCCATTACGAGCTTTGATCGATTAGCCCATTTGTTCGTACGACAATTCGCCTGCAATCGAAGGTACCCTAAATCTGCCACACACCTATTCACTATTAAACAGAAAAAAGATGAAACCTTACGAGAGTATATAAAGCGCTTCACGGATGAAGCACTTGATGTTCCCAACGTTAGCCCGACCATTATGGCGGACATATTAACTCAGGGACTCCGAACGGGGGATTTCTTTAGATACCTTATGGGAAATCGGATCACGGACATGAATGAACTAATGCAAAAGGCAGAAATCCATATCTTGATGGAAGAGGCAGAGGGAACAAAGAAGCAAATGGAGCAGGAGGATAATGAACACCTAGAGCGCGTCGAGAAAGAGGCAAAGGCCAAAGAAAAGAATAAGGAAGGAAAACCTCTTCAGCGCAAGGACGAAGGAGGAGTGGTTAAGAAGTTCCTCCGACCCGTGCACCTGCCTCCGATGACTGTTACCCCACCAGAAGTGTTCAATATAATGAGGGGTAGCAACGAGTTACACTGGCCCAGACCGACTAAATTTCCTAACCGAGACAAGGACACTGGGAAATATTGTAAGTACCATAAAACTTACGGGCACACTACGGAAGAATGTACTACCCTTCGTCTAGAGGTGCTCCGCCTGTTAGAAATAGGGTATTTGAAGAATTACCTCAAGGAAAATAACCCCGAGGAGCCCAAAGCCCATGTTTGGAAGAGATCACGAAGAGAGGAGGAAGAACAAGAAAGGGAAGAAAGGATACTTAGTCGGAAGTCACGAGAAGGGACAACTGGACGTCTCCGATCCCAAGAGAGAATTAAAGATCGTCGGCAAAATTCACGAGAGAAAACGACAGGGTATCAGAGTTTGCCTCCTCCACCTAACTCTTACAAAAACAACCCCCCAACAGGGAGAACGATCAATATGATTGAAAGGGGTGAAAAAACATCCGTAACCCGCAACGCATCTGTTCGGCATAAACGGTCATGTAACCCGAGGGGGGTGCATAAGCCCTTTGGGCCGAGGAAGGCACTATTATGTCATAATCTTCGAAATCTAAGTTATAACCAGTGAAAAGAGATCTTACCGAGTTCTCACATTCTGTACTCATAGTGGATCCTACACGTCCTCTACCTATCAATCTTGATGGATTAAGCGGAATCAAATCGAACTCCGAAGACTCATCCGCCAAAGGATATGGCTCCCTACTCATGAATATCTCCCTGATATGGTTGACTCTACGTGAATTTGTAGATGGAGTCCTACGAGCCACTCCAAGAGAGGAACTAGCACCAAGTGTCGCTTGATTTTCGGATGGATTGTCCCTCGGAGGAACCCTTGATGATCCAGAAGGACTCCGAGCGGTATCCCGAGAAGAACTACAAGACGAAGCTGAACCGCTTCTTCTATAATAAGGAGGCATCATCGTATCAGGTAAGTATTATCTTCGTACTTGCAATTATGAAAGAAAATCAATGATTAATTATGATTACAAAAGTAGAGATAAGTGCATAATTGGTAAAAAGCTTAAGTATATATATACTCTCTAAACTCGTGGTTAAAAGAAAAAGTTTAGATTCTTATTATGTTAAATAAGGGACACGTGTTGAAATTTTTTTTGATTAAGAATGACACGTACCCTACTTAACCATGCAAAGCAACACCTCCTACTTAGAAAGCTTACTTAGTCATCAACCTTATAAGAATTGTCATTATCTGATTTAGTTAAATTTTAATTATAAAACCAAAAAATAGAAAAAGAAAATTGAACAAAAATATTTATTTAAGCCGAAGAGCCCTCGGAAGGGGTAATAGATACAAAGAACATTTATTAAAAAAAAAAAAAAAAAAAAAAAAAAAAAAAAAAAAAAACAAAAGATAAAAGAGAGCAAGACTAAGCTCACGTGGAAGGAGGGAGGGGAGAAGTTGTCTCTTCAGCAGAAGTACCCAATGGAGCGAGACGAGAAATTGGAGAAAATACCCCCCCGGAACCACTAGCCCTCGGACTCGGACTAGTGGCAGATCGCATCGGAGACGGTGCCGGAGAATCCCGAGAAGATAGTAAACCCCCAAATCTCCCCACAAAGTACTGGCAATCATCGGGAGTTGGCCTCTTCAGCTTACGAAGGTCAAAAGACTTTGAGAAGTCAACCTCCGACCTTATCAAAGACTTAGCCAACCTAGCACACTCTAGATAACCCCATAAAAGGTGGCCTGTCAAAAGCTCGTGAGAAGGCATCTCGGATACTCCTGATTGCTGTCGTGAAATCTCCCGCTGAGCGAATTGAACGGCTGCATCCACCTTAGCTTGCACGTCCTCGGGAGATAGAAAGTTTACCAACTTTTCTTCAGCTGACTCAGCCCTATCAGTAACTTGGCCCAATGTCTCCTGGAGAACCCTCTCTCTCTCTCATTCCCGTCCGCCACCGCCTTCTCGAGAGCCGCAATACGAGCAGTAAAGACCCCCTCGGACTCCTTCCTTTCCTTCTCCAGAAGAGCTATCTTAGCTGCTGCAGCCTTCTCGGACGCCTCCATCTTTTTATAAGCGGACTCGGCAGCGTTTAAGTTACCTTGCAAATCCGCCCTCGTCTTCTCTGCTTCATTAAGAGCAAATTCGTAGTCGGAAATCCTGGTTTGAAGAATGTCCTCCCTAGTTTGACTCTCTTTATCTCGGACTAAGAGAGGTGCCAATTGCGCCCGGAGTACTTCTAACTCCTCTAGGTCTTTCCGACCGTGCTCTTCAACGGCAGTGACCGCCTCCCGAGTCTTTCCAATCTACAGAGAAGTCAACAATAAAGAATTTAACAGAGATATATCATGTAATTTCAGAGGATTAAATTAGAGAAGCTTACCATGAGCCCCAGCCAGTTAAGACTGGTGTACAAAAATTGGTACCCCTCGGCGGGTGTTGAACTGGAGGAGGCGAAAAACCGGAGAATATCCTGATAAGCTTCACCCACCGTCCGAGACGAGAACTGCCCCCGGATCCACTGGGAGGAACGGGCTCCTGGAATGTATGACCCCTCGGAGACAAAGTCACCGGAACATGCCCCCTCGGAGGAGTCGCATCCTTTATGGGAGTCATCACTTCTGAATTCGTAAACACGGCCCGAGAACCACCAACTGTTGTGGGTGGGCTAGTCTTACCCAACAGTGAATTAAGAATCCCCTCCTTCACATCTCTATCTTCGGAAGAAGGATCGAACTCCCCTTGAGTATCCTCGGAATCCCCTCGTAACTCCCATTGAGTATCCTCGGAATCCCCTCGTAAAGCTTCCTGCTCGGGAATGTTGAACTGGGCCAGAAACTCCTCCTCTACAAAAGATACAAACTGTCAGTGAGAGAGAGAATGAAACTAGAAAAATTATGGAAAAGGGCGAATAACGAATACTCACCATATAATGAAGGCTCTTCTACCATCGGAGCTTTTCCTTTATCCATAGCTGCTACATCAAAAGGAAAAGTGTCAACACATCAGCGAATGTTACGAGTAAGGTATGAAAACCTCATTAAAATCTCATAGAAACTTACCACGAGGAGCGGATTCGGAAATTGTCGGAGGCTGAGGAGAAGGACCCTCGGAGGACAAGTCTATTACTTCCGTAACCTTCTGAGCAATTTCTTCTTCGGTAACACTCGGAAAGACCCCATCCTCGGAAACTCTCGGGGAAGTTCCTATGTTAGATTCAGAAGCAGGTAAGTTCCCTGACTCGGATCTGGAAACGGGCACCAAAGCCAAGTTCCAAGAAGTAGGAGCTACTTGGCGCAAGGGAACAGCGCTCCTGATAACCCCCGTCATATCCATACATAAAAGAGAGTTGTCCTCGTAAAATTCACCCTTTTCTGAACCCATCTGCCTATTCTCGGGAGCGTTAACTTCATCCTCCTCGTGATCACCCTCCTCTGGTATCTCTGAGACACCGCTAGGAGTAGGCTCCCTCGGACTCGACTGTAAGTAGTAGTTTGCCATGACCTCCCCTGCATCAACCCCACCAATGACGTGTATAAGCATAATTTACTACTGTACTCGGATAAAGAGTAAGAGAATAAATAAAGGGACTTACGAAAGAGACTTCTTGCATCTGGAGATAAAGACAGAGGCCTCTCCACGGCGTCATCGGTGAAAACTACGTAGTGAAGACCAGAGGTCTCATACAACATTGTGAAGTCCTCTGATTCCATCAATTTGTGCTGGAAAATTATAGGAGACAACACCACCTCCTGGTCCAGAGCATGCACGGGAGTAGTACCCTCTCGCCAATCGAAGGGCACATCCCACTTGCCATTAACAGGTCCCACGAAGAAGTATCTATTCTTCCATACGCTATGTGAGGAAATAGCAGCCCCCAAGATCCTCTTCGTAGAGTCCCCCGTGTTGTCCCGGTGATGAACATTATAAAACGGATACCCCCCGGGTGACACCGCCACGTCGAAAATCGAAAGAAAATGGTCCACCGTGCACTCTAGTCCATTTACTTGACACCAGAAGACATAAATGCAAATAGCGGCAAACCCGTTCGGCACCATTTCACTCGGGCAGATATTACAAGTCTTGAAAAGCTCACAGAAGAAAGGTGACATGAAGGAACGCCACCCGTACTTCACCTGGGCAAAAAACACTGTCAACATACCCGGAGGAGGATAACATGCCCTCTCATCCTTCGTCGGGATTTGGAACACCATATTCTTTTGAAGGACCCCGGTTGAGGTAAACAGATCCGCTACCTGCTTACGAGTAGCAATGTTCCGCATCTTTTCCACCTTAGCGAAAGTACGAAGAGGCGGCTCCTTAGATTTGGGAACCCTAGCTTTTTTTGAGGAAGTGGCGCCGCCCTCAGCAGCGGCAGCAATTTCTCCCTTGCGTTTACGAGTAACAACTCCTACCGAGATACTCCTCACATTCGCGGAAGAATCGATCGGAGCAGTAACTTTCGAGGAGGTAGCAGCAACAACGGGATCAGTGTTGGCGGAAGAAGCCATAACTACAGAGGGATGCTTTTGAAAAAAAGGGAAAAAGGAATGAACGAATCTGCTGGAAATTTGAATCGAAGAAGATGGAGAATAGAGGATAAGAGAAGAGATTCCGCTTTAAGAGAATTATCAGATTTGTGAGAATGGAAAAGAAGGAGCAACAGTGTCCCTATTTATAACCACGAGCTACAACGGTCAGATGCCTTCAAGACGTGGCCGTCATTTACCTCTCCACGTAACTGCTGTATAATCGCGCCACGCCATTAAAATTCTGACCGTTGCCAACGGTCAGATGCTTCAAAATTCAAAGCTGGTCAAAGCAACAGCCCGCAACCTGCGCCCCGAGATTCTCGCATGCTTAATAACCATACCCTAAGGGTATTCAGGTAAAATCACTTGCAAAACTCTGAATATATATATTTACCCCTTGGAAAAATATCAAAAAATAAATATAGGGACACTAAGCAAGAAATAATCCCTCGCCTCACTGAGGACGATGGTTTAAAATTTCGCTTCTCTCTACGAGGACAATCGAAATTTGGGGGGGCTAGTGTTAACCCTAAAAATAAAATAAAGAAGATTACTCCTACTCGGAAAAAACAGTACATGGACAATACTATTATCACGAGTACTTCCGATGAAATGTACCTATAAAAAAACCCCCTCGGAGGATTGCCCTACCTTTCGGTCACCGACCCGAAAAGGTTTGCAAGAGCACACGAGGAGAAACATAAGCGTCCCTTGGAAAGTCAAACGGTGAATAAAAAACAGATATCAACACGGCATCGGAAAAAGAGCAAACCCCGATGGATCCGTACGACTCCGATATCCACCAATACGCCAAGAGGGACCACGATGGACCCCGAGTCCCTTGACCTTACAAGAAAACTTCCTTGCTGAACACTCCTCGGAAAAGACGACCATCGGACCATCACCCGAGGACCCATTTTCGGAGAAAAATCAGAAGTAAATAACAGAGTGCCCAGATAACATATTCCGAGGACTCCGATGAAAAAATCTCACTTCAAATAAAGCAAATACAGCCCTCGGATATCACATCATGTCCTCGGAGATCACACTAGGTCCTCGGAAATCACATCTATATCCACAGAGATCACTCCTGATTGTTGAAGAAAAGACCCGAATCAAGAAAGAGAAATAAAAGCCCTCGGAAGAATAGCTCTATCAAAACAATCTACATCAAAGGCCCTCGGAGCTATCAGAAGAGATGAAGATTAAATCTAGTCAGCGCTTAGTCGATAAAAGATAAACTTTATCCTTATTTTAAACACCTGTATCAAGGTAACGACAACACCTGTCCTTACCAAAGCACATGCACAATAACACCTGTCCCTACCAGAGTCTATATAAAAGGAGGTGATCAGTAGAAGAAAGAACAACCTAAGATAACTCAGCTTACTTACTACAACTTGACATTCAGATACATAAAAAGAAAGAGAGGAGGAAAAGTTCAGTGAATAAAGGAAGGGAATATTCTTGCAGTTATTCTTATTATTTCCACTTGTCATTGCCTCTGAATCACGGACAGGGCGTTCCAACCCAAATAAATATCTTCCGTTAAATAGGGAATAATTCCAAACCCGTTAACACTTCATTAAGGTTGGTAAAGTCAACACACATTCGCCATCTTCCTCCATGCTTGGGTACTAGCACGACATTAGCTAACCATTCGGGTTAAATGACTTCTCGAATTTGTTTCAAACTAAGAAGGCGTTGTATTTCCGATCGGATAATCTTGTTGCGCTCGGGTCCCATTTTCCTTTTCTTCTGTTGGACAGGTTTAGCCCCGGGCTTTACGTTAAGAAAGTGTTGACATACCTTATTGCTGATTCGCCCGGGTGGTCCACCTTCCCATGCAAAGAGGTGATGAAACTGTTTGAGGAGAGAGATCAGTTGACCTTCTATGATTGGAGCCATATGGGTGCCGATTTTGATTACTTTCTCGGGGCTTCCTTCTACTAATTCCACCATTTTTAACTCTTCCACAGGTTGGACTCGTGTTTCCTCGGTTTTACACTTTTTGTTCTTTCCGAGTGAGGGTTCGTCCTCTTCTGAGGGAATGGCATTCATGCAGCATTCTCTGGCTTTCGACTGACTTCCTCGGACTTCTCCGATTCCCGAAGAAGTGGAGAATTTCACTTTAAGATGCAGAGTGGAGGGGATAGCCTCAAAGGCCCGAATAGATGGTCTTCCGCAGATGACATTATATGTTCGTGAGGAAGCTTCCACTACCCAAAACTTAATAGATTCCGTTCTTCGAAGGGCTCCTTTCCCCCATGACATTGGCAGAGTAACATTTCCGAGGGTTTGACAGGCTTCTCCTGAGAATCCTACTAGCGGGACCTCAACGGTTTCCAATGTTTCTTGTTTCAACCTCATAGCCAGATAGGTAGGTAAGAAGAGTACATCCACGGAGCTACCCGTATCTATAAGGATCCGTTGGATTTCATACCCGTAGATGACAGCAGAAATAACCAATGGATCTTCGTGAGGGTATATTACGTCCATAAGATCCTCGGGCCCAAAAGTGATGCTAGGCAGATTTGATCCTTGAATGGAGCAGACAGACAATCCTTGTTCTGCTCGTCGGGCTTCTTTCAAATATTTCTTCTTTTTACCCTGAGGTGTCATGGAAATTTCACCCCCTTCAATCATATTGATCGTTCTCCCTGTTGGGGGGTTGTTTTTGTAAGAGTTAGGTGGAGGAGGCAAACTTTGATACCCTGTCGTTTTCTCTCGTGAATTTTGCCGACGATCTTTAATTCTCTCTTGGGATCGGAGACGTCCAGTTGTCCCTTCTCGTGACTTCCGACTAAGTATCCTTTCTTCCCTTTCTTGTTCTTCCTCCTCTCTTCGTGATATCTTCCAAACATGGGCTTTGGGCTCCTCGGGGTTTTTTCCTTGAGGTAATTCTTCAAATACCCTATTTCTAACAGGCGGAGCACCTCTAGACGAAGGGTAGTACATTCTTCCGTAGTGTGCCCGTAAGTTTTATGGTACTTACAATATTTCCCAGTGTCCTTGTCTCGGTTAGGGAATTTAGTCGGTTTGGGCCAGTGTAACTCGTTGCTACCCCTCATTATATTGAGCACTTCTGGTGGGGTAACAGTCATCGGAGGCAGGTGCACGGGTCGGAGGAACTTCTTAACCACTCCTCCTTCGTCCTTGCGCTGAAGAGGTTTTCCTTCCTTATTCTTTTCTTTGGCCTTTGCCTCTTTCTCGACGCGCTCTAGGTGTTCATTATCCTCCTGCTCCATTTGCTTCTTTGTTCACTCTGCCTCTTCCATCAAGATATGGATTTCTGCCTTTTGCATTAGTTCATTCATGTCCGTGATCCGATTTCCCATAAGGTATCTAAAGAAATCCCCCGTTCGGAGTCCCTGAGTTAATATGTCCGCCATAATGGTCGGGCTAACGTTGGGAACATCAAGTGCTTCATCCGTGAAGCGCTTTATATACTTTCGTAAGGTTTCATCTTTTTTCTGTTTAATAGTGAATAGGTGTGTGGCAGATTTAGGGTACCTTCGATTGCAGGCGAATTGTCGTACGAACAAATGGGCTAATCGATCAAAGCTCGTAATGGAACAAGGTGGAAGGTGAGTAAACCAGGCTTGGGCCCGCCCTCCGAGGGTAACAGGAAACACGCGGCATAACACGTGGTCAGGGGCAGAAGAGAGGTCCATTCCGGCCAGATATTGATGAATGTGATCTTGTGGGTCCCTTCCATCAGCTTCTCCAGTGTATAATGGGATATTGACAGGTCGCATCCCCGAGGGGATAGAAGCTGAAGCGATTTCGGGAATGAAAGGAGTGGTCTTGAATGTAGGATCCTCTTCAGGGACCATGGTCTTCTTTAGGTCACCTAATTCTTTTCGTAAATCATCCATCATTCCCCATAAGGAATGTTCAACCTCTCCTCGATACTCCGAGGGGCGAGAAATTTCTTCTCTACCCCTCTCTGGAATTCTTTCATGACACACATACCTTCGAGGCATCTGTCGGGATTCTCGTTGCCAAGGATTCGAATTTGGGTTCCACGCCATCGGAGGTACATCTCCCTCCGAGGGGGAATTCCCATTATCGAAGAGCACAGAGGATGCGTGTCCGATAGGTTCATTCCTCCGGGGTGTTCGTGCAGCATTTATAAGTCTTTCGTAAACAGATCGGGGAATATTAATAAAATCTCTAGTACCTGGTTCGTAATTGGACAAAGTTTCTTCTGAGTCGCTGTTCGAGAAACGAAGGTTGTCACTTTCGAAAAGATCGTCCATCCTAGCTGACATCTGCTTGAATTCTCTCGAGGACAGATATTATGGCGTTCCCACAGACGGCGCCACTTTGTTAACGGGTTTGAAATTATTCCCTATTTAACGGAAGATATTTATTTGGGTTGGAACGCCCTGTCCGTGATTCAGAGGCAATGACAAGTGGAAATAATAAGAATAACTGCAAGAATATTCCCTTCCTTTATTCACTGAACTTTTCCTCCTCTCTTTCTTTTTATGTATCTGAATGTCAAGTTGTAGTAAGTAAGCTGAGTTATCTTAGGTTGTTCTTTCTTCTACTGATCACCTCCCTTTATATAGACTCTGGTAGAGACAGGTGTTATTGTGCATGTGCTTTGGTAAGGACATGTGTTGTCGTTACCTTGATACAGGTGTTTAAAATAAGGATAAAGTTTATCTTTTATCGACTAAGCACTGACTAGATTTAATCTTCATCTCTTCTGATAGCTCCGAGGGCCTTTGATGTAGATTGTTTTGATAAAGCTATTCTTCTGAGGGCTTTTATTTCTCTTTCTTGATTCGGGTCTTTTCTTCAACAATCAGGAGTGATCTCTGTGGATATAGATGTGATTTCTGAGGACCTAGTGTGATCTCCGAGGACATGGTGTGATATCCGAGGGCTGTATTTGCTTTATTTGAAGTGAGATTTTTTCATCGGAGTCCTCGGAATATGTTATCTGGGCACTCTGTTATTTACTTCTGATTTTTCTCCGAAAATGGGTCCTCGGGTGATGGTCCGAGGGTCGCCTTTTCCGAGGAGTGTTCAGCAAGGAAGTTTTCTTGTAAGGTCAAGGGACTCGGGGTCCATCGTGGTCCCTCTTGGCGTATTGGTGGATATCGGAGTCGTACGGATCCATCGGGGTTTGCTCTTTTTCCAATGCCGTGTTGATATCTGTTTTTTATTCACCGTTTGACTTTCCAAGGAACGCTTATGTTTCTCCTCGTGTGCTCTTGTAAACCTTTTCGGGTCGGTGACCGAAAGGTAGGGCAATCCTCCGAGGGGGTTTTTTTATAGGTACATTTCATCGGAAGTACTCGTGATAATAGTATTGTCCCTGTACTGTTTTTTCCGAGTAGGAGTAATCTTCTTTATTTTATTTTTAGGGTTAACATGAAGCATGCCCAAAAGATTGTTATCCCTTACCGAGCATAGATCAGCTAGTTGATTCTACCGCAGGGTGCGCGCTACTATCAACTTTAGATGGAGACCAAGGGTATAACCAAATCCCAATGGCGACTATTGACCAAGATAAGACCAGCTTCATCACAGATGCAGGCACATTTTGTTATTTAGTTATGCCATTTGGGCTGAAGAATGCGGGAGCTACCTACCAAAGGTTAGTAAGTCTTATGTTCGCAGGACTTATTGGGAAATCAGTAGAGGTTTACGTAGATGATACTGTAGTTAAAAGTAACACTACCGAAGAACATCCCGAGGACCTACGGAAAGCGTTGGTCATTATGAACAACTTTGGCATGAAAGTTAACCTTCGGAAGTGCTCTTTTGGTATCCGAGGAGGAAATTTTTTGGGATTTATGGTTACGGAGGAGGGAATCGAAGTAAACCCCGAAAAAGCAGAAGCTATCATGGGATTACCTACCCCTAGGACGGTGAAAGATGTCCAAAAATTAACTGGAAGAATGGCCTCGTTGAGTCGATTTGTCTCCAAGTCTGCAGAGAAAGGGCTTCCCTTCTTCAAGATACTTCGAAATGTCAAGGAATTTCAGTGGACCCCTCAATGCGAGGAAGCTCTCGAAGAATTGAAAAGATATATGTTGAAACCACCTTTGCTGGTAAAACCTATACCCCAAGAAGAGTTGTTTCTGTATTTATCAGTCGGAGAAGAGGCTATTAGCGCTGTCTTAGTCAAAGAACAGGAGGGAGAACATCACCCAGTATATTACGTCAGCAAAACCCTCCTCGGAGCCGAAACCCGATATACCCTAACTGAGAAACTAGTTCTAGCATTGGTTACTACGGCTCGTAAGCTACGTCCCTACTTTCTATCTCATCCAATTACCGTGCTAACTAAGCACCCCCTGAGGGCAATTCTTAACAAGCCTGAATCATCAGGGAGACTGATAAAATGGGCCGTAAAGCTTACTGAGTACGATATTTCCTATGCTCCGAGACCATCAATCAAAGCGCAAGTTCTGGCGGACTTTGTAACAGAACTTACGAGCATAAGATCCGAGGAAAAGGAGCCACGATGGCATGTATATGTAGACGGATCCTCGGTAAGTACACATGGGGGGGCTGGAATAGTTTTGGTAAACCAAGAAGGGGAGGAGGAAAGACTTCATTTTGCGGTTAGAATAGATTACCCCCTTTCTAACAATGAAGCCGAGTATGAAGCTCTCCTTATCGGTATGAGACTAGCAAGGGAAGGGGAATGAAGAGAGTACTCCTCCATAGTGACTCCCAACTGATTGTTCAACAAATTAAGGGGTCATATGAGGCAAAAGAAGAAAGAATGCAAGAGTACCTCCGAGTTGTTCGTCAAAGATCCGAATGGTTTGAAGAGTATGATATAATTCAAATTCCCCGAAAAGAAAACCAAGAGGCGGACGCTTTGTCCAAAATGGCTACACAAACAGCTGCAATACATACTCGGAAGATTACTCTACTGCATGTCAATGAATCTGAAAAGAGCGAAGGCCAAGAGGTGAATACCATTTCAGATCCCTCATCTAGCTGGGTGACCCCTATCAAAGCTTATTTGCAGAATCCCGAGAGATACTCCTCGGACAAGAATATTCAGCGAATGATGTTCAGAAAAACTCTCCGATACTTCCTCAAAGACGGGATACTCTTCCGAAGGACATACTCATGCCCCCATGCTCGATGCCTTAATGAAGAGGAGGCCCAACTAGCTTTAGCAGAAACTCACGAGGGGGTATGCGGAAGCCATACTAGCAGTGAAAGCATGGTCGGACGCTTGATTCGACAAGGCTATTACTGGCCCACAATGACCAAAGACAGCAAAAGCCATGCCGAAAGGTGTAAATCCTGCCAAACATACGCCCCTCGGACCCATCAACCTACAGCTCCTTGGGAACCCCATTTGAGCCCTTGCCCATTCTCCAAGTGGGGTATTGATATACTGGGACCTCTTATTCCCGATGCCGGTCAAAAGAAATTTCTATTAGTAGCTGTTGACTACTTCACCAAATGGGTGGAAGCGGAACCCTTGGCTAGAGTAACTGCAGGGGCCGTCATCAATTTTCTCTGGAGGAGTATTATTTGTCGCTTTGGTGTCCCTCGGAGCCTGGTAAGTGACAACGGTTTGCAGTTTACTGACCAAGGATTACAAAAATGGTGCGATCATTGGGAGATAAAACATCGTTTTGCCTCCGTGGGATACCCCCTCAAGCAAATGGCCAAGTAGAAAGAACCAACAGAACCCTCTTGAAGAACATGAAGGCCCGACTTGATTGGCATAAAGCTAAGTGGGTTGAGGAGATACCCGGGATATTGTGGGCCTATCGGACCACGCAAAGTGTTGCTACGGGCGAAACCCCTTTTAGTCTATCCTACGGGTGTGAAGCTGTTTTGCCCTCGGAGGTCTCCATAGAAAGCTGGCGAGTCAAAGAATACGAGGAAGTGGCCAATGGCTCAAACTTAGCCCTTGCCCTTGATCTTCTCGAAGAAAAAAGAACCCGAGTCGCCCTCCGAATGGAAGAATACAAGGCTCGGATGTCACGATATTATAATACCAAGGTAAAACCCCGAACCTTTCAAGTTGGAGATTTAGTGATGAAACGAGTCGGGGCCTCTAAGAATGTGGGTAAACTAGATCCACGATGGGAAGGACCCTACAAGATAGTGGAAATTGTGGGACCGGCGACTTATCGGCTTGCCACCTCCGAGGAGGCAATACTTCGCAACACATGGAACGCAAGCAATCTTAGGAAGTACTATGCTTAATGTAATAATCATGCATGAATAAAAAGAGTGTTCATATACGAGGGGCTATAGTACAAAAAAAAAAAAATAAGAGTTGTCCGACAAAATGATGGCTCTATATATGAGACATCGAGACAACCCGATAATAATAAAAACCCTCTGTATTATGAACTAAACTATATAACATTCATCTACAAGCTAAGACCCTCCCATGGGACGTTTCCCCTCTCTGATGAGTCTTCTGCGCTGCTCCTCGGAAAGAGAGAATGGGTCATCAAAGAACACAGTTCTGATCGCAAAATCTCCACTAGGTGAAGGAAGAAACTCCTCGGAGACTTGACGGATGTTGAGTTCCAGAAGGAGCAAGCCCGAAGGGAACTCTGGCGAAGCTTGTACGACGTCTTGGCACAATTTATAGCCTATATGCACTAAATCACGCATCTCACCCCGAAGAGACTCACGAAGATTGGATGGACCCACCACCTCCAGCACAGCTTGGACTCGGGCCATAACCACCTCTACCACATGAGAACGAGTTATTCCTAGCAACTGCTGACTCAAGGCATCTCTCTCCATCGTAACCTGTGTTAGTTGCTCCTCCGAGGACCGCATTTGGCCACGTAACACCTCAATGCTCCTCCCTAAATTCAATACACGAGCTCTTTCAAGCACTAATTGGCGTTCTAATTCCCACGCCTTATCCTTCTCGGATTGTAACGCATGGATATGAGTCTCCTGAGCGGACTCGTAAACTTCCTTCAAATGAGTTATCTCCACTTGAGCCTCCAAGAGACCTTGCTCTAACTCGTCCCGACGACGATATACCAAACCTGGATCTGAAGAGGAGCTTCTGTAAGAACCAAGAGCATCCAACACCATATAAATCTGGTCAAAAAACAAAGCAAGGGGCATCAGACCGGAAGACAGGTTAGTATTAAATAAAATGAATAAATACCTCACACAGGTCTTTACAGGCTAAATCTTGGAGAACGGGTACCGAAAGGGTTTTTATCAGTTCACAATATGTTACGTTCAATAAACCGCTGAGAAAGTTTCGGCAAAATCCCACCTCTGATCCAAGAAGAGAAACATCCCGACTATCCCCGGGGGGAAGAGTTCTCCTGAGGGAAGGGTGCTCCTCGGGCGGTGGTACAGGAATACGATCAGGGATATCTTCCCGGGGCGGCAAGACCTCTGTACCAGGGGAGAGAAGATACTCCTCTAACACGCTCACCATGGCAGGGCTACGAGGACTAGGTTGTGACACTATAGGATTCCCGTGAAAGTCTGCTGGGGAAAGAACCGCTATCGTATATGACGGCCCCGGAGGAATTATATAACTGACTGGGGGGGCTGCTACAGGTTCCTCCTCCTCCGAGGAAATCTCAACCATGCCCTCATTCACGAGAGGAACGGAATTACCAATCTCCACCATCCCGGGACTACCATGCAATGCTCTCCCAAGGAAAACGTCGGTAGAAGACCCGAGGGAAAATGCTCCCATCTCCGCTCCTGCAAAAGATGTCAGTAGGAAAATGGTCCGAGGGCACTTATAAAATTTACAAGTTAAAGAATGATTAATAGAACTTACGAAAATGAAAGTTACTGTGAAGAGGACGAGAAACATGAGTATATCCCTCCACCCCCTCTTGTAAACCTGCCAAAATCAGGGCCTCGGGGAAATCCAGTAGCCCGGATATGTCATAAGAACCAGAGAAAAGTCCCGAGTGAAGCAATATCTCCCTCACTTGCCCTTGTGTTTCAAGGTTGGGAGCAATATATCCCAGACCCCATCGGATGGGTACCCCCCATGATCTGGCTGACTGACCTCTCGGACGGACGAAGAAAAATCTCCGCCTCCAATCCCCTCTACAAGAGTGGGAGCTGGATACACGAGTGAAGATATTTTCCTTGTCCCTATAGGTCAAGCTAAAAAAGGGAGTCCCCTCTGAGCAAGGTCGAAGGGTGAATATTGTTCCCACCCGATAAGGGGACATTGGAAGGTTTAAAAGCTCACTACGAAGGATGTACCCCACCAGATGGCTATAGGAACTTGGTGTTAACTGACTCGGACACACCTGCCAATACCGAAAAAGTATTTGGAAAAAGGGGTGAAAAAACATCCACAACCCGCAACGCATCTGTTCGGCATAAACGGTCATGTAACCCGAGGGGGGTGCGTAAGCCCTTTGGCCCGAGGAAGGCACTATTATGTCATAATCTTCGAAATCTAAGTTATAACTAGTGAAAAGAGATCTTACCGAGTTCTCACATTCTGTACTCATAGTGGATCCTACACGTCCTCTACCTATCAATCTTGATGGATTAAGAGGAATCAAATCGAACTCCGAAGACTCATCCGCCAAAGGATATGGCTCCCTACTCATGAATATCTCCCTGATATGGTTGACTCAACGTGAATTTGTAGATGGAGTCCTACGAGCCACTCCAAGAGAGGAACTAGCACCAAGTGTCGCTTGATTTTCGGATGGATTGTCCCTCGGAGGAACCCTTGATGATCCAGAAGGACTCCGAGCGGTATCCCGAGAAGAACTACAAGACGAAGCTGAACCGCTTCTTCTATAATAAGGAGGCATCATCGTATCAGGTAAGTATTATCTTCGTACTTGCAATTATGAAAGAAAATCAATGATTAATTATGATTACAAAAGTAGAGATAAGTGCATAATTGGTAAAAAGCTTAAGTATATATATACTCTCTAAACTCGTGGTTAAAAGAAGAAGTTTAGATTCTTATTATGTTAAATAAGGGACACGTGTTGAAATTTTTTTTGATTAAGAATGACACGTACCCTACTTAACCATGCAAAGCAACACCTCCTACTTAGAAAGCTTACTTAGTCATCAACCTTATAAGAATTGTCATTATCTGATTTAGTTAAATTTTAATTATAAAACCAAAAAATAGAAAAAGGAAATTGAACAAAAATATTTATTTAAGCCGAAGAGCCCTCGGAAGGGGTAATAGATACAAAGAACATTTATTAAAAAAAAAAAAAAAAACACAAAAGATAAAAGAGAGCAAGACTAAGCTCCCGTGGAAGGAGGGAGGGGAGAAGTTGTCTCTTCAGCAGAAGTACCCAATGGAGCGAGACGAGAAATTGGAGAAAATACCCCCCGGAACCACTAGCCCTCGGACTCGGACTAGTGGCAGATCGCATCGGAGACGGTGCCGGAGAATCCCGAGAAGATAGTAAACCCCCAAATCTCCCCACAAAGTACTGGCAATCATCGGGAGTTGGCCTCTTCAGCTTACGAAGGTCAAAAGACTTTGAGAAGTCAACCTCCGACCTTATCAAAGACTTAGCCAACCTAGCACACTCTAGATAACCCCATAAAAGGTGGCCTGTCAAAAGCTCGTGAGAAGGCATCTCGGATACTCCTGATTGCTGTCGTGAAATCTCCCGCTGAGCGAATTGAACGGCTGCATCCACCTTAGCTTGCACGTCCTCGGGAGATAGAAAGTTTACCAACTTTTCTTCAGCTGACTCAGCCCTATCAGTAACTTGGCCCAATGTCTCCTAGAGAACCCTCTCTCTCTCATTCCCGTCTGCCACCGCCTTCTCGAGAGCCGCAATACGAGCAGTAAAGACCCCCTCGGACTCCTTCCTTTCCTTCTCCAGAAGAGCTATCTTAGCTGCTGCAGCCTTCTCGGACGCCTCCATCTTTTTATAAGCGGACTCGGCAGCGTTTAAGTTACCTTGCAAATCCGCCCTCGTCTTCTCTGCTTCATTAAGAGCAAATTCGTAGTCGGAAATCCTGGTTTGAATAATGTCCTCCCTAGTTTGACTCTCTTTATGTCAGACTAAGAGAGGTGCCAATTGCGCCCGGAGTACTTCTAACTCCTCTAGGTCTTTCCGACCGTGCTCTTCAACGGCAGTGACCGCCTCCCGAGTCTTTCCAATCTACAGAGAAGTCAACAATAAAGAATTTAACAGAGATATATCATGTAATTTCAGAGGATTAAATTAGAGAAGCTTACCATGAGCCCCAGCCAGTTAAGACTGGTGTACAAAAATTGGTACCCCTCGGCGGGTGTTGAACTGGAGGAGGCGAAAAACCGGAGAATATCCTGATAAGCTTCACCCACCGTCCGAGACGAGAACTGCCCCCCGGATCCACTGGGAGGAACGGGCTCCTGGAATGTATGACCCCTCGGAGACAAAGTCACCGGAACATGCCCCCTCGGAGGAGTCGCATCCTTTATGGGAGTCATCACTTCTGAATTCGTAAACACGGCCCGAGAACCACCAACTGTTGTGGGTGGGCTAGTCTTACCCAACAGTGAATTAAGAATCCCCTCCTTCACATCTCTGTCTTCGGAAGAAGGATCGAACTCCCCTTGAGTATCCTCGGAATCCCCTCGTAAAGCTTCCTGCTCGGCAATGTTGAACTGGGCTAGAAACTCCTCCTCTACAAAAGATACAAACTGTCAGTGAGAGAGAGAATGAAACTAGAAAAATTATGGAAAAAGGGCGAATAACGAATACTCACCATATAATGAAGGCTCTTCTACCATCGGAGCTTTTCCTTTATCCATAGCTGCTACATCAAAAGGAAAAGTGTCAACACATCAGCGAATGTTACGAGTAAGGTATGAAAACCTCATTAAAATCTCATAGAAACTTACCACGAGGAGCGGATTCGGAAATTGTCGGAGGCTGAGGAGAAGGACCCTCGGAGGACAAGTCTATTACTTCCGTAACCTTCTGAGCAATTTCTTCTTCGGTAACACTCGGAAAGACCCCATCCTCGGAAACTCTCGGGGAAGTTCCTATGTTAGATTCAGAAGCAGGTAAGTTCCCTGACTCGGATCTGGAAACGGGCACCAAAGCCAAGTTCCAAGAAGTAGGAGCTACTTGGCGCAAGGGAACAGCGCTCCTGATAACCCCCGTCATATCCATACATAGAAGAGAGTTGTCCTCGTAAAATTCACCCTTTTCTGAACCCATCTGCCTATTCTCGGGAGCGTTAACTTCATCCTCCTCGTGATCACCCTCCTCTGGTATCTCTGAGACACCGCTAGGAGTAGGCTCCCTCGGACTCGACTGTAAGTAGTAGTTTGCCATGACCTCCCCTGCATCAACCCCACCAATGACGTGTATAAGCATAATTTACTACTGTACTCGGATAAAGAGTAAGAGAATAAATAAAGGGACTTATGAAAGAGACTTCTCGCATCGGGAGATAAAGACAGAGGCCTCTCCACGGCGTCATCGGTGAAAACTACGTAGTGAAGACCAGAGGTCTCATACAACATTGTGAAGTCCTCTGATTCCATCAATTTGTGCTGGGAAATTATAGGAGACAACACCACCTCCTGGTCCAGAGCATGCACGGGAGTAGTACCCTCTCGCCAATCGAAGGGCACATCCCACTTGCCATTAACAGGTCCCACGAAGAAGTATCTATTCTTCCATACGCTATGTGAGGAAATAGCAGCCCCCAAGATCCTCTTCGTAGAGTCCCCCGTGTTGTCCCGGTGACGAACATTATAAAACGGATACCCCCCGGGTGACACCGCCACGTCGAAAATCGAAAGAAAATGGTCCACCGTGCACTCTAGTCCATTTACTTGACACCAGAAGACATAAATGCAAATAGCGGCAAACTCGTTCGGCACCATTTCACTCGGGCAGATATTACAAGTCTTGAAATGCTCACAGAAGAAAGGTGACATGAAGGAACGCCACCCGTACTTCACCTGGGCAAAAAACACTGTCAACATACCCGGAGGAGGATAACATGCCCTCTCATCCTTCGTCGGGATTCGGAACACCATATTCTTTTGAAGGACCCCGGTTGAGGTAAACAGATCCGCTACCTGCTTACGAGTAGCAATGTTCCGCATCTTTTCCACCTTAGCGAAAGTGCGAAGAGGAGACTCCTTCGATTTGGGAACCCTAGCTTTTTTTGAGGAAGTGGCGCCGCCCTCAGCAGCGGCAGCAATTTCTCCCTTGCGTTTACGAGTAACAACTCCTACCGAGATACTCCTCACATTCGCGGAAGAATCGATCGGAGCAGTAACTTCCGAGGAGGTAGCAGCAACAACGGGATCAGTGTTGGCGGAAGAAGCCATAACTACAGAGGGATGCTTTTGAAAAAAAGGGAAAAAGGAATGAACGAATCTGCTGGAAATTTGAATCGAAGAAGATGGAGAATAGAGGATAAGAGAAGAGATTCCGCTTTAAGAGAATTATCAGATTTGTGAGAATGGAAAAGAAGGAGCAACAGTGTCCCTATTTATAACCACGAGCTACAACGGTCAGATGCCTTCAAGACGTGGCCGTCATTTACCTCTCCACGTAACTGCTGCATAATCGCGCCACGCCATCAAAATTCTGACTGTTGCCAACGGTCAGATGCTTCAAAATTCAAAGCTGGTCAAAGCAACAGCCCGCAACCTGCGCCCCGAGATTCTCGCATGCTTAATAACCATACCCTAAGGGTATTCAGGTAAAATCACTTGCAAAACTCTGAATATATATATTTACCCCTTGGAAAAATATCAAAAAATAAATATAGGAACACTAAGCAAGAAATAATCCCTCTCCTCACTGAGGACGATGGTTTAAAATTTCGCTTCTCTCTACGAGGACAATCGAAATTTGGGGGGGCTAGTGTTAACCCTAAAAATAAAATAAAGAAGATTACTCCTACTCGGAAAAAACAGTACAGGGACAATACTATTATCACGAGTACTTCCGATGAAATGTACCTATAAAAAAACCCCCTCGGAGGATTGCCCTACCTTTCGGTCACCGACCCGAAAAGGTTTACAAGAGCACACGAGGAGAAACATAAGCGTCCCTTGGAAAGTCAAACGGTGAATAAAAAACAGATATCAATACGGCATCGGAAAAAGAGCAAACCCCGATGGATCCGTACGACTCCGATATCCACCAATACGCCAAGAGGGACCACGATGGACCCCGAGTCCCTTGACCTTACAAGAAAACTTCCTTGCTGAACACTCCTCGGAAAAGACGACCCTCGGACCATCACCCGAGGACCCATTTTCGGAGAAAAATCAGAAGTAAATAACAGAGTGCCCAAATAACATATTCCGAGGACTCCGATGAAAAAATCTCACTTCAAATAAAGCAAATACAGCCCTCGGATATCACACCATGTCCTCGGAGATCACACTAGGTCCTCGGAAATCACATCTATATCCACAGAGATCACTCCTGATTGTTGAAGAAAAGACCCGAATCAAGAAAGAGAAATAAAAGCCCTCGGAAGAATAGCTCTATCAAAACAATCTACATCAAAGGCCCTCGGAGCTATCAGAAGAGATGAAGATTAAATCTAGTCAGCGCTTAGTCGATAAAAGATAAACTTTATCCTTATTTTAAACACCTGTATCAAGGTAACGACAACACATGTCCTTACCAAAGCACATGCACAATAACACATGTCCCTACCAGAGTCTATATAAAGGGATAAAGGGAGGTGATCAGTAAAAGAAAGAACAACCTAAGATAACTCAGCTTACTTACTACAACTTGACATTCAGATACATAAAAAGAAAGAGAGGAGGAAAAGTTCAGTGAATAAAGGAAGTGAATATTCTTGCAGTTATTCTTATTATTTCCACTTGTCATTGCCTCTGAATCACGGACAGGGCGTTCCAACTCAAATAAATATCTTCCGTTAAATAGGGAATAATTCCAAACCCGTTAACACCCTTAATAAGGCTTTATAAAGCCTACCAAACGAGCCCATGATTCGTTTAACTTTTAGTCAAAAAGAAGAAATAATTCATGAATGACCTCTGTAAGAAGTTAAGAACTTATAATTCTACGCACTAAATAATGACAACAAAAGCTTATTTTTCTAGAGTAAAATTCTAGAGGTGGCCTCCTTGTGTTAGCTTATATATGCAAGCAGTAAAACATGGCTTTAGGAGGCAATTTGAGTGGGAGTTTGCTGCATTTATCCCTTTATTATTTATAATAGATCCTTCACTTTTCACAATTTATTCCAAGATCTACCTAAAATATAAGATTCAAGAATCAAGACCAAAAGGTAAAAAGCTCACACCAGGTCCATAAAAACATTCTCGCATTTTATGAACATTTTGCTAATTTTTTTTTTAATAACGAACACAACTGGGATTTATGCAAGTCTGTAAGCAAAATTTACATAAAAAAGATCCAGCTCGGTCAAAAAAAAAAAAAAAAAAAAAAGAGAGTAAAATTTGGTAGAGCGATGCATGCCTTGGCCATGATTACTTTGTATTCTGATATTTCATGTTACAACAACTCTAATTACAAGCAGAACAAGTTACACATCGGAGGACACAAACATAGAATCGAAACTCTGCCTATACCATATTATCTTCCAGGTTCTACGACAAATCTTACCCTTATGGTGACCGGTCTTATAACCTAGTCGAAACTGTATCATCTTCTGGCAGCTTCTTTGCAATTAACCCCAGCTTACTTTGGCCTCCCTGGGAAAATCCAATATAAAAGTCAGCAAGCAGATATGACATAAGAATACTCTTCCTACCCTAATACTTCAAATTCTGAATGTATATTAGTTTTCATGTCTGCGATGCCCAAGGTTAAGTGATTAATTTGCAAGATTAATGAAGTAAAGTACAGCCAAAGACTTACGGATGTTGGCTTTTGACTGATTAGCCGACGATTTGAAGGTGCTCGAGCAACAGAAGAAGCGGCTGCAGCAGCAGCAACGCGTATCCTGCAGTAATCAAAAAGCCATCCATGTCGTCAAAGGCGTGAAGCTTTATAAACAGGAAAAGGTCTATTTACAATGTTTCCAGACATCAGGATGTCTCTATTATTATTCAAAGTTCATGAGAGTTTCAGTGCAATTTCCATTTTTCAAATTCAAATTTTCAATCTGTAGTCAAGATTTCTTTTATCAGTCCATACCCAAGAGTTATCTATACAAAAGGGTACTTAGATAATAAAATTATCTGGGAAAGTAACAGCACTCCAAATACCTCTTATGGACATCAATATATACATCAGTCTCATCAACAATTTCCTCCTGCATCAACGACAGCAAAATTCACAAACATGAATTGGAGAAGGTTAGGTGAAATTAGCCGGAAGGAGTTTTTGGCACTGAGAAACTAAAATTCCCATATCAGTAGAATTACAGTGATTTTGCAACTGAAACAATAAGAAGAATGTGAAGTGATAGAACTTTACTTGCAGAAGCTCCTCGAACACATCTTCTAAGGTTATTATGCCTATTACTTCTCCATCTTCAATTTCCTGGGAAGGATGGTTCCAATTGTTTGAATTAACACCATTTTGGTGGCAGGAATCGTCCTTATCAGGTGTGGTACGATTTGAAGCCTTGTCAATGTTGACGACAAACGAATGAGGTTGACCGTCATGCTTATACAGCAACGGAGTCGTCAAATGTGAATCCCCATTGGTAAAATTGTACTCCTTACCCAGTTCAGTACCATTAGACAAATGAAGCTTTTTCTGTTTCTCTCTCACCTTCACCACAGCTGCCAAGTGACTGCTTCCCTTCTGAAACTCATTCAGAATATCATACAAGGGCATATCCGCCGGGACCCTATGAAATGTAGAATGAAGTTATGTCCTGAATGCATCGATACCGCTAAAAAGAAAAAAATAATGTGAACACACCTAGGAATTCTCCGGATAGAAACGGCACTAACTGGGGTTTCTGTTTCTGCTCGTACGGTGAGAAGACTCTTCACCTAATTTCAAAGACACAAAGGATATATTGGAAAAAAATAAATTAGGCCAAAGATACAAGATTTTTTCATTGTAATTAGTACAAGACAACTCCAGTATATGCCTGATGCTGTAACAGATATATACAGACCAATAGGAGTCCAATGATGTTCTTTGGGTTCCCTGAGTAGACAGGAATGCGACTATGACCCCTTGCAAGGATTTTTCCAATAGCTTCCCTGCCGAAAAGGCATATTTTCTTGACTTACTAGAAAAAGAATGCGATATGGAGAGCAAATGCATTTGGAAAGTGCACACTGGATCAACATCAACTCACCAATCCAATTTCGAATTGACATCAAGGGAGAAAGTTGATTCGATAGGTGTCATAGCCTCCTCAGCAGTCTGAACATAATCGAATGGAAACCTTTAGCTATGACGAAATTCTTGATTTTAACAATTTACCAATCGCAACTTTTGAATGCATGGCCAAGACCAGCAAAATTTAGATTTTGGGGCCGGTTTGCTTATTTATAGATAAGCTGATATAACAACAACTCCAAGAATCCATTAACTGTCTTTCACTACAATGATGACTGAGCACTCAGTTAATTACGGGACAGTAAAGAAATGTTCTGTTTAAATTCGTTAAAAAAAAAGTACAGAGATATGATGAAGTATACTGGTATTTGAACGAGATACATGAAATGGCCAGAGATGCTGATGTAAAGGCTGCAAAACAAGAAAAATAATGATCCAAGATTACTGCTCTCCACCTCAACACACCTTTTCTGTCAGATCGAGTGCTCCGCTAATTATAGTTGCTTCGTCGTGAGTAAGTTCACCCCCTTTACCAGCCTATGAGAGATATTATAGAAACACCGTTAAAGAAAAAGATACACTACAATTAAAGAACCAAGAAAGACACAAGAGAACCTTGTCACATCAAAATTAGAGAACCTCATAAAAAAAATCATAGTAACTAGAAAACTGGATGATGCTAAATGATCATTAACTATTAACCAAGATGGAGTACCTCCTGACTATGGATAGATACAAGTGCTTTCAGTTGAGGCCGCCTGAACAAAGCATCACTATGGCCCAAAACGGCATCCAGGATCTGAAAAGATAAACTAAGACGTTAGTCTTCATAAAGCTTACTGCAGAGAAAATAACTCAACTCTAGAACTGACGAAAACCAAAGTATAATAGTACAGATACTTTAGAATTTGGAGGGGAAACAATGGGTAATCCAGGCTGTAAGGCAATATTATGAATAAGTACAGCTTTCATGGAAATAAATTCGTGGTACCCCGCTTCCGCTTCCATCAGCTGAAGACAATCTCAGTTCACATTTGCAGACAAAGCTCCTAATATCTATACTCAAATAAGCGGAAATATATAATGAGCAATACAAACTAACCTTTCCAATGGGAAAAGCAATAGGATAACAAAGTATCATCAAAATACGCACGAGCCAGACACAATTGGCACCCACGGCTAACCCATACCTAGAGCACACTGCCTGCGGGATAACCTATTCAATCACAATAAAGACAAGGAATTAGTTCCATTCTAAGTAGGGTGAGCAAATGAAATCATACAAGACAGGAAGCAAGTGTACCTCACCAAAAGCTAGAATAAAAGTCACAGAGAGAATGACGGCAACAACAGGATGAAATAGTTTGTCCAGATATATCGGAAGCGCCTGCATACAACAACGAACTATCACATTGTTAAACCCTAGTTGAAAGCAAATCAAACACAATTCTTCTTTATTGCAATAGTAAGTAAGTGCACATGAATGAAGTTAATGAAAAATGAAGAGGTGACGAGTGACGACCTCCATTGCTGCAGCATTACAGAGTAGCAGAGTCACGAGAAGCTGATGCTGCTTTTGAACAACAGGCAAAATAGTCGCTGAAACCGAAACAAAAATCGATAAAATTCTCCACAATCAGACAATCGAAAACGAAATCGAATAATTAATTAGTTGGATACCTGCTTGTTTCTTCTCAGCTGGAGTGCCGCTCCGCTGCAGAATCTCGAGCTCGACGAGTCCTAAGGACATCAAACCTAAGGTGAGTCCGGACATAATTCCGGCGAAGAGTACGAGGAAACAGGAAACACCGGCGTAAACAAACCACCACGGATTCCCAAATTCGATATCCTGAGAATCGCCGTAAAAAGTTGTCGTCGCAGCTATAGCACTCATAGCCACCGCATTCACCGATAAAATCCCCATTCTGATCTGAGCTTCACAGTCGGTGAGTAGAAACAAAAAACAGGGCTACTGATCTCCTACTTTTATGAATTTCTTTTGTCTCGAGAGTGACGTGGGGCGAGGAGAAATACATATACATACATACATATATATATAAAAGTAGCGTGTCGAGCCTGTCGTGTAGTGGCGCCACGCGGCAGGTATTAAGCGCGAGAGGTGGCGGTGGCGGTGGCGGCGTGGCGAGACGGAGCTCAGTTGAGGCGTTTTGTGTTGTGTTGGGAGTGGGGAAGCAGCGAGATACGGTGGGGTATACCGTATATAGGCTCGCGGCTTTTAATTGTCTCTCGTGCCATCTTATTTTTTCTATCAATTAATTAATTAATTGTCCTACTATTTCCTTTTATTTGTTACTTTTATTTAAGAAGAATTGAAGTCAATGTCGAACGAATATTTACTATTTAGTGTATAGTCAAAGGAGCCCACGGGGTAGGTGGTCAGTAAAGGTCGCACCTTTGTGTACTCTGAGAAGACGCTAATCAAAATTAAAACAAACAATAATGATAATTATAAGTTATTTAAGAAAATTATCGGTTTCAAATTCATAAAATTTAGAACCAAAGGGCTTTCTTTCATACTTTTTTTACTTTTTATAATAACAATGGAAGAAAAAGTCCTTAGCCTACATCATCGGTCTTAATAGACACAACTTCGGACGAGAAAAACTGTAAAAAACAATATCTTCCTTACTTGCTTCATCCAAACTTCGCCATATCATCCGTTAGTTTATTTCGATCTCTTGCAATCCACTTGAACTCGTGCATCCATGGCATGTGTAGAAGTTTTCGACATTCCATAACCTTCTCATAAAGGTGTTGATCAGGCTCGTTCTCCTTATTTATGAGTTTAAAGGCGTCTAAGGAGTCGGTCTCAATACTAATGCATTCTATCCTCCTCTTCCCAAGCAAAGTGTAAACCTTGTCTAATCGCCTCCATCTCGGCTTCTAGAACAGTTGGACATGGCAAGCTTACATGAAATCCCCACACCCAATCGTCGTTTTCATCTCGGAGAACTCCGCCAGCAGCTCCCTGATTTCGCTTCGTTTCAACGCAAACGTCTACGTTGAGTTTAAACCACCCCGTACATGGTTTTTGCCACGGTACCCGACGTTCCACATTCTTACCGTACCCCGCCTTCAACATATCATAACTCAGTGACTTGATTTGACATATTAAAGCAAAATTCTTCTTGGTTTTCCCCGTAGACACGATGTTATTTCTAGCTTTCCAAATTGTCCACACAGTTGCCGCAAATATAATGTTCCACGGGAGGGCGGACACTAAGGAAGATACATTTTCACTGTATCTGATGATGCAAAATTCGCCACGCCCTCGGAAGCGGGCGAAAAAGGGTACCCCACAAAAACGAACAAGGGCTAGAGAAAAGGAAACCCGGGTCACGACCAGTTATTACCCTAATAAGGGGACACGGTCAAGTATTCGAAGAAGGTACCCCCGGACCCTGACCAACTAACATCCCCAATTAGGGTATTCGGTTCAAATGTCCGTAGAAGGTACCCCCAAACCACGACCGACCAACGCCCCAAGAAGGAAGCACAACTTGGATTTAAAGACTCCGGTATACCTCTCCCAACGACCCAGATTCAGTCTAAACCTCGGGTACCCGCAAGGAAAGATTACGGGGAACCCCCCTAGTCCGAATAATTCCCCGACTGGCTAAGCACCACTCGGATCTCACGGGAGCCACGATAGGGGACCTCTGGGTGGGTCTCCTTGAATAACGAAGTCTAAGATATCTAACACTTAGCCAAAATATCATGGAAGACGGAGGAAAATACAAAACACAAAGGACACAATGAATACAAGGAAGGGTCAAGACCGCATAAATCATGGTCTAAGAATAGCTGAAGACATAGCCCGAACGACCATACAGTTGTGGAGAACGACTCTGTGGGTTTCTCTATGAACGACACGACCAGGAGAGCCACCCGACCCCCCAGACGGAACCCCAGACACTACCATGCTCGAAAGATGCGCCAACCACCCTCATTCAACATAACTCTCAACCACCCTCATTATAACAAGAGACCATGTCTCATTGGCCCAAGCCAGCTATTGGGGCAGAAAGCGACAATTCCTACCGGTGCAAACCAATGATTAGGGCAAACTAGCTCTCTCTCATTGGCTCGGAACCACCCATAAGACCATTGGAGCAGATTCCATCATTGCCCGCTTAGACGAAGCTCGGTCAAACCCCCACAATTGGTCGACTCCTGACACACGACCCATTTTTGCGCAAAAGACTTTCACAATATTGGCCACCAGCGCTACCAAGAGTTAAGACGGAAATACCAACCCCTATTTGCCAAAGACCCCAAAGGCTAGCACTATAAATAGCCCTTCATTTCAAAATCAAATGAAAAGTTTGACATAAGTTGAAGACAACACAAATCAATACAAGTTCTGCCAAAATTCTCAGCGCAGTTGTACTTAGCAAAAATAATATTCCACTAGCATTAGCTATCTCATTATACGGCCCACTTGTAATTCACTCAAAGTCCTTAATAAAATAATATTGTCTCTTTTTCCTCAAACTCGAAAAAGGCGTTCCGAACAAAATTCATTGACGATATCTTTGAAATTCCCGACCCCACGGGCCCGGACGATATTGCATCACCAAATGGCGTCGTCTGTGGGAATGCCTTAAATTCTCTGAGGAAAGTTTGAGGAAAATTGCATGTCCAGAAAAAGAGCTAGAAGAGTACATGTACGTGAATCATCCCAATTAAATCTGGAACGCGAGTCAATGTAAAATCATGACAATGAAACAAAGGGGCAGCAGAGCCCTCCACCCCACCAGGAAGAAGCCAGGGACGTAATAGCCCTGCACCCAATCTCGACGCACCCGTGCCTCCCACTACTGATATACCGCTGCCCCAAGCTGCGGGCATTCCAACACCTCAAGCTACTGGCGCCCCACCCCCGCAAGAGGCCGGACCAGCTATGGGTTACGTGCAGGTGCCCTGGGACATGTATTACAACATGTTTGCCCGATTTAACGAGAATGGGAGGACTGCCTTGGAGAATGGTCGTGGCCAAAACGGCGGTCGCCCCATGGAACCGAGAAATCCTCCCCGTCACCAATCCTCTTCGCCCCCACGGGCCAGATCCGATGGTTCGCCCCGCATCGATGCCCGTGCTTCTCCTACTCGTCGCATGAGGAGACCACCATCGGTGCACACATCAAGCTCGGTTGATGCGCCCCCAAAAGCGTGGTCGACACCGCGTCCACCCTGCCCTCATGAGGTGTCTTGGAATCCTCCGGACCTGTACGAGCCACTATCTCGAGTCCCTCGGGAGGCGCCATCATTCATCTTCCCCTAATGGACCCCTGAGGGGCATGATGGAACAAATGCAAAGAGAGTTGCACGAACACCGATGCAACCTCAACCCTGGGGAGGAGGCAACATATTGTGGGTCGGCATTCGTGCCTCACATACCCGACGTTCTCGCCTCCTTGGGATGAAGCCCGCGGGACTCCCAACTTACGCCGGGGAAAGCAACGATCGCGACCCCCGCGACCACATAAACTAATATTTAACATGTATGGACCTTGTGTTGCCCCCGACCACGTCCTCTACCGAGTATTTTGGATGACTCTCACAATAGGGCGCAGTCTTGGTTCTCCCAGCTCCCTCCAAGGACGGTGAACAACTTCGAATAGTTGACCCAAATGCTCATAAGACAGTTTGCGTGCAACTGAGTCTTCCCTAAGACCTGTGGGCACCTATTCAACATACGATAGAAGGCAAACGAGTCACTCATGGATTACATGAGATGGTTCTTGCACGCCATGGCCGAGGTTAGCCACCTCGATCCCAGAATGCTCTCCAACATCATCGTCCGGGGACTCCTACCAGGAGACTTCGCCACTCACCTCATGAGGAATTGAGCCATTAACTTGGAAGACTTGATGCAAAAGGTCGAGTCTTTCATGAAACTAGAAGAGACACAGAAGGTCGTGGAAGCGACAGAGGCCTCCCGGGCTTCAGCTTCCTCCACGAGCAAAGGAAAGAAAAAAAAGATACGAAAATGAGGGAGGAAGGAGAGAGTCAAGAAAAATTTGGAGCCAGTGCCCTTACCTCCCATGACAATAACCCCCACTGAAGTCATGACCATCATGGGAGAATAGTGCATTTTTAATTGGCCACAAACCCCTAAGGATCCCCAAAGGTTCAAAAGTTTGGGAATGTTCTGCACTTATCATCGAGCCTACGGACATTTGACAAACGACTGTTACCACCTTCAACAAGAGATCTCCAGGCTCTTGGGCTTGGGCTTGAAAATATGTGATGCCCGACAAGGGAAAGCCTGCATGGAAGCGGTGACGAGAGGAAGCACCCAAAAGTAAAAAATCGCGCTCCGGCACTTTTGAGGACAGAGAACAGAAGCCTCTGGAAGAGGAACAATTACCTCTGCCCCCACGGACCTCCCATCTACCCAGGTACTCTCCATCCCTCTGAAAATCCATGAAGTTGATAACACATTTCTATTGTATGTTCCAAGCGTTTGTAGTTCTCGCATGAGGGTTTGTCCTCACTCGTGATGTTTGTACTCCAGAACTGGGCATCTTCATCGCAAAACTCATGGGATCGGAGTGTTCACTTCCCTTGTTTGTCATATTGTGCAACTGCTCTTGTTCTGAAATACGAGAGTATACAAGGTTCATGTTTTGCAGCGGGTTGGTGGCAATGATATTGGAACGAATCGAGCTGTAGAGAGCATCGTCCAATCCCATCAGAAGTTGATGCACCTTTTCTTCTTCATTTTGTTTCTTAAGCCTCGCGCGAATATTGCACTTGCAATCGTTGCACGAACACATCGGCATCTTATTATGATCATTGAGGTTGTCCCATAGTTTCTTGATTCTGTCGTAATATCCAATGACAATATCTCTGTTTTGCTTGCAATTGGAAACCTCCACCTTCAATTTATGTATATGCGCGTCATTGTGAATAGAAAATCGTTGTTCTATATCGTCTCATAACTTCTTTGTCGTTTCTCTGTAAGAGATTGTGGTTTTTAGACATGGTTCAATAGTGTTAAAAACTCACGAGATGATCGTTTAGTTCACCGTACACCAATCCTCAATTTCATCAGGATCCTCAGTGGGTTTTTTATACATGCCGTTAATAAATCCAATTTTTCTTTTCGCCCGAAGTGAAACAAGCACCGCCTTCACCCATTCTTCAAAGTTGGTGCCCTTCAATTGAGTATGTGTGATAATAGTACCGGGATTGTCGTTCAATGTGAGGACGTATGATGAGGGCAACGCGACCTTGACCTTTGTGAGGTTGTCGCCACCCATTTTTGTCTTCGCAGGATCGTCGCCCGACATATTGAGAAAGATTAGGGGATCATATTCTCAACCTTGCTCTGGTGCCATGTAAAATTAGAACAATTGGTTTAATCATCCAAATTGTGTGATAAATTCTCATCGGAAAGAGTACATACATATACAACAAAATTGACCCACACTTGAGCCGCAATCCTCTCCTACTTACAAGGTAATAATAACTAACCATATCTAGCTCAAACTAATATAGGAACAAATATTATATACATTATATATATCAGATAATAAATAAAACTTAATTCGCAAATTATAATTTGGTAGGGAGGGATAGTACACAGCTTCTGCTATGCGGCATGCGCATTTTTTTTGTTAAGCCTCCCATGTAGACTATGTGACATAGCTTCATAGACTTGTCTGATTTACTTGTTAACTCTCATAAATCTTCACTAAATGATGGTTCAAGTCGAGAGACACCTAAACTTATTCACAAAATCATGAGTTGCATTTTACAATTATTTTGGAAATGGTGAATGAATTGTTATATTAATGCGAAGAAACGATCTCATGAAGAGGCCAAATTTAATTGTCGATGTTGAATATTTTAATAAAAACAATACACTTTCTAAACTATTTTACAAGACTTTATTTCTTTAGTTAGTGAGGGTCAAAGTCTTGTTGTTATAAGTATGAGAATTACTGTGAATTTAGGGGTGAGACCCCATAACCTACACATTTACCACCCTACGGATGTAATGATTAGATACCCCTACTAATCTAAATACTAATATCACATTTTTTTTGTTGCTTTAGACCTTTTATTATTGTAGAGTTACAAGACTAAGTGGTTGACGCACAATAACTAAAAGTGAGATTTGTTGTCGCTGGCAATAATTCATCTATTATTTCCCCGATCATTGCGCAACTTAGTCTGAAATTGTTATCAAAAATCTTGGTCTTTTGACTTATTTTCTTGAGTTGAGATTCTTCGTTGTACGGAAGGTTTATTTTTTCCTGAACACAAGTACATTTGTGATGTGCTTACCCGTCAAAAAATAGATGGTGCTAAGCCATTGATTACTCTTATGGCGTCCACTTCCTCTGCATCTTCCCCTCTCGCTGATGCTACATAGTTGTGTCGTGTTATTGGTGCTATGTAGTATCTCTCTCTTACTTGCTCAGATATTGCATTTGTGGTCAAGAAGCTTTCTCAACATATGCCTGCTCCTACGGGGCTTGATTTGTTGTTTGAAATGTGTTTTACGTTATTTGAAGGAGGCCGTTTCTCATGATCTTCTGATTATGTAGGAATTGTCTCTTCGGCTTACAACTTACTCTGATGCCGACTGGGTTGGTGATGTAGCGTCTACTACCTTTACTCCGAGTTATATGATATTTTTTTGTGCCAATTCGATTTCTTGGTCGTCTTGCCGCCGACATGTTGTCTCTTGTTCTTCCACTAGATTGGAGTATCTTGCATTTTGCCAATGTTGTTGCTGAGGTTTGGTGGCTGCAACACTCTTTGGTGAACTTAGGATTAAATTACCAATCCCCCCCTCGTGTTTTATGTGACAACCTCAATGCTATTCGACTTTTGCTTCACTCGGTTATTCACTCTCTCATGAAATACGGCGACGTGAATCTTCACTTTGTTCGCGATTTAGTGAATAAAGGATTTTTTAGTGTTTCGTACATAAATAAGGCGGATCAGTTGGTTGGTCTTCTTACAAAACCTCTTCCCCGCACAAGGTTCTTTTTTGATTCGTTCCAAAATTTATGTCGGTGATGACACGTCAATTGGCGTATTAGAGATACTTCTTAGTATACATCTTTTAAAATTTTATTTGTAATTAATTACCTAGTTGACCTATTTAGGTATGTTTGTATTATGTTTAAATGAATAGTGATTGATAAAAATCGTCACTTTCAATTTCTTATAACTATTACACCGAGATTCATAATATGTGAGGAGGAGGTGAGATAAACTTGTATTTATTCTATGGCTCTTCAAGTATTTACCTATAATGTACATACACAAAAAATTAGACACGACATAACCATTAATGCATCAATATTTAAAAAAAAAACACGTGTTTGTGTCGTGTCGGTATGTTTAACATTCTAAAAAAAGAAGTTTATTAGAAAATTCATGTCACATCTTCGTGCATCCTAAAACACAAGATGCCACATATACAATGACTCCAATAAATTTCCACAATTTAATGTGTCCGCCATAATTTCAAACACATCAATATTACATAGTGTTACTCTATTCACCGGATACTAAGTCAGTCGAACCAAAGCCATTGAAGATCTAGACTACTAAGCCTAGAGTGTATTCATCTTAAACCCCCACCCAAGACCCAATCCCCAAATTTAATTCACAAAACCCCTAAACCCTAAAATTAAACCCCTAAAATGATGCAGTCACAATTCAAATTATTTTCTCTTTCTCGGATCTTAAACCCCACAAGGACATCTCTCTGCCCTCTAATCCAATTCAAGGCCTCAATTTCAAGCTTAAAAGTTGTTTGGCGGAAGGACCCAAAACTAGATCAAGCAATCGAAAACGACAAGAAATGGCGCCTCTGCTATCGTGTGGTCAGAGAAGTGTTAAACGAACCGGGTGGCGTCATTGCGCTCCGTTACCTCGAAAAACGCCGAGAGCGGCTCCGATTACCCGTTCAAGTTCAAACCTTTATGACCCAGAACCCGGGATTGTTCGACACTTACATGGATAGGATTAAGCCCAAATCAGATTTAGTAGCTTTTGTGCGCCCTAGTGAGAGGCTGAAGGGCTTTTTAGAACAAGAGCAATTCATTTATGTTCAAAACGAGCAGTTGATTGTGGAGAAGTTATGTAAATTGCTGATGATGTCCAAGGATAGGGTTGTTAGTGCCGATAAATTGGTCGAGGTGAAGAGGGACTTCGGTTTCCCTAATGATTTTTTGGTGAAATTGGTGTCCAAGTATCCCGATTACTTTAGGTTGTGTGGAGAACCGGGAGAAGGGCAGTCGTTTCTCGAGTTGGTTTCGTGGAACGACAAGTTTGCTAAGTCGGTTATTGAGAAGAGGGCGGATGAGGAGTCGAGGTTAACGGGGATTAGGGTCAGACCGGAATTTAATTGGAAGTTGCCCCCAGGATTCTTTATTAAGAAGGAAATGAGGGAATGGGTTAGAGATTGGATGGAGCTACCCTACATTTCTCCGTATGAGGATGTGTCGCATTTGGATCCATCATCACCGGAAATGGAGAAGAGAATGGTGGGGGTCTTTCATGAGTTGCTTTCACTTTCGATACATAGGAGAATCCCCGTGCCGAGCTTGGGGAAGTTTTGCGAAGAGTATAGATTTTCTAATGCATTTTCAAGTGTGTTCACTAGGCATTCCGGGCTTTTCTACATGTCGCTGAAGGGTGGAATACAGACTGCGATGCTTAGGGAAGCGTATAAGGGTGAGGAGCTAGTTGATCGTGATCCACTCCTTGAGATCAAAGATAAGTTTGTTGAGTTGCTTTATGAGGGGTTTCGCCAGAAAACTGAACAATGGATATTAGAAAGGGAGCAGATACAGAAGGACATTGAACTGATGGCAGCTAGAAACAAAGAATTAAACAGTCATGAGCTGGACTAAGAATTATGAAATGCTCAAGTTGTTGATATATTGAAATCAGGCCCAGGCAGTAAGTTGCATACTGTAGATATGTCTATTTGGAGAGTCTGGTCTTTGAAAGAAGAGTTAATAGAAAACTGGATTTGTTGTTTCTTTCTATTGGAGGAGCTACTCGGGTTAAAATATGAAATTGTGCTTTTTTTTTTCTTTCTTTAAGTTCGTATAACTATATGAGTTGCTTCTGCAAATATAAAATTTCTTTTACAATTAAGATATCATTTGCTGTATATTTAGCTTGCCTGTATTGCATTATATACAAGTACTATAATAATTTGAGAACTTGTAACATATTAAAAACTGCACTGTGATCTCCATTGACTAGTCGTTGAGGTTACAATGATTCATAATGATTTTCAACATCAACTATGCGAGTCAGGAAAGTATGTCTGACTTACTTTTGAATCATGGGTGTTCATTTGCAGTAAGTAAGAATTGTTATTTCCTCCATCTTTAGGGAGATGTATGTTTGGAGTGAGTTAATTTATTGGTAGCGTTTTAATTGCTAGAGTGTTGAGTCCATAATATGTAATGATTGGTAAAGTCTTTAATCGCTTTTAAAGAGTCCTGGTGCTATTCTATAAAATTATGTATTCGTCTCGTAGTTTTCCTTAAGAGACTTAAAAGGCTTGAAGGTGGCATTGTGATGGTTACATATATGTTGGCAATGCTTGGTAGTTCGATAGCTCATCTTCTCAGTTCTGTATTATGTGAATTACATATTCTTGTGTGACACTGGTTTCCTTTATTAGTGCTTCAACCCTCAATTCTGCAGTCCATTTTTGTTGGGAAACTTAAGGTAATCTTCTACATGTTTGTTAGTGCCACATCTGAATGTTAGCCAACTAAAGTACACCAACAATTTAACATTCATGCAAATTGAATGATATCTATTGAACTATTTTAAACGCAAACAATTAACATCATGCTTTGCTCATTTCTTGGTCTTTTGCAGTTGCTTTGTCCACCTGAAAACATACCTAAATACGGAAACACGAAAAGATTATGATCACACAAGTATATAGGTAGAAGTGATGGTTTATTACTACATATCTAACTTCACTCTGCTCATTTCTTTTCTGCAGGTTTAAACAAAGGATAGCAAACATGGAACGAGCCATTTCACTGAAGTTATTACTGCTCGCCATTGTTCTGGTACTGCATCTGAAGGCAGAGAGCCAATGGATACCCCGCCCCTCGCTGCCGCCATCTCCACTTTGTGTATCTCAATTTGCATTGGTAAACCATGCGTGTGCAATGTTGCCCTACACACCAGTTCCCCCACCCTCACCCCCTTCTCCCCCAACTCCCGATCCTCCAACTCCTCCATCTCCTGATGGGCCAGATGACGGTAGACTCCATCATCAACGTGGCCATCATCACGGGCACGGTCATGGGCATGGGAGGCACGGTGGTGGAGAAACTCCGGCTGAAGGAGATTGCTGTCGTTGGTTAAAAGAAGTTGACGATGTGTGTGTTTGTGACCTTCTTGTGCGCTTGCCCCCATTTCTCACTAGGCCTGTGCATAATTACACAGTTATTGTTGATGAAACATGCAATGTTACTTTTGAGTGTGGATCCAGGATGGTACCTTGAATTTTTATATCAGAGAGAGTGAAATCTATGTCTTATTGTACAATGTTTTAGTCTTTCCAAGACCAGTTCATGATCAATAAAGGGAAAACTTTGTTTCATCTCTCTATATGTTGCAGATTAGAAATTGCACCTTCTTTGCAATTTATTTTGTGCTTATGTCAATCTGATACGAACCGCATGGCTAGGCCCAGTCGTCATTCCATCCAGCCCACTAAATTTAAAGATTATGTTATGTAATTATTTTAAGTGTGTTTATTTATGTATTGTTAATTATTTAAATTCTGTAATTAAATATTATGTAGTAGTGGGGTGGTTATGTAAATAGTAGTTAGGACCAACTTTTAAGTATGTGCGTGGACGATCAGTTTATGGTATTGAAGAATATTATAAAATTTTATTTTCTTTGCTTAAGGGAGAATGTCCGATCTCGAATTTGGACAATTTTGATTCATCTTAAAAATTAAGGTGCATCAATTGGTGCTTTCATTGTCTACAATGGCTCCCAAAAATCAATCTTCAAAGGCGGGTGAAACGGTAGTTGAAGATGGAAAGATCATGGAGGCGTTGCGTGAATTACGCGAAGAATTGGCTGAAATTAAAGGCACCAACGATCAACAACGACTTGACCACAAAAATCAGATCGATGAGGTACGGGTTTGGATGGTAGGTTTATTGCCAAAATCGACAATTCCCGAGACTAAATTTCAACAGTCTGTACGCCCGACTATGGCTGATGCGAGTACATGTGTAAGTCCAGTTCATTCTACCACTTTTAATCTGTTATTTGGCAGTTCAAGTTCTTCCATTACGTGTAAACCACCGATTGTCCATTTAAATAATTTTGATGGTGAAAATGCGATGGATTGGGTGGCAAGTGCTGAACGATATTTTCGTTTATATCAAATTGCGCCGGAGGATCGAATTCCTTTTGTTTCATTTTATATGCAAGGGACTCCAACAATTTGGTTTACTTGGATGTCAACCAATGAAATGGTGCATAATTAGGAGGATTTTTCATATGCTTTATTGTTACGATTTGGGCCATCTTCTTACGATAATCATCAGACTGCTTTATTCAAGCTATCAAGTTGGAACAATTTCAGATTATCAAAAGGAATTTGAAAGGATTGGGAATTTTGTACATGGTTTGACCGAAGAAGCGGTGAAAAGCTGCTTCATTTCTGGGCTACAGGCTAATATTAGGCATGAGTTGGCTATTCTTAAACCAACTGATGTACATCATGCCATTGGGTTGGCAACTTTGGTCGAAACGAGAAATAATGCTACTCGCATTCGTACTTCATACACTCGACCTATGCCTCAATTTCGTACGGATTCAACCCCTACGATTAACCCTCCAGCACCTACAAATACAAAACAACCACACTCTCTTCCTATCCAACGTTTGACCCAAAGTGAAATGCAAGAGAGACGTTCGAAGGGTCTCTGTTTAAATGGTGAGGAGAAATATGCATCGGGTCATCGCTGCAAGTCACCACAATTTCTTACTCTCATTGTTGATGCGCAACAGTTCGAAGAGGATGTAGGTGATGTGGATCAGACGAGTGTTGATGAACACGACATCGCCCATTTACCACAACCACCATCCCATTTTTTGACCCCAAGGGCTCCTACTACTGGGCAGTTTCACCTTTCAATGGCGGCATATATGGGAGTTCAGATGCCACGAACACTAAGGTTACGAGGTTTTATAAATGGTCATGAGGTTAGTGTTCTGGTCAATTCAGGTAGCCATTTTAATATTATTTAGCCTAAAGTTGTAGAACTATGTGATATGCCTGTTCTTGCATTATATGCTTTTGATGTTATGGTGGGCAATGGCCAACATTTGCCTTGTCTAGGGCATTGTAAAGATGTAACTCTGCAGTTAGCGGGCACTAATTTTATGATGTCTATATTTGTGATTCCTACTCATGGGCTGAGGTTGTGTTTGGAGTTGAATGGTTGCATACTTTGTGGGATTATGTTTCTAATTTCGCAGTTCCTGACATAGTTGTTCCGCGAGGTGATAGCTTTGTTACTTTGAAGGGCGAATCAGGGTTGTTGAGTAGTTCACCTACTCAAATGAAACGTATGGTACAAACTGATTCCTTGATATCTATGCACGCTGTTTTTGTTTCGTTCGAACCAACTCATGTTGTTACCATTGATCAGTTTACACATGAGTCTAACGAAATCGTGCAGTTAGTCAAAGATTTTTCTCAAGCTTTTGAGAAGCCAACATCACTTCCCCCTTATAAGGTACATGATCACTCTATTCATTTGCAATCGGGGTCGCAACCGGTCAACATTAAACCCTACATGTATCCGCATTATCAGAAACCTATCATGACACAACATATTAACGAGATGTTGGAATCAGGGCAAATTCGACCGAGTACCAGCCCTTTTCATCTTCTATTTTGTTGGCTAGCAAGAAAGATGGTACGTGGCGTTTTTGTGTGGATTATAGGGGTTTAAATGCTGTTACATTGAAGGATGAATTCCCTATTCCTATAGTGGATGAATTGTTGGATGAGTTAAAAGGTGCTTGTGTGTTTACTTAATTAGATTAACGTTCCGGATATCATCAAATCTGGGTGGCCTCTAAGGATATACACAAGACAGCTTTCCGAACATGTGATGGGCATTATGAGTATGTTGTGATGCCTTTCGATCTGACAAACGCTCCATCGACTTTTCAGGATGCCATGAATGATTTATTACATGATCATTTGCGTGACTTTGTGATGGTGTTTTTTGATGATAACTTGATTTAAAGTCGTGATATTAACAGCCATCTACATCATTTGCGTGCTATTTTATCTTTACTGGTTTCAAATCAGTATTTTGCTAAGGTTTCGAAGTGTGTGTTTGCTGTTGATAGTGTGAACTATTTGGGCCATGTAATTAGTGTTGCTGGTGTGTCAGTGGACTTGGAAAAAAATTGAGTCCATTCTAAAATGGCGAGTCCCTAAAACTCTCACAGCCCTACGCGGGTTTTTGGGGTTAATGGGTTACTACTGACGTTTTATTCGCCACTATGTTACTATCGCCACTCCTCTCACGCATTTACTAAGACATCAGAGTATTACATTTACATGGGGTAGCGAGGCTCAGTCAGCCTTCGATGCATTGAAAAAGAAAATGATTGAATTTCCTACATTAATTCTGTCGGACTTCAATGCTCCATTTGAATTGACAACGGATGCGTCCGTCGTGGCCATTGGTGCTATCTTGTCCCAAAATCAACATCCCATTGCCTTCTTTAGTCGAAAGATGGCTTGCAACTTGATTCTGCCTACAATAAAGAGTTATATGGATTAACAGAGGCGGTAAAAAAATGGCAACATTATTTGTTGGGACGTACGTTTACTATTTATACGGATGAACAAAGTCTCCGTCATATTTTGACGCAATCTTTTCATACTCCAGAACATCAAAAGTGGTTGATAAAATTGATTGGGTATAATTATGAAGTGAAGTACAAACCTGGTCGTGAAAATAAAGTGGCGGATGCCTTGTCTCGTGTTTAACCCGAGTATTTTTCCATCACGTCCCCATGTCCGGATCTGTTAGCCAAGCTACGACAGTCCTTGGGTACCTCGCAAGACGCAACCGTGCTGATTCAATTATGCAACAATGATAGGAATGTTGATGCAAAATATGTTGTACGAGATGGTTTTCTATATTACAAGGATCTACTTTTGTTCCACAATATACAACTCTAAAGACCCAAATTTTGACCAAATTCCATTCGACCCCTATGGGTGGACATTCTGGGGTTAAGAGTACGATGGCTCGAATTTTAGCTATTTTTATTGGCCGCACTTAAAAGACACCATTCAAGAGTTTATTAAAAAATGTGAAGTGTGTCAACAGCAAAAGTCTCTCATAACCAAACCCTATGGTTTGCTCAATACCTTGCCCATTCCTACCCAGGTATGGACTAATATCACAATGGATCTTATTACTCATTTACCTATGTCTAATGGTAAATCTGCTATTTGGGTGATTGTTGATCGACTTAGTAAATTTGCTCACTTTGTGGCTCTCCCTCCCAAATACTCGGCGGCATATTTGGCTTCTATTTTTTAACGGAAATCTGCAGCATTTATGGCCTTCCTAAGTCTATCGTTTCGGATAGAGACCCTCTATTTGTGAGCTTATTTTGGCGCGAGCTTTTTGCTAAGTTGGGGACTGCTTTGCACTATAGTACGACGTACCACCCACAATCTGACGGGCAGACAGAGGTGGTCAACCGATGTTTAGAGTGCTATTTACGATGCTACACTATGGACACTCCTAAACAGTGGGTTCGTTACCTACCCTTAGCACAACATTGGTATAATTCATCATTTCACAGTTCTATAAACATCACACCATTTCAGCTCATGTTTGGCCAATCCCCTTACTCTATGCGTACCTATATACCGGGTTCATCAACAAATGCTGCTATTGACACCACATTAACATCAAGAGAATGATTATTAGCAGATATCAAGCACAATATGGCGAGGGCACAACAACGCATGACCGAACAAGCTAATACACACATATCTGATAAGGAATTTCACATCGGAGAATGGGTCTTTGTTAAACTTCGGACTTACCGACAGGTGACGATGCGCCGCTCCGCTTTCAACAAGCTCAACCCCCGGTATTATGGGTCGTTTCAGGTGCTCCGTCGGATCGAATCGGTCGCGTATGAACTGTGTTAACCGTGAAAAAATAAATATGAGATTAAAGAGAATATTAGTCCTAAATATAGGAATTAATATATGGACAATACTATTGTCACGAGTACTTCCGATGAGATGTGCCCACTCCCGATGAGGAGGCCCATCGGATGTTACCACACCCCTCGGTCACTGACCCAAAGCGGTACGAAGGAACATCCGAGGAGACACCTAAGCATCCCTTGGAAAGTCAACGATGAATAAAAAAGAGATATCAACGCGGCATCAGAAAAAGAGTAAACCCCGATGGATCCGCGCGACTTCGATATCCATCAATGCGCCAAGAGGGACCACAACGGCCCCGAGTCCCATAATCTTACGAGAACACCTCCTTGCTGAACACTCCTCAACATAAACTGCCCTCAGAACATCACTCCGAAGACCAAATATAAGAACAAAGCCATGTCTAAATACAAGAGCCACTAGAAGACACTATACGAGGACTGAGACCAAAAAGTACCACTTCACGAAGGCCAAGTCAAGCCCTCTGAGACCAAGTCAAGTCCTCGGAGACCAAGTCAAAACCCTCGAAGACCAAGTCAAACCCTTGGAGACCATGCCAAACCCTCGGAGCCCAAGTCAAAGGCGAAACACCCATCGGAGGACATATACAGAAATCCCTACACCAGGATGAACCCTTACCGAAGCAACAACGCCACCCGAAGAATGTCCTAACTGGTCCATCAAGTCACTACCAAATATAGGCCCCCTCGGAAAATAGCATCCCAAGAAAACAGCCCCTCGGAGATCCCCGAAGCTATTGGAAGAGACAAAGATCAGCCTAGTCAGCATCTAGTAGATTAAAGATATACCTTATCTTATCTTCTTACACTTTTACACATATTGCGACATCCGTACCTTACTAAACCACATGCATAACGACAAATGTCCCTAACAAACTCTATATAAAGGGAGGTGATCAATTGAAAAAAAGAGAGGACTTCAGACACACACACAACCATATACAGAAAAAACTGATGAGTGAAGTTCAGTGAATAAAGGAAAGAATATTCTCGTATCTTTGTTCTCCTTTATACAGTCATCGATTTTTGAATCATGGGCAGGGCGTTCCAACCCCAAAATAAATCCGTTAAATAGGGAATAATATCAAACCTGTTAACAAAATGGCGCCGTCTGTGGGAACGCCATAGAATATGTCCTCGAGAAACTTCAACAAACGTTGGTTGTGATGGATGATCTGTTTGAAAGCGAGAATCTTCAAGCTCACCGCAGCGACTCGGAAGAATCTTTTTCGAACCACCAATCCGGTACAAGAGAGTTCATTAATATTCCCCGTTTTGTCTTCGAAAGACTTGTAGATGCTACAGGTATACGAGCGCAGCAAAGAGGCGGAAACTTCAGGAATCGGCCCTCTGTATCTCCCGAACATAGAAATTTCCCTTCGGAAGAAGGTGCACCCCGTGCTAGATGGAGCCCTACTCCCGTCTCCTGGCACCATGAACCTCTGCATGAATCACAAAGGTATGTTAATTATGAAAGAACCCCGAGGAGGGGCCAAGGAGAAGAAATTTCCCGCCCCTCGAAATATCGTGGGGATATTGATCATACCTTATGGGGGATGATGGATGGCCTACGTAAAGAATTGAGTGATATTAAGAAAACAATGGCCCCCGAGGAAGATCCCACGTTTAAAATCTCCCCCTTTACTCCCAAAATTGCCTTAGCCTCGGTCCCTTCGGGGATGCGGCCCGTTAATGTCCCCTTATACACCGGGGAAGATGATGGAAGGGATCCGCAAGACCATATCCATCAATATTTGGTCGGAATGGATCTATCCTCCGCCCCCGATCATGTCTTATACCGCGTGTTTCCTGTCACCCTCGGAGGACGAGCTCAGGCTTGGTTTACTCACCTTCCCCTAGCCCCGTCACGAGCTTCGATCGACTAGCTCACTTGTTTGTACGACAATTTGCTTACAACCGGCGGTATCCCAAATCTGCCACTCATCTCTTCACGGTCAAACAACAGAAAGATGAACCCCTATGAGGGTATATAAAGCGCTTCACGGACGAGGCGTTAGATGTCCCTAACGTCAGCCCAACCATCCTGGCGGACATATTGACGCAGGGGCTTCGAACGGGGGATTTTTTTCGATATCTCCTGGGAAATCGTGTCACGGACATGAATGAACTTATGCAAAAGGCAGAAGTTTACATCTTGATGGAGGAAGCGGAAGATACAAAGAAGCGCATGAAACACGACGACAACGAGCACCTGGAGCGTACCGAAAGAGAGGCAATAGCTAAGGCGAATGGCAAGGAAGGAAAACCCAACCCAACGCAAAGACGAGGGTGGTATAGTCAAAAAATTCCTTCGACCCGCACCGTTACCCCCGATGACCATTGCTCCCCCAGAAGTACTCAACGTGATGAGAGGTAACAATGAGTTGCACTGGCCCATATCGGCCACATTTCCTAATAGAGAAAGGAATACGGGTAAGTATTGTAAATATCATAAAATCTATGGGCACACCACCGAGGAATGCACTACCCTACGTAGGGAAGTGCTTCGCCTTCTGGAAGCAGGATATTTGAAGAATTACCTTAAAGAAAATAACCCCGAGTAACTCAAGGCAAATGTATGGAAGAGGTCACGAAGGGAACGAGAAGAATAAGAAGCGACCCCCAGTCGCCATTCATGGGGAAGGACCACGGAACACCGCCGGTCACGGGAGAGGACCCCGGAACGCCGGCGACCCCGAGGATGGACTGAGGAACGTCGACGGAACTCACGAGAAAGGACGGGGGGACATCGGAATTTACCCCCTCCCCCAGACTTGTACGAGGATAACGCCCCATCAGGATGAACAATCAGCATGATCGAGGGAGGAGATATCTCAATGGCGCCCCAAGGTAAGAAGAAGAAATATCTAAAAGAAGCCAGACGGACAGAACAAGGGCCCCCCATGTGCTCCATTCAAGGAACAAAGCTACCTACCATTACTTTTGGGTCCGAGGATTTGAAAGGTATAATTTACCCCCACGAAGACCCCTTAGTAATTACGGCAGTTATCCACGGATTTGAAATCCAGCGGATCCTCATCGACACGGGTAGCTCTGTGGATGTCATATTCTTTCCTACCTACTTAGCTATGGGATTAAAGAAAGAACAACTAGAAGTAGCGGAGGTCCCCTTAATAGGTTTCTCAGGAGAAGCTTGCCGTACCCTCGGAACGTTGATCCTTCCAATGTCATAGGGAGAAGAAGCCATTCGAAGAACGAAATCCACCAAATTTTGGGTGGTGGAGGCCTCGTCACGAACGTACAACGCTATATGCCGAAGGCCGTCCATCCGAGCCTTCGAAGCAATCCCTTCTACCCTACATCTCAAGGTAAAATTCCCCACCCCTCAGGTATCAGAGAAGTCTGAGGAGGCCGATCTAAGGCTAGAGAATGTCGCAGGAACGCAATTCCCTCGGAAGGGGACGAATTCACCCTCGGGAATAATAAAAAGCGCAAAACAGAAGAGACTCGGGTTCAACCCGTAGAAGAATTAAAGATAGTGGAATTAGTAGAAGGGCACCCCGAGAAGGTGATTAAGATGGGCACTGGCATGGAACCCGCAATAGAAGCCCAACTAACTTATGTTCTTCAACAATTCCATCACCTCTTCGCGTGGGAAGGAGGACTGCCCGGGCGAATCAGTGATAAGGTATGCCAACACTTTCTTAATGTGAAACCAGGAGCCAAACCGATTCAACAAAAAAAGAGAAGAATGGGACCCGAGCGTAATAAAATTATTCGCTCGGAGATACAACGACTCCTTAGCCTAAAGCAAATTCGGGAGGTCATATACCCCGTATGGCTAGCTAATGTTGTGTTAGTACCCAAACATGGAGGGATATGGCGGATGTGTGTGGATTTCACCAATCTCAACGAAGCTTGCCCGAAAGATTGTTATCCCTTGCCCAGTAAAGATCAACTAGTCGACTCCACTGTTGGATGCGCTGTGCTATCAACCCTAGACGGAGACCAGGAGCACAACCAAATCCCGATGGCGGCAGCTGACCAGGACAAAACTAGCTTCATTACTGACGCAGGCACATTCTGCTACTTGGTAATGCCCTTCATACTCAAAAATGTCGGTGCAACTTACCAAAGGCTGGTAAGTCTCATGTTCGCTGGACTTATCGGAAAGTCGGTAGAAGTCTATGTGGACGATACGGTGGTAAAGAGTAATATTGCTAAAGAGCATCCCGAAGACCTGCGAAAGGCATTAGTCATTATGGATAATTTTGGAATGAAGGTTAACTCTAGAAAATGCTCATTTGGCATCTGATGAGAGAAGTTCTTAGGGTTCATGGTTACGGAGAAGGGAATAAAAGTAAATCCCGAAAAGGCAGAGGCCATCGTAGGACTACCCACTACGAAGACAATAAAAGACGTTCAAAAGTTGATCGGTCGAATGGCCTCCTTGAGCCGATTCGTTTCTAAGTCGGCCGAGAAAGGACTTTCCTTTTTCAAGATACTCTGAAAGGTTAAGGAATTCCAATGGACCCCCCAGTGCGAAGAAGCCCTCGGAGAGCTGAAAAGATATATGTTGAAACCACCCTTGCTGGTAAAGCCTTTACCTCAAGAAGAACTCTTCCTCTATCTATCTGTCGGAGAAGAGGCCATCAGTGCTGTATTAGTCAAAGAACAGGACAATGAGCATCATCCGGTGTACTACGTAAGCAAAACCCTTTTCGGAGCAGAAACCAGGTATACCTTGACTGAAAAACTTGTCTTAACTTTGGTTACTACAACACGTAAACTACGCCCCTAGTTTCTCTCCCACCCGATTACTGTGTTAACAAAACATCCCCTAAGGGCGATTCTTAATAAGCCTGAATCATCGGGAAGATTGATAAAATTGGCGATAGAGCTCACTAAGTACGATATTTCCTACGCCCGAGACCCTCCATCAAAGCGCAAGTCTTGGCGGACTTTGTAATGGAACTGACAGGCATCGGGCCTGAGGAAAAAGAGCCCTTATAGCATGCCTATGTAGATGGATCCTCTGTAAGCCCACACGGGGGAGCGGGAATAGTATTTGTAAACCAAGACGTGGAAGAGGAGAGACTCCACTTCGCGGTCAGAATTGATTACCCTATTTCCAACAACGAGGCCGAATACGAAGCCCTTCTCATCGGGATGAGACTCGCAAAAGAAGGTGGAATAAGAAGGATACTCCTCCACAGTGACTCTCAGCTGATTGTTCAGTAGGTCAATGGCTCGTACGAGGCTAAAGAATAAAGGATGTAGGATTAACTCCAAGTAGTCCCTCAAAGACAAGGATGGCTCGATGAGTGTAAAGTCACCCAAATTCCACGAGGAGAAAACCAGGAGGCAGACGCCTTATCTAAAATGGCCAGTCAAATGGCTGTCGTACATACCCGAAGGATCACTCTACTCCAGATCGACGAGTCCGAGAAGACCGAAGGTAAAGACCTGAATGACACTATGGATCCCCCCTCTAGTTGGGTGATCCCAATCAAAGCCTACTTGCAAGATCCAGAAGGATACTCCATGGACAAGGTCGTACAACGGATAATGTCTAAGAAAACCATTCGATACTTCCTCAAAGATGGGGTACTATTCCGAAGGACATATTCTTGCCCCCACGCCCGATGCCTAAATGAAGAAGAAGCTCAACTAGCTCTAGAGGAAACCCACGAGGGGACATGCGGAAGCCATACCAGCGGCGAAAGCATGGTCGGACGCCTGATTCGGCAAGGCTATTACTGGCCCACGATGGCTAAAGATAGCAAAACCCATGCCGAAAGGTGTAAACTGTGCCAAGCTTACGCCCCTCGGGTCCATTAGCCTGCAGCCCTGTGGGAACCCCATCTGACCCCTTCTCCGTTCTCCAAGTGGGGCATAGATATAGTGGGCCCACTTATCCCCGATGCCGGCCAAAAGAAATTCCTACTTGTGGCAGTTGACTACTTCAGTAAATGGGTAGAGGCGGAACCCCTAACCCGAATCACCGCAGACGCCGTCATCAACTTCCTATGGAGGAACATTATGTGCCGCTTTGGCATCCCTCGGAACCTGGTAAGTGATAATAGCCTACAATTCACGAACCAAGAATGAGAAAAGTGGTGTAACCACTGGGAAATCAAACACCACTTTGCCTCGGTGGGATATCCCCAAGCAAACGGACAAGTAGAAAGAACCAACCGAACCCTCCTGAAGAACATGAAGGCCCGGCTTGATTGGCATAAGGCCAAGTGGATCGAAGAAATACCTGGCATACTGTGGGCATATCGGACTACGCAAGGCACCTCTACGGGCGAAACTCCTTTCAGCCTAGCCTACGGTTGCGAAGCAGTCCTGCCCTCGAAAGTCTCCATAGAAAGCTGGCGAGTCCGAGAATACGAGTAAGTAACCAACAACTCCAACTTAGCCTTGGCCCTTGATCTACTCGAAGAAAAGAGGACTCGAGTAGCCATCCGGATGGAAGATAACAAAACCCGAATGTCACGATACTACAATGCTAAGGTAAAACCTAGAACTTTTCAAGTTGGAGATTTAGTGATGAAACGGGTCGGAGCTTCCAAGAACGTAGGCAAGTTCGATCCTCAATGGAAAGGACCCTATAAGATAGCGGGAATCGCGGGACCCGCAACCTATCTTCTCGCCAATTCCGAAGGCGCAGTGCTCCACAACACCTGGAATTCAATCAATCTTAGGAAATACTATGCATAATGTAATGCAACAGTTGTACATAAATAAAAAGTTGTTTCTATATATAGAAGGATCCGATACAAAAATCAAAGGAAAAATAGGAGAAAAAGATTGCAAAACAAAACGAAGACTCTACAAGAATGTCATCACAGCAACCTGACTCCGAGGAGCCATCTAATATAAACAACTAATACAAAACATTTAGCACCAACAACAAATCCTCACCCCAAAGGGATATTGGATCATATCCGATACAAAGAGATCAACATTGTCCCCGCTTAAACTAAGCATCCTCGATTGGACGCTTCCCTTCCCTGACGAGATGACGATGTTTCTCCTCGGATAAAGAAACCGGATCAACTATCAGAATTACCAAAGCCTCAAGCACCGAAGAAGAATCCTCTGCAAAGACCCTACGGATGTCAAGTTTAGGAATGACCAAGCCCGAAGGAAACCCTGGCAAAGCCTGAATCGCATCTTGGCACAATCGATAGCCTATACGGACCAAATGGCGCGCATATCACCCTGAAGGGACGCATGGGGGCTAGAGGGACCCACCGCTTCCAACACTGCCTGGACCTGAGCCATCACTAGTGCCACCTCGTGGGTACGAGTAGTCTCCAGCAGCCGTTGATTAGCCACATCTCTCTCCCTCGTGACACACAACAACCGCGCGTCAGAAATCCGTATCTGGTCCTTCAAAGCGGCCATCCTCTTTTCTAAACCCAGGACCCGGGCCTTTTCGAGCACCAACTAGCGCTCCAGCGCCCAAGATTTATTCCTTTCAGATTGCAATATTTCTCCGGGAACATCTCTAACTGTCTCCCTTTCAGTTGTCAGCCGAGCTATCTCTTCGCGAGCCTCGAACAAACACCTCTCCAGCTCATCCCGACGGCGATAGGCCAAATCAGGATCAGATTCAGAACCATGTAAATCTGTACGAAGACAAATCATTACCGCAAAGATGGTAAAAAGGTTAGTATTAAATAGAACGAATAAAAACTACTATACCTCGCACAAATCTTTGCATGCTAAATCCTGAAGGCTTGATAGAGGGAGGATCTTCATTAGCTCACAATCCGTTGCATTCAAAAGTCCACTCAAAAAATTCAGACAAAAGTCTGCAACTGAAAAGGACGTAGGAGCGGAACCACCCTCTCCGAAGGGTGGTACCCCCGCAAGAAGAGGATTTCCCTCGAGAGGTGGTCGAGCAACACGATCCGGTCCCTCCTCTAAGGGTTGAGATCCGCCCGGAACAGAAGGAAGGAGTTCTTCCTCTACCATGTTAATAACGACAACATCTACCGAAGGAGCAGGACACAATACCCGCCGAGGGATCGGAAGATCCATTCGGAGAAGAGTGGAAATCGAATCTTCCACAACAGCATGAGCTCGAATGTTCATCGGGGGGGGGGGGGGGGGCTGTGACAGGCAAAACCCTCTGATTCCTCCTTTTCGAGGAAGGACTGGTCACCTCTTCAAAACTCTACTGATCAGAATCACTCTCTTCCGGCAAAATATAATCATCATATGATGTTTGCGTCAAAAAGCCTTGTCAAAAGGTTCAATCGCAAATGCGGCCATCTCCGAACCTGTCACAAAGAAGAACATATTATGAACCCGAAGTGGAAAAGAACACTAGGGATAATGAAGACCCGAAGAAGAACTTACGAAAAAAGAAATTGCGACAAAGCGGCTGAATATGGAGACTGGACGTCTCTACCCCTTCTTGAAGCCGCGCCAAGATCATTAATTTGGGGAATTCCAACAAACCGCTCACGTCATAAGTCCCCGAGAACAACCCGGAATGGGACAGCCACTCCCCCTCACGCACCACAGTCTCGGAGTTGGGGGTAACAGACCCTAAACCCCATCGGAGAGGTATTCCCCACACATTAGCTGATTGGCCCTTCGGACGAAAAAAAAAGAACCTCCGCCTCCAATCCCCTATACGAGAGCAAGGGTTGGATACATGAGTGAAGGCTTTAATGTTTTCTCGATATACCAAGCTAAAGAAAGGAGGACCACCCGAACAGGGGTGCGAGGAAAACATAGCCTCCACCCGATGATGAGTCATAGGGAGATTCAAGAGCTCACAACAAAGGATATACCCCACCAAGTGAAGATAGGAGTTTGGCGTTAGCTGGCTGGGACATAGCTGCCAATAGCGAAAGAGGGTTTGAAGAAAAGGGTGGAAAAACACCCATAACCCATAGCGTACCTGGTCGCAGTATACTGTTAAATAGCCCGATGGGGGATCGTAAGCCCTCTGATCGCAGAACGGTACGATTACATCGTACTTAGTATAATCCAAATTATACTCGGCGCCCCTCATGTTCGTTGCTCGCGGAGGTCCCGACACGGCCTTGACCCATTAACTTTGAGGGACTCATGGGAAGCATATCAAGGACCGAAGATTGATCCGCAAGGGTGTAAGATCCCCTGCCCATGAATACCTCTCAGATGTGATTCATCCTAAGAGAATTTGTATGAGAAGACCGTGAAGTTGCTCCCCTCGAAGAATTACCTAAAATGTCACCCTCTAGACTGTCTCTCCGGGAGGAAATGCTATCCGAAGAAGCATGACGTACCCCTAGCGACAACGAAGGAGTCCGGACCGAATTCTGGGTAGATCTATGAGATGAGACAGATCCTCCTCGCCTGAAATGTGGGGGCATCATCTCCTCAAGTAAGTATTTTCTCCTTTCTCTTGATTGTTTGAAAATTGAAAAGGAAGAGGATTCGAAAGACAAAAACTAGCTAAAGTGAAGGTAAAAAGATAATTTTGTAGGAGAATCAGTGAGTTTCTTTTTAGGGTAAAAATAAATATATCCGCTAAACACTTAGCACCTATATACTAATTACCCTTTGATTAAAGAATTAGCCTTAATCCTCCATTATCTAAAGGGATGGACACGTGTCAATAAAATGCTCCTACTTAAAGAGGACACATACTTAAAACTGCCATGCAAGCTGACACGTCCTACTTAGGGGTAAACTTGGTCAGCAAGATTAAAGTATTATCCTCATCTCTCTCAATTCAATTTTAATTAGAGAAATAATTAGAGTATTTGTCAATGATAAAATTAAACGAAACGAGGCAGAGAAAGAAAAATTGGGCGAAATAAGATAACTGTTTATTCACTCGGAAGCCGAGAAGCCCTCGGAAAACCAAGTACATTTGCAAAGAAAATGGTAGAGTGCGAGAACAAAAGTTACAATAAAGAAAATAAAAGTCCTAGACTATGCCCCCGTGGTTGACGAATGAGGGGCAAGGTATGAAGGGGTTGTCGCCTCAGCAGAAGTGTTCATCGGAGCCAGACGAGAGATCGGTGATAGTACTCCTCCTGAGCCACTGGGCCTCGGACTCGGGCTACTTGCTGAACGCATTGAAGAGGGGGCAGGAGAATCCCGATGAGATAATAAGCCACTAAATCTCCCCACGAGGATGCGGCAATCCTCGGAAGAAGGCCTCTTCAGCTTACGAAGGTCAAAGGACTTGGAGAAGTCCACGTCCGGCCGCAATAGTGACTTCGCCAGTCTAGCACACTCCAGATAACCCCACAACATGTGACCTATTAAAATCTCTTGGAGCGACCTATCAGAAGTTTCCGAGTGTTGTCTAAAAGTCTCATGTTTAGCGAACTGGACCACCTCGTCAATCTTAGCTTGCACCTCTTCGGGAGAAAGGAACCTCGCCAACTTCTCCTCGGCCGACTCAGCCCGATCGGTGAGCTGGCCCAACAACCCCTGAAGCTCCCTTTCCCTGGCCAGCCCCTCGGCTTTCTCCCCCTCAAGAGCAGCAATCTAGACCTTCAGAGTCTCCTCGGACTCTTTCTTCTCTTTCTCCAGAAAGGTAACCCGCTCTTTAGTAGCCTTCTCATACGCTTCCACCCACTCGGATGCAGACTCTGCCCGCTCCAACTTGAAGTGCAAACTCTCGTTCTCCTTCTGAGCCTCTTGCAAGAGAAAGTCCAGACCCGAAATCTTTGTGTTGAGCACATCCTCCCTCGTCTGACTCTCTTTGTCCTTGGAGAGAAGGGATGTTGCTTGCGCTCGGAGAAGTTTCACTTCTTCCCCCTCCTTATGATACCCCTGCTCTACCGCACCCGGTGCGTCCCGAATTTTCCCGACCTACAAAAAGGAAAGAAAATGCGTAAGAGTCTAAAACCGATTACCTAAAAGAATGATGGACAGAAATAAAGAAGAGAAGGGGCCAAACTTACCATAAGAGCCATCCAGTTAAGGCTCGTATGCATAAAATGAAACCCATAAGCAGGGGTTGCATTCGAAGAAGCAAAGAACCGCAAAATATCCTGGAAAGCTCCCTCCAGAACCTGCATCGATGGCCGATCTCCCAGATTACGAGGAGCCAACGGAGTCTGAAAGGTGAGACCCCTCGGAGAAAGCGTGACGGGGACGTGACTCCTCGGAGGAATGGTCCCCGGAGCTGACGTCACCATATTCGAGTCGGTAAATACCGCCCGAGGACTCCCAGCAGTTGTAGACGGGCCCGCCTCCCCAACCAACGAACTTAGTATCTCCACCTTCACATCCCTGTCGTCGGACGATGGGTCAAACTCCTCGTGAATGTCCTCGAAGTCACCCAACGAAGCCTCCACAGCGGGATTGAGCAACTGCGCCAAAAAATCCTCCTCTGCAAAGACAATATGTGTAAGTAAATAAGAGAGAATGAACCTAGAAAAGTCATGGACCAAGAATTGGGCGGAAAAAAAGAGGAAGTACAGAATGCTTACCTAGAAGAGAAGACTCTTCTACCATCGGAGCCTTTCCCTTATCCACGATATCTGCACCGAAAAAGAAGACCTTAGTATACGAACAAACTCCTTAAATATTTTAGAAAATCTTATTAAGGACCAACAAAAACTCACCGAATGGAGCAGGCTCGGACACTGCCCCATCCGAGAACTCAGGAACTATCGGAGACATGGGCAAAGGAACCTCGACTTCACGAGAAGAGGCGGGAGACAGATCCCTAGAAGATAGGACCACCACCTATGCGGTCTCCTGGGTAGAATCTTCTCCACCAGTCCTCGGAGAGATCTCTTCTTCCGAAGGCCTCGGAGAGATCTCTTCTTCCGAAGCCCTCGGAGAACTTCCCGTATCGGATCCAGGGACCGACACCAGAGCTAAGGCTGAGTAAGGACCTACCTGGCGTAGTGGAACCGCAATCTAAATCACCCCAACAATATCTATGTACAAGGGTGCATGATCCTCGTAAGTACCTCCCATCTCCGGACCCATGTGCGCACCCTCGAGAGCATTAACCTCCTCTTTCTCATGGTCACCCTCCTCCAGAGCATCATAAATACTGCTCGGAACGGGTTCCACGGGACCCGACTACGAAAAGTAATTCGCTAAAACATCCCCTGCACCACCCAAAAACCAACAAGCATAATTATAACCTATTCCTATGTCAAGAGAAAAGACGAGAACAAAAACAAGGTACTTACTGAAAAGAGTCAGGGCCTCAAAAGATATAGACAGTGGCTTCTTGACAGCGTAGTCGGTAAACACAACATAATGAAGCCCTGACGTCTCGAACAGCATCAAAAAATCATCTGGCTCCATCAAAAGCTGCTGAGAAATCACCGGGGACAAAACTATCTCCTGATCTATGGTGCGCACGGGAGCTGCACCCTCTCTCCAGTCAAAAGGCGTGTCCCATCCAGTATCCTTTTCTTGGAGTGTCTGGTATTGTCCCGGTGACGGACGTGGTAGAAGGGAAACCCCCCGGGTGAAATCACCACGTCAAAAATGGAAAAGAAGTGGTCCACCCACATTCTAACCCATTCACCTGACACCAAAAAACATAAATGCAGAGAGCCGCAACGCCGTTCAGAACCATCTAACTCGGGCTAATATTGCACGCCTTGAATACTACGCAGAAGAAGGGCGACATAAACGAATGCCATCTGTACTTTACCTGAGCAAAGTAAACAATTACCATTCCCTTGGGCGGATAGCATGCCCTCTCATCCTTCGTCGGAATTTGGAACACCATGTTCTTTTGGAAAGCCCCAGTTGATGTGAACAGTTCCGATACCTGCTCACGAGTAGCGATGCTTTGAATCTTCTCGATTTTGGTAAAATCACAAGCAGAAGCCTTCTTCAATTTGGGAATCCTAGCTTTCTCGGTAGAGGCAGCGCAACCCTCGATAGCAGCAGAAGTCTCACCCTCGTTTACGGGTAATTACCCCCGTCGGAGCACCCCCATACCTGCCAAATAGTCAACAGTGGCGGTAACTCCAGAAGTGGTGGAAGCAGCGATGGGATCAGTGTTGGTGGAAGAAGCCATTTGTGCAATAACGAAGATAAAGTGTTTCTCCGAAAAGAGAAAGAGAAGAAGTGCGCGTGAATTTACCGAAAGATTGAAATGCGAGAGAAGAAAAGAAGGGAAAAGAAGATTTTGCTCGTCGAAATTGCTAAGGAAGGAAAGACGAAAGTGAGAAGAAGGGTGAATAGTGCTCCTATTTATAGCCGAAAATGTGACAACGGTCATGTGCCTTTAAAACTTGGAGTATGTTTAAAGCTCCACGCATCTCCCTCGCTCACGCGCCACGCCATTACAAATCTGACCGTTGCCAACAGTCAGATGTTTTGAACTTTGAAATTCGTCAACGGCTGCTTGCAACAAACGCTCCGAAACCACCGCGTGCGTGAGGATAATACCCCCAAGGGTAATCAGGTAAATTCCATATGATCCGTTTTTAAATAGATATAAATATATACGCACCCCCTCGGAAAAATACCAAAAATAAATACATCGAAGGAAAAAATTCAGACTAACCCCTCACCTCACCGAAGACACGAAATAAAATTTCCCTCGCCTCTACGAAGGCGATCGAAATTTGGGGGAGCTAGTGTTAACCGTGAAAAAATAAATATGAGATTAAAGAGAATATTAGTCCTAAATATAGGAATTAATATATGGGCAATACTATTGTCACGTACCCACTCCCGATGAGGAGGCCCATCGGATGTTACCATACCCCTTGGTCACTGACCCAAAGCGGTACGAAGGAACATCCGAGGAGACACCTAAGTGTCCCTTGGAAAGTCAACGATGAATAAAAAAGAGATATCAACGCGGCATCGGAAAAAGAGTAAACCCAGATGGATCCGCGCGACTCCGATATCCATCAATGTGCCAAGAGGGACCACAACGGACTCCGAGTCTCATAATCTTGCGAGAACACTTCCTTGCTGAACACTCCTCAACATAAACTGCCCTCGGAACATCACTCCGGAGACCAAATCTAAGAACAAAGCCACGTCTAAATACAAGAGCCACTGGAAGACACTCTACGAGGACTGGGACCAGAAAGTACCACTTCACAAAGGCCAAGTCAAGCCCTCTGAGACCAAATCAAGTCCTCAGAGACCAAGTCAAAACCCTCGGAGACCAAGTCAAACCCTCGGAGACCATGCCAAACCCTCGGAGCCCAAGTGAAAGGCGAAAACACCCCTCGGAGGACATATACAGAAATCCCTACACCAGGATGAACCCTTACCGAAGCAACAACGCCACCCGAAGAATGTCCTAACTGGTCCATTAAGTCACTACCAAATATAGGCCCCCTCGAAAAATAGCATCCCGAGAAAACAGCCCCTCGGAGATCCCCGAAGCTATCGGAAGAGACAAAGATCAGCCTAGTCAGCATCTAGTAGATTAAAGATATACCTTATCTTATCTTCTTACACTTTTACACATATTGCGACATATGTACCTTACTAAAGCACATGCATAACGACACCTGTCCCTAACAAACTCTATATAAAGGGAGGTGATCAATTGAAAAAAAAGAGAGGACTTCGGACACACACACAACCATATACAGAAAAAACTGAGGAGTGAAGTTCAGTGAATAAAGGAAGGAATATTCTCGTATCTTTGTTCTCCTTTATACAATCATCGCTTTTTGAATCACGGACAGGGCGTTCCAACCCCAAAATAAATCCGTTCAATAGGAAATAATATCAAACATGTTAACAAACTGGATCTCTCTTGCATGCTAAGATTCACAACGTGTTCCATGTGTCGTTGCTCCATAAGTGCTACGGTGACCATTGCGCCGCCAGCGTTCCGCTTCCAGAGGTAAATGGAGATGGTGATGTCGTGGTTTTATCAGAGAAGATTTTGGATAGACGCGTGGTGGTCGAAAACGGGGTGGAGGTTCATCAGTGTTTATTGCAATGGAAGGGTTTTGGAGCTGAAGGGGCGTAATGCGTGGTTGAAGAGGATTTTATATCCAGTTACCCTAATTTCGCCGGCTCAGATCATTTCCCTCATCCAAGGGTGGACATTCCTTTGGGCCCGGAAGTTTCTTCTAGACTTTGCTTTGAGGACAAGGGCCAACTTTCAGCGGGTGGCATTGACACGAACCACATGACTAGGCCTAGTCGTCATTCCATCTAGCCCATTAAATTTAAAGATTATGTTATGTAATTATTTTAAGTGTGTTTATTTATGTAATGTTAAATATTTAAATTCTGTAATTAAATATTATGTAGTGGGGTGGTTATGTAAATAACAGTTAGGATCAACTCTTAAGTATGTGTGTGGACGATCAGTTTATGGTATTGAAGAATATTATAAAATTTTCTTTTCTTTGCTTAAGGAAACTGTCCGATCTCGAATTTGAACAACTTTGATTCATCTTAAAAATTAAGGTGAATCACAATTTGGAAAGAAAAACTTGTAATATGCTACAGAGATAAAGATAATTCTTAGAAATGACAATTTCCTTATCTTCCCAAGTTATCAGGATCATAAGTTTTGATTAGGACTTGCAATGAATTTTCGTTAGTCGATATTCATATCATCATCATATGGAAAAAAATCTAAGACAGTTTACGCACTACTGCATATATATATTTGACATATATAGGAGAAGATAAGATAATAATTAATAAACAAAAATTTTAGTACTTTTTTTAATAATAGAATAAATGGACTTCCAGTACCCGAATTGGCAAATGGAGAATCGAATGGATTCTAGTTTGCTGTGATGGGGGACTACTTAGGAGATTCTGAGAGCCTTTATTCCAAACTTATCATCTGTTGCCTTTACAGCTCCAAAAGAATAAAATAATGTTTGGTAGAAATGTGTGGCATAACGGCTGACAGCCTGACCTTCTTCCATTTGCGGGCCTGTCATTCACCAATCTCCATTTTTGGACTTTAGATTTCTATTCGCCGCATATCTAATCTTCCAAAATGCAAGTGAAGCTTTTTAGTCAATCATAGATTTCCTTGCGATAATAATAATCATGTAATAATACATTCTGTGTTTGTGGCTGATAATGCAACTCGCGTGTATAAAGTGTACGTGCAAAGTGGCCATTAGCGTGCAAAATATATTACATAAAAAAAACTTAAAAAGTGGACGATTATGTTGAGAGATCACAACCAGATTACTTTCGGATCATAAAAAATACTACTCAGCCTCCCTGTCACTAGCTCGGGTTGGACTTCATGAGACGGAACGGTCCAATGAAATTAGAGAAGAATTTTAAGGTAAAAAATAAACGTTTCCAAACATAGACGTAAGTTTGTTCACAATGTGATAAAACCCCCTATATTGGTCAGTTCATATATGACATGTGGCTCATTAACAGTTCGACATGCATATGGCTCCAACATGACATGGTCGACATGCCAAAATACTTAAACCAAACACATTACACTCTACGATCATGAGATAAACTTACATTTCGCATTTTTGACGTAAGCTGAATCGACTTGGACGATTCAAGCCCGCAACTTTTAAAAATATACACTTCTGACTTAGACTAAAGTAGATAAATCTTACATCGACCCACAAGGTTAATTATGAGAGATGAATTATAACAGCACTTAAGACACTGCATCCAATCAAAATTTATCGAAAAAGCTATAAGGGCTCGTTTGGTTCTTCCTTTAAGGTCCTATAAGGCTCATTTAGTCCGGATTGAACAGTGTTAAACAATTGCTTTGGTTTTCATGACTTAAAACCCGGGTCATCCGGTTGAATATGTACGACCCGGGTTTCATGGTCATTCTCAACAAGCAACTTTTGGGGCTTTATTATAAAGTGACTTCTACAGTACTGTAAACCTAGGGAGAAAAATAGTGACCATCGGAACCTTGAGCCATCGAGGGTAAAACAAAACGTTTGCCATCGAGGGACAGGTAAAACGTTTGTCATCGTAGGAAAAGTAGAACGTTCATCATTGAAGGATAAAATTGCTTCTCAGCAAACTCTATCTCCGATGACATACGTATTACTACACTCACAGAGCATCCGATGCTAAAGGCACTACCAGTCTTGGATGACTTTACGATGCCTAATAATCGCCGATGCTTTAGCTAGTGAACAATCTTATAAACTGGAAGCTCTAAGTGTGTTCTCCCCAAGGGATACCCCTTATAGTGATATATCGAAGAATATATCGTACGTACCCGAGGGAAGAACATTCCTAGGGCAGCAATAACCAAATTATTCGATGACACCATTATGGAGAATAGTCCGATGGCAAAGAAGATCCTTCGAAGGCAAACAAGAGAAATGCTTTTAATACAATGACCGAGTGTCACCCCTTGAGAAACTCTTGCCATGCAAAGACCAGGTGTCAACACCAATATCATTTATCAGCACCGAATTTACCAGGTGTCAACACCAATATCATGTATCAACACCGAATTTACCAGGTGTCAACATAGGAAGCAATGCATCAACATAAAGTGAGCTGGAAGATAGCTGTACGATAGATAAGTTATCATTAAAATAATGACGGTCTGCCATCCCTTATGAATCATGTGATCAAAAGAAGGCTATAAATACCTTCACTTTGTAGAACAAAATGGGGCAGGTCGAAAGGGAATAAAAAAACTTATTGCTTTATACATTCTCTTTAACTAGACTCGTAAGGTAGCTTATCAAACATTCATAGAGTAAATGCATCAATAGAATTTTCCTTCCATAGGCTTCTTGCATAAACTCATTTATCGACTATTTGGGCAGGGCGTTCCTCGAATATTAATAAAAATACTCCAATGAGTTAACAAATGGCGTCGTCTGTGGGAACGCCATGCACTGCTGCCTTTGAGTTACGTCGGTAAAATTTGCGTTTAGCACAGTCAAAATCAAGATGGAAAGGTCACCCTCATCCGAGCGACGATCAGTAGGTTACAGTGAAAGTATGCATCAGGAATCTACAGATGGCTCCCCCGAAAATCCCCCACCACCTAACGCTGATTATATCAATATCCTGAGGGCAATGTTTGAAGATCTGGTGGAAGCAGCTTTAAAAAGAGCTCAATCCAGGGAAAAACCTCCAGAACCACAACCCATATTACCTTATGGGGAAAGGTATATGGTGGAGGAGCAAGGATCAAGGATGACACCAACACCGTGGCAAATGCCACCCCCACAACCAGGGTACCGTCAAGAAGGGTATCCAGGAGAGATACATCCTCCTGGGAATGGCTTCGAAGGCATGATGCCTCCCTATCGACCCAACATGTTTCCCCATTCTAGTAATGAGACGGCCCTTTGGGAAATGTTGAATCATCTTCGGAGGGAAATGCTCAATATTGAAACGGGCCATCACGCCAAAAGATGAACCAGTATATCATGGATCTCCGTTTATACCAGATATTGCACAGGCTACAATTCCCTCCTACGTTAGAGCAGTTAACCTACCCATGTATTCCGGAGAAAAAGATGGCAAGGATCCGCAGGATCATATCAATCAGTACATAGCAACGATGGATCTACAGTCAGCGCCATATTTTGCATTGTGTCGAATCTTCCGAGCCACCTTGACAGGAAGGGCACAGTCGTGGTTCACACAGATACCACCAGGCACTATATCCAACTTCTCTCAACTGGCTAGCCTGTTCGTACGACAATTCGCTTGTAATAGACGCTATCCAAAGTCAGCATGCCATTTTTTTACCATAAAGCAGCAGAAGGACGAATCCTTGAGAGATTTCATGAAACGGTTTTCTGATGAAGTATTGGATGTCCCAAATGTAGACCCTACCATGATAGCGGACATTCTTGCCTAGGGATTACGATCATGAAATTTCTTCCGATACCTGGTAGGAAATCGAGTAAAGGACATGAATGAACTAATGCAGAAGGCAGAAACCTACATCCTGATGGAAGAAGCAGAAAATTCTAAGCTAAAAGCAGAAAGTGCCGATGCCAATGCAAGACCAAAAGAAAAAGAGGAATCCAAAGGTCCCCTACCTCGAAGGGATAATCCCGGAGTAGTGAAAAGACATCTTCAGCATGTACCTCTACCAGCTCTGACCATCACTCAATCGAAAGTTTTAAATGTAATGCGAGGAAATAAAGATTTCTCTTGGCCTATGCCAGTGAGGCAGCCATACAAGAAAAAGGACTCGGGAAAGTTCTGCAAATATCATAAAGCATACGGTCACACAACCGATGGTTGCAAGAATCTACGGAATGAGATTCATAGATTACTAGACTTGGGGTACTTGAGAGATTACTTGAGCAGTAACAGAGAGGATCGGTCAGCGGAGCGAAAGAAAGCTAGGAATCAAGAAGGTGAGGTTACCACCGAACTCTCCCCGGTGGAAGCTGAGCAGGGTGACTTTGATCAACGATTACCCCCCTCCCCCACCAGAGACATACCAAGATAATTCCCCGACGGGGAGAACTATCAATATGATCGAAGGAGGAGATATATCCGTGTCCCCTGCTGGAAAAAAGAAGAAATATCTTAAAGAGGCCAGAAAGGTGAAGAAAGGGCTATCGGTTTGCTCGGTGCAAGGCATAAGGTTACCAGCAATATCCTTCGGATCCGAGGATCTTCAGGGAATTGTGTATCCACATGAAGATCCACTGGTAATTACAGCAACCATAATGGGCATTGAGATACAACGAGTCCTGGTGGATACAGGAAGCTCAGTGGATGTGTTGTTTACCCCAACCTTTGGAGCAATGGGACTAAAGAAGATACATCTTGACCCCACGGAGATATCTTTGATAGGTTTTTCAGGAGAAACCAGTCGAACTTTGGGTACCGTTATACTTCCGATGTCTTGGGGTGAAGGAGCAATGAGGCGAACCGAGCACGTGAAGTTTTGGGTCGTAGAAGCATCCTCGCGAACGTATAACGCTATCTGCGGAAGGCCATCCATTCACGCCTTCGAGGCTGTACCCTCTACTCTCCACCTCAAAGTGAAATTCCCCACGATGTCAGGAATTGGAGAAATCAGAGGCAACCAAATCAAGGCTAGGGAATGTCGTATGAATGCCCTACCGACGAGTGTGGAAGAAGAACTTAGCCATCCGGGGAAGAAGCAGAAAATGGAGGAAATACGAGTCCAACCAGTAGAGGAGTTAAAACTGATAGAATTAGAAGAAGGAGATAAGAAGGTGAAGATCGGAATAGGAATGGATCTGACTATAGAGGGGGAAGTTGTATCCATCCTAAAAGAGTACATGCATCTCTTTGCATGGGAAGGAGCCCCCCTGGAAGAATCAGTCCAAAGGTATGCCAACATCACCTCAATGTTAATACCACCTTCAAACTTATCAGGCAAAAGAAGAGAAACATGGGCCCAGAAAGGAATAGAATTATCAAATCGTAAATACAACGACTTCTTGGATTACAACAGATAAGGGAAGTTATATACCCTGGATGGTTGTCCAACGTCGTATTAGTACCTAAGTTAGGGGGACGATGGAGAATGTGTGTAGACTTTACTAATCTGAACGATGCCTGCCCAAAGGATTGTTACCCCTTGCCCAGCATCGACCAATTAGTAGATTCAACAGCAGGGTGCGCACTGTTATCCACAATGGATGGTGACCAAGGGTACAATCAGATTCCAATGGTGGATGAAGACCAGGAAAAAACTAGTTTCATTACTGATGTTGGCATGTTTTGCTACATGGTCATGCCGTTTGGACTCAAAAACGCTGGTGCTACCTACCAAAGGTTAGTGAATATGATGTTCTCAGACGTCATCGGAGAGGTGGATAAGTGTTTTCCCCACGAGGGAATCATCCAAGGGAGCCACCATGTTAAGCCCAACAATATCATATAAGGGCGGAAAATGAGCAGATTTCAGCAAGGCGGAGGCATCGAGGGCCAATGTAAAGGAGGTAGAAGGATCAATCTTATAAGATGCTCGGGTTGACACCAAGAATAGGGAAAATCCCACTTGCCCACAATAGGTTTGATAAAGACGAATTTGTCCTTCCAACTGCTGTAGGACAAAGTGGTTCCTACGACTATCTTCTTCTCTGGGTCACGATGGGTAAAGAAGTACGATGGGTGACCCGTTGAAGAAACGTTAACAGTAAAAAGGGAAAAAAAAAACCTCCTCACAGTACACTCAACCCCCCTCGATAGGCACCAGAATACAAAAGAAGCGAGGATGGTAAAGCTATTGGGTGTTAACTGACTAGGACAGACATAACAAGCTTTGAATACCTCGCAGTAGAAGGGAGGGTAAAAGGATCGGAGACCCGCGCGTACCTGAACTAGATAAAGGGTAACATAGCCCTCAGGAGGAGTGTTTCCCCTATCGTCTGTTGAAGGAATTTGCTTGATGATGTTCAAGGAAGATACTCCGAAATCATGGAAGAAGTTATCAACTTCTTCTTCGGTAACCGTGCTCACAACGTGCTCTACTTCTTTGTAACGACGAATAACCTTCGTCTTCACATGGGCAGCAGAAGCGTCAACAACGACGGATGACTTCCTTGACCTTTTAGAAACTCGTGCCGGTTCATCTTCCTTACCCACAGAAGCTTTACCCTTCCTCTTGTGACGGTAAGTTTCAATACCGGGGGGATTAGTCTCCGGTAGCAGAGCCACCGTGACGGTGATGGCGTCCTCCGCAGCAGTCAAAAGGGCAGTCGGAGCAGCGGCGGACTCCATGGGAGGTGCAGGCAGAGCACCAGAAGCATCCACCAAGGCGGTGGCTAGGGGGAGAGTAGCGGTGGAAGTTTCACTGACCATTATACAAGAGAGAAGAAGAACTTAGGGTTTTTTCTGCTTAAAAGAGATGAAAAGCTTGAAGGAGAGAAGAATAGTGAAGAAGAATGATAGAAGAAGGGTGTTTATAAAGGTTCTCGTCTGAGAAAGTGGGAAGTTAATGCACGCCTGCATTAAAGAGCACGACTCCCCACAAATAAAGGTCGTTACAAACCCTTGGAATTCTCTCATTAATGCGGAAATAATCCGTTCCCCACGTTCTCCGATGGCTATATTTTCGAGGACCACTTCACTATAAGTTCCTGTTGATTACCTATAATACACCAGGAACTGGGGGACTGGTGTAAACCTAGGGAGAGAAATAGTGACCATCGGAACCTTGAGCCATAGAGGGACAAACAAAACGTTTGCCATCGAGGGACAGGTAAAACGTTTGCCATCGGAGGAAAAGTAGAACGTTCATTATTGAAGGATAAAATTGCTTCTCAGCAAACTCTATCTCCGATGACATACGGATTACTACACTCACAGAGCATCCGATGCTAAAGGCACTACCAGTCTTGGATGACTTTACGATGCCTAATAATCGCCGATGCTTTAGCTAGTGAACAATCTTATAAACTGGAAGCTCTAAGTGTGTTCTCCCCAAGGGATACCCCTTATAGTGATATATCGAAGAATATATCGTACGTACCCGAGGGAAGAACATTCCTAGGGCAGCAATAACCAAATTATTCGATGACACCATTATGGAAAATAGTCCGATGGCAAAGAAGTTCCTTCGAAGGCAAACAAGAGAAATGCTTTTAATACAATGACCGAGTGTCACCCCTTGAGAAACTCCTGCCATGCAAAGACCAGGTGTCAACACCAATATCATGTATCAGCACCGAATTTACCTGGTGTCAACACCAATATCATGTATCATTACCGAATTTACCAGGTGTCAACATAGGAAGCAATGCATCAGCATAAAGTGAGCTGGAAGATAGCTGTATGATAGATAAGCTATCATTAAAATAATGACGGTCTGCCATCCCTTATGAATCATGTGATCAAAAGAAGGCTATAAATACCTTCACTTTGTAGAACAAAAGGGGGCAGGTCGAAAGGGAATAAAAACACTTATTGCTTTATACATTCTCTCTAACTAGACTCGTAATGTAGCTTATCAAACATTCATAGAGTAAATGCATCAATAGAATTTTCCTTCCATAGGCTTCTTGCATAAACTCATTTATCGACTATTTGGGCAGGGCGTTCCTCGAATATTAATAAAAATACTCCAATGAGTTAACAAGTACCATTTCAACCTAAAGTGTATAGACAAAAACACCCCTGCTTTTCAACTTATAACAACTGGAGGCTGACACAAATTCAGAACACACAAATTCCTTCTTCTCCCCAAATATGTGCGACCTACAGTGAACCCTAACAAGTTCACATTGTGCATCACACGAATTGCCAAATCTACTACACCACAAGGTAAATTTTTCCTCACTTTTCATGTCTTACGTTCGTATCCGAATTTATGGCAACAATCTGTAGTCGATGTTTATCAATTTTTGATGATTTATTAAATCGTTTGTGTATTCTAGGCTACCAGCTATTCGAACCGAGCTTCGTAATTCGATTTAGGTAAACACGGTTGGCCCGCTTTTGTATATTACGAGTTGTACGCTCTCTTCAAAGTGGTTGTAAAAACGATTTTTTTTTGGGCAGGGGTATACTTTGTCGCGTCTTCAAGCACTTCAACCGTACATGTATATTACTTTGTCAAATATTGGTGTTGGTTAATGTTGGGCAACTCTAATTTGTTTGGGGTTAGCTCAATTGGCATAAATTTTGAAATAATTTTGACCTCGATTTTTTTTCTGTACTCTATGTACTTCTTATATCACTGTAATATTTGAAAAGCAAGCACTAACCAAGACGTTTCTATATTTGTGGGAATCCTAATTGTGCCTTAATTTCAGGTAATTTAATTAATACCCTCTTTAATATAATGTATAATTTGGTGTATAGTTAATATGTAATACCCCATATGTACTTTGTTCTACATTAATACATAATACCCTATATGTCTCATATTAATACATTAATAAAATGCATATTTTGGTGTACTGTGGGAGTATTTGATCTTAGCATTTGTTATATGCTATATATTTATTTGTGTGGTTTGATCTATGCATTTTCTAAAGTGATTTGGTAGAAACCTAAATGAGGAGCGAATATTTGTGTGGACTTGTAACAAGAAATATTTTTGTCATGCAAATGAGGAGCGAATAATCTGTTTATCTATACAAGTTCAAATTGTTTGTACCCATCATAGTTCATATTATTTCCTGAACAATGCAAAGAATTTATATTGGTAGGATGGATATGACAGCATACGCTACGATCATTGCTTCCGCACAATTAGTTTTGGTTCGGCTTAGGTTATTATTCGTATTGATTACGTGCTTTCTTGCGAGGAGACGTACGCGAGAGAGAAAGAAACGTAAACGAGGGTACACTTACAACATGCTTGGTAGGCTTCCAAAACAAATAGAACATATGACAGATTTGGTGAACATTAATGATAAGGATTGCGTGGACATTCTACGTATGGATATGAATAGTTTTCACAAGTTGTGTTATTTTCTAGAACATGGGGGTGGTTTAAAGAGTTGCCAATATGTTAACGTCCAAGAGATGATCGCAGTATTTTTGCAAACTTTAGCCCATCACGATAAGAACCGTGTTGTACGCTTTAACTTTAAAAGATCTGGTCAAACAGTAAGTCATTATTTTCATAAAACAATGGATGCTTTGATCAAGATATCCGACAAATTACTGGTAACCCCAACACCAGTGACCACAGATTGTACTGATGAGAGGTGGAAACCGTTTCCGGTAAGAAAACAAAATTAATTAACAACTACTTAATCTTTTTTTGCAAAAATAGGTTACTAATACCTTTATCTTTATTGAATACATTATAGGGTTGCCTAAGAGCAGTTGATGGTACTCATATTGCTGTCCGAACTCCTCTAATTGATAAAGAACGTTACCGTACACGAAAGAGTTTTGTATCAACAAACGTTCTAGGTGTTTGTGATACTAATAAGAACTTTGTGTATGTACTTGCCGGATGGGAAGGGTCGGTAGCTGACAGTATGGTTCTGAGAGAGGCTTTAGTTAGGCCTGGAGGTTTTAAGGTTCCCGCGGGTAAGTCAGATTCCCTCTAAAAGTTGTTTTTACTTAAACATAATGAACAACAATTGTGTCTAATTATGCAAAATATTTTGAGCAGGAAATTACTACCTTTGTGACCTAGGTTACATGAACGGGGGCGGGTTTATGGCACCTTTCAAGGGTAGGATGTATCACTTGAATGAGTGGAGTACAGGTAGAAATAGGCCCGTTGACCGTGAGGAGTTTTTCCACATGAAACACAGCAGAGCCCGTAATGTTATTGAGTGTGCCTTTGGACTCTTGAAGACTAGGTGGCCACTTTTAGATCATCCCACGCATTTCTCTGTCCGGCATAAATGCAGAATTGTTTTGGCGTGTGCATTGTTGCATAACTATATTCGATTAGAGATGGAAGTAGACCCCCTTGAAGCTAGTGGTGTAGAACTGCATGTTGGTCCTCATGACGAAACGGAGTACATTGAAACAGTTGTTCACACAAATGCTTGGCATAAAAAACGTAATAATATGGCCGGGGAAATGTTTAACAAATGGCGTTTGAGACGTCATAATAATTAGATTCTAATATCAGTGGCGGTTGGAAATATTAATCCTACTTGTTTTCGAGTTGTGGATTCTAGTAATATGAAATTTATTAATTTCTATTTTCGAATATTGTGTAACCCCGTAGAAGACAGAACTCAATGTTGTGCAATATTGATGAACCACTATATCAGTGGAATTTGCTATGTAATATCATTACAATCATGATGGCATGTGTTGATAATGTCTACTTGATTAGCCTGTTTCGAATTTCAGAAATTTGTTATTGGAATTTGGGAGTTTGTTGACATTGCTTCTAGATTGAATTAATATATTATATAATAAACAAAAACTTTAAACAAATGGCTTTTCTCAGAAGATTAGTTGACTGAATAGTATATATTTTGATGATTGTTATATAAAATAACCTTCTGTATGGTTGCATATTGATGTGGGTTTTTAGGTAATATGAGTAATGTTTAGTAAAATAATACTCCAACTTCTTACCTATAGCCAATGTTGTGTTACTACATAAATATATAATCCCTATTTACTGTTTGTAACAGATTAATTAATGTTGGGAAAGTGTGTTTAATCAAAGCTTATATATATATAATTACATATATTTTACCCACTCTTTAATGTCTGTATTATTTATAAGATATGGTTGTACTAACTATTTTATGACTTCTTTAGATGGAACAAACTGCGAGTAGCAAGAAGCCAAAAAACAAGAAAACTAATAGAAACGCTACTCGCAAATATTGGAGTAAGGTAGAGGAGGAGGCTTTGATAGAAGCCGTGAAGGAACTTATTATTGGGGGGTGGCAGTCGGGCAACGGATGGAAACCTGGGTTCAATAATATGGTTGCTCAGAGAATTAAGAATTAGGTGCCATATAGTGATGTCCAAGGAGACCCTCATGTCATCTCAAAGATGACGGCATGGCGAAAGGACTATGGTTCTTTATCTAGGCTTTTTGGCCGCACAGGGAGTAACTTCGTCGCTTTGGATCCTCTTTCACACACTATCACCATTGTGGGATCAGAAGTCTGGGAAGCTAGCATTAAAGTACTACTTATATATTTTTCTGCCAATTATTAAGCATATGAAAACAGGTTTAAATTGTTTTTATTATTCTTTCAATTGTAGGTTAATCCAGAACTCGATAAAATCAAAACAAAACCTTTTCCATACTATGAAAATTGGGATGTGATGTTTGGTTTCTCCAAAGGCACGGGCGATCATGTCGTTGACTTCAATGCTGGAAAAGAACAAGTGAATAATCATATGCCCCCACCAAACACTGACCCGATTGGTCATGATCCCACAACAAGCCTAGAAGACTTGACCTCTGAGTCATCTGCCACCCCTCTTTCGGAAGGTGGCGGTCCTTGGAAAGCTTCTGGCATTAAAAAGCGTAAGGTCCGTTCGGCTGGAATTGATGACGACTTGTTGATGAAAGTTTGTAGCTCCTTGGACAAGACTGACATTGCAATTACTGAGTTATCGAGTGCTATTCGTTCACTAAAAGAGGTTGACCCCCAGGTTATGCAAATATTCGCAGCTCTTCAAGATTTGCCCGAGTTTAATATGACCACTCGCATTCGCGCGGCGAAGAAGATTGTATCTTCTAAAACTCATGTTGCACTTTTCTTTAGCTTGGATATGGAAGGGCGTTGTGAGTTTGTTAGGAGTGTACTTGTGGAGTGATTTCGCAATACTCCATAAAAAAGCATGCAACCGAAGGTATATCTAAGTATTCCGCCTTTCCATTGCTAGTACCCCATCTCATTTTGTATGGCAATGTTGCAATGCTTATTTTGGTATATTATATTAGTTACTTACTTACTTGTGCAAGCTATAACACTGTTTTTAATTTGCTCTTGTAATGTGTGGAAGTGATCTTGATGATCAACATTTCCTAGTAATTTGTGATGTAGTATTGTAGCTGAACACCATTTCTCGGCTAATATGTATTGTATTTTGTATTGTTGTATTAAGTAGGTAAAGAACACATGTGTGTATGGTACTTATTGGATTACTGAAAATCAATGTTCATGGTTGTTGTATGATACTATTAATTCGTAATTGTGATGTTATGTCCTCTGTGATGATTTTTGAAGCGGCATGTATTGGCTAAAACGACGTTTACGACGTCCATGATTTAAAACCATGTTTTTTTTTAATGGAAAATTTATTATTGAAAGAATAGTTTCTGATTTCAATGTTATCCTGATGTTGGCTCAACATCCATCCAACATTTAATCCAGAACACATTACTCATGTTCTGGTTTCAATGTTGTCCTGATGTTGGCTCAATATCCATCCAACATTTAATCCAGAACACATTACTCATGTTCAGAGTAAACTACGCCTCTTCAATATGAGAGGTAACAATTTTATTCGCTAGAGGGACTAAACTAATTGCCGCTTTTGCTAACTCATGTGCCTCGCCATTGTTATCTCTACTAATCCAACTAAAAATCCAATGTCGCCATCCTTGCCACACATGTTTTAAATTGTTGTGTATGTGTGAATATGCTTGAAGCTTATGTTTAGGTTTTGAACATGTGGTTTGATTTTTTCTAAAATTGGTTTTCATGTTTCTTCATGCGTATTATATTGGGAAAAATAGTTATGGCAGAATATGTAATAGGTAGTATACAAACTATAATATTGTGGACAACTCAAAAAAGCAGTGGTGAGGTTATAAATTATGTGAAGATTCAAATTATCTCCAATTCAGTTGTCGTTTGTGTTTATACGAAGCTACTAAAATGGTAATCGTTGTAACACCAAACAATTTTGGTAATAAAGGTTATAATAGCTGTTTTTTGGATTTCTTAATCACTTCAGCGTATGTTAAGTAAAATTTCACGCAAGTATCACTCCAACAATGTAGTAACATACTTCCGTACCCGCAAACATCAAAATTATATAAAATTATAGGCATCATTACTTACGACCAAAACGAACATTTGCAACCTAATAAAATGGTTATCATGTTCGAAACAAAAACAGTCCCTAGCGGGAAACAACGTCAAACTAAGATAGGAAGAGTTGGCTAGTCTACAAGGATTAGAACGGTATTTGAAAGTCCGTACTATCTGTGGCATATGCCTCAACTACAAGGCAACAAAATATAATACAAAATAACGGTAATTACTAACTTAATGGGAGCTCAAATAAACCGTCGTCGTGAGATGGGATAATGAAACACTGATCATTCTCCCAAAGTTGTGACACGCGAGTCTACGATTGCATCCCTATACAATGTCAGAGCAAAATTAGAGATTGTTAGAATACTCGTATACTACATTCATCTTTGCCAATAAAGGCTTAACAAAAAAGGGTTGTTTATTAACTGATCTTACCATTACAAGGTAATCATGTAGTGTGTCAGTACTACGCGAACATCACAGACCATGCATCGTAGTAAGGAAATGGAACGTTCCGCATTTTTCCAATTTGTGGGGCTTGCTAGAAAATAATATCAAGAATATAAATTATTTACGAAGAGCAGCAACTACGTAAATGTTGACAACATATTCTTAAATAAACTCTTAAACTTGACTTACCAATATATAGTTTTGCCATGCCAATTCATCCATAACTATAACACAATGGGTTAAGGAATCCATACCAGTGTAGCCGTGGACAGAGTTGTAAGATGACAAAATATTATATTTTCGTTGCCAGTTATGATTGTGAATTGGATGTCCCTAACGCCATTACGTCCACTATCTGGAAACAAATCAGGCACCATGGCATATATACAATTGTAAAATCCAGGCTTCCAAGATTGTCCTAATCGCCAACCATCGAACCTTAGACCAATGACTACATCAATTAGTCTTAGTTCTTCCTCCTTTGTCCAACGCCGAGGGGGTTGATTACAGCGCCTTATCACTACATCAGAATTTAGCAAACACTGTTGTAAACAACTTATACGAATTTGTTTGTGCTAGTCGCTAGGTGATTCAACTAGTAATATTCATTGCAGATTGTAAATAAATTGAATACTATAGTTGCATGACATACACAAAGAAAATCAATATGAAGGCAAGTAAATCTTCTCTTACCATATCCAGACATCTTTATTAGTTTCGCCAATGGTATGAATCAATCACAATTTTGAATGATCACCACCTAAATAATCTGAATGCCAAAATCAGAAAGTTGAGAAATTATTTATCTGTCATACATGAGGGAGTGTTTTGGTTAAAAGAAACAATGTAATATTTTCATTATATATATATATATATATATATATATATAAATCATGAATACAAATACATTCTTTTACAGAAAAAATAGCAATAGACCAATTATTAACATTTGCAAACAAGTTTTTTCAAGCATTTGATTGTAATGCTTCTTTACAAAGGATGTATGGGTAGGCAACTTCAATCAAGAGTAATTCGAGGTTCCATTGAACTAGTCAATTTAACTACTCAATCGAAACAATACCTATGTTCAAACTTCTCAATTGAATAACTACTTTACAATCGGAACAATCGGAACAAACTACTACATTGAAAACATAATCGATCATTACAAATAAGTTTAATTCAAATATGCAAACCGGAGAACCCTAATTCGAACATCCACTGTAATAGTCAATTTTTTAACAAACGGGAAGAAGTAATCGTTTACCTGAGATTATGTTACAGATAGAAAGCAACTATCGTCGGGGAAAATTGGACAAAAACTGGCCGCCGATGAATCCCTCAGTTCATGGGGTGTCGCGGTGAAGGGCAAGATGAAGACAGGGGATTTTGACCTAATTTTTGTTGTCCACGGATAAAAAAAAATGGGGAGTATATGAGGGTCAAATTAAGGGCATTCTAGACATTTTATAAGAGATGCAGAATGAGTATTGATAACCAAATGAGGGATAAAGAGGTGGTATGGACTCAATAGATGAGGAAATTTAATAACAACCAAAGCTAATACTCATCATATAATATGGATCCTATTAAATTCCTTACTGAGAATGACCAAATAGATTAGCAACAACCAAACGAGCCCTAAATACTCTCAACTGGAAGAAAATGTACGCAATTTTACTTATCAACTACCAAGTAGTTAACTCGCCTTCACAGGACCCACGCGACTGACGCGTGCTTGATCTATCAGCTTGTTGGTCTTTTTTGACGTTCTTTTGGTGTCTAACTTAATCAAAAAGGTTTGATACTGAATTCACCACTATCAAAGCCCTAACGACCTAATTTAACGACTAACGTGTTGAACTAACTTGAAAACTTTGATAAAACACTGAATTTAGTCTACAATGAGTCGTCTGAATTTCATATGAAGATACCCAATTTCGATTATTGATTAAAGATACACTGAACTCAGGTCCGAGATCAAGCTAAGCAGAATGGACGACCACTGCATGTCTGCATCTATGTGCTTTACAACAAAGAGCAATGCCATTGTTAACACTAGAAAATAATATAGGGATTAACCAAAGCGTTAATCCTAAAAAGCAGGGATTAACCTAAGGACGGCGCTACCGTCACATCACACCCGATGCCACGAAGTATCAGGAGGACCCACCGAGTGCTGCAAACCCAAAGTGGTAAAAAAGCGACACCCGCGAAGAGGCACTTAAGCGTCCCTTGGAAAGTCACGATGAATAACAATAAGATATCCACGCGGCATCGAAAAAAGAATAAAATTACGATGGACCCGCGAGACTCTGATATCCATCGAAAGCACCAAGAGGGACCAAACCGAGGATCCCAAGTCCCCCAAAATACGAGAACGTCCCCTCACTAAACAAACCGAAGGCAACGAGCTATCAGAACATATTATGAAGAACAAAACACAAGTACAACGCCCTATCAGAGTCAACCATCTAACTGAATACATAATACGAAGACCAAAACACAAGAATAGACCCCTATCGGGACTATAATGGTATCGGATGAATACCCAACCTCATGTATAAAGCTCTCCCAGGGAATCTAGCCCATCGGAGAAAAGAATCCGAGAATCAGCTTATCGGAGCCTCCTGAAAGTCATCGGAAAGGATAGGAATTCGTCCCAGTTAGCGCCTAGTACATAAATGGCTTGGAGATAAAGTGTATATTATCCACTCATGCACATTGCGACACTTGTACTTTACTAAAAACATGCACAGTGACACTTATCCCCAAATACCTCTATATAAGGGGTACCCCCAATCAAATTATTATCATCTTCAATTCAACTCAAAACAAGCAAGACATATAATTTTCAGTGAATAAAAAGAGGGATGTTTTCGTCATAAGCCCACTCTGAACTTCCGGACAAGGCGTTCCAACCCTTATAAACTCTTTAATTGGGTAAAAATAACAAACCTGTTAACAGCCATGCAACTCTTTTCTCCTTTGAAAGACTCAAGATACCCCAAGTGATACACTCCGCTATGCGAAAAAGCGAGAAAGTCATTTACAACACAACTTTCTATCGACTAATTTTAGTTTTTAGTTTCTAATTTGCTGCAAAATATATATGAATAACTTTTTAAAAAAAATATTGTTCTTAAATAAAATATACATTGCTCTAAAATAAAGTAGAAAAAGTATCAAATTTTCAATAAATTTCATTTAAATAAATTGCCAACCTTTGATGGTAAGCGAGGTTTTACTACACTTTCTCACTAACATAACTGAAATAGAAGTAAACTAACGGGACTGAATGCAAATAGTTCAGCTCTATGGGAATTCACAAGCAAAATTGGTATCATTACTTGTACAAAGATGCGACTCCAAGAACACCATACTAGCAAAAGCTTGCATCCCTATCCTTGATTATTTGTAAATTAATATTTTCGCTTTAGGTTCGTCAATAATTCAAATAGTTGTTTCCACATGACATTGAATTTTCCACATTACTTGATTGCATATAATGGTTGATAAGACCACTCTTAAATTATACAATTGTCTAATCCTATAGTGTTATATCTATTAGCTCGGTTACTATATCAACATCAATGGAGAATCTTAGCAAGTCATTAGTGCTCATGATTGGAACCAATATGGGGTGTGGGGTTCACGTCTCGTCTCGTCTTTTATGGCTCTCAAATGTGAATAAGCATATCACATTAATATTTGATTAATTATTTTCCCTTTTTTCTCTTTCAACTTTAAACTTCCGGAGTACGGAACCGTCGTCTGGTTTGTAGGACAAAATCATTCCACGCGTCACAAAGATGCTTGCTTATTCAGATTCCGAGATCACCTAAATATTTATCGAGATAATTACATTGATTTTGGATTGCCAGTCTATCAACAAAATATATTTTGTAACATTTCGTATCTATAGTCCAATTTGAACTCCACCAGTGTCGTTAACTAAATAAACAAACCAATGTTATACAAAATTCTTTTATATTATTATATAAAGAAGGCAAATGTCCAAGAGATCATAGTCGTACATAAGATTAAAGGCAATACCAGGAAAACAAAAATATGTGCGTTCTTATTAAAAGTCATTAAGGCCAAAACCAGTTATTATATAATAATAATAATAATTACGTATCCGTACTAATTAAAAGTCGCTAAAATCCAAGAAAGAAAAGAAAGAAAAACATTCCCAAAACTGCCCCCACACACGCGTCCGTATCAAAACAAACCATCAATGTCACACATTCCCTCACTCAACGTGCTGCTGCCGTCACCATCAACGGATGAGCCTCCGCCTCCGCCCACGCGCGGCCTTTAACCACCGGCTCATAATCGTACAAAAACCTACGCATAATCTCAATCCCGGGGCCCGCCACCAACTCCTCCCACGCGCCTCCGCCCCGCCGCCTGAACTCCTCCGTGGCATCGAGGCGGTGCAGTTTCCACCCTTTCTCATTCCTCAACCGACGAATCTTCTCCAGCTGCCTCCTCGCCAGTTTACTCGTGTTCCTCTTTACCTCACCGATCCCCTCCGCCAGAATCCTGGCACGTGTCCGGTCGTCGCAAAACGATCCGACCCGGAAAAACGGATCCAACTCGGGCACACCAATCGCTCTCCGGATCCCCTTCGAATAGTCCGCATTAGGGCTGTAAAAAGCCCTAACCTCCTCCACCATTCCCCGGTCGACCATTCGATCGACCCGATCGTCGACGAAGGATTGGAGCACGGGCATTGCCACGTCGACCCACAGAAAGCAGCAATCGTACCTCGACTGGAAGTTGTGTGAGTCGATAAGGGCCTCGACGAAGGAGTTCGAGCCACCAACGATGATTGGGAGCTTACGGCGTCCGAGGATTGAGTTGAGTGAGAGAGAGGCCATGGATCGGAAATTGGCGGCGGAGAAGTCGGAGTCCGGGTCGATTACGATGTCGAGGAGGTGGTGAGGTACGCCGCAGCGTTCTTCGTCCGTGATTTTGTTGGTGGTTATGTCGAGGCCTTTGTAGACTTGCATTTTGTCGGAGTTTATAACCTCCGCCGCCGTCAAGGAGGTGGCGAGGTCGATTGAGAGACGAGATTTTCCGGCGCCGGTGGCCCCCATCACCACCACTACTTTCTCCTTTTGGGGGCGGTAACGGAGTAATTGGCTGTTTATGGTCAATAAGGGTCTTCTAATTATTTGTTTCGATATAGTAGTAGCTACTGATGATGATGATGATGATGTGATCATTTTTATTGATGATAAATAAATAGTGGTTAGTAGAGAGAATTCTAATTTAGTATATTTAAAAAAGTAAATATATATCACAAAAAGAAATTGTAAATAAATATGATCTTCTGCAAATTTTGTAAACGAAAGTACTAGAAGTTTAAACTGAGGGGGAATATTGAAGGAATAATGTTTTACATACTATTTTTTTTTGGAAGTTGAGAAATGGATTTGAGGTTGATGATTGAGATGAGTGCTGAAATGGAAGGATGTTGGGGGTATTTATATGTATATGGATGGGCATGCATCGCCCACATTTTGGATTCTTTTCTTTTTATTAGTCAACTCCAAGTTGGGGGGGGGGGGGGGGGGGGGGGGGGTTCGCGTATTTTCTTAAAGTAAAAAGTTGTCTTCTTTCTCCAAATAAGGTTGGCCAGTTGCGACTTGCGAGACTTGTAACGAGAAACGAAGATAATTAATTCTCCATCTACTCTTTTGGAGGGAATTCCATGGTAGTTTTACTATTACTAGGTGATCTTATAATTAAGTTTGCTCATCGATCTATATATAGATAAAGCGATTTATCACAGAAAACTATTACACCAAAAATATGGAAGTCTTCTCATTTTTTACAAACTCGAAATAGTTCTAAAGATTTATGTTAAGTATGTTTGTGTTAGTGATATGAATTGACATTTGGACAAACCTTCTATTAAAGTCTTGGTTTCTAAAACAATATTATCTTGTTGCCATTCTAATAGTTTTAGGCAATCCATAAACTCAACTTGTTGCAACTTCGCATAAATTCACTTTTGATAATGCTTAAATAATCCACGTAGCAAAAATACCTAAAAACTCCATATAGGTAGCAAAAAGATCGAAAAGCCCCAGACACCCTAGAGGCCCCTCGAAAAAGAAAAGAGCGTACCAAAAGCCTCATAAAATCGAATACTCACGAGACATTGAATAGTCCCTCGGGTAAAGAATCCTCAGCGACAGAACTCAATAGTCTCCTACAAAGAAAGCAACAGGGACATAATTACATTGACAGGACCTGGCTCAAGAAAAACTTACTTGGAGGAATCACATGAATCATTACTCAATCATTATGCTGCAATGTTTATACAGATAAAAAAAATGCATTTATGTGACAGAAAACTACCATTTAAAGACTATCAACAGATCCACCTAACAGGAGCTAGGCAGTGTAAGTGCTGCACATACCAATATTCATCAGAGCCGAACCATATCTCATTTATGGAAAGATCCTTCGCTTATAAGGAGCTAGGCAGTGTAAGTGCTGCACATACCAACATTCATCAGAGTCGAACCATATCTCATTTATGGAAAGATCCTTCGCTTATATACCCTTGAAATCATTTGTAATAGACATACTGAAAATATTCAGCTACTACACTCTCTAGCAAAAGTGCATAATTCCAAGATTTTGATTATTTACCATTTTTAATAGTTATTTACGTCAAAATCATTTATTTCGTACATCCTAAATCTCATAAACTCTTACTAGTATTTAACTTTTAATTATGGGAAGAGTGTTACTATCTCACCTAGTTATAGATAATACTTATTACTAATTCTGTGTTATCAATAATTATCAAGAACAACCAATCAAAATAATAAATTTGAACCTTCAAAAATAGAATACAGTGAAAAAGTAATTGAATAAACAATTTAAAATAAAACATGGATGGTCTACTTATAATAATAAAAAACTGATTTTGGGGTGATTAGATGAAAATGTCTATATGCTTCGTGACAGTAGTTTACAGAGTTGTGTCCTTACAATGTTGATCGTGCATTTTTTGCTAGTGACAAAGTGCAACTAGGTACACCCTTTAGCAACAATTTGTCACTTTTCACACATATAGAATCTCCAATGTCACGTTTGCGTCAACTTATATGTCCTATATAATTTGAATGCAAACTATTTTTTGGTAGATAGTTTGATTTTAATTAAATGGAGTCCAAAAATTTTTATTCTTTAGAGGAAAGCCCCGGTCAAAGTCTAGGTCCCAGACCACAACTCGTACCCCACACCGAAAGAGTCGATGTTAGCCCACATGTGGGCTTTTAAGAATGACCCATAACATGTATGTTTCTCCTCCTTTAAACACTAACTATAAAAAATGGCACGTTGTACCAGTGTATCTTTTTTTCATGCTAAAATGTACACAAATATGGGCGATTTTTTTTTCCCTTTAATTTTCTCCTACTTCAAGTTTTGCTCTTTTTTTTTAACGGGCTTAGAAAATGCTTGCTATTTTTTTTTTTAAATAAAAAATGCCCAACGGACTCCAGCTTGGGCTAGCTCGAAGCCTGTTTTACGTGGCTACTGATGTGGCGTACGGATGACGGCCACGTGGCGCCAAACCATTTTCTCTTATAGTACAACTATTTCACTTTTCGATAAAATCGTCGCTAATATCCATAACACGAAGTATCAAACCAGTCAATTGTGTTAAACACATCACAAACAAATTACATTAAACTCTTATTACTTAATTCCTTCATCCAAAACACCAATTCACTAACGCACCACTAAAATCTCAAAATAACGAAAACAAATTATAAATAATACCTACAAAAAATTCACAAACTGAAATTAATGAACAAAATGTAAAACAAAAAATTGCAAAAAAATAAAAATAAACCTAGTGAACGTATTTTCCCTAATCAACTCCCCGATTTTGGCGAATTTAGGATCGTCGCGAATATTTTATCACTCCACTCGCAAATTCGGGTACTGAAGGGATGCTCTGTTCTGCCGGTGAATTGAGGTGTGTTTTGTTTGTGTTTATGGTGAATTGGTGGTGGTGGGGGGTTGAAGGCGGGTGTGGAAGGAGGTGTCGATGGTGGTGGTGGGTTTCGATTGGGCAGTTGGGGGAGGTTGTTGTTGTTGGTGGTGGGTTTCATTGGTGTTGGTGGGGGGGGGGGGGGGGGGTTCGAAAAAGAAGAAGAAGAATTCCTTCTCATTTTTCTTTTTTATTTTTCAAAAATTTTTTAGTCATAAAAACTGTTATAATTTTTTTTTTGTTTAAATAAAAAATGATGTGGCACCACATGGTGTCCACGTCAATGGCCATGTAGAACGAGCTTCGAGCTGGCCCAAGCTGGAGTCTGTCGGACATATTTTATTAAAAAAAATTAAGTTATCGGGTATTTTCTAAGTCCGTTTAAGAAAAAGGCAAAACTTGAGGTTAGGGAAAATTAAAGGGTAAAAAAAGAAAAAAAAACCCCAAAAATATCTTTGCTGTATAAAAAAGAATTATTTATATAAAATTGAATCAAAACATAAATACGAGAAAGATTATAGAAAACATAATACAAAAAAAATTTAAATAAATAAATAATGTAGTTATTGTGGTGTAATTTTAACTATAAGGTTAAATTTAGAATATAACTATTTACTATTGTAGTGTAACTCAAATTGTAAGGTTCAAAATGAAAATCAAATTTGGTATCAATATGTCCAATAATGCTTTCTTTATACAATAATATGGACATGGATGGTATCATAAACGACTCAACCACTAAAGTCGTAGATACGCTTAAGAAAACAAGCTTAGTCTTTTGATGTGGCATAGAGATCTTTACCTTCTCGTTATTTGTTTTAGCATTTTTTTTTAAATTTCAAATAATTAACTTTAGCATTTCATTCTTCATTCAACATTTAGTTTTTAGTAATTACCGATACTAAAACCATCTACACAAAACTTAATTTATATAAGTGTTGTCATATTAAGTTTTATTACATTTTTCTTAATTTAGCAAACAAGCTATTAAAAGTTAAACTAACCTTACTTATTTAAGCAAAAATACTTATTCTGCGCATGAATGAACCAAAATAAGCTAGAGTTAACTCCTATTAGGTGCTAGACAAAATACTTATAACTTTTGATAACCTAAAATTAGTACGAGGGACTAATAAGGTATTCTCGGTGAAGCGAGAACGCTATTCTTACATTAAAGAGAGACCTTCGTAGATAATAAAAGGATTTAATAGGAATTAAAAGAATAAATTGGATAAAGATGTGATTAGTATAAAGCTCATACTTTCTAGAAAACTAGCGCTTGTGCATGTAGAGTGTGTATGAATGTGTCTGTTACACTTTATTAAAGGGATATATAGTGTGAGAATATATCTTTTTACTTATGGTTTGCTACTTCATCTATATTTAATATTTGCCAAGAAAAGGTAGAACTATTGTAACGTCCCAAAAAATTAGGTAGAAAAAAAAATTTATACTTTAGTTCTTGAACTTTTAAAAAAATTTATTTTTGACCTAAATATTTAGAAAATTTGTCTTTTAGTCCTTGGACTTAAAAATTAGTCTTTTATTATATTTACAGGTCTCTAATCCTAAAACATATATTTCAATTTCAAATATTAACCAAGTTGATTGAATTACCTAGAAAAATTACATAAGTAAATATGTATGTAACAAATAAATTTAATTATACCTATTTGAATTTGAATTATAAATAATTGAGGGACTTGATATGCAATTAACCAATTGATGAAGTAAGCCATGACATCCTTTTGATGAAGTAAGCCATGACATTCTTAAGAGCATGATTAAAATTCAGATTTTTTTGTGATTTATTATAAAATAATCAAGGTGTGGCATAAATAATTATGATTTAATTACTATTTTTGCCTGCAAATACTCACCAATGTTCAACATTTTATACAGTGCAAAATAATCCGATTCTGCAAAAGTAACTTGAAACAAAAGTTATTCCTTTTTGTATTTTCATTCGAAAAATAATTTTCCAGATTTTTATCTTGCCATTTTCTACCAAAAAAGACGCCAAAACTTTTATTGTGCAGGAAATGCTCATTCTGCACTGCATCTTAGAAAAATCATATCAAATAGTAGAAACATTATTTTAATACCAATTTTCGGCTCCACACTTTCCTTGGTGCCTTCTATTTTTTGTATGAAGACATCTTTTTCTCAAATAATAAGATCTAAAAGGGCATAATCCATAAACCGTAAACTGCTGGCAGGAAATTCGATAGCAACTCTTATGTTGCAAGAATTATTTAGCATAGCAAACCTTTGTGTTTTCACAAAATCTTGGATTCCCGCATCTCTCATGATGCTAGAAACCATAAACCATAAAAATATTTGAAAACTAAGTTCATTTGGATGTCCGATCAAAGGTAAAACCAAAATTGCGGTGATTTTTCAGCTTATTTGGCACAACCTTTGTTTTCTTAATTTATAAGTTAAATCACCATCATAATTCAAGTATTTATCACATACATAAATTAAACATGATATAGTATTAGTTATAATTAGATTATTATGATTTATAATCATGAATTGACATTTTTGTGATTTTATTTATAGATTTAAATGGTATAATTATCTTGTTTAACATACTATTTTCATAAGTTTTACAAGATTATTCTTGCCACTTCATGACCTAACCATCAAATAAGATTATTTATCATAATAAACAATCCTTATCACATGTTTTGATAAATCTCTCATGTTTATATCTTTATATTTAAGTTATAAAACAAGTATATGCATTTTAAACCTACTAGGTAAAATAAAGGAATAATTGAGTAAGTTAGACCTTTTAAGGTGTTATTTCATATGATACTTATTTGATGTATGGTTATTAAAAGTTTTGAATTGATTAAAGGCTAAAAAGACGAGTTTTCCTAGAGTTAGTTAAGTAATATGTTTTTAAGGATTGATTATGCATCGAATTGGATAGTTAATCAAACTTTACTAGTTACCATTACCCGTCGTCGAAATAACTTTAACATGAATACTCATAGTCATAAGTTTAAGAAATATGGTTGTTTAAGATAATCTTGAGAGATAAATAAGATGGTTAAAACAATAGATATTTGATATTCAATTTAAGCATATGTTTTTCTCTAAAGATTTCATGTTTTGTGTAATGACATAAATTAGAATTATGTGTTATTTACTAAGATTTACATTGTAACTAGCATTCTTAACAAGAACGTTCTCAATTTCACTAACATCAAAACTGGAGAAAAAGTACTAATATTTATTGTGGTAAATTATAAATTCAGTTGATTAATATTATTTAAATTTGTTAAAGGTTTGACGAACTTTTTAACGACATCAAGGTTCTCCGTACGAGTAAAGGTGAGGTTCCATTTCTGATTTGTTCTAGCCCCGTTTGGCATCCGGCCCTGAGTAACTTGGATAGAAAAGCCGTTATTTCGTTACCAAACTTCGAACAACCTATATTTCATCATAATCCTGTTTTGCATCTCATCCCATAACATGATTTTCCTACTCATCGTTAAGTCGTATCCCATCATTTATTATTTATCATATTAATTCATAATCATGGTAATTCTCTGATATTTTAATCTCATATGTTGGTTCTTGAACCGTGCAAAAAGCAACAGACTGTGTTCGGGACATGTACCTCAAAGAGCAACGGATATTATCCGGTTTACTAGCTTATTTGTTTATATGTTATACACATTGGGACGCCTTTGGGAAGTTGGGCCCATGGATTGAGTCGAGTTACTGCCCGGACAGTAAGGACTGTCGATTTAAGTAATTTCGCTTAATACCCATCTATCTAGGCGCCGCTTGTAGTCAGGAGTTGGCTGTAACCCGCGTGTTGGATCGACATGTACTCGAGCACGTCTTTTGATTATTTGCGAGGTCGCTCCTCGTCGGGAGTTATAAGATAGAATACTAGAAATCATAAGGCTGGATTTTTTTATTGTTAAGCACAAGTTCATTAACTATTCTATGAAAATTTCAGTACCATTGCTACATGAAATTGTCTAGTTGAACTGTTTCTACATGTAAGATCACTCCTCGAAATGTATCCAGTAGGTCACAGCTAATTCTTGTATTACTAATTCTTTTATATGAATCTCACTAAGTCATTAAAGACTTATTTCTCGTTTCTTCCGTTCATTCCTCAGGATAAAATCAATATGACAACATGGACCAAGTGAATAATTGTTCAAGCGTGCATTTTGGAATATTCATGTTTTATCACTAGTACATAACCATTAAAATAGTCACATTATTTGTAATACCAAGACTTCTGCTGTATATATCAAAATATAATTTATAAAACGTGTATGGTTTTTGATCCTGAACAGGTGAGACCCCTTTCTATGAGTTGCGCTTTAGTCTGAATTGGGTAAAGTGGCTGGCCACCACTGAACCAACTCGGATCAGAGCATAGCTCGTGGGGCGCGGTCATCACAACTATTGACAACTACAAATTTGGGTCGCCCCAGGTCTAAATGCTCCTCGATTGGACAGTAATAGCCTAGTGTGTGTGACTCGTACTTCATTGCAATATTAACAGCTCAAAATATTGTTAAATGCGCGAATATAATCGTCCCGCTAACGGGGTTGTTGTGCGATGTCCTCGTACGAGACTATAAATTCCTTCTTGATGCAAGGAATATCATGGTTGCTTTACTAAGAGTTTCGTTCTTTCCTTGCTAAGTGCTTGCATGATTAAGAGAGGACACTTCTTCTTCTCCGAGGCTTAATTGTCCTTGTGAGCTTCTTCTCTTGACGTGGAAATATCTTCAGGAGTAGATTCGTCATTAATGGGAGCAATGAACTTTGTTTTTACCCCCTGTCATTTTTATGGATTATCAACTTTGTTTACCAATTAAGCCAATATATTATAATACACATAGTCAGATTCCATCATAAAAGATATATTCTCGATAACATACCTTTGGTCTCTTGATAAGACTTGTTCAATAGATTTGACAATTTTTTTAAATCTCACATGATCAATAGAAATGACCCCATTAGATATCAAATACCGTATTTCGACAAAAAATACGTTTCATTGCTTTGGTACTTGCTTAAGACCATACAATCACTTAATGTGTGTAAACATATTTTTTCTTCTTCACGAGAAACAAACTCTTGAGGTTGTTGCATACAGATTCTTAACATCAATTTAATATAATTCAATATCTTTTAGTGCATCAATGGTTGCTTTACTAGGAGTTTCGTTCTTTCCTTGCTAAGTGCTTGTATGATTAAGAGAGGACACTTCTTCTTCTCCGAGGCTTAATTGTCCTTGTGAGCTTCTTCTCTTGACGTGGAAATATCTTCAGGAGTAGATTCGTCATTAATGGGAGCACTGAACTTTGTTTTTACCCCTTGTCATTTTTATGGATTATCAACTTTGTTTACCAATTAAGCCAATATATTATAATACACATAGTTAGATTCCATCATAAAAGATATATTCTCGATAACATACCTTTGGTCTCTTGATAAGACTTGTTCAATAGATTTGACAATTTTTTTAAATCTCACATGATCAATAGAAATGACCCCATTAGATATCAAATACCGTATTTCGACAAAAAATACGTTTTATTGCTTTGGTACTTGCTTAAGACCATACAATCACTTAATGTGTGTAAACATATTTTTTCTTCTTCACGAGAAACAAACTCTTGAGGTTGTTGCATACAGATTCTTAACATCAATTTAATATAATTCAATATCTTTTAGTGCATCAATGGTTGTGAGCATTATAATTGGTGTGATTCGAGCCACTAGTGAATAAGAATGAAAGAAGTCAAAGGCCTTCCTACCAATTTGTCCTTTTCAATTGACCCATTTTCTTTGTGCTTTTTCATCACTATCTATTTGCAACTTAAAGGATTGCTACTAGGTGGAAAATCGATCTACTTCAAAATGTGGTTGTACAAATAAACTATATTTTATTATCTATAACCTATTACAAAATGAAGCTTTTGATAATGACAATGTTTTATGTAATGTCGTAGGTTCGTTCTTTAACATATAAGATAGAAAATCATGTCCAAATGTCTTGTCTATTTAAGTTCTTTATCTTATTCATGATTACCTCTTGCCTTTTTTATGTGTCATTTTGAGATATATGAATATTTCATCTCTTACATCTTCAAAGAAGAGACACTCCTTTATTTTATTATCATTTTCTTATTAAGCGTTAAAGATTTTATATCTCAAATCCTATCGCATTTTATTATCTTTAGGTACTTCAGCCTTAGTTAAACACCATATTTTTCAATTAACACGGAAGGCCGATCTTAGTCCTCAGCCTAGGACCCGCACCCAAAGGCCGATCTTAGTTCTCATCCTAGGAGCCACACCCAGATTGCAGCGTGAACAAACACCAATTGCAACGCGCTCATGGGCGGCCTACGGAGCATGGCCTATGACATGTATGTCATTCTCCATTAAAACACTAATGATACCCCTATGGGTTCAAACAGTTATGCAAGTCAAGTGAAACAAAAGCTTACAAAATAAATCAAAACTCTCAATGTGGAGTGTGATGACTTTCCACCTTTTGACCTATTTTTTGTCAAACACTTTTTTGCCCCACAGTTATAACATCTAATTTATTAGTCAACCAAAGTTATTTTGAATAGTTAATTATACTAGATACCTTTAAAAGAACGTTGATAACTTTTAAAAAAAATAATTCCAATTTCAACACTCGAACCTATTGATTTAATTACCAATTGAAATGCAAAGTGGTGAATCTTTTGAAAATGTATGGAAAATTCTTTGTTCGTATTTGGATGGATGAACATTTTTAGTGTTTTTATTATTTGATACTATTGCTGGAAGAGGAACAATAATTTATCCGTGCAAATTTCCGCCTTCGTTTTTTCCATTTCTTTTGTCTTATGCGGTTGAGCCAGACGCAGGCCGCATAATCAAGTACCCAAATTAAATATTAGAAAAGATAATATAAATGTTTTCAGTCTAAGCTTCTTTTGTGAAGATAAATGGTGGATTCGTTTTCACAACATTTTAGACTTTAGAGAAGATTCGACCTTTCGGTTACTAATCTAAGTTAATAAGTTTGAAATTTATCAGTTACTAATTTGGGAGGGTTCTTAGAGAATATTAATGAAAAGATTAGACGGGAAAGAAATAATAATTATATGTAATTTCTGGTAATGGAAGAGAATCCTTGATCTTCTCCTTTTAATCTCAACCTTAAAGCTGACTAATAAGGTTCTCCATACAAAAAGATGATTCTGACAGTGACAAAAGAATACTAAATTAGTACCAATGGAACTAGTAATTTAACATATATGCCCAAGTGGTGTTTTATCATGCGAGTTGGGACAAATTGTGGCCTTACTTTTTCCCAAAGGACTGAGCTGAAAATAAAATTATATAGATTTTGAAGCTTTTTTCTTGGGGTGGGGGAGGAAGAGTAATTGAAATATTCTGATAGATAATTAGAGTCACGAGGGATCTCATTGTCTTTCGACTCACAGTACAGTGTCATCAGATAGTACCGTAATGGTCTTAGTAATACTGATTCAAAGAATACACAAGATGTGGATATAGGACAACAAAATGTTCAAAGACTTTATTTGCTTTTACCCTTGCTCGGTGGAATTTTCAACATTTAAGATAACGAAAACAGGAAATCTCACCTCTTTAACCAGGCTTCTCTTGTCCTTTACGTACCCAATTATTAAGTTTATGTAGATCAATAGCTACATTTGTTTCTCTAAAATCTTCAAGCGACAATTATAGACATTGAATGAATATAACACTTTCTTTTTGAAGTACTGTGAGAGAAACTACGACCACGAGACTTAAAACTTTAACTAATTTAAACAACGATTATCATAAGAAACATTAGAAAGTTCTTGCAGACTATCGGCCTGGAGCGATCTGATACGTAAAGAATCTTTTGTATTGTGGTAGAACATTAAAAACTTAAGATACAATACATTTTATTTATCAAGAATCTCAATATGACCGTTAATCTCGATTCAATAATTACATAATCCTCCATCTAAAACTAAACAGAGATTACTGAGAAAAGAAGCGCCCATGATATGACACGATAGAAAAAAACAAACTCAAAGGCGTGCCATCAGTTCAACTCATGGATAAGCCGTAACTTTTTTGTTTATACTACAGTTCACCAGCTTATAAATGAATCTCATTCCAAGTATCTGCACTCTGACATCATCCACCAGCATTTTGTACATGTTGATACGCCAAAATAGGAATAGCTTTCCGCATTTGTCCATTTTTTGTGTTATATACATCTCAAACTTTTGACCAAAATAAGCATATAGTAATTAGTAAATCTACTGTTGTTCGCCATGCCTACATAGTAAATAGAAGATTAGTTACTTCCACTAAATCTTATCTAATGACTACATGTATCGATCGACGTTTCACTAAAACTTATCTAATCATTATAAGATGACAAATGTATAATCTCAACAACATGAAAGCTTTCTAATTTTTTTTTTGTCAAATCGATTGTCATCTTCATACGATAATTAAATTTACCATAGTTAAATTTAAACTTTGTAATCAGTCAGCTAATTATTCATTTGCTTTTTTGCACAACCACCGGGTCGTTATCGACGTTTCACTAAAACTTGTCTAATCATTATGCGATGACAAATGTATAATCTCAACAACATGAAAGCTTTCTAATTATTATTATTATTATTATTATTATTATTTTTTTTTGTCAAATCGGTTGTCATCTTCATACGATAATTAAATTTACCATAGTTAAATTTACACTGTTTAATTAGGCAGCTAATTATCCATTTGCTTTTTGCGCTACTACCGGGTTTTTATCAAACTTAGCCCAATAAATTTAATTTAATAATTAAAGAAAAAACAAGAAAAAAACAACAAAAAAGAATAGGACAAATTGACTTACGGGGAGAGAGAAGCAAAATCAAAACCCATTTCTCCTGTTCTCTCTCCCCACCAAAATTCTCCCCCAATTCACTAAATCAAGAACCCTAATCCCCCAATTCAAACATGAACCCGGACCCAGATTTTGTGTCAAAACTCTTGGATTTCCACCACCCTCTGTAATCTCTTCCCATGCATCCTCAAATCGCCCCCAATTTCCCGCGTAAGAACCCTAACGCTAAATTCGCCCGCAATTTCTTATTCTTTTTCGGAAGATTAACAATTCTGATTAGCAATTAAAATTTTCTTATCCCTTTTAAATATTCATTCCTTACTCTATGAAGAATGTGGTTGTTAAATACTAGAATTTAAGAAATGAAGCATTTGTCTAAGTATTTTGTTTAATATATTCTGATTTGGGGAGAATTTTGGTGGGAGAGAGAACGGGAGAAATGTGTTTTGATTTTGTTTCTCTCTCCCCGTAAGCTATGTTGCACGGGTTCAGATACGTCGCTACAACATTTTTTTAAAAACAATCGATACCGATACGGCAAATATACGTCTATGTATAATAAATTATTAATATTTATTATGTGTATTTTTTATTTTTAACAAACAATGGAATTTAAAACTTAAACAAGAAAAATTGAAAATACACAAAAAGGTTTAACATTAAAGAAAGTCATGCATCAAAACTAAAAGAAAACATACAAACGTGAATTATAACTAACAAGTTAACAAGTTTGTTGCAATATTACAAAATCAAGATGTTCGATAATCGACGATTAATGACTACAAACAGTTTTTAAAAAAGACCCGCAATAGTTTCGATACGCCTAAAAAAATGCATCGAATACACATCAAGATTTTTTGTATTTTCAAAATTAAAGGATACGCCACGTGGCGTATCGGATACGTTAGTACTGGTATCCGTATCTGAATCGGTATCAATATGTATCGGGTACTGCATAGCCGAATTAGTATCGGTATCGGTGCATCACAACCCGTAAGTCAATTTGTCCTATTTTTTGCTTGTTTTTTTCTTTAATTATTAAATTAAAAACGAAGGAGGAGAGCCTTGGCGCACCAGTAAAGGTGTTGTTGTGTGACTAAGAGGTCACGGGTTCAAGTCTTGGGAGCGGCCTCTTGTCAAATTTGACAGGGAAAGATTTGCCCCTTATACACCCTTGCGGTGGGACCCTTCCCCGAACCCTCGCATTGCAGAGATGCTTTCGTGCACCGGGCTGCCCTTTTATTAAATTAAAAACTAAAATAGGAAAAAAAAACTATGGGGAAAATGAAAAAAAAATAAAAAATGTCACGTAAGAAAAACTGTAGCGCGTGGCACCACGCGCTGTCCGCGTGGGCAAATCCAGTGACATGTGTCAGCCGTGGGTGAATATTGAAACCAGTGCCAACATCGTGGGTGAAATTTGGCAGGTGCCAACATAATGATGTAATTTGAAAAGATGCCAACTTAGTGGACTAAGTATGATAAAAACCCCACAACCACCCACCACTACCCAAATTATTAGTTTTCAATTTTTCATTACACATGTACTAATGTCATATATGTAGATTTGACATGTAAAGTGAGTTAAATGCAAAAACCATCCGCTCTTTCCTTGCTAACCAAAAAAAAAAAAACAGAAACGGCATCAAGTTGAAAATGCCTAAATCATTGACCAAGTATAGATATATTACTGTGTAACTGGGGAAATTTAACGGATTGGTCCCATAACTTGGCAATTTCGTTATTTTAGTCCCATAACTTGACAGCTGTTGATTTTAGTTCCACAACTTGGCTATTTGACTTAATTTTGGTCCCATTGACCCATCTCCGCCAATTTTGGCCGTGAAAGTCCGAAGTGGCGCTCGTTGACCGTCAAGTCTCTAATTTTGACCAAAAATTGGTCCCACTTACATACTTGGCAGCCACATGGATAACACCTGTAAATTTTTTTTAAAAAAAAACGTCCCATATTAATAACCGAATCGAAAACGTGGAGCAGACGCCACCAGAGAGTGAAGCAAATGCACATACTGCCTCCCCCTCCCAATCTCAAAATCCACCACATGAATTTTACCCAACCCCTGTTCCAACGCTGCCTCAATAATCCCCAAATTCGCCGACATGAACCCTAATTTAAAACACGGCGACACATCATACAACAACTGCGTCGCCACACCGTGCTCCTCCCCATACAACGCCTCCATCGCCCCCCGCCCAGCACCCCCCACACGTAAATCCAACGCCGGAACCACGTACGCCACCAGCCTCTGCTCCGGCGTCCCCCTTGAATTCCCCAAATTACGTAACCGCGAGAGCGTCTCCGCCGCCAGCTTGAAATTCCCGTCGAAAATCGCCGAGGCGGCATCGATCGCCGATTGCTTCGGACACGGCGGCGAAGTGGAGGAGCACGAGTACGAGGAGGAAGACGACGTCGGAGAAGGCGAAGCGGGTGGTGGTTTGTTGGTGGTGGACTGGTGGCAGTGGCTGGATTATTATTAGTAACCAACAAATTACTGATCTCGTGTGAGTGTGGGGAAAAACGGAAAAAACTCGTGTTTGTTACAACGGAAAAACCTCCGATCCGTTACAATCCACGTCATCGTCATCGTCGTCGCCTAGTAACTGTTTCTCCAATTCCTTCAAGCTCTGGTTCATAAGAATTTTACTCTGGTCCACCGGATTTTGAATGGAAAAGGTGTAATTGGACAGAACCGTAGGGAAATCAACCGGAGAGGGGTGAAATTGGTAACTTACACCGCCGGACTTGGCTTTCACGTTACGGGAATTCCGGCGAGCGACAGACGGTGGGGAAGTTGTAGGCGGTTGAGATTTCTATTCAAGTTTGCGGCGGCGTTGGAGAGGAAATTTTAAAGGTCGCCGGAGTAGCCGGAGGACATTTTCCGACTGGCGGAAAGTGGGGTTTGTTTTTTATGTTGTGTGTTTTATACTATGGACGTGTGTGTGTGTTTTTTATGTTGCATTTGCTTCACTCTCACGTTTTCGATTCGGTTATTAATATGGGACGGTTTTTTTTTTTAAATTTTACAGTTGTCATCCACGTGGCTGCCAAGTATGTAAGTGGGACCAATTTTTGGTCAAAATTAAAGACTTGACGGTCAACGAGCGCCACTTCGGACTTTCACGGCCAAAATTGGCGGAGATGGGTCAATGGGACCAAAATTAAGTCAAATAGCCAAGTTGTGGGACTAAAATCAACAGCTGCCAAGTTATGGGACTAAAATAACGGAATTGCCAAGTTATGGGGCCAATCCGTTAAATTTCCCGTGTAACTGAAACGTTATTACTATTTATTTTTTAACGTGAAAACCCGCAACCGCTACTCTTCACGTGCGCACTTGATAAATCGGCGGTTTGATTGAAAGGTTACTGATAGCACTTCCAACGAGCTTAGTTTGCTTCTTTGTCTTTACTCAGAAGCAAGTTTTACGGTTGATTTTGAAAAGTCGGCTGTGTTACACTGAAGGTGAATGCATATGAATTGGATAAAATGCTCACCTTCTGCCCGTATAAGGTCAATCGGGGCACGTAGTTTGCTAATAACTATCAAGATACATAGACTTTACTATACAAATAACACATGTTTTTTCGTTAAGAATAAACTCATAAAGTTTTTGCTTTAACCCCGTACGAAATTTGGACTGACATGTATGTCAGACGGATAAAAGTCGGCTCAAATACTTAAAATGCACAAACACAAGTCAGTGCTATGAACAATGAAACTCATCAATGCTTTAACTCCAGTACAATTATCAAGCTCTATATAACACCAGAAGGTAGGTACTAGGTAGAGATGGTGATGTCATATCAATAGAAAAGTAAGTCTCTGCACTAACATCACATCATCGTGTGTATCCACGATTATGGATCAAATTTACCTGATGATCATTTGGAGATAAAAGAGACCCCTATTCTGCATTTAAACAATATAAATAAATAAATATCAATTGGAAGTAAGAATTTAACTCGTTGTGGATAAAAAGATGTAAAGAACCTAAAAAAATCCCATCAGTTTTTCGGAACTTGGAGTATGGCAAGTAATCATAAAAGAGTCCAAAAGCAAACAATTGCAGTTACTGTTTTATGCTTGTTTTACTATACACCATGTAACTGCTGCTTAGTGTACCGGATTATTGTTTTCTAAGAAAGCATTATTGGGAGCAATAACTATGAATGGTTCTTGTGGTGGTCCTGTTGAAGGTGCATAACAAAAAAGAAAGTTATTCCTAGATAACCATAACCAGTCATCAAGTCTGTGATGCACAGGACCACAATGGTTTACTTGAGGAGTCACCATGAAATTGACCAACAACTTGTGGTTCATGCTATCCAGCCACTCACCTCACCTGACATCCTTCACTATTGCAGGTAGAAATCAAAAGGTTATTCAGAATAAGATCATTTTGAGGTCCCAGTTTTTACTTTAGAAAACCTTTTTCCATTATTGGTACATATTTACTGCTCAGGAGGGGCAACCTTTGTACAGTTTGCCTCTTTTATCTGCTCTGAGAATTAGGAGTGGTCAAAGGAGCGAGCAAACATAAACAAAAGGCCTTCTGTCGATTAAGAACAACTGGGACCACTTATGTAGTTTGCCATCCTGAATAACAACAGTCTAACATGAAAGATTAAAATCGTACTCCACGGGGAAAAATGCCCGATAGCTAATTAGATATCATGCATGCATATTATTCACATGAACCTTGGTCCTAGCAGAAGTATATCTTCACATAATCGTATTGGTACAAATGCCTCGGGGAAAATGATGAAGAACCATCCTGATATTTATTTCGCTCCTGAGTCTCTTTTTTCTTTTCCTTTTGAAAATCTAGACAAAATGTTCGCACCAGGTTGAACACAGCCTAAATATAGATCCAGTGGATTTACCTCATGTCAATTGGTGTTTTTACATTAAATCGGAATCCCTTCTGTCCTGTTAATTTGATTTGTAGACAAAAGTTCAAGTTTCTATTAGCCTTTGTCACGAGCACATAACGCATATTATGGTTGGAAGGCACTAAGACGATTTTATATCGTATTGTTGAACATGTAAAATGAAGAGGTCAATTGGCCAATCTGTTTACAAAAGCGTAAAGTAGTGCAAAAGAAACGTGTATATGTACAAGCTTGGACCATGTAATATATATTCTCTCGCTTGATGGGGCAAGTGAAGTGGACTACAGAAATAATAATGATAATGCTGGTAGTATAAATACAAGTACAGTCAGCAACTTAAGTGAATTTGCATATTCTCCTTAACCTTTCTGTTTTTTACTACTTTCTCACTTCAGGCAGGACTTGATTCCACAAACCATGTAGGGTAAGGTGATCAATCTTAAATGTCAGCAGATACAAGCATCAAAACTATTGGTATCTGACTATGAATTAGAACACATCTAACAAAGCCGGATGCGGGACGCCCAAGTTGAATATGAGAAGCTGGTGAGGATATACCAAACATAATTTTCATCACGATTGCATTCGTTCAATATTCTCACTCATGGATATCAAATAATATTTGCCCTAAAAATCTAGCAAAAGATAAAATAATCAAGTATGGTGATGTCACAAAACTAGAACTAACCTTGCATGTTCAGAATCTCAGTGGGTTCACGTAACCTTTCCCTAAAATTCATTGGCATCACTATTAGACCTCTGCTTTGCAACAATTCAGTGGCTGATGAAGGACTAAACTCAAGCAACTTCCTTAACATCTCTTCCAGAGGCCCATCGAGCATCTGTTCACGAACAAGATAATGTCCATGTCCCTAAAACAATTCAAGAACTATCAAATCTTATTTCTAAAGAATATAAAGGGGCATGGTGTTAGAGATAATAATGCTTAAAGAAGAAAATATAGTAGTCTACCGGAAGATGATGTGAAGTACCTCAAGGAATATAAAAGAGTTAGAAGTCGATTCACCTAGCAATCTGCTTCGAGACAAATCCTGCATGATGAAATCCCAAGATATAAGAGTGTTTGACTAAATACGAGCATAAATTTGAAGACACAATTGCTAAAAGACTACCATATTAAGTATTTAACTTGAAGCCAATGATCTCTATGGACCAAATAGAAAAAATAAACATTTGATAAGAATTTTATGTATAAAGTTTTCTGATAAATAGATCTTGAACAACATCAAGGAGATCATAGAACAACTGTACTTAATATGATGGAATTTACTCAACTACCCCAGAGAGATGTAAAAATTACGAACTGGTGTCGTTGTAAGAATCTGGAGAAGTGCTTACATTTGCAACTAACTATAGATTATTGAACCATGAAGTCTCAACCAAGATGAGAAACACAAGTTTGTCTTAAAACGTATTTGATAATGGTACATGTTCTCATAAGGTCTCTGTATTAACAACCAGCCAAAATTTAAAGCAAGATTGTTCCTTGCACTGATGAGTGAAACAACAGACTTCTCCAACTACTAGCTTGACAATGATAAAAGCTCCAAGAAATCAAAGTTCAACAGTTCAGACTCCTATCATCTCTTTCTTCATAAATAGTTAAAAGATGACATCTAATGAAATGAAACCGCTGCAATAATTATTTACCTTCACTTGATGCTGCAAATATTTGATCTGATCAACGACATCATCCAGCATACCTTCTTTACCTCTCTGCAAAGACACAACTCGTGAAAACCTCCAGATTTGGAAAGAACCAGTTGTTGATAGACTTTATATTCATTATTATTACGAGAAAACTGGTTGACTTGAATCAACGAAGTACTCTATTCACTGTACACTCGAACATCGATATCAACCAACACTAACTGGTAAAGGATTTTCATTTTATCAGACAGGAGAAAGTATATAGTCAAAATCTTGAGTACTTAAAACTTCAGTAAGAAAGTTATTCCAGAACTAGTAAAGAGTTCATTGTTACACGTATATCTAAGCTGTTACCTCTTTTGAATGTGGCAACAACTCCTGCAATGCATCCATTGATTGTGAAATTCTCAATCTGCGATACTACATGGAAAAGACAGACTATTAGAAACTAATGCATGCAACATGTACTGTGTTCCAATCTCCTGGACATAGATATATTTGATGATTTAATCACTTCAGGCCACACATGTAATATAAGTTAGCAACATAAAATTTATATGATTCATTAGATGACTACTGCTTACGCGGTCAGCAGCATATGCTTTTTCTCTTGATCTTTTGTTATTAGCTCTGGGAGGATGTTTTGGTGCAGCAGCATCTGGCTTTGTGTAAGCTTGAAAAGCACTACTGGATTTTTCATTCCATTCTTGTTTCTGCAGATATGACAGCATGTGAGTTTAAAGAAGAAACACATTGGCAGCAGAAATGTTTTCTTTCTTCTGGAATGATGCAATTTATTGACCTGAACACCAAATTGATTCCTCATGCAAGTGAATCTCGAGACCAAATTTGTTTCATCATGAGATTTCAGATATTCTTCCCGAGGGAGAAGATTACACGTGTATGGAGTTGTATTCTATCATCTCAAGAATAACATGTAAGAAAATTTGAGAAACTTTAGAATGATCAACAAAGATTTTGGACAAAAATACTGCATTATCCTTGGTTAATCATAATTCATATGCTGTCAAATTGTTATCTGTTGTGCTGCACATACAGATGCCTAGGGAACTTACCATCTGAGAAGGACTTGCTAATCCACAAGCAGATGCTTGCGCAGAAAGGTTGCAGGAGATCTCTTTCTGAAGTTCAGGGTACCCATTTTCGGCAAGAAACTCAACATAGTTGTGAGGCATTTGTTGGTAAGGCATCGACTGTGGCATTTGAATTGGAATAGGGAGCTGATCAATCTCATTTCTCCCTCTTGTCATTGGATAATGCAGGTTTGCATCATAACTGAGTAAACCAGAGGTATTATTTGCCTTCCAATTAATAGCCAGCGGAGTAGAGTTTCGAGGACTTTTATGATTGTGTTTGTCCATGTTACTTGGCTCACAAACTGCCATGTAATCAACTTGTCAAACACAAGAATATGACATGAACCTTAATCGCTGTTAACTAACTTTACCACATATTAAACAGCCAATATAACGAAATAAACGAAGAAATTTGAATAACTCTAAGCACAGTGTGGCTTATTAAATACGCTTGCCATGCAACAAACTAGCAAAGGAGGAATGGAAGCAATTATGATTCTCTGTTATATGGGAATTTTGGAGTCCTAGAAACAAGATTATCTTCGAGAACGATCAGGTTAATCTTATTCAAGTTAGATTCTGGTGTAGGTTAAAAGCAAAGAACAAGATTTTAGTTTCTCTTTTCACAGCCTAATCTTTGTTTGGTGTAGCGGAATCTCGAGGGTTCTCTTTGTACTGAACTGAGGAGGAGGATGTCTTAGTCTCCTCTGTTTCTTTAATAAACTCTTTCATTTGCCTACCAAAAAAGAAATATACAAACACTTGCCAAAATTTGCAGAGATTAAACGAGTTCCTCTTATACTGCAAAAAAAGAGAAGATGCCGACCCATTGCTGTCATTAGAGAACAGATCATTAAATTTGTGTCCAGTCAAGCATGACGTGCTATAGAAATTCTTAATACAGCGAAGGCAACAGAATCTATTATCAACTAAGAGAAAATGAGAATCCTACCGGTTCCAGTAACACCTATCCCGCTGGATACTTGTGGTGAAATGTTGTAGGACATTTCATTAGGGCGATGCCTCCATTGTGGCATTGGCATTGGCATTGGAGTAGGGAGGTGATCAATCCCTTTTGTGATGGTATAATGCAGGTTTGCATCATAGGCGAATGAAGACGAGGCATAGTTTGGTATCCAATTGTTGTGTTCGTCCATATTAGAAACTGCCATGTGATTTTTAACTTGTTAAACACAGAAATATGTCATGAACACAACGAAAGAACCTAAACAGTTCTTGAATAACACCAAACCAAACACACACAGCGTGGCTTAAAAAAGGCCAGCGAACAATTGTTTGATAATGCACGACGACGAGACGCAATAATCAATTATTAAAAGCCCGGAACTAACTAAAAGGAAAATGACAATGCAACCTATTTTTCCTGCTAAGAGTCTTCCTTGTCATTGATTTAGCAGTTGTTTGATAAACTCAAATCGAGATCAAGTTACAGTTTAAATAAAGCAGCCAATGGCAAAAGACGTAAATAGAGTAATAAGTTATGACTTGGTGGTTAAAATCAAAGTTATCAGTTGTAGTTAATCAAACCGTTCACCATTTTACGTCAGATGTTTGTGATGAAACAAGTATTACAGTACTGCTCCACCAAATCACCGAATATATACATACATATATATATATATATAATAAACTTGAAAGAAAAATAGAGCAAAAGAGCCAAGTAGAAACTCAAAATGTAACATATTAATCAATCTCGAAATCATAAAATCTTATAGTACACATTATTAAATACATGTCGAGGAAAATCGAGAAACTATTCTATTCTTACCGCCGGTGGAGGAGAGGAGAGGAGAGGAGAGGAGACACTGACTGTATCTATCTGTATGTGAAATGAAAAATGAGAGCTATAGCTAAAATGCGCAGTTAGCGCGTACGGTGCATATATAGTACGCTAGTCGTGTAACAGAATGCACAGGTTGACAGTGACAGTGACAGACACCACTGCGATCATGGTAGTACCTCAATGGTCAATATTACCCCCTTCCTATCTCTTACTGTCATTTTTCACTTTTTGTGCTTCAACAACTTTTCATCAAAAACAAGAAAAATAAAAAGGCTTCAACCAGCTATTTATTTTCTCTGATTTAATTTAATTAATCTATATTCTTGTATTTCACCATAATTTTCTCTGATTTAATTAGAAGTTTTGAGTAAACCGGATATGACCAAAGCAAAAACACATAAATAATGGCACGAAAAATATGATAGTGCAATGATTTTTATTAAGTTTTGTATTATGTGACAATGTGTCTATATAACACTAGATGTGAAATATTATGTTAAAATATATCTCTCTATGGATGCTATGATAATTGTCAAATAATAACAGCAAGTCAACATGAAGATGTTGGCCTGATAAAAAAAAAAACAGGCTCGAGTCTCAGACTCTCAGTGATGTAACATACAAAATAAAATCACCAAAACTGTAGAGGGATATGTTGTACTATTTATAGATGCTATGTCCAGAAAATTCTTAAAAGATTTAAAAAGAAGTAATGCCTTTGCAAGAACATAATTAAATTGGTGTTCACCATACACAAGATCTGTGGAGAAACCGTGCATTAAAAGACAATTGATAACACCAAATTATTAATGGAGATTAAAAAAGGATAGATCGAACTAACAAATTTTGGGGCTAATTGTTCCCAAGTTGAAAGAGAATGTAAAGAGAAATAGATGTTTATTGCTATAATGCGTATAAGTTGTTGTTTGTTGTGCTTGAATTGTCCTTTGCAAATGATTTTAACTATCGATATATATATATATATATATATATATAAATTCGCCATCTTATTTGCTATCACGAGTCCCTCTTTTATTGGATGGTCTAGCACAGTGTCTCGTGTGCAAATTTTGTAAACAACGAAGAAACAATGCTGGTACAATCTAGTTGGAGATACCGAGCTTTGGAGATACCGAGAAGCTCACACCAGAGGATCCTCCATGCGAGTATACAATACCAAACAAGTCGTCGAGCCCAAGACCTCCAATTTGGTGCCAACATGGATCAAAGTATCGGTTTCGAGTTACGTTTCGGTGGACTAAATATTGAAAACATTTTGAAAAGTCTTGAAAACGTTTCGAAAAGTTTCGTATATGTTTCGAAATATTTCATAAATATTTCTGTAAAATTAAATGATATTTGAAATGAAACTTATTAAAATATTCAAGAGAATAATCACCTTCTTTTATTTGTTAAGAATCATTAATAACCATAATTTTATTTACTAGTATCACATGCCAAAATGTAATAATATGTATAAGATATATTAATCTGCACTAATGAAAATAAAAAATTATCATAAGACTCTATTAACTTACGAGTCAAACATACATAAACTATCTATGTGTGTCATATTAGTTTATTAATTTTGATAGCATGAATTTACTAATTACTATGCCACAATAGGTGAAGTCATTTGAAATCGAAATCAAAAGCCGAATTTCGAAATTCAACCACCGCTTTGTTTCACTCAAGCCAAATAACGAGATATTTAAGTCGTTTCGTACGAAACGGATCGAATTTTTAATTTATGGCTGCCAGCATTCCGAGCCTTTCTTACATAGTTTCGCTTTTCTTCCTTTGGAGATACGGTCATTACTCCTTCTCCAATCATGTTAATTGTTCGGCCAGTGGAAGCGTTGTCGCGATAGGTTCGAGTAGGAGGGGGTAATTGCACTTCCGTTGGAGGCGGGGGCTTGCTGTCCTCGAAGGTGTCGGAGCGTGGTTTCTAATTTTTGGGTTCCTCCTTCCGATCCCGTTTTCCTGCGAACGTCCCTCTATCTGGCATAACGTATTTCTCCAGATAGCCCAGGCCTAATAGCCGATTGATTTCCCCCCGGAGGTGGTAACAATCATTGGCTAGGTGCCCGTAGGCTCAGTGGTAAGTGCCAAATTTACCCGAGCTTTTGTACTTCTGAGGGTCCTTTGCGGGACAAGGCCACTTGAAGATACGATCTTCCCCCATGATAGCCATAACTTTCACGGGGGTGACCGTCATAGGAGGTAAGGGCGTTGGCTCCAAGTTCTTCTTTCCTCTTTCCTTCCTACCACCATATTTTTCGTCCCTTTTCTCTTTTCCCCTTCTTGTGGACGGGGTCAGTGTTTTAGCGACCTTGGTTGCTTCCAGGACCTTTCGAGTTTCTTCCAGTTCCATGAAAGATTCTGCCTTTTGCATTAAGTCTTCGAGACCGCGAGCCTGATTTCTCATTAGATAGGTGGCAAAGTCTCGGAATTGGCTCTATAGCCGGATGTCAGATAGCATGAGAAGGTAGACATGTGAGACGTCAATGACCACATGGGAGAATCGTCTCATGTGATCCCTAAGAGGTTCATCTGACCTCTGTCGGATATTGAACATGTGCCCACATGTTTTGGCAAAAACTCGGCTACACGTAAATGATTTACGAACATCTAGGTTAGTTGTTGAAGTTGTACACCGTTCTTGGCGACAGTTTAGAGAACCAGGATTGCGCCTGCCCAGTGAGGGTCGTCCTGAATATGCGACAAAGCGCGTATTTGGGTGCAAACACGAGATCCATGCAGGCCAGATACTAGTTGATGTGGTTATGAGGATCCCGATCGTTTTCTTCCCCTACATAGGTTGGGACTCCCGACAGCTTCATCCAGGGAGGGATAAGGGCGTTGGCTATGCGGGGTGCAAATGGTGATCACCTATAGGCCATCTCCTCTCTAGGGTTGAGGTTGCGTTGGAGCTCACACAACTCTCTCTGTAGTTCTTCCAACATATGCCTCAGGGGTTCGGCAAAGTAGCCCTCTTCTAGGACTAGGTGATTCCCTGTTGCTTCTCTCATTCGAGGAGGATATCTTGGCGCTCAGGTCTCCAATGAAGCTTCCACCGAGCTTACAAGGATAATGGTCCTCTCATTCGGTGTGGGGGAGGAACAACATAAGTTCCGGTATGATGTGAATCGTTGGACCTACCCCGAGGTGGCGGGGCAGATCGATGTCGGGGAGGATTTCTATACTCTTCTGGGCGACTCTGCCCACGAGGCCACTACCACAAATTTCCTTCGAGGTAGGCCTTCTGTTTTTGTTATATCTGGCGAACATATTACTGTACATGTCCTAGGGCACCCGAACATAGTTCATACCTGGCCTTGCCTCCTCCTGCGCTTGCGGACTTCGCACTTGAGGCAAAGGGATGTTCGAATTGGGGACTTTGCGACGTCTTAGTATCATGATTCTCCATCGATTCACGGGCAAATCTGGATGATGCTCATACGGTTTCTTTTTCTTTTCTCACCTTTCTTCTTGCCATGCGGTATTCTCAGATTTTTCTAAGGGAATTACAGCGTTTCTATAGATGACTCCATTTGGTGATGCAATATCGTTCGAGGTCCGAGAATCGGGGGAATTTGGGAATATAATCACTGATATTGTTCGGAACGCCGATCCCGAGCTTAAGAAAGAAAGTAGTGTAAATTTATTAAGGGAATAGGAGTATATTACAAAAGGGGATCGTGTGTGAGGGGGATAACTTCTTCTATCACGGAGAATGTTTTTCAGTATTTTTCTGAGTACAAAGATGCTTATAGTGAGCTTGGCGAATGTTCACTTGGTCCATTTGGTGTTAGTGCTGATCGAAAGATCTTCTGTTCAATGAGGGTTGGTCTTCCCTCATAACTTCTGGTAATGGAGGTGACCAAGACTGTAGGAGGTCCTCTGCGCCAATGTGAGTCGGTCGGTGAGAGATACTCAATAATGTGAGTTTGACGAGGTCTCTCTGACCGGATAATAATTATGTCTGCTCCAATCGTCTTGTGGGGTTTTCTAAGCCAATGAGGGCTGACTGGATCTGCTCCAGTAGTCATTCTGGGCAGAAGTAGGCAGTAGGGGTTGACGCCTGCTGCCCCAATAACAATCTTGAACCAATGAGACGAGGCCGTTCTTCTTAATGGCGGGTAGTTGGGGGATGCCTTTAACGTAGGTAGTTGACACTTTCCTTGAGTCGGGTCGTGCCATAATTGTGTTAAATCTGAACTTGGGGCGATGAAACCCCCTTAGTTGCGTTGTCTCCGGGTGGTCTAAGAGGGGTCCTTCGAGTCGCATTACTTCCGAGTAGTTGAGAGATCTTCCGAGTCACGATTGTCTCCGAGTTGTCATGCTAAGATCGCTGATGAGAGGTCTTCTCCGTATGACCCTTCCTTGTATTCAAGCCTTTTCTTATTTTTCTTGTACTGCTTTCCTTTCTCAAAAGTATTTTTAGCTAAATGTTGAGTGCTAACAACCGGGGGTCCCTTATTACTGGTCATATGAGATTCAGGAAGGAGAGTTAGCTTGTGAGGTGTACCCCGTAATGTGGATGATTCTTGGCATATGGGTGAGGTGTACTTGAGTCTTTTATCCAAACCGTATACCCTTAGTGGGGCGTTGGTTAGTCGTGACCTATGGATACTATTTTTTGGCCCTTAGTCGTTTTTGTGGGGTACCCAATTTGCTTATACTCGAGGGCGGTAGGATTATGCATCATCATAGCCTTTCCAAATTAATCAAATACGTACAAGTGAAGTTATTGTTTTTTTTGTTAACAAAAAGATGACAAATGTTATCAACAAAAGCCCAAATTTAGCGCCCATGATCTTCTATTCCACAAGGGTGTTCCACCCTCTGTTCCACTCCCCAAAATAGCAACACTTGACAAATGTAGTGAATTTGTGAATTCAGTTCTCAATTAAGTTCTCTTTCCTCACGTGATATTGCATTAATAAATAAAAATTATGGAAAATAAATCTAAAATTGATTTTGTTTTGTTTCATTTTACTTATTTAATTTTGAAAAATTAATACTGATTACAAAATCACCAAAGCAATAGCTCTGTTTGTTTCTCTACAAATATAGTTCTCATGTAAAATATATACAAAATAAGGATATATATATTATTGTAGAAATAAATTCAAATAAAAAGTCTTATATCTCTTTTTGAAATACGATGTATGTATAAGTATCAAAAATATAATAAAAGTGTGAGTTTGTAACAATATATATATGTACTTACACTATCTGAATCATATCAATTTCATTGTACATGCAAAATAAAGTTCAATTCAAAATAACTTTAACACGGTTAGTATGCAAGTTATAAAGTTATTGACAAACATGCAAGAACTACCAAAAAATTAATTTATTAATTTGATGACATGTAAGTGAGTATTAATATTTTAAAATTAAACATGTAAAACTAAATATAATAAAATAAATTTTAGATTTAATTTCCATAATTTTTATTTGGTATATCCTATAACTACTATAAATATAAGTCACGTGAGAATAACTTAATTAATTAAGGAGAATTGAATACACAAACTGACCACATATGTTTTATAAAAAGAAAAAAAAAAACTCACCACATATATATGTCACATGTTGCTATTTTGGGGAGTGGAACAGATGGTGGAACACCCTTGTGGAATAGAAGATCTTGGGCGATAAATTATTAGTATTATGAAAGCCCCTCACCAGCACCTAGCCATGGCCAATGGCTTAATCCATGTGATTAAGATCTGCAACTAGTATTAATAAACAAGTAGTTTCTTACTACGGCCCATCAACCAATGTTGAATCCCCGTTATTCGGATACATGTAAGATATCAAAGTGCACAAACCACTTGAAACAATATTATAAAGTCTTCGCCTCCATAGCTTTCCATCTTTCCACTTGTCTTAAACTTTGTTGACGTGTACACTTGTTATTAGAAGACAATTCAACAAATTAACCATCTCAGGGTTAATTTGTCTTTTCACTCAGTTTCCATTTTTAGCATATTATTAGTTTTATCTTTTATGTTAATTAGATATCAGGCGGCTAATTATAGATATTTAGTTAATTTAATTATGACCGTTGTAATTAGTTAGTGATATAAATAGGACTCAGCTGAGGGTTTTTTCTTTTTCACTTACTTTTATGATTCTCAAGTTCAGTTCTTCACCAACAATGAGGAGAAGAATCTTTTCCTCTTTTAATCGTGTAACAATTCGTTCATCAATGAAGTTGCAATCTTTTTCTTTTATCATCTTGTTCGAATGCGCACACTTTAACATGGTATCCGTCGCTGGATTCCACGAATCCTGAGGTTTATCTTCCGCTGCATCGCCGTTTTTGTCGATTAGATTCGCTGCTCGTTCGGTTCTGAATGATTATTTTCCTCATTCTGCGTTTTGTTGATCTATGAACCCTAATTTTGTTGATTTTTGTGGATTCTGCGCTGTTTTTTGTGATCTGTTACTTTTCAAACCCTAAATCTGTTGTGTTAGCATGACTACTCCTGCTGATTCCAGTACTTCCACTCCTGTGGTTGCTAAGAATCCTAGTGAAGATTCCAGCTCTGTTTTCTTTTTAGGATCTCATGATTTTACTGGTCAATCCATTGTAAGTGATAAATTGGATGGCAAAAACTACCTCTCATGGAGTAAAGACATACTCATGGCACTCACTGCTAAGAATAAGATATGTTTTATTGATGGTTCTATGCCACAACCTTCTAACAGTGATGCCTCTAAACTCCTGTGTTGGATAAGAGCAAATGAGTTGGTTATGTCTTGGCTTATGAACTCTGTTGTTTTTGAGATTAAGCAAAGCTTACTCTTTCACACCTCTGCTCTGGAGTTGTGGGAAGATTTGAAAATAAGATACTCAAGAACTGACAGGTCAAGAGTATACCACCTCCAGAAATCTCTGGCTTCAATTCATCAGGGGGTAATTCTATCACTGATTACTATAATCACTTCAAAACCCTATGGGATGAGCTGCTTAGCCAGAGGCCTATTGTTGCCTGTACTTGTGGCCATTGCACCTGCAATGTCAACAGAACTATGTCTGAACATCAACATCATGATTGTGTTTTGAAGTTCCTTATGGGGTTAAATGATACCTATTCTGCTATTAGAAGCCAGATCTTGATGATGATTCCTATGCCTAACCTCTCTAGAGTGTATTCCATTCTACTCCAAGAAGAGAATCAGAGAGAGGTTTATTCTTCAACTACTGGCAATCTTGAGCCCATGGCACTCTTCACACGCCAAAAAAGCTATTATAAGATGCAGCTCTAGTTTCTCTTATGCATATCATTGAGCAGATAGCGGAACACCATCCTCATCAACCAGTTTTTCCTGACAAACAAAAGAGACAGCTCGAGTCTCTCCAATAAAAAGGTCGGTTTCTTGCAAGATGTTCTTGAAGTTTATTCCTCTAAAGGTAATAATATTGCGCATGAACGTTTGGAGAGTCGAATTGCAGAGGCTGCTTATGCCACGGAAAATATCATTGAATCCTATGTAGTGGATACAATTCTTTCCTAAGCTCCAAATCAACAATCAAATAACAAAAAGAACAGAGAAAGATTTCATGGGAAAAGCAAATCAAGGTTACATGGTATGCAAAGGGTAATAGAAAACATAGATGCTATCACGAAGGAGGTGATCAAGCTACAACAAATAACCTCTTTTAAGATACAAATATGTGCTTTTATAGGTGTCTGTTGAGGTACTTAAGGTCCTTGAGACACTTAAATCATTTGTCGGATAAAACCTATGTCGCGATAGAGCTAGTAGCTTTAAGGACACTTTTTATGTGCCCTTTCAGATCTTTTTAGAGGCATATATATTTATCCTAATAGCCATCATATGTGCCTCAAGATGGCAATTTAAAGACAATTATATGTGACTCAACAACACCTATATATGCCCCATGATAGCAATTTAGAGGCATGTACAAATGTCTCAACAGACCTTACATGTGCTTCATAATATCAATTTAGAGGCAAATATAAATGCCTCAACAACCTTTACATGTGTCCCATAAAAGCCAATTCTCGAGAATTTTATATCTCTGTGCGTGTCAAATATCTTGCTTCTCCCTTTTCATTTACTTTTTAGGTACACAAGACAATAACTCAACATAATAATATAAAAACAATAACTGAACATAATAATATAAAAAAACTTTTTATTATAATATCCATTTCAATCATCAACAAAAAACTGGTATCAAACTATGTTGTCACTCAACATTACAAAATCAAGAAAAATAAACGAGTCTCAGCCTTCAATCTAATAATGTGACAAGTCCAGAAAAATAAACAAGTCTCAACCTCCGCAATATTAAGCGATAAAAAGTTAAAATTAAAACCATACTTAAGAAAAACTAGATCATGTACAACAGGGGCAGACCGAGGTAAGGGCTTACCTAGGACCAAGTCCAGGTGAGTTTTTTGCAATTTAGTGCCTATGAGTTTGATGGGGATATTTTAGGAAGGCCCAGACTATCATTATGGGCCGACCCTATCAAATTGGGCCCAACAGATTCTATATCGAATTACGGCCATTCGACCTAATGCTAGATCGAATCAGTCCCATTTGATCTACCCAATTCGACATACATGCGGGACCCACGGGACGAGTTCTATGAATATCCCGTCCCCCAATGTTTTTAGACACATTATACACTTGATACACATTCACATAAATCGAATTCAATGATTCGATACACATTCGATTCGACATTCGCCCGATTCGATCTTCTATCCTATTCGACATAGGATCCGGTTCAATACAGGACTTGTTCCCATTCGAGATTCCCCAGCATCAAACTTATATCATTCGAGACTACTCTGATTCGATTTAGGGCAGCGTGGAACCACCACTATTCGAGATTCATGGATCGAACGTCATCCATTCGATCCATCAGTTTCTTTGTCTTAGATATCTAGAATAATATTATACTTGTAATATACGGTAGGTGTTTCAGACCAAGTTAGTCCGTACCTTGTAATAGATTATCATTATTTTGGCATAGTCAGACCCATTGTAACATGAACTGGTGTATTGTAACCCGGACGAAATAAGACCAAAATATTGGTCCCGTCTGTAGGAACACCATTTAAATTGCGTTTAGATATAATTAGCTAGAATGACGAAGAGACGACGTGTTCCGTCAGGCAAAATAGTCAAAGCAAGAAAGAAAACCCGAACAAGTAGAGATGAGAATGGAAATAGACCCGAACCTCAAGAGCAAGGTCGGGAGGAAGCTGAAAGTCAGCTAGTTAAGCAGTGGCAAGAATGCAAAATGAAGCCACTCGAGGAGTTCAAAATAGTTTAACTATTCAGAGAAAGTGTAGACAAAATCATATAAATTAGACCAGATATGGATCCAGAGATAGAGTCTGCGTTGGTAGATTATCTCAGACGTAACTCAAACATTTTCCCCTGGACCGATTCTGATTTGCATGGGATAGATCCCATGATCATAGTGCACCGGCTAAATGTCGATAAGAACGCGAAACCGGTGAGGCAGAAGAAACGAAATTTTATCAAAGAAAAGAATGAAGCGGCCGAAAAAGAAGTGCATGAGCTTTTAGTGGCCCGACACATTTACGCGTTGAGATTCTCAGAATGGATGAGCAACGTCGTATTGGTTTTGAAGAAGGAGGCAACCTGGAGGATGTGTGTGGATTACACTGACCTGAACAAGCATTGCCCAAGAGACCCATTTCCCTTACCCATAATAGATTTGTTAGTCGATTCGACTGCGGGATGCGCATTACTGAGTATGATGGTGGATGCCTAGAGCGGTTTTCACCAGATCTTCATGGCTGTGGATGATCTGAACAAAACGACATTTGTAACGGACACATGAGTATATTGTTATAGGGTGATGCCATTCGGTCCAAAGAACGCTGGAGCAACCTTCCAGAGACTCGTCGCGAAGATGTTTTATCATCAGATTGGGAAATCCATGGAAGTGTACATTGACGATATGCTTGTCAAAAGTCTGAAGGCGGAAGAACATGTGCGTCATTTGGATGAAGCATTTGCTATCATGAGAGCTTATGGAATGAAGCTGAACCCGAAAAAATGCACATTTGGAGTGACTGCGGGGAAATTTCTGGGATATGAGGTGAACGAAAGAGGAATAAAGGCCAACCCGGATAAAATCAGGGTAGTGCTAGATTTCCCTCACCAAGAACGGTAAAGGACGTGCAATGTTTGGTTGGCCGCTTGACAGCATTGGGTAGATTTATATCGACTTCAGCAGGAAAGAATCTGTCATTTTTCAAGGTTATGAGAAAAATCAAGGATTTTACCTGGGGTGCCAGAATGTGAGGAGGCCTTCCAGCAGATGAAGAGATATTTGGCGAGTCCACCGCTTCTGGCAAAACCAGAAGAAAATGAGATGCTGTATTTGTACTTGGTCGTGTCTTCCCATGTCATCAGTACAGTTTTAGTGAAAGAAAAGGGATCTCAACAATTACCCATCCACTATGTGAGCAGAGTTCTTCAAGGCGCGGAAAGGAATTATTTGGAAATAGAGTTGTTTACTCTAGCAATCGTAGCCACGACGGAAGCTAAGGCCGTATTTTCAGTCTCACCCAATCACAAATTGTTACGAATAAGTCGTTAAAGCAAGTGCTGGTGAGACCCGAGACCTCCAACAGATTGGTCAAATGGGAAATCGAACTTAGTGAGTTCGGTTTAGGATTCAGGCCCTGAACTTCCATCAAAGCACATGCATTGGCATATTTCATGGCCGAGACTCTTGGCAATAGTGTGGCGGGATCCACGAATTACATTTATTCAATATCAAACCAAGCAGGAACCAATAGGGCTACCACCACATGGATTCTGCATACCGATGGCTCCGCCACGAGCCACAGGGGAGGAGTTGGAATCCATTTACTATCTTCTGATCGTTGGGAGTTCGAATTTCCCATTAGCTTGAACTACATGGTGACAAATAACGAAGCTGAATACGAAGCTGTGATAGCACAGATAAATTTGGTGTTAACACTCAACATAGAGCATTTGGATGTGTTCACCGATTCTTTGCTAGTAGCGAACCATTTCTCGGGTAAATACAAGACAAGAGAGGAGACGGTGAAATTGTACGCTGCAAAGGTTAAAATGCTGGCAGAACGCTTCAATTTTTTTGATATCTCTCAGATTCCGCGAGACGAAAATAGCTAGGCCGATGCATTGTCCAAGTTCGGTAGTTCTTCAGAAATCCTAGTCAAGAAGCGAGTTACATTATTGGCAACTGACAAGCCATCGATCGGGATATCGAAATATAACAGCACTAAGGCAAGAATTGAATACATAATGTCAATCGAAGAGGATCCGTAATGGAAGGACGAGATCATGATATATTTGGTGGACGAAATATTACCTACGGACCTGAACACGCGTCACAGGATGCGTTATAAGGCTTACAGGTTCACAATTCACAATGGAGAACTGTACAAACGGTCGTTTGAAGATCCATTGCTCCGTTGTCAGACTCCAACCCAGACAAATTACGTTATGAAGGAAATCCACGTTGGCTGTTGTGGAAATCATTCTGGGGGCCGAGCATTGGCCCATCGAATTCTGTGTCAAGGTTACTATTGGCCCACTCTGCTGAAAGATGCCACAACTTTCTCACGGTGTTGTGATAGTTGTCAGTACCACGCTCGTCTCATTCATAGGCCGGTGCAACCACTACAGTCTCTCGACGTAGCGTGCACCTTTGACCAGTGGGGAATCAACATTATCGGACCACTACCGGTGACCAAGGGCCAGAAGAGATTTCTGGTCGTAGCCGTAGAATATTATACCAAGTGGGTCGAAGCTGAGGCCATGTCGGCCATAACAGAGAATAATATGATCGAATTCATACGGAAAAATATCATCTGCCGTTTCGAAATTCCCAGGTATATGGTATGTGACAATGGCCGATAGTTCATTGGTAAGGAAATCAAATCCTGGTTCACGGAATTGCGGATCTCCCACAATATGACCTCTGGTTACCACCCTCAGTCGAACGGACATGTGGAGTCCACCAACAAGACACTAAAAGATTACCTCGAGAGGAGATTGAAAGACACCGGGAAAAGCTGGACAGAGGAGCTTCAGGGAATACTATGGGCTTATGGAACAACTCCCAGGACATCAACAAGAGAGACGCCATTCATTCTAGTCTATGGGACGGAGGCGGTTCTACCGGCCGAGATAGGAATGCCTACGCGTAGGATACATGATTACGACCCCAAACAGTCGGCTCGGTTGCGTCACATGGATCTGGATATGATAGGTACTACAAGAGAAGATGCTTATCAACGCACTGTGACATTTAAAGTAGAAATGGCCAAGAGTTACGATAAAAGAGTCCAATTCAGGAACTAGCTCACGAGGCTACTATTACCTTGAAACTATGCAAGGCCAGCGTCCATGGAACGTGCAACATCTAAGACGCTATTATGCATAGGCATTAAAACGAATCATGGTCGAATGTTAACAAACTGTATGAACTACGAACGCTTGAGTTCCGCGCAACATCCGGGAAACGTAGATACCTCAATAAGAAACTGAGCTCAACCCCCTTTCAAATTAAATTAAAAATCTCTCTCTTTTTCTCTTGACTGACATTGCAGGTGGAATCACTATTAAATGACGCCGTAATTCCTAGGAAAAAGCACAGGAACCGAGCAAACACCACAATGAATATGGAAATTCGGCCCCAAGAGGTCGAACGGCAAAAGTTCATTCCGCATAGACCGCGAAAAGCGTCATGCCGAATGCACGTTCGGCCCCAAATGGTCAAATGCCAGTCAAACGACCTACCTCGCATAGACCGCGAAAAGCGTCATACCGGATGCACGTTCGGCCCCGAGTGGTCGAATGCCAGTCAAACGACCTATTCTGCATAGACCGCGAAAAGCGTCATGCCGGATGCACGTTTGGCCCCGAGTGGTCGAATTCCAATCAAACGACTAACACCGCATCGAGAGCAAAAATCGTCATGTTGGATGTCCGCTCGGCCCCAAGAGGTCGAACGCAAGATCAACATCTTACTTCGTCTGGACCGCGAAACGTGTCATACCAGATGCACATTTGGCTCAAGTGTCCAAATACGACCCTTCTGCCTAACCTTACCTGGAGCATAAGACGCGGCTTGTTGGGGACACATTCAATCAAAAGGTTGAAAATTGAAGCGTGATATCTTGCGTGGTGAACACAAAAAGAGCATTGACAAAGTGGGACAAAAGAAATTTCACGAAATAACTACTATCGATTCAATCAAAGAAATGAGACAGAGTCACGGTCAAGAAAATCGACAAAACTATACATTAAAGTGTAGGTAAAAGTAAGTTATGATAGCTAGCCACAAATCGGCTTCCTAAGAACGTCGTTACAGAAGTGACATGATCAGAAACGAAAGACAAAAATGGCCTAATATCATCAAAAATATATGCTCAGATGTACACTACTCTCCCGATGACTGGGGGGACTCCGAATGCAAAACAAGACCAATGGACCGTGCATAGTTGGCACAATTTTTATGAATTTGATCCTCAGTTAGCACAAGCTCATCTGATTGCTCCCATCCTTCCGGAAATCTAACCTCCTTCTGCTCTGATACACCGCCAAAGTGCCGCCCAAGCTAGAAAGTGTTGGGAGAGATTAGATTACGCTCATAAACAGCCTGGCCGATAACCTCGACATGTGATGAAGTCGCATTAACGCCAACATTTGGATTTACTTCAATCGGCAGCTTTGGATTTACATTCCCACTCCTGGTCACGAATACAGGACCCTGTTCCTTCTGTGGCATAGCATCTGGAAGATCACGAGGAACAGAAATTCCGCCAGTCTCAGCAACAAGCTCCAACGCCTTCTCTTCCTGAGATTCACTTTCTATCACAGGAGACAGATTCATTTCGTTGTCACTGTTGCCAAAATCAGCATGAATGGCGTCCATCACTCCGATGAGATAAACTGGAGCTGCGTTCACAACGCCAATATTTGCAGTTTCTTGCCTTGCTGGCGGCACGGGATCAGGCATAGCCGCAATAGGCACATAATTATCGCGCCGTTCCTCCCAGAGCCGAAAGAAAGGGTCACCAACCCTCGGGGCAGAAAACTCCTCTGCATCATCGTTATCAACCCTGGTAGTCTCCATTCAAGGACCACGGCTAACATCAAGCATATCTTTGCGGAAACCCTTTTTCATGAATCCAAGATAGTCATCCTGATCGACTCCGAGTTCCATACCGTATTTTATGTCGACATCGCCTTGTAGTAATTCAAGCCAACGATAAACACCGCTCTTCATGAAAGACATAGCCACCTCGCACCGATAATCCTCTGACTCCAAATGTCGCACCTTGTCATCCAATCCAGCGATCGCAGTATCGGCTTCCTCATTCAGTGCCTTGAGAGAATCATTTTACCTTTTCAAGGAGTCATTTTCCCCTTTTAGAGCAGCAATTTTGGCACGAAGCGCCGCCACGCTATCCTCAACCTTTTTAGCATTAACGCCAGCTTCAATGGTGTCCATAACAACTTTAGCACTTTCCTTGGCAGTATTTCGAGCACGTGTGATCGCAACGCGACGAATGTTATCATTACTATGCACACTCGGGTTCAATTTGTCGACCACGGCATTATGTTTGTCCTGGACTACAATCATACCGCTATAATCCCGACATAGTCAGTACATTACAATTCTGGTAGCAGCAAAGAATAAACGCCTGAAGCGCACCAAATCAAGATAACCCGATCTATTCACTACTACACCTCGGTCGAGCTGAGGCCACATTTCTTTAAAAATCTCAATTGACTTCTCTTCCCGCAATCGATATCCCATCAACTTAATATTCTGGGATTCTGAATTCTCGTCATTCAAAAATTCGTAATCAACAATGTTGCCAAGCAACGCCGACCTAGGATTCCCAAACGATCGAGATTATTTTCGTGAAGGTTGTGGGATCTCTCCAGCCTCAGCGGTAGCCTGTGGCTCCGCAACACGCCTCTTAGCAGTGGCGTACCAATTTTCGCCTCCTCCTAGCTTGACAGTAGAGCGATCTGACGATGCCTGAACGGTATGTCCAACACCCCAATTATCAAATAAGCTCCCGGAAGGCCTCACAGCAGGTCGACTTCTTGCGGCAAATCCTGCATACTCTTCGACAGGGGCAATGTTATCCACTGACGGGCTTACATTCGAAGAACTAGCTTTGTTGGCATTCGCTTGAGACGCATACATATTCTCGGGCGAAACAGCTGGCTTACTACGGTTTTCGGTCTTTTTTTGCGCCATTAACAGCCTATTAATATGAAGAAAAGATTTTTTGGTTTAAAAGCAATGTCAAATCGCCAAGATTCGACCCTAACCGGTAGATCGAATTCAAGTGGTTTGAGGTTAGTAGATCGAATCCGGACGATTCGACATAGGCTGAAAAGCGGACAAAAAGATGCCCGCAGAAAGGAAAATGAAAATGAGGTGGAAAGTGGGCCTTTATATAGCCCCACCACCGCCTTTCCTCTGAATTCGATATTGATGCATCGAATTCAGTAGATTCGATATTGCTATATCGAATCCAACATATTCGATCTATGCTTCCGGGATACATCGAACGACTTTAATTCGATAAAAAAAACAACACACACAGATTCATGATTGGTAACTTTTACCACCCGAATATAAATATTACGGCTACCAAATGGGGGAGTATTTTCAAATAAAGTTTTTCAAAGCTAAACAATCAAGTCAGCGGACGAGACCGAAGTGCGATCTGGAAAAACGGGTAAAACGCAACTGATGTTAAAGTTTGGAACCCACCTTTGTACCAACACCGACTCCCAAACTGGGGGGGACTATATGATGGGTATATTTTAGGAAGGTCCAGGCTATCGTTCTGGGCTGCCCCAATCAAATTGGGCCCAACAGGTTCTATATCGAATTACGGCCATTCGACCTAATGCTAGATCGAATCAGTCCCATTCGATCTACCCAGTTCAACATACATGCAGGACCCACTGGACGTGTTCTATAAATATGTCGTCCCCCAACGTTTTCAGACATATTATACACTCGATACACATTCACATCGATCGAATTCACTGATTCAATACACATTCGATTCGACATTCGCCCGATTCGATCTTCTATCATATTCGACATAGGATCCGGTTCGATACAGGACTAGATACAATCGTTCCCTTTCGAGATTCCCCAGCATCGAACTTATATCATTCGAGACTACTCTGATTCGATTTAGGGCAGCGTCGAACCACCGCTATTCGAGATTCATGGATCGAACGTCATCCATTCGATCCATCAATTTCTTTGTCTTAGATATCTAGAGTAATATTATACTTGTAATATACGGTATGTGTTCCGGACCAAGCTTGTCCGTATCTTGTAATAGATTAGCATTATTTTGGCATAGTCAGACCCATTGTAACATGAACTGATGTATTGTAACCCGGACGAAATAAGACCAAAATAGAGTTTTTATATTTATAATTTATACTGCTTGAAAACTAGTTATTTCTTTCTTGCCCACTAATCTTTATACAAATAAATTCAAAATATGTATTAATTTAGCCCAAAATATTTAAAAATGCTCCCTTAATTAACATTACAACACACAAATCTGACATTTAACAATTAAATTATTTAATTTCGGCCTATATACGGAGTTTGTAACGACACTCTCACATCCTATAACTAGAATTAATTTATTTTCTTACATTAACTTGTAAGTGTAAGAGAGTTAAGAGTAGATATTTTTATATCTTAAAGACGTTGTTTATATTATGCTTACCTGAATAAATCAATATACTTACGTATGATTTATTTTACTTATGAGCTTGATAAAAAAATATTAAATACAAAAAATTAATAGGAAAGAATTCAGTTCAGACTAGTGTTTTGAAACCCGGCCCGGTGATAGACCGGTGTGGCTACCGGGTTGTGGGTCAACAGGTCGAACCGGTCGAACCACTGGTTGGACCGGTTTGTTGACTTTAGTCAACGTTCGATAAAGTATATAATTCAAAGTTTCAAACTTCAATTGTATAACAATAGTCATAAAAAATACTCAATTCCTCAACTACAAAATATCTAAATAAATATATCATGCTATTATATTATCACTAATAAATTACTAATCACTAAATAAGCAAACAAAATAATCTAATTGGCACATAAATATATATATATATAATATTTTTATATTGATGTATATGTGATTTAGGGGCCTACTTAGTTTTTTCTTCTCCCTAAATTGGGCCATCTACTTGAAATTTTAAATTGGTGTTTTAATAATATTCATGCAAAAGAAGCCCAGCCAAATATAGGCCCAATAGCTGATAATGACATAATAATAAAATAGGCAACAAAAACATTGACAAGCCCTACTTGGTCTTACAATTTTCAGCCGCCATCTTCTTTTTTCTTCTTTTTTTTCTCATTTCTTCTAATGTTATCTTCTTCACATCTTATCTTATATCAAGATGTTTAATTTTATCTAGTGCCATTTACATGTGATATTATATAAAGAACAAAATGTATGTTTTCTATGTTTCCTCTTCTTCTCATGCATCAATCAAAAAGCTCCATTTCAGTAGGGGTGATTCTGCTAATTCGCGAAAAAAGAAAAAAGAAAAAAAATGAGGTGTGGGGGGGTTACCGGTTCACAGGCGGAACCGGGCGACCGGGTCGCCGGGCGAACCTGTCGAATTCGCTGGTTTGCCCACAGGCGCTTGTGAACCGCTTGCAAAAGAGAACCGGCTCGGACAGGCCACCGGTCCTCGGTCGAACCGGTCAAACCGGCCGAACTGGGCCGGGTTTTAAAATACTGGTTGAGACAACTCTAACACTCTTTGTCCATCACCCTATTCTAGCTCGGGTAAAAAAAATATTCTTGGTTCCACCCTGATGTATAGGGGTGGGAACGGGTAAGGAAAATTCCCTTACCCGTACCAACCCACGGGAAATGTTCCCGTGGGAAAATTTCCCGCCATACTCCTTCACGGCGGGACTACGAGGGACGGGATTCCCTCTAGTCGAGGGACGGGAACGGGAGTCATTCTCCGATTCCCACAGGAGGAGGGAATCCCACCATTTCTTATAAGCTATAATTACTAGGTTTATTGGGGGTTTAGTTGCAAAATAAAAAATGCATGTGATGTGAGTGCGTATGAGAAATATTAGGAATTGCACAACGTTTTATTGCTAGTTATTTAAAATTGTGATATTTATTTATTTGTAAAGATTACACACAATTTGTGACTTGTGTCTTGTGAGTTTTGAGCCGCGAAGGGTTTTCTTTTGGGATTTGTGATAGCGGATTGCGCTTTTTGAATGTGACTTGGGCTAGTTATTGAATTGTGATTCGTGTTAACATGTCAGCACTCCTTATTAATGTCGAAAAGAAGACATATTTTAAAGATGAAATATTCGGGGAGAAAAGTGGAGAAGGAGAAAAAAGCACACTTTTTGTGCTAGATACAATCTGGAAATCGGAGGGATTTTCAGTGTTAAAAAGTGACTATTTCGAGACTAAAAAATGGCGGGATTAAGGGATCCCTTCAACTGGAGGGACGGGAACGGGAGTGAGTTTTTGAATCCCACGACGTGGGATCCCTTGACGTGGGATCCCATGTCGTGGGATCCCATCCCTTCCCCACCCCTACTGATGTACAACACTCATTTAATTCTAAAACAACTTATTACTAAAATGATGAATGAATAACAGCTTAGCAAGGCTTTATTTCCTCTTTTACTTCATGTAGCAGTTAAAAAAGTAAAAAAAAATAATTTATGCCGCTAACATTAAGTCTAACAATCATTTGAGACACAAACAAATTTCTGCATGCTTGGCAGCCTAATGAGAATCGTAAAGTAAAATGTTCACCAACAAATGATTATTACCTAATAACCGATGCTAGCGGCTATTCCTTTTCTGATAGTTGCATTCCTCACAAAGACCCCATGCGGCCATGCCTTATAACTGTAGCATCACAAAGAATGTTAAGAATTTGCAAATCGTAAAGGTCTTATAATCTTACCATGGAGGTAGTAACATATTTACTTACGTACTAAGTCATAGATTGAAGGTAAGTGCTCCTGAATCGGTTGCCTTTTGTAATATATAGCTTCATAAGTGCTCTTGAACATATCTGGAAGCACGCTAGATTGAACAACCTACAAAGTCATAGATTCAAGTTTGATTCTTGAAACAGAAACAACTTAGAGTTGCTATTATATAATACAATGGAAATTATGGAACTACAATTACTTATTAGCGGTAACGGAGTAGGGATCGAAAGAGTGCGGCGGTGAAGCAGTCGTCATCGAAAGAGCACGGCGCTCACGAAGTAGGCGACGGAAGCGCGCGACGGTGAAGGAGTAGGCGATGGTAGAACGAGATGGTGAAGGTGTGGGCGATGGCAGAGGGCGGCGGTGAAGGAGTGGGCGACGGCAGAGCGTGGCGGTGAAGAGTGGGTGACGACAAAGCACCAATCGGAAGAGATTGAATTTGGGAGAATTCAAAGGGCTAAGGGTTTTTGTTAAATGATTTTTTTGTTTAAAAAGTTAGGCTTTAGGGTTTTACTACTATTTCTTTTAAGGCAAATAATTAAAAATCTATTTAATCTCTATTTAGGGGCACTTAATTAAAGCCTCTCTAAAATAAGTGTCCCAAAATGATCTTTCTTTTTGTAGTGAGGTTAAAGAAAAAACAAGCGTTGAAAATCAGAAGGCAAGCAATCTAGTGCCCTTTGTTTTATCAAGACTTCCTATCGTGTGGAAAAACAGTAAGGTGGAGTACTACAAACACGACTTGGAGAAAATCATGGATAAGCTTACTGGACAATCGTCTAATCTCCAAGTCATTCCGATTGTTGGAATGGGAGGTATAGGTAAGCTACAGTCGTTAGAAGTGTTTTTAAATATAAACTTGTTGTGGAATGCTTTCCTTTTCGGGCTTGGGTTACAATATCTCTCAAGAATATAACTTGCAAGCAGTATTCACTACAAGACTGGGCGGTCAATAGGGACCGCCCAGTAGGGACTGCATTGCGGTCGCTGATCTTCAGCGACTGCATTTGTCAATAGCGACCGCAATGCAGTCCCTATTGACCCATTGTCAATAGCGACTGCATTGCGGTCGCTATTGACAATGGCGTTGTCAATAGGGACCGCATTGCGGTCGCTATTGACATTAGCATTGTTAATAGGGACCGCAATGCAGTCCCTATTGACCCGTTGCCAATAGGGAGCGGTCCCTATTGACAACGCTAATGTCAATAGCGACCCAAATGCAGTCCCTATTGACCCGTTGCCAATAGGGACTGCAACGCGGTCCCTATTGACATTAGTGTTATCAATAGGGACTGCAATGCGGTCCCTATTGTCTATATTTGTGACCTAATTGCGGTCCCTACTAATATTCATACTTTAAAATCGATATTTTAAGATGGTTCGAGGTGCCGCGTTGTTTGTTTAGTTCATAATAACCATTGTAATAGTTGGAATTACAATAATTACAACGACGCATTTTAAATCCAAGTATTATGTGAGGAGAACGTACCACTTTGAAGATTCTATTACTATTTTGTACAACGAATGTCATAATGACAAACTAATCTCAATCAATCTATTAATTCACAACTAATCTACTATAAGATTGATTTTGCAATCGTTTATTACTTCAAATCACATGTTACAATGAGTTTGGTTACTAAGAATCACAAATATACCAACATCAATAAAAAAAAATATCGATTGTAAAGTATGAATATTAGTAGGGACCGCAATTCGGTCCCTATTGACATTAGCGTAGTCAATAGGGACCACATTTCGGTCCCTACTAACATTAATTGTGACCTAATTGCGGTCCCTACTAATATTCATACTTTAAAATCGATATTTTAAGATGGTTCGAGGTGCCACGTTGTTTGTTTAGTTCATAATAACCATTGTAATAATTCAAATAACAATAATTACAACGACGCATTGTAAATCCAAGTATTATGTGAGGAGAACGGACCGCTTTGAAGATTCTCTTACTATTTTGTACAACGAATGTCATAATGACAAACTAATTCTATATACATATGTAAGTATAATGATTGCTTGATCTAATGATTATACCTCATAATCATATCTATTCTAACATTAGTGAAATAAATCATAAAAACGAATAACAATTACAACTAACTAGTGATGATTAGTTGTAGAACATGAAATATATCTTGAACGTTAATAACTCGCTCAATCTCAATCAATCTATTAATTCACAACTAATCTACTATAAGGTTGATTTTGCAATCATTTATTACTACAATTCACATGTTACCATGAGTTTGGTTACTAAGAATCACAAACATACCAACATCAATAAAAAAAAATCGATTGTAAAGTATGAATATTAGTAGGGACCGCAATTCGGTCCCTGTTGAGTCAATAGCGACCGCAATTCGGTCCCTATTGACATTAGCGTAGTCAATAGGGACCACAATTCGGTCCCTATTAACTCAATAGGGACCGCAATGCGGTCCCTAGTAATATTCATACTTTAAAATCGATGAATATTATTAGGGACCGCACATAGGTCCCTAAAATAGCAACAGGGACCGTATTGCAGTCACTAAAAAAATTTAGTGACCTAAATTGGGTCCCTAATTATTATTAGTGACCTAAATGCGGTCACTGAAATCTAAAATTTTGAAATTTAAGCAAAAATTTTAGGCGGGATTGAGGGGGAAATTTGAATTTGACGAAAATTTGAAAATTTCACCCTCCCTCTATATATACTCACCACTCTTACACATCTCATTTCATTATCTCCAAAAAACACCCAACACAAAAACACTATCTTATTTTCCAACACAAATACACTTTCTTCTTTTCTCCATAAATCACCCAACACAAAAAGTTTTCTTCTTTTTACCAACACAAATCTAAAAAACAAATCACCAACACAATCTTTCTTTTGTTTCTTTCTTTCACTTTCTTTATTTTACCACTTTCTTTTCTTACTTTTCTTTCACTTGTTGTTTTATTCATTCATTTTTTTTTCATTCATATTTTTTTTTCTATTATTAGTCATTTTATTCATCTTTTTACATTCATTAATACTTTCATGTAATTATATTAACTTTTTCTTCATTATTTTATTGTTTTGATCTTGTTAAAATCATAATTTTACAAAAAAAAACAATAATATTTCGGATTTAATCCGAATTATTATTGTTTTTTTTTATTTTTTCTGGGGGGTCAATAGGGACCGCAATTCGGTCCCTACTAATATTCATAGAGTATCTATGAATATTAGTAGGGACCGAATTGCGGTCCCTGTTTTTGTTATTAGGGACCGCAATTCGGTCCCTACTAATATTCATAGAGTATCTACGAATATTAGTAGGGACCGAATTGCGGTCCCTGTTTTTGTTATTAGGGACCGCATTCCGGTCCCTATTATAAATATCAGTGACCGCATTTAGGTCCCTATTGATATTAAGTCATCAGGGACCGGAAAGCGGTCGCTGATTTTCCGGTCCCTATTGACCCTCAATAGCGACCGAATTGCGGTCCCTATTGACAAGTGACCGTGGTCAATAGGGACCGGGCAATAGCGACCCAGTGGCGGTCGCTGTTGAGCATCAGGGACCCTCAGGGGGGTCAATAGCGACCCAAATTCGGTCGCTATTGACCCCTAAATCTTGTAGTGATTGTTTGGTCTTTTACATCAATTCGGATTATCTACCGATAAACAATAAAGTTGTGAATATCATCAATTAGGAAGCAGATTACATAAGCATTTATCCGGTAGAAAGTATTTGATTATAATGGATGATATGTAGAGTGTCCAGGTGTGGGAACAGTTAAAGTTGTTCCTTCCAAATTACTACGGAGAAAATGCATAAAACCCCCATGTGATTTGGAAAACCTGCACCAAACCCCCTTGTGGTTTCAAAATAGCGTAAAACCCCCTTGTGGTTTCAGAAACCTTCCACATAATTTTCTTGTGGTTTCGTAAACCCTGCACGGAATCCCTACTCCGTCTAACTTCGTTAGCAAGTGGCCTACACTCGCTCAGTATGAGAGTTGTCTAAATTTTTTTGTACTTTTTTGATATTAAAAGTCTAATATACCCTTTTTAAGGCTTCTAGCTAAAAATCCCTTGTGGAGGGTATTTTAGACATTTCATATTACTATTTAACGGAGTTTGATTAAAATTAACGGAAGGAAAAATGTGCAAGGTTTATGAAACCACAAGGGGGTTTTACGCTATTTTGAAACCACAAGGGGATTTGCTGTAGGTTTCCCAAATCACATGGGGGTTTTATGTTGATAGCCCTACAACGAAAGTCGAGTCATAATAACTACAAGATTGTTGAATGTTGTTGGTTTTGACTCTTCCCACCTTCGTCAGATGAATCTTTTGGATGACAATAAAAGTTGGAGTCTGTTATGCACAAAGGTGTTTGGCCATGATGGTAATTGTCCTCTGAAACTAGATGAAATTGGGAAGTACATTGCAAAAAATTGCAAAGGACTTCCTTTGTCTGTTGTGGTCATTGGAGGGCTCCTCACTAAGTCTGAGATGACACGAAAGTATTGGGGGTACGTTACCAACCATATAAACCAAATTGTAAACTCTGAGGAAAATGGCCATTGGTTAAAAATATTATATTTGAGTTATAGCCAATTGCCTATTCACTTGAAACCATGTTTTCCTATATGGGTTCTTTTAAAGAAGGCCATTGTATCCGTATCCTTAAACTTATATAACTTTGGATTGCCAAGGGATTCCTAAAAACATGTAAAGGCAAGAGCTTGGAAGAGGTTGCGGAGGACTACCTGAAGGATCTTATTGATAGAAATCTCCTTTTTGTTCGGGAGTGGAGGTCCCTCGAAAAAATGAAAACATGCGGTATTCATGATTGTCTAAGGGATCTATGCTTGAATGAAGCACAGAAAGACAGTTTCTTTGGTGTCGTCAAGCCGAAGAAGCATGCAGAATCTGTATTTAACGAGCGTCGCAAAATATTTCGCAAAGAAGAATAGGATTATGAGTTCACCAAAGTAATTGATTGTGCCTTGTATGCCAAACAAAATAATGGTAGAACGAGCTTATCAAGGGAATTTGGAGCTAGCACTCAGCTTGTAAGCTTCAGATACCTTAAACATAATTCTAATAAGGCGTATACGTATCTTAATCGAAAGATGTGCCAGCTATGGTATTTGCAGACGTTGATTCTTGAAGGACTAAACTCTCTTGTTGCTCCATCAAATCTGGGAGATGCCACAGCTCAGGCATATTATTGTTTATTCCTCAATTCATATATCTACTACGTTGCGTGGCGGAAGGAATGTGCAAGATATCTGTGTATTGAAAAACCTACAGACACTCAAGACGGCGTACAATCGGTATGGCGTCAGCGGTCGTCAATCCCAATTTACCACAGTCTTCACAACCTAGATTGCCTACATAATCTCCAATCACTAACTTGCAAGTTTATTGTAAACAAGGATTTCATAGAGAACCTTGCATTACCCCAATCTCTAAACAAGCTCACGCTAATTTTTTGTGAATTTGATTGGGATGATTTTTCAGAAAAGGTCGGATCTTTGCCCAATCTTGAAAAGCTCAAGCTGCAATATTGCGATGTAGGAGCCGAGTGGAACACAGTTGAGGGGAAATTCCTCCGTTTGAAATTCTTGCAAATTGACGAGTGGGAATCATCTCGTAAACTAGAAAGCTGGAGATCAGAGCACAGTACCCATTTTCCGCTCCTTTAACACCTTGTTCTGTGTTATACGGAAAGACTGAAGGAGATCCCCTCCGGCATTGGAGACACGCTTCAATCGATCAAGTTGTTATGTTGTGGAATTTCTGTTAACGCCTCGGCAAAAGAAATAGTGGAGGAACAAGAGAGCCTCGGTAATGAGGATCTTCGTTTAACCATTCATAAATATGATGTTACAGTATGAAAACTTTAATTAAAATTACAAAATGGATGAGATAATCCCATCTCTTGTTCATGCTCTTTGTCTCTCCTTTCTTCATGTTTTTTAAACCTTTGACTTTTTTGACATTCAAGACTTCAGATGATATGAACTTCCTCGAGGCGTCGGGCAAAAGGACAAAATGAATGAATGTCTGAAAAAAATGTAGATGGGGGCGTTAAAAGAAGATTGGCGAAACTTGCAGCGGAGCTCAACTCTGTTTCCAACACGAGTCTACCTTAATTTGTTTTGAGAGTTGTTGTTATTTACTGTTCATTGTTAGTTCCCATGAAATTCTGTTAAACTTCAGTCGCAAGGTTTCCTAGCACTTTAGTTCTGTATAGGGAAATATTGTTTTGCTATACTTCTAGTTATCTTAAATTATTTTTTTGGCATCTTTCACAAAATAGTAACTATTCAAATATCAGTTATCGTAGTTATGTAACAACCTTCCTCTTAAGGAAAGTTTTGGTAGGCCGTCTGTGTGTTTCTTTATGTTGGGTTAGTTTGTGTTAATTTTAGCTGATTCGCGTCATGATCCGCGTCTGTTAAGTAACAAAGTATATGACATTATTTTAAATAGAACAAATACACAAGGATCAGTCATTCATTAAATCATCACCTCATGTACACAAGATCCGAGGAGAACTTTTCTCTCGATCAAATCTTTCCGTTTCAACATCAACGTAATCCTTTATATTGGTTTCTTGATCTTTTCATGGTATCATCCACCTAGCTTTCGATCCAATTCCTCTGTGTTAATCTCATGTGAATTCATCGTTTGAATTCAATCTGCTGCGATTTTACTTGTTACATTCGATTTTGATTCTTGTCGCGAGTTTGATTTCAATCTCATTATGTTTTTTTCTCATTTCAATGTTACACTGTCGACAGTAAGGCCTCAATGTCGGAATTCATCCAGCCCTTCTCTATATTCCATTTACGTAATTACAAATCAGTACTAAGTTTACAATAGGTTAAAAGGATGGCGGCAGCAGCTAATGCTGCACTACTTTCTCTTACGAATCAATCACCACTACGTACAGTCATGCTCGCCACCAAATTTCATTCTATTTCTGCACTTAGTTGGCAAAACGAGTATTATTTTTATTTGCCACATCCAAAGCCATTATCTTGTTGCCACATCAAAACTTGGTCTCAGGTTTGATGTTGTCCACTGCAAACTTATCTTATTTTCTAAGCCTTGTTATGTATATACTAATTAAATTGTTATTGACAGCAGTGTTGCCTTGCTAGAGTTGAATCCCTCTTTAAGACGAACACTATTGGAAGTTGCACATATTGTTTCTTATGTTAATGTTGTGCATAAATAAATCTTATAATTCCTGTAATTAAGAAAATGTAACTAGTCATTAATCCCGTAAATTAGCATCTTGAAATAAAACTAGACAATTCTAAGACTTTTGGCAACAACTAGTACTAAACAAATAGTCCCTTGTATACGTTAAATGAACAAACAACTTGAAAGAATATTATATAATACTAATGATAATGATAACCACTAGGCCTAAACAAACGCTTAAAACTTTGTTTATATATATGGATGTGTAGCGTGACAAATTCTAAGTCTTTAAAATAAGAGACAAGAAAAATTAAGTACAAATAAATTTTGGATTTCTTCAAGCAATATGGGTTACAATCTCTAATAATACTATGATTCTTTTCTAACCTTGAAACTTGGTTGACTTGAAGGTGGAATTGACTTTGATTGCTTCCACGTGATTTAAGTTGAACGTTAATCCAAGGGCTTTGAGCTTGATCTTGAATTGACAATCGACTTGACTTGATATTTGCGACAAACAATTTAATCTTCGTCTTGACTTGTTGAACTTGTTAAACATCAATCTTTTTTAGAGGAATCTTGATCTTCAAAAATACTTGGATGCTTGACAAATGTTGGTGCGAGGGCTTGGCAGCTTGATCTCGGATCGAACGGAAACTTGATTTGGAATTTAATTTGGAGATTGATGAAGGATGATATGATCTTCGTCTTCAGTTCTTCGAATATGTTGGGCTTTGATCTTCTTGAAGAGACTTGAATCTTCAAAAAACGGTTTTTCGAGGGTCTTGTGACTTGATCTCGAATCAAACGGACTTTTTGCTTGAAGATTGTTGAAGAACGGTATGAACTTGATTTGGACTTGTTGAATTTCTTGAAGCTCGATCTTCCTCGGCACAAGTGCGGTCTTAAAAAACGGTTATTTGATGGACTTGGAGCTTGATGACGGATCAAACGGAGTTTTTCCGCGAAGAACGCTTTGAATCCCGGGAAGAACGCTTGAAGATGGATGAACTTAGTGGAGCGAAAAACTTAGAGTTTTTCCCTCTTCAACTTGTGAATATTTTTTGTGTGTGCGATTTTTCTTCAAGGGAGGACCCATGTTTATAGTTGTAGGACCTAGAGCCTCCTTGCTTGTGATTGATTGTTTTTCTCTTCAAGATAAACATGAATTTAATTTGGCATGTTTATCAAGAAATCTCTAGAACACATCATATTTCCACATGTAATAATGTGATTGGTTGAAATATATCATCTTTTTCACGTGGCCTTGTTTGATTGGTTTAAACACATCATCATCTTCGCACATGCCTTTATTTGATTGGTTGCAATACTCCATCTTTTTCACGTGGCTTTATTTGATTGCCCAATCAAATATATATTAGAAACCCAATTAATTAATCTATTAATAATTGGAATTTGATTTAGTAAATTCCAAATTAAAAATAAAAATAATTAATTTAATTTGACACTTGTCAATATTTAATTGGAAGAGACAAAATTAATTTGTCTACAAATGCCCCTTGCGACTTGTCACGAATAGCATTGTAAAAATGCGTCTTAAAGTGAATATGTCGCAACATATATTTTTCGTGCCATCAATGGTATTGATAGAAAATTGTGCACTTCATTTCAATAGTCAAAACTCTTAATGGGCCTCCATAGCAATTTCTCCAGAGACCATATTGAAATTGAGGACCAAACCACTTCCTTATGTAAGACACGTGACTTTGCCCCCCTCCCCCCCCCCCCCCTTTTTTAAGAACTTGGTTCACATAGACCATCACACTGGATAATTTCTTCAAGTCTCCTCCTTCAATTGGAACTGCAGTGAACGCTCTGCACTTCCCATTTTTTTTTTTCAACTTGATTTCTTCTTAAATCAAGAATTCCAACCCCACTATAACTACAAGACTTATAGTTTCAATAGGATTGAAACTTCCCCTTAAAATTCTATATAAAGACACCAAGACCACCACTTTTCTTCATCCTCCTTTTTCTTTACTTCGTTCCAAATTCGTTCAATCGCGCGAACAAAGTACGGGATATCAGGCAGCGAACTTGTGAATCTCCAGGAGTCAGCAACAAATTGTAAGCTTCTTTCTTGATTTCTTTCTCTCTCTTTTTTTCTTCTTTCTTTTATTTCCTTTTTTTTCTTTCTTTCTCTGGCCGTCCCTCTCTCTTTCTTTTTCTTCTTCTTCTTCTTCTTTCTCTTTTTCTTTTTCTTTTTCTTTTCCTTCTTCTTTCTTTTCGTCTTCTTTCTCTTTCTTTTTCTTCTTCTTTCTCTTTTCTTTTTCTTTTTATTCTTCTTTCTTTTTTTTCACAGCAGATTTTTTCACTTGGAAAGAAGAGTTGCTCACACTACAATTGCAAAAACGAACCACAAATTTCTCGTATTATTATTTCTCACCTAATTTTTTTTTTATTTTTTTTTGATGTATTTTTCTTTTTGTTTTTGCTTTCTCTTGCTGACCACCCCTTTTTCCTTTGATATTTGTTCGCAGGTTGTAGCAGTTTTTGGACTGAAAGAGGAAGACTTGCTTTGTTCAACGTGAAAGAGACATACTCTTTAGGTACATATTTTTTTTATTCTTCTTTTCTTTGCATTCTCCCTTTTTGATTATTTGCTCTATTCTTCCCCATCAATTGCTACCTTGTCTCTCTTATCGTTTCAGAATTGCTACAATGGTTTCATTCAAGAAGGGCTCTTCCCCATCCGGCGCAAAGAATTTGATCATCATTGACGACGACAACCGATCAACTAGGCGAGACACAATATTGAAGGTGGGCACTCCGATCGATGGATATTATGTAAGCCCGTGGCTACCATTGACGAACAACGGTGTATTGAAGGAGTGGACTGAAGAATATCCCCGGTCTTCGAGCAGATCTTCTAGACTGTTGGTGCTCCGTGCCGTGCATTACCAACCATCAAACGACTACACGCCTCTTTCAACTTTGGGACGACGCATCATGCAAGGCGACGCCGCGTGGGGAGATGCCTCTCTTCACATTCCTGGCAAAATTCGCTTCTTTCCTGGATATTGGGAGTGGACTTGTGCTCAAGACTTGGCATCAAAGACATTCAGCAGGAGTCGACTTGTTTTCAAGACTTGGCGTCAAAGACATCCAGCAGAAGTGGACTTCTTCTGAAGACTTGGCGTCAAAGACATTGTGCAAGAGTGGACTTGTTCTCAAGACTTGCATCAAAAACATCTTGAAGGAGCGCATTGTTCTCACGACTCGACATCAAAAGGCATCCAAAAGGAAGATATTTTCTTTCAAGACTTGGCTGCCCACCCGTCTTGTTGGTCATGCATGTGTGTTCTTCTTGTTGCACTCCACCCCGATTTTCCAAAGAACCTCGCCGATGTGTGAGTGGTCAAACGACATACTTGTCAAACTACGTTCCATCTTCTTAAAGGACTTCTCTAGTTAAACATGCAAGGCATATCCTTTTCGTGATTGGAATGGTAGTTTGGAGGTATCGGCTTTGATCAAACAACACAAAAGTGTCTAGTCAATGATCAAGTGAGCTTGGAGCGAAGTGTTTGAAGATTGGAATTAGGGCACACAATAAAGCATCCGGTTGAAGTTTGCGGTGTCAAATCAAGAATCACTCAAAATCTTGGAGCATGACTTCAAGGTCAACATTCAAAGCATTGACGTTCTTTATTTCATACTTGACGAAAGCTTTACTCGTCTTATCAGCACATCATATCACAAGGAGTTTCATGTAACATCTTCAACTCAAGATAACTTGGTGAAAGGATATGATTGAACTCAGAAATTCTAAGCTGCCTACGTATCCAACAAAGGAATCAAGTCACAACGTAGTTCAAAGTACATCAAATTTGATTTAGAGATGGTGCATTTTATATTCATGCATGTTAGGAGTAACGTGCAGTTTAGACTCGTGCGTCATGGAGCAATTGACTTGAAGATTTGAAGACTTGAGCACTTGAAGAACATGCAGACCTTTTTGCTCGTGTCTAGGAGGACTTGAAGAGTTGAAGGATTTGTAGACCTTTGACGTGTCTAGAAGACTTGCACATTTGGTTTGAAGACTTGAAGGATTTGTAGACCTTTTGGCTCATGTCTAGGAGATTTGAAGACTTGGAGACTTGAATTTGTTCTGAAGACTTGAAGACTTGGATATTTTCCTTGCGTTCACATATGCAAACAGTTTATACTCGTGTTAAGGAGAATGTTGATAGTTTATACTCTTACCACGGAGTATACACTTTGACACTTAATTCGAAGATTTGAGATAGTTTAAGCTCGTATCAAGGAGCATATCAGTTGTAATGAAATTTGATGTCGCGCCCTCTTCATCGCTGGTGTCATCCGTATCATCACCTTTAGTATCAAGGACATGAGTTGAGCTTTCTTCTTTAGTAGAGTTCATGCTTGTTTCAATTTCATGCGCACGCATCGCCAACTCTTCAAAGTTTCTTGGTTTGATTCCTTGAAGTATGTAGGAGAGACCCCAATTCATCCCTTGAATGCAAATCTCTATGGCTGAAGTTTCAGACAATTTCTCTTTGCAACTTAAGGATAGACTTCTCCATCTATTGACGTACTCAATCACTGGCTCGTCTTCTTGTTGATGGGAATTTGCAAGCTCAATCATGATCACAGTGCGCCGAGTGCTATAAAAGCGATTGAAGAACTCACTTTGCAAATCTTTCCAGCTATCAATGGATTTTGGCTCAAGACTAATATACCAATAAAAAACGGCTTCTTCTAAGGATCGAACAAATTGCTTGACTAGAAGATCTTCATCAGTTCCTGCACTACTGCAGGTTTCGACGAAGTGAGCAACATGTTGTCTTGGGTCTCCTTTTCCATCGAATCTTTGAAACTTTGGAGGTTGATAGCTTTCAAGCATTTGCAATTGCTCTATTCTTTGAGTATACGGCTTCGTGTAAGCTTTGAAAGTCTTCTGTTGTGCTTTATGATCCTTTGCAACTACTTTGATGAGCTTCTTCAATTCATCGGCAGAGACAAGACCTTGTGGGGAGACTTGGATTTGTTGACTTGAGGACTTGGAATGTTCTCCCACTTCACCCTCTTGAATAATCTCTCCAGAAAACCTTTTGTGCATCATGACGCCTTGATCTTCCTTCCTTGCGAAACTTGATTTGTGAAAAAGAGAAGTGGCTCGGATTCTTTCACTTAGGACTTCACCAAATTCTTGAGGTTCAATGCCTTAAGTAGCCTTTTCATGTGCCATGCTTCGACCGTTGCTTGTTCTGTGTTCTTGCTTTGCGGGAAGAGTGGCAACTTCAACTTCTTTGCTCGAAGGTTTGATGCATCCTTGAACTTCGACTTTGTCAGCGACTTCTTCAATGGTGAGATTTCCTTCTTGGATCTCTAGCTTTTGGAGAAGACAATTCAAGCGCTCTTCACGTTTATGCACTTGTGTTGTGAAGCTCTCAATAGCTCTCACCAGCGCAGCAACTCGCTCCTCCATTGAAGATGCTTGATTCTTTTCCTTATCTTCGTGTCTTGCCCCCGATGCGAGTGTAACTTTTATCATCGGTTGAGGAGAGTCTCCGCTTGTTGCCCCCATTGACTCGTCCATTGTTGAGCAACGTTGACTTCTTGTGACTTCAAACTTGTAGCCTTGCTAGAAAAGAGATGAGAGGTAGAGATTGTCCCACCGGGCGTGCCGAAATTTGTAGCGTTAAAAATTCTAAGTCTTTAAAATAAGAGACAAGAAAAATTAAGTACAAATAAATTTTGGATTTCTTTAAGCAATATGGGGTTACAATCTCTAGTAATTCTCTAATTCTTATCTAATCTTGAAACTTGTTTGACTTGAAGGCGGAATTGACTTTGATTGCTTCCACGTGATTTAAGTTGAACGTTAATCCAAGGGCTTTGAGCTTGATCTTGAATTGACAATCGACTTGACTTGATATTTGCGACAAACAATTTAATATTCGTCTTAACTTGTTGAACTTGTTGAACGTCAATCTTCTTTAGAGGAATCTTGATCTTCAAAAATACTTGGATGCTTAACAAACGTTGGTGCGAGGGTTTGGCAGCTTGATCTCGGATCGAACGAAAACTTGATTTGGAATTTGATTTGGAGATTGATGAAGGATGATATGATCTTCGTCTTCAGTTCTTCGAATATGTTGGGCTTTGATCTTCTTGAAGAGACTTGAATCTTCAAAAAATGGTTTTTCGAGGATCTTGTGACTTGATCTCGAATCAAACAGACTTTTTGCTTGAAGATTGTTGAAGAAAGGTATGAACTTGATTTGGACTTGTTGAATTTCTTGAAGCTCGGTCTTCCTCGGCACAAGCGCGGTCTTCAAAAATGGTTATTTGATGGACTTGAAGCTTGATGACGGATCAAACAGAGGTTTTTCGTGAAGAACGCCTTGAATCCCGCGAAGAACGCTTGAAGATGGATGAACTTGGTGGAGCGAAAAACTTAGAGCTTTTCCCTTTTGATCTTGTGAATATTTTTTGTGTGTGTGATTTTTCTTCAAGGGAAGACCCATATTTATAGTTGTAGGACCTAGAGCCTCCTTGCTTGTGATTGGTTGTTTTTCTCTTCAAGATAAACATGAATTTAATTTGGCATGTTTATCAAGAAATCTCTAGAACACATCATATTTCCACACGTAATAATGTGATTGGTTGAAATATATCATCTTTTCCACATGGCCTTGTTTGATTGGTTAAAACACATCATTATCTTTCCACATGGCTTTATTTGATTGGTTGCAATACTCCATCTTTTTCACGTGGCTTTATTTGATTGGCCAATCAAATATATATTTGAAACCCAATTAATTAATCTATTAATAATTGGAATCTAATTTAGTAAAATTCCCAATTAAAAATAGAAATAATTAATTTAGTTTTTAATAATTTAATTTGACACTTGTCAATATTTAATTGGAGGAGACAAAATTAATTTGTCTACATGATGTTTAAAGTCCTCTTAGCAAATCAGCATAGACGCACGGATCCATTCTCTATCTTTCCATTTAAATGACAAGTTCGTATAACTTTGTTAATATACTTGTCTTAAACTTTATAGATTCCTCGAAGTTGGCGGCATCGTATGCAGCTCTAGTTTCTCTTACGCATATCACTGAGAACATAGCGGAGCATCATTCTCAACGACCTTTTCTTCTTGACGAGCAAATGAGACAACTCGAGTCGCTCCAAAAAAAGGTCAGTTTCTTTCAAGATTTTCTTGAAATTTATTCCTCTGAAGGTTATAATATTGCGCAAGAAGGTTTGGAGAGCCGAATTGCAGATTCAGCTTATGCCAGAGAAGATATCATTGAATCCCATATAGTTGATACTATTCTTCTTCAAGCTTCACAACAACAATCAAAGGAAAAAAAAAGAATCCACAAGTCATAGAGAAAGCAGTTCCGATCGTTTATCACATGGTCTGCAGAGCGTATTAGAAAGCATAGACTCCATCAAGAAGGAAGTGGTGGTGGTTAAAGTAAAATGAAGAGTTGAACAGAAGTCAAGCGATATTCTAGTGCATGTTGTCTTATCAAGGCGACCTACCACGAGGAAGGATATTAAGGTGGAGTACTACGAAGACGACTTGGTGCAAATCATGGATATGCTTACTGGACAGTCGTTTAATCTCCAGATTATTCCGATTGTTGGAATGGATGGTATATGTAAGACTACACTTGCTAGAAGTATTTACGAAAATCAACTTGTTGAGGAAAACTTTCGTTTCCGTGCTTGGGTTACAATATCTCAAAAATATAATTTGCCAAAAATATTGTTTGGCTTTTTACATCAATTTGGATTATCTCTTGATAAACAAGAAAGTTGTGAATATCATCAACTAGGAGAAAGATTACATAAACATTTAGCATGTAGGAAGTATTTGATTATAATAGATGATATGTGGAGTGAAGATGTATGGGAAAAGTTAAAGTTGTTCCTTCCAAATTACAACAATGGAAGTCGAGTCATAATAACTACAACATTGTTGAATGTTGTTGATGGTTTTGACCGTTCCCACCTTTATAAGATGAAGCTATTAGATGAGAATCAGAGTTGGAGTCTGTTATGCACAAATGCGTTTGGCCATGACGGCAATTGTCCTCTGGAACTAGAGGAAATTGTGAAGGACATTGCAAAAAAATTGCAAATGACTTCCCTTATCTATTGTAGTTAACTCCTCCTCGCTGAGTCTGAGATGACACAAAAGTACTGGGGGTACGTTGCCAGATATATAAACCAAATTGTAAATTCAAAGGAAAATGGTGGTTGGTTAAACATATTGTATTTGAGTTAATTGCTCATTCACTTAAAACCATGTTATCTGTATATGGGTTTTTGTAAAATTATAATATCTGCATCAACTTATCAAGCTATGGGTTGTCGAGGGATTCCTAAACCCATGCAAAGACAAAACCTTGGAAGAGGCTGCCAAGGACTACATAAAGGATCTTATCGACATAAATCTTGTTTTTGTTCGTAAGTGGGGATCCATTGGAAAAATGAAAACATGTGGTATTCATGACCTTCTAAGGAACCTATGCTTGAAGGAAGCACAAAAGGACAATTTTTTTGGCGTCGTCAAGAAGTGTGCGCAATCTGTAAATAACGAGAGCGTCGCATAATATTTCATGAAGGAGAATGGGATTATGAGATGACCAAAAGAATTGAATTTGCCTTGTATGCCGAACCATTTATTTAATTTGTACCTTGTCATGTGATATTAAGGCCTCAGGTTTATCGTGGGAAATGGTACATAATCGCAACTACGGGAATGCGCAAAGCTTCGTTTACGTTTAACAATGGCAGGAGATACGCCGGTCTTTTGCTTCCGCTTTTATGTGATTATATATGATACATGATCACATAAGAACTCTTGCACAAACAATATATCAAGCAAATAGCTAATTAAAAATTCTTTGAAAGTAATAGCCTACATTGTACCAAGTTCAACCTCATAAACCCGCAAAAAAAAGTTAATTGTAGAAAAATATAATGAAAAACAGAGGTCGCTTACACATTAAAGTAATTCAAACTATTAATTACAAAAAAGGGCAAAAGGAAATTGGTTTGAGTACTAATAAAAGCTGAATCATGAGAATCGTTGAAGCTATTAATAAAGAATGAGTAAATTCGGAGTTATAAAGGTGATATTCTGACAAATTGCACACTCAGAAATGAATATATATATATATATATATATATATATATTTCCTGAGCTGAATATAACAGAGCACACTGTATTTTTTCCATATTTATTTATTTCTCATAAATGATATATATTTGCATATGTCTTACTACAGACAAAAAGAATGTTATAACAACGACTAGCGATATTGCCAAAGGAATAATTGTTGCTGCCAAAGCGATTGTATTTTTCTCTCGAATTTGCCCTTCTCAGTCAAATACTATAGAAGTTAAAATATTTAATGTAAACTAATTTCTATTGCATTATGGAAACTCAATCAATTATGTCATAACTATTATATGGTACCTGCCGCGACATTAATGTAGCAAACGTGCTCGATGATATCCGTCATTACTTTCTTACGAAGCCGGGTTTCTCTATTCGTTGGGTGCGTCGGGATTCTAACGCGGTGGCACACGAGCTAGCTAGAAACAAGTTAGTTGTTTTTATTCTTTTGTCTTCCAGCTTTTTCTCTCTGCTTTTATTGTGTTTCATTGTTAGTAATCTTGCGACTCTTTGTAAGCGACATTAGGAGGCGCTTGTTTTTTCAAGTGCTCTCCGGTTTTTGAGGCAATATATGCTTTCTTGATGTTCAAAAAAAAAATTCTTTTTTCATTCCAAAGAAATATATCTCTTCTAGCAATACAATAAAAAGATATATAGTTCTTTTGTTCGTAAATAAAACATTACATTTTTTTAATAACCCATTATATATTTTTAAGAAGTCCTTTAGTTAAATTTATATTTCAATCAAATTATAATTCCGTACATAATTAATAATCATAATATATGATACATAAGTATTAAAATAGAAATTGAGTCTAAATAAAAATTGTCTACGAGAAATTAATTGTGACTTAAAAGTAAAACTAATATTATGCACGTCATTAGTAATATTTAATTTTAATTATTAATTTTCACGTCATTGGTAATATATATATATATATATATATATATATATATATATATGCTTACTTGCATACGAGATTTGTTTTTTTTTTTTTTACGTCTATCACATTTATATATATGCTTACTTGTTTTTGGTATATTTATGTTCACGTAAATCTAAGCTTAGCATATTAAAAATATGTTATCTGCTTCAGTTGCTCTATTAAGTTTTTGTTTCATATATAATTTAATAATGAATTAACAGATATATAAATTTTACATTCTTCTAAAATATATGAAACAAAATAAACTGATCTCTTACTAACAAAACAAGATTCTCCTTTTTTATTAATACGAACACAATTTCTTACTATAAATTTCTTATCCAAGATGGTAATCTAGTGCAACTAAGTAAAACTACGTTATTTCTTCTGATTTTGATTAACGATTATCAATTCATATATCTTTTTTCTCTTTTAATGTTTACGTCAGTTGTATACATATATATAGTCTCAGTTTATATGAACATAATAATGCATATATATATATATATAGTTTATACTTTATATTAACATTTTTGATATTAATACGTATAAGTTAGTTTAATATATTTTTTTGATTTAAAGGTTGATAGTTATGAATGTTGATCATTTCTTTGAAAACCGTAGATTTATTTATCCCAATAATACAGTTACAAATGTTGAAGGATTAGAAGTTTTAGAATAATATTAATTGAAGTGGAAAGATATATAACTATATTGCGTATTTCTTATAGAGAGATATATAATTTCTGTAATATATATAGGGATAGTCTATCAAGAAATATGGCATCTACAAATTAGAATCTTTTAATGTTGATTGACAAGGGCAAATTAGAGAATAAAATATAATTGCTTTGACAATATTGCTAGCCTATAATTGCTTTGGCAACAACAATTATTTGGGGGCATTCTGCACACAATGCAATATGTTAGGGGGCACATTTAACCTAGGTGGGATTAGATGATTTGACGAAAATACTCTTGATCAAAAGTGCAAAATGTTGACTTGAGGCAAGTTGCCTATTTCTCCAAACGATAGTGGTTGACCGCTCCAAAACAAACTTAAGGGGGTTCACTGCAAATGACCCCAAACGTTGGGGTTTGATGTAATTTCCCCAATTATTTATATATCATGAAAGCCACTAACCAGCAACTTTTAGCCATTAATCCAAAAAAAAAAAATAGCATCTTGAAAGAATATTAGACCAATTCTAAGAAGACTTTTGGCAACAACTAGTATTATATAATAGTTAATACTAATGATAACCACTAGGCCTAAGAAAACGCTTAAACATTATTTATATATTGATGATTAAAGCCTTCTTAGCAAATCTGCGTAGACACACGGTGAGAAATCCCTTCTCAATCTTTCTATTTGCATTATTACAAGTTCGCATAACTTTGTTAATATACTTGTCTTAAACTTTACAGATTCCTCGAACATGGCGGCAGCGTATGCAGCTCTATTTTCCCTTACGCATATCATTGAGCACTTAGCGGAGCATCATCCTAATCAAACATTTTTTTATGACGAACAAAAGACACAACTCCAGTCGCTCCACAAGAAGGTCAGTTTCTTGCTAGATTTTCTTGAAGTTTATTCATCCGAAGGGAATAATATTGCGCAAGAAGATTTGGAGAGCCGAATTGCAGAGGCCGCTTATGCCGCAGAAGATGTAATTGAATCCCATGTAGTGGATAAAACAACCAAAAATCATAGAGATGGAAAAAGAGGAGCATGCAGGTTATGGGGGAATCAGTTTCTCTTCATCATTAGGTGATCTGCTGGATAAAATATTAAATCACGGTCTGAGCAGTATAATTGGAAATAGCCCTTATGCTGCGGAAGATGTCATTGAATCCGATGTAGTGAACGCTATTCTTCCCCAGGCATTCACAAGTCATGGAGAAAGCAGTTCTGATCTTTTCTCACATGGTCTGCAGAGAGTAATAGAAAGCATAGATGCTATCCAGAAGGACGTGATGGCGGTTAAAAAAAAATCAAGAGTTGAGGAAAGTAGTTCCAATCTCTTCTCACGTGGTATGCAGAAGCTAATAAAAACTCCGTTGGAAAAAATTATAAATATTTTGAAAATATCCCAACAAATCATAGATTCCATCAAAAAGATGGTGAAGGCGGCTAAAGAAAGAACGGGAGTTGAAGATCAGAAGGGAAGCGATCAAGTGCCTGTAAAAGACTTGGAGCAAATCATGGATAAGCTTACTGGACAATCGTCTAATCTCCAGATCATTCCAATTGTTGGAATGGGAGGTATAGGTAAGACTACACTCGCTAGAAGTATATATGGAAATCAACTTGTTGTGGAATGTTTTCCTTTTCGTGCTTGGGCTACAGTATCTCAAAAATATAATCTACAAGAAATCTTGTTAGGCCTCTTAGATCAATTTGGGTTATTTATTGATAAACACAAAACCGAAGAATATCATCAATTAGGAGAAAGATTACATAAGCATTTATCGGGTAGGAAGTATTTGATTATATTAGATGATATGTGGAGTGTCTATGTGTGGGAAAAGCTTAAGTTGTTGCTTCCAAATTACAACAACGGAAGTCGGGTTATAATAACTACAAGATTGTTGAATGTTGTTGATGGTTCTGACCCTTCCTACCTTTATATGATGAAGCTTTTAGATGAAAATAAAAGTTGGAGTCTGTTATGCACAAAGGTGTTTGGCCATGATGGTAATTGTCCTTTGGAACTAGAGGACATTGGGAAGGACATTGTGAGAAATTGCAAAGGACTTCCTTTGTCTATTGTGGTCATTGGAGGGCTCCTTGCTAAGTCTGAGATGACACAAAAATATTGGACGTATGTTGCCAAACATATAAACCAAATTGTAAATTCAGAGGACGATGGTCGTTGGTTAAACATATTATATTTGAGTTATAGAGAATTGCCTATTCATTTGAAACCATGTTTTCTCTATATGGGTTCTTTTAAGGAGGACTGTAAGATCTGTATCTCTGATCTTATCAAACTATGGGTTGCCGAGGGATTTCTAAAACCATGTAATGGCAAAAGCTTGGAAGAGGCTGCTGAGTACTACCTGAAGATCTGATCGACAGAAATCTCGTTTTTGTTCGTAAGTGGGGGTCCATTGGAAAAATGAAAACATGCGGCATTCATGATCTTCTAAGGGATTTATGCTTGAAGGAAGGACAGAGAGACAGGTTCTTTAGAGTCATCAGGAAGCATGAACAATCTATGGATAACATGCGTCGCGTAATATTTCATGAAGAATGGAGTTATGAGATGATCATAGGAATTGATTTTGCCTTGTATGCTAGACCATTTATTCGCTCCATGCCATGTGATTTTGTGGCCTCACATTTTTATTCTGAAATGGTACAGGATCTCAGATTAATCCGGGTGCTGGTTAAGGTTAAAAGTTTCAGTCCAGAAAGCATTCTCCAATTAGTAAACTTGAGATACCTTAATTGTTATTTAAGTTTGAAATATAACGTTCATCTTCCTCCAATGATGTGCCAACTATGGTATTTGCAGACATTGACTCTTACAGGAGGGCGTTTTGTTGCACCCTATGAAATTTGGGAGATGCCATGGCTCATGCATATAAATGTCAATTTCTCCATTGAAATACCAGATACTTTGCGTGGTGGAATTAATGTGCAAGATGGCTGTGTATTGAGAAACCTACAGACACTCACGTCGGCATTCAACTTTAAGTTCACAGAGGAGGTCATAGCGAGAATTCCCAACATCAAGAAATTATCCGCAATGGATATGTCGACATCAATCCCGAATTACTACAGTCTTCACAACATAGACCGCCTACGTAATCTTCAATCACTAAGTTGCCACATGGTTGGAAACACGGATTTCATAGAAAACCTCGCATTACCTGAATCTCTCATTAAGCTCACGCTAATCAAGTGTACATTTGATTGGAATAGTTTCACAACAAAAGTTGGATCTTTGCCCAATCTTGAGAAGCTCAAGTTGGTTCGTTGCCGAGGAGGAGCCGAGTGGGAAACAGATGAGGGGAAATTCCTTCATTTGAAATTCTTGGAAATCAGCAAGAATGGCCTTGTATGCTGGACATCCGACAGCAGCCATTTCCCGCTCCTTCAACACCTTGTTCTAAATAGAATAAATAGACTGGAGAAGATTCCCTCCGGCATTGGGGAAACGCTTCAATCAATCAAGTTGCGTGATTGTGGAAGTTCTGTTATCGCCTCGGCAAAAGAAATAGTAGAGCAACAAGAGAGCCTGGGGAATGAGGATCTTCGTCTAACAATTCTTGATTTGTGGTGGGGTAAGATAACAAAACGAACGCAGTTGTTCGTGCTCTCGGTCTCAAGTCCTTCCTTTATTTCTTTATGCTTTCTAATTGTTTCATTTTTTTGACTTTTAGGATGATTTTAGCTTCCCTGGAGCCGTTGGGCTAATGAAGGATGAACGTAAAGAAAATGTGGATTATTAGGGTGTTAGAAGAAGATTGGAGAATGCTGCGTTGGAGCTCAACTCTGTTACCCGACAAGTTTATTTTGATTTGTTTTTTGATTGATTATTTTTATTTGGTTTTGAGAGTTGCAGTTCCTTTGCTGCTTGCTTTTTTGTTTGTAGTTGCCCAAAAAAATCTGTTGCACTTCCGTCACAATATTTGCTTGCACTTTCATTATGTAATAGGGAAATAAGAAGACTCGTCTTGCTTTACTTTTATTTATCTTAATGCAGGGCAATAATAGAGCATTTTACAATGTATTGTATTTCTTAATATCACAATCACTGGACAAATTTCTCTCTATGAGTTCTGGGTTTAGCAACTGATTAGGGCACTCTCTATGAACTTAAGTTTAAATTTTCTTAGGCGTTTCTAAAGATAGGCTCTAACGACGTTTGAATGACTACATCTAAACCTCATACTCTTGCTTCAACAAGACAACCTCTATTCCTCTTCTTGTTCGTCTATATTACAATCGAGTCCCAGTTTTGAAATCTAGGTACACTCGTATACAACATAAACTAAATGACGTACAAAAGGTTGCACATTATGAAACAGTGGAAAAACTAAGCATACTACCTAACATAATCCATAATACTTTTTCAGTGTTGGTATGAGTAGTACAATAGTCGAACCTCAATGTTTAACCAGGTTACCGTTCCTTGAAACGGTTTCCACGGAGGCAAAAAATAGTAACAGCTTGTAAGACATTTACTTGATATCAACTATATATTTGACAATTTTATTTATAAATTTTATATTAAATCTGGTGAGGGTGATATATGTGGCCTAAAAATAAACTGGGCCAACCTGAAGTCTCAAAAGATGGACATCGGATGTCCAGATAAGGTCAAATGCAAACCTAAAATCTCAAAAGATGTCGGCTATGACGGAAAAAAAAGGAGATGGACATCGGCTTGATGGGGGACAGATGCAAACCTGAAATCTCAAGAGACGGACATCGGCCCAATGTGGTCAGATGAAAATCTAAAGTCTCAAAAGCTGGACATCAGCCCAACGAGGTCAGATGCAAACCTAAAGTCTCAAAAGATGGACATCGACCCGATGGGATCAATACAAACCTAAGTCTTAAAAGATGGACATCGGCCCGACGTGGTTAGATGCAAACCTAAAATATCAAAGATGGACATCAGTCCGATGGAGGATAGATGCAAACCTGAAATCTCAAGAGACGGACATCGTCCCAATGTGGTCAGATGCAAATCTAAAGTCTCAACAGCTGGACATCGTCCCAATGAGGTCAGATGCAAAACTAAAGTCTCAAAAGATGGACATCGGTCCAATGTGGTCAGATGCAAATCTAAAATATCAGAGATGGACATCGACTCGACGTGATTAGATGCAAATCTAAAATCTCAAAATATGGACATCGACCTGACATGGCTAGATGCAAACCTAAAAGCTTATAGATGGACATCGGCATGACAAGGTCAGATGCAAACCTAAAATCTCATAGATAAACATTGGTCTAACACAGTCAAATGCAAACTTAAATCTCAAAGGGTGGACATCTGCTCGCTAAAGCAAGATGCAAACCAAATATCCACGATTGAAAGAATAGATATTTGTAGTCGAAAGCACGATGCAAATCGAATATCTTCGACTAACCGAAAGAACGTATATCCGTTGGCAAAAAGCATGATGCAAATAAAATATCCATATGACTGAAAGGCTGGATACTGTATCAGACTACACATAGCAAATTAGAGACATCTATCTAACATGGTGCAATGCAAACCTACCCAAAGCGGTACGAGAGACATCTATTTATCATGATACAATGCAAACGTGTCCAAAGCGGCATCAGAAACATCTACCTACATGGTATGATGCAAACCTACCCGAAGTGGTACGACAAACGTCCATCTATCATGCTACGAAGCAAACGTGTCCAAAGCAGCACCACGAGCATCTATCCAACATGGTACGAAGAAAATATAACCAAATGAGTATAAATCTAGACTTCTATAAAAGGTATCATTACCTTAAGAGGTACGAATATCAATTCGCCAAATTAGCCATCAACGTTGACGAGCAACAACATGTAAAAGCACAAAGTGCCATAAGCAAAACACAAGCAATCATTAAACAAGAATGCAACAAAGTATCTGAAAAAGGGCAACATAGTGCCCAAGTAGACAAAAATTGAAATTGCATAATAGATATTTATGCTCGAGCCTCGGGATTCACGTCTTCCCTATACTGGTCGATCATTTCAAAAGTAATCCACTTTAAGTGGCATGGCACAACTTTGCCTCTTTGGTTGTCACCATATATGTCCTAAATGAAGTCAAGGCATGCCATAAGTTCTCATGACTATAGATAAAGATCTCAACCAAATGTAAACTGCAAAATCAGTGCACAACGCTACACTCTATAGCACAGAAGCCACAAGAATCTTGAGAAATTCTTTACTAGCTCGCACCATATCCATCAATTATATGTCATTTTTATTGTTATTGTTGTCGAAGGCACTTAGCAACATAGCCTACACGCTATCTAAGGCATCTACCTTTCAAGGTCTACCTCGATTAACTCGAGAAGTACCTACAAAATCATATTGTACGAGTAACTGTCGCGCCCTTACACAACCTAGCCACACTAATTCAGTAGCTGGGACACAACAGTCAAAAATATCAAAAACCAATACACAATTGAGGCCGTAATCCTCAAAACACTAACCATACAAGATAATTATTCGTAAACCACAAGGTAACACAGCGATTGCTCCCTTCCCAGACAGCTCGACCCTCTGTATATTTGACTTCTGAGGACACGAGTACCAAATCACCTTCATGAAACTCAACACTGAGCTACAACACCAGGAATTCAAATTCCACTTTAGCAAACTCCTTACAAAAGATATGTGGCACAACACGCTGGATCGGTAAATAGTAATAAAAGCGACTCATCTAAATAGTTCAACTATCGGTAATTACATCATCAAGAAGATCTGGATCAATAATGAAAACTCATTAAAGGTCATCGCCCAAGATGCATAAGAGAGAAAATAGAGTTGAGTGATACTCATTTGAAAAGAGTGGTAAGCTAACTACTCGACTTCAGTGGCTCAACGGTCACAATCATATAGACACCATTGTATAGCTAAATGAGGTTTTTGCCTACCTCATTCAGCACATCACCAAGACCAAGGACTCACAAGTTAGAGTGCATTATGATTGACACCATTGTTATCGACATATTGTTTGCATACCACATCATCATTGGTCATCCAGGCCTGAATGATTTCAAAGTAGTGGTGTTTACGTACCATCCAAAGCTTAAAATCCCCACCAAGAGCGGTGCGGGTGAAGTCCATGGAGACTAGAAAGAAGTATGGACATGCTATCTAGCTTCACTACATGCGGATCCAGCCTTAAACGGTTAATGCGATAAAAAAATCATGATATGAGAAAAATGCTAGCCCCGCGAGGGTCGATTGATGGCAATATTCCCAACAACATTGTCGAGACAGAGATAACACCAGAGATAGAGGATAAAAGACTTTGTAGAATCATACAAACAACTGGCTAACACAGCCAAGGCCGAACCTCTGGGAGAATCAAAAGAGAGTATGCTTATGTCCTAAGGACGATAGCAAGATTACACCCATCGACACTACAATGTCAAAGGATACGGAGCAGAAGCTTATCCAATGTCTTTGCGATAACATGGATATCTTTGATTCGACTGGTTAAGACCTAAAAGGCATTGATCCACTAATTATAGCGCACATGTTGAATGTCAATCCAAAGGCAAACCTGTCAAACAAAAGAAACACAACAGAAAAGAAAGCATCTGACATGATCGTTAAATAGGCAATTGAACTCGACGAATATGGTATTGAATACCGCTATCAAGGCTGAAGTCCTAGCAGACTTTATGGCCAAAACCCTAGGAAGGGCATATATTCCAGTGTATAAGTTGCCACTATCGACACTGAGGAAGCAACATGGACATTACATGTCGATGACTCGGCTACTAATACTAGTAGAGGCGTAGGTGTTTACCTATGATCTCCAGACGCTAGAGAGTTTGGGTACGCAATAAGTCATAACTTCATTGTGACCAACAACGTGGTAGAATACCAAGTTATTCTCGCCATAACCTCAATGTAAAGCTCATTAGGAGTAGAACGTCTGACAACCTTTATAGACTCGAAACATGTGGCTAATCATCTCAAACTCCTACGAAGCCAAATATGACACAATGATCCTCTATTTTAACAAACTTAAAGAACCTATGGAATCATTCACAGTCTTAACTATGTGTCGGATCCCAAAAGGCGGGAATGTAACCAGATGCACTTTCGTAATTTGCAACTCATCCACGATCTTCATAGAAATGAGAGTCGTCCTACTAGCGGCAAAAGAATCCGCTATAGGAAAGACAAGATACATCAAAACGATAAAAAAGAATCGAGCAGGCTATGCTTATATACTTAAACAACAAAGTAGATAAACTTTTGAGCGACCAAGTCACGACAAAATGAATAAAATACATTTTCGCCATCCTCGAGAAATTTTGTCGTATCTACACCACTTTTCATGTCAAGCAAAAATACTCGACATATACAGAAGTCGCACGAAAACTGAGAATTCACATAAAGTTTGAGAGAGGAACGAATGGCGCATAAACTGATAACCAATCCTTCCGGATTACGGTTCCCAAATGAGGGGCATATTTTGAAGCTAGATATTATTTGGCACTCGATCCTTCAGATTACAGTTTGCAAATGGGCAGCATATATTTTGAAGCCGAATATCATTATTTAGCACCCGTTCTTACGGATTACGGCTCCCAAATGAGGGGCATATTTTGAAGCAAAGCACCTTCCTATCCATGCTTCAAGAACAACAACAAACATTTTTAAATTTGGCACCCGCTCTTGAATCAATACTGACTCCCAAATTGGGGGGACTATATGGAGGGGGTGATTTAGGTGGCCTAGTAATAAACTGGTTCGACCTGCCCATTAACAACCCAAATAGAAAAGAATCAAACATATGTGGTTTGACAGTTCTCGGATGATCGAACGGTAACATTCGACTGTTATTGCCTTTCTACGAAGTGGGACCCGTATTTCGAGGTCTATAAATACCCTGAACCTGAGACTCATGAGAGATCATTAATTATTGTTCACCAATCCTACAATATTAAACCAAGTTGTTAGACTGTTATTTAAGTTCTAGAGTTATTCGATTTGAACGATCTGCCCTCCGATTAGATTGTTATAAATTAGTCGGGCCCGTTCGAAAGGCTTCAGTATTAAATCTAGGAACGTTTAATTATTCTTGAATTCGACAGTTATTCCAGCATCGAACCCGCTCCTGTTTGACATATATTCCAGCATCGAATCCGCTCATGTTCGATAGTTTGACAGTCCCGAGTTCGATAGTTAGGGTCTTTCTAGTCATCTCAGGCTTATTCAAAAGAGATAAATGAACTACGTTCGGCTTGATTTCCTCAATGGGATACATAGGCAACTTGGCTCGTTCCCAAGTTAAGTCCAGAATCATTAAGAATCCAACCCCTCATGTCCCTATGTTTGGAGTGCAGGTGTGTAAAGAACATAGTTGATTCTAACACAACTATGAATCAGTATGATGTGGAGTATCTTATCAGCCTACCAAGTCAATAGAAGAAAACACCCCAAATCAAAATCTTTAACAACTCTGATATGGGTATTTCCCGTATTGGGCCCGCAATGGGCTAGGCCCATATTTTACTTATGTCGGGTATCAATCCCGACATATGTCGAATATTATCCCCGATATGGTACAGCTCACGTGTTCATCACGTGAGTGGTCCCCGCATCCCGATGGCTATAAATACCTGCTTCGCGGATATCAAAGGAAGCTTTAATTCCCTGCAACTACTGTAGAGCTATATCAAGCCACACCCGATATAGAATTCGACATATTACCTAATATATACCTTTGATATATAAAGCACACGCAACCCTTCCGACATATCTATTGGACAATCCCGACATGGAAGACCCGACATAATCCCCGACGTAATATCCGATAGATCCCCGACATCCTACTGTGCACCCGACGTTAGTCCGAGGTGTTCCGGACCAAGCATGTTCGAGACTGATAAGGTAGAATAGGCCTAGTTACGACATACTCAATGTAATACCTTTGTAACCGACCCATTTATATACATACAAGTTATTGTCAAACTAGTGGCGCCGTCTGTGGGAACACCATATTCCCGGACGAAAACGTCGAGATGCAAAAAAGAATGACCCGCTCGCAGTCCAATAGACCAGTGGTGGACAATTCAATGGCACAAAGCGCGCCCCCGCCACCTGCTCCCGCCCAGAACCGGTGGTGGGCTAGAACGAACCTGAACATCTTCGAGTGTCGAGGGGGCCGACCCCTGCACCTACGGTGCCTGCAGTTTTGGCATCAGAGATCGTAGCGCAAATCAACGCTACCGTCCAGACCACACTGAACGCGACCTTGGAGTCACTACTACCACGCCTGAACAATAGGGGAGTAGATTGTGCCCCACTGCGATCGCATGAATCTAGGACCCGAAGAGCTGATGAACGTAAGGACACGGGAGATTCCGAAAGAGATGTGTGCCGCCAAAGAACCCACGGGGTTGAGGGTCGAGATCGAGAGATGAAATAAGGAACATTGCTAAGAGGATGGAATAATTGGATCGAGAGAAGGCAGAAGTGGAACGAACATTAGCTGTGGAAGAGGGTTGTAGTTTGACACCCTTTTCAGATGAGATAGAGTCAAAGGTGCTAGAGAAGGGAGATAAGATCCCCACGATTAAACCGTTTGATGGAAAGAGTGATCCAGCGGACCATCTCCATTCTGTCAACAATGTCTTGAACTTACACAAGTTTTCATGCAACATCAAAGTGAAGATTTGGCTACGACCCTAACAGGAGTAGCTTTGGATCGGTTTACCAGGTTGGAAGTTCGATCTATAATGGATTATGATCAAATGAGATAAAAGTTAGAGAGCCAGTTCTCCAGTCAGAAAAGGATGAGGACCAGCATGCACTATCTGAATGCTATGAAGCAGGCAGACAGAGAGAGCTTGTGATATTTTATCAAGAGGTTTAATGATGAACTACTCGAAGTGGATGAGCCGTATGGGGACCAGGTTGCCTTCATCCTATTTAACGCTACCTCGCATAAGAGGTTTGCCTCCCAATTGCTCAAGCTTAAGTCACCAACGATAGCCCAAATTAATACGCTCACGTACTCATTTACGAGGCCCAGCATGCACCCCATAAATGAACGATACAGGGACAAACCCCTGAGGAGATACACCCCGCTAAATAGAGGGATTTTGGAGATATTCGTAGTGGCGCAGAAAAACAGGTGGCTCAACGAGCCTAGGAAGCTAAGGGAGAATAAAGGAATGAAATTCTCTATGAAGTACTGCGAATATCATAGCCAGATAGGATATGATACAGAGGAATGTATGGATCTAAATAACGAGATTGAAAGACTCATCAAGGAGGGCAAGCTTGTGGAGTTCATGAGGAACTCAAAGAACAACCGCCGAAGGGGCGATGATTCCCGCTCACCTCGCAGGGACCACTCACACTCCCCCAGAAGAGACAAACAGAAGGCAATTGAGGCTTTGTCCGAACGCGGGAGGGCTATAGTCAATGCCTCAATTAGAGGAATGATTAATGTCATCAACGGAGGAACGGTAGGCACCGATTCGGCCCAAGGTCGTGAGAGAATAACCCGCCGGATGCAGGTCGGGACATAAATAGGCTATATTCCCCGGTCATACATGAGGGATTCCTAGATCAAGAGATCTCATTCACCAAGAGAGACCTGGAGCAGCTAACATTGTAGGAATTGAAAGCAGGTAAACTTGATTGCCCATTAGTTATTATAATTGATGTAGCTGAATATCAGGTACACAAGGCCTTGATCAACAATGGCAGCTCATCCAACATTATCTTTGCCCGTATCTTGGAGAAAATGGTTTTACCCCAGAACACGCTCGAGGCGGTCTCGACTCCGCTGACAGGCTTTGGGGTGGGGAGATGATTCCAATGGGCCAAATCACATTGCTTACCTTATTCGGACAGGAGCCACGCCGGAGGACAATCCCAGTATGATACACCGTGGTCAACCTTTTCTTCCCTTATAATGCTATCATTGGGTGCCTCGCCCTCAATGAAATGAGAGCCGTGGTCTCAACCCACCACCAAAAGATGCAATTTCCCACGCATGCTGAAATTGGGGAAGTCATAGGAGATCAGAAACAAGGATGGATGTGCTATGTGGCCTCACTAAGACTTCCTAGGATTAGGGAGGCACAAAAAGTGGAGGCAGCCGAACATGAATACCTACTAGATACGGAGTAATCACCACCCTTCCGCTGGGGGCCCCGATCTTCAGTTATTTATTATTTTTTTACTATTCCTAGAACAATTGTGTTATGTCGTTTGAACAATTTCAATTCCCTAAATTGGCCCATCGTTGGGCTGGACTGTAACTAAAACAGGGGGAACTACGCCGGTCTGATTCCTGTAGATGGGATACGTAGGCGGGATTGGGATTTCCCTAACCCCGACTGTTATCCATTATTAACTCCTATCATTTCAATTCATATATGCCTGCAATACTACACTTCTGAATTTCTGCAAGTACATATCCCACATGATATGATGATAATGTCCCCTATCATGAGGACAACATGGAAGATGCCCGAACGACATACATAACCTACGATAATGCTCAAGCAATTATCTTGAATCTATTATACAATATTAATTGTTATGACTATTGCAAACAAATCTATTTCACCCATCTAGTACAGGTACAACAATATTTCTTGCTTACAAGCAGGAAAGGGCATAACTCCCGCACAATGGGATAATGCATACAAATGGGAATTCACCTTTTCGATTCCATATTATCAAATGCTCGTTAATATATACAATGTGTTACCTTGTTTGAAAACAGGAAACACAAGAAGAATCTACAAATCCTACGGGATAACGACCACCGACGAGTGGCGAAGACTCTACAAATCCTACGGGAAGATGACCACCGACGAGTAGCGAAGACTCTACAAATCCTATGGGATTACGACCACCGACGAGTGGTGAAGACTCTACAAATCCTATGGGATAACGACCACCGACGAGTGGCGAAGACTCTACAAATCCTATAGGATTATGACCACCAACGAGTGGCGAAGACTCTACAAATGCCCTGGTATAACTCCGCTATCCACCGAGATAGGTTGGAGACAAGCCGGTATAGAAAAAATACAAATGCACTGGTATAACTCCGCTATCCACCGAGATAGGCAAGAGACAAGCCGACATACGAAATCTACAAATGCCCTGGTATAACTCCGCTATCCAACAAGATAGGCAGGAGACAAACTGGCATGCGACGTCTACAATTCCTGGGTCATAACTCCCCACACACAAATGCAGACTGGAGAAAGGCCAAAGGCGATATGAGCCCCACTAGGAGGCAATATAACTCTCAGATATTCGAAGAAGAGAATCCAACAAAATGACAAATTAAGGTACCAAGGTACTAACCTATTATTACATATCATAGATATTGAAACCTATGCGAAAGCGGAAATGCAGTACAAAAACTATGAAAAGACATAAGGCACAAATGCGCCAACAAATTTAGGCAATGTTGTTCAATAATAGCACATAACATGAATGAGTAACAAAGGCGATGCAATGCCGACAATAGGAAAGTACATGCTCAGACTAGGCAGGGCCCTTCTACTTCACAAGCTCAAAAAATATATCTAGTTGATCCGGCATAGCGTCCGCGGCCTCATCATCCGCATGGAGCAAACCGTCTGAACCACACATGGCATTCAATTCCATGAAATTGAATCCTTCTCTAAACACTTTTTAGAGGTTACTTGCCCTATCAGGGCTTGAAAGGCCTCCTCGCGTTCTACAACGGCATGCTCTGCAAGGAGCCGTTGATAGCTCCCACTCCCCAAGAATATCTCGGCCCCACGCAGCAAGACCTCGGGAGACTCATCCTAAAAAAACAACACATCAGCTAAGAATCTCAACGTGAGAAGGTATTGCACATGAAAGACACACGGACTTACCGCTTTCTCCAGAGCAGCTTGAGCCTTCGCAAGCTCAGACATCAGACACTTATTCTCCACCCTTGCCTTCGCAAGTTCTTCTTCGGCCCGTCGACGGCTTTCCTGCTCTTGTAGAGCATGCTCCTTGTACTGATCAGCAAGTAATGCCGTCTTCTCATGCTGCACACAAGCGTCATCATAAGCATTCTTCATTAGTTGGGCTCGGCTCAAAGCCTCTCTTTTCTCAGCCTCGAGTTTCTCTAGGGCCATAGGATTAAAATTGCCCATCTTCTTGATATTGGCCTCGAGTTCTGCAATGATTGTATCCTTATCCCCGCCAGACTCACTGAAGGTCTTCATTGATGTAGCCAGCATTTTCCCAAGCTACAAAAACAACTATCATGAACAGAAGGAACTTACGACAAATTTGAACATAGCACACAACACGATCGTGGGAATTTACACTCTAAAAAACGTGCATGTTTTGACGAACATTTTGCGCCCGTTGGAATTCGGTCAGAACAGGTACCCTAGCTGGAGGAGGAAAAACCCGCACCATACCACGAAACACATCAGCCTCCAGAAACTCCACACCTTGGCCCTGGCTAGTAGGCCCTTGCCTCGACCGCCCTAAATCAGCGGTCGAACGAGGCACGCGGGCACTTTCATCTCGAGCCCTCTTTCGACCAGCCTACGCAGACTACGAGCCAATAGGGATTCCGGGAAGAATGTGAGAAGGGGCCTTTTCGGGCACAACATTCGGGGCAAGACACTTGCCTTTGTCCAAAGAACTTATAGCAGGACCCTTCCCTTTCTCGGCAGCACAAATAGTGGGACGCCCACTCTTAACTGCAACCTCCTCAGCAGGACCCTTACCTTTATTCGTGACACAGGTCGGATCAGGGGAATCTTCATCTAGTGAAATAGGGACCCTCAACGAATCCCCCAGGACTACCTTACCCCGGGAGTAAAAAGTCATCGACCCGGCCGCGATATTCATAAAAGACTACTCACCGTGTGTAGAATGACCAAGAGGAACAGAGGTGTATGCAACCCCGCCAGCAGAGGAGACACGAACATCACCCTGGCCCATCGGAGAGGGAAACATATCCGAGGGCCGAACGGCCTCCTTGGCCATTGAGACCGCCTTTAATAAAGCATCATCCCCAGCAACATCCCCTACGATATTAAGAATCTTCTCACCACCACCAGTTTCAGTGAGCAAAGGAGTAACCTTTGCCACGGGAGAGCTAACACTCCTCGGAGTACTAATTTTTGCAACGGAAGCAGATGAAGTATCCCCTCTCTTCCCTGCCAAAGCTGCAGCCTCCCGGTCATGATACTCCTTGATTTTTTGCATAAGCGCACGCATTCCAGGCATCTTTTTAAAAGTTTAAGCGACGTAGGTATGCTGAACGTTATATAATCTGCAAAAAATAATACATTATAAAACCAAGGTGAAAAAGAAAGAAGACACGCACATCAAATAGTATATTGAAGGATATATTGAAATTTATATCGAAACATATGTCGGGTATCCCCGACATACTCACCTGAAACAGATATCGATGCGCTAGAAGACAACTAAACTCCTCTCTCTCTCAAAGGATGCTACTATTTATATGAGCGAACTTATGGATAGGCATTAAATGCCAGATGTACCAAACTTCAAATTCGACATCCATATCGAAGGAAATTTGATAAGATATGAAACTTTCCCAAAAGAACAGGAATTCAAATGAGAACCTCTGAATATGCGCCAATTGCATTTGGGGATCAACAAATATCAATTCAAAATGTCAAAATGCAACTCCCGCATCAGCTCTTCATCATTTGAAATGGCGGGACGAGGGGTATTGGTAATCCAAAAACTCTGATTTAATTTGCAAATTATTATCTCTAGATAATATTTCCCAAATTAGGGGACTACATGATATGGGTATTTTCCGTATTGGGCCCGCAATAGGCTAGGCCCATATTTTACTTATGTCGGGTATCATCCCCGACATATATGTCGAATATTACCCCCGATATAGTACAGCTCACGTGTTCATCACGTGAGTGGTCCCCGCATCCTGATGCCTATAACTATTCGTTTCGCGGATATCAAGGAAAGCTTTAATTATCCGCAACTACTGTAGAGCTATATCGAGTCACACCCGATATAGCATTCGACATATTATCCGATATATACCTTCGATATATACAACACACACAACCCTTCCAACGTATCTATTGGACCATCCCGACATGGAAGACCCAACATAATCCTCGACGTAATATCCGATATATCCCCGACATCCTACTATGCACCCGACGTTAGTCCGAGGTGTTCCGGACCAAGCTTGTTCAAGACTGATAAGTTAGAATAGGCCTAGTTACGACATACTCATTGTAATACCCTTATAACCGACCCATTTATATACATACGAGTTATTGTCAAACTAAACTTGTGATTTTTATATTTGACAACTTGTAAGACAATTTTTTTAAGTTATTAGTTGTTGAGAAACTTGGTTATTTAAATTAGAAATATATAATAAGCTTTTGTAACTTCGATAAATAAAATTAATTATATTGAGGAATTAAAAAAATATATATCATTTTAATATATTCGTGTTTAATATTTAGCGTTAAATATCGTAAGATAGTCATTTTAATTAAATTGAAATTATACAATAATTTCTTTATGATCTAGATTACTTTATATTATGCTCGTTATTTTAAAACTTTTGTTTTAAGATTTTGAATACACAAACATATTTTACACAAACACACCACATACTTTTGAAATCTTAATTTCGTTTCCAACCATCATACCATTCAAATAATCCATTTTTTTCCCTCTCCCAATGGCTATAAACGGCCATAATGGCCCTATCTCTTTCTATAAATACATCATTTTTATACTACATAACACACTCATCTCATCTAAATCCTCTCTACCTAAAATGGATTATATGGTTCATGTAATTCTTGTTTTAATTTTTTGTTATTTTTACTTTTATTTTTCTTCTAAATGATGATGAAATATCATTTGAATTCGCCATTGTATTTTAGGGTTCGCAACACATTTCCTGCTTCTTGCTTGCGGTTTGAGTTTACTATTATCTATGTTAAATTGAAACATTGCATCTTGGATAATAACACATTTCTTTGAGTAGTCTTCTTATACATATTAGTTATTATAACGTTTAAAACATCAAAGCCTTATTTTCATAATTATTTTAAGAACATTACATAAAAACATATCTAGGCTCTCGCGTATTATTTTTAGAGAAGAGTCATAAGAAATTAATTTTCTTCTTCCGAAGAAAAAGGTTTACGACTTCCTATAGCATTAAAAGTTGGTCCTTAATAATAAAATCAATCGAGATAGTGATTGGAAATTATTATTTTTGGAATACATTAATCTTGTTTGGGCTAAAAAGAAAAATGGAGGTATCAATAAAGAGATAAAAGGGGATATGGATGGACTATCAGATCTAGTTAATGGATAGGGATAAAAGCACTAAACCCCATAAACTATTACGATTTTTGGGCACCACCCCTAAAACTTTAAATAAGCACTTTGCCCCTAACCTTCGCCATCCTGTTCGAGTTGCCCCCCGACAATTGTTCTTGGTGGTGACGGTATTGCAAAATTCAAAGTCGTTACCCGGAAAATGTAGTTTTAATTCGATAAATTTCCAAAAAATGTGAAGAACACCTTCAAGGTTCTTCATAATTTCCGAAAATTCGACGAATTCAAACTAGATTTCTCGTGTAATGGATTTGAATTTTGCGATACTATCACCACCGCCAGAACCTTCTCGACCACGAGAAGATTGAGCACAACTTTAAGAATTTTGGTATAAAAACTCGGTAACCCGCCACTACACCGCTGTCGACACTTCCACCCAAACTCTTTCTATTCTATTCGACACTTCCACCCATCGAGACAGTTCCGAAAGTGGTGACGATATTGTAAAGTTCAAAACCATTACACGGGCAATTTAGTTTTAATTCAACGATTTTTTTAAAATTATGAAGAACACTTGAAGGTGTTCTTCACATTTTCCGTGCAATGACTTTGAATTTTACGATACCGTCACCATTACCGGAACCGTCTTGACGAATATGGCGATATTGTGTTGGGCAAAAAAACAAATATGGCGATATTGTGTTGGGCAACTCGAACAGGTTGGCAAAGGTTAGGGGGCAAAGTGCTTATCTACAAAGTTTAGGTGGTGGTGCCCAAAAATCGTTATAGTTCACGGAGTTTGGTGCTTTTATCCCTAATGGATATAAGCTTATTAGATTTAAGGAGTGGATACTAGATTGGCATTTGAAGAAAATATTTTCAAAAGTAAATTTGAGACAGAGGGAATGAATTGAAACCTCAGGCGAAAAATTATCTAAGTGATTTTGAGGTTATTAGATATTCACACGTCGAGAGTGGATCGATAATTTTCTAGGAGTGACATTATAAATTTGAGATTTAGAGTTCGAGTCAAATTACGGATTAGGTTCATTGTCAAAGTATTAATTCAATTAAAGATGTGCAGATTTCTTAGAACAATGTTTTATAGAGGAAATTGATTATTTGGGGTTGGACTAATAATAGGTTTTAAAAGACTGAAGGATATATGGAATAAGTTTATGGGGTTACGTTGGTACTAAGAATTTAGGATCACATATTTCAGAAGAACCAGAAGGTTTTATATTGCAAATTTTACCACAAGAGGTCACTAGGTAAAGGAAAGTTCAATGGAGTCGGAAAAGAAGAGGTAAAACTGTAACCCGTTATCTTGAAAATAATTTAAATAGGGGGGGGGGGGGTTGTGACACCCCAAAAATTTGGACGAAAATAAATTTATAATTTAGTCTTTGAACTTTTGAAAATTCTATTTTTACTAGAAACATTTAGAAAAAAATTGCCTTTTAGTCCCTGAACTTAGAAGTTAGTCTTTTATTATTTTTATAGGTCTCTAATCCCCAAACATATATTTAAATTTCAAATATTAACCAAGATGATTGAACATGATAAATATGCCATTTCCATGCTTCACAAAAACGTTAATTCTTAATTGTAAATTATAATAATCTAACTATAACTAAGTTTATATCATGATAAAGTCATGTGTGTGACCAATATTTGAATTATTATGGTGATTTAAATTGTAAATTAAGAACATAAAGGTTGTGTCAAAGAAGCTAAAATTGATGCAGTTTTGGTTTTATCTTTGATCGGGCATCCAAATGGACTTGTTTTCAAAATATTTTTATGATGTCTAACATCATGAGGATTGTGTGTTCCCAAAGTTAGGTGAAAACACAAAGGTTGGCTATCCTAAATAATTTTTGCAACGTAAGAGCTGCTAGCGGATTTATTGACAGCAGTTTACGAGTTTTTGCATTACGATCTCCTAAATCACCTTATGTTGGAAATATGTCTCATAAAAAAGTTATAGGACATCAAGGACGGTATGTAGCCGCAAATAGCAAGCAAAAATGATCTTTTTACTATTTATTATGATGTTTCTAAGGTGCATGGCATAATTGACATACTGCACAATGAAAGTTTTGGGGTATGTTTGGGTAGAAAATGATGAACTTAAAATCTGGAATAAATATTTCCATAACCAAAACACAAAAATAAAGAACTTACATTTCAGCAAGATTGTGCTAAATTGAAGTATTTTAGGTAGTAGAAATTGATGAACAATAGGGTGCTTATTTATAGGCGGGAATGAGAGTTAAATCAATGATATTCATGTCTCACCCTGGTAACTTTGGTAATTAACCACAAAATATCTAATCCTAATCATGCTCACGATGATGCTATGGCTTACCTCACTAATTAATTAATTATATATTAATTTTCTCATTTATTTATAATAATAATTCAAATAGATATAAATAGATTTTCATTGGTCCAACCATCAAACATGATCATTTATCAAAATATAAACATTTCATATCATCTATTTTGATTAGGTTCACATATTTATATTCTTATATTTAAGGTACAATATAAGGATATGTAATTTAAAGATTAAACTAATAATGTGAAATAAAGTGGTAATTGACTAAGTTATACCTTTTACGGTGTTATTTTATATGATATTTATTTGATGTGAGGTTATTAAGAGTCTTGGATTGATTAAAGACTTATAGGAGTAATTTTCTTAAAGTTAATTAAGTAATAGGTTTTAAGGATTGATTGTGCATCAGATTGTATAGTTAATCGAATTTTACATGTTATTGTTACTTGCCATTAGAAATTACTTTAATATGAAAATATGAATACTTACAGTTATAAAAAGGAGGAAGTTTCTTACACTTAATTAAGTAATAGGTTTTAAGGATTGATTGTGCATCAAATTGTATAGTTAATCAAGTTTTAATTGTTATTGTTACTTGCAGTTAGAAATGACTTTAACATGAAAATACGAATACTTACAGTTATAAGTTTGAATACATGTTTGTTTGAGACAATTTCTGAGATATCAATAAGGTAGTTAAAATAATAGATATTTGATATTCAACTGAACCTAACGTTTTTAAGATTCACCGTCTAAGATTTTTTTGTTTAGTGTAATATAAATTAAGCTTAGGTGTTATTTACTAAGATTTACATCCTAAGTAGCATATTTAACAAGAACGTTCTCAATTTCACTAACATCATAATTGAAAAAGTACCAATATGTTTTGTGGTGAATTTAAATTCAGTTAATTAACATTATTTAAATTTGCTAATGGTTTGATGAACGAGATGAACTAATCGACGACGTGAAGATTCTCTATACGAGTAAAGGTGAGGTTCCATTTCTGAATTTTTATAGCCCTGTTTGGCATCTGGCCCTGAGGAACTTGGACAGAAAAGCCACTACTTCGTTACGAAACCTCGAACAACCTACATTTCACCATATTCATGTTTTTGCATCTCATCTCATACCATGATTTTCTTACTCATTGTTAAATCATATCTAATCACTTATTATTTATCATACTGATTCAAAATCATGATAATTCTTCGATATTATAATCTCATATGTTGGTTCTTGAACTGTGCAAAGAGCAACGAACTACGTTCGGGACATGTAGCTCAAGGAGCAACGAATATTATCTTGTTTACTAGATTATTTGTTTATCTATTATACCCATAGGAACGCCTTTGGGAAGTTGGGCCCAAGGATTTAGTCGATTTAGTGTCGGGCAGTAAGAACTGTCAGTTTAAGTAATTTTGCTTGATACCTATCTATCTAGGCGCCGCTTGCAGTCAGAAGTTGGTTGTAACCCGCGTGCTGGATTGGCATGTACTTGACCATGTCACCTGATCTATTTGCGAGGTCGCTCCTCGTCGAGAGGTATAAGGTAGAGTATTGGAAGTCATAAGGTTGGATTTGTTTATTGTTAAGCACAAGTTTATTAACTATTTTATGAAAATTCTAGTACCATTGCTACATCAAATTATTTGGTTGAAATATTTCTACCGGTAAGATCACTCTTCGAAATGTATCCATTAAATCACAGTTAATTCTTGCATTTCCAATTCTATTACATGAATATCACTAAGTCATTAAAGACTTTTTTCTCGTTTCTTCTGTCCATTCCTAAGGATAAAATCAACATGGCAGCATGGATCAAGTGAATAATTGTTCAAGTGTGCATTTGAGAATATTCATATTTTGTCAACAGTGCATAACAATTAAAATTGTCACATTTTATGTAATACCAAGACTTCCCTTGTATATATCAAGATTATTCAATAAAACGTGTATGGTTTTGATCCTAAATAGTTAGACACCTTCCTATGAGTTGCGATTTATTCTCTTTTAGATAAAATGGTTGGGCACCACTGAACCAACTCGGATCGGAGTATAGTTCATGGGGTGCGGTCGTCAAAATAGTGGCTTCTTCTATAAATACCATGTACGACATGCTTTAGTAAAAAATATTAGTCGAGGCATAAAATTATTAATAAGTAATATGTAATATATGTTAAGTCTCGTTGATATAATTAAATTCTTTAATTATATTTTTATTATTTACATGTAGTATAGGATAATTATATATTTAATCATTACATATTTGCATTTATTCTAAAAATATTACTTATTTTTATTTTCTACGATCAGATAGATTCAAATGAGTTGATTCTTAGAAAAACTAGTTGGTTATTCTATATGCTCTTATATAAGCATCCTTAATTATTAATAAGTGAAGCCAAGAAATATTGAATATTATTTTAATAATCTAGTATAGTTTATTACAAATGAGCTTCTACAACTATATATATAAACCCTACCACACCATTTTCAAGCACACAAAATTTTCTTCATCCAACTAATGGTCTTGTTCAACACGTTCGTGTTCAACGTGAGACGTCACGAGCCGGAACTAGTCTTGCCTGCAAAATTGACGCCCCACAAGATCAAATGTCTCTTGGACATAGACGATCCAGGCGCCCTTCGCTTTCTAATACCGGTGATATTTTTCTACCATGCGTCAAGCACGATAACCACAAAACCTTCTGAAACCATTCGACGGGGATTAGCTAAGGCTTTGGTTTTTGACTACCCTTTTGCGGGCATAATATTTGAAGGGCCTAATAGAAAACTAATGGTTAATTGTAAAAGTGAAGGGGTTCTTTTTGCGGAAGCTAGCGCTAACGTCACGCTTAAACCGTCGTGTCCTTACATGGAAGATTTTCTAATCCCATCGCATGGTGATTATAGAGGAGTCATCGGATGCCCTACTTTGTATTTTCAGGTAATTAATTATGATACTATCAAGAGGGCGTTTCATTCCGATACTATCACTTTATATTAGTAGTTACCAAAAGTCAGCTAATATGGTGGATTATCTAATAACTGTTTTTTCGTAACTGCTTTGGTCTTCGAAAAGTGATTTGTTACAACTTTGTAATTAGGAATAATATCCGCTTTGGTACGTCAAATAAACATATAACTCATACTTTAAATTAAATGACTATAATGTCTCGGGGAAAGTGACTTAAATGGATGAGCTCGTCTACTCATTTCCCCTGAATTTAATACGCAGTACTCATGTCCTGCTCAAAACCATAGAAACAATTTCAACATGAATCCATCAAATTTGTCTGAAATCTCCAACGATTGTGCAATCCTCCATCTTCAACGGTACTTTCTTATCCTTCTTAGTTGAATTTTTTATCATTACACATACTTCAATCACTAGAATTTATGGTAGCTAGTTTCGATTTCATTTGTTATTGGTTTTCGTGTTTGCATGTACCAAATTCTCGTCTATGTCCATAACCCGCACGACCCAAAACAGTAGAACGAACGATACCAGGTAAATTTTTTGTCCTTCCTTATTTCCTTCGAGAACCATCGTAATTGCGTGTTTTTTGGTAAGATCGGCCTTTTAATGAAATGTTTTGTATAAAAGATTTACTTGTGATGGTGGTATATTACTTGTTTGTATAAAGGCTTTCCCTATTATGATCTGCACTATGAGGTTTTCAAGCACATGGTTGTTGCTTTACTACCAGAGGAGATGATTGGGACAATTGATAATCCTTTGGAGCTTCCAGATTTACTCGGATCAGATTGGGTGCCGCTTGAGAACCAATTTAGGATCAATAGCTATCTCAGTTATAGCGATATGGGGTCTGTGACTGAGGACTACTCTAGCGTTTACCGTACTTGAAAAGAAAATGTTGTAGTAATTATCTAATATATCTTCAAACAATTATGGAAGCCTAACAACTTGTTTTGCGGTTTTTGTGCTCCCTTAGAAGGGATGGATTTGGTGTGAACTTATCTTTTGGAATTATAATTATCTTGGTCTTTATTTGCATTTTGAAATACGTTAGTCAGTTACATCAATATGTGTGGTATTTGTGTAATATCGTGTCTAGTGCATCCAAAATGTGTTTACATGCAGCTCTAAAGGTGACATCATTTTCATTTCTCAATGGTTGAAGTAAGATCACGCGCATGTGTACTTGGTTCAGAATATATGCCATCGTTTCCCATGTTTTGTTGTTTTGTGGATGAGTGCATTGAAATAATGGAGATTTAGATGCCTCGTGTCATGTCTACAATGCTAATACACGTGACTCTATTATTTCACTATTTTGGCCATCCTCATTCCATATATTAGAAGTTGTCACATGCATTAGGTTCCTCAAACTCCAATCAAAAATCATGTCTCATTTAAATCGTCCCGCAAAGTACCAAGCACTACACTTCTACAATACATATTGGAATGAGGATCTTGATCGCCTACTTATTGTGCTCCCGAAGGCGGAGGCAGTAGCTGATACGAGTTGTGTTCCACTTCAACTCAGTATCACAAACAGCCAATACATGTTTCTGTATCTTCCCCTTTCGCGAAAAGTACTTGATTTGATCGGTTGTAGGTATTGTGGCATCAACCATTGTTCCATCCAACGAACCCAAGAAACCCTGACGACCAATGAAACTTTTAGAAGTATAACTAACAGTACTGAGTAAACAATTTATATCACCAAACATATGGGAAATTACCTTGAAATACAGCTATGGCTCGTAACAATTGTCATTATCCTTTGAGATGGCTTTTGGCATCACTAACATTAGATTACTACACTTAAGTACATCGTCTAAAGTTCATTTAAAATACCGGCTTATGGTTTGACTAGAGCGCCAATTCAACGTCATGCCGCGGTTAGTGTCGTCGTGTGCCAATACTTTTAAGAATATTGTAATATGTACTTGAAGAGTCACGTACTTCTCATCCCGCAATCCACCAACCTTAAAAAGTAATTTGATCCATTTGTACTTGTGCTTTACATGTAGAATAGCTAGCTGTTGTGATCCGATTCATGTATTTTTTAATCTTACCAAGATTATTCAACAAGTTCTGTCTAATTCCCCACCGACTATCAAACCCAGTTCTCGATTAATGAAATGCACCAAATGTATGAACATAAACACATAAGCACGCAAAAGTACTAGTTGCAACAACATTAATATCATTTTTCTCCTCCAAGTCTCTGTCTGACAATTACCAGTTACCAATATCACAAATCCATTCAACCATACAACACATGATATACCATAATCAATCACCCGAAAAGTATAAAGAACCATGTACACCTTCAATTGAATAACACAAAGAGTGGAACACGCATAGAACTCCATAGAACTAACATAAACACAACAACCACTCATTGACATAATAACTAGTATGGATCAAACCCAAATTAACAAATTAACTCAAAGAAACCCCAAATCAGTAGCCTAAACCATAAATTGTTTAGTTTGGATTTCAATTCAATACATGCATAACATCAACGAACCCCAACAGTGAAGATGTGGTGGAACCTAACCTTCGTGTCTCAGATGCATAACTGATAGATTTTGTTAAACGAATCACGAACCCCAACTTCTCGAATAACTTGCCACAAAATATCACGTTTTATTACTAAATTCTATAAAACCGGGAAAAATAGTAGCAAATATATATATATATATATATATAACTTATATATATTAACGCAAACACATGTAGGCGAAGTAAGGAATGCAATTCTTAGCCGATTATATGCAAGATTTCAAAACCCCCCAAATCAAAACCATAAACCATAAATCACGAATTAGGGTTTCATTACAATCATACACTGCATCACTAAACCATAGCATAGATATATGACCCGTACCTTCGTTCAGAGCGGAATGTAGCAATTGAGTATTTAGAACTATAATCTTCTCGCGTATCACCTTCAATTACCTGCGGTGATTCAACGATTAGAAGACTCAAATTTTAGTATCAAAACTCACATAATATAATGGCTAGGAGGAGGGGTAGCGACTACTATTATGTGAGTTTTCTACAATTATGTAGAAAACTATGTACAATTATGTGAACTTAAAGAAATTAAAGGTGTAAATTTCTTTCTAAATGAGTTATACAATTGTACATATATATAGGTCACACGATTTGTTTGTGGAGGGTTTGCTTTGGGAATCCGATTGAACCACCCTACGGCTGATGTGTATGGGCTAAAGCTATTTCTCGAATATCCTTATCGAACTAGTGAAAGGTGCACCGGCACCATCCATGGGACGACCCGTGTGGCAATGCGAGCTTTTAAGCGCGAGATATCCTCCAAGAATCACATGCACCCACAATGAGTACGGAGATATGTTCGAGAAAATATCCTACTCGAGCATCGGCGATAATTTTGTTTGTGTCGTAGTTTTCTTTGACCATAGAGAGATTAAAGCTCTTTCCAATCATTTAATCAATTTTACTTTTACCAAGTTTGAGTTGATTGTCGTGTGCTTCTAGAAATATCACACAATAGCACTCGGACCAAACCCTAACGTGGTAGTTCACATTATCTGTGTTACCAACATACATTGTACCGTAAAAGGGATAAGAATACTGGCTTCGAATTATGGCAATGTGATTTGACAATAGATCGTTTTATATATATGCGAGTGTCGGTTACAAGTGAGTAGTCTGGCAATACAACGAGCCTATCTCAAATCACACCTACACTACGTGTCTCGTGTAGGCTTGGTCCGGAACACCTCGGACCTACGATGTGATGTCGAGGATGACCCCCGATGTGATATCGGTGATTAGGTGGTATGACGTGTCACAGGTGCACGTGGTAGTCCCGATATCGAATAAGATATCGAAAGCGATATCGGTGATGTATTTCGATATGACGCGTGGTAGCTGAGGGATGATAAATTGCTTTCTTTGGGATCCGGGCACCGCGTATTTAAAGACCTCGGGATCCGGGGATCACAGTAACATATCGGTGATTATTACCGATATCACATCGAAAGTGATCCCCCATATAGTCCAATATGGGCCTGGTTTGGGCCTGGCCCAATATGCGGAAAATGCCCATATCATGTAGTCCCTCAATTTGGGGATTCTTATCTTAGAGATAAGGATTCGCAAATTTTAATTTAAAATTTCTGGGTTACCTGTACCCTTCGTCCCGCCAGTTCAAATGACGGAGATCAAACTTGTGGGGAGTGCACTTGTGATGAACGCAGAGTTTGAGGTCCTCGTTTGAATTCTAGTTCCCTTGGTATTTGGGTTCCTTGAAAATTATGATGGGGTTGCCGGGCAGTTGTTATATTCCCGCGGCTCTTCGCGTAGTGGTGTAGGATTTCGGGTTTTAACTTCGATATTATGTCGAAATGTATATTCGATATAATGTCGAAAGTATATTTCGATGTAGTTGAGGCCTCCGTCTATAAGTAGGGCTTGTAAGAGACTCTGAAGTTTATAGTTTTCTACGTTTTCTCTGTCGTTTAGCGTAACCACATCGGTAAGTATATCGGTAATCATATTCGATATGATCTCTGACATGTGTTTCGACCTCGCCGTGATACTTGAATTATTTATTATTATTTCCTCATTCTGATAGTCTGATTATTCTGCAGGTACATTACCTTTTTCTGAGATACTTTGTTAAAATGGGGTTTAGACAATTGATTCTTAGACTTCAAGCCGATCGTGAGGCTCAGAAAGCTGCTGAAACTGCGGCAATCGCGGTGGCACCTGAAATAAGGTATGCGTCTAGCTTTGACCTGAATAATGCAGCCGTTGAGTTTCTGGGAGAGGCGTCGGGAGTCGAGCGACCTCCCCTAGCACTATAGTGCCTGAATGTGTTAATGAAGAAGGTTTTAACAATGTTCCTACCACGGTTGGATCCCTTATCCAAGACATCCTTGACGTGGTGGGAGGCCCGGATGGTGCGGCCAGCCTCTTGGAGGTGTTGACCTCGAAACAAGGGGGTGTGGTTCCTCAACCTGACGGGGTTGTGGCGAGAGAGAGACCATTTGCGAGGTCTCCTTCTGGTGAGTATGTCGCTCCACGTTCTGAATCGTTGGCCGATATTCATTTGACCAAGGACGTTGGAGGTTCGGAATCGAATACCCCTGTCAACTTTGGTGATTTTGCGGATGCGCCTTTTATAGTGGGGTCGGGTTCTTCATGCCTGAACCTTATTAGTGACAAGGGAAAGGCGACCGTTTTAGGTGTGACCGACAAGGGTAATGGGCCACTGCAGGAGCCCTCGATATTGGGGGGTCGCGCCTCTATTTTTCCTGGGATCCCGATTGCGAAACCTGACGTTGACCTGAGTAGGATATCAGGTAATAAAAGGTCTCGTGAGGGAGCTGTCCACGGTGGCCATTCATATTCGAATTCGGGCCCTCGGAAGGCGGGTGCAGTCAAACCCTCAAAGTGAGTAGAATTCCCTGAAGCAGATGTTGTACGGGGCATAATGCGGGCATTTCCTCCTGCGAATGTGCGGGTACTCACAGAATTTGAGCGGGCCCAGAATATACGCCGCAGCGTTCACCTGTTCCAAAGTGTATGTATCTGAACACGACTTCTATCATTTTCATTTGAATGTTTAGCATAATGTTATGCATTGTATTGTGCAGACGACCAAGCTGGCGGTCTTGTGTCTGAAGATCGTTCGCTAGTCCAAGGGTGACCCTGACGCGGTTGCTGCTGAGCTCGAGGCTGACATCTTGAAGATGGGGGAATTCAACCCCATGGTGTTGGAGAGGTTGGAGGCTGAAAATAAGGATGCACTGAAGACATGTCGTACGCTCTTGGAGGAGTACGATTTGTTGAAGGGAACTTCAAAATATTAGTGACTGAGCTCGATCAAGGAAATGCGCGTGAATCTGCGGTCAACAAAGAGCTGGAAACATTGAAGGCTGAGGTGTCGGCGGTGAAGGCTGCTAACGAACGTCTCTCGTTGGAGCTCTCCGCTGCCAAATTAGCTCCCTTGGACTTGGTATATATATTGTGTATGATATCTGTTTCTGTTTTTTATCCTCTTGTATTTAATAGAGTTCAATTTGTAGGAACGTCGTCCTGATCTCCTCCGGGTCAGGGCGGAGAAGTTTATGGAAAGCTCGAGCTTCCGAAGTCTAATTTTGAAGGTTCGAGATGCAGCTTTTCATGTTTGCGTAGGGCAAGTATTGAGAAGTGACGGTTTCAAAGACTCCCTCGAGTTAAGTGGGTTGAACCCAAGGCATGATCATAATGATCTGTCGATTGGTGGCCTAGATGAGGTGGAAGAGAGTCCGGCCGACCCTGACATGTTTTCCGAGGTCGTGGAGAAAAAGACTGAAGGGTCCTCGTGGGAGTAGCTGTTTACTGCCCTCTTTGTAATTTCAATTTATCCCTTTCCGGACTATCTTTGATTCGTGGTTCTATAACTGAATATTTATTTCTCTGTTGTTTTCATAGTATGTGACTCTTCGTGGCCTTGTTGTCTGATAACTTGTCGGTTTCTTTTATTGTCGTGATGGTAGAATATGCAGTATTCCGATGTCTGAGGCGCAGTCATTTCGTTCTCGTATTTGATGAGATTCGTTTAATCTGTCTGTTGTCAATCAAGGACTGATTAGAATTTCCTTGGTGTTGGTAGAAACATGGGTAATCTGCCACTGCTTCTGTGTTTAGGATCGACCCTATTAGTACAGGAGATATTCTTCTTGTGGTTAGGGGCCCATAGATCCTGCCTCTTCACCTAGCTTGATTTATGGGATTTTCACCCAATAGGCTCTTCACCTAGCTTGATTTATGGGATTTTTACTCAATAGGCTCTTCACCTAGCGTAATTTTATGGGATTTCCACCCAATAGGCTCTTCACCTAGCTTGATTTATGGGAGTTTCACCCAATAGGCTCTTCACCTAGGGTAATTTTATGGGATTTCCACACAATAGGCTCTTCACCTAGCTTGAGTTATGGATTTTCACCCAATAGGCTCTTCACCTTGCGTAATTTTAAGGGATTTCCACCCAATAGGCTCTTCACCTAGCTTGATTTATGGGAGTTTCACCCAATAGGCTCTTCACCTAGGGTAATTTTATGGGATTTCCGCACAATAGGCTCTTCACCTAGCTTGAGTTATGGGATTTTCACCCAATAGGCTCTTCACCTTGCGTAATTTTAAGGGATTTCCACCCAATAGGCTCTGCACCTAGCTTGATTTATGGGATTTTCACCCAATAGGCTCTTCACCTAGCGTAATTTTATGGGATTTCCACCCAATATGCTCTTCACCTAGCTTGATTTATGGGATTTTCACCCAATAGGCTCTTCACCTAGCGTAATTTTATGGGATTTCCACCCAACAGGCTCTTCACCTAGCTTATTTTCACCCAATAGGCTCTTCACCTAGCGTAATTTTATGGGATTTCCACCCAATAGGCTCTTCACCTAGCTTATTTTCACCCAATAGGCTCTTCACCTAGCGTAATTTTATGGGATTTCCACCCAATAGGCTCTTCACCTAGCTTGGTTTATGGGATTTTCACCCAATAGGCTTTTCACCTAGCGTAATTTTATGGGATTTCCACCCAATAGGCTCTTCACCTAGCTTGATTTATGGGATTTTCACCCAATAGGCTCTTCACCTAGCGTAATTTTATGGGATTTCCACCCAATAAGCTCTTCACCTAGCTTGGCTGTTCGACCCCGTTATCACAGGGGATATTTTCTTGGATTGGCCCGTTATCACGGGGAATTTTTTCTTTAATCGACCCCGTTATCACAAGGGATTTTTTCTTTAATCGACCCCGTTATCACAGGGGATATGTTTTGTGTTGTAGGCGAGCTTTTTCGTTATCGTTTTGACTATGTCTCTTAGTGACTCTGTCGTCGTTGAATATGTAGGTCATTGAGCCCTGTAAAACAGCACATACAAGAAAAAATTTCGACATAAAAGCTAATACGAAAGCACGAAATGACGAGCATGTGTTATTTGAAGGATGTTCCCTCAATCCGGGAATATCAGTTTTACACCAGAAATAGTGTTTACGTTGTGCTCTATCCTGCATGTTGTACTTGTTTGTACCTGTAAGAGGGCGATGTGTTAAATATATATCTAGGGGAACGTTCCCCAATTGTTTGTGCCATTCTCTGCACTTCTATAATGTCCGCTTAGGACATATCCCTGCATGAAATATGAGATTGCGCCAAGCAAAAAATAAAAAATAAAAAGGTAGTAACGGATAACGGTCGAAGGCTAGGTAAACCCAGCCCGCCTACGTATCCCGTTGCATGGGGAATCAGACCGGCGTAGTTCCACCTGTTTTAAGTTACATGCCGACCCACGAAGGGGCAAAATAAGAGATAGCGGTCAAGGGCTAGGTAAACCTAACCCGCCTACGTATCCCGTTGAGTGGGGAATCAGACCGGCGTAGTTCCCCCTATTTTAAGTTTACAGACCAACCCACGATGGGGCAATTTTTCCGTTGTTCAAGCATAATTTAAAAACTGCTGGAATTAAAAAACATTGTTCTGTTTGCTCCTCATGGTGATCACTCCGTGAGCGGAATGTATTCTTGGTGTGGGACTTGTGTTTCCTGTCTTCTTCTGATTCTTGGGTGCTTCAACGAGTCCACATAGCACATCCATCTCTGCACCTGGTCACCTATGATCTCACTAACACCTTGAGGCGTCGGGAATTTGATCTTCTGGTAATAAGTAGAGACTGCTGCCCTGATCTGGTTGAGCGCCGGTCGGCCAATGATGGCGTGGTAGGGAAATGGAGCGTCGACAATCGTGTATTTTATCGGTGTGACCCGAGTGTGTGGGCTCCTGCCAAACATAGCGGGCAATATGACTTGTCCAAGCGGCACTACCTCTGCTCCACCAAATCTGGTCAATGGGGTGGATATAGGCTTTAGTCGGTCCGGGGTTATCCCCATTTGCTCGTAGGCTTTAGAGAATATCAGGTTTGCGGAGCTCCCGCTATCCCCCAACACTTTATGCACTTGATAGCCATCCACATTAATCGTGATAACCAGTGGGCAATCTAGTTTCCCTGCGGTCAAGGCCAATGGACTAAGCTGCTCCAAGTCTTTCTTGGTGAAGGAGATCTTCTGCTCCAAGTATGCTTCTGGCATGATTGCGTTGTTGTACCCAACATAGGCTCCACCCTGGATTCTTCGCGTTATGGTTTCTCGGCCGTGATCCGTGTCAGCTCCCAATCCTCCCCCGTTGATCACATTTATCACGCCTCTGCTCGGAGCATTCACTGTGGTCCTCCCTCGCTCCTCGGGTGCCTCAATCATCTTGTGTTTTCCTCTCCTGGGCGAGTAATCCCTTCTAGAGGATGAGGAACGTTCTGCTCCTCTAGCATCCTCCCTGGCGCCCCTGACAAACTCGACCATTTTCCCTTCTTTGATCAATCTCTCGATCTCAATCCTCAGGTGTGTGCAGTCCTCTGTCATGTGTCCAGGTTGACGGTGGTATGCGCAATATTTGCCAGATGACTTCATCCCGAGAGTCGCATTCAACGGCCTGGGTTCTGTCAACCATCCGTTTCTTTTCGCCACGGCCATCACCTCTAGAATGCCTCTATTTAACAGGGTGTACGTCCTTGGGGGCCTTACCCTGTTGCGCCCTCTGTCTGCGTTTCGGCTGGGAAACGAACTCTGACGCGTTGCCATCATTTCGTCCTCATAGCCCATTTGGTTTGCAAGCATGTTGATCTGTGCTATGGTGGGCTCAGTCAACTTGATTAGCTCCCCGACAAACCTGCGATGGGTCGTACCCTTAAATAGCATCATCATGACCTGACCGCCATGCGGCTCATCCACCTTCAGTAATTCATCGTTGAACCTCTTCATATAGTTTCGGAGGTTCTCCCTTTCCCTTTGTTGCACAGCGCCGAGGTGTAGCAGGTTGGTCTTCATTCTCTTTTGGCTAGAGAATTGGTTCTCAAATTTCTCTTTCAGCTGCTCGTAGTCCGTTATAGATCTGGCCTCCAGCTTAGCGAACCAATCTAGTGCAGCGCCCGTTAAAGTGGTGGAGAGGATATTTGCTTTTATGTTTCTCGAGTAGTTGTGCAGGTTCAGAATGCTATCGACCTGATGGAGATGATCCGTAGGATCGCCTCTTCCGTCGTATGGCTTGATCACTGGGATCTTATCCCCCCTTTGCAATACTTCAGCCTCTATCTCATCCGAAAATGGGGTACTACTGCGAACCTTTCTACGACTCTGAGTTAACTTCCTCGACAATTCCGTCCTCTCGCGGTCTAGATGTTCCATCCTCCTTGAGATTACCCACAGTATTTCTGCATCCTCGTCCTTTGAATATGCAATCTCGGCGCGGCCGCGACCGCGTTCCATTCTCCGGACTACTTCCGCCCTCTTGCGGTCAAGCCGTTCCATCTTCCTTGCTAGCTCTCGGTCTAGGGTCCCGGGGTCCCGTCTTTCCGCCCTGTCGTAAACAGCGGGTGATATCTCTCTGGGAGTCCCCCGTATCCTCATGTTCGTCGTATCCTTGCCTTGCCTTTCTCTCACCCACTCCGGATTCATGGGGCCTCGCCTGAATGTCCTTTGCCCTTTGCTCTATTAGTCGTGGAAGCAAGGTCTCCAATGTAGAATCCAGCGCCGCTCTTACTGTGGCGTTGATCTGCGCTTGCATCTCCGAGGTTATGGCAGCGGGGTGAAAGGCGCTTTGTCCCGCGGGCATTGTCTCTTCCAGGCCGGGAAAATCCGCATTTGACGCCTCGGTCATTGGAATATCTGTTGTGTGGTTCTCAGCGGGTGGGCCCTCAGTCTCGGGTTCTGCCGCACTTGGTGCAACAGGGGTCAGAACTGTATTCGTGGCTCGTGACAGCCTCACGGGCCCGCGCCTTCATTGCGGCTCGTTCTGCGGTGGAGGAAACTCCATCTCGGCTTGAGCCATTGTCTGTTCTTGATCAGTTGGGTGTTGATGGGGTTGTGTGTACTCCATCCTGGTGCCCCTAGTCACAACTCCGCTAAATTCGGATCGGGTCCTCCTTCCTTGCCTCTCGGCGTCCTTGTCCGGGAACTGGTGTTCCCACAGACGGCGCCACTGATTTAACAATAGATCGTTTTATATATATGCGAGTGTCGGTTACAAGTGAGTAGTTTGGCAATACAACGAGCCTATCCTAAATCAAACCTACACTACGTGTCTCGTGTACGCTTGGTCCGGAACACCTCGGACCTACGCTTCGATGCTTGGATGGGAGTGGAATATCGGTAAATAGATCGAACAGACGTCGGTGATTACCTTCGATGAAATGTCGAGGATGACCCCCAATGTGATATGGGTGATGAGGTGGTATGACGTGTCACAGGTGCACCTGGTAGTCCCGATATCGAATAAGATATCGAAAGCGATATCGGTGATGTATTTCGATATGATGCGTGGTAGCTGAGGGATGATAAATTGCTTCATTTGGGATCCGGGCACCGCGTATTTATAGACCTCGGGATCCGGGGACCACAGTAACATATCGGTGATTATTACCTATATGACATCGAAAGTGATCCCCGATATAGTCCAATATGGGCCTGGTTTGGGCCTGGCCCAATACGCGTGAAATGCCCATATCACAATGCATGCATTTTTCCCGTTGCAATGTCAAGTGCTGAGAATTTTTGCACGAGGCCCTTAGCTTACGCGCTTGGGTTGATTCAACGAGTGGAGAATCAGGTGAACGAAGAATATGTTAGGTCCGTGACGGATTACATGGTGATTAAGACTCGTCCGAATTTTGTGTACAAACAGAATTATGTTGTCTCAGACCAAAGAAGCATTGGCCTCGATGAGCTCGAGTTCGGCTAGGACAAACCTTTGTATGCTGGTCTGCCATAGAGAAATTCACAGGGTGGCATCTTGTTGGATTTCAAGAACGACAAGGGCAAACTTATGGAATTGTGGTGTCAAAAAGATGGTTTGTGATAAGAGGACAATTATAGTGAATTAAGTACTTGAATTCTTGGACTTTTGTACAATCTTTGTGGCAATGTTACTTGTTTTAGTGTAATTTCATTGTTTTTGTAGTTTGAGTTGAGTCGTGGCAAAATGATGCTTTTATGGAGGATATCAGCAACTTTTAGTAACAAAGGGGAATAGAGCTACGACGCTACCAACCGCGCTACTAAATGAACCACAAAAAAAAATGCATGGCGAGCATAAGGACGATCACGCAAGAAAGCTGGTGAAACAGGGAGTCGCGCGCCATCAGAGAAAAAACTGGGTCGATGCCAGAAACCCTAAAACGAAGCCTAGGAGGAAGCAAAACTATGAAAAGAAGGCTACGTTCAGCAGCTAGGGTACGAGTTTTTATAGCATAAAATACCACTAAGAAGAGTTAGAAGAGCATTATTGGGTTAGAGTAGATCAGAAATTCTACCGTTCAAAGCACCACAATCATAGTTGAAGGAGAAAGGTGAACAAAAGAAGTCAGCAATTAGAGTAGAGGAAAGCAGCAAGGAGATTAGGAGTTTAAGCTTTTCTTTTCCTTACTTGAATAATTTATGATGAATTATAACACAACACTAGCATTGTAGATCAGGCTGAAAAATCCATAGACCTTCGATCATTAACGTGTTCGTGGAATCTAGATCGTAGTTGGTAACTCTTATTCACGTCTAAAACATTGTATGGATCCTATGACATGGTGAACTTCTGGTGAGGGGAAAGTGCTTATCAACCTGACATCATTATGGATTAGAGGGCACTTTAGTACATCGAAAGGTGGCTAATTTACTACATCAACGCGGAAAGAAAACAACCATCAATAAGTAGCGTCTTGCATATGAGTCATTGGTATATTTTCTATGAAGTACAAGCGTCCGAGATCAATGAAATCCATTTCTTAAATAACTTTTACTAAATCGGATACACAACCTTAGGTAGCAATCAATCAACCAATCAATCACTTAAATAATGTTCTAGTTAGTTAGATATTTTAGTCTTAGTTCTTTATAAATATCTCTAACTGCAATCTTTAGTTAGTTTCACCTAAGCATTCTAGTTTAGATCTCTAGTTGTTACTTGTTAGTTAGTTACTTAATCCATAGTTCCTAATCTTGGTTTAATTCTTCAACGATAAAACCAAAAAGAAAAGAAAATTGATTTATTGAATATTCAACAATATAATCGCTAAATTACAAATATCTACTCTCTTGGGATTCGATACTATGGCAGTAATCTTACTTTCTATTTTATTATTACTTAATTTGTGCACTTGCGACATAGTGAGACTTAGGTTTAACAATTCGGTGCTGAGATATATCCTATTCTATTACACCTAATAAACCTCCCATCAGTTTGTGATGAACTAATTGCCAAGTTATGACTTGATTTTGCTAGTTGAGTTCATCATACAAGAACAATGGACAACTTGCAAAACTAAGAACAATATTAAGAATAATCTGTAGTATATATCTTTTAGGATATTTCTTTGTAATCTTTAGTGTATATCTGTAGGATATTTTCTTGTATTTAGTTTAGGTTATTTACTTTCTTAGGAATTGTGTACAATGTATAAATACTACAAGTTGTGATGAAAAAAATCATTCAGCTATAATTCTTATATGGTATCAGCAAAAAAAATATCTAACGAGCAAAAAATCGTACAATGTCTTCTGGCAAACCCTAATCTCGTCTCCACACCTTCACCACCGTTTGTTGTCTCTCTCGCCATTATGCGGACGACCTCCTATCCCTTATTGGTTCGATCTATTGGTCCTCCTATCGACCATCTTGTGCCTATTGTTTGCTCACACTCATCTGCCCTTGCAGCTTACTTCTAGCAATTACACGTCCTGGAATGCTCACTGTCGCCATCTGTTTTATGGTTGTGGCATTTTAGGCTTTGTGGATTGTTTGTATCCGTGCCCTCCTTTTGGTAATTCTACGGAGTCTCTTGCGGCATTCAGCTATTGGACACGACAATATTCTCACATCTTATGTGGTTGATTTCTGATGCCTAGACCTCTACGCAGGCTTAGCAAACTTTGTAGCGTATTTATGCCAACAAATAGTGCTCTCGTGTCATGCAAGTAAATAAGTCCATCTCCACCCTGACAATCAGCTCTCGTGTCATTGCTAAATTTCTTCAGCTTATCAAGACGAAGGTGGATGAATTGAAGATCATTGATCATCCTCATTCTGTCGATGATGTTACCCTTTATGTTCTCAATGTTCTCGGTGCTGTCTATTGTGATATTGCCACCCAAATCAATGCTCGGGATTCCTCTCTCAGTTTCGTGCAGTTGTATGATAAATTGGTTGCGCATGCGACGTATGTCCATCGTCTCAAAGCACAGAGCCAATCATTGGTTGTTACTGCCAGCACCATCGGCGTTCACTCCAATCAGTCTCGCGGTCACTTCAGTGGTCGAGGCAACAACAAAAACCGCTCGGGTGGTCCTTCGAATAGCCACGGTGGACAGCGTTATGGCTATTCCTGAAATTGTGGATCGGGATTGAAACTTTGTAAGATTGATGTTAAAATAACAGTGAATCCCTCAATGCTACTTTAACAACGATCTCAAAATGTAAATTGCAGCGAAATAAAGAACACCAAGTTTAAGAAGATTATATTATTAATATTATCTTCCAAGCCGTAGGTGAAATACCACAAGGGTTTAACAAAGATGTTTCTAATAATTCTCAAGCTCCTAAATCTCAAATTTCTAGAACTCAACAAAGAAAATAAGAATTGTCTTCTTAACTCTAAACCTAGAATTAATTAAACAACTCACAAACTTTGCAAAAGTAAGACAACGTTCAACAACTAATGATCTAATCTCTTGGATTTATTAGCACTTGTCTCGTTATTGTCTTGGTGTACTACACACCTATATATAGGTTCTTCACTTGGTCTTCAAGGTGTGTTGTGTACACGGTTGGTAATTCATCAAGTTTCATAGTCGAACTCCTCTTCAAAGATCTCGCACTCCTTCTTGAATAGAATTTCTTTCGTCAGTAAACTAACTAAGGAAAGACCCCTTCTTCAATTCAGGGCTCATCTTGGATGTTTCCTAGTTGCACTTGAACTCCACTTCTTTCCTTCTTTAAGTTGTGCGGTTGACTTAATTATGAAACTTGAACGATCAACCTATCTTAAGTTTATTTCCTGGACAATAATCAAAGATCATTACAACTGTGGAACCAAGTTAGTTAGTGAATAAAGGCAAAATAATAATTAAGAACTCTAAATATGGATTGTAGAAAAGATTCTGTTTTCGATGTTACTCTAACATTGAGATCACAATGTTACTCTAACATCGGCATAATACTTGCACTTTCAATTCCAATTCCTTAAACTCTCGCAACAATGGTCGTTAGGGTTCTTCGGAAACTCGTCCTAATATCACGTGTCAGGTCTATGTCATTTATGGTCATGGCCCTCGTACTTGTTATCTACTCCACCCACCTCTTGCCAACTTAGCGAGGACCCCGCAACCGCTTCCTCCAGATTAGAAAACTTGGTTAGTTGATTCTGGTGCTTCTCACAACGTTACTTCTGATCTTTAAAATCTCTGGGTCCACTCTGAGTATGATGGCACTTGATGGGAGCGTGCGTAGGTGTAAATAGAATCGAATATATTTTAGCACCTAATTCCCACTATGTCGCAAGTGCATGAATCAAGTAATAATAAAATGGTAAGTATAGTTACAAACCAGATATCGTATCACAATGGAGTGATGGCTGTAAGTACGAATCACTTAAATGCAAACACGCTAATTACTGTTGTGTTTGCCAAATATGATGAATGTTTTGAATGCTTTTTATGTTAAGAATGCTTAGTCTAGGATGCAATGGTACAAATCTAAGGATGCAAGAATGATCAAATATCTTTTTGGGTTTTTGTGGTTTTTGAATGCAAGAAAATAATTAAAATACATAATCTAATGAAAGCTATTAAACTAAGGATGTTGGGAAGATGAGAGATTAATTAAGCTAAACTAACTAGACTAGAATGATTGATTGATTGTTTTGGGGTTGTAAACAATGGTTGGGAAGATTGTTTAGAGGTCGGGTTTCACAATGACTTAACTTAGTAGTTCATAGACAAATCACGTATATTTACTTACAATACTTGATAATTATTTGATGTTTGCATACCTAATGGATCTGTTATATATGGCAGGAGCTATCCCAACCACATCTCTATGATCCTCTCATAACCTAACGTGTTAACGGAATTAGCCCAATTGTCAATTGTTTTAGAAGAGATATCAAATCTGCAATCCAATTAACTCATATGAATCCTGCTAACAATACGTACATAATCAAAATTGATCTAGTGTGATCTAAAGGTTGCACACTAGTTGCTTTCGCAAATCCAAAGTCACAAATAGCATATATATATATATATATATATATATATATATATATAACTTCATTAGCATTCTACACTTCGGGCGCCCCACTCGGGTGCTTCCATTTTATCCTAGCGAGAGTAAGGTTAGTCAAACAGAATAAGTAACTATTCAATCTAGACATTCAAGATCATCAAACACACATCAAGTAAAGCAAATAAATATATTCATAATATCAGAGTTACTCCTCTACTCTAAACAATGAGTAGGTTAGCTCAACAATCAACAAAGAGTTAAATATCATAGATGAAGTAGAAAGGTAAAGAAAAGCTTTTCGGATCTGGTGAAACGTTGTTGCTTGACCCTCTTAGTACTCCATTTTGCTATTTCTTTCTTCACTAATTATCTTCACTCAAACAACGACTCGACTACTAGAACAAGACTTCGATGGTGTTTTCTCTCTGGTGGCAACTCTCAGGGTTTCTTCTCTTTGAAAGTGGTTGTAAAGGTTGTGAAAGTTGTACCCTAATTATTGAACGTAGCCCTTATTTATAGTTTTTCTCTCCGCTCTGGCTGCGTTTTAGGGTTTTTGACTTGCGACCCAAACTTTCTCTGATCGTGCGACCCCTGCGCGTGATGTGGCCTTGATTGCGCGCCACCCGAGCGATGCGGTGGTGATCGCACTACTTTCTGGTTCCCTCCATGCGGTCTTATGGTGTCTTCTCTTCAATCGCCCTATATTCGGTATTTCCTCTTCTTGTAGTGCCGTAACTCTCCCGTAGAGCTTGAACATACTAAAATAGTGTCTCTGACCAACTGTTGTCCAAAATATCCATTTTTGGCCTCGTTTAGCCTCGTTTTGTCTTGACTCCTTGAGTATCTAAGAAAACATGACATAATGCTAAAACAAGTAAATATGCTATCATTAGTATTCAAAAGCATAAGTAAACAGATACTTAAATCACGATAATGAGACAACTATCAAATACCCCCAAACTTAAACATTTGCTTGTCCTCAAGTAACCTTACTTAACTAACTCGGTCTTAATTAGAATGTAATTATTGACATGCCAACATGCATAAGCGGGTAACTCATAATGCAACCTACGGTCAGAACAAGAAATGAGATAGAATAAATGAACACGAGCACATCAAGTTTAATACAGTCATCTTCACATTTGTTTCATGTGTTCTAATAGTGTGTGATACTATTATTGATGCATAAAAGTTATTTTCATGTTGCAAACTTATAAAAACATAGCTTTTAACATGTAATCACTTTCCTTTCCACTCTTCACTCTTCTATTGCCATTGACTCAAGTAGATTTCATATGTTGAGGATCACTTAGGACTTTGTAAGCTTGTAATGTAGGCTCGGGTGTGGGATATAATGAAAAAAGTCATATATGAGTTCTAGAGATGTATGTAGTAACCCGCTCATGTATTAGTCTTTCCTCCCTTGTTTGTGCCTTCTTCTTTTGTCCATACATGTTAGGCTCTTTTTGGAATCTTTTTAATCTACATTTTCATTTTCGCAAGTATTCAAAGCATCCTATATTTCAAAAAAAATTGAGGAACACCCCCAAACTTAAAGTTTTTGCACGGGTTACTTGTGTTCTCTACCAGGAGCTCGTGCTTTTGTTTAGAGCTCCTACATTATCCCTCCTTTGATCTACTACATCTATCTCTAGAAATTGGTAGGATATAATGTGTTTTCTTTATCTACTCATGGTAGGGAAGTAGGCTTCATAAACAAAGGTTCATAGAAAAGGCTTCTGTGGGGTTCTTTGGATAATCTTATATTCATAAAGGGTTCTTGGCTTGAAAGGCTAAAACTCACATTTTTCAAACAATGGCCTATTTCATTTCCTCAACACATTTACATCTACCTTTATCTCAAACAATAGTCAAGCAAATTGTTTTTAAGAGTCCTAATCACATTCTTCATTACTCTATTCTCATAAATAAGCAATATTCTCTTCCCAATTATACATAACAGCAGATTGAAAGGTGTATATGAAACTAAAACATGCTTTTAACCATATTACTTAAGATGGACCAAAGGTATTCACGTAATTCTTCATCTCAAATTCATACAATATTATGCATATAATATCATAGATTCCTACTTATTCATGCTTTCATGCTTCAAATTCTATTCTAATACCCTATTTGAAAAAAATAGACTCAAACTAGACTCTAAGGATAAATATAGAGCAAAAAAAAAAAAAGTAAAGCAAACAGTGTAGCTACCACCCCACCCCCAAACTTAAAATCATGCGATGTCCTCATTGCATAAAAACTTAAAGAATTAAAGTAAAGATCAGAGGACTCACCTGATCGAGCTCAAAGGACACTCGTCGAACTGGTGGTGGTACTTTCTTCTTTTGCAAAACATTATTCAATTTCTCTCAACTCTCTCCAATGGAGAGTGTTGTTGTTCTGGAAGTGCTCCTTGATTTCTTCCAATTGACTCACTAATTCAGCATTCTCCTTTTCTAGCAGCTCTTTCACCTCTTGCAATTGCTCGCACGCCGTCTTTTGTCTCTTCAACGAATGTGATAGAGTTTCTTCAATTGCCTCTATTGCTGATCTCTCGTTAGTGAGGAATGTAGTTTCTATCACTTGCCTCACATTGTGATTAGTGGGAGATGTATTTCTATGATGAATATATGTATCAAGTTCTCGACATCCTTCTTTGATATAAAGTGCGGTGATAAGTGCTCGAAAATACATAAAGCGTGCAGGAACGTTGATGGTGTGATCCTCAATAGCTTTGATTATGATTTCTCCTATGTTTGGAGTGTCTTCTCGTTTGATACTGAAAGTAAGGTGTTGTCAGAAAGTGTTGGTCCAACATTCTGGTGACTAGCGTTGGCACCACAATGAACTCAACACTGCACTGTCCTAATTATTTAAGTGAAATATTTTATTTTGCCTTTATTCTAAAACTCACCTAGTTCCACAATTTGTAGTTATATGTGATATGTTTCAAGATATTAGGACTCTAAGGAACGTGCAGACTTATGCTCAAGGAAAGAAGATAAGCCGAAGATACATTGAAGATAATATTGGAAGATCTCTTGAAGATAAGCATCAAAGGAGATTTCAAAATTATCCAAAGAAGAAGAGAACGATCACCAACTCGTGTCTATCATGCTAATGAAGAAGGAAGATCAAAACCTCTAAGAAGGCGTGCTCGGCATCAAGACTATGAACAATATTAGAATTAGTTCTGAGAAATTAGAAGAATTCTTGTATTAGCTATTAGTCTTGTTTTTACTGAGTTTAATCTAGCTAAGATATAAAATCCATAGCTTATAGATTAGTTAGTGCTAGGATTGAGTTCCTCACTCAGTTGACTTTTGTAAGATCATTAGATTTATATTTAGTAATTATTTGGCCTTAAGGCTCGGCGGGTTATATTCATATAACCTGCTTAAAATTCATTCACTGTGTTTGTTATTCTGCTGCAAAATTACTCTACAACAAGTGTTGGGACAACACCGAATACAATCGGTGTTGCCACAACACATAGTGTCAACACAGGGTTTGAATCAAAAGGGTACCAATCCCGATGCATACATTTACAATTGGCGTCAGAGCCAAGCACCTAATTCATTGGTGTTTGGATTTGGTACCATACCATGGATAATGTGAACCCCAATACTAACAACAGGCTACCAGTGCTGGATGGGACAAATTATGCTTACTGAAAAATCAGACTCAGGCAATACATCAAACCCTTACCCCTACGGGCTTGGAAATCAATCATTGATGGATACACTCCACCAATGACGGGTAGAGACAATGACAATGATGTACACCTGAAGCCTGAAGCTGGCTGGACTCTAGCAGAAGTCAATGAAGTAACCTACAATGAGAAAGCACTAAATGCCATCTTCAGTTGGATTGATCCACATATGTTGAGGTTAGTACAATTATGTACAACTGCCAAACAAGCTTGGATTATCCTTCAAACTCGCTATGAGGGAGATGCAAGTGTCAAATAAGCTAGATTTCAAATTGCGTTACAAAAATTTTAAAGTATGACAATGGGTGATGGTGAGTCTGTCACTTCTTATTTTGAGAAACTAATGGACATATCTAATGAATGTCAAAGCTTAGGTGACCCTCTAACTAATAAACAATTAGTTTACAAACCTATGAGAACTTTGTCCCCTAGGTTTGTGGTTAAGAAGATTGCTATGCAAGAAGCCAGACACATGTCATCACTTAACTTCCATACCCTTCTGAATATTTTGCAAGAATTCGAAATGAACTCAGAGCCTACTAATAAACAGAGAGGTCTTGCTCTAAAAGCTATTGAAGAAGAAGTAGATGATGAAACTTAGATAAGTGATTATCTAGGTTATGTGGTTAAAAAGTTCAATAAGATTGCTTTAAATGATAGATTCATAAAAGAAAATATTGTCCCTCCTAATCTGAGAAGGAGTTTTCCTGGTAAAATAGTAAAGTATTCTTTCAAAAAGCCAACTGATAGTGACACTAAGAAAATGAAAGAAATCCAATGCTTTGAATGCAAAGGTTATGGTCACTTGTCATATGAGTGTTCTAATACTTTAAGAATCAAAGGTAACTCTAACTGGGTATGCATAGATGGCATGGATGATGAGACAGGTTTGGATGAGTTACCAGATAAACAGGTGCCTAAAGAAGTTCATACAACAGCCTTAATTGCTCAAGTAAACTGGACCGAGTGTCAGGACAACATCGGGACTAACAGATGTTGCCTTAACACTCAGACTGATCCAGAAGAACAGAAAGACTACTTAGACAACTGGGAGGATGCCGATTATATATCTAACTCTCAATGTTTTATTACTGATATAAATGATTCTAAGGAACATTCTAACTTTGTATGTTTTGGTGGTTTTGTAGATTTGGATGAAGATTACTTCTTTGAAGGGATATGGATCAAGGCGGGGTAATTGATGAACTAAAGGTTGTTTACAGGGAACTCCATGATGAAGTAACGAAAATCATAAAAATGGAAAAGGAGCTCATCAAGGAGAACAGTTTCTTAATTGAAACTATATCAGAACTAGAGAGAAACCTCACCAAAAAGGAGTGCCAAATGGAGAAGATGGAGATAAAGCTGGAAGAAGCAGAGAGAACAATTGCCAAGTGGAACTCAGGTACAAGCAAGCTTGATGAAGCTCTGAGCATTGGCAATGATGGAACTACAGGTTTGGGATACCAAGAAAGGTCAAGTAAATAAGATAATGTTATACCTGGTTTTGTAAAGGCCGGTTTTCGTAAAAATAATGGCAACCCTATTAAATCTAAGAAGATAACCTATATATGCCAATATTGTTTTCAACCTGGTCATTTGAAACCATACTGCTTCAAGTACAAAAAATTATGTGAAAGATATAAGTGTGATAGCAGTAAAGTTGGATCGGATGTTGGGACAACATCAGACCTCTCTGATGTTGGCTCAACACTCCGAAACAACTCCAGTGAACAAAATAACAGTTTTCAAAAGAATAGAATGTGGTCTCCTAAAATTGCGATTATCTGTAATGTTGTCTTTTCAGCTACTCATACTCTTACTGATGATTGGTATTTTGACAGTTGTTGTTCTGGAAATATGACAGGTACCAAGACTAATCTCATGGACTTTGTGCCATTGTATACTGGTACTATTACATGTGGCGGAGGAAGCAAAGGAAATTTAATAGGAAAGCGGGTTCTCAATGTGGATGGTTTCCCATATCCGACTTAGGTTCTGTTGGTGGATGGGTTGAAGGCTAATCTTATCAGCATTAGCCAGCTTTGTGATGATAATTTGATTGTTAAATTTGACAAGTATTCCTGTGATGTGTTTGATAAATCTAACAATTGTGTTGTGACAGAAAAAAGGTCAAAAGTCAACTGATACCTGGTGGATAAGGATGCACAGTGTCTGCATGTGAAGGTTGATGAATATGTGGTTTGGCACAGAAGACTAGGACATGTCCACTACATGAATCTGGAAAAGATCATTAAAATTGGAAGCTGTGAGAGGCATACATAAACTTATCAGTCCAGGTACCACTGGTAAACAACTGGGACTGCCTCTGACTGCTGGTGTGGAGCCAACACCATCGACTGGCAATGTGGACTCAACACCAGTGGTTGAAGTAGAAGACACGGGGAATGATGATGTTGATTCAACACACACCGATACAGATGTTGGACCAACACCAGTTTATGCAGATTCTGACACACAAGAGTTTGTTGGTGAAAATGTTAGAAGAGACACTTCTGCCAGAATTCAGAGGGATCACCCCACCTTTCAGGTTATAGGGAACCTTACAGAAGGTGTAAGAACTAGAAACAAAGAAAGAGTAAACTATAAAATTATGGCTAAACTTAGTGTTTGCATGTCATATATGTGTGATTCAGTTACTTGTTTTGTTTCTACTGTAGAACCTAAGAATGTGAATGAGCCTCATAAAGATTCTCGCTGGATAAATGCAATGCAGGAAGAACTCATGTAATTTTTTAAAAACAAAGTACGAAAACTAGTTCCTAGGCCTGTTCATGCTAATGTGATTGGAACTAAGTGGATCTTTAAAATTAAAAGTGATAAAAATGGAGTGATAGTGAGGAATAAGGTTAGGTTAGTAGCCTAATGGTATACTCAAGTTGAATGGATTGATTTTGACGAGGCCTTTGCCCCTGTGGCCAAAATAAAAGCCATTAGGCTTTTACTTTCCATTGCTTGTTTCTTGAAAATCAAACTATACCAAATGGATGTTAAGGGAGCCTTTTTGAATGGTTATATAGACAAAGAAGCTTTTGTTGAGCAACCAAATGGATTCACATATCCCCATCACCCTGATTATGTTTACAAACTTGAAAAAAGGCTTTATATGGTTTGAAACAAGCTCCTAGAGCTTGTAATGAGAGGTTAACTAAATTCTTGCTATGTTTTGGTTTTTCAAGAGATGAAGGTGATAGGACACTGTTTATCATGAAGAATAACAAAGATGTCTGTATAGCTCAAATCTATGTTGATGATATAGTATTTGGCTCTTCTAATCAGTCCACACTGGACAAGTTTGTTAGTAGTATAGCAGGTACATTTGAAATGAGTATGATAGGGGAGCTCACCTTCTTCCTAGGACTGCAAGTGAAACAGAAGAAAACATGAATGTTTCTATGTCAAGAGAAGTACGCTAAGAATTTGGTGAAGAGATTTGGGTTACTGGAGTCTAAGCCTTGCAAAACACCTATGTCCACTACTGTGAATATTGAGAAGGATGTAGCTGGTGAATATGTTGACTCAACACTCTACAGACCAATGATAGGGAGCCTCTTGTACTTATCAGCCACCAGACCTGACATAATGTACTCAGTATGTGTTTGTGCCAGGTATCAGGTTGCACCTAAGGTATCTCACTTAACTGCTGTAAAAAGAATCTTGAGGTATGGTGGCTGCTGGAACTGTAGAGTTAGGAATCTGGTACTCTCATGATACAAACTCAAATCTAGTTGGCTTTAGTGATAGTGATTGGGCAGGGGATCTAGATGATAGAAAATCCACAAGTGGAGGGTGATTTTATCTAGGAAATAATTTGGTTTCCTGGTACAGTAAGAATCAAAATTGTGTGTCTTTATCTACTGCTATGTCAGAATATATTGCAATTGGCAGCTGTGTAACCCAACTGATATGGTTGAAACATATGCTTTGTGATTATGGGTTAACTAGTAATACTCTTCTAATATTCTATGATAACTTGAGTGCCATTAGCATATCTAAAAATCATGTGCAACATTCTAGAACCAAACACATTGACATTATACATCACTTCTTAAGAGATTTGTTTGAAGATAAAACAATCACAATTGCACATATTGAAACAAACAATCAACTATCTGACATGTTCACAAAACCCTTAGATAATGAGAGGTTCTTCAATTTGAGAAAGGCTCTCGGTATGAGTGTGTTGTGAACACACTAAACATACAGGTGTTTCCCCAACATCACAGGCCAACACCAATGACTGATTGTGATGTACCCAGATTGTTCTCTTGATTGTTTGGTTAGTTCTTGTGATTTCTTTGTTTGTCTCTTGTCTGTTTGTGTACATTCTTGAATATTGTGAAGTCTTACTGGTTTGTCAACATTTATTGGATATCTTTCTCTTTACAAATAGTTCTTGAAAATTTTATTAACTTTTTTTGCTTTGAGGTAGTGTCTTGACTTGGAAATATTGAAGTACACAGAGCTGATTGTTATGTTGTATTCAGTTCTATCCTATTCAGGTTATAGATACACAAAACAATATGCAGAAGTTGTGGTACACAGAGTTGAGAGCTATGTTGTATTCAATTGTGACTTATTTATATTATTTTGCTTGCAGAGGGGGCATAGAATAGTGAACACTTATACTGGGGTGTCTGGGGTCTTGTATTACCTTTCATGCAGTATAATTGCTTACTTGGTGCTAAAACCTTCTTTATGGTGCTTAGTAAACAAGTATGTGTTAGACTGTTAGGATACTGGGGTGTTGGGGTCCTGTACTGCCTGCATCTAGCCCTATGTACTTGCCTATGTATCTACATTGATTGTGTTGAAGCTGGGGTGTTAGGGGTCCGGTTATTGCCTACATCAAGTGAATACATGATCCATTTTTGCCTCAAAGTCTATTGCTTGAAAGTTGCTTTTTAATAATGGTCTTAAATTGAATAAGTAAAAGGTTTCTATATGTGACTACTGATATGATGTATTGAGACAACGTTGTACTCATAAATGTTGGCCAAACATTCATTTTCTGATATTTGCTTATCTTGTGTTGTGTGGTCATGGTCTTAAGGGGGAGTATCTCTTGTTTTTCTTCAAGTCATATTTTCATATGTAAGGCATATCTCCTGGGTTGTTAGTTGCCAGCAACACACAAGAGTGTTTCTCACTGAACTATAGGAGCTTAATTATCTCTGTGATGTTAACCTCTTTACTATTTTCTTAGTGTGTTTTATGTCCTCTAACTTCCACTCCTGTTTTAGATCTAAACTAAGCTACTAGATTTGAATGATTTCTTCTAACTCTTGAAGTTCCAGGTATCTTGCTCAGATTCTGCTTATACTAGTATGTGAAGAAAACCTTGGTAAGACCTTTACCACACAGACACTTGGCTCAGTACAGAGATGATGTTGATTCAGAGTGTTGTGCCATGACTACATCTCCGAATGTTGCCTCAACACTCAACACAACACTGTGACTTATAAGTTATTTCATTAACTACTCCGGTCACGTGTCATGCAAACACTTTTGCACGTGTTGACTCAACATGGCGGGAATGGCACACATTCTCAATATTTACCCACCCATGACTCCTACATTACTTCCACTTTTCTTTTTCATCTTCTTTTTATTGTGCTTAGATTCTGCAAAATCAATTAAATCCCAGAATCTTATTATCTTCCTAATTTACTCACGCTGACTATAATGGGAAAGAAATCCACAATCGTTGATCTTGCCAATGTTGTTGCAGCTATGTCATCTGATGCAGGGAGAGTTCAACCCCGTAAAAGCACATGCACACGCAATACAATGGTGGTACCTGAACCACCCTAAAGAAAGGCGGCTCATGTTTACACTAGGAGGAACGTGAAATCAAAGAAGGCTGCGTCTACCAATGCTGAGCCAACACTAATTCCGGAAGATGTTGCGCCAGCACCAGAACCCACTGATGTTATCACAGCACCAAAACTAGATGATGTTGTTGCAACACAGAAACCTGCAGATACTGAAGCAACACTGAATCCACCCAACATCTCTGAGGATGTCCCCCTTGCAGATGAACATGTGATTTCAAAGACAGTGGTGCCTAAGGAGAATTAACCACCTGCTCCTCTTGCTAAAATTGAGGGGGAGAAGGAAGATGAACAAGTACAAGATCATGAGGAAGCTACTGAGGAAGAAGCTGCTGCTGAAGAGGATGAATCCTCATTCTTTGAAGAGGATGACTCGGCTGATGAAGATGGGAAGGAGGGTTCTGATGATGAAGGAACAGAGGAGGAGGAAGAAGCTGATGAACTGGACTAGCTTGATGTTGTGCCAACATCGGCTGTTCAAAATGTTGGACCAACACCCACTACCCAAAATGTTGATCCAACACCAGCCGACCATGATGTTGACACAACACTAGAGTCTCGGGATGAACCACCAAAAATTTTTGAGGCTAATTTTCCTACTGAGCATCGCAATAGGTACTTCTTGACCAAACTGCAAGTGAGTAATATGATATTATGACTGCTAGGAAAACTTGGGCTGAGAGGAACATTGTTGTTGATGACTATAAGAAACATAAGGTGTTTGGGTTTCTTGAGTCTAGGAGCCTGTTATACTCCTTAATTTATGTTGTCACATATGTCCCTAATGTGATTAGGGAGTTTTACAGTAATTTGTCTAAATCTGTGCATGATAAGGGTTCTCCCAAGTGTGGGAGAGTGTATGTTAGGGATAAGTTTTACAAATTTAATCCTACTATCATTAACAACACATGGAGGATGTCAAGAAGACAGGAAACTGAGGAGAAAATTGATGACAACAATATGATGAAAGAATAACAGGTGGACTGGTGAAGAAATCGAAGAACGAGCTGAATGTGACTAGACTCACATCGCTCACTGCCATCTTGTGTAAAGCTGCCTCATTTATCTGGATACCCTCAACAAACTCCACAGTCCTCACTAATGAGATGGCTGTGTTGATATACAAATTGCAAAAAGGGCATCCATTGAACATGGGGGGAGAGAACTTTCAGGACTATTGTTGAGGTTGCGCACAAGAAGGATGCAATCATTCCCTTCCCTTCCTTGATCTACAAGATTCTCAGTGATCAAGGATTTCAAAAGGGTGAAAATGAGATCTTTGTAGTCAAGACTGGACAGCTGCCTATCACCAAGAACTACTTTAGAAGAGACCGAATCAATGACCTTCCATGGAAGGATCCAAATGCTCTTAAAAGTAGTGGAGTACAACAGGGGAAGAAGAAGGCAGAGATCTTCATCACTGCCTCAGTTGCTGAGGATGATTCAACCCCCACTACGGTTATCAGCTCTGCCTTCATTCAAGAGAAGGTGGGTTGGTGTGATAGGATGGTTGCTGACAGGAAGAGGGAGATTGCAGACAAGGAGGAGGAGATTAAAGATCTCGACACCATTTAGAAGCACATGTTGGTGGTGTTTTCGTCACAAAAAGGGGGAGATTAGGCCACCAATTTTTTGTTTCTTGTACTTTGTTAAATAGTTTGAACAATAGTTGTTTTGGAACATAGAGCATGTTCTCTGTTTAGTTTCTGATGGGTCTATAAACTGAATATTACTCTGCACGATTTCATTATTCTAGTTTGCATTGGTTGGTACTCTTGATCTAACTACAGTCGTTTAATTGACTGATGAAAATATTGGGACAACACAAGTATTACGTGTGTTGGCTCAACACTGCAGTTCATCATTCATAAATTAAGAGGGAGAAAATTAGAATAAATATTGTTCCGTATATTCTGAAATTGCAGGTACTTGAACAAAATTGGTTGCAGGTGGAGTTTTGTGAAGAAATGCAAAAAGGGGGAGATTGAAAATGCAGGTGTTGTCAGGAAGTGTTGGTCCAACATTCTGGTAACTAGTATTGGCACAACACTGAACTTAACACTGCACTGTCCGAATTATTTAAGTAAAATATTTTATTTTGCCTTTATTCTTAAACTCATATAGTTCCACAAGTTGTAGTTATCTGTGATATGTTTCAAGATACTAGGACTCTAAGGATCGTGCGGACTTATGCTTAAGGAAAGAAGATAAGCAGAAGATACATTGAAGATAATATTATAAGATCTCTTGAAGATAAGCATCAAAGGAGATTTCATAACTATCTAAAGAAGAAGAGAACGATCACCAACTCGTGTCTATCACACCAATGAAGAAGGACAATCAAATCCTATAAAAAGGCATGCTCGGCAGCAAGACTATGAACAGGACTAGAATTTGTTTTGAGAAATTAGAAGAATTCTTGTATTGGCTATTAGTCTTGTTTTTATTGAGTTTTATCTAGCTAAGCTATAAACTCCATTGCTTATAAATTCATTCACTGTGTTTGTTATTTCGCTACAAAATTACTCTACAACAAGTGTTGGGACAACATCGAATACAATCGGTGTTGGCACAAGACTTAGTGTCACCACAGGGCGTGAATCAAAAGGGTACCAATCTCGGTCCATACATTTACAGATATATACCATAATCTTGACTTGTTCCCATGAAACTTTTTCAACATTGACAGGTGGTAGGATTCCCGAACTTACAGATAAGTAAATTTCTTTGTAACAAGCTTTAAGTGGTCCATATTCGGCTTCAAACTTTCCTTGGTGGTTAAAATGAAACTCCCTCTTTCTTGTAGCTAACTGCTCTGATGCAAACTTCTTTTTTATTTTTCGGTAGGCGCTCCACATCTCCATGGATTCCTTCGTCATGTTGTAATGTTCGTTTATTCTTTGTGCAGTGAAATAGACCTCATGAAGTTGTATGATAGTTGATGGCTCCCTACAATAATAGTAAGCGTAAAACTCACGTACTAGGTTGTCATTGATGACCCCCGACTTTAATGCAACTTGCTCCAATTTGATCTTCTTCATGCTAATCCCCAAGACTGCAAAAGCTTGCTCGTCCACAAAGTCATTGTGTAACAACTAGATGTACTTCTCATAACACTTTCTTGATGTGAATTTTGTCAGATCATAGCTCGGTTGTGCTATGCTAAGTTTCTCCAAAAATTTTGGTCTTTCTGTCGTTGGGTCAATCATATTGTAGCATCCAGATGTCATGTTCTTCTACAAAGAACAAGTAGAAAATTAAATTTTCTTTCAAGAATGTTTTTTTATTAATAGGAGAAGTAGAGAAGAAATAGCCTTATGAATTATGAGAGATAATATAATTTTAAGAGTAATTAGAGTTATAAATAAGAGAATCTTAATTAGATTTTAGAAATTTTCATTAAGTTTCATAACTCTCCAATAATAAATAAAATTAGAATGGAAACAACCAATGTATCAAGGGAATTTAATCATAAGGAAAATATAAGTATGGTAAGAAAGGTAGAGAAAGAGATTGCTCAGCCAAATTCCGTAGATTCTGGTTTTTGCATGTCTCGTATTGCCCTTCGAACTGAGAGACGTGTCTAGAAAAATTTGGCGCGAGATCAAGGCTTATCGCGCGTCCTAATCGCGCGACTTGGGCGCGATCAAAACTTCGACGCGGTATTGGACGCGCTATGTTCTAGAATGCTGGTGCCATCAAATCAGATTGCACTACTGACCGCGCATGTGAGGCGCGATGGGAGCAGTGGTCGGGTGGTTGATCGCGCGTGCTACTGGAAAATCTGTTGTGCGTGCTCGTATTTGTGTTGTTCTCACTTTGTCCACTGTCTTCTTGCTTTTGTCATGTTCGTCTCTTCACTTATGGCTTCTTTTCACTTTTTTTTATTTTTCCTATCCCAATAGGGTGACATGGATCAGTGTTTGTGTCTCTTCTGTTCTGTGGTTATATCCTTACGTATCTTTTCCATATCATCACATGCTTCGTTGATAGTTGCTCCTTGTTTTTGGCAAAAAATGAAGAGTCGCTCCTTCGGTGTTTTCACCGTTGGGTCCTTCATAAATTCATGTGTGAACTTATTCACGACTCCACTCCATGATGTGTTCGGTTTGATGGAGTTAATACACCACTTACTTGCTTTTCCCTTCATGGAAAACTTTGCAAATTTGTTGTTCATCCGAAATTCTAAAATAACGGTAAATCTCCTTGAATTCCTCACTATGCTGAAGAGGATCTTTACGGGCTTCTCCATAGAATTGCTTGTGCATCACCATGCACTTCCACTCTTCTTTCACTGAGGTGTAACCAAACATGGATGAATGTTTGGTTATTTTCTTATGCAGTCGCACTTCCGTTCCGTTATTAGTGGGTTGTTGTGTTTTTTCTGGGATCGCATAATTTAGAGTCTTTGCTTTCGTGTATTTTCCTAGACCACCAAAAGTTATCCCTCTTACTCAACTAGGTAAGCCGGATGTTATTTTAACTCATTCAGATGCCATTTCTTGTGGAAAATAAGAGAGAATACTTCAGCGTTTATGCAGTTTAGCTTGACAATTCACACACAACAATAAGTATACCGTTACTCCCCGGCAACGGCGCCAAAAACTTGATGGGACTGTGCATAGGTGTAAATAGAATAGAATATATTTCAACACCTAATTCCCACTATGTCGCAAGTTCACGAATTAAATAATAATAAAATGGTAATTATAGTTACGAACCAAGTATCGTATCTCAAGTGAGTGATGGTTGTATGTATGAATCACTTAAATGCAAAAAAGTCACTTTCTTTTCTCTTGTGTTTGCCAAATATGATGAATGCTATGAATGCTTTTTTATGCGAAGAATGCATAATTTAGGGTGCAATGGAACTAATCTAAGAATTCAAGAATGATCAAATATCTTTTTAGGTTTTTGTGGTTTTTGAATGCAAGAAAACAATTAAACTACCTTAGAGTGCATATTGTTCCTTTGATGCAGAGTCAGGCAGAGCTTTTGTTTCTCACCATGTTCATTTTGTTGAGACTGAATTTTCGGGTATTTCTCTCGCTTTCTCTGTGTCTCCATCCCTGTATGTGCCTGCTTAACCATCTTTTTTCATTCTAACCGTCGCACCACCAACCGTGCCCTGCCGTCCGAATGACACGCGATCTAGCACAGTCGTGCCTCAAGTTTCACATGCCGAGCGCCCCGGTCAAAATGTGGTGCGACCAAATGCGCGATTAGACTCATCGTACGCCAATGCTTCAGAATTAAGTGCATGCATTGATGATCCCGCCTTGGTCGCACGATCTGACTAGGATGAGGCGCGATCTAACGTTGATCGCGCCTTTGCCGCACGATCGGACCAGTTAGTCGTGTGATCTGACACATCGCGTCATCCCCTGCCAGTTGCACCATGCTTGACCGAGCCTTCATTTGGTTCTTCTGCTTCACCTTCTTCCATTGATGAATCGACGTCGTCTATGCCGTTCTTGCCACCTAACCCGCCTCGTACCCATCGCAAGACCACATGTGCCTAAACAGCTTAATCTTGCAACAGAACATCCAATTGACGGTTCTCTTGAGCCCACTTGTATCAGCATTGCTCTCAGGGATCCAAATTGGCATATGGCCATGGCTGGAGAATATACAGCTCTTATGAAGCATGGTACATGGCATCTTGTTCCTCGTCCGATTGGCAAGAATATAAACGGATCCAAATGGGTCTTTCGGATCCAGCATTGTCCTTACGAAACTATTGAAAAGTACAAGACTCGCCTTGTTACTAAAGGCTTTCATCAACGTGAGAGCCTGGATTTTAAGGAGATGTTTAGTCCTATTGTCAAGCCTACAATATAATTGTTTTTTTTTGTAAAATTGTAATTTTAACAAATTGAAAACAATAAAATATTGAATAAAAAGTTAATATAATGACAATTGATATGAAAGAATAAAATAATGTGAAAAGATGAATAAAATGAGTAATAATATAAAATGAATGAAATCAAAAACATGAAATCAATCAAAAGTGAAGAATAGTAAATGTAGATCCAAAATAAAGAAAGTATAAGAAAAAAAGATTGTATTGGTGAAAAAAAGAAAATGAAGATCCAAAATAAAGAAAGTGAAAGAAAAGAAAATGAAGAAAATCTTGTGTTGGTGAAAAGAAGAAAAGTTTTTGTGTTGGTGAAAATAAGAAAAAAAATTTAAGTGTTTTTGTGTTGGTGAAAAGAAGAAAATAAGATAGTGTTTTTTGGAGATAGTGAAATGGGTGTAAGAGTGGTGAGATATATATATATTCAATTGGTTTTTGTCCGTTGGATGATTTTAGATGAACGACGGTTTAAGATGGTGATCCGTGTTAAAGACATGATGGGTACTTATGACCGTAGATTAGGATTTCATCGACGGTTGAGATTTGATTTGGTGAAAATTCAAATTTCCCCCTCACTTCCGCCAAAAAATTTCGCCAAAAATTTAAAATTTTCGATTTTAGGGACCGCTTAACGGTCCCTATTGTCAAATTAGGGACCGCTTAACGGTCCCTACTAATATTCATACTAAAAAATCGATTTTGTTGTGTTTGTGATTGTAAGCAACCAAACTCATTGTAATATATAAATTGAAGTAATAAATGATTGCAAAACCAACCTTATAGTAGATTAGTTGTGAAGTAATAGATTAATTGCGATTGATCGAGTTATAAACGTTGAAGATATATTTCACAAATGTACAACTAATTAATTATCATTAGTTAGTTGTAATTGTTATCCGTGTTTATGATTTACTTCACAAACGTTAGCATAGATACGATTATGAGGCATAATCATTAGATCAAATATTCATTAATTATACGTATATATGTAGATCGAATTAATTTGTCAGTATGTCATTCGTCGTACAAAATAGTAGGAGAATCTTCAAAGCGGCCGTTCTCCTTTTATAATGTTTGGATATACAATGTTTCGTTGTACTTATTGTTATTTTAACTAATCCAATGGTTATTATGAACTAAACATACAACACGGCACCTCGAACCATCGAAAAATTCATAATTTTGATGAATGAATATTAGTAAGGACTGCCAAGCGGTCCCTAATTTTACAATAGGGACTGCCAAGCGGTCCCTAATTGAAACTAGGGACCGTTTAACGGTCCCTAATGTCAAATTAGGGACTGCTTAACGGTCCCTATTGTCAAATTAGGGACCGTTTAACGGTCCCTACTAATATTCATACTTAAAAATCGATTTTTGGCGATCCGTGTTAAATACATGATGGGTACTTATGACCGTAGATTAGGATTTCATCGACGGTTGAGATTTGATTTGGTGAAAATTCAAATTTCCCCCTCACTTCCGCCAAAAAATTTCGCCAAAAATTTAAAATTTTCGATTTTAGGGACCGTTAAGCGGTCCCTAATGTCAAATTAGGGACCGCTTAACGGTCCCTATTGTCAAATTAGGGACCGCTTAACGGTCCCTACTAATATTCATACTAAAAAATCGATTTTTTTTTATTGATGTTGTTGTGTTTGTGATTGTAAGCAACCAAACTCATTGTAATATATAAATTAAAGTAATAAATGATTGCAAAACCAACCTTATAGTAGATTAGTTGTGAAGTAATAGATTAATTGCGATTGATCGAGTTATAAACGTTCAAGATATATTTCACAAATGTACAACTAATTAATTATCATTAGTTAGTTGTAATTGTTATCCGTGTTTATGATTTACTTCACAAACGTTAGCATAGATACGATTATGAGGCATAATCATTAGATCAAGTATTCATTAATTATACGTATATATGTAGATCGAATTAATTTGTTATTATGTCATTCGTCGTACAAAATAGTAGGAGAATCTTCAAAGCGGCCCGTTCTCCTTTTATAATGTTTGGATATACAATGTGCCGTTGTACTTATTGTTATTTTAACTATTCCAATGGTTATTATGAACTAAACATACAACGCGGCACCTCGAACTATCGAAACCGTAGATTAGGATTTCATCGACGGTTGAGATTTGATTTGGTGAAAATTCAAATTTCCCCCTCACTTCCGCCAAAAAATTTCGCCAAAAATTTAAAATTTTCGATTTTAGGGACCGCTTAACGGTCCCTAATGTCAAATTAGGGACCGCTTAACGGTCCGTATTGTCAAATTAGGGACCGCTTAACGGTCCCTACTAATATTCATACTAAAAAATCGATTTTGTTATTGATGTTGTTGTGTTTGTGATTGTAAGCAACCAAACTCATTGTAATATATAAATTGAAGTAATAAATGATTGCAAAACCAACCTTATAGTAGATTAGTTGTGAAGTAATAGATTAATTGCGATTGATCGAGTTATAAACGTTCAAGATATATTTCACAAATGTACAACTAATTAATTATCATTAGTTAGTTGTAATTGTTATCCGTGTTTATTATTTACTTCACAAGCGTTAGCATAGATACGATTATGAGGCAAAATCATTAGATCCAGTATTCATTAATTATACGTATATATGTAGATCGAATTAATTTGTCAGTATGTCATTCGTCGTACAAAATAGTAGGAGAATCTTCAAAGCGGCCGTTCTCCTTTTATAATGTTTGGATATACAATGTTTCGTTGTACTTATTGTTATTTTAACTAATCCAATGGTTATTATGAACTAAACATACAACACGGCACCTCGAACCATCGAAAAATTCATAATTTTGATGAATGAATATTAGTAAGGACTGCCAAGCGGTCCCTAATTTTACAATAGGGACTGCCAAGCGGTCCCTAATTGAAACTAGGGACCGTTTAACGGTCCCTAATGTCAAATTAGGGACTGCTTAACCGTCCCTCTTGTCAAATTAGGGACCGCTTAACGGTCCCTACTAATATTCATACTTAAAAATCGATTTTTGGCGATCCGTGTTAAATACATGATGGGTACTTATGACCGTAGATTAGGATTTCATCGACGGTTGAGATTTGATTTGGTGAAAATTCAAATTTCCCCCTCACTTCCGCCAAAAAATTTCGCCAAAAATTTAAAATTTTCGATTTTAGGGACCGTTAAGCGGTCCCTAATGTCAAATTAGGGACCGCTTAACGGTCCCTATTGTCAAATTAGGGACCGCTTAACGGTCCCTACTAATATTCATACTAAAAAATCGATTTTTTTTTATTGATGTTGTTGTGTTTGTGATTGTAAGCAACCAAACTCATTGTAATATATAAATTAAAGTAATAAATGATTGCAAAACCAACCTTATAGTAGATTAGTTGTGAAGTAATAGATTAATTGCGATTGATCGAGTTATAAACGTTCAAGATATATTTCACAAATGTACAACTAATTAATTATCATTAGTTAGTTGTAATTGTTATCCGTGTTTATGATTTACTTCACAAACGTTAGCATAGATACGATTATGAGGCATAATCATTAGATCAAGTATTCATTAATTATACGTATATATGTAGATCGAATTAATTTGTTATTATGTCATTCGTCGTACAAAATAGTAGGAGAATCTTCAAAGCGGCCCGTTCTCCTTTTATAATGTTTGGATATACAATGTGCCGTTGTACTTATTGTTATTTTAACTATTCCAATGGTTATTATGAACTAAACATACAACGCGGCACCTCGAACTATCGAAACCGTAGATTAGGATTTCATCGACGGTTGAGATTTGATTTGGTGAAAATTCAAATTTCCCCCTCACTTCCGCCAAAAAATTTCGCCAAAAATTTAAAATTTTCGATTTTAGGGACCGCTTAACGGTCCCTAATGTCAAATTAGGGACCGCTTAACGGTCCGTATTGTCAAATTAGGGACCGCTTAACGGTCCCTACTAATATTCATACTAAAAAATCGATTTTGTTATTGATGTTGTTGTGTTTGTGATTGTAAGCAACCAAACTCATTGTAATATATAAATTGAAGTAATAAATGATTGCAAAACCAACCTTATAGTAGATTAGTTGTGAAGTAATAGATTAATTGCGATTGATCGAGTTATAAACGTTCAAGATATATTTCACAAATGTACAACTAATTAATTATCATTAGTTAGTTGTAATTGTTATCCGTGTTTATTATTTACTTCACAAGCGTTAGCATAGATACGATTATGAGGCAAAATCATTAGATCCAGTATTCATTAATTATACGTATATATGTAGATCGAATTAATTTGTCAGTATGTCATTCGTCGTACAAAATAGTAGGAGAATCTTCAAAGCGGCCGTTCTCCTTTTATAATGTTTGGATATACAATGTTTCGTTGTACTTATTGTTATTTTAACTAATCCAATGGTTATTATGAACTAAACATACAACACGGCACCTCGAACCATCGAAAAATTCATAATTTTGATGAATGAATATTAGTATGGACTGCCAAGCGGTCCCTAATTTTACAATAGGGACTGCCAAGCGGTCCCTAATTGAAACTAGGGACCGTTTAACGGTCCCTAATGTCAAATTAGGGACTGCTTAACCGTCCCTCTTGTCAAATTAGGGACCGCTTAACGGTCCCTACTAATATTCATACTTAAAAATCGATTTTTGGCGATCCGTGTTAAATACATGATGGGTACTTATGACCGTAGATTAGGATTTCATCGACGGTTGAGATTTGATTTGGTGAAAATTCAAATTTCCCCCTCACTTCCGCCAAAAAATTTCGCCAAAAATTTAAAATTTTCGATTTTAGGGACCGTTAAGCGGTCCCTAATGTCAAATTAGGGACCGCTTAACGGTCCCTATTGTCAAATTAGGGACCGCTTAACGGTCCCTACTAATATTCATACTAAAAAATCGATTTTTTTTTATTGATGTTGTTGTGTTTGTGATTGTAAGCAACCAAACTCATTGTAATATATAAATTAAAGTAATAAATGATTGCAAAACCAACCTTATAGTAGATTAGTTGTGAAGTAATAGATTAATTGCGATTGATCGAGTTATAAACGTTCAAGATATATTTCACAAATGTACAACTAATTAATTATCATTAGTTAGTTGTAATTGTTATCCGTGTTTATGATTTACTTCACAAACGTTAGCATAGATACGATTATGAGGCATAATCATTAGATCAAGTATTCATTAATTATACGTATATATGTAGATCGAATTAATTTGTTATTATGTCATTCGTCGTACAAAATAGTAGGAGAATCTTCAAAGCGGCCCGTTCTCCTTTTATAATGTTTGGATATACAATGTGCCGTTGTACTTATTGTTATTTTAACTATTCCAATGGTTATTATGAACTAAACATACAACGCGGCACCTCGAACTATCGAAACCGTAGATTAGGATTTCATCGACGGTTGAGATTTGATTTGGTGAAAATTCAAATTTCCCCCTCACTTCCGCCAAAAAATTTCGCCAAAAATTTAAAATTTTCGATTTTAGGGACCGCTTAACGGTCCCTAATGTCAAATTAGGGACCGCTTAACGGTCCGTATTGTCAAATTAGGGACCGCTTAACGGTCCCTACTAATATTCATACTAAAAAATCGATTTTGTTATTGATGTTGTTGTGTTTGTGATTGTAAGCAACCAAACTCATTGTAATATATAAATTGAAGTAATAAATGATTGCAAAACCAACCTTATAGTAGATTAGTTGTGAAGTAATAGATTAATTGCGATTGATCGAGTTATAAACGTTCAAGATATATTTCACAAATGTACAACTAATTAATTATCATTAGTTAGTTGTAATTGTTATCCGTGTTTATTATTTACTTCACAAGCGTTAGCATAGATACGATTATGAGGCATAATCATTAGATCCAGTATTCATTAATTATACGTATATATGTAGATCGAATTAATTTGTCATTATGTCATTCGTCGTACAAAATAGTAGGAGAATCTTCAAAGCGGCCCGTTCTCTTTTTATAATGTTTGGATATACAATGTGTCGTTGTACTTATTGTTATTTTAACTATTCCAATGGTTATTATGAACTAAACATACAACGCGGCACCTCGAACCATCGAAAAATTCATAATTTTGATTTATGAATATTAGTAGGGACTGCCAAGCGGTCCCTAATTTTACAATAGGGACTGCCAAGCGGTCCCTAATTGAAATTAGGGACCGCTTAACGGTCCCTAATGTCAAATTAGGGACCGCTTAACGGCCCCTATTGTCAAATTAGGGACCGCTCAACGGTCCCTACTAATATTCATACTTAAAAATCGATTTTTGGCGATCCGTGTTAAAGACATGATGGGTACTTATGACCGTAGATTAGGATTTCATCGACGGTAGAGATTTGATTTGGTGAAAATTCAAATTTCCCCCTCACTTCCGCCAAAAAAATTTCACAAAAATTTAAAATTTTTGATTTTAGGGACCGTTAAGCGGTCCCTAATGTCAAATTAGGGACCGCTTAACGGTCCATATTGTCAAATTAGGGACCGCTTAACGGTCCCTACTAATATTCATACTAAAAAATCGATTTTTTTTATTGATGTTGTTGTGTTTGTGATTGTAAGCAACCAAACTCATTGTAATATATAAATTGAAGTAATAAATGATTGCAAAACCAACCTTATAGTAGATTAGTTGTGAAGTAATAGATTAATTGCGATTGATCGAGTTATAAACGTTCAAGATATATTTCACAAATGTACAACTAATTAATTATCATTAGTTAGTTGTAATTGTTATACGTGTTTATGATTTACTTCACAAACGTTAGCATAGATACGATTATGAGGCATAATCATTAGATCAAATATTCATTAATTATACGTATATATGTAGATCGAATTAATTTGTCATTATGTCATTCGTCGTACAAAATAGTAGGAGAATCTTCAAAGCGGCCCGTTCTCCTTTTATAATGTTTGGATATACAATGTGTCGTTGTACTTATTGTTATTTTAACTATTCCAATGGTTATTATGAACTAAACATACAACGCGGCACCTCGAAACATCGAAAAATTCATAATTTTGATGTATGAATATTAGTAGGGACAACCAAGTGGTCCCTAATTTTACAATAGGGACTGCCAAGCGGTCCCTAATTGAAATTAGGGACCGCTTAACGGTCCCTAATGTCAAATTAGGGACCGCTTAACGGCCCCTATTGTCAAATTAGGGACCGCTCAACGGTCCCTACTAATATTCATACTTAAAAATCGATTTTTGGCGATCCGTGTTAAAGACATGATGGGTACTTATGACCGTAGATTAGGATTTCATCGACGGTAGAGATTTGATTTGGTGAAAATTCAAATTTCCCCCTCACTTCCGCCAAAAAAATTTCACAAAAATTTAAAATTTTCGATTTTAGGGACCGTTAAGCGGTCCCTAATGTCAAATTAGGGACCGCTTAACGGTCCATATTGTCAAATTAGGGACCGCTTAACGGTCCCTACTAATATTCATACTAAAAAATCGATTTTTTTTATTGATGTTGTTGTGTTTGTGATTGTAAGCAACCAAACTCATTGTAATATATAAATTGAAGTAATAAATGATTGCAAAACCAACCTTATAGTAGATTAGTTGTGAAGTAATAGATTAATTGCGATTGATCGAGTTATAAACGTTCAAGATATATTTCACAAATGTACAACTAATTAATTATCATTAGTTAGTTGTAATTGTTATACGTGTTTATGATTTACTTCACAAACGTTAGCATAGATACGATTATGAGGCATAATCATTAGATCAAATATTCATTAATTATACGTATATATGTAGATCGAATTAATTTGTCATTATGTCATTCGTCGTACAAAATAGTAGGAGAATCTTCAAAGCAGCCCGTTCTCCTTTTATAATGTTTGGATATACAATGTGTCGTTGTACTTATTGTTATTTTAACTATTCCAATGGTTATTATGAACTAAACATACAACGCGGCACCTCGAACCATCGAAAAATTCATAATTTTGATGTATGAATATTAGTAGGGACAACCAAGTGGTCCCTAATTTTACAATAGGGACTGCCAAGCGGTCCTTAAATGAAACTAGGGACCGCTTAACGGTCCCTAATGTCAAATTAGGGACCGTTTAACGGTCCCTATTGTCAAATTAGGGACCGCTTAACGGTCCCTACTAATATTCATACTTAAAAATCGGTTTTTGGCGATCCGTGTTAAAGACATGATGGGTACTTATGACCGTAGATTAGGATTTCATTGACGGTTGAGATTTGATTTGGTGAAAATTCAAATTTCCCCCTCACTTCCGCCAAAAAAATTTCACAAAAATTTAAAATTTTCGATTTTAGGGACCGTTAAGCGGTCCCTAATGTCAAATTAGGGACCGCTTAACGGTCCATATTGTCAAATTAGGGACCGCTTAACGGTCCCTACTAATATTCATACTAAAAAATCGATTTTTTTTATTGATGTTGTTGTGTTTGTGATTGTAAGCAACCAAACTCATTGTAATATATAAATTGAAGTAATAAATGATTGCAAAACCAACCTTATAGTAGATTAGTTGTGAAGTAATAGATTAATTGCGATTGATCGAGTTATAAACGTTCAAGATATATTTCACAAATGTACAACTAATTAATTATCATTAGTTAGTTGTTATTGTTATCCGTTTTTATGATTTACTTCACAAACGTTAGCATAGATACGATTATGAGGCATAACCATTAGATCAAGTATTCATTCATTATACGTATATATGTAGATCGAATTAATTTGTCATTATGTCATTCGTCGTACAAAATAGTAGAAAAATCTTCAAAGCGGCCAGTTCTCCTTTTATTATGTTTGGATATACAATGTGTCGTTGTACTTATTGTTATTTTAACTATTCCAATGGTTATTATGAACTAAACATACAACGCGGCACCTCGAACCATCGAAAAATTCATAATTTTGATGTATGAATATTAGTAGGGACTACCAAGTGGTCCCTAATTTTACAATAGGGACTGCCAAGCGGTCCCTAATTGAAATTAGGGACCGCTTAACGGTCCCTAATGTCAAATTAGGGACCGCTTAACGGCCCCTATTGTCAAATTAGGGACCGCTCAACGGTCCCTACTAATATTCATACTTAAAAATCGATTTTTGGCGATCCGTGTTAAAGACATGATGGGTACTTATGACCGTAGATTAGGATTTCATCGACGGTAGAGATTTGATTTGGTGAAAATTCAAATTTCCCCCTCACTTCCGCCAAAACATTTCGCCAAAATTTTAAAATTTTCGATTTTAGGGACCGCTTAACGGTCCCTATTGTCAAATTAGGGACCGCTTAACGGTCCCTACTAATATTCATACTAAAAAATCAATTTTTTTATTGATGTTGTTGTGTTTGTGATTGTAAGCAACCAAACTCATTGTAATATATAAATTGAAGTAATAAATGATTGCAAAACCAACCTTATAGTAGATTAGTTGTGAAGTAATAGATTAATTGCGATTGATCGAGTTATAAACGTTCAAGATATATATTTCACAAATGTACAACTAATTAATTATCATTAGTTAGTTGTAATTGTTATACGTGTTTATGATTTACTTCACAAACGTTAGCATAGATACGATTATGAGGCATAATCATTAGATCAAGTATTCATTAATTATACGTATATATGTAGATCGAATTATTTTGTCATTATGTCATTCGTCGTACAAAATAGTAGGAGAATCTTCAAAGCGGCCCGTTCTCCTTTTATAATGTTTGGATATACAATGTGTCGTTGTACTTATTGTTATTTTAACTATTCCAATGGTTATTATGAACTAAACATACAACGCGGCACCTCGAACCATCGAAAAATTTATAATTTTGATGTATGAATATTAGTAGGGACAACCAAGTGGTCCCTAATTTTACAATAGGGACTGCCAAGCGGTCCTTAAATGAAACTAGGGACCGCTTAACGGTCCCTAATGTCAAATTAGGGACCGTTTAACGGTCCCTATTGTCAAATTAGGGACCGCTTAACGGTCCCTACTAATATTCATACTTAAAAATCGGTTTTTGGCGATCCGTGTTAAAGACATGATGGGTACTTATGACCGTAGATTAGGATTTCATTGACGGTTGAGATTTGATTTGGTGAAAATTCAAATTTCCCCCTCACTTCCGCCAAAAAAATTTCACAAAAATTTAAAATTTTCGATTTTAGGGACCGTTAAGCGGTCCCTAATGTCAAATTAGGGACCGCTTAACGGTCCATATTGTCAAATTAGGGACCGCTTAACGGTCCCTACTAATATTCATACTAAAAAATCGATTTTTTTTATTGATGTTGTTGTGTTTGTGATTGTAAGCAACCAAACTCATTGTAATATATAAATTGAAGTAATAAATGATTGCAAAACCAACCTTATAGTAGATTAGTTGTGAAGTAATAGATTAATTGCGATTGATCGAGTTATAAACGTTCAAGATATATTTCACAAATGTACAACTAATTAATTATCATTAGTTAGTTGTTATTGTTATCCGTTTTTATGATTTACTTCACAAACGTTAGCATAGATACGATTATGAGGCATAACCATTAGATCAAGTATTCATTCATTATACGTATATATGTAGATCGAATTAATTTGTCATTATGTCATTCGTCGTACAAAATAGTAGAAAAATCTTCAAAGCGGCCAGTTCTCCTTTTATTATGTTTGGATATACAATGTGTCGTTGTACTTATTGTTATTTTAACTATTCCAATGGTTATTATGAACTAAACATACAACGCGGCACCTCGAACCATCGAAAAATTCATAATTTTGATGTATGAATATTAGTAGGGACTACCAAGTGGTCCCTAATTTTACAATAGGGACTGCCAAGCGGTCCCTAATTGAAATTAGGGACCGCTTAACGGTCCCTAATGTCAAATTAGGGACCGCTTAACGGCCCCTATTGTCAAATTAGGGACCGCTCAACGGTCCCTACTAATATTCATACTTAAAAATCGATTTTTGGCGATCCGTGTTAAAGACATGATGGTTACTTATGACCGTAGATTAGGATTTCATCGACGGTAGAGATTTGATTTGGTGAAAATTCAAATTTCCCCCTCACTTCCGCCAAAACATTTCGCCAAAATTTTAAAATTTTCGATTTTAGGGACCGCTTAACGGTCCCTATTGTCAAATTAGGGACCGCTTAACGGTCCCTACTAATATTCATACTAAAAAATCAATTTTTTTATTGATGTTGTTGTGTTTGTGATTGTAAGCAACCAAACTCATTGTAATATATAAATTGAAGTAATAAATGATTGCAAAACCAACCTTATAGTAGATTAGTTGTGAAGTAATAGATTAATTGCGATTGATCGAGTTATAAACGTTCAAGATATATATTTCACAAATGTACAACTAATTAATTATCATTAGTTAGTTGTAATTGTTATACGTGTTTATGATTTACTTCACAAACGTTAGCATAGATACGATTATGAGGCATAATCATTAGATCAAGTATTCATTAATTATACGTATATATGTAGATCGAATTATTTTGTCATTATGTCATTCGTCGTACAAAATAGTAGGAGAATCTTCAAAGCGGCCCGTTCTCCTTTTATAATGTTTGGATATACAATGTGTCGTTGTACTTATTGTTATTTTAACTATTCCAATGGTTATTATGAACTAAACATACAACGCGGCACCTCGAACCATCGAAAAATTCATAATTTTGATGTATGAATATTAGTAGGGACAACCAAGTGGTCCCTAATTTTACAATAGGGACTGCCAAGCGGTCCTTAATTGAAACTAGGGACCGCTTAACGGTCCCTAATGTCAAATTAGGGACCGTTTAACGGTCCCTATTGTCAAATTAGGGACCGCTTAACGGTCCCTACTAATATTCATACTTAAAAATCGGTTTTTGGCGATCCGTGTTAAAGACATGATGGGTACTTATGACCGTAGATTAGGATTTCATTGACGGTTGAGATTTGATTTGGTGAAAATTCAAATTTCCCCCTCACTTCCGCCAAAAAAATTTCACAAAAATTTAAAATTTTCGATTTTAGGGACCGTTAAGCGGTCCCTAATGTCAAATTAGGGACCGCTTAACGGTCCATATTGTCAAATTAGGGACCGCTTAACGGTCCCTACTAATATTCATACTAAAAAATCGATTTTTTTTATTGATGTTGTTGTGTTTGTGATTGTAAGCAACTAAACTCATTGTAATATATAAATTGAAGTAATAAATGATTGCAAAACTAACCTTATAGTAGATTAGTTGTGAAGTAATAGATTAATTGCGATTGATCGAGTTATAAACGTTCAAGATATATTTCACAAATGTACAACTAATTAATTATCATTAGTTAGTTGTTATTGTTATCCGTTTTTATGATTTACTTCACAAACGTTAGCATAGATACGATTATGAGGCATAACCATTAGATCAAGTATTCATTCATTATACGTATATATGTAGATCGAATTAATTTGTCATTATGTCATTCGTCGTACAAAATAGTAGAAAAATCTTCAAAGCGGCCAGTTCTCCTTTTATTATGTTTGGATATACAATGTGTCATTGTACTTATTGTTATTTTAACTATTCCAATGGTTATTATGAACTAAACATACAACGCGGCACCTCGAACCATCGAAAAATTCATAATTTTGATGTATGAATATTAGTAGGGACTACCAAGTGGTCCCTAATTTTACAATAGGGACTGCCAAGCGGTCCTTAATTGAAACTAGGGACCGCTTAACGGTCCCTAATGTCAAATTAGGGACCGCTTAACGGTCCATATTGTCAAATTAGGGACCGCTTAACGGTCCCTACTAATAGTCATACTTAAAAATCGATTTTTGGCGATTCGTGTTAAAGACATGATGGGTACTTATGACCGTAGATTAGGATTTCATCGACGGTTGAGATTTGATTTGGTGAAAATTCAAATTTCCCCCTCACTTTCGCCTAAAAATTTCGCCAAAAATTTAAAATTTTCGATTTTAGGGACCGTTAAGCGGTCCCTAATGTCAAATTCGGGACCGCTTAACGGTCCCTATTGTCAAATTAGGGACCGCTTAACGGTCCCTACTAATATTCATACTAAAAAATCGATTTTTTTTATTGATGTTGTTGTGTTTGTGATTGTAATCAACCAAACTCATTGTAATATATAAATTGAAGTAATAAATGATTGCAAAACCAACCTTATAGTAGATTAGTTGTGAAGTAATAGATTAATTGCGATTGATCGAGTTATAAACGTTCAAGATATATTTCACAAATGTACAACTAATTAATTATCATTAGTTAGTTGTAATTGTTATCCGTGTTTATGATTTACTTCACAAACGTTAGCATAGATACGATTATGAGGCATAATCATTAGATCAAGTATTCATTAATTATACGTTTATATGTAGATCGAATTAATTTGTCATTATGTCATTCGTCGTACAAAATAGTAGGAGAATCTTCAAAGCGGCCCGTTCTCCTTTTATAGTGTTTGGATATACAATGTGTCGTTGTACTTATTGTTATTTTAACTATTCCAATGGTTATTATGAACTAAACATACAACGCGGCACCTCGAACCATCGAAAAATTCATAATTTTGATGTGTGAATATTAGTAGGGACTGCCAAGCGGTCCCTAATTTTACAATAGGGACTGCCAAGCGGTCCCTAATTGAAACTAGGGACCGCTTAACGGTCCCTAATGTCAAATTAGGGACCGCTTAACGGTCCATATTGTCAAATTAGGGACCGCTTAACGGTCCCTACTAATAGTCATACTTAAAAATCGATTTTTGGCGATTCGTGTTAAAGACATGATGGGTACTTATGACCGTAGATTAGGATTTCATCGACGGTTGAGATTTGATTTGGTGAAAATTCAAATTTCCCCCTCACTTTCGCCTAAAAATTTCGCCAAAAATTTAAAATTTTCGATTTTAGGGACCGTTAAGCGGTCCCTAATGTCAAATTCGGGACCGCTTAACGGTCCCTATTGTCAAATTAGGGACCGCTTAACGGTCCCTACAAATATTCATACTAAAAAATCGATTTTTTTTATTGATGTTGTTGTGTTTGTGATTGTAATCAACCAAACTCATTGTAATATATAAATTGAAGTAATAAATGATTGCAAAACCAACCTTATAGTAGATTAGTTGTGAAGTAATAGATTAATTGCGATTGATCGAGTTATAAACGTTCAAGATATATTTCACAAATGTACAACTAATTAATTATCATTAGTTAGTTGTAATTGTTATCCGTGTTTATGATTTACTTCACAAACGTTAGCATAGATACGATTATGAGGCATAATCATTAGATCAAGTATTCATTAATTATACGTTTATATGTAGATCGAATTAATTTGTCATTATGTCATTCGTCGTACAAAATAGTAGGAGAATCTTCAAAGCGGCCCGTTCTCCTTTTATAGTGTTTGGATATACAATGTGTCGTTGTACTTATTGTTATTTTAACTATTCCAATGGTTATTATGAACTAAACATACAACGCGGCACCTCGAACCATCGAAAAATTCATAATTTTGATGTGTGAATATTAGTAGGGACTGCCAAGCGGTCCCTAATTTTACAATAGGGACTGCCAAGCGGTCCCTAATTGAAACTAGGGACCGCTTAACGGTCCCTAATGTCAAATTAGGGACCGCTTAACGGTCCATATTGTCAAATTAGGGACCGCTTAACGGTCCCTACTAATAGTCATACTTAAAAATCGATTTTTGGCGATTCGTGTTAAAGACATGATGGGTACTTATGACCGTAGATTAGGATTTCATCGACGGTTGAGATTTGATTTGGTGAAAATTCAAATTTCCCCCTCACTTTCGCCTAAAAATTTCGCCAAAAATTTAAAATTTTCGATTTTAGGGACCGTTAAGCGGTCCCTAATGTCATATTCGGGACCGCTTAACGGTCCCTATTGTCAAATTAGGGACCACTTAACGGTCCCTACTAATATTCATACTAAAAAATCGATTTTTTTTATTGATGTTGTTGTGTTTGTGATTGTAATCAACCAAACTCATTGTAATATATAAATTGAAGTAATAAATGATTGCAAAACCAACCTTATAGTAGATTAGTTGTGAAGTAATAGATTAATTGCGATTGATCGAGTTATAAACGTTCAAGATATATTTCACAAATGTACAACTAATTAATTATCATTAGTTAGTTGTAATTGTTATCCGTGTTTATGATTTACTTCACAAACGTTAGCATAGATACGATTATAAGGCATAATCATTAGATCAAGTATTCATTAATTATACGTATATATGTAGATCGAATTAATTTGTCATTATGTCATTCGTCGTACAAAATAGTAGGAGAATCTTCAAAGCGGCCCGTTCTCCTTTTATAGTGTTTGGATATACAATGTGTCGTTGTACTTATTGTTATTTTAACTATTCCAATGGTTATTATGAACTAAACATACAACGCGGCACCTCGAACCATCGAAAAATTCATAATTTTGATGTGTGAATATTAGTAGGGACTGCCAAGCGGTCCCTAATTTTACAATAGGGACTGCCAAGCGGTCCCTAATTGAAACTAGGGACCGCTTAACGGTCCCTAATGTCAAATTAGGGACCGCTTAACGGTCCCTACTAATAGTCATACTTAAAAATCGATTTTTGGCGATTCGTGTTAAAGACATGATGGGTACTTATGACCGTAGATTAGGATTTCATCGACGGTTGAGATTTGATTTGGTGAAAATTCAAATTTCCCCCTCACTTTCGCCTAAAAATTTCGCCAAAAATTTAAAATTTTCGATTTTAGGGACCGTTAAGCGGTCCCTAATGTCAAATTCGGGACCGCTTAACGGTCCCTATTGTCAAATTAGGGACCGCTTAACGGTCCCTACTAATATTCATACTAAAAAATCGATTTTTTTTATTGATGTTGTTGTGTTTGTGATTGTAATCAACCAAACTCATTGTAATATATAAATTGAAGTAATAAATGATTGCAAAACCAACCTTATAGTAGATTAGTTGTGAAGTAATAGATTAATTGCGATTGATCGAGTTATAAACGTTCAAGATATATTTCACAAATGTACAACTAATTAATTATCATTAGTTAGTTGTAATTGTTATCCGTGTTTATGATTTACTTCACAAACGTTAGCATAGATACGATTATGAGGCATAATCATTAGATCAAGTATTCATTAATTATACGTATATATGTAGATCGAATTAATTTGTCATTATGTCATTCGTCGTACAAAATAGTAGGAGAATCTTGAAAGCGCCCCGTTCTCCTTTTATAATGTTTGGATATACAATGTGTCGTTGTACTTATTGTTATTTTAACTATTCCAATGGTTATTATGAACTAAACATACAACGCGGCACCTCGAACCATCGAAAAATTCATAATTTTGATGTGTGAATATTAGTAGGGACTGCCAAGCGGTCCCTAATTTTACAATAGGGACTGCCAAGCGGTCCCTAATTGAAACTAGGGACCGTTAAGCGGAACCTCGAACCATCGAAAAATTCATAATTTTGATGTGTGAATATTAGTAGGGACTGCCAAGCGGTCCCTAATTTTACAATAGGGACTGCCAAGCGGTCCCTAATTGAAACTAGGGACCGCTTAACGGTCCCTAATGTCAAATTAGGGACCGCTTAACGGTCCATATTGTCAAATTAGGGACCGCTTAACGGTCCCTACTAATAGTCATACTTAAAAATCGATTTTTGGGGATTTGTGTTAAAGACATGATGGGTACTTATGACCGTAGATTAGGATTTCATCGACGGTTGAGATTTGATTTGGTGAAAATTCAAATTTCCCCCTCACTTTCGCCTAAAAATTTCGCCAAAAATTTAAAACTTTCGATTTTAGGGACCGTTAAGCGGTCCCTAATGTCAAATTCAGGACCGCTTAACGGTCCCTATTGTCAAATTAGGGACCGCTTAACGGTCCCTACTAATATTCATACTAAAAAATCGATTTTTTTTATTGATGTTGTTGTGTTTGTGATTGTAATCAACCAAACTCATTGTAATATATAAATTGAAGTAATAAATGATTGCAAAACCAACCTTATAGTAGATTAGTTGTGAAGTAATAGATTAATTGCGATTGATCGAGTTATAAACGTTCAAGATATATTTCACAAATGTACAACTAATTAATTATCATTAGTTAGTTGTAATTGTTATCCGTGTTTATGATTTACTTCACAAACGTTAGCATAGATACGATTATAAGGCATAATCATTAGATCAAGTATTCATTAATTATACGTATATATGTAGATCGAATTAATTTGTCATTATGTCATTCGTCGTACAAAATAGTAGGAGAATCTTCAAAGCGGCCCGTTCTCCTTTTATAGTGTTTGGATATACAATGTGTCGTTGTACTTATTGTTATTTTAACTATTCCAATGGTTATTATGAACTAAACATACAACGCGGCACCTCGAACCATCGAAAAATTCATAATTTTGATGTGTGAATATTAGTAGGGACTGCCAAGCGGTCCCTAATTTTACAATAGGGACTGCCAAGCGGTCCCTAATTGAAACTAGGGACCGCTTAACGGTCCCTAATGTCAAATTAGGGACCGCTTAACGGTCCCTACTAATAGTCATACTTAAAAATCGATTTTTGGCGATTCGTGTTAAAGACATGATGGGTACTTATGACCGTAGATTAGGATTTCATCGACGGTTGAGATTTGATTTGGTGAAAATTCAAATTTCCCCCTCACTTTCGCCTAAAAATTTCGCCAAAAATTTAAAATTTTCGATTTTAGGGACCGTTAAGCGGTCCCTAATGTCAAATTCGGGACCGCTTAACGGTCCCTATTGTCAAATTAGGGACCGCTTAACGGTCCCTACTAATATTCATACTAAAAAATCGATTTTTTTTATTGATGTTGTTGTGTTTGTGATTGTAATCAACCAAACTCATTGTAATATATAAATTGAAGTAATAAATGATTGCAAAACCAACCTTATAGTAGATTAGTTGTGAAGTAATAGATTAATTGCGATTGATCGAGTTATAAACGTTCAAGATATATTTCACAAATGTACAACTAATTAATTATCATTAGTTAGTTGTAATTGTTATCCGTGTTTATGATTTACTTCACAAACGTTAGCATAGATACGATTATGAGGCATAATCATTAGATCAAGTATTCATTAATTATACGTATATATGTAGATCGAATTAATTTGTCATTATGTCATTCGTCGTACAAAATAGTAGGAGAATCTTCAAAGCGCCCCGTTCTCCTTTTATAATGTTTGGATATACAATGTGTCGTTGTACTTATTGTTATTTTAACTATTCCAATGGTTATTATGAACTAAACATACAACGCGGCACCTCGAACCATCGAAAAATTCATAATTTTGATGTGTGAATATTAGTAGGGACTGCCAAGCGGTCCCTAATTTTACAATAGGGACTGCCAAGCGGTCCCTAATTGAAACTAGGGACCGTTAAGCGGAACCTCGAACCATCGAAAAATTCATAATTTTGATGTGTGAATATTAGTAGGGACTGCCAAGCGGTCCCTAATTTTACAATAGGGACTGCCAAGCGGTCCCTAATTGAAACTAGGGACCGCTTAACGGTCCCTAATGTCAAATTAGGGACCGCTTAACGGTCCCTATTGTCAAATTAGGGACCGCTTAACGGTCCCTACTAATAGTCATACTTAAAAATCGATTTTTGGCGATTCGTGTTAAAGACATGATGGGTACTTATGACCGTAGATTAGGATTTCATCGACGGTTGAGATTTGATTTGGTGAAAATTCAAATTTCCCCCTCACTTTCGCCTAAAAATTTCGCCAAAAATTTAAAATTTTCGATTTTAGGGACCGTTAAGCGGTCCCTAATGTCATATTCGGGACCGCTTAACGGTCCCTATTGTCAAATTAGGGACCACTTAACGGTCCCTACTAATATTCATACTAAAAAATCGATTTTTTTTATTGATGTTGTTGTGTTTGTGATTGTAATCAACCAAACTCATTGTAATATATAAATTGAAGTAATAAATGATTGCAAAACCAACCTTATAGTAGATTAGTTGTGAAGTAATAGATTAATTGCGATTGATCGAGTTATAAACGTTCAAGATATATTTCACAAATGTACAACTAATTAATTATCATTAGTTAGTTGTAATTGTTATCCGTGTTTATGATTTACTTCACAAACGTTAGCATAGATACGATTATGAGGCATAATCATTAGATCAAGTATTCATTAATTATACGTATATATGTAGATCGAATTAATTTGTCATTATGTCATTCGTCGTACAAAATAGTAGGATAATCTTCAAAGCGGCCCGTTCTCCTTTTATAGTGTTTGGATATACAGTGTGTCGTTGTACTTATTGTTATTTTAACTATTCCAATGGTTATTATGAACTAAACATACAACGCGGCACCTCGAACCATCGAAAAATTCATAATTTTGATGTGTGAATATTAGTAGGGACTGCCAAGCGGTCCCTAATTTTACAATAGGGACTGCCAAGCGGTCCCTAATTGAAACTAGGGACCGCTTAACGGTCCCTAATGTCAAATTAGGGACCGCTTAACGGTCCATATTGTCAAATTAGGGACCGCTTAACGGTCCCTACTAATAGTCATACTTAAAAATCGATTTTTGGGGATTTGTGTTAAAGACATGATGGGTACTTATGACCGTAGATTAGGATTTCATCGACGGTTGAGATTTGATTTGGTGAAAATTCAAATTTCCCCCTCACTTTCGCCTAAAAATTTCGCCAAAAATTTAAAACTTTCGATTTTAGGGACCGTTAAGCGGTCCCTAATGTCAAATTCAGGACCGCTTAACGGTCCCTATTGTCAAATTAGGGACCGCTTAACGGTCCCTACTAATATTCATACTAAAAAATCGATTTTTTTTATTGATGTTGTTGTGTTTGTGATTGTAATCAACCAAACTCATTGTAATATATAAATTGAAGTAATAAATGATTGCAAAACCAACCTTATAGTAGATTAGTTGTGAAGTAATAGATTAATTGCGATTGATCGAGTTATAAACGTTCAAGATATATTTCACAAATGTACAACTAATTAATTATCATTAGTTAGTTGTAATTGTTATCCGTGTTTATGATTTACTTCACAAACGTTAGCATAGATACGATTATGAGGCATAATCATTAGATCAAGTATTCATTAATTATACGTATATATGTAGATCGAATTAATTTGTCATTATGTCATTCGTCGTACAAAATAGTAGGAGAATCTTCAAAGCGCCCCGTTCTCCTTTTATAATGTTTGGATATACAATGTGTCGTTGTACTTATTGTTATTTTAACTATTCCAATGGTTATTATGAACTAAACATACAACGCGGCACCTCGAACCATCGAAAAATTCATAATTTTGATGTGTGAATATTAGTAGGGACTGCCAAGCGGTCCCTAATTTTACAATAGGGACTGCCAAGCGGTCCCTAATTGAAACTAGGGACCGCTTAACGGTCCCTAATGTCAAATTAGGGACCGCTTAACGGTCCCTACTAATAGTCATACTTAAAAATCGATTTTTGGCGATTCGTGTTAAAGACATGATGGGTACTTATGACCGTAGATTAGGATTTCATCGACGGTTGAGATTTGATTTGGTGAAAATTCAAATTTCCCCCTCACTTTCGCCTAAAAATTTCGCCAAAAATTTAAAATTTTCGATTTTAGGGACCGTTAAGCGGTCCCTAATGTCAAATTCGGGACCGCTTAACGGTCCCTATTGTCAAATTAGGGACCGCTTAACGGTCCCTACTAATATTCATACTAAAAAATCGATTTTTTTTATTGATGTTGTTGTGTTTGTGATTGTAATCAACCAAACTCATTGTAATATATAATTTGAAGTAATAAATGATTGCAAAACCAACCTTATAGTAGATTAGTTGTGAAGTAATAGATTAATTGCGATTGATCGAGTTATAAACGTTCAAGATATATTTCACAAATGTACAACTAATTAATTATCATTAGTTAGTTGTAATTGTTATCCGTGTTTATGATTTACTTCACAAACGTTAGCATAGATACGATTATGAGGCATAATCATTAGATCAAGTATTCATTAATTATACGTATATATGTAGATCGAATTAATTTGTCATTATGTCATTCGTCGTACAAAATAGTAGGAGAATCTTCAAAGCGCCCCGTTCTCCTTTTATAATGTTTGGATATACAATGTGTCGTTGTACTTATTGTTATTTTAACTATTCCAATGGTTATTATGAACTAAACATACAACGCGGCACCTCGAACCATCGAAAAATTCATAATTTTGATGTGTGAATATTAGTAGGGACTGCCAAGCGGTCCCTAATTTTACAATAGGGACTGCCAAGCGGTCCCTAATTGAAACTAGGGACCGTTAAGCGGAACCTCGAACCATCGAGAAATTCATAATTTTGATGTGTGAATATTAGTAGGGACTGCCAAGCGGTCCCTAATTTTACAATAGGGACTGCCAAGCGGTCCCTAATTGAAACTAGGGACCGCTTAACGGTCCCTAATGTCAAATTAGGGACCGCTTAACGGTCCCTATTGTCAAATTAGGGACCGCTTAACGGTCCCTACTAATATTCATACTTAAAAATCGATTTTTGGCGATTCGTGTTAAAGACATGATGGGTACTTATGACCGTAGATTAGGATTTCATCGACGGTTGAGATTTGATTTGGTGAAAATTCAAATTTCCCCCTCACTTCCGCCAAAAAATTTCGCCAAAAATTTAAAATTTTCGATTTTAGGGACCGTTAAGCAGTCCCTAATGTCAAATTAGGGACCGCTTAACGGTCCCTATTGTCAAATTAGGGACCGCTTAACGGTCCCTACTAATATTCATACTAAAAAATCGATTTTTTTTATTGATGTTGTTGTGTTTGTGATTGTAAGCAACCAAACTCATTGTAATATATAAATTGAAGTAATAAATGATTGCAAAACCAACCTTATAGTAGATTAGTTGTGAAGTAATAGATTAATTGCGATTGATCGAGTTATAAACGTTCAAGATATATTACACAAATGTACAACTAATTAATTATCATTAGTTAGTTGTAATTGTTATCCGTGTTTATGATTTACTTCACAAACGTTAGCATAGATACGATTATGAGGCATAATCATTAGATCAAGTATTCATTAATTATACGTATATATGTAGATCGAATTAATTTGTCATTATGTCATTCGTCGTACAAAATAGTAGGAGAATCTTCAAAGCGCCCCGTTCTCCTTTTATAATGTTTGGATATACAATGTGTCGTTGTACTTATTGTTATTTTAACTATTCCAATGGTTATTATGAACTAAACATACAACGCGGCACCTCGAACCATCGAAAAATTCATAATTTTGATGTGTGAATATTAGTAGGGACTGCCAAGCGGTCCCTAATTTTACAATAGGGACTGCCAAGCGGTCCCTAATTGAAACTAGGGACCGCTTAACGGTCCCTAATGTCAAATTAGGGACCGCTTAACGGTCCATATTGTCAAATTAGGGACCGCTTAACGGTCCCTACTAATATTCATACTTAAAAATCGATTTTTGGCGATTCGTGTTAAAGACATGATGGGTAGTTATGACCGTAGATTAGGATTTCATCGACGGTTGAGATTTGATTTGGTGAAAATTCAAATTTCCCCCTCACTTTCGCCAAAAAATTTCGCCAAAAATTTAAAATTTTCGATTTTAGGGACCGTTAAGCGGTCTCTAATGTCAAATTCGGGACCGCTTAACGGTCCCTATTGTCAAATTAGGGACCGCTTAACGGTCCCTACTAATATTCATACTAAAAAATGGATTTTTTTTATTGATGTTGTTGTGTTTGTGATTGTAATCAACCAAACTCATTGTAATATATAAATTGAAGTAATAAATGATTGCAAAACCAACCTTATAGTAGATTAGTTGTGAAGTAATAGATTAATTGCGATTGATCGAGTTATAAACGTTCAAGATATATTTCACAAATGTACAACTAATTAATTATCATTAGTTAGTTGTAATTGTTATCCGTGTTTATGATTTACTTCACAAACGTTAGCATAGATACGATTATGAGGCATAATCATTAGATCAAGTATTCATTAATTATACGTATATATGTAGATCGAATTAATTTGTCATTATGTCATTCGTCGTACAAAATAGTAGGAGAATCTTCAAAGCGCCCCGTTCTCCTTTTATAATGTTTGGATATACAATGTGTCGTTGTACTTATTGTTATTTTAACTATTCCAATGGTTATTATGAACTAAACATACAACGCGGCACCTCGAACCATCGAAAAATTCATAATTTTGATGTGTGAATATTAGTAGGGACTGCCAAGCGGTCCCTAATTTTACAATAGGGACTGCCAAGCGGTCCCTAATTGAAACTAGGGACCGTTAAGCGGAACCTCGAACCATCGAGAAATTCATAATTTTGATGTGTGAATATTAGTAGGGACTGCCAAGCGGTCCCTAATTTTACAATAGGGACTGCCAAGCGGTCCCTAATTGAAACTAGGGACCGCTTAACGGTCCCTAATGTCAAATTAGGGACCGCTTAACGGTCCCTATTGTCAAATTAGGGACCGCTTAACGGTCCCTACTAATATTCATACTTAAAAATCGATTTTTGGCGATTCGTGTTAAAGACATGATGGGTACTTATGACCGTAGATTAGGATTTCATCGACGGTTGAGATTTGATTTGGTGAAAATTCAAATTTCCCCCTCACTTCCGCCAAAAAATTTCGCCAAAAATTTAAAATTTTCGATTTTAGGGACCGTTAAGCAGTCCCTAATGTCAAATTAGGGACCGCTTAACGGTCCCTATTGTCAAATTAGGGACCGCTTAACGGTCCCTACTAATATTCATACTAAAAAATCGATTTTTTTTATTGATGTTGTTGTGTTTGTGATTGTAAGCAACCAAACTCATTGTAATATATAAATTGAAGTAATAAATGATTGCAAAACCAACCTTATAGTAGATTAGTTGTGAAGTAATAGATTAATTGCGATTGATCGAGTTATAAACGTTCAAGATATATTACACAAATGTACAACTAATTAATTATCATTAGTTAGTTGTAATTGTTATCCGTGTTTATGATTTACTTCACAAACGTTAGCATAGATACGATTATGAGGCATAATCATTAGATCAAGTATTCATTAATTATACGTATATATGTAGATCGAATTAATTTGTCATTATGTCATTCGTCGTACAAAATAGTAGGAGAATCTTCAAAGCGCCCCGTTCTCCTTTTATAATGTTTGGATATACAATGTGTCGTTGTACTTATTGTTATTTTAACTATTCCAATGGTTATTATGAACTAAACATACAACGCGGCACCTCGAACCATCGAAAAATTCATAATTTTGATGTGTGAATATTAGTAGGGACTGCCAAGCGGTCCCTAATTTTACAATAGGGACTGCCAAGCGGTCCCTAATTGAAACTAGGGACCGCTTAACGGTCCCTAATGTCAAATTAGGGACCGCTTAACGGTCCATATTGTCAAATTAGGGACCGCTTAACGGTCCCTACTAATATTCATACTTAAAAATCGATTTTTGGCGATTCGTGTTAAAGACATGATGGGTAGTTATGACCGTAGATTAGGATTTCATCGACGGTTGAGATTTGATTTGGTGAAAATTCAAATTTCCCCCTCACTTTCGCCAAAAAATTTCGCCAAAAATTTAAAATTTTCGATTTTAGGGACCGTTAAGCGGTCTCTAATGTCAAATTCGGGACCGCTTAACGGTCCCTATTGTCAAATTAGGGACCGCTTAACGGTCCCTACTAATATTCATACTAAAAAATGGATTTTTTTTATTGATGTTGTTGTGTTTGTGATTGTAATCAACCAAACTCATTGTAATATATAAATTGAAGTAATAAATGATTGCAAAACCAACCTTATAGTAGATTAGTTGTGAAGTAATAGATTAATTGCGATTGATCGAGTTATAAACGTTCAAGATATATTTCACAAATGTACAACTAATTAATTATCATTAGTTAGTTGTAATTGTTATCCGTGTTTATGATTTACTTCACAAACGTTAGCATAGATACGATTATGAGGCATAATCATTAGATCAAGTATTCATTAATTATACGTATATATGTAGATCGAATTAATTTGTCATTATGTCATTCGTCGTACAAAATAGTAGGAGAATCTTCAAAGCGCCCCGTTCTCCTTTTATAATGTTTGGATATACAATGTGTCGTTGTACTTATTGTTATTTTAACTATTCCAATGGTTATTATGAACTAAACATACAACGCGGCACCTCGAACCATCGAAAAATTCATAATTTTGATGTGTGAATATTAGTAGGGACTGCCAAGCGGTCCCTAATTTTACAATAGGGACTGCCAAGCGGTCCCTAATTGAAACTAGGGACCGTTAAGCGGAACCTCGAACCATCGAGAAATTCATAATTTTGATGTGTGAATATTAGTAGGGACTGCCAAGCGGTCCCTAATTTTACAATAGGGACTGCCAAGCGGTCCCTAATTGAAACTAGGGACCGCTTAACGGTCCCTAATGTCAAATTAGGGACCGCTTAACGGTCCCTATTGTCAAATTAGGGACCGCTTAACGGTCCCTACTAATATTCATACTTAAAAATCGATTTTTGGCGATTCGTGTTAAAGACATGATGGGTACTTATGACCGTAGATTAGGATTTCATCGACGGTTGAGATTTGATTTGGTGAAAATTCAAATTTCCCCCTCACTTCCGCCAAAAAATTTCGCCAAAAATTTAAAATTTTCGATTTTAGGGACCGTTAAGCAGTCCCTAATGTCAAATTAGGGACCGCTTAACGGTCCCTATTGTCAAATTAGGGACCGCTTAACGGTCCCTACTAATATTCATACTAAAAAATCGATTTTTTTTATTGATGTTGTTGTGTTTGTGATTGTAAGCAACCAAACTCATTGTAATATATAAATTGAAGTAATAAATGATTGCAAAACCAACCTTATAGTAGATTAGTTGTGAAGTAATAGATTAATTGCGATTGATCGAGTTATAAACGTTCAAGATATATTACACAAATGTACAACTAATTAATTATCATTAGTTAGTTGTAATTGTTATCCGTGTTTATGATTTACTTCACAAACGTTAGCATAGATACGATTATGAGGCATAATCATTAGATCAAGTATTCATTAATTATACGTATATATGTAGATCGAATTAATTTGTCATTATGTCATTCGTCGTACAAAATAGTAGGAGAATCTTCAAAGCGCCCCGTTCTCCTTTTATAATGTTTGGATATACAATGTGTCGTTGTACTTATTGTTATTTTAACTATTCCAATGGTTATTATGAACTAAACATACAACGCGGCACCTCGAACCATCGAAAAATTCATAATTTTGATGTGTGAATATTAGTAGGGACTGCCAAGCGGTCCCTAATTTTACAATAGGGACTGCCAAGCGGTCCCTAATTGAAACTAGGGACCGCTTAACGGTCCCTAATGTCAAATTAGGGACCGCTTAACGGTCCATATTGTCAAATTAGGGACCGCTTAACGGTCCCTACTAATATTCATACTTAAAAATCGATTTTTGGCGATTCGTGTTAAAGACATGATGGGTAGTTTTGACCGTAGATTAGGATTTCATCGACAGTTGAGATTTGATTTGGTGAAAATTCAAATTTCCCCCTCACTTTCGCCAAAAAATTTCGCCAAAAATTTAAAATTTTCGATTTTAGGGACCGTTAAGCGGTCTCTAATGTCAAATTCGGGACCGCTTAACGGTCCCTATTGTCAAATTAGGGACCGCTTAACGGTCCCTACTAATATTCATACTAAAAAATGGATTTTTTTTATTGATGTTGTTGTGTTTGTGATTGTAATCAACCAAACTCATTGTAATATATAAATTGAAGTAATAAATGATTGCAAAACCAACCTTATAGTAGATTAGTTGTGAAGTAATAGATTAATTGCGATTGATCGAGTTATAAACGTTCAAGATATATTTCACAAATGTACAACTAATTAATTATCATTAGTTAGTTGTAATTGTTATCCGTGTTTATGATTTACTTCACAAACGTTAGCATAGATACGATTATGAGGCATAATCATTAGATCAAGTATTCATTAATTATACGTATATATGTAGATCGAATTAATTTGTCATTATGTCATTCGTCGTACAAAATAGTAGGAGAATCTTCAAAGCGCCCCGTTCTCCTTTTATAATGTTTGGATATACAATGTGTCGTTGTACTTATTGTTATTTTAACTATTCCAATGGTTATTATGAACTAAACATACAACGCGGCACCTCGAACCATCGAAAAATTCATAATTTTGATGTGTGAATATTAGTAGGGACTGCCAAGCGGTCCCTAATTTTACAATAGGGACTGCCAAGCGGTCCCTAATTGAAACTAGGGACCGCTTAATGGTCCCTATTGTCAAATTAGGGACCGCTTAACGGTCCCTACTAATATTCATACTTAAAAATCGATTTTTGGCGATTCGTGTTAAAGACATGATGGGTACTTATGACCGTAGATTAGGATTTCATCGACGGTTGAGATTTGATTTGGTGAAAATTCAAATTTCCCCCTCACTTCCGCCAAAAAATTTCGCCAAAAATTTAAAATTTTCGATTTTAGGGACCGTTAAGCAGTCCCTAATGTCAAATTAGGGACCGCTTACCGGTCCCTATTGTCAAATTAGGGACCGCTTAACGGTCCCTATTGTCAAATTAGGGACCGCTTAACGGTCCCTACTAATATTCATACTAAAAAATCGATTTTTTTTATTGATGTTGTTGTGTTTGTGATTGTAAGCAACCAAACTCATTGTAATATATAAATTGAAGTAATAAATGATTGCAAAACCAACCTTATAGTAGATTAGTTGTGAAGTAATAGATTAATTGCGATTGATCGAGTTATAAACGTTCAAGATATATTACACAAATGTACAACTAATTAATTATCATTAGTTAGTTGTAATTGTTATCCGTGTTTATGATTTACTTCACAAACGTTAGCATAGATACGATTATGAGGCATAATCATTAGATCAAGTATTCATTAATTATACGTATATATGTAGATCGAATTAATTTGTCATTATGTCATTCGTCGTACAAAATAGTAGGAGAATCTTCAAAGCGGCCCGTTCTCCTTTTATAATGTTTGGATATACAATGTGTCGTTGTACTTATTGTTATTTTAACTATTCCAATGGTAATTATGAACTAAACATACAACGCGGCACCTCGAATCATCGAAAAATTCATAATTTTGATGTGTGAATATTAGTAGGGACTGCCAAGCGGTCCCTAATTTTACAATAGGGACTGCCAAGCGGTCCCTAATTGAAACTAGGGACCGTTAAGCGGCACCTCGAACCATCGAAAAATTCATAATTCTGATGTGTGAATATTAGTAGGGACTGCCAAGCGGTCCCTAATTTTACAATAGGGACTGCCAAGCGGTCCCTAATTGAAACTAGGGACCGCTTAACGGTCCCTAATGTCAAATTAGGAACCGCTTAACGGTCCCTATTGTCAAATTAGGGACCGCTTAACGGTCCCTACTAATATTCATACTTAAAAATCGATTTTTGGCGATTCGTGTTAAAGACATGATGGGTACTTATGACCGTAGATTAGGATTTCATCGACGGTTGAGATTTGATTTGGTGAAAATTCAAATTTCCCCCTCACTTCTGCCAAAAAATTTCGCCAAAAATTTAAAATTTTCGATTTTAGGGACCGTTAAGCAGTCCCTAATGTCAAATTAGGGACCGCTTAACGGTCCCTATTGTCAAATTAGGGACCGCTTAACGGTCCCTACTAATATTCATACTAAAAAATCGATTTTTTTTATTGATGTTGTTGTGTTTGTGATTGTAAGCAACCAAACTCATTGTAATATATAAATTGAAGTAATAAATGATTGCAAAACCAACCTTATAGTAGATTAGTTGTGAAGTAATAGATTAATTGCGATTGATCGAGTTATAAACGTTCAAGATATATTTCACAAATGTACAACTAATTAATTATCATTAGTTAGTTGTAATTGTTATCCGTGTTTATGATTTACTTCACAAACGTTAGCATAGATACGATTATGAGGCATAATCATTAGATCAAGTATTCATTAATTATACGTATATATGTAGATCGAATTAATTTGTCATTATGTCATTCGTCGTACAAAATAGTAGGAGAATCTTCAAAGCGGCCCGTTCTCCTTTTATAATGTTTGGAAGTACAATGTGTCGTTGTACTTATTTTTATTTTAACTATTCCAATGGTAATTATGAACTAAACATACAACGCGGCACCTCGAACCATCGAAAAATTCATAATTTTGATGTGTGAATATTAGTAGGGACTGCCAAGCGGTCCCTAATTTTACAATAGGGACTGCCAAGCGGTCCCTAATTGAAACTAGGGACCGTTAAGCGGCACCTCGAACCATCGAAAAATTCATAATTTTGATGTGTGAATATTAGTAGGGACTGCCAAGCGGTCCCTAATTTTACAATAGGGACTGCCAAGCGGTCCCTAATTGAAACTAGGGACCGCTTAACGGTCCCTAATGTCAAATTAGGGACCGCTTAACGGTCTATATTGTCAAATTAGGGACCGCTTAACGGTCCCTACTAATATTTATACTTAAAAATCGATTTTTGGCGATTCGTGTTAAAGACATGATGGGTAGTTATGACCGTAGATTAGGATTTCATCGACGGTTGAGATTTGATTTGGTGAAAATTCAAATTTCCCCCTCACTTTCGCCAAAAAATTTCGCCAAAAATTTAAAATTTTCGATTTTAGGGACCGTTAAGCGGTCTCTAATGTCAAATTCGGGACCGCTTAACGGTCCCTATTGTCAAATTAGGGACCGCTTAACGGTCCCTACTAATATTCATACTAAAAAATGGATTTTTTTTATTGATGTTGTTGTGTTTGTGATTGTAATCAACCAAACTCATTGTAATATATAAATTGAAGTAATAAATGATTGCAAAACCAACCTTATAGTAGATTAGTTGTGAAGTAATAGATTAATTGCGATTGATCGAGTTATAAACGTTCAAGATATATTTCACAAATGTACAACTAATTAATTATCATTAGTTAGTTGTAATTGTTATCCGTGTTTATGATTTACTTCACAAACGTTAGCATAGATACGATTATGAGGCATAATCATTAGATCAAGTATTCATTAATTATACGTATATATGTAGATCGAATTAATTTGTCATTATGTCATTCGTCGTACAAAATAGTAGGAGAATCTTCAAAGCGCCCCGTTCTCCTTTTATAATGTTTGGATATACAATGTGTCGTTGTACTTATTGTTATTTTAACTATTCCAATGGTTATTATGAACTAAACATACAACGCGGCACCTCGAACCATCGAAAAATTCATAATTTTGATGTGTGAATATTAGTAGGGACTGCCAAGCGGTCCCTAATTTTACAATAGGGACTGCCAAGCGGTCCCTAATTGAAACTAGGGACCGCTTAATGGTCCCTATTGTCAAATTAGGGACCGCTTAACGGTCCCTACTAATATTCATACTTAAAAATCGATTTTTGGCGATTCGTGTTAAAGACATGATGGGTACTTATGACCGTAGATTAGGATTTCATCGACGGTTGAGATTTGATTTGGTGAAAATTCAAATTTCCCCCTCACTTCCGCCAAAAAATTTCGCCAAAAATTTAAAATTTTCGATTTTAGGGACCGTTAAGCAGTCCCTAATGTCAAATTAGGGACCGCTTACCGGTCCCTATTGTCAAATTAGGGACCGCTTAACGGTCCCTATTGTCAAATTAGGGACCGCTTAACGGTCCCTACTAATATTCATACTAAAAAATCGATTTTTTTTATTGATGTTGTTGTGTTTGTGATTGTAAGCAACCAAACTCATTGTAATATATAAATTGAAGTAATAAATGATTGCAAAACCAACCTTATAGTAGATTAGTTGTGAAGTAATAGATTAATTGCGATTGATCGAGTTATAAACGTTCAAGATATATTACACAAATGTACAACTAATTAATTATCATTAGTTAGTTGTAATTGTTATCCGTGTTTATGATTTACTTCACAAACGTTAGCATAGATACGATTATGAGGCATAATCATTAGATCAAGTATTCATTAATTATACGTATATATGTAGATCGAATTAATTTGTCATTATGTCATTCGTCGTACAAAATAGTAGGAGAATCTTCAAAGCGGCCCGTTCTCCTTTTATAATGTTTGGATATACAATGTGTCGTTGTACTTATTGTTATTTTAACTATTCCAATGGTAATTATGAACTAAACATACAACGCGGCACCTCGAATCATCGAAAAATTCATAATTTTGATGTGTGAATATTAGTAGGGACTGCCAAGCGGTCCCTAATTTTACAATAGGGACTGCCAAGCGGTCCCTAATTGAAACTAGGGACCGTTAAGCGGCACCTCGAACCATCGAAAAATTCATAATTCTGATGTGTGAATATTAGTAGGGACTGCCAAGCGGTCCCTAATTTTACAATAGGGACTGCCAAGCGGTCCCTAATTGAAACTAGGGACCGCTTAACGGTCCCTAATGTCAAATTAGGAACCGCTTAACGGTCCCTATTGTCAAATTAGGGACCGCTTAACGGTCCCTACTAATATTCATACTTAAAAATCGATTTTTGGCGATTCGTGTTAAAGACATGATGGGTACTTATGACCGTAGATTAGGATTTCATCGACGGTTGAGATTTGATTTGGTGAAAATTCAAATTTCCCCCTCACTTCTGCCAAAAAATTTCGCCAAAAATTTAAAATTTTCGATTTTAGGGACCGTTAAGCAGTCCCTAATGTCAAATTAGGGACCGCTTAACGGTCCCTATTGTCAAATTAGGGACCGCTTAACGGTCCCTACTAATATTCATACTAAAAAATCGATTTTTTTTATTGATGTTGTTGTGTTTGTGATTGTAAGCAACCAAACTCATTGTAATATATAAATTGAAGTAATAAATGATTGCAAAACCAACCTTATAGTAGATTAGTTGTGAAGTAATAGATTAATTGCGATTGATCGAGTTATAAACGTTCAAGATATATTTCACAAATGTACAACTAATTAATTATCATTAGTTAGTTGTAATTGTTATCCGTGTTTATGATTTACTTCACAAACGTTAGCATAGATACGATTATGAGGCATAATCATTAGATCAAGTATTCATTAATTATACGTATATATGTAGATCGAATTAATTTGTCATTATGTCATTCGTCGTACAAAATAGTAGGAGAATCTTCAAAGCGGCCCGTTCTCCTTTTATAATGTTTGGAAGTACAATGTGTCGTTGTACTTATTTTTATTTTAACTATTCCAATGGTAATTATGAACTAAACATACAACGCGGCACCTCGAACCATCGAAAAATTCATAATTTTGATGTGTGAATATTAGTAGGGACTGCCAAGCGGTCCCTAATTTTACAATAGGGACTGCCAAGCGGTCCCTAATTGAAACTAGGGACCGTTAAGCGGCACCTCGAACCATCGAAAAATTCATAATTTTGATGTGTGAATATTAGTAGGGACTGCCAAGCGGTCCCTAATTTTACAATAGGGACTGCCAAGCGGTCCCTAATTGAAACTAGGGACCGCTTAACGGTCCCTACTAATATTCATACTTAAAAATCGATTTTTGGCGATTCGTGTTAAAGACATGATGGGTACTTATGACCGTAGATTAGGATTTCATCGACGGTTGAGATTTGATTTGGTGAAAATTCAAATTTCCCCCTCACTTCCGCCAAAAAATTTCGCCAAAAATTTAAAATTTTCGATTTTAGGGACCGTTAAGCAGTCCCTAATGTCAAATTAGGGACCGCTTAACGGTCCCTATTGTCAAATTAGGGACCGCTTAACGGTCCCTACTAATATTCATACTAAAAAATCGATTTTTTTTATTGATGTTGTTGTGTTTGTGATTGTAAGCAACCAAACTCATTGTAATATATAAATTGAAGTAATAAATGATTGCAAAACCAACCTTATAGTAGATTAGTTGTGAAGTAATAGATTAATTGCGATTGATCGAGTTATAAACGTTTAAGATATATTACACAAATGTACAACTAATTAATTATCATTAGTTAGTTGTAATTGTTATCCGTGTTTATGATTTACTTCACAAACGTTAGCATAGATACGATTATGAGGCATAATCATTAGATCAAGTATTCATTAATTATACGTATATATGTAGATCGAATTAATTTGTCATTATGTCATTCGTCGTACAAAATAGTAGGAGAATCTTCAAAGCGCCCCGTTCTCCTTTTATAATGTTTGGATATACAATGTGTCGTTGTACTTATTGTTATTTTAACTATTCCAATGGTTATTATGAACTAAACATACAACGCGGCACCTCGAACCATCGAAAAATTCATAATTTTGATGTGTGAATATTAGTAGGGACTGCCAAGCGGTCCCTAATTTTACAATAGGGACTGCCAAGCGGTCCCTAATTGAAACTAGGGACCGCTTAATGGTCCCTATTGTCAAATTAGGGACCGCTTAACGGTCCCTACTAATATTCATACTTAAAAATCGATTTTTGGCGATTCGTGTTAAAGACATGATGGGTACTTATGACCGTAGATTAGGATTTCATCGACGGTTGAGATTTGATTTGGTGAAAATTCAAATTTCCCCCTCACTTCCGCCAAAAAATTTCGCCAAAAATTTAAAATTTTCGATTTTAGGGACCGTTAAGCAGTTCCTAATGTCAAATTAGGGACCGCTTACCGGTCCCTATTGTCAAATTAGGGACCGCTTAACGGTCCCTATTGTCAAATTAGGGACCGCTTAACGGTCCCTACTAATATTCATACTAAAAAATCGATTTTTTTTATTGATGTTGTTGTGTTTGTGATTGTAAGCAACCAAACTCATTGTAATATATAAATTGAAGTAATAAATGATTGCAAAACCAACCTTATAGTAGATTAGTTGTGAAGTAATAGATTAATTGCGATTGATCGAGTTATAAACGTTCAAGATATATTACACAAATGTACAACTAATTAATTATCATTAGTTAGTTGTAATTGTTATCCGTGTTTATGATTTACTTCACAAACGTTAGCATAGATACGATTATGAGGCATAATCATTAGATCAAGTATTCATTAATTATACGTATATATGTAGATCGAATTAATTTGTCATTATGTCATTCGTCGTACAAAATAGTAGGAGAATCTTCAAAGCGGCCCGTTCTCCTTTTATAATGTTTGGATATACAATGTGTCGTTGTACTTATTGTTATTTTAACTATTCCAATGGTAATTATGAACTAAACATACAACGCGGCACCTCGAACCATCGAAAAATTCATAATTTTGATGTGTGAATATTAGTAGGGACTGCCAAGCGGTCCCTAATTTTACAATAGGGACTGCCAAGCGGTCCCTAATTGAAACTAGGGACCGTTAAGCGGCACCTCGAACCATCGAAAAATTCATAATTCTGATGTGTGAATATTAGTAGGGACTGCCAAGCGGTCCCTAATTTTACAATAGGGACTGCCAAGCGGTCCCTAATTGAAACTAGGGACCGCTTAACGGTCCCTAATGTCAAATTAGGAACCGCTTAACGGTCCCTATTGTCAAATTAGGGACCGCTTAACGGTCCCTACTAATATTCATACTTAAAAATCGATTTTTGGCGATTCGTGTTAAAGACATGATGGGTACTTATGACCGTAGATTAGGATTTCATCGACGGTTGAGATTTGATTTGGTGAAAATTCAAATTTCCCCCTCACTTCTGCCAAAAAATTTCGCCAAAAATTTAAAATTTTCGATTTTAGGGACCGTTAAGCAGTCCCTAATGTCAAATTAGGGACCGCTTAACGGTCCCTATTGTCAAATTAGGGACCGCTTAACGGTCCCTACTAATATTCATACTAAAAAATCGATTTTTTTTATTGATGTTGTTGTGTTTGTGATTGTAAGCAACCAAACTCATTGTAATATATAAATTGAAGTAATAAATGATTGCAAAACCAACCTTATAGTAGATTAGTTGTGAAGTAATAGATTAATTGCGATTGATCGAGTTATAAACGTTCAAGATATATTTCACAAATGTACAACTAATTAATTATCATTAGTTAGTTGTAATTGTTATCCGTGTTTATGATTTACTTCACAAACGTTAGCATAGATACGATTATGAGGCATAATCATTAGATCAAGTATTCATTAATTATACGTATATATGTAGATCGAATTAATTTGTCATTATGTCATTCGTCGTACAAAATAGTAGGAGAATCTTCAAAGCGGCCCGTTCTCCTTTTATAATGTTTGGAAGTACAATGTGTCGTACTTATTTTTATTTTAACTATTCCAATGGTAATTATGAACTAAACATACAACGCGGCACCTCGAACCATCGAAAAATTCATAATTTTGATGTGTGAATATTAGTAGGGACTGCCAAGCGGTCCCTAATTTTACAATAGGGACTGCCAAGCGGTCCCTAATTGAAACTAGGGACCGTTAAGCGGCACCTCGAACCATCGAAAAATTCATAATTTTGATGTGTGAATATTAGTAGGGACTGCCAAGCGGTCCCTAATTTTACAATAGGGACTGCCAAGCGGTCCCTAATTGAAACTAGGGACCGCTTAACGGTCCCTACTAATATTCATACTTAAAAATCGATTTTTGGCGATTCGTGTTAAAGACATGATGGGTACTTATGACCGTAGATTAGGATTTCATCGACGGTTGAGATTTGATTTGGTGAAAATTCAAATTTCCCCCTCACTTCCGCCAAAAAATTTCGCCAAAAATTTAAAATTTTCGATTTTAGGGACCGTTAAGCAGTCCCTAATGTCAAATTAGGGACCGCTTAACGGTCCCTATTGTCAAATTAGGGACCGCTTAACGGTCCCTACTAATATTCATACTAAAAAATCGATTTTTTTTATTGATGTTGTTGTGTTTGTGATTGTAAGCAACCAAACTCATTGTAATATATAAATTGAAGTAATAAATGATTGCAAAACCAACCTTATAGTAGATTAGTTGTGAAGTAATAGATTAATTGCGATTGATCGAGTTATAAACGTTTAAGATATATTACACAAATGTACAACTAATTAATTATCATTAGTTAGTTGTAATTGTTATCCGTGTTTATGATTTACTTCACAAACGTTAGCATAGATACGATTATGAGGCATAATCATTAGATCAAGTATTCATTAATTATACGTATATATGTAGATCGAATTAATTTGTCATTATGTCATTCGTCGTACAAAATAGTAGGAGAATATTCAAAGCGGCCCGTTCTCCTTTTATAATGTTTGGATATACAATGTGTCGTTGTACTTATTGTTATTTTAACTATTCCAATGGTAATTATGAACTAAACATACAACGCGGCACCTCGAACCATCGAAAAATTCATAATTTTGATGTGTGAATATTAGTAGGGACTGCCAAGCGGTCCCTAATTTTACAATAGGGACTGCCAAGCGGTCCCTAATTGAAACTAGGGACCGTTAAGCGGCACCTCGAACCATCGAAAAATTCATAATTTTGATGTGTGAATATTAGTAGGGACTGCCAAGCGGTCCCTAATTTTACAATAGGGACTGCCAAGCGGTCCCTAATTGAAACTAGGGACCGCTTAACGGTCCCTAATGTCAAATTAGGAACCGCTTAACGGTCCCTATTGTCAAATTAGGGACCGCTTAACGGTCCCTACTAATATTCATACTTAAAAATCGATTTTTGGCGATTCATGTTAAAGACATGATGGGTACTTATGACCGTAGATTAGGATTTCATCGACGGTTGAGATTTGATTTGGTGGAAATTCAAATTTCCCCCTCACTTCTGCCAAAAAATTTCGCCAAAAATTTAAAATTTTCGATTTTAGGGACCGTTAAGCAGTCCCTAATGTCAAATTAGGGACCGCTTACCGGTCCCTATTGTCAAATTAGGGACCGCTTAACGGTCCCTATTGTCAAATTAGGGACCGCTTAACGGTCCCTACTAATATTCATACTAAAAAATCGATTTTTTTTATTGATGTTGTTGTGTTTGTGATTGTAAGCAACCAAACTCATTGTAATATATAAATTGAAGTAATAAATGATTGCAAAACCAACCTTATAGTAGATTAGTTGTGAAGTAATAGATTAATTGCGATTGATCGAGTTATAAACGTTCAAGATATATTACACAAATGTACAACTAATTAATTATCATTAGTTAGTTGTAATTGTTATCCGTGTTTATGATTTACTTCACAAACGTTAGCATAGATACGATTATGAGGCATAATCATTAGATCAAGTATTCATTAATTATACGTATATATGTAGATCGAATTAATTTGTCATTATGTCATTCGTCGTACAAAATAGTAGGAGAATCTTCAAAGCGGCCCGTTCTCCTTTTATAATGTTTGGATATACAATGTGTCGTTGTACTTATTGTTATTTTAACTATTCCAATGGTAATTATGAACTAAACATACAACGCGGCACCTCGAACCATCGAAAAATTCATAATTTTGATGTGTGAATATTAGTAGGGACTGCCAAGCGGTCCCTAATTTTACAATAGGGACTGCCAAGCGGTCCCTAATTGAAACTAGGGACCGTTAAGCGGCACCTCGAACCATCGAAAAATTCATAATTCTGATGTGTGAATATTAGTAGGGACTGCCAAGCGGTCCCTAATTTTACAATAGGGACTGCCAAGCGGTCCCTAATTGAAACTAGGGACCGCTTAACGGTCCCTAATGTCAAATTAGGAACCGCTTAACGGTCCCTATTGTCAAATTAGGGACCGCTTAACGGTCCCTACTAATATTCATACTTAAAAATCGATTTTTGGCGATTCGTGTTAAAGACATGATGGGTACTTATGACCGTAGATTAGGATTTCATCGACGGTTGAGATTTGATTTGGTGAAAATTCAAATTTCCCCCTCACTTCTGCCAAAAAATTTCGCCAAAAATTTAAAATTTTCGATTTTAGGGACCGTTAAGCAGTCCCTAATGTCAAATTAGGGACCGCTTAACGGTCCCTATTGTCAAATTAGGGACCGCTTAACGGTCCCTACTAATATTCATACTAAAAAATCGATTTTTTTTATTGATGTTGTTGTGTTTGTGATTGTAAGCAACCAAACTCATTGTAATATATAAATTGAAGTAATAAATGATTGCAAAACCAACCTTATAGTAGATTAGTTGTGAAGTAATAGATTAATTGCGATTGATCGAGTTATAAACGTTCAAGATATATTTCACAAATGTACAACTAATTAATTATCATTAGTTAGTTGTAATTGTTATCCGTGTTTATGATTTACTTCACAAACGTTAGCATAGATACGATTATGAGGCATAATCATTAGATCAAGTATTCATTAATTATACGTATATATGTAGATCGAATTAATTTGTCATTATGTCATTCGTCGTACAAAATAGTAGGAGAATCTTCAAAGCGGCCCGTTCTCCTTTTATAATGTTTGGAAGTACAATGTGTCGTTGTACTTATTTTTATTTTAACTATTCCAATGGTAATTATGAACTAAACATACAACGCGGCACCTCGAACCATCGAAAAATTCATAATTTTGATGTGTGAATATTAGTAGGGACTGCCAAGCGGTCCCTAATTTTACAATAGGGACTGCCAAGCGGTCCCTAATTGAAACTAGGGACCGTTAAGCGGCACCTCGAACCATCGAAAAATTCATAATTTTGATGTGTGAATATTAGTAGGGACTGCCAAGCGGTCCCTAATTTTACAATAGGGACTGCCAAGCGGTCCCTAATTGAAACTAGGGACCGCTTAACGGTCCCTACTAATATTCATACTTAAAAATCGATTTTTGGCGATTCGTGTTAAAGACATGATGGGTACTTATGACCGTAGATTAGGATTTCATCGACGGTTGAGATTTGATTTGGTGAAAATTCAAATTTCCCCCTCACTTCCGCCAAAAAATTTCGCCAAAAATTTAAAATTTTCGATTTTAGGGACCGTTAAGCAGTCCCTAATGTCAAATTAGGGACCGCTTAACGGTCCCTATTGTCAAATTAGGGACCGCTTAACGGTCCCTACTAATATTCATACTAAAAAATCGATTTTTTTTATTGATGTTGTTGTGTTTGTGATTGTAAGCAACCAAACTCATTGTAATATATAAATTGAAGTAATAAATGATTGCAAAACCAACCTTATAGTAGATTAGTTGTGAAGTAATAGATTAATTGCGATTGATCGAGTTATAAACGTTTAAGATATATTACACAAATGTACAACTAATTAATTATCATTAGTTAGTTGTAATTGTTATCCGTGTTTATGATTTACTTCACAAACGTTAGCATAGATACGATTATGAGGCATAATCATTAGATCAAGTATTCATTAATTATACGTATATATGTAGATCGAATTAATTTGTCATTATGTCATTCGTCGTACAAAATAGTAGGAGAATCTTCAAAGCGCCCCGTTCTCCTTTTATAATGTTTGGATATACAATGTGTCGTTGTACTTATTGTTATTTTAACTATTCCAATGGTTATTATGAACTAAACATACAACGCGGCACCTCGAACCATCGAAAAATTCATAATTTTGATGTGTGAATATTAGTAGGGACTGCCAAGCGGTCCCTAATTTTACAATAGGGACTGCCAAGCGGTCCCTAATTGAAACTAGGGACCGCTTAATGGTCCCTATTGTCAAATTAGGGACCGCTTAACGGTCCCTACTAATATTCATACTTAAAAATCGATTTTTGGCGATTCGTGTTAAAGACATGATGGGTACTTATGACCGTAGATTAGGATTTCATCGACGGTTGAGATTTGATTTGGTGAAAATTCAAATTTCCCCCTCACTTCCGCCAAAAAATTTCGCCAAAAATTTAAAATTTTCGATTTTAGGGACCGTTAAGCAGTTCCTAATGTCAAATTAGGGACCGCTTACCGGTCCCTATTGTCAAATTAGGGACCGCTTAACGGTCCCTATTGTCAAATTAGGGACCGCTTAACGGTCCCTACTAATATTCATACTAAAAAATCGATTTTTTTTATTGATGTTGTTGTGTTTGTGATTGTAAGCAACCAAACTCATTGTAATATATAAATTGAAGTAATAAATGATTGCAAAACCAACCTTATAGTAGATTAGTTGTGAAGTAATAGATTAATTGCGATTGATCGAGTTATAAACGTTCAAGATATATTTCACAAATGTACAACTAATTAATTATCATTAGTTAGTTGTAATTGTTATCCGTGTTTATGATTTACTTCACAAACGTTAGCATAGATACGATTATGAGGCATAATCATTAGATCAAGTATTCATTAATTATACGTATATATGTAGATCGAATTAATTTGTCATTATGTCATTCGTCGTACAAAATAGTAGGAGAATATTCAAAGCGGCCCGTTCTCCTTTTATAATGTTTGGATATACAATGTGTCGTTGTACTTATTGTTATTTTAACTATTCCAATGGTAATTATGAACTAAACATACAAGGCGGCACCTCGAACCATCGAAAAATTCATAATTTTGATGTGTGAATATTAGTAGGGACTGCCAAGCGGTCCCTAATTTTACAATAGGGACTGCCAAGCGGTCCCTAATTGAAACTAGGGACCGTTAAGCGGCACCTCGAACCATCGAAAAATTCATAATTTTGATGTGTGAATATTAGTAGGGACTGCCAAGCGGTCCCTAATTTTACAATAGGGACTGCCAAGCGGTCCCTAATTGAAACTAGGGACCGCTTAACGGTCCCTAATGTCAAATTAGGAACCGCTTAACGGTCCCTATTGTCAAATTAGGGACCGCTTAACGGTCCCTACTAATATTCATACTTAAAAATCGATTTTTGGCGATTCGTGTTAAAGACATGATGGGTACTTATGACCGTAGATTAGGATTTCATCGACGGTTGAGATTTGATTTGGTGAAAATTCAAATTTCCCCCTCACTTCTGCCAAAAAATTTCGCCAAAAATTTAAAATTTTCGATTTTAGGGACCGTTAAGCAGTCCCTAATGTCAAATTAGGGACCGCTTAACGGTCCCTATTGTCAAATTAGGGACCGCTTAACGGTCCCTACTAATATTCATACTAAAAAATCGATTTTTTTTATTGATGTTGTTGTGTTTGTGATTGTAAGCAACCAAACTCATTGTAATATATAAATTGAAGTAATAAATGATTGCAAAACCAACCTTATAGTAGATTAGTTGTGAAGTAATAGATTAATTGCGATTGATCGAGTTATAAACGTTCAAGATATATTTCACAAATGTACAACTAATTAATTATCATTAGTTAGTTGTAATTGTTATCCGTGTTTATGATTTACTTCACGAACGTTAGCATAGATACGATTATGAGGCATAATCATTAGATCAAGTATTCATTAATTATACGTATATATGTAGATCGAATTAATTTGTCATTATGTCATTCGTCGTACAAAATAGTAGGAGAATCTTCAAAGCGGCCCGTTCTCCTTTTATAATGTTTGGAAGTACAATGTGTCGTTGTACTTATTTTTATTTTAACTATTCCAATGGTAATTATGAACTAAACATACAACGCGGCACCTCGAACCATCGAAAAATTCATAATTTTGATGTGTGAATATTAGTAGGGACTGCCAAGCGGTCCCTAATTTTACAATAGGGACTGCCAAGCGGTCCCTAATTGAAACTAGGGACCGTTAAGCGGCACCTCGAACCATCGAAAAATTCATAATTTTGATGTGTGAATATTAGTAGGGACTGCCAAGCGGTCCCTAATTTTACAATAGGGACTGCCAAGCGGTCCCTAATTGAAACTAGGGACCGCTTAACGGTCCCTACTAATATTCATACTTAAAAATCGATTTTTGGCGATTCGTGTTAAAGACATGATGGGTACTTATGACCGTAGATTAGGATTTCATCGACGGTTGAGATTTGATTTGGTGAAAATTCAAATTTCCCCCTCACTTCCGCCAAAAAATTTCGCCAAAAATTTAAAATTTTCGATTTTAGGGACCGTTAAGCAGTCCCTAATGTCAAATTAGGGACCGCTTAACGGTCCCTATTGTCAAATTAGGGACCGCTTAACGGTCCCTACTAATATTCATACTAAAAAATCGATTTTTTTTATTGATGTTGTTGTGTTTGTGATTGTAAGCAACCAAACTCATTGTAATATATAAATTGAAGTAATAAATGATTGCAAAACCAACCTTATAGTAGATTAGTTGTGAAGTAATAGATTAATTGCGATTGATCGAGTTATAAACGTTTAAGATATATTACACAAATGTACAACTAATTAATTATCATTAGTTAGTTGTAATTGTTATCCGTGTTTATGATTTACTTCACAAACGTTAGCATAGATACGATTATGAGGCATAATCATTAGATCAAGTATTCATTAATTATACGTATATATGTAGATCGAATTAATTTGTCATTATGTCATTCGTCGTACAAAATAGTAGGAGAATCTTCAAAGCGCCCCGTTCTCCTTTTATAATGTTTGGATATACAATGTGTCGTTGTACTTATTGTTATTTTAACTATTCCAATGGTTATTATGAACTAAACATACAACGCGGCACCTCGAACCATCGAAAAATTCATAATTTTGATGTGTGAATATTAGTAGGGACTGCCAAGCGGTCCCTAATTTTACAATAGGGACTGCCAAGCGGTCCCTAATTGAAACTAGGGACCGCTTAATGGTCCCTATTGTCAAATTAGGGACCGCTTAACGGTCCCTACTAATATTCATACTTAAAAATCGATTTTTGGCGATTCGTGTTAAAGACATGATGGGTACTTATGACCGTAGATTAGGATTTCATCGACGGTTGAGATTTGATTTGGTGAAAATTCAAATTTCCCCCTCACTTCCGCCAAAAAATTTCGCCAAAAATTTAAAATTTTCGATTTTAGGGACCGTTAAGCAGTTCCTAATGTCAAATTAGGGACCGCTTACCGGTCCCTATTGTCAAATTAGGGACCGCTTAACGGTCCCTATTGTCAAATTAGGGACCGCTTAACGGTCCCTACTAATATTCATACTAAAAAATCGATTTTTTTTATTGATGTTGTTGTGTTTGTGATTGTAAGCAACCAAACTCATTGTAATATATAAATTGAAGTAATAAATGATTGCAAAACCAACCTTATAGTAGATTAGTTGTGAAGTAATAGATTAATTGCGATTGATCGAGTTATAAACGTTCAAGATATATTTCACAAATGTACAACTAATTAATTATCATTAGTTAGTTGTAATTGTTATCCGTGTTTATGATTTACTTCACAAACGTTAGCATAGATACGATTATGAGGCATAATCATTAGATCAAGTATTCATTAATTATACGTATATATGTAGATCGAATTAATTTGTCATTATGTCATTCGTCGTACAAAATAGTAGGAGAATATTCAAAGCGGCCCGTTCTCCTTTTATAATGTTTGGATATACAATGTGTCGTTGTACTTATTGTTATTTTAACTATTCCAATGGTAATTATGAACTAAACATACAAGGCGGCACCTCGAACCATCGAAAAATTCATAATTTTGATGTGTGAATATTAGTAGGGACTGCCAAGCGGTCCCTAATTTTACAATAGGGACTGCCAAGCGGTCCCTAATTGAAACTAGGGACCGTTAAGCGGCACCTCGAACCATCGAAAAATTCATAATTTTGATGTGTGAATATTAGTAGGGACTGCCAAGCGGTCCCTAATTTTACAATAGGGACTGCCAAGCGGTCCCTATTTGAAACTAGGGACCGCTTAACGGTCCCTAATGTCAAATTAGGGACCGCTTAACGGTCCCTACTAATATTCATACTTAAAAATCGATTTTTGGCGATTCGTGTTAAAGACATGATGGGTACTTATGACCGTAGATTAGGATTTCATCGACGGTTGAGATTTGATTTGGTGAAAATTCAAATTTCCCCCTCACTTCCGCCAAAAAATTTCGCCAAAAATTTAAAATTTTCGATTTTAGGGACCGTTAAGCAGTCCCTAATGTCAAATTAGGGACCGCTTAACGGTCCCTATTGTCAAATTAGGGACCGCTTAACGGTCCCTACTAATATTCATACTAAAAAATCTATTTTTTTTATTGATGTTGTTGTGTTTGTGATTGTAAGCAACCAAACTCATTGTAATATATAAATTGAAGTAATAAATGATTGCAAAACCAACCTTATAGTAGATTAGTTGTGAAGTAATAGATTAATTGCGATTGATCGAGTTATAAACGTTTAAGATATATTACACAAATGTACAACTAATTAATTATCATTAGTTAGTTGTAATTGTTATCCGTGTTTATGATTTACTTCACAAACGTTAGCATAGATACGATTATGAGGCATAATCATTAGATCAAGTATTCATTAATTATACGTATATATGTAGATCGAATTAATTTGTCATTATGTCATTCGTCGTACAAAATAGTAGGAGAATCTTCAAAGCGCCCCGTTCTCCTTTTATAATGTTTGGATATACAATGTGTCGTTGTACTTATTGTTATTTTAACTATTCCAATGGTTATTATGAACTAAACATACAACGCGGCACCTCGAACCATCGAAAAATTCATAATTTTGATGTGTGAATATTAGTAGGGACTGCCAAGCGGTCCCTAATTTTACAATAGGGACTGCCAAGCGGTCCCTAATTGAAACTAGGGACCGCTTAACGGTCCCTAATGTCAAATTAGGGACCGCTTAACGGTCTATATTGTCAAATTAGGGACCGCTTAATGGTCCCTACTAATATTTATACTTAAAAATCGATTTTTGGCGATTCGTGTTAAAGACATGATGGGTAGTTATGACCGTAGATTAGGATTTCATCGACGGTTGAGATTTGATTTGGTGAAAATTCAAATTTCCCCCTCACTTTCGCCAAAAAATTTCGCCAAAAATTTAAAATTTTCGATTTTAGGGACCGTTAAGCGGTCTCTAATGTCAAATTCGGGACCGCTTAACGGTCCCTACTAATATTCATACTAAAAAATCGATTTTTTTTATTGATGTTGTTGTGTTTGTGATTGTAATCAACCAAACTCATTGTAATATATAAATTGAAGTAATAAATGATTGCAAAACCAACCTTATAGTAGATTAGTTGTGAAGTAATAGATTAATTGCGATTGATCGAGTTATAAACGTTCAAGATATATTTCACAAATGTACAACTAATTAATTATCATTAGTTAGTTGTAATTGTTATCCGTGTTTATGATTTACTTCACAAACGTTAGCATAGATACGATTATGAGGCATAATCATTAGATCAAGTATTCATTAATTATACGTATATATGTAGATCGAATTAATTTGTCATTATGTCATTCGTCGTACAAAATAGTAGGAGAATCTTCAAAGCGCCCCGTTCTCCTTTTATAATGTTTGGATATACAATGTGTCGTTGTACTTATTGTTATTTTAACTATTCCAATGGTTATTATGAACTAAACATACAACGCGGCACCTCGAACCATCGAAAAATTCATAATTTTGATGTGTGAATATTAGTAGGGACTGCCAAGCGATCCCTAATTTTACAATAGGGACTGCCAAGCGGTCCCTAATTGAAACTAGGGACCGCTTAACGGTCCCTAATGTCAAATTAGGGACCGCTTAACGGTCCCTATTGTCAAATTAGGGACCGCTTAACGGTCCCTACTAATATTCATACTTAAAAATCAATTTTTGGCGATCCGTGTTAAAGACATGATGGGTACTTATGACCGTAGATTAGGATTTCATCGACGTTTGAGATTTGATTTGGTGAAAATTCAAATTTCCCCCTCACTTCCGCCAAAAAATTTCGCCAAAAATTTAAAATTTTCGATTTTAGGGACCGTTAAGCGGTCCCTAATGTCAAATTAGGGACCGCTTAACGGTCCCTATTGTCAAATTAGGGATCGCTTAACGGTCCCTACTAATATTCATACTAAAAAATCGATTTTTTTTATTGATGTTGTTGTGTTTGTGATTGTAAGCAACCAAAGTCATTGTAATATATAAATTGAAGTAATAAATGATTGCAAAACCAACCTTATAGTAGATTAGTTGTGAAGTAATAGATTAATTGCGATTGATCGAGTTATAAACGTTCAAGATATATTTCACAAATGTACAACTAATTAATTATCATTAGTTAGTTGTAATTGTTATCCGTGTTTATGATTTACTTCACAAACGTTAGCATAGATACGATTATGAGGCATAATCATTAGATCAAGTATTCATTAATTATACGTATATATGTAGATCGAATTAATTTGTCATTATGTCATTCGTCGTACAAAATAGTAGGAGAATCTTCAAAGCGGCCCGTTCTCCTTTTATAATGTTTGGATATACAATGTGTCGTTTATACTTATTGTTATTTTAACTATTCCAATGGTTATTATGAACTAAACATACAACGCGGCACCTCGAACCATCGAAAAATTCATAATTTTGATGTATGAATATTAGTAGGGACTGCCAAGCGGTCCCTAATTGAAACTAGGGACCGCTTAACGGTCCCTAATGTCAAATTAGGGACCGCTTAACGGTCCCTATTGTCAAATTAGGGACCGCTTAACGGTCCCTACTAATATTCATACTTAAAAATCAATTTTTGGCGATCCGTGTTAAAGACATGATGGGTACTTATGACCGTAGATTAGGATTTCATCGACGGTTGATATTTGATTTGGTGAAAATTCAAATCTCCCCCTCACTTCCGCCAAAAAATTTCGCCAAAAATTTAAAATTTTCGATTTTAGGGACCGTTAAGCGGTCCGTAATGTCAAATTAGGGACCGCTTAACGGTCCCTATTGTCAAATTATGGACCGCTTAACGGTCCCTACTAATATTCATACTAAAAAATAGATTTTTTTTTATTGATGTTGTTGTGTTTGTGATTGTAAGCAACCAAACTCATTGTAATATATAAATTGAAGTAATAAATGATTGCAAAACCAACCTTATAGTAGATTAGTTGTGAAGTAATAGATTAATTGCGATTGATCGAGTTATAAACGTTCAAGATATATTTCACAAATGTACAACTAATTAATTATCATTAGTTAGTTGTAATTGTTATCCGTGTTTATGATTTACTTCACAAGCGTTAGCATAGATACGATTATGAGGCATAATCATTAAATCAAGTATTCATTAATTATACGTATATATGTAGATCGAATTAATTTGTCATTATGTCATTCGTCGTACAAAATAGTAGGAGAATCTTCAAAGCGGCACGTTCTCCTTTTATAATGTTTGGATATACAATGTGTCGTTGTACTTATTGTTATTTTAACTATTCCAATGGTTATTATGAACTAAACATACAACGCGGCACCTCGAACCATCGAAAAATTCATAATTTTGATGTGTGAATATTAGTAGGGACTGCCAAGCGGTCCCTAATTTTACAATAGGGACTGCCAAGCGGTCCCTAATTGAAACTAGGGACCGCTTAACGGTCCCTAATGTCAAATTAGGGACCGCTTAACGGTCTATATTGTCAAATTAGGGACCGCTTAACGGTCCCTACTAATATTTATACTTAAAAATCGATTTTTGGCGATTCGTGTTAAAGACATGATGGGTAGTTATGACCGTAGATTAGGATTTCATCGACGGTTGAGATTTGATTTGGTGAAAATTCAAATTTCCCCCTCACTTTCGCCAAAAAATTTCGCCAAAAATTTAAAATTTTCGATTTTAGGGACCGTTAAGCGGTCTCTAATGTCAAATTCGGGACCGCTTAACGGTCCCTATTGTCAAATTAGGGACCGCTTAACGGTCCCTACTAATATTCATACTAAAAAATCGATTTTTTTTATTGATGTTGTTGTGTTTGTGATTGTAATCAACCAAACTCATTGTAATATATAAATTGAAGTAATAAATGATTGCAAAACCAACCTTATAGTAGATTAGTTGTGAAGTAATAGATTAATTGCGATTGATCGAGTTATAAACGTTCAAGATATATTTCACAAATGTACAACTAATTAATTATCATTAGTTAGTTGTAATTGTTATCCGTGTTTATGATTTACTTCACAAACGTTAGCATAGATACGATTATGAGGCATAATCATTAGATCAAGTATTCATTAATTATACGTATATATGTAGATCGAATTAATTTGTCATTATGTCATTCGTCGTACAAAATAGTAGGAGAATCTTCAAAGCGCCCCGTTCTCCTTTTATAATGTTTGGATATACAATGTGTCGTTGTACTTATTGTTATTTTAACTATTCCAATGGTTATTATGAACTAAACATACAACGCGGCACCTCGAACCATCGAAAAATTCATAATTTTGATGTGTGAATATTAGTAGGGACTGCCAAGCGGTCCCTAATTTTACAATAGGGACTGCCAAGTGGTCCCTAATTGAAACTATGGACCGCTTAACGGTCCCTAATGTCAAATTAGGGACCGCTTAACGGTCCCTATTGTCAAATTAGGGACCGCTTAACGGTCCCTATTGTCAAATTAGGGACCGCTTAACGGTCCCTACTAATATTCATACTTAAAAATCGATTTTTTTTATTGATGTTGTTGTGTTTGTGATTGTAAGCAACCAAACTCATTGTAATATATAAATTGAAGTAATAAATGATTGCCAAACCAACCTTATAGTAGATTAGTTGTAGAGTAATAGATTAATTGCGATTGATCGAGTTATAAACGTTCAAGATATATTTCACAAATGTACAACTAATTAATTATCATTAGTTAGTTGTAATTGTTATCCGTGTTTATGATTTACTTCACAAACGTTAGCATAGATACGATTATGAGGCATAATCATTAGATCAAGTATTCATTAATTATACGTATATATGTAGATCGAATTAATTTGTCATTATGTCATTCGTCGTACAAAATAGTAGGAGAATCTTCAAAGCGGCACGTTCTCCTTTTGTAATGTTTGGATATACAATGTGTCGTTGTACTTATTGTTATTTTAACTATTCCAATGGTTATTATGAACTAAACATACAACGCGGCACCTCGAACCATCGAAAAATTCATAATTTTGATGTGTGAATATTAGTAGGGACTGCCAAGCGATCCCTAATTTTACAATAGGGACTGCCAAGCGGTCCCTAATTGAAACTAGGGACCGCTTAACGGTCCCTAATGTCAAATTAGGGACCGCTTAACGGTCCCTATTGTCAAATTAGGGACCGCTTAACGGTCCCTACTAATATTCATACTTAAAAATCAATTTTTGGCGATCCGTGTTAAAGACATGATGGGTACTTATGACCGTAGATTAGGATTTCATCGACGTTTGAGATTTGATTTGGTGAAAATTCAAATTTCCCCCTCACTTCCGATAAAAAATTTCGCCAAAAATTTAAAATTTTCGATTTTAGGGACCGTTAAGCGGTCCCTAATGTCAAATTAGGGACCGCTTAACGGTCCCTATTGTCAAATTAGGGATCGCTTAACGGTCCCTACTAATATTCATACTAAAAAATCGATTTTTTTTATTGATGTTGTTGTGTTTGTGATTGTAAGCAACCAAAGTCATTGTAATATATAAATTGAAGTAATAAATGATTGCAAAACCAACCTTATAGTAGATTAGTTGTGAAGTAATAGATTAATTGCGATTGATCGAGTTATAAACGTTCAAGATATATTTCACAAATGTACAACTAATTAATTATCATTAGTTAGTTGTAATTGTTATCCGTGTTTATGATTTACTTCACAAACGTTAGCATAGATACGATTATGAGGCATAATCATTAGATCAAGTATTCATTAATTATACGTATATATGTAGATCGAATTAATTTGTCATTATGTCATTCGTCGTACAAAATAGTAGGAGAATCTTCAAAGCGCCCCGTTCTCCTTTTATAATGTTTGGATATACAATGTGTCGTTGTACTTATTGTTATTTTAACTATTCCAATGGTTATTATGAACTAAACATACAACGCGGCACCTCGAACCATCGAAAAATTCATAATTTTGATGTGTGAATATTAGTAGGGACTGCCAAGCGGTCCCTAATTTTACAATAGGGACTGCCAAGTGGTCCCTAATTGAAACTATGGACCGCTTAACGGTCCCTAATGTCAAATTAGGGACCGCTTAACGGTCCCTATTGTCAAATTAGGGACCGCTTAACGGTCCCTATTGTCAAATTAGGGACCGCTTAACGGTCCCTACTAATATTCATACTTAAAAATCGATTTTTTTTATTGATGTTGTTGTGTTTGTGATTGTAAGCAACCAAACTCATTGTAATATATAAATTGAAGTAATAAATGATTGCCAAACCAACCTTATACTAGATTAGTTGTAGAGTAATAGATTAATTGCGATTGATCGAGTTATAAACGTTCAAGATATATTTCACAAATGTACAACTAATTAATTATCATTAGTTAGTTGTAATTGTTATCCGTGTTTATGATTTACTTCACAAACGTTAGCATAGATACGATTATGAGGCATAATCATTAGATCAAGTATTCATTAATTATACGTATATATGTAGATCGAATTAATTTGTCATTATGTCATTCGTCGTACAAAATAGTAGGAGAATCTTCAAAGCGGCACGTTCTCCTTTTGTAATGTTTGGATATACAATGTGTCGTTGTACTTATTGTTATTTTAACTATTCCAATGGTTATTATGAACTAAACATACAACGCGGCACCTCGAACCATCGAAAAATTCATAATTTTGATGTGTGAATATTAGTAGGGACTGCCAAGCGATCCCTAATTTTACAATAGGGACTGCCAAGCGGTCCCTAATTGAAACTAGGGACCGCTTAACGGTCCCTAATGTCAAATTAGGGACCGCTTAACGGTCCCTATTGTCAAATTAGGGACCGCTTAACGGTCCCTACTAATATTCATACTTAAAAATCAATTTTTGGCGATCCGTGTTAAAGACATGATGGGTACTTATGACCGTAGATTAGGATTTCATCGACGTTTGAGATTTGATTTGGTGAAAATTCAAATTTCCCCCTCACTTCCGATAAAAAATTTCGCCAAAAATTTAAAATTTTCGATTTTAGGGACCGTTAAGCGGTCCCTAATGTCAAATTAGGGACCGCTTAACGGTCCCTATTGTCAAATTAGGGATCGCTTAACGGTCCCTACTAATATTCATACTAAAAAATCGATTTTTTTTATTGATGTTGTTGTGTTTGTGATTGTAAGCAACCAAAGTCATTGTAATATATAAATTGAAGTAATAAATGATTGCAAAACCAACCTTATAGTAGATTAGTTGTGAAGTAATAGATTAATTGCGATTGATCGAGTTATAAACGTTCAAGATATATTTCACAAATGTACAACTAATTAATTATCATTAGTTAGTTGTAATTGTTATCCGTGTTTATGATTTACTTCACAAACGTTAGCATAGATACGATTATGAGGCATAATCATTAGATCAAGTATTCATTAATTATACGTATATATGTAGATCGAATTAATTTGTCATTATGTCATTCGTCGTACAAAATAGTAGGAGAATCTTCAAAGCGGCCCGTTCTCCTTTTATAATGTTTGGATATACAATGTGTCGTTTATACTTATTGTTATTTTAACTATTCCAATGGTTATTATGAACTAAACATACAACGCGGCACCTCGACCCATCGAAAAATTCATAATTTTGATGTATGAATATTAGTAGGGACTGCCAAGCGGTCCCTAATTGAAACTAGGGACCGCTTAACGGTCCCTAATGTCAAATTAGGGACCGCTTAACGGTCCCTATTGTCAAATTAGGGACCGCTTAACGGTCCCTACTAATATTCATACTTAAAAATCAATTTTTGGCGATCCGTGTTAAAGACATGATGGGTACTTATGACCGTAGATTAGGATTTCATCGACGGTTGATATTTGATTTGGTGAAAATTCAAATCTCCCCCTCACTTCCGCCAAAAAATTTCGCCAAAAATTTAAAATTTTCGATTTTAGGGACCGTTAAACGGTCCCTAATGTCAAATTAGGGACCGCTTAACGGTCCCTATTGTCAATTTAGGGACCGCTTAACGGTCCCTACTAATATTCATACTAAAAAATCGATTTTTTTTATTGATGTTGTTGTGTTTGTGATTGTAAGCAACCAAAGTCATTGTAATATATAAATTGAAGTAATAAATGATTGCAAAACCAACCTTATAGTAGATTAGTTGTGAAGTAATAGATTAATTGCGATTGATCGAGTTATAAACGTTCAAGATATATTTCACAAATGTACAACTAATTAATTATCATTAGTTAGTTGTAATTGTTATCCGCGTTTATGATTTACTTCACAAACGTTAGCATAGATACGATTATGAGGCATAATCATTAGATCAAGTATTCATTAATTATACGTATATATGTAGATCGAATTAATTTGTCATTATGTCATTCGTCGTACAAAATAGTAGGAGAATCTTCAAAGCGGCCCGTTCTCCTTTTATAATGTTTGGATATACAATGTGTCGTTTATACTTATTGTTATTTTAACTATTCCAATGGTTATTATGAACTAAACATACAACGCGGCACCTCGAACCATCGAAAAATTCATAATTTTGATGTATGAATATTAGTAGGGACTGCCAAGCGGTTCCTAATTGAAATTAGGGACTGCTTAACGGTCCCTAATGTCAAATTAGGGACCGCTTAACGGTCCCTATTGTCAAATTAGGGACCGCTTAACGGTCCCTACTAATATTCATACTTAAAAATCAATTTTTGGCGATCCGTGTTAAAGACATGATGGGTACTTATGACCGTAGATTAGGATTTCATCGACGGTTGATATTTGATTTGGTGAAAATTCAAATCTCCCCCTCACTTCCGCCAAAAAATTTCGCCAAAAATTTAAAATTTTCGATTTTAGGGACCGTTAAGCGGTCCCTAATGTCAAATTAGGGACCGCTTAACGGTCCCTATTGTCAAATTAGGGACCGCTTAACGGTCCCTACTAATATTCATACTAAAAAATAGATTTTTTTTATTGATGTTGTTGTGTTTGTGATTGTAAGCAACCAAACTCATTGTAATATATAAATTGAAGTAATAAATGATTGCAAAACCAACTTTATAGTAGATTAGTTGTGAAGTAATAGATTAATTGCGATTGATCGAGTTATAAACGTTCAAGATATATTTCACAAATGTACAACTAATTAATTATCATTAGTTAGTTGTAATTGTTATCCGTGTTTATGATTTACTTCACAAGCGTTAGCATAGATACGATTATGAGGCATAATCATTAGATCAAGTATTCATTAATTATACGTATATATGTAGATTGAATTAATTTGTCATTATGTCATTCGTCGTACAAAATAGTAGGATAATCTTCAAAGCGGCCCGTTCTCCTTTTATAATGTTTGGATATACAATGTGTCGTTGTACTTATTGTTATTTTAACTATTCCAATGGTTATTATGAACTAAACATACAACGCGGCACCTCGAACCATCGAAAAATTCATAATTTTGATGTATGAATATTAGTAGGGACTGCCAAGCGGTTCCTAATTGAAATTAGGGACTGCTTAACGGTCCCTAATGTCAAATTAGGGACCGCTTAACGGTCCCTATTGTCAAATTAAGGACCGCTTAACGGTCCCTACTAATATTCATACTTAAAAATCAATTTTTGGCGATCCGTGTTAAAGACATGATGGGTACATATGACCGTAGATTAGGATTTCATCGACGGTTGATATTTGATTTGGTGAAAATTCAAATCTCCCCCTCACTTCCGCCAAAAAATTTCGCCAAAAATTTAAAATTTTCGATTTTAGGGACCGTTAAGCGGTCCCTAATGTCAAATTAGGGACCGCTTAACGGTCCCTATTGTCAAATTAGGGACCGCTTAACGGTCCCTACTAATATTCATACTAAAAAATCGATTTTTTTTATTGATGTTGTTGTGTTTGTGATTGTAAGCAACCAAACTCATTGTAATATATAAATTGAAGTAATAAATGATTGCCAAACCAACCTTATAGTAGATTAGTTGTGAAGTAATAGATTAATTGCGATTGATCGAGTTATAAACGTTCAAGATATATTTCACAAATGTACAACTAATTAATTATCATTAGTTAGTTGTAATTGTTATCCGTGTTTATGATTTACTTCACAAGCGTTAGCATAGATACGATTATGAGGCATAATCATTAGATCAAGTATTCATTAATTATACGTATATATGTAGATTGAATTAATTTGTCATTATGTCATTCGTCGTACAAAATAGTAGGATAATCTTCAAAGCGGCCCGTTCTCCTTTTATAATGTTTGGATATACAATGTGTCGTTGTACTTATTGTTATTTTAACTATTCCAATGGTTATTATGAACTAAACATACAACGCGGCACCTCGAACCATCGAAAAATTTATAATTTTGATGTATGAATATTAGTAGGGACTGCCAAGCGGTCCCTAATTTTACAATAGGGACTGCCAAGCGGTCCCTAATTGAAACTAGGGACCGCTTAACGGTCCCTAATGTCAAATTAGGGACCGCTTAACGGTCCCTACTAATATTTATACTTAAAAATCGATTTTTGCCGATCCGTGTTAAAGACATGATGGGTACTTATGACCGTAGATTAGGATTTCATCGACGGTTGAGATTTGATTTAGTGAAAATGCAAATTTCCCCCTCACTTCCGCCAAAAAATTTCGCCAAAAATTTAAAATTTTCGATTTTAGGGACCGTTAAGCGGTCCCTAATGTCTAATTAGGGACCGCTTAACGGTCCCTATTGTCAAATTAGGGACCGCTTAACGGTCCCTACTAATATTCATACTAAAAAATCGATTTTTTTTATTGATGTTGTTGTGTTTGTGATTGTAAGCAACCAAACTCATTGTAATATATAAATTGAAGTAATAAATGATTGCCAAACCAACCTTATAGTAGATTAGTTGTAGAGTAATAGATTAATTGCGATTGATCGAGTTATAAACGTTCAAGATATATTTCACAAATGTACAACTAATTAATTATCATTAGTTAGTTGTAATTGTTATCCGTGTTTATGATTTACTTCACAAACGTTAGCATAGATACGATTATGAGGCATAATCATTAGATCAAGTATTTATTAATTATACGTATATATGTAGATCGAATTAATTTGTCATTATGTCATTCGTCGTACAAAATAGTAGGAGAATCTTCAAAGTGGCCCGTTCTCCTTTTATAATGTTTGGATATACAATGTGTCGTTGTACTTATTGTTATTTTAACTATTCCAATGGTTATTATGAACTAAACATACAACGCGGCACCTCGAACCATCGAAAAATTCATAATTTTGATGTGTGAATATTAGTAGGGACTGCCAAGCGATCCCTAATTTTACAATAGGGACTGCCAAGCGGTCCCTAATTGAAACTAGGGACCGCTTAACGGTCCCTAATGTCAAATTAGGGACCGCTTAACGGTCCCTATTGTCAAATTAGGGACCGCTTAACGGTCCCTACTAATATTCATACTTAAAAATCAATTTTTGGCGATCCGTGTTAAAGACATGATGGGTACTTATGACCGTAGATTAGGATTTCATCGACGGTTGAGATTTGATTTGGTGAAAATTCAAATTTCCCCCTCACTTCCGCCAAAAAATTTCGCCAAAAATTTAAAATTTTCAATTTTAGGGACCGTTAAGCGGTCCCTAATGTCAAATTAGGGACCGCTTAACGGTCCCTATTGTCAAATTAGGGACCGCTTAACGGTCCCTACTAATATTCATACTAAAAAATAGGTTTTTTTTTATTGATGTTGTTGTGTTTGTGATTGTAAGCAACCAAACTCATTGTAATATATAAATTGAAGTAATAAATGATTGCAAAACCAACCTTATAGTAGATTAGTTGTGAAGTAATAGATTAATTGCGATTGATCGAGTTATAAACGTTCAAGATATATTTCACAAATGTACAACTAATTAATTATCATTATTTAGTTGTAATTGTTATCCGTGTTTATGATTTACTTCACAAGCGTTAGCATAGATACGATTATGAGGCATAATCATTAGATCAAGTATTCATTAATTATACGTATATATGTAGATCGAATTAATTTGTCATTATGTCATTCGTCGTACAAAATAGTAGTAGAATCTTCAAAGCGGCCCGTTCTCCTTTTATAATGTTTGGATATACAATGTGTCGTTGTACTTATTGTCATTTTAACTATTCCAATGGTTATTATGAACTCAACATACAACGCGGCACCTCGAACCATCGAAAAATTCATAATTTTGATGTATGAATATTAGTAGGGACTGCCAAGCGGTCCCTAATTTTACAATAGGGACTGCCAAGCGGTCCCTAATTGAAACTAGGGACCGCTTAACGGTCCCTACTAATATTCATACTTAAAAATCGATTTTTGGCGATCCGTGTTAAAGACATGATGGGTACTTATGATCGTAGATTAGGATTTCATCGACGATTGAGATTTGATTTAGTGAAAATTCAAATTTCCCCCTCACTTCCGCCAAAAAATTTCGCCAAAAATTTAAAATTTTCGATTTTAGGGACCGTTAAGCGGTCCCTAATGTCTAATTAGGGACCGCTTAACGGTCCCTATTGTCAAATTAGGGACCGCTTAACGGTCCCTACTAATATTCATACTAAAAAATCGATTTTTTTTATTGATGTTGTTGTGTTTGTGATTGTAAGCAACCAAACTCATTGTAATATATAAATTGAAGTAATAAATGATTGCCAAACCAACCTTATAGTAGATTAGTTGTAGAGTAATAGATTAATTGCGATTGATCGAGTTATAAACGTTCAAGATATATTTCACAAATGTACAACTAATTAATTATCATTAGTTAGTTGTAATTGTTATCCGTGTTTATGATTTACTTCACAAACGTTAGCATAGATACGATTATGAGGCATAATCATTAGATCAAGTATTCATTAATTATACGTACATATGTAGATCGAATTAATTTGTCATTATGTCATTCGTCGTACAAAATAGTAGGAGAATCTTCAAAGTGGCCCGTTCTCTTTTTATAATGTTTGGATATACAATGTGTCGTTGTACTTATTGTTATTTTAACTATTCCAATGGTTATTATGAACTAAACATACAACGCGGCACCTCGAACCATCGAAAAATTCATAATTTTGATGTGTGAATATTAGTAGGGACTGCCAAGCGATCCCTAATTTTACAATAGGGACTGCCAAGCGGTCCCTAATTGAAACTAGGGACCGCTTAACGGTCCCTAATGTCAAATTAGGGACCGCTTAACGGTCCCTATTGTCAAATTAGGGACCGCTTAACGGTCCCTACTAATATTCATACTTAAAAATCAATTTTTGGCGATCCGTGTTAAAGACATGATGGGTACTTATGATCGTAGATTAGGATTTCATCGACGGTTGAGATTTGATTTGGTGAAAATTCAAATTTCCCCCTCACTTCCGCCAAAAAATTTCGCCAAAAATTTAAAATTTTCGATTTTAGGGACCGTTAAGCGGTCCCTAATGTCAAATTAGGGACCGCTTAACGGTCCCTATTGTCAAATTAGGGACCGCTTAACGGTCCCTACTAATATTCATACTAAAAAATAGGTTTTTTTTTATTGATGTTGTTGTGTTTGTGATTGTAAGCAACCAAACTCATTGTAATATATAAATTGAAGTAATAAATGATTGCAAAACCAACCTTATAGTAGATTAGTTGTGAAGTAATAGATTAATTGCGATTGATCGAGTTATAAACGTTCAAGATATATTTCACAAATGTACAACTAATTAATTATCATTATTTAGTTGTAATTGTTATCCGTGTTTATGATTTACTTCACAAGCGTTAGCATAGATACGATTATGAGGCATAATCATTAGATCAAGTATTCATTAATTATACGTATATATGTAGATCGAATTAATTTGTCATTATGTCATTCGTCGTACAAAATAGTAGTAGAATCTTCAAAGCGGCCCGTTCTCCTTTTATAATGTTTGGATATACAATGTGTCGTTGTACTTATTGTCATTTTAACTATTCCAATGGTTATTATGAACTCAACATACAACGCGGCACCTCGAACCATCGAAAAATTCATAATTTTGATGTATGAATATTAGTAGGGACTGCCAAGCGGTCCCTAATTTTACAATAGGGACTGCCAAGCGGTCCCTAATTGAAACTAGGGACCGCTTAACGGTCCCTACTAATATTCATACTTAAAAATCGATTTTTGGCGATCCGTGTTAAAGACATGATGGGTACTTATGATCGTAGATTAGGATTTCATCGACGATTGAGATTTGATTTAGTGAAAATTCAAATTTCCCCCTCACTTCCGCCAAAAAATTTCGCCAAAAATTTAAAATTTTCGATTTTAGGGACCGTTAAGCGGTCCCTAATGTCTAATTAGGGACCGCTTAACGGTCCCTATTGTCAAATTAGGGACCGCTTAACGGTCCCTACTAATATTCATACTAAAAAATCGATTTTTTTTATTGATGTTGTTGTGTTTGTGATTGTAAGCAACCAAACTCATTGTAATATATAAATTGAAGTAATAAATGATTGCCAAACCAACCTTATAGTAGATTAGTTGTAGAGTAATAGATTAATTGCGATTGATCGAGTTATAAACGTTCAAGATATATTTCACAAATGTACAACTAATTAATTATCATTAGTTAGTTGTAATTGTTATCCGTGTTTATGATTTACTTCACAAACGTTAGCATAGATACGATTATGAGGCATAATCATTAGATCAAGTATTCATTAATTATACGTACATATGTAGATCGAATTAATTTGTCATTATGTCATTCGTCGTACAAAATAGTAGGAGAATCTTCAAAGTGGCCCGTTCTCTTTTTATAATGTTTGGATATACAATGTGTCGTTGTACTTATTGTTATTTTAACTATTCCAATGGTTATTATGAACTAAACATACAACGCGGCACCTCGAACCATCGAAAAATTCATAATTTTGATGTGTGAATATTAGTAGGGACTGCCAAGCGATCCCTAATTTTACAATAGGGACTGCCAAGCGGTCCCTAATTGAAACTAGGGACCGCTTAACGGTCCCTAATGTCAAATTAGGGACCGCTTAACGGTCCCTATTGTCAAATTAGGGACCGCTTAACGGTCCCTACTAATATTCATACTTAAAAATCAATTTTTGGCGATCCGTGTTAAAGACATGATGGGTACTTATGATCGTAGATTAGGATTTCATCGACGGTTGAGATTTGATTTGGTGAAAATTCAAATTTCCCCCTCACTTCCGCCAAAAAATTTCGCCAAAAATTTAAAATTTTCGATTTTAGGGACCGTTAAGCGGTCCCTAATGTCAAATTAGGGACCGCTTAACGGTCCCTATTGTCAAATTAGGGACCGCTTAACGGTCCCTACTAATATTCATACTAAAAAATAGGTTTTTTTTTATTGATGTTGTTGTGTTTGTGATTGTAAGCAACCAAACTCATTGTAATATATAAATTGAAGTAATAAATGATTGCAAAACCAACCTTATAGTAGATTAGTTGTGAAGTAATAGATTAATTGCGATTGATCGAGTTATAAACGTTCAAGATATATTTCACAAATGTACAACTAATTAATTATCATTATTTAGTTGTAATTGTTATCCGTGTTTATGATTTACTTCACAAGCGTTAGCATAGATACGATTATGAGGCATAATCATTAGATCAAGTATTCATTAATTATACGTATATATGTAGATCGAATTAATTTGTCATTATGTCATTCGTCGTACAAAATAGTAGTAGAATCTTCAAAGCGGCCCGTTCTCCTTTTATAATGTTTGGATATACAATGTGTCGTTGTACTTATTGTCATTTTAACTATTCCAATGGTTATTATGAACTCAACATACAACGCGGCACCTCGAACCATCGAAAAATTCATAATTTTGATGTATGAATATTAGTAGGGACTGCCAAGCGGTCCCTAATTTTACAATAGGGACTGCCAAGCGGTCCCTAATTGAAACTAGGGACCGCTTAACGGTCCCTACTAATATTCATACTTAAAAATCAATTTTTGGCGATCCGTGTTAAAGACATGATGGGTACTTATGATCGTAGATTAGGATTTCATCGACGATTGAGATTTGATTTAGTGAAAATTCAAATTTCCCCCTCACTTCCGCCAAAAAATTTCGCCAAAAATTTAAAATTTTCGATTTTAGGGACCGTTAAGCGGTCCCTAATGTCTAATTAGGGACCGCTTAACGGTCCCTATTGTCAAATTAGGGACCGCTTAACGGTCCCTACTAATATTCATACTAAAAAATCGATTTTTTTTATTGATGTTGTTGTGTTTGTGATTGTAAGCAACCAAACTCATTGTAATATATAAATTGAAGTAATAAATGATTGCCAAACCAACCTTATAGTAGATTAGTTGTAGAGTAATAGATTAATTGCGATTGATCGAGTTATAAACGTTCAAGATATATTTCACAAATGTACAACTAATTAATTATCATTAGTTAGTTGTAATTGTTATCCGTGTTTATGATTTACTTCACAAACGTTAGCATAGATACGATTATGAGGCATAATCATTAGATCAAGTATTCATTAATTATACGTACATATGTAGATCGAATTAATTTGTCATTATGTCATTCGTCGTACAAAATAGTAGGAGAATCTTCAAAGTGGCCCGTTCTCTTTTTATAATGTTTGGATATACAATGTGTCGTTGTACTTATTGTTATTTTAACTATTCCAATGGTTATTATGAACTAAACATACAACGCGGCACCTCGAACCATCGAAAAATTCATAATTTTGATGTGTGAATATTAGTAGGGACTGCCAAGCGATCCCTAATTTTACAATAGGGACTGCCAAGCGGTCCCTAATTGAAACTAGGGACCGCTTAACGGTCCCTAATGTCAAATTAGGGACCGCTTAACGGTCCCTATTGTCAAATTAGGGACCGCTTAACGGTCCCTACTAATATTCATACTTAAAAATCAATTTTTGGCGATCCGTGTTAAAGACATGATGGGTACTTATGATCGTAGATTAGGATTTCATCGACGGTTGAGATTTGATTTGGTGAAAATTCAAATTTCCCCCTCACTTCCGCCAAAAAATTTCGCCAAAAATTTAAAATTTTCGATTTTAGGGACCGTTAAGCGGTCCCTAATGTCAAATTAGGGACCGCTTAACGGTCCCTATTGTCAAATTAGGGACCGCTTAACGGTCCCTACTAATATTCATACTAAAAAATAGGTTTTTTTTTATTGATGTTGTTGTGTTTGTGATTGTAAGCAACCAAACTCATTGTAATATATAAATTGAAGTAATAAATGATTGCAAAACCAACCTTATAGTAGATTAGTTGTGAAGTAATAGATTAATTGCGATTGATCGAGTTATAAACGTTCAAGATATATTTCACAAATGCACAACTAATTAATTATCATTAGTTAGTTGTAATTGTTATCCGTGTTTATGATTTACTTCACAAGCGTTAGCATAGATACGATTATGAGGCATAATCATTAGATCAAGTATTCATTAATTATACGTATATATGTAGATCGAATTAATTTGTCATTATGTCATTCGTCGTACAAAATAGTAGGAGAATCTTCAAAGCGGCCCGTTCTCCTTTTATAATGTTTGGATATACAATGTGTCGTTGTACTTATTGTTATTTTAACTATTCCAATGGTTATTATGAACTCAACATACAACGCGGCACCTCGAACCATCGAAAAATTCATAATTTTGATGTATGAATATTAGTAGGGACTGCCAAGCGGTCCCTAATTTTACAATAGGGACTGCCAAGCGGTCCCTAATTGAAACTAGGGACCGCTTAACGGTCCCTACTAATATTCATACTTAAAAATCGATTTTTGGCGATCCGTGTTAAAGACATGATGGGTACTTATGATCGTAGATTAGGATTTCATCGATGATTGAGATTTGATTTAGTGAAAATTCAAATTTCCCCCTCACTTCCGCCAAAAAATTTCGTCAAAAATTTAAAATTTTCGATTTTAGGTACCGTTAAACGGTCCCTAATGTCAAATCAGGGACCGCTTAACGGTCCCTATTGTCAATTTAGGGACCGCTTAACGGTCCCTACTAATATTCATACTAAAAAATCGATTTTTTTTATTGATGTTGTTGTGTTTGTGATTGTAAGCAACCAAACTCATTGTAATATATAAATTGAAGTAATAAATGATTGCCAAACCAACCTTATAGTAGATTAGTTGTGAAGTAATAGATTAATTGCGATTGATCGAGTTATAAACGTTCAAGATATATTTCACAAATGTACAACTAATTAATTATCATTAGTTAGTTGTAATTGTTATCCGTGTTTATGATTTACTTCACAAGCGTTAGCATAGATACGATTATGAGGCATAATCATTAGATCAAGTATTCATTAATTATACGTATATATGTAGATTGAATTAATTTGTCATTATGTCATTCGTCGTACAAAATAGTAGGATAATCTTCAAAGCGGCCCGTTCTCCTTTTATATTGTTTGGATATACAATGTGTCGTTGTACTTATTGTTATTTTAACTATTCCAATGGTTATTATGAACTAAACATACAACGCGGCACCTCGAACCATCGAAAAATTTATAATTTTGATGTATGAATATTAGTAGGGACTGCCAAGCGGTCCCTAATTTTACAATAGGGACTGCCAAGCGGTCCCTAATTGAAACTAGGGACCGCTTAACGGTCCCTAATGTCAAATTAGGGACCGCTTAACGGTCCCTACTAATATTTATACTTAAAAATCGATTTTTGCCGATCCGTGTTAAAGACATGATGAGTACTTATGACCGTAGATTAGGATTTCATCGACGGTTGAGATTTGATTTAGTGAAAATGCAAATTTCCCCCTCACTTCCGCCAAAAAATTTCGCCAAAAATTTAAAATTTTCGATTTTAGGGACCGTTAAGCGGTCCCTAATGTCTAATTAGGGACCGCTTAACGGTCCCTATTGTCAAATTAGGGACCGCTTAACGGTCCCTACTAATATTCATACTAAAAAATCGATTTTTTTTATTGATGTTGTTGTGTTTGTGATTGTAAGCAACCAAACTCATTGTAATATATAAATTGAAGTAATAAATGATTGCCAAACCAACCTTATAGTAGATTAGTTGTAGAGTAATAGATTAATTGCGATTGATCGAGTTATAAACGTTCAAGATATATTTCACAAATGTACAACTAATTAATTATCATTAGTTAGTTGTAATTGTTATCCGTGTTTATGATTTACTTCACAAACGTTAGCATAGATACGATTATGAGGCATAATCATTAGATCAAGTATTCATTAATTATACGTATATATGTAGATCGAATTAATTTGTCATTATGTCATTCGTCGTACAAAATAGTAGGAGAATCTTCAAAGTGGCCCGTTCTCCTTTTATAATGTTTGGATATACAATGTGTCGTTGTACTTATTGTTATTTTAACTATTCCAATGGTTATTATGAACTAAACATACAACGCGGCACCTCGAACCATCGAAAAATTCATAATTTTGATGTGTGAATATTAGTAGGGACTGCCAAGCGATCCCTAATTTTACAATAGGGACTGCCAAGCGGTCCCTAATTGAAACTAGGGACCGCTTAACGGTCCCTAATGTCAAATTAGGGACCGCTTAACGGTCCCTATTGTCAAATTAGGGACCGCTTAACGGTCCCTACTAATATTCATACTTAAAAATCAATTTTTGGCGATCCGTGTTAAAGACATGATGGGTACTTATGATCGTAGATTAGGATTTCATCGACGGTTGAGATTTGATTTGGTGAAAATTCAAATTTCCCCCTCACTTCCGCCAAAAAATTTCGCCAAAAATTTAAAATTTTCGATTTTAGGGACCGTTAAGCGGTCCCTAATGTCAAATTAGGGACCGCTTAACGGTCCCTATTGTCAAATTAGGGACCGCTTAACGGTCCCTACTAATATTCATACTAAAAAATAGGTTTTTTTTTATTGATGTTGTTGTGTTTGTGATTGTAAGCAACCAAACTCATTGTAATATATAAATTGAAGTAATAAATGATTGCAAAACCAACCTTATAGTAGATTAGTTGTGAAGTAATAGATTAATTGCGATTGATCGAGTTATAAACGTTCAAGATATATTTCACAAATGTACAACTAATTAATTATCATTATTTAGTTGTAATTGTTATCCGTGTTTATGATTTACTTCACAAGCGTTAGCATAGATACGATTATGAGGCATAATCATTAGATCAAGTATTCATTAATTATACGTATATATGTAGATCGAATTAATTTGTCATTATGTCATTCGTCGTACAAAATAGTAGTAGAATCTTCAAAGCGGCCCGTTCTCCTTTTATAATGTTTGGATATACAATGTGTCGTTGTACTTATTGTCATTTTAACTATTCCAATGGTTATTATGAACTCAACATACAACGCGGCACCTCGAACCATCGAAAAATTCATAATTTTGATGTATGAATATTAGTAGGGACTGCCAAGCGGTCCCTAATTTTACAATAGGGACTGCCAAGCGGTCCCTAATTGAAACTAGGGACCGCTTAACGGTCCCTACTAATATTCATACTTAAAAATCAATTTTTGGCGATCCGTGTTAAAGACATGATGGGTACTTATGATCGTAGATTAGGATTTCATCGACGATTGAGATTTGATTTAGTGAAAATTCAAATTTCCCCCTCACTTCCGCCAAAAAATTTCGCCAAAAATTTAAAATTTTCGATTTTAGGGACCGTTAAGCGGTCCCTAATGTCTAATTAGGGACCGCTTAACGGTCCCTATTGTCAAATTAGGGACCGCTTAACGGTCCCTACTAATATTCATACTAAAAAATCGATTTTTTTTATTGATGTTGTTGTGTTTGTGATTGTAAGCAACCAAACTCATTGTAATATATAAATTGAAGTAATAAATGATTGCCAAACCAACCTTATAGTAGATTAGTTGTAGAGTAATAGATTAATTGCGATTGATCGAGTTATAAACGTTCAAGATATATTTCACAAATGTACAACTAATTAATTATCATTAGTTAGTTGTAATTGTTATCCGTGTTTATGATTTACTTCACAAACGTTAGCATAGATACGATTATGAGGCATAATCATTAGATCAAGTATTCATTAATTATACGTACATATGTAGATCGAATTAATTTGTCATTATGTCATTCGTCGTACAAAATAGTAGGAGAATCTTCAAAGTGGCCCGTTCTCTTTTTATAATGTTTGGATATACAATGTGTCGTTGTACTTATTGTTATTTTAACTATTCCAATGGTTATTATGAACTAAACATACAACGCGGCACCTCGAACCATCGAAAAATTCATAATTTTGATGTGTGAATATTAGTAGGGACTGCCAAGCGATCCCTAATTTTACAATAGGGACTGCCAAGCGGTCCCTAATTGAAACTAGGGACCGCTTAACGGTCCCTAATGTCAAATTAGGGACCGCTTAACGGTCCCTATTGTCAAATTAGGGACCGCTTAACGGTCCCTACTAATATTCATACTTAAAAATCAATTTTTGGCGATCCGTGTTAAAGACATGATGGGTACTTATGATCGTAGATTAGGATTTCATCGACGGTTGAGATTTGATTTGGTGAAAATTCAAATTTCCCCCTCACTTCCGCCAAAAAATTTCGCCAAAAATTTAAAATTTTCGATTTTAGGGACCGTTAAGCGGTCCCTAATGTCAAATTAGGGACCGCTTAACGGTCCCTATTGTCAAATTAGGGACCGCTTAACGGTCCCTACTAATATTCATACTAAAAAATAGGTTTTTTTTTATTGATGTTGTTGTGTTTGTGATTGTAAGCAACCAAACTCATTGTAATATATAAATTGAAGTAATAAATGATTGCAAAACCAACCTTATAGTAGATTAGTTGTGAAGTAATAGATTAATTGCGATTGATCGAGTTATAAACGTTCAAGATATATTTCACAAATGCACAACTAATTAATTATCATTAGTTAGTTGTAATTGTTATCCGTGTTTATGATTTACTTCACAAGCGTTAGCATAGATACGATTATGAGGCATAATCATTAGATCAAGTATTCATTAATTATACGTATATATGTAGATCGAATTAATTTGTCATTATGTCATTCGTCGTACAAAATAGTAGGAGAATCTTCAAAGCGGCCCGTTCTCCTTTTATAATGTTTGGATATACAATGTGTCGTTGTACTTATTGTTATTTTAACTATTCCAATGGTTATTATGAACTCAACATACAACGCGGCACCTCGAACCATCGAAAAATTCATAATTTTGATGTATGAATATTAGTAGGGACTGCCAAGCGGTCCCTAATTTTACAATAGGGACTGCCAAGCGGTCCCTAATTGAAACTAGGGACCGCTTAACGGTCCCTACTAATATTCATACTTAAAAATCGATTTTTGGCGATCCGTGTTAAAGACATGATGGGTACTTATGATCGTAGATTAGGATTTCATCGATGATTGAGATTTGATTTAGTGAAAATTCAAATTTCCCCCTCACTTCCGCCAAAAAATTTCGTCAAAAATTTAAAATTTTCGATTTTAGGTACCGTTAAACGGTCCCTAATGTCAAATCAGGGACCGCTTAACGGTCCCTATTGTCAATTTAGGGACCGCTTAACGGTCCCTACTAATATTCATACTAAAAAATCGATTTTTTTTATTGATGTTGTTGTGTTTGTGATTGTAAGCAACCAAACTCATTGTAATATATAAATTGAAGTAATAAATGATTGCCAAACCAACCTTATAGTAGATTAGTTGTGAAGTAATAGATTAATTGCGATTGATCGAGTTATAAACGTTCAAGATATATTTCACAAATGTACAACTAATTAATTATCATTAGTTAGTTGTAATTGTTATCCGTGTTTATGATTTACTTCACAAGCGTTAGCATAGATACGATTATGAGGCATAATCATTAGATCAAGTATTCATTAATTATACGTATATATGTAGATTGAATTAATTTGTCATTATGTCATTCGTCGTACAAAATAGTAGGATAATCTTCAAAGCGGCCCGTTCTCCTTTTATATTGTTTGGATATACAATGTGTCGTTGTACTTATTGTTATTTTAACTATTCCAATGGTTATTATGAACTAAACATACAACGCGGCACCTCGAACCATCGAAAAATTTATAATTTTGATGTATGAATATTAGTAGGGACTGCCAAGCGGTCCCTAATTTTACAATAGGGACTGCCAAGCGGTCCCTAATTGAAACTAGGGACCGCTTAACGGTCCCTAATGTCAAATTAGGGACCGCTTAACGGTCCCTACTAATATTTATACTTAAAAATCGATTTTTGCCGATCCGTGTTAAAGACATGATGAGTACTTATGACCGTAGATTAGGATTTCATCGACGGTTGAGATTTGATTTAGTGAAAATGCAAATTTCCCCCTCACTTCCGCCAAAAAATTTCGCCAAAAATTTAAAATTTTCGATTTTAGGGACCGTTAAGCGGTCCCTAATGTCTAATTAGGGACCGCTTAACGGTCCCTATTGTCAAATTAGGGACCGCTTAACGGTCCCTACTAATATTCATACTAAAAAATCGATTTTTTTTATTGATGTTGTTGTGTTTGTGATTGTAAGCAACCAAACTCATTGTAATATATAAATTGAAGTAATAAATGATTGCCAAACCAACCTTATAGTAGATTAGTTGTAGAGTAATAGATTAATTGCGATTGATCGAGTTATAAACGTTCAAGATATATTTCACAAATGTACAACTAATTAATTATCATTAGTTAGTTGTAATTGTTATCCGTGTTTATGATTTACTTCACAAACGTTAGCATAGATACGATTATGAGGCATAATCATTAGATCAAGTATTCATTAATTATACGTATATATGTAGATCGAATTAATTTGTCATTATGTCATTCGTCGTACAAAATAGTAGGAGAATCTTCAAAGTGGCCCGTTCTCCTTTTATAATGTTTGGATATACAATGTGTCGTTGTACTTATTGTTATTTTAACTATTCCAATGGTTATTATGAACTAAACATACAACGCGGCACCTCGAACCATCGAAAAATTCATAATTTTGATGTGTGAATATTAGTAGGGACTGCCAAGCGATCCCTAATTTTACAATAGGGACTGCCAAGCGGTCCCTAATTGAAACTAGGGACCGCTTAACGGTCCCTAATGTCAAATTAGGGACCGCTTAACGGTCCCTATTGTCAAATTAGGGACCGCTTAACGGTCCCTACTAATATTCATACTTAAAAATCAATTTTTGGCGATCCGTGTTAAAGACATGATGGGTACTTATGACCGTAGATTAGGATTTCATCGACGGTTGAGATTTGAATTGGTGAAAATTCAAATTTCCCCCTCACTTCCGCCAAAAAATTTCGCCAAAAATTTAAAATTTTCGATTTTAGGGACCGTTAAGCGGTCCCTAATGTCAAATTAGGGACCGCTTAACGGTCCCTATTGTCAAATTAGAGACCGCTTAACGGTCCCTACTAATATTCATACTAAAAAATAGGTTTTTTTTATTGATGTTGTTGTGTTTGTGATTGTAAGCAACCAAACTCATTGTAATATATAAATTGAAGTAATAAATGATTGCAAAACCAACCTTATAGTAGATTAGTTGTGAAGTAATAGATTAATTGCGATTGATCGAGTTATAAACGTTCAAGATATATTTCACAAATGTACAACTAATTAATTCTCATTAGTTAGTTGTAATTGTTATCCGTGTTTATGATTTACTTCACAAGCGTTAGCATAGATACGATTATGAGGCATAATCATTAGATCAAGTATTCATTAATTATACGTATATATGTAGATCGAATTAATTTGTCATTATGTCATTCGTCGTACAAAATAGTAGGAGAATCTTCAAAGCGGCCCGTTCTCCTTTTATAATGTTTGGATATACAATGTGTCGTTGTACTTATTGTTATTTTAACTATTCCAATGGTTATTATGAACTCAACATACAACGCGGCACCTCGAACCATCGAAAAATTCATAATTTTGATGTATGAATATTAGTAGGGACTGCCAAGCGGTCCCTAATTTTACAATAGGGACTGCCAAGCGGTCCCTAATTGAAACTAGGGACCGCTTAACGGTCCCTACTAATATTCATACTTAAAAATCAATTTTTAGCGATCCGTGTTAAAGACATGATGGGTACTTATGATCGTAGATTAGGATTTCATCGATGATTGAGATTTGATTTAGTGAAAATTCAAATTTCCCCCTCACTTCCGCCAAAAAATTTCGTCAAAAATTTAAAATTTTCGATTTTAGGTACCGTTAAACGGTCCCTAATGTCAAATTAGGGACCGCTTAACGGTCCCTATTGTCAATTTAGGGACCGCTTAACGGTCCCTACTAATATTCATACTAAAAAATCGATTTTTTTTATTGATGTTGTTGTGTTTGTGATTGTAAGCAACCAAACTCATTGTAATATATAAATTGAAGTAATAAATGATTGCCAAACCAACCTTATAGTAGATTAGTTGTGAAGTAATAAATTAATTGCGATTGATCGAGTTATAAACGTTCAAGATATATTTCACAAATGTACAACTAATTAATTATCATTAGTTAGTTGTAATTGTTATCCGTGTTTATGATTTACTTCACAAGCGTTAGCATAGATACGATTATGAGGCATAATCATTAGATCAAGTATTCATTAATTATACGTATATATGTAGATTGAATTAATTTGTCATTATGTCATTCGTCGTACAAAATAGTAGGAGAATCTTCAAAGCGGCCCGTTCTCCTTTTATAATGTTTGGATATACAATGTGTCGTTGTACATATTGTTATTTTAACTATTCCAATGGTTATTATGAACTAAACATACAACGCGGCACCTCGAACCATCGAAAAATTTATAATTTTGATGTATGAATATTAGTAGGGACTGCCAAGCGGTCCCTAATTTTACAATAGGGACTGCCAAGCGGTCCCTAATTGAAACTAGGGACCGCTTAACGGTCCCTAATGTCAAATTAGGGACCGCTTAACGGTCCCTACTAATATTTATACTTAAAAATCGATTTTTGGTGATCCGTGTTAGAGACATGATGGGTACTTATGACCGTAGATTAGGATTTCATCGACGGTTGAGATTTGATTTAGTGAAAATGCAAATTTCCCCCTCACTTCCGCCAAAAAATTTCGCCAAAAATTTAAAATTTTCGATTTTAGAGACCGTTAAGCGGTCCCTAATGTCTAATTAGGGACCGCTTAACGGTCCCAATTGTCAAATTAGGGACCGCTTAACGGTCCCTACTAATATTCATACTAAAAAATCGATTTTTTTTATTGATGTTGTTGTGTTTGTGATTGTAAGCAACCAAACTCATTGTAATATATAAATTGAAGTAATAAATGATTGCCAAACCAACCTTATACTAGATTAGTTGTAGAGTAATAGATTAATTGCGATTGATCGAGTTATAAACGTTCAAGATATATTTCACAAATGTACAACTAATTAATTATCATTAGTTAGTTGTAATTGTTATCCGTGTTTATGATTTACTTCACAAACGTTAGCATAGATACGATTATGAGGCATAATCATTAGATCAAGTATTCATTAATTATACGTATATATGTAGATCGAATTAATTTGTCATTATGTCATTCTTAGTACAAAATAGTAGGAGAATCTTCAAAGCGGCCCGTTCTCCTTTTATAATGTTTGGATATACAATGTGTCGTTGTACTTATTGTTATTTTAACTATTCCAATGGTTATTATGAACTAAACATACAACGCGGCACCTCGAACCATCGAAAAATTCATAATTTTGATGTGTGAGTATTAGTAGGGACTGCCAAGCGATCCCTAATTTTACAATAGGGACTGCCAAGCGGTCCCTAATTGAAACTAGGGACCGCTTAACGGTCCCTAATGTCAAATTAGGGACCGCTTAACGGTCCCTATTGTCAAATTAGGGACCGCTTAACGGTCCCTACTAATATTCATACTTAAAAATCAATTTTTGGCGATCCGTGTTAAAGACATGATGGGTACTTATGACCGTAGATTAGGATTTCATCGACGGTTGAGATTTGATTTGGTGAAAATTCAAATTTCCCCCTCAATTCCGCCAAAAAATTTCGCCAAAAATTTAAAATTTTCGATTTTAGGGACCGTTAAGCGGTCCCTAATGTCAAATTAGGGACCGCTTAACGGTCCCTATTGTCAAATTAGGGACCGCTTAACGGTCCCTACTAATATTCATACTAAAAAATAGATTTTTTTTTATTGATGTTGTTGTGTTTGTGATTGTAAGCAACCAAACTCATTGTAATATATAAATTGAAGTAATAAATGATTGCAAAACCAACCTTATAGTAGATTAGTTGTGAAGTAATAGATTAATTGCGATTGATCGAGTTATAAACGTTCAAGATATATTTCACAAATGTACAACTAATTAATTCTCATTAGTTAGTTGTAATTGTTATCCGTGTTTATGATTTACTTCACAAGCGTTAGCATAGATACGATTATGAGGCATAATCATTAGATCAAGTATTCATTAATTATACGTATATATGTAGATCGAATTAATTTGTCATTATGTCATTCGTCGTACAAAATAGTAGGAGAATCTTCAAAGCGGCCTGTTCTCCTTTTATAATGTTTGGATATACAATGTGTCGTTGTACTTATTGTTATTTTAACTATTCCAATGGTTATTATGAACTCAACATACAACGCGGCACCTCGAACCATCGAAAAATTCATAATTTTGATGTACGAATATTAGTAGGGACTGCCAAGCGGTCCCTAATTTTACAATAGGGACTTCCAAGCGGTCCCTAATTGAAACTAGGGACCGCTTAACGGTCCCTACTAATATTCATACTTAAAAATCGATTTTTGGCGATCCGTGTTAAAGACATGATGGGTACTTATGATCGTATATTTTGATTTCATCGACGATTGAGATTTGATTTAGTGAAAATTCAAATTTCCCCCTCACTTCCGCCAAAAAATTTCGCCAAAAATTTAAAATTTTCGATTTTAGGGACCGTTAAACGGTCCCTAATGTCAAATTAGGGACCGCTTAACGGTCCCTACTAATATTCATACTAAAAAATCGATTTTTTTTATTGATGTTGTTGTGTTTGTGATTGTAAGCAACCAAACTCATTGTAATATATAAATTGAAGTAATAAATGATTGCAAAACCAACCTTATAGTAGATTAGTTGTAAAGTAATAGATTAATTGCGATTGATCGAGTTTTAAACGTTCAAGATATATTTCACAAATGTACAACTAATTAATTATCATTAGTTAGTTGTAATTGTTATCCGTGTTTATGATTTACTTCACAAACGTTAGAATAGATACGATTATGAGGCGTAATCATTAGTTCAAGTATTCATTAATTATACGTATATATGTAGATCGAATTAATTTGTCATTATGTCATTCGTCGTACAAAATAGTAGGAGAATCTTCAAAGCGGCCCGTTCTCCTTTTATAATGTTTGGATATACAATGTGTCGTTTATACTTATTGTTATTTTAACTATTCCAATGGTTATTATGAACTAAACATACAACGCGGCACCTCGAACCATCGAAAAATTCATAATTTTGATGTATGAATATTAGTAGGGACTGCCAAGCGGTCCCTAATTGAAATTAGGGACTGTTTAACGGTCCCTAATGTCAAATTAGGGACCGCTTAACGGTCCCTATTGTCAAATTAGGGACCGCTTAACGGTCCCTACTAATATTCATACTTAAAAATCAATTTTTGGCGATCCGTGTTAAAGACATGATGGGTACTTATGACCGTAGATTAGGATTTCTTCGACGGTTGAGATTTGATTTGGTGAAAATTAAAATTTCCCCCTCACTTCCGCCAAAAAATTTCGCCAAAAATTTAAAATTTTCGATTTTAGGGACCGTTAAGCGGTCCCTAATGTCTAATTAGGGACCGCTTAACGGTCCCTATTGTCAAATTAGGGACCGCTTAACGGTCCCTACTAATATTCATACTAAAAAATCGATTTTTTTTATTGATGTTGTTGTGTTTGTGATTGTAAGCAACCAAACTCATTGTAATATATAAATTGAAGTAATAAATGATTGCCAAACCAACCTTATAGTAGATTAGTTGTAGAGTAATAGATTAATTGCGATTGATCGAGTTATAAACGTTCAAGATATATTTCACAAATGTACAACTAATTAATTATCATTAGTTAGTTGTAATTGTTATCCGTGTTTATGATTTACTTCACAAACGTTAGCATAGATACGATTATGAGGCATAATCATTAGATCAAGTATTCATTAATTATACGTATATATGTAGATCGAATTAATTTGTCATTATGTCATTCGTCGTACAAAATAGTAGGAGAATCTTCAAAGCGGCCCGTTCTCCTTTTATAATGTTTGGATATACAATGTGTCGTTGTACTTATTGTTATTTTAACTATTCCAATGGTTATTATGAACTAAACATACAACGCGGCACCTCGAACCATCGAAAAATTCATAATTTTGATGTGTGAATATTAGTAGGGACTGCCAAGCGATCCCTAATTTTACAATAGGGACTGCCAAGCGGTCCCTAATTGAAACTAGGGACCGCTTAACGGTCCCTAATGTCAAATTAGGGACCACTTAACTGTCCCTATTGTCAAATTAGGGACCGCTTAACGGTCCCTACTAATATTCATACTTAAAAATCAATTTTTGGCGATCCGTGTTAAAGACATGATGGGTACTTATGACCGTAGATTAGGATTTCATCGACGGTTGAGATTTGATTTGGTGAAAATTCAAATTTCCCCCTCACTTCCGCCAAAAAATTTCGCCAAAAATTTAAAATTTTCGATTTTAGGGACCGTTAAGCGGTCCCTAATGTCAAATTAGGGACCGCTTAACGGTCCCTATTGTCAAATTAGGGACCGCTTAACGGTCCCTATTGTCAAATTAGGGACCGCTTAACGGTCCCTACTAATATTCATACTAAAAAATAGATTTTTTTTTATTGATGTTGTTGTGTTTGTGATTGTAAGCAACCAAACTCATTGTAATATATAAATTGAAGTAATAAATGATTGCAAAACCAACCTTATAGTAGATTAGTTGTGAAGTAATAGATTAATTGCGATTGATCGAGTTATAGACGTTCAAGATATATTTCACAAATGTACAACTAATTAATTATCATTAGTTAGTTGTAATTGTTATCCCTGTTTATGATTTACTTCACAAGCGATAGCATAGATACGATTATGAGGCATAATCATTAGATCAAGTATTCATTAATTATACGTATATATGTAGATCGAATTAATTTGTCATTATGTCATTCGTCGTACAAAATAGTAGGAGAATCTTCAAAGCGGCCCGTTCTCCTTTTATAATGTTTGGATATACAATGTGTCGTTGTACTTATTGTTATTTTAACTATTCCAATGGTTATTATGAACTCAACATACAACGCGGCACCTCGAACCATCGAAAAATTCATAATTTTGATGTACGAATATTAGTAGGGACTGCCAAGCGGTCCCTAATTTTACAATAGGGACTGCCAAGCGGTCCCTAATTGAAACTAGGGACCGCTTAACGGTCCCTACTAATATTCATACTTAAAAATCGATTTTTGGCGATCCGTGTTAAAGACATGATGGGTACTTATGATCGTAGATTAGGATTTCATCGACGATTGAGAATTTGATTTAGTGAAAATTCAAATTTCCCCCTCACTTCCGCCAAAAAATTTCGCCAAAAATTTAAAATTTTCGATTTTAGGGACCGTTAAACGGTCCCTAATGTCAAATTAGGGACCGCTTAACGGTCCCTATTGTCAATTTAGGGACCGCTTAACGGTCCCTACTAATATTCATACTAAAAAATCGATTTTTTTTATTGATGTTGTTGTGTTTGTGATTGTAAGCAACCAAACTCATTGTAATATATAAATTGAAGTAATAAATGATTGCCAAACCAACCTTATAGTAGATTAGTTGTGAAGTAATAGATTAATTGCGATTGATCGAGTTATAAACGTTCAAGATATATTTCACAAATGTACAACTAATTAATTATCATTAGTTAGTTGTAATTGTTATCCGTGTTTATGATTTACTTCACAAGCGTTAGCATAGATACGATTATGAGGCATAATCATTAGATCAAGTATTCATTAATTATACGTATATATGTAGATTGAATTAATTTGTCATTATGTCATTCGTCGTACAAAATAGTAGGAGAATCTTCAAAGCGGCCCGTTCTCCTTTTATAATGTTTGGATATACAATGTGTCGTTGTACTTATTGTTATTTTAACTATTCCAATGGTTATTATGAACTAAACATACAACGCGGCACCTCGAACCATCGAAAAATTCATAATTTTGATGTGTGAATATTAGTAGGGACTGCCAAGCGATCCCTTATTTTACAATAGGGACTGCCAAGCGGTCCCTAATTGAAACTAGGGACCGCTTAACGGTCCCTAATGTCAAATTAGGGACCGCTTAACGGTCCCTATTGTCAAATTAGGGACCGCTTAACGGTCCCTACTAATATTCATACTTAAAAATCAATTTTTGGCGATCCGTGTTAAAGACATGATGGGTACTTATGACCGTAGATTAGGATTTCATCGACGGTTGAGATTTGATTTGGTGAAAATTCAAATTTCCCCTTCACTTCCGCCAAAAAATTTCGCCAAAAATTTAAAATTTTCGATTTTAGGGACCGTTAAGCGGTCCCTAATGTCAAATTAGGGACCGCTTAACGGTCCCTATTGTCAAATTAGGGACCGCTTAACGGTCCCTACTAATATTCATACTAAAAAATAGATTTTTTTTTATTGATGTTGTTGTGTTTGTGATTGTAAGCAACCAAACTAATTGTAATATATAAATTGAAGTAATAAATAATTGCAAAACCAACCTTATAGTAGATTAGTTGTGAAGTAATAGATTAATTGCGATTGATCGAGTTATAGACGTTCAAGATATATTTCACAAATGTACAACTAATTAATTATCATTAGTTAGTTGTAATTGTTATCCGTGTTTATGATTTACTTCACAAGCGTTAGCATAGATACGATTATGAGGCATAATCATTAGATCAAGTATTCATTAATTATACGTATATATGTAGATCGAATTAATTTGTCATTATGTCATTCGTCGTACAAAATAGTAGGAGAATCTTCAAAGCGGCCCGTTCTCCTTTTATAATGTTTGGATATACAATGTGTCGTTGTACTTATTGTTATTTTAACTATTCCAATGGTTATTATGAACTCAACATACAACGCGGCACCTCGAATCATCGAAAAATTCATAATTTTGATGTACGAATATTAGTAGGGACTGCCAAGCGGTCCCTAATTTTACAATAGGGACTGCCAAGCGGTCCCTAATTGAAACTAGGGACCGCTTAACGGTCCCTACTAATATTCATACTTAAAAATCGATTTTTGGCGATCCGTGTTAAAGACATTATGGGTACTTATGATCGTAGATTAGGATTTCATCGACGATTGAGATTTGATTTAGTGAAAATTCAAATTTCCCCCTCACTTCCGCCAAAAAATTTCGCCAAAAATTTAAAATTTTCGATTTTAGGGACCGTTAAACGGTCCCTAATGTCAAATTAGGGACCGCTTAACGGTCCCTATTGTCAATTTAGGGACCGCTTAACGGTCCCTACTAATATTCATACTAAAAAATCGTTTTTTTTTTATTGATGTTGTTGTGTTTGTGATTGTAAGCAACCAAACTCATTGTAATATATAAATTGAAGTAATAAATGATTGCCAAACCAACCTTATAGTAGATTAGTTGTGAAGTAATAGATTAATTGCGATTGATCGAGTTATAAACGTTCAAGATATATTTCACAAATGTACAACTAATTAATTATCATTAGTTAGTTGTAATTGTTATCCGTGTTTATGATTTATTTCACAAGCGTTAGCATAGATACGATTATGAGGCATAATCATTAGATCAAGTATGCATTAATTATACGTATATATGTAGATTGAATTAATTTGTCATTATGTCATTCGTCGTACAAAATAGTAGGATAATCTTCAAAGCGGCCCGTTCTCCTTTTATAATGTTTGGATATACAATGTGTCGTTGTACTTATTGTTATTTTAACTATTCCAATGGTTATTATGAACTCAACATACAACGCGGCACCTCGAACCATCGAAAAATTCATAATTTTGATGTATGAATATTAGTAGGGACTGCCAAGCGGTCCCTAATTTTACAATAGGGACTGCCAAGCGGTCCCTAATTGAAACTAGGGACCGCTTAACGGTCCCTACTAATATTCATACTTAAAAATCGATTTTTGGCGATCCGTGTTAAAGACATGATGGGTACTTATGATCGTAGATTAGGATTTCATCGACGATTGAGATTTGATTTAGTGAAAATTCAAATTTCCCCCTCACTTCCGCCAAAAAATTTCGCCAAAAATTTAAAATTTTCGATTTTAGGGACCGTTAAACGGTCCCTAATGTCAAATTAGGGACCGCTTAACGGTCCCTATTGTCAATTTAGGGACCGCTTAACGGTCCCTACTAATATTCATACTAAAAAATCGATTTTTTTTATTGATGTTGTTGTGTTTGTGATTGTAAGCAACCAAACTCATTGTAATATATAAATTGAAGTAATAAATGATTGCCAAACCAACCTTATAGTAGATTAGTTGTGAAGTAATAGATTAATTGCGATTGATCGAGTTATAAACGTTCAAGATATATTTCACAAATGTACAACTAATTAATTATCATTAGTTAGTTGTAATTGTTATCCGTGTTTATGATTTACTTCACAAGCGTTAGCATAGATACGATTATGAGGCATAATCATTAGATCAAGTATTCATTAATTATACGTATATATGTAGATTGAATTAATTTGTCATTATGTCATTCGTCGTACAAAATAGTAGGAGAATCTTCAAAGCGGCCCGTTCTCCTTTTATAATGTTTGGATATACAATGTGTCGTTGTACTTATTGTTATTTTAACGATTCCAATGGTTATTATGAACTAAACATGCAACGCGGCACCTCGAACCATCGAAAAATTTATAATTTTGATGTATGAATATTAGTAGGGACTGCCAAGCGGTCCCTAATTTTACAATAGGGACTGCCAAGCGGTCCCTAATTGAAACTAGGGACCGCTTAACGGTCCCTAATGTCAAATTAGGGACCGCTTAACGGTCCGTACTAATATTTATACTTAAAAATCGATTTTTGGCGATCCGTGTTAAAGACATGATGGGTACTTATGACCGTAGATTAGGATTTCATCGACGGTTGAGATTTGATTTAGTGAAAATGCAAATTTCCCCCTCACTTCCGCCAAAAAATTTCGCCAAAAATTTAAAATTTTCGATTTTAGGGACCGTTAAGCGGTCCCTAATGTCTAATTAGGGAACTCTTAACGGTCCCTATTGTCAAATTAGGGACCGCTTAACGGTCCCTACTAATATTCATACTAAAAAATCGATTTTTTTTATTGATGTTGTTGTGTTTGTGATTGTAAGCAACCAAACTCATTGTAATATATAAATTGAAGTAATAAATGATTGCCAAACCAACCTTATAGTAGATTAGTTGTAGAGTAATAGATTAATTGCGATTGATCGAGTTATAAACGTTCAAGATATATTTCACAAATGTACAACTAATTAATTATCATTAGTTAGTTGTAATTGTTATCCGTGTTTATGATTTACTTCACAAACGTTAGCATAGATACGATTATGAGGCATAATCATTAGATCAAGTATTCATTAATTATACGTATATATGTAGATCGAATTAATTTGTCATTATGTCATTCGTCGTACAAAATAGTAGGAGAATCTTCAAAGCGGCCCGTTCTCCTTTTATAATGTTTGGATATACAATGTGTCGTTGTACTTATTGTTATTTTAACTATTCCAATGGTTATTATGAACTAAACATACAACACGGCACCTCGAACCATCGAAAAATTCATAATTTTGATGTGTGAATATTAGTAGGGACTGCCAAGCGATCCCTAATTTTACAATAGGGACTGCCAAGCGGTCCTTAATTGAAACTAGGGACCGCTTAACGGTCCCTAATGTCAAATTAGGGACCGCTTAACGGTCCCTATTGTCAAATTAGGGACCGCTTAACGGTCCCTACTAATATTCATACTTAAAAATCAATTTTTGGCGATCCGTGTTAAAGACATGATGGGTACTTATGACCGTAGATTAGGATTTCATCGACGGTTGAGATTTGATTTGGTGAAAATTCAAATTTCCCCTTCACTTCCGCCAAAAAATTTCGCCAAAAATTTAAAATTTTCGATTTTAGGGACCGTTAAGCGGTCCCTAATGTCAAATTAGGGACCGCTTAACGGTCCCTATTGTCAAATTAGGGACCGCTTAACGGTCCCTACTAATATTCATACTAAAAAATAGATTTTTTTTTATTGATGTTGTTGTGTTTGTGATTGTAAGCAACCAAACTCATTGTAATATATAAATTGAAGTAATAAATGATTGCCAAACCAACCTTATAGTAGATTAGTTGTGAAGTAATAGATTAATTGCGATTGATGGAGTTATAAACGTTCAAGATATATTTCACAAATGTACAACTAATTAATTATCATTAGTTAGTTGTAATTGTTATCCGTGTTTATGATTTACTTCACAAGCGTTAGCATAGATACGATTATGAGGCATAATCATTAGATCAAGTATTCATTAATTATACGTATATATGTAGATCGAATTAATTTGTCATTATGTCATTCGTCGTACAAAATAGTAGGAGAATCTTCAAAGCGGCCCGTTCTCCTTTTATAATGTTTGAATATACAATGTGTCGTTGTACTTATTGTTATTTTAACTATTCCAATGGTTATTATAAACTCAACATACAACGCGGCACCTCGAAGCATCGAAAAATTCATAATTTTGATGTATGAATATTAGTAGGGACTGCCAAGCGGTCCCTAATTTTGCAATAGGGACTGTCAAGCGGTCCCTAATTGAAACTAGGGACCGCTTAACGGTCCCTACTAATATTCATACTTAAAAATCGATTTTTGGCGATCCGTGTTAAAGACATGATTGGTACTTATGATCGTAGATTAGGATTTCATCGACGATTGAGATTTGATTTAGCGAAAATTCAAATTTCCCACTCACTTCCCCCAAACAATTTCGCCAAAAATTTAAAATTTTCGATTTTAGGGACCGTTAAACGGTCCCTAATGTCAAATTAGGGACCGCTTAACGGTCCCTATTGTCAATTTAGGGACCGCTTAACGGTCCCTACTAATATTCATACTAAAAAATCGATTTTTTTTATTGATGTTGTTGTGTTTGTGATTGTAAGCAACCAAACTCATTGTAATATATAAATTGAAGTAATAAATGATTGCCAAACCAACCTTATAGTAGATTAGTTGTGAAGTAATAGATTAATTGCGATTGATCGAGTTATAAACGTTCAAGATATATTTCACAAATGTACAACTAATTAATTATCATTAGTTAGTTGTAATTGTTATCCGTGTTTATGATTTACTTCACAAGCGTTAGCATAGATACGATTATGAGGCATAATCATTAGATCAAATATTCATTAATTATACGTATATATGTAGATTGAATTAATTTGTCATTATGTCATTCGTCGTACAAAATAGTAGGAGAATCTTCAAAGCGGCCCGTTCTCCTTTTATAATGTTTGGATATACAATGTGTCGTTGTACTTATTGTTATTTTAACTATTCCAATGGTTATTATGAACTAAACATACAACGCGGCACCTCGAACCATCGAAAAATTTATTATTTTGATGTATGAATATTAGTAGGGACTGCCAAGCGGTCCCTAATTTTACAATAGGGACTGCCAAGCGGGCCCTAATTGAAACTAGGGACCGCTTAACGGTCCCTACTAATATTTATACTTAAAAATCGATTTTTGGCGATCCGTGTTAAAGACATGATGGGTACTTATGACTGTAGATTAGGATTTCATCGACGGTTGAGATTTGATTTAGTGAAAATGCCAATTTCCCCCTCACTTCCGCCAAAAAATTTCGCCAAAAATTTAAAATTTTCGATTTTAGGGACCGTTAAGCGGTCCCTAATGTCTAATTAGGGACCGCTTAACGGTCCTTATTGTCAAATTAGGGACCGCTTAACGGTCCCTACTAATATTCATACTAAAAAATCGATTTTTTTTATTGATGTTGTTGTGTTTGTGATTGTAAGCAACCAAACTCATTGTAATATATAAATTGAAGTAATAAATGATTGCCAAACCAACCTTATAGTAGATTAGTTGTAGAGTAATAGATTAATTGCGATTGATCGAGTTATAAACGTTCAAGATATATTTCACAAATGTACAACTAATTAATTATCATTAGTTAGTTGTAATTGTTATCCGTGTTTATGATTTACTTCACAAACGTTAGCATAGATACGATTATGAGGCATAATCATTAGATCAAGTATTCATTAATTATACGTATATATGTAGATCGAATTAATTTGTCATTATGTCATTCGTCGTACAAAATAGTAGGAGAATCTTCAAAGCGGCCCGTTCTCCTTTTATAATGTTTGGATATACAATGTGTCGTTGTACTTATTGTTATTTTAACTATTCCAATGGTTATTATGAACTAAACATACAACGCGGCACCTCGAACCATCGAAAAATTCATAATTTTGATGTGTGAATATTAGTAGGGACTGCCAAGCGATCCCTAATTTTACAATAGGGACTGCCAAGCGGTCCCTAATTGAAACTAGGGACCGCTTAACGGTCCCTAATGTCAAATTAGGGACCGCTTAACGGTCCATATTGTCAAATTAGGGACCGCTTAACGGTCCCTACTAATATTCATACTTAAAAATCAATTTTTGGCGATCCGTGTTAAAGACATGATGGGTACTTATGACCGTAGATTAGGATTTCATCGACGGTTGAGATTTGATTTGGTGAAAATTCAAATTTCCCCCTCACTTCCGCCAAAAAATTTCGCCAAAAATTTAAAATTTTCGATTTTAGGGACCGTTAAACGGTCCCTAATGTCAAATTAGGGACCGCTTAACGGTCCCTATTGTCAATTTAGGGACCGCTTAACGGTCCCTACTAATATTCATACTAAAAAATCGATTTTTTTTATTGATGTTGTTGTGTTTGTGATTGTAAGCAACCAAACTCATTGTAATATATAAATTGAAGTAATAAATGATTGCCAAACCAACCTTATAGTAGATTAGTTGTGAAGTAATAGATTAATTGCGATTGATCGAGTTATAAACGTTCAAGATATATTTCACAAATGTACAACTAATTAATTATCATTAGTTAGTTGTAATCGTTATCCGTGTTTATGATTTACTTCACAAGCGTTAGCATAGATACGATTATGAGGCATAATCATTAGATCAAGTATTCATTAATTATACGTATATATGTAGATTGAATTAATTTGTCATTATGTCATTCGTCGTACAAAATAGTAGGAGAATCTTCAAAGCGGCCCGTTCTCCTTTTATAATGTTTGGATATACAATGTGTCGTTGTACTTATTGTTATTTTAACTATTCCAATGGTTATTATGAACTAAACATACAACGCGGCACCTCGAACCATCGAAAAATTTATAATTTTGATGTATGAATATTAGTAGGGACTGCCAAGCGGTCCCTAATTTTACAATAGGGACTGCCAAGCGGTCCCTAATTGAAACTAGGGACCGCTTAACGGTCCCTACTAATATTTATACTTAAAAATCGATTTTTGGCGATCCGTGTTAAAGACATGATGGGTACTTATGACCGTAGATTAGGATTTCATCGACGGTTGAGATTTGATTTAGTGAAAATGCAAATTTCCCCCTCACTTCCGCCAAAAAATTTCGCCAAAAATTTAAAATTTTCGATTTTAGGGACCGTTAAACGGTCCCTAATGTCAAATTAGGGACCGCTTAACGGTCCCTATTGTCAATTTAGGGACCGCTTAACGGTCTCTACTAATATTCATACTAAAAAATCGATTTTTTTTATTGATGTTGTTGTGTTTGTGATTGTAAGCAACCAAACTCATTGTAATATATAAATTGAAGTAATAAATGATTGCCAAACCAACCTTATAGTAGATTAGTTGTAGAGTAATAGATTAATTGCGATTGATCGAGTTATAAACGTTCAAGATATATTTCACAAATGTACAACTAATTAATTATCATTAGTTAGTTGTAATTGTTATCCGTGTTTATGATTTACTTCACAAACGTTAGCATAGATACGATTATGAGGCATAATCATTAGATCAAGTATTCATTAATTATACGTATATATGTAGATCGAATTAATTTGTCATTATGTCATTCGTCGTACAAAATAGTAGGAGAATCTTCAAAGCGGCCCGTTCTCCTTTTATAATGTTTGGATATACAATGTGTCGTTTATACTTATTGTTATTTTAACTATTCCAATGGTTATTATGAACTAAACATACAACGCGGCACCTCGAACCATCGAAAAATTCATAATTTTGATGTATGAATATTAGTAGGGACTGCCAAGCGGTCCCTAATTGAAATTAGGGACTGTTTAACGGTCCCTAATGTCAAATTAGGGACCGCTTAACGGTCCCTATTGTCAAATTAGGGACCGCTTAACGGTCCCTACTAATATTCATACTTAAAAATCGATTTTTGGCGATCCGTGTTAAAGACATGATGGGTACTTATGATCGTAGGTTAGGATTTCATCGACGATTGAGATTTGATTTAGTGAAAATTCAAATTTCCCCCTCACTTCCGCCAAAAAATTTCGCAAAAAATTTAAAATTTTCGAATTTAGGGACCGTTAAGCGGTCCCTATTGTCTAATTAGGGACCGCTTAACGGTCCCTATTGTCAAATTAGGGACCGCTTAACGGTCCCTACTAATATTCATACTAAAAAATAGATTTTTTTTTATTGATGTTGTTGTGTTTGTGATTGTAAGCAACCAAACTCATTGTAATACATAAATTGAAGTAATAAATGATTGCAAAACCAACCTTATAGTAGATTAGTTGTGAAGTAATAGATTAATTGCGATTGATCGAGTTATAAACGTTCAAGATATATTTCACAAATGTACAACTAATTAATTATCATTAGTTAGTTGTAATTGTTATCCGTGTTTATGATTTACTTCACAAACGTTAGCATAGATACGATTATGAGGCATAATCATTAGATCAAGTATTCATTAATTATACGTATATATGTAGATCGAATTAATTTGTCATTATGTCATTCGTCGTACAAAATAGTAGGAGAATCTTCAAAGCGGCCCGTTCTCCTTTTATAATGTTTGGATATACAATGTGTCGTTGTACTTATTGTTATTTTAACTATTCCAATGGTTATTATGAACTCAACATACAACGCGGCACCTCGAACCATCGAAAAATTCATAATTTTGATGTATGAATATTAGTAGGGACTGCCAAGCGGTCCCTAATTTTACAATAGGGACTGCCAAGCGGTCCCTAATTGAAACTAGGGACCGCTTAACGGTCCCTACTAATATTCATACTTAAAAATCGATTTTTGGCGATACGTGTTAAAGACATGATGGGTACTTATGATCGTAGATTAGGATTTCATCGACGGTTGAGATTTGATTTGGTGAAAATTCAAATTTCCCCCTCACTTCCGCCAAAAAATTTCGCCAAAAATTTAAAATTTTCGATTTTAGGGACCGTTAAACGGTCCCTAATGTCAAATTAGAGACCGCTTAACGGTCCCTATTGTCAATTTAGGGACCGCTTAACGGTCCCTACTAATATTCATACTAAAAAATCGATTTTTTTTATTGATGTTGTTGTGTTTGTGATTGTAAGCAACCAAACTCATTGTAATATATAAATTGAAGTAATAAATGATTGCCAAACCAACCTTATAGTAGATTAGTTGTGAAGTAATAGATTAATTGCGATTGATCGAGTTATAAACGTTCAAGATATATTTCACAAATGTACAACTAATTAATTATCATTAGTTAGTTGTAATCGTTATCCGTGTTTATGATTTACTTCACAAGCGTTAGCATAGATACGATTATGAGGCATAATCATTAGATCAAGTATTCATTAATTATACGTATATATGTAGATTGAATTAATTTGTCATTATGTCATTCGTCGTACAAAATAGTAGGAGAATCTTCAAAGCGGCCCGTTCTCCTTTTATAATGTTTGGATATACAATGTGTCGTTGTACTTATTGTTATTTTAACTATTCCAATGGTTATTATGAACTAAACATACAACGCGGCACCTCGAACCATCGAAAAATTTATAATTTTGATGTATGAATATTAGTAGGGACTGCCAAGCGGTCCCTAATTTTACAATAGGGACTGCCAAGCGGTCCCTAATTGAAACTAGGGACCGCTTAACGGTCCCTACTAATATTTATACTTAAAAATCGATTTTTGGCGATCCGTGTTAAAGACATGATGGGTACTTATGACCGTAGATTAGGATTTCATCGACGGTTGAGATTTGATTTAGTGAAAATGCAAATTTCCCCCTCACTTCCGCCAAAAAATTTCGCCAAAAATTTAAAATTTTCGATTTTAGGGACCGTTAAACGGTCCCTAATGTCAAATTAGGGACCGCTTAACGGTCCCTATTGTCAATTTAGGGACCGCTTAACGGTCTCTACTAATATTCATACTAAAAAATCGATTTTTTTTATTGATGTTGTTGTGTTTGTGATTGTAAGCAACCAAACTCATTGTAATATATAAATTGAAGTAATAAATGATTGCCAAACCAACCTTATAGTAGATTAGTTGTAGAGTAATAGATTAATTGCGATTGATCGAGTTATAAACGTTCAAGATATATTTCACAAATGTACAACTAATTAATTATCATTAGTTAGTTGTAATTGTTATCCGTGTTTATGATTTACTTCACAAACGTTAGCATAGATACGATTATGAGGCATAATCATTAGATCAAGTATTCATTAATTATACGTATATATGTAGATCGAATTAATTTGTCATTATGTCATTCGTCGTACAAAATAGTAGGAGAATCTTCAAAGCGGCCCGTTCTCCTTTTATAATGTTTGGATATAAAATGTGTCGTTTATACTTATTGTTATTTTAACTATTCCAATGGTTATTATGAACTAAACATACAACGCGGCACCTCGAACCATCGAAAAATTCATAATTTTGATGTATGAATATTAGTAGGGACTGCCAAGCGGTCCCTAATTGAAATTAGGGACTGTTTAACGGTCCCTAATGTCAAATTAGGGACCGCTTAACGGTCCCTATTGTCAAATTAGGGACCGCTTAACGGTCCCTACTAATATTCATACTTAAAAATCGATTTTTGGCGATCCGTGTTAAAGACATGATGGGTACTTATGATCGTAGGTTAGGATTTCATCGACGATTGAGATTTGATTTAGTGAAAATTCAAATTTCCCCCTCACTTCCGCCAAAAAATTTCGCAAAAAATTTAAAATTTTCGAATTTAGGGACCGTTAAGCGGTCCCTATTGTCTAATTAGGGACCGCTTAACGGTCCCTATTGTCAAATTAGGGACCGCTTAACGGTCCCTACTAATATTCATACTAAAAAATCGATTTTTTTTTATTGATGTTGTTGTGTTTGTGATTGTAAGCAACCAAACTCATTGTAATACATAAATTGAAGTAATAAATGATTGCAAAACCAACCTTATAGTAGATTAGTTGTGAAGTAATAGATTAATTGCGATTGATCGAGTTATAAACGTTCAAGATATATTTCACAAATGTACAACTAATTAATTATCATTAGTTAGTTGTAATTGTTATCCGTGTTTATGATTTACTTCACAAACGTTAGCATAGATACGATTATGAGGCATAATCATTAGATCAAGTATTCATTAATTATACGTATATATGTAGATCGAATTAATTTGTCATTATGTCATTCGTCGTACAAAATAGTAGGAGAATCTTCAAAGCGGCCCGTTCTCCTTTTATAATGTTTGGATATACAATGTGTCGTTGTACTTATTGTTATTTTAACTATTCCAATGGTTATTATGAACTCAACATACAACGCGGCACCTCGAACCATCGAAAAATTCATAATTTTGATGTATGAATATTAGTAGGGACTGCCAAGCGGTCCCTAATTTTACAATAGGGACTGCCAAGCGGTCCCTAATTGAAACTAGGGACCGCTTAACGGTCCCTACTAATATTCATACTTAAAAATCGATTTTTGGCGATACGTGTTAAAGACATGATGGGTACTTATGATCGTAGATTAGGATTTCGTCGACGATTGAGATTTGATTTAGTGAAAATTCAAATTTCCCCCTCACTTCCGCCAAAAAATTTCGCCAAAAATTTAAAATTTTCGATTTTAGGGACCGTTAAACGGTCCCTAATGTCAAATTAGGGACCGCTTAACGGTCCCTATTGTCAATTTAGGGACCGCTTAACGGTCCCTACTAATATTCATACTAAAAAATCGATTTTTTTTATTGATGTTGTTGTGTTTGTGATTGTAAGCAACCAAACTCAATTTAATATATAAATTGAAGTAATAAATGATTGCCAAACCAACCTTATAGTAGATTAGTTGTGAAGTAATAGATTAATTGCGATTGATCGAGTTATAAACGTTCAAGATATATTTCACAAATGTACAACTAATTAATTATCATTAGTTAGTTGTAATTGTTATCCGTGTTTATGATTTACTTCACAAGCGTTAGCATAGATACGATTATGAGGCATAATCATTAGATCAAGTATTCATTAATTATACGTATATATGTAGATTGAATTAATTTGTCATTATGTCATTCGTCGTACAAAATAGTAGGAGAATCTTCAAAACGGCCCGTTCTCCTTTTATAATGTTTGGATATACAATGTGTCGTTGTACTTATTGTTATTTTAACTATTCCAATGGTTATTATGAACTAAACATACAACGCGGCACCTCGAACCATCGAAAAATTTATAATTTTGATGTATGAATATTAGTAGGGACTGCCAAGCGGTCCCTAATTTTACAATAGGGACTGCCAAGCGGTCCCTAATTGAAACTAGGGACCGCTTAACGGTCCCTACTAATATTTATACTTAAAAATCGATTTTTGGCGATCCGTGTTAAAGACATGATGGGTACTTATGACCGTAGATTAGGATTTCATCGACGGTTGAGATTTGATTTAGTGAAAATGCAAATTTCCCCCTCACTTCCGCCAAAAAATTTCGCCAAAAATTTAAAATTTTCGATTTTAGGGACCGTTAAGCGGTCCCTAATGTCTAATTAGGGACCGCTTAACGGTCCCTATTGTCAAATTAGGGACCGCTTAACGGTCCCTACTAATATTCATACTAAAAAATCAATTTTTTTTATTGATGTTGTTGTGTTTGTGATTGTAAGCAACCAAACTCATTGTAATATATAAATTGAAGTAATAAATGATTGCCAAACCAACTTTATAGTAGATTAGTTGTAGAGTAATAGATTAATTGCGATTGATCGAGTTATAAACGTTCAAGATATATTTCACAAATGTACAACTAATTAATTATCATTAGTTAGTTGTAATTGTTATCCGTGTTTATGATTTACTTCACAAACGTTAGCATAGATACGATTATGAGGCATAATCATTAGATCAAGTATTCATTAATTATACGTATATATGTAGATCGAATTAATTTGTCATTATGTCATTCATCGTACAAAATAGTAGGAGAATCTTCAAAGCGGCCCGTTCTCCTTTTATAATGTTTGGATATACAATGTGTCGTTGTACTTATTGTTATTTTAACTATTCCAATCGTTATTATGAACTCAACATACAACGCGGCACCTCGAACCATCGAAAAATTCATAATTTTGATTTATGAATATTAGTAGGGACTGCCAAGCGGTCCCTAATTTTACAATAGGGACTGCCAAGCGGTCCCTAATTGAAACTAGGGACCGCTTAACGGTCCCTACTAATATTCATACTTAAAAATCGATTTTTGGCGATCCGTGTTAAAGACATGATTGGTACTTATGATCGTAGATTAGGATTTCATCGACGATTGAGATTTGATTTAGTGAAAATTCAAATTTCCCCCTCACTTCTGCCAAAAAATTTCGCTAAAAATTTAAAATTTTCGATTTTAGGGACCGTTAAACGGTCCCTAATGTCAAATTAGGGACCGCTTAACGGTCCCTATTGTCAATTTAGGGACCGCTTAACGGTCCCTACTAATATTCATACTAAAAAATCGATTTTTTTTATTGATGTTGTTGTGTTTGTGATTGTAAGCAACCAAACTCATTGTAATATATAAATTGAAGTAATAAATGATTGCCAAACCAACCTTATAGTAGATTAGTTGAGAAGTAATAGATTAATTGCGATTGATCGAGTTATAAACGTTCAAGATATATTTCACAAATGTACAACTAATTAATTATCATTAGTTAGTTGTAATTGTTATCCGTGTTTATGATTTACTTCACAAGCGTTAGCATAGATACGATTATGAGGCATAATCATTAGATCAAGTATTCATTAATTATACGTATATATGTAGATTGAATTAATTTGTCATTATGTCATTCGTCGTACAAAATAGTAGGAGAATCTTCAAAGCGGCCCGTTCTCCTTTTATAATGTTTGGATATACAATGTGTCGTTGTACTTATTGTTATTTTAACTATTCCAATGGTTATTATGAACTAAACATACAACGCGGCACCTCGAAACATCGAAAAATTTATAATTTTGATGTATAAATATTAGTAGGGACTGCCAAGCGGTCCCTAATTTTACAATAGGGACTGCCAAGCGGTCCCTAATTGAAACTAGGGACCGCTTAACGGTCCCTACTAATATTTATACTTAAAAATCGATTTTTGGCGATCCGTGTTAAAGACATGATGGGTACTTATGACCGTAGATTAGGATTTCATCGACGGTTGAGATTTGATTTAGTGAAAATGCAAATTTCCCCCTCACTTCAGCCAAAACATTTCGCCAAAAATTTAAAATTTTCGATTTTAGGGACCGTTAAGCGGTCCCTAATGTCTAATTAGGGACCGCTTAACGGTCCCTATTGTCAAATTAGGGACCGCTTAACGGTCCCTACTAATATTCATACTAAAAAATCGATTTTTTTTATTGATGTTGTTGTGTTTGTGATTGTAAGCAACCAAACTCATTGTAATATATAAATTGAAGTAATAAATGATTGCCAAACCAACCTTATAGTAGATTAGTTGTAGAGTAATAGATTAATTGCGATTGATCGAGTTATAAACGTTCAAGATATATTTCACAAATGTACAACTAATTAATTATCATTAGTTAGTTGTAATTGTTATCCGTGTTTATGATTTACTTCACAAACGTTAGCATAGATACGATTATGAGGCATAATCATTAGATCAAGTATTCATTAATTATACGTATATATGTAGATTGAATTAATTTGTCATTATGTCATTCGTCGTACAAAATAGTAGGAGAATCTTCAAAGCGGCCCGTTCTCCTTTTATAATGTTTGGATATACAATGTGTCGTTGTACTTATTGTTATTTTAACTATTCCAATGGTTATTATGAACTAAACATACAACGCGGCACCTCGAAACATCGAAAAATTTATAATTTTGATGTATAAATATTAGTAGGGACTGCCAAGCGGTCCCTAATTTTACAATAGGGACTGCCAAGCGGTCCCTAATTGAAACTAGGGACCGCTTAACGGTCCCTACTAATATTTATACTTAAAAATCAATTTTTGGCGATCCGTGTTAAAGACATGATGGGTACTTATGACCGTAGATTAGGATTTCATCGACGGTTGAGATTTGATTTGGTGAAAATTCAAATTTCCCCCTCACTTCCGCAAAAAAATTTCGCCAAAAATTTAAAATTTTCGATTTTAGGGACCGTTAAGCGGTCCCAAATGTCAAATTAGGGACCGCTTAACGGTCCCTATTCTCAAATTAGGGACCGCTTAACGGTCCCTACTAATATTCATACTAAAAATTTGATTTTTTTTTATTGATGTATTTGTGTTTGTGATTGTAAGCAACCAAACTCATTGTAATATATAAATTAAAGTAATAAATGATTGCAAAACCAACTTTATAGTAGATTAGTTGTGAAGTAATAGATTAATTGCGATTGATCGAGTTATAAACGTTCAAGATATATTTCACAAATGTACAACTAATTAATTATCATTAGTTAGTTGTAATTGTTATCCGTGTTTATGATTTACTTCACAAACGTTAGCATAGATACGATTATGATGCAGAATCATTAGATCAAGTATTCATTAATTATACGTATATATGTAGATCGAATTAATTTGTCATTATGTCATTCGTCGTACAAAATAGTAGGAGAATCTTCAAAGCGGCCCGTTCTCCTTTTATAATGTTTGGATATACAATGTGTCGTTGTACTTATTGTTATTTTAACTATTCCAATGGTTATTATGAACTAAACATACAACGCGGCACCTCGAACCATCGAAAAATTCATAATTTTGATGTGTGAATATTAGTAGGGACTGCCAAGCGATCCCTAATTTTACAATAGGGATTGCCAAGCGGTCCCTAATTGAAACTAGGGACCGCTTAACGGTCCCTAATGTCAAATTAGGGACCGCTTAACGGTCCCTACTAATATTCATGCTTAAAAATCGATTTTTGGCGATCCGTGTTAAAGACATGATGGGTACTTATGACCGTAGATTAGGATTTCATCGACGGTTGAGATTTGATTTGGTGAAAATTCAAATTTCCCCCTCACTTCCGCCAAAAAATATCGCCAAAAATTTAAAATTTTCGATTTTAGGGACCGTTAAGCGGTCACTAATGTCAAATTAGGGACCGCTTAACGGTCCCTATTGTCAAATTAGGGACCGCTTAACGGTCCCTACTAATATTCATACTAAAAAATCGATTTTTTTTTATTGATGTTGTTGTGTTTGTGATTGTAAGCAACCAAACTCATTGTAATATATAAATTAAAGTAATAAATGATTGCAAAACCAACTTTATAGTAGATTAGTTGTGAAGTCATAGATTAATTGCGATTGATCGAGTTATAAACGTTCAAGATATATTTCACAAATGTACAAGTAATTAATTATCATTAGTTAGTTGTAATTGTTATCCGTGTTTATGATTTACTTCACAAACGTTAGCATAGATACGATTATGAGGCATAATCATTAGATCAAGTATTCATTAATTATACGTATATATGTAGATCGAATTAATTTGTCATTATGTCATTCGTCGTACAAAATAGTAGGAGAATCTTCAAAGCGGCCCGTTCTCCTTTTATAATGTTTGGATATACAATGTGTTGTTGTACTTATTGTTATTTTAACTATTCCAATGGTTATTATGAACTAAACATACAACACGGCACCTCGAACCATCGAAAAATTCATAATTTTGATGTATGAATATTAGTAGGGACTGCCAAGCGGTCCCTAATTTTACAATAGGGACTGCCAAGCGGTCCCTAATTGAAACTAGGGACCGCTTAACGGTCCCTAATGTCAAATTAGGGACCGCTTAACGGTCCCTACTAATATTCATGCTTAAAAATCGATTTTTGGCGATCCGTGTTAAAGACATGATGGGTACTTATGACCGTAGATTAGGATTTCATCGACGGTTGAGATTTGATTTGGTGAAAATTCAAATTTCCCCCTCACTTCCGCCAAAAAATATCGCCAAAAATTTAAAATTTTCGATTTTAGGGACCGTTAAGCGGTCACTAATGTCAAATTAGGGACCGCTTAACGGTCCCTACTAATATTCATACTAAAAAATCGATTTTTTTTTATTGATGTTGTTGTGTTTGTGATTGTAAGCAACCAAACTCATTGTAATATATAAATTAAAGTAATAAATGATTGCAAAACCAACTTTATAGTAGATTAGTTGTGAAGTCATAGATTAATTGCGATTGATCGAGTTATAAACGTTCAAGATATATTTCACAAATGTACAAGTAATTAATTATCATTAGTTAGTTGTAATTGTTATCCGTGTTTATGATTTACTTCACAAACGTTAGCATAGATACGATTATGAGGCATAATCATTAGATCAAGTATTCATTAATTATACGTATATATGTAGATCGAATTAATTTGTCATTATGTCATTCGTCGTACAAAATAGTAGGAGAATCTTCAAAGCGGCCCGTTCTCCTTTTATAATGTTTGGATATACAATGTGTTGTTGTACTTATTGTTATTTTAACTATTCCAATGGTTATTATGAACTAAACATACAACACGGCACCTCGAACCATCGAAAAATTCATAATTTTGATGTATGAATATTAGTAGGGACTGCCAAGCGGTCCCTAATTTTACAATAGGGACTGCCAAGCGGTCCCTAATTGAAACTAGGGACCGCTTAACGGTCCCTACTAATATTCATACTTAAAAATCGATTTTTGGCGATCCGTGTTAAAGACATGATTGGTACTTATGATCGTAGATTAGGATTTCATCGACGATTGAGATTTGATTTAGTGAAAATTCAAATTTCCCCCTCACTTCCGCCAAAAAATTTCGCTAAAAATTTAAAATTTTCGATTTTAGGGACCGTTAAGCGGTCCCTAATGTATAATTAGGGACCGCTTAACGGTCCCTATTGTCAAATTAGGGACCGCTTAACGGTCCCTACTAATATTCATACTAAAAAATCGATTTTTTTTATTGATGTTGTTGTGTTTGTGATTGTAAGCAACCAAACTCATTGTAATATATAAATTGAAGTAATAAATGATTGCCAAACCAACCTTATAGTAGATTAGTTGTAGAGTAATAGATTAATTGCGATTGATCGAGTTATAAACGTTCAAGATATATTTCACAAATGTACAACTAATTAATTATCATTAGTTAGTTGTAATTGTTATCCGTGTTTATGATTTACTTCACAAACGTTAGCATAGATACGATTATGAGGCATAATCATTAGATCAAGTATTCATTAATTATACGTATATATGTAGATTGAATTAATTTGTCATTATGTCATTCGTCGTACAAAATAGTAGGAGAATCTTCAAAGCGGCCCGTTCTCCTTTTATAATGTTTGGATATACAATGTGTCGTTGTACTTATTGTTATTTTAACTATTCCAATGGTTATTATGAACTAAACATACAACGCGGCACCTCGAAACATCGAAAAATTTATAATTTTGATGTATAAATATTAGTAGGGACTGCCAAGCGGTCCCTAATTTTACAATAGGGACTGCCAAGCGGTCCCTAATTGAAACTAGGGACCGCTTAACGGTCCCTACTAATATTTATACTTAAAAATCAATTTTTGGCGATCCGTGTTAAAGACATGATGGGTACTTATGACCGTAGATTAGGATTTCATCGACGGTTGAGATTTGATTTGGTGAAAATTCAAATTTCCCCCTCACTTCCGCAAAAAAAATTCGCCAAAAATTTAAAATTTTCGATTTTAGGGACCGTTAAGCGGTCCCTAATGTCAAATTAGGGACCGCTTAACGGTCCCTATTCTCAAATTAGGGACCGCTTAACGGTCCCTACTAATATTCATACTAAAAATTTGATTTTTTTTTATTGATGTATTTGTGTTTGTGATTGTAAGCAACCAAACTCATTGTAATATATAAATTAAAGTAATAAATGATTGCAAAACCAACTTTATAGTAGATTAGTTGTGAAGTAATAGATTAATTGCGATTGATCGAGTTATAAACGTTCAAGATATATTTCACAAATGTACAACTAATTAATTATCATTAGTTAGTTGTAATTGTTATCCGTGTTTATGATTTACTTCACAAACGTTAGCATAGATACGATTATGATGCAGAATCATTAGATCAAGTATTCATTAATTATACGTATATATGTAGATCGAATTAATTTGTCATTATGTCATTCGTCGTACAAAATAGTAGGAGAATCTTCAAAGCGGCCCGTTCTCCTTTTATAATGTTTGGATATACAATGTGTCGTTGTACTTATTGTTATTTTAACTATTCCAATGGTTATTATGAACTAAACATACAACGCGGCACCTCGAACCATCGAAAAATTCATAATTTTGATGTGTGAATATTAGTAGGGACTGCCAAGCGATCCCTAATTTTACAATAGGGATTGCCAAGCGGTCCCTAATTGAAACTAGGGACCGCTTAACGGTCCCTAATGTCAAATTAGGGACCGCTTAACGGTCCCTACTAATATTCATGCTTAAAAATCGATTTTTGGCGATCCGTGTTAAAGACATGATGGGTACTTATGACCGTAGATTAGGATTTCATCGACGGTTGAGATTTGATTTGGTGAAAATTCAAATTTCCCCCTCACTTCCGCCAAAAAATATCGCCAAAAATTTAAAATTTTCGATTTTAGGGACCGTTAAGCGGTCACTAATGTCAAATTAGGGACCGCTTAACGGTCCCTATTGTCAAATTAGGGACCGCTTAACGGTCCCTACTAATATTCATACTAAAAAATCGATTTTTTTTTATTGATGTTGTTGTGTTTGTGATTGTAAGCAACCAAACTCATTGTAATATATAAATTAAAGTAATAAATGATTGCAAAACCAACTTTATAGTAGATTAGTTGTGAAGTCATAGATTAATTGCGATTGATCGAGTTATAAACGTTCAAGATATATTTCACAAATGTACAAGTAATTAATTATCATTAGTTAGTTGTAATTGTTATCCGTGTTTATGATTTACTTCACAAACGTTAGCATAGATACGATTATGAGGCATAATCATTAGATCAAGTATTCATTAATTATATGTATATATGTAGATCGAATTAATTTGTCATTATGTCATTCGTCGTACAAAATAGTAGGAGAATCTTCAAAGCAGCCAGTTCTCCTTTTATAATGTTTGAATATACAATGTGTCGTTGTACTTATTGTTATTTTAACTATTCCAATGGTTATTATGAACTAAACATACAACGCGGCACCTCGAACCATCGAAAAATTCATAATTTTGATGTGTGAATATTAGTAGGGACTGCCAAGCGATCCCTAATTTTACAATAGGGACTGCCAAGCGGTCCCTAATTGAAACTAGGGACCGCTTAACGGTCCCTATTGTCAAATTAGGGACCGCTTAACGGTCCCTACTAATATTCATACTTAAAAATCAATTTTTGGCGATCCGTGTTAAAGACTTGATGGGTACTTATGACCGTAGATTAGGATTTCATCGACGGTTGAGATTTGATTTGGTGAAAATTCAAATTTCCCCCTCACTTCCGCCAAAAAATTTCGCCAAAAATTTAAAATTTTCGATTTTAGGGACCGTTAAGCGGTCCCTAATGTCAAATTAGGGACCGCTTAATGGTCCCTATTGTCAAATTAGGGACCGCTTAACGGTCCCTACTAATATTCATACTAAAAAATCGATTTTTTTTATTGATGTTGTTGTGTTTGTGATTGTAAGCAACCAAACTCATTGTAATATATAAATTAAAGTAATAAATGATTGCAAAACCAACCTTATAGTAGATTAGTTGTGAAGTAATAGATTAATTGCGATTGATCGAGTTATAAACGTTCAAGATATATTTCACAAATGTACAACTAATTAATTATCATTAGTTAGTTGTAATTGTTATCCGTGTTTATGATTTACTTCACAAGCGTTAGCATAGATACGATTATGAGGCATAATCATTAGATCAAGTATTCATTAATTATACGTATATATGTAGATCGAATTAATTTGTCATTATGTCATTCGTCGTACAAAATAGTAGGAGAATCTTCAAAGCAGCCCGTTCTCCTTTTATAATGTTTGAATATACAATGTGTCGTTGTACTTATTGTTATTTTAACTATTCCAATGGTTATTATGAACTAAACATACAACGCGGCACCTCGAACCATCGAAAAATTCATAATTTTGATGTGTGAATATTAGTAGGGACTGTCAAGCGATCCCTAATTTTACAATAGGGACTCCCAAGCGGTCCCTAATTGAAATTAGGGACCGCTTAACGGTCCCTACTAATATTCATACTTAAAAATCAATTTTTGGCGATCCGTGTTAAAGACATGATGGGTACTTATGACCGTAGATTAGGATTTCATCGACGGTTGAGATTTGATTTGGTGAAAATTCAAATTTCCCCCTCACTTCCGCCAAAAAATTTCGCCAAAAATTTTAAATTTTCGATTTTAGGGACCGTTAAGCGGTCCCTAATGTCAAATTAGGGACCGCTTAACGGTCCCTATTGTCAAATTAGGGACCGCTTAACGGTCCCTACTAATATTCATACTAAAAAATCGATTTTTTTTTATTGATGTTGTTGTGTTGGTGATTGTAAGCAACCAAACTCATTGTAATATATAAATTAAAGTAATAAATGATTGCAAAACCAACCTTATAGTATATTAGTTGTGAAGTAATAGATTAATTGCGATTGATCGAGTTATAAACGTTCAAGATATATTTCACAAATGTACAACTAATTAATTATCATTAGTTAGTTGTAATTGTTATCCGTGTTTATGATTTACTTCACAAACGTTAGCATAGATACGATTATGAGGCATAATCATTAGATCAAGTATTCATTAATTATACGTATATATGTAGATCGAATTAATTTGTCATTATGTCATTCGTCGTACAAAATAGTAGGAGAATCTTCAAAGCGGCCCGTTCTCCTTTTATAATGTTTGGATATACAATGTGTCGTTGTACTTATTGTTATTTTAACTATTCCAATGGTTATTATGAACTAAACATACAACACGGCACCTCGAACCATCGAAAAATTCATAATTTTGATGTATGAATATTAGTAGGGACTGCCAAGCGGTCCCTAATTTTACAATAGGGACTGCCAAGCGGTCCCTAATTGAAACTAGGGACCGCTTAACGGTCCCTAATGTCAAATTAGGGACCGCTTAACGGTCCCTATTGTCAAATTAGGGACCGCTTAACGGTCCCTACTAATATTCATACTTAAAAATCGATTTTTGGCGATCCATGTTAAAGACATGATGGGTACTTATGACCGTAGATTAGGATTTCATCGACGGTTGAGATTTGATTTGGTGAAAATTCAAATTTCCCCCTCACTTCCGCCAAAAAAATTCGCCAAAAATTTAAAATTTTCGATTTTAGGGACCGTTAAGCGGTCCCTAATGTCAAATTAGGGACCGCTTAACGGTCCCTAATGTCAAATTAGGGACCGCTTAACGGTCCCTACTAATATTCATACTAAAAAATCGATTTTTTTTATTGATGTTGTTGTGTTTGTGATTGTAAGCAACCAAACTCATTGTAATATATAAATTAAAGTAATAAATGATTGCAAAACCAACCTTATAGTAGATTAGTTGTGAAGTAATAGATTAATTGCGATTGATCGAGTTATAAACGTTCAAGATATATTTCACAAATGTACAACTAATTAATTATCATTAGTTAGTTGTAATTGTTATCCGTGTTTATGATTTACTTCACAAACGTTAGCATAGATACGATTATGAGGCATAATCATTAGATCAAGTATTCATTAATTATACGTATATATGTAGATCGAATTAATTTGTCATTATGTCATTCGTCGTACAAAATAGTAGGAGAATCTTCAAAGCGGCCCGTTCTCCTTTTATAATGTTTGGATATACAATGTGTCGTTGTACTTGTTGTTATTTAACTATTCCAATGGTTATTATGAACTAAACATACAACCCGACACCTAGAACCATCGAAAAATTCATAATTTTGATGTATGAATATTAGTAGGGACACCCAAGCGGTCCCTAATTTTACAATAGGGTTTGCCAAGCGGTCCCTAATTGAAACTAGGGACCGCTTAACGGTCCCTATTGTCAAATTAGGGAACGCTTAACGGTCCCTATTGTCAAATTAGGGACCGCTTAACGGTCCCTACTAATATTCATACTTAAAAATCGATTTTTGGCGATCCATGTTAAAGACATGATGGGTACTTATGACCGTAGATTAGGATTTCATCGACGGTTGAGATTTGATTTGGTGAAAATTCAAATTTCCCCCTCACTTCCGCCAAAAAAATTCGCCAAAAATTTAAAATTTTCGATTTTAGGGACCGTTAAGCGGTCCCTAATGTCAAATTAGGGACCGCTTAACGGTCCCTATTGTCAAATTAGAGACCGCTTAACGGTCCCTACTAATATTCATACTAAAAAATCGATTTTTTTATTGATGTTGTTGTGTTTGTGATTGTAAGCAACCAAACTCATTGTAATATATAAATTAAAGTAATAAATGATTGCAAAACCAACCTTATAGTAGATTAGTTGTGAAGTAATAGATTAATTGCGATTGATCGAGTTATAAACGTTCAAGATATATTTCACAACTGTACAACTAATTAATTATCATTAGTTAGTTGTAATTGTTATCCGTGTTTATGATTTACTTCACAAACGTTAGCATAGATACGATTATGAGGCATAATCATTAGATCAAGTATTCATTAATTATACGTATATATGTAGATCGAATTAATTTGTCATTATGTCATTCGTCGTACAAAATAGTAGGAGAATCTTCAAAGCTGCCCGTTCTCCTTTTATAATATTTGGATATACAATGTGTCATTGTACTTATTGTTATTTAACTATTCCAATGGTTATTATGAACTAAACATACAACGCGACACTTAGAACCATCGAAAAATTCATAATTTTGATGTATGAATATTAGTAGGGACTGCCAAGCGGTCCCTGATTTTACAATAGGGACTGCCAAGCGGTCCCTAATTGAAATTAAGGACCGTTTAACGGTCCCTAATGTCAAATTAGGGACCACTTAACGGTCCCTACTAATATTCATTCTTAAAAATCGATTTTTGGCGATCCGTGTTAAAGACATGATGGGTGCTTATGACCGTAGATTAGGATTTCATCGACGGTTGAGATTTGATTTGGTGAAAATTCTAATTTCCCCCTCACTTCCGCCAAAAAATTTCGCCAAAAATTTAAAATTTTCGATTTTAGGGACCGTCAAGCGGTCCCTAATGTCAAATTTGGGACCGCTTAACGGTCCCTATTGTCAAATTAGGGACCGCTTAACGGTCCCAACTAATATTCATACTAAAAAATCGATTTTTTTATTGATGTTGTTGTGTTTGTGATTGTAAGCAACCAAACTCATTGTAATATATAAATTAAAGTAATAAATGATTGCAAAACCAACCTTATAGTAGATTAGTTGTGAAGTAATAGATTAATTGCGATTGATCGAGTTATAAACGTTCAAGATATATTTCACAAATGTACAACTAATTAATTATCATTAGTTAGTTGTAATTGTTATCCGTGTTTATGATTTACTTCACAAACGTTAGCATAGATACGATTATGAGGCATAATCATTAGATCAGGTATTCATTAATTATACGTATATATATTTAGATCGAATTAATTTGTCATTATGTCATTCGTCGTACAAAATAGTAGGAGAATCTTCAAAGCGGCCCGTTCTCCTTTTATAATGTTTGGATATACACTGTGTCGTTGTACTTATTGTTATTTAACTATTCCAATGGTTATTATGAACTAAACATACAACGCGACACCTAGAACCATCGAAAAATTCATAATTTTGATGTATGAATATTAGTAGGGACTGCCAAGCGGTCCCTAATTTTACAATAGGGACTGCCAAGCGGTCCCTAATTAAAATTAGGGACCGCTTAACGGTCCCTAATGTCAAATTAGGGACCGCTTAACGGCCCCTATTGTCAAATTAGGGACCGCTTAACGGTCCCTACTAATATTCATACTTAAAAATCGATTTTTGGCGATCCGTGTTAAAGACATGATGGGTACTTATGACCGTAGATTAGGATTTCATCGACGGTTGAGATTTGATTTGGTGAAAATTCAAATTTCCCCCTCACTTCCGCCAAAAAATTTCGCCAAAAATTTAAAATTTTCGATTTTAGGGACCGTTAAGCGGTCCCTAATGTCAAATTAGGGACCGCTTAACGGTCCCTATTGTCAAATTAGGGACCGCTTAACGGTCCCTATTGTCAAATTAGGGACCGCTTAACGGTCCCTACTAATATTCATACTAAAAAATTGATTTTTTTTTTATTGATGTTGTTGTGTTGGTGATTGTAAGCAACCAAACTCATTGTAATATATAAATTAAAGTAATAAATGATTGCAAAACCAACCTTATAGTAGATTAGTTGTGAAGTAATAGATTAATTGCAATTGATCGAGTTATAAACGTTCAAGATATATTTCACAAATGTACAACTAATTAATTAACATTAGTTAGTTGTAATTGTTATCCGTGTTTATGATTTACTTCACAAACGTTAGCATAGATACGATTATGAGGCATAATCATTAGATCAAGTATTCATTAATTATACGTATATATGTAGATCGAATTAATTTGTCATTATGTCATTCGTCGTACAAAATAGTAGGAGAATCTTCAAAGCGGCCCGTTCTCCTTTTATAATGTTTGGATATACAATGTGTCGTTGTACTTATTGTTATTTTAACTATTCCAATGGTTATTATGAACTAAACATACAACACGGCACCTCGAACCATCGAAAAATTCATAATTTTGATGTATGAATATTAGTAGGGACTGCCAAGCGGTCCCTAATTTTACAATAGGGACTGCCAAGCGGTCCCTAATTGAAACTAGGGACCGCTTAACGGTCCCTAATGTCAAATTAGGGACCGCTTAACGGTCCCTATTGTCAAATTAGGGACTGCTTAACGGTCCCTACTAATATTCATACTTAAAAATCGATTTTTGGCGATCCATGTTAAAGACATGATGGGTACTTATGACCGTAGATTAGGATTTCATCGACGGTTGAGATTTGATTTGGTGAAAATTCAAATTTCCCCCTCACTTCCGCCAAAAAAATTCGCCAAAAATTTAAAATTTTCGATTTTAGGGACCGTTAAGCGGTCCCTAATGTCAAATTAGGAACCGCTTAACAGTCACTATTGTCAAATTAGGGACCGCTTAACGGTCCCTATTGTCAAATTAGGGACCGCTTAACGGTCCCTATTGTCAAATTAGGGACCGCTTAACGGTCCCTACTAATATTCATACTAAAAAATCAATTTTTTTTATTGATGTTGTTGTGTTTGTGATTGTAAGCAACCAAACTCATTGTAATATATAAATTAAAGTAATAAATGATTGCAAAACCAACCTTATAGTAGATTAGTTGTGAAGTAATAGATTAATTGCGATTGATCGAGTTATAAACGTTCAAGATATATTTCACAAATGTACAACTAATTAATTATCATTAGTTAGTTGTAATTGTTATCCGTGTTTATGATTTACTTCACAAACGTTAGCATAGATACGATTATGAGGCATAATCATTAGATCAAGTATTCATTAATTATACATATATATGTAGATCGAATTAATTTGTCATTATGTCATTCGTCGTACAAAATAGTAGGAGAATCTTCAAAGCGGCCCGTTCTCCTTTTATAATGTTTGGATATACAATGTGTCGTTGTACTTGTTGTTATTTAACTATTCCAATGGTTATTATGAACTAAACATACAACGCGACACCTAGAACCATCGAAAAATTCATAATTTTGATGTATGAATATTAGTAGGGACAGCCAAGCGGTCCCTAATTTTACAATAGGGACTGCCAAGCGGTCCCTAATTGAAACTAGGGACCGCTTAACGGTCCCTATTGTCAAATTAGGGAACGCTTAACGGTCCCTATTGTCAAATTAGGGACCGCTTAACGGTCCCTACTAATATTCATACTTAAAAATCAATTTTTGGCGATCCGTGTTAAAGACATGATGGGTACTTATGACCGTAGATTAGGATTTCATCGACGGTTGAGATTTGATTTGGTGAAAATTCAAATCTCCCCCTCACTTCCGCCAAAAAATTTCGCCAAAAATTTAAAATTTTCGATTTTAGGGACCGTTAAGCGGTCCCTAATGTCAAATTAGGGACCGCTTAACGGTCCCTATTGTCAAATTAGAGACCGCTTAACGGTCCCTACTAATATTCATACTAAAAAATCGATTTTTTTATTGATGTTGTTGTGTTTGTGATTGTAAGCAACCAAACTCATTGTAATATATAAATTAAAGTAATAAATGATTGCAAAACCAACCTTATAGTAGATTAGTTGTGAAGTAATAGATTAATTGCGATTGATCGAGTTATAAACGTTCAAGATATATTTCACAACTGTACAACTAATTAATTATCATTAGTTAGTTGTAATTGTTATCCGTGTTTATAATTTACTTCACAAACGTTAGCATAGATACGATTATGAGGTATAATCATTAGATCAAGTATTCATTAATTATACGTATATATGTAGATCGAATTAATTTGTCATTATGTCATTCGTCGTACAAAATAGTAGGAGAATCTTCAAAGCTGCCCGTTCTCCTTTTATAATGTTTGGATATACAATGTGTCGTTGTACTTATTGTTTTTTAACTATTCCAATGGTTATTATGAACTAAACATACAACGCGACACTTAGAACCATCGAAAAATTCATAATTTTGATGTATGAATATTAGTAGGGACTGCCAAGCGGTCCCTGATTTTACAATAGGGACTGCCAAGCGGTCCCCAATTGAAATTAAGGACCGCTTAACGGTCCCTAATGTCAAATTAGGGACCGCTTAACGGCCCCTATTGTCAAATTAGGGACCGCTTAACGGTCCCTACTAATATTCATACTTAAAAATCGATTTTTGGCGATCCGTGTTAAAGACATGATGGGTGCTTATGACCGTAGATTAGGATTTCATCGACGGTTGAGATTTGATTTGGTGAAAATTCAAATTTCCCCCTCACTTCCGCCAAAAAATTTCGTCAAAAATTTAAAATTTTCGATTTTAGGGACCGTTAAGCGGTCCCTAATGTCAAATTAGGGACCGCTTAACGGTCCCTATTGTCAAATTAGGGACCGCTTAACGGTCCCTACTAATATTCATACTAAAAAATCGATTTTTTTTTTTATTGATGTTGTTGTGTTGGTGATTGTAAGCAACCAAACTCATTGTAATATATAAATTAAAGTAATAAATGATTGCAAGACCAACCTTATAGTAGATTAGTTGTGAAGTAATAGATTAATTGCGATTGATCGAGTTATAAACGTTCAAGATATATTTCACAAATGTACAACTAATTAATTATCATTAGTTAGTTGTAATTGTTATCCGTGTTTATGATTTACTTCACAAACGTTAGCATAGATACGATTATGAGGCATAATCATTAGATCAAGTATTCATTAATTATACGTATATATGTAGATCGAATTAATTTGTCATTATGTCATTCGTCGTACAAAATAGTAGGAGAATCTTCAAAGCGGCCCGTTCTCCTTTTATAATGTTTGGATATACAATGTGTCGTTGTACTTATTGTTATTTTAACTATTCCAATGGTTATTATGAACTAAACATACAACACGGCACCTCGAACCATCGAAAAATTCATAATTTTGATGTATGAATATTAGTAGGGACTGCCAAGCGGTCCCTAATTGAAACTAGGGACCGCTTAACGGTCCCTAATGTCAAATTAGGGACCGCTTAACGGTCCCTACTAATATTCATACTTAAAAATCGATTTTTGGCGATCCATGTTAAAGACATGATGGGTACTTATGACCGTAGATTAGGATTTCATCGACGGTTGAGATTTGATTTGGTGAAAATTCAAATTTCCCCCTCACTTCCGCCAAAAAAATTCGCCAAAAATTTAAAATTTTCGATTTTAGGGACCGTTAAGCGGTCCCTAATGTCAAATTAGGAACCGCTTAACGGTCCCTATTGTCAAATTAGGGACTGCTTAACGGTCCCTATTGTCAAATTAGGGACCGCTTAACGGTCCCTATTGTCAAATTAGGGACCGCTTAACGGTCCCTACTAATATTCATACTAAAAAATCAATTTTGTTTTATTGATGTTGTTGTGTTTGTGATTGTAAGCAACCAAACTCATTGTAATATATAAATTAAAGTAATAAATGATTGCAAAACCAACCTTATAGTAGATTAGTTGTGAAGTAATAGATTAATTGCGATTGATCGAGTTATAAACGTTCAAGATATATTTCACAAATGTACAACTAATTAATTATCATTAGTTAGTTGTAATTGTTATCCGTGTTTATGATTTACTTCACAAACGTTAGCATAGATACGATTATGAGGCATAATCATTAGATCAAGTATTCATTAATTATACATATATATGTAGATCGAATTAATTTGTCATTATGTCATTCGTCGTACAAAATAGTAGGAGAATCTTCAAAGCGGCCCGTTCTCCTTTTATAATGTTTGGATATACAATGTGTCGTTGTACTTGTTGTTATTTAACTATTCCAATGGTTATTATGAACTAAACATACAACGCGACACCTAGAACCATCGAAAAATTCATAATTTTGATGTATGAATATTAGTAGGGACAGCCAAGCGGTCCCTAATTTTACAATAGGGACTGCCAAGCGGTCCCTAATTGAAACTAGGGACCGCTTAACGGTCCCTATTGTCAAATTAGGGAACGCTTAACGGTCCCTATTGTCAAATTAGGGACCGCTTAACGGTCCCTACTAATATTCATACTTAAAAATCAATTTTTGGCGATCCGTGTTAAAGACATGATGGGTACTTATGACCGTAGATTAGGATTTCATCGACGGTTGAGATTTGATTTGGTGAAAATTCAAATCTCCCCCTCACTTCCGGCAAAAAATTTCGCCAAAAATTTAAAATTTTCGATTTTAGGGACCGTTAAGTGGTCCCTAATGTCAAATTAGGGACCGCTTAACGGTCCCTATTGTCAAATTAGAGACCGCTTAACGGTCCCTACTAATATTCATACTAAAAAATCGATTTTTTTATTGATGTTGTTGTGTTTGTGATTGTAAGCAACCAAACTCATTGTAATATATAAATTAAAGTAATAAATGATTGCAAAACCAACCTTATAGTAGATTAGTTGTGAAGTAATAGATTAATTGCGATTGATCGAGTTATAAACGTTCAAGATATATTTCACAAATGTACAACTAATTAATTATCATTAGTTAGTTGTAATTGTTATCCGTGTTTATGATTTACTTCACAAACGTTAGCATAGATACGATTATGAGGCATAATCATTAGATCAAGTTTTCATTAATTATACATATATATGTAGATCGAATTAATTTGTCATTATGTCATTCGTCGTACAAAATAGTAGGAGAATCTTCAAAGCGGCCCTTTCTCCTTTTATAATGTTTGGATATACAATGTGTCGTTGTACTTGTTGTTATTTAACTATTCCAATGGTTATTATGAACTAAACATACAACGCGACACCTAGAACCATCGAAAAATTCATAATTTTGATGTATGAATATTAGTAGGGACAGCCAAGCGGTCCCTAATTTTACAATAGGGACTGCCAAGCGGTCCCTAATTGAAACTAGGGACCGCTTAACGGTCCCTATTGTCAAATTAGGGAACGCTTAACGGTCCCTATTGTCAAATTAGGGACCGCTTAACGGTCCCTACTAATATTCATACTTAAAAATCAATTTTTGGCGATCCGTTTTAAAGACATGATGGGTACTTATGACCGTAGATTAGGATTTCATCGACGGTGGAGATTTGATTTGGTGAAAATTCAAATCTCCCCCTCACTTCCGCCAAAAAATTTCGCCAAAAATTTAAAATTTTCGATTTTAGGGACCGTTAAGCGGTCCCTAATGTCAAATTAGGGACCGCTTAACGGTCCCTATTGTCAAATTAGAGACCGCTTAACGGTCCCTACTAATATTCATACTAAAAAATCGATTTTTTTATTGATGTTGTTGTGTTTGTGATTGTAAGCAACCAAACTCATTGTAATATATAAATTAAAGTAATAAATGATTGCAAAACCAACCTTATAGTAGATTAGTTGTGAAGTAATAGATTAATTGCGATTGATCGAGTTATAAACGTTCAAGATATATTTCACAACTGTACAACTAATTAATTATCATTAGTTAGTTGTAATTGTTATCCGTGTTTATGATTTACTTCACAAACGTTAGCATAGATACGATTATGAGGCATAATCATTAGATCAAGTATTCATTAATTATACGTATATATGTAGATCGAATTAATTTGTCATTATGTCATTCGTCGTACAAAATAGTAGGAGAATCTTCAAAGCTGCCCGTTCTCCTTTTATAATGTTTGGATATACAATGTGTCGTTGTACTTATTGTTTTTTAACTATTCCAATGGTTATTATGAACTAAACATACAACGCGACACTTAGAACCATCGAAAAATTCATAATTTTGATGTATGAATATTAGTAGGGACTGCCAAGCGGTCCCTGATTTTACAATAGGGACTGCCAAGCGGTCCCTAATTGAAATTAAGGACCGCTTAACGGTCCCTAATGTCAAATTAGGGACCGTTTAACGGCCCCTATTGTCAAATTAGGGACCGCTTAACGGTCCCTACTAATATTCATACTTAAAAATCGATTTTTGGCGATCCGTGTTAAAGACATGATGGGTGCTTATGACCGTAGATTAGGATTTCATCGACGGTTGAGATTTGATTTGGTGAAAATTCAAATTTCCCCATCACTTTCGCCAAAAAATTTCGTCAAAAATTTAAAATTTTCGATTTTAGGGACCGTCAAGCGGTCCCTAATGTCAAATTTGGGACCGCTTAACGGTCCCTATTGTCAAATTAGGGACCGCTTAACGGTCCCTACTAATATTCATACTAAAAAATCGATTTTTTTTATTGATGTTGTTGTGTTTGTGATTGTAAGCAACCAAACTCATTGTAATATATAAATTAAAGTAATAAATGATTGCAAAACCAACCTTATAGTAGATTAGTTGTGAAGTAATAGATTAATTGCGATTGATCGAGTTATAAACGTTCAAGATATATTTCACAAATGTACAACTAATTAATTATCATTAGTTAGTTGTAATTGTTATCCGTGTTTATGATTTACTTCACAAACGTTAGCATAGATACGATTATGTGGCATAATCATTAGATCAAGTATTCATTAATTATACGTATATATGTAGATCGAATTAATTTATCATTATGTCATTCGTCGTACAAAATAGTAGGAGAATCTTCAAAGCGGCCCGTTCTCCTTTTATAATGTTTGGATATACAATGTGTCGTTGTACTTATTGTTATTTAACTATTCCAATGGTTATTATGAACTAAACATACAACGCGACACCTAGAACCATCGAAAAATTCATAATTTTGATGTATGAATATTAGTAGGGACTGCCAAGCGGTCCCTAATTTTACAATAGGGACTGCCAAGCGGTCCCTAATTGAAATTAGGGACCGCTTAACGGTCCCTAATGTCAAATTAGGGACCGCTTAACGGCCCCTATTGTCAAATTAGGGACCTCTTAACGGTCCCTACTAATATTCATACTTAAAAATCGATTTTTGGCGATCCGTGTTAAAGACATGATGGGTACTTATGACCGTAGATTAGGATTTCATCGACGGTTGAGATTTGATTTGGTGAAAATTCAAATTTCCCCCTCACTCCCGCCAAAAAATTTCGCCAAAAATTTAAAATTTTTGATTTTAGGGACCGTTAAGCGGTCCCTAATGTCAAATTACGGACCGCTTAACGGTCCCTATTGTCAAATTAGGGACCGCTTAACGGTCCCTACTAATATTCATACTAAAAAATCGATTTTTTTTATTGATGTTGTTGTGTTGGTGATTGTAAGCAACCAAACTCATTGTAATATATAAATTAAAGTAATAAATGATTGCAAAACCAACCTTATAGTAGATTAGTTGTGAAGTAATAGATTAATTGCGATTGATCGAGTTATAAACGTTCAAGATATATTTCACAAATGTACAACTAATTAATTATCATTAGTTAGTTGTAATTGTTATCCGTGTTTATGATTTACTTCACAAACGTTAGCATAGATACGATTATGAGGCATAATCATTAGATCAAGTATTCATTAATTATACGTATATATGTAGATCGAATTAATTTGTCATTATGTCATTCGTCGTACAAAATAGTAGGAGAATCTTCAAAGTGGCCCGTTCTCCTTTTATAATGTTTGGATATACAATGTGTCGTTGTACTTATTGTTATTTTAACTATTCCAATGGTTATTATGAACTAAACATACAACACGGCACCTCGAACCATCGAAAAATTCATAATTTTGATGTATGAATATTAGTAGGGACTGCCAAGCGGTCCCTAATTTTCCAATAGGGACTGCCAAGCGGTCCCTAATTGAAACTAGGGACCGTTTAACGGTCCCTAATGTCAAATTAGGGACCGCTTAACGGTCCCTATTGTCAAATTAGGGACCGCTTAACGGTCCCTACTAATATTCATACTTAAAAATCGATTTTTGGCGATCCATGTTAAAGACATGATGGGTACTTATGACCGTAGATTAGGATTTCATCGACGGTTGAGATTTGATTTGGTGAAAATTCAAATTTCCCCCTCACTTCCGCCAAAAAAATTCGCCAAAAATTTAAAATTTTCGATTTTAGGGACTGTTAAGCGGTCCCTAATGTCAAATTAGGGACCGCTTAACGGTCCCTATTGTCAAATTAGGGACCGCTTAACGGTCCCTATTGTCAAATTAGGGACCGCTTAACGGTCCCTATTGTCAAATTAGGGACCGCTTAACGGTCCCTACTAATATTCATACTAAAAAATCGATTTTTTTTATTGATGTTGTTGTGTTTGTGATTGTAAGCAACCAAACTCATTGTAATATATAAATTAAAGTAATAAATGATTGCAAAACCAACCTTATAGTAGATTAGTTGTGAAGTAATAGATTAATTGCGATTGATCGAGTTATAAATGTTCAAGATATATTTCACAAATGTACAACTAATTAATTATCATTAGTTAGTTGTAATTGTTATCCGTGTTTATGATTTACTTCACAAACGTTAGCATAGATACGATTATGAGGCATAATCATTAGATCAAGTATTCATTAATTATACGTATATATGTAGATCGAATTAATTTGTCATTATGTCATTCGTCGTACAAAATAGTAGGAGAATCTTCAAAGCGACCCGTTCTCCTTTTATAATGTTTGGATATACAATGTGTCGTTGTACTTGTTGTTATTTAACAATTCCAATGGTTATTATGAACTAAACATACAACGCGACACCTAGAACCATCGAAAAATTCATAATTTTGATGTATGAATATTAGTAGGGACAGCCAAGCGGTCCCTAATTTTACAATAGGGACTGCCAAGCGGTCCCTAATTGAAACTAGGGACCGCTTAACGGTCCCTATTGTCAAATTAGGGAACGCTTAACGGTCCCTATTGTCAAATTAGGGACCGCTTAACGGTCCCTACTAATATTCATACTTAAAAATCAATTTTTGGCGATCCGTGTTAAAGACATGATGGGTACTTATGACCGTAGATTAGGATTTCATCGACGGTTGAGATTTGATTTGGTGAAAATTCAAATCTCCCCCTCACTTCCGCCAAAAAATTTCGCCAAAAATTTAAAATTTTCGATTTTAGGGACCGTTAAGCGGTCCCTAATGTCAAATTAGGGACCGCTTAACGGTCCCTATTGTCAAATTAGAGACCGCTTAACGGTCCCTACTAATATTCATACTAAAAAATCGATTTTTTTTTTATTGATGTTGTTGTGTTGGTGATTGTAAGCAACCAAACTCATTGTAATATATAAATTAAAGTAATAAATGATTGCAAGACCAACCTTATAGTAGATTAGTTGTGAAGTAATAGATTAATTGCGATTGATCGAGTTATAAACGTTCAAGATATATTTCACAAATGTACAACTAATTAATTATCATTAGTTAGTTGTAATTGTTATCCGTGTTTATGATTTACTTCACAAACGTTAGCATAGATACGATTATGAGGCATAATCATTAGATCAAGTATTCATTAATTATACGTATATATGTAGATCGAATTAATTTATCATTATGTCATTCGTCGTACAAAATAGTAGGAGAATCTTCAAAGTGGCCCGTTCTCCTTTTATAATGTTTGGATATACAATGTGTCGTTGTACTTATTGTTATTTTAACTATTCCAATGGTTATTATGAACTAAACATACAACACGGCACCTCGAACCATCGAAAATTTCATAATTTTGATGTATGAATATTAGTAGGGACTGCCAAGCGGTCTCTAATTTTACAATAGGGACTGCCAAGCGGTCCCTAATTGAAATTAAGGACCGTTTAACGGTCCCTAATGTCAAATTAGGGACCGCTTAACGGCCCCTATTGTCAAATTAGGGACCACTTAACGGTCCCTACTAATATTCATACTTAAAAATCGATTTTTGGCGATCCGTGTTAAAGACATGATGGGTGCTTATGACCGTAGATTAGGATTTCATCGACGGTTGAGATTTGATTTGGTGAAAATTCTAATTTCCCCCTCACTTCCGCCAAAAAATTTCGCCAAAAATTTAAAATTTTCGATTTTAGGGACCGTCAAGCGGTCCCTAATGTCAAATTTGGGACCGGTTAACGGTCCCTATTGTCAAATTAGGGACCGCTTAACGGTCCCTACTAATATTCATACTAAAAAATCGATTTTTTTATTGATGTTGTTGTGTTTGTGATTGTAAGCAACCAAACTCATTGTAATATATAAATTAAAGTAATAAATGATTGCAAAACCAACCTTATAGTAGATTAGTTTTGAAGTAATAGATTAATTGCGATTGATCGAGTTATAAACGTTCAAGATATATTTCACAAATGTACAACTAATTAATTATCATTAGTTAGTTGTAATTGTTATCCGTGTTTATGATTTACTTCACAAACGTTAGCATAGATACGATTATGAGGCATAATCATTAGATCAGGTATTCATTAATTATACGTATATATGTAGATCGAATTAATTTGTCATTATGTCATTCGTCGTACAAAATAGTAGGAGAATCTTCAAAGCGGCCCGTTCTCCTTTTATAATGTTTGGATATACAATGTGTCGTTGTACTTATTGTTATTTAACTATTCCAATGGTTATTATGAACTAAACATACAACGCGACACCTAGAACCATCGAAAAATTCATAATTTTGATGTATGAATATTAGTAGGGACTGCCAAGCGGTCCCTAATTTTACAATAGGGACTGCCAAGCGGTCCCTAATTAAAATTAGGGACCGCTTAACGGTCCCTAATGTCAAATTAGGGACCGCTTAACGGTCCCTACTAATATTCATACTTAAAAATCGATTTTTGGCGATCCGTGTTAAAGACATGATGGGTACTTATGACCGTAGATTAGGATTTCATCGACGGTTGAGATTTGATTTGGTGAAAATTCAAATTTCCCCCTCACTTCCGCCAAAAAATTTCGCCAAAAATTTAAAATTTTCGATTTTAGGGACCGTTAAGCGGTCCCTAATGTCAAATTAGGGACCGCTTAACGGTCCCTATTGTCAAATTAGGGACCGCTTAACGGTCCCTACTAATATTCATACTAAAAAATCAATTTTTTTTTATTGATGTTGTTGTGTTGGTGATTGTAAGCAACCAAACTCATTGTAATATATAAATTAAAGTAATAAATGATTGCAAAACCAACCTTATAGTAGATTAGTTGTGAAGTAATAGATTAATTGCAATTGATCGAGTTATAAACGTTCAAGATATATTTCACAAATGTACAACTAATTAATTATCATTAGTTAGTTGTAATTGTTATCCGTGTTTATGATTTACTTCACAAACGTTAGCATAGATACGATTATGAGGCATAATCATTAGATCAAGTATTCATTAATTATACGTATATATGTAGATCGAATTAATTTGTCATTATGTCATTCGTCGTACAAAATAGTAGGAGAATCTTCAAAGCGGCCCGTTCTCCTTTTATAATGTTTGGATATACAATGTGTCGTTGTACTTATTGTTATTTTAACTATTCCAATGGTTATTATGAACTAAACATACAACACGGCACCTCGAACCATCGAAAAATTCATAATTTTGATGTATGAATATTAGTAGGGACTGCCAAGCGGTCCCTAATTTTACAATAGGGACTGCCAAGCGGTCCCTAATTGAAACTAGGGACCGCTTAACGGTCCCTAATGTCAAATTAGGGACCGCTTAACGGTCCCTATTGTCAAATTAGGGACCGCTTAACGGTCCCTACTAATATTCATACTTAAAAATCGATTTTTGGCGATCCATGTTAAAGACATGATGGGTACTTATGACCGTAGATTAGGATTTCATCGACGGTTGAGATTTGATTTGGTGAAAATTCAAATTTCCCCCTCACTTCCGCCAAAAAAATTCGCCAAAAATTTAAAATTTTCGATTTTAGGGACCGTTAAGCGGTCCCTAATGTCAAATTAGGAACCGCTTAACGGTCCCTATTGTCAAATTAGGGACCGCTTAACGGTCCCTATTGTCAAATTAGGGACCGCTTAACGGTCCCTATTGTCAAATTAGGGACCGCTTAACGGTCCCTACTAATATTCATACTAAAAAATCAATTTTTTTTATTGATGTTGTTGTGTTTGTGATTGTAAGCAACCAAACTCATTGTAATATATAAATTAAAGTAATAAATGATTGCAAAACCAACCTTATAGTAGATTAGTTGTGAAGTAATAGATTAATTGCGATTGATCGAGTTATAAACGTTCAAGATATATTTCACAAATGTACAACTAATTAATTATCATTAGTTAGTTGTAATTGTTATCCGTGTTTATGATTTACTTCACAAACGTTAGCATAGATACGATTATGAGGCATAATCATTAGATCAAGTATTCATTAATTATACATATATATGTAGATCGAATTAATTTGTCATTATGTCATTCGTCGTACAAAATAGTAGGAGAATCTTCAAAGCGGCCCGTTCTCCTTTTATAATGTTTGGATATACAATGTGTCGTTGTACTTGTTGTTATTTAACTATTCCAATGGTTATTATGAACTAAACATACAACGCGACACCTAGAACCATCGAAAAATTCATAATTTTGATGTATGAATATTAGTAGGGACAGCCAAGCGGTCCCTAATTTTACAATAGGGACTGCCAAGCGGTCCCTAATTGAAACTAGGGACCGCTTAACGGTCCCTATTGTCAAATTAGGGAACGCTTAACGGTCCCTATTGTCAAATTAGGGACCGCTTAACGGTCCCTACTAATATTCATACTTAAAAATCAATTTTTGGCGATCCGTGTTAAAGACATGATGGGTACTTATGACCGTAGATTAGGATTTCATCGACGGTTGAGATTTGATTTGGTGAAAATTCAAATCTCCCCCTCACTTCCGCCAAAAAATTTCGCCAAAAATTTAAAATTTTCGATTTTAGGGACCGTTAAGCGGTCCCTAATGTCAAATTAGGGACCGCTTAACGGTCCCTATTGTCAAATTAGAGACCGCTTAACGGTCCCTACTAATATTCATACTACAAAATCGATTTTTTTATTGATGTTGTTGTGTTTGTGATTGTAAGCAACCAAACTCATTGTAATATATAAATTAAAGTAATAAATGATTGCAAAACCAACCTTATAGTAGATTAGTTGTGAAGTAATAGATTAATTGCGATTGATCGAGTTATAAACGTTCAAGATATATTTCACAAATGTACAACTAATTAATTATCATTAGTTAGTTGTAATTGTTATCCGTGTTTATGATTTACTTCACAAACGTTAGCATAGATACGATTATGAGGCATAATCATTAGATCAAGTATTCATTAATTATACATATATATGTAGATCGAATTAATTTGTCATTATGTCATTCGTCGTACAAAATAGTAGGAGAATCTTCAAAGCGGCCCGTTCTCCTTTTATAATGTTTGGATATACAATGTGTCGTTGTACTTGTTGTTATTTAACTATTCCAATGGTTATTATGAACTAAACATACAACGCGACACCTAGAACCATCGAAAAATTCATAATTTTGATGTATGAATATTAGTAGGGACAGCCAAGCGGTCCCTAATTTTACAATAGGGACTGCCAAGCGGTCCCTAATTGAAACTAGGAACCGCTTAACGGTCCCTATTGTCAAATTAGGGAACGCTTAACGGTCCCTATTGTCAAATTAGGGACCGCTTAACGGTCCCTACTAATATTCATACTTAAAAATCAATTTTTGGCGATCCGTGTTAAGGACATGATGGGTACTTATGACCCTAGATTAGGATTTCATCGACGGTTGAGATTTGATTTGGTGAAAATTCAAATCTCCCCCTCACTTCCGCCAAAAAATTTCGCCAAAAATTTAAAATTTTCGATTTTAGGGACCGTTAAGCGGTCCCTAATGTCAAATTAGGGACCGCTTAACGGTCCCTATTGTCAAATTAGGGACCGCTTAACGGTCCCTACTAATATTCATACTAAAAAATCGATTTTTTTTTTATTGATGTTGTTGTGTTGGTGATTGTAAGCAACCAAACTCATTGTAATATATAAATTAAAGTAATAAATGATTGCAAAACCAACCTTATAGTAGATTAGTTGTGAAGTAATAGATTAATTGCGATTGATCGAGTTATAAACGTTCAAGATATATTTCACAAATGTACAACTAATTAATTATCATTAGTTAGTTGTAATTGTTATCCGTGTTTATGATTTACTTCACAAACGTTAGCATAGATACGATTATGAGGCATAATCATTAGATCAAGTATTCATTAATTATACGTATATATGTAGATCGAATTAATTTGTCATTATGTCATTCGTCGTACAAAATAGTAGGAGAATCTTCAAAGCGGCCCGTTCTCCTTTTATAATGTTTGGATATACAATGTGTCGTTGTACTTATTGTTATTTTAACTATTCCAATGGTTATTATGAACTAAACATACAACACGGCACCTCGAACCATCGAAAAATTCATAATTTTGATGTATGAATATTAGTAGGGACTGCCAAGCGGTCCCTAATTGAAACTAGGGACCGCTTAACGGTCCCTAATGTCAAATTAGGGACCGCTTAACGGTCCCTACTAATATTCATACTTAAAAATCGATTTTTGGCGATCCATGTTAAAGACATGATGGGTACTTATGACCGTAGATTAGGATTTCATCGACGGTTGAGATTTAATTTGGTGAAAATTCAAATTTCCCCCTCACTTCCGCCAAAAAAATTCGCCAAAAATTTAAAATTTCGATTTTAGGGACCGTTAAGCGGTCCCTAATGTCAAATTAGGAACCGCTTAACGGTCCCTATTGTCAAATTAGGGACCGCTTAACGGTCCCTACTAATATTCATACTAAAAAATCAATTTTTTTTATTGATGTTGTTGTGTTTGTGATTGTAAGCAACCAAACTCATTGTAATATATAAATTAAAGTAATAAATGATTGCAAAACCAACCTTATAGTAGATTAGTTGTGAAGTAATAGATTAATTGCGATTGATCGAGTTATAAACGTTCAAGATATATTTCACAAATGTACAACTAATTAATTATCATTAGTTAGTTGTAATTGTTATCCGTGTTTATGATTTACTTCACAAACGTTAGCATAGATACGATTATGAGGCATAATCATTAGATCAAGTATTCATTAATTATACATATATATGTAGATCGAATTAATTTGTCATTATGTCATTCGTCGTACAAAATAGTAGGAGAATCTTCAAAGCGGCCCGTTCTCCTTTTATAATGTTTGGATATACAATGTGTCGTTGTACTTGTTGTTATTTAACTATTCCAATGGTTATTATGAACTAAACATACAACGCGACACCTAGAACCATCGAAAAATTCATAATTTTGATGTATGAATATTAGTAGGGACAGCCAAGCGGTCCCTAATTTTACAATAGGGACTGCCAAGCGGTCCCTAATTGAAACTAGGGACCGCTTAACGGTCCCTATTGTCAAATTAGGGAACGCTTAACGGTCCCTATTGTCAAATTAGGGACCGCTTAACGGTCCCTACTAATATTCATACTTAAAAATCAATTTTTGGCGATCCGTGTTAAAGACATGATGGGTACTTATGACCGTAGATTAGGATTTCATCGACGGTTGAGATTTGATTTGGTGAAAATTCAAATCTCCCCCTCACTTCCGCCAAAAAATTTCGCCAAAAATTTAAAATTTTCGATTTTAGGGACCGTTAAGCGGTCCCTAATGTCAAATTAGGGACCGCTTAACGGTCCCTATTGTCAAATTAGAGACCGCTTAACGGTCCCTACTAATATTCATACTAAAAAATCGATTTTTTTATTGATGTTGTTGTGTTTGTGATTGTAAGCAACCAAACTCATTGTAATATATAAATTAAAGTAATAAATGATTGCAAAACCAACCTTATAGTAGATTAGTTGTGAAGTAATAGATTAATTGCGATTGATCGAGTTATAAACGTTCAAGATATATTTCACAACTGTACAACTAATTAATTATCATTAGTTAGTTGTAATTGTTATCCGTATTTATGATTTACTTCACAAACGTTAGCATAGATACGATTATGAGGCATAATCATTAGATCAAGTATTCATTAATTATACATATATATGTAGATCGAATTAATTTGTCATTATGTTATTCGTCGTACAAAATAGTAGGAGAATCTTCAAAGCGGCCCGTTCTCCTTTTATAATGTTTGGATATACAATGTGTCGTTGTACTTATTGTTATTTAACTATTCCAATGGTTATTATGAACTAAACATACAACGCGACACCTAGAACCATCGAAAAATTCATAATTTTGATGTATGAATATTAGTAGGGACTGCCAAGCGGTCCCTAATTTTACAATAGGGACTGCCAAGCGGTCCCTAATTGAAATTAGGGACCGCTTAACGGTCCCTAATGTCAAATTAGGGACCGCTTAACGGCCCCTATTGTCAAATTAGGGACCGCTTAACGGTCCCTACTAATATTCATACTTAAAAATCGATTTTTGGCGATCCGTGTTAAAGACATGATGGGTACTTATGACCGTAGATTAGGATTTCATCGACGGTTGAGATTTGATTTGGTGAAAATTCAAATTTCCCCCTCACTTCCGCCAAAAAATTTCGCCAAAAATTTAAAATTTTCGATTTTAGGGACCGTTAAGCGGTCCCTAATGTCAAATTACGGACCGCTTAACGGTCCCTATTGTCAAATTAGGGACCGCTTAACGGTCCCTACTAATATTCATACTAAAAAATCGATTTTTTTTTATTGATGTTGTTGTGTTGGTGATTGTAAGCAACCAAACTCATTGTAATATATAAATTAAAGTAATAAATGATTGCAAAACCAACCTTATAGTAGATTAGTTGTGAAGTAATAGATTAATTGCGATTGATCGAGTTATAAACGTTCAAGATATATTTCACAAATGTACAACTAATTAATTATCATTAGTTAGTTGTAATTGTTATCCGTGTTTATGATTTACTTCACAAACGTTAGCATAGATACGATTATGAGGCATAATCATTAGATCAAGTATTCATTAATTATACGTATATATGTAGATCGAATTAATTTGTCATTATGTTATTCGTCGTACAAAATAGTAGGAGAATCTTCAAAGCTGCCCGTTCTCCTTTTATAATGTTTGGATATACAATGTGTCGTTGTACTTATTGTTTTTTAACTATTCCAATGGTTATTATGAACTAAACATACAACGCGACACTTAGAACCATCGAAAAATTCATAATTTTGATGTATGAATATTAGTAGGGACTGCCAAGCGGTCCCTAATTGAAATTAAGGACCGCTTAACGGTCCCTAATGTCAAATTAGGGACCGTTTAACGGCCCCTATTGTCAAATTAGGGACCGCTTAACGGTCCCTACTAATATTCATACTTAAAAATCGATTTTTGGCGATCCGTGTTAAAGACATGATGGGTGCTTATGACCGTAGATTAGGATTTCATCGACGGTTGAGATTTGATTTGGTGAAAATTCAAATTTCCCCCTCACTTCCGCCAAAAAATTTCGCCAAAAATTTAAAATTTTCGATTTTAGGGACCGTCAAGCGGTCCCTAATGTCAAATTTGGGACCGCTTAACGGTCCCTATTGTCAAATTAGGGACCGCTTAACGGTCCCTACTAATATTCATACTAAAAAATCGATTTTTTTTATTGATGTTGTTGTGTTTGTGATTGTAAGCAACCAAACTCATTGTAATATATAAATTAAAGTAATAAATGATTGCAAAACCAACCTTATAGTAGATTAGTTGTGAAGTAATAGATTAATTGCGATTGATCGAGTTATAAACGTTCAAGATATATTTCACAAATGTACAACTAATTAATTATCATTAGTTAGTTGTAATTGTTATCCGTGTTTATGATTTACTTCACAAACGTTAGCATAGATACGATTATGTGGCATAATCATTAGATCAAGTATTCATTAATTATACGTATATATGTAGATCGAATTAATTTATCATTATGTCATTCGTCGTACAAAATAGTAGGAGAATCTTCAAAGCGGCCCGTTCTCCTTTTATAATGTTTGGATATACAATGTGTCGTTGTACTTATTGTTATTTAACTATTCCAATGGTTATTATGAACTAAACATACAACGCGACACCTAGAACCATCGAAAAATTCATAATTTTGATGTATGAATATTAGTAGGGACTGCCAAGCGGTCCCTAATTTTACAATAGGGACTGCCAAGCGGTCCCTAATTGAAATTAGGGACCGCTTAACGGTCCCTAATGTCAAATTAGGGACCGCTTAACGGCCCCTATTGTCAAATTAGGGACCGCTTAACGGTCCCTACTAATATTCATACTTAAAAATCGATTTTTGGCGATCCGTGTTAAAGACATGATGGGTACTTATGACCGTAGATTAGGATTTCATCGACGGTTGAGATTTGATTTGGTGAAAATTCAAATTTCCCCCTCACTTCCGCCAAAAAATTTCGCCAAAAATTTAAAATTTTCGATTTTAGGGACCGTTAAGCGGTCCCTAATGTCAAATTACGGACCGCTTAACGGTCCCTATTGTCAAATTAGGGACCGCTTAACGGTCCCTACTAATATTCATACTAAAAAATCGATTTTTTTTTATTGATGTTGTTGTGTTGGTGATTGTAAGCAACCAAACTCATTGTAATATATAAATTAAAGTAATAAATGATTGCAAAACCAACCTTATAGTAGATTAGTTGTGAAGTAATAGATTAATTGCGATTGCTCGAGTTATAAACGTTCAAGATATATTTCACAAATGTACAACTAATTAATTATCATTAGTTAGTTGTAATTGTTATCCGTGTTTATGATTTACTTCACAAACGTTAGCATAGATACGATTATGAGGCATAATCATTAGATCAAGTATTCATTAATTATACATATATATGTAGATCGAATTAATTTGTCATTATGTCATTCGTCGTACAAAATAGTAGGAGAATCTTCAAAGCGGCCCGTTCTCCTTTTATAATGTTTGGATATACAATGTGTCGTTGTACTTGTTGTTATTTAACTATTCCAATGGTTATTATGAACTAAACATACAACGCGACACCTAGAACCATCGAAAAATTCATAATTTTGATGTATGAATATTAGTAGGGACAGCCAAGCGGTCCCTAATTTTACAATAGGGACTGCCAAGCGGTCCCTAATTGAAACTAGGGACCGCTTAACGGTCCCTATTGTCAAATTAGGGAACGCTTAACGGTCCCTATTGTCAAATTAGGGACCGCTTAACGGTCCCTACTAATATTCATACTTAAAAATCAATTTTTGGCGATCCGTGTTAAGGACATGATGGGTACTTATGACCCTAGATTAGGATTTCATCGACGGTTGAGATTTGATTTGGTGAAAATTCAAATCTCCCCCTCACTTCCGCCAAAAAATTTCGCCAAAAATTTAAAATTTTCGATTTTAGGGACCGTTAAGCGGTCCCTAATGTCAAATTAGGGACCGCTTAACGGTCCCTATTGTCAAATTAGGGACCGCTTAACGGTCCCTACTAATATTCATACTAAAAAATCGATTTTTTTTTTATTGATGTTGTTGTGTTGGTGATTGTAAGCAACCAAACTCATTGTAATATATAAATTAAAGTAATAAATGATTGCAAAACCAACCTTATAGTAGATTAGTTGTGAAGTAATAGATTAATTGCGATTGATCGAGTTATAAACGTTCAAGATATATTTCACAAATGTACAACTAATTAATTATCATTAGTTAGTTGTAATTGTTATCCGTGTTTATGATTTACTTCACAAACGTTAGCATAGATACGATTATGAGGCATAATCATTAGATCAAGTATTCATTAATTATACGTATATATGTAGATCGAATTAATTTGTCATTATGTCATTCGTCGTACAAAATAGTAGGAGAATCTTCAAAGCGGCCCGTTCTCCTTTTATAATGTTTGGATATACAATGTGTCGTTGTACTTATTGTTATTTTAACTATTCCAATGGTTATTATGAACTAAACATACAACACGGCACCTCGAACCATCGAAAAATTCATAATTTTGATGTATGAATATTAGTAGGGACTGCCAAGCGGTCCCTAATTGAAACTAGGGACCGCTTAACGGTCCCTAATGTCAAATTAGGGACCGCTTAACGGTCCCTACTAATATTCATACTTAAAAATCGATTTTTGGCGATCCATGTTAAAGACATGATGGGTACTTATGACCGTAGATTAGGATTTCATCGACGGTTGAGATTTAATTTGGTGAAAATTCAAATTTCCCCCTCACTTCCGCCAAAAAAATTCGCCAAAAATTTAAAATTTTCGATTTTAGGGACCGTTAAGCGGTCCCTAATGTCAAATTAGGAACCGCTTAACGGTCCCTATTGTCAAATTAGGGACCGCTTAACGGTCCCTATTGTCAAATTAGGGACCGCTTAACGGTCCCTATTGTCAAATTAGGGACCGCTTAACGGTCCCTACTAATATTCATACTAAAAAATCAATTTTTTTTATTGATGTTGTTGTGTTTGTGATTGTAAGCAACCAAACTCATTGTAATATATAAATTAAAGTAATAAATGATTGCAAAACCAACCTTATAGTAGATTAGTTGTGAAGTAATAGATTAATTGCGATTGATCGAGTTATAAACGTTCAAGATATATTTCACAAATGTACAACTAATTAATTATCATTAGTTAGTTGTAATTGTTATCCGTGTTTATGATTTACTTCACAAACGTTAGCATAGATACGATTATGAGGCATAATCATTAGATCAAGTATTCATTAATTATACATATATATGTAGATCGAATTAATTTGTCATTATGTCATTCGTCGTACAAAATAGTAGGAGAATCTTCAAAGCGGCCCGTTCTCCTTTTATAATGTTTGGATATACAATGTGTCGTTGTACTTGTTGTTATTTAACTATTCCAATGGTTATTATGAACTAAACATACAACGCGACACCTAGAACCATCGAAAAATTCATAATTTTGATGTATGAATATTAGTAGGGACAGCCAAGCGGTCCCTAATTTTACAATAGGGACTGCCAAGCGGTCCCTAATTGAAACTAGGGACCGCTTAACGGTCCCTATTGTCAAATTAGGGAACGCTTAACGGTCCCTATTGTCAAATTAGGGACCGCTTAACGGTCCCTACTAATATTCATACTTAAAAATCAATTTTTGGCGATCCGTGTTAAAGACATGATGGGTACTTATGACCGTAGATTAGGATTTCATCGACGGTTGAGATTTGATTTGGTGAAAATTCAAATCTCCCCCTCACTTCCGCCAAAAAATTTCGCCAAAAATTTAAAATTTTCGATTTTAGGGACCGTTAAGCGGTCCCTAATGTCAAATTAGGGACCGCTTAACGGTCCCTATTGTCAAATTAGAGACCGCTTAACGGTCCCTACTAATATTCATACTACAAAATCGATTTTTTTATTGATGTTGTTGTGTTTGTGATTGTAAGCAACCAAACTCATTGTAATATATAAATTAAAGTAATAAATGATTGCAAAACCAACCTTATAGTAGATTAGTTGTGAAGTAATAGATTAATTGCGATTGATCGAGTTATAAACGTTCAAGATATATTTCACAAATGTACAACTAATTAATTATCATTAGTTAGTTGTAATTGTTATCCGTGTTTATGATTTACTTCACAAACGTTAGCATAGATACGATTATGAGGCATAATCATTAGATCAAGTATTCATTAATTATACATATATATGTAGATCGAATTAATTTGTCATTATGTCATTCGTCGTACAAAATAGTAGGAGAATCTTCAAAGCGGCCCGTTCTCCTTTTATAATGTTTGGATATACAATGTGTCGTTGTACTTGTTGTTATTTAACTATTCCAATGGTTATTATGAACTAAACATACAACGCGACACCTAGAACCATCGAAAAATTCATAATTTTGATGTATGAATATTAGTAGGGACAGCCAAGCGGTCCCTAATTTTACAATAGGGACTGCCAAGCGGTCCCTAATTGAAACTAGGGACCGCTTAACGGTCCCTATTGTCAAATTAGGGAACGCTTAACGGTCCCTATTGTCAAATTAGGGACCGCTTAACGGTCCCTACTAATATTCATACTTAAAAATCAATTTTTGGCGATCCGTGTTAAGGACATGATGGGTACTTATGACCCTAGATTAGGATTTCATCGACGGTTGAGATTTGATTTGGTGAAAATTCAAATCTCCCCCTCACTTCCGCCAAAAAATTTCGCCAAAAATTTAAAATTTTCGATTTTAGGGACCGTTAAGCGGTCCCTAATGTCAAATTAGGGACCGCTTAACGGTCCCTATTGTCAAATTAGGGACCGCTTAACGGTCCCTACTAATATTCATACTAAAAAATCGATTTTTTTTTTATTGATGTTGTTGTGTTGGTGATTGTAAGCAACCAAACTCATTGTAATATATAAATTAAAGTAATAAATGATTGCAAAACCAACCTTATAGTAGATTAGTTGTGAAGTAATAGATTAATTGCGATTGATCGAGTTATAAACGTTCAAGATATATTTCACAAATGTACAACTAATTAATTATCATTAGTTAGTTGTAATTGTTATCCGTGTTTATGATTTACTTCACAAACGTTAGCATAGATACGATTATGAGGCATAATCATTAGATCAAGTATTCATTAATTATACGTATATATGTAGATCGAATTAATTTGTCATTATGTCATTCGTCGTACAAAATAGTAGGAGAATCTTCAAAGCGGCCCGTTCTCCTTTTATAATGTTTGGATATACAATGTGTCGTTGTACTTATTGTTATTTTAACTATTCCAATGGTTATTATGAACTAAACATACAACACGGCACCTCGAACCATCGAAAAATTCATAATTTTGATGTATGAATATTAGTAGGGACTGCCAAGCGGTCCCTAATTGAAACTAGGGACCGCTTAACGGTCCCTAATGTCAAATTAGGGACCGCTTAACGGTCCCTACTAATATTCATACTTAAAAATCGATTTTTGGCGATCCATGTTAAAGACATGATGGGTACTTATGACCGTAGATTAGGATTTCATCGACGGTTGAGATTTAATTTGGTGAAAATTCAAATTTCCCCCTCACTTCCGCCAAAAAAATTCGCCAAAAATTTAAAATTTTCGATTTTAGGGACCGTTAAGCGGTCCCTAATGTCAAATTAGGAACCGCTTAACGGTCCCTATTGTCAAATTAGGGACCGCTTAACGGTCCCTATTGTCAAATTAGGGACCGCTTAACGGTCCCTATTGTCAAATTAGGGACCGCTTAACGGTCCCTACTAATATTCATACTAAAAAATCAATTTTTTTTATTGATGTTGTTGTGTTTGTGATTGTAAGCAACCAAACTCATTGTAATATATAAATTAAAGTAATAAATGATTGCAAAACCAACCTTATAGTAGATTAGTTGTGAAGTAATAGATTAATTGCGATTGATCGAGTTATAAACGTTCAAAATATATTTCACAAATGTACAACTAATTAATTATCATTAGTTAGTTGTAATTGTTATCCGTGTTTATGATTTACTTCACAAACGTTAGCATAGATACGATTATGAGGCATAATCATTAGATCAAGTATTCATTAATTATACATATATATGTAGATCGAATTAATTTGTCATTATGTCATTCGTCGTACAAAATAGTAGGAGAATCTTCAAAGCGGCCCGTTCTCCTTTTATAATGTTTGGATATACAATGTGTCGTTGTACTTGTTGTTATTTAACTATTCCAATGGTTATTATGAACTAAACATACAACGCGACACCTAGAACCATCGAAAAATTCATAATTTTGATGTATGAATATTAGTAGGGACAGCCAAGCGGTCCCTAATTTTACAATAGGGACTGCCAAGCGGTCCCTAATTGAAACTAGGGACCGCTTAACGGTCCCTATTGTCAAATTAGGGAACGCTTAACGGTCCCTATTGTCAAATTAGGGACCGCTTAACGGTCCCTACTAATATTCATACTTAAAAATCAATTTTTGGCGATCCGTGTTAAAGACATGATGGGTACTTATGACCGTAGATTAGGATTTCATCGACGGTTGAGATTTGATTTGGTGAAAATTCAAATCTCCCCCTCACTTCCGCCAAAAAATTTCGCCAAAAATTTAAAATTTTCGATTTTAGGGACCGTTAAGCGGTCCCTAATGTCAAATTAGGGACCGCTTAACGGTCCCTATTGTCAAATTAGAGACCGCTTAACGGTCCCTACTAATATTCATACTAAAAAATCGATTTTTTTATTGATGTTGTTGTGTTTGTGATTGTAAGCAACCAAACTCATTGTAATATATAAATTAAAGTAATAAATGATTGCAAAACCAACCTTATAGTAGATTAGTTGTGAAGTAATAGATTAATTGCGATTGATCGAGTTATAAACGTTCAAGATATATTTCACAACTGTACAACTAATTAATTATCATTAGTTAGTTGTAATTGTTATCCGTATTTATGATTTACTTCACAAACGTTAGCATAGATACGATTATGAGGCATAATCATTAGATCAAGTATTCATTAATTATACATATATATGTAGATCGAATTAATTTGTCATTATGTTATTCGTCGTACAAAATAGTAGGAGAATCTTCAAAGCTGCCCGTTCTCCTTTTATAATGTTTGGATATACAATGTGTCGTTGTACTTATTGTTTTTTAACTATTCCAATGGTTATTATGAACTAAACATACAACGCGACACTTAGAACCATCGAAAAATTCATAATTTTGATGTATGAATATTAGTAGGGACTGCCAAGCGGTCCCTGATTTTACAATAGGGACTGCCAAGCGGTCCCTAATTGAAATTAAGGACCGCTTAACGGTCCCTAATGTCAAATTAGGGACCGTTTAACGGCCCCTATTGTCAAATTAGGGACCGCTTAACGGTCCCTACTAATATTCATACTTAAAAATCGATTTTTGGCGATCCGTGTTAAAGACATGATGGGTGCTTATGACCGTAGATTAGGATTTCATCGACGGTTGAGATTTGATTTGGTGAAAATTCAAATTTCCCCCTCACTTCCGCCAAAAAATTTCGCCAAAAATTTAAAATTTTCGATTTTAGGGACCGTCAAGCGGTCCCTAATGTCAAATTTGGGACCGCTTAACGGTCCCTATTGTCAAATTAGGGACCGCTTAACGGTCCCTACTAATATTCATACTAAAAAATCGATTTTTTTTATTGATGTTGTTGTGTTTGTGATTGTAAGCAACCAAACTCATTGTAATATATAAATTAAAGTAATAAATGATTGCAAAACCAACCTTATAGTAGATTAGTTGTGAAGTAATAGATTAATTGCGATTGATCGAGTTATAAACGTTCAAGATATATTTTACAAATGTACAACTAATTAATTATCATTAGTTAGTTGTAATTGTTATCCGTGTTTATGATTTACTTCACAAACGTTAGCATAGATACGATTATGAGGCATAATCATTAGATCAAGTATTCATTAATTATACATATATATGTAGATCGAATTAATTTGTCATTATGTTATTCGTCGTACAAAATAGTAGGAGAATCTTCAAAGCTGCCCGTTCTCCTTTTATAATGTTTGGATATACAATGTGTCGTTGTACTTATTGTTTTTTAACTATTCCAATGGTTATTATGAACTAAACATACAACGCGACACTTAGAACCATCGAAAAATTCATAATTTTGATGTATGAATATTAGTAGGGACTGCCAAGCGGTCCCTGATTTTACAATAGGGACTGCCAAGCGGTCCCTAATTGAAATTAAGGACCGCTTAACGGTCCCTAATGTCAAATTAGGGACCGTTTAACGGCCCCTATTGTCAAATTAGGGACCGCTTAACGGTCCCTACTAATATTCATACTTAAAAATCGATTTTTGGCGATTCGTGTTAAAGACATGATGGGTGCTTATGACCGTAGATTAGGATTTCATCGACGGTTGAGATTTGATTTGGTGAAAATTCAAATTTCCCCCTCACTTCCGCCAAAAAATTTCGCCAAAAATTTAAAATTTTCGATTTTAGGGACCGTCAAGCGGTCCCTAATGTCAAATTTGGGACCGCTTAACGGTCCCTATTGTCAAATTAGGGACCGCTTAACGGTCCCTACTAATATTCATACTAAAAAATCGATTTTTTTTATTGATGTTGTTGTGTTTGTGATTGTAAGCAACCAAACTCATTGTAATATATAAATTAAAGTAATAAATGATTGCAAAACCAACCTTATAGTAGATTAGTTGTGAAGTAATAGATTAATTGCGATTGATCGAGTTATAAACGTTCAAGATATATTTTACAAATGTACAACTAATTAATTATCATTAGTTAGTTGTAATTGTTATCCGTGTTTATGATTTACTTCACAAACGTTAGCATAGATACGATTATGAGGCATAATCATTAGATCAAGTATTCATTAATTATACATATATATGTAGATCGAATTAATTTGTCATTATGTCATTCGTCGTACAAAATAGTAGGAGAATCTTCAAAGCGGCCCGTTCTCCTTTTATAATGTTTGGATATACAATGTGTCGTTGTACTTGTTGTTATTTAACTATTCCAATGGTTATTATGAACTAAACATACAACGCGACACCTAGAACCATCGAAAAATTCATAATTTTGATGTATGAATATTAGTAGGGACAGCCAAGCGGTCCCTAATTTTACAATAGGGACTGCCAAGCGGTCCCTAATTGAAACTAGGGACCGCTTAACGGTCCCTATTGTCAAATTAGGGAACGCTTAACGGTCCCTATTGTCAAATTAGGGACCGCTTAACGGTCCCTACTAATATTCATACTTAAAAATCAATTTTTGGCGATCCGTGTTAAGGACATGATGGGTACTTATGACCCTAGATTAGGATTTCATCGACGGTTGAGATTTGATTTGGTGAAAATTCAAATCTCCCCCTCACTTCCGCCAAAAAATTTCGCCAAAAATTTAAAATTTTCGATTTTAGGGACCGTTAAGCGGTCCCTAATGTCAAATTAGGGACCGCTTAACGGTCCCTATTGTCAAATTAGGGACCGCTTAACGGTCCCTACTAATATTCATACTAAAAAATCGATTTTTTTTTTATTGATGTTGTTGTGTTGGTGATTGTAAGCAACCAAACTCATTGTAATATATAAATTAAAGTAATAAATGATTGCAAAACCAACCTTATAGTAGATTAGTTGTGAAGTAATAGATTAATTGCGATTGATCGAGTTATAAACGTTCAAGATATATTTCACAAATGTACAACTAATTAATTATCATTAGTTAGTTGTAATTGTTATCCGTGTTTATGATTTACTTCACAAACGTTAGCATAGATACGATTATGAGGCATAATCATTAGATCAAGTATTCATTAATTATACGTATATATGTAGATCGAATTAATTTGTCATTATGTCATTCGTCGTACAAAATAGTAGGAGAATCTTCAAAGCGGCCCGTTCTCCTTTTATAATGTTTGGATATACAATGTGTCGTTGTACTTATTGTTATTTTAACTATTCCAATGGTTATTATGAACTAAACATACAACACGGCACCTCGAACCATCGAAAAATTCATAATTTTGATGTATGAATATTAGTAGGGACTGCCAAGCGGTCCCTAATTGAAACTAGGGACCGCTTAACGGTCCCTAATGTCAAATTAGGGACCGCTTAACGGTCCCTACTAATATTCATACTTAAAAATCGATTTTTGGCGATCCATGTTAAAGACATGATGGGTACTTATGACCGTAGATTAGGATTTCATCGACGGTTGAGATTTAATTTGGTGAAAATTCAAATTTCCCCCTCACTTCCGCCAAAAAAATTCGCCAAAAATTTAAAATTTCGATTTTAGGGACCGTTAAGCGGTCCCTAATGTCAAATTAGGAACCGCTTAACGGTCCCTATTGTCAAATTAGGGACCGCTTAACGGTCCCTATTGTCAAATTAGGGACCGCTTAACGGTCCCTATTGTCAAATTAGGGACCGCTTAACGGTCCCTACTAATATTCATACTAAAAAATCAATTTTTTTTATTGATGTTGTTGTGTTTGTGATTGTAAGCAACCAAACTCATTGTAATATATAAATTAAAGTAATAAATGATTGCAAAACCAACCTTATAGTAGATTAGTTGTGAAGTAATAGATTAATTGCGATTGATCGAGTTATAAACGTTCAAGATATATTTCACAAATGTACAACTAATTAATTATCATTAGTTAGTTGTAATTGTTATCCGTGTTTATGATTTACTTCACAAACGTTAGCATAGATACGATTATGAGGCATAATCATTAGATCAAGTATTCATTAATTATACATATATATGTAGATCGAATTAATTTGTCATTATGTCATTCGTCGTACAAAATAGTAGGAGAATCTTCAAAGCGGCCCGTTCTCCTTTTATAATGTTTGGATATACAATGTGTCGTTGTACTTGTTGTTATTTAACTATTCCAATGGTTATTATGAACTAAACATACAACGCGACACCTAGAACCATCGAAAAATTCATAATTTTGATGTATGAATATTAGTAGGGACAGCCAAGCGGTCCCTAATTTTACAATAGGGACTGCCAAGCGGTCCCTAATTGAAACTAGGGACCGCTTAACGGTCCCTATTGTCAAATTAGGGAACGCTTAACGGTCCCTATTGTCAAATTAGGGACCGCTTAACGGTCCCTACTAATATTCATACTTAAAAATCAATTTTTGGCGATCCGTGTTAAAGACATGATGGGTACTTATGACCGTAGATTAGGATTTCATCGACGGTTGAGATTTGATTTGGTGAAAATTCAAATCTCCCCCTCACTTCCGCCAAAAAATTTCGCCAAAAATTTAAAATTTTCGATTTTAGGGACCGTTAAGCGGTCCCTAATGTCAAATTAGGGACCGCTTAACGGTCCCTATTGTCAAATTAGGGACCGCTTAACGGTCCCTACTAATATTCATACTAAAAAATCGATTTTTTTTTTATTGATGTTGTTGTGTTGGTGATTGTAAGCAACCAAACTCATTGTAATATATAAATTAAAGTAATAAATGATTGCAAAACCAACCTTATAGTAGATTAGTTGTGAAGTAATAGATTAATTGCGATTGATCGAGTTATAAACGTTCAAGATATATTTCACAAATGTACAACTAATTAATTATCATTAGTTAGTTGTAATTGTTATCCGTGTTTATGATTTACTTCACAAACGTTAGCATAGATACGATTATGAGGCATAATCATTAGATCAAGTATTCATTAATTATACGTATATATGTAGATCGAATTAATTTGTCATTATGTCATTCGTCGTACAAAATAGTAGGAGAATCTTCAAAGCGGCCCGTTCTCCTTTTATAATGTTTGGATATACAATGTGTCGTTGTACTTATTGTTATTTTAACTATTCCAATGGTTATTATGAACTAAACATACAACACGGCACCTCGAACCATCGAAAAATTCATAATTTTGATGTATGAATATTAGTAGGGACTGCCAAGCGGTCCCTAATTGAAACTAGGGACCGCTTAACGGTCCCTAATGTCAAATTAGGGACCGCTTAACGGTCCCTACTAATATTCATACTTAAAAATCGATTTTTGGCGATCCATGTTAAAGACATGATGGGTACTTATGACCGTAGATTAGGATTTCATCGACGGTTGAGATTTAATTTGGTGAAAATTCAAATTTCCCCCTCACTTCCGCCAAAAAAATTCGCCAAAAATTTAAAATTTCGATTTTAGGGACCGTTAAGCGGTCCCTAATGTCAAATTAGGAACCGCTTAACGGTCCCTATTGTCAAATTAGGGACCGCTTAACGGTCCCTATTGTCAAATTAGGGACCGCTTAACGGTCCCTATTGTCAAATTAGGGACCGCTTAACGGTCCCTACTAATATTCATACTAAAAAATCAATTTTTTTTATTGATGTTGTTGTGTTTGTGATTGTAAGCAACCAAACTCATTGTAATATATAAATTAAAGTAATAAATGATTGCAAAACCAACCTTATAGTAGATTAGTTGTGAAGTAATAGATTAATTGCGATTGATCGAGTTATAAACGTTCAAGATATATTTCACAAATGTACAACTAATTAATTATCATTAGTTAGTTGTAATTGTTATCCGTGTTTATGATTTACTTCACAAACGTTAGCATAGATACGATTATGAGGCATAATCATTAGATCAAGTATTCATTAATTATACATATATATGTAGATCGAATTAATTTGTCATTATGTCATTCGTCGTACAAAATAGTAGGAGAATCTTCAAAGCGGCCCGTTCTCCTTTTATAATGTTTGGATATACAATGTGTCGTTGTACTTGTTGTTATTTAACTATTCCAATGGTTATTATGAACTAAACATACAACGCGACACCTAGAACCATCGAAAAATTCATAATTTTGATGTATGAATATTAGTAGGGACAGCCAAGCGGTCCCTAATTTTACAATAGGGACTGCCAAGCGGTCCCTAATTGAAACTAGGGACCGCTTAACGGTCCCTATTGTCAAATTAGGGAACGCTTAACGGTCCCTATTGTCAAATTAGGGACCGCTTAACGGTCCCTACTAATATTCATACTTAAAAATCAATTTTTGGCGATCCGTGTTAAAGACATGATGGGTACTTATGACCGTAGATTAGGATTTCATCGACGGTTGAGATTTGATTTGGTGAAAATTCAAATCTCCCCCTCACTTCCGCCAAAAAAATTCGCCAAAAATTTAAAATTTTCGATTTTAGGGACCGTTAAGCGGTCCCTAATGTCAAATTAGGGACCGCTTAACGGTCCCTATTGTCAAATTAGAGACCGCTTAACGGTCCCTACTAATATTCATACTAAAAAATCGATTTTTTTATTGATGTTGTTGTGTTTGTGATTGTAAGCAACCAAACTCATTGTAATATATAAATTAAAGTAATAAATGATTGCAAAACCAACCTTATAGTAGATTAGTTGTGAAGTAATAGATTAATTGCGATTGATCGAGTTATAAACGTTCAAGATATATTTCACAACTGTACAACTAATTAATTATCATTAGTTAGTTGTAATTGTTATCCGTATTTATGATTTACTTCACAAACGTTAGCATAGATACGATTATGAGGCATAATCATTAGATCAAGTATTCATTAATTATACATATATATGTAGATCGAATTAATTTGTCATTATGTTATTCGTCGTACAAAATAGTAGGAGAATCTTCAAAGCGGCCCGTTCTCCTTTTATAATGTTTGGATATACAATGTGTCGTTGTACTTATTGTTATTTAACTATTCCAATGGTTATTATGAACTAAACATACAACGCGACACCTAGAACCATCGAAAAATTCATAATTTTGATGTATGAATATTAGTAGGGACTGCCAAGCGGTCCCTAATTTTACAATAGGGACTGCCAAGCGGTCCCTAATTGAAATTAGGGACCGCTTAACGGTCCCTAATGTCAAATTAGGGACCGCTTAACGGCCCCTATTGTCAAATTAGGGACCGCTTAACGGTCCCTACTAATATTCATACTTAAAAATCGATTTTTGGCGATCCGTGTTAAAGACATGATGGGTACTTATGACCGTAGATTAGGATTTCATCGACGGTTGAGATTTGATTTGGTGAAAATTCAAATTTCCCCCTCACTTCCGCCAAAAAATTTCGCCAAAAATTTAAAATTTTCGATTTTAGGGACCGTTAAGCGGTCCCTAATGTCAAATTACGGACCGCTTAACGGTCCCTATTGTCAAATTAGGGACCGCTTAACGGTCCCTACTAATATTCATACTAAAAAATCGATTTTTTTTTATTGATGTTGTTGTGTTGGTGATTGTAAGCAACCAAACTCATTGTAATATATAAATTAAAGTAATAAATGATTGCAAAACCAACCTTATAGTAGATTAGTTGTGAAGTAATAGATTAATTGCGATTGATCGAGTTATAAACGTTCAAGATATATTTCACAAATGTACAACTAATTAATTATCATTAGTTAGTTGTAATTGTTATCCGTGTTTATGATTTACTTCACAAACGTTAGCATAGATACGATTATGAGGCATAATCATTAGATCAAGTATTCATTAATTATACGTATATATGTAGATCGAATTAATTTGTCATTATGTTATTCGTCGTACAAAATAGTAGGAGAATCTTCAAAGCTGCCCGTTCTCCTTTTATAATGTTTGGATATACAATGTGTCGTTGTACTTATTGTTTTTTAACTATTCCAATGGTTATTATGAACTAAACATACAACGCGACACTTAGAACCATCGAAAAATTCATAATTTTGATGTATGAATATTAGTAGGGACTGCCAAGCGGTCCCTGATTTTACAATAGGGACTGCCAAGCGGTCCCTAATTGAAATTAAGGACCGCTTAACGGTCCCTAATGTCAAATTAGGGACCGTTTAACGGCCCCTATTGTCAAATTAGGGACCGCTTAACGGTCCCTACTAATATTCATACTTAAAAATCGATTTTTGGCGATCCGTGTTAAAGACATGATGGGTGCTTATGACCGTAGATTAGGATTTCATCGACGGTTGAGATTTGATTTGGTGAAAATTCAAATTTCCCCCTCACTTCCGCCAAAAAATTTCGCCAAAAATTTAAAATTTTCGATTTTAGGGACCGTCAAGCGGTCCCTAATGTCAAATTTGGGACCGCTTAACGGTCCCTATTGTCAAATTAGGGACCGCTTAACGGTCCCTACTAATATTCATACTAAAAAATCGATTTTTTTTATTGATGTTGTTGTGTTTGTGATTGTAAGCAACCAAACTCATTGTAATATATAAATTAAAGTAATAAATGATTGCAAAACCAACCTTATAGTAGATTAGTTGTGAAGTAATAGATTAATTGCGATTGATCGAGTTATAAACGTTCAAGATATATTTCACAAATGTACAACTAATTAATTATCATTAGTTAGTTGTAATTGTTATCCGTGTTTATGATTTACTTCACAAACGTTAGCATAGATACGATTATGTGGCATAATCATTAGATCAAGTATTCATTAATTATACGTATATATGTAGATCGAATTAATTTATCATTATGTCATTCGTCGTACAAAATAGTAGGAGAATCTTCAAAGCGGCCCGTTCTCCTTTTATAATGTTTGGATATACAATGTGTCGTTGTACTTATTGTTATTTAACTATTCCAATGGTTATTATGAACTAAACATACAACGCGACACCTAGAACCATCGAAAAATTCATAATTTTGATGTATGAATATTAGTAGGGACTGCCAAGCGGTCCCTAATTTTACAATAGGGACTGCCAAGCGGTCCCTAATTGAAATTAGGGACCGCTTAACGGTCCCTAATGTCAAATTAGGGACCGCTTAACGGCCCCTATTGTCAAATTAGGGACCGCTTAACGGTCCCTACTAATATTCATACTTAAAAATCGATTTTTGGCGATCCGTGTTAAAGACATGATGGGTATTTATGACCGTAGATTAGGATTTCATCGACGGTTGAGATTTGATTTGGTGAAAATTCAAATTTCCCCCTCACTTCCGCCAAAAAATTTCGCCAAAAATTTAAAATTTTCGATTTTAGGGACCGTTAAGCGGTCCCTAATGTCAAATTACAGACCGCTTAACGGTCCCTATTGTCAAATTAGGGACCGCTTAACGGTCCCTACTAATATTCATACTAAAAAATCGATTTTTTTTTATTGATGTTGTTGTGTTGGTGATTGTAAGCAACCAAACTCATTGTAATATATAAATTAAAGTAATAAATGATTGCAAAACCAACCTTATAGTAGATTAGTTGTGAAGTAATAGATTAATTGCGATTGATCGAGTTATAAACGTTCAAGATATATTTCACAAATGTACAACTAATTAATTATCATTAGTTAGTTGTAATTGTTATCCGTGTTTATGATTTACTTCACAAACGTTAGCATAGATACGATTATGAGGCATAATCATTAGATCAAGTATTCATTAATTATACGTATATATGTAGATCGAATTAATTTGTCATTATGTCATTCGTCGTACAAAATAGTAGGAGAATCTTCAAAGTGGCCCGTTCTCCTTTTATAATGTTTGGATATACAATGTGTCGTTGTACTTATTGTTATTTTAACTATTCCAATGGTTATTATGAACTAAACATACAACACGGCACCTCGAACCATCGAAAAATTCATAATTTTGATGTATGAATATTAGTAGGGACTGCCAAGCGGTCCCTAATTTTCCAATAGGGACTGCCAAGCGGTCCCTAATTGAAACGAGGGACCGCTTAACGGTCCCTAATGTCAAATTAGGGACCGCTTAACGGTCCCTATTGTCAAATTAGGGACCGCTTAACGGTCCCAACTAATATTCATACTTAAAAATCGATTTTTGGCGATCCATGTTAAAGACATGATGGGTACTTATGACCGTAGATTAGGATTTCATCGACGGTTGAGATTTGATTTGGTGAAAATTCAAATTTCCCCCTCACTTCCGCCAAAAAAATTCGCCAAAAATTTAAAATTTTCGATTTTAGGGACCGTTAAGCGGTCCCTAATGTCAAATTAGGGACCGCTTAACGGTCCCTATTGTCAAATTAGGGACCGCTTAACGGTCCCTATTGTCAAATTAGGGACCGCTTAACGGTCCCTACTAATATTCATACTAAAAAATCGATTTTTTTTATTGATGTTGTTGTGTTTGTGATTGTAAGCAACCAAACTCATTGTAATATATAAATTAAAGTAATAAATGATTGCAAAACCAACCTTATAGTAGATTAGTTGTGAAGTAATAGATTAATTGCGATTGATCGAGTTATAAACGTTCAAGATATATTTCACAAATGTACAACTAATTAATTATCATTAGTTAGTTGTAATTGTTATCCGTGTTTATGATTTACTTCACAAACGTTAGCATAGATACGATTATGAGGCATAATCATTAGATCAAGTATTCATTAATTATACGTATATATGTAGATCGAATTAATTTGTCATTATGTCATTCGTCGTACAAAATAGTAGGAGAATCTTCAAAGCAACCCGTTCTCCTTTTATAATGTTTGGATATACAATGTGTCGTTGTACTTGTTGTTATTTAACTATTCCAATGGTTGTTATGAACTAAACATACAACGCGACACCTAGAACCATCGAAAAATTCATAATTTTGATGTATGAATATTAGTAGTGACAGCCAAGCGGTCCCTAATTTTACAATAGGGACTGCCAAGCGGTCCCTAATTGAAACTAGGGACCGCTTAACGGTCCCTATTGTCAAATTAGGGAACGCTTAACGGTCCCTATTGTCAAATTAGGGACCGCTTAACGGTCCCTACTAATATTCATACTTAAAAATCAATTTTTGGCGATCCGTGTTAAACACATGATGGGTACTTATGACCGTAGATTAGGATTTTATCGACGGTTGAGATTTGATTTGGTGAAAATTCAAATCTCCCTCTCACTTCCGCCAAAAAATTTCGCCAAAAATTTAAAATTTTCGATTTTAGGGACCGTTAAGCGGTCCCTAATGTCAAATTAGGGACCGCTTAACGGTCCCTATTGTCAAATTAGAGACCGCTTAACGGTCCCTACTAATATTCATACTAAAAAATCGATTTTTTTATTGATGTTGTTGTGTTTGTGATTGTAAGCAACCAAACTCATTGTAATATATAAATTAAAGTAATAAATGATTGCAAAACCAACCTTATAGTAGATTAGTTGTGAAGTAATAGATTAATTGCGATTGATCGAGTTATAAACGTTCAAGATATATTTCACAACTGTACAACTAATTAATTATCATTAGTTAGTTGTAATTGTTATCCGTGTTTATGATTTACTTCACAAACGTTAGCATAGATACGATTATGAGGCATAATCATTAGATCAAGTATTCATTAATTATACGTATATATGTAGATCGAATTAATTTGTCATTATGTCATTCGTCGTACAAAATAGTAGGAGAATCTTCAAAGCTGCCCGTTCTCCTTTTATAATGTTTGGATATACAATGTGTCGTTGTACTTGTTGTTATTTAACTATTCCAATGGTTATTATGAACTAAACATACAACGCGACACCTAGAACCATCGAAAAATTCATAATTTTGATGTATGAATATTAGTAGGGACTGCCAAGCGGTCCCTAATTTTACAATAGGGACTGCCAAGCGGTCCCTAATTGAAATTAGGGACCGCTTAACGGTCCCTAATGTCAAATTAGGGACCGCTTAAACGGCCCCTATTGTCAAATTAGGGACCGCTTAACGGTCCCTATTGTCAAATTAGGGACCGCTTAACGGTCCCTACTAATATTCATACTAAAAAATCGATTTTTTTTATTGATGTTGTTGTGTTTGTGATTGTAAGCAGCCAAACTCATTGTAATATATAAATTGAAGTAATAAATGATTGCAAAACCAACCTTATAGTAGATTAGTTCTGAAGTAATAGATTAATTGCGATTGATCGAGTTATAAACGTTCAAGATATATTTCACAAATGTACAACTAATTAATTATCATTAGTTAGTTGTAATTGTTATCCGTGTTTATGATTTACTTCACAAACGTTAGCATAGATACGATTATGAGGCATAATCATTAGATCAAGTATTCATTAATTATACGTATATATGTAGATCGAATTAATTTGTCATTATGTCATTCGTCGTACAAAATAGTAGCAGAATCTTCAAAGCGGCCCGTTCTCCTTTTATAATGTTTGGATATACAATGTGTCGTTGTACTTATTGTTATTTTAACTATTCCAATGGTTATTATGAACTAAACATACAACGCGGCACCTCGAACCATCGAAAAATTCATAATTTTGATGTGTGAATATTAGTAGGGACTGCCAAGCGATCCCTAATTTTACAATAGGGACTGCCAAGCGGTCCCTAATTGAAACTAGGGACCGCTTAACGGTCCCTAATGTCAAATTAGGGACCGCTTAACGATCCCTATTGTCAAATTAGGGACCGCTTAACGGTCCCTACTAATATTCATACTTAAAAATCAATTTTTGGCGATCCGTGTTAAAGACATGATGGGTACTTATGACCGTAGATTAGGATTTCATCGACGGTTGAGATTTGATTTGGTGAAAATTCAAATTTCCCCCTCACTTCCGCCAAAAAATTTCGCCAAAAATTTAAAATTTTCTATTTTAGGGACCGCTTAACGGTCCCTATTGTCAAATTAGGGACCGTTTAACGGTCCCTACTAATATTCATACTAAAAAATCGATTTTTTTTTATTGATGTTGTTGTGTTTGTGATTGTAAGCAACCAAACTCATTGTAATATATAAATTAAAGTAATAAATGATTGCAAAACCAACCTTATTGTAGATTAGTTGTGAAGTAATAGATTAATTGCGATTGATCGAGTTATAAACGTTCAAGATATATTTCACAAATGTACAACTAATTAATTATCATTAGTTAGTTGTAATTGTTATCCGTGTTTATGATTTACTTCACAAACGTTAGCATAGATACGATTATGAGGCATAATCATTAGATCAAGTATTCATTAATTATACGTATATATGTAGATCGAATTAATTTGTCATTATATCATTCGTCGTACAAAATAGTAGGAGAATCTTCAAAGCGGCCCGTTCTCCTTTTATAATGTTTGGATATACAATGTGTCGTTGTACTTATTGTTATTTTAACTATTCCAATGCTTATTATGAACTAAACATACAACGCGGCACCTCGAACCATCGAAAAATTCATAATTTTGATGTATGAATATTAGTAGGGACTGCCAAGCGGTCCCTAATTTTACAATAGGGACTGCCAAGCGGTCCCTAATTGAAATTAAGGACCGCTTAACGGTCTCTAATGTCAAATTAGGGACCGTTTAACGGCCCCTATTGTCAAATTAGGGACCGCTTAACGGTCCCTACTAATATTCATACTTAAAAATCGATTTTTGGCGATCTGTGTTAAAGACATGATGGGTACTTGTGACCGTAGATTAGGATTTCATCGACGGTTGAGATTTGATTTGGTGAAAATTCAAATTTCCCCTCACTTCCGCCAAAAAATTTCGCCAAAAAATTAAAATTTTCGATTTTAGGGACCGTTAAGCGGTCCCTAATGTCAAATTAGGGACCGCTTAACGGTCCCTATTGTCAAATTAGGGACCGCTTAACGGTCCCTACTAATATTCATACGAAAAAATCGATTTTTTTTTATTGATGTTGTTGTGTTTGTGATTGTAAGCAACCAAACTCATTGTAATATATAAATTGAAGTAATAAATGATTGCAAAACCAACCTTATAGTAGATTAGTTGTGAAGTAATAGATTAATTGCGATTGATCGAGTTATAAACGTTCAAGATATATTTCACAAATGTACAGCTAATTAATTATTATTAGTTAGTTGTAATTGTTATCCGTGTTTATGATTTACTTCACAAACGTTAGCATAGATACGATTATGAGGCATAATCATTAGATCAAGTATTCATTAATTATACGTATATATGTAGATCGAATTAATTTGTCATTATGTCATTCGTCGTACAAAATAGTAGCAAAATCTTCAAAACGGCCCGTTCTCCTTGTATAATGTTTGGATATTCAATGTGTCATTGTACTTATTGTTATGCGGCACCTCGAACAACGAGTCACCTCGAACCATCGAAAAATTCATAATTTTGATGTATAAATATTAGTAGGGACCGCCAACCGGTCCCTAAATTAACAATAGGGACTGCCAAGCGGTCCCTAATGTAGAAATTAGGGACCGTCTGGGCGGTCCCTATTGTAAAAATTAGGGACCGTCTGGGCGGTCCCTATTATTCCACATTAGGGACCGCCCAGACGGTCCCTATTATCAAAAAGTATGGCGACCGTTTCACGGTCGCTATATTGCGGTTCCTATTGAGGTCATTAGGGACCGCTTAACAGTCGCTATTTTGCGGTCTCTAATGACCTCAATAGCGACCGCTAAGCGGTCGCTATTGACCAATGCGGTCGCTGAAGACTAGCGACCGCTTGGCGGTCACTAATTTGCGGTCCCTAATGACCCCTTTTTCTTGTAGTGGTATTAAATGAATACTAATTCGTTTTCCGTATTATCAATGTAATCCCAAACATTAATGGCTAGATATAGTTAATTAAGCACAACTATGTAATGTTGGATTAAGGACCTACGAAAGATTTCCTCTGTGTAGGCGTGAGTGATGTTTTCTTTAGTATATATCCCACCTCCTTTTGCCCCTCATTCGTCATGTACGTACATTCCCCGAATTTGGATCCTATTGTTCATTTATGTGTGTGGCACTAATATGAGGGGTTTGAAAAGGAGAAAGTAACCCTGTTCTCATGCTCTTAAAAAATATTTGTATGAGCATTCCAGGTGAATATGGTGTACGTGACTTGGTCTCTGATTGACATGTGGGATATTGGAGTAAAGGTGGCTAAAGCTTTTCATGCAAGCCTATCCATTCTTAATTGCCTTGTTTTCTCAAATAACCTTAACAACTCATCAGGAGATCCTTCTCCTAAACATATAGTTTTAATTAAGGCTTACTTAAGACACGGTCTAGAGTTGTAAAGCCCAATGGGTACTAAAGTAATGGATTGATACTTAATCTATGATCTATATGAAATATTAGAGTATGCGTGTAACGAATTTCACTTTATGGGCCTTGGAACAATTTATGTTAAAAAATGAGGTAATGAGTTAGGACTGAAAAACAAGGGATTATTGGAGCACCAAAAAAAATTATATTAGTCACGATTTCAAGTTACTTCCCAAATTTAGAAAGAACAACAGATTTCTTGGTTTTCTTGATTGATTTTAAATTATGGATATATTGGATATAAATATTTCACAAATGGGGCGTCACAATCAACCCCCCCCCCCTCCCCGAAAGAATTTGGTCCCCAAATTCAATTATATTACACGTGGAAGGTTACTATACTCATATCAAAAGAAAAGTGAAGTGTTAAATACTCGAGAGTTGAGATTGGTTGTAAATCTAAACCGCAACTTAAGCCGGATTTATTCTTTCTTGGCTGATGAGTAGCCTTCGTGTGAGAGTAAATTAGTTATTGTGATTACAATTTAACTAGAAGAATTAGGATCTAAGGGTAATGAGGGAGAGAAGCAAGAGCTTATATTCGAAGATCTTGTGGAAGATACACACAATCATGAATCAAGAGGTTCAACTTCAATGCTAGGGTTCTAGGGTCAAATAGAATTGTTGAAGTGCTTGGAGCTAAAAATTATTTAAAGGTAAAATAAATTTCTCAATATCGTTGAATAGAACATGGTGAAAGTCTCACACGAGATGAAACTGAAGTTTGAAGAGGGTTCCAAAGCCTTAGAAGTAAACAAAAGGTGTAATCTGAATAAGCAATTACAATTAATCGAGAAAGTGTATAAAAATTGAATCTCTACAAACGGATACTAAATCATGTTTTAAGATTTGTCAAAATCACAATAGACGCGTATCAAAGAAAACTGAAGGAATAATTATCTTAAAGGAGAAGAAAGGTTGACTAACTACTGAGTAAGACGGTGTGTTATTCCAAGAAAAACAAGAATGCTAAGTGTTTAAACAAAATGAAGAATTTGGAAAAGAGAATACAATACGAAGATGTTCAAGAAAATAAAAAATATGAAGCTTAGGAATTAAAAGTTGGATTCTGATTCATTTCAAGAATGATTTGAATTTGAGTAAATGAGGTATAAGGTGAACGAATGATGTAAGGATGAGAATATGAAACTAAACATGGTTTACCCCACAACATTAAAAGGACTTAGAGGTAGTATCATCATCATTCCAGAGAAACGAACTGAAGTAACTTGAAAAGAAATACCGAATATTATTTCCTCATGGAACCGCATATCAAGATAGATATTTAAGAGCGAGTTTAAGGTTCGCAACTGGATGTGCAAAGAATGAAATTTCATAAGGATTAGAGAACCGTTTATCAAGGAATATTTTTGATGGACACTTTTAAATTATAAGGTCTAGAGAAGAGAGTTTGAAGGGAAAAAAAGAATCAAAACGAAGGACTTCAAGTTGAACGAATTGGATAAGTATGCAAGTGTCGGGACGGGATTCAAGTTACAAAAAACATGCTATAAAAAGTGGATGAGAGTGGTAACTAATGGATTAGTCGCATAAAGGATAAACGAAGAACAATATTTAAGGAACTTGATAATTCATAGACTACGTCTACAAAAGAATTACAAGCTTTAGAGTGGTAGAAGGTATAGAGAGATTAAAAAACATTGAATGGTATACTTGGGTTTACAAAGGATGTTCACTATACGGAAAGTACTCAAGCAAATGATCTAACAAACTATCAAAGGTCAGATGATGACATACTTCGAAAAATGTGTTAAGGTGTAGGAAGGTGATAGCAACACTAAACTGAGATTGTGAGTGGGCGTGAATTGCGAAGTAATTTCAAAACACTAAGTAGGTAGATGATTCTATGAAAATAGTATATACTCATTAGTAATGATTTCATATGAAAACAATTCTCACTTTGACAATACCAGGCAAGAAGCATACAAGATTCGTTCTGGATGAAATTTGATCGTAAGGGAGGGTCAAGAAGCATGTGGGATAATGAGAAACACGGTTGTAAAGCAAATGATTGCGATAAAAGAATATTTAGGTATTGCGAAAAGTAGCAATATATCAAGAAGTCAGATAAACTGACTCAATCGTTGCACAAAAGTAACTTAGTCATGGGATTTATGAAAAAAAAAGGGGCGTATATGAAGAATGTTTTCAAGAGTATGTTGCTCTAGAAACAAGTGAGCTAAATAAACGGATAGGATTCATAGGAAGAAAAATATATTTACGAGTATTGAGGGAGTAAAGACAAAGATGTTGAATTAATAGTTATAATGAATGGAGCTTCCTTGAACACAATAGAAAATAAAATGTATAGGATAAAATTGTTTAGAGTCCGTTTCTAATAATGAAGTACTTATGTGCATGAATTTAAAGCTTTAAGTCAACTTAGAGATTGAAAGCTAATATGTTAGCTACATAATTAATAGTCATCCGACTTTGGTAGAGGCTTGGTGAGTTCTATGAGTTTGATCTACAATGAGAACTTCGATTTATTGGATTTATGGTATTTGTTACCCTTGTATATTATGCTTCAAGATTCCCCTGGGTTAAGTGAAGAGGTGCACACAACTATAACTATGTCTCCCTTTTTGTTCTCGTGAAATGTATATATACATATATATACATATATATATATATATATATATATATATCCTGATGTCTTCAAAATAATTTTTAACTTACATAGTAATTAATCACTATGACCTTGGTTTGCACAAAGTAGTCTCTAACTTGTTAAGAGTGCATCCTAGTAAATCAAGGTTTCTCAATTGATTATTAACCACTATCTTCGATTACCAATCAACCTTAGCCGGTGCCTAGCACAATACCAAACCGCATTGAACAAGGCACTGGTTGTGCACCCAGGACAGGCTCACTACAGATTAGTATTGGCTTAGCAATAGCCTAATTCAGGCCTAACACAAGATCTTAAGCTTCTCCAGATCCCCATCCACTGGTCATTAGGGAGCACTATATTGAAAAATGGCAGATGACATATTGGGTAGCTAATCCGACATGTATCCTTATAAGTCAATACAGGCCTTCATAACAACCACCACATTCCTAACCTACCTTGGGACTAGCAGCCTTCATAGCGCATATCAATTATGATCAAGAATCTTACTCCCGCTCTGATACCACTTGTAACGCCTCTTACCAAGCACCCTGCTCGGCTCGAAGCGCCACCGCTACAAAATTCATTTATCCTGTAAGGGGATATTTGTTCCCATCACTGTCTATCACAACGTCACGCACTTCTAACACAGCATATTTCGTCTCATGCACAAGTGATATGTCATGCTTCTTGGCATATGCAATCAGGACCTTCAAAACCTTAAAGGACCCATCCGGCCCCATACCAGGATCATCAAAAAATTTCTTGATCCATCCGTTACGAGTGTAAGACATGTCTAACAACGACAAAATTCTGCACTACAACACAACACATGCTCACAAGTTTTAAAATTTCGTAGAGCTCAGAAAAATTACTTAAGTAAAGAAATTCAAATCTTAATAAATCATCATAACATTGAAAATGCAAGAGTTGTCAAACTTCATTACGAAATATTAGCCTTTCCGTTAACATTCGAATAATAACTACTAGCATTAACATTCGAATAATAACTACTAGCATTCTCTATATTAAACAACACCACTTCACTAGCGGGAGACAAAGACAATGATTAAAGGAATTACAAATAACACAATCATCAAGACTAAGATCCAAGATAAGCAACAACACATCACAACCATTTTGGCCAATGACCTTTTGGTAATGCCATCAACACATGAATGGATTAGTACGCTAAGCGGTCGTGTGTTGTTTTCATTTTGAGCTTCAACTTCAGGGTGGGATGGGCGGGGCTCAGTTTGAGAAAACTGTGTACTATTGTTGGCGGCAGGAACATTTGTTTCATCACATGCCTCCATATTCACATTACGATGTGAGAAGTTGTTTTCCTCAATTAGTGTTGGGGACGTCGTCTGACGATTAGTGCGAGAAAATCGTGGCATTAACAGCTCATCAGCCCAAATGAAGTAGTCCTTATGATGTATCTGAGCTAGACAAATGTAGTAGTATCTCCCGGGGTATCTACCAGTCCTAGTTACCCTACAGTAATTCATAGGGTCGCGCCCACACACACAATTCACAGCGAATGGGGTATACATTCTAGTTTTATAAGTAGGAATCGAACAAATATGTGCTAAAGCAGATTTCCACAAGTTTTATACACGGACATGATATTTGCAAAACAAACATGTAATGTTCAAATCAATGTTACCATTCATCCAAACTCTAGCTGTATATTCATAACCTCACTAAGACCAACCTACAGCCTAAATTGCACATATAGAACATCCTTGTCAACATCTAAGCACGGAAGCAGAAACGTAGGTGCTTAACAATACTACAACTAGTTTCAATAATCAAAAATCAAATCGATAAGTAGACATGCAATTCGGACATCATCCTTAAAACTCATCAGGACTACTAAACTTAGAACTACTTAACTTTCGGACAACTGAATATCCATCACATTAGGCAAACATCGGGACAACTAAACACATGAATCATGTAGTAGACCTTAAAAACACAAATAGCACATGTCTCAACGGAAGACCAAAATGCCTGTATACTATTGGCTACGGGCAGCAGTAGCCAATGACTATTGGCTACAGATCTTCCATAGCCAATAACGGAAGACCAAAATGCTTGTATACTATTGGCTACAGAAATTTTTGTAGCCCATAGCTATTGGCTACGGAATTTTCCGTAGCCATTGATTTTTTTTCTTATTTTCAAATTATTATTGGTGACGGAAGATTCCGTCGACAATACTCTTTTTTAAAAAAAATACATATTATTTGCAACGGCTACATCCGTCGCCAATAATATTCGTAAATATAAAAATGTTATTAAAAACAATTTTAAATATTTTTGACTTATATATAATGAAATATATTTAAACTAATTAACTAATGATTACAAGATTAATTATGTAATATATTTATTGCATAAATATTTGTATATTGAAATAATTATGGAATTATTATGTGATTAATGTAGTAAATATTTTTTTTTTAAAGATGGATAAATATCTTGAAAAGTATATGAATTGGAGATTTATTTTAAATATGAATTGGATAAATATGTTGGAAAGATTTATGAATTGGAAGAGCTTATGGTGGAAGGTAGGAATATGTTTATGAATGGAAGTGTTGGGGTATTTATAGAATAGGCCAAGACTATTGGCTACATGATAATCCTTAGGCAATAGTCATTGGCTAAGGAACAATCTGTACCCTTTACTCTTTGCCTACGAAATATTCCGTAGCCAATAGTCTTTGCCTACGGAATGTTCTGTAGCCAATAGTCTTTGCCTACGGAAAATCCGTAGATAATGCGTATTTCATTTTTTTTTCCTTTTTAGTATTTTGTATGTATTTTTATTCAACTTTTGATTAATTACATTTTCCCCCAAAAGTTTGTTTATTGTCTTTTGTAATTTATTTTTTATGAAATTCGAGGAAACATACTAATAAATAATTTAGAAGTGTTTGGTGAAAGAGGAAATGGAATCGAGTTTGTTTTACGACTTTTGATTAATTACATTTTTTCCTAAAAGTTTATTTATCGTCTTTTGTGAAATTCAAGAAAAGATACTAATAAATAGTGTAGAAGTGTTTGGTTAAAGAAGAAATGGAATCGCGTTTGTTTTACGACTTTCGATTAATTATATTTTTTTCCCAAAAGTTTGTTTATCGTCTTTTTTAATTTTATTTTTTATGGAATTCGAGAAAAGATACTAATAAATAGTGTAGAAGTGTTTGGTGAAAGAAGAAATGGAATCGGGTTTGTTTTACGACTTTTGATTAATTACATTTTTTCCTGAAAGTTTGTTTATCGTCTTTGGTGAAATTCGAGAAACTATATTAATAAATAGTGTAGAAGTTTTTGGTGAAAGAAGAAATGGAATTGGGTTTGTTTTATGACTTTTCATTAATTATATTTTTTCCCATTTTTCTTGTAGTTTATCGTCTTTTGTGATTTTATTTTTTATGAATTTTGAGGAAACATGCTAATTAATAGTTTAGAAGTGTTTGGTGAAAGAAGAAATGAAATCGGGTTTGTTTTACGACTTTTCATTAAAACATAGAATAAAACTTAATTCGAACAAACTTAAACAACCAAATTAAAATCCTTACATGCCGAGGAAAAATCGTACACACCAAACTAAACAGAATAGTAAACATTACAAAAAATCCTAATATAATATTAAGTAAACAACAAACTAACAACTCGGGCCCGTTCCATCCATGTTGTTCTCAGTAAACAATTTGTTCGAAAGATTAATATTATCACTGTTGAGCATGTCAAAAATGGGTTGCGAGTCATTAGTCTCTTGACCCACAGAGGGTTATCCAGATGAGCTTCCACCATTCAAGTTTTGACTCCAATACTGTTGGCGTTCTTGATCAAGTCTTTTCTCCATGTCAGCCAATCGTTGATTTTAGGCACGCACTAGTTCTTGTGTCTCTTTTAAGAGTCTTTCTTGTTCGGTCATCTGCTCGTTCACTTGTTTTCCCAGCCTAATAGTCTTTATCCTCTCCCCATCAGACACCTTTCCTGATGCGATGTTGTGTGTTGCAGGAACAGCGCCGCTGGGCAGCCCTCTATATCTCCCCTTCTTTGTCTTCTTCCCATTTGCTTCCTCTACAAAAGCCAGAATCCTCTCGCTTGGCCAATCAGCTTCAACGATCCCATATTCCCTTTTAAGTATGTTGCAATATTTCTCCTACACATTTCCAATAATAATAGTTCATATATAAAATGACATGTACAACACAAATAAGGTACAAAATAATTGTCAAGGATATGTAACGATATACTTACCCAAAATGCCTTGTCTTCCTCGTTCCCCCAAGTATTCAATGGCTCACCCTTTGGACCCTTAGCCACCCGAGTCAACATGTACGCCTCATGAAATTTCATCTCCCTACCGAAATACTTGTTCTACAACGATATTTTGAAAGACATAATCAATAATATTCTATAATATACTCAATGCAATAATTTCAAAATTAATAACTCATAAGTAATGTACCTTTCTCTATGAATGCTCATCGGTGCTAATGGATCCACCAGTATACGTTGAAGATTCAGAGTTGCTACCCGTGTGGCTCTTGTTTGCATTTCTATTTTTTGATGCTTGTTCAGAGATCTTCTTTGTGTCTTCTTCCTCCCAATATGGTTTGTATTGATCCAACAGGGCGTCAGACATCCAACAATAAGGTTGGCCTTCATAAGTAGGATCATTACACCTTTTGTAGTACAACTTTTTGGCCCGAGAAACATTGTCAGAAAATTGTACACGTACAGTTCTCTTGAATGCAAAGTCTATCGCATCATCATCATTACTATCCCATGTATACGCTTCCTTGTAAAAAATTAATGTCTGATTAGTATAAATTAAATTAATATTCTAATATGATTAAATAGAAAATATTTTAAATAAGTATTTGTTTACCTTAAACCTTTTTTCAATAGCCACTTGGTCATTTCAGTGACACGGTCGTATGTCGGTGCCATCGTTCGTAAACACCTCTTGATGATCGAGTTAATCGTGCTTGAAATCTGATTTTTTTCTTTTTTCCATTCTCCATGTTCATTAACCTCAATGAGGCGTCGCTTCGAGGGGTCTGCTTGTGGTTTGTCGCCTTTCGTCAAACCCCGAATATGACGACGGGATGAACTACCGGCACTTGAGCGTTGCGAGGTAGCAGGTGAGGGGCGGCCTATCGACAAAGGTGCCGAAACCATCTCCTCATCTTCGTCTTCATTTTCCTCTTCGTCTTCGGGTTCCACGTCCTCCAAACTGTGAGATACTCGTGCATTGGGAGGAGTGGTGAGAGCCCTCGCCAAAGGGAGAATTGGCGACGTTGCCGTCAAGCGTCGCGATCCGTCAACGCAATTTCATTCGAAATTGTAGTAACCCCTAGATGGGCTACATTGTTGCGCTCATTAGTGGCGGCAATACGACCTCGATTTTGAACACTTTGACTTTGAAGATTTTGATGGCTAATTCGATTAGTTGCACGAACATTTTTTGAAGGGCGAGAGGCTTGATTGCTATCACCCATTACGAAAGAACAGTAATTTATATAAGAGAGATTGAGATATGTGTTGTGAATGAGTTGATATATTTTCAATGAAAATTGGGATATTTATAGAAGAAAAAAATCATTTTTTTTCAATTTTTTTTTTTGGCACAAAGGCAACGGGCGACACCCGTAGCCAATACCCAAGGGCTACGGATTGCAGCCGTAGCCCTTAACCAAGGGCTACGCCTGTCACCCATAGCCATTGCTTATGGGCGACACGTGTAGCCCATCGCCCTTGGTTTGGGCGCCAGACTAAGGGCGGTGGGCTACAGGCATAGCCCTACGCCTGTCGCCCGTAGTCATTGGAAATGGCTATGGGCGACAGGCGTAGCCCGTCGCCCTTGGTTTGGGTACCAATTTTGGCACCCATACTAAGGGCGATGGGCTACATGCGTAGCCCTAAATATGGGCTACGCCTGTCGCCCGTAGGCATTGGCTATAAGAATGAGGTGCATAATTTCTTGAGTTCGGAAGCCGCTCCCTAATCGAGACCGTCTCCCAAACTGGGGGGACTATGTGATGAGAGTTATTTAGTATAGGCCCAAATTTGACATTGGGTCGGCCCAGCAACGGTGGCCCGGACAGATGGGCGCATCGAACGGAAGAGGATCGATGCGGATTCAGCATCGAACCACCCATGTTCGATGCTTACTCTCCGACGCCTGAAGGGTCCCATGAGACAAGGTCTACAAATACCCCACCCTTTAACCTTCTGACGGATCATAGGACACACGCACAACACACACTACCACATCGAACACAAGGGTTTGATATACTTTATTGTTCGACTAAGACCCATATTACGTTGACTAAGATCGAACTGGTACCTGTTCGAGATTGAACTGCATCGAATCGGCTCAATTCAACGCATCAACATCGAACCAGGACGGTTCGACACTTCATCAATTCGACCTACTACACTCTTGATCCAATCAAGTTCGACTTACAGCAAGATCGAACCAGACACGTTCGAGGCGCACATCGAACGCACTCTATTCGATTACCACGGTTATTTGTCTTTTTAGGATATCTAGAGCAATACAACACTTGTAATAGACAATAAGTATTCCGAACCAAGTTAGTCCGTTTATTATATTGGATTAGCATTATTTTGGCATTGTTAGGCGCATTTGTAATTATCTCCGGTGTTTTGTTACCTTGACAAAATAAGACCAAAATAGAAGACAAGTTAGTTTTTTTTATGTTGGATAAAAATAAACCTAATTTTTTTCTCAAATTTTCATATTTTTATATTTTTGATCAAGAAAATTCTGATTATCAAATTTTTAACATACAATCAACACATACTTAATATTTGTCTTTGACTATTCGTCCCTACGAATTTCGCCACTACATTCCAATAAAAATAACTTAAAGCTTGGTTTATGCATTTATTCAATACATTCAGCCGACAAATGGGAGAAGAAAAAAGAAGAAAAAAGAAAAAGAAAAGGAACAAAGCATCATCCACGAAAAGGATCACTGGCAACATTATTTTCTTTTTCACTTTATTAAACAAATGCCCAATTGATGATAGTGGGAATCTTAAAGTAAGAGAAAACCTCTGATGCACCGATACCGATACCAAGACGGCTATGCAGTACCCGATACATATTGATAACGATTCAGATACCGATACCAGTTCTGACGTATTCGATACGCCACATGGCGTATCCTTTAATTTTGAAATTAAAAAAATCTCGATACGTATGTGATACGTTTTTTTAGGCGTATCGGAACTATTATGGGTCTTTTTATAAATTTTTAATATTTGATGGGTTAAATATTTAAATATAAGTTCCACCAAATATAAAATAAAATAAAAAAATGAAAATCCTTTTATCAAGGCACGATTTAGGTCTCATTATTTTTACAATTATACTTTTATTTTTCTATTCATATTCACCACCACCACCATGCGCCATCTTCAAGCTTGTTATGTTGTTGTTTAACTTATTAGTCATAAATAATTTACGTTTGTATGTCTTTTTTCATATTTGATGCATGACTTTTTTTAGTGTTAAATATTTTGTGTGTATTTCTAATTTTTCTTATTTAAGTTCTAAGTTTTATTGCTTGTTAAAAATAAAAATTACATATAATAAAATATTAATAATTATTTATATATAGACATATCTTTGCAGTATCGGTATCGACTGTTTTTTAAAAATATTGTATCGGGGTATTTGTACCGTACCATACCCGTACCGCCGTACCCGAACCCGTGCAACGTAGGAGAAAACCAAAAGAAATGGTATATTCTAATCCAAATTTAACATATTTCGCAATCGGGCTCATCACTAATTAATAAAACCAGCTAGTAATCCGCCACCTTATTAAGACTTTTTTTTTTTTTTTGATGGGCAACCTTATTAGTTATTAAGACTTAATCCAAGCAGAATCAAATGGACATTAGCATTTCTTAATATGTATATGGTCATTATTTATTATGTTAAGCCAACTAATGAGAGAAGAAGAAAAAGAGAAGAAAGAATCATCCACCAAAAGGGTCGTCAGGGTCAGTCGTCACTCGTGCTCTTCTTTTTTCTCAACAAATGCCCAACTAACTGTTGACTGTGGGAACTTATTAGTTTAAGTAGAGCACGTTTGCTTCCCCAAATAAGGCAAGATAAATACCAAATGAGGGACTTATTTGGTGTTTGGTTAACATGTTTGTAAAATGAAAAAAACATGATAAGGGTCACTTCTTGGCATTGTCTCCCAATAACTAATCTTGAAGTACCCCCTCCAACTTGTAGTTGTGCCAAGATAAGGTTTGTGAGATTACCAATATGCCCTTAAATTCACTCCATTTTAATCAATTCCGGGAAAATATATAAACCAAAAAAGTGGACAAAACAATTCGTCGACGATTCTTGTATATTATGGCGTTAATTTTGTTTGTTGGGCAACTTATATTAACTCATACTTGTTTATGACAGGATACTGAAAATTAGTTACACAAGAGCGCGATTTTTAGGGTAAACACTCTTTCATCCTTTATAATGTTTACAGGGGGCCTATTAATTCATTGGTCACGGTAATTTGTAATGTCGTACAGAGTTAGAGGTTTTTTCCCAATTTGTTAAGATGTCTTTTATTATTTTCCTTCAAAAATGGAACTTCTTTCATATATTGCGTGATTAATATTGTGGTCACGGTCCTTTTGTTGGTTGAAATGGTCCGTGCGTTTTGGGTTTATGGTTTTAAATGCATTTCATGGCTTCCTAAATTACGATTATGGCTCTGTAAATGCAGTGTATTGGGTCTATGAAAACAACCATCTCTTGTCTGCTTTGTTTACTATGATCTCTATAATGATAGTTGACTTGATGGTAATGTTTTGTTAGGCAGTCCTAGTATGTTTTTAAATCTCAGTTTATATATCACGTTTTGTCATTTGAGTAGTAATGACTGGAGATGTAATAAATAATTAGGGAACTTCTTGTCGGACAGAAATCCATTCTAAATTTGCTGCTTTGTGTTATCAATTACCAGGCGTGAAAATGGGTCAGAGGGAGCAAATGTGGATACTTTTGGCAATGCATCAAGCGGTGTTTAGGGTGTCCTTTTTTGCTTTAATTGTTGCGTTAATTTTCCTATATCAGAATGGTTATCTAGGCCGTAAAGCCCGTCGTACCGACATTCGGTATAGCATTGTTCGCCGCATTCCGTATCAAATTAAATAATTAGATCAACTACTAAACCTTGGTGACGTCGGTGTTAAAAACGCTCTTAGGATGAACAGGGATTGTTTCATGAAACTATGTTATTTGTTACATAGCTACGGTGGTTTGGAAAAAAGTAAGTACGTAGGTATTTCTTGTCAAATATCAATGTTCCTTCATGCTCTATCCCATCACACCAAAAACCGTATCATTGGGGGACATTTTGTAAGATCAGGCGAAACAATTAGTCGTCATTTTAGAAAGGTGTTGGTAGCTTTGTTAAAATGCCATAATGTACTACTATCCACACCGGAACCAATAGGAGCAGACGATTTAGACCCAACTTGGAAACCGTTTCAGGTATAAATTAGTAATATATTAATTATTTAAATAATTAAATGTGTACTGTTTTTATTTACTAATTAATAATAATTGTGCTGCACAAATTAAATGTGTTGAATTAGGGTTGCCTAGGTGCACTTGATGGTACTTTGCTTCACGTGCGTGTCCCTTTGGTTGACAAGGTAGATACCGAAACCGAAAAGGAATTTTGGCATCAAATCTTCTAGCTGTGTGTGATAGAAATGGGCAGTTCGTTTTCATCCTTGCAGGGTGGGAAGGGACAGCCTCGGTTAGTCATGTGCTTCACGACGCAATCACTATACCTAATGGATTAAAAATCCCTACTGGTAATTAAGATTATATATAACTGTTTAGCTATATAACAAGTTATAATACTGGTATAGTGATAAAATTTTATACCCACCAAATAACATTAATTACCAATCCATTCATAGGTTGTTATTACCTCGGCGATGGCGGTTATACGAATGGTGAGGGATTTCTTGAACCCTATCGCGGTGTCCGCTATCACCTTAGGGATTGGGAAACTAGCAACCCAAGTCCACAAAACTGCAAAGAGTATTTTAACTTGAAGCATGCCCGTACCCATAACATCATAGAGTGTAGTTTTGCTGCCTTGAAAGGGAAATGTGGTATTTTGCGCAATAATTACTGGTTCTCGTTGAAGCGCCATCACCATATAGTTATGGCATGCGTTTTACTTCATAACTTCATACGGAAGAACATGCCTAATTCACTTTTAGAAGACTGAAATTATTGGACCGTGGATTGACACAACACTTTTTGAGAGTTAAGCTGGAATTGCCTTAACTCTATTTTGATCTTCTTGATAATAATAATGTGCAGCGAAAGTAAGAACACAAGAAGATATAATTTTAAGAAGTTTTCAATATTAGTAAAAACTTCCGAGCCTTAGGCCAAATAACCATAAAAGTTTTATCAAAAACGTTCCTCACAACAATTCACTCACGCTCTTTGTTGATCGGACTCAACGAAGCAGACAAGTAAGAACTGTTTAACTTCTATGAACTTCGCAAAACAAAACGAAGACAATACAAAGAATGATTAATCTTTTAGATTATGTAGCACGATTGTCTTGTCTTCATTTTGATGAACTTCACATCTTTTATAAATTTCTTGAGTCTTGAACGCCAAGATGTGTTGTTCACAGTTTTGGTAACTCTTGTTGTTTCCTTGTTGAAATTTTCCTTCTTTGTGAACTTCATATCTTTCCAGAATATGTGTTTCCTTCATTACTGATTTAACAAGGTAACACATCTTCTTCAATTCGGAGAATCTTGGAAAGAATCGTGTTGCAAAGAACAGCTAACTTGTTTCCTTCTTTTGAAAGCGTGTGAGTTGACTATTCAACTTAGCTTGAATTATGGAAACTTCAAGTAAGGAATCTTCCATAGCACTTCCTTATGTTTAAGATACTTTCCTGGACATAAACATAAATAACCAAAACCGTGGAACTTGATTAATAAGTGAATAAAGGCAAAACTTAATTTTGGCAACTAAAGAACAATTTTCGCACAAGCTCTCGGCTTTCAATGTTATCCTCAATGTTAACTCAACATCGTCTAACATTTCACTGTCTAAAATTGATTCTAGAAAACCTGCACTTTCAATCTCCCCCTTTTTGCCTTTCTTCACAAAACCAATTCCTGTTCCAATCAAGTCTTATGCCCAGAAAGTTATAATCAACAAAAAACAAATTAAATTACTAAACTACTCCCCCTTAGTACAAGATATCATATTCAAAGTTAAATTAACCAAGACAAGCATTAAGGTCATCACTACATTCACATATGTACACATGTTCAGACCTCAACATTCATCAATGTTGCCTCAACATTGAAACCAGTAAGTTTCCTACATAAAAGGTTAACCAGGCAAACAGTTCAAAATGCTCCTTCATAAGAAATAACAATTAAGGTTAGTTAGAGCAGTTCAACAACAGTACTTAGATTTACAGGTTGTAGCTAAAATATCAAGGATATATTCCTTGATCAAATAAAACCAAAATGTACCAGCAGTTCAAAGATATTAGCAGTTCATAGAGACAGACCATAAACTAGAAGACTAAAATTAAAATTGGAACTACTCTCCCCCTTTTTGTGAAGAAGGGAGTTTCTCCAAATTTTTCACAATGTTCTCCAACTCTTTGAGGTGTTCCTTCCTCTCCTCGATCTCCCTCTGAGTGTCAGCAATCTGCCCCCTATACCAGTTCAGCATATGATCCACAAAAGGAGAAGTAATGACCATGCAATCTTCCTCCTTGAACATAGGCACTGAAGTTCCAGCAAACTCCTGAGCCTTCTTCTTTTCAGCCCTTGGTCTCACCACTCCTTTTGGGTTCCATGGAAGGTCTCTCACCCTTGATCCAGACAAGTAGCTTGGGAGAATTTTCAGTTCAGTATCATTCTTCCTCCAGCCCACAGTCACACTTGCCTTCAATCCTTGACTGCCAAGGATTTTGCAGATGAGAGAGGGATAAGGCAGCATCCCATTCTTCCTTCCAGCAACTTCAGACATAGACTTTACAATCCTCTCCCACATGTTTACAGCTAGCCCATTCTTGATTTTGTAGACTAAGAGTGCTGATTCCTTAGTCAAAACAGTGACATTTTTGCTTGGCAGCCAGTTGAAGCAAGCTATCTTGTGCAAGACAGCACTCAGGGAGGTGAGTTTTGTGGTTGGCAGAGCATCTCTCGAGATTTTGACCAACCCTCCAGTCAAGTGTTCCATTACATCATCATAGTAGGGGTCCTCAGATTCATCAGCAGTAGGGAATCCACAGATCATGTTGATGGTGTAGGGGTCAATGTTGAAGACTCTCCCCCTCACCCAAGCCTTTCCAAATTTTGGAGATCTGTAGTACCTGATCCATTTGGAGAGATTAAGGTAGAACTCCATAACAATCTCAGGAGCATAGTCACTCAGCTCCATCACTGATTGTTGCAGCCCTCTTGCCTCAAGTAAGTCCATCACTTTGTTCTCTTTGAAACTGGCCATCTCTATAGCTCTTTCAGTGTGAATCTCCCTTCTTTTGAAGGAATCCCACTTCTTCTCCAACTATTGAGAGAGATAGTAGGGAGAATAGCAGTTCTCCTCATCCTCATATAGCCCATCAGTGAACTCCTCTGTTCTTGATGTTGCCCCAACATCAGCAGCAACATCCTGCTCCTCCTCAGTCTCCTCTTCCTTCTCCTCTTCTTCTTCCTCATCCTCAACATCTACCACCTCAGTTTCCTCTTCCATTACTTGCTTTCCTTTCCTCTTTCTCTCAGCAGCAGCACCCTTCTTCTCTTCTTCAGCAGCCCTCTTCTTAGCTGATCTCTCAGCCTGTCTTTTCCTGGCCTCAGCCCTAGCCTTAGCAGACTCAGACATATTTTTCAATTTCTCCCCATTGCCCTTTCTCTTTTTCTTTTGAGCCCTAATCTAATTCCTCACCATCTTGTCTACAGACGCATCCACGAATTTCTCCACAGATGTTTCAACAGAGCCACTACCCTCCCCCTCAATAGGTATATCAACATCAAATTCAGGGATGGGTTCACCAGTGTTTACCTCAGTTTCAGGCTCATTGGTGATGGGAGTGGTTGGTTCCACTGTTGGCTCAACATTGGAGGTCGATTCTCCCTGTTTGGTCTTCTTTCCTCGTCGCACATAGGGAATCGCCTTCCACTTAGCAGCAACAGAAGCATCAACTGTCTTTGCAGCAGCACCTCTAGTGTGTGAACGAGTGCGTGCAGCAGTGGGTTCACTTCCTAGGGCAACATCTGCAAGAGTTTGCATGGGAGACTTGCTTGCCATTGTTAGTGAAGAAGATTTGTGAGAATTTGCAGAGAATTTGAGATTAGAGAGAGTAATTTTGCAGTTTAAGCACAAATAATAATCTTGCAAGCACAAATAAGGGAAATAGGGTTTTGATTTTTGAATTAGTCGTGAATTAAGGAAAGAGAATGAATGTTAGGGGGCAGTTACCAAATTTGAACCAAGTAAAACTTTCCCACTATGTTTTCCCGCGCACATGCTTTGATGTTTAATAAACAGTTAACCAGAGCAGTTTTCAAAAAACTGAAAACTTATAAGTTCCTGTTTTCAATGTTGACATGCGACTGTGCACAATGTTGGGATAACATTTAAAAACATTCAAAACCGAAGGTGGAGGTACAGTCTTCACCAAGGCAAATTCATGTGAGAGCTTGAGATACATCCAAAAATACATCTGAAACTTAACCAATATAGCAAGTGAGTACCTCAGACATATTGTTCAGATCAAAATCATGAGTAAGCAACATAGATAACAAGAAACACACAGAGATAAGCAGTTATGAATTCAAGGAACAATTCACTTCCACAACATAGAAAGTCACAGAACAGTGTGTCACCTGCAGTATGTCACCCAAATTGTATGCCTCAACACATGAATGATACTCCCCCTAAGCCTAGACCGATACAACTCACAAACAAGAAAGAAAACAATGCAGTTCTATATGAATGCAACAATGTAAAGTCAAATAGGCAGATGGTAAACACTAATGAAAAACTCTTCAAGCCATCACATCACACATCTCTTAAAAATCTTTATTATTTTCATAACTCATCTGAACCAAAAACTGAAGGTTGCTAAACACAAAGCTACTGTCACTACTGAATGAGGGCAGCCTGAACTCCACACACCCCAGTAACAACATTAGCAGCAGCAAGTTAGGCAAGTACAAAGGCCTTGAATGTTGGCAATTCATTTATCATGCACCCCAACACCCCAATTCTTTATGCATACTTGTTTACCAACCTGCATTCAAGAGAATCACCAAGTGATCAGTGCTACTAAATGTAAGAAATCGAAACCTCAAACACCCTAGTAGAAAGGATCACCCTCATGTGTTCCTTGGCCAAACAAACAGGAACATGTAAATAAGCACAACTGAGTAACACTGAAGCTGTCAACATCATGCACCCCAGCTTCTCCACATGTCCTGTACACTTTCCATATGAATAAGACACAACTGAATAGACATCAAAATAGTGAACTTTGTGTACCCCAGCTTCTCCATATGTTAGGCAATCGCAACCTCAGACAAACAGAAGAGTTTTATTAACTTTTTCAAAACCAAAGATGTGAAACTGATAACTAGAAAGAGTTGTTAATCAAAGATTTCAACCACACAAACCAAATATGACAAAACACAGATGAAATGAGACTCACAAGGAAATAAACTCAACAAAGGAATAACAACGGAATACCTACTACACCACAACCAATATACCAGTGCTAGTCAGTGGTGTTATGACAACACTCGTTTTCTCAACATTTTCACATATTGCACATGCCAAGAGATTTCCTCAAACTAAAGAATCTCTCACTATATAACGGTTTTGTAAACATATCAGCAAGCTGGTTTGTTGTCTCAATATGTTCAATGTTGATTACTTTGTCCTCTACCATATCTCTTATGAAATGATGCCTTATGTCAATATGCTTAGTTCTAGAATGTTGGACAGGATTCCTAGAGATACTTATGGCACTTAGATTGTCACAGAACATGAGAAGTGTATCACTATCTAGCCCATAATCTGAAAGCATGTGTTTGAGCCACACAAGTTGGGTAACACAGCTGCCAGCTGCTACATATTCTGATTCAGCAGTTGATAATGAAACACAGTTGTGCTTCTTGCTATACCATGAGACCAAATTATTCCCCAAATAAAAACAGCCCCCACTTGTGGATTTCCTGTCATCCACATCACCTGCCCAGTCAGAGTCACTGAAACCAACCAAGTTAGTGTTAGTGTCATAAGAGTACCAAATGCCTAAAGGTGAAGTTCCAGAGATATATCTAAGAATCCTCTTTACAGCAATCAAGTGAGATTGCCTTGGCTCAGCTTGGTACCTAACACAAATACATACTGAAAACATGATGTCAGGTCTAGAGGCAGAGAGATATAGCAAACTACCAATCATGGATCTGTACAATGTTGGGTCAACATTACTGTCAGTGCCATCTTTTGTTATCTTCACTGAAGAGGACATGGGAGTTTTGCAAGGCTTGGACTCTTGTAGCTCAAATCTCTTCACCAGATTCCTTGCATACTTCTCCTGGTTCAGGAAGATACCATTCTCCAGCTGCTTGACTTGTAGTCCCAGAAAGTAGTTAAGCTCACCAATCATGCTCATCTCAAATGTTTCTGTCATAGACTCAACAAATTTGTCTAGTGTAGACTTGTTAGTAGAGCCAAATACTATATCATCCACATATATTTGAGAAATGCATATATCAGAGCTTTTTCTAAGGACAAACAATGTTCTATCTCCATCTCCTCTATTGAAACCTAGGCCTAACAGAAAATCAGTTAGCCTCTCATACCAAGCTCTAGGGGCCTGTTTTAAGCCATACAAAGCCTTTTCAAGTTTGTACACATGGTCAGGATGTTTAGGATCAGCAAAGCCTTTAGGTTGTTCTACATATACCTCTTTGTCAATTAAACCATTCAGAAAGGCACCTTTAACATCCATTTGGTATAGTTTAATCCTAAGACAGCAAGCAATAGCAAGGAGTAATTTAATTGATTATATCCTAGATACTGGAGCAAAAGTCTCATCAAAATCTATACCTTCTACCTGAGTATAACCTTGTGCAACCAACCTAGCTTTGTTCCTCATAATTACACCATTCTCATCAGTTTTATTTTTGAAAATCCATTTTGTACCTATTACATTCACATGTGATGGCCTAGGTACTAGATTCCAAACTCTGTTTTTGGTGAATTGTAAGTGTTTCTCTTGCATGGCATTAATCCAGTAACTATCCTTAAGAGCTTCAGTTACATTCTTAGGTTCAATGGAGGACACAAAACAAGATGCATTTTCAACAGTACATGAAGAAGACATACAAACACACAACTTAGCCATATCCTTGTAATTTACCCTTTCTTTGTTGCGTGTTCTAACTCTTTCAGTAATTTGACCAATTACTTGAGAGGCTGGATGATATCTTTGTATTCTAAGAGGGGGATCTCTTCTGGATACAGGAACCGCTTCATCTTCAGAATCTGACAGCACAGATGTTGGCCTAACATTGGGGGTTTCTGGTGTTAAGTCAACATTTGTTCCAGTTTCCAGTTCAGCATCTCCAGCGTCTGTGTTCAATGTTGAGTCCAATGTTGGAGTAACATCTGAACCAATGACTTCTTCAGTACCTACAGAAACAGTTAAATCATCAAATATAACATTCATTGATTCTTGAACAGTATGCAATCTTGGATTGTAGACCCTGAAAGAAGCACTATTAGGAGAATATCCCACAAATATACACTTTTCACTTTTGGGATCAAATTTGCTCAAATAGTCTCTATCTTTTAGCAAATAGCAGTTAACACCAAATTCATGAAAGTGTGCTACTGTTGGTTTTGAACCCTTCAAGATTTCATAAGGTGTCATAGTAGTACCAGGTCTAAGGTCAACTCTATTACTAATATGACAAGCAGTATTCAAAGCTTCGGCCCAGAGTTTCTTAGATAGGTTTTTAGAATTCAACATAACTCTAGCCATCTCTTGAAGTGTTCTATTCTTCCTCTCAGCAATACCATTTTGCTGAGGTGTCTTAGGTACATAGAACTCATGGAAAATGCCTTTAGATTCACAGAAATTAGCAAAGCTTATATTTTCAAACTCTTTTCCATGGTCAGACCTAATTCTTCCTACAGAAGTGCCATAAAGATTCTTAATACTAGCATGCAAAATTTTGAATGTGTTGAATGCCTCTGATTTTTCTTTCAAAAATTTAATCCATGTATATCTTGAAAAATCATCAACAATAACAAAAGCATACTTCTTACCATTCAGGCTACTAACCTCAATAGGACCCATGAGATCCATATGTAGCAATTCAAAGAACTTATTAGTTAAGGGTTAGTACTCTGTACCTGAAGTGGTGGATGAACAGCTTTTGTTTGTTTACCTTTCAGGCAGTCTTCACAAACAATTTTACCTGGGCTAGTCAACTTAGGCAGTCCTCTTACAGCCTCTAACTTCTGTAGTTTCTCTAGATTTCTATAGTGTACATGTCATAACTTCTTGTGCCACATGACAGATTCATCTAACTTGGCATGGTAGCATTCAGCTTCATCTTGAGCAAGATAGCAGTTATCCTTTGATCTTGTACATGTCATGACACAGACATTGTCACTATTAAACACTTCACATGAACTTTTATCAAAAGTAACTAGCATATTGTCATCACAAAGTTGACTTATGCTAATTAAATTTGTTTTCAATCCTTCAACCAACAACACATCCTTGAGTGGTGGAAATCCTTCAACATCCAGTACTCCTTTTCCAATGATTTTCCCTTTAGTGCCTCCTCCATAGGTAAATGTTGCAAAAGTCAAAGGGATTACATTTTTCAGGTTGTCAATGTTTCCAGTCATGTGCCTTGAACATCCACTGTCAAAATACCACTTACCTGCAAGGTTAGAGTAAACAGCAGAAAAGACAACATTGCAAATAATTTTAACCTTAGGAGTTTTTATCTTCTCAGTCCAGGTTCTACTTTTATGTCCTTCAGATTTGTTACCTAATGTTGGGATAACATTCAGATCAGAGGTTCTCCTAACATTGGTATTGCAATTAATTACTGTTTTCTTCTCAATCACAATTTTATATTTTTTACAATATGGCTTAATGTGACCAGGTTGAAAACAATATTGACAGATAAAAGTAGGCTTTTTCACAGTATTGGAAGGGATTTCACAACTCAAGTCATTGCTATCCTTGATAAAACCAGCTTTCAAGTAGGCAGAATTAACATCTTCAGAGGGAGGTTTCTCAACATAGCCCAAACCATTTTTACCTTGATTTCCCATACTCATCACTTTATCAAGCAGATATGTAGAAGAGTTCCATTTGTCAATGGTATGTTCAGCTTTATCTAATTTTACCTTTACCTCTTTCAGCTCAGCTTCAGTTTTGTCAAGGTCTTTCTCATACAGTTTCAGCATCTCCTTCATGCATCCAATCTCTTCCTTCAAGCTTTTGTTGCTCTTTATGAGTTTGTGATTCTCAAGCAGCAGTTTGTGGTAGATAGACTTCAGGTCTTCAATGATTTCCTCCTGGGACATTTTACCTTCAAAGAAGTATTCTTCATCTAGATCCACTGTGCCATGAAAACAATCAAAGTTAGATTCATCAAAGTAGGACGCAAGATAAGGTTCAGAATCAGTATCATATTCATCCCAATCTGCAAAGAAGGTCTCATGTTCAGATGTTGGATCCTGAATGTTGGGGTAACATTGAGATCCGAAGTAGTTCAGGGAGTCTTCTGGTGTCCAGCCAATCTGAGTGAGTAGCGCAGCAGTTTGAACCTCTTCTGATTGTTCTTCAGCTTCTCCAGAACTAAAGTCATCTTCATTGAAATCATCTACACAAACCCAATGAGAATTTCCTCTTTTTCTAAGAGTGTTAGCACATTCATTAGCCATATGACCATATCATTTACATTCAAAACATTGAACATCTTTTAATTTATCAGCTTCTAAAAGAGTAGGTTTTGATGCCATGTACTTCAAAAACTTAGGAGGTAATTTCTTATAACCTGGGGAACTATTACTAAGGTTCTTTTCTTTACCTTTTCCTTTAAGATTCAGCTTATTGAACTTCTTAGTAAGTTTCCCATAATTTGAAGAAATTATTTCAAAATCATCATCTCTTTCATTGTCAAGATTTGAACCTTTTAAAGCAACAGCCCTATGTTTGCTAGGTTGTGAGGCAAGCTCCATCTCAAATTCTCTAAGAGTATTCATCAAGACTTGAAACTGTAGATTAGCAAGGTTTCTAGATTCACTCATTGCAATTTTCTTGAGAGCAAATTTAGATGACAGTGTTCGCATAGCTTTATAAACCATTTCTTGATTAGTCATAGCAAAACCTAGGTTTCACATTGGTTAGCAATATCAAGAATTTTCTCAAAATAACTGTCAACACTTTCATCTTCACCCATCTCAAGTTTTTTCAAATTGCAAAAGCAGTTGTCTATATTTAGAATCTTTTACAGTAGAATCTCCTTCACAATGTAGTTCAAGTACATCCCAAGCATGTTTGGCTTTTGTACAATTCTGGATTAACTTGAACATGTGATGATTAACCCAACTAAAGATAGCATTAAGAGCTTTTTCATTAGAGTTATAGAGACTTACCCCTGCTGCTGTCCAGTCTGCTTCTGGTTTTGGATCTAGATCACCTTCACCATCTCTTGGTAATGTTAGAAGAGAGTATCCATTGATCACGGATTGCCAGGCTCGAATATCAATAGTTTTGATGTGAGACCTCATCCTGATCTTCCAATATGCATAATTGGAGCCATCCAAAACTGGAATCCTATTGGTGTTAGGATTGACACTGTCCATGGTGTTGTATCACCTCCAAACCACCAGTGTAGTCGGTGTTTGGCTCTGACGCCAATTGAAATTATTGGACCGTGGATTGACACAACACTTTTTGAGAGTTAAGCTGGAATTGCCTTAACTCTATTTTGATCTACTTGATAATAATAATAATGTGCAGCGGAAGTAAGAACACAAGAAGATATAATTTTAAGAAGTTTTCAATATTATTAAAAACTTCCGAGCCTTAGGCCAAATAACCATAAAAGTTTTATCAAAAACGTTCATCACAACAATTCACTCACGCTCTTTGTTGATCGGACTCAACGAAGCAGACAAGTAAGAACTACTTAACTTCTATGAACTAGACTTAAGCAGTTGATACAAAAACTTCGCAAAACAAAACGAAGACAATACAAAGAATGATTAATCTTTTAGATTATGTAGCACGATTGTCTTGTCTTCATTTTGATGAACTTCACATCTTTTATAGATTTCTTGAGTCTTGAATGCCAAGATGTGTTGTTCACAGTTTTGGTAACTCTTGTTGTTTCCTTGTTGAAATTTTCCTTCTTTGTGAACTTCATATCTTTCCAGAATATGTGTTTCCTTCATTACTGATTTAGCAAGGTAACACATCTTCTTCAATTCGGAGAATCCTGGAAAGAATCGCGTTGCAAAGACCAGCTAACTTGTTTCCTTCTTTTGAAAGCGTGTGAGTTGACTATTCAACTTAGCTTGAATTATGGAAACTTCAAGTAAGAAATCTTCCATAGCTCTTCCTTATGTTTAAGATACTTTCCTGGACATAAACATAAACAACCAAAACTGTGGAACTTGATTAATAAGTGAATAAAGGCAAAACTTAATTTTGGCAACTAAAGAACAGTTTTCGCACAAGCTCTCGACTTTCAATGTTATCCTCAATGTTAACTCAACATCGTCTAACATTTCACTGTCTAACATTGATTCCAGAAAACCTGCACTTTCAAAGATGACTATCCTAGATCACCTTCAAACCATGAGCTTGGGCCTGATTACATTGATGTTGTTGAATTTTACTGAGGCGTGGACCAATTTCCGTGACAACATGGCCATGCAAATGTACGAGTGGACTGCTCGTCGTAGGGCATAGGAACAGAATCAGTCATGCCTAAGTATATTTACCACTATATTTTATTTTAACTTGTATGAACAGTGGAACATGTACAATTATCATGGATCTAAATGATGTGTAATCTAAAGTCAGCTTTTGGTACTCTACTGCCATGTATGGGAACATTTTGTACCCTTCGGCAATCTTATAAATAAATCTTTAGTGTTATCACTTCTGTCTTAATTTCTCCTATTACCTGTTTTGTATGCATTAGTTGGCTATTAATATTATGCTCCAGGTGTGTAGGATGTTGCTTGACTGATGAGTCAGGGAATATTTTTAAGTGGCATGATTAACATGATTACACAATGGCTTGTTGTATTACTGTGTTGGTTAATTTAATATGTATGTAATGTGTACTGAAAGTTATCTCTGGAATTACTCTTCGTCTGTACTGAGTAGCGTAATGATTCATTGTTGACAAACAATGAATCATAACAGACAGATTACTGGAAAACAGTTTTATGTTATTATGTTGTTGTGTGAGTATTTCTATAATTAGATTGGTTAGGGATTGGAACATTAGTTTCTAGGAAAACTTATTACCATCAATTTAGCTAATTGTTATAGTTAGGGACTGGACTTCACCTATTTATCTAATCGTTAAAGTTTAATTTGCCATTAATTGAAATATTTGGTGGAATTGTTTGATTGTGCAGATAGATTTCTCGCAAAGCAGCTGCCCGAGCAGTCTACCTCCCTACCAGAAACCATCTGGAGCGAGAAGAGTGTGGACCAAGCCCAAGGAGATGGTTCTGATTGACGCCCTCAAGGACTTGGTTGTTAACGGTTGGTGAGCGGGTAATGGGTTTCGACCACGTTACTTAGCTGCTTTAGAGCGTGCAATGGTCAAGAAATTTCCATATGGGTCGCCGATGAGTGAAAAACATATCAACTCCAAGCTTACGGTTTGGAAGAAAACACTAGCTAGTGTTCAAAAGTTGGTTAATACTAGTGGTTTTGGCTTTGACTCTGCAAACCAAATGGTTAGAGTGGATTCCGATGACGTATGACAGGAATATGTAAAGGTTAGTATATAAATGGAATAATGTTATGTTTTAGATGATTCGTAACTACATGAATTATGTGTGGGATTGAGGTATTTAACAACCTGATAATTTCAGCCTTTTAGATAATATGCTTATCAATACTGGATGTTTTAATTTTGTTTGTAAATAAAGGTTTTCTTACATTAGGGGTTATGTTTCTATTGTTTATGCAACAGGTACAACGGGAAGTTGAGAGTTATCGCAGCAAGAGATTTCCTTACTACGAGGATTGGTTGTTTATATTTGGGACAGATCGTGCAAATGGAAAAGCAGCACAAACTATTACAGATGCCGTCTTGGATTTAGAGAGCCCCCACCAGATTTACGACGAGGTTTATAACATCCATGTCGTTATTGGGGCAAAGGGCAAAGGTAAAGCTGGGGGCACATTTGATTTCAGTTCTCGACCCAGGGACGCAACTCTCGATGACCCATTTGAGAGTCAAGATGTCAGTTCCACAAACACTACGGGTGTGGAGAACAACACTAACTCAACTGCTGGAACAAACAATACAACACGCAAAAGGAAGACACACCCACCAGCAACAATTCCCGAGCAACTAGTTCAACTATTAGGAGGCGTATTTGAAAAGAGCAACGACAAATTGGCTGAGATGGCTAATAAGGTTATTACAAACTCGACTCATCTGCCACCTCCGCCACCTCCCCCACCTCCGCCAATACCTGTCATTACACCCACCGCGACCCCTTCGAAGGGTAAGATGGTATTCGATGTCATAGCTCAAATGGGAGTAATGCCACTACAACTTCGTATCCTCGTTGCTCATAAGATTGTCAACAACCCTCAATCCTGCGATCTCTTCTTAGGAATGGACGAGCAATGTCGGGAGGAGTACATATCCATGGTTGTAAGCGGTGCTCTAGACCCGTCGGCTAAGAACAATTAAAATGTTTGGCGAGCCCTGGTGCATTGAGAACTCACCTATTTTGACTTGAAGGAATATTGTGGACTGTCCAATTTAAGTATTTAGGATTGTATTTCTGTTGTATTGGTTAAGTGATAACTACCTTCTCATTTTGTAATGGTGATTGAATGATGCTTGAGTTGGGCAAAACATGACACTTCATTTGTGTTACTATTAAATAGTGTAGCCCTATGAGACATAACTCACATATTATGTAATCCTACGAGACAATGCAGTTTGTTTTCTTGCTAATTATGCCTATGTAGAGCAACACCCATATGTTAAGGAATATTTTGTAACTTAGGGCCACTGCCACACTTAATCACCCATATGTTATGTATATTAATATAATTTGACACAAAAATGGGCTTCTAATAATATATTACACAATAGATTACATAATAATATGTCAGATGAATTGGCCGTCCATGTAATACATGACTTCGACAAACATAATCTCATGCTTCAGCAATTAAATGAGCCCCACTAGAAAAACTATTAAACATAAACCAAATAATCACTTGAGGAAATACAGTTAACCAAATACATTATAATAGGCATTGCACCAGCTACAACTCCATAATTTAAATGGTACTACAACCTGGATCTTGTGGCTTCTACTTGGCATTGAAGCCTAATTAAAAGCTCCACAAAATAGGCAACACGAAACTTACATGCATAACATACAATGCGATAAAACTACATATGAGTAAACAACACAATTTAGAGACCTTAGCGCTAAACTTATAAGTCGAAGACACTAAACAAAAGAACCATGACAACACGGAAAAATAAAACACGTAATAGACGATAAAAGAGGTAAAATTTGGTGCCAAAGTTCGATGATTAAACAGAGCCTAGTAATCATCCTTTGTGCTTTTCGTTTCCTTTTACAACAACATCGGGAAATTTTGTTCGCCAAGGGCTAGTAACCGAACTTGAAGAACCTTGAGAGCTTGAGTGGTCGGCGGAGATAGCTGGTGCATGTTGTGGAGGTTTGACACCCGCCATTGGAGGAGTTTTGTTCTCGGGGATGCGGAACAAAGGCATTTTCAAACGCGCTCATATCTCATCTGAATCAACAACACGTACCGGTGGCATCTCCTCGATGACAACAGTAGGCGTTGGACGTACGGCAGTCACACCATTAATGAGATCATCCCAAAAACCACTATCGGTATTGGAGTGATGCAAATCAAATGTCTCTCTAGGGAAAACCTCGACTTTAGGAGGTGGTGGGGAGTAAGTGCGCGGCGGGTCATTGTTTGCCTCATTTGCTTCCAATTCAATGGGATCCGTTGTCCACCATAGTTCGCCATTTGCTTCCACATGTTGGTTTTCCTCGCCATCGGATGTTAGGTCGATGAAAGCGTGCGTTAGATTGACTCTTGGAGGAGGGTTAATACGATCGGGCGCAAACAAAGTTTGTAGTGCACGCCATGCCGACTCCCCTTCGATCATGTACGCCTCGGCGATCTTGTATTTCTATTGAGCAACAAAAAAATAACAAGTTTAAGAAGAAAACTACACCTATAACTGATTATGTGTAATATTGTTGTTGCATCAAAAAATATCTTACCAAAATGACGTAGTCCCATACGAAGTCCCCGAACGCATGTATGATGTTGTTTGTTTCATCGTAGTACACAGAGCTTAAGTTTATGATGAAGTCGAAGACATTGTAATGCATTTGGAGCTTACAGTATTGGGCGAGGCATTGACGGAAAGTGAAGTTCTTGTTGAATACAGCATTAACCTTTGTCGCCGCCACCTTGATCATATCGGATGCCTTACGCTGGAAAGTAGAGTCACTTAGTCCTTTCTCCTCCACCAAGCAGTCCAGAAACATGCAGTCAATGGAAAAGGTCCAACTAGTGGTGTAAAAAAAGAAGGCTTGAGGCCGTGGATTTTCAGGCGCCATTTTTGCTCAAAGGAAGTGGTATACGGGTTTGTGGAAAGATAACAGTGTGCTATGCTTTGTTGTCTTACAATGTAAATTGTGTTTATATTTATATGTATTTCTTATATCTCATATATGTGTTGTCTAGTCATCCATGCTTTCCAATAGATTTGTAGAATATTGATTCAACAACAGGTAATAATGCCTCTGCATGGGAATAAATTTTGGACAACTGCCTTTGTGTTTATGTGGGTTTCCATTCGTTTTCAATATCTCTCAACTAATAGAGGTCTTGTCAGTGGTTTATTTCTTACCACTTGATGCGGATGCATTGCCCTGCTTCAAACCGCCAAATATGAATATAATTAAGCCATAGTATTAAGTTAGATTTTCTTTTTGGACACTAAAGTACAACAATAGCAGTTGCTTTAAATCTTTGGCTGATTTAGAGTATCTTTGGATAGTCATTCCAATTGCAGAAGAGCAATCAATTGTTGTCTTCCTAAGATAAAAATTGATTGATGTTTGCTTCTGGGTGGTTGGTTTATTATTGCAAGAGGAATCACAACCACCATCTTCTATAGGGTCACTGTATGCATTTGGTAGGTTATATAGAAATTGTTCTTTATACTAATTTATCTTTACATGGTATATGGTGCTTGAGGAATTATAACTTGATGAGGCTTTGAACCGCAATGGATGTAATATTGTTTACACAAATATCTGTATTACCAACCACTAGACATTGCATATAATATGAAGTGCCATTCATTAACTCTAAATTGTTGTTTTATTGTTTGACGATGTTATAAAACCCATTCAGGAAAAGTGATAACGGATGCCTTACAATATATAATGCAACTACATGTAACCATGCTGATAATATTGTTTCCTGATAAGGTAGTCTGCAAGTTTGCATATTAAAAACTTCAATTAAGTACATATTGGAGCAGACTAGAACCCAAATTGGGTTGAGTTTAATGTGCCCTCCTAGCATTGCAGTAGTGATGTTGTGGAGCAGAAAGATACCAAACAAATAGTTGAAGTAAGTAGCTTAGACATGATGCAATGGTGCCAATACATGTTAATATAGAACCACATGGTAGCCCACAAAATGTCCATACATCAGGATCATCAGTACCACAAAATAGGAATCTAGATACATCAAAATTCTAAGGCATCTCATCCCATGTGCAATGATGTGAAAATTTGCACAAGGAATGAATAAGTAGCGCTACTGTCTTCTTGCACTTTGAATAGACAATACTTAAACTTAAATACCATAACAACATATATATGCTCAGTCTTTCCGATTACCATAAAATACAGAAATTAAAATGCAATACCTTCGGAGTGGTAGTCAAAATTGTGGGCCTCCAACTCCTCCGATGTCAGCGCTGCCTTTGCATCTATGTAGAAACCAACATGTCCACGATAAACCGCGTTGTTACAGTGTTGTAGTATCCTTGAGCATATATTTGTGTACAGAGTCAAGAAAAACTAAACAATGTCATTTTTAATACAAAAATATAGCATTATGACTGATTACTTATGAATGGAGATGTAATGGATGTTAAAGAGTACTCACGTTCATCTTACGATAATGATCAGCGAGAAAACGGTCCATCTTGCCTTCTAACCAACTTTGTTCCAGATCATTAACCTCTAGAAAGGTCTTGAAATGAAGGAAAGGAAGGCGACGCCTTCTAATGAGCCTCCTAATCTGATCCTCAGTTGCAAGTAGTTGCTTGCTTGCATGGGCAATTCCAAGAAGAAGTCCACCTTCAGTGCTTACTTTGTTACGTGTTGAATATGCCACCAAAACACTGAATAACCATGACTCCCTATAATTATTCCAAGTGAAGCGGTCCATTATCCAGAAAAGAGCTTTGTCACGAAGGAAGTAGTACATTTTTTCCTCGTCCAGGTAGGCGGCATCTGCCTGTAAGAAGAAAGCGTGGTGCGAGTAGTACCCAGGGAAGACTTCTGTGCGGAATTTCTTCTCAAGGGCTAATTCCTACAAACTCGAATAATAATGTAAATGTAAAATATCTAATACAAGGCATTACCTTGTTAACCAACTAATTAAGACAAGTTTTATACGTTGGGAGATTTAATTACCGTATCCAAATGTGGTTCGTATTCTGGATTGGTAGTGATGACTCCAGTTTCCGAATTGAAGGGAAGCATATGAGAAACAACGAAGTTCCAGTGCTCCAGGAATTTATCCCGCATCTTGATAACTTTGTGTTGGACCTCCAGCTTTGTCGGAAATTCTAAAATTCCATTACCTGTGAGTTTGTCGGATGTGGTCTCCAGTGCCAATTCAAGCCCGACAACGGTTCTCACTGGATTGTTGCGGCAAAAGGTTTCAAGATATTTATATAGCTCATTTTCTAAGTAGGGACTCTATTGCTCTGGTAAACGTACAACGAAGGCTGCAAAACAGTTTAAAGGATATCACCACGAATGACATCGGTTTTATTAAAAAAAAACACAATACCCTCTTAATGTAAAGGCAACAGAAATGACTTCATCCCAAATGATACCCTCTCGTCCAAAATTAGATGTTAGTTTGTTCTATTTATTGTTGTTTTCCTTGCATAGAGTACGAACAATGTAAACTTAATGAAACAGGCGATTGGTAACAATCTTAAATTTTCTACCAAACATCTCACACATTCCACAACTTATTAGTCTCTAATTATTGTATTATAAAATAATTTGATAACCATCCCACAACCGAATAAGTGATGAATAAGTGAAAACAGTGTACTGGCCAAATGCACAACAATCTGTTTTAGGACCCAGATTAATTTTTTAAAGCCACATACAATAGGAACCAAACTTCTTTAAGGTAAGGCTTGCAGTTTTAAACCATGGCAATTACACTAAAAACATACCAATAAAAGCAGGGATACTACACAGTAAGACCATACTTAGCGCCTCCAAATTTTGTTTTGAGAATATTGAGGTAATCAATGAAGTAGTAAATCTTCTTCTAACAATGGAAGTACACCAAATTGAAAATCCCGCGATATTTACCTTATCGGAGAAAAACCCTATGTAGCCCCTCAAAAAATCCCTAAATAATTAAACACTTGGAACGATTGGGCATACCTTCGTATCTGCATGATCCTTACAAAGGAGTTGATATTTCAAAATTGGCCCATCCCTTACATCACCATTGCGCACAACGCAAGTTCCGGGCGGTACAGTAGGGAAGCACCCTTCATTACATGATGCTTCAACGATGCCTGGTTTCCCCGTGTTACGCGACTTCGTGGGTGAGGGCTCCGTATCGGAATACATCAACATTATGGATCGGATTCTCTTTTTCCAGCAAGCGAAACGGATGAACAAGGGTTTTCGGGTAGGAATTGATTTGGTCTCTTCGTCTGATTTGGGGAATGAAATAAATTGCATGTATTAAAATGGACTTAAAAATATGGTAGGTAAAAGGGTATTGAAGACCACTTTTTTTAATCGGGGCAAACCAAACGTGTTACTAATATAGAATAAGGCCTCTTATTAAATGCAACCAAACGTGCAAACCTTCACAGTCATGGGATTACTTATTACCAGACTACAAATTGACACACTATCTATGATGGGAAGCAAATGGTTCGACACTTCATCAATTCGACCTACTACACTCTCGAACCAATCAAGTTCGACTTACAGCAAGATCGAACCAAACACGTTCGAGGCGTACATCGAACGCACTTTATTCGATTACCATGGTTATTTGTATTTTTAGGATATCTAGAGCAATACAACACTTGTAATAGACAATAGGTGTTTCGAACCAAGTTAGTCTGTTTATTAAATTGGATTATCATTATTTTTGCATTGTTAGACCCATTTGTAATTATCTCTGGTGTTTTGTTACCTTGACGAAATAAGACCAAAATAGAAGACAAATTAGTTTTTTTGATGTTGGATAAAAATAAACCTATTTTTTTTCTCAAATTTTCATATTTTTATATTTTTGATCAAGAAAATTCTGATTATCAAATTTTTAACATACTACGAAATCAACACATACTTAGTATTTGTCTTTGACTATTCTTCCCTATTAATTTCGCCACTACATTCCAATAAAAATAACTTAAAGCTTGGTTTATGCATTTATTCAATACATTCAGCCGACAAATGGGAGAAGAAAAAAAAAGAAAAAAGAAAAAGAAAAGGAACAAAGCATCATCCACCAAAAGGATCACTGGCAACATTATTTTCTTTTTCACTTTATAAAACAAATGCCCAATTGATGATAGTGGGAATCTTGAAGTAAGAGAAAACCAAAAGAAATGGTATATTCTAATCCAAATTTAACATATTTCGCAATCGGGCTCATCACTAATAAAACCAGCTAGTAATCCGCCACCTTATTTATTAAGACTTTTTTTTTTTTCTTTTTGATGGGCAACCTTATTAGTTATTAAGACTAAATCCAAGCAGAATCAAATGGACATTAACATTTCTTAATATGTATATGGTAATTTATTATGTTAAAGTTAAATCAACTAATGAGAGAAGAAGAAAAAGAGAAAAAAGAATCATCCACCAAAAGGGTCGTCAGGGTCAGTCGTCACTCGTGCTCTTCTTTTTTCTCAACAAATGCCCAACTGTTGACTTGACTGTGGGAACTTATTAGTTTAAGTAGTAAACTTTACTTGGTGTCTGTCTTCCTTTAATTTACCTCACAAAAGCGATATGGCTAAGGCTAAAGCACCCGTAAAATACAGCGTGGTAAGAAAGAATATACATCCTCGTTCTAATTTTGCAAAGTATGTTTTAATTTTGATCCTTCAACTAATATATATGGAAATAACGACTACAGATTGATGCATTCACGGACGAGGCATTCAAAGGTAATCCGGCAGCGGTGTGCTTGCTGGAGGAGGAGAGAAACGAGGAGTGGCTGCAGGCGGTGGCAAGCGAGTTCAACTTGTCGCAAACTGGCTTTTTGACTCGCTTAGCTGAGTCGCAGCCGGAGGAGTCCTTACCGAGGTTCCGCCTTCGCTGGTTCACTCCTGTTGCCGAGGTTCACCATTTTTAGATCCTTACTATACTATATATTTCTTTTTCTTCTATCTACATGGTTGGTTATATATATTCAAGTGTTATAGCATAATACGCGGGAAAGGTTATGATCTTGAAAAAAATATAAATGCATAAGTGGCCTTTATTTTAGGGGTGTCAATTAGTTCTCTTTTGAGTTGGATTTGGATTCAATTCTAAAGGTTTTGGCTCCTATGCGTCGTCGAACTTCACAATGATTCTAATATGTTGCATTTTTTACAAATTCAAATTAAGCTGACCAGTTTGAGTGATTCAATATGTGTATCCATCACGGATTGAATATCACAAGTTCTCAATCCATATTATTCCATCTGCTGATCATCCAACCCGTCTACCAAATATAGTTTATAATCCATAAGAAATAACGAAATATTGACATTACACTTTGATCACCTAATGTCTTGGGAATTTTAAAATAGTATCCTCATGTTAAGTGTCCAAATATCTAGCTTATGGGTGAATTTACTTCTTCATGATCGCTATATGACAATTCGATTAGTAACAAACCTGTCCAATCATAATGTGATTGACAATGTCTTTTCTATTGAATGTCTTAAAACCAGAGATTGCAATCATGTTTGGTGTCTTATCACCTTGAGTGATGCTTCTAGTTTGGTTGTAAGATATCATCATAAGCTCACACGATTAAGTTTGTTGTTCGTTTGCAGGTAAAACTCTGTGGGCATGCAACTTTAGCGGCATCTCACTTCCTCTTCACCTCTGGTTTGGTGGATTCTGATACAATCGAGTTCTTGACACTGTCTGGGATCTTAACAGCCAAAAGGGTCCCAGATTCACCCAAATCTCTGAATGGTAACGGACACAAAGGCTTCCTCATTGAACTGGATTTTCCTGTTGTCCCGGTAACAGAATACGACTTTGATGTGGAGGTTTCAACCATTTCTAAGAGTTTGAATGGCGCATCTGTAGTTGAGATCCACAAGACAACACAAGCAGAGGACCTCTTGGTTTGTAATCATGTTGCTCTTATATTAAATCACATCACTGTGGTTGCACGTTTGAACGAATCATTCTTAGTAGCTCATTAATATAACTCAAAGAAGTGTTACTGGAAGAATGAAAGTGTTGTGTGTGTTTGAGTACTAAAGGAGTATAATCCGGCTTGTTATTTTGGTAGGTTGTGCTACCATCTGGAGAGGCAGTTGTACAAGTGATACCTCAATTTGGTGAGATAGAAAAATGTCCTGGCAGGGGAATTATCATTACCGCACCGGCTCCTGCTGGCTCTCAGTTCGATTTCATCAGTCGCTTTTTTTGCCCGAAGATGGGGCTTAATGAGGTATACATGATGCATTATTTTGATCATGAACATCTAATAAAAATGCTTTCCATTTTGCATCGAGCATCATGGGCATATAGTTTTTCACAGTTTCTTTGTCATGGAATTCAATGTGAATATCTCATCAGGGTCATTTTACCCAGTTCTCATTGCTATTGAATGCTGCCCTCAGTTATTTGATTGCAGAGCCTCTTCAATATCGCACATTATCATTGTTTGTTTACTTCAGGACAAAAATTAGCAACAGGATGTATCGTACGAACTGACATTGGTCAAAATGTAGATTAATTAGGATTAATGTACCGTATGATGGATATACGGCTATTTTAAATGTATAGGATCCTGTCTGTGGGAGTGCACATTGTGCCTTAGCACACTACTGGAGCAAGAGGCTCGGAAAATGTGATTTGTTAGCATATCAAGTAAGTATCTACACTCTTATTGCTGTTGAAAAATACACACTTTGTGCAGTTAACACAACTACTGGTTAATTGTTACATTGATATGGTTGCATATAACTAGGCATCAGCAAGAAGCGGCGTGTTGAATCTGCATTTGGACCAGAAGAATCAGAGGGTGTTAATTCAAGGGAGAGCTGTTGCCGTGATGGTAGGTTCTATTTTGGTGTAAAATCCAAGGGAAATTTTCGTAACTGAATAATTGCTTAAGAATGTGTAATGGGGTTATTGTCTAGCCCTTTTATGCATTTCTTGCATTGTAAAAACTCGCCCATCTGTTTATGTCTAACTTTAAAGTTCAAGTTTAGTTGTTCAGTTGTTGGCTAGTGATATGGTCAAAGAAATTGTTGTTGTCAGAATAATTTTTAGTGTATTTTTAATTTATCCTTAATAATTAAGGAATGCATCAATCAAATCCCTTATATACTCAATAATATTATTATCTCTATCAATTAAACTCCCTAATAATAGTAATTAATCACCAAGCTAATAGCTCTCTCCAATCTGTCTAATGAGTATATATATATATATATATATATATATATATATATAAATACATGTATCACTTTTTAGTTTTTACCATGTTTTTTTTTCTACAATAACTTATTTCAATAGAAGATTGTAAACTAGCGCTAGGTTCTTAGTTCCATTCTTTTTTTTATATATATGAGTTCCATTCTTTATTTTAAGGAATACATTTGTTGATATAATTTAATAAAGGCACATGCCAACCAAAAAACTAAAATCAAGACTTTAACAGATTAACTAATTTTTCCGTTATATTTGTTTTTGTTCAACATAATTAGAAGAGCAACAAGGAAAAATCAACTAAAAAAATTAAATTGATTATATATTTTCTCTTAATATATCTCTAGAAAATACTACCATCCTGATTACTTATAAGACAATTTTTTTAATTTATTTTTTATGAGTACTTAGATAACGCAGTTCTCAATATATAGAAACGATAAAATACTATTTTGTATTTGTTTTCTATTTTTATCAATTCATTACATGTTTGTTTTCTATTAGGTTTTTAACGATAAATATATGACTTTAGTTTATAACTTATAATATAAGTAACTTTATAGATATAAATAGTAACGAACAATATTTATAATTTATTTGATAAGCACTTACTATTGCAATAAAAGTCATCAATATTCGATTGCTATTTAATGTTGACGTTAGAAGGTTTATTTTTTATTGTTAGATTGCCAAAACAAGGTATTTTAATTTTTGTCAAAATTGTAGATTGATTTGTGGAATTTTTAATTGGAATAATTTGTTGTAAAGAAATTAAAAAAAGTATGGTAAGAGGTTATACATAAATTATATATCGGGCAAAATTACTCTTGTAAATATAATTCAGTCTTTAGCGGCATTCCTGTCTATTATTTTTCTTCCTTCAAAGCTCCTAAACAGGTCTTGAATGCAATCAAGAAGCTCCAACGTAATTTCCTTTGGGGCAGTGGAGAAGGGTAAAGGAAAATTGCATGGGTAAAATGGCATCGTATCTATCAAAGTAAGGCAAATGGTGAACTTAATGTGAAAGATATGGAAATCTTCAATAAAGCGCTCCTCGACAAATGGAAATGGAGGTGTTTAGTTGAAGACACTCCACATTGGAAACGGATAATTCTTTCGAAATATGACAACGATGGAAGTATAAGCATAACTAATCTCACTCCGAGAAGTTCTCACTCAATCTGGTGGCGGGACATGCTCTTTATCTCACGCACCTCGACGTATGATGAAGACTGGTTTGAAAATAGTTTGATGAAACAAGTTGGAAACGACAGGAGCACTAAATTTTGGCTCGATAAGTGGGCATATGCGATACCTCTTAAGGTAAAATACAACCACCTCTTTAATATTCCCCTTGATAAGAATGTGTTTATTTCTGATCTCAAGGGATCAGGGGAGTCGAGTTGGAATTTTCAATGGAGAGCTCTTTACTCGTGGGAGCAGGACAACCTTAGAGATCTGATCTCACTCATCAACAACACCAGGTTAGACGAGTCGGTTCATGATTGTTGGAAGTGGAAGCATGATAAATCTGGATTTTTCACTTCAAAATCAGCTTACCAGTTATTGGCTAAAGCGGATTGCGCGGCTGATACCTTCTTTAACTTTTTATGGGCATCGTCAGTTCCACCTAAAATTATCTTGTTCGCATGGAAAGCCTTCCAATCACGTATCTGACCAGAGATAACCTTCAACACCGTGGCATCAACTATTGAAATAACACCTTATGCCTGCTTTGTGGTGAGGACCAGGAGACAGTTGCTCATCTGTTTTTGTCATGCCGCATTGCTTTCCGAATTTGGACGAGCTTTTACAGTTGCTTTAACATTAATACGGTTTGTCCCGACAACTTGAAGGATCACTTGACGCAACACTATAGCCTTAAAGACGCTGGGAAATTCAAAGAATGGAAAGCTTTGTGGTTCTTTGTTGTGTGGTCCATTTGGAAATTGAGAAACGATGTCGTCTTTAAAGGGGTGATGGTAGATACAACGAAAATTCTCGACCTCATTAAAATTAGAGCTTGGGCATGGTTTAATGCTAAAGGGTTTGCATATTCCTATGTCATGTGGTCCAACTCAATTCATGAGTGTCTTCTCGAATTTGTGTACTTCTTGTACTCAGTTATTTGTAATGTTTTTTTTCTTGAATAATTGTTTTTTTGCAGGTAAAATATATATATCGGGCTAAATATGGAGAGAGGCATTAGCTTGCTAATTACTATAGTTAGAGAGTTTAATGGATAGAGAAATAATATTATTCAGTATATAAGGGTTTTACTTATGTATTCTTTAATTATTAAAGGGTAAACTAGGAATACACTAAAAATTGCTCTGGCGGCAACAATCTTTGCTTTGGCAATATCGCATAATCTTAGTTGTTAATGAAAAAGGTAATAATCGTTTACTCTCTTCTATTATTGTGCTACATTGTATGACTTAAGGGAAATGATATACATAGAGCAAAATTCTTCGATACAAAGCAGTTTTTCATTATTTACTAGTTTGTCCTTTTTCAATTGATTGAAAAAGTCATTTTCCCTTTTAGTATAGCATAAGCATAGAAGCTCAATCAAGACATTAATTCCTATATTTAAAAAGATAATCTATTATATAAAAATTGTAAACAAATCTTATGAATAACTTATAAGTCATTAATAAAGAACTAAACAAAATATTTATTTCCATTACACAACGATTAATTTAAATAACAAAGAAATAGAATAAAGACAAACTTATGACAGAAGATATACGGCAACAGTAAAAAAAGAAGCTTTAGACAGTCTTTCGTTTCTGTTTTCTTTTAAACATTGTTTTCATCTCTTTTCTTTTTCCATGTAGCTTCTCCTAAAATTCTGGAACCCAAATCTTTATTTTTTTTATTCCTTTGCGTCATATTTTGGTAATTTATCATTATCGTACAGTTTAAAATATATCCAACTTTATACATAGAACACTAACATATGTATTTAAGAAAATATATATACATGCAACATTAACACTATATTAAAATGAAAAATATATTCAGATAACATGTTTTACTACAAGTTAAATCAAAAAAGTTCACCAAAAGAATTAAATTCTGCAAACAAATGAAAGTACGTCTTTCATTTTTTTTGTAAGAATAGATAAATTGGGCTTAAATAGACAGATTTTGGTGTATTTATTTTGTTCTCAAGAACCAACAAAAAAAAAAAACCGCAGTGATAAACAAAATATTTATTATGTTATATATCATCCCCCCCCCCCCCTCCCGCTTTTCTCGACCACCGAGCTGCCATTCGCGACCGGAATTCGTTCGGCACTTCCGATCTGGTAAGTTTTTTCGCCTTTTCTTGTTTTTTATGTTATATTTAATGTTTTAATATTGATTTTTTTGTTAAATGCCTTTAGGAATTGTTAGGCTTTGGGAAATGTTAGACTTTTATTCCTTTAGGAATTGTTAGGCTTTAGGAAATGTTATAGTTTTATGATTTTAGTAATTATTTATGCCTTTAGGAATTGTTAGGATTTAGGAAATGTTATAGTTTAGTAATTATTTATGACTTTAGGAAAACTATATATGATTATTATATGTGTTAATTTATTTATTAGGACGTTAATTTTATGAAATGAGTTTAGATATCTTAGAAATGATAGTTTTTATAAATAGTCCATGACTTTAGGAAAAAACTATATAACTTAATATTGATTAAATTTAGGTCATCTATATAATTAGAAAAGTTCTAACTTAGATGCTTTTACTTAGTCTGTAGCACTTTTATTGATGACATGTCGTCCCGTGACAGCGATCGTGGCCAGACCTCGAAGAGAGGGCGTAGTGGTCCACCGAGTGCTCCACCTACTGATCCACCGAGGATAGGTCATCGTCTATGTATCATTCATTCTGGCACTGCACCACCTGATCATGTCGATGCACCTGATACAGGTCTTGCCGAGTCCCCTACTTCTTCACATCCACCTACGCGTACTATCGGACCGAGCGGCGGTACTCCACCAGATCTAGTAGTACCATATCGACTAGATTATGATCACGTAGCATCGACGCCATTGTCATCATCTGGATCGAGGTGTACGACACCTATGCCACGCTCTACCAAGTCTACATCGGTGGGTCCCAGTACTTCTTCCACTGCAGACGATGCCGGTGCAAGACCATCTTCAGCGATGCAGCAGCGACCGGGTCGAGGCATATCGAGAGGCCCATAGGTTCTGGCTAACCGTAGAGACCGTCTTAGGGTCGAGCTGGATGAGCACGGGGTGTTTCTTGATGGGAGTAAGAGAGGCGGCGATTACCTCGATCATTAGGGATTTTATGAAGACGTATGTTCCTTCATACACCGAGGTTGATCTCGTAGTCCAGGGACAGATGTGGGCTAAGTTTAAGGTGAGATTTTGAAAGTTTACTAAATATATATATATACATAGTAAGATTTTTATTTAACGAAACCTTAATTAAAAACCTTAGTTAATTGCAGAACATATACTACATTGATCCGGCTGACATGCTTCGGGCACATTCCGCATACGAGATGAAGGCTAAGAAGTGTTACAAGGAAGTAATGTACAATGCGAAGAAGAACTATTATGATAAGAAGGATGATTCGAAGTGGGCGTGGCGTCTGAAGAACAGCTAGATGAGCGACAAGTTAGAGAGAATGTTCGTGATGCAATGGGAGTCAGCTGACCATGCGAAGAAATCAGAGGCATGACAGAAGAACAGGCGAGGAGGACTAGCACCAGACCATGATCGTCCTCCATGAGAGACTCATGCTAGTGGGTCTCGGAGCTACACGGAGATTCGACGTAGGATGGTATGTCTTATTAAATTGAGTTTCTATACGAATAACAATTTTCTTAAATTTAAATAGCTGAAAAAACAAATGTATATCAATATGCAGGCTGCTTCGAGACCTCTAAGGACCTCTAAGCCTCGGCACGATGAGGCATATCATTATCAGCACACACATGTTCCTAGTGGTCTGCCAGAGGTAGCTGCACATCGCCGCATTTGGGTTCACCCCAAGTATAGGGCTATCTACGTAAGTATTTAACTTGTAAAGCATTCTTTGATTACTATATTAACATATGTCTTCCTTAATTATGTACTAATAATTCTGACAAAATAAACAGGAGGACTACATAGCTCGTATGATCTAGAGGTACGAGCCGGATCGTTCTGTGTGGCCACCAGTAGATTAGGAGCTGTGGAATCCGACGATTGCAAGAGTGAAGAAGGGGAAGGTTCAGGGTCTCCCTACAGATGCACGTCAAGATCGGTTTGGTTTCTCGACAAAGAAGAAGCCAGACACGACATGTGACTATGCGATGGCGTTGGAGGGGGAGAACCGTCATCTTAGGACTACTACTGAACGGAGGCTTGACGAGCTTGTTAGTCACATAGGATACTTGTCCCAGCACATCACCGAGACTACAGGTACTCCTCCTTCTCGACCCATGCCTACTGGATTCATGGGTGATGCTCGTCGAACCGGCCAGCGTTTCTTGCCCCCCCTCCTGATCCTTTTGCGCATGGTGCTCCGAATGTTACGATGTATGATCCTGAGTACGCGGATGACCATGAGGATGACCCCGAGGATGACACTCTCAATGGTGATGCAGACAATCTTGGCGGTGATGGTGATGATGGTGCTGGATCCTCCACATATGATACATTTGGCTTTCATGATGAGGACTATGAGTAGTAGTAGTTTTATTTGTTCGTTTTATTTAAGTATTGAAAACTGTGTTAGTTGTTTGTATTTATGTAATTATTTTGATGCTTGGACTAATTATGTAATGTTAAACTAATTTCGTATTTATTCTGTAATTATGTGGAGTAGTAGTGTATTATTTGTTCTGTAATTATGCGGAGTAGTAGTAGTTGTTTGTTTATTGGTAATTGTGTAATGTTGTTATTCGTACAAGCACGAATACAAACTATAATATGAAATTAAACAACGTGAATCAATTTTTTTTATAAAATAGAAATCGACCACTAAACCATAATCGCACGCTATTCATATATACTATCCTCAGAATCTGAGTTACTCATTATCTCTTCCTCTTCCTCATTGCCTTCCTCGTCCTTGTTGCCCTCCTCTTCCTCGTTGCCCTCTGCTGTTGCCTCCTCGTCAACCACATCAAATCCCTCGTTGGCCAATTGGATATTCATATCGAATGAGGAAAGGTCCACGCATAAGTTAAACCCTTCAGATGCATTCTCTTGTAGCACTTGGTTCGGCATCCCCGCGTCGAGATCGTTTGATCCCGCAACTGATGACATATCGATTATGTGTCTGGCAGGAATAGTGAATACGGCCAACCATCCTCTTTGTCCAGGTCGCCCCCTCGTCTTCTTTGGATATGGCACATAGTACGCCTATTTTGCTTGGTTAGCAAATACAAACGGTTCATTGGTGCCGAGGGTACGCTTAGGGTCGATGTCAACCAACTTGTACGTTGAATGCTCATGCGTACCTGCGTTTGTATCATACCAAACACATATGAACAAGACTATGTACATGGGTCTAATTCTGCCCCAATATTCCACATGTATAATGTCTTTCAACGTTCCATAGAAGTTGGTAGCATTGGATCCTCCCATGTCTCCCTTCACATAAACACCGCTACAATCACTCTTCTTCGGGCCCAAAATCATATCGGTGTGAAATCTGAACCCATTCACAATGTATCCCTCGTACATTGCCACTGAATTAGCCAGACATGTGATTAGAGGATCTATTCGTACGTCGGTCTCATATTTCCCACTTGAATATGTCTACTTGAACCATGCTACGTGCTCTTGGTTCCTCTTGGACTGTATTAGTCCACCGCACTCCTCTTCTTCAAACAGGCTGCATAGGGAAATTTTCATAAGTTAGTTGTCTTTAAAGTGCTTAATCATTTCGTTATTAAAAATAATTCTATTTGCTCCATTTCATCGGAAGTCAAGTATCGCCTTTTGTTTAGTGGCCCTATTTGTGCCCCTCTCTTGTGAAATATTCTAAGCTCATCATCCCACTTCGTGCTATCTAGTGTCTCGTTCCTGCTGAGTTTTTTTTATATTTAGTCTGAAAAGAGACATCCAAATATTGAGAACACATATTGGACAGCTCAGCAAGTAGGTATTGATTGGCCATGGATTCTTCCACCCTCGCCTTGTTCAGTACTGAACCCTTCATGTAGAACATCCGCCTAACTCATAGAAACAAAAGATTAGGCAAATAATCGATAATTGTAAAAGACAATTGTTATTAAAAATATAAAAACGTACCTCTCGAATAGATACGTCCATTTATAATGAACTGGACCACCAACTCTAGCCTCGTACGGATGGTGTATGGCTAAATGCTCTATAGAGTCAAAAAATGAAGGAGGAAATATCATTTCCATCTTGCACATGGTAACAATAAACGATTCCTCCAATCGCTCCATATCCTCGGCCGACACTTCTAAGGCGCAAATCGCCTTGAAAAAAGGCTAATCTCTACTAAGGTCCCCCGAATCTCTGGCTCCAAGAAGTTGCGAAATGCAATCGGGATCGATCTCTATATGAAGACATGACAATCATGACTCTTCATACCATACAATTTTCCTTGTTGTTTTTGCACACATCGTCCCAAGTCCGAGGCATATCCATCAGGAAACTTCAGTTTGGTCAGCCAATCAAGCACCATGTTCTTTTGATCCCTTGTAAGACAACATTTTGCCTTTGGCTTTATATACTCACTTCATCTGCCAATGGGTTTCAAGAACAATGCTTTACGGTTGGTCAACATCTTAAGATCGTGCCTCGACTTAATGTTGTCCTTCGAATTAGCATCGTCCAACACCGTGTTGATGATGTTCTCAAAAAAGTTCTTCTCACAATGCATGACATCTAGATTGTGGCGAATCAAGTTCATGGACCAATAAGGTAGTTCCCAAAAGATGCTTTGACGACACCCGTTATGAGTTGTGTTAAAACTCGGAAGCTTTGTGGAGTTTGCCCCAAATCTAACCAATCGTAGCCTATCCACAATTGCCCTCATCTTCGATCCTTTCTTCCTTCGAATGGGCACTGCAAGTACCTCCCTATCCTTGTAGAAATCCTTCTTGTTGTACCTCCATTTATGACCCTCTTGTAGAAACCGAGATGACAATCGAACCACAAGGCTTTTCCACCATGCTTAAGTGTAAAATAATCTGTTTCACCCATGCAATAAGGACACGCCAGCTTACCGTGCGTGCTCCACTTGGACAACATTCCATAAGCAAGAAAATCGCTAATAGTCCACATTAGGGTCGCTCGCATTTGGAAGTTTTCCTTTCGTGAGCTGTCATATGTCCACAAACCATTACTCCACAAATCACTCAACTCATAAATCAACGGTCTCAGCAAAAGATCCAAGTTCTTTCTAGAACTCTTTGCACCGGGTATAATAAGTCTCAGAAAAATGAACTCCGGTAGCATGAATAAATCCGGCGGGAGGTTATAAGGGGTCACAAACATGGGCCAACAGGAGTAGTTCTTCCCAGATTGCCCAAACGGTACCCATAAGTACATAGGCCGAGTCGGACATTTCTAGGCTCTGCTGTGAAGTCCGGATACGTACGATCAAAATCTCTCCACGCCTCGCCTGCAGCTGGGTGAGTCATTATATCAGTTGACTGTCGACACTTCAAATGCCAAGTCATATGTCTCGAAGTGCCTACAGTATAAAACAACCTCTGTAATCGAAGGCCTAGGGAGAAGTACCATAATTTTTTCCTTGTGACCTGGACTTTATACCAGCCTCGTACCTATCGATCTTGCATATCGGACACGATGTGATATCCTGGTTGGCATTATCGTCGTAGTACAAGAAACAAAAATTCCAACATGCGTCGATATTTTCGTACCCTAAACCCAAACCCTCGAGCATCTTATTCATGCCTGGAACCGTATTCGGTAGCATTTCCTCAATCTCTGGGTCCATAATATCTTTAGACAACCTTAAGTACTTTTCGCAAGCGACATTAGCTACTTTGTGCATCGTCTTGGTAGTCAAGAACTCGACAAACCACTGGAGCACAGTCTTCGGCTTTTTACTGTTCATTTTTATATCTCCCAACTGCATCAATTTGTAGAACTCCTTTGCCTCGGGACTTGGATCTTCGTTGCGCACATTTCCCTCAACAAATCTACCCCTATATGCATCCACAACCAATTATCTAAAGGAAGTATCGGCATGAACTAGACTATTAACGTGAATACTAGCGGATGGTGATTCAGGTACATACGATGTGGATGCCTCGCTCGCCTCCTCTCGATACAACACTCATATCCAATATTGATACACAAACCCCGACTTATGAAGATGATCTTGTACTACGTTTCGATCAAAAAACTTTAAATTGATGCATTTTTGGCACGGGAACCTAATACGATTTCTTAGATTTAAGTAATCTCTCTGTTGTGATACATTTTGTATGAATTCACGAACCCCAACCACATAATGTTGATCAAATAACCAGTGTTACTATCTATTCTATCGTACATCTAAGATCTATCGAGACGATAATCCATTTCTAGTCTAAGAAAATTAAAAAGAAATTGTTACAATTAATTTCACCAATCAATATATTTATCATTTATATAAATTTTTTAAAACACGAGTACATAGAAGCTAAGTAAATTAATACTTACTTGTTGTAACGTAGAGAATACTTAGATCAAGTATTGTTTGCACACATACACCCCTTGTTGCATTTATCGCAATATCTAAAACAAAGAAACATGAAAAAAAAGTTAATAAAGATGATCTTAATTGAGAAAAACTAACAAAAAATAGTTATAACAAGAGGAAATCGTGGATACCTTAGCAAGTGATGAATGTTTGAATGGTTTCTCAAGTGGAATAGGGAGGGGTATTTATAGGGGGGCTGACACCATTCCCGACCGAATTTCGGTCAGGAATAGTAACGGTCGTTGTTATTGCCGATCAAAATTCGGTCGACAATAACAGTGCACGTTACTATTCCCTACTGAGTTTCGGTCGAGAATAGTAATTACCGTTGTTATTGCCAACCGAGATTCGGTCGACAATATTAGGGTTTAAAGTTTAGGGGTATTGGCGACCAATTTTCGGTAGGGAATAATATTCATGCATTTTAGATAAATCGTTGATTTAATGATCAAGTACATCAATATTAGTTATATATTACTGAAAAAATCAAAAAAAAAGAAATTTGTTGCACGTTGATGAATCGTTTGAAGTGTCGGTTCATATTGTCACTTATAAATAGATTGGTATATGTAGTAGCTGTTAATAACGTAACTACTTACGATTATGTTAAACATATGTTAATATATATCACAATTAGCCTCTCTATATTAACGTTTGTAACAAATGTTAATCGCCAATTCGAACTACTCTATACTACATATGATTAATATATATAAAACTCCAAACTAACTTAACTTATATTATGTTAATTTATACTAATATTAAAAGTACATTAAACTAACTAACTATTAGTGCAATTCATGTATTTAGTGAGATTCTATAGTTATACTTAACAAACATATCAAGATTTTCCAAAAGATCGGGAAAAAGTAAAATTTACTCTTTTTTCCGATCGAATTTCGGTCGGGAAGAATATCTAAAATCATTTCCGACCGAAAATCGGTCGGCATTTTCTCTTTGTTCCGACCGATAATCGGTCCAAAGAAATATTCAAAGTCATTCTCGATCGATTTTCGGTCGGGAAATATATTCAAACAAATTTCTGACCGAAAATCGGTCGGGAATAATATTCAAGGTCAATGCCGACCGAAATGCGGTCGACATTGACCGCGTATCTGGGCAACAAAAGAATTGCCGACCAAATTTTGGTCGAGAATAATATAAATATTATTCCCGACCGAAGTGCGGTCGGGAATACGTTAAATACAATTCCCGACCGGGCTCCGGTCGGGTTTAGGGGCACCGGTATTTTCGACCAATAGCCGGTTGAAAATACCGTTGCCACTATTCCCGACCGGAACCCGGTCGGGAAAAAAGTTACGGTATTCCCAACTGGGCATTGGCCGTAAATACCGAAACTAGTTTCCCGACCGAAGTCCGGTCGGGACGTTTCCCGACCGAACTTTGGTTGGGAATCTTGAGCTCGACCGACTTGCGGTCGGGAAACTCCCGACAGATTTTCGGTTAGGATGGACCGGTCGGGAAAAACTCGGGCCGACCGAACTTCGGTCGAAGAAAAATTTACGACCGAAGTAATGTTGACCGGCCCACCCCGACCGAAAATCTATCGGGAAAGGGTGATTCCCGACCGCAGAAGGGTCATTTCCGACCGGCTTTGCGGCCGAAAATGACCCAAAAATCTTGTAGTGAATAAGCAAAAAAGAATTGCTCCATATCGAGGGATTTTGCTCTATATATATCATCTCCCATGACTTAATACGCACTTATTTTTATTGTTCTTTTGAATTGATATTCTAAAAGCGTATCACTTTAATTTGCTTGTAAGAGTGAGTTATTTATCTTATCACGACATTAATAGTCTTATGCATATATTTTAACAGTGGAACATGTGCACAAAAAATTCCGATATATTTTTAGGGGTTTCTGAAAGTTATCAACCACACGAAGGGTTTTTAGTAGACTTTTCGAATTACGCGAGTGTGAGTTACATAAACTGAAATTATTCGGATCAGGACTTGATACTTCACAAACGTTTTGCGATAACACTCACACAGAGTTATCCTAACACCTACTTAACCAGTTTGATAAAATGCTAAGCAACACAGGTAGATATATGAATTTTAAGCAAATTAAATATAATGTGTCAAGCCTTAGGCAAAATAATCATTAAGGGACTAAGGATTTAACTTCTTGCAAGTTTTACTCCTTAACTGTAAAAATACTTACACTTAATTTGCTTTGGAAAAACAAGACAAGACACTCAACAATAAAGATATAATCTCTGGAGTTATGTTGCTCTTTTGTCTCATGTCTTCTCTAGATGTCTCTGAGTCTTTATATACAAGACATGTACAAGGTTTGGACTGCCTTTAGTTTCCTTCTACTCCATTGTTTCATAACTTGATCTTCGGTTTTCATTAAAGGAAAATTTCCTTATTTAACTTTTGGGCAAATTGAAAGAAACTTTTTCTTTAGTGTTGACTTCAAAACTCGAAAGTATCTTCACTTGAATCTTCTATAATTAATGAAACATTCACAAAAACTCGATCCTTCGCTTGCTCGCTGAACAGGAGTATACACAAACAACTAGATATTCAAAATATTTCCAGGTTGTTCAGTGTTATAGTACACTCAGTGTTGTGGGAACACTTCACAAGTTCATTAACTAGGGGTCATAACACTTACACTTTGAGTGTTACACTCAGTTTTACTGCTCGGTCCTTCAGATATTCATGTGTGAACTTCTTCACGACTTCACTCCATGATGTGCTGATTTTGATGGAGTTAATATACCACTTACATGTTTTTCCCTTCAAGTATGGGAAGATTTTGCAAATTTGATGTTCATCCGAGATTCTAAAATAGTGGTTGTTAACCGTGAAAAATAAATACGAGATTAAAGAGAATATTAGTCCTAAATTTAGAAATTAATATCTGGACAATACTATTATCACGAGTACTTTCGATGAGGAGGCCCATCGGATGTTACCACACCCCTCAGTCATTGACCCGAAGCGGTATGAAGGAACACCCGAGGAGGCACCAAAATGTCCATTGGAAAGTCAACGATGAATAAAGAAAAGATATCAACGCGGCATCGGAAAAAGAGTAAATCCCGATGGATCCGCGCGACTTCGATATCCATCAAAGCGCCAAGAGGGACCACGACGAACCCGGAGTCCCAGAATCTCACGAGAACACTTCCTTGCTGAATACTCCTCAACTTAAACTGCCCTCGGAACAACACTCCGAAGACCAAATTTGAAGAGCAATGTCAGATCTAAATACATGAACCACTGGAGGGCATACTGCGTGGTCCTAGACAAGAAAGCACTACTCCCTGAGGACAAAAGAGCCTTCGGAGTCCAAGTCACGGGCGGAAACACCCCCCGGAGAGCATATACAGAAGCTACTACACCAAAATGAACCCTTATGGGACCGGCAACACCACCAGAAGAACGTCCTAACTTGTCCATCAAGTCGATACCAAGTATTGGACCCCTCGGAAAATAGAGTCTGGAAGAATAACCCCTCGGAGATCCGATGAGCTATCAGAAGAAAGATCATCCTAGTCAGCGCCTAGTAGATTAAAGATGTACCTTATCTTATCCTATTACACATATTGCGACACATGTAACTTATTAAAATACATGCATGACGACACCTGTCCTAAACCAACTCTATATAAGGGGAGGTAATCCCATAGTAAAAGGAAGGCTCAGACTTTTACACACAATCATACACAAGAAACTTGAGGGTGAAGTTCAGTGAATAAAGGAAGGAATATTCTCGTATCTTTGCTCTCTTTTATAACACCATCACTTTTTGAGTCATGGGCAGGGCGTTACAACCCTAAATGACTTAGTTAAATGGGTTATAATTCTAAACCTGTTAACAGTGGTAATTAAGGAAACTTTCTCAAAAAATCGATCTTCCACATCATCTCGCTGACCTAGAACATACACAAATAACTAAAATTGTAAAACTAAATTAATATGTGCATAAAAACAAAACAAAAAAATATTAAAATATTCCAAGATTGGTTAGTATTACAGTGTTATACTCAATATTGTCGTAACACTTCACATGTTTAGAATTGGCCTAACACTAGTTCATAACATTTACACTTTAACTTTATGGGAACATTTAACTTCATGTTGCATGGGAATTTTTCCATGCAAAGTAGATCCTGCATGGCAATATTGCAATGCAGTACATCTTGCATCCGAATTTTTCGATGCGAAATCTGCAACCTTCTCCTATAAATACCCCCATACCCCATTCACTTCTTCTTATTCATCCCCTTCTCTCTTCTATCTATCTACTCATCTTCTCTTTAAATTTACAATATAAATATATATATATATATACGAAAAATATAAATATAAATATATATATATATACGAAAAATATAAATATAAATATATATACGAAAAATAAAAATATAAATATAACTATTTTTGTGAGTTGAACAAATATGGTTGAGTTATTTTTGTGAACAAGTCATCCATTCTCATCATCATATAACTATTTGTTGACCGCAACATTTCCTTCTCATAAGCATTGTTAATACAAAAATAGAAAGTTTTCTTGAATTTCATTGGCCATGCACAAGCAATACCCCCACTACAAGAAAACACATATTTTATAACGAAATATTTTGTTACCAAAAGCACCTGTTTTTGTTACTAAAAGAATTGGTAACGACATTTTGTTACCAAAAAATTGTCGTTAATACCCCGTCGCTAAAAGGGTATTAGTAACAACTTAGAACCATATTTGTTACAAATACTATTGTAACAAACCATAAGTTTGTTACAGTTGTAAGATATTAGTGACAAATCCTTTGTCACTAAAGATTGTTGATTTGTGCTAAAAGTCCAGTTTGTTACTAATATTTTGTTACCAAAATCGGATATTATTTTGTGCAGAAAATTATATTTGTTACAATAGTTTTGAATTTTGTTCTAATTAGTCTCATAATTTTGTTACAGATACTTTCATCAATTTTAACATTTTACGTATTAGAAACAATAATTTTGACAAGAAACTTATTTTTGTTACAATACAAAATAAATTTATCGTTACACTAATTTGTAAATTTCTTTTTCAAATACCAAAATGATATCGTAACAATCATGAAAAAATTAATATAAAACAAGAATTATGGTCAAAATGTATCTAGCCCATCCAAACCAAAAACTATTTCAAAAGAAATACGCGATTATCTTGTTCATAACAATATCATTTCCAAGCATACGAACAAAAGTAAATAGATGCGTTTTACGCATAGTAATATCTCTCAAAAGCAAATACATAACTACAAAATATTGCCAACTAGGTGAACTTTTCTACTTGCTCAATCCATGATAGTTGATTGACGAACCTGTAATCAATACAAATACAAAAGATAAATATGTGTATTATGTTTCTATAATATAAACACGTTAGCGAATTCTAAGTAAAATGATAGGATATATAATCAAGATTCCATCAAATGAAAGATGGTTGTCATGCACAAGATAAAATAAATAATGTAATTATCAAAATGCATGAGAGGCCTTCATTATACCACGACATAATATATATATATATATATAAGGTATCACTTTTCAACGAAAAACATATATATGAAAGCAAAGTAGATCTAACAATTGTCTAATCTTTTTTCTTTTTTCTTATAAAAAGACATGCATCGTGTACTTAATATGCAAAGTCGATATAATTACCTATCCAAGAAAATAGTAGCTATTTCACAACTACAACAACGTATTACATCCATCAAGTACTATTATTTCAAACATAAACTGCAAGAAAGAAAAATTGAAATGAGAAATAATTTTAGGTAACGCGTAGTACCTGACAAAGTATAGAAGAAGATCAATTACTAGAGTTTTGTGCACGCAAGGTCATCAACATTTGCTTTAGTTCTGTCTGACCATCTTTGAGACTTGTCATTTCAGCATTTTGCCTTTGAAGTTGCTCATTATAATTTTGAATTGTCTCTTGTTGTGATTTGATAAGAGAAACCGCCTCTTGCAATTCATTTTCTGCCTTGCTCAATTTTTCTTGAACGGATTTTAGTTGAGAAGACTCACATCTCAACCTTTTACTTCCTTTATTTAGCACGACTCCATAACCTATGCCTCTTTCATAACCATTTTTCTCGCCAAGTACCTCTTTCATAATTTCTCTTTCAGCAACCGAACTCACTTCATCTATTTGACTTCTTCGACTTATCATGTCCTTCTATCATTCATTCAAAATTAAGTTTATGAAAATGTCACAAACATAAACTATATAAAAAATAGTAGACCAGTAAACTTACATGTTTCACTTCAGCATCTTTGCTTACATACACTCCATCTTTCATATGAGTATCTCCATAATTATCCACATAACTGGGTTCATCCTTCAAAAACAAAGGAGATTGTTACATTTAAAAAGAATAATATAATAATATAAAAAAGTACTTTTTCGAATTACAAGTTACTTTACCATTTCAACGTATCGCGCGTGGAATGATTTTGGACCCGATGTATGAAAATCCTTCATAAACGATTTGTTACGAGTATTGGTTTCAGACCTCTTCTGCATTAATATTATAGATTAGTAGTGAAAAGCGGACATATAATGATAGAATACATCTCACGGATAAGCATTAGAGATAAAAAAAAAAAGTTACCTTAAACTTGGGGCCATCAAAGTGATCGCATAGGGCATGCCATTTATCAAGGGGAATGTAATCAAATGGAATAGAATCTTTGGGATTCTTACCAGCTTTGACCATCTTTTTGTAATGGTCACTTAATCTTCCTTTAAAGTGCCTATAGCTTTGATAAAACATTTCTTCTATGTTCGCTTGAACAACAGGATCATTGTTTAATCCCTTAATAAGAAACCATTGCTGAAAAATATGATAAGTTAGACACATGTAAACTTAGAGTACAATGATATTAATGTCGTACTTGAAAATATCAGGTCTTTTTTCTCCGTTCTCCATTGTTCTTTTGAAAAAACAAGCACAACACTAATTGTTTTTCAGATTTTTGATGCAAATTAATTAATTAGTTAATTAATTGCTACAGATGGTCAGGTAGGAGTTAACTATGGAACTATTGGCAACAACTTGCCATCTCCAGCGGAAGTGGTTGCTCTACATAACCAAATAGTGAATTAACTAAAAACAAGGAAACCTAAATATATACAACTAGACTAAAGTAAAAACTTGAAAGCTGCATTACACTATAAAAACTTAACACTAACAGAATTCCAACAGAACTCGAGTAAACAATCCCAAAAGAATTCCAGCAAACTATCCCAATTGTATTCCAACAGAGAATTCCAACATAATTCCAATAAACAATTCCAATAGAATTCTAATAAACAATTCCAAAAAAAAAATCAAGTAAAGTAAACAATTCCAATAACTGTATTCATATTATATGCATGTAATTAAATAATTGAGATGTGTAAAGCAAACATTGCAATGGCCATGACCTTATGCAAAAATCTCAATAACTACAGCCCCATATATTGTAACAAGAAAAAAGAAATTGCTAATATAGTAGTGACAAGCAACACTTACGTCTAATCCAGCATACACCGGCAACTTGCTACTTTCGGGAACTTTTTTCCATGAAGTCGTGAAGTCAAGTTCAGGACTTTGACGAACAATTATCCCAATTCCATTTGATAGTTGTGCTGCATACTTGATTGGCTTTTTGAAACCTTCAACAAACTCAATTTCAATCACATTCCGCCCCTAACAAGAAAACAATAGTTGTTTGTTGTTATTTATCTTAAAAAAGAATGAAGTATTTATTCACTAAGTTTTTTTCATCGTGTTTCCAAAATAAATAAAGGTAAATAAACTAAAGCATCACCACCACTTACATTTTTTGTAATTTCTTCCTCAATTGACTTTCCCGTACTTACTCCTCGTCCTCTCTTTTTTTTGGACTCTGAGTAAGGATTAGTTATATTTATAGAAACTTAGTATAACATAACAAACTTATAAACTTAATAAAGCATAATCACTTATTGTACCTGTCAAGGTTAGAGGAGATTCATCTTGTAGCTCCTCTTCATCAATTGCATGATGTGGGGATGACATCTCAGGAGAAGACGCACTATTAAGTGGAATTGAAGAATTTGATGGTGGAACTGATGAAACTGGCGATAGATTCTGAACATCTAAAGATACTTGCTCCCTTGTGTTATTTCTACTCCTGGTGTTGGGACGATGTAGTACAACATGTTTAGGAGGCATATTGCTGCACATTACCACAAAAAATATGTTATATATATGTAAGATTCAACAACATTTAAGAATAAATAAGCTAAATAAATATCTTTACAAATAAACAAAGAATTGGTCAAGTACTAAGTAAAATTAAATGTTTTGAATTTAAATTTCCATAGTAAAGTAAACTAAGACAGTCAAAATGTTCAAAACTAAAAAAAGAAAAAGAATACATATAAAAAATACAAGCTAATCATCCTCTTCAATATCATTAGAATAGATGACAAGGTCATCATCATCATCATCTTCATAGTCCTGGCTATTTGTTTCGTCTTCCTCAGTGTAATAATCATCATTCTCATCGTCTCTAAGATGCCCAATGTCATTAAGAACTTCTTCATCCACAATATCTGGTTCCACATCCTGTCTAGCCAAATTATCCATTTCCGTGTCATCGTTCTCTACCACTACTTCAAACCCATTTGAGTCATGCCGTTGAAATGCATCGACGTCAACCATATGTTCATCTTCACTCATCTCTTCCACTTCGCTATCTTCTTCTGCTAGATCCCAAAGATGCCTATGGTGTACCTGTTGTACAACTCGCCAATTGTCACCCAACTTTGTGTCGTTCAGATAGAACACTTTTTGCACTTGGTTTGGCAACACAAATGGATCTTCTTGATACCAACGAGATCGTATATCAACACTTATGAAATGTTCATCTTTTTGCAAAGTTCTATGGCTACCAGTATTAAACCACTCACACTGGAACAACACTACTTTATATTTGTGTAGAAAAGTCAACTCTACTACTCTACTCAAGATTCCATAAAACTCCATCTTCTCACTTTTGTGTTCTCCTTCCACAACCAATCCGCTATTTTGTGTAGTTAGCCGAACATCTCGGTCTTTTGCATGGAACACAATATCATTAACCACACACCCAGAGTAAAACTTTGTCAAGTACGACTTAGGACCATTTGCTAATGCCCACAATTCCTTTGAGACTACTCCAGGTTGTTTTTGATACAAACCATTTATCTAAAGAAGACACATAAAAAAATATTAGATAATAGTTACATTTATTTTATATAACTTTAACTAGGTTAAAACTTACATGATTTCTAAACCAATCACGAAATTCCTCATGATGACATTTTTCAATATCTCTGACATTCTTTTGTCTCAACTCTTCAATATGTTTGCTAGAAAGTAAATATTGAAGTGTGAAAATATTAGTTATTATAAGATAATCATAGGATGCATAATTAAGAGAATGATGGTCACCTTTTAAAATTGTCAACTTCCTCGCAATTACTCAGGATAAAACTTTGAGCTATATCCACGTCTTTTTGTGAAAGTGGAGTAGGACGTTCAATAGGTCCAAATGGTCTAACTTTTAGTGTAAATAGAGAAAGATCACACTTTTGATGGTCATTAGTCTCATCAGATTGTTGACCAGCTTTGTTAGACTTTGTTTCATTTCTGTCGAGATACATGGACACGAATGTTAAACATTCCTTAACTATGTATCCTTCTGCAATTGAACCTTCTGGGCGAGCTTTGTTACGGACGTATCCTTTAAGTAATTTAAGAAACCTAAATGAAGAAGAGACCATTTACACAACCACAGCTAAATATGAAAAAATAATGTGAACGAAAGATCAAATGTTACCTTTCAATTGGAAACATCCAACGAGAATGAACTGGACCAGCAATTTTTGCTTCTTGAGGCAAGTGAATCGCCAAGTGAACCATGACATCAAAAAAAGCAGGAGGGAATATTTTCTCTAACTTACAGAGAATGAGAGGAATATTGCTTTCCATTTTTTCTATGTCTTGAATCTTCAATGTTTTTGAGCACAAGACATTAAAGAATTCACCTAACTCAAATAATGCCTCAACCACATTTTTATGTAAGAAACCACGTATGCCAATAGGGATTAGGCGTTGTAAAAGGACATGACAATCGTGGGTTTTAAGCCCAAGTATTTTTCCATCTTTCACACATCTAGAGATGTTGGAAGCATATTTATCTGGAAACTTGACAGATTTCAAGAAGTTGCAAAAGCCTTTTTTTTCACTTGGAGACAAGTTATAACATGCTTTAGGCTTTACAAAAGTATTACCTCGCTTCTGCAAGTGCAACTCTTTTCTAATTTTCATGTCGCGCAAATCTTCTCTTGCCTTATCTGTATCCTTTGTTTTTCCCTCAATATTTAGCAATGTCCCCAACACACTATCACAAATGTTTTTCTCTACGTGCATTACATCTAAATTATGACGGATTTTGAGCTTATGCCAATAAGGCAACTCAAAGAAGATGCATTTTTTTACCCAATTTCCTTCATTTGGATTGCGTTTTCGCTTCTTATTACTTGGGTGTTTACCAAGTTTGTCAAATCCATCTTCAAGGGAGTTTAAATGACGCAAGACGTCGTCTCCAGTCCATTCTCTTGGTTTAAGGCGCGTTTCATAATTCCCATCAAACAACTTGCTTCTTCGAAATGGATGGTCGACATTAAGATAACGACGGTGCCCCATGTAACATATCTTGCTTCTAAGTCTCTTTGAATCTGTCTCGCCAAAACAGCATGGACAAGCTTCGTATCCTTTGGTGACCCATCCCATCAAATTACTAAGTGCTGGAAAATCATTAATTGTCCACATAATTGCTGCACGCATTTGAAATGTTTGTTTAGCACAAACATCATAAATATTCACCCCATACCATAACTCCTTCAATTCATCAATCAATGGTCTAAGATAGACATCAATATCTTTACCAGGGGCACGGGGACCAGATATAAGTAAAGCCAACATAAGGTAATCATCTTTCATACATTTATATAATGGCATGTTATATGGAATAAGTATCACTGGCCACATACTATATGAAAGACTCATGTTACCAAATGGGTTAAAACCGTCAGTAGCTAAACCCAGTCGAACATTACGTGGATCTGATGCAAAATCTGGAAATTGAGAATCAAAATCTTTCCAAGCTGGAGAATGTGACGGGTGGCTCATGCTGCCTTCAACATGAATAAGTTTCTCTGCATGCCATCGCATATAAGAAGCCGTTTTGGTAGACATAAACAGCCTTTGTAGTCTTGATTTTACAGGAAAGTACCATAGGACCTTATGAGGAATTCTCTTTCCTCTTCCATCATCATCTTTCCATCGAGCTTCCCCACAAACAGGACAAGAAGTATCATTTTCATATTCTTTCCAAAACAATGCACAATCATATTTGCATGCCTCTATCTTAGTATAACCTAACCCAATTCCTGAAAGAATTTTTTTCGCCCAATAAGTTGATTGTGGGACTAGATTATTATCTGGTAACACATCTTTAAACAACGAAAGTATCATGTCAACAGCATTGTTCGTCATATTGTTCTTTACTTTAATATCAAGCAATCTCGTGATGAACTTCAATAACGAGTAACCCTTACAACCAGGGTACAAATCACGAGTTGCATCTGAGAACAATCTCTCAAAGTTTTTAGTGTTAGACTCAGAAGAGGATTCAAAATTGTTTGCATCTCTTATTTCTCCTATCATTTCTGGTAGTTCATCCCTAAAGTCAAGGCCATCATCCTCTTCATCCCTGAAATCAACATCCTCGTCTTGTACTGGATTATTACTTGGAGTACTTTGATAAAAAGAATTTGAACGTGAAACTATTGGTTCTCCATGATATAGCCATTCCCTATAATATTTATTAAACCCCTTTAAGTGCAAGTCTTTCCTAACATCACGAACACTTTTTCTTTTGGTGTTCCGACATTCATTGCACGGACAATGAATTTTATTATCGGAAGAGTTAACATTTTTAATTGAAAACTCAATAAATGATTCAACGCCGCTAATGTATTTAGTACTAAACCTATCCACTTCTTCAATCCAACTCTTATCCATAACTGCAATGATTAATAAGCACAAATTGCAACAATTAGGAAATAGGAGTAAACGCTGAGATTATATAATTCAGAAAATGTAATTTTGTTGAACATAAGAATCACATATAAGGCAAAAAGTTACTCATGATAATGAGTAATAATATATGTGTTAACTAGTTCTCCTAGAAAGACTAAGCAAAGTTCAGGGTTATTCAATAGAAGTTTAGCATAAAGTTTAGTAAGCATTCAGTAAAAGTTTCAGCATAAAGTTCAATACAAAAGTTCATCAACAGTTCTATAAAGTAAAAAAGGAAATGCACAAAACATATATGGAACTTGAATTAATAAAACTAATAAACTACTGGTTGTGTACCAATAATATGTAAGCAACAACTCTTAATATTGCATGGCATATAAAATTACCATGCACCTGCTCAAACTAATTTCACGAGTTACGTAATTTTCAAGTAAAAAACATAATAAAATATAGGAAAGTGACGAATCACCAATAAATATGAGTAGGAAAGATTACGCATGGGAGCCATCAAAAAGAAAAGGAAGAAAAATAGAGAATATAAACTAATTAAAAGATTCAAGACAACAAAGTTAATTAAGAAAGTAAATTCTCATTTCACATAAAAATTACCTTGAATTGAAAGCAGATCTTTGTTTCCTGTCCACCCAACAAAGTTCTTGAAAAATCTGAAAATTAAGGAAAGGTCAATTAGAGAATATGAGGTCTGCATATTTAACTGAATGATCAACTATATTGCCTATACAAGTCTTAGTTTTTCAATGAGACGAAAAGTTTTCTGAAGGAGGGATTGTAAGTAAAATTGACATATGAAACATCCAACTTAAGCTATAACTAGCATCTAAAATTTATACAAAAACTCCAGCATGTTAAGTGTTAACTAAACACTTCAGCAAAGTTCAACAATAAGTCAGTAAAATTTGAGCAAAAGTTCAACAAAAGTTTAATGAAAATTCGGCAAACGTTCAGCGAATGCAGAAATTAAATCCACCACGTGAAAGGACTTATCAGTTCTCCTCCTACATTAGACATTGTACTGATAATTCAAAATCTATTAACTTGCTATTAACCATAAAAGTTCAGCAAAAATTTAAGTAAAATTTTGACTATATGGCAAAACAGACATACTATTATTACTATTGATACTATACTACGTAAAGGAGATTAAGATTCAATCATACTATTATTACTACTTATATCATATATTAGGCAAAGGAGAGAAAGCAATGTATCACCAGTATAATAACATGTCAAAGGTAAAGCATATATAAAAAACATATCATAATAGAATTCAACATCTATGAAATCGCACATCCAACCAGCACGGCAAAAGCAACCTGCAAAGAAATGACTATAGCCAAACAGTCCTTGTTCATTCCACTAACATTGAATTAAAATAACACAAACTAATACAGTAAGTCTCTGTAAATTATAAGTGTTTTTTATCGGGAAGTAAGATGATTTTATTGCAGCAACTACTAATGGATTACATCAGTTTAAACCCAAACTAAACTCAAGAATCAGAAAGACAATTCACCCAATTGGAAAAGTCATAGCATAACCCATCCTTACGAGACTTCAACCAATCCCATATTTAAACTTCAATTGTTTTGAATGATTTTTCCAATCCCCGTTCTTCACTTGAAAAAAAAAGGTTTTATTTACTAAACCTCTACACCATCTAAATTGTAAAAAGACAGATACTCCACTAAACCTTTTAGTAAATGATCATATCGCTATATCTGAAAGAAGAAAAAAAAAACTGCAACCGAATGGAGGATTAAACAACATAGTGAAAAAATCAAACATGCCCATAATCAATTTCATCAGGGGATAGAATATACCTACAATTCAAGAGTAAATCGCAACCTAATCGTGACCTGCAATGGCTTGTTTTGCTGTAAAGAAAAACGAGATTTTAGAGCTATAAAGTATGAACTACGCTGCATAAATCTCAACAAAAAAGGGCATTCATTCTTAGATTATGAAGCTCACCGTACGAGGTCGTTCGATCCGTAAGAGCGTATATGCTTCGAGACTGCTACAAATTTCTCGCAGCCCTAATCCTTTGGTTTTCCCTAATTTTTACCTTATTTTCCCTAGGTGAATTGGCGCTCTAATATTTTGGTTTTGGCGGGTATTGATTTGGTGAAAGAAAGAGTTGGGCGGACTAGTTTAATTTTTCAATTATAGTAGGTTAAGGTTTTCGTTTATGATCTTTAGTATGAATTAAAAACTTACTTTTGTTTACAAAAATAATATATGATGTAATTCGTTACTTCCTTTTATCTAGAGCTGTTAATTATATGAAACTAGTATATATTTTGTTATATATATATATATATATAGTATATACTTAGATATAGTAGATTTAGAGTGTGTTTCATTATTTTAATATTTTGCACAAACTGAAATAAATAAAATCAGATAGTCCTATAATTTATTTTACAAGAAAACATTAAAAATAAGATAATTTTATTTGCTCACTTTTAATATCATTTTATTAATAAAAATTAGAATTCTATTCTAAATCCTTGTGAACATCGAATTGATTCTTCGTGAACAAGTTTGTTCTTTTAAACATAATGTGTTGTGCTTTCAATGTACGATTAGGGGTGGGAGGGCCGGGTCGGATTCCCGCGACGCGACGCGACCCGACCGGATTTTTCCCGGTGCGGGAAAAATCCGAGCGCAAAACCGATCCGTTGCTGCGGGAGAGATTTCCCGCAGCAACTCCCGCGGATCGGATCGGGAGTCGCGGTCGGATCTCGATCCGACCAGCGGGTCCCGATTTTTCCAGTGCCTTAGTCTTTAAGTTGTGTGTGATAGTGTGTGTAGCACTGTACCTGAACTACGGCTTGCGAACCGAATGAGAGAGGGGAATGGTCGGAGGAGACGCCATGGATGAAGGTGACCCAGCTGAAAAAATCGGACTCAATTCGACGTTCAAGGCACTCGAAGCACATCGAAACTGAACTGGAACTCTCCATTTCCGATTCCAGCTGTTCATAAGAATGTTCCTTTTTAAGAAAAGAAACTTTATATATGTCAAAACACACACACACAGTCCGACAGTCGAGCCACGACACAAACACACACCACAAACACAAAAGCTCACCATCTCCGCCGCGCCATCTCCGCCGAGCCATCTCCGCCACGGAAGCTCACCATCTCTGTCGCGCCGAAACCCTAGGTATTTTTTCGGGATCCCGGGACCCCGACGGGATCCCGAAATCCGAGGAACTCCCGCAATCGCGGGAGTTCCGCACTCCGCGGTGCGGATCGGGAGCCGCGGCGAGCTCCCGATCCCGTCGATTCTCGGGGGCCGGATTCCCGATCCCCGCGGGAATCCGGCCCAACTCACCCCTATGTACGATGGTGAACAAGAGGCCCAAGATTCTAACAAAGCTCGATTAATCGAAAAAAGAATTTTGGAAACAAAGATCGACACATTTATGTAACCACTATTAATTTTTGTTGCAATATATGCAATTGTAACCAAATAAATATTATTTGTAACCAAATTCAGTTTGAAGCTAAAGATTGTTTCTTTAGTAACGAATTCTTATACGTTAGGTAACAATTATAAATAATTGTTACCAAAGATAAGAGTTTTTGTAACGATAAAATACTTTTCATAACAAAAAGGACATATTGTTACCAAAAACTCTACTTTTGGTAAAGAAACCACTAGTTTGTTACAATTGCCTTGGTTTTTGTGACAAATTCTACATTTGTTACCATTATTTTGTTACAAAATATGTGTTTTCTTGTAGTGCCCTTTGATCATGACTGCTTCTTACATATGCTTCTAGTCTTCAACTATAAATTTGTCACATATAATACTTTGCTAAACATAATCTGGTTGTAACAACAACAAAGAAAAGGAAATATGTCAGCAACTCGACTTAACGAAAATTGTGTTATGCAAACTATAAGTAATTACTATATTTCAAAATCGGCAACTTTGTCGTACAAAAGAAAATTAAAGACTGAGAGATAATAGTAAATTTAATTTATCAACTGACAGGAAAAGAGATTATAAACAAAAACAACAGTTTTTAACCGGAATTGAATGATTTACATAGATTAAGCAGTAACCTTCATGAGTATGTTTACCCAAAAATAGAATCATAACAGAAATCCATAAAAAAAACATCATAATAAAAACTTTCCATTCCATATAGAGATCATTGCCTGGTCGATGACAAATAAGTTTTCAAGTTTCATAACAAACAAGATAAACAAAGAGAGCAACGGATTACGGATCTCATAATCACAAACACTGGAAAGGTGATCCAATCAAAATAGCCTAGTGCAACAAAATTCACCAAGCTCAACAGCCATCAAAACAGTCAAAATAAGTATTTTTCCAGTCTAAATACCTCCGCCAATTCTTAAATAAAACAGTTCCAACCTCCAAATCCATAGAGACAAAAAACAAAAGCAAATAAACTTAACTTTTCCAGATGGACACATCTCAATAGTCAGGTATACTAGACACGTCCTCGTCTTCTTCTTCGCCCTCTTCCTCAAAATTTTCATCGTCCTCTCCTTCGTCCTCTTCTTCAAACATAGGGGCAAATCTTGCAGGGATAGGCCTACCTTGCGCCTCAAACAGTTCCTTCCTCATTTCCTTCAAATTGGCTGTATCCTGTGTATTTTTGCCAATAGTGCATCCTTCACGGCATTTTGCTCAACCAAATGAGCTACCATCATTGTCTGTTGTTCAACCAGATCTCTGTACTGGCCCATAACAGGGTACCTAGGGTGCTTCCTTGTCTCAAAACCCATAAATTCCGGGTCGCCACACCTCGAAAGACCTGGTACAACTGCTTTCCACCATGATTCTTTATTGAGTGGTTTCCATTTGCTCATGTCTACCGAGCACTCCTTTATCGACTCCCGAAGGTATTCAAACTGTCATGAACAAAATCAACAATCAAACAAAATCTCCATGTGAGTTATCTGTTGAGGAATAGTGTCCAAAACTAGAACTGGTACCAATTCTTCTAGACCTATTTCATTAATAAAAATGATAGGTGGCGGAACAATCAAATAAATTATTGACTAATTTTTAATTTTTTAAAATTGGCGGAACAAAGAGATTGGAGGCGAATTTTTCGCCTTCCACGCGCCTGCAGTCACACAAAATGATAGGAGACGGCTTTTCGCCGGCAACGTGCCTGCAATTAATTTGCGTGCAAAATATCGCCCCCAAGCTGCTTACATGCCGCCATTCAGCAGGCAGCGGTTTGGAGGCCCAGTTTCGCCTCCAATATCTTTAGTTGGAGGCGAATTCACCCATATTGGAGGGCAATGTGCGCCTCCAATATGAAGGCATTCTTGTAGTGAGCAGCTATTATGACCAAATGAAAGAAAGAAAATAAACTATAAGCTGATTTCTGTCACCTAATGCGTCATACAAGTTCTTCTTTAATGTGAACATGTTATAAGGAGTAATAGTCTTCAGTCTCATTTAAAAAGTGATATTGACTATTCTTCATGATTGAACTCTTACTTAAGATTAGAGGGGTTGTTTTAATCCTTTTAACTTGTAGGATTTTCCAAAGAATTCCGGGCGTTTCGAGTCCACGTATGAGATATGTCTAAGAAGAATCAAAAAGGGTCCACATATCTATGTGAGCCATTAATAATAGAAACGATAATTGGGGTTTCCCCCTTCCGTTGTAACGAAAAAAAAAAACTATATCATCTCCAAAATGTCCTCAAGGCGAAAAGACTATGGTGCTTTATCTAGGTTGTTTGGTCGTACTGGAAGCAACTTTGTTGCTTTGAAACACAATATCACCATTTTGTGGGTCTGAAGTTTGAAAGGCTGGAATTGTCGTAAGAAACTATTTTTTTATATTGATTTATATGGTGGTCTTCTCCTAATTATTATTAATTATTAACTACACAACCGACTATTTACTCTATTTTTTGGGACTCAACGCAGGTCAATCCAAAGTTGCTTAAAATGCAACACAAATCCTATCCATATTATGATGACTGGGATATTATCTTTGGGTTCTCAAAGGGAACCGGGGAACATGCCGTGGACGGGGCTGCTGCTAGAGATAGGGCCAACAACATTCCGCCCATACCAAATGCACCTCCGCCTGTAGATCCATCAACTGGAGTTGAGGACCTAACATCCGAAGCTGGAGAATCGTCCTACGCACCACAAAACTCTGGAGGTGCTTGTCCATGGAAACCGTCAGGGATTAAGAAAAGAAAGAACCGAATGCCTGGATTGGAAGATGAGGCCCTGTTAAAAATTACCTCATCCCTTGAAAGAACTGACGTTGATATCAATGACATGTCAAGTGCAATAAGGTCCTTGAAAGAAGTAGACCCCCAAGTCACTCTGATTTTTGCCGCTCTCCAAGAGTTGCCTGAATTTACTATGACGACTAGAGTAAAGACCACAAAAACAATTGTTCAATCTCAGAATATAGTATTTTGTTATGATTTTTGTTATACACTTGAATATTTTCTATATATTTTATTAAATGTTGACTTTAGTCAACAAACCGATCCAACCAGTGGTTCGACCGGTCCGACCTGTTGATCCACTACCCGGTAGCCTCACCGGGTCGCTCACCGGGCCGGGTTTCAGAACACTGATTAAGATTAGAGGGGTTGTATTAATCCTTTTAACTTGTTGGATTTTCCAAAGAATTTCGGGCGTTTCTAGTCCACGTATGAGATATATCTAAGAAGAATCAAAAAGGGTCCACATATCTATGTGACCCATTAATAATAGAAACGGTAATTGGGGTTTCCCCCTTCCAGTTGTAACGAAAAAAAAAAATTTGTCCTCATTAATTAATCCAAGCTTTAAAATGGCATAATCATTCGTTGCAGTGTAAGAAGATGTGCATCAAATCACCTGACCACTTGATAAAGAAAACAAGAGTTTCGAACATATTAATATTTTACAATGACCTAATGGATAATTAAATAGTTTGGTTTTTCAAAAGAAAATTAAATATTCACTGATCTTCATAGGGGAAACATTATCCTAGTAATTAATTTACTTAAGAAGCTTATTCTACGTACAATGACAGCGCACGGAACATGGCTATGCCCACCGTTGTAGTACCTAAGTCCCTTTTTCCTTAATCTGCCAAACAAATGAATAAAACTCGGCGCAATGCTTTAGGACAATTTCAAAATTTGTGGCCAATTGATCGTCTAGACGTAGGAAGGGTTACCGACATAAATGAATTTCTTAATACAAATCTAGCACGTAAAGGCTGTAAAGCGAGTAGTAAAACTGATATAGGAATATAGGATGCCCCCACTACACTAATTATATAATTAAGATATTGTTTCCCGCTTACCACAATTCCGTGTTCAGTACCGAAACCTTGTTCATATAAAACTTCAGTTTGACCACCAACTTATAAATTAAATGTCAATCAATTATCTGATCCACTGACCTTACAGATCAAGGCTTCCCAGACATTAATACAGTGGATTAATACTAGGGAAAAAATCACATACCCCTATACTATTGCCCCAAAATTATTTACCCCATATCCTATTTTTTTTATCGTTTACCCCTATTTTATTTTAATCTCATTACATTCTCCCCAGACCAACTTAACCCATTAACATCTCCAAATTGCGCATGTGCGGTTCGTTTGCCACACTAATCAGGGACAATTTTGTCCATTCAAATATCGCAACCCATCATAACGGTCATATATTTAAAAAGAACCAATTTCGTCTATTCAAGTGGCCTAGTTTCAGTTTTTTCCAAAAACAAAATCCCAAATTCAAATTAGGGTTCATAAAATCGACGAAATTGATGAATTCTAACTCCCACATTTGTCGTTGCGAGCGTCGGGCAGCTAAAAAAATATCATGAACTAATTTTAATCCCGTAAGAAGGTTTGTTACATGTTCCAAGAATCGGGTAAAGCCTCAATTTCAAGCTCTTTTTTTCGTGTAATCTTGTTTTAAATTACTCTAATTAAGTTTGTAATGTTTGTTTTCACAGCAAAATAGGTCGTATGAGTATTGGTTGTGGATTGACCCACCCATGTGCAAGAGACAGGTTATTAGATTTGGGGATCTTGGGTTTTCTGAATTTGGGAAAAAACATTGTAAGTGATGATTTGAGTGAATTAGAGGGCATTCTCGATTGTAATGTGTTGGGGTATTTAAATGGACGAAATTGCCCCTGATTAGTGTGGCACACGAGCCGCACGTGCGCAATTTGGAGAGATTAATGGGTTAATTTAGTCTTGAGGGAGAATGTAATGAAATTAAAATATGATAGGGGGATAAGTGATAAAAAAAAATAAGATAGGGGGTAAATGATTTTGGAGCAATAGGATAGAGGATATGTGATTTTTTCCCTTAATACTAACTAATATCGAATAAGGAAATTAAAATTAAAAATCCCTGCCTCCCTTGTCACTCGAAGAAAACATACATTTGATTTAGTCAGTAGTCTAAACTCGTACGCTTCTACTTTACAGTAGCTGTCTCTTGAATTGAAGATTGCATGACTGAAACCTATAAATAGAAAGAACAAACTCATCCAACTCAAGCCATTAGCTCTTCAAAACATTTCTCCAACTAAACTTTCCAATCATGGCATCCTCTTGTACTCTCTCTCTTTCGTTTTTCCTCATATTAGTCTCAGTTTCTCTTGCTCAGCCCTCATTCCGACCTAGTGCTCTAGTCCTTCCTGTCCGAAAAGACGCTTCCACCCTTCAATACGTCACCAGAATCAGTCAAAGAACCCCTCTAGTACCCGTAAACCTCGTCGTTCACCTTGGCGGGCAATTCTTGTGGGTCGATTGCGACAACAACTATGTCTCCTCCTCGTACCGCCCCGTACGTTGTCGCACCGCTCAATGCTCACTGGCAAGATACACCGGGTGCGGCGACTGTTTCAACGGACCCAGACCCGGTTGCAACAACAACACGTGCGGCGTTTCTCCCGACAACCCGTTCATCCGGACAGCAACAAGCGGCGAGCTGGCGGACGACATCGTATCCGTCCAATCAACCGACGGTTCAACCCCTGGCGCGGTGGTGACCGTGCCTCGATTCATATTCACATGTGCCCCAACGTTCTTACTCCAGGGCCTCGCTAGCGGTGCCACTGGGTTGGCGGGGTTGGGCAGAGCCCCTATAGGGATGCCTTCTCAATTCGCCTCCGCTTTCAGCTTTCACCGAGTGTTTGCCTTATGTCTTACGTCCTCGACTTCATCAGACGGGGTGATTTTCTTTGGAAGCGGCCCGTATAATTTCCTCCAGAACACGGAGGCCTCGCAGTTGCTTCAATACACTCCCTTGTTCGTAAACAGAGTCAGCACCGCTGGAGCTTACCAATCTGGCGAGCCCTCCACAGAATACTTCATCAAAGTAAATGCTATAAATGTCAACAGCAATCCCATTGTGATAAACACGACATTGCTGACCATTGACAGCGAAGGCAACGGCGGAACTAAGATCAGCACTGTGAATCCTTACACTCTCCTGGAAACATCCATTTACAGAGCGTTTACAACCGCTTACGTTCGCGAAGCCGCGGCCAGAAACATCAGCCGAGTAGCCGCAGTTGCGCCGTTTGGCGTTTGTTTCAGCAGTGAGAACGTGGGCAGTACGAGGGTGGGTCCTGCGGTTCCGTACATTGACTTTGTTTTGCAGGGACAGAACGCTGTATGGACGATTACTGGTTCGAATTCGATGGTGCAGGTTAATGACAATGTTATGTGTTTAGGATTTTTGGATGGAGGAGTGAATCCGACAACTTCGATTGTGATTGGTGCAAAGCAATTTGAGGACAATCTCTTGCAGTTTGATTTGGCTACTTCCAGGTTCGGTTTTAGTTCGACGCTGTTGGGGAGAAGAACTACTTGCGCCAACTTCAACTTCACGTCCAGTTCGTAGACAATTCTCGAGTTTATGATTTGAGAGGATTATATATATATATATATATATATATATATATATATATATATTGTATTTGAAATAACTGACTCCTTAGTCAATATCAGGGTACACTCACGACGGAGTGTATTTACTTTGTATGATACTTATAGTTTTGTTCCAAATAAAGTTTTTTGATTTTCAGCCTCGCCAAGACAACTTAATTTGTCAAAAAATATAGGTTACGCAGTTAAGCTCCTATAAATTACGTGACGTACTGTTAGATGATTACTTTTAATTAATTATATTTTATTTCCATTATTAGTAATGAGTCAAATTTCTATTTGTCCTAACTGCCAAACATTTCCTGTTTAGGAAAGTTCATACCATTAGCGTTAGTTGGCAGCTCCTATATTTGGACACTCTAATTCGTTGCACATACTTCACTTCACGGTCTCATTTTAGAGAGAGAAAATAATCTCCTTCGTAGCTCTGAATGTTGAATCCATTCAACACCGTTGATACTCAGTAAATCATGATTCAATTTGTTCTTCGCATTGTTGTTTGATTTCATCTTTGTCAATAATCTCACATGGTATTAGTTTAGTAGGTTTAATCTTTTCGTTTTTACGCTCGTTTTTGTTTAATTTGTTCGTCCGTGTTCTCTACACTCGCCTCCCAATCGAAGAATCCTAATCTTCTCTCAATATTGTTGTTGATTGTCAATTGATTAAGATCAATGATTACTCCAGCCTCTTGTAGCATTGCTAGTGGTCTTCTCACCAAGAATCCGTGTGATGATTCCAGTTCAAAATCGATTTACTTTCTTCCGTTACATAATTATACATGGGCCTCTATTGTTAGTGATCATTTAATAGATCAAATTACTTGTACTGAATTAAGTGCATTATAATGGAACTAAGCATAAAGAACAAGATCCATTTCATCGATGGGTCTTTACCTAAACCTGACGATTTCGGTCCTGTTATGGCTACTTGTTGGTTGCGTGCCAACACTCTGGTTCTTTCTTGGATTTCGAATTTTGTTGCAAAAGGATTTGTAGAAGATTTTGTTGATCTGTGATACTGCTTTTGATTTGTGGAATGAGATCAAAACCATATACTCTAAGACAGATGGATCCAGAGTGGATCACTTGCGGAAGACATTATCCAGAATTTCTCATGGTAATCACACAATCACTGACTACTACAACCACTTTAGGTCTCTCTGGGATGAATTCATATCACGTCTTGCGATTTCTTAGACTTGTGGGAATTGCACCTGTGATGTTAACAGGAACATGATCCCTTTACAAACAGTATGACTCTGTAATCAAATTCCTCGTGGGACTGAATGAATCTTACACCGGTGTAAGAAGTTAAATCTTACTTGTTTCAACCATTTCTGCACTTTCAAAAGTGTATTCAATGTTGCTCTATGAGGAAAATCAAAGAGCCATTTGTAACCTTAATCCAACTCCAGATCAATTAGTTATGTTCACTTCCAGGTTCGGTTTTAGTTCGACGCTGTTGGGGAGAAGAACTACTTGCGCCAACTTCAACTTTACGTCCAGTTCGTACACAATTCTCGAGTTTATGATTTGAGAGGATTATATATTATTGTATTTGAAATAACTGACTCCTTAGTCAATATCAGGGTACATTCACGACGGAGTGTATTTACTTTGTATGATACTTATAGTTTTGTTCCAAATAAAGTTTTTTGATTTTCAGCCTCGCCAAGACAACTTAATTTGTCAAAAAATATAGGTTACGCAGTTAAGCTCCTATAAATTACTTGACGTGCTGTTAGATGATTACTTTTAATTAATTATATTTTATTTCCATTATTAGTAATGAGTCAAATTTCTATTTGTCCTAACTGCCAAACATTTCCTGTTTAGGAAAGTTCATACCATTAGCGTTAGTTGGCAGCTCCTATATTTGGACACTCTAATTCGTTGCACATACTTCACTTAGCGATCTTTGCGATCTTATTTTAGAGAGGGGAAAAAATCTCTATTCTTAGCTCTAAACGTTAAATTCATTCAACATCGTTGATACTCAATAAAGATTTGACTCAGTTTGTTCTTCGCAATGTTGTCCGATTTCATCTTTGTTAATAATTTCACATGGTATTAGTTTACTAGATCTAATCGATTCGTTTTATGCTCGTTTTTGTTTAATTTGTTCGTTCGCGTTCTATGCAATCCCTCCCAATCGAAGAAAACTAATCTTCCCTCAATATTGTTATTGATTGTCAATTGATTGAGATTAATGACTACTCCATCCTCTCGTAGCACTGCCACTAACTAAGAATCCATGTAATGATTCCCGTTCGAGTTCGATTTACTTTCTCGCGTCACATGATTATACATAGGCCTCTATGGTTAGTGACCATTTAATAGATCAAATTACTTGTCCTGAAGTAAGTGCATTACAATGGAACTAAGCATTAAGAACAAGATCCATTTCATCGATGGATCTTAACCTAAACCCGATGATTCTGATCTTGTATGGCTACTTGTTGGTTGTGTGCCAACACTCTAGTTCTTTGTTGGATTTTGAATTATGTTGCAAAAGAATTTGTAGAAGATTTTGTTGTTCTGTGATACTACTTTTGATTTGTGGAATGAGATTAAAACCATATACTTTAAGACAGATGGATCTAGAGTGGATCACTTGCAGAAGCCATTATCCAGAATTTGTCAGGGTAATCACACAATCACTAACTACTACAACCACTTTAAGTCTCTCTGGGATGAATTCATATCACGACGTCCAATATTTCTTGGACCTGTGGGAATTGCACCTGTGATGTTAATAATAACATGATCCCTTGACAATAGTATGACTTTGTTATCAAACTCCTTATGCGACTGAATGAATCTTACACTAGTATAGGAAGTCAAATATTACTTATTTCGACCATTCCTGAACTTTCAAAAGTGTATTCAATATTGCTAAATCAAAGAGCCCTTTATAACCTTAATCAAACTCCAGATCCATTGTCTATGTTCATTAGATAAAGGAACAAGAATCTAGATCCCGCTTGGTCTAAGCGATTCTATAAGAATCAGTCTACATGGGAAAAGAACTCTAAGAAGACTATGTCTAAACAAGACAAGAAGAAATTGCAATACATATTTTGTGGTTTTAATGGCCACAATGTTGATATGTGCTATGAGGTGATTCGTTATCCACCTGGTTGGGAAGGTCCCACTAGTAGAAGAAGGAATCCAAGACACTAGGCTAACTCTGTGGCATCAAAATCTGAAGTTGCTCCTAAATCAACAGACTATGATTTCCTACCAGGAGTTGTTTGAGCAACGTTTGGCTTTCAAAGCACATGACTAGGCTCATACATCTGTAGCTTTTGTAGATGTTTCACAACACTTTGTTGCCGCAACATCTACTAGTATTTCTGAACCTCATGTTGTTCATACTAAAATTTCATCCTCTTGCACAAATAGGCATTTGATTCTTGACATTGGTGCCATAGACCACTTGTTTTGTCATTTGCACTAGTTCATATCTACAACAATACATGTTAGTATTATCATTCATTTGCCTAACAATAGCATTATTCATTCAACCTACATTGGCACTGCCTCTTTATTTCCAAGAGTATTGTTGCATCCTCTTATATATGCTCTATTTTACTCACAACATGCTATCTATTTCCAAGATAACCACCACTACTCATATTACCTCGTTGTTTTTCGTTTATTATTGCCTCAAGCACCAAGAGGATGTTGGTTCTGCGAAGAAATAAGACTACCTTCACATATTATAGAGTACCTTAAATAAGTCAGCATTTGCTTGTAATTCTAATATTGCTTGTCACTTAATGAAATTTGTAGCCAATATATGGCACTTCAACCAGCAGTACTCATATAACCTTGTTGTTTTCCGCTTCTTTAGAACTACTGAACAATCTTAAAGTCGACAATCAATTCACTCTTGATTACTATGTACCAGTGAGTTCTTCTGCTATAGACTACACAGCAGAACATGATTTGGGAAGTACATCTAATCCTCAAATTGAGATAATCCCTACTAGAAAGTCCTCAAGACAAATTGTTCCTCCTACTTGTCTTAGTATCTATCGGTGTGCTTTACCTAAATATATGAATAAGTCTAACAATGCTCATACTGATTTCATTTGCAAGTATCCTATTCAGTCATTCTTATTTACTGATCAACTTTGCTCAAATCATAAAGCCTTTACTACTTCCATCACTAATATTAAAGAACCTAAGTCATATACTCAAGCCAGCAAGTCTAAAGAATGACAAAAGTCTGTATTGTTTGCAACATTGGAAAGAACTCAAAAATGGATTCTCACTAAACTACTCTCTGGACAAAAATGTATTGTTTGCAAATAGGTATAGAAGACAAAATTGAAGGCACATGGAACAGTTGAAATGTATAAAGCAAGGTTGGTGGCAAAAGGTTATACTCATGCGGGAGCTTTGGATTACTTTGACACATTCTCTCATGTTGCAAAACTCACAACAGTCCCGGTAATGATAGCAATTGATGCATTCAGGCATTGGTTCCTTACACAACTTGATGTGAACAATGCATTTCTTCATGGAGATTTTGATGTAATGATCTACATGAAACCTTCACAAGGCTACTACAAACCCTCTGACAAAAGTTATGCTTGCTGAAAAAGAGCTTTTATGGCATGAAAAAAACCTCAAGGTAATAAACTTATCACTTGTTTAAAACCATGTGGTTTCTCTCAAACTATTTCTGATTGCTCTCTATTTATTCGAATCACTTATGCACCTATGCAGATGACAACATTTTAACATGCAAAAAATATAATTGAAATCAACAAGATAAAGTAGGATTTGGACATATGCAATCTCATGTATATCTTAGGCATTGAAGTGGCTCGCAGCAAAAGTGGCATCGCCTTATCTCAAAGAAAGTATGCACTAGACATACTATCAGAGGCAAGTGAGATAGTTTGTAAACAAAGTAACTTATGGATGCAAGAACATCCCTCTCCAATGAAGATTCAACACATATGCCTAATGTGTTTGCTAATAGAAGACTTGTGGGGTGTTTGCTATACATCACCATCATAAGACTAGAAATCAACATATAACTACTCGTACTTAGACTCATCTAGCAGTAGTGCATAAAATACTTAGACACCTGAAAACCACTCCAGGGACATGTCTAATTCTTCGTGCTTCATTAAAAATTACACCTTAAAGCCTTCTCTGATAATGATTGGAGGGGGGCTGTAAGAATACCAAACATGGCATAACGAGTTATGCATTCTACCGAGGTAACTCATTCATCTATTAGCATTCTAAGAAGCAACCTATACTCAGTAGGTCCTCCACAAAGGCCGAATACTGGGTCCTTGCCACTACCACATATGAAGTAATCTGGTTAATTTAATTGCTTAAAGATTTGTCCATCATTCAATAGAAAATGTCTCTCTTATATTTAGATAGCAAGAATGTAGTTGTTATTGCAATTAACCCTATCCACCATGAATGTACAAAGCATATACAAGTGGATTTTTTTTCGTTCGAGAACATGTTCTACAAGTTATGCTCAAAGTCCTACTCTTTTCTAATGATCAACAAATTGCACATCTTTTTACAAAACCCCTCGCCTTTCAACTGCTTCACAAACTCACCTCCCAAATGGGCCTCATTAACATCTGTGCCCCTCTTGAGGAGGGTGTTAGATGACTAATTAATTACCTTTTATTTCTATTATTAGTAAGGATTCAAATTTCTATTTATTTCTAGCCTCCAAATGTTTACTATTTAGGAAATTTTGTAACGTTTAGTGTTAGTTGGTAGCTTCGATATATTTGGAAGCTCCAATAAGCTGCACATACTTCACTTCACGATCTAATTTTAGAGCAAGAGAGAATAATCTCTCTTCTTAGTGCTAATTGTTCAACCCATTCATATGTTGATAATCAATAAAATCTGATTCAATTTGTTCTTCGCAATGTTATTCGATTTCATCTTTGTTAATAATCTCACACATATAAATGCTTGCCAAGAGTTTAAAACTCCCAATCCTCAATGTGTCTCACTTTCTCTCCGACGCTTTCTCATTCTCGACATTCTTGAAGTGGGCAAAAGAGAATCGAAACTCCACCCTATCCAATTTTTTTGGAGATAATAACTTCAACTACTCTTCCATACTTAAAGTAAGTATTCCCAAAGATACTACTCATACCAATTTGTTGGAATGTCTCTTATGAGAAAAAGTCAATAACCTATAGTGATGTTCCATCCTGTCCTAACTCAAATCTCTAAACTTCTATAGATTCACAAAAAGATTATGACTGTTTGTATGCATATAAAGTGTTTTGTTTTTAGTCAGTTTATACCCGGTGAGCTATTCCAATAGGGATGTGAAAGAAAATGATATGTCATATATCAATTCTTGCATAGTTTGAAATTTCGAGCCGTTTCGTACGAAACGGCCGAAATAATTCGGTTTTACGGATCACCGAAACGATTCTCCTATGTAATTTTGTAATTTCGAAACAAAGTCATTATCTTAACTTTGTGCTAATTCTTTATCTCTGCATGGTAAATGACATGTTGCTGCATGTGTCAGCAAATAATAATTTTTAATGCAGCTGTATGGTTTTGGACTGCTGCATATATAATGCTTTTGACCTATGATATTTAAGTTTTTTTGGAAAAATGTAGTTGTCCAATAATATTAATGAATCAAAACGTTCTCAGAGCTGTACTACTATTTGTAGAAAATTAATTTTATCTTATTTACTGTATAGGTTAATGCAAGAAACAGTTTATTTTTCTCAAATACTTTTTTAACTATAATTAATTTCTTAGGCTTATATCGTTCTCTATATATGACATTTATCTATAGTGGTTTAGAAATGTTTCTTTTTTTTCAAATCAAATGTTATTGCTAAGACTAATGGTTTATAAATGTGATTTGTAAAAGAAAAAAAATCAATTTATATATTTAGAAGATCAATATATATCAACAAGATTAATATATAAACTAATTTTTAAGTAGCGTTTACGAAATATTTCGAAACGTTTCCGAAATATTTCAAAACGTTTCTAATATTTTATTTATCGAAACATGATACAAAACCGAAACTTTGATCCATGAATTCTTGTCAAATACACGTGCAATGATAATATAAGTTATCTTTATAAATAGAAACACATTCAACCGATATACTGATTGCCACATGTGTCTTATATGTATAAGTAATTATTTTAATTTAATGAGTGTCATTACTATAGTTTAGATACTTATCTGATACTCTTGTTATCTTTTTCATGTCTTAATAAACCTCATATAGTCAAAATTGCATTAACTTCTATTTCATCAATTACAAAATAATATTATGATGGAAAAAATGCAGATACCAATCCAAACTTTGACTCTTTCTGCACTTAACCTATCGAACATTACACTTTTGTAGTTTCCAATGCAACATTTTCTTTCTTGGCACTTTAGTATCCCCACTAGGATTTAGACGAAACTCCGCCCAAAAACATCACTTTTCGTCTAAATGACACTGACATCATGCGAGAAGGATAAAACTGTCATTTAGAGAAGGGGAGTATAGTGCAATATGTATGATTAATTTATACACCCTAGATTTTATTTTATTATACATTGCACCCCAAATATTTAATGTCTTAACAAAAATACCATCTCCGCCAAAATAACACACTCTAATTTTATTTTTTCTATATAATGCACCCCAAATATTTTAACTTTCTTACAAAAATACCATCTTCTCCAAAATAATACACTTTAAACAATAACAAAACAATTTATTGTACAATTTCTTTTAACTCAAAAATATATTTAACTTTACTATATATTATGTAAATCATAAATTCAATATATTTAAAATATTTATCTTAAAACTATCCTATAACTTTTAAGATATACTATACAATTTTGTATTAAATCTTTAAAAACGTTATAAAATTTAAAGTTCAATAACCTAATTATACAAACTGATAAACAAAAAAAACCCAAAAAATAGAAATAGAAATATATATATATATATATAGACACACACACATATATATACATATATATATGTCACCACCGCCACCTCCACCACCACGAATCACACCGCATCGCATTTCCTCTCCTCCCTCATCAACCGCAAGCCCGCCCTTATATTGAACCTCTCTCGCCTCGATTTCATTGCCCTCACCACCACCATCACCGTCACAGCCACCGCCACGCCTTTCTCTACCTCTCTTGCGTTGGAACCCTGGACGACGATGTCTTCTCCGACAACCCCGATTTTGATATAAATTATAACTAATTAGAATTATATAATATATATAATTTTAAATATTTTATGAAAAGTTTATAATTATTTTAAGTGAATACTTGGAGAAGATGGTATTTTTGTTAAAAAGTTCAAATATTTGGGGTTCATTGTGTAAAAGAAATTTAGGGTGTATTATTTTGGAGAAAATGGTATTTTTGTTAAAAAAAGTTAAAACATTTGGGGTGCAATGTGTAAAAGAATAAAGTTTAGGGTGTATAAATTAATCACACATATTGCATTATACTCACATCTCTAAAATGACAGTTTTACCCTCCTTGTATGATGTCTTCGTGACGTCATTTGGGCGAAAAGTGATGTTTTAAGGTGGAGTTTCGTCGGAATCATAGTGTGGATACTAAAGTGCTAAGAAATGAAAGTTTAGATCTTAAACTGCAAAAAATGTAATGTTGGATAGGTAAGTGCAAAAAGAACCATAATTTGGATTGGTATCTTCATTTTCCCCTATTATGATTTTCCAAAAATCCAATACACATATGAAATTAATTAACCATGCAGACAACATGTAGTGATAGAGTTCTAGAATCCACCTGTGTAGGACAAATTGGATTATATGTCGTTTTGCAAACGATAAAATAACCCACACAATCATTTTCTTGACACGGTCTCTCCATGGTTGACGTTCATTTTACCCACATAAAGAGTTTACCAAGAATTGGGCCTCCACATTTCTCCTCAAAAGAGACACCTATTTTCTCTCAAATAGGTGACTTTATATCTAGGATTAACCCATATTACTTTGCTTAGAATTTTGGCACGTAAGAATTATTTGAAGCACATAGCTTAAACTTTTTAATGATGTGCATCGTTTTGACAATGAGTTAACCCACATACTAGTCATGAAATATTCTCAAGGGCCCACTGATGCAAGACCATCACATTTCCCCAATGACGATGAGCCGAGAAGTCTTCGGGGGCAGGGAAGAGGGGCACATGTACCAGATAACCGCGATCAGAGGCAGTGGATCATATTTTGTCCATATACTAGAGGGTTGAGGAACCATCGGCCATTAGTGCATCGATTTCTGCTACTTTGAAGAAGTTGTGTCAGGGCCCGTGGTTTCGATTCAAGGATTTTCCTCGAGCTTATAGGGACAGCGCATGGAAAGAATTTGAAGTAAGTTTTTTAATGAAATTATTATTAAATATTAAAAAAAGTTAATTAAAATGCTTTTTTTTCATTTATTCTTGTTTATTTTTCATATGTTTTTGTTTTTAATTATTTATATTATTTTAAATTCGCAAAGCCAATATCAGTGGGATAAAGCCGACGGGTATAGAGTTAGGAGTGTTTGGAAATCGATTGGCAACAAGCGTTATAGCGAATGCTTGAACCTACTGAAGAGAGTACTGATGGAGATAAGGGACAAATACGAAGATCGTAGTATACATGATATATGGATTCGAGAAAGAGATGCGCATAAATTCATGGAATACTGGGATGGGCCTGAACACCAGAATAGGTGCGCAAAAGTCAAGATCAATAGGCAGAAGGCGCCATTGAAGAACTGGTTTGATGGGAGGCATTCGGGCCAAGAAATGGCAGAAAAAGTGGTTTTTTTTTTTGTATTTGGTCCTTAAAATACATATTAGGGTGTCATATTAAAAATTGGCCCTTTAAAATATTTAGTATTAATTTTTTAATTGTTTTGTGAATAAGGCTGAAGATGAGGGTGTTACGATTAAAGACTTGCAGATAGCGAGGGTTTATAAGCTTGGTCGAGTGAAGGAAAAAAAACGAAAGAAGGAGTTATAACGGAAGAGTGGGTATCAGATGAAGCTCACCAGGCTTGGGTAAGTAATATATTAATACTATAAATATAATTTAGGAGTTAGAAATTCCACATTTTACTTATTGATTTTTTGGAATTTGGCCTTTTTTTCGAGCTTAAATATCTGCAAGAGCTCCAGAGGAAATATGGGTCAGACAAGAGAAAATGGCCTCCATAGGACTTCTACACCTGGTTCAAGGCTCAACCAATGAAGAAAAATAAGGTAAAACTTTTTCTACCACCGCAGTTGGTCCGGTTATGGGGGTACAAACCCATTCGCATTTCAGGGGTGATGCCTATAGTGGCGGTAGTGCATATGCGGATAGGGAGGCAGCGCACCGTGCGTAGATGGCGGCAGTGAGGGATGAGCAGCGTTGGACCTATGCGAGGTATTAGGCAGGGCTAAGGAAACAGTACGAGAACTAGTTACGACAGTGTGGAGCATAGCAAGCTACTCACGGATCATCTGAGAAACATGTCAAGGCCAAACGGACAGGAACCCCTATATTTGCCGTACCCGGATAGGCCAGAGCCACCAGAGGGCCTAGACGATCCCTTTCTTGGTGATGATACACCCGTCACTCGCTCTCAATCTGCCACAGCCCGTTTGGCGAGGGAGTCCTACCCAGCGTTCGTAGCCTCACACTTCTCAGACCCCACGGCGTACGCATCCACCTCCTCAGGCTAGTACACATTATACACCACACTCGAGATCCTTCTCGCCGCATCATGATGACTACGACCCATACCCTGAGGGCGGTGTGTACTACCTAGACACGTCACGTATCCTTCGTCGAGAGCCGGAGCTTGAGCATACGACATATCAGTGGCCACACCATGAGTCGTCTTACCAGCACCCGCCCCAGCGTACAACATATCAGCGACCACACCATGGTCGAGGGGATGTGATGTACCATGAGATGAGTAGGCCGATGACTCATGAGCGAGGGGAGGTGCAGTATCAGGAGGTGGGTAGACCGCGGTCTCAGGGTCGAGGAGATGTGCAATATCATCAGGAGGTGGGTAGGCCACGGTCTCAGGGTCGAGGAGATGTGCATCATCAGGAGGTGGGTAGGCCGAGGTCTCAGGTGCGAGAGGATGTGCAGTATCAGGATGTTGGTAGGTCGGGTTCTCCGGTTCGAGCACATTAGGATGCCGATGCATCATTACAACAGCCGACGCAGCATCAGCTTGATGGGGAGTTTGGCCTTTTAGAGCCAGACTTTCAGACGTTGTACGATCAGCTTAGAGACGAGATTCAACCTTCTAGCCCCCAGCCTAGTATCCCACCTCACGCCGATTAGTTTATTGTGGACCTTATGTGTTATGTTTGTTATTGTAATTTTTATTCCAAGTATGTTGTAATTTGAAATTTTGGGACTATTGTTATTTTTCGTGGTGTCCTTATTTTTATTTTTCGTAGTTTTTATTTTTAAGTTGTTATTAAATCAAAAAAAAACAAATCATAAAATTAAGACATAGTCGAACAATACAATGAAACCATACATCAGAAGTTCAATATTGAAATACAAGTACGTATTAGAACTAAACATAATCTGGGTCGCTACTGTCATCATCTTCGACCTCCTCCTCTCCTCCCTCCCCATCATCCCCCTCCTCGTCATCCTCGTCAACCTCGTCGTCATCATCATCTTCATCACTGCTCACTGCCACGGGTTCCTCCTCAATTGTCACTGGGATAGATTGGCCATCCACTGCTAACTCTGTCAAGTTAAATGATGTAAAGTCAACGAACAATCCTGACACAGGAACATTTGCTTCTTGGAATACCATTTCAAGTACACCTTGAACTCCTGGAGCTTCTGTCGCTTTATTAGTCATAGAACTCATGTCAACCACGTGTCTCGTTGGAGTGTGAATCACTACCCACCATCCCCTTCTTTGTATGTTCTTTTGACATGCATATGGCGTATAGTACACTTGTTGCGCTTGGCTAGCTAGAATGAATGGTTCGGTTTCCCCAGACGGGAGACGGCGTGTTGGATCAAGCTCGATCAAATGGTATGACGGGTGGACTCGCAAACCACGAGAGCTAGTATCATACCATATGCATTTGAAAAGGAAGATAGATGCCCTTTCCTGGTATTGTAGCTCTAGGACTTCGGTCAAAGTCCCGTAAAAATACGTGTCTTCCTGCTCGTTACTGCACCACTTCACGCATACCCCACTGTTCGTCGTCTTTTTCCCAACGGCGTATCCATCTATGTGAAAACGAATACCGTTTACATCATAGCCATTTTCCCAACTAATCACCTGATTCTTTGGTCCAAGTGCTAGGTTTAGCAGCCGCGGATCATAATCGTGGCATTTGGTGAATACCATATCCTTGAACCATTGTACAAATTTATCGTTCTGTCTTTGGTTGATTGCATCATCGGCTAACCCAACACACACCTCCTCATCGAAAACACTGATATAACACAATTTGGAAAATAAGTAATGTATTTATTTTAGTACGAGAACTTAATAAACATTTATATAGTATTTATCACTAACTGTATCCAGGGTTCAACCTCCGGGCAATTTAAAAAGATATACAACTCGGCGGCCTTGAGCTCCGTGGCGCTTAATCGACGTATGCGAGACGCTTGTCCTACTGGCGAACCGACCTTTTGAAAGACGGATAGTCGTTGAGAATCATTAGGATCAACTCTTGTCTCATTTTTACTTAGGCAGACCAGGCGTGTATCGAAATCATGCTCAAAATAATGATCGTAGAAATTGGTCATCTCGGATGTCAGGTACGCTTCAGCAATAAATCCCTCGATCTTCGCCTTGTTACTGACACTACCCTTCAAATCGAACATACGTCTGAAAATATAAACAAAAAATTAGATATGAACGATATGAGCTTGTAAATAACTGTAAATTTAGTTGGTGAATACCTCTCGAAAGGATACATCCATCGATAGTGCACTGGTTCTCCCATTTTTGCCTCCCATGGAAGATGAATAGCTAGATGCTCCGTTGAGTCAAAAAATGCTGGTGGAAATATCAGCTCCAGTTTACACATTGTTTCAACAATCGCAACCTCTAGGCGAGCCATATCAGATTTTCGAATGTTAGTTGCGTACAATGCCCTAAAAAAGTTGTTAACCTCTACTAGCGCACCCTAGACATCATCTTGTAAGAAGTCTCTGAAAGCAATAGGAATTAGTCTTTGCATAAACACATGACAGTCGTGACTTTTCATTCCTGTTACTTTTATATTATGCATCTGAACGCATCGGCCAATATCAGAAACATAACCGTCGGGAAACTTCAAACTGCATAACCATTCGCACACTTGCCTCTTTTGATCCTTTGGTAGACAATATATTGCATGAGGTTTATGTGTACATTGATCTGATCCCCTCACTAAAAATAATTCACTTCGGTTGGTATACTCTTACAAATCCAGACGCGCATTCATGTTGTCTTTTGTCTTTTCTGCGTCATCCATGACCGTATTCTTTATGTTGTCGAAGAAGTTCTTCTCGCAATGCATCACGTCTAGGTTATGACGTATCAAGTTTGTTGACCAGTAAGGGAGCTCCCAAAATATACTCATACGGCACCAGTTGTGCTTCATTCCAGCCCATTGGATGGTCCCCCTTTCTTCTCCAAAACCGACATTAGGGAGGCGATCAACATGACGTTTCATTTTCGCCCCTGTCCTCCTACGCAAAGGTGGGTCAGTCTACGCGGTCCTTGTAGAAATCAGTGTCATTGTGCCTCAATTCATGATCTAACAGAAGGAATCTGCGATGACAATCGAAGAAGCTTGTCTTTCTACCCTTCTTAAGCTGGAGTGCTTTCGTGTACTCCATACAATAAGGACACGACATCTTTCCGTGCGTACTCCATCTAGAAAACATCCCATAGGCTGGGAAATCACTAATAGTCCACATAACAACATCGCGTAACTGAAAATTATGTTGTCTAGAGCTATCCCACGTCTGTACGGCGACTTGCCACAAAGAGACTAGCTCATCAATCAAGGGGCGCAGAAAAACATCTAGGTTTAATAAGTATAAGTTTTTGGGGTCAACGAACGATCTAGGGCTCGGTCGTACGATGTTTAAAATACTTTTGGGGTCAAAAATATAAATACAATTTTAATAAGTATAAAAGTTTTTTATAAATAGTAATAATTTACGCATAGAAATTTTTCTATGCAAACTGTACCTGTTTCCACTTGCATAGGAAAATTGCCATGCAAATTGTAGTTGCATGGGAAAATTCCTATGCAGTAGATGTTGCATTGGAATTTTCCCATGCACTACATATTGCATGAGAATTTTCCCATGCAGTACATGTTGCATGGGAATTTTTCCATGCAAAGTAGATCCTGCATGGCAATATTGCAATGCAGTACATCTTGCATCCGAATTTTTCGATGCGAAATCTGCAACCTTCTCCTATAAATACCCCCATACCCCATTCACTTCTTCTTATTCATCCCCTTCTCTCTTCTATCTATCTACTCATCTTCTCTTTAAATTTACAATATAAATATATATATATACGAAAAATATAAATATAAATATATATATACTAAAAATATAAATATAAATATATATACGAAAAATAAAAATATAAATATAACTATTTTTGTGAGTTGAACAAATATGGTTGAGTTATTTTTGTGAACAAGTCATCCATTCTCATCATCATATAACTATTTGTTGACCGCAACATTTCCTTCTCATAAGCATTGTTAATACAAAAATAGAAAGTTTTCTTGAATTTCATTGGCCATGCACAAGCAATACCCCTTTGATCATGACTGCTTCTTACATATGCTTCTAGTCTTCAACTATAAATTTGTCACATATAATACTTTGCTAAACATGATCTGGTTGTAACAACAACAAAGAAAAGGAAATATGTCAGCAACTCGACTTAACGAAAATTGTGTTATGCAAACTATAAGTAATTACTATATTTCAAAATCGGCAACTTTGTCGTACAAAAGAAAATTAAAGACTGAGAGATAATAGTAAATTTAATTTATCAACTGACAGGAAAAGAGATTATAAACAAAAACAACAGTTTTTAACCGGAATTGAATGATTTACATAGATTAAGCAGTAACCTTCATGAGTATGTTTACCCAAAAATAGAATCATAACAGAAATCCATAAAAAAAACATCATAATAAAAACTTTCCATTCCATATAGAGATCATTGCCTGGTCGATGACAAATAAGTTTTCAAGTTTCATAACAAACAAGATAAACAAAGAGAGCAACGGATTACGGATCTCATAATCACAAACACTGGAAAGGTGATCCAATCAAAATAGCCTAGTGCAACAAAATTCACCAAGCTCAACAGCCATCAAAACAGTCAAAATAGGTATTTTTCCAATCTAAATACCTCCGCCAATTCTTAAATAAAACAGTTCCAACCTCCAAATCCATAGAGACAAAAAACAAAAGCAAATAAACTTAACTTTTCCAGATGGACACATCTCAATAGTCAGGTATACTAGACACGTCCTCGTCTTCTTCTTCGCCCTCTTCCTCAAAATTTTCATCGTCCTCTCCTTCGTCCTCTTCTTCAAACATAGGGGCAAATCTTGCAGGGATAGGCCTACCTTGCGCCTCGAACAGTTCCTTCCTCATTTCCTTCAAATTGGCTGTATCCTGTGTATTTTTTGCCAACAGTGCATCCTTCACGGCATTTTGCTCAACCAAATGAGCTACCATCATTGTCTGTTGTTCAACCAGATCTCTGTACTGGCCCATAACAGGGTACCTAGGGTGCTTCCTTGTCTCAAAACCCATAAATTCCGGGTCGCCACACCTCGAAAGACCTGGTACAAAGTTCTTCTTTGCCCCTTTTACTGCTTTCCACCATGATTCTTTATTGAGTGGTTTCCATTTGCTCATGTCTACCGAGCACTCCTTTATCGACTCCCGAAGATATTCAAACTGTCATGAACAAAATCAACAATCAAACAAAATCTCCATGTGAGTTATCTGTTGAGGAATAGTGTCCAAAACTAGAACTGGTACCAATTCTTCTAGACCTATTTCATTAATAAAAATGATAGGTGGCGGAACAATCAAATAAATTATTGACTAATTTTTTATTTTTTAAAATTGGCGGAACAAAGAGATTGGAGGCGAATTTTTCGCCTTCCACGCGCCTGCAGTCACACAAAATGATAGGAGACGGCTTTTCGCCGGCAACGTGCCTGCAATTAATTTGCGTGCAAAATATCGCCCCCAAGCTGCTTACATGCCGCCATTCAGCAGGCAGCGGTTTGGAGGCCCAGTTTCGCCTCCAATATCTTTAGTTGGAGGCGAATTCACCCATATTGGAGGGCAATGTGCGCCTCCAATATGAAGGCATTCTTGTAGTGAGCAGCTATTATGACCAAATGAAAGAAAGAAAATAAACTATAAGCTGATTTCTGTCACCTAATGCGTCATACAAGTTCTTCTTTAATGTGAACATGTTATAAGGAGTAATAGTCTTCAGTCTCATTTAAAAAGTGATATTGACTATTCTTCATGCTTGAACTCTTACTTAAGATTAGAGGGGTTGTTTTAATCCTTTTAACTTGTAGGATTTTCCAAAGAATTCCGGGCGTTTCGAGTCCACGTATGAGATATATCTAAGAAGAATCAAAAAGGGTCCACATATCTATGTGAGCCATTAATAATAGAAACAATAATTGGGGTTTCCCCCTTCCGTTGTAACGAAAAAAAAAACTATATCATCTCCAAAATGTCCTCAAGGCGAAAAGACTATGGTGCTTTATCTCGGTTGTTTGGTCGTACTGGAAGCAACTTTGTTGCTTTGAAACACAATATCACCATTTTGTGGGTCTGAAGTTTGAAAGGCTGGAATTGTCGTAAGAAACTATTATTTTATATTGATTTATATGGTGGCCTTCTCCTAATTATTATTAATTATTAACTACACAACCGACTATTTACTCTATTTTTTGGGACTCAACGCAGGTCAATCCGAAGTTGCTTAAAATGCAACACAAATCCTATCCATATTATGATGACTGGGATATTATCTTTGGGTTCTCAAAAGGAACCGGGGAACATGCCGTGGACGAGGCTGCTGCTAGAGATAGGGCCAACAACATTCCGCGCATACCAAATGCACCTCCGCCTGTAGATCCATCAACTGGAGTTGAGGACCTAACATCCGAAGCTGGAGAATCGTCCTACGCACCACAAAACTCTGGAGGTGCTTGTCCATGGAAACCGTCAGGGATTAAGAAAAGAAAGAACCGAATGCCTGGATTGGAAGATGAGGCCCTGTTAAAAATTACCTCATCCCTTGAAAGAACTGACGTTGCTATCAATGACATGTCAAGTGCAATAAGGTCCTTGAAAGAAGTAGACCCCCAAGTCACTCTGATTTTTGCCGCTCTCCAAGAGTTGCCTGAATTTACTATGACGACTAGAGTAAAGACCACAAAAACAATTGTTCAATCTCAGACACATGTGGCTTTGTTCTTCAGCATGGACGAGGACAATCGGAAGGAGTTTGTTCGTACTATACTCGCCGAGTGATCGGTTGGTTAACCCCCAGTTATTTAACCATTATTTAAGACTAAATCCTCCACATTCAATTTCTATTAAAGGACCTCTTAATTTATAATTGGGCAGGCTTATTTTGGAGTTTGGGGGAGGATGGTTAAATGCTCTATCTAATTATGTTGCATTAGGATTATATTTTGGTATTATTCTTGTACTATGCCCAGGAAATGTTGCAAACACTGGTGGAACAGTTTTTTGTAGAAAATGTTCCAGACAATCATTTTGTATGCATGTACGTACTATGGATATTCTAATTTTAAAAATATGTTGTTCTACTTATTATCCAAACTATTTTGGTATGTTGTACTGCTAACAGCTTATGGTTTCCTCATAATGATTTAAATACTGGAAATGTAATGATTAGAAAACAGGATATATTTGCCAATAATTTTGGGATTATTACAATAATGTTGCTACTCTATCTGTTAAATTTGTCTATACTTGGTAAATTAAATAAGACTATATAATATTTAGTGCGTTAACGGTTAAAAATTTGGCCTCCTAAAGAAATTTATTTTTTCCCAACGAGTTAACCATCAATTTTTTGTACATGGTACAATTATAAATTGACACATTAATTTATAAGCAAGTATACTATTCATTTGGCGACCTCATTTTTTACATTTAACGCAAGTATACAACTCAATAGGAATTAATTTTCGGCAGACCTACAATTAGAAGGAACGATTAAATTTTGCCAATTTGGTCATAAAAATGCAATGTCTAAAATTAAATGCCTATCAACACTTACCATCATATTTATGTCAACAATTTTGTGTTATGATTTAGTAAGAATATGCGAGGGAAATATTAGTAATGGTTATTGGAGCAAAAAAATAGTATACGATATTAATAGCAAGATTGAAGATCAACGAGTAAAACGCCGAGATGCCATTGATGAATTTTGAATGCGTCTATTTGGCAGGTGCCCTTTATATGACTTAAGGGCAATAAATTAGAAGGGCAAATGAGTCTTTGTTTATGCAATATGGCATACCCAAGCTTGTACATGGACTACCAAAGTTGTTATTGTTTCAATCACAACTCCCTAATATGGCCACTTTTATGAACTACCAAACCTGATATTGAGATAATTAATATGTATCTTAATAGCAATCATATTCTAAATGACACAATCCCAACCCAATAACCAAACGAGCCCTTAGTATTAGCCTAACACTAGTTCATAACATTTACACTTTCATAACAACTTTATGGGAACATTTAGAATTAAAATTATTTTCACGTTGCTTATGGCTATGGTTCAGATCGACTATTTCTGTCAACAACAGCTATTCATATATTGACCAGATGAGCGAAAGAAAATAAACTATAAGCTGATTTCTGTCAGCTAATGCGTCATACAAGTTCTTCTTCAATGTGAACATGTTATAAGGAGTAATAGTCTTCAGTCTCATTTAAAAAGTGAACAATTGGCATGATATTGACTATTCTTAATGCTTGAACTCTTACTTAATTAAGATCAGTGTTTTGAAACCCGGCCCAGACCGGCCGGTTCGACCGGTTCGACCGAGAACCGGTGACTTGTCCGGGCCGGTTCTCCTTTATCACCGGTTCGCAAGCGGCTGTGGGCGAACCGGCGAATTCGGTCGGTTCGCCCGGCGACCCGGTCGCCCGGTTCCGCTTGCGACCCGGTCAGCCCCCCCTTTTTTAAAAAAAAAATTTGTTTTTTGCGAATTTCCAGAATCGCCACAAAGAAATGGAGCTTTTTGAATTTGAGTTTTGATTGATGAACAAGAAGAAGAAGAAACATATAAAACATACTTTTTGTTTTTTATTTAATATGTATCTCATATAAATGGTACTAGATAAAATTAAACATGTAGAATGGTAGATATAAAATAAGATGTGAAGAAGACAACATGAGGATGAGGAGAAGAAATGAGAAAAAACAAGAAGAAGAGAAGAGAAGAACAAAAATGGTGTTGGAGAATAAATGAAAAAAAAGGGAAAAATAGGAAGGAAAAGGAGGATGGCGGCTGACATTTAGGTTTGTCAAAATTTTTGTGGCCTATTTTATTATTATGTAATTATTAGTTATTGGGCTATTGGACTTATATTTGGCTTGGGCTTCTTTGCATGAATATTATTAAAATCAATTTTAAATTTCAAGTAGATGACCCAATTTAGGGAGAAAAAAAAAACTAAGTAGACCCTAAATCACATATATATTAATATACAAATTATATATATACATATATGCCAATTAGATTATTTTATTTGCTTATTTAGTGATTAGTAGTGATAATATAATAGAATAATATATTTGAACTTTGATGTTCTTTTTGTTATAAACTTATAATATATGGTAACTTGTGTATGAACTATGAAGTGACTATGAAATATGAAATATGAAATTATGAATGTAGTGTGGTATTGTGGTTAGTTGCTTAATATTGTTTCATTCATGATTCAACAATTGAAATAAAGTGAAGTTTGCTAATTTTAGTAGATTAGTAAATAATAATTTATTAGCATGATATATTAATTTAGAGATTTTGTAGTATGAAGAATATAGTATTTTGTTATGATTTTTGTTATACACTTGAATATTTTCTATATATTTTATTAAATGTTGACTTTAGTCAAAAACCGATCCAACCAGTGGTTCGACCGGTCCGACCTGTTGATCCACTACCCGGTAGCCTCACCGGGTCGCTCACCGGGCCGGGTTTCAGAACACTGATTAAGATTAGAGGGGTTGTATTAATCCTTTTAACTTGTTGGATTTTCCAAAGAATTTTGGGCGTTTCTAGTCCACGTATGAGATATATCTAAGAAGAATCAAAAAGGGTCCACATATCTATGTGACCCATTAATAATAGAAACGGTAATTGGGGTTTCCCCCTTCCAGTTGTAACGAAAAAAAAAAATTTGTCCTCATTAATTAATCCAAGCTTTAAAATGGCATAATCATTCGTTGCAGTGTAAGAAGATGTGCATCAAATCACCTGACCACTTGATAAAGAAAACAAGAGTTTCGAACATATTAATATTTTACAATGACCTAATGGATAATTAAATAGTTTGGTTTTTCAAAAGAAAATTAAATATTCACTGATCTTCATAGGGGAAACATTATCCTAGTAATTAATTTACTTAAGAAGCTTATTCTACGTACAATGACAGCGCACGGAACATGGCTATGCCCACCGTTGTAGTACCTAAGTCCCTTTTTCCTTAATCTGCCAAACAAATGAATAAAACTCGGCGCAATGCTTTAGGACAATTTCAAAATTTGTGGCCAATTGATCGTCTAGACGTAGGAAGGGTTACCGACATAAATGAATTTCTTAATACAAATCTAGCACGTAAAGGCTGTAAAGCGAGTAGTAAAACTGATATAGGAATATAGGATGCCCCCACTACACTAATTATATAATTAAGATATTGTTTCCCGCTTACCACAATTCCGTGTTCAGTACCGAAACCTTGTTCATATAAAACTTCAGTTTGACCACCAACTTATAAATTAAATGTCAATCAATTATCTGATCCACTGACCTTACAGATCAAGGCTTCCCAGACATTAATACAGTGGATTAATACTAGGGAAAAAATCACATACCCCTATACTATTGCCCCAAAATTATTTACCCCATATCCTATTTTTTTTATCGCTTACCCCTATTTTATTTTAATCTCATTACATTCTCCCCAGACCAACTTAACCCATTAACATCTCCAAATTGCGCATGTGCGGTTCGTTTGCCACACTAATCAGGGACAATTTTGTCCATTCAAATATCGCAACCCATCATAACGGTCATATATTTAAAAAGAACCAATTTCGTCTATTCAAGTGGCCTAGTTTCAGTTTTTTCCAAAAACAAAATTCCAAATTCAAATTAGGGTTCATAAAATCGACGAAATTGATGAATTCTAACTCCCACATTTGTCGTTGCGAGCGTCGGGCAGCTAAAAAAATATCATGAACTAATCTTAATCCCGTAAGAAGGTTTGTTACATGTTCCAAGAATCGGGTAAAGCCTCAATTTCAAGCTCTTTTTTTCGTGTAATCTTGTTTTAAATTACTCTAATTAAGTTTGTAATGTTTGTTTTCACAGCAAAATAGGTCGTATGAGTATTGGTTGTGGATTGACCCACCCATGTGCAAGAGACAGGTTATTAGATTTGGGGATCTTGGGTTTTCTGAATTTGGGAAAAAACATTGTAAGTGATGATTTGAGTGAATTAGAGGGCATTCTCGATTGTAATGTGTTGGGGTATTTAAATGGACGAAATTGCCCCTGATTAGTGTGGCACACGAGCCGCACGTGCGCAATTTGGAGAGATTAATGGGTTAATTTAGTCTTGAGGGAGAATGTAATGAAATTAAAATATGATAGGGGGATAAGTGATAAAAAAAAATAAGATAGGGGGTAAATGATTTTGGAGCAATAGGATAGAGGATATGTGATTTTTTCCCTTAATACTAACTAATATCGAATAAGGAAATTAAAATTAAAAATCCCTGCCTCCCTTGTCACTCGAAGAAAACATACATTTGATTTAGTCAGTAGTCTAAACTCGTACGCTTCTACTTTACAGTAGCTGTCTCTTGAATTGAAGATTGCATGACTGAAACCTATAAATAGAAAGAACAAACTCATCCAACTCAAGCCATTAGCTCTTCAAAACATTTCTCCAACTAAACTTTCCAATCATGGCATCCTCTTGTACTCTCTCTCTTTCGTTTTTCCTCATATTAGTCTCAGTTTCTCTTGCTCAGCCCTCATTCCGACCTAGTGCTCTAGTCCTTCCTGTCCGAAAAGACGCTTCCACCCTTCAATACGTCACCAGAATCAGTCAAAGAACCCCTCTAGTACCCGTAAACCTCGTCGTTCACCTTGGCGGGCAATTCTTGTGGGTCGATTGCGACAACAACTATGTCTCCTCCTCGTACCGCCCCGTACGTTGTCGCACCGCTCAATGCTCACTGGCAAGATACACCGGGTGCGGCGACTGTTTCAACGGACCCAGACCCGGTTGCAACAACAACACGTGCGGCGTTTCTCCCGACAACCCGTTCATCCGGACAGCAACAAGCGGCGAGCTGGCGGACGACATCGTATCCGTCCAATCAACCGACGGTTCAACCCCTGGCGCGGTGGTGACCGTGCCTCGATTCATATTCACATGTGCCCCAACGTTCTTACTCCAGGGCCTCGCTAGCGGTGCCACTGGGTTGGCGGGGTTGGGCAGAGCCCCTATAGGGATGCCTTCTCAATTCGCCTCCGCTTTCAGCTTTCACCGAGTGTTTGCCTTATGTCTTACGTCCTCGACTTCATCAGACGGGGTGATTTTCTTTGGAAGCGGCCCGTATAATTTCCTCCAGAACACGGAGGCCTCGCAGTTGCTTCAATACACTCCCTTGTTCGTAAACAGAGTCAGCACCGCTGGAGCTTACCAATCTGGCGAGCCCTCCACAGAATACTTCATCAAAGTAAATGCTATAAATGTCAACAGCAATCCCATTGTGATAAACACGACATTGCTGACCATTGACAGCGAAGGCAACGGCGGAACTAAGATCAGCACTGTGAATCCTTACACTCTCCTGGAAACATCCATTTACAGAGCGTTTACAACCGCTTACGTTCGCGAAGCCGCGGCCAGAAACATCAGCCGAGTAGCCGCAGTTGCGCCGTTTGGCGTTTGTTTCAGCAGTGAGAACGTGGGCAGTACGAGGGTGGGTCCTGCGGTTCCGTACATTGACTTTGTTTTGCAGGGACAGAACGCTGTATGGACGATTACTGGTTCGAATTCGATGGTGCAGGTTAATGACAATGTTATGTGTTTAGGATTTTTGGATGGAGGAGTGAATCCGACAACTTCGATTGTGATTGGTGCAAAGCAATTTGAGGACAATCTCTTGCAGTTTGATTTGGCTACTTCCAGGTTCGGTTTTAGTTCGACGCTGTTGGGGAGAAGAACTACTTGCGCCAACTTCAACTTCACGTCCAGTTCGTAGACAATTCTCGAGTTTATGATTTGAGAGGATTATATATATATATATATATATATATATATATATATATATATATATATATTGTATTTGAAATAACTGACTCCTTAGTCAATATCAGGGTACACTCACGACGGAGTGTATTTACTTTGTATGATACTTATAGTTTTGTTCCAAATAAAGTTTTTTGATTTTCAGCCTCGCCAAGACAACTTAATTTGTCAAAAAATATAGGTTACGCAGTTAAGCTCCTATAAATTACGTGACGTACTGTTAGATGATTACTTTTAATTAATTATATTTTATTTCCATTATTAGTAATGAGTCAAATTTCTATTTGTCCTAACTGCCAAACATTTCCTGTTTAGGAAAGTTCATACCATTAGAGTTAGTTGGCAGCTCCTATATTTGGACACTCTAATTCGTTGCACATACTTCACTTCACGGTCTCATTTTAGAGAGAGAAAATAATCTCCTTCGTAGCTCTGAATGTTGAATCCATTCAACACCGTTGATACTCAGTAAATCATGATTCAATTTGTTCTTCGCATTGTTGTTTGATTTCATCTTTGTCAATAATCTCACATGGTATTAGTTTAGTAGGTTTAATCTTTTCGTTTTTACGCTCGTTTTTGTTTAATTTGTTCGTCCGTGTTCTCTACACTCGCCTCATAATCGAAGAATCCTAATCTTCTCTCAATATTGTTGTTGATTGTCAATTGATTAAGATCAATGATTACTCCAGCCTCTTGTAGCATTGCTAGTGGTCTTCTCACCAAGAATCCGAGTGATGATTCCAGTTCAAAATCGATTTACTTTCTTCCGTTACATAATTATACATGGGCCTCTATTGTTAGTGATCATTTAATAGATCAAATTACTTGTCCTGAATTAAGTGCATTATAATGGAACTAAGCATAAAGAACAAGATCCATTTCATCGATGGGTCTTTACCTAAACCTGACGATTTCGGTCCTGTTATGGCTACTTGTTGGTTGCGTGCCAACACTCTGGTTCTTTCTTGGATTTCGAATTCTGTTGCAAAATGATTTGTAGAAGATTTTGTTGATCTGTGATACTGCTTTTGATTTGTGGAATGAGATCAAAACCATATACTCTAAGACAGATGGATCCAGAGTGGATCACTTGCGGAAGAAATTATCCAGAATTTCTCATGGTAATCACACAATCACTGACTACTACAACCACTTTAGGTCTCTCTGGGATGAATTCATATCACGTCTTGCGATTTCTTAGACTTGTGGGACTTGCACCTGTGATGTTTGTGATGTTAACAGGAACATGATCCCTTTACAAACAGTATGACTCTGTAATCAAATTCCTCGTGGGACTGAATGAATCTTACACCGGTGTAAGAAGTCAAATCTTACTTATTTCAACCATTTCTGCACTTTCAAAAGTGTATTCAATGTTGCTCTATGAGGAAAATCAAAGAGCCATTTGTAACCTTAATCCAACTCCAGATCAATTAGTTATGTTCGCTAGAGAGGCAACAATCAAGATCCCTGTTAGTCTAAGAGATTCTATCAAAATCAGTCTACTTGGGATAAGAACCCTAAGAAGCCTACGTCTAAACAAGATAAGAAGAAATTGTAATACACATTTTGTGGTTTTAATGGCCACACTGTTGATATGTGCTACCAGGTGATTGATTATCCACTATGTTGGGAAGGTCCCATTGGTAGAAGAAGGAATCCAAGACACTAGGCTAACTTAGTGGCATCAAACTCTGAAGTTGCTCCTAGGTCAACTAACTATGATTTCCTACCACGAGTTGTTTGAGCAATTTTTGGCTTACAAAGCACATGACTAGGCTCAGACATCCTCTGCTCATGTTTATGCTTCACAACACTTTGCTGCCACAACAACTACTAGTATTTCTGAACCTCATGTCTTTCATACTAAAATTTCATCCTCTTGCACAAATAGGCATTGGATTCTTGACATTGGTGCCACAAACGACATGGTTTGTCATTTGCACTGGTTCATATCTACACCAATAACTGTTAGTATTGTCATTCATTTTCCTAACACTAGCATTACTCATTCTACCTACATTGGCACTGCCTCTTTATTTCCAGGAGTACTGTTGCATAATATCTCATATGTGGCCTATTTTATTCACAACTTGCTATCCATCTCCAAGCTAACCAGCACTACTTATATTACCTTGTTGTTTTCTGCTTCTTATTGCCTCAAGCACCAGGAGGATGTTGGTTCTGCTAAGCAGCACGACAACCTTTGCATATTATAGAATATCTTAAATAAGCCAGCATTTGCTTGTAATTCTAATACTGCTTGTCACTTAATGAGATTTGTAGCAAATCTATGGCATTTTAACCAACTCTACTCATATAACCTTGTTGTTTTCCGCTTTCTTAGAACTACTGAACAATCTTGAAGTAGACAGTGGATTCATTCTTGATAACTTTGTACTAGTGTGTTCTTCTGCCATAGACCACACTACAGAACATGATCTGGGAGGTACATCTAATCCTCAACTTGAGATAATCCTTCCTAGAAAGTCCTCAAGACAAACTGTTCCTCCTAACTGTCTTGGTATCTATCGATAAACTTTACCTAAATATATGAATAAGGCTAAAAATTCTCATACTGATCTCATTTGCAAGTATCTTATTCAATCATTCTTATTTATTGATCAAAATTTCTCAAATAATAAAGCCTTTACTACTTTCATCACTAATCTTAAAGAACCTAAGTCATATACTCAAGCCAGCAAGTCTAAAGAGTGACATAAAGCCATGAGTACTGAGCTAGCAACACTCGAAAGAACTCAAAAATGTATTCTCCCTGAACTACCCTCTAGACAAAACTATGTTGTTTACAAATAGGTATACAAGATCAAATTGACGGCAAATGGAACTGTTGAAATGTATAAAGCAAGGTTGGTGGCAAAAGGTTACACTCATGAGGAAGCTTTGGATTACTTTGACACAGTCACTCATGTTGCAAAACTCACAACAGTCACGGTAATGATAGCAATTGCTACATCCAGGAATTGGTTCTTTACACAACTTCATGTGAACAATGCATTTCTTCATGGACATTTTGATGAAAAAATCTACATGGAACCTCCACTAGGCTACTACAAACCGTCTGACAAAAGAGTATGCTTGAGGAGAAAGATCTTTATGGCTTAAAAATAACTCAAGGTAGTGGTCTAATAAACTTACCACTTGTTTAACACCCTATAGTTTCTCTCAAACTATTTCTGATTGCTCTCTGTTTGTTAGAATCACTAACTCCTATTTTACAGCCTTATGCACCTATGTAGATGACATCATTTTAACATGTAACAGCATGACTTAAATCAACAAGATAAAGCATGATATTGATGATCAGTTCACAATCAAGGACATATGCAATCTCAAGTATACCCTAAGCATTGAAGTGGCTCACAAGAAAAGTGGTGTCACCTTATCTCGAAGAAAGTATGCACTAGACATATTATCATAGGCAGACGAGATAGGTTGACTTGTGGGGGCGTTAGCTATACATCACCATCACAAGACCAGAAATCAATATTAGCTTCCAGTGTTTGACTCAACATATAACAACTCCTACCAGACCCATCTTACAGTAGCGGATAAAATACTTAGGTACCTGAAAACCATTCCAAGGACTTCTACATGCTTCATAAAAAAAAACACCTTAAAGACTTCTCAAATAATGATTGGACAGGATGTAAGGATACCAAAAACGGCATAACGGGTTATGCAGTCTACTGAGGCAACTCATTCATCTTCTGTCATTCTAAGAAGCAACCCACACTCAGTAGGTCCTCTACAGAGGCCGAATACAAGTCCCTTGCCACTACCACATGTGACGTAATCTGGTTAACTTAATTGCTTAAAGATTTGTCCATCACTTAATAGAAAATGCCTCTCTTATATTTAGATAGCAAGAATGCATTTGTTATTGCAATTAACGCTATGTTATTGCAATTAACCCTGTCCACCATGAATGTACAAAGCATATACTAATGAATTATTTTTCGTTCGAGAACATGTTCAAAAATGGATAGTCAAAGTCCTACACATTTTTAATGATCAACTAAGTGCAGATCTCTTCACAAAACCCCTCGCCTTTCAAGTTTCACAGACACACCTCCAAGATGGGCCTCATTAATATTCGTGCTCCTCTTGAGGGGGGTGTTTGATGACTAATTAATTACCTTTTATTTCCATTATCATTAAGGATTCAAATTTCTATGTATTTCTAACTGCTAAACATTTCCTGTTTAGGAAAATTTGTACAGTTAGTGTTAGTTGGCAGCTTTAATAAATTTGGAAGCCCCAATACGTTGCACATATTTGACTTCACGGTCTTATTTTAGAGCAAGATAGAAGAATATCTCTTCTTAGTTCTAATCGTTCAATTCATGCAATTGTTGGTAATCAATAAAATTCGATTAAATTTGTTCTTCACAATGTTGTTCAATTTCATCTTTGTTAATAACTTCACACAAACAAATGCTCGCCAAGAATTTAAAACTCCAAATCCACAATGTGTCTCGCTTTCTCTCCAACACTTTCTCATTCTCGACATTCTTAAAGCGGGCAAAACAGAATCGGAATCCCATCCTATCCAATTTTTTGGGGATAATAACTTCAGCTACTCTTCCATACTTCAAGTAAAAAGATATTACTCAAACCAATTTGTTGGGATGTCGCTTATGAAAAAATTCGATAACCTCTATCGAATTTCTATCCACTCCTAACTCCAATCTCTAAACTTCAATAGACTCATAAAAGGACTATGACTGTTTGTATGCATAAAAAGTATTTTGTTTTTAGTCAATTTATATCTGTGGTGAGCTATTCCTTTTATAGACTAGTTCAAGACGGATGTGAAGGAAAATAATATGACATGTGTCAATTATTGTCAAATGCACATGCAATGATATAGAAATTATCTTTATAAACAGAAACACATTCAACGCTGATCGCCACAAGTATCATATACGCATAGGTAATTATCTACTTTAATAATGGTCATTACTATAGTTTAGATACTTATATGATACTCTTGTTTTCTTTTTTCATATCTTAATAAACCTCATATAGTCAAAATTGCATTAATTTCTAATTCATCAATTCCAAAATAATATTATAATTTTCTAAAAATCCAATACACGTATGAAATTAACTAACCAGGCAGACAACGCGTGGTGTCTATACCCAGGCAGACAACACGTGGTGTCTATACCCAGGCAGACAACACGTGGTGTCTATACCCATGTAGGATAAATTGAATTATATGTTGTTTTTGTAAATGGTAAAAAAAACCCACACAATTATTTTCTTGACACAATCTCAATAGTCATGGTTGATGTTCACTTTCGCCACCTAACATAAAGAGTTTACCAAGAATTGCCCCCCCCCCCCCCCCCCCCAATTTCTCCTCAGAAGTGACATCTTTTTTCTCGTGATTTTATATGTAAGAGTAGCTCATATTACTTTGCTTAGATTCCTGGCACGTAAGAATCATTAGAAGCACATAGCTTAAACTTTTTAATAATGTGTATCTTTATTGACAATGGTTAACCCACAAAATGGCCGTGAAATATTCTAACATCTAGGTTGTCTCTTAGCCTAGATCTTGGGATCTTTAGTTAACAAGAGTGGGGTTTCCTTTGTATTGCCTCATATTTCAATGGGCTTTAGTCTCATTCGTTGCCATATATTTTGAACTCGAGTTTCTTTAAACCCTTGGTTAACGAATGTTCAATATTATCTTTTGACTTCAGGTAGTTGGTGGGAATAAAATTTGTTTAGTCCTTTAATTTGGCTACCTCACCATTTCGTTCCTCAATTAGGCAGGTTGTCAAAAACGTCCATCAAGTTGGTAAATTGTTCCCTTACCTTTGTCATTGGCATTTAGGACAACACCATTCTGTGTATTTTGTGTTGCGTTAACTATTGCATTCTCACTCTGCCCAACATCCTCTATTTCATGAACTCATTTCCCCTTGTTGCCTTTACTTCTGGTCACCAATGACAAAGGGAAGGGACCAATTTACCAACTTAGTGGACGTTTTTGGCGACCTGCCTAACTGAGGGACGAAAATGGTGAGGTAGCCAAATTAAAGGATTAAATAAATTTTAAACCCGATAGTTGGTAGTGATAACTCAAATTGTGTTATCTTGACGACTTATTTGTCAGACTTACCGTTATACGTTATGTTTTATGGTCACCCAACTATAAATTGGTTATCACAATAAACACATATTGTTGGCACGTGTTTAGCCCAATAAGAAGTGTCTTCTAAGAAGTTATGTAGCAATTTTGGCTTCTTCGGTTCATTTCTCTAATGCCACAAACTCATAGGTCCGCTTCTTACCTTATTTTTCAGAAGGTTTTAATAAAATGGTTGCATGTCCTAAAATGAATTTATGAACACTTGTTTCTTTGGACTCTTGTATATCATATACCAGCTAGCATATGTATATCCTTCAAGGACCAATAAGACCTTTGGTATAACCGATTTTTCCTTGAGTGTAGCTACAAAGACATCTACATCTTCCACTCAAAAACAGAGTAACTACTTTCTCCATCACTTGAGTTCAAAGATAAAATGGTTTGGTTCTAGTTTAATAGCCTATATATATAAACTAATACTAAAAGACAAAAATAAATTGGTAAAAATCACTGTGCAACCGTCTTGATGCTTATCTACTAAAAGCGCTTTGCACTTAAAATATTATTTAATCTGTTTAATAGAAGAATTTAGAGGAATCAATTAATTTCTCTCATTTTATTCGATCAATTATTGATTGCTTTGTGTTGTTGTAACCGCAAATTTCGTGTCTCAAAAAATTAAAGACAAAAAATGATTGTACAGATATATTTAAACTTAAATGAATTTAGAATTACAATCTCCATAAATTCTCTTATTCTTTTCTATGAAAACAATCTTCAAACTTCATTGTGGAGTTGGTCTTTTATCTTTTTTTCGCGAGCTTTGATTCAAACGCCAATCCACGTGCTTTGAGCTTGATCTTGAATTAACACTATGCTTGCTTTAAGTCTTCATGGAAAACAATATAATTTTTATCTTAAATTTGTTGAATCTTGATCTTATTTAGACGAATCTCAATCTTCAATGACAGTTGTTTGAGGGCCTCTTGGCTTGTTTTTGGATCAAAAGGGCCTTTTCTTCAGTCTTCGCGATGAACCACTTTGATCTTGATCGGAACGCCTTGAAGATGAAGAACTTGATGGAGAACATTTGAAGCCCTCCTTTGCTATGAGATTATTGATTGTTAATTGTGTTTTTTCTTCTTCAAGAGCACATATATTTACAGTTTAGAAACAATGTCAACCAGAATCTTTAGATCAAATGGATGGTTGTAATTGACTCCTACGATTTTGTGGTTTGGAAAACTTGATTTGATTGAATTTGCTTTCCTTCTCTTGAATATTGAGTCTTGGTGGAGAATTCTTTCCTTGTCTTGAGACTTAATGTTGAAGGATTTCATTTTCTTGAGATTTGATGAATATATATTTCGATCTCTTGAATATTGGGATTAAATAATATATATTTTGTATCTCTTGCATCTTAAGACTTGTCATAACTTGATTTAATTAGACACATTATTAATGTGTCTACAATTGCATTTGAAACTCCGTGATCAAGAGAAAAAAAAAACGAGAAAGTGGTGCTCGTTTTCTTTTCTTTTACATTTTCTTTGAAGGGTTACCAAACAGTTAAATTTTTAGTTTTTTTTTTTTTATAAATAGTTAAATTTTTAGTTGAGTGCGTGCAAAATGCAATTTTCTCGGGTTAACACGTCAAGGGCAGATTTATCTTTCAAAAAACAGGGAAAAAATCGAAATTGGTCCTTTATTGTGTCTTAGTTACAGTTTTCGTCCTTTATTGTGTCCTTGTTTTATTTTAGTCCTTTATTGTGTGTTTCAGTACGATTTTGGTCCTTCAGATGGAATCTCAGCCGAAAATGTCATGTACGAGCACGTGTTGCCCTCAATTCATTTTTTTTGAATTTTCCACAAACATATTCGCATGTTGGAACAACAATTTTAATTTTTTTTATTTAAAATTTTGACCCGTCCGATCCGGATAACCCGGTCAAATCGGGTTGGGCGGGTCAGAATTTTAAATAAAAAAAAATTGAAAATAGCGTTTCCACATGTGAATTTGCATGTGGGAATTTAAAAAATTTTTATTTTGGCCGGCAAGTGCTCCCACGTGATATTTTCGACTGTGACTTCTTCCCGAGGACCAACATTGTAGTGAAATACACAATAAATGACCAAAATAAAACAAGGACACAATAAAGGACCAAAACTGTAACTAGGACACAATAAAGGACTAGTTTCGATTTTTTCCCCAAAAAACACAAAAACACACAAAAACACACATCTATGCGCAAAGTATTAAAAAAATTATTATTTAAAGGTGCAATATGGTTTGTATTACAATTTTAGTGGGTAATGTGTCACACTTATGCGATCTACTAATGTAAAGTGCTTTTTACCCAAAAACAAATCACATATTTACCATTAAAGTATACATACATTAGGTAGTATCAAGGATATACTTACTAACCTTGTATGACGAGATTACTTTTGGTTTTGGATGCAATACATAACCCCCTCCCCTGTGTTATTAAAATATCTGCACAAAACCTCCTTTGTATTATTTTTTAGCATAGAACCCCTTATATTTTTAAAAACCATGCATGAAATTCCCTTGTACTTTTAAGAACCTGGAAGAAACCCCGAGATTTCTGACTTTTTGAACCTCTATATAATCACTTTTCAAAATTGGTCATTTAACGAAAAAAAATAGCAGCTTTTTGTCCTTTATAATGTCTTGCAAGGACATTTATAATGTCTTGCTTGGTCCTTGCGGTGAAATCACGAATTTACTTTTAATTTTGGCTTGTGATATACATATGACCTCCAATTTAGTTTTTTTTCTTTCAATTTGACCTCTAGTCTTTTGAGTTATTATATTTGCAACTCCAAGTTTAATCATAACTATATTTAACATTTTAAAAAGAAACCCCTATTATTATTTTTTAAATTCTTTAAATAATAGATAATCATCAAATTAAAAAGAAATCGTTATTATTATTTTTCAAATTTGAAATGTTAGGCACTGTTTTATAGTTTTATTTTAAAATATCTAATAAACTTACGTTACTAAAATTTACCTACAAAATAGAAAAAGAAATCTTTAAATATTTAATAAATCAAAATCTCTTCATTTATAACGTATAATAATTTATCGATACATCTAAATTAACAAAAAAAATATATCATATGCAATTTTAGTTTTAAGGTAAAACTTAATACTTAATATTGCTTTCAAAATTTAAAAAGTGCTTTTGATATATCTTTTTCTCAATTTAAAAATGAAACTATTTTATTATATATAATACAATTTAAAACAACCAATAATATAATAAGTTTAGTTGGAAAAGTATTTTATAAAAAAAAAAGGAAAAAGAAAAGAGAAACACAAAAGAAATGGTACACCACCCCACCACGCTTTGCACGCATGACCCCCACCACACCCGATTCCGAATTTGCCGCCAATTCCTGATCCATGTTCTCTCTCTCGCCCAATTTCCGACCAGCTTAATCAAAAGAATTAGGCTCCTTTTAATACGTTTTCACACTGTCAAGACCTTTTCACCTCAACACACAGATTTCATCGAATGCGACAATGTTTCATTAGCATCTTCATCAGACAATATAATGAAGACGTTGACCTTGACAAAAAACAAGAAGAAAGCGACGAAAGCCTGATGGCGTTGTTTCGAGGTCAAAATCGCAATTTTTTTCTAAAGGGTTGTTTATCGGCGGCTGGCCGAAGTTCACCACCGGTAAAAACGTCGTGAAGATATGGAATAGCTTGGGGTACCATTTTTGGTCCACTCATTTTTTGTGAATGTTCTAATCCACCCGTTTGAGAAAGAAAGAGAACCAACGGAAATTTAAGAAAAGGAGCTCGCCGATTGTCGATCACCATATGGTGAAGGTGCAAATTCACTGGTCGGCAGCTACCGGCACCAGGGGCGTATCCAGGAATCAAATATGAGGGGGGCTAAATTTTTTTTATTGAACAGTAGGAAAGAAATAAGAGGACAAACAACCGAAAAAATGGATGAAGATTTTTTTTGTTTTTTGAATTGATTTTTTTGGGGAGTTTCAAAAAATATGCATAGAAGAGTTCTTGTTTTTGTGTGTGTGTTCTTTTTCTTGTTTCAACATTTAGTTCTTAAACGAAAAATCTACTCATATAATTTATTTAAATTTATTTAATCTAGATAAAAGAACAAAAAAAAACCCCACATTGTATTTATGTTGTTGTATAGGTAGAAACTAAGGTTTTCTTTACAAAGATGATAAAATGTATGCATATATTTAATTCAAGCAATATTATATTTTCATGTATCAAAAAATTTAGTAAAGATCAAGTTCTTTATGTGGATTAATTAAGTGTAGAATGAAGTATTTGTAATTTTTTAACATCAAAATAAATTTTTTTGCTTATTAATATAAAAAGTAGTGTTAATTCTTACTATATATATAACAAATCAAGAGGTGCGTGAATTTTGGTAATTTTGTTATACGTTACAACATTCAAGGTCAAATTATTGTAAACTCAATGATAAAGATCAAATAATTATAAATAATATAAATTATGATTTGTTGTTATCTTTTTAGATTTGTTAACTAGATAGGAGCTTAAATATGCAGTTAACTAGCCGCTACCCCTTTTCTTTTCTTTTTTAACATGCCTTTTGTCTTTTCTTTCAACACAAATATATAGGTAAAAAAAAAAAAAAAAAATGGGGGGGGGGGGGGGGGGGCTACAGCCTCCCCTAGCCCCTATGTAGATACGCCACTGACCGACACTTTGTGGTTAACTGTGAGAGAAGAAGAAAGAAGAGGACCTTTAATCATTCATTGTAACTTTTTTGTGTTGATTTTTATCTAAATTTAAATTGAAATTTCAATGTAAAATACAAATCTTAGGACTTAAAATCTAGAATTATTCCAAATTTGCCTTAGCAACTGATAAAATAAATTATGATTGTTTTCAGAATTATTTGTGCTTCTTTATATTATATTCTTTTTAATTTGGTGATTATTTTTTAATTTTAAAAAAAAATTAAAAATAATAATAGGATTTCTTTTAAAATGTTAAATATAGTTATTATTAAATTTGGTGGTGCAAATAAATTACTCAAATGATTGTAGGTCAAATTGAAAGGAAAAAACTGAATTGGAGATCATGTGCACATCACATGCCAAAATTAAGGCAAATCCGTTATTTCACTGCAAAAGGACTAAACAGGACACCATAAAGGACCAAAAACGACAATTTGTCTTGAAATGACTAATTTTGAAAATGGTTACTATAAAGGACCAAATAGTGAAAAATCCCAAAAACTCCTCGTGTTATTTATGTTGTACGAAACTATTAGGCAATAGTGTATCTTATGAAATATCTTATTGTTTGTATCTTTCCTATCTTAGATTACATGATCATATCTTTGTATATCTTATGTAATTATCTTCCGAAATTATCTCTGTAACTTGTACAAGTATGTAATCTCTTGATCAATAATATTCATTCATTTACCACAAATATTATATTTCTCTTATATGGTATCAAGACGCCAATCTTTCTAACGAGATCTTGATCCTATGACGAACCCTTTCGACGACTCCACCACGTCCGACAACTCCATGGCTGGTGGTTATACTGACGCCTCGGCGTCTTTGTCGCGGCTGCGTTTACTCCATATAGCGGTCAGCCCCTCTTCCGGTGGTTAGGTGTTGATCCCGATCAATGCCCATCAACAACTATTCTTGCAACTCAATGGAGAAAATTTCGCCTCATGGCGTTCCTAAGTTCGTCACTTTCTCTAATGGTACGGACTTTTTGGCTTCCTAGATGGTACAATCCCCTGCCCTCCTATGGGCTCCACTCTGAAAAGTATGGCGGCATACGAGTACTGTACACATCAGGACTCTCTTCTTATTTTTGCCTTGATGGGATCATGCACTCCTTCGATCGTGTGCCTGTTCCAAAATGCCAAATCTTCGGCGGATGCAAGGAATACACTTCAACGTTCCTATGCAAATCGTTCTCGATCGAGGGTGATGCAACTCAAGGATGATTTACAAAACATCAAGTTGTGCTCGAATTCTGTCTCTGAATTTCTCCAACTAGTCAAATCAAAGGCGGATGAATTGGCAATCATCGATGGACCTCTCAAAGATGATGATATCACAATCTACGTACTCAATGGTCCTGGCTCTGCGTACCGTGACCTTGCAGGCCCTATCCGTGCTTGGGAACATCCAATCCAATTCTCGGAACTTCAGGATCTGCTCCTTAGTCAAGAGCCTTATATGCGCCGTCTTGAGCAAGAATCATTGACTCTCGTTGCTACTACAAACGCGGCGTCCTCACAGCCATGCTCCAACTCTCGTGGATTAGGGTGTAATTGTGGTGGCCTGGCACGTGGTCAACAACATGGTCAACACCGTGGGTATTCTAACCCTACACGAGGCTCGTCGACCTCTTATCAGTCGCCTCATGCACGTTCCGCTGGACAACCACAACACTCTCTACCTAATATTACTTGCCGACTTTGTGGTATTTATGGACATGGTGCACGCACATGTCGCCGTTACGCACCACCACACACTACTTTTTTGCATCCTCTATGGCTCACTCTCCACCCAATACAGATTGGCTTGTTGACTCGAGGGCTTCTCATAATCTCACATCGGATCTCCAGAACATCACTGTTCACTCTGAGTATGAAGGTTCCGATGAGGTTTCCACTGTGGGTACCTCTCATATTGTTTTGGCTGAAAGTACCTTTACACTCGATAATCTTCTATGTGTGCCCCAATCACGCCGCAATCTTCTGTCTCTTCATCAGTTTACAAAGGCGAACAATATTTATATTGAATTTCACCCATACTACTTTCTTGTTAAGGATCGCAAGTCGGGGGCAAATATATTCAGGGGAACATGTATTGATGGATTGTATCACATTCGATTTCCAAGGGTTTTGAGGCCGCGGTTTACCACATTAGTTAGGGAGCGTGCTCACAAGGGTTGTTGGCATGAACGTCTTGAACACCCTTCGTCGAACATTAGTTCCTTTATTTTGAAAAAAACATATTGTCTTCGTTTTTTTGCCTAGTGATTTTGATTTTGATCATTGTAGTCCATGTTTTTTGAACAAAAACGAATAACTCGTTTTTCATAAATCATCTCTTGTTTCGGATCATGCTTTGCAATTTATTTATGGTGATGATTGGGGGACCTTCTTCGGTTGTGTCTGTTACTGGTGCACGCTAGTACTTGATTCTTGTTGATCATTTTACTCAGTATTGTTGGGTGTATATGCTTTCTGCAAAATTCGAGGTCTCTACAGTGTTTGCTTAATTATAGTTGAAAAACAATCTGCTACTTCAATTAAGAATTTTTACTGGGATAATGGGGGGGAAGTTTTGGCTCTACGGGGTTATTTTTCTATGAATGGCATTAGCTAGCTAACCACTGCCCCGCATACACCTCAGCAAAATGGCACAAGTGAGCGGCGTCACCGTCAGATAGTTACAATTGGTCACACACTTTTTACGCGTGCTAAGCTTCCCCCGGGATATTGGGATTACGCCTTTCTTACTGCTGCTTATTTATTTAATCGGCTACCTACTCCAGTCCTGCGCAATAGCTGTCCCTTTGAAGCACTCTTTGGCCGCACCCCTAATTATCTCCATCTCCTAGTTTTTGGGTGCTTATGCTACCCCTATTTACACCATATATTCCGGGCAAGTTATCACCTCATTCCCAGGCTTGTGGGTTTGTTGGATATTCCACATCTCAGGCAACCTACAAGTGTCTTGATCTTGTTACAGGATGGTTATTCATATCCAGGCACGTTTGTTTTGCTGAAACGAGTTTTCCGGGCGGCCCTTCCTTGAGAGAATCAACACCTCGTCCGGTTTTGCCCTCCACTTCACCACTGGCCGCTCCTCGCACAGTTCTTGTTCCTCCGAACACTTTAGCGCCATGTTTTGTTCCAAATGTTGGGTCCAATGTTGGGACAACATTGCAACCAGAAACTCTGGCACCTGCTTCTACACATTTTGTTCCCAGTGTTGGGTCAAATGTTGGGGCAACATTGCAACCAGAAGCTTTTGCACCTGTCTCTGCACCTTCTGTTCCCAATGTTGGGTCCAATGTTGGGGAAACATTGCAACCAGAACCTTTGGCACCTATCTCTGCACCTTTTGTCCCCATTGTTGGGTCCAATGTTGGGGCAACATTGCAACCAGAGACTACTGTCCCAGCCGTTCAGCCTGCAGATTCACCTTCGGATCGTGCTCATCCTATGAGCACGCATTCTCGCAACAATATATTTAAACCTAAGGTTTATTTAGTGGTTAACAACCATCCAGTTCTTGGTCTAATTCAACCAACTTGCGTCTCTCATGCTATTACGGATACCAAATGGCATGCAGCCATGGATGAAGAATTACCGTCCTCACTTCGCATGGCACTTGGTCATTAGTTCCACCTCCCTTTGATCGTGGAATTATTGGATCAAAGTGGGTCTTTCGCATTAAAAGGCATCTAGATTGTTCTATTGAGTGATTTAAGGTGCGCCTTGTAGCCAAAGGCTTTCATCAGCAACCCGGCATTGACTGTAAGGAGACTTTCAACCCGATGATTAAACCTGTCACGATCCAAACTATTCTCTCTTTATCTCTCATGCACAACTGGACGCTTCGTCAACTGGACGTTAACAATGCTTTTCTTCATGGCGCTCTCTCAGAAAAAGTCTTTATGCGGCAACCCTCAGGGTTCATTGATCCGACTTGCCCTCATCATGTATGCCTTCTTCATAAGTCTATTTATGGCCTTAAATAGGCCCCTCGTGCATGGTATCTTACGCTAAGTGCGGCACTTATCTAGTTTGGTTTTGTTCAAACCAAATACGATACGTCCCTCTTTGTGCTCTTGCGAGATTCGGTTTGTATCTTTGTACTTGTATATGTGGACGACATAATTGTTACCGGCTCATTTGATAAATTGCTTTCTTCGCTTATCACACATCTTGCAACCAAGCTTGCGGTCAAGGACATGGGAATTATCTCATATTTTTTGGGTGTGGAAGTGGTGAGTTGTCGTGAAGGTCTGTTTCTGTCTCAACAGAAATATATTCATGATTTGTTGTCGCGACACAAGATGGATGGTGCCAAAACTCTCACGACTCCTATATCCACTAATCCTCCTGGCTCAATGTCTGCCACAATTGTTGATGCTACGGAGTTTCGATAAATTGTTAGTGGCCTCCAATATCATGCACTTACTCGTCCCGTTGTCACGTTCTCTGTCAACCGCTTGTCTCAGTGTATGTCGCCTCTTGTCGCCACGGACTGGACAACCCTTAAACGCATGCTCCGTTATCTCAAGAGTTCTCTCACATATGGTGTTCTCCTTCGCCACCCTGCTTCTCTCTTGCTTACGAGTTTTTCAGTGTTAACCTGATTTCCTGGTCGTCATGCAAGCAAAAGGCTGTGGCTCGTTCCTCAATGGAATAGGAATATCGTGCTCTAGCCTCTATCTCGACTGAAGTACGTTGGTTACAACTGCTTTTTGGCAAAGTCGGTATCACGCTTTCCACTGCTCCTCTTATCTGCTACGATAACATGGGAGCTCTACGTCTTTCCTTACATAATGTGCAACACTCGAGAATAAAAACATATTTCGGTGGATCTTCATTTAAACTCATTCGAGTTTCCTATGTTAATACTCGGGAACAACTTGCGAATCTTCTCACGAACCGCTAGCTCGGTCACGGGTCTTACTGCTACGCTTCGAATTTTTCGTTGCTGATGGCACGTTTAATTTGAGGGGGCGTATTAGGAAATAGTGTATCTTAGGAAATATCTTCGTGTTGTATATTTCCTATCTTAGATTAGATGATCATATCTTTGTATATCCTCTGTAATTATCTTCTGTAATTATCTCTGTAACTTGTATAAGTATGTAGTCGAAAGTACCTAGTATTTTTACAAACCGTGTAACATGAAGGGGTTTGGCGGAATTTCTGAACACACATGGTTCCATGCTAAACAAATAACACGAGGGTGTTCCGTTTAAATTTTAGAAAGCATAGCGAGGTTTTATGCATTTTCCATGGGAAATATGCAAATTAAGTTTGTAATACGCAAGTGACACCTAGAAAGAAACCTTACAAGAGAATGGAGAAGTTGTCCTTGCCTAGGCCGAGACTATTAAGGTTAAAGAGAATGTTGTTATGTTATGTTAGGGATTTTTAACGTTTTGGTCCCTTAAATTGGCTCATCCGCGATTTTGGTCCCATAAGTTGGCGGACCTCGATTTTGGTCCCATAACTTGGCTTAAGACTCGATTTTGGTCCCTCGGTCAACATTTTTAAATTTATATCCATTAAAAGCTTACGTGGCGTCAATTGACCGCATGCGTGGAAATTTTGACCTGAATTTAGGACCCGCCTACACACATGGCACACATGTGGCAAAAATTGCTTATCTCTTGTAATTTAATCTTATAATTAATTATCTTAATATGATTAGGGAAAAAGTTGCTTATCTCTTGTAAATTAATCTTATAATCTTAATCAGAATAATTAATTATCTAATAATTTTTTAAAAATTTAATCTTATACCCTAATCATACCCCCCACCCTACCTTACACCCCCACCCCCACCACACTCCCCGCCCCGCATCACCCACTACCCCCACCCCACGCACACCACCCAACACCACCACCACCCTACCTTACACCCACCACCCCCATCGCATAGGTTTCTCTCTCTTGGGTTTAAACTTCAACAATGGCAGAAAGTGTTCAACGGCACCAAAGGCTTCGAATTCATCACGACGGCGGAGAGGATCTGTTCGTCCACCAGTCCGTCGTCAAGTCCGACTGGTGGAGCTCACCATCGAGTATGGCGACGACGGCCGCGCTAAGGCGGCGAACGTCACTGTACCTGACGATGCCTCCGTTCGAGGCGGCTCGCGCGGTGGATTTGGAGACGGTCGAAGCGACGGGGTTTCGTCTTCTCCCACGCTGATGGGAGGGAGAATGTTGGGTGGGGTGGTGGTTGGGGGTCGGTGGGGTTGGGGTATGGGGTTGGGTGGGGTGGTAGTTTTTTTTTTTTGTTATTTATTTATTTATTTATTTTATTCCACGTAAAAAAAAAAAAAAAAATTTGGAGCCACGTACGTAAGTACCGGTCAAAATTGCCACGCAGTCGGTCAAATAATGCCACGTAAGTTTTTAACGGATAGAATTTTAAAAATATTGACCGAGGGACCAAAATCGAGTCTTAAGCCAAGTTATGGGACCAAAATCGCGGTCCGCCAACTTATGAGACCAAAATTGCGGATAAGCAACTTAAGGGACCAAAACGTTAAAAAACCCGTTATGTTATGTCAGAAAAAATTTAAGACTTGAATCACCTAGATATTGTAGGGTAAAATGCATAAAACTTGACTTCGCTGTAAAAACCAACACAAAATCTTATTAGTGTTTCATAATTGTCTAAAACCTCATTGTGATTTCTGAAATTCTGTCACAAACGTCTGACCGTTTTCTAAACTCTGTGTAATATTCTTTTCTCATATTCTTGAGGGAGTGATCGGCATACTCTGAGAGTGTGCTTGACTATTTCTGTATATTATCTTTGAAAAGTTTATTGTCCCTTTCAAAATTATCACCGAAAATATTGTTGCGGTTTGAGAACCAAACACCCCTTGCTATCTGAGAAACATAGTATGAAACATGAAACCAAATCATAGTAAAGTATTAGGAAGAATTACACAAACTATCTCTGAAATATGGGGTTATTACACAAACCACCACTCATGTTTGAGATATTACACAACACCCTTGATGACCATTTTTTCGTATAAAAATTATTAAATTTTATTGAATGTACATTCATACTCCTCATTTATTTTGAAAATGACACAAAAAATAAATTAAAATTGCTCAGAAAACAAGCATAAAGCCTCGTTTCTTTTGTTTAAAAAGAAAAAAACAAAATCAAAACGAATAACCTGAAAGTAAAAATTAATTATCTGCGAATTTTAGTCTCTGCTATGATTTGAAGTGGTAAGGTCGTCTTATTCATTTTAACTTTTTTTACTTATAGTGGTTTGTGTAATTTCTCAAACATGAGAGGTAGTTTGTATAATTATCTCATTTTTAGGGGTAGTTTGTATAATTCTTCCAAAGTATCATGTATAAAACTATTTTATTCCCTTTCAAGTTACAAACTCAAAATATTTGTTCACAAATTTGTTCTTGTAGGATGATTCAATATTTTATAACAACTATAATTGTATGAATCGGGACTTGATAGTTTACAAGCGTGTTGCTGTAACATTTACGCGGTGTTATCCTAACACCTATTTTCACAGATTGATAGAACGCAGAGGAATAAAAAGAAACCAAGTAGATGTTGATTTTTAAGCAGATTATATAAATATAACTTGTCAAGCCTTAGGCGAAATAATCGCTATGAAATAATGATTTTAAAAAAGAGTATCTTAACAAATCTAAGCTCCTCACTAAGAACTATCAAGACAAATCAACCAAGCACTAAAGGATTACAAGTATAGCTCCTAAACTCTAAAATCACTTGGACTTAATTTGCTAATCAAAAATTCGAAAAAACAAGACAAGGCACTCAACACTAAATATCTAATCTCTCAAATTATTTTGTCTTTGTCTCGTGTCTTTTCTTGAAGTACTTAATGTCTTTATATTGATGGTCTTCTTTGAACTCCAAATCATAAAGCACACGATTTTAATTGTGTTCAATTTCCTTGTAATCCTGTGTTTCCAAATTGAGCTTCTATCTTCGTTAAATGAAAGTTTCCTTATTTAACTTTGGAGTTTAACAAATGAAAGTTGTTCCTTCAATGTCACCATCTTCTAAGAAAATAATCTTCACATGAATCTTTTTTGCTAGTAGCATTTCTCAAACCATAATCTTTCCTTCTTCATTCATCGGGACATGGCTTTAAATAAAGAAAATGTGAATATGAAAACATTCACTTTGAACTCGATCCTAGCATGATCTTGTTGCCTTGGAGCATACATAAACAAGTAAAACCGTGAAAATATGCGAATAAACGCAAAACAAAAAGTTATCTAAAATACTTTCGAATTGTGCAGTGTTACAATATTATCCTTAGCGTTGGGATAACACTTCATAAGTTTAATATTATACTTGGCCTTAACACTTACACTTTCAACAACGATATTTATGGTGATATTCAAACATTTAATTTATAGGAATGCATGCTGATAGGAGAAGTTCCCATATTTGGGTCGACCTGTATTTGAGGCCCATGGACGTCGATATCGGGGATGAAGCCCGGTATACTCCAGCATGACGAATATGACATTCGATATGGTACAGGGCAGAAATCTATAAATATCCTGCCCCGCATACCGAGACACATATCATTAATTATTACCTAACCTCCTCCTGATATCGAATATCCATATTCGATATCATTCTCGACCTACTCCCGATATCAACTCGGACATAGCTTGTAGGAACGCATTCGACGTAATCATTCTATATCACCCTCGACGTCACCCTCAATGTGTTTTTGACATCACACTCGACGTCACCCTCGACATCACCCTCGACGTCACCCTCGACGTCACCTTCGACATCAGCTATGTGACCCGGTCAGACTTTCTATCTCCAGCATCTGGTGTTTCCGGACTAAAGTCATCCTAGAGCTAGCATTAGTGATAGGAGACATAGTGTGTAATAGAATCGTAGCACCACACTTGTAATATCTCACCTCGTTATATATATACGATCTATTGTCAAATTAGTTGCGCCGTCTGTGGGAACACCAGTTCTCGGGACCAGAGAGCCGCAGAGAAATCAGAAAATGAAGAGCCTCAGAAGTCGAAAAATTCAGTGCAAAAGAAGAGAAAGACATGAGTAGGCCTAAAGAAGTTGGAGGCTGGTGCACCCGCTCAGCATTTCAAGAGGGAGAAAGCGATTTTACCATTTCAGAACGAGCCGAAAATGAAACACAATGGAGATTTTGTTACTAATAACATTGACCCAGAGCGGTTGGACCGCACTCTGAAGATTGGATCAGCAATGTCGCTAGATATAAGGGTTGCCTTGGTAGAGTGTTTGAGGAGGAACGCCGACATCTTCGCATGGTCTGACTCGGACTTGAAGGGAATCGACCCCAAAGCGTGGTCTGACTCGGACTTGAAGGGAATCGACCCCAAAATCATCGTGCATAAGTTGAACGTTGATCCTCGAGCTAAACCGATAAGGCAGAAGAGAAGAAACTTCAGTAAGGAAAAGAATGAGGCAGCGAAGAAAGAAGTGGTTGAGAAGGTCAAGGAAGGTCACATCTACGAGATACGTTATTCAGAATGTCTTAGGAATATAGTATTGTTCTTGAAGAATGAGGCTGAATGGAGAATGTGTGTGGATTACGCGATTAAAAAAGTATTGTCCCCGAGACCCTTTTCCCTTACCGAGGATAGATCTCGTGGTGGACTCAACGGTGGAATGCGCTTTGTTCAGTTTCATGGATGCGAAGAGCGGATTTCATCAGATTTTCATGGCAACGGAGGATCAACCAAAGACAGCTTTTGTTACGGATACCAGCGTATACTACAATCGAGTGATGCCCTTCGGATTGAGAAATGCAGGCGTTACCTTCCAAAGGCTAGTGGCCAACATGTTTTACTACCTGATTTGAAAATCTTTGAAGGCTCACGATCATGTGAAGCATTTGGAGCAGTCTCTTGTGATCATGCAAAACTATGGAATGAAACTCAATCCAAAGAAATGTACGTTTGGCATCCCGACAGGGAAGTTCTTGGATTATATGGTTAACGAGAGGGGAATCCAAGCTAACCCTGACAAGATTCAGGCAGTCATGAGCTTATCCTCACCGCGGTCAGTGTGGGACGTACAATGTTTAGTCGGACGCATAACGGCGTTAGGACGGTTCATTGCAACCTCAACCGAGAAGAGCCTACCCTTATTCAAGGTATTGAAGAAGGTGACAGATTTTCAATGGACAAAAGATTTTGAAAAGGCATTTCAGCAACTGAAGAGATATCTGATGACCCCACCGTTGTTGGCTAAGCCTGACGTAGGAGAAATGTTTTATTTGTACTTAGCAGTTTCGACCAACGCTATTAGCACAGTTCTAGTCAAAGATGTAAACATCAAGCAACTGCCTATTCATTATGTCACTCGTGTGCTCCATGGCGAGGACATGAACTATCTGCAAATCGAGTTATTCGCCTTGGCAATAGTAATGACAGCCAATAAATTGACGCCGTATTTCCACTCACACCTAGTAACAGTTATCACAGATAAACCACTTCGACAGATAATGGAGATCCTACAAACCTCAGGGCACATGGTTAAATGGGCTATAGAACTAAGAAAATTTGGGATAGAATATCGCCCCCGGACCGCCATCAAAGCACAGGTCTTAGCAGATTTTATGGCAGAAACTTTAGGGAATAGTGTGGATCACTTATGTAACCACATCTTTACTATAATCCGAGACCGGGGACCTAGTACACGGTACTCAACATGGTTGTTACACGTGGACGGATCCTCGACCGCCAATGGCAGGGGTGCAGGAACCCACCTAGTGTCACCGGACCGAAGAGAGTTCGATTCCGCCATAAGCTTAAACTTCCCAATTACTAACAATGATGCGGGAGTGAAAGTCAAGTATTTTGTCAATGTTAGATCAACATTGTAACTGCAATGTTAGGATAACATTGAACACAGAAAACTGCACATTCAGGATTATTTCTATAATTGTGTTTTGCCTTTATTCATCTTACTAACTTAGTTCCACGAGTTGTAGTTGGTATTTGTATGTGCTCCAGGTCAAGAGACTTCAAGGAAGGATCTATTTCCTTAAAGAGAAGTTGTCATTCAATGAGAAGTTTCCAAAGAACAACTTTCCATAATTAAATAAGAAAAGATGTGTGCAGTGCAATGGAAAGATCAAGGCGTGTGAATTGCAAGAAGGAAAGAAGATTACATGCAGTAGGATTCTTTCTATAGAAGACTACAAGATGAAGATTCTTTCCTTAGAAGACTTCAAGTTAAAGAAGAAAACCTTTCCATTGAAGACTTCTAGTCAAAGAAGAAAACCTTTCCATTGAAGACTTCAAGTTGGACAAGGAACTCTTTTCCTATTGAAGGAGACTTGCCATGAATGAAATTAAAGTCATACAAGGAGATCTAATAGCAATCAAAAATGTTCACAACATGGCTTGGCCATCAAGGAAGACTACACTATAAATAGGCATGTTGGGCATCAAGAAAAAAACATGAAGACAAGAGAGAAAATATCCCGTGAGGAAGTTATTATAGTCGAGTGTCTTTGTCTTGCTTTTGTAAAGTTTGTGAGTTGTTAGATTAGTTCTAGGTTTAGAATTAAGAAAGCAATTATTGTCTGCTTTGTTGAGTTCGATCAATTCGAGAGTGAGGAGCTTGAGAGTTGAGAGAAACATCTTTGTTAAAACCTTGTTGTATTTCGCCTATGGCTCGGAAGATCATATTAATATATTATCTTCTTAAAATTACATCTACTTGTATTCTTTATTTATCTGCTGCGTTATATTCTCTGTCAAGTAGATTTGTGCTAACGATTAACTACTCTTAACCGGATGTTAAGATACCATCGAGAGTCCAACATTAGCTTAAGACTGGAAGAGCTGATCAGTGTTAGACTAACATCAAAGATAACAATGTGCGACAAGTATCAAGTCCCGATCCAACAATTTCACGGAGTATGAGGTAGTTCTCGCAGGGGTAAGAATGGTGAAGCCTTTAAGTTTAGACCACTTAGAGGTGTTTACAGACTCCCAGTTGGTGGCAAACCATTTCTCGGGATTCTTTGAAGCAAAACAGGAGACCATTGTCTTGTATTTAGCCAAGCTGAAAGCACTGGCCTCGGAATTCACCGCATTCAACTTGACTCAGATTCCTCGATCTGAGAACACTAAGGCGAATGCGTTGTCAAAATTCGTGAGCTCGTTGAAGAATTTTGTGGAAAAACGCATTACTTTATTGGCCACTTCAAGGACGATGATAAGGTTTACAAAAAACTAGCAAGGTATGGGCTGACGTTGAATTCATTTTTCCTATTGCAAAAACTCCTTGATGGAAGGATGGGATCTTCCAATATCTCCAAAATGGGAAGCTCCCAGACGATGTAAACGCACGGTGATGCCTCAAATATAATGCCTACTGGTTCACTATTTTTCAAGGAGAGCTTTACATTACAAGCGATCCTTTGATGGTCTTTTGTTGAGATGTATATCCCCGGTGGACGTGTAGTACATCATGAGAGAGATACACGCTGGGAGCTGCAGGAACCATTATGGAGGAAGTGCCCTCGCGCAGAGAATACTGAGGCAAGTGTATTTTTGGCCGATATTGAGAAGGGACGCGACTCAATTTTGTCGAATGTGTGAGAACTGAAAATATCATGCAAAGTTGATCCACCGGCCAATTGTTCTGATGCAGCGCCTAGAGATTACATGTACGTTCGATCAATGGGGGCTTGATATTGTGGGACCTCTACCCATCACGAAGGGGCAGAAAAAGTTCGTCTTAGTTGTTGTCGAATATTTCACTAAATGGATGGAGGCAGAGGCGCAGAGGCACTAGCCCACATAACTGAGAATAATATGATAGGTTTCGTGCGGAAGAACATTATCTGTCGTTTCGGTCTGCCCAGAGTTCTTATCTTGGATAATGGGACCCAATTCTGCGGCAAAGAAATAGTTTCATGGTGAAAAGAGTTAAAGATAGCCAACACTTCGCGGCCGTGGCTCACCCACATGCCAATGGACATGTAGAATCTACCAACAAAACTCTAAAAGAATATTTGGAACGTAGGCTTCATGCCACATGAACAAGCTGGATAGAGGAACTCCCAGGCGTCCTATGGGCCTATCGTACTACTCCCCGAACTTCTACAGGGGAGGCACCATACACCTTAGTATACAGGTCCGAGGCGGTGGTGCCGGTAGAGATATGTATGCCCACCTACCGCATTACTGAATATGAACCTGAACACTCAGCATGTTTGCGCCAGATGGACCTCGACATGATTGGCTCTACCATAGAACATGCATATCAGTGCACTGTGGCCCTTAAAATAGCTATGGCCCGAACATTTGACAAGTGAGTCCATCTCTGCACCTTTTAGGTTGGAGACCTTGTCTTAAAGAGCGTAAGAGCTAGTAAGCACGTTGGAAAGCTCCAAGTGAATTGGGAAGGTCCCTATAGGGTTACTAAAGCAAGCTCCAAAGGTTATTATTATCTGGAAGACATGCATGGGGATCCGCTACCCCGTCCATGGAATGTGCAACACTTGCGTCGTTTTTATTGCTGAACTTATCATATCTTCTAATCAGAACTACGCAAATCTTGGTTTCCAATACGGGATACGTAGGCGGCCATTTTCCCGGCCTAGCACCGATATTATAAAAAATATATTACCTTTGCCATGCAGGAGCAAAATAGGACGAACTACATGCCCAAAACGATATACTTCGCAACATATTGGAGAATATGTTGATGAAACAGTAGAGAGGTATCGCCCTCAGGACATATCGCTTGAAACGGCGGCTGTCTATATGTCTCCACAGAAAATATGCTGATATAACAGCAAAGAGATATTGCCCTCAGGACATATCGCTTGAAAAGGCGACCGTCCATATGCCTCAACGGCAAATATGCTGATATAACAGCAGAGAGGTATCTCCCTCAAGACATATCGCTTGTAAAGGCGACTGTCCATATGCCTCCACGACAAATATTCTGACAGAACAGTAGAGATGAACAGCCTCAGAACATATCACCTCAAAAGGTGATCGTCCATATATCTACCTAATAGATCACCTATCTCTTGCAAAGGAATGCAAATTAGAGTGACATGACGAAAACAACACCATGAACATCTCAAAAAATATAATCAAAGATTGTAGACGATTACACGCAAACACTCTATTGATGAAAATATAAATGAGTCACAGCCTTACTTCTACTACAAATAAACCTAACATCATACTCAAAATTCTCAAAAAATATCCTCTTCATAATTATCAAAGAGATCACTATGGATCTCGTCTCAGGTAAGTGCAAAAATAGATGAGAGGTCAAACTCAGAAGTCTTCATGGGGAACTTCCACGGCTCATCATATATATCTTCAGCAAGCTCATCAATTCCCCATGGAGGCATCTGGACACATGTATCATTTAGGACTACTAGTTTTCGGGTCCCTCCCCGAATATACATACCTAAGCGAGTGAGTCACCCTATAATGCAGTCGAGGGTATGTACCATCAGCAGCCCACGCGATTGAAAGCACGGGCTCAACATTAGCACCCCCTCCGTCTTCAGGACTGTATGCATTCAGAAAATCATCGTTACCGCCGAATGCGTTATCATGAAACCCCTGATTGTCATTCACAAGGGAAACTTCTTTTGCAGTATCGGGGGATGAGACCCTTATTTCGTCCTCCCTATCAGGAGTAGGCGTAAAGCCAACCATATATAAACTCCTCTCCTTCAATAAATGAAGAAAATGATCCTCAGCGTCAGAAGGCACATAGGGACCAGTTGTTGAACCATCGTGATCCGAACCCTCAAGCTTAGGCCTAGGATCGAATAAGCCAACTTCAAAATCATTACCCAACATACTCAACTCCTTGATCTGATCCACAGTGGTGTCCAACCCGAGTTTGAAATCTTTCTCACCTTGTAAAAGCCCAATTAGGTTAAAGGTGGAGGATTTCAAGAAATCCTTAGCAATGGCCCGCCGATGGTGATCGGATTCAAAAAGCTCCGTTAATTAAGCATTATGTGTCTCGAACAACACCACAGAGTCCCTATACGAGTTCCACTCTCGCTCTAGATGCACATTTTGCTGATGCAGCTGATCGACTTCTGCTTTAGCTTGTTCAAGCTCTTTCGTAAGTTTCTCCCTTTCAACTTAAGCTCTTCAGGCTTTATCATGTGCCTTTTTCGAGCGAGTTTCGGCCGCGCACTTACGCGGGTTGGCTCTATCCCGAGAGTCGTGGCTCTGAGCAACCAACTTCTGCATTTCTTCAATCTTTGCATCATGTCTGGTCTTTACCTCCGCCAGCATCATCTAATCATCACAGAGAGCATGGAACATGTGGCCAAACTGTTACATTTATGGAATGTTAGGACTCAATACGCGTACAACAAATGGAATGCGTAAGACAAATGGAACAACGAAACCTTATCACATGAAAAAGCATTATGCACATCTGTTGCACTGCGGCAGCCCCTAAGTTGCGAATCAAGATAGCAGGATTAATATTCGGATAGATAGTATGCATGCTCTGAATGGAATTCTCTTCCCGCAAGACACGACCGCCTATCCTCATGAATATTCGATCAGAATTAGGGTCACGAAGAAAGTTATGATTCCACTGGTGGATCGGATAAAGGCATCATCACGCGCTTTCAAAGGCATACCTCGACGTTTCTGAGACACAGAAGGGGCTGTGGAGGCCACAACAGGGGAAATAGGCAGTTCATCTTGGGTCGACCTGCACTCCTCGGTACTAGCCGCCCTATCTGGCGAGGGAACAAATTCCTCTGGTTCGAGTCCGCCAGCCCGTCCGACACCGACGGGGGTCGATGTACCAATTGAGTCCCTTACAAGGGATGAGTTAGAATGTGGAGTAGCACCTCGCGAACCCTGGCCAACCTTTTTTTCGAGGGTTTCCTCCTCAAAACGAGCCCTAACCTTCGGATGCCAATAATTGGGTAGAGCGGCGGGGGTAGCGGTGCTACGACAAAAGTAGGGGGATTGGTGGCAAGCTTGCTCTATGATTCAAGTTCTGCTTCCACAGCACGCAGCCTTTCCCCCTCCAAGGCCAGAACTTCTTTAACGGTTGAGCGAGTCCCAATAACAATGCTACCACCATCTTTGCTTGGTTGAACCACCAAAAAACAACTAGGAAAATGGGAGTTTCGCTCGTATAAACGTAGACACGGAATCCTAACCTCTACAGCTATACCAGGAACCCGCATGTGACCATCATCAAGTGCCTCATCCAATGTCGGTTCATTCCGCACACTCCACGCAGCGGGTGGGTCAACCGCATATGAGTTTGGTTCAAATATTCCTCCCACGCGAGCATCCAGCACAGACGGCCGATGAGACACGACGTGTTTTCTATGGGGTGGATTCTTAATACGGGCCATCTCTCACCTAATAAGATAGGACGCATCATAGACATCACAAAGCAATACATAACATAAATTACAAAAAAAATGAAGGGGGCACATCGATATCGGGGCTCAACATAAAAAAAACATATATATATATATAATCACCATATCAAAAACATATCAAAAATCAATCCCGACATACCTGAGGAATTTTGATATCTGGCTCGCAAGAGAACATAATTCAACAGTAAAATATTCGAATGCTGACAAGAAAGGGGGACCAGGCTATATAATAAAATGATTGGTCCCCGCGAGTTATTAATGCCTCCGATGTCAGGGTCGTATCGAAATACAAGTTCGATATACACCCGATATGCACAAGTTTCCGACTTATAACTCTATGAATTGCTTAAGAAAATTGGGGGAGTATCAAATATGTATTTTTACTAACCAATTCCCTAATCGAATAAGTCGAAAACTTGGGGGGAGTGACGGGTACCCCCTGAGCAAGAGAAAAAACCGACAAATTAAGTTCACAAATTACCATTCACACGATAATTCCTGAACTTGGAGACTACATGATAGGGGGAGTTCCCGTATTTGGGTCGGCCTATATTAGAGGCCCATGGACATCGATATCGGGGATGCATCCCGATATACTCCAACATGTCGAATATGACGTTCGATATGGAACAGGCTAGAAATCTAAAAATACATCGCCCCGCATACCAAGACATAGATCATTAATTATTACCTAACACACCTGCTGATATCGAATATCCATATTCGATATCATTCCCGACCTACTCCCGATATCAACTTCGACATAGCTTGTAGGACTGCATTTGACGTAATCATTCGATATCACCATCGACATCACCCTCGACCTGTCTTCGACATCACCTCGACATCATCTGTGTGACCCGGTGGGACTTTCTATCTCCAGCATCTGGAGTTTCTGGATAAAGTCATCCTAGAGCTAGCATTAATGATACGAGACATAGTTTGTAATAGAATCGTAGCACCACACTTGTAATATCCCGCCTCGTTATATATATATATATATATATATATATTTATATCTACTATTTTGGTCTTATTTCGTCTGGGTTACAAAACACCTTCGAACTATTACACTGAACTTGACTAATGCCAAAATAATGCTAATCTATTACAAAAATCGGACTAACTCGGTCCGGAACACCTTATACAAGCTGACTAGGCAATACAAGTAGAAATAATGTAAACCTAATAACGGTCGAATTGGGGAGATTCGATGGTAATAAGCCTCGAACTGGCTGATCGGTCAAATTGAAGCTATTCGAGGGTAGTAAGCCTCGAATTAGTAGATCGGTCGAATGGTAGGTGCTTGATTGTGATGATTATCGAATCAGACTGACTAGATCGATAAAGGTCGAATTAAGAATGGTCGAATTCGTGACGATCGAATTTAGATGGATCGAATTGCAAGGTTCAATATTGAGTAGTTGCTCGATAGTAATGAATGCATCGTCTTAATGTCAGAGGACGGGGTATTTATAGACCCTGTCCCGTGGGCCCCAATGTACCTGATGAGTGACGATCGAATGGGTACGGTTCGACCGTCCTCGTAATGAGTGACGACGGAATGGGTACGGTTTGACCATCCTTGTAACGGTCGAACGTCTCCTATTCGACTCTCCAATTTCAGGGCCTTTCTCTAGAGTGCTGGCCCAAACACATTTTTGCACCTTCCTAAAATACCCCCATCATATAGTCCCCCAGTTTGGGAGTCGGTGTTGAGAAAGGAGCGGGTTCCAAACTCTAAAGTTCGTGTTGTTTGCCTTACACTTCAAATTTCTGCCTTATACTCGATGGCTGTTCTCTATCGAGTGAACTGGCTACGAGATTTTAGCTAATGTTGAAAATACTCCCCCGAATTAGGAGCCTTGATTCGAAAGCATGGGCGCCCAATTTTAATCATGCTTCGCAATGTCCGAATCATCAAAGATCAGATTTCCAAGACAATGGAACTGAGACCAATTCAATTGTAATCTTATTGTCGAACTGTAAATGATTCGATAGTGTTATTGCATCAAATCTCTGAATTCAACTGTTTAATTATGTCAAATTATATGGATTCAATTTTCAATGGCCATCGAATTGGATGGAGTTCGAGCGTCCTGGTGCAGTCAAATTGCATCTAATTCGATGTTTTTTCTAAAAAATAAATTTGAAAATGCAGCTCGGGATTATTACCTTGAACCGAACAGACGTGAATTCCGAGTATTCAATCGAATATCAGTTAGTTCGACCACTAGTTCTCTTTCTTTTTGTTATCAGTCGAACTGAATCTAATTCGATTGAAATGTTCGACTCTAATTCGATTGAATATTTCAATCGAATGGAGCAAATTATTCGATTGATGTTCTGATGGGCCTTATGGGCCGACCCCCCCTCTATATAAGGGTTTGGAGGGGTGGAGTAGCTCATTTTGCATGTGTGGAGATCTTACGCTGAAATGTAAGAAGTAGAGAACATGATCAGTTCGATACTATGTGTCTCAAACACAGGCTATTCGATACTCATTGTATCGAACGATAGACCGTTCGATCGATTGCCTTAGAAAAATTTTCAAAATTTTCCTAAATAGTTTGTTTTCTTCTCTCTGATTAGCTTTATGTTTCTTATTGCATGCAGTGTTATTCCGCAGTTGATTTGGTGAATTTGCGATTTAAATCAAGGTAGTTAGTTGTTTACTTTTATTAGCTCTTGTTAATTATGTGCTAGCTTATTTTTCTTTGCGTGCATCACGTAGTTGTTCTAAGTTTCGAGGGTGGCGTACATTCGTAGTCAGTTTTTCTTTTTTTTTCTTTTTTTCTTTTTAATTTCACTTTGTGTCGATCGGGATGTCGAAAGAGATGGTGAGTTCTGAGTCTTCATCAGGGAGTGAGTCGAGTAGTACCTCGAGCTCCGATTCTATTAATTTGGTAATGGGTCCCGATGTGAATCCCACTGGTATGAACTTAGGCGAAGAGAATGCCTATAAAGCAATTGATATAGAGTAGATTGATTTCAAGGCGGATGAGGAGGAGGAGAGGGATGAGGAGCAGCCAGCACCGCAGCCTGGGGTAGATGGTGTGCCCTTGCCATCTGTAGTGGATAATCGTGCCGACAGTGAGGCAGATGAGGCAAATGAAGTCATTGATAGGGACTTTGACGATGACGACGAGGTTGCGGGAATGACGTATTCTCATTACGTGTCACACTTATAGCATAGTCGTCCCGTTCTTCGTGAAACTTACAGTATGGAGATTAACTACAAGATAGTTATTCCTCGTTTAGAGCAGCGTGTGCATACCCCACCACCCGGTTATCTTACTGTCTTTGTTTTGCAGTTGGCCAATGGTCTATGGTTTCCCCTGCCATACGAGGTGAGAAGAATTTTAACATCTATTTGGTTGGTACCAAGCTAGTTGATGTCGAACTCGATCGGACATATAATCGGTTTCATCATCGCCATGAAGGGCTTAAGGGCACCATGCAGGCTTAATGAGTTTTGGGCCCTATTCGAAGTTTCTCGAAAAGGGATAGGTTTTTATCATATAAAGGCGTTGAGGCACCATAAGTTTTTGAGTGGGGAGCCTTCTGGTTATATGAAGGATTGGAAAAAACGATATTTCTATATCAAAGAGAGTTTTGAAGAGGAGTTTTCTGTGTATCGACGGGAGTGGGTCGATGTTCCAAAAATTCCGATTCCACGTGGGGTGGGTGGTCCTAGGTGGTGTGATCAGTTTAGGGCAAACCTGATAACTAATCATCAATTCAATTTGAGGGCTTTTGTTAAAAGCCCCGTTTTGTCACTTGCAGGGTTGTCCCAGGTTCCATATACGGAGAGATATACTCTGGGTATATATCTTGTTAACTGCCATTGAATTTAGCCTTTCGTCTAATCTTGAATGTTAGTAATGCTGAGTGCTCTTCTTTTTTCAGAGTCTTTCATGGTGAGCCGTCACGCCTGCATGAGTCTGGTCCTTGCGACGGATGCTGAGACATCCCGTACAACAGTCTATATTCCCGTTGCCCCTCCTAGCAAAAGGAAAGCTAAGGGGAAAATGCCAGCTGACGAAGCCGCGACGTCTATACGTTCTTGTGCGCCACATGATCCTTTTGAGGAAATGCTCGGCAGAGGTCGCGAAGACTCTCCTCCTCTGGCTGATGATGATAGCGAGGCAACGGGAAGAGCGGGGTTTCTTGCCCCACAAAAAAAGGAGAGTTTTCCAAACTTGTTCTCAAACTGGAGGTGTTGCACCCCATGTGCCGCGCTCGATTGGTCCCATGCATGATGGTGGCTCAGTCCCCCATGTTGGGGTGAATACTAGGGCCGAAACTAGCCCAAGGCCCACGTGCCCGTGTCGGGGACTTTGAACATTCTGAGGGGGAGTCCATTAATGCATTGAGAGTGGTCTTTCCTAACCTAGCTACGACTTTCTCGTCATCAATCGAGGAAAGAAAGAAAGTGGAGCGACTCGCGCTTCGCTTAATCAGCTCGGTAATGCGACGTTTGAATCTGATATCGTTGTTTTGATACATGCTCAAATCACTTACGCTTTTAGTTGTTACATTTTCAGAGCAGTGGGGTTGTGGATGCCATGATCAAAGACTTGATGTAGGCCCACGAAAAGAGGACGACCGGGATCGCGCACTTGCAAACAAAATTCCAAGGTAGCGATCCAGATGCGATGAGGGCTGTTGTGCCTAAGAAGGAAGAAGCCTTGCAGCATGCGAAAGATTGTGCTATCCGGGCGAGTGGGGATAGGGAGGCCGTGAAACTTGCGGAGGAGACCGTTCAATGGCTTGAGGCACAAGTCAACACCCTGCGGGCTAGTAAAACACGCTGGAATTGCGAGTCGTGGAGCTCAGAAAGGAGCTTGCAGCTGAAAAGGAGAAGGTAACGGAGGCCGAGGAAATCGGATATGCCTGTGACTTAAGCCAAGTATGCTGTTTTGTTGCTTTTGTCTTTTCTAGACATTGTCTTGTTTTCCCTTTTATTAAATTTGTTTTGTTATTCGAACAACCTCCTACCGTGCAGTAATGAGTGGAGATTGTGGAGGATTTCCTACGGAGTAATACCTTCCAGGAGATCAGTGTCCGTCGTGCGGCTCAAGATGCCAAGAAAGCTCAAGTGCTAATGGTGCAACAGATCCACAACACCCGCTACTTGCGTGGGGCGATTCGACCCACGGTGGTTGGATTTATCACTTGGTCTTGATCGCCAACCTCTGCCTTTAGTTCTCGAGAACGCGCCTGTAGTTGCGGACGACTTCGCCAGCTTACTGAAAAATGAGAGCTTGATTTATCGCGGGATATCTCTGCCTCCTCTCATGCCTGCCACCTATCCTTCCTCAGAGGATGAGGACGACACCGAGGGCTAGGTGCCTTGGATTAAACTATTAGTTTTATGAACAGTTATTTATGTCTGTTTTAGCGTTGCGTCGCTTTGTTGCGTTGAACACTTTATCTGCTTTTCTTTTTCGTTGAATATTATGCTGACATATTCTCGCGTTTGGGAGAGTCTTTGCTATTTTATGCTTGCCTTTTTATTTAAAATTCATCATGTGTGCACATGGGAATATTTATGTTTTCATTTGCTGATTTTATCCTTTTCGTATAACAGGATCGCTTAGGCATCTTTTGCTCGGTTAGCATAATGTTCCCCTCATTCTTTCGTGAGGTATTTCATCGTATTTGCCATATTCTTGACAAAGCATTTATTTCTTCATTCCTGTGGGATTTTGTGGTTTGTACTTGCCATTTCAAGCGAAGTGTCCATCCCTTTCCTTCATTTTGGTGGGATTTTTCGGTTTGCACTTGCTGTTTTAGGCGAAGTGTCCGTCCGTTTCTTCTTCATGGGATTTTTTGGTTTGCACTTGCTGTATTAGGCGAAGTGTCCACCCCTTTCTTCTTCGTGGGATTTTTTGGTTTGCACTTGCCATTTTAGACGAAGTGTCCATCCGTTTTGTTCTTCGCAACTCACCTTCGAGTCCTGCATATCATTAGTTTCACATATATAACTTGCAACGTGAGGTTCCACTTTTGCTGCATTTGTTAGAACACTGTTGCAATTATTTTGGTCAAAGGTATCCCTTGTGGAGATAGAATTTAGATAATAAGTAGGTCCGAGTCTAGCAGAAGGCCAAATTGCCTATATTTCCTGAGGGGGTTCCTCGGGACTCAAGCCTTTGATGTTCCTGTTTTAAGTTAATACATACCAGCCCTTCACGCACGTAGAGGTAGAGGTGACGAATAAAGATTGTTCAAAATGTGTAGAAACCTAAAAGACTTGCAAAATTAAAAAGGAGTGACTTAATCAATCTGCTCCATCTCCATGGGACCCAGTACGTCCAGCATATCCTACTCCTCATGCGGAGGAAACTTGAGTGATGCCACATAACATAGCCACCCTTGCATGTGATCTGCTATGACTTCGCCCGTTCCTGCAGGGGTCGGAAACTTCATCATCTGATGATAGGTCGGTGGCAAAGCTCAGAAAGCGTTGAGCGCTGGTCTTCCCAAAATTCCGTTGTATGGGAAGGGTAAGTCTACCACCACATAGTCTACGATTAGCGTCTTTATTTGAGGCACGGTTCCCAGCAAAGTTGGGAGAGAGACCATGCCGCGGGGTACTACTTCCATTCTACCAAAACCATGCAGCGAAGTTCTGACTGCCTCCATTCTTTCGTCTCCCAAGTCCTATCTTTTCCCATGTTGACACCATCAACACGTTCTCGGTCTCCTATTCATTCTGCTTGTAAAACTTGCAGTAAAAGGGTTGACAATTTGGTTGCCTTGGAGTCTCTCATATGCCTTGGCTCTTTTAGCCAACCTTTCATTTTTTATGTCCAATACACTGTCATGATATCAGTGTTTAGGGGCGTATATCGCCTCGGTGACGAATTCATGTACCTATTGTTCCTGTTCTTGTTGTGACCTTGTTCCTCTCTTCCTATCTCTATGATCCTCGGGGCAAGAACTACATCTTTGGTGGCCACCATCTTCTCGCGATGCACCACTTGCTACGCGAGTTTGTTTATCTCCTTAATCGTTTTTTGCTGCAACCTAAGCAGATCCTCGTTGAAAACCATGTTTCGGGTCGCGCGGAAGATGATGTTCGAGACCATTTCTCCCTTGGGACTGTCTATCTTCAGCAATTCCGCATTGAAACGGCTCATGAAATCCTTCAAGGTTTCTCTCTCTCCGTGATTGATAGAATAAAAGTGGGAATGGTCCAATACCGTCCTGGATTGACTTGAGAACTGATTTTCGAACATCTTCCTCAGCTCCTTGTAACATCTAATAAATCCATGAGTGGTTCTGGTGAACCAATCTAGTGCCACTCCAACCAAAGTGGTGACAAAGATTCGGGCCTGCACGTTTTCCTTGAACCCATACAAGTTAAGCGTGGTGTCTAACTGGAAAAGATGATCATGTGGACCTGTCTTCCCATCATATGATTTTAGCACCGGTATCTTTTTACCTTGCCCCTAAACCTCCGCCTCTATTTCTTCACAGAACACTGTGCTCCTACGAGCTCTCCCCAACCGTTCCATCCTGTTTTTGACATCCGTCCTTTCTTTCTCGAGCCTTTCTAACATCCTCCCAACTTCCGCTTGCTCCTTCCTCGAGTCGTTAACCCGACTCTCTTCGTGCCTTCTTACGTTGTTCTCTCTATTCTCCTCGCGTCTCCTGACGTCGTTCTCTCGATTCTCTTCACGTTTCCTCATGTCGTGGTGCCTTTTGGACTGCACTTCGACTGAATTTGATATTTCCTTTCGATCGTCCACTTGTGATTTATTTCTGTCCTCGCCGACCGAGCCCTTGGCTACGGATTGTTGTTCCGTACACCTTTATTTTAAACCTCGGGTGGCGGTGTTTGCATTTGCAGCACTGGCAGTGCTGCGCCCATGGCAGATCGGATCATCGCCATAATTTCGTCTCTAAATGCACTTGGCAACGAGGTTGTCGTAGCTGTATCCCCCATTGCGCTCGTATTCGGCCTGGGTCGATCTCCTTTCCCTGCACCGATGGTCTTCCTGTTTCCGGGATAATCGGATTGGCGATCGTTCGTTCCAAGTCGGGATTATTACTCTCCGCTGCTCTACTTTGCCATCTAGTCATTCTAATTGCCATGCTTAATCTACTGGGATAAATGGTGTTCCCACAGACGGCGCCAATATTTTGGTCTTATTTCGTCTAGGTTACAAAACGCCTTCGAACTATTACAATGAGCTTGACTAATGCCAAAATAATGCTAATTTATTACAGAAATCGGACTAGCTTGGTTCGAAACACCTTATACAAGCTGACTAGGCAATACAAGTATAAATAATGTAAATCTAATAACGGTCAAAGCGGGGAGATTCGATGGTAATAAGCCTCGAACTGGATGATCGGTCGAATTGATGTTATTCAAGGGTAGTAAGCCTCGGATCGGTAGATCGGTCGAATGGTAAGTGCTCGACTGTGATGATTATCGAATCGGGCTGACTCGATCGATAAAGGTCGAATTGAGGATGGCCGAATTCGTGACGATCGAATTAGGACAATCGAATTTAGATTGATGGAATTGCTAGGTTCGATATTGAGTAGTTGTTCGATAGTTATGAATGCGTTGTCTTAATGTCTGAGGATAGGGTATTTATAGACCCCGTCCCGCGGGCCACAATGGTAGCTGACGAGTGACGGTCGAATGGGTACGGTTTGACCGTCTTTGTAATGAGTGACGGTCGAATGGGTACGGTTCGACCGTCCTTGTAACGTTCGAACGTCTGCTGTTCAACCCTCCAATTTATGGACCTTTCTCTAACGGGCTGGCCCAAACACATTTTTGGGCCTTCCTAAAATACCCCTATACCATCTATTGTCAAATTACATTCAAAACATTATAAATTATAAATAGAGTTTAGGCAACCATTTAAGAGTTTTGTGTAAGTTTATCAAAGCACAAGAGTGTTTTATGTTGACACCAATAGTGACTTTTAAGTTTTAACATTAACATTATAAGTGGACGTGGCGTCGGGCTATGATCCAGATCCAGTACTTCCTTCCCTTAACTACGTATTCAATTGGACCGGGTGTATTAAAGTAAATAAACTATAAGCCGATTTTTGTCAGCTCATGCGTCATAAGTTCTTGTTCGTACAATCTTCTTTGATGACCGACATTTTAGTAATAATATTCATTTTTTCTTTTTTTAAAAAAATGAATGTTGTCGTGATCTTGACTATTCCTGATGCTTGAATTCTTATATAAGATAAGAGGTGTTGCCTTAGTCCTTTAACTTGTTGGATTTGCCAAAAAATTCTAGGCGTTTCAGAGTCAACTACGTATGACGTATTAAGAGGAAAGGTCCACGATGGGATCGATATATTTAACAGAGACAGTAAAATTAATTTCACCATTAATTAATTAATTGGAGCTTTATAATGACAAAATTATTCGTTATAGGGTCAGCCCGGCCTTCAACCCAATAAGGCAATAAGAAGTTGTGGATAGAAGAATCACCCGACCATTTCATAATGAACACAAGTATTCCAGTCCTATATTATTTTCTTACAATAACCTGAATCTTCATACGAAATATTATCCTAGTAATTCCAAGCTTGTAAATTTTACGATGACAGAACATTTTTAGGTCCCCTACCTAGTCTCTTCTTCCTCAATCTGGCAAAAGAACTTACGGAAATAAAGTAACTTTTTCACTAAATATGATACAAATCTAGGGCGTACAGTGAGGTACGGGAAGCAGTAAAGCTAACTGATTTGCCTGATTTGAGATACCCGCTACAGTAATAAGTAATAACATCATGATTACGATCGTGCTTCTTCCACGCCAAATCAAATTTCAATTTGACCACCAACTTATATTACAATATTTCCTACTAGATGTCGAGCTGTCAATAAATTATGTGATCCGCTGACCTTATAGAGTATCACAATCTATCTGCATTGTATATAATTCAGATGAACAGAAAAATTATAAAGCTTCGCAGAGAGTTCTTACGTACACTCAACCGCGCGCTTTAATTAATGTCTAATAGTTAAACAAGCTTCCGCATATTCAAAGAAATCACATTTGGTCAATAGTCAAAGCCAACATCTTTATAATATAAAAGTTAGTTAAATGAGCTGTCGTTTTAAATTAAATTTACACGGAAGGAAGGGGTGGCAAATTGCAAAAATATCGATGCTTTGAAAACCATAAATAGCAGGGACACACCCCTCCATCCAACCATCAGTTGTCAATAAAACTTTCTAATCATGGCTTCTTCTTCCATACTATTTCTCTCATTTTTTGGCCTATTACTCTCTGTTTCTCTTGCTCAACGCTCGTTCCGGCCTAGTGCTCTACTTCTTCCTGTCAGAAAAGACGCTTCTACCCTACAATACGTCACCAAAATCAACCAAAGAACCCCTCTAGTACCCGTAAACCTCGTAGTTCACCTCGGAGGTCAATTCTTGTGGGTCGATTGCGACAACAACTACGTCTCCTCCTCGTACCGCCCCGTACGTTGTCGTACCGCTCAATGCTCACTAGCCAAATACACGGGCTGCGGAGACTGTTTCAACGGACCCAGGCCTGGTTGCAACAAGGACACATGCGGTACGACTCTTGACAACCCATTCATCCGCACAGCAACCGGCGGAGAGCTTGCACAGGACGTTGTATCCGTCCAATCAACCGACGGTTCAACCCCTGGCGCGGTGGTGACCGTGCCTCGATTTATATTCACATGTGCCCCAACGTTCTTACTCCAAGGCCTCGCAAGTGGTGCCACTGGGTTGGCGGGGTTGGGCAGGGCCCCAATCGGGATGCCTTCTCAATTCGCCTCCGCTTTCAGCTTCCACCGTGTATTCGCCATTTGTCTAACGGCCTCGACTTCGTCAGACGGAGTCATATTCTTCGGAAGTGGACCCTATCGTTTTCTGTTGAACGTTGAAGTTTCGCAGTCGTTGAGATACACTCCCTTGTTCATCAATAAAGTCAGCACCGCGTCGGCCTACCAATTGGGCGAGCCCTCAACCGAATACTTCATCAAAGTGAACGCCATAAATGTCAACAGTAATCCCATTGCGATAAACACGACATTGCTAACCATTGACAGCGAAGGCAATGGCGGAACTAAAATCAGCACAGTCAATCCTTACACTCTATTGGAAACTTCCATTTACAGAGTGTTCACCGCTGCGTATATTAGAGAATCTGCTGTGAGAAACATCAGCCGAGTTGCCGCTGTTGCGCCTTTCGACGTGTGTTTCAGCAGCGAGAACGTGGGTGGTACGAGGGTGGGTCCTGCGGTTCCGTATGTTGACCTTGTTTTACAGGGAGAGAACGCTGTGTGGACAATTACTGGTTCGAATTCGATGGTGCAGGTTAATGACAATGTTTTGTGTTTGGGATTCTTGGACGGAGGAGTGAATCCGAGAACTTCGATTGTGATAGGAGCAAAGCAATTTGAGGATAATCTTTTGCAGTTCGATTTGGCTACTTCCAGGTTGGGGTTCAGTTCCACGCTGTTTGGCAGGCAAACTACTTGTGCCAACTTCAACTTCACGTCCACTGCATAGACGAAGCTTGAATTGATATTTCACAGGAACTATTACTGAATGTGTCTAATAATACTTCATTTCGTTATTGAAATAATTAGCTCATTGGCTGGAATACTGGAGTGTACGGGTTAAATGACTTTGTAATGAATGTGCTATATATATATAGAGAGATATTCTTGTTTAAAATCTGAGAGCCATTGTACTGATTTTCACCCGTGCTTATTTTGATGGTTTCGATTCTCATCGAATTCTGGATTTAGATTGATTTAAGAAAAGTTAATAGGTACAACCGCTATACGATGAGGCGGTACAATTTATTTATTACTTCTAATAATATACGGTGTGGACGAGGTTATATGTGGTGGTTAAAATTTTTCTTAAATAATTTTAATCTCAACATTTAGTTGCACCACATCATCAATATATAAAACAATTATACGTAGTAATTTTCCTGAATTAGACTAGGATTATTTCCACGAAAGAATGTCAAAAACTGAAACACAAGAAATGATATTTAGGTTCGTTGGACCTCGACAATTATTTTGTAGGTAAGTCTCGTTAAGTCCTTATGTATTATGTGTTTCGCACTTGCCTCCCCACCCCCCCACCCCACCCACCCCCCACATTTCAGAAAGAGAAAAGTGCCCCTTAAGGTATTTCGTTTTACATCCCGTGCAATTCCCAGACTCAAAAAGAAGTCAATTCATTTTCTCTCTATAAAACGCTCTCTTCTCTCTCTACTTCGGGGATTTTAGGAGCTGTTTGCGCAGTCTCGGTAAATCGATCATAACTCTCTCTAGAAATTTTCAAATGATCTCCCGTTTGTTTCATTTGAAAGAGGACTCATAGAGCTTTCCAACCATATATGTCATGCCTTTTGTGTCCTTACCAATCAGAGCAGTTTTTTGTATGAAGTTGGGCTTCTTGTTGGATTGAATGCTGAAATCTGATCTCACGGATTTAGGGTAGGTTTTGCTTATCTTTGGTTTCAAATCTTGGTATTTTGCTTGTAAATAGGTTGATTATCCTCCTTTCTAAAATTGTGGAAGCTTGGTCACTTTCTTTAGATTCACACTACAGTGTTAGTTTCACAAACCTCTTGGAACGGTCTTCGGATCTTCCTTGCTTTGGTTTGGATTCTTACACCTTGTGTTGATCTTTGGATTGTTTGTTTGCTTTCCACGGTTCTCAAGGTCTTGTTCTTGGTCTTCTTGGTCGCATTTGGTGTTTTCTGGCTTGATTCTTCAACTACACAACCTTGTTTCTGCTCTCACCAAGTTCGAAAAGTGGTTTTGGGACGTTTTGAGCTTCACGACCATAACGCCGCCGTGGCACCACCCCTCTCCACCTCCTATCCGCCCTCAAACCTCCTTGATGGTTGCAAGTGGTAATATTGATGATGGTAATGATGGTTACGCTGCCGTTGAACCACCCAAGGCCGCCGCGGAGCCGGTGGTTGCTTTCGATCGTGTTGCACATGAATTGGAGGATAAGAATGCCATGCAATCCAAAAATCGTGCCACAAACATCTCTAAGGTTCCATTGACAGCTCCCTCGTTTCATGGTAAGGATTTCTTCCCGTCAATCTCATCTAATTTTGTACCGCGTCATAACCTCGTTTCGTTTGTTTCGCCGGTTAAAGAGCATGCAACCGTAACTAAGCAAAATCCTTTGAATTCGGCTCCGGCAAACCCCCTGCCTTTTCAGTTATGCCAACCTTTGAAAGGGGTTTCGTTTTCTCAAATGGCAGATCCTAAGTGAAGTTACGATCTTAACCGATCCCTTGTTGATGATCCATTGCTTGTTCCGAAAAACTTCCATAATATCAAAGGCAAACCGATGATAGTCCTTGAAGAAAAAGAGATTAAAGAACTTGATGCTAGACTTAATTTGGTCCTTATTATCTGGTTTCCGATTGCTAAACCAAGATATTTTTTTCATGCACCGTATGATAGAAAACATTGGTCTTAAAGGAACATACAAGATTGACCCAATTGGTCCGCGTCACGTAATGCTTAAACTCGATAAAGAAGAGTATTATACGAGGTTATGGATGAAGAACTCCATTGATTTCCATGGTGTTACGGCTAAGGTGTTTAAATGGACGCCTTCTTTCAGTCCAGAATCAGAACCACCAATTGCGCCTGTTTGGATAGGTTTTTCGAGTCTGAATTTGAGATACTACAAACGCAGCGTTCTTATGTCTTTGGCAAAATATATTGGCAAACCGTTGTGGTTAGATGAAGGGGCTGTTACTTTGTCTCGTCCGAATTATCCTCGTGTTTGTGTTGAATTGAACTTATTGAAGCCAATTCAGGATGAAATCGAATGGGGTGTTGAAGTAGGTGTTAAAATGACTTATGTTAGACAAAAAGTTATCTATGAAAACTTCCCAATTTTTTGTCAAAAATGTCAATGTTTGGGACACCCCATGGAAGATTGCGGCGCTGAGAAAAAAGCAGAAAAAAAAAGATTGAACAAATTGCTAAACTGCCTATAAAAAAGAGAATCTGAAAGGTTCGAAACAAGCTTGAGCTTTGGTGCGCGGTAAGAAAGGAGTGAATGCGAATGGCAGTGGCCCGTCTTCTCCAGTTAAATTCGTTAAACGAGGTAACAAAAATTCTTTTGATGCTCTTGTTAATGAGGAATTGAATGATCAGATTGACTGTGCTGAGGTGATTAATATTGTGTTTGATACCAACCCGAAGGGTATGACTTTAATTGATAAAGGAAAAGTTGTTTTGGTATATAATAATGTTGATGATTCGCATAATCTTGTTGGTAACTTGGATGGTGATAATTTGGCTACTACTTCTCTTGTTGTGAATCTTTCTCATGATGTTGTTGACGTTGGAAAAAATATGGTTAATGATGATATTGTTCAATTAAAGTTCCGATTAAATCACGTGATCATTACTTGGAAGTTCCAGTTGGCATGACCGAAAATACTTCCTTGCCAAAAAATGTTGAAACATCGGCTCGCAATCTGCGAAGCCGTGATGGTACGTCTCCTACCCCCCGTCGTTGATTATGTTGATTTGATGTTGGAATGTTCGGAGTATTGGTAATGATAATTGTTAACAGGGTAGAAAATCACCTGCTTAAAATAAGCGATAATTCGATTACCAAAATTACTTGGTATATTATATGATTTATAAACGACATCGCATTATAACACGGTTTAAATACCGGTATACTTCGTTAAAAATTATACTATTTGTATATCGTAAATCACGACGCACGACTATCGACCGGATTTATAGCTAAAATACTACCCGGTTTATGCTCGTATTTATAACATGTCTCATGACTCGATATATTATTACACGTACGATTTTGTACTCGCTCCGGTAATACGACTCAAATTTATAAAATCATTTGCACCAAACAAGGCACAACACATGGCTCCACACAAAGGTTGACACATGTTCATACTTGGCCGTATCATGACTTAACACTTGGCCAATGCATGTACCAAGCCTCTACTTAGCCCCCAAGTGGCACACATGCAATGAGGCTACATCACCTGTATATTTACATGCACAAGACACATGCCCCTAAAAAACCTCTATAAAAAGGGGACAAGAACCATAGAAGAAGAAACAAGTTGGGGAAGAGAGAAAAAAGAGGGAAAAAAGATGGAGAGAAAAAGAGAGACACACATACGCAACCTGCGAACAAAAAACTCCTTCCTTCTCTCCTCCCCTCGGAGAAAACTCTCCTCCCCTAGGAGAACACTCTCCTCCCCTCGGAGAAAACTCTCCTCCCCTCGGAGAACACTCTCCTCCCCTAGGAGAACACTCTCCTCCCCTCGGAGAACACTCTCCTCCCCTCGGAGAAAACTCTCCTCCCCTAGGAGAACACTCTCCTCCCCTCGGAGAACACTCTCCTCCCCTAGGAGAACACTCTCCTCCCCTCGGAGAAAACTCTCCTCCCCTAGGAGAACACTCTCCTCCCCTCGGAGAACACTCTCCTCCCCTAGGAGAACACTCTCCTCCCCTAGGAGAACACTCTCCTCCCCTAGGAGAAAACTCTCCTCCCCTAGGAGAACACTCTCCTCCCCTAGGAGAACACTCTCCTCCCCTTTCTCCTCCCCTAGGAGAACACTCTCCTCCCCTCGGAGAAAACTCTCCTCCCCTAGGAGAACACTCTCCTCCCCAAGGAGAACACTCTCCTCCCCTAGGAGAACACTCTCCTCCCCTCGGAGAACACTCTCTTCCCCTCGGAGAACACTCTCTTCCCCTAGGAGAACACTCTCCTCCCCTAGGAGAACACTCTCCTCCCCTAGGACAACCCCTCCAACATATACAAAACCAATATATCCGATAAAATCGACAAGCACCAAATAACCAACACCAAAAAATAAGAACTACGAGTGGCTTGATTCCCAATCGGGGGATATGTAGGTATCTCGGAAAATATCCGAGTCCAGCCGCAAATCAATAAAAACCAACAATCTCCTCGGGTCGGGATCGGCGTTCCAACCCAATATAAATATCTTCCGTTAAATAGGGAATAATTCCAAACTCGTTAACAAAGTGGCGCGGTCTGTGGGAAACGCCGTTGAATCCTTGAGCAAGCCCGAGGAGATCGCTGCCAAAACCAAAACGGAAAAGCAGGTGCTACAGCCACGGGGCGATACGCTCCGAAGTTAAGTTTTCCTTTCTCCAAACTTGCGTGATTTGATTACAATCTTGGATATCTCCTTGAAAATCATAAGATTTTCTAATTGCTATATAAGTATATATAAGTGTATATATGCGAAGTCTGTAAAAGACTTGGGTAGGAGTTGAAAGAAATTCTTAGATATGTGAATTCTTTTGCCTACTGCTTGAGAGTTGCAGAGAAAGAATAAACAGAGAAGAACGAAAGAAAAGGAGAGAACAGAGAAGAAGAAAAGAAAATAAAAGAAAGGAAAGAATTTGAACTGTGAAAGAGACACGTGTCCTACGTTGTTGCTTGTGATAAAAACGTGTCACACTATGGCTGGGTGAGTTGAGTTATAAAATATATATATATATATATATATATAAAATACGATGACTACGGCTACCCACGCGGGAAATCGAGAGTGATTCACGGGTATTTACACGAGGAATCAAAAACTCTCTAAATATGGCAGAAAAAGTACAAATTATTGCCAATATGTATTTCTTCCCAAACCAAATACAACGGGTCTTATTCTCGGACTTTACGAGGAATACGCACCCATTCACCAAGATCGTTGTATAATTTTATCATGAGATAAATAGTTTTTCCATCGGAAACACGAAGAGAGTATAAATATACCCAAAATCTATAATCCATGAGGTCTTCGTGCTTAAATATGGACTATGCTCCATATATCTTTGAACATTGACGTTGCCGGAGGAAACTTCGAGCAAAGCTAGCTATTTGTTTAAGCTACATGCAGGCATTATAGAACGTCGGATGTAGCGTGACGAACGCCGTATAGAAGAAAGGGGTTTCGAAGGGAGTTCCGAGGAGAATTCCTTGATAATGAATTAGCGCGCATGGAATGAGGAGGCATCTGGACTCCAGATAAGTGCTACGAACCTCTTACGCAATTTTGATTTCGATAAACTTATACTATAAGTGTAAAATTCAACAAAGAGACATAACTTTATCTTTCCAAACAAGCAAACTCCAAAAGTGAAAGCTTGCAACGGAAACCTTTAGGATTAAGTGAAAACATTCACTAATCCCAATATATATTAAGAGAATATCCCCAAAAAGATTTATAAACAAATAAAGCCCTAAAGTGGAGCTGCCCGATAAGGTCAACTATGACCTCCACGTACCCGGTACTCTCCCGACTTAGAGGAGAGGTTACCCAAGTCGTCCTCCGAGCGTGCGTAGGAGACGGACACTTGTCAATTTGACTTTGTTATGCAAGAAAACTTGCAAAACAAGTTAAGGATTAACCTTGACTCTTCCAACTCACCAATTACTCCCGAAATAAATAAAACAACTAGTCCTAAGATAAAAAAGCCTACGATTCGGACCCCCTCCCCGATAATGAAAGAAGAGCTATCCTCCCCCATCGGATTATGATCATAATCCTTAGATGCATCGCTCTCGTCTTCGAGAACGTCTTCCCCCGCGAACATTTGGTCCTCTTCAAAAAATCTCACCCTCCTCGGAAGCATATGAACTCCCACTAGAAGAGCGAGGCAGAATCGCGGCCAACGTCCTAAGCCGCCTCCTCCCACTCCGGGTAGGAAGACCCTACTCCGAGGACCGCACAGTCTTGAACAAACAAACTATAATATATTTTTCCAAGACATTGCCTGCACAAAATAACGGGAATGTAAAACTCCCCGAAGAAAGAAATGAGTAAACAACTCGACTGAAAAAGATTTTTTGGAAGTAAGTGAGAATATTCACTAAACTCCAAAGCACCTATATATATACTTAGGAATATTTCCTTGGATAACCAAGTTAAGCTTGAGCTGTCCAAGCTATATTATAGGCACGATTGCGTGTCAGGAGATACCTCTATTCAGAGAAAATGTATCTCCAAAGTTTGCACTGCAAACGGGCACGTTATGCTAAGTAATTTGCTTGGCCAGTAAGAATGAATTTCATTTCTTTAAACTCAATCTTAAATTCTACAATTAAAGGAGAGGGTCCAAGTATTTATAGGTGCTGAAAAGTTATGATGGATATTAGCACGAGAAAGACAAAATAGAATGAAGGACAAAATAATTGCACATTTATCAAAAGCGGAGGACTCCTCGAATAAGGCTTATAAAGCATGAGAAGTAATTACAAATGCTATAACGCGAAGTAAAAAGTTCAAAATTTTAAAAATAATATATAGGGATTAACCCCTTGGATGATACTATCGTCACATGCATTTTCGATGAGGAATGCACACTCCTGATGAGGCCCAATATATGGACGATACTATCGTCACGTGCATTTCCGATGAGGAATGCACACTCCTGATGAGGAGGCCCACCGAGTGTCACAAACCCGAAGCGGTAAGAAGTGGCACCCGAAGAGGCACCTAAGCGTCCCTTGGAAAGTCACGATGAATAAAAAAAAGATATCAACGCGGCATCGGGAGAAAAAAAAAAATAAATAAAATAATAAATAAATAAAAACCTCTCGCCTCAATGAAGGCACGCGTCAACGAAGGCAACATGAAGAAAGAAAAACCCTCCCACCTCAAAGAAGGCATCGGGGGTGAAAAATTTCTCGCCTCAATGAAGGCACGCCTCAACAAAGGCATCAGAAGTAAATAAAAAACCTTTCGCCTCAACGAAGGCATCGGAAATAAAAAACCTCTCGCCTCAAAGAAGGCAACCACGATATTCCCCTCGCCTCTTCAAAAGACAAGCAAAAAACTGGGGGGCTCTTGTTAAACGGATATAAACGTCGAACAACAAAGGTCTACGATACCCCAAGATAGTTCCCCGATGCCTTACCAAGGCTCTCCGAGTCCTATATGAGACTCAAATGCCTTTCGAGGATCTACGGGACGTTCACGATGCAATAACCGACAAGGACCTACAAGGTTCTAAATAACTCTACGATACTTTAAAAGGGTCAAGGCAGCCCTTACGATGCCTGAAAGGATACTAAGACGTCCTGATATTACGTACAATACTATTAAAAGGCTCGAAACCAATGCTTTAAACGACTCCGATTACAAGAGGCTACGATACCTCTCTAAAAAATCCACGATACTCGAACAATCGTAACTCTCGACTTTTTTAAGTTTCTAGTGCAGTCATAATGACCGACTGCACTAAAAACTGGGGGGCTTTGTTAACAGGGTAGAAAATCACCTGCTTAAAATAAGCGATAATTCGATTACCAAAATTACTTGGTATATTATATGATTTATAAACGACATCGCATTATAACACGGTTTAAATACCGGTATACTTCGTTAAAAAATATACTATTTGTATATCGTAAATCACGACGCACGACTATCGACCGGATTTATAGCTAAAATACTACCCGGTTTATGCTCGTATTTATAACATATCTCACGACTCGATATATTATTACACTTACGATTTTGTACTCGCTCCGGTAATACGACTCAAATTTATAAAATCATTTGCACCAAACAAGGCACAACACATGGCTCCACACAAAGGTTGACACATGTTCATACTTGGCCATGACTTAACACTTGGCCAATGCATGTACCAAGCCTCTACTTAGCCCCCAAGTGGCACACATGCAATGAGGCCACATCACCTGTATATTTACATGCAGAAGACACCTGCCCCTAAAAAACCTCTATAAAAAGGGGACAAGAACCATAGAAGAAGAAACAAGTTGGGGAAGAGAGAAAAAAGAGGGAAAAAAGATGGAGAGAAAAAGAGAGACACACATACGCAACCTGCGAACAAAAAACTCCTTCCTTCTCTCCTCCCCTCGGAGAAAACTCTCCTCCCCTAGGAGAACACTCTCCTCCCCTAGGAGAACACTCTCCTCCCCTAGGAAAACACTCTCCTCCCCTAGGAGAACACTCTCCTCCCCTCGGAGAACACTCTCCTCCCCTAGGAGTACACTCTCCTCCCCCCGGAGAAAACTCTCCTCCCCTAGGAGAACACTCTCCTCCCCTCGGAGAACATTCTCCTCCCCTAGGAGAACACTCTCCTCCCCTCGGAGAACGCTCTCCTCCCCTAGGAGAACACTCTCCTCTCCTAGTAGAACACTCTCCTCCCCTCGAAGAACACTCTCCTCCCCTAGGAGAACACTTTCCTCCCCTAGGAGAACACTCTCCTCCCCTCGGAAAAAACTCTCCTCCCCTAGGAGAACACTCTCCTCCCCTCGGAGAAAACTCTCCTCCCCAAGGAGAACACTCTCCTCCTCTAGGAGAACACTCTCCTCCCCTCGGAGAACACTCTCTTCCCCTAGGAGAACACTCTCCTCCCCTAGGAGAACACTCTCCTCCCCTAGGACAACCCCTCCAACATATACAAAACCAATATTTCCGATAAAATCGACAAGCACCAAATAACCAACACCAAAAAATAAGAACTACGAGTGGCTTGATTCCCAATCGGGGGATACGTAGGTATCTCAGAAAATATCCGAGTCCAGCCGCAAATCAATAAAAACCAACAATCTCCTCGGGTCGGGATCGACGTTCCAACCCAATATAAATATCTTCCGTTAAATAGGGAATAATTCCAAACCCGTTAACAATAATGCTCGTGATATTGTGCAAAATTTGGTTTTAATTCATACACCAAAAGTTTTGGTGCTTATTGAACCTACAATGGGTTTGGAGAAAGAGAAAGCCGAATATCTGCGTCGTTTTCGTTATGGCAAAGTGTTTGGTAATGTGAATGATACTATTTGGGTTTTTGGTGATATTGATATTGGTATTGAGGTCATTGAGAATGACTAGCAGTTTCTTCATTGTTCTATCACTTATGTTACTTTACCGTAACCTATTATGTGTACTTTTGTTTATGCGGCGCAATCTCGTGTCCTTAAACGCTTTCTTTGGGACGATTTGCGGCGTAATGATACTCAGATCCTTGGATGGTTGCGGGTGATTTTAATACTATTCTTAAGCCTGAAGAAAAACGAGGTCGTGGCCTTTTGCTTTTGGGGGATATGGAGGATTTTAATGAATGTGTGGATAATTGTGGTCTTCAGGATGTGGGGTATGAGGATAATCCTTTTACGTGGTCGGCTCGTGGTACGAGAACACGAATTGACTGTGCTTTGATTAATTTTGTTTGGAGTGCCTATTTTGCTACTACGAGGGTGGTTCACCTACCTCGTTTGCAATATGATCATTGTCCTCTACTTATTTATGTTGAGAAGGAATCGAGAAGGAAACCATCTTCTTTTAGATTCCTAAATATGGGGGCGAAGCATCATTCTTTTCTTGTTATTGTGGCACATAGTTGGAATCAGACTACTCCATGTGTTGGTCTTTATGCTTTAGGTGCTAAACTGCTTTGGTTAAAGAAGGATCTTAAATCTTGGAACAAGAATACTTTTGGAAATATTTTTTAGAAGTTACTTGATAAGGAGGAATCTCTCCGACTTGCTGAGATCGAGCATGATCAAAACCCTTATTCGGCTTCTCGTATTATTTTTCACATGTGCTTGGCTGAGGACACCCTTACTAGGAAAATGGAGTCGGCCTTTTGGCGACAGCGGGCTACATGCAAATGGGCGGTTGAGGGTGAGAGAAATACTCGCATTTTTAGTCTATGGCAAAAAAGAAGCAATCTAGATCCCGTATTTTCAAGATTGTGGAAAATGGAGTTCTTATGGATGATCCTAATCAAGTGGGCTCTTCGGCTGCGAGATACTTTGAGCATCTTTTGTCATCTCTTATTGAGGTACTTGCTTGTCACAATCTCAATTTTATTCCGCAGTTGGTTACTTCTGATGATAATAATTGGTTGTGTCGAGAACCCTCGTTGGAGGAGGTTAAAATAATTGTTTTTAAGCTTTCTCTTGATAGTGTGGCTGGTCCGGATGGTTTTAATACATTATTTTATCAGCATTGTTGGGATATTATTTATCCAGATATTTTCTCGGTGGTGCTTGATTTCTTTAGAGAGACAGCTTTCCCGAGGATGTTTAAAGCTACTAATATAGTTTTGATACCAACAAAAATTGATCCTCGGGAATGGAAGGATTACCAGCCTCTTAGCTTGTGCAATGTCAGTTACAAAACCATTTTGAAGCTCCTGAATGATATGCTTTCTTCTATTTTGCCTAAAATATTTCTTGGTCGCAAAGTGGGTTTGCTAAAGGCCGCCTTATTGGTGATAATACTTTACTTGCACAAGAAATGGTTTATAATCTGCGACAGAGCCGAGATATGTTTAATACTTCGGTCAAATTGGATATGAAAAAATCCTACGATAGGCTTGATTGGTCTTTTATTTATCAATGCTTGGCGAAGTTTAGTTTTTCTCGGTCTTGGATTTGGCATATGAAGAATTGTGTAGAAAATTGTTTTTTCACTGTTCTTGTTAATGGAGAAACCAATGGCTTCTTTGAATCAAAGCACGGGCTGCGGCAGGGGGATCCAATTTCTCTCTCTCTTTTTATTATTGCTGTGGACTTTCTCTCACGGGGACTTGACCGCCCTTATGAACAGAACCAGAGACTTTGTCTTCATTACGGCTAGCGGCCTACCACCATCTCATCTTGCCTATGCCGATGATTGCATTATTTTTCTTTGAGGTACGGTGGAAAATATGGCTATTCTAATGGAGTTTCTCAACCTCTGCGAGATGGTTTTTGGGCAACATATTAATTCAGCCAAAAGTTGTTTCATGGCCTCCAACTTTGTTCCTGCCGGGCACAATCAGAATATCATTAATATTACAAGATTCTCTCGAGGTACTTTCCCTCTTACTTATCTTGGTGCTCCACTTATTCGTGGTCAAATCTTGTGTAGTTATTTTCAAATGTGGATTGATCAGATTAGATCTCTTATTAGCGGTTGGGAAATGAAATTCTTGAATTTTGGGGGTCGTCTTACTCTGATTAAAAGTGTGCTATGTGTTATCCCTATTTATTTGTGCCAAGTATTGGAACCTCCAAAGGGGGTTATTGAGGATATTGAAATATTGTTTGCCAAATTTCTCTCGGGTACGACTGATGAAAGACACAGGTTACATTGGCGTCGTTGGGCGCAAATCTGTCAGCCCTATGATAATAGGGGTCTTAATGTTAAATCTTTGGAGGATATGATTACGGAATCTGGAATGAAATTTTGGTGGAGGTTTCGCTCGTAGGAATCTCTGTGGGTGAGATATCTGATGCATCATTATACCACACGACCACGTGGTTTAGAGGTTTTTAGGTGGGAGACTCCAGGTTGGAAACGGGTTCTAAGAGCTGCATCTATTACACAACCACATATATATCGGCACCTTGAAAATGGGGAGGCGTTCTTTCGGTTTAATTCCTGGCTTAAGAGAAATCCCCTGATTCCGAGGGTGGATGGTGAAGTTCGTTCTACCGAACGCGTCAGTGATTATTGGCTTGATACAGAGTGGGATCTACATAAATTAGATCAGGTCCTTGATGAAAATGATATGCTTCGTAAGAGGGAAATGATCTTATGGTTTCGAAGTTGCACCCGAGTGGCACTTTTTCTACCAAATCCGCCTGGAAATCTTTGCAAGCACCTTATGAGCCACGAGGATTTTTTTCCCTTTCTTTGGCACAAGCATATTATGCTGAATATTTCTTTTTTTGCTTGGAGATATCTACAGGATCTTATTCCATCGGACTAGACGATAATGATGTCCAAGAAAATTGTGATTATTTCTCAATGCAACTGCTGCCGCAGCCTTGAAACAATGGATCATTTATTTTGGTCGAGCAACCTTGCTCGGGAGGTATGAAAGTATTTCTTTGATATTTTTCACATTAAACAACGCCTTTTTATACATTGGAAGCATATCATTATGTTTTGGATCGGGGCGAGAAGGAACACAATACCTGAACATATTCATGTTATTATTCCTATTCTTGAACATATTCATGTTATTATTCCTATTCTTGTATTGTGGTTTATTTGGATAGCAAGAAATGATACGAGGCATCGTGGGATTCATATGAATTCTACGAGGATTATTTCAAAAGTTTCCCGCCATGTTCGTAATCGTTTTGCTCTTTCTCCTTGTGATGCGAAGTATTGGAAAGGAAATCAGGATGTGGCCGTTAATTGGGTTATTCGCCTTTCTCACCCGATTGCAAAGCTACCTATCACGGTCTATTGGCAAAGACCAGTTGAAGGTCGTCTCAAACTCAACACGATGGTAGTTCTAAAGGCAACCCGGGCATATCAGGCGAGGGAGGTGTTCTTAGGGACGATCTCTGCAATTGCCCTTGGTGTTTTCATATTGCTTTGGATTCTATGATCAATGTCGAGGCGGAGGTTATTGTTATTCACTAAGGCCTCTCCTATTATCGTGATTTGGGCTTTCATGATATTGATGTTGAAACGGATGCTTTGGCCACTATTCCTATTATTTACTCTTTGCAGGGTGGACCGTGGAACATCATTCACTATTTAGAGGACATTCGCAACTGGTTAGTTCAGTTGAGGAGCAGAGTTGTTCATTCTTTCCGGGAGGGAAATTATGTTGCGAATCATCTTGCAAATGAGGCGTGCATTCAATGCCTCAATGGGAGGAACACTTTGGAAGCCTCGAGAATTAAAGTGCACAACCTCATTGCTAAGGATCAGGGAGGTTGGAGGTATCTTAGAATGCCAAAACCGCATGAGTAATGGTAATCTTTCTTTGTACTTTTACTGCACTGTCTTTTCGTTTCAAGTGCGGTATTCTATATCACTAGTTACTCCTGATGATTCACTTTTTATCTCTGTTTATCTTTGGTTGTACACGATTGATGTGTGTATGCTTTCCTTGGCCACCTTCCACACGTATGCACAATTCTTCATTACATGCATCTTTCAGATCTCTGCACACCACTACTATTGATCAGAATCTCCAACTACAAAGTGAAGGAGAGGATACTCTAAGCAATTCTACTGAGTACATGAGACTCATAGGAAGATTATTATATATGGTTGTTACTAGACCAGACATTGCTTACATTGTTCAAACTTTGAGCCAGTTCATAGCTAATCCTCTCAAATCTTATATGGATGTTGCCTGAGAGTTTTGAGGTATCTCAGATCAGCACCAGGACAAGGTCTTCTATTTCCTAGCAAGAACACTATGCATATGAAGGGGTACTATGATGCTGATTGGGCATCATGTGTGGACACAATGAGCTCTGTCACATAATTTTGCATATTCATTGGTAATGCTTTGATTTCTTGGAAATCCAAGAAGCAACAAACTGTGTCTAGATCTTCAGTAGAGGCTGAATACAGAGCTATGGCATCAATAGTTTGTGAAATGGTGTGGATTAAAATTTTGTTGAATGATTTGGGCTCCAAACATGAGATAATAAGGTTGTCGTTCATATTCCATCTAATACAGTCTTCCCCGAAAGGAGTAAACATATAGAAATAGACTGTCATGTTGTTAGAGAAATAATGCAACAAGGTTTATTCAAATTGATACATGTAAGCACTGCAAATCAGTTGGCAGACATCTTCACAAAAGGGCTTGGAGTGAAGCAATTCAGGTACTTACTTGTCAAGATGGGAGTTTATGACATGCACTCCCATCTTGAGGGGGAGTATCAGACACATGCAGTGGTTGTACAAGAAGAAAATGAGGGAAAATAAGATACTTGGCAAGCAAAAGAACCTTCCATTGGTAGTTAGGATCAGTTTGTTATTGGTTCCTTTATCATTTAATGTTAATATTCCTTAGCAGGCTATGTATATGTGCTTTCATTGTAATAAAAGACACTTTACTTTTCATCAATACAATCATTTTCCATTATACTTTTGTTCCTCAATATACAAACACAGAACATGAGTTATGATAGCTTTTCTGATGCTAGTTTATGATACTAGTTTATTATGCTCACATCTGTAAATAATTGGAATGGTGTAACACCCAGAATAGTGAATTTGTTGTATATCCAGTGCTATTTTATAGCTTTCTTCAACTTTTTGATGAATTGTGTTCAATCTTTGGTCGATTGATTTCGTGACTGCCTTATTAAGTAGGTTGTTTATAACAACTTGTTGAAGTAGAGATTTTGCAACTATGTCAGCATTCTTCTTCAAGCATTCGGAACCACGTGGTTTTAGTTTTTGGTTAACCTTGTGGCAAAGTTTTAACTCTTTTTTTTCTTGTTAGAATTTCTTCGAATAAGCTCTTCACCTAGTTTAGTTCGGTAGGGCTGTTATAGCTCGCCTACTTTATGAGAATTTCACCCAATAGGCTCTTTACCTAGTTTAATTTGGTAGGGCTGTTATAGATCGCCTAATTTATGGGGATTTCACCCAATACGCTCTTCACCTAGTTTAATTCGGTAGGGTTGTTATAGCTCTTCTACTTTATGGGAATTTCACCCAATAGGCTCTTTGCCTAGTTTAATCTCTCGCAGTCCTTCGTCCTTTGTTTTCTTGATGTTTGTATCTTTTTCGTAGATTGCTGTGAGTAGTATTGAAGTACTTGCAAAAGACTTTGCTAAAGCATCCTTTAAGCAAGTATTCGGCCAAGAAAAAGGTTTTATTTATTTCGGACTGCACTTGCGGACACGAAAAGCTGTCTATGTATCCCTTGTAAGTGGGAATCAAGCCGAACGTAGTTCATTTTGGTGCTTACATTTTGTCGAGTTCCACAGGTCGGAACCTCGCATTGACTCCCACAAGTCAGGATCTCACATTATTTGCAAAAAAATAAACCTACCAATCTACGGCGCTTGCACATCAGGGACTTTATTTGCTAGAAAATCTCAATTGTCTTTATTTGTGTTCCATCATCTGTTAATCCCTCATGAGTAGAAACAACGCAAATTCTGAATGTTCCAAGGCCTCTTCAACATCTTTCTCTCCAATGACGCTACATAATAGTACCATTTGGTACTTGCCTTGATGACTCTGTACGGTCCTTCCCATGTTGGTTTTAGCTTTCCAACATGTCTTCATGTCGCTTCAACCTTTCTTAACATCAAGTCCCCGACTTGGAATTCTCTGAAACGCACTTTCTTATCATAAGCTTTCGCTATCACAATTTTGTTAGCGAGGGAACATTGAAAGGCTTCTTCCCTGATTGCTCCAATCATATCCAAATCCAACTTCCTTAGCCTACCGGCTTCTTCAGGGTTGTAACTCTCCATTCTATGTATTGTCATTCCTACTTCCACCGGTATGACGGCTTCTGACCCATAAACCAACAAAAATGAAGTCTCTCCGGTTGCTCTCTTTGGCGTAGTCCTATAAGCCCACAGGATGCCGGGCAAAGTCTCAGGCCAAGTTCCTCCAACTTGAAATAAGTTCTTATGTAGATAATATTTTAATGTATTGTTCATGGATTCCAATTGTCCATTTGCTTGGGGATGCGAAACTGCTGAAAAATGTTGTTTTATCTTTAGCTCTTCACACCATGATGTAATCTCCGATCCTGTGAATTGCTTCCCATTATCGGATACAATCACCCTTGGAAGACCAAAACGATAGATATGTTTTTCCAAGTAAACTCAATCATGTTTTTCTCTGTTATGGTTGCCAATGCTTCGGCCTCCGCCCATTTGGAGAAGTACTCCACTGCTACAACCATGAATCTATTCCCATTCTTTGCTGCTGGTAATGGTCCTACGATATCTATCCCCCATTGGTCAAAGGGACACGTTGCTTCCATGGGGTGTAAAATTTGTGCAGGAACATGGGTCGAGTGAGCGTGCAGTTGGCAACTTTTACATTTCTTCACGTACTCCATAGCATCCTTGATCAATGTAGGCCAATAGAACCCTTGCCTCATAATCTTTTGGACTAGGGATCTACCATCTGAATGATTTTCGCATGAAGATCCGTGGATTTCATCCATAACATATTCTGCTTGATTTGACGATAAACACTTCAATAATGGCTTCTCAAAAGACCACTTGTATAGTTCCTCATTGAAGATCACGTATCGTGAGGCGCTATATCTCAACCTCCTTACAGTCTGGGGATCTGTAGGCATACTCCCATCTTTTAGAAACTTGATAATGTCATCCTTCCAGCTAGGTTCATCGATAATCGGTATCACAAATTCTATCTCTTGCTCATTCGCTTTACCTGGAATTCTGCATATCACAGGTTGTTCTGACTCCAATAGGACCACTCGCCGTTCAATGTATACGTCAGTTGAACTAGCAAATCTAGAGACTGCATCCGCCTTGGTGTTTTCCGACCTTGGGATCTGACTAAGAGTGAAAACCTTGAAGGACTCAGCTCCTTCCTTCAACTTAGCCAAGTATCTCACCATGTTCTCTTCTTTTACTTCATAAAGATTGGCAACTAGTTGCGAGTCAGTGAAGACTGCTAGATGGGTCACCCCTAAAGATTTGCACATTTCAGCCCTTGCTACGGTTGCCTCATACTCTCTTCATTATTAGTCACCATGAAGTTGAGGCTAATGGCATACTCATATTCCCTTCCTTCGGGGGATAGCAGATAGATCATTATTCCTCCTTTTGAGGTAGTTGCCGATCCATCTACGTGAAGAGTCCACAGAACAGTGGACAAGTCCCCCTCCAAAGCCAATACTTGACCCGCCGTGGTCATCTCTTCCCTTCCACCAAATGATTCAACAACAAAATCGGCAATTGCATGTGCCTTGATCTCTTGTCTAGGCCTGTACTCTATTCCGTACTCGCTTAATTCTATTGCCCAGTTGATCAGTCTTCCCGATGTCTCTGGTTTTGTCAAAACTTACTTCAACGGTTTGTCAGTTAAGACTACAATCGAATGAGCTTGGAAATAAGTCTTTAACTTCCTTGTTGTGTGTACTATTACAAGAGCAAACTTCTTAATATCTATATAATTTAATTCTGCTCCGTGCAACACCTTGCTGATGTAGTAAATAGGTAAGTGATGTGTCCATTCGGCTCGTACTAGGACATAACTAATGCCATTAGAAGAAACTGCCAAATACATGTACAATGTTTCTCCCTCCACGGGCTTGGCAAGCAGTGGTGGCATCGCCAAATAGCTCTTGAGTTGCTGAAAAGCATTCTCTCAGTCCTCACTCCACTCAAAGTTCATATTTTTCTTCAAAATTTTGAAAAATGGAAGACTCTTTTCAACCGCCGCTGATATGGATCGTCCCAAGGCTATCATCCTTCCTAGCACGTCCTTTACAATTTTAGGAGATGGTAACGTAGTAATGGCCGCAATTTTGTCAGGATTGGACTCAATCCCTCTCTGATTAACCATGTGTCGCAAAAACTTTCCTCCATTCACCCCAAATGTGCACTTCTTCGGGTTTAACTTCATTCCATACAGTTGCATGATTGCAAAGGCTCTGCGCAAATGGTCAACATTGTCCTCTGCGTTGACACTCTTTATAAGTATGTCATCAATATATACCTCCATTGTCTTCCCAATGTGATTATAGAACTTCTTGGCCACCAGCCTTTGGAAGGTTGCTCCTGCGTTCTTGAGTCCAAACGGCATAACCCGATAGCAAAACCTTATAAATTAAATCATTTGAACAAAACCTTATAAATTAAATCATTTGTTGTGAAAACAGTAAACAATTTTTTCTTCCTGAATTTGATACTTCTATATATCACTTCATAAACAAATATGTATAAAACCATGATCATTAATATTAGAGTGGAATGATAAACGAAACCAAAATCTACATTATTTATGTGTATAATTAAGCAAATGCATCACTTTATACCTGAGCATCATCGCTAAAAGTAGAACTATGAAATATACTGATGAATAAGAAGCATATTTTTACACAAATTCTAAACAAATCTAATTTCAAAACTTTTTCACCAGCTCGTTTCATTTCATTCAAAAACCAGGACTTTTCGCATGTCTCAGAGAGTTCATACTAAAGTTTAAATCTATGATGCATACAACACTCAGGCACAACACAAATACAACATTAACCATTCATACATTATCACCACAGTTGTGATTAACTTGAATAATTAATACTACCAATTCATATAATATTCTGCCCAAAATACACATAAAACAGAAACACAAATTAAGCAGATGATTAACCATCCATACACTATCACCTCACATTTGTAAATAATTTCAATAACATAGCCAATTTACATAGTATTCTGCTGTAAATGTTTGCCAATGAACCAACAGACTTCGACCGAAAAAACAGAACGCTGCTACTTAATTTGCAGCCAAAAACAACAGACAAACACCTTATTGCTAATTTTAATCGAAGCAATAAACGTGTTGCCCATTCAACAAGAATACTACCGATGGTGATAATACGTCCTAGATATGATCTATACGTCTTGGCAACTAGTACCACCACCAATAAACCTCCTGGCAGTGACACCATAACAAAAAAGAAAGAACTGTCAGTTCTTTAATACTTCACTTCTTTCCAAAAGTGCCCTGCATAAGATGTGAATACAAAGTTAGCCAAAATGTACAATATCCACAAATAAACCACAAAGAATAATAAATTAAATACAACCAGTTTTATCATCCAAAACACCATTTATAAACTTCTAAAGTGCAATCATGAAGCCTCCAAAACTAACTTAAATTGAAACCACTCAATAATCTATCCAATACTTTCCCTGTTGCAACCTTCGCCTACACCAATAAAATTTCATAACAAACTTACTTTCATTAATCACTAAACTAAGAGTGAGAGCACTTGATCTGGAGTATTCATACTAAAAGAAACTAAATATTGTGATTATGAGCTAAATTAAGATTAACTACATTGTTTTCCACTCGCTGCATTCAAACCAATACCTCAAATCAAAATGCCACATATTTCCATGTAAAATTCTAATTGATCGTTCAAAAGAGTGCAACTTACCTTTCAATTGAGTCAGAGTTTCTGCTACTACAACTGGTAATCAAAATCCCCTGAGCTCACTCGGTGGTGCGGGTCTTCCACGAATGGTGGGACAATATAGACGTCGTCGTATGGCTGACTAGTCTGGGTCGTGTCATCAGACGACGTAATTGGGCAACAAACGGCTGATTGTTCGTGTTTTGAGTCGATTGTGGATTCAGAAGGTCGGGAGGCATAGTGAACCCTATCCTCTGGTCCATAAACTCACGAAAAGCTACATGTCGAGCTAGGGCAGTCTCCTGAGTCGTGATTCGCGCGTTGGCTGCAACTAGTTCCTCTGCTTGCTTCTTAAGTTATTTTTGGTTTTCTTTAACCGTCATGCTTGTTGCACCCTGGTCTACATACTTTCTCTTCTTACGACAACTGAACCCTACAAGCTCTGGATCGCCGTGAGTTGAAAACCCACGCACGTAATTCTTTTTTGCTCCTTTAACTACTTTTAGCCATTGTGCCAAGTTAATTGGCTCCCAAAGGCTCATATCCTCTTATATGGTGCGTCGATAATCTTCTATGCATGATATCTATTAAAATCATAAAATAAATAATTTAGTAGCAATTATATTACTTTTAGAAAAATAAACCACTAATGATCAGAATATACCTACAAACACATCATGGCACCATTTGTTGGCGCACATCCAACTCCCATCTGTTTGTTTGTTTTTTACAGCGTGTATTCAACCATACTTCATGTTGCGGGATAAGTGCGGGGTCTATATTTGCCCTCTCCTTTATTAAAATCAGCATGCAACTTTAGTCAATATCAACATCTAACAAATTTGCAATAAACCAACAAGAACTTACCATCCATTCTCTCCACGCGCTTGTGCTAATTGAACTGCCTACTTAGTTAAGTCCCTTCCTCTTACTTTGATTCTGACTTGCAGTATTGGATCCTCAGTTTTCCGGTAACGTATGTAGTCTGCTAAAAACTTATTTGACGCCCATGTTGTATTTTTCAATGCATGTCCAGGGTTCTTTTTATATGTCAGCCAAAATGTTTTCGCCTTGTGCATGGGGTCCGTGAATCGGTCTTGGCAGATTTTATTGTACGTGACCCTTACTCTTTCCTCTAAGTCTGGGCCGAATTGAAAAGTACTCTGCATCTCATAGTATTAAACAAAAGTTAGCAGATAAACAACATTACATTACATTAATTCCTAAATCTTTTGATCGGTTTTTTTTTCCTTTGCTTAAATAAGAAGTTAATTATTGTCTTAAACATAAACCAGGCTTCGTCCATTTCCAATTTACTAAATTTTGTATAGCTAGTGTGCGACTTCCGCATTACCTTCTTCAAGTTATTGGCTATTGTGGTAAAAGCCTTTGGGTGCCTTAAATTATCTTCTAATGTCAAGCCAACCTCTAGCATGTCTTCCTGGAAGCTAGACCAACCCCAGTTTCGAATGCCCACTCGCCCGTTAGGCAAAGCACCCAACAATGCAAGCTCGGCTTCTAGACTCAACTCCAAATTGCCAGCCACAAAATTAACGGGTAAATCTGCCTCAACCCCATCACTTGACACATTCTTATCGTGAACGCCACAAGAATGAGATCCCTATCACGATGTGGTAGAAGCGGGATGAGATCTGGCATCCCCGTAATAACCAATTACCCCAGCAGTAGGCCTAAATGCTGGGTCAAGCGGTGACAACATAGGATCAGTGTTGGCTGACCCCCACCACTCGGCCCGACGATAGGAGACATTGGGGCATCGTTACCTTGGGATAAAGATGGGTCAGCTTGCGTAAGAATATGTCTAAAACCATCCGTAGTTGTCCTGTTATCACCAATTGGATTAGGTGGGGCACTCCCAAAAAGGCATGAGAATGGTGTACTGGGCATTTGATTTGACGGAATCGTCGAAAGCAGTGCACTCATAAAATTGTTGTCTTTCGTGGGCATTGAAGTTGCCGGAATCGAAGGTACTTGGGGCAGGACTGTGGGGAGGGGTGCACCACTATGTGCTCCACCAATTAGCATGGAAAATGACCCAATACGTAAGACAGCAGGTATAGGGAATGATATACCTTATGATACATCAATAGACTGCAACAAAGATCCTTGTGATCCACCACGTGACAAAGATTTTTGTGATCCACAACTTGTCTGAGGTACCCTGGGTGCAGCATTGAGGTCCCAACACCTTGAGAACGAGCTGTTGGACGTGTCATCTGCAATATATAATTTTATTAAACATGCCAAATCAATCACATCAAAGGAGAACCAAATGTAGTTGAAAAACAAACTAATTCGTAAAAATAGGAAAACTTAAGTGCCATATATTCAAGAAGTCAGTATTATCTAGACAACCTAAAGCAAATCAACATTATTATCGAAGTATTACTACTAACCATTGGAAGAAATCTAAGTGTTACACTGTTACTACAACAGGGAGCTAATTTTGAGATCAGGAATCAGTTTGAGAATCTTTGCAATTAATCAGAAAGTATATCTTTAATCGTTCTAATAGCTATGTTGCTGCGGATATATAAATTGAACAATTGTCACACTTTAATTATGAATTGTAACTAAATTTCATGGTCAAATATTTAAATCTACTTTGAGAAACAAAAACAAAACAGATGTTGATAAAAGAAACCATTGATTGATCACTAAAGTTTCCAACAAAACTTACAGAAAATTTCCTTGGATCTAAAGTTTCTGCACTTTGTAAAATGAAAGAATTTTAACTACCTTCATACAAAAACAGCAAACTCAAAGCATAGTCAAACATAGCCTTCATATAACAAATTGACCCGAGTTTCTTCTCTAGGTTTTTTTCAAGGACTACACAATGTAATTACAGTGACTTTTTCCTTGCACAAAAAGTGGCATGCCTGTTACATATAATAACTCTAAAACAAGATATAGTTGAGGAAAAAACAAAATCTAATTTGCTACTTAAGACCCGAATCTTCACTCTAATTCGACTTCAAAAACAACACTTACTCAGAAAAAGAGAGTAACAAACGTAAATATAGTTACGATTACATACCTTTTTAAGATTTGAAGGATGGAATTCAGTTCCTTTTGGTGTAAGTGTGAAGAGCTATTCAGGGTTCCAGTTAGGGGAAGAACGATTTTGGCGGGAGGTTTTGGGGAATATGAGAAAAGGAAAAATTAATAAGTCATTTTTGGAGATATGGTTTTGGTGTAAATGAGAGCTAATCCGTGGAATTTTCTAGGCTGCAAATATGAAAAGGATTTGAAATGCATTTTAGAAAATGAAAATTTAATTTGAAAATTTAAAAGACAAGTGTTTGATATATTACAAAATGGCATATCGTAGGGTCACTACTAACGTCATCTTCATGTACGTCTTCTTCAGAACTTTCTTCTTCATTGCCCCTTGCTGCTTCTTCTTCTTCGGCCCATGGATCAATTCGTCATCAGCGGAGTTGATTACATAGCATGAACCTAATTCGCCATGTAATCGAAAATTTGATGCAGTAGTGTCTTGATATACATTAGGTCCATAAACCAAGAAACTATTTACATTGCTCACAGACGTGGTATCTACAATGTACCTCGCTCTCGTAGGGCATACTGCCCACCACCACATTCTACTCCGATTTTTTCGACATGGATATGAAAAATAACAAGCTTGTTGGCCTTGAGTTGCACAAATAAATAGTTTAGTAAATCTCCGCATGTTGGGATTAATATCAATCAAATCATATTTTGGATGTACTCCAATTCCTACCAGTCGCAATTGAAGAGAACCAGAGTAAATGCTCGCCCACTACCCCAATAGGGCACCTCAATAACCTCTTGTAGCGTTCCATAGAAGTTAATTTCTACGGGGTCATCTGTACTTGCCTTGACATAAACACCACTACTATTTGTTTTTCTTTTCTATAAATAACTACCTGAGTGGGACCTATAGTCATTAATCACGTACCCTTTACGCGTTTGAGCAGACATGCTCGGGCTGTGCACCAATCCACGAATTTGATGGTCTACGACAAAATGTCCAGACATGACATTTTCTTTGAACCATTGAAGGAAGTACATGTTACGATGTTGTTGAATCTTATACGCAAGCGAATCATAACACATATGTTCGTCAAACGACATGTACAATTAAATATAATTTATTTCAACAATTACGCTTGTATAAACAACCGTACAACTGATAATTTTTAACTATACCTCAACCATGGATCAACTTCTGGACAATTTTAAAGGACATATAACTTAGCAGCTTTCTGCTCTGGGATAGTGAGCTGTGTAGCTTTGGCTTTTTTCCAACATGAGCTCATTTCTTATGAAATATTGAAAGCTCTTCATCAATCTGTGTATCAAGTGCAACCTCATTCCTGTTCAAACGGTTTTCTTTTGATTCAACTCCATCCCCAAAATAATGCGCCGCAAAAAACGTGTCTTCGGAAATGAAAACGCCTCACATATGGATCCTTTAACTCGCTCTCTATTACCTACTGTCTTATTCAAATCAAGCACACGCCTATTCATAAAGTTAATTATGGTTAGGCTAGTCAGAACGCATTATATGTAAGAAAAAATAGATATCTTACCTCTCAAACGGATACATCCATCTATATTGCACTGTACCACCAACCTTTGCTTCTCATGGAAGGTGTATGGCTAAATCTTCCATTGAATCAAAGAATGATTGTGGAAAGATTTTTTCAAGTTTGCACATTGTAACCACAATAGAACTCTTTAACTCCTCCATAGTAGACTTTCAATTTTCTGTAAAACATAGAGTCCTGAAAAAAAGACTAACCACTACAAGTGCTTCCCATACAGGATTATGTATAATGTCACGAAACACAATTGGAATCAACCGCTGCATAAACACGTGGTAGTCATGACTTTTCATCCCCACAAGTCGAAGTTGTTGCATTTGGACTAAAGAAGATCGAGTTGTGCACAACTTTAAATCCTTTCTTGAATTCAGGTTATCCTTTGTTTTCTCCGGATCGTCCATGAAAGTGTTTTTTAATGTTATCAAATAAATTTTTCTCAAATTGCATTGCGTCGAGGTTGTGACAGATCAAATTTGATTCCCAATATGGAAGTTCCCAAAAAATACTACGGCGACACCAACTGTGAAACACACCAAACCCTTCAATACGTTCTGGATTTTTGCCAAAAGTAAAATTATTTAGGAGCATTCTATTCATTTCTGGACCTAATCTTCGATAAAGTGGTTCATTTGTCTCAATTTTCCCTTCCTTGAAATCTCTTGTATTCATTCTCCACGGGTGATTTAGGTTTTTTTTTTCTTTCAAAAAGGTCTCTTTTCGTGGGCTCATTACGAAAATAATCCTTTATCGTGGTTTTTTTTTTTTCATATTTAGTACTTTATCGTGGAGTTTCATCCAATTTTGGTCCTCCGCCCTTTTTTAATTTCTTTTTGCCCCTTGAACTATATTTATTAACAAAAAACCCCACATATTATTTTTAATTAGTAAAAGGCCCCCATTCGTTATATATTCACCTAAAATTATATATTCACTTAAAAAAGCTAAAAAATATATAATAAACTTAAATACATAAATACTAAATATTATATTAAAAAAATTGTTATTAACTAATTAAATAATTTTCCTTCAATTCTAAAATATAAGCTCGAAAAAGTTTCGTTGTATATTTATACTTTTGGACATACTTGGAATTTCATTTTTAAACTTTTAACAAACTTAAAAAGGAGATTAATATAATATATTTCTCAATTCAGATATTTAACAAACTTTTCTTTTTCATAATTATATTTTGAGATATTTAATAAACCTAGACGAATTGAGTGATGTGGAATCAATATTTATTTTATAATTAGTTTTGTTTTTGTTTTTATTTTCTTGATAATGTTTTTTTTGGTATTTTTGACTTTTTGGTTGTTTCTGTCTTTTTTTTTGATAATTCAAAAAAAAGGAATTTTAGATTTTTTATTAATTCTTCTTATTTATATTAAATTTAAAACTTATTTATTTTTAGGAATTAAATCTTTATTCCACATCAATGTACTAGTCTAGGTTTATTAAATATCGCAGGATAAAATAAAAAAAACTTTGATATATAATAAACAATTCATAATATTTTTGAATTGAGAAATATGTTATATTAATCTTCGTTTTAAGTTTGTTAAAAATTTAAAAATAAAATTATAAGTATTTTTAAAATTATAAATATACAACAAAACTTTATTGGGCTTATATTATAGAATTGAGGATAAATTATTTTTTTAGTTAATAAAGGAAACTTTTTATATTTTAATACTTAGTATTTATGTATTTTATTTTGTTAGAATATTTTTTTTAGCATTTTTAAGTGAACATATAATTTTTGGTGAATATATAACAAATGGAGCATCTTCCTAACTATAAATAATACATGTGAGTTTTTTTTTGCTAATAAATATAGTTTAAGGGGCATAAAGAAATAAAAAACATTGGAGGACCAAAATTGGATGAAAAACTACAATAAATGACTAAATGTGGACAAAACCACGATAAATGACTATTTTTATTATGAGGTCACGATAAATGATCATTTAAAAAAAAAAAAACCCCGATTATCTAAGGGCAAAAATCGTCGTTGGCAACCGAAGAAAGAGGGCTTACGTCCGTGCTCTAATCAAAAAGACTTAGTGTCCTCCATACAATAAGGACAACATAGCTTACCATGAGTACTCCATTGTGATAGCATACCATAAGCTGGAAAATCACTGATAGTCCACATAACATGAGCTCGCATTACAAAAATTTGCTTCCTAAAGCTATCATACGTATGAACATCTGAATCCCATAACAACCTAAGTTCGTCAATTAGTGGTCGGAACATTATACGTTAATATCTTTTTCCAGGACTCCGTGGCCCAGAAATCAACAAACTGAGAAATATGTACTGGTCTCATGCACATGTCAAGAGGAAGATTGTATGGGGTCACAAAAATCGGCCAACACGAATACTGAGAAGAAGAGATATACCATGGAGTGAAACCTTAGCGCAAAGGCCGAGCCTAACATTTCTTGCCTCAACTGCATAATCAGGATATGTGGCATCGAACAATCTCGAAGTTGCACCCGCAGCAGGGTGAATCATAGAACCGTTGTCCCCGTTGCATTTCAAATGCCACGTCATATGTTCAGTTGTGGTATGTGACATGTACAATCTTTGTAGACGAGGAATTAGTGGGAAGTACCATAGTTTCTTTTTGGAGATGCGCTTTCTATTATTGGTGTCTCCTTGTTCCTCATATCTTTCTTCCTCGCATTAAGGGCATGCAGTGCAAGAAAAGCTTTCATAATCACCGTAATAGAGAAAACAATTGTTGTCACATACATCAAAAGTTTTATGACCCAATCCTAATTATTTTAGTAAGCACTTCATACCATACACATTATTAGGAATTTTGTGGCGATCGGCAGAGCTCAACAAATCCTAATCTAGTTTTATCATTTTGTTTCAACCATCCTCAGATATAATGTGTAGTAATTTAGTTGCCATAAACTTAGAGACCCATTAAGTCACTGTGGTTTTGTCGTCTTTAGTTATTGGTTCCTCCAAGACACGCAACATTTCAAAAAAGGCTTTGGCCTCTACGTTCGGCTCCTCGTTTGTTGTTTGATTGTAATAAACATTTTTAGCCCACCAAATATGTCGTTAACCAATCTCTAAAATGGCCAGTAGTTTGACCTGACAACTCCCCTACATACATATTCGACGCCGCATAGTTGTTACTAAACTCACTGTGTGCCGCCCACACATAGAAAAGTGGAACGAACCCCTTGTTACAAAGTTGTTTTCGAATCACGTCTGGTTTCTGAAACTTACAGTTATTACACTTTGTGCAAGGACACCTAATTTTGCCTTGATTAATCAAATGAGTCTGTGCAAATGCATATTCCACGAATCGCTCTACACATTCTATCAAATAGTTATTAAGATAACCGGCACTATTCATTCTATCATACATCCAACTTCGATCTTTGTTCGTGTACATTTTGAATCTAGACCAGAATACCAAAAAGAAGTATCAACAAACAAATTAAACGTAATTAAACGTAATCAACAAACAAGTTAAACATGTGATGCAATTAATTACACAAAATCTATTAATTTAACAACGACTAACAAATTTATAAGCAAAACAACCAAGAAGAAGTAAAAGACATACCTTTTCCAACCCGATGTGTTGAAAATGAAGTAAAGCCCCAAAATTGCACAACAACAAATACACAAAAGGTTTTAATAAGAGTTGGGGAATTTGGGTAGTGAAAGGTACGATAATGGAGAGAGAAGTCTAAAGTGAGGACGATAAAGATAATTGTATTCTTTAAAGTAGAGACCGATAATCTCTATTTAACACGACAAAAATAAGGACAAATACGAAAACACACTATTTAAGGAAAAAAAATCGATAGAGGCCAAAATTTCGGTTTCCACATGATGACACACATGATGTGGTAGGTGGAAGCTTAATATTTTGGCGGAAATTTCAAAATATATCATTTTATGACCTAAATGTATTCATACGTATACGGTATACCATATTACTCTTGTTCATTTTGACTTTTATACCATATTATTTACTATATAAAATTTGTATTTTGTTTTACACCATTCTAGTTTACCATTCTAGTTTTCATCATTTTCACGTCTTTCCCATATTCTTCATATGAGTAATAGCATCAAATAGTTTTATAATGTCTTTACTATAATTATGTTTATGATTCAGTTAATTAAACTTTTTAATTTGTTCATTGGTAATATATATAATCCAAATTCTATATTTTGTAATAAAATGTGGTTGCAGAATCAAGCAAGCTTAGAGACCAATTATTCAGTCTCTAAGCTTATTTAATATTTTCACAAAATTTGTGGCGGTTCTCTTATTGCCGCTATTTTTTAAATTAATTCGAAATATAAATAGATGGTCAAAAATCGGTAACAGTCTTTGAATTGCTACAAAATGGAGACAAATAATCCAGTCTTTGAATTGAGCTTAGATACCGGTTTACTCAATTTAGAGAGCCAATTTAAACTATCTAAATGAGTATATTCTTGTAGTGTGTTATTCATCGCAACTCAACTTGCACCACATTATGACTCAAGTGTTCTTGATCAACACGAAAATAATCCATGAAATTACATATGATAATTGTAACACCCAATTTACCTCCTCTATTGTCTCATCATCTTTGAAACTAAATCGCGATCCATCTATAAGGAGAATTAGTCAGACAGAGTAACACGATCTAACAACTCGTAGGTTGCACTGATTTTGTATGCTACTCGTATGATTTACCTTTTTGGTTCACGTGATACATATGATTAATCTAAGATATATATGGAGATATTATAACCTAATGTCTGATCTGCTACTGTATTCAAACTTTACATTTAAGTTTTAACATATAAAATATGTCTTTCATTCTCATCATACTCCGTAGTCCGTAATCTTCCTTGTCGTTAATATTCGAATACTACGTGTTCAGTATTATGAAACCGCGTTCCAATCGAAATTTCCATTTGCAACTTATCTTATTAATTTCTCAATTAAACCTCTTCAAACCGGCCCTTCGATGAATAAATTATATGATCCGCTGAACCCGCGAAGCATCCCAATCTTATCCGCAGCATAATCAGACCTCAGTTGGCATGAAAATTAAAAGAAGTTTTATAAATCAATTCTCTAGTGGTTTACTAGTGAATAGTACATTTGGTCAAAAGTCAACGGCTACGTCTATACTTATTTTATCACACATTATTGGCTTATCCAAGGGGAAAAAATGTCAATGCTTGAAAGTTGAAACCTATAAACAAAGGGTACCTCTTCATCAAACAATCAATATGGCATCTTCTTTAGTACTTTTCCTCTCCTCTGTGCTCCTATTACAATCTTTTTCTCATGCTCAACGCTCCTTCCGACCTAGTGCTCTCATCCTTCCCGTCAGAAAAGACGCTTCTACCCTTCAATATGTGACCAAAATCAACCAAAGAACGCCTCTCCTGTCCTTGGACCTCGTGGTTCACCTCGGAGGCCGATTCCTATGGGTAGCCTGTGACGACAATTACGTGTCGTCCTCGTACCGCCCCATACATTGCCGCACAGCTCAATGCTCGCTAGCCGAATTCACTGCTTGCGCAAACTGTACTGATGGTCCCTTGCCTGGATGCAACACCAACGCGTGCAGTGTAGTAAACCTCGACAACCCTTTCATCCGTACAGCCACATTCGGCGAGCTTGCTGCGGACGTCGTGTCCGTCCAGTCAACTGACGGTTCTACCCCCGGGTCGGCAGTGTCAGTGCCCCAGTTCATATTCACATGTGGGTCAAGGTTCCTACTCGAAGGCCTCGCACGTGGCGCAAAGGGATTGGCTGGATTAGGACGGGCTAAAATAGGCGTGCCTTCTCAATTCTCGGCAGCCTTCAGCTTCCACCGAGTATTCGCCATTTGTCTTCCCTCCACAAGTTCATCAAACGGAGTACTATTCTTTGGTAGTGGACCGTATCATTTTCTATTGAACGTCGAAGTTTCGCGGTCGTTGAGATACACTCCCCTGTTCCTCAACAAAGTCAGCACCGCGTCAGCCTACACAACTGGAGAGCCCTCCACCGAATACTTCATCAGAGTAAACGCCATAAATGTCAACCATAATCCTGTCCCAATAAACACGACACTCCTAACATTCGACAGAGAAAGCAATGGTGGGACCAAAATCAGCACCGTGAATCCTTACACTCTCATGGAAACTTCCATTTACAGAGCGTTCACAACCGCCTACATTCGTGAAGCCGCAGCGAGAAACATGCGTAGAGTCGCAGCTGTTGCGCCTTTTAACGTTTGTTTCAGCAACGACAACGTTTTCGGTTCGAGAGTGGGGCCTGCGGTTCCGGATATTGATCTGGTCTTGCAGGGTCAGAACGCTGTTTGGACGATGACGGGTTCGAACTCCATGGTGTTCGTTAATGATGGAAAAGTTTTTTGTTTGGGATTCTTGGACGGAGGAGTGAATCCGAGAACTTCGATTGTGATTGGGGCAAAGCAATTTGAGGATAATCTTTTGCAGTTTGATTTGGCTACTTCCAGGTTGGGGTTCAGTTCCACGCTCTTGGGAAGGCAAACTAATTGTGCTGATTTCAACTTCACGTCCACTGCATAGACAAGGCTTGATTTACTTAACAAGATTTGTTGTATGTGTTCAATAATGCTTCATAATGTATTTGAAATAATTGGCTAATTGCCTGGAATGCTGGATTAATTAGTCAATTAACTACTCATCCTCTTCCTTTGTTACAAACTTGAGAACGCTAAGCAATTTTCATCCTGTTCCTTTTTTGACGGTAATTTTCACCGGTTCAAACCTCATTTAAATATTGGATATATTTGTTGCTGAACTCCGATTAAACTAGGACTATTTCCAAGCTACAAAGTCAAAAACTTAATACAGAAGAATTTATAGACTTAGAATGAGTGATAATTCTTATTAACCTCAAATGGGGTATTTATACAAATACAATAACAAGGATAACTAATGAAAGATCCTAATCTAAATACAACCAGGATACAATATAAATGTAGAGAGATATACTAGAGATAAAATTTATAATTAAGGAAAGTAAGATATCAAAGATGTTTTATCTAATACGCTCCTACAAAATTGACGTTTTATCAGCGATGAAAATTTTGGAACGTAATAGGAGAAAGCACGAACGAGCAAGGGGCTTCGTGAGGAGGTCCGCCAACTGATCCAGAGTATTAACATAGGAAACCCGTAGAAGTCCATTTAATACGAGAACCTGAACAAAGTGAAGATCAACGGAGATATGTTTCATTCGAGAATGTTGAATAGGGTGCATGGAGAGCTGAAGAGCACCCATATTGTCGCACTGAATAAGTGGAATCGAAGGAAGAGAAATTTCGAGTTCGCCAAAAGGTGCTGAAGCCACCGAACTTCAGCCGACGTGAACGCCAAGGCACAATACTCGGCCTCAGTGGACCAGCGAGAGACGACCTTTATTTCGAGAAGACTAAGAGATGGGATTCAACCCACGAGAGACCAAATAGACAGTGGTCGAAGTTCCATTGACCTTGTCATCCGTCCAATCTGAATCACTAAAAGTAGTGAGAGAAAGCGAGCTAGTGAGACGAAGCGAAATACAGGGCGAGATGGTGCATTTGAAGCACATGTTTCAAGGCAGACCAATTAGCAGAATGTGGAGCAGCCATGCGTTGAGCAAGACGATTAACAAAGAATGCAATATCTGAACGAGTGAGGGTGAGATATTGAAGGCCACCAATGATTTTCCTATAGGCCATGGCATCAGCAACAATTGCGGAAGAGCTCGAAGGAGTATTGGAGGTCATAGGTGTAGAAAGAGGCTTAACACTATCCATCTTATGACGCGACAAAAGGTAGAGGATATATTTATGTTGAGATAGAAATAAGCCCCCTTGAAAGTGAAGCACCTCAATCCCCAAAAAATAAGTAAGAGCTCCCATATCCTTGATCGCAAAACAGCGACCAAGATTCTCAATGAGAGACGATCTCAGCGACTCACACGAACTAGTGATGATTATATCATCCACATAAACAAGGACAACGAGATGAACATCCTTGCGCAGCAAAACAAACAGAGAGGTGTCAGACTTAGTTTGAGTAAACCCAAAGGAAACAATCACAACACTAATGCTAAAAACTACACACAAGACACTTGTTTGAGACCATAAATTGACTTGTGTAATAAACCGGCATGACTAGGAGCCGATTTGTCCACAAAACCTGAAGGTTGCGGCATGTGAACAGTTTCAGTGAGGTTGTCATATAAGAACGCATTACTTATATCCAATTGGTGCAAGGACCATCCATGAGTCATAGCCAAGGGGAGAATGGTATGAATAGTTACCAGCTTTACGACAGGACTGGATGTCTCCTCATAGTCAAGCCCAGGATGTTGATTAAATCTCCTGGCAACAAGTCGAGCCTTGTATTTCGTAAAGTTCAAAAAATTGGATTGGATGTTCACAAGCTCAAATAGGACCACCAATGTCCGAGTAGTTGGAGCCAAGGCCGTTTAAAATATACATAGTGAGATCATCATCCTTGAGAGCACCATCAATGATAGAAAGTTCATCAGCCTTAGATTTGATTGAGAGCACCATCAATGATAGAAAGTTCATCAGCCTTAGATTTGATTGCCTGAAGATACGCAGAGAAAGATCGAGAACCCAATTTCATAATATTGAGCTCGTCCTTGAGTTGCATAACCCGTGAACGAGATGGATTGTCAAAGATACACTTAAGATCCTTCCATGCAGCAACAGAGGTAGTAGCATTTGAGATGAGAGGCAAAATCTCAGGGGGGAAAAAGAGCCAAACAATGCCAAAAGGATGATGGCGTCCTCGCGCAAACAGAAAAATGTGCAACAGATGAGTTGGGATCAGATCCAAGTAGTGGGCACTACGTTGTCCCATCCAAAAAGAAGGTGACGCACTTGAGAACGCCACGATGGAAAATTGGAGCCTGTGAGGCGAAGAGGAAGATGGTGGTGGGCACTAATCAGGATTGGAGAATCTTCGCCAAGACCACCAAGGCCATTGGACGGTTCCATAAAGAACCGGCTTGTTGAAGAATTATCCGAGGACGTAGCACAACCAGACCTAGCTAAAGCAGATGTGGCGAGATCATCGGTGGGCAGCATGTTGGGGGCCGTAGGTTCAATTATTCTCGTACGAGTTAAGGAACGATGATACCATATAAGATTTATAAGAATGAGTAATAATTCTTATTAACCTCAAAGAGGGTATTTATACAAATACAATAACAAGGATAACTAAGGAAAGACCTTAATCTAAATACAACAATGATACAGTATAAATATAGACAAATATACGAAAGATAGAATCTATAATTAAGGAAAGTAAGATATCAAAAATATTTTATCTAATAGAAATGTTGTTTAGATTTGTTCCACCTGGAGAATTATTCTGAAACACATTGTATGTATTATAATCTTCAACTGTCCCTTAATTAATGTTATGTAGATTTGCCTTTACAGTTAATAATGATCCATATTGTATTAATGAGAGTTAGTTAAACCGGCATGGATCAGATCAAGGAAAAAAACTATATATATTCGTCGCTTTGCACCTTGTTCTCCTAACTTTTAAAAATTACACGTCACCCCCGAAGGCGAATCCAAGAATTTGGGGGGGGGGGGGGGGTGCAACGAAGAATATTTTCTTCTTGACAAGATTTAAACGATATGGTTTTGTCCTTCTTGAACGTAAATTACTTGAGAACAATCTTAGTCTAGAATTAAATAATAGAATTTGCTCTCTTGGTAAAAAATACCAATGCAAGATTCTCTTATCATGCCACAATATTGTATCTTTATAGATCTTAGAGTTTTCATAAGATTATGTCGTTCATCAAGTTCATTCAATTGAAATTTTATTTTCTTGCCGGTTGTTGTAGCATCAAAATTTAAAAGTCTTGTTGCCCAAATAGCTTTATTTTCTAACTCAACAGGTAAATGACAAGCTTTCCCAAAAACAAGACAATATGGTGACATCCCTATTGGCGTTTTAAAAGCAGTTCTATATCCGCATAGAGCATCATATAACTTCTTTGTCCAATCATTACGTGAATGTGCTTTCGACTTATCAAAAATTCATTTTATTTCCCTGTTTGACAGTTCAACCTGTCCACTAGTTTGTGGATGATATGTAGTAGCTATTTTATGAGCAACTCCATATTTTCTTTAGTAATGCTTCAAGGTATTATTTATAAAATGTTTACCTCCATCACTTATTAAAGCTCTCGGTGTGCCAAGTCTTGAAAAACTTATAGATTTAAAAAATTCAATAACTACTTTCGAACCTTCTTCCCCTTTGGAGCGGTTCTAGGACTGATACGGGACTTGCTTGGTTGCCATCATGTTGTCTTGATTAATCGTTTCATACGCCGCTGCATTTATCTGGTCGATGGTTGGGGTTTTCATCTTAAGCAAGTCGGCTGGAAACGGTAAACCTTCAATGGGAAGTCGCGTTGAAAAGGGTGTCGGCCACCTGCTTGCCCTTTGGTTCATCCATCTTGAGTAACTCCTCGTTGAACCTTTCCATGAACTCCTCAAGAGTCTCTTTCTCCTTCTATTTCATCGAGTTCAAGTGGTTCAAGCTTGTGCGCCTCCTCTTTTGGTTGGAGAATTGGCTCTCAAATCTCTGCCACAATTGCTAGTAATTGACAACAGAATTGACCTTTATCCTCGTGAACCAGTCAAGCACGACCCGAGTCAAGGTCCTAGATAATATATTCGCTTACACATTGTCGGTGTAAGTTGTCGTGGGGCCGAAGCTTTGTCTTCTATTACACAAATGGTGAAGGTTTAGGATACCATCTACATAGTATAAGTGCTCGTGGGGGTCACTCTTCCCGTCATAAGTCTTGAGCTGTGGAATTTTATCTCTCTTTTCCAACACTTCGGCCTCTATTTCTTCACTAAAGGTGGTCAACCTTCGGTGTCCGTTCACCATTGGTAATTTGCAGTTTACCTCCTCATTCTCTTTGTTCAACCGTTCCATTCTCCTTGCCATGTCCCGCATCTCGACCCTAGGGTCGCGAGGTTCTTCAATCTGAGCTCTAAAAACTGGGCGTTCGCTCATGGACTCTGCCATCTCGTCACGCTCTCAAGCTCCAGATCCTCCCCTCTCGGGACCCCTTTTTTTGGATTCCTAACGTTGATGGGTTAAGTTGCTGGTACCCTGGTTGATTAGACGGGGCAGCAGTGTCTCCAATGTGGCATTCAGAGTTGTACCGTGGTGTTGATTTGGGCTATAATCTTTGGGGAGAGGATAGTAGGGTTCACGGGCACAACCTCTGGAGCCGTCAGCGCTTGAGGAAGAGGTGGGTTGCGTTGTTGTTCAATACTCGGTTCTGGCAACAAAGCATATGCTGGCGCATTATCAAAAGTAGGTCTTGAGGATCGTGATCGGGTCACCCTGCACTGCATCTTTGCGTCTTCGTCTGGGATTGTGGTATTCCCACCGACGGCGCCACTAATTTGACAATAGAACATATATTATAAGCGAAGTACGTGATTACAATAATATGGTAACAAATCTATTACAAATCAGGTCTTCTATCACTAATACTAGTTCTAGATAGACTGAGGTCCGTAGTACCTCAGAGTAACGGTTAGATGCTTGGCAGGATGTCGAGGATGAAGGTATATTGAATCTAGGATGATGTCGAATATCTTCTATGTCAGAGATGTGGCTGATATCGGGGATACTGCCATATCGATTAAGGTATATCGGGGATATATATCGAGGATATGTATCTGGCATTTACGTCCGAAGTTTATGTTTAAAGATATATCTAAGGGTATATCAAATGATATATCGGGTATGGATATCAGGTGAGGGTTAGATATCGAATGTGGATATTTGATATACGAATGCACATTGTGGGGTAACTAATGAAGCTTGCCTTGATTAGCAGAATGCGAATATATATAGGCCTTAGGATGCTGGTATCGCACACGTGATTTATACGTGTGTTGTACCATATCGAATGTTATACACGATATCGGACGCTGTATCAGGTGCCATCCTCGATGTGAAAGCTATGGGCCGTCTTCCTAATGGACTTAGCTCAAATGATTCGGACGGACTGGTCCAATACGGAAATTATCCATATCAACTTATTAAGTAAGTCTTTATTTAGCATTGGTATGTGAATGAGCTACTTTCTCATGAAAAGAGCTAGCAAAGGTCCTATATCAAACTTTGTTGAGATTGTGACACGTGTATTGAATCATAAAATGGAGAATTGGTAATTGTATAAAGAGATAAATGCATCAAACCCCCTGAACTATGCATGTTTTTGCGAAATCGTCCTTAAACTAAATAAATAAGCGGTTTGCCCCTTAAACTATACCATTCTGTTCGATTTGCCCCCTGGCCGGGTTTTCGGCTATTTTTGGCCATTCTTGGCCGGAATGTTTTTCCTTACCCGACTCATATGTGCTGTACTAGATGTATTTTGCTAGTTAATGACAAAACGTAGGCAGAAAAACACTTCGAACGGGACATATTCCGACTAAAATGCGATTTCCTCTCCAGTGTATTTTTGGCCATTTTTTGCAGTAATATTCTCTCTACACGACTCATATGTGTTGTACTAGATGGATTTTGGTAGTTTATTTCAAAAAGTAGGCAAAAAAATACCTCGAACGGGAAATATTTCGTCCAAAATAGTAAAAAACCCGGCTAGGGGCAAATCGAACAGAATGGTATAGTTTAAGGGGCAAATCGCTTATTTATTTAGTTTAAGGACGGTTTCGCAAAAACGTGCATAGTTCAGGTGGTTTCATGCATTTATCCCTTGTATAAAACAGAGAGTGGAACACAAATGGGACAAAAAAGTTCGTTTTGAACACAACGCGGAGTAAAATTAATGGTTGTACCAGTAGAGTCGTCCCTATATATGCATTATTTAGGATAATGTTCTCACGTTAAAATGTTGATAAAATGAGATACTTGGGTAACTGAAAATTATGAGAAACTGAATCCAAGGCACGAGTATAAAAGCTATTGCCAACGAAAGATAAAGAAATTTGAAACAAGAGATATATAGCTGCACGAAATATAAATATTATAAATGCAAGAAGTAATTATTTGACCAACAGTTCAATCATCAAAAGGGTACTGCTCCTATCTAATATTACAATCATAGAGCACGGACCTCGCCCCAATCCGGCCATCACAGGTGCCGAGAAGGGCCGTTTGGGCCATGCTGAGGCAGGCGGCACAATCAGGAACCATCAGAGTTTGGTTGCAAACGGCGTGGCCATAAGCAAACGCGTTTGGGTATGGCGAAATGTTGCACAAATTATAGCCATGGCGATAGGGTGTTGCGTTCACTAATTCTGTTAGAACATAAGCCACACTGATTGTGAACGGGTCGCCTTCGGTGTATGTCCCTGAATTGCAAAGCACGTTTTTCACGGCGGTATTTGGTGTACATGTCGAATAGTGGCAAAGAGAAAGGAGCAATATAGTTGATGATATTATGGCAAGATTTTGGTTCATGATTCTTCTGAGGACCATACTCATTCTGAGTTGTTGTTTTCTTCTCCTTCTTATTATTAATTGATGTAGATGGAATTTGGAAATATTTAAAAAGATGTAATATTTAATGGAAATGGCACAGACTTACATTGGATGCTTCGCCTAATTAAATATATATATACTCCTACTGTAAATTGCAAAACCACTATTGTGTTATTTTTACTTGTCAGATAATCCTTATGCGTAATTTTTACTATCAAATATGGCCTACTTTATTTTTTAAACCAAAAGCCTAATGAAGCTGATAGCAAAATTTCATGTTTCATTATATTATTTGATTTATAAAGGCTAATATAAGTCAACTGTATACATTTTTATCAAAAAAAGAATGCAATAAGATTAAAATGCAGTTTTCAGCCCTATAAAAACAAAATGGCTATTATTTCAATGAAAGGAGCAAAATATTATCAAGAAGTTATAAGGAACTTAGGATACAAAATTTAAATAAACTCACATTTAGGACAATTAACTGTGTAATGTTTTTTAATAGGACGAAATATTAAAAATACCCCATAACTTCTTAAATAAACTAAAATGCCCGTTTTTTTTGGGCCTTGCAAAAATACCCTGTATGTTTTAAAAAAATTTTAAAAAATGTCCGATGGCCTTATTCGGGCTAAAACTCCCAACGTGGCAGTACAGTGGCTGCCATGTCAATAAACTGCCTCGCACGTCATATTTTCAGTTTAAAATATTTTTTAAACAATCCCTTCTAATTTTAAATATTGTATTTGTACCCCAAAATAAATTGCACTTTGCACCCCAATATATATAAATAATAAATATGTATATATGAACATATATATATATATATAACTATTTGGAAAAATAATTATTAGTTTTAACAATAAATAATAAAAAGAAAAAACACAAAAAAATAAAATATATAAACATACATATAACTATTGGGGAAAATAATATATATTTTTAATAATATATAAAAAAACAACGAAAAATACAAAAAGTGAATAAATTAAATCTTTATATATATATATATATTTTTTTTATATCTTTATAATTTATAAAAATTATAAAAAATAAAAAAAAATCATCATCCCATTCAGGTACCCTAACTCCCCCCCCCCCCCCCCCCCCCCCCCCCCCCCCGCCACCGCGCCTAGCACCACCACCCACATGCAACATCGACGGAATCACAGACCACTCACAAATTTCTCTCAATTCGTAGAACCACCACGTACCAACAGGCAACATCCCCGCCCTCGATCGATTTGCAGAATCGCAGAACATTCGCTCATTAGCAGAACTTCAGCGGTTACAGTGGGGGGCAGGCAGCGGCGGTGATGAAGATGAAGAGGACGATCGTGAGTTAAAAATAGTGATGAAGGTGGGGAGGTGCGGCGGCGGGTGGCGGCAGTGTGGGGGGGAGGGGGGGGGGAGATTGTTACGGAAAGGGCTGATGGAGATTTTTTTTTAAATTTTTTTGTTTTTATATTTTTTTTGTTGTTTTTATTTTTGTATATTTATTTTTGTTGTTTCTTTCGTATTTTGTTTTTGTATATATGTTTATTATTATTATTGTTTATATATGTGTTTATTATTTTTACAAATAGTTATATATATATATGTAGTATTATTATTTATATATATATGTTTAGTGTTTTTTAAAAATAGTTTAAAATGTATCTTTATAATTATTATTTATAAATATGTTTATTATTATTATTTACATATATTTTTTATTTTTACAAATAGTTATATATATGTATTTATATACATACCTTTATTATTATTATTTATGTATATATAATTTGGGGTGCAAAGTGTAATTTACTATGGGGGGTAAGTATAATTTTTAAAATTACTAGGGTTTGTATAAAAAATATTTTTTTACTGAAAAATATGACGTGATGGAACACTTATTGACGTGGCAGCCACTGTACCGCCACGTAAGCAGTTTTAGCCCGAATAATGGCATTGGGCATTTTTGAAAGACTTTTTAAAACATACAGGGCATTTTCGCAAGGCCAAAAAAAAGGTATTTTAATTTTTTTTTAAAAATTTAGCGGACATTTTTAATATTTCGTCCTTTTTAATATCGAGACAATCAAATAAAATCCAAAGCACGGTTGCTTATTAGCAATTTTAAAGTTTACAGGGGAGTGTCTTTTTCTTTCTTTTAATACTTTTACAGCAGAGAATTTGCTAATAATGATATATGAGTTATATATCAGTTGATAGTATCAGTGTATCACATGGATTGGTTGCAATTTACTAAATACCTATTGGAAGAACAATTTACTTGATCGAAAAATTTAAGCCCTTGCGGCTTTGCTTTGTCTTTATCATTCTGTTGCTTGATTAAGCTTAATATACGCCGGCTGACACAATATTTATATGCATCTATCTGAAGAATTATTAGATTAAGTACTAACTTTGTACTCAAAATACAACCGTCCAAAACCAAGAGGATTTTCGCATTGGGTGTCTTATATATTAACCATTTTTGACATTGATCTCATAAGAGGTCTTATATATTGTATTAATTATTAATCTTCGTCATTTGCAAAACTTCGACAAGGAAATATTCCAATAACATGTGATTAGCACATGATTCCTAGTCTTTTGCGTTTGCTTCTCAAAGTTTTAATATAATTACAATCACGTCTCAATATATTTTCAAGTAATCACACTTACCCCCGAAAAATGAAATAATTATGTTGATAACTTTTAGAAAATTTATATTTCAAGGATATTTAACTAATGTATATCAAAATAATTCATGATAGTTGGAAAATTATGTTTGTCACTGTTAGTAAATCTTTTAAAATAGATAATAGTTTATTTTTGAATTAACACCCAAAAAATATTGTAATAATTTATATTTATAATTTTGAAATTTTTTGTTACTTACAAAATATTCAAACATTAAAGGACAACCAATGTGAAAATCCCAAAAGGATATGAGGTGGCATCTACTAACCTAGTTTTCATCAACGTCCCAACTATATTCCGAGTTAGAGTTTAACCTCTTAACGCCTACTAATCTTTTTAAGGATAAAAACGTCAAACCCCCAACGTATGTGGCTTTATGTGACTTGCCCATTTGAGAAATTTTCTCACCACTAAACCCCTCACCTTTGTCAATTTGTTACATTTACCCGCCAGTCTATTTTTTGTCATTTTTGACCGGAATATTCTCCCCTACCCGTCTAATATGTGTTGTACTAGATTTATTTTGGCAGTTAGTGCTAAAAACAAATACCCCAAACTAGAATTATTTGGGCCCAACAAAGTTGTCAAAGGTGAGAGGGGGTTTAGTGGTAAAATAAATTCTCAAAGGGGCAAGTCGTAAAAGCACAATTTTGGATGTTTGATATTTTAATCCCTTTTTTTAATGATAGCTAGCGATCTCAAAGTTGTTTTTCAAATTAAAACAAATTTTTTTTCTTGATAAAGCACGGTAATGTTATGAGAGGAAGAATCTAGTTTGGTGTATATTCGTCGTGGTACATGTAACCTCCGCTAATACTCGAAATAAGATGGTTATAAACAGTAAGCTCCTTCTTGGATCAGTTTTGTCCGAAACACTACTCCACCACCGTAACACACGTGACTAAGTCAAAGCAAGACTGCATCGCCCCTGTGATGCTTCAGTCATCAAACTATGGATATATTTAATGCTGGGGGTATAACAAATACAGAGAATATATCCAATATAAATGATATTACGAAGTTAGCTATATATCAAAGGTTATGTCGAATACAATGCTCGATATATAGGAGGTGAACAGTGGCTTACCTCAATTGCTGTGGGTTGCGGTATTTATTGGCCTTGGGATCCAAGACAACACACTACGTTTCTTAAGTACGTCGAGCATTTTCTTCATATGTCGAATCGGATATTCGATGTATGGCTTTCTAAACTCATTCAAGGGTACATTTATAGGTATTCATTATGCACACATCCAATAATGTATTTAACATACCGGACGATTGCTCATAGACTGGCTCACGTGGACCAATCCAATGTTACCACATGGGTCGGACCATAATAGCCCATATCATATAGTTCCCCTACTGGGAAGACGTTTTGGCAAAAATTGATTCGAATTTAGTTGTAAATAGATTTGTGAAGAAATTTACCTTTCAACTCTACAAACCCTAGGCCTCATAATTTTGAACACGGGCACGTGCGGACCAATGTGCGAAGATCCTCGAATGTCCTATGAATTTGAAATTCAATGTACATTTTGACATATACGGAATTTAATGGGAAAAGTTCGAGGTCCTCTTCTATAAACAGGCGTGTACGTATTCATTTTCAATATTGCTACTTTGGCGGAGTACTGGAAATTTGCAGACATATACGTATGTCGAGAATGCTTGTCTCGACATATAAGTGTCGTCGTGTATTTATTCTACATATTTTTCGATATAACCACTTTGTTGATTTTCTGATTTTTTGTCTCTTTTGCATTAATTGTGTGCTCTCCCGCCCTTTGTGTTCTGATGTACTTTTGAATTCAAAAGACACTTTAGTAAATGTAAAGGTGATTTTCCATCTTACTGTTATAGTATCTCGATTAGTGGTTTGTAATTTAACGTAATTTTTGTGTCTTTGGTTGGATAGTTGGCGTCATGTCTGGTTACAGTGAACATGTAGTGGCTGATGATAGATCCTCATCAAATAGTCAATCTATTAGCTTAGAATTCGATTCAGATGGAAGTTATGTAAGTCAATCATGTATCACTAATGTGCCTCCAACATAAGTTGTAGCTCATGAGCTTAAAGCGGAGGCAGCTCCACAAAATAGCTTGAGTAGATAAGTATTGAGATTCAATTGAACCTAATTGATGAGATTGATTAAAAGGACCTAGAAACAAATAGTTAGCGGGACACGACTAGGTAACACGAGGTAAATGACCAATATTGCGTACCAAGACTTGGTTTTCTCTGTGCCTCAGGAATAGTAGTATTATCGAAAAACCTTCTGCGTCTATAGGGATTTGGACCCCTAACAATAGGTTGCATCGGCTGCCTCTCGAGTGGCTGACCATTTTTACCTTGTAATATATCAATATCGCAAGGTTACTATACTTGCAACATTGAAATAATTGTTAAAGAGCATACCTTTGTGCCCCTTGCAGCTTACTCTGAATGTCATCGAAATGTTAATCTCATTTATCATGGTGTCAAAATCAATTATGGAGTCCTGCTGATAGGGATGGGGAATAATATATTAATGATATCTCATATTAGGAGTATTTCCATATGAATTAGGATTCTAGTAGTATTTTTAAATTAGGTTTCTTTATATTAAGTAATTATGATTTTATTATGTTGGTAAGTTGCTTTTATTAAGAGTTTTAGTTATGGTATGTTTTGGTTATCTAGCCTATAAATATAGGCTTAGACTTTGTTTTGAGACAGTTTTGATGAATGATTATTGATTGTTGAATTGCCGAGCAATTGTTGTCTTCTCTTTGTTCTCTTCTCGTTCTTCTTATTCTTTCCCTCGTCCCTCTAAAATCTGAAATCTCGGAATTAATTCCCCAACCTCTATCAAATTGGCACCAGAGTCATTTGTATCCTTTCTTTTCCGCTGCGTCCGTATTTCAGTTAAGGTTTAATCGAGTTTTAGAAAAAGAAAAAAAAAACAAAAATCGAGTCAGTTTTCATTATTGTTTTGATAGTTTAGGGTTTGTTTTGCAAATTTTAAATTTCTGGAAAAAAAAATCACAACCTGCACGGCAAAACCCTAGGTACGGGCTGCCGCCTCCGTCGCCGGCGTTCTCCATCATCGGCGTTCACGCATCCGCCATCACCGCCCGTCACCAACACCGCTGTCGCCACCCTCTCTCTGTTCAGCGCCGCCGTTGTACACCGCCACCAGCCCAAACGTCGCTCCCACCTCCACCATCACCTGCTCGATTGTTTCACGCCGCCAGCCTCCGATCGCGTTCCTCTTTCACCAGCCGTCCAGCGATCTCGTCTTTCCAGGCGTCCTCCGCCAAACGCGCCGCCATCACGCCGCTCGGACTCCATTATCGTCTACCCAGTGAAGAAGAAGACGCAAATCGCAGTTTCAGTCCTTTTATGGTTATTTGCAATTTACTCCTCAACTTGCTGCTAATATTTCTTTCTTGATTTTCAGTGGTATTTTGGAGTACTGAAGCCCAAGATCGGAAAGAAGTGGAACCACAATGCACAATCATAATTTGGTTGACTCGATTTTGCTTCGGGAACGTACTCCTGCTATTGAATATTGGACTCTGGAATTTTAGTTGGCAAGTTTAGTTTATTGCATAAAGCTAATAAAAAAAACTTTTTATTTTCTTAGTCATATAATTATACTTGTTCCTTTGAGTTGTCTCCGTGAATTTTAAACTAGTTTATAATTGATTTACTTGCGAATTTGACTTGATGTCGGCAACATAATGCATTCTAGGATGTCGTATTTGTCTTCCACACAGCCATTCAAATGTCATGTCCATGTAGATGATAAGAGTTCTTGCATTGAGCATCGTAGTTTTCGTGTCTACAACCATGATAGGTTTAGAGAGCATGAACATTACGCCACTCGAGATAAGTCTCATCTAGATAGACATATGCATCACGCTCCAAGCCATTACTATGAATATCCTAAGTATTTATATTTTGATGACATCCCTGAATTTGATGGAGAGAATAAGAGTATTTTAATTGATGATTGGTTATTTTACTTGGGAGATCACTTTGAATATTATGTTTTAGCCGAAATTGATAAAATCCGATTTACTCCACTGAAATTGGTTGGGCGTGCTAGGACATATTGGCGAGCAATTCGAGAGGAGCGTGATTACTACCATGAACCACAAGTAACTAGTTCGAAAGAAATGAAATACATTCTGAGAGAGATTTTGTAAGCCACAATTAATATTTAGGTGGTTCGAGTTGAGACAGTGGACATCAAGTGTGACATAATATTTTACTACTTTTAATGACTTGAAGAAAAGATTGCAGATTACAGAAGCAGAGTGTATCACAATAGATAGATTCATTGAGGGGTTAAGGTACGACATTCAAAATGAAGTCATTTTGGTGAATCCTAGAACTTTGTTTGATGCCTATCAAAGCGCCTTAGATTATGAGGAGTACCTTCACTCTTCTCATTTACGTAGTTCGACTTTTCAAGTCGAGGAGTCTAGGCAAATTCAAACTGTTTTTCAAGAGTCCTCTCATCTATTTAGTTCGGCTTTTCAAGTCGAGGAGCCTACGCAAGTTGAGGCTACGATTCAAGATTTTGATACTTCATTCAAGTCATTTCAAGATAATAAGCCGCTTAATCAAGAAAGTGAATCTAATTCATATAACTTCGTCACTCTGCCAACGTTAACATTCATTCGCCTTGTGATCATGTTGTGTGTGCTTCATGTCAAGAGATTGACCATTTGCCCGCTAGTTTTCTGCATCTCGAGTCTAATGCGAATAATCAAGAACTTTCATCTCATGAAACGCCTAGTGTACAATTGCATGATGTTTCTGCATATCTTATTGCACATGAAGTTGAGTCTAGTGTGTCATGTTACATAGATCATGAGTTGCATGCCGATCATCAACCAATATTTGCACAATGTAATGAAGATTATAAATTGATTATTGACATGCACTGTGACAACTTAGAGCTACATAAAGGGGATGATTTGATTATGCCAAATTGTCTTGATAATTCTGTTACATATGGTTTTGAAAAGTTGTTCTCTAAACCTTCAGGACCTTTTTTGTGGCTTAAAATATTTTGGCTCTAATGCATATTTGCGAGACTTGCCTCCTAATTTATCGATTAGTCCAATTTTGAATAGTAAGGACTTAACTCACTCTCGAGGCATTCTTGAGCCTCCCAAAATTTCTGCTAGTGCTACAGGTGGTTTCGCGACTTATTCGATTTTGGTGCCTAAGCTACTTCCTATACTACTATTGGTCATGAAAGAAGTATATGTGGTCAACAACACTAGAGATGGACATTTCTTGTATCTTGTTCGATGGAAAGGTCGCCCTAATGGGGATGTCACATGTTTGGATCCAGATTCCGTGCTCATTTTCCCATTTTTTTGGAGCATCACTTCAAGCAAACTCTCGGGACGCGAGTTTTTCAAGTCGAGGAGAATGATAGGGATCGGGAATAATATATTAATGATATCTCATATTAGGAGTATTTCCATATGAATTAGGATTCTAGTAGTATTTTTAAATTAGGTTTCTTTATATTAAGTAATTAGGATTTTATTATGTTGGTAAGTTGCTTTTATTAAGAGTTTTAGTTATGGTATGTTTTGGTTATCTAGCCTATAAATATAGGCTTAGACTTTGTTTTGAGACAGTTTTGATAAATGATTATTGATTGTTGAATTGCCGAGCAATTGTTGTCTTCTCTTTGTTCTCTTCTCGTTCTTCTTATTCTTTCTCTCGTCCCTCTAAAATCTAAAATCTGGGAATTAATTCCCCAACCTCTATCACCTGCTTGCCGACGAAACTCTAAACCTTTTTCAAGATCATGTTTAATAAGAAGGGAGAGGACCATAGATTCTACTTTGTGAGGACGCACAAGAACTGGAATTTCCTAGTGTGGGCGTGGTTGGAAGTGTGAATATTTCTATATTTAAGAGACCATGACATGTGAATTCGTTGAATATAAGCGTAAAGGGGTCAACGGCAAGATAATTAACCACAAATGGGGTGTTGGGCAACCTATGTCGTCAAAGGGATTCGAAGAACATGTGATGGGTTATATGTTTGACCAGTCCACAATGGTTTAAGAGGAAGTGTTGTTGAGTGGGGGAATGTCACAAAAAGTTGTTGGATCTGAGTCACCCCATTAATTGGGGGTAGTGGATGGTTGGCCAATATATTTATTGGTCAATGGTTTTCCAAAGGAAACCATGCACGGTTTCTGAAGAGGCTTGCCTATAAATAGGCAAAGCATTGAGCAGAAGAATGTATCCCAATTCAGAGCTTCTTTCTGTATTCTCTAATTATACAATGTAGTATGTTATATACTTGTGGGGTGTAGATTAGGGAGCGGTGAAAGTGAATAGGCTCTGTGGGGGTCGTTCGGGTTGAGTGAAAATTATGTAGTTGTACAAATTTTCTACATAGTGGATTTTGCTCGGGTCCCCGTGGTTTTTCTCCGGTTTTGGAGTTTCCACGTTAAATCCTTGTGTTGTTACTATCGTCGATATTTTATTCGTGTTGCTTCGTAATTACCTCATGGGCAAATCCTGGAGGCGGTATTTGAGGCAGTTCAAATACCCAACAAAAGTGACCCACATGTGGTTAGAAATTGCATGCAACGGGTGTTTGCACACAGTCATCCACCACTCATTCGCCTTCCTTATCATACCCTGAAATTGTCGTTGGTACAGCGTGTGGTACATCTTGAGTACCTTATGATTTAGGACTAGGTTCCACTGAAAGGTAGCCTAAAGACAAAGTATAAAAAATTAGTAAATGTCTAAGAATTAATATAAGTAAACATGTAATAAAACACTTTTTACCATATTCAACGCCTCTTCTTTCTGGGTAGCTGAAAAATTCTTGTAGCTAAATTGAGACTCTTGTATCACCACCTTCTTCAACTTCACTGCATTTGCCGTGACAACTTTATCTTGGTTGAATTCCTTGTCATTTCTCATGGTGAGCATAATACTTTTTGTGCTTTCCTCCAGGATCGGTATACCACGGCCTCTGCCTCGACCCATGCTACGATCGGCAAGGAGGTTATCAATATCTGCCCACCGTGCCACAATAGCCACCACCTCCTTAATGTCAGACTTCGCTCTATACATGTGGGACCCTGGAAGGATGCCACACTGGGATAGTACTCCACTATAGCCCCAGATGCCAAATACTCATGAGTAAGAGTGCCATTATTTACTAAAGTATGTCCAATACTCTGACCTTCCAACTTGGGAATCATGTACCGCTCGTCGAAGGTGTCAAAGACTGTGCTGAATACTCGTATGTTGAACAAGTGATGGTGTCGCGATCCTAGAAAAATCAGTCAAGCCAGAAGACTGCATGAACTACAACGTTAGGATCATAATTGGCACGTAGCTCTATCAAACTGATGTAGCTGGGACATGTGTACCACCTCACTGCACTGACAACTCTCTAATAATATGCATCGGTGAACCGCCGTACAAAATACCTACCACATAATTTAGTAGTGTAGTAAGTGAGAGATGTTAGGATATAGTCGAGTAGGAAGGCCCGTATGTGATGTAGAAGTCCTCCCACCACGACCACAATCAGCAGGTCTAGACTGCATAGACGATCAAGAACTACATGCCATATCCGCAATATTATATTTCCATTAACATTTAAATAGTACATGATTAAATTACAAAATAAGTAGATTAACATTATGCTACAAATATCTAATAATACTTAAAAGACTAAGTATTCACTAACAAATTTAAAAATTATACATCCTAATATTCATTTTTCTCCCTAAAATTTGAAATATTATATGACACCCGATAGAATAGGTATTTGCATTTCATGCCATACAATTTTGAAACCTCTATTTATACCCGAAACAATATTATGTATCCCATTTTGACATTTAATAAGTTTTAAATATCTCATTTCAACCTCCAACGAGTCAAAAATAAGATATAGCCCTAACTAACTATTCAAATTCACATCTTGTATCCCTGGAGTTTAAAAAATTACTATTTCTATCATGAAAGAAATTTAGTATTGTGATGTGTTGTGAAGTGTGTAGTTTCTTAAATATGTATGCAATTAATTGCTAGGCCTACGTGTTCCAAGTGCATGGTTAAGTAAAAAAAAAACTGTAAATATAGTTACGTCCCGAGTATCGTATCCCAAGAGAGTTGGGGATCAACTCTAGAATCTCTTAAGTGTGGAAGTAGTGATAGTGGTCACGGGTTACTACTTTTTTTCATGTGAATGTGGAATGAATGCATAAAATATGAATGTGAGTTTTGGAAAAGATGATTTTTGAATGAATGTAATGACGTAAGAAAACAATGAATGGGGTAGATGATTGAATGCAAGGAAAACAACTTGAATTCAAGAAAATAGATTGAATGAAAAGAGACACACAAAAAATAACAATTTAAGAAGATTTTGGTGATTGCTTTCGATTGTAAATAGAGGCTTAAAAAGGTTTTCAGAGTTCATAGTTTTATTACTGATTTACCTTGATAGTTCATAGACAAACTACATATGTTCCCTTGATCTACTAGGCCTTGTTTGAGTTCTTATGTGTCTAATGGATTCATGACCTATAGTCACGGTTATCCAGGACCATGCACAAGACCTGGCTCGAGCCTTTGATATTAAAGAGCGGTCCAGAATAAAGATTAATCAACAAAAATGCTCCTTGGAAATTCGAGGAGGAAAGTTCTTGGGCTACCTCGTAAATGAGAGGGGGATAGAGGTCAATCTCAAAAAGGCGCAGGACATGATTAACATGGAAGCACCCAAAACCATACGAGAAGTGTAAAAGCTGATTGGAAGAATGGCTTCCCTGAGCCGGTTCCTCTCCTGATCCTCAAAGAAAGGTCTCCGGTTCCTCAAGATACTCTGAAATGTGAAAGACTTCCGATGAAGCGACCAGTGTGACTATGCCTTCAAACAACTTATGGAATAACTCTCCAAACCTCCACTCCTCGTGAAACTAGTGTCCGGGGAAACATTGTTCCTTTATCTGCCCATAGAACGGGAGTCCGTCAGCGCCATGATAGTCTGAGCAGAAGGAATGGAACACCTCCCCATTTACTATATTAGTTAAATGTTGCAACACGCAAACACCCGCTACACTAAAACGGAAAAAATTTGCTAGGCATTGATCACCGTCACACGCAAACTATGGCCATATCGCCTTGCACATCCCATAATTGTGCTCACCTAACATCCTCTATGGGCCATTATCAATCACCCGAAGCTTCTAGTCAAATCGTGTGTAGAGCTAGGAGAGCTTGATATCACATATGCCCGAGGCCCTCCATTAAAGCCCAGGTCTTGGGTTCAACATAGAAATGTATAAAGGATCGGATGAAGAAGACGAGGAACCCTTCTAGCACATCTTCATCGACGAATCCTCCACATGCTCCCGTGGAGGTGCGGGTAGAGTATTCTGAAAAGTGGACACCCCGAACACGAGGATGCACTACACTTTGTTGTACGAGTAGATTACCTCGTATCAAACAATGCGGCAGAATACAAAGTGCTCATCATCGGGATTCAACTGGCACGAGATGCAGGAATGCACAAAATCCTGGTCTATGGTGACTCTCAACTCGTAGTTCAACAAGTCGATGGGGCCTACAAGGCTTGGGAAAGCGGGATGAAAATATACTCGGATGCCGTCTTGGTCGACAAACCCACTTTTCTAGGTGCTTGCAGAATTTATCCCACAAACCTTCATTTGATATACCTTCCAGTATATCACGATCATCCTCATCCACCACTCCGCCAACAAATTCCCGATAATAGACGGGGTCGACATCCTCCACAGAAAAAATGATCAACAGGGACCGGGCTTCTATCTGATTGAGCCTGCATCAAATAGGCTAGCACCCCGACCTCTGAAATTGAAGATCGCCTCTTAGAAGGAAGAGCAACATCTTCAAAACCAGGAGGAGGGCCCAAGACATGAGAGTTCACATACATAACATCCTCATCGGAAAGGTCGGCAAAATAGATCTTGAAAAGGGGAGTCCGAGCGTACTACTCCATCTCTTCTCCTACAATATGATGAGGGTCAAGGCACCCTCGTATGGACCTCCTATAAAAATGAAAATATACTAGAGAGAAACGTCTTGGAAAACTTACGGAAAGTAAGATTCAAATGAAGCATATCTAAAGAAAGGTCCAAGTTTCAGTCCTCCTTTGCAGCTCGCCATCCTCAAGGCTAATAGGTTGTTCACCATCACCGACACATCATATAGACCGCTGAAGCAGCCAACCTGACCCAACTCCGTCATCGCTTGCATATGTGCCTCCCCTAAGGGAACCAAGAAATCGAGTCCCCACCTCACGGGAACGCCCCACTATGATATAGGCGCGCCGCGAAGAGAGCATAAAATTACCTCTGATGCCAGTCACCATTATGGGAACCCAAGCCTTGCATCGACATCAAAAAAGGATGCTTATTGTTCCGATGAGAAAAATTAAAGAAAATGGACCCTGTGGAAGTAGCTTGAAGGACAGAATCCACTGCTATCGATTGAGGAGTATAGGGAACATTCAACGGATGGCAGGACAATATGAACCCCACCAAGTACCGATATGAGGAAGAAGTCAATTGGCTGGGGCATACTTGCCAATAATCAAACAAGTCATTCACAGTGAAATTTAAGAAACATCAAAGGTCGCAGCGCACCTGCTCCAAGTGAATGGTCATGTACTCTTCTTGAGGGTCGTACGCACATTGATCACTAGTCCGAATCAACACCCGCAGGTTAGAATCGGAGATATAGACAGACTTGAGAAAGGCCCAAGTGCCCTTCAATATCTTCTGACTAATAAAAGATCCCATACAACCTTTCCCCACTAGTTTTGAAGGCTCCAGAGTACCTTGGCAATAAAGCGTCCCTTGGACGAACATAAAGGGGTCGGTTCTGAAACACCACTCGGACCTGATTGGCCAGAGTTAAAGCCACTGTGCCACCACTAGACAGGGCAATGAGAGCAGGTAGCAGCGTAGGAGACGGCCTAGCCTGTGGAAGACGGATATGCTGAAAAATGGACAAGTCGCCCAAATCGGCAGAGTGGCAGTTTGACCGCCGTGGAGGAGTACTACGCGGACTATCCTCGATGGAATAATCATAAGTAGCTAGGGAAACCATGACGACGGCGGCGAACAAGAAAACAATAGCAAAAATAATAAGGGCGGTTGGAAGAGTGAAAGGAAAATGCAAGAAGGAGGATCGCATAAGTAACTTGTGTGATTGTAAGGAAGAGAGGTGCTAAACTCGTGCTATATATAGAAGGGAGGGGATGGTTGGACTCTTGCCTGAGAATTTGAATAAGTACTGGGACCATTTGGCTACCCACTCACCCCCCCCCCCCCCATAATCGTCGTTTCAACGAATAGGCAGGTAGCTGAAACGTCAACCGACGTGATAGGGGAGAGGATTCGGCATCATTAACTATCTCAATCGCCCCATCGGTTCACCATTTATATAAAAACAATGTCGACGAGACCTTTGAAATTACGACGGTTCAAAGCATGGCTGATGAAAGACATCAAAACGCCACCAACTAAGAAGAGACGCCCGAGTCAGAAGGATGCGTCAAACAAAGTTTTGCTAAGTATGGAAGCCTTGGTTATTATCAGGGCGCCGTAAATAAATCTTATTCGAACTCGAAGAATCTTCCAAAAATCAAAAAATGACAAAGGAAGAAGTAGAGATAGCAAGTTATCAAAATAGCAACCAAGTTCTTATTTATTAATTAAATCAGGGGGAACTCCTGACACAATCCATCGGATTACAAAACATTGGCACTTAGGCTATACAAACTCCACCCTCATCTACCTAAAACTAATAGGCAGGAGGCAAATGACTCTAAACAGGTGAACGACCAGGCAAAACCCTCGGGTTGGAAGTCAAGGCATCGGGACAGGCTAGGGATAGAGCAACATCTCGGATGGGGGGCCTCACCATCTTCTTCGAAGATAGTCTTTGAAAGTCATCCCCCGAAGCATACATCCTGAGGGATTGACCTAGCTCCTTGCAAACCAAGAACCCCCATAGAAGGGGTCCCGCACAATACTGCTTAAGCCGCTGATCGAACTCCGCTTCCAAAATGGCCTTTTGAAAAGATAACTTCAAATCCGCCTCGAGAACAATCGTAGACACCTGCTCCGGTAACGACTCAACAAACTGTTGCGACTTCTGCAGGTCAAGAGCTAGCCGAGCCTCTTTCTAAGGGGTGGCTTCATCTTGTTTCTTGAACTCAGCCAGTCTCACCTTTAGCGACCCCTCTAAGAGCTTTAGTTCTGTAATACGCTGCGATCGGCGCTTCAGTCCACACGCCATATCTGTGTAGCGTTCAATCTGGTCTTATTTGGCCTTCTTGGCCTCGTTTAGCCGCACCCAAAAAGAGGTCCCTCTGGTCACTCGCCTTCTCGTAAGAATCCTTGAGCGCCTTTACCCTCAAGGGCCCCTGAATAGATAAGTTAAAATGAGTCAGTACGATGAAAGTGATCAAATGACAAAACCAAGAAGCAAGAAGAGCTGAGATTTAATACCAAAGCAGACAAGATGCGAACCATGTCCGAAAGAACCTCTAGGATGTAGAAGGACAGGACTGAGGATGCCAACGGTGGAACCACGTGATCAAACAACACGGAGTCCCTTAAGCTAATCCTAAACACATCGTCCAGAAAGAGACGCAAAGTCAAAGTCACTATTGAACCCCCACGTGGTCGGAGCAGGCGTCGGGGTCGATGATCCCGCCTCCTACTCGGAAGGGAGGGTCAGAAGCTTAGCCAGATGAAACACACAAACTACATTCGGCTCCCACGGAGGGGGAACATTGGTTGGGCCTCACCCGAGATCCTTCTCCCCGAAAGATACAATTCTCTCTCCAATAAATCACATTTCCACCCACTCCTTGTGCTACCAGCAAGCCCTCAGAAGCTAGCGACTCAGCAGACTCAATGCCATGACTCTAGGGAGACGATCTCGGAGTCCTACGACTCTGGAGAGACGATCTAGGAGTCCAACGACTCCTCACTCACAGTGTGGGAGACTCTATTTCCTCATCCGAGTTGATATTCACCTTGATAGCTGATCCCTTTGTGAATACTATTCCCAATCTCAGGACGAGTGACAGAACCGGTATCCTTCCCCGTCGAGACCCTGGTGCTTTCTGATGTCTCTCTACGAACCAGGTTCTAGGCTCCACCCTCAGAAGCACTCGGTGCAGCACTCGACGCTGCCAAAGCCGTTGAAACCCGAGTCGCCCGAGCTTTCTTGCTCTTCCTCTAATGAGCTCCACCCGCAGGAACAAGGGGAGGCGTATACTTCAACCCATCCATTATCTCCTCTGCGAAGAAGGAATCACGATAAACAAAGAAGGATGAGTTCAACTAAGCCAAATAAAAGTGTCTCGTGGGTTGGGGGCGAAGGCATGTAGTGTCAATTCGTCTAACTTACACGCCTTGTACACGGCTAAAAAAGTGTCCCTTTTCATCATCAGCGAACAGTCAAACCTTTGGCTAAATAAGCCCTCGTCAATCAGCTTGTTCATCTCTGCCTCTTCATTGTATGTGTTGGGAATGAACGGCTCATCATTCCACTTAAGAAGCACATCCCACTTAACTTTTGGATCATTAGGGAAAGCAAAGAAAAACTTGTCTTTCCAGCTGCTGTGCGATCCCGTTAGCCTGTGTGGAATACGATCTATCCCCTTACGCATCGTAAAGGTATAAAAGATTGAGCTCCACGACATCTTGAAAAAATCAAAGGCCCCAAAAAACTTAGTCACCGTGCACGGATAAACATAGGCCATGCAGATAAATACGAATGCGGGCAGTGTAGTGTACCCGTTGGGAGCCAGTTGACTCGAGCACTAGCCATATGCCTTAAGCACCTCACAGAAGAATGGGGGGCAACAAAGACAGTAACCCCACCATTAGTTGAGGGTAATACACAGTCGGGTACCCCTTACAAGGAAAGGTACCCCTCTCTCCTCCCTTAGAATTTGGATGTCCACGTGGGGAAACATCAATCCCATAACAGGTGAACTCGGCGTTAACCTCCCCCGTGGAATGCATAACACTAGGCTCCTCTTCTGCCGAAACCCTAAGTGGTGGAACGACCGCCTCTTTCTTTGATCTTTTTGATGGTGCATCAAAAAGCCACCATGAGCACGATAACGGCGGGAAGAACTAGTTGTTTTCGCCATCGCTGAGAGAATCACAGCAGCCTGATTTTCCTCTTTGGGCGGAGGATTTTCTTGCTTTGTCATTGGAGCCCGTAAATTGCTGATAGAATTTGCAGATGCCATTGTCTCACAGAGAAAGCTTTGAAATTATGCTAAGGAAGAAAAAATAAGGAAAATAGATTTGCTGAGAAGTGTGGAAATATATTTTTTTATATATTGTGAATGAATTACAATGCTAGAGTACATAGGTATTTATACAACAAGAAGACTTGATGAACAAGTAAGAGATAACTATATAAGGTTATAAGTATCTTATAAGATGGAAAGGAATCCTTATTTAATTTTGGTAGATAATACTAAATCTTGATTATCCCTAATACGCCCCCTCAAAAGTGTCGAGCCATCGGCCAAGGAGCTTTTGGAATGTAGAAGTAAGAAACGAGCACGTGGAAGTGCCTTAGTGAGAAAATCAGCGTGCTGATCCTTAGTACTGATGTGCGAGATAGAGACGAGACCCTTTGCCACAATATCCCAAACATAGTGAATGTTGAACGCGATGTGCTTCATCCGAGAGTGAAGAACGAGATTTAGGGAGAGATGTGTGGCCCCCATGTTATCACAATAAAGAGTCGGGGACCTACGAAGAGGGACCCGGAGTTCGGCCAATAAATGTTGAATCCACTGAACCTCGGATGTAGTTGTGGCGAGGGCTCGGTACTCAGCCTCAGTCAAGGAGTGAACAACGCGTGTTGCTTGCGAGAAGACCAAGAAATCAGAGTATCACCAAGAAATATAAGAAAGGCAGACGAGGAAGTCCAATCAGAAGGATCACCAGCCCAGTCAGCATCACTGTAGGGACTGAGCGTGTTAGCGGGCCGACGACGAATGAGAAGGCCATGTGAAACCGTGCCCTTAAGGTAGTGAAGAGGCTGTTTGACGGCAGTCTAATGATGCTCACGAGGGGAGGAGACGGACTGAGCGAAGCAGTTGACAGCAAAGGCGATATCAGGGCGAGTGAAGGCAAGATATTGAAGTTTCCCAATGGCCTGACGGTAGAGACTCTCGTCGAAGGCACTGTCGTCGGACGGAGTGACGGAGGAGGTGGACATAGGAGTAGTCACGAACTTAGCACCATCCATCTTGTGGCGTGAAAGAAGGTCCCGAACGTATTTTTGTTGAGAGAGGAAGAGACCCTCAGCACACGGGATGGCTTCAATACCTAGAAAGAAGGAGATGGCGCCAAGGTCCTTGAGCCGAAACGTCGACACGAGCTTGGAAATAATGGAGGTGATAAGGGCTGAATCATTTCCCGTGAAAATATTGTCGTCGACATAAACTAGTAGAAAGAGGACAGTATTGGCGCGCCGGAAGATAAAGAGTGAGTGGTCGGACTTGGATTGAGTGAACCCAAGAGGCAGGAGAGACGTGCAAAGGGTCCGAAACCATGCGCGAGGGGCTTGTTTCAAGCCATAGATGGACTTACGAAGTCGACATACATGAGAAGGCAAGGCCGATTCAACAAACCCCGGGGGTTGCTGCATATAGACCTCTTCACTGAGGGTGCCATGAAGGAAGGCATTGCTGACATCCAGTTGATGAATACCCCAAGAGTTGGAGACAGTAATCGTGAGAATAGCACGAACAGTGGCTGGTTTGACGACGGGCGAGAAAGTTTCCATATAGTAAATGCTAGGGCGCTCGTGAAAGCCCTTAGCAACGAGGCATGCCTTGTACTGTGAGATGGACCCATCAGGATTACGTTTGAGACAAAAGACCCATTTACATCCAATAAGATTTATGGCAGAGGAACGAGGAACAAGTTCCCAAGTACCATGAGAGACAAGGGCAGTGATTTCGTCAGACATAGCCGAGCGCCAGAGAGGATCCTTGACCGCTTGAGAGACACACGTAGGTTCCACCAGATCAGGAAGCGGGTGGTTGGTGCAAGCAGTGAAAGCCTTAGGTTGGAAAATATTGTTCTTAGACCTTGTGACCATGTGGTGAGCGGGCCGAGGAGAAGGGGTGGCCTCGGACTGGGCCACGGTTGTAGGGCTGCGGTCGTAGGCCGGATCCAGAATGGGAGCGGAGACTGGGGTTGGGCTGAGCGCTCGACCGTGGGGTGGGCCAGGCGATAGGGCCATGGGGCCACAGATTGGGCCAAGCAAAAAGGCCACTGGGCCGCGGGTTGGGCCAGGCGATGGGGCTGCATACCGGGGCGGAGGATGGGCCGATGATGGAGCACGGGCCGAGGAGGTGGGTACGGGATGGACCTCAGGTGATGGTGTTGGGCCGTGAGAGAGAACCGTGAGCAAATGGGCCTGCGAAGTGGGCGTAGGTGGACCAGACAAGATAGGCGGCCTTGTAGAGTAAGGAAACACTGTCTCGCAGAAACGAACGTGACGAGAGAGATATAATCGATTAGAGACAGGGTCAAGACACTTATAAGCACTCTGAGAAGTGGAGTAGCCCAAGAATATGCATGGTCTAGATGGAAAAGAAAGCTTGCTGTCGACATAAGGGCGGAGCCAAGGATAGCATAAACAACCGAAGACCGGGAGCTTGAGATAATTAGGATGGTGGTTGAATAACTTGTAGAATGGTGTTAATGACTTAAGTGCAGAGGATGGCATGCGACTAATAAGATACACGGTGGCTTGAAAAACATAACTCCAATAAGTACTTTGTAAATTGGCACGATGGAGAAGGGCACGACCCGTCTCAATGATATGACGGTGGCGACGTTCGGCCATACCATTTTGTTGCGGTGTGTGTGGGGCGGACGTGAGCCAACTTATGCCGGATTGCACAAAAAATTATTTTAATGCAACAAATTCACCACCATTATCACTGTAGAACTTGATTATATTATGTCGAAACTGTTTTTCCACAAGAGACTTAAATTGGCGAAAAACATCTTGAACTTGTGATTTAGCAGTTATAGGAAAATATCAACAGTAGCGACAAAATAGATCAACAATAACCAAGTAGAATCGAAAACCATCCACAGAAGTATCAGTTGGACCCCAAACGTCAGCAAACACATAATGCAAAGGATGAGTATCAATAAAAGAAGTATCCATAAATGGCAAACGGTGAGATTTACTCGCTAAACAAGAGTCACAAAATGTGTCCTTCACAGAGGACTTATTCAAAAGTGGTAAAGAAAAACTAGAAATTAAAAAGGAACTCGTCTTTGAGGTCGGGTGTCCAAGACGGGAGTGCCAAGTGGAGGCACACGTCTGAACACCAAGATTCACGAACTTTTCCGGATGCTTGAGATATTGCAGCGGTGGACGGATGTGGTAGCTTCCATTAGTGCAAGGTCCCGTCGCCAGTGTTTCCCCCGAACCCTGATCCCTTACATAGAAATAAATCGGAAAAAATTCCAAGGAGACATTATTATCTTGCATGAAACGATGAATAGATAGGAGATTATGATGAGATGACGGTACGCACAACACATTTTTCAAAGAGAAATTTCGTGCAGGAAATGAAATAATAGAAGAGCCAGTGTGCGTAATAGGCATACCATTACCATCAGGTAACTGAACCTCATCAGTACCATCATACTCAGAGTGATAGGCGAGGTTGTTGAGGTCCCCCGTGACATGATGAGATACGCCCGAGTCAACCATCCAAGATTGTGAGGGAGGACGGTGACCCGCGGCGGGCAGTGTGACGGCCAAGTTTGCAGCAGGTTTAGCAACTTTTGTAATTTGTAGCAACGGGAGGCTACATGATTTGTTTTCCCACAGAATTGACAGATAACCTGATCTCCACTGGACACAAAACCAGAAGGGGTCTACCTCGTCCACGGATGTGACTGCGCCCACCATGAAAATGAGCACGCCCCCTTGAGGAGGAGCCGCGCGTGAAAAAAAGACCACGAGAGGGTCCAGTGGTGACGGTGTTGGCCGTGGCGACAAGGGCAGCAACGTCGGCTTCAAAGCGCTTGATAGGACTCGTGGGTGACAGGAGCGTTGTGGAGTTCAGCAAATGTCAAAGGCTGTTCACGGAGAAGGATGGAGGTGGCGATGTCACGGTAATTCTTACTGGGACCATTTAGGATATAGATGGTAATGTCGTCATGGTTCAGAGGGCGGTCAAGCATCGCAAGTTCATCAACTTTGGACTTGATGTCCGTGAGATACTCTGTAACGGAACGGTTGCCAAGCCTCGTCGTGTTGAGCGCATCCTTAAGAGCCATAATGCGAGTGCGGTCAGAATGGGCTTACGCGCCCATTAAGGGAACCCAGGCTTCAGATGAGGTATTGGCACAATGAACGAGTGGGATGATTTCGGGTTCCATGGCACCAACGAGGGCAGAGAGGATCAGTTGGTCTTGTTGAAACCATAACGTGTGGCCGGCGATATCGGAACAGATGGGACGTTTGTAAGTCCCTTGAACGTAACCCAGGAGATTTAAACCGCTTAGGGTTGAGACGACTTGAAGTAGTCAAGAAATATAGTTCGTCGGATTAAGACGAAGGGTGAGGTGATGATGAGAGGAGATGGGGACGATGGTGAGGGGGGCGGGAGGCGTGATTTTTTGAGTGGTGGCGGCGGTTTACTGAGTGGTGGCGGCGGTATTGTGGTTAGATGAGGCGGTGTCACTGTCATCATCGGAGTGGTGTGAGGCGGACGAGTTTACGGCCGACATTGGCTAGGTTTAGGAGACGGATCGGTAGGGTTTTAATCGTGAGATTATTATAGGCCATATGATACCATGTGGAAATATATTCTTTTATATATTGTGAATGAATTACAATGCTAGAGTACATAGGCATTTATACAACAAGAAGACTTGATGAACAAGTAAGAGATAACTACTAAGGTTATAAATATCTTCTAAGATGGAAGGGAATCCTTATTTAATTTTGGTAGATAATACTAAATCTTGATTATCTCTAATAAGAAGTGAGTAAGGACAAAAAGGTTGAGTCCTCCATTTATAGCCGAGGGAAGAGCAGTCGTCGCCTTCCAACGCTTGGACAACAAAGAACCACATGATCAACATGAAACCCTAGACCAAAAAATGCGTGACAACGCACACTTTAGTTCCGAGTGTATTCTTCAAAGCATACTTAGAACTAGGGACACCTGATGATGCATATTATATTATATTATTATTGCTCTTATGAGAGGATAGTCCGGGAATAATGATTGGTATTCCAAGGAAGAGGATAAGGTGCTCGGAACTCAATCGACGATCACATCTAGTGGAGAGTGTGGGGTCACGCCCCTCGCGGTTCCCTTAACCTCCTCCCAACAAGTGTGGTTGTCAGACTCCATCTCGTGGCAACGTTCTATGACTCTACCCTGGTGGGGAACATACACAAGCATGCCACTAGGACCTGATGGAGTGAGCCCATTTTTGCCTTCTGCACGTATCTTTCCTCATACCCGCCCCTCCGTAAGAGCACGACTCCAAAAGAACCAATGACACATAAATTACCATAGCGGTACCCCTTCTAAAACACTTGTACCTCGAGTCATGCTTAGAACATATTGCATCAACTTCATGAGGTCACTCTACATAACGAGCCTCTTCTGGCCATGCCCCCATCGGGCTCAATAGCATATTTTCGTCCACTCGGACAGATCTCTCGGCAGAAGCTAACTATGAGTATGCTCACATTTAAAATATATTTCACTAACATTCTATCTTTCTTCTTGGCAGGAACAAAGGGAGCCATGAGGGACTGAGTGCAAATTTATTTCCTAACCCCCAACTACCTACCATAAAGGGGAAGTTCAAGCCTGATTGGTCACCATCTGCGAAACTTCGATGATTGGGCCAGAAGACCACGATACTCATTGGCTCACATAAGTCAACTATTCATATTGGTGGCAGAAGATCTCACTCTAGTGGCTAAACTGACGGCCTACATTAGTGCAAAAGAAACCATACCATAGGCTACCATCGTTAAACTGACCTATTGGTGCAGAAGATCAGAAGATCACTCTCGATTGGTAGAATACACCACGATAAATATCCCCCGACAAACGAGACGTCCTCTCATCGGCGTCCTTGGACAATACAATTATTTCCAGCAGAAGACTCACATCTATTGGTTGAAGACCCTTGTTAGCACTCCCACAACAACAACATGCCGGAGAAGAATAGCATTACCACTCACTTCCATTCAGTACTTTTGTCTCAACACTTTGCCACACACTCCCATGCACTGACTTGGGCATATCATTTAACATAAAAGTAAGGTCATACTTGCAATACACAAGATGCCCCTGTAACCCCCCCCCTCCCGACTAAGTTAGCCTCGTGTAATCTCTCTCTCTCTCTCTCTCCACCCGTAATCATTAATAAAAGCCATTATTCGTTCTTTTCGTGCTCGGGATGAGCGTTTCGAATAAATTAAATACAATCGATATCCTCGGGTGTGTCTCACTCGTGAGGCTGGACGATATTGCATCATCAAGCAAGTTTAGTTCGAAGCCTCAATAATCATTTCACTAAAAGAAAAATGGTCAATTGCAAGTTTGCAACCATTTCGCGATCGCGTAGCGGCTGCTAGGCGGTCCCTATAACTAACAGTCGCCATCATCTGCAACCACGCAACGGTCGCAAATGAGGGTCATTTGTAACCATCAGGCGATAGCTAATAATACCCTAACATTTGCAATTGCCGGACTATTGCAAATGACTGTCATTCACAACTGTCTGGCGGTCACTAAAGATATTCGTGTTAGAAATTTACGCATTTCGCCTTATTATTTAAGGCATATTGTTGGTTTAATTATTAATTACAGCAACAATAGGTACAAATAAGTTAGATAAACACAAATCAAAGGTTTCGTTGCACATTCAAGCATTTTTTAAAGGGGTCACTACAAGAGAAACGACCATTTCCGACGGCACAAAACCCATAGGAAAAGGCCTATTTCCCGTTGAAAATGGTCTTTTCCGACGGTTTAATCCGTCGAAAATGGTCGACGGAAATGCTTCCGTAGAAAAAGATTTTTCCGACGGCGCAGTGTCGTCGGAAAAGCTGTCGGACAATTCCGACGGCACCAATTCGCCGGAATAGGCCTCTTTTCCGATGGTACTATGCCGTCTGAATTGTCCTTTTTTTCGACGGCATCGTACCGTCGGAAAACACTATTTCCGACGGCATAGTACCTTCGGAAAAGAGTATTTCTGACGGTACCATGCCGTCGGAAAAGAGTGTTTTCCGGCGGAACCCTACCGTCGGAAAAAACGTGTTTTAAACAAAAAATATTTTTTTTGTACCGTATTTTTTAAACAAATACGTATTATTTCATACGTATTTTTTTTAAAATACATATTAAATTTAAGAATACGTATTTAATTATTTTAAAAAATATTATTAAAATACCATTTCCGATGGAATAGTACCATCAGAAATAATATTTAAATATTATTAAAAAATGATTTCCGATGACTCATTGCCGTCGGAAATAATATTCATAAATATTAAAAAACAATTACGGAAAAAACAATTTTTTGTTAATTTTCATCTCAAAATTTGTCTGAATTTTTGGAAAAGGCTATAATTAAAACATAAATATATATATAAACATTAATAATATATATAAACTATAAAAAATAAATTATTTAGTACGAAAAACATAAATATAAACTAATTTGTAATATATATAGATTAATAAAAATAGTTTATTATGAAAGTATTAAAATAATATATGATATGTGTAAGAAAACAAAATATATATGATAAGATAAACCATATAAAGAAAATATAAGTAAGAAAAATAATTGAAGAAAGATTTGAGAGAAGAAAAGTAGTTGGGGAGATATAATTTGAGTGTTTGTGTATGAATGAATGAATTTTAGGTGTAAAATTTGGGGGTATTTATAGATTTTGGAGGGGAAATGGTGCCATGTCAGCGATCCGAGTCAAAAACCCTCTAGAGACGCTCATTTCCGACGGCACTATGCTGTCGGAAAAGGATCTTTTTCGACGGCATGGTGCCGTCGAAAAAGGGCATTTTCGGAGGTTTTTTTATATATAATTTCTACACCTTTAGTTTCGTCATGGTTTCGAATTCTATGTACTGTGTAACTAAAGTTAAAAAATATAGGATAATTATGTTAATACTAAACTTGGATAATTACTTATTATAATTACATCAATTATTTGTTGAAGATTTTAATTAACCCATATAGTCAATTTTACAAAAAAAAATTAACAAGATTGTATAATAGTATAATTACTAGAAAATATTTTCAGTTATATAAGATGATAGCAGTTCATATATATTACGTTTATAATCATAATATTTATGGCATCTTTTATTCCCACTAAAAACTTGGAATATTCCTAGCCGACATCAGCTTGCAGGTTACACATTAGGACAAAAATAACAGCAATACTGTGATAAGGTAATAAAACTATTGAATAGGGTAGTTCAAAAAATCATAAATTGTGAATATGGCGCCCACTGGAGTTGTTGCAATTTGAAACTATGGGCAGCATATATGCGACCATAGATGCAAGTGGAAGTTCCAAAGTTCAACACTTATAATGATATATTTTTCCATCGTTTTAACCAGAAAGCACTTTGTGAAAGATAATTCACCTGTTTTCTTCTTTATTTTAATATTTAATTGATGTTGACACGTGAAAAATACTATATATTCTTTATGCTTTAGTCACCCTAAATCCTCGGCCGTTCATCATATATAGGAATTTTATATTATACTATGGGACAAAATATCAGGAGTATTTTTTTTTTTGGTGAATTAGAAATTATGCATTCAAATAAAGGAAAATGTTACATCATGATACCCAAACAGAGGATCAAAACAAAAATTTAAACTAAGGATACAACTTTTTCGGCCCACTTCAACAAAGGACATGGAACAATTGAAAGTGCGAGAACACGAGACACAGGACAATTTGCAATGCCGAAGAAGCAAGCAAATTTTTGGGCTACTCCCTGACGAATAGGAAATAAAGTCCATTAGCCTCTGGAGATGCACCGACTCTAGTAGCTTTCGCTGACAATGCCGGCTTAAAACGAAGAAGTGGCTCAATAGTCATAATTTCGATTAAGACCTCGGTAGAGAACTTGAGAAACCCAAGCAAAAGACATGCAGAGCATAAGCTTTTCCTGCAGCCCATGATTCTACTGCATAACAATAACAATAATAACAGGCAAGAAAAATAGAGATCCGAAATATAAAAAACTAGAAAACAGAATAGAAGCATGAAAGTAGAGACCCTCCATCTCTGGTTTAGTTCAATCATCGGAACAATACTGATAACAAGATAAATAGGTCTACCCGATGCAACAAAAAGAAGAGCTTGACACTGTGAGCCCAAAATAAGAGTCAAAAGTTGGCCAAACTTTTGACCACTTGAACTGAAACTATCCGTCAACAACACGACGGGCAGAAGTAAGCGACCCTCCGATAGAACCGGTGCGTGGAGGGGGGTAACCATAGGTACCACTCCATGGTAACTTTGATGGTGGGTAAGTTTTGAGAGTAAGTGACCTTCGCGACCGGCGAGGAACGGCCATTCCGCGACTGATTCAGCTTTTTCTGGTAGTGGTGGAGTTGTGTGCAGAGTTGGATTCTGAGTAGGGGAGAAATGAAAGATGCACATCTCAAACTTTGAGAAACTGAGAGAAAAGGGACTCGATCAAAAGGGAGGAAGAAGAAGGGAAAGAAGAGAAGAAAATCCAAATCTATGAGCAAATCCGAACGAATCGGAAGAAACAAGACCACCGTTTTCAGGCGGCGGCCGTGAGAACCCTACAAAGAGGGAGGGAATCACTATTCTCTGTAGAGAGAGAAAGTGAAAAGAACCTGTAATCTACACACCCCCCCCCCCCCCCCCCCCCCCGGCAAAATATCAGGAGTATTTTGATATGATAAAATCAACATTACATCTTTACTAGTGGATGGCACTTATTGATATTTAAGTTAAAGGTATACCTTTATTCGGGTTTTTCCTTTATTTCTTTTTGGAGCTTCTTTCTAAAGGACAAACGTACAAACTCACACTAACGCAAATAACATAAAACATACAACACTAAAAATGATAATTGAAACATACAAACTCACACTAACATACATAACATCTTCATTCCTGAGTGGCGGGGCCTTTACCTCTGTTACCCCTTGGCCAATATTGTTGATTTTCGGTATGGAGATTCAACCAATCATTACTCATAAAGTCGACCTCCTCGATAGGCAAACTTGATAGGTCGGCTATCGTTTCCTCGTTCTGAGTAACAAAGGTCGCAACATTATCCTGTCGTGTACTTCTGGAGGTACCTGTACGATCCACACTAACGCTATGGCGCCGACGATCCCCACTAACACTATGGCGCCGATTATTCCCACCAATGTCAGACCGCATCAAAAAATCCAAGTCTTGTTCAAAATTAAGGTCGTTGGTTTGGCCATGCATACTTGGCTGACTCGTCTGACCGATTGGCACTTGCCACGACGTGTTTGTGCCATGAAACTCTTTGTCCCAATACTGATTGTTTTGACCAGGTTGTGTCTGGTTATGTTGCCAATAATCGTTCGGTTGACTTTGCGCTCCATGAAACTGATTCGGAGGAAAGTTGCTTGAATTGTAGTTGTTGGTGTTGAATCTCTGCGGGTTGGTCCATTGATAACGATCCCTCTCTTCTCGGTCGCGAGCTCGCTCCCGCTTTCTCTCCTCTCCCTCACGAGCTGGCTCTTGCCTCCACTCCTCCCGGTTCCTCGCCACTTGGCCCTCCACATCGATAATCTTTTTCTCCAAACCCGCAACGGTTTGTTGCAAATCAACAGTAGCATCATTGACTGCTTTACGTGTTCTTACCACCTCAGCAGGGTTAAGATTTTTACCCTGCGACTTACCATAATCTGCAAGGGTATTGCACCTATCTTTGCCTTTGAGCCTCCCATGTGTGCCATTATGATCTGCAATGGCCGCGATATTGACGTCAAACTGAAGCAGCCATTTGGCTTTGTCTGGACCAAAATTATCCTCGAGCGCTTCATAATAATTTTCCTATAATGTTCAAAGTAAATAAATGAAAAAGGTATAGACGCAAAACAATCATATACGTGCTTAATTAAGATAACTTACAAAATAACTCTTCTGCTTGTGAGGGTCCCAATAAAGTATTCTTCCATCTGGATCCACTACTAAGTGGTCGTGCATGTATTGCTCGTCGAAGCGTATCACATCATCCGTGCCATACTATAACAAAATTTTTTTAAAACAATATTAATGTTAAAGAGTAACACAAATATCACAAAATGTATTCTGCAAACAAGGAAATCCTAACATATCGTACCGTTGCGTAGCTCCTCTCTTGTGTACTCACAGATCCACCGTGGTACATACCTAAGGATCCCTTTCCATCGACGCTCTTTGTCTTATTGGCCAGTCGATTCTCCGTTGCTTTTTCTGCAAGTTTAATCGTCCTTTCATTCTCCCAATGATTACAGTACATCGATTCAAAGCCGATTGGTAGCCAAGTCTTTTGGTACCATTGGGGGTCTTTAGCTCGCTTCCTGTAGAGCTTTTTGCACTCGTATATGGCATCCCTCCATTTTACTTGTGCCACCTTATGGAATGACGTTCTAATGTTATCCGTTTCTTGTAGATCCCATTTGTATATAGTCTTCAAAATATGATAACATATAAGTAGAATGCAAAAATTATAATGGACATAAATAATGAAAAATGTGTTAAAATAAGTTAAAAGAAGATACCCTGAACCAGTTTATGAATTTTTCTTTTTGTGCCTCGGATAACTGAGAGTAATGTATCGCCGGTTCGGTCACTATGCTTGTTATCGTAACTTGAATTGATCGCTTAACTGTGTCGATATTATCGTCACATAAATTTTCTCAAATTGAAAATGCTCGTTCAACCCAACTTTGAGCCTCGCATCGTCTGAGCTTGTAGTACCTCGACCCTTCGCCCGTCCCCTAGGCATCCTATTGGTATTGATAGAAGCAGATTCAGAAGCAACATATGCTGGCGAGGGTTGTCATCCCGACGAAGTTACTTTGTTGTTGGCTTGTGGAAGTTCGTCCATCATGCCATGCAAAACAACTAAACGTGGAAGAGTAATTATAGGCGGAAACAATGGATCGGGGTCGTCCCTCAGTCGGGGAGCAGCAGCTCTTTGGCTCCGAGTGGTGGGGCCTTGTGGTTGTTCACGAGCAGGACTAGGGGCCTGAGTTGTAGTTGGGCGTTGTTGGGTAGCAACCGGAGTATGCTGAGTTTGTGGCGGAGGTTCCTCGACTTGTTGGGTAACTTCGTCGTGACAAATTGTTTTAGCATCGCCACCACGCCGAGATTTAAACTTACTCGAAAGTTTATCGAAGAGGGATCTCGATAAATTTGTATTGGAAATATAGAATTTTAGTTTCCCTTTTCCTTTATCAATAATTTTTTTGCGATTATCGGCCATTTAAAAAATGACAATTTTTCGAAAAAAAAGATATATTGGAAGAAAGTAGGATTTAAATATTTAGAATGAAGAGTGATTGGTGTGATGAATAAAAAATTTCGAGGGGGGGGGTATTTATAGAATTTTTTTTTGGTTTTTTTTAAATATATTCAACTTGACCGACGCCTTTTTCAAAAGGCGCCTGTCCCACCGGCGTTTCCGTCGGCACTAGGCCGACGAAAATGACCAGACTTCGGTCAGTTTTTGTTTTTTTTTTTTTCGTTCTTTTCCGGCGGGCTTCGCCCGTCGGAAAAGATCATTTCCGTCGGCACATGACCGACGGACAGGTCTTTTCCGAGGGGTCGCCCCCGTCAGAACTTTTCCGGCGGGAACCTGCCGTCGGAAAAGACCTTTTTCGACGGTCACGTGCCGCCGGAAAAGAGTTTCGCTCATTTTCGACGGCCGATTCCGTCGGAGGCCGTCGGAAATGAGCGATTTTCTTGTAGTGGGTGATTCATAATGACACTTCTAACTAATTGTAAAGACGATATAGGTAATGGCTATATTTATATATACATATTAGATGCCATACTAATTAAATAGCATAATGACATCTATACTTACATTTGTAACGAGTATCAATTGCATATAAGACGATTATAACACCTTCGTATGATTAGTTGTAGAACATATAATAGTTCAATATTTAATAACTTGGTTAATCACCAATAAATTAATATTTTGTTAACTAAATTACTAATGTACCAATTGTATATTTCTTCAATTCACATGTATTAAGGGGATTCTTGTTTAAAAATAACAAACAAATTAAGATCGTATAAAAGAAACTAAAAAAGAAAAAAATTGTGCCCGAAATTGCAACTGTATGGTAGTCGCAAATAATATTCAAAGTCATATTCGACCGCTCAGCGGTCGTAAGTTCTGGGCACGAGTGTTTTGTAACCGCCCGCCGGTTGCAAATGACCCTTATTTACAACCGTCGGGCGATTATTAATAATTTTTATGTAAAAAATTACGCATTTCACGTGGTAATTAAAAGTGTTTTTTGTTTAATTGTTAATTACAATAATAATAGGTATTAATAAGTTAAATTAACTCAAATAATAGGTTCGTTGCACATTCAAATGTCATTTATAAGGATGATCCATAATGAAATTTCTAACTAAGTATAATAACGATGTAGATAATGACTATATATATAATATATATATATATATTAGATGGAATACTAATTATATAGCATAATGACATCTATACTTACATTTGTAAAGAATATCAATCACATATGAGGCAATTATAACTACTAGGTATGATTAGTTGTATAACATAAAATAGTTCAATCGTTAATATATAATTCGCTCAATGACATATAATCTACCTTTTCGATAACTCAGTTACTAGTGTACTAATCATTTATTACTTCAATGCACATGTAATAATGAGATTTGTTGTTAAAAATAAAAAACATATTAAGATCGTTCAAAAAAATCAAAAACAGAAAAACTTGAATATTAGTTGCAACCGTCGGACGGTGGCAACTAATATTCAAGTCATTTGGCGCCCGCAAAGAATATTCAAAGGGAAATGGCGATAGCAAAAGACCCACTATTTGGCGAAAAATTCAATTTTTTCGAAAATCTAAATCTCTTGCAACCGCCCGGAGTTTGCAAAACACTAAAATGGGTGGGATTTGGTGGAAATTCAAGATTTTCAAAATTTCAAAATTTTCACTCAAATTTTATATAAACTCACCATTCTTCCACTCAAATTTATTTTTTTAGCCCATTAATTTATTAGAACTTCAAGTTTTGTCCTTTTTTTATCGGGTTTGTTTTGCCCGGTAACTTATTTTTTTGTTTAAAATTTATCCTGTGGGCTTCGAACTAGGCTGAGTCGAAGCCCAGTCAACGTGGCCACCCATGTGGCGTACAGACGACGGCCACGTGGACCCACGTCAAAAATTGTTTTTTTTTTACTTACTCAACTTGTAAAAATTAAACATAAACTAATATTCAAAATTATATTTAAGTTTATTATATATTGATCTAAATTATAAAAAAATAGTATCAATTCAAGTTTATTAGAAAAAATTATTTAAAATGTTTACTAAATTTATATTTACTAATAAAAATTAAAAAAATATTTATATTTACAAGTAAAAATTAAAAATAATTTTATATTTATTAGTAAAAATTAAAAAAAATATTTATATCTACTAGTAAAAATTACAAATAAATTAATATACAAAATTATCTTTAATTATATTATATATTGATCTAAATCATAAAACAATAGTATCAATTCAAGTTTATAAAAAATGTTTAACTTAAAATATTTGCTAAATTTATGTTTACTAGTAAAAATTAAAAATAAATTGATATTCAAAATTATATTTAATTTTATTATATATTGATCCAAATCATAAAATATTGTATAAATTCAAGTTTATTTAAAAAAATCATCTTAAAATATTTTTTAAATTTATATTTACTAGTAAAAATCAAAAATAAATTTATATTTACTAGTAAATATTAAAAATAATTTGATATTCAAAATTATATTTAATCTTATTATATATTTATTAAACCAAAAAAAAACCCACCACTGTCGTCGCCGCCACCACCACCACCACCACCACCCTCAAATCCTCACCCTCCAACCGCCTCCCTCTTTTGCCCACCACCGCTGATGCCCTTTTGCTTGACGAGGTGTCTGACCACGCCTTCAGCTGCGGGGCTTCGGCAAATGTTTCCGAGGCAAACAAAAAGCACAAAAAATGGTTTGTTGGTTTGTGAATTGTCATTTGTTGATGGTACTGAAGCCATTGATGATGATACCTTTATGATTCTTCTACTGGCTTCTAGTGTCTTTATACTTCTTCTGTATGAGAGGTTCGTTGTGAATTGAAGAAATGGTGAAGGGGAATGGTGGGGGCAAAATGGTAATTTTGGTACTGGTGATGGTGTAGTAGTTGTGTACAAAAAGGCCTTATTGCCAGAATGTGGTAACTGGGGAGGAGGATTGAGTGTGTGACTTCGAAGAATGTGGTGGTGGTGTGGGGGTGTGAGGGGGGGCTGTCGGGGGTGGTAGAGGAGAGTGGACGTTGGTGCGTGGGTGGGTGGTGGTGGTGGTGGTTTTCATTGGGGAGGGGGGGATCAGAGAAGAAGAAGAATTTCTTTTTTTTTTTTTTAGACTAAAAAAAGTTGTTATAATTTTTTTTGTTTAAATAAAAAGATATGACGTGGCAGCCACGTCAACAGCCACGTGGACAGCCATGTCGACTGGGCTTCGACTCAGACCAGTTCGAAGCCCACAGAGCAAATTTTAAACAAAAAAATAAGTTATCGGGCAAAAAACAAGCCCGGTAAAAAAAGGGCAAAACTTGAAGTTCTAATAAATTAATGGCCAAAAATTATAAATCGCCCATTATACTCACAAAAAAAAAAAACCAACACGTTTACTTGCTCTTCTTTTCTTTTCCTAAATGTTCAAAAACTTTCATATCTCAAAAAAAAAAAAACATCTCTTTACTTTCATTTCATTTTTTTTCTCCATTCATTTCTTCATCTCTTTTATTTATATAAAAAATTATTCATTTCATTTCTAACTCTTTAATTTCTTTTTTTCTTCAAAATTTTATGTGGTTTACAACTCTTTTCTTTGTTTCACTCGTATTCTTTGTTTGCTCGATAATCAAAATCTGAATTTCAACATGAAAAATAATAATATTCGGGTAATTTACTGGGATATTATTGTTTTTTTTTGTTCTGATAAATATAATTCGCAACCGCCCATCGGTTGCAAATAACCTGAATATTATTTGAAACCGTTGGTGGTTGCAAATGACTTGAACAACATTTGCGACCGTCGAGCGGTCGCAAATGAACTAAACGTCATTCGCAACCGCCCAGCGATCGCAATTTTGCCGTCACAATATTGCGACCACCAGTGGTCGCAATATGTTCCATTTGGGTCGCCCAACGGTCATAACATTTTCACGACGGACACATCTATGACCGTCATGAAGTGACTGTTGGACGGTGCAAGACCGCACAGTGGTCATTCGCAACCACCTGGGCGGTTGTGAATGACTCATTTTTCTTGTAGCGTTTAGCATTTCTGGTTCCGGGTTGAATTGTAAATATGATACATCTTATTAGAATATTATATTATAGCACCATAGAAATTTACATTATAAATACATGCATTCAAGAGTATTTTATCTTATAACTAAGATGCTGAATTCAAGTATGTGATACATATCACTACATAACATGTTTCTACTATTATCAATTTTATTAAGATTCCTAATTTAATCTAATACTCAGTTGCAAGTCACGGAATTAATCAAAACACACAAACACTCAACTACAAACTTTGATACAACAAAGAACCCTTCTTCAATATACAATACTACTAGCTAAACGTGTCACTATTTAAAGGAAGCAGTATCATACCTAGCAAAACAAATGATGATGATGATGATGATATATATATATATATATATATATATATATATATATATATATTTGTTTTTTTTGCTCATGATCCAAGAATATGAAAGCGATGACAGAAATTCGATGTGCGGTGAGGAGACAAAGACGATCATGCGTGAACTACACTACAAGATATTCGCTCATTTCCGACGGCCTCCGATGGAATCGGCCGTCGGAAATGAGCGAAAGTCTTTTCCGACGGCACCTGACCGTCGGAAAAGGTCTTTTCCGACGACAGGTCCCCGTCGGAAAAGTTCCGACGGGCTTCACCCGTCGGAAAAGACCTGTCCGTCGGCCTAGTGCCGACGGAAATGATCTTTTCCGACGGGTGAAGCCCGTCGGAAAAGAACAAAAAAAAAAAATTTTAAAAAAAAGCGACCCTTTTCCGACGGCACCATGCCGTCGAAAAAGGGTCTTTTCCGACGGCACGGTGCCGTCGGAAATGAGCGTGCCGTCGGAAAAGGGTCTTTTCCGACGGCATGGTGCCGTCGGAAATGAGCGTCTCCTGAAGTGTTTTGACGCGGATCGCTGACATGGCACCATTCTCCCTCCAAAATCTATAAATACCCCCAAATTTTACACCTAAAATTCATTCATTCATACACAAACACTCAAATTATATCTCCCTAACTACATTTCTTCTCTCAATTCTTTCTTCAATTATTTTTCTTACTTATATTTTCTTTATATATATTTTGTTTTCTTACACGTATCATATATTATTCTTAATACTTTCATAATAAACTATTTTTATTAATCTATATATATTACAAATTAGTTTATATTTATGTTTTTCGTACCAAATAATTCATTTTTTATAATTTATATATATTATTAATGTTTATATATATATATATATATATATGTTTTAATTATAGCCTTTTCCAAAAATTCGGACAAAATTTGAAATGATAATTAACAAAAAAAAAATTCCGTAATTTTTTTTTTAATATTTATGATTATTATTTCCGACGGCATCGTGCCGTCGGAAAAGGTCTTTTCCGACGGCACGATGCCGTCGGAAAAGAGGTCAATTCCGACGGCACGATGCCGTCGGAAAAGAGGTCTTTTCCGACGGCACCGTGCCGTCGGAAATGCCCGGCAACTTTTCCGACGGCACCATGCCGTCGGAAAGAGCTTTTCCGACGGAATCTTTTCCGTCGACCATTTCCGACGGATTAAACCGTCGGAAAAGACCATTTCCGACGGGAAATAGGTCTTTTCCGACGGGTTTTGTGCCGTCGGAAATGGCCGTTTTTCTTGTAGTGCTAGTCTACGGCTGCGCTACAATATAATGGGATTCTTAACCCTAAAGTCTAACTATTCATTTATTGGTAGCATCTAAACGTGTATTAATTTTATAATAATTCCTCTTCTATTTTTAATAGAAATAATTCCTCAAATTAATTCAAAAAGACTTATTCACACGCCAATATATGCATAGAATGAATATCATAATATAAAGATACTTAATTAATTAAGTTCATGTGTTAGCCTAATATTGACAAAATAAATAATTACCAAATTTTCAGACTCAATTTCCTAATTTATGCAACTAGTATTTATAATTTCTTAAATTAAGTTCGAGAGGTTCTTTTCAAAACAAAATAAAAAATAATATGGATTATTACAAAAATAAAGGTTTCAAAATTTTGGGTTTTACAGTTCCCTTTGTAATTATTTTCAAGAGGCCTCCTAACTACTCCATGTTAAGGAATTTTGGTTCCTTAAGTTTTGAATCAACACTCAATGCTTAAAAAAACAAGTTTGTTGAAAGATCACGAAAGTATGCTTTTGTTGGATATCCGAGAGGCAGAAAATGACATCTACTACGTACTTAGGCTTTATACTAATTAACAAAACTTTTAGGGAAAAAATCACTTACCCCCTGAACTTTGATCTCAGTTTCACTTACCCTCTTGTAGTTTTAATTTTTTCACCTGCCACCCTCAAGTTTCTTAATTGTATCATTTACCCCCTAAGTCAAAATTAGCTGATTAAACCCCCTTTTAACTGTCACGTGCTCCGCACATGCTGTCCCATTGAGGGCAAAATAGCCAAATCATGTTGGAGCGGGACTAAAAACTAATTCCACAAAATTACCAACACCCAAACGTCATTTCTCACCAAAAAATCTCGATCACAAATTCTCTCTGCAAACAAAAACCCTGGATCCCCAAATCGATTTTCAATTTTCGCTCATTTTTGCATCAAAGTCGAAGAAATGGTTTGGAAAAGGAGGACGTCAGATGTTGTTATACCCCATGGGAACAGCACACCTGATTATGGTAAGATATATGGGTTTTCGAATCTCTTGTCTCTTTATTTTGTCCTCCAAACTGTTCACCTTGCGTAGAAGCCTCGGAATGATTGACTTCGATCGATCACACGATCCACCCAAGTTCAAAACATGCAACAACTATCAACCGAAATGGAAAATAACGAGAATTAAAGGAAAATAAATGAAAATAAAAGAGATTTTTTTTTTTCAAGAACTCACGGTTTTGGCACACTTGGCAAACCTCCCTCCCCGATTAATGGCGGTCCATGATCTTGTACCATAGCCCTTTGTCCACAATATCAAATGTGGGTATTCTCCATCAAGATTTGTGAAGAAAAAAAACCCTAATAAAAATGGAGGGAAAATTGTAGGAAAAAAGAGAGAACTAGGGAAACTATTACTCACATGCGTGCTTTTTATTGTTGTTAGTCCCGCTCCAACTTGATTTGGCTATTTTGCCCACAATGGGACAGCATATGCGGAGCACATGACAACACGTGACAGTTAAAAGAGGATTTAATCAGCTAATTTTGACTTAGGGGGTAAGTGATACAATTAAGAAACTCGAGGGTGGCGGGTGAAAAACTTAAAAGTACGGGGGGGTAAGTGAAACTGAGGTCAAAGTTCAGGGGGGTTAGTGATTTTTTCCAAACTTTTATCTCAAGAGATGTTGGTTACTATGAGCAAGAATTTCCTTTGAGGACTAATTTGACTATTCCCAAAGGTGCTTCGGAAGACAAAGTTCCAAGTGCACATTTTTACAGATCATTTCATTTCATTATAGGAAACTCCAACACTTGTGCATTCTGCTAACAGCATTCCACCAGCACTTGCACTACCTCCTAATAGCCCTGAGGTTGTTCAGTAAATGGTGCATACTCATGAGTTGGCACCACATGATAATGTGGTAGATCATTATAACAACAGTGATGACATAACCAATATCATCACCTTACCAAGTAACTCTATATCACTATTCTTAACTTTATTCCTATTGTACCTGCTACTAGAAAATTTAGCCGAAGTTCCAAATTACCTTCTTATTTACAGTCTTATGGTATTTCTCTACCCACTTATAGTTGAAAAGTGTTCGTAACTCTTCTCCAAATACCCCATACATCATGTCTTACGATAGACTAAACATCAATCATTTAGCACTCACTGCATTGTTACAAATATTTAAGAACCCAAAAGTTTCAATCGAGCTAACAAATATATGACCAAAAATTAGCTATAATAAAACAAATTGATGCCTTAAAAAAAACCAATACATGTCTACCTCCTGGACTTAATCGTGTAGTATGCAAACGGATATACAAAGTAAAACTAAAGTTTGATGGTTGTATATATAGTATAAAGCTAGACTTGTTACATTGGGGTAGACAAATGAAGAAGTCTTAGATATGTTTGATACTTTCTCTCATGTTGCTTAAGAAACGACTATAAGAGTTCTTCTTTCTGTTGTAGTTGCTAAAATCGGTGTTTTGCACCAGCTTGAAGTTAACAATGCCTTCTTTCGTGGAGACTTGGATGAATAGATATACATGGCACCTCCTCCTCGTTACGTAGATTATAATGATTCTATAGTTTGTTTACTCAAGAAAAGTCTATATGGACTTAAACAGTCCTCCAGACAATGGTTCGACAAGCTAACATCTTTTCTAGTTAACTTTGGCTATGTTCAGTCCACTCCTCCTTATTCATTAAATCTTGCTCTAAATCCAATTCATTCACTGCACTATGTATATATGTTGATGACATCATCTTATCAGAAAATAATCAAGATGAAATCAATGCACTCAAGAATCATCTGGATGAACAATTCACCATGAAAAATCATGGACCTCTGAAGTACATCGTTAGCAATGAGGTTGCTAGAAAAAAGAAGGAATTAGCATTTGTCAAAAGAAGTATGATATTTGACATATGGTCTGAAGCACATGCTACTTTGCCTGCAAGCCTAGCACCACTCCCATGGATTCCTCGGCAAGATTGGAAGATGATGACCCTTCTAATGCTACTGTTTACAGGCACTTAGTTGGAAGATTACCATATCTAATTATAATTAGACATGACCTTAACTTTAGCATTCAAAATCATTAACTCAGTTCATGTCTATGCACATTGTTTCACATCTTGCAGCAGACCATGTAGTACTCAAATACATCAAATCACGTCTTGGGAAATGAGTATGTTCCTGCCTACAATGATCTCCAATTCAAAGCTTTTTCAGGCAGTGATTGGGCTGCCTGTCCTGACACAAGAAGGAATGTCACATGATATGCAATCTACATCGGAGATTCTTTAGTCTCTTGGAAAGCCAAGAAGCAACCCATAGTCAGCAGGTCTTCTACTAAGGCAGTATACAGAGTTATTACTACCATAGTCTATGAAGTGATATGGCTCACAAACCTGCTAAAAGATCTTCATGTTGCTCAAAACAAATATACACAGATTGATTGCCACTTTGTATGAGAGAATGTTCAAGCACCTTATTTAAAAGTCATCCACATTTCAAATGATCTTCAAATCGCAAATGTCCTCTCCAAACCGTTATCTATTCAACCGTTCAAGACACTCATGTCCAAGATGGGCGTGATTGGCATACATGCCTCTCATGAGGGGGCTCTTAAATTATACTTTAGCTCGATTTATATTTGTAGCAATATTCAAATTTTTGTTTTTGTTGTTAACCAATAGCTTTCCTGATATGGAAAGTTATGATTGTTAAGCTCTATCCTGGTTGTATAATTAGAGACGCTCCACCTAGAATTCATTTAGATTGCAGAGATTACGCAACTCGTGTGTTAAACTCTCTCTAAATATTCATCACGATTTGTAATCGTCAATTCATATTCGTTCACCAATAAACACATAATGTTGTTTGTTTTTCGTTTAGAAATAATCTCGACCTCTCGTCCCTTGGCAACAAAAACTTTGTGTTTTCTTTCTAATTATTATTCTTCTTCTTAATGTATAAAGCAAGGACACTCCTTGCTAAATAGGAACAAATTTGGGATAATTGTTGCTCAATAGAAAGTAAATAATTTTATACTAATGTTTACTTGTCATTCATTGCTCTTGTCCCATATCCATAAATTGGGGACCCAATTCTCTGTTGTTGCATGGCAAATTATACAGTCACTCCGCTTGACAAAAGGGAGTAGTGTAAATGTCGTAACAAAGAAAAGAGTACAACTGACGAAATTTAGGTGACGCGTAAAATAACTGGTCGGTGGGTACCAACCAGTCAAATGCAATTGCAGACCACCCAATCTCTAGTTAGACCAACTGATTTCATTACAATCATTTTTAGTTCTCTCGGAAACCCTATAGTCTTATCCATCTAAAATTAATCTAACCTCTCACTCTCACTTTTGAAAGCTAACAACCATTCTTATCTTCCTGTTACGTTGTATTTACTTAGTGTATGTCTAGTTTCATCACACATCTTTTGGTGAGACGATAATTGAAAATGTTGCTATTTTTCCTTATTTCCCACCAAATTCTGGAGCTAAAATCGTGAGCGTTTGCATCTACCTCAATTATTCTCACGTGCTTTTTCAACTCATGCATGATTGAGTAGGGTTTTTATATTGTTTGCTACCAGTTCTTAAAATGGTAGTGCCGCCAAAGAGTCGGCTTCAGAGCATGTTGAAGGCGGCCGTTGAATCTGTTCAGTGGACTTATAGCCTCTTCTGGCAACTCTGTCCACAACAAGGGTAAAACCTTAGTTTTATTTAAAAACTCAGTTTATAAAGGCTAAATATTTATATCTTTGAACATATATATTTTTCAAAAAGTTCGTAGCTAGCTCGCCTGCAGACAGAAACCTCTAATTTGTTATACTTGTCACGCAACATTATTTCTAATATGGGCGACGATGAGAATTGAGTACCAAACCATTTTTTAATTTGATGCCATAATTGCCATCTTATTTAAAGAATCGTACAGAAATATTTATGTTCAATCGTATTTCTTTACGTATTTCCGATAGTACTACAGATTTCAGATTTTGAGAATCAAATATTCATAGAAAACTTTAGTTTTAATGCAATATTGTGATATTCCGTGTGAAGAGTTTTAGTATGGTGCGATGGGTATTACAACGGAGTAATAAAGACAAGAAAAACAGTGCAACCGACAGAAGTGAGCACGGAGGAGGCGTCGCTTCAGAGAAGCCAACAACTCAAGGAATTATATGATTCCCTCGCCGCTGGAGAAACAAGCAACCAGGCGCAGCAACGGCGGCCTTCGGCCTCGTTATCACCAGAAGATCTCACTGAATCTGAGTGGTACTATCTCATGTGTGCTTCCTTCTCTTTCCCAGTAGGCCTCGGGTAAGTGTCTTCTACAAATAAAACGTCTTCTTTTTCTTCAATTGGACACTTTCTTTATCACAATAAAATTATGATATCTTAATCACATGCTCTAGAGATATAAAACCTCAGTTTTGAGTATATCTTTTCCACCAGCTATATTATATATCATATATTTATACAACTAGGTATTTCAGAAATATGATAGTTGTAGAGTAAATGACTTCATATTTTGGGTGCGAGTATTTTAAAATTAAAGACTGCTAGTCATAAGTCATTGTCCTAACACTTCCGTTTCTTGTATCGATTCTGACTGCATGAATAACTTGTTTCAGAATTTTGATGTTCTATTTAGTGATGGTTTATTTAAAAGTGCGCGCTAGTTGCAATCAAACTAAAGCAATTTAGCAAGCTAGGGACCATGAAATTTGAATTCTGTCTGCATTATCTTAAAGTCTGTGGGGGACTGGTTGCGTTTGTAAAATGTAATAGCTAGTAAAGAGAAAGACAATCTGTAATTATATATAAGTTCATGACCGTAGAAACTTTTTCTTTCCTTTAATTTTCTGCCAGTTACAAAATTAAATGTAAGCAATATTAACGAAATATCTTATAATTAGTAATTAAAGATCACGTTTTCTGGTTAGAATTCTAACTCTTGCTTCTACAATGTTAAGTAATTAGGCAAATATTATTCTTTTAGATGCTTACGTATATAGACAGTTATCGTTAAGTTCCTTTTTGGAGTTAATCCAATTTTGGTTCATTTCATTTAGATATCTAATTAAATCTGATTATGAAGTAGTCGTGCCGCATTACATATATATATCTAGCTCAACAATAAATAACTTACAAATCAGTAGTTAGTGCCTTATGATTATCGATGTTAATCTCATGTATGTTATGATTTGTTGGATTTGTAAGTTAATTAACGCACCACAACCGATTTATGTAATAATAATTTGGAGAGTTTGTGCGCTTATATAACTTAAGAAATTGTGTTATTCGTATAATACGTACTGATGACCGGATTGTGAAGACTGCCTGGAAAAGCATGCAAAAAAAGGCAGCATATATGGATTACAGGAGCAAATGAGGTCGACAGCAAGGTCTTCTCTAGAACTATTCTAGCTAAGGTACTAACATTATCTTTACTTAGTATTTTCATACATAAATGACTTCTTTTATTTTCCGGATGTTATCAAATTAATTAGTAAAACCAATATGACAATTGAATGAGAGAGTTGAATGTTGGTTAATTGAGTTCGGTTTCATATATATTCATCAAGAAAATTGACTTATTAGTTCGTAGCTTTAATTAACTAAAGTGCATTAATAATTCAAATAATTTTGAATATTAAATATTAGAACGAGCATGCGTTAATTTGTCATTTAATGATTTAATGGTGAGATTTTTCGCTATTAATTGATGGTACATGAGATTTTATAAGTATTCGTGTAATTAATCTCGTTGTTGTGCATGTAAACAAGCTAATTATTAGAATCGACTACTCAACCACTTTATTTGTATGTATGTGGTGTTTGACTTGGTTTTTGCAAATTCAAAATAAAAAGTTTATATATATATATATATATATATATATATATATATATATATCAAAAAACTTTCCTCATAAATGTATCATTTATTTATATGATCTCTATAGACATGCATAACTTAATTTCGTCATGAAGTTAGTTAATGAAACTAGCACGGTTTAAGCATTATTATTTACGTGTAAAATGATCCACCTATGTACAAGAAACAATATTCTCTATCAAATACTATACGTGAATACTTTAAAGTTATTCCTTATTCAACTTTTAAAGCAATAAAAAAACTGACTCTTTGTTTCTTTTCAAATCCACTGAACCAATTTACAAGAGTGCTGGAATTCAAGTAAGTTATCTACTTTCCATTCATTTCACTTTCTAAAAGTCTTTTAACATTTTTAACATACATTTACTACATTAATTAAAATTGAATTTGTAAAACAAATTAAGTCTTTCCCGTTGTTCTCAGACTGTTGTTTGCATCCCAATGCTCGATGGAGTGCTTGAACTTGGAACTACAGCAAGGGTACGTAAAGAAAGTCATTACCTTTTATCCATTCTTCCCGCTATACATTACCAAATTTTGGTTTTAGTTAAGGTTCATTTATGTAAATTACTTTAATGAACTGGTAATTTCCGTAGGTCAAAGAAGACGTCGGAATAATCCGACGTGTCCGAGCCTTATTCAACGACACTCACAATACTAACAACACACCAAGGCCGGCACTTTCGGAGCACTCCACTTCTGATCCTCGTACATTTTCCGAGCCTTGTGAACTAATTCAATTGACAACGGAAAACAGTCGAGTTGTTGAGGAGGAAGAGGAAGAAGAAGATGAAGATAATGAAGAGGAGGCCGAGTCGGAGTCGGATGCAAATGGAATAAGGGGGAGGGATACTAGTGAGCTTATGCAGCTTGATGATCATATGTCTAACGATGTTAACAGACTTTGGTCACCCGATCATGATGGGTCGAATCATTTGGATTCTGATATGCAACTTCTCAAAATGGGTCAACCCGGCAACGTACAAGAGGTCGAAGCAGTTCTGGAAAGGTGGCCGTCAAAAGATTCAGTGAGCGGCAGCCTCCAACCACCTCTACCACTACCAGGTAATGTACTCATCTCTCTCTCTATATATATATATACATTTATATGTATATATATGTCGTTACTTGAGTCTCTTAAATGTTTCTTTCGTTATAAGTTTGGTCCCAATTTTTTTGCAAAAATTACAGCTTAAGCCCACAATAATATTTGGTCAATGGTCATCCAAATTGTCTCGATTTTTCTTTAACTTCCAAGAAAGTCAATATCTTTACAGTTTACACATGCATTTTTCCAGCATATTGAGTTCTTGGTAAATCAATTTACCTTCTCAAGCTGTTTGTGATAAGAAACACTGTTTTTATTGTTTTTCTTTTAACCTGACAAGAGTAACAATTAAGAAATTCATATCTCCTTCCTTTTTTTTCTTTCTTTTTTCTTATTTAATACATCTTTCATAGAAAAACGTAACTTCTATACGTCTATAATATATAGGGGTGGCAAATGGGTGGGTTGAGTGTTTAGTGGGTTGGGTTCTTTACAACTCATTTATATTGTGGGTTATATGGGCTGGGTGCTGGGTTGGGTAAATCCAATCAACTCATTGCCAGCCCATTTAATATTAATATATATAAAAAAATACGTTTACATCTAAAAATCATGAAAAACCACCCGCTACATCTAAAATCCACACTTTGTCTAAAAATCACAAAAAACACCCGCTACACCTAAAAATATACAATTCGTCGAAAAATCACAAAAAGACACGTGCTACACCTACACCTAAAAACACATAATTCGTCGAAAAATCACAAAACAAAACTCGTTAGACCTAAAAACACACATTTTTGTCAAAAAATCACGAGAAAACACTCGATCCACCTAAAAACACATATTTCGTCTAAAAAAAAAAATCTATTAAAAATAAAAAAAATGGCATTTTCACCCTTCAAACGTTGAAGTTTGCCGAAAATCACGTTGGCGTAAAGACTAGTCTTTACGTTATGCTCAAATGGTTGTTTCCACTTGAAAAGTGGTATCACTTGTCAAAAACGGGCTCCGTTGACAAAAAAATCTTCTGAAAATAGAAAATGGCGTTTTCACCCTTCAAACGTTAGAATTTGCCGAAAATCATGTTGGCGTAAAGACTTGGTCATTACGTTATGTTCATATGGCCGTTTCCACTTGAAAAAGTGGTATCACTTGTCGAAAACGAGATTCGTCGACAAAAATATCCCACTAAAAATAGAAAAAATGGTATTTTACGTGTATCATATATTTATTTTGGTAAAATTTAGTCGTGGTATGTGTTATAGGTATAGTGTATTTTTTTGTCTTTTTAAGTTTAGTATGTGTTTTTCGTTTTTTAAATATTAACGGGTTACACAGATATCCGCGGATAACCCGTGGATTACCCATTTAAAATAATGGGTTTTATGGGTTGACCTATAATAACCTATTTAGTAAATGGGTTAACCCACAACCCATATATCTTTAGTAGGTTGGCCAAGTTGGTGGGTTGTGGGTTGAAGTTGCCAATATCCTAAGAACTTTTCAAACTTGCTTAACATATATATATATAGCCTTATGTGCATTTAATTTGCATCTGAAATGTTCAAAATATACAACGGGAGGCAATGCATCCTGCACGGACAAACAAGTTGGCCCCACCCACGTGGGACCCACCGATTAACTGCTCCATGTAATTTAGATTACGAATCTAAATTAAATTATGCAAAACTATCGTGTGTAATTCGACTTGTTCTCATTGTGAATAAATAATCCATATTCCTAAATTGAGATTATAAAACTTTACAAATCATATATACTTGCAGGTAATATTCTATCCTTTGATTTGTTATCACAAGACGACACACATTACTCCAAAACAGTCTCAAGCATCCTCGAAAACGACTACACCAACTCCAACAAATGGTCCTCCTCCAACTCCACTTCTCCTCATCTTTATTCGTCCATCTCTGCCTTCTCAAAGTGGCAGCCCACCACCACCTCCGCCTCCTCCTCCTCCATCCACCGCAACCACCTCCAAGTTGTCGACGGCGCATCCCAATGGGCACTCAAATACATACTCTTTACTGTCCCATTCCTCATCAGCACCAAATCACCACACCATGCTACTACATCCGTTGCCGCGCGTAAAGGCACACCACAAGATGAACTCAACGCCAACCACGTCCTGGCTGAGCGACGTCGCCGTGAGAAGCTCAACGAGCGTTTCATCATTCTCAGATCACTAGTCCCGTTCGTCACCAAAATGGATAAAGCCTCGATTCTCGGAGATACTATCGAGTACGTGAAGCAGTTGCGGAAGAAAATTCAAGAACTCGAGGCGGAGAATAATAGTAATAATAATATTAGTAAGTCGATCAGTTTGGGAAGGGAGAAGAGGAAGCTGATGAGGATTGTGGAGAGGAGTGCGGTGGTGGCGGAGAAGGCTGTGGAGGTGTCGATTATCGAGAGCGATGCTTTGGTTGAGATTCATTGTTTGCATAAGGAAGGGTTGTTGTTTGATGTGATGCAAGTGCTTCGAAAGTACAGATTAGAGGTGACTCTTGTGCAATCTTCAGTCAGTGATGGGTTTTTTGCGGCCGAGTTAAGAGCTAAGGTATATAATGAATATATGTGATCAGCACTCTAGCTATATTTATTCTGGTTTGGAAAAATTAAAATTTTGTCTTTAATCATATGTGTGTGACATATGTTTTTCAGGTGAAGGAGAATGTGAGCGGTAGAAAACCGAGCATTACGGAAGTGAAGAGGGCGATTAATGAGATACTAGCTAATTAACTGATAGTTTAAACTTTGGGTTTTAGTAATTAAGCACAGCAACATTAGCGAACAAGTCGGTTGTAAGTACTTTTATCTTCATATATACTACTTTATAAATACTAACATTACACGCACATTTATACACAGATTCTATATACAGACATCATGTATTTTGTGGAAAATTACTATTTTACATAAAGGTGTATAATATAATAGAAGAAGTATTTGATCAAGCTCTTGACAATATTGTACATGCAGCTAACTTGGATAACTTTTGTTTGTTTTTTCTGTTTCACAAAGGGTAGGAAATATAACACAAAACACTTCTACAAATCTCAATTCAGATAGGTCTAGTCAAAATGGTCAGCGCTTAAAAATACTTTGAAGTTTTAAAAATTAACATTAAAATTAGAGGTTAAGTAAACCAAGTATCTTTCGTGTATCATCTTGCAGCAAGGCCATATGATACACGGAGTCTTTGGTTGTTTGATATACCCAGCAATAACCTAGGTCGGAAGTTCTTTTTTTTTTCTTATGGGCAAAAGAGAAATAAAATTAAAACAAGGAAAGATTACTAATTACACGTGGAGCACCGCAGGTTCAGTTCACACAAAGTCATCTTTTAAGACAATGTAACGGAGAATTAAACCAATCTAAACAAGAATAGGCGAAATCATTATCCTTGGATTTGATCCAGCTCCACGACTGAACCTTGATAACATCAACAATATTTGAAACCTCCATGTCTTTCTATTGTAGAACTTTCTTATTTCTAGCACACCATATTGACCAAAGCGTGATAGGCCAGATACATCCCTAATATTCCTTACCACCCTAATATAATATTCCTTGCCACCAACATATGGAAAGTTTTGATAGAAAGAGAACATATGATCAACGAGAGAACCAGGCACAACACCCTTCAAGCCAAACCAATCAATCACTTTCGACTAGACTTCAAAATCAAAAGTGCAGGAAATCAAGATATGATCAGTATTTTCTTGCTCAAGTCCACTAAAAGAATAAAGGCACCTATCGCCCTCATTGATAATTCCTCTAATCTTTAAGTTCATTTTTGAATTTTCTCTTGTATTGTTTTTCAAGCAAAGGCCAACATTTTGAGTGGAGCTTTCAAACTCCAAAGCCTTTTTGCCCATCCAAGTGTCAAAACAATTGAGTTATTCGAGAGTAAATGATATGCTGACCTGGCAGAAAATATCCATGATGGTTCGCCGTTCCATATCCATGTGTTGTCGCTTTCATGGTTAAGAACGGTACTATTAAGGAGCTGAAAAAAGTCATCGCAAAGAGTTTCTTCTCAGAGGAAAAGATTACGCCTCCATTCGATGTGCCAAACCCACACATTGTTAATCCAATAACTAATTTCAGCAATCATAGCATTTTTATTGACTGCAATGAAAAAAAGCATGTTGTAACGAATGCAAAGCGGTACATCTCCAATCCACTTAGTATACTAGAATCTTGTGTTTTTTTCCATTTCCAATATGCCGCACAAGATTATTTTCAAACCAATGTCTTCATTATTGTTCAAATTACCGCATGTAGGTCTTTCCACCAATTAGATTGCAACCTAACGAGAGTTGTGCTTGAAAGCAAATCAACTGGACTCCAAGCCTTAACATATTTGGGAAACATAACTTTAGTCCAAAGGTTGTCCCTTTCGGTAAGAATCCTCCATTTCCACTTTGAGAGCAATGCTTTATTAAATTAAACCTAGGTCGGAAGTATTCGCCGCGTCTCACATGCACTATTATTTATCGTGAAACGCATTATGAATTAAGGGCAAGCAAGTCATGGTTGTGTTTAGGTCACTATCTTTAAAAATTTGTTATTGCGCATAAGTGTGTTTTGTCACTTAACTTTAATCCCAATAAACAAAGATCATCGTGATTCCTTATACTTCAAATTGCTTGAGGAAAGCCCCTCGTCAAATTAGTTAACTTAGTAGCCCCACATTTTTAGCCCCTATTTGGTATTTTTCAGAGATATTTTTTCGAGAATCCTGACTTTTTCGAGATTTTTTCGATTGTCGTGAAGACATGTTTTGCTTGTTTGGTTTTTTCAGAAACATAACATGTTTGGTGTTTGCTTTTTACATAGTAGAGTTAATGGCTCACATGTCATTGAATGTTAACATAAAACTGATAATGGCCCACTTGTCATTTGGTGTCGACATAAAGCTGATACTTTATTTCTCTCTCATGCATAAACTTATGTATGTAAATATATGTATTGACTGTATATCTAAAATTGGCTCTCTCTCTCTCTAAATTATGCCAACTTGTCTTTTATATCACTCCATAATTTTACAGCACAAAGATTAATAAATAAAAAGAGAAAATAAAAACTTTAGTTTAAACATTGAATAAAATTAGTTAAATACGGTTTTAGTTGCACATTTTATAAGTTGCACCAAAATTCTAAATCCAAAGCAATATACATATAGTTTTCTATTTCACCCGTACTAAATTATAATTAAATCAAATTCTCTTATCCTCTTCAAGTACTCATATCTTAAGTATAACAAAAATCTTCTCTTGACTGGATTATATGACAATTAAAGCTTTTGTGCCTTACCAAAAAACGACAGTGATGAACAATTTCTATATAAGTAACATTTCAAATTCATATTTCCGTTTCTATGGATTCAAATACAATATTTTTTGTAATATTTGATTATAAGTATTCTATATACTCTTATACCATGTGAGCACCGCAAGTACTGTATATATCAATATTTTCGATGTAGCTCTATCCCTAGGTGGAGATACTACACTACTAGTCTATTTTATAATAAAACTAGAAATGTTGGCACGCGGTCCCCGCTTGATTAACCTTTATTTTAAGTTTAATATAATTAATTTGTGTTATTAAGATTATCATTTACATATGGATATAGAATCTATATATTTTAACCTTCTTTTGTGCACGGAGAATTATGCAATAATGTTTTCCTTTAATGAAAAGATTTTATATATTTTTTCTAAGAATTTAATGAAAAGATTTAAATATAAATAAAACTAAAATAAATTCTAAAAACAACTGCAGCACACGGTACACCTATGAGTGCGTGCAATTTACACACTTAGTGTGTGCAATTTTCACGCACACTCGGCTAGGGCTTTTGTACCTTTGCCATTTCCATGGCGGAGAGGAGAAATCAAGTGGAAGAACAAATGAAGCAGCAATTGAAAGAACATTTGGAGAGAGAAGAGGAGGAAATCATTAAGACCGAAGAAGAGGAAACACAGAAGAGAAGAAATTCTGAAACCGAATCGGATGGAGATGATGAGAAACCAAGGGGACCACCAAAAACTTCGGCATTCAAAGACATCGGGGTGAATCGGCCGAGAAACACGAAGCGATTTAATGAACTTTTGTGATGAACAGAAGGTTCAAAAATGGAGTTTCGGTACAGTACCACCCGCTGGAAAACAGAGAAGTGATCGAGTTCACGAAGGAATATGTGCATGAATATGTCGATTACTGGAAGCACGCGCTGATCGAAACTGTGGTGGACCTCAAGTTACCATTTGAAGTGATGCAACGTTACATAAATAGTAGATGGAGCAGCCAGCCTCACATTCATGTGGCACAAAGAGGGGTGTTCGTGTTCAAATTTGAGACAGAGAAGGCAATGATGGAAACCTACGGAGGCGGTCCATGGATGGTGAAAGAAGCTTACCCCTAATCCTATAAAGGTGGTACCTAGGCATTATACTGGACCCAAGTAAATTGCAAAATTACCCAGTATAGATACAACTACCTACATTAGACCTACAGTTTTGGAACCTTAACATGATAGGGAAGATTGCTGGTATGGTTGGGAAATCGGTATATATAGATAAGATGACTGCTTCTAAGGAGAGATTAGTTTTTGCTCGAGTATTTGTTGAATTGCAAGGAGGGGAAAAACTGATTGAGAAGGTTAACTTGAAAGGGCCTGATGGGGTTCAATATGTCCAAAAGATTATTTATGAGAGGAGGCCCCTGCAATGCTATGAGCATAATGAATTTAGGCACAATGCAATGGTATGAAACATGTCTGGGTAGTGCAAAAGAAAGGAAGTAGTACAGGGGAGATAGGAAAAGAAAAGGGGGAGGAAAGTAGACTAAGCACTTATGTTGAGGTGGGATCACCCCAGAACGTGAGAAATGAGGAGGAGGCAATAGAAGTTCCTCAAGAAATGCTGTCAAATGAAGGGGAAAGTCACAAGATCACTAATATAGGATACCTGGAAATAGTGCTACACTAACTCCTAAGGAAACAGGACAGATCACAACAAAGAAACAAGATGAATCTGATAGAGCCAAGCCCAGTGAAGAGAATGGGGGTCAAGAAAAGGAAGGTTATGGGGGTCAAGAAAAGGAAGGTTGGCAAAGGGTAGAGAACAGAAGAAAGTCAGCAAGACAGAATAGCAAAGGGAAATGAGGCTCAGATCATATGGAGAAGAATAGAGGGGCTCATGGTCCTAAAGGATAAAGATATTAGAATAGGAGTATGGAACTTAAAGGCGATAAATTACCCCCTTAAGCAGTCAGCTGTGAATAACTAGGTAGTAATAAGTGCACCATTGGTGCCATTGTCGAAACTAGTTTAAGGAATAAGAACTATGATAAGGTGAAAAATAAACTGTCTCAATTTTGGGATATGGACAGCAATATCCAACTGAGTAAGAACTGCAGAATTCTGTTAGTTTGGAAGGGAGAAGAAGTTAAACTCAAAGTGGAGGAAAATTGAAATTGTTGGATCGGGATTGATACAACTTTTCCAAAGTTCAAAGCTCAAGTTAAGCTGGCGTTGCCTTAACTTGATCTTAAACAATCTTCTTGATAGAGTATAATGTGTAGCGGAATTAAAGAATACAAGAAGATAAATTTTCAATGGTTTATTATAAATAATCAACCATCTAGCCTTACGGCAAAATAACCACGCAGGTTTTAACAAAGACATTCCTCACCACAAAATCACTCTCATTCTATTGTAGATCAGACTCAACAAAGCAGACACGAGTTTTCTCCTTAAATCTAATCCTAGACTTAACTCGAAAACACACAAACTTTGCAAAGCAAGAAACACAACAACAATGCTAAAGATATAATCTTTATGGATTAATCAGCTTTATTGTTTCTTATGTAACTTGATGTACTTTACGCCCTATATATAGGTTTCTTCAAACTTGATCTTCAAGGTGTGTTGTACACAGATTTGGTAACTTATGTTGTTTCCAAGTTGAACTCTTCTCTCCTTCTTGAAATTGATCTCCTTCTTGAATAATAGTTTCCTTTATATTGAGTTCTAATAAGGAAATATTCCTTCTTCAATTCAGAGTTGATCTTGGAAAGATTCCTAGTTGCACTTGAACTCCAAAACTTTCCATCTTTGAAACTGTGTTGACTTGACCGATCTCCTCCCTTTTAATTATGGAAACGTCAACTTAGAAAACTTGTAATGCTCTTCCTTATGATTAAGAGATGTTCCTGGACATAAACAAAGACAACTAAAATCGTGGAACTTGATTAATAGGTGAATAAAGACAAAACTAAAATAAAGCAGTTAAAGACAGTTTGACAGAATAGTTTCTGGTTTCAATGTTGTCCCATGGATGTTGACACAACATCCATCCAACATTGATTCCAGAACATCTTACACTTTCAATCTCTCCCTTTTTGTCTTTCTTCACAAAACCAATCAACTTGTTCCCATAACAGATAATATGTCCAAATATCAATTAAGCATAATAATTTAAACCTACTAAATTGCTCCCCCTTAATGCAAACTATCAAGAATTAACTTCGCATAACAAAGATTATTCATTAAAGCCATCACCACAACTTAGCAAATAGTTGTTCAGACTTTAGATCATCAATGTTGTCTCAACATTAAGACCAGAATGTACCTGTATATAAATTTAACAGCAGAAACAGAAGATATAAACTATCTTCATAAGAAAAATCATTAAGAGCAGTTAAAGCTAAGTAGCATACTCATTACAAACCAAATCAAAGAAAAAGAACTAGTAGCAAATAGAAACAGTTTAAAACATATCAAAACAAAAACATAAAAACCAGAAATAAAAAATTAAAAAATGGATCACTCTTCCCCTTTTTGTGAAGAAAGCTCTTCCATGTTCTTAATCAATACATACATCTTCTGCATTTTTCTTTCCTTGAAAGCAAATTCCCTCTGAAGACTGGCATAAGCACTTTTATACCAAGTTAGTTGTTGATCCACAAAGGATGTTGTTGTTACCCTGGTTTCTTCCTCATCAGATTGAGGCACTGAAGCTCCAACAAATTGTTGAGCCTCATTTTCCTCTCTTGGAGCAACTCCATCTTCAGGATTCCAAGGCAAGTCCTTCACTCTTGTGCTTGACAAGTAGGATTGAGTGATGGTGAACCTAGCCTTGTTCTCTGAATTTCCTCCAAACTCTTTCTTGTTCATCTTTTGTTTTAGCAGCAGAGTTGTGATCAAAGAAGAAAATGGTAGAATCCTTTGCTTCCTTCCAGCAGCATCTTCCATAACCCTCAAAACTCTCTCCATAATATTCACAGCAAGCCCATTCTTCAATTTGTAGACCAAGTAAGCCGACTCCTTAATGAAAACAGCAAAATTTTTAGAAGGAAGCCAATTATAAGATGCACATTTGTACAAAACAGCACTTAGGGCAGTGAGCTTTGTTGTTGGTAATTGTTCAACCCAGGTTCTTACAAGATCACATGTGATATCCTCAATCACCTCATCTGGCTTTGGATCTTCCTATTTCTCAACATGTGGCAGTCCCCAAATCTCATTTATCTTCTTATGACTAATGGCAAACACTTGTCTTCTTACCCATGCTTTACCATATTTGGGAGACATCTCACAAGTGATATACTTTGAAAGATTCAGGTAGAATTTTTGTACAAGCTCAGGAGCATAATCACCATGTTTCTTCATTGAATTTCGAACCCCTCTTGCTTTCAACAACTCAAACACTCTGTTATTTTAAAGCTGTCTATGTCCATGACCCTCTCTTTGTGAATATCCCTCCTTCTAAAATCATAGGCCCTAGCCTTTATCTGCTTATTAAGATAGTACCTAGACCTAGCAGCTCTACTATGATAGGATAACACAAGAGTGTCACAGTACTCTTCTTCATCATCATCATCACTATTAGCTTCAAACTCTTCAGCAGCAGTTTCCTCTTTCTCTTCCTTCTCTTCTTCTTTCTCCTCCTCTTCCTCAACATCAACTACCTCAACTTCCCAATCATAACTTTTTTTCCTTTCCTCACTCTCTCAGCCTCAACCTTAGCCTTATCATCAGCCTTTTTCTTCTCAAGCCTCTCTCTTTGAGCTCTTCTAGCCTCAGCTCTTTGTAAGGCTATTTTACTAATGGGCATAAACCCAATTGGTGTTCTGTTTCTAAGAGAACCAGATCCCTCCCCCTCAATCACACATTAAGAATATTCACTTGGGGTTTAGGGTTAGCCACATTTATCTCATATTCAGTTTCCTTGGTTTGAGGAGTATGTGCTCCTGATGTTGCGCCAACATTCGACTCAGATACCATATTTTTGGCTCTCTTCGACCTTCGTTGATAAGAAATCGTTGGTCATTTAGCGGTAATTTGAGCAGCATACCGTTCTTCATCCTCACGCGCAGCAGTCCTGGTGCATGTTGTTGTTTGCTCAACACTCAAGGCCATATCTACAAGAGTTTCCAATGTAGACTTGCTTGCCATTTTGTTAGTTTGAGAATTGAAAGAAAAATATGAGAGATTTTTAGATAATTATTTGGAGAGAGAAAACAAACTGCACAAGTGAAAAGAAACTAGGGCAAATTGTTCATTTAAGTCGTACAGAGTAGAGAGATAATGGGTGAATGTTAGCGGGCTTGTGGAATATGATCAATTAAGTTTACCCACGACTCTATTCCCGCGTAAGAACTTCACCACGTGTCATTTAAAAACAACAAGTAACCAGAGCATTTCCAAATAAAAAAATAAAAACTCAGTTTTAAAAATTTTAAACAAACTTATAAGTTACTTTTTTAAATGTTGGGCAGACACTTATGACAATGTTGGAATAACATTCAGATCAGAGAGTAGAGCAACATTCAACCCATAAGGTTTTTAAACTAAAATATTTGAGGTTCTCGGCTTCTTCAAGGCAATTTGATGTGAGAGCGTGAGATATATTCAAACTTATATTTGAAACTTCACCAAGGTAGCAGGTGAGTACCAAAAACATAAGATTTAGATCAAAATCATGAATAAGCAACATATCAAACAGAAAACACACAGAGATAGGCAGTTATGAATTAGAGAATTAATCCACTTCCACATCATAGAAGGTCACAAATAGTGTGTCACATGCAGTATGTCACCCAAAGAGTATGCCTCAACACATGAAAGGGACTATATACTCCCCCTAAGGCCAAACCTAGTCAAACACATTAATCAAGAATAATAATGCAGTTATAGCATGAATGCAACAATGTTATGACAACATTCAGACCAGCAACAGATCAAATCACATCAAATCTTCATTATTTTCATTATCTCTTTAGAACAAAAACTGAGGATTGATTAAAAAATGATAATGGCATTACTGAATGAGGGCAACACTAGACTTCAGACACCCCGTAACAACATTATCAGCAGCAAGTTAGGCAAGTACAAAGGCCTTGAATACTAGCAACGCATTTATCATATACCCCAATACCCCAATTCCTTATGCATACTTGTTTACCAACCTGCATATAAGAGAACACCAAGTGATCAGTGCTACTAAATGAAGGAAATCGAAACCCCAAACACCCTAGTAGAAAGAACCACTTTTATGTACCCCTTGGCCAAAAACAAACAGAGACATGCAAATAAGCACAACTGAATATCATTGAAGTTGTCAACATCATGAACCCCAGTTTCTCCACATGTCCTGTAACACATTTTTCATATGAATAAGACACAATTGAATAGACATCAAAGTAGTGAACTTTGTGTACCCCGTCTTCTCCATATGTTAGACTAACACAACCTCAGACACATTTAGAGATTTATACTTTTCAAAACTTAGATGTAAATCTGCAAGTTAGAAAGATTAGTAAACCACAGTGATCAACCGCAACATCAAATATATCAAAATAAAGATCAATGTGACTCAAAAAGAAAAGAAAAGAAAATAAACAAACAAAAAACAAAAAGTTACATACTACACCACAACCATTAACCAGTGCTATGCAGTGATGTTATGTCAACACTGAGATCCTAACATTCTCACATATTGCACATGCCGAGAGATTTCCTCAAACTGAAGAATCTTTCACTATCTAAAGGTTTAGTAAACATATCAGCAATCTGATTATTAATCTCAATATGCTCAATGTTAAGCACTTTATCCTCAACCATGTCTCTCAAGTAATGATGTCTTATATCTATATGCTTAGTCCTAGAATGTTGAACAGGATTCTTTGAAATACTAATGGCACTAAGATTGTCATAAAACATGAGGAGAGTATCACTATGTAACCCATAGTCCAGCAACATGTGTTTAAGCCATACAAGTTGGGTAACAGAACTGCCAGCAGCTATATATTCAGATTCAGCATAATGACACACAATTATGTTTCCTGTTATACCATGAAACAAGATTATTTCCCAAATAGAAATAGCCCCCACTTGTGGATTTCATGTCATCTACATCACCTGCCCAATCAGAATCACTAAAACCAACAAGATTTGTATTTGTATGAAAATAATATCAAATGCCCAATGATGAAGTTCCAGATATATATATATATATATATATATATATATATATATATATATATATATATCTTAATATTCTCTTCACGTCAATTCAGTGAGATTGCTTTGGATCAGCTTGGTACCTAGCACAAACACAAACATAAAACAAAATGTATGGTCTAGAGGCAGAGAGATATAGAAGACTACCAATCATAGATTTGTACAATGTTGGGTTAACATTGTTTCCAGTGCCATCCTTAGTAATCTTCATAGAAGAAGACATGGGAGTTTTATAAGGTTTTGACTCATGTAGCTCAAATTTCTTTACCAGGTTCCTTGCATACTTCTTCTCGTTTAAGAACATACCATTCTCCAGTTGCTTCACTTTCTGGGAGATTTCACCTTCAAAGTAATACTCTTCATCTAGATCAATTGAGCCATGAAAATATTCAAACTTATATTCATCATTGCCAGAGAAAGAATTGAGATCAATATTAGTATCATATTCAGTCCAATTCCCAGAGAAAGTCTCATGTTCTGATGTTGAGTCCCGGATGTTGGAGGAACATTGGGACCCATGGCAGTTCTGGATATCTTCTTTTGTCCAGTTGACTTGAGTGAATAGCGCAGCTGTATGAATCTCTTCAAAGCTTTTTTCAGTATCAGCACTTGATCCAGAGTTATAATCCTCTTCATTGAAATCATATACACAAACACAATGAGACTTTCCCTTCTTGTGAATGGTGTTAGCACATTCAACAACAATATAACCATAACCTTTACATTCATGACATTTAGTCGTTTTCAACTTTTCAATTTCTTCAGGACTAGATTTTGTTGCCATATATTTAACAAATTTGGGATGCAATTTTCTATAACCAGTGGAAGTATTTCCAGGTTGTTTCTATTTAGAATTATCTTTAAAGTTCAACCTACTGAGTTTCTTGATAATATTTCCATAGTTAGAAGAAATAATTTTATCCACATCATCACTCTCATGATTTAGATAATTTGTGCCTAACAAAGCAATAGCTTGTTGTTTGGTAGTTCTAGCAGGGAATTCTGGCTCAAATTCTCTAAGAGTGTTTAACAAGGATTGAAATTCCATGTTGGCAATATATCTTGTCTCTCCCATGGCAATTCTCTTGAGAGCAAATCTAGGTGACAAATATCTAAAAGCTTTATAAACCATAGTTTGCTTTGAAACAAGAAATCCTAAATTTTCACATTGATTTGTAATGTCAAGGGTTTTCTCAAAATAACTATCAATACTCTCATCATCACCCATCTCAAGTTTTTTTAACATCTTTAAACAATTGTCTATGTTTAGAGTTTCTAACTGCAATATCTCCTTTACAATGAAGTTCAGGGATATCCCAAGCGGATTTAACTGTGGTGCAGTTCTGAATTAACTTAAACATCTGATTGGTAACATAACTAAAAATAGCATTAAGAGCTTTCTCAGTGTAGTTGTACAGTGTTACCTCGTTTGTTGTCCATTGTGACTTCGATTTTGGTACAATATCTGCATCTCTGTCATTTTCAATCTTTGGGACAGAATATCCATCAAGGATTGCATACCATGCTTTCATGTCAATGGATTTGATGTGAACTCTGAGCCTGATCTTTCAATAAGCATAATTGATGGATCCTTTCAAGACTCAGAGTCAACCAGAATTAGGATTGATCCATCGCGTTGTATCACCTCCAAACACCAGTAAAATTGGTGATTGGCTCTAACGCCAATTGAAATTGTTGGATCGGTATTGATACAACTTTTCCATTCCCCAGTTCTTGTTTCTTCTGTCCATTCCCCAGTTTAGGGGCCTCAAGGGTGTTCCATACGGACTCTTCCCCTTAAAGGGGTTGTTTGTCTTCTGCTAACTTTTTTGCTGCTTACTCAAAGCCTCAAGCATAGACTCATGTTTCCTAGCCAAGTGTATAGCATAGGACAGAGAGGTGGGCCTAAGCATTTTAACCATCATCTTAACCTTCTCTTTGAGCCCACTATTGTACCTCCTCATGAAATACTCTTCATCTAGATGCATATCTCTTTCCAACCCCAGAGATTTGTTTTAATTTGTTAAACTCCTCAATCACACTCTCCTCCCTTGTAGGGGTAAAACGGTCAATTAGCATCTCCACCATTTTGGACCATCCCATGTTCTATCTCCCCTCATCATTATCCACATACCAATATTCAGCTACCACTTCTATATATGTTCATACCCGTCAGCACAATTTTCTCATAATCTGACATTGAATTCTGTGAGAAATACCAAGAACATTTCCTCACCTACCCACGTGGTTGTTCACCCATAAAATGAGGGAAATCCACCTTTACCCCCTTCAATATACCCTATTTGTTTCTGGCAAATATCTGAGATCCGGGTGTATTTTGCGTGATTGTGGGTGATGTGTGTAAGTTCGACTAAGCAGTCGTATCATTAGTTTCAATCGTATTTTATTTTATAATCAGCTGAGCTAACATGGTTTTAATATCTTGCATTTTATTTCTCAAAGCATCATGGCCCTCCTGCAAAATCCTTTGACCTTGCTCGAGATCATTTTGCCCATATTCCAAGGTTTCGATATGATTGGTGTTTGAGTTGTCATAGCGAATCAGAGAGCGCACAGAACCTTGGCTCTGAAGCCAATTATTAAGATTGAGATAAAAGAGAAGAGGAAATCTGCCAAAGGATGAAGAAGCAGAAGAGAGAAATAGAATTTTAGACCTTTTGTTTATATTTTGCTGAAATCGTATAGTACATGCTCAGAGTATGATATAACAACCCTGACGCCAGCATTACCTCACAAATTCTAAAAGTGCAAATAAAATGAAAAGTGCAAAAACAACTTCCAAAGTCGTACTAACACTCCCCGAAGGGCACAACGATAATTAGACAGAATTTATGAAATGCTAAAATAAAACAAATAGGAAATGTGATCTGATATGTTGACTTGCACTCTTCCAATCCCTAATCCAACTGCAATCAACCTCAAATCGACTTCATACGACAAACCCTAACGACTCCAGCTTTAACTCCAAATCCTTATCGTGACAATGACGGTAAGTAAAAACCTCTAATTTTCGTGGGGTTTGTTGAAAACTTAAACGATGTTATGGGTGTCTGTCTTCAAATGGAAAAAAAAGAATTCCCATGTCTTGTCATTTCAGTTTGAAAATTCACGCGACTAGGCTTGATTATTATTCACGTGAACTGTACAATAGTAAACCAGTTACAAAGCATGGCCAATTAACTGAGTTGTCGTTCTTAATTTTCAAATTTGATGTTTTGCAGAATTTTGCCAACTTTGGAGTACAAAAGGCGGCATACGTTGCCGATTCCTGCTTATTATTTGTTTACTTCGTGAGTTCTATCGAAATGGAATGAGGATAGAACGAAGTATGTCACAAATTTTCTCATAAGTAATGATGTTGGAAGGTTGGCTATTATTTTTTATTTTTTTCAGTTGCTTGTAGTTTCTATGGTGATTGTGATGATATTATGCTTGTCTTGCTAAACAGCGGATAAGATAAAAGACGCAAAGAATCTTAGTGGAGGACACAAGCTACTGGTTGGTTCTAGAGGATTTTATCTTGGCTACCCGGTGTTCAATAAACTGTGGGCCCTCAATAGCTACATGTGGGAAGAATTAAATACCGTTCCTTCTCATTTGTTAGGAAACTATGGTTAAAAAAGAAGAGGGAACAAAAAAAGATAAAAAATTGAGACTCTTCTCAAATTAGCGGCAGATTTAAAAAATTTCAATTTCAAATTTTGTACTGAATCAACTATTCCCTCTTTAAACTATATCATCTTACATTTAGTTTCTCATTTGTAGTTTTGTACTGAATCAGGTATTTTCTTTCTTCTTTATTTTTGCAAATTTATAAGCAGCCATGTTATAGAAACTAAGTTAATTATTCAATAAAGTGCATTATTCCTCTCGTTTTATTCAGATTTCTGGTGTCTTATGGTGATTTTAAAATAAGAACATGTTTCAAGGAAGATCATTAGCTCTTCTCATGTTTTAATTTTGCTGTGGAGTTCATTTTACAATACATTTCCAGCAATGCTTTCCAATTAAACTTTCGTATTAGTAGACTTCTCATAATAAATTACTGCTATTGGGGTATCTTTTTTTTTTTTTTTAGATTGCTGACCCTTGTTAAAATAACTTGACTTCTTATTTCAGTTGGAGGATATTCTGCAAAATCTATGCTTTGTTGGAGAACTATTTTGACAATTTCCCAAAAAATTAAGTGCCAAAGTTCAATTTAAGTTTGTATCTATATCATGCTATATTGAGTTGCTCTCAGAACACTTATAATGGCTCTCTATTTATAAGGTCGCAAGTAGAAACAAAAGCGCTGAAGAAGTGAAGCAACATTGCTGCGAGGACAAAGTTGCTAAGAGTCTATTAGTGTTAATTACTTGAGCAACTTTAAAGACCTGTCTAATGAAGACATGTTTGATGTCTGACTATGAAGACATGTAGACCTTTTTGATGTCTTTCATATGGTGTATATAGAAGAAAAGATACATATAGAAGAAGTGTACTCAATATTAAAGTGTTATAATATGGTTAAATATCTTTGACATTAGTACTTTTTTCTTGAATTTGACATGGTGCAAAGACAAACACATAATTATTGGTAATGTTGTCTTTTGATTAACTAGAGATGGTAAAAAAGACTGTAAATGCATCCAATACTTTGATTATCATTCAACTGATTACAGTTTTCATCCAAAATATCATTCCACAATACAAGAGTTTATATTCAAAACCATAATCACTGAATATCCAAAATCTACTAAACTTCCATTCAAAATGCCTCCTCCACAATAATGAGAAAGTCTACATTCAAAATATAATCAAGGAATACCAAGAAGCTACCCAGCGTTACAGTTTTGCTGATACAATGACCAAGACCTCAAGTACATTCGTAATATCAAAAAGTCCTTGCCATTTCTATAGTAGTTCAGCACTACTCCATTGAGATCAAACAATTGCATCTTTTGACTCTTAGATTCTCTTGTGGATACTGTTTGTAACATAGCCAGCATATTAGAGTTTTCCCCAACTCCCTAGGCAACCAAAAAGATTGTTAATTACTGATCAATGTCAAAATTAAATAAGAAAAGGATGTGCACAAGTTAGATTTCTTACAGGATTCTCTACTGAAAATGGATGTGCATAATTCCATGGATTTTGGTTTGTGATAACTGGATTGGTAAACTGTGCAGCTTGTAATTGATTAGTAGGAGCTTGCAAAGGTTGGGATCCACCTGCTTCGTTCACTAAAAACGCATGTTGAGAGGGATAATAGTACGCGTATTGTGAGTGTTGAGGGAAAGATTGATGGACAGATGTTGCTCCATGCTGCAAATATCCTTGTGAAGCCTGGACATGGTTATTCAGAGAGCCAAATGTGTTCTCAATTGATTGTAAAACATGGCCATTTTTCCTTTTGCTTTTTGTCTGCTTCTCTGCTTACAAAGATTTTTGACAAGAAAACTATGTAACTATATAATCTTAATAATATTATCAATTATGAAATGAGAAGATATGATTAGACTTACTTGGAACTTCAGCTCTTTTTTTTGCCTTTTTTTCCTTTGGCGTCCCAATGTCGCATGTGAATATCAGTAATACCTCTTGATTTAACTCGTGGTGGATCGAGTACAAGGATTTCACTTATTTGTGGATTCTCTTCATCATCGACATCAACACCTTCAGTGACATTCAAGCCATTTAATTCAAAATTCTCAAACAATGAGTCAAATCTTTGCTTAGCACCTTCAAGTGCTTCTAACCAGATAATTCTCGTCTCGTTATGGAACTGAGCTCTAGCAGCAAGATTAAAGCTTCCTCTCGCCGTCTCATGAACAAAAGCAATACAAGGTACTCCACTAGCTCCACTATTCTTGACTTGTCGTATATCCCATACTCGATTTTTTACATTTTTGGTCCACCTCCTTTTAATATATCTCTCTGGAATATAATTCACATTAAACCTGTCAAGGACTTTTAACGCATGGCTGCACAGGATACCAAAAGTTTCAAACTTGTGACAACTACAACTCACAAATGATGTACGGATATCAAAATGAACAACAAAGTTCTTTGAAACTTTTTCACGAGGTTCCACTACCAAGCGCATTAGTGAAGTTTCAACTACTTCGTGTTGTTGTGTAATGGCAAAGTCCATGGACTTAGACACTTCCTGCTGAAATAGAACAAGTATTTTCATTGTATATGTCTCTGATGCCTTTTTCAACCATGTGCTATGACCCAATGGAAGTTTACCATGATGACTACGAGTATCTTTTTCTTTTTCATTCATGCGCCAACATTCTTGAACCTTTTCATAAGAAATAACACAATCATGAAGAGAAGAGGTTGCTCCACCGAAATTTTAGTGCTGAATTTGTCCCTTCACTTCTCGATGAAGCCTTTAGCCCAGCACTAAACTTATGACAACTGAAAACTGTAGCCCATTTATGACGTAATTCATACATGCCAGTGAACCAGTCATTCTCATCAATTTTATACCCATCTACCATTTGTTTCCAAGTCTGTTCAAACTCTTCCTCTTCATCACAACCAGACATACACTTATGCCATAAGTACCAAAAGAGTTTATCACCATTTATTGTTCCCATATGCTCTGGTGCATTGTGATTGATGTGCCAGTGACACAACCGATGGTGTGATTGCGGGAACACTGTTTTGATGGCATTCATCATTGCTTGGCATTGATCAGTGAAGATTGTTTCGGGTTGTTTGCCACCCATAGAATGCAGAAATGTTCGAAATAGCCATTCAAAAGAACTTTCAGTTTCATTGGACATGAACGCAAACCCAAACATAACATTCTGTAGATGGTGATTGATGCCAATAAGTGGACAACAAATCATGTTAAACTTATTAGTCCTATAGGTTGTGTCAAATGAAAGTACGTCTCCAAAGTACTCATAGTCAATACTACATCGGTAATCCCTACAAAATAGATTCATCAACCTCTTATTTTCATCCCTCTCGACATTCCAGTAAAAGTTATGCTCATCATTTGACTTTTCTATGAAGTGTTGAACTAGTTGAGCCGCATCTCCAGATTCAACTCTACTTAGAGTTTTTGTACGTGAAAGAGAGTTGTGTATGTCTTTCATCGTAAATCCGACATTTTCCCTTCCATTTGAGGATGACTGTAAGTAATCATAAGCTTTTGCAACAGGTATTCCACATGTAACCATTGTTTCAATGGCTTTTTCCATACTAGAGCTTAAATTTCTCGCCGATCTTAGCAAATGAGTTTGATCGGCAGGATACATATCATGAGTGTGTTCTTTGTTGAAGCCCGTAATCCTCCAACTTTGTCCTTTCAAACGTGCAACTCTAAGTTTCGCTTTACATCCACATCTGTATGTAGGCCTTACATAAGCTGGCACGTTAAGCTTAGACCGCTTCTCATCTTTTTTACCCTCACAAGAACATAAGAAATCTCGTGCTCTTATTCCAGAGCCGTCATTAAAATGATCAACATTACCCTTTCGAGCACTGAAACCTTTAGTTCGTGCATAGATAGAGTATAACCCAAATGCAACAAACTCGTTTAGCATTGGATGACTAACTCCTAGTCTAGTTTCCATTTCTTCGACAGTTAGACTTACAAACTCTATCTCAGTGTCTGTAGGCAAGGTTTGTACATCTTCAACTTCGTCACCAAAATGTACATCTGGTAGGAAAAGAACACACATATTAATAATGCTAATATTCATAAGTAAATAAAAGACAAAAAATAATAAGAGTAGCTAGCACATGCCTTGATCAGATTGCAAATTTTTTTGAGAACTTTGTTCCATGATGTGATAAAAGGAAAATCTGCAAAAGGAAAAGGAATATCCGCTGATGAATAAGAGTTCTAATTAAATAATGGCAGATATGAACTATAAATTATATGAACATTGAGATAATATCAAAAAGATTCATATGCAATACAACAAAAAAGACTCTATGCAGTGTTGTGAATCTTTTTTAGCAAGAGAATTTTTTGGCGCTTTCTTTTTTGAATTGGCTGTATATGTACATATTTTATAAGATGTTATATCTCAGAAGGAAGTTGACTGACCAAAATAAAAATACAACATAAATTGATTTGTTAGCTTTAAAGAAATGAGTAGTTTTTGAGAAAATAAAGAGTGTTATACCACATATGGAACACCATATTATCCACCACCACAAATCAGTATATGTAATTTTTGTTATTTTAAAACAATTAATATACCAGTGCAAACAGATAGACGGAAGCATAGGTCGCAACATTTCGCAAAAATACTCTCCATTTCTTAAATAAATAAAAAATGCAGCTAATCTCTTCAACGATTTTAATAATAGAAAAGCAAATATAAAATGCTGAAAACTCAACTTTCTAATACCAGCAATAATAAACACATATATTACTTTATCTGTATTAGTAAAAAATCTTACATTATATCAATATTTACCTAGTAGAAAGTTGGGAGTAACTTTACCAATGATGAACGGTTTAGAGAGGGGGCAATGTTTGAGCGAAAAGCCCAGAAAAATAGTCACCAACACCAGTGATTTTGTTTGCTTCTAAGATTTCGCCGGCTTTGTCATTTTGCTGTGGAAGGTTTTAATCTCACTGCATGGTGTCGAAATATCATATGTTCATTATCAATTAAAAGTAATAAATGTCTTTCACAAATGCAATGACTATTGGAGTTTTGTTGAAACGAGTGAAAAGAAATATATATATATATATATAATATATATATTATATATATATATATACGATTCTATTTTAAAAGTGGAGTATTGCTTATTATATCGACATTTGATCAAATCTCGAGAAGGGTTTAAATCAAAGTCCATGATAGCACAATAATGCATATCAATTGTTTTACTTTTTAGGCTCGAGTAACTACGAATCAGTATTACCGAGCTAATGGAATTTTGATATATTGAAGTTATTAACCGAGAAGTTTATTTCCATTGCAAATAAAACTGAGCTTTGTATATTACATTTTTACAGCACAACTATTTTGCTTTTCATTCTAACGCAACTTGGACTTGGTGTCACGTGATTTAGAATTTAATCGAATAGGTTAATATGACAGTTGAGTGGTTTTAACATTTTGTTTGAATGGGTCTCAATCCATTGATTTATTTGATCTCATGCTAATAAACTCATGATAATTCTTACACTCGAGCATGGTGATTCATGGCGTGCTAGAGCATATCTAATATTCCAAAGTATAAGAAAATGCTCTTCCAGATAATTAATGCTACTGAAAGCTCGGGAATTGTAAGAAATCTCAGATAAGGTCCAAATTGATGATAGATTGGTTTTTTTTTTTTGTTGGCAATGAAATTTTAGGGAAAACGGCGATACTAGACCCAACCTATTCGCGTTTTTGCGATGTTGTACCCAACCTTTAATTTTTAACCCCGTTGTACCCAACCTTTCATTTTTAAAACATGTTGTACCTAGACTAATTTTCCGGCCAAAATTGGGAATTTGCAGGGGTAAAATCGGTACTATACTAAAAAATTTAAAAAAAAATAATAAAAAATAAGAAAAAAACAACCCCCCCCCCCTTCCTCGTCCCCCCCCCCCCCCACCCCACCCCACCCCACCCCCCACCACGCCGATTTGCAGCAACACCGCTGCAAATCGCGGTGAATCACCGTGATTCGCAGCGGTGTTGCTGCAAATCGCGATGATGACTGCGATTCGCAGCGGTGTTGGCTGCAAATCGCATCACCACCGCGATTTAATTTACAGCGGTGGTGGCGCGATTTGCAGCCACCACGGCTGCGAATCGCGGTCATCACCGCGATTTGCAGCAACACCGCTGCGAATCGCGGTGATTCACCGCGATTTGCAGCGGTGTTGCTGCAAATCGGCGTGGTGGGGGGTTGGGGTGGGGTGGGGGGGCGACGGGGAAGGAGGGGGGGTCTAATTTTTTATTTTTTTATTTTTTTTATTTTTATTATAAATAAATGAAATGACTATTTTGCCCTCGTGCAAATCGGATTGCTGATGTCACAAGATCAGAATATGACGTTTTTTGGTCGGAAAATTAGTTTGGGTACAACATGTTTTAAAAATGAAAGGTTGGGTACAGCGGGGTCAAAAATCAAAGGTTGGGTACAACATCGCAAAAGCGCGAATAGGTTGGGTCTAGTATCCCCGTTTTCCCAAATTTTTATTAAACAAGAGTATAAGAAATACTATGTTATGTTAAGTTACAGAATACTCACGATCCTAAGCAATCTCTTGTAAAATTAAGCCAATCAGAGAAAGAAAATATAAAATCTCATTGTGAGATTTCAATCAACACCACGTTTGAAATTTGATAAGGTCAAGCATATCATTCACCTCATGGACTTCTCCATCAAAAATGGCTTTGTTACGGCTGTTCCAAATTGTCCACAGAGCAACGAACCCCACAACTCGACATTCCTTTCGTCTTTTTAAGAAATCGCAGACATGTCTATGTTGGATAAAATGATCTCTTAAGTTGTTCAGAAAGTCCAATTTCAATCCAAACCAATTGTAGCAACCCATCCACACCTCATAAGTAAATTTACAATTGAATAACAGATGCTTTAAGTCATATCCCCGCTGTTACATAAAGTACATGAAGAGTCTCCTAAAATTCTAATACCCCATTCAGCAACGATTCCCAGTCCTGAATCATCATCTTTGTGTTATGACTGTGATTCTCACTAACACTATTATCCCTTTTTGCAGGTAAAAGAAGAGATTGAAGAAAGCTAATATAGAGGAGATTAGCTCAAAAATGCAGAAATATGCATGAGAGAGGAATTAAGAGATTCGAAAATTGATTCATTCAAACATGTCCTTCCTCACAGGGTTCCCTAAATACAGGCCAAGTACTAAGTGGTCCAGGCAACATTACGAAAATAGCAATATCCAATTAATTACATAATTAAAGCAACTAAAAAGGAAATAAGTAGGGCTGAAAAGGTAATCTTGCGCAATGGTCTTTGGGCCCAACATATGATTCGATACGCTAACCCTTTGAGTCCGGCCCAGCATCACTTAGTAGCCCAGCGACGAAACGACCTCGTTTAGCACAAAACGGAGAGCTCCAAACACGTTTTCCCTCTTTCCCCAAATAGCAAAACTAACTTAATTCATCAGTTCATAAATTAAACCCTAATTTGGCAATCCCATTCACGACATTACCCCTTCTTCTTCAAGCTTGTCCTCAAGCTTGGAATTCTGGAAATTTCTTCACCACCTCTTCATAATCCATCCAAGTAGCCTCGTCCTCTGACATACCCCCTCCATTTAATCAACCAATCCGCCCCTGCCGCGTTACCATTCTTCTTCATGCGACGCGCCAGTACTTTCTCTGGTTCTAACTTCCTTTCTTCTTCATCTGCAGGTATAACAGGAGCAACTGATTCCAGCGCACCAACTCTCCGCTTCAATAGGGACACATGGAAGACAGGATGCACTTTCGACCCCTCAGGTAACCCTAGTTTGTAAGCCACTGCCCCAATTTTGTCAATAATTTGAAAAGGGCCTGCAAATTTAGCACTTAGTTTCCAGTATTTGTCACTTCTCAATGTGTGTTGTTTGTAGGGTTGTAATTTTAGAAAAACCCAGTCCCCTATTTCAAAAGTTCTCACTTCTCCCTATGTCACTGAATTGCTTCATTCTGCTCTGGGCTTGAACCAAGCTCTGTTTGATTTGCTGGTTAACTAGCTGTCTTTCTTGCACCAAGTGCTCAACTCCCACTACTTTGAGGTCTTGGTAAGGCCCCACTCCAATTTGAGGGGGTTTATACCCATAAAATGCCTCAAATGGTGTCATCTGAATGGTGGTATGGTAATTAGTATTGTACCACCATTCAGCCATTGCCACCCACCTAGCCCAGTGCCTTGGATTACCCCTCACCATACATCTGAGGTAAGACTCCAAGCACCGGTTAACCCTCTCAGATTGCCCATCTGTCTGGGGGTGGTATGCAGTGCTCAAATGCTGTTTCACCCCTAGAGTAATCATCAGCTCTCTCCAGAACTCACTAGTAAAAATCTTGTCCCTGTCAGTTGTAATACTGACTGGTAAGCCATGTAACTTGTAAATTGAGTCCAAGAATTTATTAGCTAAGGTTGCAGCAGTGTAGGGGTGGGATAGTAGTATAAAATGGGAATACTTAGTGAACCTGTCTACTATCACCCAGATAGTATCCTTTCCCTTAGACTTAGGGAGCTGCTCTATAAAATCCATGGTCAAGTGTTTCGATGCTTGATCAGGAACTTGTAGAGGTTGTAGCAAACCATGATACTTGGTATGCTCATGTTTACACTGTTGACACACTAAGCATTGTGAAACCATTCTTTTCACCAATTCCTTCATTCCAGGCCAGAGGAAAGTGATAGCTATCCTCTGGTATGTTCCCTGTATCCCAGAATGTCCCCCCATGGTGCTCTCATGCATCAGTTGCACTATAGTTTGCCTTAGTTCAGTGGATGCACCCACATATAGCCTCCCTTTAAACCTGAGAACCCCTTGCCTGTAAGTAAAGTAAGACACATTATAGGGTAGTAAGATACTTTCACTCATAGCTTCTTGAGCTAGGTTATCTCCTTGATAACTTAGTTGCAACTCCTTCACCCATTGATGTTGAACCTCAATCAGTGCATAGCACTCACCATCCTCCCTTAGTGCCTTGCACTCCCCTCCATTAGTATCCCTCCTGGATAAGGAGTCAGCTACTCCATTATCCCTCCATTTCTTGTACTCCATTTTATAATCATAACCCAGTAGTTTTGTTAGATACTTATGCTGCATAGGAGTGGACACCTTCTGCCCTAACAAATACTTAAGGTTGTGCTGATCTGTCCTGATAATAAACTGCCCATGAAGAAGATAGGGTCTCCATTTCTCCACTGCCAAAACTATAGCCAGAAATTCTCTCATAGACAGACAACCCCAAGTTCTTAGGTCCTAGTGCTTTACTAATGAAGGCAAGAGGATGCCCCTCCTGACTTAGCACAGCTCCCAGTCCTGTATAGCAAGCATCAGTTTCAATTATAAATGTCTTTTTAAAGTCAGGTAGCTGCAACACAGGGGCTTGTGTCATTGATTCCTTAAGCTTGTGAAAAGCTTCATCAGCACTCTCACTCCATATAAACCCCTTCTTCTTAGTCATATCAGTTAAAGGCTTGGCTATTATGCCAAAGTGCCTTATAAACTTCCTGTAGTACCCAGTCAAGCCCAAGAAGCCCCTCATGGCTTTCACATTATTGGGCTTGGGCCACTCAACCATACACCTTATCTTCTGTGGGTCTGCTCCCACCTTCCCTTCACCAATAATATGCCCCAAGTATTCTATCTTGGGCTGTCCAAAAGAACATTTGGACCTATTTCCATACAATCCATTCTGTCTCAATTCCCCAAACACCATCCTTAAATGCTCCTGGTGTTCTCCCATGCTTGTGCTATACACCAATATATCATCAAAGAAGACCAGCACCATCTTCCTCAACTGTTCTCTGAAGATTTTATTCATCAGAGCTTGGAATGTTGCAAGAGCATTGGTCAGCTCAAAGGGCATGACCTTGAACTCATAATGCCCTGAAACAGTGACAAAAGCTGTTTTAGGGATATCTTATGTTCTCATTCTAATCTGGTGGTAACCAGCCCTCAAATCCACCTTAGAAAATTCTTTAGCTCTTGTCAACTCATCCAATAGATCCTCCACTAATGGTATGGGGTAGTTATCTTTGACAGTGATGGAAGTAAGCTTTCTGTAATCCACACAGAAGCGCCAACTTCCATCTTTCTTTTTTACCAACAGCACAGGTGAAGAGAATGGGTTGTTGCTATCTTGTATAAGCCCAGCTTCCCGCATTTCCTTGACCAGTCCTTCTATCTCTTCTCGTTGGATGTAAGGGTACCTATAAGGGTACTGCTTGAAGGCTATGGCTCCTTCTTGCAACTCAATTTTATGCTCCAGCCCTCTCTCATGAGGCAACTCTTTAGGCTCCTCAAAAAGCCCTTGGAACTCACTCAAGATCCCTTTCAATTCCTCAGGTTCCTTCACCTCTTCTGTCCATTGTAAAGGTGAAATCATGCACAGGCATCCTATTATCTTATCACCCCCTTTCTGAATCATCTTTTTGAGCTTCTCTCCTTGTATAGAGTATAGCCTCACCTTGCTATTAACCCCATATAACTTGTGCTTGACCCCATCTTTCTTGTATTTAACCATTTACTTTTCAAAATCAAAGGTAATCTTTCCTAGCTTTTTGAGCCAGTCTACTCCTGTTATCATATCACATCCCCCTAGTTGGATGATTCTAGTATCTATAGTGTAGCTTTATCCTCCCATCTCCCAAGTAAAGTCACTGCACATGGAGTTGCACTTGACTCTACCCCCATCAGCTATGGTTACATTCATAGGTTTAGTCTGCTCTAGGTTACACTTTAGCCTATTAGCAGTGCTTCTATCTAAGAAACAATGAGTGCTACCAGTGTCTACTAATATGCTGATTTGTTCTCCCTTAATGTTACTGTTAACAGGATAGAAAATCACCTGCTTAAAATAAGCGATTATTCAATTACCGAAATTACTAGGTATATTATTATATGATTTATATTTATAAATAACACCGCATTATAACACAGTTTAAATACCGGTTTACTTCGTTAAAAAATTATACTATTCGTATATCGTAAATCACGACACACAGTTATCGGCCGGATTTATAACTAAAATACTACCCGGATTATGTTCGACTCAATATATTATTACGCGTACGATTTTATATTCGTCCTGGTAACATGACTCATATTCACATAATAACAGAGAACACAACACGTGTCTGCTGACACATCTTAAATAGATAAGTTAATTATTGTGCTGCTTGAACAGATAAATAACAGTACAGATAATAACATAAAAATAACTAATATTAAACTAATACAGATTCCAAACTTAGGGAGCAAGATTAAACTCCTATAAAAGAGAGCAAGACCAATAGAGGAAGAGGGAGGACGGCTTTTCTCCACCAAAAGGAATTTCTCTACGGGAGAATAACTCCTCCCCTCGGAAAAACTCCTCTCCCCCTCGGACTCTTCACGGGGACAACCCCTCAACAAATACAAAACCAATACATCCGATAAAATTGACAAACACCAAATATCCAACACCAAAAACAAGAACTACGAGTGGCTTGATTCCCGAGGAAGGGATACGTAGGCATCTCGAAACAAATCGAGTCCAGCCGCAAATCAATAAAAACCAACAATCCCCTCGGGTCGGGATCGGCGTTCGAACCCAAAATAAATATCTTCCGTTAAATAGGGAATAATTCCAAACCCGTTAACAAATTTATTTGGGTTAGAACGCCTTGTCCGTGATTCAGAGATAATGATAGGTGGCAATGATAAAAATATTTGCAAGAATATTTCCTTCCTTTATTCATTGAACTTTTCCTCCTCTCTTTCTGTGTACATGAGTACCCAGTTGTATTTAGTAAGCTAAGTTAAGTTGTCTCCCCTTCTTTCTGCTGATTACCTCCCTTTATATAGACTTTGGTAGGGGCAGGTGTCATTGTGCATGTGTTTTGGTAAGGACAGGTGTTGTTGTTACCTTGATACAGGTGTGAAAATTAGGATAATGTTTATCTCTTATCTACTAGGCGCTGACTGGATTGGTCTTTGTGTCTTCTGATATTTCCGAGGGCTTTTGAGGTACGATTGTTGTGGTAGAGCTATTCTTCCGAGGGACTCTATTTCTCTTTCTTGATTCGGGTCCGTTCTTCAATGATCAGGAGTAATCTCCGAGGGCATAATTTGATCTCCGATGGCGTGGTATTATCTCCGAGGGTTTAATATGATCTCCGAGGGCTGGATTTGCTCCTTTTGAAGTGGTATTTTTTCATCTAAGTCCTCGGAATATGTTATCTGGGCACTCTGTTATTCACTTCTGATTTTTCTCCGAAAATGGGTCCGAGGGTGATGGTCCGAGGGCAGTTCAGATTGAGGAGTGTTCAGCAAGGAAGTTTTCTTGTAAGTTCGTGGGACTCGGGGTCCGTTGTGGTCCCTCTTGGCGCATTGGTGGATATCGGAGTCGTACGAGTCCATCGGGGTTTGCTCTTTTTCCGATGCCGTGTTGATATCTGTTTTTTATTCACCGTTTGACTTTCCAAAGGACACTTATGTTCCTCCTCGTGTGCTCTTGTAAACCTTTTCGGGTCAGTGACCGAAAGGTAGGGCAATCCTCCGAGGGGTTTTTCTTTATAGGCACGTCTCATCGGAAGTACCCGTGACAATAGCATTGTCCATGTATTGCTTTTTCCGAGTAGGAGTAATATTCTTTATTTTATTTTTAGGGTTAACACTAGCCCCCCCAAATTTCGATTGTCCTCGTAGAGACAAACGGAATTTTAAATCATCGTCCTCAGTGAGGCGAGGGGTTATTTTTCGTCCTAGTGTCCCTATGTTTATTTTTTGATATTTGTTCGAGAGATAAATATATAAATTCAAAGTTTTGCAAGGATTTTACCTGATTACCCTTAGGGTATCGTTGTTAAGCACGCGAGGATCTCGGGGGTGCAGGTTGCGGACTGCCGTTTGACCAGCTTCGAAATTTGGAGCATCTGACCGTTGGCAACGGTCAGAATCTTGACGGCGTGGCGTGAGCAGGCGACAGTTACGTGGAGTCGTGGATAAATGCCACGTCTTTATGGGCATCTGACCGTTGTAGCCTTTGGTTATAAATAGGACATCGTTGCCTCTTCTTTTCTTCATTCACTCAAGTGTAATCTGCGATAATTTTCTCTCAGAGCCATAAATTTCTTCTCTTATCCTCTATTCTCTTGCAACTCAAAGTTCCAGTAGATTTACTCGCCCTTTTCTTATTCTTCAAAAAAAAACTTTCCTCTTTTTATATCCATGGCTTCTTCTGCCCACACGAACCCTGTTCTGCTGTTACCTCCTCGGAAGTTACTGCTCCAATTGACACTTCTACGAGTGTGAGGAGTATTCCGGTGGGAGTTGTCACTCGTAAACGCAAAGGAGAGATCGCTTCTTCTTCTGAGGGCAGCGCTGCTTCTTCTAAGAAAGCTAGGGTTCCCAAACCAAAGAAGGCGCCTCTTCGGACTTTCGCCAAAGTGGAGAGGGTTCCGAGCATTGCCACTCGTGAACAGGTGTTAGATTTGTTCACTTCAACCGGGGCTTTCCAAAAGAACATGGTGTTCCAAATTCCGACGAGGGAAGAGAGAGCTTGTTATCCTCCTCCTGGTATGTTAACAGTTTATTTTGCCCAGGTGAAATATGGGTGGCGTTCTTTCATGTCACCTTTCTTTTGTGAGGTCTTTAAAACTTGCAACATTAGTCCGAGTCAAATGGTTCCAAATGGATTTGCTGCTTTATGTATTTATGTTTTTTGGTGTCATGTGAATGGGTTGGAGTGTAAGGTAGATCATTTTCTTTCCATTTTTGATGTGGGGGTGTCACCCGGGGGGTATCCCTTCTATAATGTTCGTCATCGGGACAACTCGGGGGATTCCACGAAGAGGATCTTGGGTGCGGCAATTACGTCGCATAGCGTTTGGAAAAATAGGTATTTCTTCGTGAAACCTGCACAGGGTGAGTGGGATATGCCCTTCGATTGGAGAGAGGGCACTACTCCAGTGTATGCATTGGACCCGGAGGCAGTTCTATCTCCTGTGATTTCTCAGCATAAGTTGATGGAGTCGGAGGATTTTGCGATGTTGTTCGAAACATCCGGGCTCCAACACGTGGTTTTTACTGATGATGTTGTGGAGAAGCCACTGTCCCTGTCTCCCGAGGCCAGAAATCTTTTTCGTAAGTTTCTTATTTCCTTTCTTTACTCCTTTTCCAGGCATAATAATAAACTGTATTTATGTATTCTGACTTTGGGGTGGTGCAGAGGAGGTTATGGCCAACTATTACTTGTCGGGTCCAATTGATCCTACTCCGAGTGGTGTTTGTGACGTGCCAGAGGAGGGTGATCACGGAGAGGATGAGGTTAATGCTCTCGAGGGCGAGTACCCAGCTCCGGGGGTGGGGGGAGTTCACGAGGATCACTCTCCACTGTGTATAGACATGTCAGGGGTTATCAGAAGTGTTGTTCCCCTATGCCAAGTAGCTCCTTCCTCTTGGGATTTGGCTTTGGTGCCCATTTCTAGGCCCGAGAGGGGAGACATACCCGTTTCTGGATCCGATATTGGAAGTTCTCCGAGGGCGACTGAGGGAGAATCGGTTTAGAAGAATAAAGAAGTGGTTGATCTATCTTCCGATGACCCTTCACATGCTTCTACTGAGCCTGCGTCCTCGGACGCTCCTCGTGGTGAGCTCTTATAATCTTTTGGTAAAATTTCTCATATTTTTACCGTAGAATTTCTTCATATACCGATGTTTTCCTTTTTGATATAGTGGCCGTAGATAAAGGCAAGGCTCCGATGGCAGAAGAGCGCTCTTTATATGATAAGTGTCCTTTCCTCATCCTCCTTTATTAATAATTTTTTCTAGTTTCATTCTCTCCTTTACACATGGATATTGTCTCTTGTAGAGGAAGATTTCTTGGCGCAGTTCAGCGTTCCCGGGCAGGAAGCTTTACAAGGGGATTCCGAGGACACTCAAGGGGAGTTTGACCCTTCGTCCGAGGACAGAGATGTGAAGGAGGGGATTCTGAACTCACTGTTGGGAGTAACTGGCCCGTCCGCAACAGTTGGTGGTTCTCGGGTTGTGTTCACAAATTCGGAAGTGATGACTCCAGTACCCGGAGCTACTCTTCCGGGGAGTCGTATTCCAGGCTCTTCTTCTGTTCCCGTGACTCTTTCTCCGAGAGGTCACACCTTCCAGGCGCCCATTCCTCCTAGTGGGCCCGAGGGGCAATTCTCCTCTCGGACAGTTGGGGAAGCTTACCAGGATATTCTCCAGATTGATAGGTAGAGGACGCGTAGGATCCACTATGAGTACAGAGTGTGAGAACTCGATAAGATCTCTTTTCACTGGTTATAACCTGGATTTCGAAAATTATGACATAATAGTGCCTTCCTCGGGCCAGAGGGCTTACACACCCCCCTCGGGTTACATGACTGTTTATACCGAACAGATGCGTTGTGGGTTACGGATGTTTTTCCACCCCTTTTTCCAAATACTTTTTCGGTATTGGCAGGTGTGTCCGAGTCAGTTAACACCAAGTTCCTATAGTCATTTGGTGGGATACGTCCTTCGTAGTGAGCTTTTAAACCTTCCAATGTCCCCTTTATCGGGTGGGAAAAATATTTACCCTTCGACCGTCCTCAGAGGGGACTCCCTTTTTTAGCTTGACCTATAGGGACAAGGAAAATACCTTCACTCGTGTATCCAGTTCCCACTCTTGTAGAGGGGATTGGAGGCGGAGATTTTTCTTCGTCCGTCCGAGAGGTCAGTCAGCCAGATCGTGGGGGGTACCCATCCGATGGGGTCTGGGATATATTGCTCCCAACCTTGAAACACAAGGGCAAGTGAGGAAGGTATTGCTTCACTGGGGACTTTTTTCTGGTTCTTATGACATATCTGGGCTACTGGATTTCCCCGAGGCCCTGATTTTGGCAGGTTTACAAGAGGGGGTGGAGGGATGTACCCCTACTTCTCGTCCTCTTCACAGTAACTTTCATTTTCGTAAGTTTTACTAACCCTTCTTTAACTTGTAAACTTTATGGGTGCCCTCGGACCGTTTTTCTACTGATATCTTTTGCAGGAGCGGAGATGGGAGCATTTTCCCTCGGATCTTCTACTGACGTTTTCCTTGGGAGAGCATTGCATGGTAGTCCCGGGATGGCGGAGGTTGGTAATTCCGTTCCTCTCGTGAATGAGGCCATGGTTGAGATTTCCTCGGAGGAGGAGGAACCTATATCAGCCCCCCCCAGTTAGTTATATAATTCCTCCTAGGCCGTCAGATCCGACAGCAGCTCTCTCACAGACGGACTTTCACATGAATCCGATAGTGTCACAGCCTATTCCTCGTAATTCTGCCGTGATAAATGTGTTAGAGGAGTATCTTCTCTCCCCTGGCACAGAGGACTGGCAGCCCCGAGAAGATGTCCCTGATTGTATTCCTGTACCACCGCCCGAGGAGCACCCTTCCTTCGGGAGATCTCTTCCCCCCGGGGATACTCAGGATGTTTCTCCTCTGGGATCAGCGGTGGGATTTTGCCGAAACTTTCTCAGCGGTTTATTGAACGTAACAGATTGTGAGCTGATAAAAACCCTTTCGGTACCCGTTCTCCAAGATTTAGCCTGTAAAGACCTGTGTGAGGTATTTATTCATTTTATTTAATACTAACTTGTCGTCCGGTCTGATGCCATTCGCTTTGTTTTTTGAGCAGATTTATATGGTGCTAGATGCTCTCGGGTCTTACGGAAGTTCTTCTTCAGATCCAGGCTTAGTATATCGTCGTCGGGACGAGTTAGAGCGAGGTCTCTTGGAGGCTCAAGTGGAGATAACTCATTTGAAGGAAGTTCACGAGTCCGCTCAGGAGACTCATATCCATGCGTTACAATCCGAGAAGGATAAGGCGTGGGAATTGGAACGCCAATTAGTGCTTGAAAGAGCCCGTGTACTAAATTTAGGAAGGAGTCTTGAGGAGTTACGTAGCCAAGTACAGTCCTCGGAAGAGCAACTAATGCAGGCTATGATGGAAAGAGATGCCTCGAGTCAGCAGCTACTAGGGATAACTCGTTCCCATGCAGTAGAGATGGTTATGGCCCGAGTCCAGGCCATTTTGGAAGTAGTGGGTCCATCCAATCTTCGTGAGTCTCTTCGGGGTGAGATGCGTGATTTAGTGCATATAGGCTATAGATTGTGCCGAGATGCCGTACAAGCTTTGCCAGAGTTCCCCTCGGGCTTGCTCCTTCCTGAGCTCAACATTCGTCAGGTCTCCGAGGAGTTTCCTTCTTCACCCATTAGAGATTTTGCAGTCGGAACTGTGTTCTTTGATGACCCAGTCTCTCTTTCCGAGGAGCATCGCCGACGACTTATCCGAGAGGGAAAATGTCCCATGGGAGGGACTTAGCTTGTAGATGAATGTTATATAGTTTAGTTCATAATACAGAGGGTTTTTGGTGTTATCGGGTTGTCCCGATGTCTCATATATAGAGCCATCATTTTGTCGGACAACTCTAATTTCTTTTGTACTAGATCCCCTCGTATATGAACACTCTTTTTATTCATGTATGATTATTACATTAAGCATAGTACTTTCTAAGGTTGCTTGAGTTCCACGTGTTGCGAAGTATTTCCTCCTCGGAGTTGGCGAGACGATAAGTTGCCGGCCCTACAATTTCCACTATCTTATAGGGTCCTTCCCATCGTGGATCTAATTTGCCCACATTCTTGGAAGCCCCTACTCGTTTCATCACCAAATCTCCAACTTGAAAGGTTCGGGGCTTTACCTTGGTATTATAATATCGCGACATCCGAGCCTTGTACTCTTCCATTCGGAGGGCTACTCGGGTTCTCTTTTCTTCAAGCAAATCAAGGGCGAGGGCTAGATTCGCGCTGTTGGTTACCTCTTCGTATTCCTTAATTCGCCAACTCTCTATTAAGACCTCCGAGGGCAAGACAGCTTCGCATCTGTAGGATAGGCTGAAAGGGGTTTCACCCGTAGCGACACTTTGCGTGGTCCGATAGGCCCACAATATCCCGGGTATCTCTTCAACCCACTTGGCTTTGTGCCAATCAAGCCAGGCCTTCATGTTTTTCAAGAGGGTTATGTTGGTTCTTTCTACTTGGCCATTTGCTTGAGGGTATCCCACTGAAGCAAAGCGATGTTTTATTTCCCAATGATCGCACCATTTTTGTAACCCTTGATCCGTAAACTGCAGACCGTTGTCACTTACCAAACTCCGAGGGATTCCAAAGCGACAAATAATACTTCTCCAAAGAAAATTGATAACAGCCCTTGCGGTTACTCTAGCCAGGGGTTCCGCTTCCACCCATTTGGTGAAGTAGTCAACGGCTACTAGTAGAAATTTCTTTTGACCGGCATCGGGAATAAGGGGTCCCAGTATATCAATACCCCACTTGGAGAATGGGCAAGGGGTCAGATGGGGTTCCCAAGGAGCTGCGGGTTGATGGGTCCGAGGGGCATAAGCTTGGCAGGATTTACACCTTTCGGCATGGATTTTGCTGTCTTTGGCCATCGTGGGCCAGTAGTAGCCTTGTCGAATCAAGCGTCCGACCATGCTTTCGCTGCTGGTATGGCTTCCGCATACCCACCCGTGAGTTTCTGCTAAATCTAGTTGGGCCTCTTCCTCAATAAGGCATCGAGCATGAGGACATAAATAGGTTCTTCGGAAGAGTATCCCGTCTTTGAGGAAGTATCGGAGAGTTTTTCTGAACATCATTCGCTGAATATTCTTGTCCGAGGAGTATCCCTCGGGATTCTGCAAATAGGTCTTGATAGGAGTCACCCAGCTAGATGAGGGATCTGAAATGGTATTCACCTCTTGGCCTTTGCTCTTTTCAGATTCATTGACATGAAGCAGAGTAATCTTCCGAGTATGTACAGTGGCTGTTTGAGTAGCCATTTTGGATAAAGCGTCCGCCTCTTGGTTTTCTTTTCGGGGAATTTGAACTATATCATATTCTTCAAACCATTCGGACCTTTGACGAGCAATTCGGAGGTACTCTTGCATTCTTTCTTCTTTCGCTTCATATGATCCTTTAACTTGCTGGACGATTAATTGGGAATCACTATGGAGGAGCACTCTCTTCATTCCCCCTTCTTTTGCTAGTCTCATACCAATAAGGAGTGCTTCATATTCAGCTTCATTATTAGAGAGGGGGTAATCTATTCTGACTGCAAAATGGAGTCTTTCCTCCTCTCCTTCTTGATTTGCAAAAACTATTCCAGCCCCCCCATGTGTACACACCGAGGATCCATCTACATACACGTGCCACAGTGGTTCTTTCTCCTCGGATCCAATGCTCGTAAGTTCTGTTACAAAGTCCGCCAGAACTTGCGCTTTAATCGATGGTCTCGGAGCATAGGATATATCGTACTCAGTAAGCTCTACGGCCCATTTTATCAATCTCCCTGATGATTCAGGCTTGTTAAGAATTGCCCTCATGGGGTGCTTAGTAAGCACAGTAATTGGGTGGGATAGAAAGTAGGTACGTAGCTTTCGAGCCGTAACAACCAATGCTAGGACGAGTTTCTCAGTTAGGGTATATCTGATTTTGGCCCCGAGGAGGGTTTTGCTGACATAATATACCGGATGGTGTTCTCCGTCTTGTTCCTTGACTAAGACGGTGCTAACAGCCTCTTCTCCGACTGATAAATACAAAAATAGCTCTTCTTGAGGTATAGGTTTTACCAGCAAAGGTGGTTTCAACATATACCTTTTTAGTTCTTCGAGAGCTTCCTCGCATTGGGGAGTCCACTGAAATTCCTTAACATTCCGAAGTATCTTGAAGAAGGGAAGCCCTTTTTCTGCGGATTTGGAGACGAACCGACTCAACGAGGCCATTCTTCCAGTTAACTTTTGGACATCTTTCACCGTCCTCGGGGTCGGTAACCCCATAATAGCTTCTGCTTTCTCGGGGTTTACTTCTATTCCCTTCTCTGTAACCATAAATCCCAAAAATTTTCTTCCCCGGATACCAAAGGAACATTTTCGAGGGTTAACTTTCATACCAAAATTGTTCATAATGACCAACGCTTTCCGTAGGTTCTCGGGATGCTCTTCGGCAGTGTTACTTTTAACTATAGTATCATCTACATAAACCTCTACTGATTTCCCAATAAGTCCTGCGAACATAAGGCTTACTAACCTTTGGTAGGTAGCTCCCGCGTTCTTCAGCCCAAAGGGCATGACTAGATAACAAAATGTGTCTGCATCTGTGATGAAGCTGGTCTTCTCTTGGTCAATAATCGCCATTGGGATTTGGTTATACCCTTGGTCTCCATCTAAAGTTGATAGTAGCGCACATCCCGCGGTAGAATCAACTAGCTGATCTATGCTTGGCAAGGGATAACAATCCTTAGGGCATGCTTCATTGAGGTTGGTAAAGTCAACACACATTCGCCATCTTCCTCCATGTTTGGGTACTAGCACGACATTAGCTAACCATTCGGGATAAATGACTTCCCGAATTTGTTTCAAGCTAAGAAGGCGTTGTATTTCCGAGCGGATGATCTTGTTGCGTTCGGGTCCCATTTTCCTCTTCTTTTGTTGGACAGGTTTAGCCCCGGGCTTTACGTTAAGAAAGTGTTGGCGTACCTTATTGCTGATTCGCCCGAGCGGTCCCCCTTCCCATGCAAAGAGGTGATGGAACTGTTTGAGGAGGGAAATCAGTTGATCTTCTATGGCCGAAGCCATATGGGTACCTACTTTGATTACTTTCTCAGGGCTTCCTTCTACTAATTCCACCATCTTTAATTTTTCCATAGGTTGGACTCGGGTTTCATCGGTTTTACACTTTTTGCTCTTTCCGAGTGAGGGTTCTTCCGAGGGAATGGCATTCATGCAGCATTCTCTGGCTTTTGACTGACTTCCTCGGACTTCTCCGATTCCCGAAGAAGTGGGGAGTTTCACTTTAAGATATAAAGTAGAGGGGATAGCCTCGAAGGCCCGAATGGATGGTCTTCCGCAGATAACATTATACGTTCGTGAGGAGGCCTCTACTACCCAAAACTTGATAGGCTCCGTCCTTCGAAGGGCTCCCTTCCCCCATGACATTGGAAGAGTCACCGTTCCGAGGGTTTGGCAGGCTTCCCCTGAGAATCCTACTAACGGGACTTCAACGGTTTCCAACGTTTCTTGTTTCAATCTCATAGTAAGATAGGTAGGCAAGAAGAGCACATCCACGGAGCTACCCGTATCTATAAGGATCCGTTGGATTTCATACCCGTAGATGACAGCAGAAATAACCAATGGATCTTCGTGAGGGTATATTACGTCTATAAGGTCCTCGGGCCCGAAAGTGATGCTAGGCAGATTTGATCCTTGAATGGAGCAGACAGATAATCCTTGTTCTGCTCGTCGGGCTTCTTTCAAATATTTCTTTTTTTTACCCTGAGGTGTCATAGAAATTTCACCCCCTTCAATCATATTGATGGTTCTCCCTGTTGGGGGGTTGCTTTTATAAGAGTTAGGTGGAGGAGGCAAACTCTGATACCCTGTCGTTTTCTCTCGTGAATTTTGCCGACGGTCTTTAATTCTCTCTTGGGATCGGAGGCGTCCAGTTGTCCCTTCTCGTGACTTCCGACTAGGCATCCTTTCTTCCCTTTCTTGTTCCTCTTCCTCTCTTCGTGATCTCTTCCAAACATGTGCTTTGGGCTCCTCGGGGTTATTTTCCTTGAGGTAATTCTTCAAATACCCTATTTCTAACAGGTGGAGCACCTCTAAACGAAGGGTAGTACGTTCTTCTGTAGTGTGCCCGTAAGTTTTATGGTACTTACAATATTTCCCAGTGTCCTTGTCTTGGTTAGGGAATTTAGTTGGCTTGGGCCAGTGTAACTCGTTGTTACCCCTCATTATATTGAGCACTTCTGGTGGGGTAACAGTCATCGGAGGCAGGTTCACGGGTCGGAGAAATTTCTTAACCACTCCTCCTTCGTCCTTGCGCTGAGGAGGTTTTCCTTCCTTATTCTTTTCTTTGGTCTTTGCTTCTTTCTCGACGCGCTCTAGGTGTTCATTATCCTCCTGCTCCATTTGCTTCTTTGTTCCTTCGGCCTCTTCCATCAAGATGTGGATTTCTGCCTTTTGCATTAGTTCATTCATGTCCGTGATCCGATTTCCCATAAGGTATCTAAAGAAGTCCCCCGTTCGGAGTCCCTGAGTTAATATGTCCGCCATGATGGTCGGGCTAACGTTGGGAACGCCTAGTGCTTCATCCGTGAAGCGCTTTATATACTCTCGTAAGGATTCATCCTTTTTCTGTTTAACAGTGAAAAGGTGTGTGGCAGATTTAGGGTACCTTCGATTGCAGGCGAATTGTCGTACGAACAAATGGGCTAATCGATCAAAACTCGTAATGGAACAAGGTGGAAGGTGAGTAAACCAGGCTTGGGCCCATCCTCCGAGGGTAACAGGAAATACGCGGCATAACACGTGGTCAAGGGCAGAAGAGAGATCCATTCCGGCCAGATATTGATGGATGTGATCCTGCGGGTCCCTTCCGTCAGCTTCTCCGGTATATAACGGGATATTGACAGGTCGCATCCCCGAGGGGATAGAAGCTGAAGCGATTTCGGGAATGAAATGAGTGGTCTTGAATGTAGGATCTTCCTCAGGGACCATGGTCTTCTTGAGGTCACCTAATTCTTTTCGTAAATCATCAATCATTCCTCATAAGGAATGTTCCACCTCTCCTCGATACTCCGAGGGGCGAGAAATTTCTTCCCGAACCCTCACTGGAGTTCTTTCATGACATACATACCTTCGAGGCGTTTGTCGGGGTACCTGTTGCCACGGATTCGAATTTGGGTTCCACGCCATCGGAGGTGCGTCTCCTTCCGAGGGGAAATTCCTGGTCTCGGGGAGTATTGAGGGCATGTGTCCGAAAGGTTCACCCCTCCGGGGTGTTCGTGCAGCACTTATAAGTCTTTCATAAACAGATCGGGGAATATTAATAAAATCTCTAGTACATGATTCGTAATTGGACAAAGTTTCTTCTGAGTCGCTGTTCGAGAAAGGAAGGTTGTCACTTTCGAAAAGATCATCCATCCTAGCTGACGTCTGCTGAATTCTCTCGAGGACAGATGTTATGGCGTTCCCACAGACGGTGCCACTTTGTTAACGGGTTTGGAATTATTCTCTATTTAACGGAAGATATTTATTTGGGTTAGAACGCCATGTCCGTGATTCAGAGATAATGATAGGTGGCAATGATAAAAATATTTGCAAGAATATTTCCTTCCTTTATTCACTGAACTTTTCCTCCTCTCTTTCTGTGTACATGAGTACCCAGTTGTATTTAGTAAGCTAAGTTAAGTTGTCTCCCCTTCTTTCTGCTGATTACCTCCCTTTATATAGACTTTGGTAGGGGCAGGTGTCATTGTGCATGTGTTTTGGTAAGGACAGGTGTTGTTGTTACCTTGATACAGGTGTGAAAATTAGGATAATGTTTATCTCTTATCTACTAGGCGCTGACTGGATTGGTCTTTGTGTCTTCTGATATTTCCGAGGGCTTTTGAGGTACGATTGTTGTGGTAGAGCTATTCTTCCGAGGGACTCTATTTCTCTTTCTTGATTCGGGTCCGTTCTTCAATGATCAGGAGTAATCTCCGAGGGCATAATTTGATCTCCGATGGCGTGGTATTATCTCCGAGGGTTTAATATGATCTCCGAGGGCTGGATTTGCTCCTTTTGAAGTGGTATTTTTTCATCTAAGTCCTCGGAATATGTTATCTGGGCACTCTGTTATTCACTTCTGATTTTTCTCCGAAAATGGGTCCTCGGGTGATGGTCCGAGGGCAGTTCAGATTGAGGAGTGTTCAGCAAGGAAGTTTTCTTGTAAGTTCGTGAGACTAGGGGTCCGTTGTGGTCCCTCTTGGCGCATTGGTGGATATCAGAGTCGTACGAGTCCATCGGGGTTTGCTCTTTTTCCGATGCCGTGCTGATATCTGTTTTTTATTCACCGTTTGACTTTCCAAGGGACACTTATGTTCCTCCTCGTGTGCTCTTGTAAACCTTTTCGGGTCAGTGACCGAAAGGTAGGGCAATCCTCCGAGGGGTTTTTCTTTATAGGCACGTCTCATCGGAAGTACCCGTGACAATAGCATTGTCCATGTATTGCTTTTTCCGAGTAGGAGTAATATTCTTTATTTTATTTTTAGGGTTAACAGTTACCCTTCAACATTATAGCCTCAACCACTTTCTGTCCTGCTAGTGCATGGGCAGAGATCTTGCACACCTCCCATGGTTCACCCTCATCTGTCTCACTTTCTGCTTCTTCCTCTACTCCCAATATGACAAACAAGTGTTTACACTTGTGCCCTATAGTATAGGGTTCCTCACAATTGAAACATAACCTTTTCCTCCTCCTAGCATCCATCTCATTAGGAGTCAATCTCTTGAGTGGGGGATACTTCTCAGGCATGCTCATATTATTATTGTGCTCTGTGTGGGTCTGTAGTGGTTTTGGCCTAAACCCCATGGTTGGTTGCCTGTTATTAGCTCTATAGCTTTTATTGAGAGTCTCCAATTGAACTTTCTATTTCCTTGCCATGTAGATGGCTTGATTTAGTGTGGTGGTTAGAAGCATGTCCACCATACCCTTGATTTCCTCCGTAAGACCACTTGTGAAACTTTTCACAAAGTAGTCTTCATCTAGATTCTTGTTCCTCTGTGACATAAATGATTTGAGTTCCTCAAACTTCTGTATATAATCATCAACAGGTCCCATTTGTTTCAACTTGTTGAATTCCCCTATTAGGTTCTCCCCTTTAGCTGAGGTGAACCTTTCAATCACCAAGTCTACAAACCTGGGCCATCCCATGGCTTCCCTCCCTTCAACATTATCCATATACCATATCTCAGCCACCCCTTCCATACTCATGCCAGCCCCCATTATCTTCTCAAAATCAGAGAGGTGATTTAGGATAAAGTACCTTTGGCATCTTCTTATCCAAGCTCTGGGTTCAGCTCCATCAAACCTAGGGAAGTCAAACCTCATTCCCCTGTTAGCTCCTTCTATTCTTGCAGGTGTGTTGACTAACCCTCCATCTGCTAAGTTCCTTGTTGGGCTGAAAGGGTTAGTGGTTCCTGAGTGAGCAGCAGCAGTAGAAGTTTCTGCTTCTTTTCCCTTATCTAACTTAAGGGCTTGAAGAATCTGCTTCAGTGAACCCTTAACATCCTCCATTTGTTCTTGAAAATCAGCTTGCAAGCGCACTTGCCCTTCTTGTAGTTTCTGTTGCCCTGCTTTCAGTTCCTCTATGCGTACTTTGTGTGATGCCACTTTGTCTGCCATTTTATATCAGAGTTGCGCCAGGATCTTTGCTCTGAGGCCAATGTTATGACTGTGATTCTCGCTAACACTATTATCCCTTTTTGCAGGTAAAAGAAGAGATTGAAGAAAGCTAATAAAGAGGAGATTAGCTCAAAAATGCAGAAATATGCATGAGAGAGGAATTAAGAGATTCAAAAATTGATTCATTCAAACATGTCCTTCCTCACATGGTCTCATGTTTCCTAAATACAGGCCAAGTACTAAGTGGTCCAGGCAACATTACGAAAATAGCAATATCCAATTATTTACATAATTAAAGCAACTAAAAAGGAAATAAGTAGGGCTGAAAAGGTAATCTTGTGCAATGGTCTTTGGGCCCAACATATGATTCGATCCGCTAACCCTTTGAGTCCGGCCCAGCATCACTTAGTAGCCCAGCGACGAAACGACCTCGTTTAGCACAAAACGGAGAGCTCCAAACACGTTTTCCCTCTTTCCTCAAATAGCAAAACTAACTTAATTCATCAGTTCAGAAATTAAACCCTAATTTGGCAATCCCATTCACGACACTTTGGAGGTGCTTTCGTGGACCAAAATATATGCCCAGTCTTTCGCTTGATTATAAGTCGATTTGACTGTATACGATCCAGACAGGTCCCGATTCCATTTCCATATGTCTTCTTGTTGAGGGTTTGGCTTCAAATTGGTGATCATCTATTCAAGATTAAGGAGCAGCTCCCTCTCCCAAAAAAAACAGATCTCTCCTCCACGATCAAGTCCACGTCCAACTACCATTGTGCTCCATTGTCCCTTATTCGCCAAAGAAACTTCCTTATCCAATATCAATGGGAATTTATCTTTGAGATGTTTATTTCCAACCCACTTTATCTTGCCAAAATCAAGTCTCGTCTCCATTTCCGATCACCTTTATCGTGTTCCTCTCAAACCAATCTGCATTAGCCGTGGCTGGTATGAGTTTTCTGAAATTGCGCCACCAGATCGACCCAAAGTTGGTAACTCTTTCATTGGGTCGAGTTTGTGACAGGCAGCCATACTTCGATGCCAACACTTTAACCCACAATCTGTCTTTTTCACAAAGCATTCTCCACCTCCATTTCTTGAGTAAAGCCACGTTAAATAAGTCCAAGTTCTTAACCCTGAGTCCACCTTCCTCCTTTGTTCTACAAACAACATCCCATTTAATCCAATTAACCTTCTGACGTTCGTCGGTCGCCCCCAAAAGAAGTTTCTTTGAATTTTCGTCATAAGGTTAAGAAATTTCTTTGGAATTCTGAAAATTGACAAAAGATAAATTGTAAGGCCTGTGAGAACCGAGTTAAGTAGAACGACCTTACCACCTGGTGAGATTAATTTTTCTTTCCATGTGGCGAGTCTCTTTTCCATTTTTCCTAAAGTTGGCTTCCAAAAATCGAGATGTCGGGGACTTAGTCCAATAAGAGCTCCCAGATATTTGAAGGGCAGATTCCCGAGTCTACAGTTGAGAACAATTGTTTTGAAACGTAGTTTTAGGGCAAGAACTTGTTTCTTTCGTCGGATTATTTCGTTTTTCTTGGGTTAAAATTAGTTGACAGCAGGCGTACCAATTTCCTACTATCAATTTCCGATTGAGAAAAATAAGATGCATTTTGTATTCAAAGAAAATGGCTAGAACTTAATTTTGCGATTCTGTCAGTTTGTAAAATTGAAAGTGTTTTGGTGAAATGAAATGGGATACAATTTGTATTTAGAGCTTAGACGAGTCGCCCCCAGTTTTAGTAATTCATGGGACTCGATTTCGAAACTATATTTTCAGATTTGTTCACAAAACCGATAATGCATTGATTACTTATGCCAGAAAAAAAAAATCTTGTTAAGTACGTCTACCTAAACAAGACATCTAATGAACCTAGATTGGGGGCGTGGAGCGTAATCTGAGAGCTTAATAAAATTTATCTCAAGTAAAATTTGTCATGACTGAAAGCTAATTAAGAGCTCAGTGATAATCACACAGCCAAAACAATTGACAGTAGTGACACGCACGTGCGTAGCATACGCACATGCATTCTTCCTAGTTTATTTAGAAAGAGGATCGAATTGTAATCGGCAACATTTGTTGTAAGAAATATAGCAAATAACATGCTGTTAGTTAATAAAATCAATTATTAATATCGAGTATCTTCATCCACAACAATACAAGAAATACAATTTTTTTTTTTTTTTTTGCATTGGGTTCCATACTGTTATATATTTTCTTGTGATTAAAACTTAAACTGAATTTCTAACCGATTTTCCTTTGAATTAGGACAATCTAATTATCTCATCCGGAACCGACTGTGCAATGAAATCTTACGGTGGTAAGATAGCTGCTTAGATTTTTACATTTTTATTTCTGTTTCTAACCTTTTTACTATAAAGATTTGAGGTTATTTCGCGGCCATGATTCAACAAAAAATAAAGATAATCAGTTTTTTCAAAGTGTTATTTTAGAAGTTAATTGTGAGAGAGGGTTTATTAGGAAATTATTGTACTTTTTACAATGTTAGTTTGGTTACTCGGTTAAAGTTTAAATGTCACATCAATATTGAAAAGTTAGTATTGTTCATGTTTTATGTTGTGTCTCATAAGTTGAAAACCAAACAAAAAACGTGTTTCGGAAAAGTTTCAAATATCCCTGACAAAAAATAGCAAACAGGGGCTTCGCTATTGAGTGTTGCGAATCTAAAGAAAATCTTTGGCTGCTCAGCTAGTTTCAGTTCCATCATCAGAATCTAACCGCTACAGGTTTTAGCTGCAGGAGGGTCCAAATCTCTTGCAAATGTATGCAAAAGTCACAAGTATACACAAATAAAGTGCAGTTCTCTCTACATAATTTAGCTTTCTCAAAAAACTAATAGAAAACATTACAAAAGCTAGACACTGACAGAAACTGTTATTTACTCAAAACGACTGTTTGCGGGAATACCACCACCGAAAGAAAATTGTATACTGTGCAGTGCAACTAAAAACTCAAAACTGCATTTCGCCAGCTCCATTGGCCATCTTCTCCAAGTCTTCTTGTGACAGAAGGGTTCTTTTGCCCATAGCCCCACTCTTATCATATGGCTGAGCCATCCTCCGCAAGAACTGCATTTGTATTAAGAAAGAAACCTAAGAGAGGGTCTCCCTAATCTCATATACAACACGCAGTATTTGAACAAGGATTTCACCATAAAATGGAGGCTGGTATTCCCCATATCTCTTTGATAGCGCAACATCTCTTGTTTCTCACATAAAAATATAATATTCAATTCATTTTTTACTCAAGAAGTTTTGTGCTAAATTTAGAACAAAAAGTAACTGGCATTTTCTGGAGGAATTGGCACATAAAAATATGCACAGGGAACATAACACAGTATTGGTATAGCCATTACCTCTCTTGCAATATGCACAGCCATGTCGGTACTCAAGTTCAGGTGCGCGTCACGCAAATGTGACAGAATCCAACCTGGTAGTTTTGAGCGCTTGTCATGGCGGCTATATCTGAAACCCAGTCCAATCAAAAACCATGGATTAAGTACATGTACTAGTAGTTTTTTAATTATGCTTACTGAAGTTCTTACAGACTTATTATACCTCCGTGTGGGAATTAGGTTTCATTTTATAACTAATTTAAAGATTTACGTGGAAAATTGCAAATATTAGTCTTGGGACATACCTCTTGTCAGCAAAGATCATCATCCCGTAATCTGCCTTTGATCGGATGACTCTGCCCACACATTGAGCGGCTTGTCTCTGAATATAAATGTGTGGATTATTACAAGTGAATGCATATACACTACTATAATTTTCTTAAAGAAAAGAGTTCAGCATAAAGTACCAAAGCATCGAATGTTAAAAAATCTCCCTCTTTTATTTGAAAAGTTTCCCTCAAGTATTCCAATCTTGCAAGCAATATTCTGCAAAACAAAGCTGGTTAAGCCACCATAAGACATGAAATTAATAAAAAAAAGAAAAAATCGCAAGCTAAAGAAGACAAACATAGATTACTCAAATTCAAGAAAAACTTTGAGACACAAATTGAGCAATTAGATATTTAGATTCATGATCGTACAACACATGGAAGTAACTATGTCAAGCATATAAAGTTTCTTTGCGAAAACTTTATCCAAGATGATGAAAAATGCTGAGTATGATATTTGTATAATCCACGTCAACAAAAATGGATGTCACTAAACATAATATCACAAGCAAGACTGGCTATTGCTAACAAACGATGATAATCACAGGAAAAGTGGTAGAGCAACTAACCTGCTCAAGGTATACTGAAAAGGTATACCAAACATAATTACAAGTCTGCCATAATGTCTATCAAAGTCTATACCCTCCGCCACCTTCCCTCTGCAAATAATTAAGGTAATATTATGCACATATAGAGAAAAATAAGCAAAAGCTTAGACGGCAATATATAAAAAGTTATTTCAGATAGGAAAAACAAGTTAACTGTAGCAAGATTGATGACCATCAACTGGTCTACATATCTAGAGAACCCTGCTACAAATGATTATCCTACAAAGCCTTATGTTTGTCCTCCTTACAAGTCTAGCAAGGTTATAATACACAAATGTATCTTTATCAATTAAACAACACAACTCAACAGAGTGTTTATAATGCTAAGCTGCAATGCTTTTCAAGTGTTAATTACTTCTTGTGCTTGTAAAACCCTTCTATTGCATTTCCAATTGTGTTCAACCAAAATTTAGATGATTATTCAGTTCAATAACTAAACTATTAGCAAAAACACAATGAAGCAGGTTCTTGATCTAATACAGGAAGTTGGAGATACCTGGCAACCGAGAAAAACACAGCACCTCTTCCACAGTCGCAAGCTCTACGATAATTGTCCAATGCCAAAGTAGTTTCAACAACATCCTGAGTCTCTATGAAGACAAGCTTATGTTGCATTATCTCCTGAAGCACATTCAAAACATATAATACAATACAAAGTTGGTAAATCAGATATCTTAATAAAACGTATAATACGACAGCTGAGTCCAGGAAAAAAGGATTCAAGAATGTCATACCCTCAGGATGCCTGATTCATGCCAACTATTAACAATACCATCCATGTATGAATAACTGACAAAGAAGCATACAACTCCATCTGGAACAACAGAAACCATTTCAAGCAGAAGTTTCCCATAGTTTTTTTCCACGCCAGGGTCGCTTCTCAGATCATACTTCGTGCTCACAGGCAGCTGATCACTAAAAAGAACCAATACAGAAAAAGGATATTAACTGCCAGTACAGCAGAATATTCACAAGCAGATGAAGATAGAACCTTCATCTTATCTACCTGCCACGCGTGAGAACCATAGGGCATATGCAATCCCTTGTCAAAGACATTGTGAAACTTCGACTAACCACAGGACTAAAATTAAGAAGGCGTGGATAAAGATCAATGGGGCTCAGTGTTCCAGAAGTAATAACTACAGACTGGAATCTTTCAAACACTGGCTTTATGGCGAGAGAAGCATCGTGACAACAGAGCTGGACACCAACATAAAAATGAAATGTGAATCTATGAAGTAAAAACAAGACAAGGAAATGCTACAATATCACCAAAATGACCCGACCCGACAATTTGGAAACCAAGGTAACCTGTGAAAAAAATAATTAAGTAAACCTGGAGTACAGGATCGGGAATATGTGGCATTCTTTCATCAAAAGGCTCAATAATAACAGAGAATCCTCGCGTGTAGGTCCCAACAAGAGTTGCCAGATCACAAATTGTTTGGATGTGTAAAAATTCATCAGTATCTGTGATCTCTAAAGTTAACATGAGTGATTGAAGCCGGTCATAACAAAATCTTAACATCTTCTGGTCGATTCCAACCTGTGCATTGATCGAAGCAACGAATGAAACAGGACCCTCTTTTTCAACACTTTCAGCTTGCAGTCTGCCTTTAAAGTACTGTACTAATCTGCGCAAAACAGATACAAAATGCTCTGCTCGCCTTATATTTCCAGGAACTGCTTCCTTCAAAATATCCTCAGGTAACGCAGGATTTGCGAACCAAGAATCAGCCACTGCAAGGAGAGATAATATATTACTCGAGAGAATAAAACTAAAGCTAGTTTGCATGCTTAAATCGAGGAATAAAATTCAGCATACAAGGAAGGTTTCCTCTTTGCGCCAACCCTTCAACAAGCCGGTTGTATTCTGCACGCAATCGACCAGCATCGGAGGCCTTTAACCTTCCTACCATGTCAAATAAAAGTTAAAATAAACAAAATAAGAAAATTAACTTACTTGCTTTCTCAAATAAATCATCAAAACCAACTTAAGAGGTACTATAATTAGACGACAAAACAAGATGCCACGTCACAACAATTATTTATCGGTTCAGAAACCAAGTAGTAATTCATTAATACAATGTGCAACAGGAATACTACGTAATCTCGAGATGGTCAAAGATTCCTGGGTCCTGAGACAACATAAGAAGAAAACCTAAGAAGAAAACCAGTTCCCATGGGCATCTACAGCCTGCCTATAAACTGATAAAATATTTCTAATACAGGGCAGAGGATTCAAAACCGAAATTGTTTAATAGAGAATTTTATTTGCATGGAGAACACTTCCTTACCATGCATCATCTACTGAACTCCACAATAAATAACCACTCTACTCTACAGGTATAACCAGAAGAATATTTTAAATTATAGTTGAAATGAAATTCGTGGTAACTAGGAAAGAGCCAATTAGATACCACATGGAAATAAAGAACAGTTCAACTTTCAATTCTTCTTGTTCTTTATCAATAGTGCAGTTTGTTTCCTGAATATTCAGGTCACATTAACAGAATCCTGTTACGGGTTTTTCTTTCAGATAGACAGACACAAGTTTCAAAATGCACCAACAGAGGGAACAAATGAAGGGACAATAGCACTAGCAATGTGACAACACCCATTTCTACTTTCATCCATCAAAAACACATTGACCTCAAGAACTGTACAGCAAAAATAATCATGTCATAACCAAAATTCCATGCATAGGTTCTCTTCTTTCATGGTGGCAACGGAGAAAAAGACAGACGTTCTAATATGCACAAACATTAAAATTCCCAAGGAATAACCTTAAATGTAGAATGACATAGAGAACGATGAAGTATTGTAACAATAGCACATACCTCTCAATTTCCTGAGACATTTTATTCAGATTCCTTGCAGCCCCTTCAAGTGTCTGCCTCCTTACACTGACACTAAGTGCCTCAATGCACACATTGTCAATATTGTGGGCCTCATCGAACACTACAACACACTCTCTCTGCATCTCCTTAGATATGACTCCAGCAACCTTGGGGTCAAGCAGGTACTGGTAGCTGTAAACCACTACGTTTGCAAATTGCACCATATGACGTGCCAAAAAGTATGGGCACCAACCTCTTTGCTTCCCAAATGCCCTCAAGTCCTATAAGGTAACCACAGTTTAACAAACCTATTTTTCAATAGAACAGTAAATAAAACAATAACTTCACTACATTGCGCGATTACGTGTGCAATCAACAGTATACGGTTGAAAAGAAAGTTGAGAGTGCACATAACAACAAGCCAACAAAACCTGCATTGTATAAACTCCAGGAGGCAAAACAGCATCGGAAGCGGCCTTCTCGTAATTCTCAAAGAACTCACACGTTGGAACCCTCGGATCCTCGGCCGCGAGTGCCCTCACCCAACTAGCCGTGAGTTTCCTACAAGCAGCATCAACCGAATCACGATTCTCCGCGGAGACAACGTTCGGATTGACGCACAAATTCTTCCTGGACGAGAGGCCCAACGCGAGGGTCCTCGCGGCGAGACCTAAATGCTTGACCTGATAATTGTGAAGGAGCTTCAATTCGGCGAGGGTTTTCTCCATCTCGTGGACAGTACGAGTGCAGTAGAGGAGCTTGACAGGATTGGAAGGTTTGGATAAAACGTAGCTGGTGATGAGAGAGAGGAGAGCAATGGTTTTACCGGTGCCAGTTGGCATCTCCAAGAGGCAATGGCCTTTGGCGTCGAGAGCGCGTTTGAGCTCGAGCATGTAAGAGTACTGCTCGGGGTATATGTGGTCGTAGGGGAAGTACACGGTTACATCTTCCATTTGGAACTTCATCTTTCACGGCGGCGAGTGGCGGAGGATTTGAACTGTCACCGGAAACTGGAGGCGGCGTCGTTTTGAACTTTAAAGACCTAACAAAATATATTTGGTACAAGTTTAAAGACCATGTACAGCAAAAATAATCACTATGACATGATTATTTTTATAAAGAATAATAAAGTAATAATTACTTTCATGTTTTGTTCATATTATGTATAAAACCAATATATTATATCATTATTGAATAATGAGATATGAATATAATATACTAACATTAACCCATTTGTAATTTAGAGCAACACATCACTATCCTCTTCCTTAAAAAAACTGGAAAACAAAATAAAGATTATAGTCCGAAAGGTATTATTAGTATAAGAAACCGTATGGTTTCAAATATGAATTTTATCTCAAAAAAATGATATAGATTAGAAATGAGATAAAGAGTTAAGATTTTATGATATCTATTATATGTCACTTGTTTGGTTGATAAAATTAAGTGTCAAGATAAATGGTTACTACAATGTTAGATGTTGCGATGCGTTAGTCAATGCCATCAACAGACCTGGTAGTGTGCGCACATTGTTGGCGGCACAAAATGAACGCAAAAAGGCCAACAACGCTTTCTCAGAGGTTTCATCCCAAACCTCACGACCAAGTGGATACTTAAGAGTGTCGCTTCTCGTTTTTGGCTGTAATAGAGAACAGTGAGCATTAAACAATTGCATAAATTTATAAAATAGCAAGGCAACAACCTATAAAAGTTGAACCACGAACATACCTCAATGTAGTTTCATAAGTCAAATACCAGCAAACAACTGACATCTCTACCACAACAAAAACAACAATTAACTTATAATGAATCAAACACAGCCATTCAACATATATGCGGTACAACGACAATAATACACCCGACTTTGTTGGAAACCATAAATACTACAAACATGATAAAGGATGACAATGGGTAATCAAATTAACCGAATGTTTCAAAAGGTAAGTATAGGCTAATCAACCAGTTTAATGAGGTTATTAATATTAGATCAAATATTGCACGACAACAACCAAACTGTGATGAAGTCAAGGACTAATTTGAACAACATAAAGATATTGAAAATTGCACTCCAACACATACACCAACAAATCAGTCCAGCATTGTGTAATAAGATATAATAACCGTAATAGAGGCGCAAACGATCACTCGTAATTTAGTGTCTATTAGGTGACAATTATTTGAAAACAATAGACACATATTTTTGTATAATGTGAAGTCTAATTTGTCCTCAAATGTAACTGATCAAAGATTATGAACAACAAACTCGAAGTGCAACTAGAAAGTAACGGTATAAAAATTATTTACTATATACATTGCTTGTGTCACTAAGTTACCTTGCTAGGAGGGGGTAGCTGAGGCAGCGGAAGAACGGGCTCTTCATCGCTTGAGATTTCAAGATACGCCGGTTCTTCATCCACGTGTTCATCATTGCTGGATATCACGATGTACGCCGGTTCTTCACCGACGTCAATGCTGCCGCCCAGTAGGTTTTCAAATGAACTTCCCTCGCCATTGTTGCAACGACGTAGTTTGGCAAGTATTTCAGACGAGTTAGAGATAATGTTTGACATTATCTCAGTTAACAAACGAAGATATATATGGGGAGAAGAGGATGAATTCGGCAAAATTAGGGTTCTTCCGTTCTTGATTCCCCCAAATTGAGCTTCTGATTAATTTTTTAAAAAAAATGAAAATGGTTATTATTATAAGTGTGAAGCTGGGGGTAATTGTGTAATGTTACAATTGAGGGTAAATGTGTAAATTACTCTCATGTAAGCCAATTTACCTTGACAGCCAAACATGAAATAAGATATAGTATTAAAGTTATAGGGTATTTAGTGTTACAATCCAAATGTGCTATTAAATAAAAATCCTAACAAACAATTCATAGATTAATTGTTTCTATGATTCAAATTTGGGGCAAGCAAACGTGCCCTATATGAAAATACGTTATGACAATAAAGGTATTTTTAGAATGGGGGTAACATGGTCGAGTAAGAGAGCAATAACTGAAAAACCAATCTATAAAACCAAACGAGAGATAAAGTGAGATAAGCTGAGATATCTCACTTTGTCTATAGAACCAAACGGCTTCTAAATAAAATAACAGAAGAGCAAACTCACAAATTACTTCTTATCTTCATACATAGATAAGAAAAAAAACAATTAGTGTAGCAACTCACAAAAGAGAGAACTGTCGAAATAAGATTACATATTCTGTAATATATTAAGTCATGGCAAAAATAATAATAGTTAACGGAAAAATGAAAGATCAAGCAATTCAAATAAATCTAAAAAGATAGGATTAAAGAAAAGATTATGATTAATCTTACTTATTTGTAAGCTCGTCTAAACTTATATCTAAAAGTTAATAACGGTGTTTTGTAAAATGGCCCGATCTGGACAAAGATAGAAACCCGCGGTTCCCTAAAAGCGAGCGCAACCGCTGCTCATCCGGTTGAGCTAGGTTGGAGCATTGCTTGGGCCGGTAGCTGAACCGGCTGGTACGGTTAAAAAAACAAAATTTAAGCCCTAAATTAAAAGAACAAAATTGAGTCTGCCTTCTTCGGGCAAAAATAATACTTGGTACCATATTTTGGCCTCCTATCACTTTTGGTACATTAAGTTACCCAGTCTCGCAAATGGTACCTCAGGCTTCAAAATCTCATCAAATGTAGAACCCCGTGGCGGAGCCCAAAAATCGTTGCCCCAAATGTCTAGGTGGACAACTGTTGACTCATCAAATCCCAGTTTTGACTTTTTAATTGACACATGGCCATGCTGACTAGATTAAAAAATAAAAATAATAATCCAAAAAAAACAACAAAACCAACAGACCCGTCTCGTCATTTCCCTCAAATAAACATGTCTACTCCCCACTTCAACGGTCACAATATTATTTCTCACTCCTTCCTCCCAAATCTCACCGGGAAATCGAATCGTTCTTCCTCTCCGACTTAAGGTTAGTTCCCTCTTTCCTCTTACGAATCTCTTTTCATTTATGAGATGTTAGGTATTTTTCGAAATGTTTTTGATTTGAAATTGGACACAAATTGCATTCGGTTCCATTTTCGGACATAGTTTATTTATGTTGTGTTAAAATGACTTCCCAAAGTAAACGGATTTTGGTTAGAGATCGTTTTTCTTGGGTTGTGTTCACTTTTAGGGTTTATGTTGTTTAGATTTTTGTAAATGATAATTGTTTATGTGTGTGTATATAATGTGTAGTTTTTTTGAGTTTGTGAACTAGGTTTGTTGTGAAATTGTTTAGGGTTGTTGTGAAATAGTTTATTGCCCTGTAGATGTTGAACCATATGATTTTGATTGTAGATGTTGGTGCATCCATATGATTTGCCTTGCTTGTGTGGACATGGATTCATGATTGATCTTATGTCAAACTCTCAAAAAACCCTGGTAGATACTACTACAAATGTCCTGCCTCAATGCGCCATCTAGACTGTTTTATTTGGGAAGATTTTATGAATGCGGATAGATATAAACGTTACTAATCTATAATACACACTAATAACTCAAACCAAAACGCTGAAACTTCTGCTCCTTCACCCTATATGAAGAAAAGTGCAATTGGAGTGTTTGGATCAACTTGTTCTGAGCCACAACAATCATCAATTAGTCACGTTGCTACCATAAGTGGATATACCACAACAATTGAGCATGTGATTGAATCTATAAAGAAAATTGATCTAACAAAGAATGCAATATTATGTTGTTGTTTGACATGGGTACTATTGGCTATTGTCACTTGTTTGTTTTGGGTGGTTTTGTTAGCAATTTATTTTAAAGATGTAATAGTGGTAGGCTATGGTTATGGTTAAGTACTCTGTTGATTTGTGTTGCTTTAATTTGAGTTGTAATTTCAGTTTTCATTCCATGTAATAAGTATTCCATTTCAACTCTAAAGACCTAATGCAATGTGCATTTTATTTCAGTTTTGTCTATGTTATATTTAATTTTTCTATTTATTTGGTTTTTTTCTTTTGTGTTGTGATGTTGTATTAACTATGAATCTTTAGCAATGGTGATTCATACAACCTAACAGTTGAGGCTTTTAGTCTTTCTGGACACAAACTTTCTCGTGCAAGGTGAACTTGTTTTGTTGCAAAGTTTGCTTAAGTATGGGGAGAGGCATAGGTTGTCAAACATTAAAGCTTTGCATAGAGCAACCAATGTTGTGAATGGTAAGTTGAGCCTTGTTTGGAAGACTGGATACTATTGGTACCAATTGGTGAGGAAGATTATTCAACTGAGGAACAAGTATAAGCAGTTTATGAGGTTCATTACTTTACCTGGAGTGCATTGTGATCAAGAATTCCACCTAGTCATTGGCCCAGACTACTCTGATCATATCCAACATGTGTCCCTTTAATGATGCAAATGCATTTATTCATACTATGCATAAATTAAGTGAATTTAGTTGTCTATGCAATTGGCAGGAGACTCAAGTGGAAAAGTACTTTAGATTCTTTGGTTTGGAGAATGGTGCACTGCTCCACAAGCTTTTTGTTGAGTTAAAGTGTGCCAAATTTCCATAGGAAACAAACATGGATGAAGATGATCTAATAGACCTTGAAGCAGTACCTGATGCAGAAGAAGTGGAGCCTGAAGTTATAATCTTGGAGTAGAAATTGAGCATTGTTTGGGTTTGTATTTATGTTTCCTTTTCATGAAATAATATTTTAAGTATGTTGGATGAATGTTAATTAGTATTTTTAGTCTTTTGGATGAATGGTTGTTATTATGACAAATAACTTATGAGGTGGCTATGAATTGAAGTTTTATTCTTTGTTGCCATATTTTTTTTGTGACAAATAATCAAATGTTGAAACCTTGCATCATAGACCAAACAAATACAATACCAAAACAGTATATAAACAATACCAAACAAATCTTACAGAGTATCTAACTACTCAAGAGCATCACCAGATCTAACAGCAACAACATCATTCATAAACATTCAAACTGCAACATGTAACTGCATCATCATCATTCATATCAGATCCTTACCAAAATCACCAAAATCATAAAATAATAATAAAAAAAAACTACATCGTCATCATTCATAAACATCCTAAAATTAAGCTAAACAAAATAAAGGACCATTGTTTGACACAACCTTAGTAGGTTACATGAATCAGTCTGCTCAAAATAACACATTTCAGTGCATTACTTAGTCCTCTCTACTTCTTTGTTTTCTTCCTTTTAAAGTACCAACCTTCACCAACATGCTTTTGTTTTCTACCTTCAAAGTCCTGCATCTTTTCTCCTTCTGCATACCAAGATTCTCTAGTTGTTGGTTAATTAATGGACCAATCTCAGGTGGAGCACTTGTTTCTTCATCTTGCACTACATTTGTTTTCTTCTTCTTTTTTAAGTTGCCTTTGGAGGCATGGCATCACTATCTCTAACAAAGAGTTGGAGTTGCTCCCATTATGAGGGTACCATATCAAGATTTCTTGTTTTCTCAGTAGTGACAGAGGCCTATAACATAATAAAATTTACAAAAAAAAAATATAAATTAGCAAGATTGAATTTAAGCCATTAGATAAAATATGTGAATAACAAATTTGTTTGGAAAGACATATCACCTTAGCAATGGTATACTGATTTGCCCCTTTCTCTTTACTTTTAGTTTTGTGGTTACATTGGCTGCATCTCCATCACAATTCTGGCTTTGATTCACATCTGGTTAACTACCATGTAGATTGACCTCTGTTTGTTGAGTTCATACCTCAACTCTGTCCAGCTCACTAAGGAAGTCTCCATCCCATTCAACATTGAAATCATCAATATCAACTCTATCAGGTCTTGCATTCACCAGATTTTGATCATTTAGACTATCTTCAAAGTTGTGCACATTAGCTTCTAAGTTAGAAGTTTCACCAGGTGTACCATTGGCCTCAGATGCACCATTACCCTCATTACCCTCATTTGAATCATTAGGTGGAGTATAGACGCGTCTATGTCTGCATCATCAGGTTGAGCAGCAGCCAAAATTGTCAATATTGTGGGCCTCATCAAACACTACAACACACTTCCTATGCATCTCCTTATATATGACTCCAGCAACCTTCGGGTCAAGCAGGTTTGTACAAAGGAGGGTAGGTCTCTCCCCGGACTAAAGAATAAAGAGGAAATAACAGCATAAAAGAGATGGTACTTGATGTATATTTTAGAAATTTTTCTTTGGGGAAGAAGAGTCTCTTCCCTTTATTAACAGAAAAATGGGGGCTTTATATGGATAATTACGAACGGCTCGTAGCTAAGTCTCTTTGATGGTGGTGGGTGCATAGTCAAATAGGAGTCTGATGGGTGTCTTGAGTTTAATGTTGATCTTGTGAAAGGATAAAAATTTTGAGGAGCCTTGGGTTAGCATCGTTCTTGATTTATGTTGATCTTGTGATAGGATAAGAATTTCTAGGAGTTATGGGTCAACATCATTCTGGCTTACTAGGATGCCACATGTATAAGATAGACATGCCATAATTTTGCTAATTTAAGTGCATTCATGTCCCTCTGTGGCAGTTTGTTTGTTGGCCTACGCGGACTTCCATTACGTCTCCACGATCTGCCCATGTCTTATCGAAAGGTCGTGGCAGTTTCTTCGAGGAGATGTTAATGCAAAGTGGAATGGTACTTTTGGGGGAATAGCCTATAAATAGCTGTGTTGGTTCATATTTGTTTTGTCAACATTTTTGCCTTCTTCTTCCTTCAATGTATACTTACATACTTGATCTTCTTTTAAGTACTTTAAGCGTAGCGAGTAGAACCATTTTACTTCTCTTTCTTTTGTGTAAGGTGTTCATAAAGCCCAAACTTTCGGAGGTGTTGGATCCACAAATCAAAGAGTATGATTCAATCAGTACTTCTAGTTTGCTCACAGCGCATTCTCCATCTTCGGTAAAGGTCGGGCAAAGTTTAAGCAAGCATTTGGTATCAGGCAGGAGGAGGTAGCACTACTAGATATGAGTGTGGCTTCAAGGAATCGTTGTCAGCGAGGGGATCACCTTGCGTCTATGGCTAAATTACGACACATTTGCTCGAATCTAGCGGGGTCTGAGTTGCCAGAGGAGGGGGTATGGGTTTGGGTGAGGGTGCTTGTTCTTTCTCAGTATTCATTCGCATTGTAGATGAAGTGAGGGCGACCTTCTTGCGGAATGAGCCTTATAACCCTCTTGTTCCAGGGGTTAAATTGATATCGAGTTACTTCGAGCCAAGATCTATAGTGGGTGCTAAAAGGGTCAGGGGTGCTTCTAGCACCATATCAAAGGAGTATGTGAGTCGGTTGTTCGAGGTTTTTTTTTTTGGATATATCTAAGTTCGATATTATTGTTCCAACAGCTGGTCAGCAGGCCTATGATCCTCCTCAGGGATTTTTGACGATATACGTTGATCAAGTTCATAGCGGTCATCGCTGGTTCTTCCATCCTTTCGTGCGGAGCTTATTGCAGTTTTTACAGGTCTGCGCTAGTCAACTGTTTCATTCGTCATTTTAGTACATAGGGGGATCGTGTTGTGCTACAGGTTATTAGATATGGAGTGCTCTACTTTTTAGTTTTTGACGGCCTTTCCCCTACGAGTTGTGCCTTTTGGTCATCCGTTTCTCTATTTTTAGTCGTCGGGTCCTCCATTCTTCTTAGAGGTTGGAGGTTTCACATAATAGTCTGGTGCTTGGCGAGAGGAGTTCTTTTACTTGACTCCTCATAATTTTGCAATCGCGGAATGGGGAATTCGTACATGGTTGGGCCTGGGTGTAGCACGGTTACTTCATTCTCTAGAAGGACAAGTGAGACAATATCTGGAGTGAAGGGGTTTATACGCGGGTCATTATGACACACTTTCAATGTTGAACTACCCAGTGGCTATGATTATGGTCGCGCTTTAGCAGGCCGCTGAGGCGTTGGATTTCCAGAGGGTCCTCTCCATACGAGCCCGTTGTTCAATAAGTGTTCCCCTTTTTTTCTCGATTCGTTCTTACTATACTTCGTATTTTTCTTTTGGGCATGATTTTTTACTAACGCGGATGGGTTGACCCCAGGGGCCGAGATGGACGTTCATTCTTGAGAGGCTTTCTCAATAGCTCCCTTATTTTGTCCGCCATATTCAGTTGACGCGGGGACCCTTGAGCCGCTATCGAGGAAGTTCGGTTCAATGACTTATATCTTTTCTTCCCCGACTCCGTCCGTCAAGGTGCTTCCTAGATTATCACTAGGTTTGCATCAGGGGATTTTTGGACCCGTAGGGTTATCTGCCCCGCGAGTTAGGCGAGGGTTCTAGTCGTATCATCCATCCGTCTGTTGCTCGGATGGGGGAGTTAGGCCAGTCTTCTCTATTAGGCTTATCGGACGACCTTTCTCCTTTTACGTGGGTGCTGGGGAGCTTGGAGTGCTGTCGGTCATACTTTTACGGACCGTGGAATGAGAGAGAGAGAGATAGGGAATTTCTCCTTCCCTTCACTTTTTTGGCCTTGCACGATATTTTCAGCAAGAATGTTTGTGAGGTACGTGCCCTTTTCTTTTTGCAAGATACTTTTTTGCGAGTGGTTTTTTGGTGTTTGTTTTTCATATTCAATTTTCTTGTCTATTTTGTCTTTGAGGTGTGAACAACTATCGCTTTTGGTAGAAGCCATGAGTGAGCATTTTCGAACTGCTCCTTTTGAGTTGAGATACTACGAAGGCACTGTTTAGAGCTGGAATCAGTGTTGGGAGAGGCTCGAGTTCAGCCGAAGCAGAAAAAGGCGGATATATAAGCCTTTCGAGCCATAATGTATAGGGTTCTGATGGAAGTAAAGAGGTGTTATAAAGGAATTTGAAGGCTATGATCGAGCGGTGAGAATAGGCTAAAAATTATTAGAGAGTCTGCTTTTTTGCCACAATCAATTGGGTGAATTGCTTCATACTGCACGAGCAGAACATGACGAGTATAGACACCTACTGATGGACTTGGGACATCGATTTGGGGACAGATTGGCTAGGGCTCAAGCTCAAGCTACATTAGGGGTATTAAGCATGGGAATCTTAGATAGTTCTTTCAGCGAGGAGCCGCGATAGTTTATGTTGATGGGTTACAGTATTTCCCAGGACGTGGTTCAGTCGATGCCTGGGTTCCCCCTGAATTTGGTGATTCCTATGTTGGCGGTGGATCCTCCCTCGGAAAATCCTTATGCATCTCAGACTTCGCCGACTGTAGAGGCGAGTGGTTCCAGCTTGCATGGATTGGGCGAGGTGGGCTCGTTGATGTCGGATCTTACTCCTTTAGCGTTGTCCCTGGCGGAGGCATCGAGCGATGTGCGTCGGATTATTATTCGGGAGGGAAAGATTCCTGTTCTTGAATTGGGGCAATATCTTTGTTTGGGTAATTTCAGAGGGTTCTTCCCGTTCCTTTTTGTATAGTATGGGCACGACCTTTGTATATATGGGACGTTGTAGCATAGGTTTTCGAAGAGGGATAGGGAAGTTAATGCAGTAGGGCTATGTAATATTTGTGTGGGAGGTGTTTGCTAGTCTTATATATAAAATTACTTAGTGTGTATTGCTTTCTATTACTTGCAATCTTTGGTGAACTCCTTCTCTTGCCTTTTGTTGCGAAGGTGGGAGGTGATTACGTCGATTCTTTTTGTCGTACGTAGAACCCGTATTTTTCAGTTATTCGATTTTCTTGCCTTTCCTTGACATCTTCTTTATATCGCTCGTATTCCCTTTTTCTTTTGTACATGGGAGTTTTTCCGGTTTAATTTTTTTTCAAAAGAGAAGGCTTTGGCTATCCTAGATGGACACAACGTTATCTTGTGATTCTTATTCTGGGTCGGCCTCCTTCTTGCGCTAGGGGAGGGTTCTCATTTATCTTCGTTTCTACTCGTACGCCCATGAGTCTCTATGGAGGGAGCGGTACACGCTTAATTGGCTAAGGCTTTTTCATTATAAAACATGTTTTGATCTCTTGAAGGTGTGCCCTTTTCTTGTCAGTGCCTAAGATTCTTTCGGTTTCCTTCATTCCTTCAAATCCTTTCTCAGGGGATATGAGATATTCTCACAGTCGGCTCCACTTCATGATGGAGAATTCTATTTATATTTATATCGTTATAAAAAAGTTTGTACAAAAAAGGGTTGGTCTCTCCTCGAACTGAGGAATAAAAGAGGAAGTAACATCATAAAAAGAGATGGTATTTGATGTATATTTCTAGTAATTTTTCTTTGGGTAAGAAGAGTCTCTCCCATTTCTTTACAAAAAATGGGGCTTTATATAGATAATTAGTAACGGCTCGTAGCTAAGTCCCTTCGAATGGTGGTGGGTGCATAGTCAAATAGAAGTCTTTGGGGATGTTGATCTTGTGATAGGATAAAAATTTTGAGGATCTCCAGGCCAGCATCGTTCTTGCTTTGTGTTGATCTTGTGGTAGGATAAGAATTTCGAGGATTTCTGAGTGAGCATCGTTCTTGATTTGTGTTGATCTACTTTGCATGAGGGGTTTCACTATTACTAGAAGGACTTCTTATGTGTGACATGTATATCAACTAATTCGGAGTTGTAACGTAAAAAAATATTGCAATCTACTTGTATAAGTTTAATTTTTGTGTGGGTGAAAGTCCAAATTGATAGCAAATTTTAGTGTTAGGGTTTATGTGGGTGTGATTTCGGGGAGTAGATAGGGGAAGGAGAAAGTGGAGTGGCGGGGTATAGAAGGAGTTGTTGTGACTTGTGAGACTTGCTTTTCTTTTTTCTTATTTTTTCATTAATTATTTTGATGCTTTCTGACTTTTAAGGGATCTAATTAATGCAAAGATTTTGTTTGGGTCTTTTTTCTTTTATGTTACGGTTTTTGAAAAAAAAAACATTAGAAAACCAAGAAAATCCACATCTAAAAATGAGTTATACGTGGCGCTACATTTTCCTCACGTGGACATTTTTGGTGACACGCGGTAATATAGGGTCAAAATTGATTGAAGTGTCAAGTTAGTGGACTAAAGTTGATGCTTGCCAAGTTAGTGACCAAAATTAAAATGAGGCCAAGTTATTGGGTCAATTTTTTTTTTTAAAAAAAACCTCTTTTTGAACAACAACCGTATATTATTTAAGCTGCTAAGGGGTATTTGCAAGAGCTTAAAGTTATTTGTAACTTAAAGTTATAAGTGCTTGCAAACCTTTTCTACAAGAGCTACTTAAAGCAGTTAAAATTATTTTTGTGGTATTTGTAATACAGGGGTGTTTGCAAATACATATAAAAGGGACTTATTGGATTTTCGCCCACATGAGCAGATTTTTAGTGTTTTTGTCACTGAATTTGTTCGTGTTTGTCTTAAAAAGTTCAAAATAAGTAGAAGCGAGAGCAGTTGGGTGTGTGGTGTTTTGAAATTGCTTTTATAAGTTATGACATTTTATTATTTTTATGAAAAGAAAAGCAACTTCTTATTAAATGTTCCAAACACCTAATTAATGCTTTAAGTAGCTTTCTAATTTTTTTCGCACACCCCCAACTTTTAACAAATGTAACTTTAATTATCTTTAAGAAAAAATAGTAATTTATCATTGTTGAATGAGTGGAGTCAACTTCTATCTCTTAACCCAATTTTTAACTTATAAACCCCAAAAATCAATTTCAACACTAAATGACAACTTTTCAAACTCGCAAGTTTTTTATGACTCATATGATACTATTTTCACTCGATCTTTTCATTCCAAAAGCATTAACCAACTTCTCATAGTGTGTAATAATTGCATCCTGCTTTTCCTCCTCTTCAATGTCATGAAAAACAAGAACAGTTTCAGGAATTTAACCTCCTTCAACTCTAAGCATCAACACGACCGCTCTTAGTTTTTGGACAAGCCTCCTTAATAACAATATTTGTTTCAACCAGCTACAAAAGTATGCATGACCTTGTCCACGTCAATCCTATTCCAGTAGGTTGTTAAACCGATCAACAATAGCCCAATGGATTTTCTAAAATCAAACAACTGTGAAAGCCCAATTATCAAAGGAGGCTAATTAAAAGACAACTAAGCCCATTAACTAGAAACTTCTTGGTAATGTGTAGAAAAGTTTAGAATTTCTGGAAATATGTAAAGTATCTAGGTATTATAGAATATCCTAGAAGGTGAGAATATGTGTGGTTCAAATTGTATCACCACCACTATAATTATCACTCGCCATTACCAAGTTTTGCATAAAAAAAAATAGAAGTATTGTAATGGTTTCAGATTTCAGACACACCAAGTTGAAAAAAGAAAGAAAAAACCCAAAATTGTGGGGTGATGGTCAATGCAGCGACCACAAGCTTCGCAAGCAAAGAGGACAAGTTCACAAGCAAAAGGGATAAAAGGTCGATATTCAGTGATTTGCCTTACTACGAGATCTTAAAAGACATAATTGAATTAGATTACAATGGTGGAAAGAGAGTTGGGCTATTTGAATGTGATTGGGTATCAAAAAGGAAGAAGACTCAAACAAGACAATGACGGGTTTATTTAGCGAATTTCACAAATATTAAGCGTCACGATGAGCTTTTTATCTTTGCAACTCAAGTAAAACAAGTGTTTTATGTTGAGGATCCTACATAGGAAGGATGATATTTTGTTCTGAAAACTAAAGCTACAGATAAATTTGAAGATGAAAAAGATGCAACAATGGTTGATATAGAAAATATTCCGCTAAGTAGGCAGTGTAATGAACAACAAATTAACGAGAATGAAAATATTCCGCTATGTAGGCCAATTTCATTCTTCAAAATAATCTCACAACACATTAGTTCTCTTATAAATTTAGTGAGTAATTAATTATATAAAGAGTGGTTAAGGGTGTTAGTGTGAGCTGAAATAGAGAGTTTGAGTGATTTTACTATATATTGTAAAAATTAGAGAGTTGTAATTCCTATTTACCCTCATGGTTAAGTTTTTCACATTGCTCGTGGTTTTTTTATCCCAAGAATCCGTTTGGTTACAGAAAATGGGGAAACAAGATTTTCTAGGAAATCTTATAGAAAAGAAAATCCCTCACGTTTCATGCGTTTGCAGTACACTATTTTGTACGGGAAAACCCTTATGATAGTTAAAAGTTTATCATATTTACCATAATTTTTCTAAAATCGTGGTTATTCTTTGTACCTTGAAAGATGTGCAAAAAATAATGTTTAAAAGACGTTCTATTAAATTGGTTAGTATTTTTATTTATAAAGAGTTTCTTAAAATGATCTTATTCTTTACAATTTTCATGACTTTTATATTAAATACTATTGATAATTAACTTAATCTATTTATTTTAATATCACAAGTATCACCAATAAGATCAAATAAATAAAATAAAAAATAATTAACATTCAATTAAAAAGATTGTTTTTAGGAGTATTCATAAAGTTTAAAAATTAAAATTTTCATTTTCACTTTAGTCAAAATATGAAAAGTTTCAAAGATTTGGGAATATGTCAATGAGATTTTTGTTGGAGGAGAGATAAGATCTAAATATTTTAAGATAAATTTGAGTATTTTTCACGTTCCGTATGTTTTTCTATCTTTTTTGGAGATCTCTTTTATTTTTTACCCGGTGAAAATCATGAGTGGTCAAATAGCTGGAAACAAGATTTTTTTTTTCTTTCATCCATTTTCCTGTCAATCAAATGGAGCTTAAAGTAATTTGAGGTTTTTCATGTAAAATCTTTGAGTTATTTAAATTTTTGTCTTTAAAACATTGTGGTGTTTTATGCTCTATTATGGGGTACACTTTATAACATCTTCTATTTTTGGAATAAAATGTATGCACATATTAAAAAAAAAACACCCAACCTTTTGACCTTAATAGGGGGCAACTTTAAAAAAAAAATTATAAGTTCAAGAGGAGGCATTTTCCAAAATTTGAAGTTTGGGGCAACATTTCCAAAATTCAAAATCCAGCGTGCAATTCGTTAAACCAAAGTTTAGGGGTATAACGCTACATGGAGCATAGTTTGGGGGTATACCGCATATAAATTTCAACTATATTTGATGAACGAAAAATACCCTTATGACATTCACGTGCGTGTCACGTGAGGGTATCAAAATTGAATATTCCGTTTATTTTTTGCCAAAAATTTGATGTGGGGCAACGCAAACAGGTTGACAAAGGTTAGGGGGTAAACTGCTTATTTATAAAGTTTAGGAGATGGTGTCCAAAAGTCAGTATAGTTCAAAGGGTTTGAAGGAATTATTCCAGAAAAAAAAAAACATAGATAACTCTATCTATATCTAAGATTATTTAAGTTGTTGAATGACAAAACTGCAACATAATAGAAATCTTTCACTATTTGGTATTTATGTAAGAAGTTGTTCATACAAGTAGAAATCTAGCATGTATTATACGACTATGACATGAAAATAAAACAAAATAGGATTTATGAATCACGTACGCGAAGATCATGACGAAAAGCATATACTTCTATGAGAAAATTGATCAAACGCTCACACATAGACACACAAAAGCTACCTAGGATTGAACAAACTCCATGAACTCTGGATCCTCTGCTAAAGCACACAAAGTCTCTGAAAACAAATAAGCTTGAATCTCCATGCTCCCTTTCTCCACTCCTCCAAAAACCGTAATCCTTCCGTCAAAACTATTCGCTCTTCCGCTTCTCACCGCCACCGGTTCTCCCCACCCGAAATCGCTCCCATACACGTCAAACCTCGGAGAATTTATCAGGATAAAATGATTCCTCTGCAACCCCTCAAAATTCAAAAACTTGGGTTCCTTTATCCAGCTCATGTAAAACTCTTTAACTTGGTCGGAACTGTTTGAAGAAGCAACCATGTTGTTTATTTGCAATGCCGTCCATCCAAGCCCATATTTGAGTATTTCACTAGCTTTTAAAGTCACAATCCCAGGAAAAACTGCATTACCAAAGTATTCTTCAGGGAGAGGTGGATTTAGCCTCTGCCTCGCGCCCATCGGTATCTCAAATGTCGTTTTTTGACCATCATTGGGATTGATAGAGAAACGATAGCGTATGATGGATCGCCATACGTGGGCTACGATTGCTTGTAGAGAAGAGATTTTCTTTTTCCCATTACCAATTAATATTTCTTGGTTAGCTTTTGCTTTTAACTTGGCTACACTCTGTTTACTGAAACAAAATACCCTTTCTTTCAACTGACATGTTAGATCATTCGCCACCGCCACGTTTTGATTAAAAATGAAATATTTATTATCAATTCCGATGGTGTTTGAACCAGTTAAATCAAGAGTGATTTGATCTCGATTGAACAGTGGTAATTTTGAAATTGGATTATTAGTTACATTATTATTAATAATGTCGCGAGATATTTCAGCCCAAGAGTTGAAGAAATGCCAGAACGAAGTACCATCGGCAATTAAGTGATTAATACTCCACCCTATGAAAAACCCGTCAACGAGTTCTGTCACCTGTACCGCCAGCAACGGCTGGGTAACGCCTTCATGGTTGCGAACTCCCGTGAGCGGGAAAAAAGAGTAAACAACCTCAGGAACGTAAGTTGATGTGTCGAGAATGTCGGAAACAGTAAAGTTTGCGTCTTTATGTACTACTGTGGCGTGGATGAAGAGTGCTCCGGGGGATGCGTTGTCGTTGCAACAGTCAACGGAGAAGGAGGTGGCGGCGTTTCCATTGACTGTGGTGGTAGTGATCATGAGGTGGCCGGTAAGTACGGGAAATAATTGAAGTGTTTGTTGGAGAGATAGTTTGAGGTGGTTGATTAAGGATGTGGAACAACTATTATTAGTTGGTTTGCGGAAGACGAGGCCGCATTGATTGTATTCGAGGTGGAGGAGCTCTAGATCCCATGGCGTTAGGTTGATTTGAGGTGTTGTTTGGTTTTTGTTATGGTGTGGGATTCTGATTGTGGATGAGGAGATGATGTGAACTTTTGTTGTAGACATGTTTGTTTACCATGGAATTAAGTTTCCATGAGCACCTTATATAGAGTTCTTGACTCGCTATCTGGTATATGCATATAACATTATGAGTAAAGTTACACATTTTTCTTAAACAAAATATATACAAATAGGGTTATGCTTATTTCACATCCGAGACTGTGAGAAAAAGCTTTACAGCCGGTCAATAAAATGATTTCCTTATGGGACTGTATGCTTACAGTCCCTTTCTACTGTTAAAAACAATATTAATGAAACTGGCAACCGTCTTAAAAAGTTTTTATTAGATAAATCAAAAGAAAAAGATATTCATCGAATAAGATTCAATATCATATATTTATCTTAAACAAAATAATATGTGAAATAATTTTGGATACACCTTATTTAATTTTTACTCATGACAATAATGTACGTGTATTGTGCTGTGATATGGGTGAGATTATTGATAAGCTACAATAAAGTAACATACCTATCGTTTCTTGATGTGATAAGTATAAATTTTGATTACTTGAATTCAATTTCTTCCTTCCCGTGTATTTTTTTCTCAGAGCAATATATATATATATATATATTACTTCAGTATTTTCTGCTTTTAAGTAAAAGAATATCTCAAATTTTGATTATAGAACTTTGAATTACTAAAAATATTAATTTTACTTGTTTATGAAGGACTTACAGTCGTCCCAATATTGTTTATGAAGGACTTACAGTGTTTGTTGGACTTACAGTAATAATTCAAATTAAGTAATAATTCAAATTAATATTGATACTTACAGTCGTCCCAATTTTTCAAATACGTCAAGACTTGAAAAAGAAAATGACCATTCAACATTCCAACCTCATTTATTTTCGTAGATATATGTTTTTTTTTTGTCATTCTAAAATTGATACTTTATCTTCCCCACTACGTACCATCCGTTTCCTCAAGCAACCAGTATTTCCTCCAATTCCATAAAATAATTAAAGTACAATTTTTGGGGAAAATATCATATAAAGTCTAGAGTTTGGCTTCATATATCTCTTTCCCCTTTCAAGTAAACTTTTAGTTTCTTTAATCTATATGGAGTTGGTTTGATAGATTTCCAATTTTCGGAAATATTACACGGGGTACACGTTTGTCCAATTTTAACAGGATATTGCCAACAAGTGTGAGGTCAAGAGTCATGAATTATCTTACGGCTTTGTTCTATTGGTGATTGATTTTCTTACGGCTTGTTCTAATTAAAGAAAGTGGATCAACTATCTAATTTTAAATAGAAACACATAACAAACTCAAAACCGATTTTTTTTACTTGAATTAGTTTATATTAGTGAAGAACTAGCATCCATTATAAACAGAGAGGACCCCGGGGAAAAATAACTTCGAAGGTTTTTTTGTTTACTTTTTTAAATGCATTTTTATCATTTAAACTTATTTGCAGGGAATATAATTCTATCATAAATACATCGTTAGCTAAAAAAATAAAAAAAGAAACATGAAGCACCCACATTATTTAAATTAAAAAGATAACAGAATTGAGCTCCCCTCTTGTTAGAATATAAGTCTCTTTTTTTTTCTCGCATTACATATTATACATATGCTTCTTCAGGTTCTTCTCCTATTCTTTGTTTTACATAAATTATATATATTTGATTCTTTTCCTATTCGTTTGCATGTTAATGAGATTAATTAATGCGATCAAATTGAAGAAACATAATTGAATCTAGGATTGGATTAGAACCTAAAGATATTAGAATTGAAGAATCAAGGATTGGATTCTTCTCACAATTGAATCACACGAGTTGTGTGTTCACCCCCTCTCCAATTCTACCGAGAATGCGTTAAGAAAAAGTGAAGTTAAAGAAAGGGGGGGGGGGGGGGGGGGTTATATATGGTGGCTTAAACAGGATTTAACAGGTAATCTAACTAAATTTTCTTATTAAGGAAAGTGATTAACAACTAACAAACTAAATTGCAAAATTATGCTAAAAATAGAATATGAGGAGACAATGATAATCTAAGACCCCACTTTAAGAGGGGTGTGAACGCCATTAAGTCCATCTTGGAACTAAAAGCTTTTAACGGTTGAACAAAAGGCCAGAGGCTTCGCGAGAACATATGCAATTTGGTGTTCATTTAAAATGTGAACAATTTTGACTAGACCTTCATGAACTTTTCGTATGAAGAGGCAATCAATTTGAATGTGATTTGTCCTTTCGTGATGAACGAGATTGATAGCAATACAGTATACACCTTTGTTATTTGTAAATAATAATGGTTTTTAGGTTTGTTGAACACATAGATCCTTGAGTAAGTTCTTCAACCAAATCAACTCACATATTGTTGTTGTAACAAATATAGACTAAGCTTCAGTTGATGAACGACTGATTGTAGGATAGTTTTTAGCTTTTTAGGAGGTTAGAGAGTCTCCTAGATAAATGGCATAACCAGTAACACTTCTAGTGTTTACACAGACAACCAATCATTATCTGAGAAGAATTTTAGGTGAAGTTCAAAGTTCTGGGTAGAAATCTCCTTTTCCAAGACATGACTTCATGTACCTACGCACCCCATGAGCAATAGCAAGATGGAAAACCATAGGCTTAGCCATAAACTGTGTTAGATATTATAATTTAAATCAGGTCTAGTTATGGTAAGTGATGAGCGTTTATTTATCGTGATTTAAGTATTCATACCTTTATGATTTTGTACGAGTATTGGTGCATATTGATTGGTTTTAGTATGATTTTGTGTTTTTATAGGATTTTGGTGAGATAACACAAAACGAAGCTAAAAGAGCCTAATATGGTTGTTTTTGAGAACATGGATTCAAGACACAATGTTGCAATGAGGAGAATCTAAAGGAAACCATTGATTCAAATACAAGGAGATAAAGTTACAAGAAGAATCAGAGATTGTCCTACATACCATCGGAAAGCCATGAAAGTCAGTGTTCTAACACAACAAGCGGATCTTAATTTTGACATCCAGAGAGGAAATAATAGCCGAAATTGTGGTGTAGCGTAGAGAGAAAAGAGCAGGCACGCCCTCATGCACAACGAAGGCCAGACTACCTGCCAGGCGCGACTTCAGGTGCGACCTTACCAAATGAAGTCGCGACCTTACCAAATCACGACAGCTTCAAACCAAAAAACAGAGAGTAGGGCGACCATAGCGTGATCTCAGGTGCAACAAGACCTAGAAACGTATAGAAACCCTAATTTCGGCCCAAGTGGAATTTTTCCTATATAAGACCATTAGGGGCTACAAAATTCAGGAACCCACTCTTTGTTATTCACAACAGTATTAAGTAGCACACAAGAGCAAACACAAGCAGGCAACAACAATCAGGAGAACGAGATCGTTAACAAGGATTCAAGTCAGAGATTGATTGGAAAGTAACAAGGCGACAATGATTGAGAGTTTATCCGTCTCTTACTATTTCCTTACGATGTTTTTTTTTTCTATTTGTGATATTGAATTTGTAGTTATGAGTAGCTCATTTTATTGGTGTCTGGGAGAGGATGTAATTGTCTCGTATGAATGCACCTTGAACCTATATTTTAATTAAGTTTATTGATGACTTTGTTTTGTTGGATATTATTTGTTGCTTATTGATAAGCGTTTATTAATTGTGATTTAATTATCAGTTTGCTTATACTTTTGATTAATTATGGTAGCATATTTACTTATTTTCGTATTGTTTTGTATTTTCTTAGGATTTTATGGAGTCATGATGAAACTAAGCTAAAATGGACCAAAATGGATGATTTTGAAATGCAAATGGTCAAAGAACTAATTTGGAGATTCAACGAAGGAAGACCTGAGCATATGGCGATTGAAGAGCGAACAACATAGGATCGCGTAGAAGAGGCAGAAACCAGTGCGATGAAAAGAGCGATGGAAAACCAAATCGCACAGCAGCTGCGCGATGGGTGGGCTTGAACGACAAAAACCCGAGAAGGAGGCCTGAAGCGAAGAAAAACTATAAATAAGGAGCCTACATTCATAAGTAAGACACAACATACAATAGTTTACAGTAGCATACAAAAGCTTTCTGATAGAGAAACCCTAAAAGTCATCGGAAAGAGAGAGAGAGAGAGAGAGAGAGAGAGAGAGAGAGAGAGCACCACAAATTCTTAGTTTAGTAGAATCATTGTGTGAGAGAAAGCAGTTTAGAAGAAGAAGAAATCGTCAAAGAGAGATCGGGGAATACGGATCGGTGGCCCCTTCTACGAGGCGCTCGAATACGGATCGAGAAATATGGGAGGCGCTCGAATACGGATTGGGGAATATTTATATAATCTCCTCTCTCTGTTGCGGGGGAAGACTGGATTTTTTAGGGCTCTCCATGCACGGGTTCCGAGTGAGTTTGGAGACTGCTTGGTAAGGGAGAATTGTTCATGACTTTTGCGGGGAGATTTCTTCAAGCGTACTCAAAGGCAATATTTTATGGCATTCCCCAAAACGACGCTATTTTTCTAACGATTGTTTATTTTTGAGGAATTTCGCGGGTGGATTCTAACGCCTTGTCCACGTTTGAAGAAAATCTAATTGCTTTTTTTTTTGTTATTCTTCCAAGAAAAGTATATCCTTTTATTCTCCATCTTTACCCCTTTTTATAGGGACTAATTTTGTACAAGTGGTGCCTTTCCTTTTGACATATGTCCGATATATGTAAGGAGAAGCGGGGTATTTGTTTCCAATTCAGGCAACTGTCTCCGAGGAGGCTGACATAGCTTCCTGGAGTCACCACCTTCGGGATTTAGGTGCCATGTGTCTCCTTTGCACTGAGTTGGTTTATTCTGTGATCTTGTCGGTTTGGGGAGATAAGTCTGTGATGTGTATCGTTCTCCCTGTTCCGATGTCGTCCCCCGATAGGTTGATTTTGAGAGGGGGGACGCTTCTTGGAGAGTCTCTAATAGGTTTGGTTGTGTCTCTTTTTATGGGTTATCGAGCCGAGATGGAGCGAGTCTCGAGTGATAACGTAAGTGCGAGAGTATCGTATTCTTGGGGGGTATTCATGAAGCTATTTAAAGCTTCTGATACCTCGCGTGGAATTTGTACTCTGTGAAATACTTATCGCAAGGAATAATACACCATTTGTCCAGTATTGAAGGGGCATTTAAGCGTGCCAATACGGAGGTGATCTTCATGATGTTCTGAGGGCATCGTGAAGGAAGGGCAAGGCTTTTGAAAAACGCATAGGGTTAACAAGACTCATAGATGTGTGGTTGGGATAACTCTTTCCATATGTCGCGGGTCCATTAGGCGTGCACCATCAAGCAACTACCAAGGACTAGAATTGAAATATAGTAAGAAATCTTGGTGAAACCCGACCTTTAAACAATCTTTCTTTATATTGCTTACAACCAATAAATCAATTCAATTCTGCTTTAGTTTAGTTAATTTAGTTTAATTCAAAGCTTCCGTAGTTTAATTGATTTAACTGCTTTCTTAGATTTATTGTCTTTTACTGCTATTCAACATTCAAAACTTCAAAACCATAATTTACTGTTTTCTTGCATCTTACATAGAATTCATTCTTGCATCCTAGTTATTAAGCATCTTAGACAAAACATTCTTAGGTTAAACAACATTCATAGCATCCTTATATTAAATAGCGGTTACCCATGCAAACACAAGAGACAAAAGTGATAGTAAGTTATTGTTTTGCACTTAAGTAATTCATTCAACAATCCACCACTCCATTGGTGTTCAATACTTGGTTTGTTTACCATTTTTATTATTACTTGATTCTTGCACTTACGACATAGCATGACTTAGGCGTGACAATTATTTGTTAGCTTATATTCTATTTTGTATCACATCAAAACGCCCCATCACTTATGCTACTTGGTATGTTTGACACACGCGTTTATATGATTCAGAGTAGTGGTTTTGAACAACCTTGTATTATGTTGAATTATGCATTGAAACACAACAATAACATAGTAGATCAGACAGATAAATCTCTAGACATTTGACATTAATGTGTTTCGTGGAATCTGGATCGTAGTTGATAACTCTAACTTTCATCGAAAACGCTATATGAATCATATGACATGGTGAACTTCTGGTGAGGGAAACATGCTTAATGGCTTTACATCATTAGGAGTTAGAAGGTTCTTTAGTACATACGAAAGGTGGCTAATGTATCACATCAATTTGAGAACAAAACAATCATCAATAGAAATAGGCTTACGTAGGAATAATTGGTATTTGTCTAATCAATGAAATCTACCTCCTAGATATTTTTTCATTAATCTGTTTCACAATCTTATAAATCAATCAATCAATTCAATACAGTCTATTAGTTTAGTTTAGTCTAGATTAGTTTCGTTTAGTTTAGATAGTTCAACCTGCCACATCCCAATCTTATTACGTGACAAATTGAGAATAAAATAGAAGAAGCGAGATTGATCCATACAATCATTTTGGGATACGATAATTGGGACATAATCTTACTTTCTATTTTTATTACTTGACTCGTATACTTGCAACGATTGTGTATTATTCTAATAATAACACGTGAAAATACGCATCAGTAAGACATAGTTATCTTCCTGCTAATCTCTTGTAAGTAGTGAGATCTTGCAAGTAGAAGGGTCATCGGCTTTTAACCTTGTAGAGGAATCCATGGGAGTAGTACATGGTTTATAACCAAGATATCATGATTCAAAAAGTAAGTATATAGCATACTTCATTTGATAGAGGTTGATGCTTACGTTACTCCTAGCAACTTTGATGCCAATAATATTTTTTAAGATGCCAAGATCTTTAATAGTAAACTTCTAGTCTAAGTGAGTTTTGAGAGTAGTAGTCTCGTTTAAAACATACCACAGAGTATTAAATCATAAACATAGATGCATGATGTTGTAAAAAAGGAGTCGGAGGCTTTAATGAACAAAGATAAATCAAAAACACATTGAACATAGCCAAAATAAACAATTAGTTAACTTATTGTATTATAGTCAAGATACTCCGTTGAGTCAATACAAGCTCTTTTTAAGTAAGCAAAGTCTAGCATCATTAGGCCTGAGATAACTTGGAGGTTGTTTTATATATATATATATATATATATATATATATATATTCATCAAGCACACCATGTAAGGATGCATTGTTAACATCAAGTTGGTGCGAATACCAATTTCTGACGAAGAAACAACGAGAAGAGCTCTCATTGTAGTTATCTTACCAATAGAAGACAATTTGTCAAAGTAGTCAAGAGACCCCTCTTGGGTGTACCCTGTAGTAACAAATCTAGTTTTATATTAGTCTGTTAAACAATCAAACTTCAATTTTACTTTTTAAATTCATTTGCATCTTATGTCCTTTGTATACTCCATGTGTTAATTTTCTCTAAGGCCTCAAGTTCTTTACTCATAGTAACCGGCCACTGATGGCTCATTTTGGCTTGAATGTAAGACTTGGACCCTTCAATGCAGTAAGGGCACGTGAGTGTTAGAGAGTCTATCACATGATTAATGAGATTTAATAGAATACTTAATATAGTATGATGCATGAAATGAGTACACAAAGCTTTTTGTAAAGAATTGGGAAGATTACTGTCATAGAATTTTAAATAAGCACGATGATTGATGTTCTTGTATGATTTCTTATAATGCGGGCAGTAAGGATAAAGCATGTAAATTGGATGACATATGTAAATGAGGTACAATAGAAGAAGAGTTACTTGTACAAGGTTTACTAGTGGCCTCTAATGTGGTGAAGTGGTCAGAACCCAAGTTCAAATGTATATGAGAAGTGTGGACTTGAGACTGAGAATCATTTGGTGACTAAGGAGCTGTCGAATTTTGAGTTGTAGGACGAGCTCTATTTTCTAGAACATCATGAGCAACATGGTGGTCCGCGTGATATAAAAAGTATATGTATGAAAGCTATTATTAAACATTGCAAGACTGGGGGTGGGTGAAGTGATCACTCTATGTGGAAGTCTTAAAAGAAAAAATGTTCTTATAGAATACCACATCACTCGAAATGAAGACTTTATTAGTAGATAATATATTTAACCCATATTCCTTAGGAGCTGTTTGATAAGAAGGTAAGAATTAAGTCCACATTATAATACATGCATAATATAACATGCCAATTATACAATTATATTGATGTTAGATAAGTACTCATATAATCCGACTTTATTATATTAGGTAATCCACCAAAAATAGGCGGATTATAAAATGCCACGAAATAAGGATCGGCCAAATTATATCCATCTGGCCCACATCTATAATAGTCCTACCAAATATCATAATAGTGCATAAAACTCGAAGTAATACCCCTTAATAAGGGGATACTATAGGCTTTCAAACGACTCATTACGTTTAAGATATCAAAGAAGACATACTTTGTGCTCTTTCATCAAACTTAGTCATGTGAGCCTCTAAGTAGAGGGAAAGCATAAACAACCAAAATTTCTCAAGATAGAGTAGTTAGGCTGTTTTTTAAACAACATCTCAAAAGGAGTATTATTACTGATGACGATAGACAAAAGTCTATGATAATAAAAGTTGTTGTAGCAATACATTGAGTCCAATATTGAAGAGGTAGATTGGACTGAGATTTTAGGATTTAACAACCTGAAAAAGATGTTGAGATCACCAAGCCATTTTGTTTTGGAATTTCAACACAACTGCTTTGGTGGAGAATACCATGAGTGGAATGAAAATCTTTCATGAAAACTTTTGTACCATTGTCAGTTCTGATTACTTTGATTTTTATTTTTTCTTTTGAAGAAAATAAAAAGATTTTCAACTAAGGCATAGAATTGAGCATGATATTATTGAACTTCAAACTTTCATTTAAGAAAGTAAATCCATGTACATCTAAAGAAATCATCAAATTTGTTAAAAAGAATCTACAACCATTATGAGAAGCAAAAACTAAAAGACCCTAGACATTACAGTGAATGAGGTGAAGTTGAGATACATAAGTACTTGTACTATCAGAAAACATGGTCGTCTTTTGCTTAGCTAAATGACAAAGAATCACATGAAGAAAGAGTATAACATTTTATTGATGATAATAGGGATACAAGATATTTTTGATCAGATGTATGTCCAAGTTTGCTATGCCATAACAAAGTTTCATTAAGTGTAGAATTACAAGTATTGTTTTGGACAAAATTACAAGACTTTGGTGGTACTTTAACATATAAGTCTCAATGTAAAGACCATTATCATATTAGGAGAGCCAATCGTCTTCTTCGTGATTGTGTCTTTCAAAATACATGCATCATATGAGCATGAAAGAGAAACATTAGAATGCTCTGTTAGCTTAGTAACATAAAATCAAGTTATAATTGATGTTTGGGACAAAAAATATATCCAGAATTGAAATATCATGGGCTAAGTGAATATCAAAACTTAATTTAACTGGAGGAGTATTGTTGTTAGGCAAAGTAATGAAAAAAATTAACATGTGCAGAGTTAGCACCAAAGAATGGAGCATCACAAATCATGTGGTATGTGGCCCATGTGTTTAGTATCCATGTATTGTTAGATGGTTTCAATAAAAAGTTAAGAGAATACATAACACGAGGAGAAAAAAAAGGCTACCACAAACAACTGTAGTAGCAAAAGAAGAGCCTAGCAGTGAAGTGCCAGAAGAGGCACCATGAGCTTTGCTAAATAGAAAGAATTGTTCAAACATATGGTGATAGGAATTGGTAGAGGTGTGATGCGTATTTTTCACGTGTTATTAGTAAGAGTAATACACACTTCAGCAAGTATACGAGTCAAGTAATAATAAAATGGTAAGTAAGTATAACTGACCAAGTATCGAATCCCAAGAGTGAATATATATTATATTAGCAATCTGAATTGTTGAAAACTTAAATGAAGCAATGCTTTGAATGCTTTGGTGAAATAGACACTAATTGGACTGCAACTATGGCTAACCCACTTTAACTAAACTAATTTAACTAAGACGTAATTAAATTGATTGATTGATTAATTTGTTGTGAAACAGATTAAGAAAAATGTATCTAGGAGGTGAATTTCGTTAATCTCGAATGCAGGGTATTTCATAGACAAAATACCAATGATCATTATACAAGCCTCTTTCTATTGATTCTTGTTTATGTTCTCATGTTGACATGATTAATAAGGGTACTTTTGTATCACCTAAATAACCCGCTAGTTCCTAATGATATCAGGCCGTTAGGCACTTTTCCCTCTACAGAAGTTCACTGGATCAATACAAAGTCTTAGAAGAGAATTAGAGTCGACAACTATAACCTAGATTCCTCGATGGACGTTAGTGCCAAAGGTCTAGAGATTTATTTGCTTGATCTACTATGCTAGTGTGGCGTTAACAATCTCCTAGGCATAATTCAATATAAACAAGATATTTCAACATCTTTATCTTGAATCAAATAAACACATGTGTCAAACATACTAAGTAGCACAAGCAACAAATAACATCCAACAAAACAAAGTCTTAAATAAAAGAAACACAGGCTCAAGGTGCATCCATATGAGATAACTACATCCTCTCCCATGCAACGAGGGATTTAGCTACTCATGATCATATTATCATAACAATAATTCATTAAAAAGTTGTGTAATAAAGAAAAGAAAAGATTTAACTCGTGATCTTGGTGAGATTTTAGTGTGTCTTCTGCTTTTGATTCTTTGTCACCTTCCTTCACTTGATTACTTTCTCCTTTTGATCACATTTTTTCCTCAATAATGATCGCAATGCTTCAAATGGTGAAATTAGTTATGAATGTGTTTGTGTACTATGAAGAACTCTAAATCGTGATGCCCTAGCTACTGAACGTCCCTCTCTATTTATAGTTTTTTGCTTGTAGATTGCAGCTCTTAGGGTTTCTAAACAAGTCAGCCCATCTTCGTGTCGTGCGTCATGTCGCGCAACTATGTTACGCGTCGTGCAGGTTTTTCTTGCTGTCGCGCCACTCCCTGGATGGTTGCTTCGGTGGTTTGTGATGTTGCGCTGGTGGCACAACATTCTGTATCTTAAGTGCAGGCGCGCGTGTAGCTTTGTCGTAGCTTCTTTTCCTCTTGTCATCATTTTATGCTAATATCCCTCAAATAAGCCTCGTTTTGCTCCAACTCAACGAAAACTACAAAACGGCAAAATAAGAGTAAAACAAGTAAAGCTGCTACTAAGATTATGCAAAAGTATAAGAATTCAGTACTTAAATCACTATAAATTATCACTCATCAAGGTGCTAGCATTTGTTCTAGAGTAGAGGCCATATTGGTTCAGTGTTGGTTAGTAGTTTGTCTTCTTCAAGGAGGATGGCCAGTCAACTGAAAGCAACAATTTGATTTGGCAATAGATCGTATCATATATATATATATATATATATATATATATATATATATATGTGTGTGTGTGTGTGTGTCGATTACAAGTGAATGATCTAACAATACAACGAGTCTATCTCAAATCAGGCCTACACTATGTATCTCGCGTAGACTTTGTCCGGAATACCTCGAACCAACGCCTCGATGCTTGGATAGCAAAAGTATATCGGTGACTAGATCAGAAGCATATCGGTGATTGTCTTCGACATGATATCGGGGATGCCCCTCGATGTGATATCGGTAGTGTGGTGGTACGACGTGTCAGTGGAGTACGAAGTTATCCCGATATCGAGTACGATATCGAGAGTGAGATCGGGGATGTATTTCGATGTGACGCATGGTAGCTGAGGGATAATAACTGCTTACTTTGGGATCCGAGTACCGCGTATTTATAGACCTCGGGATCCGGGGACCACAGTAACATATCGGTGATTATTACCGATATGAGATCGAAGGTGGTCCCCGATATGGTCAAATATGGGCCTTGGTTTGGGCCCGACCCCTTATGCGGGAAATGCCCATATCATGTAGTCCCCCAATTTGGGGATTCTTGTCTTAGAGATAAGAATTCGCAAATTTAATTTTAAATTTCTGGGTTACCTGTACCCTTCGTCTCGCCAGTTCAAATGACGGAGATCAAATATGCGGGGAATGCGCTTCGTGATGAACTTCGATGGGCCCCCTAATGCAGTGGGCGCATAGTTTGAGGTCCTCGTTTGAATTTTGTGTTCTTAGAAGTTGAATTTCTTATAAATATGGGAGTTGCACTTCGAGGCTTTTTTGCGTAATAGGATAGGATATCGGGGTTCATCGTCGATATCACATCGAAACGTATATTCGATATGATGTCGAAAGTATATTTCGATGTAGTTAAGGCCCCCGTCTATAAGTAGGGCTTGTAAGAGACTTTGAAGGTCATAGTTTTCTGCGTTTTCTCTGTCGTTTAGTGTAACCAAATCGGTATGTATATCGATAATCATATTCGATATATTCCCTGACGTGTATTTCGACCTCGGCGTTGTACTTGAATTATTTATTATTATTTTCTCATGCTGATACTTTGATTATTCTGCAGGTGCATTATCTTTTTCTGAGATACTCCGTTAGAATGGGGGTTAGACAATTGATGCGTAAACTTCAAGCCGATCGTGATGCTCAGAAGGGTGCTGAAACGGCGGCAGTTGCGGTGGCGCCTGAAATAGGGTTTGCGTCTAGCTTTGACCTGAATAATACAACCGCTGAGTTTCTGGCAGAGGCGTCGGGAGTCGAGCAACCTCCCCTAGCACTGTAGTGGCTGAACGTATTAATGAAGAATGTTTTAACAATGTTCCTGCAACGTTTGGGTCCCTTAGCCAGGACATCCTCTTTGAGGTGTTGACCTCGAAACAGGAGGGTGTAGTTCCTTTGCCTGACAGGGCTGTGTCGACAGAGAGACCAGTTGCGAGGTCTCCTTCTGGTGAATACGTCGCTCCACGTTCTGAGTCGTTGGCCAAAATTCCTTTGACCGAGAACGTTGGAGGTTTGGAATCGAATACCCATGTCTAACGTGCCTGTTGTACCTGTTTGTACCTGTTGTACCTGTTTAGATGGGTAATATTGGATAATCTAGGGCAATGCCCCCTGAATCCCCCCTTTTAAAAAGCGAGGTTTTAATATTCCCTATGTCCTTTTCGGATATAGTAATGTGTGATCCTTTGGGCTATGTACATGTAAGAGGGCGATGTGCTGAACACATATCTATGGGAATACTCCCCGGTTCTTCGTGCAATTCTCTGCACTTCCGTAATGTCCGATTAGGACATGTCCCTGCATGAAATATGAGATTCCACAAAGCAACAAATAAAAAGGTAATAACGGATAACGGTCGAAGGCTAGGTAAACCTAACCCGCCTACGTATCCCGTTGAATGGGGAATTAGACCGGCGTAGTTCCCCCTGTTTTAAGTTACGTGCCGACCCACGAAGGGACAAAATAAGAGATAACGGTCGAAGGCTAGGTAAACCTAACCCGCCTACGTATCCCATTGAATGGGGAATCAAACCGGCGTAGTTCCCCCTGTTTTAAGTTACATGCCGACTCACGAAGGGGCAAAATAAGAGATAACGGTCGAAGGCTAGGTAAACCTAACCCGCCTACGTATCCCGTTGAATGGGGAATCAGACCGGCGTAGTTCCCCCTGTTTTAAGTTTACAGGCTAACCCACGATGGGGCAATGTTTCAATTGTTCGAGCATAATTTAAAAACTACTGAAATTTAAAATACTGTTCTGTTTGCTCCTTATGGTGATCACTCCGTGCGCGGAATGTATTCTTGGTGTGGGACTTGTATTTCTTGTCTTCTTCTGATTCTAGGGTGCTTCAGCGAGTCCACATAGCACATCCATCCTTGTATCTGGTCACCTAGAATTTCGCCGACTCCCTGAGGTGTCGGGAATTTAATCTTCTGATAATAAGTAGAGACCACTGCCCTGATCTGGTTGAGTGTCGGTCGGCCAATGATGGCGTGGTAGGGAAATGGGGTGTCGACAATTGTATATTTTATCGGCGTCACCCGGGTGCGTGGGCTTCTGCCAAACATTGTGGGCAATATAACTTGTCCGAGTGGAACTATTCTGCTCTGCCGAATCCGGTCAATGGGGTGGATATCGGCTTTAGCCGGTCCGGGGCTATCCTCATCTGCTCGTAGGCTTTTGAGAATATCAGGTTTACGGAGTTTCCGCTATCCACCAGCACTTTATGCACCTGATATTCATCCACATTAATCGTAATAACCAATGGGAAATCTAGTTTACCTGCGGTCAAGGCCAACGGACTAAGTTGCTCCAAGTCTCTCCTAGTGAAAGAGATCTCCTACTCCAAGTACGCTTCCGGCATGATTGCATTGGTGTACCCAATGTAGGCTCCACCCTGGAGTCTTCGTGTTATGGTTTCTCGGCCGTGAGCCGTGTCAGCTCCCAAGCCTCCTCCGTTGATCACGTTTATAACGCCTCTGCTCGGGGCATTCACTATGGTCTTACCACGCTCCTCGGGTGCCTCAATCATGTTCTGCTTTCCTCTCCCTGGCGAGTAATCTCTTCTAGGGGATAAAAAGTGCTCTGCCCCTCTAGCATCTTCCTTGGCGCTTTTGACAAAATCAACCAATTTTCCTTCCTTAATCAGTCTTTCAATTTCATTCCTCAGGTGCGTACAATCCTCCGTCATGTGTCCAGGTTGACGGTGGTACGCGCATTATTTACCCGACGACTTCATCCTGGAAGTCTCATTCAACGGCCTGGGTTCCGTTAACCATCTGTTTCTTTTTGCCACGGCCATCACCTCTAGAATGCCTCTATTTAACGGGGTGTACGTCCTTGGGGGCCTTTCCCTATTGCGATCTCTGTCCGCGTTCCTGCTGGAAAACGAACCTTGACGCGTTGCCATCATCTCGTCCTCGTAAACCATTTGGTTCGCGAGCATGTTGATCTGTGCTATGGTGGGCTCAGTCAATTTGATTAGCTCTCCGGTGAACCTGCGATGGGTCGTACCCTTGAACAGCATCATCATGACTTGACCGCCATGTGGCTCATCCACCTTTAACAGTTCATCATTGAACCTCTTCATATATTCCCGGAGGCTCTCCCTTTCCCTCTGCTGCACCGCGCCGAGGTGTAGCAGGTTGGTCTTCATTCTCTTTTGGCTAGAGAACTGGTTCTCAAACTTTTCCCTTAGTTGCTCGTAGTCCGTTATGGATCTGGCCTCCAGCCTAGTTAACCAATCCAGTGCAGCGCCCGTTAAAGTGGTGGATAGGATCTTTGCCTTTATGTTTCGAGTAGTTGTGTAGGTTCAAAATGCTATCGACCTGATGGAGATGATCTGGGATCTTGTCCCCTCTTTGCAATACCTCATCCTCTATCTCATCCGAAAAGGGGTCCTGCTGCGACCCTTCCAATGACTCTGAGTCACCTTCCTCGTCAACTCCGCCCTCTCGCGGTCTAGTTGTTCCATCCTCCTTGATATTACCTGCAGTACCTCTGCATCCTCATTCTTCGAATATGCAATCTCAGCGCGGTTGCGGCCGTGTTCCATTCTCCTGATTACTTCCGCTCTCTCGCGGTCAAGTCGTTCCATCATTCTCGCTATCTCTTGATCCAGGGTCCTAGGGTCCCGTCTCTCTGACCTGTCGTAAGCAGCGGGCGATATCTCTCTGAATGAGTCCCTCGTATCCTCCTGTTCACCATATCCTTGCCTTGCCCTTCTCTCACCCGCTCCGGATACATGGGGCCTTGCCCGAATGTCCATTGTACTTTGTTCCGCCAGTCGTGGAAGCAAAGTCTCCAATGTAGTGTCCAGCACCGCTTTTACATAGGCGTTGATCTGCGCTTGCATCTCCGGGGTTATGGCGGCAGGGTGAAAGGCGCCTCGTCCCGCGGACGTCGTCTCCTCCGGGCCGGGAAAATCCGCATTTGGCGCCTCGGTCGTTGGAACGTCTGTCGCGGGGTTCTCAGTGGTCAGGCCCTCAGTCGCGGGTTCTGCCGTATTTAGTGCGGTAAGGGTTGGACCTGCATTCGTGGCTCGCGGCGGCCTCCCGGGCCTGCACCTTCGTCACGGCTCGTTCTGTGCTGGAGGAAGCTCTATCTCGGCTTGGGTCACTGTCTGTTCTTGGTCAGTCGGGTGTTGAGGGAGTTGCGTGTCCTCCATCCTGGCGTTCCTAGTCACAACTCTGTTAAATTCGGATCGGGTCCTCCTTCCTTGCATCTTGGCGTCCTTGTCCGTGAAATGGTGTTCCCACAGACGGCGCCACTGATTTGGCAATAGATCGTATCATATATATATATATATATATATATATATGTGTGTGTGTGTGTGTGTGTGTGTGTGTGTCGGTTACAAGTGAATGATCTAACAATACAACGAGTCTGTCTCAAATCAGGCCTACACTATGTATCTCGCGTAGACTTGGTCCGGAACACCTCGAACCAACGCCTCGATGCTTGGATGGCAAAGGTATATCGGTGACTAGATCAGAAGCATATCGATGATTGTCTTCGACATGATATCAGGGATGCCCCTCGATGTGATATCGGTAGTGTGGTGGTACGATGTGTCAGTGGAGTACGAAGTTATCCCGATATCGAGTACGATATCGAGAGTGAGATTGGGGATGTATTTCGATGTGACGCGTGGTAGCTGAGGGATAATAATTGCTTACTTTGGGATCTAGGTACCGCGTATTTATAGACCTCGGTATCCGGGGACCACATTAACATATCGGTGATTATTACCGATATGAGATCGAAGGTGGTCCCCGATATGGTCAAATATGGGCCTGGTTTGGGCCAGGCCCCTTATGCGGGAAATGCCCATATCACAATTGTATCAAAGCCACATTGAGTGTGCTTTAACTTTTTCTTGTCCTTATTCTTGTTGAACCTAGGCTGCGAGTTGTAAGAACCAGTCTGAGATTGAGTAGGTGGCTGATATTGTTGTTGTTTTGCCCTTGTGAACATGGTATGAGAGTAGGTAGTGATGTTCGTCAAGTGGATGAAATGTTGATTCTCCTCTTCAAGCAACAATAAGTACACCTTAAAATAATAGAGCGCTTCTGATAATTTTAGATACAGAACCAGTCAGCCATGAAAACTCTAAATCATTTGCACGAATCCAACATGTTCTAAGTATTGGTTCAAATTCACTTGGAGTTGGTAGAGAACCATGTATAAACCAAAGTTTGTTCTTAATTATGTGTGATGTTAAATGCCTTTAGACCAAGAAACATAGTTATCTCTAGTTAGAACAACACTCACAATAGAAGAACATGTGTAATCGAGTGAACCTGAAACTAGACAGTTTGAATCCCCGCTAGAATTCTTACCAGAACAACAAAAATATTGGAGAAACAAAACTAGAACAAGAGATCAAAGAATAAACCTTCACAAATGAAATGGAAGAACCCTAATTATTCGCATAAAGAGAAATTTGCAATAAAATAATCATAATAATTATGTGAATGATAACAGATTGAGATTAAAGCGATTAAATTAAAGAATCAAATCAACACTTTTATTGAATAAATTAGAACCGAAAGATTGAATAAATTAGAACCGAAAGATTTACAGAATTGAAGAATCGAAAGATTATTCTTCGCAAAATTGAATCACACGAGTTGTATGTTCATCTCATCTCTAATTCTATCGTGAGCTCATAAAAAAGGTGAAATGAGAAGAGCGGGGGAAGCCACTTATATACGGTGGCTTAAACATGATTTTACCGTTAACTTAACTTAACTTAACTTTCCTTTTAAGGAAATTGATGATAATCTAAGACATTTCTTTTTACATTGAATGAATTTTTTTTTATTTCTCTTATGCTTTATTACTTTATATATTATATCTAAAACAAAATTATAAATTTCAAAAAGTTATAACATAATTTTATAAAGAATTTACATTATTATATAGAAAAAGTTTTAATTTTAAAAATGAATTTGAATTTTTAAATAAACAATTTCATATATTAAAACAAAAATAATCTTAAGTATTCATATATTGAAATTGAATCTATAATTTTATAATTCTAATATTGGGTTTTTTAACAATTTCGAAAAGTGAAGTTTCCAGATACGCCATATAACTATAACACATCAACGTCCTAGTTGGCATCTTAGTCCATGACCAAATAAGACTTGGCACCTATGTTGCACGGACACGGATACGGGGATACGTATCCGACACGGCATGGACACGTCGAAAATTTTAATATTTAATCTAACATCATCAAAACAATACATGTGTAAATTTTACTTATAAGTGTAAAGTGATGAATATAAACACACACAAAGAACAATTGACAAACTACAATTCGTCTATCTCGAATTTAGATGCATTTCAACCACAAATTTAGTTTCAAGTTTAGATGTTATTCTAATACAAATATTAAAAAGTTATACAACCCGCCAAACTCCAAAAAACTAATGAGTAATACAATAATTTAATAAGAACTTTGACCACTTCTTGCTTGTTCAACTCCTTCTTTAACAAATATAGTTGACTCATATTCGGGTTCATCAAGGGAGAGATTAGCAATAAATCAAAATTATTTGTTGAATAAGAATCAAGCATGTAATATATAGAAACCCAAACGTGTCATAGAAGTGTCGGACACGCATAAGAAATGTGCCCGACATGCGTGTCCTAATATTTTTTAAAAATAAAAATTAAGGACACACCACGTGCCGTATCGAACACGTATCTGAGGCGTGTTCGAGGCGTATCCGTGTCTCCCGCGTATCCGACACAGTATTTTTTAAAATTTTAAAGTATTCGTGCAACATAGCTTGGCAGAGGTCAAACAAACAAAAACTCGTTTGGACCAGGGTGAACATACTTAGGTGATTTTTAAAATAATTACAGGAGCTTTTTTCAGGCCAAAAAGTTATATGGCGAAAAACAAATATGACCATAGTACAATGCAAATTAATTAGCAACTTTACCTATATTACACATTTTCAAGGATGGAGGTGAGGTGGGGGGCAAGGGTGGGTCCCCTATATGTTCCCCTTTCACCGGGTCCCCTATATGTTCCCCTTTCACCTGCCCTGAAGATGTACTACTTAATTATCAATACAATTCACAAGTATCTTCTTCAAAATGTCATTTTTTGTATGATCACAAGTTCGGCAAAATTGTTAAATGCAGTTGTCGTTAGACTTTATTTTGAAACACAATAAGATGTAACAAGGTAAGTTGCAATAGATATTGACGGATATTGCATAATATAAAAGAAAAAATTATACACATGATTTGAACGTGCATGGTTTGGCACAACATAACTTACTTTATAAGTCCTTAACAGTTAACTGAAGGTATTTTATTTTCATTTGACACTTATCCAGACTATTGAAGTCAATATATTTGTTTACTTTTTGTTTTTAGTCATAACCCTCTTTTTAACTTAGAGCACTTATTTTAAGGGCCTAATTTGTAGTGTTCGCTCTTTGGTTCAAGGTTGGTAAACGGTAACTTGGTAAGCTACTAATGACCTAAACATAGATAGTGAAATACCTTAGACAAAACTTCAACTATATGTATGAGGAAAGTATTAATTAATTTGTGTGGGCAGTATATCCAAGAGCTTGAACAAGATTTCATCTGCCACATTCATTCACTAAAAAAATAAACCTTAATAAACGGGGACTCGGAGTTAAATAAAAGAAAATTATGTATTGACGAAATTAATCATACTCGAATTCTACTCTGCTGTTATATTATTCATATTACACCGGATCATTGATTTTGATCATCAACAGCAAGGAACGAAATGTAAATGAATATTACTACTAGCAGCCGAAAATATTTTATTAGAATCACCCCTTGTGCACTTTATTCTTCTTTAAAGCTTAATTAGTACGTCCACTCTTTGGGAAGGAAAATCTCTGGCGAACGATAGATGTCATCTAGCTTCGTGATCTTCTCAAAATTTTCTTCGGATTTTTCCGTGCTATTTTTAGGTTGATCTGCAGCTAGGATTATAAGAAAAGTACAAGAATAAAAAAAATTAATACATTTGGTGTAAGGATTGACACTGAAGTACAAAAAAAACAGATAGAGAATATTAATTGATGAATAACCTGGTTCGGGCTTAAAATTTTGTTGTCCAAGTTCGTGCACTTTGAGGTTGAGGGTTTGAACGATCCGAGCAGGCAGCAAAACGGGTGAGAAAGCTGAATTAAGATAAAGGAATGGGAAGATATAATTAGTATGTTTTACTTTACGTCACAAAAACGATAAGAGAAGTTAATTAGCACATACCACTTTTTTTTGGTCTAAGCTAAGCCATGTACTAGTATTATCTTGTCATCGTATGTAATACATAATGTAATTATGACCAAATTAGATTCTTGTATAAAATTAAAGTTACTTATTAAGATTTTCTTAACCCTTGATTTAGCTTGAGCTACTAAATTAAAAGACTATATAAAGTTACATGAGCAAATTAAACCCCGAAAGGATAATTAAGAGAAACAACATACCAGGCTTATTATTGCTTGATTGGAAATCAGTGCCTTCAGTTCGGGGAAGAAAAACTCCTGTACCACAAGGTCTTTTATTAGTAGAGCCTAGGAAGATTGCTTGCATTCCATTTCCAGGCCCTCCATTGCTCCAATTCACCTGATTTCTTGTTTTTGATGAAGCTCTATTTTTCTGTGCCTGGTGGTGTTGAACTTGAAACTATAACAAATATGACAAATTGATCACACAATTAATGTGTGTGTATACATATGGGTTAGGTAAATATAGCAATACTTCCAATAATATAATGAATAATTGCGAAAACGTGTTGTTAAGTTTTAAAAATATGAAAATCAAAGCGTCAGCTGGGCAACCAGAATACACGAAGCTACTAATGTCACATATGATAGATATTACACAAAAAACTGAATAATATATAAGATGTATCGTCGATGAAGCTTTTTATTCCTGAAATGTTGCAATTAAAGAGTACGTACTAATTAATATTAAAATCAAGAAAAATAGTTCGAGCTTATATGTTGCAAATAATTAATCGACTCTTGTACAAAAGTTTTGGAAATAACGATTAATTAGTAATATTACATATATTTCCTAAAGGTCTAGCCACTTCTTTAACTTCATTTTAATTTGTTTCAGTAAAATATATTTGTGACGGTTTTTTTACTCCGATCAGCTATAGTCAATGTTAATATAAACCATATTAGAATATAATAAGATCACTAAAATAAAACGTAAAAGTTTTATTATTATTTTTGCAATAAATCCTCATGTAATATAATTTGGCCAAAAAGATAAGGCCAGCAATATGCAAAAATAAAAAGCTTGTATGAGGAAAAAATAATTTGAGGGATCTTTAAAACAAGATTATATGGAGGCTTTTTTTTTCAAATAATTTGACAGTTAATAATAACAGAGAGGTGTTTTGCCTTTTATCCGTAACTTACGAGAACTAAAAAAAAAATTGTTTTTTCATGCTGAAACAAGAAAATATATTCAACAAGTAAACGTGAGTACCACTAGCGGGTTCGATTCTGATGCCGGCCGAGAATATATTCCATGTCGACGTGTCTCAAATGCAAACCTCTCCTGCAATAACAAAAAAATTACGCATCAAATTAAAGACTTGTACATTTCCACACTGTTCATCATCATCGTCACCTAATTTCCTCTGAAATGCAAATGAATATATATATATATATATATATATATATAATGATTGATTGTAAAGTATATATATATATATAACGCACCTTTCTGAAATGCTCATCATGGCTAATTCGAGCATGTTTCGCAGGACAAAACTCGATTCCTCCGAATTCATTGTTCGCCATGTTGCACTTGCAGATTATCAAATAATATGGTCAAGTGAATTCTAGTTGAAGGAGCAGGTTTTTTTTTTTTTTTGTGGGAGTTGCAATATAATGCCAACTTTGAACCTGAAGTGTAACTACTTATATACCTAGGTGGTGGAGTTGTGGAGTAGTGGGACTTTAATTCTTTTATATGGAAAACTTAGTGGGATTACGTGATAAAAAAAAGAGGTAAATTTTCGGATTTTTCATAAATAATTATCATATTGCCCCTGAAGGGGCACTTGATTTACGAACGGAACCATTTTGTGGTCTACATGCATTTACTAATTATGAATTGGTCTTCTCTTTATTTTAATCAGTCTGTAAATTATGGACAATTATTAGTTCTTACGTTATGTACTTTCTACTTTCGAGAAAAATCTGGTCAGATGTAAGCGTATCAGTAGAATGCCGTTATGACATCCTTAATTTTCCGCGTTGTGGAATAGTATCAACTATCAAGCTTCATAAAGCATTAATACCAATACAATTTTCAAGTACTATACTAAATTTGGTTCTTCTTACTCTATCATAACAATAAGAAGAAGGTTTTATAATTTTATTCCATATAATTAAGCAGCCATTTTTCTTAACTTGATTAATTGTATTTCCATACAATTTCAGAATATAGTGATATTACATCTTTCTTTTTTTCTATAATGTTAAGAGCACTTATTTCTAGTACTATGAGTTAAATTAACGAGTATATACTGTTTTGGTATTCTAATAAAACGATTTACAAATATGGATCTTATACATATTTTGTGAAAAAAAAATGGAATCTGAAATAAAATCACATATAATGCATTATGATACGTAATGTTGTATTCTTTTGCTAATTTGGTGTATAAGTAAAGAAGCTCAAGAGATTTGTGAGAAATCAAACTCGACTTTAGTTCAGAAAAATAGTACTCAACTGGGTGCATTTGTTTTGTGTCCCACTGTCAATATGTTATCTCAGTCAACTCTAGTTAATAAGGGGTTCTCTTGTAATTTAACGTGGAAAGCCATGATTAATTAGGAAAATGTGCTACGTGGGATGATGGATGGGTTGGGTTGGGTTCGGTAAACCCCTTTCCTCCCTTCCCCGTAGGTTATTGCAATTATTTTCCACGTAAGGTTTTGTTGACCCCAAATTCCAAAACTTATTTTATTCCACCTACAAGTATTATAAGTTTATAACCTGTCTGCCAACGTAAAAGCAAATGAATGTGTTTATTATTACAGGAGAAGATAAGTTATGGTCCACGTAAGCAGGGGCCAAAATTTAAGCATCTTCTCTTCGTAGCAACTAAACCAAACTCACCTATAAGTAGAAAAAGTTCGTTTGTGGGTTAAAAAGTGGACCCGACATCGATGATCATGAGTTGTATAACTATTATACATTATAGTATAATGTTCCGAGTTTCTAGTTATTTTTAGCCCAATCTTCACTCTATTGGCGTGGATTTTTATGTGTAGTATGGACTATGGACTCGCATGCTTTAAAATTAATAGTCGCATGACTATCAGTACACCTGATAACATTATATAAAGCTATTTGAGGACACGAGACCCCGATCCTATAGAAATATCCTGTCAAACAAAGGAAACCTGATGACCCCCAAGGAAGCAACCCTGAAATACGAAGCAAGGATGACTCAACATAGTTATCATGATTAAATCTTATCATAAATACATTAATTTCCTCCAGATAATACCACAGTTAATAAGGTGGTCATAAACGACACACCGCCCTTGTAATATACGAGCAGCTTTCCCCGCCTATATAAAGGGGATGTCCTTTATGAAATAAACACATCACAACATTCACAAGTTAATCCATCATCTCTTAGTAAAATAATAACTCTCCCCCCCCCCCCCCCCCAAGAGAAAATCCCTCACGTAAAAATGTTATACCCCTACTTTCTTCTCTTTCCCTAAAAAATGACAGGTGTTCCGACCCCCTCTCAATACGAAGGAAAAATCCTATCAACAATGACGATGTATGTGGGAACACCGTAAATGTCCTTAAGGGAAATCGGGAAAATATTCATAAAAAATGAAGTCCCTACGGTAGCCATGAAAAACCATCATCCACGAACAAGCTTAACGAATCATTCGGAAAATAGCCCAGAAGTCCCTTCGACAGAAGCTCTCCCGGTTGAAATCCCAGAAGCCCCCAACATTGTGCGGATTCCCCATAGTCTTTTCGAAGACCTTGTGAGGTCCATGTTACAAACTCGTGCCCAACCGCCGCTCTCGTTCGGACACTTAACTAGCAACGCTAAACCCAAAGTTTGTCCATGGGGGCCTCTCCCAAAGACGGGGATCTCGTCTTCATAGGCCAACCATGTCAGCTTCTCCTTAAATCTAAGGACAAACTCCATGCCCTGCGTACGTACCTCTACCTCTACCTAAAGAGGGCCCGAGATTCTAGGGACTCTCCTCTCTGGAATCGCTCTGAGAGTCCAGATTTGGAGCCACGTCATCGTAATAGGGCTGGAAGACACGTCCAAAATTCAACGGACCCCTTGTGGGAATTGGTGGATAACCGCAAAAGAAAAGTTAACTCCTTACGGAAAGATGTGAATCCCCACGAAGAATCCATCCACCAGGGAACTTCTTTTGCCCCGTGGGTGGCACAAATTCACATACCCTTCGGCTTGAAGCCCGTAAATTTACTTATATACGCAAGAGATAAGGTCAATCGTGATTCGCAAGATCATATCAACCAATACGTAGCCAGCGTGGATTTAGTCTCGGCCTTTGAACCAGTGTTGTGCCGAATATTTCGGTCTAGGCTAACAGGAAGAGCCCAAGACTGGTTCTCCCAACTAATCGAAAGGGGTCATACACACCTTCGAACAGTTGACACAAATGTTCATCCACCAATTTGCATGTAACCGAAGTATCCTAAGTCCGTCAGTCACCTCTTTGATGTAAACAAATAAAAGACGTGATTTAGTGAGACTATATGCGTCGTTTCGTTGACTAAGTGCTCGATGTCCCTCACTCCGATCCTACAATGCTCTTTGAAATACTAGTGCAGGGGCTACGACTGGGGGATTCTGAGAACTCCCTCATTGGCACCAGAGTCAGAGGTTTGGACGACCTCACACAGCGAGCAGAAACCTTTATCCTCCACAAAGAGGCTCGGAAAGAGAAGGAACGGTTGGAGAACGCTCGAAATTTAGACTCAACCGAACCTGGAACACATGAAGGAAACAAGAAGATAAGCTACCTCGATATCGAAAAGAAAAACCCGAACTCCGATGCCATTTGAGCCTAGTGCCGTTTCCCCTTATGATTATCAAACCGAAAGAAGTCTTGGAAATGGAGCAAGACAGGGCCATGCGATAACCTCAGGATGCCCGAGAACCCGAACGACTTAAGCATATTGGCAAGTATTGCTTGTATCACCGCACCTACGGGCACCAGACCAACGAGTGTGTCCATCTGCAAAAACAAATCCAAAGGTTGTTACAAATGGGATACTTAGAAAAATACGTATTACATGATCCTCGAGAAGGTAATCCACCATTAATAGAAGAACAGTTGCTCTCGCCCATTAAACAAGGCCGCATAGACGAAGGAGAAATGCAATACTCCCAACAGGTAATAAGGAGCCTCGATGAAGGAATGAAATATCTCACCTCTTCACCCCATTCCTACAACTATAATCCACCCAACGGGCAAATAGTCAGCATGATCGAATGGGGAAATTTGGCTTTTTTTTCACCCACACAGAAGAGGAAGTACGTATATGAGGCAAGGTAAGGACCTACGACCCACGAAATATTAGCGGTAGGAACAACCTTTGTCCCATGGATTACCTTGGGACCAGAAGACCTAAAGAGAATCATACACCTCCATGAATATCCCGCAGTGGTCCCAACCACTATTCTTGGAATGAAGGTGCAACGCATTCTGATAGACACCGGTAGTTCGGTGGACGTTCTCTTTCTTTCTACTTTTTGAGCTCTCGGATTACACGATTAACAGATAAAGGCTGTGGGAGTTCCTCTGGTAGGGTTCTCGGGAGAATGTTTCCCATGGTAGGAACCATCACCGTACCTGTATCTTAGGAACATGACCAGCTTCAACGCACCAAATCTGTGAAGTTTTGGGTCGTAGACGCCCCCACAAGAACCTACAATTCCATATGAGGAAGACCCTCATTACGACTCTTCGAAGCGGTCCGTTCTACTATACACCTTGAGCTCAAATTCCCCACACCGGCAGGAAATTCAAGGCAATCAAGCCCGCGCTCGTGAATGCCGCGTGAATTCCCTACCCACACCTACAACATCGGATCCCATGGAAAAAGACTTTGTACCACCCTTGTATCCGTCGTTAAAGAAGATCAAATTGATGCTATTAAAATACAAGCGGCCGAAGAGCTTAAGACTATGGACATCTCCGGAGGAGAAGGACACAAGGTCAAGATAGGGACCTCCCTCGACCCCCAATACGAGCAATGGATACTTGAAGTCTTAATGAAGTACCAACATGTGTTCGCCTGGGAAGGAGGACTTCCTAGGAGAATTCTCGAACATTGTCAACACTTCCTCAACGTCGAACCAGAAGACAAGCATGTAAGATAGAAGAACAGAGCAATGGGAGTTAAAAGGAACATAATAATCAAATCAGAGGTACAACGCCTACTCGGATTGTCCCAGAATATGAGAAGTCATGTACCCCTAGTGGCTAGCCAATGTGGTCCTAATCCCCAAACCATAGGGAAGATGGTGCATGTGTGTTGACTTCAATACTCTGAATAAAGCTTGCCCTAAAGACTACTATCCCTTGCCCAGTATCGAGTACTGATCAACTGGTGAACTCCACGACATGATGCGCCTTACTATCCACCACGGACGAAGATCAAGGATGTAACCAAATAGTGATGGCCGAGCAAGACCAAGACAAAACTAGCTTCATTACGGATGCAGAAACATTATGTTATCTCTTTATGCCCTTCGAACTGAAAAATACAAGGACCACTTAAAACTAAAATTTGGATTCAACTTTGATTAATAATCCATTTTATTTCGTTTTATCTTTTTTCCCACCTTCCGAAGAAAAAATTTCCCCAAAATTTGGTCAATCGAATGTTCGACAACTCCATAGGCAGCAATATTGAAGTTTACGTAGACGATATGATCGTCAAGAGCCTGAAGATCGATAACCACACTCGGGACCTTACTGAAGCCTTCAGCATCATGGATCAATTCGGTATGAAAATAAATCTTCGAAAGTGATCCTTCGGGATAAGAGGAGGAAAATTCTTAGGTTACATTGTCACCGAGAGAGGCATTGAGATAAACCCCGAAAAGGCCAAAGCTATCATAGAAATGTCATAACCCAAGTCCGTCAGAGCTTTGCTAAGACTTACAAGATGTATGGCCTCCCTTAACCGGTTTATCTCACGATCCTCAGAGTGCGGGCACTCTTTTTTTAAGATCCTTCGCAATATAAAGAATTTCTGATGGACAAAAAGGTGCGTCGTGGCCTTCAAACAACTCAAGGCCTACTTGACCCACCCTCTTCGCCTGGTGAAACCTGTCGTAGGGGGAGAACTGTATCTATACCTGGCGGTAGGAAAAGTGTCCGCCAGCGGTGTCCTCGTACGCGCTCACTACAAAGAACATCTACCCATTTACTATGTCAGCAAGACGCTCCTCCCCGCCGAAGGTCGCTACACTGAGATGGAGAATGTGGGCTTAGCTCTCGTAACAACCACACGAAAACTGAGAGCCTACTTCCTTACTCATCGGATCATTGTCCTCACTAAATATCCCCTACGGATGATACTCAATCAGCCCAAAATTTCCGGGAGGATGGTAAAATGGGTCTTCGAGTTAAGTGAATACGATATTCAGTACACCACCCGACCGACTATAAAGGCACAAATCCTCACTAATTTTATTATGGGGATACATGCGAAATCAAGCATAGAAGCCACTGAACCTACATGGACCATATGGGTAGACGAATCTTCGGCCATCACCCATGGAGGAGTTGGAATTATATTCAGAAATGATACCACACAATGCCGCGAGTAGTTTTTGAATTTTGCCATCCACCTAAAATTCTTTGTGTCCAACAACGACGCCGAGTACGAAGCCTTACTCATTGGTCTGCGGTTAGCCCAAGAAGCTAATATGAGGAAATTATCCCTTCGAAGCGACTCATAACTCGTCGTATAATAGATAGCCGGTTCATACAAAGCCAAGGAAGAGCGAATGAAGGAATATCTAAAATCTGTCAATCAAGCCAGGGCATGGTTCGAAAACTTGGAGATTCTCCAAATACCGCGCGCTGAGAATCGAGAAGTAGACGCTCTATACAAAATTGCCAGCCAGATACTACCCGTCGCTACGCGAAAAGTCATCTTTCTCACAAGTCTCCTTTCTGAGCGGCCTTAGCCCCCGGTGGTAGCCATCTCACTTATGAAGGAACCCTAGAATTTGATGATCGACATACTCGAGTACATCTGTTACCCCGAGAAATTTCCCATTGATGAGAAGGCCACCAAACAGATAAGCCGGTGCGTCGTGCCTTTCTTTATAAAAGACAGGAATCTATTCTGAAAATCCTACAACCAACCTTATTTATAATGTCTAGCTCCCAACAAAGTCAAACTCGTAATAAAGGAAGCCCACGAAGGAAGTTTTGGAAATCATTCGGGGGCACTAGTCTAGCTCTCAAGATCCTTCGGCAAGGCTTCTTTTGGCCTACCATGTTGGCTGATTGTACCACTCATGCTAAAAAATGCCCATGATGCCAGATTCACAACTCGTGGCCCCTTAAAAGCCTAACGCGGTACCATGCCCTTTTGACAAATAGGGAATCGACATCCTGGGACCCATGATACCCAATAAGGGACAAAAGAATTTCATGGTCATATCAGTGGATTACTTTACCAAATGGGCTGAAGTAGAGCCCCTAACACAGATCACCCCAGGAGTCATAGTTAACTTTGCCTGGTAAAATATCCTCTACCGGTTCGGCACTCCCAGCAGCTAGTCAGCGATAACGGACAGTTTACAAGCGACCCTTTGGAAAAATGTTGTGACAAATGGAAAATAAGACAACACTTCTCTTCGGTATACTATCCCAAATCCAAAATGGGCAGGTTGAAGTCACTAATCGAACATTGCTAAAAAATATTAAAACCCGACTAGATCAGCACTACTCTAAATGGGTAGAAGAGGTTCCAGGGGTACTATGGGCCTATCGTACGACCAGGGCCTTCCACTGGAGAAACCCGCTATAACCTCGATGATAAGAAGGAGGTCGACAAGGATATATACAAAATTGATCGCATTAGAGAGAGGAAGACTAGAGACCTAGGTGCAGTGAAATGCATCAAAGATGAAGGTCAATCAGTATTAGTACGTGAGGATCAAGTCAAAGCACGGTGTAGCGAGTACTTTAAGGGCTTGTTCAATGGAGGCCCCACCCAAGAAGTGGGTGACATCTCGCAGTCTCCTCAGGATCTAAACCGCAATTTTATGCGCCATATTAGAAGGTTGAAAGTCAAAGATGCTTTGAAGAGGATGAAGACACGAAAAGATGTTGGTCTTGATGGTATCCCTATCGAGGCTTGGAGAAGCATGTGAGAGATATGTGTGACCTGGTTGACGAATCTCTTCAACAAAATATGGCAAAACAAATAAAATACTAGAAGAATGAAGGAAGAGTAAGCTAATTCTTCTCGATAAGAACAAGGGCAATTCTCAAATTGTTCTAACTATTGTGGGATAAAACTTATGTCTCATACCATGAAGCTATGGAGAGGGTGATCAAATACCGATTAAGATAAATTGTTCCCCATATCTGAGAACCAATTTGTATTTATGCCCAGAAGGTCGACCATAGAGTCATCCATTTGATTGGTTAGCTCATTGAATGCTTTAGAGAAAGAGTAAGGATTTGCACATGGTCTTTATCGACTTAGAAAAGGCATATGACAAAGTACCTCGAGAGGCATTATGGTGGACCTTGGTGAAGAAGGGGGGTACCCAGTAAGTATATTAACATCATAAAAGATATGCATGAGAATGTGGTGACAAGTGTTCGAACTTGTGGCGAACATACGCCTTCCCGATTACATTTGGCTTACATCAAGGGTCAGCTCTGAGACCATTTTTGTTTTCCATTGTAATTGATGAAATCACCAGAACCATCCAAGACCGAGTCCCATGGTGTATGTTGTTTGTAGATGATATTGTCCTCATCGATGAGACGAGAATGGGAGTCTAGGCTACATTATAACGATGGAGACAAGCATTAGAAGCACGAGGTTTCGACTAAGCCGAATAAAAACAAAGTACCTCGAATGCAAGTTTAGCAAACAACAAAGAAACAATGATGGTAACGATTCAGTTGGATGGCCAAGAGATACCGAGAAATTCGCATTTTTGGTATTTAGTCTCCATACTGTAGAAGGAGGGAGAGTTAGACGAAGATGTCAACCACCGCATCCAAACTGGATGGACAAAGTAGAAGAGTGCAACAAGGATCATGTGCGATCGTAACTTTCCTTTAAAGCTTAAAGGAAAGTTCTATCGTACGACTATTAGACCTGCTTTGCTTTATGGCTCCGAGTGTTGGACTATTAAGCAAAGTCATGCACGGAAGATGAACGATATAGAGATGCGCATGCTACGGTGGATGTGCTGTAACACGAGGAGTGATAAGGTGCATAATGAAGATATTCGACATAAACTGGGTGTGGCGGCCATCGACGAGTAAATGCGAGAAAACCGCTTAAGATGGTTTGGGCCTGTTAAACGCAGATCCATAGATGCACCGATACAATGAGTTGAAGATCTTGACCTAGGACATACGGCTATAGCTCGTGGGAGACCGAAAAAGACGTGCATGGAGGTCATACGGAATACCATGAAGTTAAAAGATCTAAATGAAGATATGCTCGTCAATCGAAATGTATGGAGACAAAAGATTTATGTTCATGACTCGACGTGATTAATTCATGGTTCATATAGCCTACCCCAATTTATTGAGATTATAGGCTTGGTTGTTGTTGTATCAAGTATTTCGGTGTCTCCTTCGGTATATAAGCACCCAATTCTTAAATGTTTGCCCTCTTCTAATGCTCAAATTTTTTTGGGTAGAAAAATGCAATCAAGAAAGGCTGTTAGGCCAAGTCCGCCTCATAAAGCTAGTAATATGTGGGGGGGAGGGGATTCCCAAATTAATTCCTTACTACTAATATCAAAACTAACTGCACCAAGTTTATCTGCTACTCTATTTGCTTCTCTGGGTTTCCATGCAATAATACCCTCCAACGGGCGTCGCAAAAGCTCACGACACTCATGCGCAATTCCGGTCGATGGATCGGTCATGTTCTTAAGTAGGTGATATGCCGCCAATGAACCCGTCTCAACAATAATATGCGGGTATCTTCTTTCCCAAGCCAATGTGAGTTCCTTTTTGAGTGCCTCCAACTTTGCATCGTCCACCGCAGGTGAGTGGAGTTCCATCGCAAAGCCCCATTCCCAAGAGCCCTCGGCTGTGCGCAGCACACCCGCACCGTAGCCTCTATTTTCCTCATGTATAACACCGTCATCCGTGTTGAGCTTGACCCATCCGACCCCCGGTTTCTTCCAACCACTCGCCGAGAGCTTTCCTCCTTTTAATTTCCGCCTTCCCATCTTCAAGTCTTGACTAAGCATTTTAACTTGAAAAATACAAGAATTTTGTGACGACCGCGCCCTACGAGCCATGCTATGATCCAATTTGGTTCGGTGGTGATCAGTCATTTTACCCAACTCAGACTAAAACGTAACTCATAGGAAGGGGTCTCAATTGTTCAGGATCAAAATCATACACGTTTTATAAAATATATTTTGATATATACAGCGGAAGTTTTGTATTACAAATAATGTGACTTTTTTAATGATTATGCACTAATGACAAAACAAGAATATTCCAAAATGCACGCTTGAACCATTATTCACCTGATCCATGCTGCCATGTTGATTTTTATCTTGAGGAATGGACAGAAGAAATGAGGAATAAGTCTTTAAGGACTTAGTGAGATTCATATAAAAGAACTGACAATGCAAGAATTAACTGTGATTTAATGGATACATTTCGATGAGTGATCTTATCAGTAGAAACAGTTCAACTAGATAATTTGATGTAGCAATGGTACTGAAATTTTCATAGAATAGTTAATGAACTTGTGCTTAACAATAAACAAATCCAGCCTATGACTTCTAATATTCTACCTTATACCTCACGACAAGGAGCGACCTCGCAAACAATCAAGAGACATGCTCGAGTACATGTCGATCCAACACGCGGGTTACAACCAACTTCTGACTGCAAGTGGTGCCTAGATAGATGTGTATCAAGAAAAATTACTTAAACCGACAGTCCTTACTACCCGGCAGTAACTCGACTCAACCCCTGGGCCCAACTTCCCAAAAGCCTCCCAATGGGTATAACAGATAAACAAATAAGCTAGTAAACCGGATAATATCCGTTACTCCTTGAGCTACATGTCTCGAACATAGTTTGTTGCTCTTTGCACAATTCAAGAACCAGAAGATGAGATTAAAATATTAGGGAATTACCATGATTATGAATCGATATGATAAATAATAAATGATTTAATACGATTTAACGATGAATAAGAAAATCATGTTATGAGATGAGATGCAAAACAAGATTATGATAGAATATAGGTTGTTCGAGGTTTGGTAATGGAGTAGTGACTTTTCTGTCCAAGTTCCTCAGGGTCGGATGCCACACAGAGCTAGAACAAATCAGAAATGGAACCTCACATTTATTTGTGTGGAGAATCTTGCGCGTCGTTGATTAATTTGCCAAACTTTTAATAACATTAAGATAATACCAGTTAACTGAATAATCATAACTCACCACTATAAACATATGTACTATTCAACTTTCGTGTTGATGAAATTTGAGGAAGTTCTTGTTAAAAAATGTATCTAATACTAATTTAAATATATAACACATATCATTGATGAAAATCTTACACGATAAACTTTAATTTCGAAAGGTTAAGTTAAATATCAAATATACTTTGTATACGTAATTTATATCTCAAGATTTATCTTAAGCGACCATATATTTATAAGGACGAATTAATATTATTGCCCTGTAAGTTTGCCCATTTAATGAATCTGCCCAATAAGTACCGAATTTTTAAAACTAACCCACCTTTTGGCATTTTTTCAATTTTTCTGCCCACCCACTGCCACATAGGAAAAAAGCCACACGCCACATCAATATATTTAAAACAAAAATATATATATTTTGTCTATGTGGCTGCCACATGTAATATATTTAAAACATAAATATATTATATCCATAATATATATAAATATATAAAAAAAATCTTTATGTACTAAAATATATCAAATATATATAAATATAATAAAAAAGGAAAAAAATCATAAATATCATTTATATCCATAATATATATATATATAAAAATATATAAAACAAATATTGTAGACACTTAAAATTTGTGTCTAATTAAATCTCGACACATGGAGAAAAAATATATATTAATCTACAATTTATTTTTTTATTTTATTTTGGAATTATAATAAATTTATTTTCAAAGTAAAGTAGTTAAATTTATTAATTTTAATATATATGATGGATAAATTGAATAATGTCTTATTTAATTAATTGGAGTTAAATTATCCAATTAAATTAAATAATGGCAAGTCTTGTAGAGCAAGAAAAGGAAAATAAATATATATTATTTAATCCTAATATTTTAAAGGGTTAAATAAATATATTTATCAAATATCAAGACAAGGAAAGTCTTCTTCTCCAAGATTGAATATTCAAGAGATATCTGGAAGATTCATTTAGATCAAGTCTTCCAAATCAAGGAATTGTAGACGCGATCACAACCGTTCATCTCATCAGGAGATTCTGATTGAGATTCACTCTACAACTATAAATAGCGGCGCTCTTGAAGAACAAAAAATAACAATTGAAGCTTGAAGAATTCAGAGCAAGGAAGTGCAAATCCTCTCCAACATGCTCAACAATCTTCAAAGGTATCCTTCAACCATCTTCAAGATGTTCTTCGTTAAGAACATCTTTCAATCCACCATCAAGCCTCAAGTGCATCCAAAAACCGTTTTTATGAAGATGGTGTCTCTGCCAAGAAGATCAAATCTTCAACAAATTCAAGAAATCCCAATTAAATTCATATCGTTCTTCAACCACAATCAAACCAAAAATCCATTTTGATCCGAGATCAAGTCACAAGATCCTCGGAAAACCGTTTTTGAAGATCAAAATCCATACTAGGAAGACCAAAGTCCAAAAATCCAAAGAACTGAGGACGAAGATCATATCATCCTTCATCAAATCCTCAAATCATTTTCCATCAAATCCTCACGTCAAATCGGTGTTCATCAATCCCAAGTCAAATCGGTGTTTATCAATCCTAAGTCAAATTGGTGTTCATCAAATCCCCAAATCAAATTGGTGTCCATCAAATCCCCAAGTCAAATTGGTGTTCATCGAATCCCCAAGTCAAATTGGTGTCCATCAAATTCTCAAGTCAAATCCTCAAGTCAAATCACCGTTTAATCCGAGATCAAGTCCAAGACCCTCGAATTAACGTTTTTCCAAGTTCAAATCATTTCAACGAAGATCAAATTGAAGATCTTCATTATAAATTTTGATATTGTTCTTGTAGAACTGAATCAGAGGATTAGATAGAGATTGAACGTGAATTGTATCTTTAATTTATTCAAAAATTATTTTGTAATCTCCTTCTTGTTTTATTTTCAGAATTCAAGAATTTGTGACTACAAATATACCTTTATGTATTAAAATATATCAAATATATAAATATATATAAAAAAAACAAATCATAAATATCATTTATATCCATAATATATATATATATATAAAATATATCTTTATGTATTACATTATATATATAAAAAGTTATATATAAAAAATACTTAAAAAACATTATATATATACTTAAATATATAAATAATAATAAAAAATTATTACTGAAATTTTAAAAAAATAAAACAAAAATAGACCCCCTCCCCCCACCCCCACACACCCCCTGCAACTCGCCGGTTGCAGTGGCAGCGTCGATCGACGCCGCCATTGCTGCAACAGGCGAGTTGCAGCGGGTGTGTGCGGGGGGGGGAGGAGGGGGGGTTGGTTGGGTTTGCGGGGTGGGGGGTCTATTTTTTTTTTTTGCTTTTTTAAATTTCAGTAATAAAAATAATTTTTTTATTATTTATATGTTTAAGTATATATATAATGTTTTTAAGTATTTTTTATTATATGATTTTTTATATATATAATGTAATTTCAATAATAAAAAATTATATTTTGTGATTTTTTTCCTTTCTTATATATTTGTATATATTTGATATATTTTTTGTATATATTTATATATATATATATTATGGATATAAATGATATTTGTAGACAAATAAATTTTGTCTACTCCAATTAAATATTGACAAGTGTCAAATTAAATTTTTAGAAATTAAATTAATTATTTCTATTTTTAATTTGGAATTTTACTAAATTAAATTCCAATTATTAATAGGTTAATTAATTGATTTTCTAATATCTATATTGTTGGCCAATCAAATAAAGCCACATGGAAAAGATGGAGAATTGCAACCAACCAAATAAAGCCACATGGAAAAGTGATGAGGTGATTCAACAAATCAAATAAAGCCACGTGGAAAAGATGGAGCATTTCAACCAATCATATCATTACATGTGGAAATATGATGTATTTCTTGATAAGCAAGCTAAATTAAATCCATGCTTATCTTGAAATAAAACCGACCAATCACAAGCAAGGAGCTCTAGGTTTTCACAACTATAAATAGATGTCCTCTCATAAAGAAAAAGACACACAAATATTCACAAGTTGAAGAGGGAAAAGCTCCAAGTTTTTCGCTCCACCAAGTTCATCAATCTTCAAGCGTTCTTCGCGGCATTCAAGGTGTTCTTCGCGAAAACCTCCATTTGATCCGGTTTCAAACTTCAAGTCCATCAAATAACCGTTTTTTGAAGATCGCGCTGCTGCCAAGGAAGATCGAGCCTCAACAAACTCAACAAATTCAAGCCAAGTTCATACCGTTCTTCGACAATCTTCAAGCAAGAAAGTCCGTTTGATTCGAGAACAAGCTGCAAGGCCCTCGACAAACTGTTTTTGAAGATCAAGTCATTCTCAAAGAAGATCAAAGTCCATATATCCGAAGAACTGAAGACGAAGATCATATCGTTCTTCAACAATCTTCAAACCAAATTCAAAGTCAGAAGTCCGTTCGATCCGAGATCAAGCTGCCAAGCCCTTGCATCGACGTTCGTCAAACATTCAAGTACCTTGAAGAAGATCGAAGTGAAGATCGCCTTCAAGATTTGTCAAAAGTTCAATTCGTCGTCCTTGTAAAATCGAATCAGAGGATCAAAGAGATTGTAACTTTATAAAGTCATCAAATTCGCAAATTTTATTTGTTCAACTATTTTTCCGTCTTTTATTTTAAAGACTTAGGAAATTTTGTTGCTACAAATTTTTGGCACGCCCGGTGGGACTATCTCTACCTCTCATCTCTTTTCATCAAGGACAAGAAGACGCATCTACATGAGTTCAATAAAGACTCGCTCAATGACTCAATCAAAGGAAGACCAGAAGGCAAAGATGACGGATGGGTTTGCACGCGACGATGATCAACGTGATGAAGCTGCTTTTCTTGAAGAGTCCGACAAGGATGAACAATCTCCTCCAACATCTCCACGCACTAAGTCAAAACCTCCTACCTCGGCAGATGTAGCATCCGCCATGACAACAAATGCTACAACTTTGGAGGAACAACTCGCTGCAATAACGAAGGCAATGGAGTGGCTTACGAGGCGTACTGTTGAGCAAGATGCAAAGATTGAGAAACTTCTAAGCAAAGGAGAAGTTGTTGAGACAACTGACGTAGCACAAAAGCGCCCGCAACATCTCGAGGAAGGGGAGACGTCTATCAGGCGCAGTACAATTGCAAAGGATAAGTCCACAAGTAAAGAGCTCCAAGTCTTTCCCGGCGACGTGATTCATGCGGCGCAGTTGAAAGAGTTCATCATGGGAGCCATCAAGGAAAACATTGGAGGAAGTTCTAAGTCCTCGTTCACATACTCAAAGCCGTATACTAGAAGGATTGACATTCTGAAGTTGCCAAGCGGATATCAACCCCCAAAGTTTCAACAATTTGATGGCAAAGGCAGCCCTAAGCAACACGTTGCTCACTTTGTGGAGACATGCAACAATGCAGGGACTTACGGGGATCAATTGGTGAAACAATTCGTCCGATCACTCAAAGGGAATGCATTCGACTGGTACATTGACTTAGAGGCAGAGTCCATTGATTGTTGGGATCAATTAGAGCAAGAATTCCTCAACCGTTTCTACAGCACTCGGAGAACTGTCAGCATGGTTGAACTCACGAGCACTCGTCAATGGAAGGAAGAACTCGTCGTTGACTACATCGACCGTTGGAGAAACTTGAGCCTCAATTGCAAAGATCGGTTATCCGAGACCTCGGCCATTGAGATGTGCATCCAAGGAATGCATTGGGGACTTCGGTACATACTTCAAGGTATTCAACCTAGATCATTTGAAGAGTTGGCAACTAGAGCGCATGACATGGAGTTGAGCATGGCTGCAAGTGGAGCTGATGGGCCGCTTATAGGTGACCCCACAAAAGCACAAAGTAAATCGGAGCCAAGGAAGGGGGGCAAGTTCTTTGCTAAGGCGCCATCCAAAGACTCCATGGCCGTGACTACCGCACCTCTTAAGATTTCATCTAGGGCAAATGAAGGGAAGAAGTCATATGTGACATCCGAAAAGAAGAATTCCTCGCAAGACAAGGAACAAACAAAGTTGACTCTGAAAGAACTGCAAGCAAAAGAGTATCCATTCCTTAACTCCGATGTTCCCGGGATTTTTGACGACTTACTTGGATCTGGTCTTATTGAATTGCCCGAAATGAAGAGACCCGAAGAAGCTGGACGTTCAAGTGACCCAAAGTATTGCAGATATCATCGCCTTCTTGGACACTCGATTGAAGACTGCTTCGTGTTCAAGGACAAAGTTATGCGATTGGCTCGTGAAGGCAAGATTACCCTAGAGGAAGACAAGGCGACTGCAAATACTACAACAACCCCTCTCGAGACTTTGGAGAATGAAACAAGCAAAGAGAAGAAGCTAAGTTGGTTTTATGAAGAAGACATTAGCAAATCATGCACCGTGACTCACGTACAAGATGCCTTATCAAATGAATCATGCCTAAAGACTTCCATGAATACCAACCAATGTGCGGCAACAATTTGCTTTGGAGATGAAGATCTCTTACTTGGTTCGAAGCCCCATAATAGGCCACTTTTTGTAGCTGGATTCAGTCGTGAGCAAAGGGTTAATCGAATCTTGATCGATGGAGGTTCAGCCGTCAACATATTACCCTTGCGTGTGATGAAGGAAATGGGAATACCAAATGAAGAGCTCACAAGTAGTCGCTTAATGATACAAGGCTTCAACCAAGGGGGGCAAAGGGCAATAGGCATCATACGACTGGAGTTGTTAATGGGAGATATGTCATCAAGCGCCTTATTTTACGTCATAGATGCCAAAACTTCATATAATATGCTTCTTGGACGACCGTGGATACATGAGAACGGTGTTGTCCCTTCAACTCTGCATCAATGCTTTCGATATCGCCAAAACGGGACAACAAAGAAGGTGCTCGCGGATGACAAGCCGTTCACTGAAGCCGAATCTCACTTTGCTGATGCCAAGTACTATCTTTCACAAATGAATGCGCCAAAGGTTGAAGCAAGATCATTTCATGAGGAATCCAAGAAGACAGGCAATCTAGAAAGTGAAAAGAGCAATGATAAAACTCACCCATTAGATGGGAGCCCCGCGCAAGGCAACGTGTCCCCTCAAAAGGATGTCTCATTGGAAGATCTAATTATGCCTTTAACAAAACTTGACATAAAGGCAACATCTTCTCCTTCTCTTCTTAAAGGTTTTGTCCGCCCAACGAAAGGCCCTCAAGTCGAACATGATCCTTCAATCGGGAAACAAGTGGGAAAATGTTATGATGCAAAATCATTTAAACTCTTGATCAAGGCTGGCTATAATCCTCGAGAAAGATCACACATGGGAAAACTTCTTCCTGAAGCCGTTATCCCAAATCCTCGAGCAGGTCTAGGGTTTCCTCCGCGAGAGCCTATGCGCATCACCATCAAAAGAGCCAATGCCAATTACATCGGTGAAGAAGAGAATTTGTCAAGGATTGAAGAGAAATTGTCGCAAGTATCAGTCTTTGATAGACTTGGCCCATTTGGTAAGACATTATCTCGAACTTCGGTCTTTAAGAGACTTGGTCCTCGCAAAAGACCCATGCATCAAAGGTTGGGACCCTCATGTACATCAAGGCATTGGAAGGGCAATCGTAATCCATGTTTTCCTGAAAGACTCCAAAGTGCAATTCCTTCTCGCATGAGGCGCCATGATGAGTTGATTATATCACACGACAAATGCATGAAGGCTAAGTGGCAAACCATTGTACTTACGCAAGCTCAGCGCAAGAAAGAAGACGATGAGGAGAGCGTAGGATCATCACACCATATAACTCTGAAAGATGGGAACATCGAAGAGGAAGACGCCAAAGAAGCACCCCCAGAGCTTGAGGAAGGCATCAAGAACACAGTTGACGAACTGAAGGAAATCAACCTTGGCGATGAGAATGATCCTCGACCAATATATGTCAGTGCACTGTTGAAAAAGGAGGAAGAACAAGCATATGTCGCCTTGCTGAAAGAATTTAAAGATGTATTTGCTTGGTCCTATAAGGAAATGCCGGGTCTAAACCCGAAAGTTGCCGTCCATCAACTAGCGGTAAAAAGTACGACACGTCCAATCAAGCAGGCTCAACGAAGGTTCCGCCCCGAGTTGGTCCCTTCGATTGAAGCTGAGGTGAACAAACTCATTGAAGCTGGATTCATTCGAGAAGTTAGATACCCGACGTGGATATCGAGTATAGTCCCAGTAAGGAAGAAGAACGGGCAAATTCGGGTTTGCGTCGACTTTAGGGACCTTAATGCCGCATGCCCCAAAGACGACTTTCCATTACCAATCCCAGAATTGATGATTGATGCCACCACGGGTCACGAAGCCTTGTCTTTCATGGATGGCTCCTCCGGTTATAACCAAATTCGCATGGCCCCAAAGGATGAAGAGTTGACAGCATTCCGAACTCCAAAAGGGATATATTGTTACAAGGTGATGCCGTTTGGACTGAAGAACGCCGGCGCTACCTATCAAAGAGCCATGCAAAAGATTTTCGACGACATGCTACACAAGAACGTCGAGTGTTACGTCGATGATTTGGTCGTGAAGTCGAAGAAAAGAGAAGACCATCTCAATGATTTGAGAAAAGTGTTTGAGCGGTTGCGAAAATATCAGTTGAAGATGAATCCTTTGAAGTGTGCCTTTGGCGTGACATCTGGGAAGTTCCTTGGCTTTGTTGTTCGTCAACAAGGAATTGAGATTGAGCAAGCTAAGATTGATGCAGTCCTCAAGATGCCAGAGCCACGAAATATACATGAACTCAAAAGTCTCCAAGGAAAACTAGCATACATCCGACGGTTCATCTCAAATCTAGCCGGACGATGTCAACCGTTTAGTCGTCTCATGAAGAAAGACGTTCCGTTCAAGTGGGATGAGGCTTGTACCAATGCCTTCGAGCGTATAAAGTCGTATCTGATGAAACCGCCCGTGTTGGTTGCGCCAGTGTCTGGACGACCATTAATTCTATACATTGCCGCCCAAGAAAGTTCCGTAGGGGCGTTGCTAGCCCAAGAGAATGGTAGCGGGAAAGAAAGTGCATTGTACTACTTAAGTCGAAGGATGACGCCAAATGAGTTGAACTATTCCCCAATCGAGAAGTTGTGTTTGGCTCTTATCTTCGCGATTCAAAAGTTGAAGCACTACTTTCAAGCTCACACTATTCGTTTGGTCTCTAAAGCTAATCCACTGAAGTACGTCATGTCAAGGCCGGTACTCTCTGATCGACTTGCTAGGTGGTACTTACAACTGCAACAATTCGAGATAGCATACATCCCTCAAAAGGCCGTAAAGGGACAAGTGTTGGCCGACTTCTTAGCTGACCACCCAATTCCTGCCGAGTGGGAACTAGTTGATGATTTGCCCGATGAAGATGTCCTCCTAGTTGAAGTTACTCCACCATGGAAGATGTACTTTGACGGAGCCGCTCATCGAGAAGGCGCCGGCGCGGGGATTGTCTTTCTTACGCCTAATGGAGAAGTGATGCCCTATTCTTTCACCCTTACACAAAGGTGTTCCAACAATGTTGCAGAATATCAAGCTCTCATATTGGGGTTGGAATTAGCAATTGGAATGGAGCATTTGAATCTTGAGGTGTATGGAGACTCGAAGTTGGTGATCAGTCAAGTACTTGGTGATTATGAAGTGAAGAAGCCTGAATTGCTTCCGTATCGTGACTACGCTCGAAGGTTGGTTGAACAACTTGGGGGCATATCAATTGAACATGTACCAAGGAGAAAGAACGGACAAGCAGATGCTTTAGCGAAACTTGCTTCGACCCTGGTTATGACTGAAAAGAAGTTCAACGTTCCCGTATGCCAAAGTTGGGTGATACCATCCGCAATGAGTGAAGAAGAAAGAAGTACTGAAGAAAACTATGTTGTGGAGGTCTATGAGATTGAGAAGGAAGACTGGAGGCAACCTTTTGTCGATTACTTGAAGTATGAGAAGCTTCCTGATGACCCACGTAGAAGAGTCGATATTAGGCGTCGTGCTAGTCGCTTCTTGTATTACAAAGGCACTCTTTACAGACGTTCATTCGAAGGGATCTTTTTGCGTTGCCTAAGTGATGACGAAGCTGCTCAAGCCATGGAAGAGGCTCATTCCGGAGTATGTGGTGCTCACCAATCTGGACCTAAGTTACACTTTCGAATTAAGAGGATGGGATATTACTGGCCCACGATGGTCATTGACTGCATGGAATACGCGCGCCGATGTCAACCTTGCCAATTTCACGCAAATTTTATTCATCAACCACCAGAACCGTTGCATCCAACTGTAGCTTCTTGGCCTTTCGATGCATGGGGATTAGATGACGTCGGTCCTATGACTAAGTCTTCCGGTGGACATTTGTACATCTTGGCCGCCACTGACTACTTCTCTAAGTGGGCTGAAGCAATACCTCTCAAGGAAGTAAAGAAAGAAAATGTTGCTGACTTTATCCGCAATAATATCATATATCGCTATGGAGTTCCGCGATACATCATCACCGACAATGGGACACCGTTTCGCAATAACGTCATCAACAAACTTTGTCAAAAGTTTGAGTTCAAGCAAAGAAACTCTTCGGCCTACTACGCCGCTGCTAACGGCCTCGCTGAAGCTTTTAACAAAACTTTGTGCAATTTGTTGAAGAAGGTGGTCGCAAAATCGAAGAAGGATTGGCACGAAAGAATTGGAGAAGCTTTGTGGGCTTATAGGACAACTTATAGGACACCGACTCAAGCAACTCCCTACGCCTTGGTCTACGGAGTTGAGGCGGTACTCCCTCTGGAGCGACAAATCCCATCTCTCAGAATAGCGATACAAGAAGGCCTTACTGAAGAAGAAAATGCACGTTTGCGATTGGGCGAATTGGAAGCTCTAGATGAGAAAAGATTGGAGGCTCAACAAAGATTGGAGTGTTATCAAGCCCGCATATCAAGAGCATTTAATAAGAAGGTTCGCTTGCGATCATTTCAAATTGGTGACTTGGTGCTCGCTGTGAGAAGGCCTATCATCATTACCCATCGCACTGGGAATAAGTTCACATCAAAATGGGATGGTCCTTATGTGGTTCAAGAAGTCTACACAAATGGCGCATATAAGTTGATTAATGAAGATGGTTTAAGAATTGGCCCGATAAATGGGAAATTCTTAAAGAAGTACTACCCTTGATGATTGAAGCATGCTCCATGTCGCACGAGCTTAAACTGCATGTTACTCCTGGCCCACATGAGTATAAAATGTGAATGGCACTCACTTTGTCCGAAGTGATTAATAAATGGATACTCCTGGCCCGCATGAGTATAAACTGTGCACGGCACCCACCAATGGTAAATTATGTGGTTAAAATGATAACTTACCCCACTAAAGGTATTTTATGTGGTTAAGTTTTAAATACCCCACTTTGTTCAAAGTGGTTAAAGAATGAATACTCCTGGCCCGCATGAGTATAAACTGTGCACGGCACCCCCCCAAATCAATCTTGGTTTCTTTTGAACTACGTTATGACTTGATCCTTTTATTAAGGTACGTAGGCAGCTTAGAAGTTCTCTAAGTTCAGTCGTGAAATTTTCTTAAGTTGGTTTTGTTGCATTATGCTACATTGCTCATGAAAAAAAAAGGATGGTGCAAAATACGAAAGAATAATTCAAAGCGAGAGAAATAAAGGCAAATGTCTTATTAAATCTCAAAGTTCGATGATACTACGAGTACAAAGCAAAAGGCAAAACAAAATAAAGCAAACAAATAAAGAAAATAACAAAAGACTCAAGCAAACGGTCTCGCATCCCTCAACTCGCGTTGTGCGGCTTCCAGCTCCGCTCTCAAGGTGACCAAGTCTCCGTTGTTAATCTGATCATCAAGTACCCTTAGCTCTTCTTGAAAGGTGGAGAGGTCACTCTCGGCAGCGCTAAACAATTCTTCTTGGCGTTTCAAGCAAGAGTTGAGCTTCTTTTGCTTCTTCTTCAAGCCTTGCAACCTCTTCACGATGCTTTGAAGCTCATCTTTGGTAGATTGGAGGTGGACTGCTTCTTTGTCTTTCCTTTCCGCGGCTCCTCGAATACGGTCTTTAACTTCACCACGTTGCACCTCGACTCGCTCAATAGATGTGGAATTCTCCTTGTCAAAAGCAGCAGCTTTCTCGACTAAAGGTTCCAGTAAAGCTTCCAAAGGAGAGATGTTTATGCCCTTCGTCTTAAGTGAGTCAAGAAGAAATTGAAATTCACCCTTCATAGAAGAAATAGCTTCAACGGGGGTACGTGAAATCCTCTCACTTAGGCGCTCCCACAAACCAGCGGCGTACTCCTTGTCGTAGTCACTTAGAAAACTCCTGCCGTCAAAAACCGAGGTAGCGGGAATAGGAGGCGTGTGTTTCCTCGTCGGGACATGTTGTTCATCACCAATGGAGATGGTTTCTTCCTCCAGCTGCAACAGATAAGCACGAGAACTTAGAAAGAGAAGAAAAACGAGAATCAAGCAAAGTTCAACCAAATACCTTTTCAGTAGACGCTGAATTTGCAGTACGAATGGTCTTGCTAGAGGCATCATTCTTCTCTTGCTTTGACGAACTTAAGTCCCTCTTGGATCTTTTCCAATGGCGATCGGCGTTGCTGCTACCACTCTCTGCGGGGGTACTTTTCCTCTTCGTCGAGTCCTCCACCTCAATATGTGATGAGTCTCGCGTGCTCTTCTTGGCAGAAATGGCTTGCTTGTCAACACTTGCAGCAACTTCTTCAACCCCGCCAAGTATCATGGGCTTTCGTGGAGAAAGCAAAGAGTCAACATTGTCCTCGAGGTAGCTCGCATGGATCTTGACCAGCCATGTTTTGTAATCCTCCGTGCAAGACCTTTTGGCGCTAATAGGAACACCCGGAACACAAGCTTTTGAGCAAGTCTTAGAAGAAGTACTCATTCTCCAATAACGAATTCCCTCCGCTAGAGTAGCCTCGCGTTGGTCATGCTTAAGTGCGCCTGGGACATCTTGATAGTATCCAAATTGCCGACTAAATCGATGTGGACTGTATGGTTCAATGTCAAAAGTCTCACCTTGCCTCAAAGTAAGGTAGCACGAACGAAAGTTGATGAAGTAGTCGCGCTCCGTCTCGTTAATGCTGCCATTCTCCACAAGCGTAACGTCCTTGATATGCGAAGGGACATTGCATACCCAATTGGCGTAGTCGGCTCGATGAATCCTCTTGCGAGCTTCTATGGGATCAAAGCCCTTTGCGCCACCTTCTCCAGAGTATGAGGTCATTCCAGGCCCGCTCAACCCTTGATGTGTGGTAAAATGAGTCTTGAAGTATTGCGCCACCCAGCCATAGACGAAGTGGACTGGAAAAGGGACGTGATCGTAAGAAGGTTGTGAAGATCTTGATATTGTGTTGAGCCCTTTGTAGATGGATGCTAAAACCGGAATTGCGAGGCCTACACATTGCTTATTTGCCATGATACTCGCCATCTTGAACACGCCGGGACGGATAAAGCCTACATCTTTGACAGGGAGAACGAATAGGCACAACCAGCATGCCAAGTGTGCGGCTAAGTATGTCTCCTCCTTCAAACCTTCTTTGACGTCAAGCCGGGAAAATATCGTCTCTTCTTGGGATGACCACTTCTCATAGGATCCAAGGTCGCCAAGAGGGTTGTGTGTTGACATGGGCCGGCGTGCACTTTTTGTCATCTTTCTCTCTTTGCGAGTTGGAGGTGGTTTGTACTTGATGCCCTTCTTTGACCACAAGTTGATCCACTCCTTGATCGACACTCGAGAATCATCATCGCCGTCTGCTCGAAGCATGTGGAATGCATGGAACAAGGCTTTGCATGATCGTGGAATGTACGGATCTCCTTTTGCGTCTCTCCGGCATAGCTCCCTCTCGCTGGGCACGACCTCATCGTATATGAACCCTCGCAATGGTAGACCGCTAAGAAATTCCAAGTCCCATAATGAGATTGACAGCTCGCCAAGTGAGGTGAGGAGAGTGTTTGTTGAAGGCGACCATGCTTCGCATAAGGCTTTCATGATTTCTGTGTTGCACTCGTACGTGAAGAGAGACGCGTAGACTGAGTTGTATATCTTTAGGGATTGAAGTGTGGTCCTGCACCGAACAAGGATGTCTTCTGTCCACTCCCAATATCCAAGAAAGAAGCGAACCTCGCCAGGAATGTAAAGAGAAGCGTCTGTCCACGCGGCGTTGCCTTGCATGATGCGTCGTCCCAAAGTTGAAAGAGGCGTGTGGTCGGTTGAAGGTTGGTGATGCGCAGCACGGAGCACCAACAGTCGGGAGGATCTACTCGAAGGTCGAGGATATTCTTCAGTCCACTCCTTTAGTTGACCGTTGTTCGTCAATGTAGGCCACGAGCTCGCATAATGTCCATCAATCGGAGTGCCCACCTTCAAGATTGTGTCTCGCCTAGTTGATCGACTGTCGTCGTCAATGATGATCAAATTCTCTGCGCCAGAGGAGGAAGAGCCTTTCTTGAATGAAACCATTATTCTGAAACGACAAGGGAGATAAGTTAGTAATTGACGGGAAGAATAGCGGAAATAATCAAAGAAGAGAAAGCAAAAACAAAAACAAAAAAAAAGGGGCGAAAATAATAATACCAGAAAACTTGTGTTTTTTTTGCAATTATAGTGTGAGTTTTTGCCAATCTCCCAGACCCGCTGCGACCTGCAAGAAAGAAGAAGAAAAGTGATCAGTGAAGAAAAAAAAAAAAGAAAAGAGAACGCTGCCTCCAACAACAACAAAAAAGGAAGAAAAAAAAAGAGAGAAGAAGAAGAGAAAGAAAGAAAGGAAAAAAAAAGGGGGGCGCTTCATGTTTTCTCCCACCTTGCTCGTCGGATTTTCGCCGGTTTTCGATTTGCCTTCGTCTGTCGATGACGGATCAGAGTTTTGAAGAAAATATATATTTCTTTTTTCCTTTTCAAAACAGAGAGTGAAGATGGTCGGAAAAAAAATTGGGGCGCCCGTTTTATTTTTTTTTTCGTCGATTTCGTAACGTCTTCTTTTCGTCTGCTGAATAGAACTGCCGGATGGAAGGTGAATTGAGAAGAAAAGAAAAGAATTTTTATTTCTTTCTTCTTCAAAAGGGACGCAGAGAGTGAATTGATGCTTTGGTAGTGAAGAAGGGCTCGTGAGGTTTGGCTCTTTATATAGAACTTTCCGGAAGAGAAGTTCCAGTTCAACTATGACTCTAATTCCGGAATTGTTGTCGAACTCGAATTGATCTCCTGAGAAGAAGTTAATTTTTGGATCAGGATTCTTGAAGTTTCAAATTTCTTCTTATTAATTCTACTGCAATTATAAGTCTTGTTGTTGTAATTGGGTTAAAACTCTTTTTGCACTGAATTAATTGAGGAGATATCAAATTGAAGATAGAAACAAATTTGCAGAAGCCTTGGTCCGTACGCACGCAGGTGACTTCCCTTTGGAGGAGATGAATGAGTTTCTATTGCATATGGTGGTCTACATGGACCAAGTATAAGGAAAAAGTGGTGGGCTCTGTTCATTGAAGTGTTTGAAACTTTGAATAATGCATCTGTAACTAAGCCCAATTCTTATTCAAGAGAAAGAAAAAAAGGAACTCGGCCCAATTCTTATTCGAGAAAAAAAAAGAACTCGGCCCAATTCCTTGGTGTGGAGGCTTGATCGTCTAGATTTGGAAAAAAAAAAAAAAAAAAAGCAAAAAAAGGGAAAAGTAAAAGGAAGCAAGCGTGTCCTATATTATGGTGTGGTACAATTGCAATATTGTCCTTCAAGAAATTTACATAAAAGTCCCCAAATGTTGATCTTTTCCAAATGAAGTACATATATTCCATTAAATCTTAGTAATGACCCGAAAAATAAATATGTTGCGACATATTCACTTCAAGACGCATTTTTACGATGCTATTCGTGACAAGTCGCAAGGGGGCATTTGTAGACAAATAAATTTTGTCTACTCCAATTAAATATTGACAAGTGTCAAATTAAATTTTTAGAAATTAAATTAATTATTTCTATTTTTAATTTGGAATTTTACTAAATTAAATTCCAATTATTAATAGGTTAATTAATTGATTTTCTAATATCTATATTGTTGGCCAATCAAATAAAGCCACATGGAAAAGATGGAGAATTGCAACCAACCAAATAAAGCCACATGGAAAAGTGATGAGGTGATTCAACAAATCAAATAAAGCCACGTGGAAAAGATGGAGCATTTCAACCAATCATATCATTACATGTGGAAATATGATGTATTTCTTGATAAGCAAGCTAAATTAAATCCATGCTTATCTTGAAATAAAACCGACCAATCACAAGCAAGGAGCTCTAGGTTTTCACAACTATAAATAGAGGTCCTCTCATAAAGAAAAAGACACACAAATATTCACAAGTTGAAGAGGGAAAAGCTCCAAGTTTTTCGCTCCACCAAGTTCATCAATCTTCAAGCGTTCTTCGCGGCATTCAAGGTGTTCTTCGCGAAAACCTCCATTTGATCCGGTTTCAAACTTCAAGTCCATCAAATAACCGTTTTTTGAAGATCGCGCTGCTGCCAAGGAAGATCGAGCCTCAACAAACTCAACAAATTCAAGCCAAGTTCATACCGTTCTTCGACAATCTTCAAGCAAGAAAGTCCGTTTGATTCGAGAACAAGCTGCAAGGCCCTCGACAAACTGTTTTTGAAGATCAAGTCATTCTCAAAGAAGATCAAAGTCCATATATCCGAAGAACTGAAGACGAAGATCATATCGTTCTTCAACAATCTTCAAACCAAATTCAAAGTCAGAAGTCCGTTCGATCCGAGATCAAGCTGCCAAGCCCTTGCATCGACGTTCGTCAAACATTCAAGTACCTTGAAGAAGATCGAAGTGAAGATCGCCTTCAAGATTTGTCAAAAGTTCAATTCGTCGTCCTTGTAAAATCGAATCAGAGGATCAAAGAGATTGTAACTTTATAAAGTCATCAAATTCGCAAATTTTATTTGTTCAACTATTTTTCCGTCTTTTATTTTAAAGACTTAGGAAATTTTGTTGCTACAATATTTATGATTTTTTTTCTTTTTTATATTTTTATATATATTATGCATATAAATATATTTATATTTTAAATATATTATATGTGGCAGCCATGGCGTGTGTCATTCCTTCCAACTCGGCTGCCACGTAGGATTTTTTTCCTATGTTGCAGAGGGTGGGCAGAAAAATTCAAAAAATGCCAAAAGGTGGATTAGTTTTAAAAAATCGGTACTTATTTGGCAGATTCATTAAATGGGCAAACTTACATGGCAGAAATATTAATTTGTCCTATTTATAATTATAATTGTAGTTATAATTTTTCTAATGTTAGAAAATCATTTCAATTGACAAGTATACAATAATATCAAGTATAGTATGATAAACTATTTAATTTGATGCATAATAAATCTTTAAAATATATTACTTAACTGATTTATAGAAAATCGTTCTTTTAGTCTCTAGTACATCCAAAAATTCCACGAATCATGACATCAAATAATTACCCTATGGAGCAATCCATTAAATTGTATAACTTAGTTAATATTATTTTGTTCCAAGATTATCTTAAATTACGTAACATTGTATTCATAACTTATAAAAATATTAATATATAAACCTAATCAAGGTAAATGATCAAAGGATGTTTAAGTTACGATACATAATCCTATAAGAGAGGATTAGACCTTAAAAGTATATATGATAACCTTATTAAACTTATGTAAGGATATGTTAAACATGATAAGTATACTATTTATACATTATTGAAAAATCTCAAAAATATTAATTCGTAAGTACAAATCATATTAAAGTGATTCTAATGATTGTGATATCTTATAAGAGTCATGTGTAAGTGATCAATCATGGAATTATGATGATTATTTTTCATAAACGAAGAACTTAAAGTACGTAAAATAAGCTGAAAATCGTCGTAGTTTCGAGTTTACCTTTGATCGGATATCCAAATGAACTTTGTTTCTAAATATTTTTGTGGCAACTGATCCCTAGTATCACTAGGAACATGTGTACCCGAATGGAAAGGAAAATCCAAATGTTTGCTATGCTAAATAACTCTTGAAAACACCTATTTTTGGATTTTTAGACAGCACTCTACGGTTTAGGAATTTCGACCTTCTAAATCACATTATTTGAAAAACATTTCTTCATATGAAAGTTAGAGGACATCATGAGGAGTATTTTGCCATTGTCCTTGATCAAAAAGGATTTTCTACAATTAGTTATGATGTTTCTAAGGTGCAAGGCCAAATGAATAATTTCTGCGTAATAAAAGTTTTGAGGTATTTTCGGGTAGAAAATGATGAAATAAGAACTTGTGATGAATTTTTCCTGAAAGTAGACTCACTAACTTAAAGATGCATAGGAAGAAAGAAGGAAAAACTGAAATAATTTTGGGTGTGAAAATTGTTGGAAGGAAGCCTACTATATATAGTCAAAAAATCATGTTAAAAAAATTTAATTAAGGCCCCACTTTGATTATTTTTAATAAATCGCAAAAAAATTGAATTTAATCATTCTCTTAAGGATGTCATGGCTTACCTCATCAAAAAGATATCATGGCTTACTTCATTAATTGGTTAATTGCATATCAAGTCCCTCAATTATTTATAATTAAAATTCAAATAAGTATAATTAGATTTCTTTGTTACATACATATTTACTTATGTAATTTTTCTAGGTAATTCAATCAACTTGGTTAATATTTGAAATTAAAATATATTAGAGACCTGTAAATATAATAAAAGACTAACTTTTAAGTTCAGGGGGCTCAAATGCAATTTTTTCTAAATATTTAGGGTCAAAAATAGAAATTTTCAAAAGTTCAAGGACTAATGTATACATTTATTTTCTTCCTAATTTTTGGGGCGCTACAAATTTGTAGTATCCATACGACCCTTGAACACCTTCTTGTTCCTATTTTTCCAAATTATCCAAAGTCCGGCTGCGAGCACAAAACACCAATCCTCTTTATTCCCAACTTGACATGCCATGCTTTTGCTCTACAACATATTTCTCAACCAAAATTCATCCGGGCAGCTCTTGAACTCAGAAATACTGTCATGCGCAACTAGAAAAGACCACAACCCCTCAGTCATTCTACAATACCGAAGCAAGTGAAGCGCATCCTCAACCTCCTCGTTGCAAATTGGGCAAGCACCTGTCTTCGAGATCCCTCTCGCCTTTTGCAACTTGTTAGTCGCCAACCGATCTCGCGTGGCAAGCAATAAAAAATGCAGGATTTTATTACTCAAGTCTAGATGCCAAATCCAGTGAACATCCAAACTAAGCTGTTGCACCTCCGAGTAATGCGCCACAAAAGTCCTATAAGCAATTGACAAGTGAACTCACCATTGGAATTCTCTCCCCACAAAATTTTATCTTCGGCCTCATTAAGAACTACCATTTTTTGTGTGATTTCACTCTTAAGAACCGCGAGAATCGTCGACACAAGCTCATTCAAACGCCAACCTTCGTCGATGTCCATAACGTCGTGTAACACAAGTTTAGCTTTCTCCAGTTTTATTACGCACCCCTCATCACAAAGTCTCTTTCCCCAAGCCAATTATCAAACCAAAACATAATCTTGTGACCATTACCGATTTTCCACCGAAGAAAAGGCGCCATGAGATTGCGCAATGAATTAACCCCTTCCATGTAGCACTATTAGTAGGCTTAGCTAAACACTCTGTAAGCCACTATTTTGACAAATACTTCGCCATAATTAACTCTTTCCACACGGTGTTCTCCTCGCACATAATTCTAAACGCTAACTTCGCGAGTAGAGCCTCGTTGCACACACACGCAACCCAAATACCGAGCCCCCTTTCTTTTTTAGTACTTGTGACTTTTGGCCATCCAACGAGATGGAGTTTCTTTTTCGTGTAATCCAACGACCATAAGAAGTCTCATTTTAAACGGTCAATTTGCTCGCAAACGTGTTCCGGGATCCACGACACTTGCATATGATAGACTGAGAGCGCCGACGATACTGACTAAATAAGCGTTGCACGCCCCGCAAGGGTAAGGAGTTTAACTTTCCATCCCGTAAATCTCTTCATGATGCGATCTAAAATAACAGCAAAATCCACTCTCGTGATCCGACCATGAATAAGAGATACACCAAAATACTTACCAGGATTGCATGTTTGTCCAAAGCCCAAAATCTCGCTAATTCTCCTCTTCAAGCTCGAACCGACCCCTTTCGAGAAGAAGACTTTAGATTTATTATTGATGAGTCTTAAACCCGACGAACCACAAAACCTATCAAGGACCTTTTGAATCACCTTGGCCATTTTTTTCGTCGCGTGCCCCATCAACACGAGGTCGTCAGCAAAAAGCGAAAAAAAGATGAGACAACTGCGGACCCCCTCGACACAAAACCAAAGACTGCCAATTATTTTTGACCCTATCTTAACCCGCACGCGTGTTGGAAAGGTTCCAGAGGGGTTCTGTTCCACAAAACTCTCGTCGAAGCATTGCGCACACAAAACATTATAAGTTCGACAATCTCAACGGACAAGAGAAAAACGTGGAGAGTTTCCTCTAAAAAGTCCCAATTAATCTTGTCGTACGCCTTTTCTAAATCAAGTTTCATGATCATGCAACCCACTTTATTTTTTTTCTTATTCCGCACTGAGTGGAGGACTTCCTGAAGCAAGAAAATATTATCTTGCGTGATTCTCCCTTTAATGAATCTTGGTTGAGTCTGCGAGATAAGCTCTGGCATAATTTCTCTGAGGCACGACGTAATGCTATTTGTAATAAATTTGCACAAGACATTACGAAGAGCTATTGGTCGAAATTGTGCAATGATTTATGGGTTCGATATTTTCGGTATGAGGCATAAAAATGCCTCACAAATCTTGGGATCGAAGAATCAATCTTGGTAAACAGCCTTTGCAAAAGCAAACAACGACTCACGGATCACCTCCCACGACTTATGGTAGAATCCGACATGTAGCCCATCCGGCCTAGGCGCTTTAAACGGGCTCATAGAGAACATCACCTCCTTTACCTCTTCCAGTTTAGGCTATGTGATAGCTGCTCGCAGAATTTAGGAGAAAGAACGGCTTGGTGCTGAGATGTAGGGAGGCAAGTTCGGCTCGAATTGTCCTCGCCCAACGAATGACCCAAAAAAAGTCCATCGTAGTAATTATGCACATGCACTTTCAGCACCTCATCCTCATTCGACCAAACTCCATCGAACTTAAGCGCGAGAATATTATTTCGCTTACGTTGCACCATCGTAGAGCGGTGAAAAAACTTCACGTGATTTTTGAAACCATAGAATTTTCTCCTACCTCAACACAATATTATACTCCGCTATAAGCTCCCGTTCTAGCCCAACTAGGTACGCGCAGTAGCGACACGCAAGCGCTTTTTGAATCCCATTCATTTTCGCTAAAATGACATTTTTCTTGTGGAAGATATTGCCGAACGTCTCCTTGTTCCACACCTCAAGCTCTCGTGGAACCGCCTCGATGCAAGCCATGATGTTTGGGCTGGACTCCCAAATAAGTAGCGATAAGCACCTGGATGTTCGAACCAAGCCGCCTCAAACCTAAATGACATTTTCGTCCTCACCGTGCGACTATAACCTTCACACGTCATAAGCAACGTATGATGATCCGAGTGGACTTTAGGGACTTGAAGCAAGTCATGATTTAGAAATTTTTCAAGCCACGCTTTATTCGCAAGCGCACGATCCAGTCTTTTCTGTATAAATTCTGCATCCTCCCGTTTATTCGACCATGCGAAAATCGGTCCCCGAAATCCTATATAAAAAAACCGCATCTCTCAATGAAGCTTCTGAAAAATGTCAACCGACTCAAAGGCGTAACATTACCTCCCTACTTCTCGTGTGAGTAACAAATCTCACTGAAATCCCTCATCGCGAGCCACAGTAAATTTGAACCCCTTGCAATATTCTCCAAGCTCTCAAAACCCTTACCTTCACCGAGCGTCTCGGTTGTGCATAAATCCCAGGTAATCGCCAAAAATCCTGAAGGTTTGGGTTAATTAGAGCGTGTATGGCCTGATCATCAACATCTAAAATTTCAGCGTTGACGTTGACCTCGTTCCATAACATCCACACGCCCCCTATAATCCCCCACGTGGGAGCCAAAACATAGTTAGAAAAACCCAAACATGGCGCAATTTCGTACGCCCTTTCTTCGCTAACGCTAGTCTCAAAAATAAACACCACAGAAGGTCCGTGGGATCGGATAAATTCCCTAACGTTCCTTCTAAAATCAACATGTCCAGCCCCCTGGCAGTTACATGATTTAATCTTCATACTAATATTATGAACGTGGTGTGGCTCAATTGGGTATTCAACAGTGAATCCCCTCCATGTCGCAAGCAACTGATTCGCCGTCTCTACTGCAAGAGATATTTGTCTGTGCCGTTCCCAACTGCTCAACTGCGTTATCTGCCACTAGGCCACAGTGTTGTCCTCCCTCTGGGTACAATAGACAATCGTCTCTATCTCCCTAAAGAGATTTGGGATAGTCAGGACTTTTATCACTCGTTCCTGGAGTGCTATTATAAACGTTCTATAGGTTCCCCAAAATTCACCCTACCCCGTTTCGATGTCCAGTACTTCCCATAATTGCCCCAACAAGAGGTCGTCCCAAAATTCTCCTTGCATCATCTTATGTTCGCACCTTGTGTAGATTTTCCTCTCTACCAAACCCGCCATCAGTAGCTATATCAGCCAACTCTTGGTCCTTATATAAAGTTAAGGTATCAAACTTGTTGAGGTTTTTAGAAGGAGTTTTCTTGCCCTCATTGGCAGGTTTTCTAGTTTTTGGGGCGCGCTACGTGTTCGCACCTCTCACTTTGCTCTTAGAACTCGACGCCTCATTGATATTAAAGGAAGGAGGGAGAATCCTCTTTCCTTGCGTGTTTAGAATTGCTATCGTTAGGGTCCCATTTGGCCTCGCATTAGGACTCTCATAAGTTTCCTTCGAACTAGCATTCCTCAACACCACATGATTGTTTACGCTAGAATCCGATTTATGCGCGGGACTTTTGTTACCCCGTGGGATTACGTTCTTCCTCCTCGTGATTTGCATCCAGCCTATACTCATTGCACTTAGTTCTTTCCACCAACCAATACGCACATTCCGTGCTCCCTTGTGAAGCCAACTCCGTTGGCGCGGGTGGATCCTTCAGCTCTTCCGTTCCCGCATCACACTTGGCTTCTAAGTGACCAGCCATCTCACACTTATAGCACAAAGTGGGAAGGTTCTCATACACACCTTGGTAAATTTTATCTCGTACGCCCAAATCCATTTTCAGCGGCGACTTCGTACTCACCTCAACGCAAAAGCGAGCAAATCTACCCCTCGTCGCATTCAACGTGTTACGGTCGATTTTGATGGAGTCCCCGATACAACTTGCCAAACCATGGACTATGCCTTCTGAGAGAAGTTCCATCAGCAGATTCATGATACGAACCCATGTTATTGCACTCTCGATCTTGTCCGTATCAACATTATAATTCAGAAAGCATTTACGGATGGAGAGGAAGATGCCCGCAAGGTGCCACGGCCCTTCCGTAAGAATTATTTCTCGCTTAGATGCATCAATTCCTTTCAACAGTAGCAGCCGTGCCCTAGGTCCATAAGTTCAAATTTACTATGGAGGGACCGCATGATATCGAGCTTTGTTTTGAACGCTTCGTAGTACCACAGACGTCCTAGAACCCTAGTTATAAGGTTATCCTGCCACTCCACTCGTATACAATCCTCTAGTTCCTCCGATAACGTAACTTTCATGATCGACGAGTTCTCAGATGGTTCATGGGTCGTTAGGTGCTTTCTAACTTTAGTCGTCCGGTCAATGTCAAACTTAACATCGTTCAATTTACCCCTAGCCCTAGTGATTGATGCGTAGGTAGGGGATGTTAGTCTAGGGTTTTGTGTTAACGTCGATTCCCTCATCGCTTACATGGGGCCTATGTCTCTTTTATTGCCGCGCGGTGAAAATGAAGTTGTCCGGAGGGACGAACTCGGTTGCCGCCGGTTGAAGGTTGTCAGATGTCGCCTTGGGGGTGGAATTGTTCATCGCCATATATATATAATTTCGAGAGTTATCCCCCAATGCTCAGTTACTGCTACATGAATGCTAAGTGTTAAACTAATTTATGGCGTTGATTATGACATTCTCAATGCTTGTGGCCTTCTATTAATGTAGATTGTTAAGTCCATTGATCAAAATAACATGGCCCAATTTGTATTTCCTAGAGTGTGAGGGTTTTCAGGAAGCAAAGCCTATCTCAAACATTTTTTTTTGTTGGTGCTGTTTCAATGCTATTGATAAATTAGTATTTTTAAACATTCGAGATACATGTGAAGTCTCAACTTCTCATGATGTATGAATAGCTTAAATTCAGCCTTGAGTGATACTTTTTCATGTGGAAGGTTTCAACTTTCAAGTTTCATATATTTGCCAATTGATAAAAAGAAAAATGTAAGGGCTATGAGATAAATGATATTGCATCGCATATTAAATATACAACTCGTTTAATGTAACGCTAACGCTCTCTAGTTATAAAAAAAAATGTTATTTTCCCAACATATTTATAGGGAGAATTACAAAAGCTTCCCCTCAACTATAGGGTAATTACACAAACTACCCCTCATGTTTGAGAAAGTACACAAACTACCCTTATGGCCGTTTTTTTGTATAATTTTTTTACATTTTATTGAATGTAAATTCATGCTCATCATATATTCCTCCTTCAAGAGGTGCTTCACTCTCTAAGATCGAAGGAAAAAAAAGTTGGGGATATAATTTTGAAACTTGATTTGGAGAAGGCGTACGATAAGGTGGACTGAAATTACCTCGAATAAACACTTGGTTGGTTTGGCTTCCCAACGGAAATGATTGAATTAATCTTGTATTGTGTCCGTACCACTTCCATCAAAATTCCTTGGAATTGGACACCTTTAGAGGCTTTTAATCACTTGCACCGGGCTACGCCAAGGAGATCTGCTATCGCCATATCTATTTGTCCTTTGCATTGAGAGGTTAGCATATAAAATCCAAGAGGAAGTCGATAAAGGGAAGTGGAAACCGTTTGTGCCACGTCGAGGTGATCCATTACTGTCTCATCTCTTTTTCGCGGACGATATACTTCTCATGGGAAAGGCGACGACAACAAACGCCCGGATCATTGACCGAGTCCTCAAAGATTTTTGTGACGAATCCGGCCTCAAGATTAGTGCCCAAAAATCAAAAATATATTTCTCGAAGAGCCATGGCGCTAATCTAAAAAGGCATATCAACGAGTTGATTGGATTCGCACAAACCCCAAATTTGGGCAAATATTTGGGCGTTAAACTTAGTCACGAGCGAGTGGATAAAAAGATGATGGTGGAGACTATAGACCGAGTTATGAAAATGTTCGAGGGATGGAAAAAATAGTTTTTATCGCTCGCGGGGAGGGACACTCTCATCCAATCCATATCCTCGACTTTGCCAATTTATATTAGGGATAAAAGCATCAAGCCCCCTGAACTATGCACGTTTTTGCGACTTGCCCCCTAAATTAATTTTATAAGCGTTTTGCCCCCTAAACTATGCACGTCTGTTCGATTTGCCCCCTGACCGGGTTTTTGGCTATTTTTTGGCCATTCTTGGCCGGAATTTTTCCCCTTACCCGACACATATGTGTTGTACTAGATGTCTATTAGTAGTTGATGACAAAAAGTAGGCGAAAAACCATCTCGAACGGGGCATATTCTAGCCAAAATGTGATTTCCTCTTCAGTGTATTTTAGCCGGAATATGCCCCGTTCGAGGTATTTTTTCGCCTACTTTTTGTCATCAACTACTAATAGACATCTAGTACAACACATATGTGTCGGGTAAGGGGAAAAATTCCGGCCAAGAATGGCCAAAAATAGCCGAAAACCCGGCCAGGGGGCAAATCGAACAGACGTGCATAGTTTAGGGGGCAAAACGCTTATTAAATTAGTTTAGGGGGCAAGTCGCAAAAACGTGCATAGTTCAGGGGGCTTGATGCTTTTATCCCTTTATATTATGCAATTGGCGTGGATACTCAAAAGTATTTGTGGGAAGTTAGATAAGCTGAATCGTAGCTTCCTTTGGTCAACAAACATTGAGGAAAGAAAGATCCATCTCGTTGGATGGAAAAAAGTCACAAGACCAAAAAACGATGGGGGTCTCGGCCTTAGGATAGCCCTTATCAGCAATGAGGCTCTCCTGGGGAAAATTGCATGGAAAATTCTTTCGGGGGAGGAGACGGTGTGGACAAAACTAATTCAAGCCAAGTACCTACGTGGCGAATCAATTATTAATCATATTCCTAAGATGGGGGAGAGTCTTGCATTAAAAGGTATCTCACGAAGTATGGCACTTATGAAACCTTTTCTTCGATGGAAAATTGGGGATGGAGCGGCGACATCCTTTTGGTTCGATAATTGGATGGGGGACGTGCAACTTTGCGATGTAGTTGCAAACATCCATGCACAAGAGTTTAATCTTCAGGTTAAAGATGTGATTGATGCGACTGGTGAGTGGATGCTTGATAATTTAATCACAACCATGCCAGCCGAAGTGTTGAGGAAAATTAGAGCTAAGGCAATCACCTTAACGGACCAACCGGATGTGGTACTTTGGAACGAAGCAAGCAACGGTGTTAATTCTAAGATGGGGGCGAGTCTTGCATTAAAAGGTATCTCACGAAGTATGGCACTTATGAAACCTTTTCTTCGATGGAAAATTGGGGATGGAGCGGCGACATCCTTTTGGTTTGATAATTGGATGGGGGGCGTGCGACTTTGCGATGTAGTTGCAAACATCCACGCACAAGAGTTTAATCTTCGGGTTAAAGATGTGATTGATGCGACTGGTGAGTGGATGCTTGATAATTTAATCACAACCATGCAAGCCGAAGTGTCACCATAACGGACCAACCGGATGTGGTACTTTGGAACGAAACAAGCAATGTCGTTTATTCTAAGATGGGGGCGAGTCTTGCATTAAAAGGTATCTCACGAAGTATGGCACTTATGAAACCTTTTCTTCGATGGAAAATTAGGGATGGAGCGGCGACATCCTTTAGGTTCGATAATTGGATGGGGGACGTGCGACTTTGCGATGTAGTTGCAAACATCCACGCACAAGAGTTTAATCTTCGGGTTAAAGATGTGATTGATGCGACTGGTGAGTGGATGCTTGATAATTTAATCACAACCATGCCAGCCGAAGTGTTGAGGAAAATTAGAGCTAAGGCAATCACCTTAACGGACCAACCGGATGTGGCACTTTGGAACGAAGCAAACAACGACGTTTATTCTTGTCAATCGGCCTACATGACTTTCTACAAGAATTATGGTCAGCAACCGAAGCTTGGTTCAAACGGTAAGTGGATATGGAAATTAAAACTTAGTAATAAGTTAAAATATTTCCTATGGTTGGGAGCGCAAAATCGGATAACGACGAATAACTTGAGGCTAATAAGGAAAATTGCATCCTCGACCCACTGCCCCTTCTGTAATGATCTGAATGAAGACGTCATACACGTGTTTAGGTATTGCGAGGCGGCGAGACGTGTGTGGCGGCTGCTCCTAGTCGTTCCGGATCTCCAGATTTTCGATACGATCGGGGATGATTTGTGGTTGCGGGAGAACCTCATGCCCCGAAAGTTCAAGTACCAAATGATACCAAACATTAGTTGGTCGTTTATATTCGCAGCGACCCTTTGGCTCTTATGGTTGACTCGTAATAATTTGGTCTTCAAGCGAGAGAGTAATGAAGTCGGTGCCATGATGCAGAAAATTAAAATATTAAGTAACAATTTGCACCAAAGTTTTCAGAAATCAATGCTGAAGACTAGGCAAATACAATGGAAGAAACCGCCACCGGGATGGTCAAAATTGAATGTGAATGGAAGTCTAATTTGCTCGAGTAATAAGGGAGCAGCGCCTAGAGTTTTGAGAGCGGAGGATGGCACTTGGCGATGGGGATTTAAGGCGCATATTAATATGTCAACGGTGGATGAAACAGAACTTGAGGCACTAAAAATGGGGTTGGAATATGCTTGGAAAAAAGGATCAGCCACATAGAGATTGAGACGGGTTCGGAGTCTTGTTATAACCTTGTCACAAGCATAAGAGAACCACAAGGTAGCACGGCTAATTTGGTTAAGATTTGTCGGGAGCTACTCCATCTTCCATAGACGATTAAATTTCGATGAATTCCACGAGAGGCGAACAAAGTTGCAGACTTGCTCACTAAGGAAAATATAGAATGAGAAGATTGAGTCGTATTTTGGGATACGCCGCCGAGTCGAGTTGCGAATTTAATCTGCGAGGACTGTACTTAGTCTTTAGTTTTGTTTGATTATCTTCTTATAAGCAAAAAAAAGGAAAAAAAAATTCAGCTCATCATTTATTTTATAAAAGAAATAAAAGTTAAATCAAAATTGTTGCATTAAATCGCATATATTTCGTTCAAATAGACAAAACAAATTAAAAACAAATAAAAGAAAAATAAAAATATCTGCGAATTTCAGCCTCTGCTATGGTTTGAAGTTGAAAGGTTGTCTTAATTATTTTAATTTTTTCGGTAATAAGAGTACCTTGTGTAATTTTTCAAATAGGAGGGATAGTTTGTGTAAGGGGTATGTAATTCTCCCATATTTTTATTTGCTTTAATGAGGCGGTAAGGTCAAAGGCTCATTGTTTAATAGTTAATACAACATTTCGCATATTTGTTCTGGCCATTAAAAGTTTAATGAAGTTAATCGAATAAAGTGTAAGCCCCTATCTTTCCAAATTCCAAGGCCATAAACCCTTAGTAAGTTTTCTATTAAATAAAAATATTGCATTATTTAGGATATTCATTATTATTCTTTAATTAAATCAGGTACAACAAAATTATGTAAAATGATGTTTTTAATTTCCCCAATCCCCAATTAATTAATTATTAATTAATAAAGCGAAAGCTGCGAGCTCCGAACTTCCTCCTCAAGTCACACAAATAAAATAAATACACACCGTGCTCTGCTGCTGCTGCAATTATTTGTTCTTTCAAAATTCACCACAATGCCAGCTGGCACTCAAATCTCCGGCGTCCGCCCTAGCGTCCGAATCGCCGTCGTCGGCGACCGCGGCTCAGGTAAATCTAGCCTAATCGCCGCCGCCGCCGCCGAGACCTTCCGTCAGGAAGTACCGCCGGTTTTACCTCCCACTCGCCTCCCCGCTGATTATTATCCCGATAATGTTCCAATCGTCATCATCGACACTTCCTCGAGGTGCGCGTGATTCATTCGCTCCTTGTGTATTTTTGTTTTTCCTGTTATTTTTTTTTTTTAACAACAGAGTAATTAATTGTTTATTTTTGTGATGCAGTTTGGAGAACAGAGGGAGACTCGCTGAAGAGTTGAAGCGAGCCGATGCCGTAGTGTTGACTTATGCATGCGATCAGCCTTCCACGCTTAATCGCCTCAGTTCCTTCTGGCTTCACGAGTTCCGTCGATTAGAGGTTTACTCATCTCTATTGTATGTAATACATTGTTTTCGACTGCCTCCAGTCCTTGCTTCATTCTGCTGTTTCCATGCTTTGTCAAACTGTATGAGAGCTAGGGTTTAGCTACTATGCAAATTATATGAAAATCATGAGAGATAATTTTATCATCTGTTTCCAATTATGCTTTTGTAAGAGTGATTTTCTTGGTAAATTGTTGTTCATTTAATTCGCCTTAATGATTAATGAGCATCGCTGAGAGAAAGCATAAGCTATTTAACGCCTTCTGAACCTTAGATTCAGCATCCAACCCATATATCTTTTTTTTTTTTTTTCTCTGCACTTAATTGTGTTTTATCAGATATTTAATTATGTCTTTCTGGTCTGTGCCTCAACATAATGCGCAATGTTGATATTGATGTTTTGCCTTATGACTGAAATTGGAAGGATGTTTTCTGATATATATCCACACAGTTTCATTTTTATATCTCTGAGCTTCATGTAAGCAAATTAGTGAGTGAGAAAAGTTGTACACCACTTAATGGTATAACAGGTTTGAGCTGAACAAGCTTTCTGTGATTAGGTCATGAAGTTATGAATAGCTTGAGCAAGGTGACAAAATGTTACTGGCTATATAATCCTGTCCTACAGTGGCAATTGATCTACCAATCTTAAACCATGCTTGTATATCTTCTTAATGTTCGTTGTCTGACGAGTAAAAATATTATTCTTTGTTGCCTAGATCAAGGCGCCGGTTATTGTCGCAGGTTGTAAGCTAGATAGGCGAGACGAGGAGTTCAATTTGAGCATTGAGATGGCTCCGCTAATGCAGCAGTTTCGGGAAATTGAAACTTGTATAGAATGTTCGGCAGCTAACATGCTTCAGGTCTGAGAAACTTTAAAATCATGGTTGATTCAGATATGCATATTCTTCAATTGTATTTCATTGTGGGAACACGAATTCCGCTGATAATAATCTCTTTCTTGTGTGTAGATTCAAGAAGTTTTCTACTTTGCTCAAAAGGCAGTTCTTCATCCAACAGCTCCATTGTTTGACCAAGAAACCCAATCTCTAAGACCTCGGTGTGTGAGAGCCTTGAAGAGGATATTTATACTTTGTGATCATGATATGGATAGTGCCCTCAATGATGATGAGCTAAATGAATTTCAGGTTGTTTTCAACCAGTTTAATAAATCAGCCTACCTGTTCAAGTATTTCTGTTAATGATGCTAAGGAAAAATCTCTTGGTTTTCTTTGTTTCTCCTATTTTATATGCCAATTAAGTTTTTTCTTGGATAAAACTGCAGTCATTTTCATTTTTTTCCAACCTTTAATAGCATTGTTTGTGAACAGGTTAAGTGTTTCAATGCTCCTCTACAACCGGCTGAAATAGTGGGTGTTAAGAAAGTGGTTCAAGAGAAGTTGCCTCAAGGAGTTAATGAGCTTGGTCTTACCTTGACAGGCTTTCTTTTTCTTCATGCTCTTTTTATTGAGAAAGGTCGAATAGAAACCACCTGGACTGTTTTGAGAAAATTCGGCTACAATGATGAACTAAAACTCAGAGAAGAATATTTGTCAATTCCTGGGAAAAAGGCCCCAGATCAGGTGATTCTCATAGCAAATCATATCCTTAGTTATTCGGGAGAGGATGCTTCTAACTGCTTATTAACTAGGAGATTCTACTGACTAGATTGATGTCAAAATAAAAATTCATTAGCAATAAACTCGTTTGATGAGGAAAAAGGATGGGCTAACTTCCAGTAAACCGTCTTCTTTTACTCGTCATAAGCATTATGTGGACTGTACCTCTTTCAGCTCTGGTTGGGTACTTGTTGACTGTCTGGGTTCAGTTTATTTGTCTGAAGTACTACTCGCTTAAATGCATCACGAAAGAATCAATCAGAGTAGCTTGTAATAGAAGATACTTAAAAAAAGAAACTTCTTGGATGAAAATGATATTATCATTCGATCTTATGCGCACCTGTACTCCATTCTGAAGGTCGATGATGGTAATGGATATAAGCTTGCACTGGTTAAATCGGTATCTTTTATTAACCTCAATCTGTTATGTAAAGCATTTATTTAAGTATTAAAGAGACTTCTGTGGCTTTTTTTATGCCCAAATGTCTACTAAAATTTTCACTCTTGTGCTTGTATGGGCGGTGCTTAGCTTTTCCATCACACGTCCTATGGTTTGTGTTCTTGCAGAATGTTGAATTGACAAGTGAAGCAGTAGAGTTTTTAAAGGGCATCTTCAGCACTTTTGATGATGACAATGTATGTTGTTTTTTTACTGTCTTATCAGCTGTTTCGAAGTTTAATGCTTGATGTTCCATGAGATCTGGCTGGAAATGATTTAGCACCTACTTCAGTTGTGCTTATAGGTTGGGGTTTGGTTGAAGAAATTGAATCTGCTACTAAAGTTTTCTTATGTTGTGGTAGGAAAGTAGGATTACAGTTCACGGAATCTTGCACCTTTAAGCTATTTATGCCATGTAAGCAATAAGTAAAAGCAGCAATTTATCTTAGATTTATTTGGATAAGTGTCTTCAGTCAAATCACAGCCTTCAAATGATATGTATTTATTGCAATGACCATCACAGCTTGCATTAGGATTATACTTTTATGACTTAGATAACAACCACCAAGGCAAGCAAGCCTGTAGTCCTAATTAATTAGAGTACACTATATGAAAAAAACGAGAATCAGGTGGAACATATGGATTTTCTTTATTGACTCGTTCAAGATGTATGACTTCCTTCCACTTTTTCTTCAGCGTGCTCTATCCATTTGTCATTGGTTCACGAGTTTCAACGCGCCGTACTGTACATCTATGAGTCTTCGCTTCACATGATTAAACCATCAAAAGTGATTTTCTCGTATCTTTTTGTTGATGGGTGTCGCATCTAACTTACTGCGATTATCATTTTTTCATACTTTATCTCATCTTTGGTACCCTACATCCAAACCAACATAAGTTTCAGTTACGTTCAGCTTTGTGCATGACGTTGCTTGATTTTCTAACATTTAGAGTCATCTAGCAAATATTGCAGCGCAAGCCTGATAGCAGCCTGATAAAAACTCTCCTTCAATCCTAATGGAATGTTAAGATCGCACTAATTTCTATAACCATAGCTTATGTTATCTATGCTTCTTATTCTTAAATATTATTTTTCCTGTTTTGTCCATTTCTCTGAATACACTACATAATAATTTTGTGTTCTCTACAATGGTGAATTTTCACATTTCCTGCTGGCCAGCAGCCATTAACCAATATCTTCATGATGATCTAATAAATCTCCATGATAGAACTGGGCAACAAAAAGATAAATTTAAACTTAAACATCATTGAAACTTAGCATATTGTTTTCAGCTCATAATCTGAACGCCAATTTCTTCTGGAGTGTGATTGGCATTATTCACTAGTAAAAGCAGTGGGAGAAATAGGTAGTGATGGTATTGTGGTGAAGATATATCATGCAGCTGTTACATTTTAAAACTGTGTAAACAATACAACATACAGTTGACTAATTCTCAAGGTTAAAAGTTATAATGTTTTCGGAAAGTGGGTATATTTATTATTAAGAGACTCAACACCCTTTGTTCAATGGAGAGATGTATGGCTTACTGTTAGTGATTGTGATTACTGTTCTGAAATTTTGACTGAAGATCCAACTTAATAAATTGCTGTATTTCATGTTATATTTTCCTCAATGCCAAAAACCTAAACCTATTGCTCAGTTCTTGGTGATTAGATTTGTAATATTTGTGAAACTTTAAAAAGTGGGTTTTTGAAACTTTGGTCATGATTGATTGGCATGATCATCGATATTATATTTATTGTTAATCTGTAGAAAATACTGACCAAATGGATTATAAATTAGATTTTGATTCCAATTATTCATTATCAGAAAGAAGCATCCCTTGACTTGTCCTCTATCTGATCTATTCTAATTAGAAAAGTTTCTCTGAACTTCGGTTGAGCCTTTAATATTTAATCTCCAATGACTTATGATTAATAAGCAACTGTGGAAACCTTACCTTGCAATAGATGTTTGGCTTCGACATTTATTGTGATGAATTGATACTTGAAATTCTGATTATGTATACTGCTCTCAACATAGCTTTGTGATAGTTTCATCTTTTCTTAAATCCTAAAGCTTTCAAGTTGTTGTTTTAGGATAATTCAATAGTTTATGTGTGCATCTTTTGTGCACAATTCTCCTTGATCATTGACAGAATTTGAGTAGAGTATGTATGCAATATACAATAGCATTCGTTTTTTTTCTCATCTTGCAATAGATTTTGTTCGCTCAATTCAGAAATATTGCTCCTATATCTTTTTGGTAGTATTTATGTACATTTCGTGGCACTTACTCTTCCTTGATTGAGCATGGAACAAGTTTGAGTCTTCTCCAATTTCGGGTATTGTATTGGCATTCTTTCCTGCAGCATGATTTTTTTTGGGGATTTTGCAGGATGGAGTTCTTCAGAATAATGAGCTGGAGGAACTGTTTTCAACCGCACCTGAGAGGTATTTTGTTTATCAAAATGCTATAGCTTTTGAATTTCTATGCAACTTTAGGAAGCAAGTTTAGCATGCTTAAGCATGGTTTTGTACCTTTTTCTTTGTCATCTTATCAAATCTGAAGCTCTTGCGTATTTATACTTTTGGAACTTTAATTTACATAAGTCTGAAGGTTGTTTGATTTCTTTTACTTTCTCTCCGTTTTTGGGTCCTTCTTGAGCAATGGCTGCAAGTGTATGTGGTTGACTTTCTGAATTGATGTTGTATATTCATTGTAAACTTAGGGGGCAGTGCAATTGATTATTGCGGTCTGTGGTTAAAGTGTTCCGAGGGCGTCCCTTCTGTAGTCTCATGCATTGTATTCTCTTTTTGCTGCAAATGCTAGTTATTCTTACTCTTTTCTCTCCTAATATTGGTTATATCGGGTCCTTTTGAGGTAAATTCAGTCCATGGGATGAAGCTCCTTACAGGGATGCAGTTGAGAGAACTCCCTTGCGTGGATTATCTGTATCCGGATTTCTATCTGAGGTGAGTATCTGAGGTACTTGCTTTTGCTCAGTATATAGGTATCTAACAAAAACTAGATCAACTTATAGTCCCGTGCAAAAGACCATACGTGGCCTTAGTTGACCTCAGGTAGTTTTACCAGAGAGCTCTTTTATATTCTGTAATGCGTTAATAGCTAAATCATGAAATTTGCATCAATATACTGGTTTAGGTATCTTTTTTCTTTTATGTAATTGACTTAAAGGAAAATTGCATGCATTGATTGTTGTATTGACATTGCTGTGTAGTACCTCCGTTGTGAATGTTAGTTATGAGCCAGTAGCTGACTTTCTGCTGCACCTTTTGTCTAACTCCTTCTGAAAATCATGAGTATGATCATTTTCTGTAAATTTTCTGCCATTTGTTCATCAAGAAAATACAATTTGCTTCATCTCTGATATCTACTAGGATGAAGTGACAGCTATTGCTTTCTCTTTCTGTTACTTTGATACTATGTGGAACTTTTATTGTAGTGGGCTCTTATGACGGCACTAGATCCAGCTCAAAGTATAGCCAATTTAATATACATTGGTTACAACTGCAATGCTTCATCAGCGTTCAACATTACTAGGAGGAGAACAATCGACAGGAAGAAACAACTAACTGAAAGAAATATTTTCCAGTGCTTTGTTTTTGGACCTAAAAAGTCTGGAAAGTCTACATTGCTGATGTCATTGTCTGGAAGGTGTGGCCCTGAATCTGTATTTATTTAAGATTTAGTTAATTACTCTTCATCGGTTCATCCAAATATCTTGACAGACTAAGTTGATTTGTCTATGTCCGTACCTCTTGAAACTTTTTCTTGAATCTGTTGAACTCTTCGGTGTAACTTTGTGAGCATTATCCTTTTTAACATTTAAACATGCAAATGTGAAAGTGAGCTTTCTGTTGTTTCTCTCAATGACAGGCCCTTTTCTGAAAATTACACTCCGACCATCAATGAGCAATATGTTGTCAATATGGTTGACGATCCTGCAGTGAGTTCTAACTCCTTAAATCAAGCCCTTTCTGTAAATTCATTAGTATTCTGTTTGTGTAATGGCGTTGGCGAGAATGTGATTTGTCGTAATGATATGAAGATGAAAATTAATGCCTTTTCTTGTGTAGCCTAACACTGAACTGCTTAATGGCTGCCTGGTCCAATTGCAGGGTACTAAGAAAACTTTAATTCTTAGGGAGATCCCTGAAAATGGAGTTCAGAAACTTTTATCCGATAAAGAATCTCTGGCTGCATGCGATGTGGCTATTTTTGTTTATGATAGGTTAGCAACTTTACTACATTTCAGCTAGCATATCGAGTCTGTTTGGGTGTTTATGCTTGTTAAATGTTGCTTTGATCTTTTAATGAAATTGGTCACCTGTCTCATCATGTTTTTTGGGGTGGAGTAAATGAAGTTGTTCTTCTCACATAGTTTCATGGACCTGTTATTATTCCAGCTCGAGCGAAAGTTCTCTTAAAGGAGCGTCGGAATTGCTCTCAAATGTGGCTAGGCAAGGAGAAGAAAGTGGTTTGGGGATGCCATGTCTCCTGATTGCGGCAAAGAACGATCTTGATTCATATCCAATGGCAATCAAGGATTCAGCAAAGGTACCTGGTGCTTCCTTGGCTTTACTTTTTTTATATCTGAAACTCATGTGATGACTACTTTAAGAATCTGCACATTAGAACATTACAACAGAAATTCATGAAAAATGCATAAGTTAACGTTTCATGATATTGTGACTTGTGAGACTTACTACCACTTGTAGATATGCTTGGATATGGGGATTGAAGCATCTATTCCTGTCAGTGTGAAACAAAGAGATCTGAACAAAGTGTTCTCAAGAATTGTAAACGCAGCTGAACACCCGCATCTGAGTGTTCCTGAAACTGATATTGGCCGCAACCGAAAGCGATACCACCAGCTTGTTAATCGCGCTCTCATGTGCCTCTCAGGTACTTACAATTTTTTCTCGAATTATAACTAGCTATAAAGTGACAACATGCTTGTTTTTTCATGCATAAACATCACCGAATCTAACTACTCGTATAGCTTTACTGATTGAACAGGATTTGAAGCATTAATCCTTTCATGCATTATACAGCATAGCATAATTGGAACATGGTGTTCCAAAAGATCTTTAGGTTGCTCTCATTTTCTTATGAAATTGCTTATTATGATTCAATTTCATGAAATTACAGTTGGGGCTGCTGCTACGTTTGTTGGGCTGGCTGCATATCGGGCCTATGCTGCAAGGAAGCAGGCTTCCAGCTAAATTGGATAGTTTCCAGATAACTGAACTGCTGAAGTTCATATCTTTACGTATGTACATGCTCTTTCACAGTCTCATATATATAAGCATCACTATGCTATCCACATGCACAGCATTTTTGTTTTACAACCAAAAGGCTTCAGTTTTTGTATCGAAAAGCATGCTTTACTGCTGATGCTATAAATTGTAGCCTCAGTATTGATTAATAATGTTGTTTTCTGCAGCAGGATCTCAACAATAATTTAATACAGGAGGCCTTGGCCGAGAGTCATCGACCGTTAAGGTGTCATAATCTTATTTTCCGTGCCCTATGCTTATCATTCAACTCTCTAGTGTTCCTCAGTAGTGGGCAGCCTACTTTAGTCACGGTTGTAGTATGCATACAAGTTTTGTGCTTAGGTAGTTGTAGTTGTACCTGGGCTTCAGACTTCTTTAGCCTAGTTTATGCGACCGTTTATGGCAGCCTCTGTAATAATTGTTTCATAAGATTGACAAAGATATTTCATTTTTGAAGTTTCTCTTTCCTTTTTTCCATTTTTTTTTTGTCCTGAAAAAGGTGTACCTTTGACTAAAGTTGTGATCGACAAAAAGAGGCCAGGATTATGGACACACTTAATTAGCACATAATTAACACGTGAATGTTTATACTTTATAGATCCTTCAAAGATCTGCTAAAAAGGTCACTCAACGCACGCTCCCAGATTTTGTAATAGATTACTGAATCTTTGAGAAAAACAAATGAGATTCTGGGTTATTGTACTAATAAATACATGTCAAAATTTGAAGCCACTGAATTGTCTGGAAGAAAGTAATTGTGTTTTTGTCAGTAAGTTTTTGTTGATACAATTACAAGAAAGGATTCAAACTAAAAGTTGAAAAAGGAGATCCAAAATTAGATATGCACGCAGTGTGTATGGTGCAGGTGTACAACAATATTGGAATAGATAGATAAGTCGAGTGCGCGTAGTGGAATCCTTAGAGATAGGTACACTGGCAGGAAACAGAGGACGATCAGCCAATGAAATGTCGAAAACAAATAGGCTGTGTTGCAAAAATTATATATGTACAAATATAGTCCAAAACCACTTGTGTGATTGATTTATGGACTCTTTTGGGATTGAAGACATGCATATACCGATACGATTAAAATGGGGGGCCTTGTTAATTTGAATCTGTTAAATTTACTGACTATAAGTACTCTACTCGAAGTCCACCGTTGAATTTTTATTCTTTATAAGTACTTTTGCAGAACGGAATCACGGTCATGGGGTAGGAATGAGAATGGGAATGGGTAATGCTCGACGATCCCGCCCCCGTATGGGTACTCGCACATTTGTACATGACATATTTATATGTTATATATATTGATATACTAATAATATTTTATATATACAAAATCATGGATCAAAATTTCGGTTTTGCATTAGGTTTCGGTGGACCAAATATTGGAAACGTTTCGAAATGTTTCGAAAATATTTCATACCTAGCATTTTCGTGTAACATGTAAAATAAAATTCTCTAAAGTATCAAAGAAAATACTCCAATTCTATTATATGTTAAGAATTGTTGCCATAGCTTTTTAAAATTGTAAGGGTGCCGCAGTCGAGACTACTATAGAATTGATTAAATATATTAATTTGCGTTAAATAGAACTATTCGTACAAGAGTCATCAGTCAATTTTACCAAAATAACAAACAAACAAACAAACAAAAAAAATAGTCCACCAGTCGTATATAATGAAACTTAAAATCCTGGGAGTGAAAGCATTAAATGCACATGCTTAAACATGTATATTGTATTTGCTAATCATGCATGTAACATTTTCTCAAGCTCGCATTCTAATAATTCGGATAACATATGGTCTATTATTAAAACATACATATCATTAAAACATACATTTGTTTCGTCCAAAGAAAAAAACGAAAAAATTCGGCCGTTTCGTACAAAACGGACCAATTTTTTGATTCATGTACAAATTTATAATATTAGCATGCTATTAGCCATATATATATATATCAAAATTATATAGCCATATTAAGAAGTTGAATTAACTAAAAAGAAAGATAAACTCAATGATTTGATTTTTGTTGATGAATGGCGTGGTTGAATTTGAATATTTGATTACTGAATGAATTAGATGTTTGACTTTTGTTTGTTTCTATTGTATCTTTTGCAAATTGTGAAAATTGAATATATAATTATCATTATAAATTATTTTTGGGTTTGTTTCTCAATTTTTCTAATTGGAAGATACTTGTAAAATAAGAGTTGGGTACCAAACTACCCATTCTGTACCCGCGCAGGTACCCGCATAGTGCGGGAACGAAAATGGATAATGAACTCTCATTTCTCACAAGCACGGTACCCATCCCACGCCCACTCCTAATAGCTAGAATCCACAGGCTCATCGCTTCTTGTTTAAAGAATCCGCACACAGCCTCTTATTTATTTAGCTAATTATGTCTAAGCCTAAATTTAGATTAATTGGTTTTCCATATAAAAGGAGAATAATATTCGTGATGGCAATGGTGGATTTAATAATGAAACTCTATGATTTCAGCCTCCAAAGATACAAATATTGTTTCACCCGTACCATAGTCTGTTCATGCCAGAAAAATAATAGCCTAGGATTCAATTTCGATCTTGTGTTTGTTGATTTTTTTTTTTTCTTCAGAAAAAATAACAGATTTAATTTTGAAGCGAGGCATGCAACCTATGAGCCATCGACAAATTAGAACAGGAAATCAACATAGGCATGCAAGTTGATTTTTAATTATGAGAAGTAGACAATATTGTAGATTCTCGACAGCATAGACTAGATTTTCAAAGTCCAAATGCTTGTCTCTTTGTGGTATCCTAAACCGGTCGATACTTTGTCGGCACCTATCCCACTATACTCCACCATGCGCGGGTTCAATTCCCATCATTCGCCCATCAATAAATATTTTTTTTAAGCCGGTAGATAAATAAATTTTGTCTACTCCAATTAAATATTGATAAATGTCAAATTAATTATTAGAAATTAAACTGATTATTTTTATTTTTAATTTAGATTTTACTAAATTAAATTCTTATTAATATATTAATTAATAGAATTTTTAATATATATTTGATTGGCCAATCAAACAAAGACGTGTGAAAAAGATGGAACATTTCAACCCAGTGTTTTGAAACCCGGCCCGGACCAGCCAGTTCGACCGGTTCGACCGAGAACCAGAACCTTGTCCGGGTCGGTTCTCTTGTTATAGCGGGTCGCATGCTGTAGTGAGCGAACCGGCGATTTCCGCCGGTTCGCCCGACGACCCGCTGAACCGGTTCCGCTTGTGGATTTTTTTTAAATGAAATTTATAGCTGAAAGTCAGCCTTTAATAAAAGAAAAAAAAGCCATAAGTTTTTCTCCACAAATCGGCGCCGGGAAGAAGAAGGGTTCATCAACCTTCGTCATCGATTGCGTGAAGCCCGTCGAGGATAAGATTATGGAAATTTCTTCCCTCGAGAAATTTATGCAAGAGAGAATCAAGGTCGGCGGCAAAGCTGGTGCCCTAGGTGACTCCGTTGCCATCTCCCGTGACAAGAACAAAATCACAGTCACTGCCGATTCTTCCTTCTCTAAGAGGTATTTGAAGTATTTGACTAAGAAATACTTGAAGAAGCATAACGTGAGAGATTGGCTTCGTGTGATTGCTTCAAACAAGGAACAAAATGTGTACGAATTGCGCTACTTCAAGTCTTCAACATTGTTGAACAAGAGGCAGAGGAAGAAGACTAAATATTATTCGGACCGGGCCAGTTTTTTGTTGTTTGTTTATTTATTGGGCGAATTATTATTTCTGCCCAATAACTTTGTAAAAAATTACTTTCTGCCCTTTTTTTTCCGAACCGACTTTTTCTGCCCTGCTAGTTTTCATTTTTTTTTATCAAAAATACCCAATTTCAGCCACATCAGCTAAATTGCTGATGTGGCTGCCCAGTCAAGAAAGTGCTTCGCCTAGTCAATAAGTTGTCACGCCCTGTCATATTTTTCAGCCCAAAAAACATTTTTGGACTAATCCTTGTAATATTAAAAATTGCACTTGCACCCCAAAATAAATTGCACTTTGCCCCTCAAAATATATATGTATATATATATATATTTATAAATAATAAAAATTTACATAATAAAAAACATATATATATATAACTATTTGGTAAAAATAATATATATATATATATATATAAATTAAACATATATATATATATATATATTAAATATACATACATATATATATATATATTAAACATACATACATAAATAAAAAAAGTACATTAAGGTTAAAAAAAATCACTGTTCACCAGCCCGTCGCTGCCGCATCACTGTTAACTGTCGGCACTATTCATCGGTAGCCGTTCACCTTCGTCACTATTCACTATTCACCACAGGCACTGTTCACGGCTCACCATCACTGTTCAATTTCGTACTGTTCACCGCTGGCACTACTCACCGTTCAACAGCCCCAATTTCGCCGATGACGAACAACCCCAATTCCGTACTGTTCATCGCCGGCACTGCTCGCTGTTCACCAGCCCCAATTTCGTACTCCTCTTCTGCTACGACGATGGCATTGACCTCCGCTGGAGCTCCGACGACATTTTTATCCATCACTTATTTCGATTCGACAATCGATAAAATCGAATTTAGGTCATCAATTTTGTTAATTGAAGTGATTAAACAAGATTTGGGAACGTCAATTGGAAGATTTGTGTAGCCCCGTTGCCGACACTGTTCATCGTCGCGGGGAAGAAGAAGAAGATGATATGGTTATTTTTTTTGTTTTTTTTTTATTTTGGGGTCCAAGTGTAATTTATAAAAACTATTGGTTAAGCTGTGTAAAAATTCATATTATCTTAAAAATGTTTTTCAGCAAAAATATTCCACATGGCTATAACAACTTATTGACTAGGCATAGCACTTTCTTGTCTGGGCAGCCACATCAGCAATTTAACTGATGTGGCTGAAATTGAGCATTTTTTTAATAGAAAAATGAAAACTAGCAGGGCAGAAAAAGTGGGGGCCGAAAAAAAAAGGGCAAAAAGTAATTTTTTGCAAAGTTATTGGGCGGAAATAATAATTCGCCTTATTTATTTATCTTTGAACCTCCTATTGGTTTTTCCTTTACTTGCTAGTTTATTATGAGTTTTGGCGAATATGATTATGAAGTTGAAAAAAAGTGGCGGATCATGAGGAGAATTTGAAAAAGAAATGACAAAAGTGAAAGTTGGAAGAAAGTGGCGGATGATGATGATTAGGGTTTTCTTTCTATTTTATACTAATAAGATTTCAACATGTTTTGGGGCTAGTTATATTATATTAATAAGACATTAACAATTTGATTTGACAATAGATCGTTTTATATATATATGCGAGTGTCGGTTACAAGTGAATAGTCTGGCAATACAACGACTCTATCTCAAATCAGACCTACACTACGTGTCTCGTGTAGGCTTGGTCCAGAACACCTCGGACCTACGCTTCGATGCTTGGATGAGAGTGGAATGTCGGTAAATAGATCGAACGGACGTCGGTGATTGCCTTCGATGTGATGTCGAAGATGACCCGCGATGTGATATCGGTGATGAGGTGGTATGACGTGTCACAGGTGCACGTGGTAGTCCCGATATCGAACAAGATATCGAAAGCGATATCGGTGATGTATTTCGATATGCCGCGTGGTAGCTGAGGGATGATAATTGCTTGTTTTGGGATCCGGGCACCGCGTATTTATAGACCTCGGGTTCCGGGGACCACAGTAACATATCGGTGATTATTACCGATATGACATCGAAAGTGATCCCCGATATAGTCCAATATGTGCCTGGTTTGGGCCTGACCCAATATGCGGGAAATGCCCATATCATGTAGTCCCCCAATTTGGGGATTCTTATCTTAGAGATAAGGATTCGCAAATTTAATTTTAAATTTCTAGGTTACCTGTACCCTTCGTCCCGCCAGTTCAAATGACGGAGATCAAACTTGCGGGGAGTGCACTTGTGATGAACTTCGATTCGTCTCCCAATGTAGTAGACGCATAGTTTGAGGTCCTCGTTTGAATTCTAGTTCCCTTGGTATTTGGGTTCCTTGAAAATTGTGATGGGGTCGCCGGGGCAGTTGTTATATTCTCGTGGCTCTTCGCGTAGTAGGGTAGGATGTCGGGTCTCATCTTCGACATGATATCGAAATGCTTATTCGATATGACGTCGAAAGTATATTTCGATGTAGTTAAGGCCTCCGTCTATAAGTAGGGCTTGTAAGAGACTCCGAAGTTCATAGTTTTCTGCGTGTTCTCTATCGTTTAGCGTAACCACATCGGTATGTATATCGGTAATCATATTCGATATATTCCCCGACGTGTGTTTCGACCTCGACGTAGTACTTGAATTATTTATTATTATTTCTTCATGCTGATACTCTGATTATTCTGCAGGTACATTACCTTTTTTGAGATACTTCATTAGAATGAGGTTTAGACAATTGATGCTTAAACTCCAAGCCGATTGTGACGCTCAGAAAGCTACTGAAATGGCGGCAGTCGTGGTGGTGCCTGAAATAAGGTCTATGCCTAGCTTTGACCTGAATAATGCAGCCGTTGAGTTTCTGGCAGAGGCATCGGGAGTCGAGCGACCTTCCCCTAGCCTTCTAGTGCCTGAACGTGTTAATGAAGAACTTTTTAACAATGTTCCTGCAATGGTTGGGTCCCTTAGCCAGGACATCCTTGACGTGGTGGGAGGCCCGGATGGTGCGGCCAGCCTCTTGGATGTGTTGACCTCGAAACAAGAGGGTGTGGTTCCTCAACCTGACGGGGCTATGGCGAGAGAGAGACCATTTGCGAGGTCTCCTTCCGGTGAGTATGTCGCTCCACGTTCTGAATCGTCGGCCGATATTCATTTGACCAAGGACGTTGGAGGTTCGGAATCGAATACCCATGTCAACTTGGGTGATTTTGTTGATGCACCTTTTATAGGGGGGTCGGGTTCTTCACGCCCGAACCTTATTAGTGACAAGGGAAAGGCGACCGTTTTAGGTGTGACCGACAAGGGTAAGGAGCCACTGCAGGAGCCCTCGATATTGGTTCCCCTATTTTTCCTCGAATCGAATCCCCAGGAGACCGTTTTAGGTGTGCCCCTATTTTTCCTCGGATCCCGATTACGAAACCTGCCGTTGACCTGAGTAGGATATCAGGTAGTAAAAGGTCTCGTGAAGGGACTGTCCATAGTGGCCACTCATTTTCGAGTTCGGGCCCTCGGAAGGCGGGTGCAGTCAAACCCTCAAAGCAAGTAGAATTCCCTGAAGCAGATGCTGTACGGGGCATGATGCAGGCTTTTCCTCCTCCTGCGAATGTGCGGGTGCTCACAGAATTTGAGCGAGCCCAGAATATACGCCGCAACGCTCATCTGTTCCAAAGTGTATGCATTTGAATACGACTTCGATCGTTTTCATTTGAATGTTTAGCATAATGTTATGTATTGTATTGTGCAGACGGCCAAGCTGGCGGTCTCGTGTTTGAAGACCATTCGCGAGTCCAAGGGTGACCCTGACGCTGTCGCTGCCGAGCTCAAGGCTGATATCTTGAAGATGGGGGAGTTCAACCCCATGGTGTTGGAGAAGTTAGATGCTGAAAAAGAGGATGCATTGAAGACATGTCGTACGCTCCGGGAGGAGTATGATTTGTTGAAGGACAACCTCAAAACATTAATAACTGAGCTCGATCAAGGAAAGTCGCGTGAATTTGCGGCTGATAAAGAGCTGGAAACACTGAAAGCTAAGGTGGCGGCGGTGAAGGCTGCTAATGAACGTCTCTCATTGGAGCTCTCCACTGCCAAATTAGCTCCCTTGGACTTGGTATGTATCCTGTGTACGATATCTATTTCTGTTTTTTGTCCTCTTGTATTTAATTGAGTTCAATTTGTAGGAACGTCATCTTGATCTCTTCCGGGTTGGGGCGGAGAAGTTTATGGAAAGCTTGAGCTTCCGAAATCTAATTCTGAAGGTTCGAGATGCAGCCTTTCATGCTTGCGTAGGGAGAGTATTGAGAAATGACGGTTTCAAGGACTCCCATCGAGCTGAGTGGGTTGAACCCAAGGCATGATCATAATGATTTGCCGATTGGTGGCCTAGATGAGGTGGAAGAGAGTCCGACCGACCCTGACATGTTTTCCGAGGTTGTGGAGAAAAAGAATGAAGGGTCCTCGTGGGAGTAGTTGTGTACTGCCTTCACTGTAATTTGAATTTATCCCTTTCCGGACTATCTTTGATTCGTGGTTCTGTAGCTGAATATTTATTTCTATGTTGTTTTCATAGTATATGACTCTTCGTGGCCTTGTTGTCTGATAACTTGTCGGTTTCTTTTATTGTCATGATGGTAGAATATGCAGTATTCCGATGTATGAGGCGCAATCATTTCGTTCTCGTATTTGATGAGATTCGTTCAATCTGTCTGTTGTCAATCAAGGAATGATTAGAATTTCCTTGGTGTTGGTAGAAACATGGGTAATCTGTCACTGTTTCTGTGCTTAGGATCGACCCTATTATTATAGGGGATATTCTTCTTGTGGTTAGGGGCCCATAGAGCCTGCCTCTTCACCTAGTTTGATTTATGGAATTTTCACCCAATAGGCTCTTCACCTAGCTTGATTTATGGGATTTTCACCCAATAGGCTCTTCACCTAGCGTAATTTTATGGGATTTCCACCCAATAGGCTCTTCACCTAGCTTGATTTATGGGATTTTCACCCAATAGGCTCTTCACCTAGCGTAATTTTATGGGATTTCCACCTAATAGGCTCTTCACCTAGCTTGATTTATGGGATTTTCACCCAATAGGCTCTTCACCTAGCGTAATTTTCTGGGATTTCCACCCAATAGGCTCTTCACCTAGCTTGATTTATGAGATTTTCACCCAATAGGCTCTTCACCTAGCGTAATTTTATGGGATTTCCACCCAATAGGCTCTTCACCTAGCGTAATTTTATGGGATTTCCACCCAATAGGCTCTTCACCTAGCTTGGCAGTTCGACCCCGTTATCACATAGGATATTTTTCTTGAACCGACCCCGTTATCACAGGGAATTTTTTCTTTAATCGACCCCGTTATCACAAGGGATTTTTGCTTTAATCGACCCCGTTATCACAGGGGATTTTTTCTTTAATCGACCCCGTTATCACAGGGGATTTTTTCTTGGATTGGCCCCGTTATCACAGGGAATTTTTTCTTTAATCGACCCCGTTATCACAGGGGATATTTTTTGTGTTGTAGGCGAGCCTTTTCGTTGTCTTTTTGACTATGTCTCTTGGTGACTCTGTCGTCGTTGAATATGTAGGTCATTGAGCCCTGCAAAACATCATAGACAAGAAACATTTTCAACATAAAAGCTAATACGAAAGCACGAAATGACGTGCATGTGTTATTTGAGGGATGTTCCCTCAATCTGGGAAAATCAGTTTTACACAAGAAATAGTGTTTCCGTTGTGCTCTATAGTGCCTGTGGTACCTGTTTGTACCTGTTGTACCTGTAAGAGGGCGATGTGTTAAATATATATCTAGGGGAACACTCCCCAATTGTTTGTGCCATTCTCTGCACTTCTATAATGTCCGCTTAGGACATATCCCTGCATGAAATATGAGATTGCGCCAAGCAACAAATGAAAAAATAAAAAGGTAGTAACAGATAACGGTTGAAGGCTAGGTAAACCCAGCCAGCCTACGTATCCCATTGCATGGGGAATCAGACCGGCGTAGTTCCCCTGTTTTAAGTTACATGCCGACCTACGAAGGGGCAAAATAAGAGATAGCGGTCGAGGGCTAGGTAAACCTAACCCGCCTACGTATCCCGTTGAGTGGGGAATCAGACCGGCGTAGTTCTCTCTGTTTTAAGTTTACAGACCGACCCACGATGGGGCAATGTTTCCGTTGTCCAAACATAATTTAAAAACTGCTGAAATTAAAAACATTGTTCTGTTTGCTCCTCATGGCGATCACTCCGTGCGCGGAATGTATTCTTGGTGTGGGACTTGTATTTCATGTCTTCTTCTGATTCTTGGGTGCTTCAGCGAGTCCACATAGCACATCCATCCCTGCACCTGGTCACCTATGATGTCACCAACTCCTTGAGGCGTCGGGAATTTGATCTTCTAGTAATAAGTAGAGACCGCTGCCCTGATCTGGTTGAGCGCCGGTCGGCCAATGATGACGTGGTAAGCAAATGGAGTGTCGACAATCGTGTATTTTATCGGTGTGACCCGAGTGTGTGGGCTACTGCCAAACATAGTGGGCAATATGACTTGTCCAAGCAGCGCTACCTCTGCTCCACCAAATCCGGTCAACAGGGTGGATATCGGCTTCAGTCGGTCCGGGGCTATCCCCATCTGCTCGTAGGCTTTAGAGAATATCAGGTTTGCGGAGCTCCCGCTATCCACCAACACTTTATGCACCTGATAGCCATCCACATTAATCGTGATAACCAGTGGGGAATCTAGTTTCCCTGCGGTCAAGGCCAATGGACTAAGCTACTCCAAGTCTTTTTTGGTGAAGGAGATCTCCTGCTCCAAGTATGCTTCCGGCATGATTGCGTTGGTGTACCCAACATAGGCTCCACCCTGGAGTCTCCGCGTTATGGTTTCTCGGTCGTGAGCCGTGTCAGCTCCCAAGCCTCCCCCGTTGATCACATTTATAACGCCTCTGCTCGTGGCATTCACTATGATCCTCCCTCGCTCCTCGGGTGGCTCAATCATCTTCTGTTTTCCTCTCCTGGGCGAGTAATCCCTTCTAGGGGATGAGGAATGTTCTGCTCCTCTAGCATCCTCCCTGGCACCGCTGACAAACTCGACCAGTTTCCCTTTTTTGATCAATCTTTCGATCTCGTTCCTCAGGTGTGTGCAATCCTCTGTCCTGTGTCCAGGTTGACGGTGGTATGTGCAGTATTTGCCGGATGACTTCATCCCGGAAGTCTCATTCAACGGCCTGGGTTCCGTTAACCATCCGTTTCTCTTCGCCACGGCCATCACCTCTAGAATGCCTCTGTTTAACGGGGTGTACGTCATTGGGGGCCTTTCCCTGTTGCGCTCTCAGTATTCATTTCTACTGGGAAACGAACCCTGACGCGTTGCCATCATTTCGTCCTCATATACCATTTGGTTTGCAAGCATGTTGATCTGTGCTATGATGGGCTCAGTCAATTTGATTAGCTCCCCGGCGAACCTGCGATGGGTCGTGCCCTTAAACAACATCATCATGACCTAATCGCCATGCGGCTCATCCACCTTCAGTAATTCATCGTTGAACCTCTTCATATAGTCTCGGAGGTTCTCCCTTTCCCCTTGCTGCACAACGCCGAGGTGTAGCAGGCTGGTCTTCATTCTCTTTTGGCTAGAGAATTGGTTCTCAAATTTCTCCCTCAGCTGCTCGTAGTCCGTTATGGATCTGGCCTCCAGCATAGCGAACCAATCCAGTGCAGCGCCCGTTAAAGTGGTGGAGAGGATCTTTGCTTTTATGTTTCTCGAGTAGTTGTGCAGGTTCAGAATGCTATCGACCTGATGGAGATGATCCGTAGGATCGCCTCTTCCGTCGTATGGCTTGATCACTGGGATCTTGTCCCCCATTTGCAATACTTCAGCCTCTATCTCATCCAAAAACGGGGTCCTACTGCGAACCTTTCTACGACTATGAGTTAACTTCCTCGACAATTCCGCCCTCTCGCGGTCTAGCTGTTCCATCCTCTTTGAGATTACCCGCATTATTTCTGCATCCTCGTCCTTTGAATATGCAATCTCGGTGCGGTCGCGATCGCGTTCCATTCTCCGGACTACTTCCACCCTCTCACGGTCAAGCCGTTCCATCTTCCTTGCTAGCTCTCGATCTAGAGTCCCGGGGTCCCGTCTTTCTGCCCTGTCGTAAGCAGCGGGTGATATCTCTCTGAAAGAGTCCCCCGTATCCTCCTGTTCGTCGTATCCTTGCCTTGCCCTTCTCTCACCCACTTCGGATTCATGGGGCCTCGCCCAAATGTCCTTTGCCCTTTGCTCCACTAGTCTTGGAAGTAAGGTCTCCAATGTGGAATCCAGCGCCGCTCGTACTGTGGCGTTGATCTGCGCTTGCATCTCCGAGGTTATGGCAGCGGGGTGAAAGGCACTTTGTCCCGCGGGCATTGTCTCCTCTAGGCCGAGAAAATCCGTATTTGGCGCCTCGGTCATTGAAATGTCTGTTGGGTGGTTCTCAGCGGGCGGGCCCTCAGTCTCGGGTTCTACCGCACTTGGTGCAACAAGGGTCGAACCTGCACTTGCGGCTCGCGGCGGCCTCTCGGGCCCGCGTCTTCATTGCACTGGTGGTGGAGGAAGCTCCATCTCGGCTTGAGCCACTGTCTATTCTTGGTCAGTTGGGTGTTGAGGGGGTTGCGTGTCTTCCATCCTGGCGCTCCTGGTCACAACTCCGCTAAATCTGGATCGGGTCCTCCTTCCTTGCATCTCGGCGTCTTTGTCCGGGAACTGGTCTTCCCACAGACGGCGCCACTGATTTGACAATAGATCATTTTATATATATATATGCGAGTGTCAGTTACAAGTGAATAGTCTGGCAATACAACGAGTCTATCTCAAATCAGACCTACACTACGTGTCTCGTGTAGGCTTGGTCCGGAACACCTCGGACCTAGGTTTCGATGCTTGTATGGGAGTGGAATGTCGGTAAATAGATCGAACGGACGTCGGTGATTGCCTTCGATGTGATGTCGAAGATGACCCCCGATGTGATATCGGTGATGAGGTGGTATGACGTGTCACAGGTGCACGTGGTAGTCCCGATATCGAACAAGATATCGAAATCGATATCGGTGATGTATTTCAATATGCCGCGTGGTAGCTGAGGGATGATAATTGCTTGTTTTGGGATCCGGGCACTGCGTATTTATAGACCTCGGGATCCGGGGACCACAGTAACTTATCGGTGATTATTACCGATATGACATCGAAAGTGATCCCCGATATAGTCCAATATGGGCCTAGTTTGGGCCTAGCCCAATATGCGGGAAATGCCCATATCACAATTGTTGGGCCTAGTCATTCCATTTTAATTGGGCTTGAACTCATAACCCCTTATTAAATTTTTCAAGGCATTTTGTACATGTTATTTTTTATATATTTTACTAAATATTGACTAAAGTCAACAAACCGGTCTAACCAGTGGTTCGACCGATCCGACTTGTTGACCCACTAACCGATAGCCTCACCGGGCCAGTCACCGGGCCGAGTTTCAGAACACTGTTTCAACCAATCAAATTAAACCACACGGAAATATGATGTGTTCTAGGGATTTGTTGATAAACAAGCCAAATTAAACCCATGTCTATCTTGAAGAGGAATTTGACCAATCACAAGCAAGGAGGCTCTAGGTTCTACAACTATAAATAGAGATGCTCTTGAAGAACAAAAATCACAATTGAGGCTTAAAGAATTCAGAGCAATGAGGTTCAGTAAATCCTCTCCAACAAGCTCAGCAATCTTCAAAGGTATCCTTCAACAATCTTCAAGGTGTTCTTCTTCAAGAACTCCCATCAAGCCTCAAGTTCATCCAAAAACCATTTTTTTTAAGACCGTGTCTCTGCCAAAAAGATCAAATCTCCAACAAATTCAATAAATCCAAATCAAATTCATACCGTTCTTCAACAACATTCAAACCAAAAATTCGTTTGATCCGCGATCAAGTCACAAGACCCTCGGAAAACCGTTTTTGAAGATCAAAATCCATACTAGAAAGATCAAAACTCACATATTCAAAGAACTGAGGCATTGAAATCGAGCAAACGAAGATTGATGCGATAGTTAAGATGCCAGAGCCACAAAATATTCATGAACTCAAAAATCCGCAACGAAAATTGGTGCATCTCAGAAGGTTCATCTCAAATTTAGCTGGTCGTTGCCAACCTTTCAGTCATTTGATGAAGAAAGATGTTCCATTTATGTGGGACGAATCTTGTTGCAATGCTTTTGAACGAATCAACTCATATCTGATGAAGCCTCCCATTTTAGCCAATCGTGTGCCGGGACATCCATTGATCCTATATATTGCCGCCCAAGAAAGATTGGGGGTGGGGGTGGGGGTGGGGGTGCATTGTTCGCCCAATAAAATGACAAAGGGAAGGAAAATGCACTTTATTACTTGAGCCGAACAATGACGCCGAATGAGTTGAAGTACGCTCCTATTGAAAAGCTTTGCCTAGCTCTTGTGTTCTTAATTCAAAAATTGAAGCATTACTTTCAAGCTCATACAATTCATCTTGTATAAAGAGCAAACCCTTTGAATTACGTCATGACAAGGCCAGTGTTGTCTGATCGACTTGCAAGATGGTACCTTCAGCTGCAACAGTTTGAGATTGCACACATCCTTCAAAAGGCTGTGAAAGGACAAGTATTGGCAAATTTTCTAGCTGACCACCCTATTCCTGCCGAGTGGGAGTTAATGGATGACTTGCCTGATGAAGATGCGCTCGTGGTTGAAGTTGCTCCTCCATGGGAAATGTACTTTGATGGTGCCACACATAGAAATGGAGTCGGCGCCAACATTATCTTTCTCACGCCTTATGGAGAGGTCTTGCCGTATTCCGTCACACTAACTCAAAATTGCTCAAACAATGTTGCGGAATATCAAGATCTGATACTCGGCTTAGAAATGTCAATTGAGCTGAGGCAACCTCACCTAAAAGTGTATGGCGATTCCAAGTTGGCCGTCAATCAATTGTATGGCAAATTTGAGGTTAAGAAGCCAGAGCTCCTACCATATGTTGAGTATGCAAGAAGATTGATCAAAAATCTTGGTGACGTTACAGTAAAGCATGTGCCGGGGAAAGATAATGGGAAAGCCGATGCGTTAGCTAAACTTGCTTCTATGTTGGTTACATCAGAAGAGAAGACGTCCATACCCGTGTACCACAAATGGGTACTCCCGCCTATTCTAGAGGACAACGGTGAGCAAGGTAATAATAATGAAAGTCATGCTGTGGAGGTATACGAAATTGAAGTGGAAGATTGGCGACAATCATTCGTGGACTACTTGAAGCACGAAAAATTGCCTGATGACGTACGTCAAAAGATCGACATTAGGCGTCGTGCATCTTGCTTCATCTTCTATAAAGACACACTCTGGAGGCACTCGTTCGATGGGGTTTTCTTGCGTTAACTAGGAAAAGAAGAAGCTATGCAAGCTATGAATTTGTGGAGCTCATCAGTCTGGTCCAAAGTTACATTTTCGCATCAAAAGAATGGGCTACTACTGGCCTACCATAGTTTTAGATTGCATGAAGTATGCACAAAGATGTCAAGCTTGTCAATTCTGCGCAAACTTCATCCATCAGCCGCCTGAACCTTTACATCCGATTGTAGCTTCTTGGCCTTTTGATTCGTGGGGTTTGAACGCTGTCGGCCCTATGAAAAAGTCTTCTGGTGGGCACTTGTACATTTTGGCTACAACCGACTACTTTTCAAAATGGGCCGAAGTTGTGCCTCTCAAAGAAGTCAAAAAGGAGATGCTGTCAACTTCATTCGCACCAATATTATTTACCGCTACGGAGTTCCAGGATACATCGTCACTCCTAATGGAAAGCCATTTTGCAATGGTTTGGTAGACAAGCTGTGTGAGAAATTTGGGTTCAAGCAAAGAAACTCTTCCATGTATTATGCTGCTTGTAATGGCCTCGTCGAAGCGTTCAACAAAACTCTCTGCAACTTGCTAAAGAAAGTAGGGGCAAAGTCAAAGAAAGATTGGCATGAAAGAATTTGAGAAGCTTTATGGGCATATTAAACTACACATAGAACGCCAGCTCAAGCAACTCCGTATGCATTGGTCTATGGAGGAGAAGCAGTTCTCCCTCTTGAGCAACAAATCCTGTCTTTAAGGATAGCTCTGCAAGAAGGACTCACCGAAGAAGAGAATGACCTTTTACGCTTGCAAGAAATAGATGCCCTTGATGAGAGAAGACCAGAAGCGCAACGAAAACTTGAGTGCTATCAAGCTCGTATCTCTAAGTCTTTTAACGAAAAGGTCCATCGACGCTCCTTTCAAGTTGGTGATTTGGTTCTTGCAGTAAGAAGGCCCATCATTATCACTCATCGAACCGGAAACAAGTTCACTTCAAAGTAGGATGGTCCTTATGTGATCACAGAAGTATACACGAATGGCCCATATAAGTTGGTTGCCGAAGATGGATTAGGAATTGGTCCTATCAATGGAAAATTCTTGAATCAATATTACCCTTAAGTGATTGAGCATACTCTGGCCCGCATGAGTATAAACTGTGGATGGCAACCACCAATGGTAAATTATGTGGTTGAAATGATAACTTACCCCACCAAAGGTATTTTATGTGGTTAAATTTTAAATACCCCACTTTGTTCAAAGTGGTTAAAGAATGAATACTCCTGGCCCGCATGAGTATAAACTGTGTACGACACCCCCTTAAATCAATCTTGATTTCTTTGAACTACGTTATGACTTGATCCTTTTTATCGAGGTACGTAGGCAGTTTATAAGTTTTTTAAGTTCAGTCATGAAATTTGCTCAAGTTTGTTTTGTTGCAATTATGTTACAGTATTCATGGGAAAGAAACATGATGTCAAATGCAAATGAATAACTCAAAATGAGGTAAATAAAGGAAAATATTTCATTAATCTCGAAGTTTGATGATGCGACAAATGCAAAGCAAAACAGAATAAAGTATATCACAAAAACAAAGATGAAGAAAAAAAACATGGGAAATCTCTCTCAAACAAAAGGCCTCGCATCCCCCAACTCCAGTTGTGCAGTCTCTAAGTTCAATCTCATAACGTTCAATTCGCCCCTCTCTGCGTCAGTAAGCGAGTGAGTGCTTTTAAGGACGTATATCTTCTCTTCCAAATTAGAGATCTTACTGTCGACACCTCGAAGAAACTCTTGTTGGCTCTTTAAGGATGATGTCAAGCTTGCTTTCTTCGACTTTAAGTCTTTCAATCTTCTTTTCCGAAATTTGTTGAAGAAGTGATGAGTTTTCCAATATTGTGGAATTTCGCACATCATAAGCAACGGCTTGATCGAAAAATTTGCTCACTATGGCCTCAAAGGGTGAAATGTTTTCCTTCCCAATCAACTTCATTCTTTCAAAAACAATGCAGAATTCATCTTCAAAAGAAGAAATCTGGTTAATTGGTGCGCTAACAATCCTCCCGCTAACATCGGCCCATAGAGAGTTGAGATACCTCCTGTCATGAATTTTTAATAGACTTTCACCCTTAAAAACAGATACATCAATATGTGGAGAACTCTCCTTACCATTCTTTGAGTCTCTTGGTTTCAAATGCACTTTGTCATCTTTTGAAGGTTTAGTGGCAGCACATGAAGTAGACCCTTCGCTTGTTTGAGGATGTTGCTCATCACCCTTCAAAGCAGAAATCCTCTCTTTACCCACCTACAAGGAATATGGCGAAAGTTAGGAACATATATATATATATATTTATATATATATATATATGTATATTTATATGTGTATATATATGTATATTTATATGTGTATGGAAATAAAGAGCAAAAGTTGACCAATACCTGTACAACCAAGTCCAATGTCGCGGATGGGGTGCACGAAAGGCAGCGAGGAGAATTGACTTCTCTAGGTTGCGAGACACTTGAGTCTTTCTTAACCCTCTTCCAGTTTCCATTTTCGCTGCTGCCGCTCTCTTTGACAATGCTTTTTCTTTTCGTTGATTCCTCTACCGCAATGTGTTGCGAGTCTCGCGAGCTCTTCCCAAGAGGAGCAATTTGGTTGTCACGACTTTGTGCGACCTTGTCATCTCCACTGAGTATCAAGCGCTTTTGAGTTGAAAGTAAAGAGTCAATATTGTCTTCAAGGTAGTTCATATGAGTTTTGGTTATCCATGACTTATAACTATCCGAAAAGTGCCTTCTTGCGTTAAGAGGAGCATTGGGAATCCAAACCTTTGAATATGTCCTTTGTGCAAGACTTAACCTCCAAAAACGAAGTCCTTCATCCAAAGAAGCTTCGTGGTAGCCATTTTTGAATATGCCAAGGACATCTTGATAATATCCAAATTGTCGGCCGAATCGATGTAGACTATAGGGCTCAACATCAAAAGTCTCGCCTTGCCTCAGAGTAACATAACACGATCGGAGGATGATTAAATAGTCATGCTCTGCTTCGCCAAGGGTACTGCAATCCACAAGTGCGACGTTATTGACGTTTGGAAGAAGATTGCATACCCAAGTGGTGTAGTCTCCTTTGTGAATCCTCTAGACCTTGCTCAATTTTCTCCAGAAAATACCGTCATTCAAGGTTTCTGCGACTCTGGGTGGATAGAAAACTGAGTCTTGAAGTATAGCGCCACCCACACGTAAACAAAATGGATCGGAAAAAGAAGGCACCCTCGAGAAGGTTGAGTAGACCTTGATATTGCATTCAACCCTTTGTAAATCGACGCTAGTACCGGAATGGCAAGGCATACTCTTTGATCGCTGGCTATAAGACTCGCCATCTTGAATGTACTTGGACGGATAAAGCCAACATCCTTTACAGGGAGAACAAAGACGCACAACCAACAAGCTAAGTGCGCGGCCAAAATTGTCTCTTCCTTCCAACATCCTTTGATACCGAGTTGTGAAAACATGATCTCTTCTTGCGATGACCACTGACTGCATGGTTCGAGCTTTCTGGAAGGGTTGTGTGTCGCTTGAGGTCGGGGAACGCTTTTCCTCTCCTAGCGTGATGGGGGACATTTCTATTTGACTTCTTTCTTCGACCAAAAGTTGACCCACTCTTTAATTGGCACTCGAGGATCGTCATCACCAACATGTGCTCGAATTAAGTGAAATGCGTGGAACAAAGGTCTGCATGACAGCGGTAAGTGATAGTTGTCTTTTTCTTTACCGAAAAGTTCTCTCTCGCTCGGTATGACTTCGTCATATATGGATCCAAATATGGGCAGACTGGCAAGGCGTTCCAAGTCCCATAGGGAAACTAAGAGCTCTCCAAGTGAAGTGACAAGGGTGTTTGTAGACGGTGACCACGCTTCGCACAAGGCTTTTATGATTTTCAAATGACACTCATATGTGAACAAGGATACGTAGACTGTCTCGTACGTGTTGGTCGAAGTAAGTATAGGCTTGCACCAAACAAGGACATCTTCTGTCCACTCCCAATATCCAGGGAAGTAATGGATTTCCCCGTGAGAGTGAAGAAAGGCATCGTCCCACATGGCATCTCCTTTGGCAATGTGTCACCCCAAGGTATCGAAAGAAAGATCATCGTTTGATACTCGGTGGTGAGGAGACCGGAGCACGAATGACGGCAGCGATCGATTGGAGGACTTGGAAAACTCTTCGGTCCAGTCTTTAGGTTTAATGGTGTTAATCAAAGTGGGTCATCGGCTTGTGTAAATTCCGGTGAGTGGGGTACCGACCTCCAATATTGTGTCCCGTTGGGTTGATTGGTTTTCATCACCGGTGATGGTTAGAGTCTCAACTCACTTCAAATTATAGGCATGGCCGAATTTCACCATTGTGCGTGGACTGTCAACACAAAGAAGCAAAAAAAGAGTTAGAGATGAAAAAAAAAGAAAGAGTACAAAGAAGGTATATGTCGGTTCGGCAATTCTTGTGAAAGTGACTCTTTCGATCCCTAAACCTGCAACCAAGAAAAAAGAAACAAAAAAATGAAAAAAAGGAAAATTAGTGGTGTGCAACAAAAAGAAAAAAAAAAGAAGAAAAAGGAAGAGAAAGAGGAAAAAAAAGAAGAAAAGAGAGAGAGAGAGAAAGAAATCAAGAAAAAAGCTTACAATTTGTTGCTGACTTCTGGAGATTCACAAGCTCGCTGCCCGATATCCCGTACTTTGTTCGCGCGATTAAACTAGTTTGGAACGAAGTAAAGAAAAAAGAGGATGAAGAAAGTGGTGGTCTTGGTGTCTTTATATAGAATTTTCATGGGGAAGTTTCAATCCTATTGAAACTATAAGTCTTGTAGTTATAATGGGATTAGAATTCTTGATTTAAGGAGAAATCAAGTTGAAAAAAAAAAGAAAAAAAAGAAGGGGAAGTGCAGAACACGATTCATGTTCGAGAAGGAGACCTGGAAATTATCCAGCGCATAAGGTATATATGGAACATCAAGTAAAAAAAAAAAAGAGAAAAAGGGGGCCATCACGAGTGTTGCCTTTGGAAAATGGTTTGATACCTAAATTTCATTTCAATCCCCAAGAAAATTAACATGGAGGTCCACCAAAGTCTTGGTACTTATAGTGAAGTACACAATTTTTTATCAATTTCATTAATGGCACGATAAATAATATGTTGCGACAAATTCTCTCCAAGATGCATTTTGCTATGCTATTCGTGACAAGTCGCAAGGGGGCATTTGTCGACAAATAAATTTTATCCACTCCAATTAAATATTGACAAGTGTCAAATTAATTATTAGAAATTAAATTGATTATTTCTATTTTTAATTTGGGATTTTACTAAATTAAATTCTAATTATTAATAGATTAATTAATTAATTTTCTAATATATATTTGATTGGCCAATCAAACAAAGACGTGTGAAAAAGATGGAGCATTTCAACCAATCAAATTAAGCCAGGTAGAAATATGATGTGTTCTAGGGATTTCTTGATAAACAAGCCAAATTAAATTCATGTATATCTTGAAGAGGATATTGACCAATCACAAGCAAGAAGGCTCTAGGTTCTACAACTATAAATAGAGATGCACTTGAAGAACAAAAATCAGAATTGAGGCTTAAAGAATTCAGAGCAACGAGGTTCAGTAAATCCTCTCCAACAAGCTCAACAATCTTCAAAGGTATCTTTCAACAATCTTCAAGGTGTTCTTCTTCAAGAACTCCCATCAAGCCTCAAGTTCATCCAAAAATCATTTTTTTTAAGATCGTGTCTCTACCAAAAAGATCAAATCTTCAACAAATTCAAAAAACCTAAATCAAATTCATACCGTTCTTCAACAACATTTAAACCAAAAATTCGTTTGATCCTAGATCAAGTCACAAGACCCTCGAAAAACCATTTTTGAAGATCAAAATCCGTACTAGAAATATCAAAACTCACATTGTTAACAGGATGATAATTCACCTTCTTGAAATAAACAATAAATCAATTACTGGAATTACCAGATATGTTATTATATGATTATGCGACCTGCATTCATGATACATGTATCACGCCTCAAGTATCCCTTGGAGCACATCTGCAAAACATCAAATATTGGAGCAAAGTCAACAGGAGGAATACGAGACCAAGGCAGAGTCTCACAGACTAACCGCTATCGGAACTACTTCAGCGTCGGACAAGCACTCCGCCCCACTCATTCTGCCTCTCCAAGAGATGAGCTCTCGGAAAGGATGAGCTAAAAGAACCAATCTATCAAAGCCCACTGGAGCTATCGAAAACCAACAGAGTCCCAGAACCTTGACAAAAACACTTCCTTGCTATGCACTCCCAACACAAACGCTCTCGGAACACTACCCCAGTACTTCCCTGCTACATACTCCCAGCACAAATGCTCTCGGAACATTACTCCTGTCGACCCACCCAGAGGTCGGAACTTCACAGTAATGCAACAACTACAGAACAACACTTTCCGCGCACTTGGAGAAAGAAAACACCTACCCACGATAGCTAAAAACCTCTCGGAGATCAACCCATGAACGAACACCCCCTCGGAGAATATCCTGAAGCAAACACTCCAGAATACATACCTCTCGGAGAAACACTGTCACTAAGAGAACACTCAGACTCGGCCCTCGAGTCACCACTAGAAGCACTGAGCTCCCGAAAGTAAATAAGGCAGTCTACCCCTTATCATAAAGAAGACCAAAACCCTCGGAAGAAGAAATGATACAGTCAGCACTTAAGATAGACGTTATCTTATTGGTTAAAGGAACGTTGTAACACGTGTAGAACACGACCACATGCATAATGACACTTGTAAAAACATGCATAACGACACCTGTCCCTAAAAACTCTATATAAACAGAGAGAAAACCAGGCGATTAAGGAAAAACAGACAGATAGACTCGGAAATACGCATATCGACTCGGAAAAGAGAGTGGATCATAGTGAATAAAAGGAAGGAATGTTTTTGTCAGTTTTCTCTCCCATTAAGTAGCATTTAGTTTTTGAACCACGGACAAAGGCGTTCCAACCCAAATAAATAATTCAGTTAATTAAGTCGTAATTCCAAACCCGTTAACAAAATGGCGCCGTCTGTGGGAAACGCCGTTAGATTCACCATCAAGAGTGCTCAAAAGCGATGCCAATCGGGGAGGAATTATTCTCACGGTCATTAAACCCTTAAGCAAGTTCGTGGGACCGTTGCCACAACCAAAAGGGAAAGCATGTGCTATAGCAATGAAACGACACGCACCAATGATAAGTATCCTTATTTCAGTAGTCATAGTTCGAGTCAGATTTTGGCTATCTTTGTGAAAAATTATAAGATTCTATAATTTGCGATGTAAATACTTGAGGAAAAGAGAGAAGGCATGGTCCAAGTGGCCTAGGAGAATATCTCCGAGAGCAGTTACTCTAGGAAACTTCACTCGTACTCTCTCATCAAAGGCTTTCCGAAAGTCTTTCGGAAATCTACATAATTAAAAGTGATAAGGATATGAACAATTCTATTAAAATGATTCTTTGGAAGGACGTGAAAATATTCACTAAACTCTAAGCATCTATACATACTTGGGACCCTTTCCTCGAATAATCGAATTAAGATGAGCTGCCCAAAGCATACTATAAAAGGCTACGAGGGCGTGTCAGGGGATACTCCTATTTAGGAAAGTATATTTCCCCAAACTTGCACTTCAAATAGACACTCTACGCTAAGAAGGTTGTTTGGCCAGTAAGAGTGAGATGCTCTCTTAAAATTCTACAATTGTAGGGAAGGAACTAAGTATCCATAATATGCTGAAAAGTTATGTGACTATTAACACGGGAAAAAAAAGTTTCGTTCCAAGTAAATGTTTCATTCCAAATAAAAAAGTACCATTACACATAAACATAATGATAAAAAGTACAATGGTCCTTAATAGAAAAACAAATTAAAAACCCTTAAGGCTGGGGGGGTAGAGCACTCGAGGGGACATGAGATGGTTCAGTGGCGAAAGAAAGAGCTAGATGTCACGTCCTTAAATGTTGGGACCGGATAGTCGGACGTGACCAAACGGCTTCGGCCGAAGGAAAAGTTGAAAAATGTGTTTGAATGAACGATAATGATGCTTTAAAGGAGCTAAGTATCATTGTCGAAATGAACAAGTGCCGTGAGGCACAAAATGAAAGAAATGTGGGGTGGGTCCCACATAAGCAATTATTGTGTCTGGGAACTCTGTTGGTGGCAGAAGTTGCGAAATGACCCAGACCCCTTGTAAGGAGGACACCTCCGGGGTAGCGGAGGCAATGTGGACCCATCGGGTGATGGTGGGCAAAGATGGGCGAGCACCGGCCCGTCCTCCCCGTACGAGCCGACGGACTGGCCGTACAACAGGGCAACCTCGTGATTGGCTTTGGTTCGAGTCGACGCGAGGGATCTCGGGCAAGTCTAATAGTGAACGGCGTAAGGGACTATGGGTGACTCCGAGCGCCGGGAACGAACGATTGGCACGAGGACTACGTTTTGGGTGTCTGCAGCCCTCAGCGTTGGATGCTATCTAGAGTAACGATGTGGCCGAGTGGTGACGGCCTGATGTCGACCCAATGAATTGACGGTGTAGGCTGAGGAGGATGCCTCTCGGGGCCGTAGACGTGCGACGGTGCTGCACGGGCTGACGTGACCGATGGAGGCCCGACCGAGTGATATGCTAGCTAGGCGGGTTCATGAGCCGAGTGACGCCGACGGATCGTGCGTTCACGTTCGGGAGACCTTGGGACCGAAAGCATAAATGGGCGAGGGTGTTCACCGGGGTGAAGGCGTGCCCAAGGAAGCGTTCGTGTTGCTAAGCATAATTGTTGTGAATACATTGACGGTGCAAGTGGGTCGAGTGTGGAACAAGGCTCGACGATGGTAGGCTGGCACGGGTAGACGGACTTACTCGTGCGCCGCACGGGCGAAACTTCCGCTGCGTTAATGAGACTAAAAGCCCGTGACATGGAGCACTTGCAGGAGGAAGAACGCCAGAGGAGACAGCTTGGACTCCCACTCGGAGAGGGGAGTGCAAAGAGGGCCGCGGAAGTACCGCTGCCAAGGGCACCTGAGTCGGGGAAGAGGAGGAGGGAGGAAGTTGAGAGCTACTCTTTTTGAAGAGGTCGTAGGCTTCCTCCAAAGTAGGCCTCTTCATCTCCGCGATATTGACTATCCGCGGGTCTAAATTGGGAGCCACCTTACTGCGCACCTGCCCGAAGCACTGAAGGAACCCCTACATAGAAGATCCTGCTTAATATCCTTGATGCTTACTGATATACAGTGGCGTCCTCCCGAGCTTGCTTGACCGCAGCATCCACCCTTTGCTGTACCTCTTCGGAAGTGACACCCCCCGAGACCGTAGCCTGTGACAGCTTCTCGTTAAGAGTGTCCACCTGGCCCAACGCTTCCGACAAATCCCTCTCCAACTCTTTCTGCTTGGTCTCCCAAGCAACTTTTTCCCCTTCAAATAAGGTCACCCTATCTTTCAGTACAAGCCCGGAAGCCTCTATCTCCTTTACAGAAGAGTGGAGCTGCTTATTCTCCCCCCTCAAGTCGTGGTTTTGTTTCGTAAGCATGGCCCACGCCTCGTTATACTTCCCCATTCTCTCCTGGATATCCTTGTTCTCAGCCTCCAGCTTCCGAGACTTCTCTTCAGCTACGCTTGCCAGTTGTTGCAGCTTCTCGACCTCGAGTAACAGAAGAGGAAGCATTTTAGGTGCCTAAGAAAGCAAAAAAAAAAGAATAAAGATCCCGACACAGGATCTTAAACGAATTAGATAAATAAAAACTTACCAACATAGCCACGTTGTTGGTACAAGCTCGGACGAATTGCCACCCGTCCGCTGGCAAGGAATTTGCAGCCGACAAGTACCGGGTGACCGTCTCGAGTGCCACCTGGGCATCTTCTGAGCTAGGCTCCCCTCCTGAGACTGGAGATTTAGAAGATGAAGGCCTCCCTGGAGGTACTCCCCCCGACAGCGGAACCTGAGTGACTACAGGGCTATCGGACTGGATGGCCGCGAGTGATCTCGGAGCAGGAGCACTCGTAAGCGGAGGACCCACAGCCAGAAGCTCGTCCAGCAGACTCATGGTATCAAAAGCTAGAGAAGGGGCGGGATCCGAGGGAAGCGACCCCCCTTCCAGACCAAAAAAGTCTTCACCTCCTGCAAAGTCAGAAATGTTTCTAAGTAAAGCCACACCTTCGTCTATCTAGAGCATATTCCTATACAAATAGAAGAAGTGCATACTGTTTTAATGTTGTTTAAAGACTAGGGAGAAACACATACCTTTGGGAGGAGTTGACAGTAACACGTAACCAGAGTCCCCCGATAACTCCGAGGAGGAGGGTATACTGATAACACCGGGGGGTGGTAAAGTCATCCCCTCTATCCCAACCTCCTCATCCCCACCCCCTATGACAAATACCCTCGCAGGGCCTGCATCTACAGAAGTCACGCCTAACCCCGCTTCCTCAGGGGTATCGGAAGTCCCGCTAGACGACCGAGACGTAACTGTAGCAACCTTCAAAGGAGTCCCCCCTTGCTCGTCCTCACCAGCACCAAAGGCTTCACCCTCTCCTAGGGTAGACTTCCCCTCCTTGGTTACTACGTCCTCGTTCTCCACCATGAACGGTCGCAGAACATTCACTACAAAGACAATCACAAGTTAGATAAGATAGAAAAAAAACACGTATACTATAAGGAGATAAATACTTACCAAAGGTATCGAAGAGCTCCTCGGGGATAGCCATGGGAGTCTCGATTTTGTCTAAAGGATAAATATGCCTCAACCCTGCGGTCCGATAGAGGCGAATAAAATCCTTCGCCTCCACGAGAGGCTTCGCGGAGAATACCGGTGAGAACATCAAGGTATCGTCCATCACTCTCTCGGGAAAGGTGGGCTCCCTCCAAGTCAGGGGTATGTCCCACTCTCCCTCAGCAGGACAGATGAAGAAAAGCTTGCTTTTCCATGAACTGTGGGAGGTGACCATGCCCTCGGAGATCCAGTCGTCCTTATCACGATGGGTGAAACAGTAGAAAGGACCCCCCCCGAAGATGGCTTCAACTCGAAGACAGCGAAAAATCTGTCCCTCGTGCACTCGATGCCTCTAACCAGACAGCAAAATACAAACAACGCCAATGCAGTGAACGAGTTGGGGGTGAGTTGGCTAGGACAGAGATTACAGTAGTTGAAAATATCGCAGTAAAAGAGCGGGAAGAAAGAGCGCAGTCCCGCCTTTATGTGTGGATAATACACCGTCAGGTGCCCCGGCGGAGGAGAATCACCCCGGTGGTGGGCCTCCGGCACCATCACCTCCACATTACGGCCAGACGTGCCGTACTCAATAAAAATATTTTGGATTTCCTTCTCCGAAGCGGTGCTAACTGTATCCCCCACCTTCTGGGTAGCCCACGGAACACCACCCTTGTCGGCCTTCTTCTTCATCTTCTTCGCCTTTCCGGCACCACCACTGCCGCTTGCCCCCGCCGCCGCGGCACCCCTCTTTCGTGAACCCTGAAACGTTGCCCCCGCTGCTCCTCCGGTACCGGAAGCAGCCGACACCAGGTTAGTGTTGGATTGTGACGCCATTATAGAGAATTCTTAAAAAACTAGAGAGTACTTTTGCAGAAATTGTTTTGCAGAGAAGAGAATGTTTTTCGCTCAAAAATTGCAAGTGAGGCTAATGAGGAAAGAAGAGGGTTTATAAACCCTACACCCACTAAGTGCCTTAAATGACCACTAAACCCACTCACGCCCCACGATTAAAAGTCGTGCTTAGTGCTATTCAATGTCATGTCCCCTCAACAACAACAACAACAACCAAGCCTGTAATCCCAATTAAATTGGGGTAGGCTATATGAACCATAATGAATCACGTCGAGTCGTGAACATGAATCTTCTGCCTCCAATGTCATGTCCCCTCGTTAACGGAAATACAACGGTCAAGACGCTTCGATTCCCGCACAATACATAAACGTGGCATTAAAATTACCATTAACTGCATTTAAATCGCAGTTAAGTAAATGCCATAACTTTAAATTATAATTAATGCCCCGATAATGATCTAACGAGGGCACATTTCAGAATACGACGAGAATCACTCAGAGAGAGTAACCACGATACTCCTCGCCTTTTTAAAGGTAATGCCAAGAATGAGGGAAACGTCGAACAAAATATAAATGTCACTGACGAGTGTTTACGACATCCCTGAAGAGTTCTACGAGGCCTTGTGAAACATTCCCAGTATACCTGACAAAATCCACGATACCAGAGCCCTCGTACCCTTTAACCCATTAAGTTTCTAGTGCAGTAATAATGACCAACTGCACTAAAAACTAGGGGGGTTTGTTAACAGGATGATAATTCACCTGCTTGAAATAAACAATAAATCAATTACTGGAATTACCAGGTATGTTATTATATGATTATGCGACCTGCATTCACGATACATGTATCACGCCTCAAGTATCCCTCGGAGCACATCTCCAAAACATCAAATACTGGAGCAAAGTCAACAGGAGGAATACGAGACCAAGGCAGAGTCTCACAGACTAACCGCTATCGGAACTACTTCAGCGTCGGACAAGCACTCGGAAATATAAACAGAGAGAAAACCAGGCGATTAAGGAAAAACAGACAGATAGACTCGGAAATACGCATATCGACTCGGAAAAGAGAGTGGATCATAGTGAATAAAAGGAAGGAATGTTTTTGTCAGTTTTTCTCTCCCATTAAGTAGCATTTAGTTTTTGAACCATGGACAAAGGCGTTCCAACCCAAATAAATAATTCAGTTAATTAGGTCGTAATTCCAAACCCGTTAACACACATATTTAAAGAACTGAGGACGAAGATCATATCATCCTTCATCAAATCCTCAAGTCAAATCAGTGTTCATCAATCCTCAAATCAAATCAGTATTCATCAAATTCTCAAATCAAATCACCATTTAATCTGAGATCAAGTCCAAGGACCCTCGAATTAACGTTTCTCCAAGTTCAAATAATCTCAGTGAAGATAAAATTGAAGATTTCCACCACAAATTGCAATATTGTTCTTGTAGAATTGAATCAGAGGATTAGATAGAGATTGAACCACAATTGTACTTTAAATTTACTCAAAAATTATTTTGTAATAGTTTTCTTGTCTTTAATTTTCAGAATTCAAGAATTTGTCGTTACAAAGACGAAGAAAGAAATTCATTTTTATCGCCTATCACTACAAGAAAAAATGGCTTTAGCCACGACCTCTTCTTCCTTTTTCTACTTCTTCTTCCAAGTGCAGGATAACCTCAAGGGGTTGTGGGTTTTTTTTCTACCAATTGGGGATATGTAACAAAATTTATGAATATTGTCTTGAGGTGTCATGTGATTGTTTCAAAATGTATATTTGTTTTGGGGTTGGAGTACCCCTTGTACTCCTTTTAGTGATTTTCTTTGTCTTATAAAAAAAACAAAATTTATGAATATCATTAAACAATGGAGCTTGTTTTTTAAAAAAAAGATAGAGAAACTTATTTGAAACATATTTGAAAATAAATTAATAAAATGGCATGACTTAGTCCTTGTTATGAATCAGAGGCAATTAAAAGAACCTTTTAAATTTAGTGTAGTTTGTCATTTGAATGTGGTACGAATGTTATTGGGTCAACTAAGAATTTACCCTGTCAGCATAGTGGTTGCGGGTTCTGATGTCATAATATTAGAAGTTGGTCTAAACAACTTGAGGGGCATTGCTGTGTTTCTACTTGTGCAGTTAGTTATCTTAGTTGAGGCGCATATTAGCTTTAGAGTGAGCACAACTCCTGTTAGCATCCTCCATCCTCCAGCTTGTTACAACTCGGTTTATAGCTGCAGTTTATAAGCAGCATAGCTCCTGTTTTTCGAGTGTGATTTTCATTCGATCAATTCTCAACCTTGTAAAATACTCCATAAATAAGAAAAGCAACCCCCTTTGACGTAGATCACAACATACGTTGTGTTTGTGATTGACCCAAGTAAAATTGCATGTTGTGTGTGGTTTGATCTTGTGACTTATGTCCGTTTATGTTCGATTGTTCCTGTTATGTTCGTAACTTGATCGAGTTGTGTTACTGGTTGATCTTGTTATGTGCTGGTGATTCAATTTGCGATAAATGCTACAAATTGGTGCAGTGAACGTGGATATGTCGCCTGCTAAGTTTAATGTGGAGAAATTCACCAAAATCAATGACTTCGGGTTATGGCGATTGAAGATGAAAGCGCTCCTCGTTCAACAAGGTTAGGATGAGCAGAGCATAGACAAGGACATCAATGAAAAATCGAAGAAATTGATCATGGAGAAAGCTCACCGTGCGATCATATTGAGCCGTGGTGATAAGGTTCTCAAACAAGTGTCGAAGGAGAAGTTAACAGTAACAATTTGGTTGAAGCTCGAGAGAGTTTACATGGCAAAGTCTCTGGTAAATTGTCTAAATCTTAAGCAAGCTATTTATTCGTTTGAAATGATAGAGGAAAACCACTCAAAGAACAACTTGATTCGTTTAACAAATTGATCCTAAACCTAGTGAACATTGATGTTCAACTAGAGGATGAGGATCATGCTTTGATGTTGTAGAGTGCCTTTTATTCTTTTCTCGAAATCCTACAATCAAAGGAATGAGTCTAAGAACTATGAGAAGTGTGAATGATTGGTGGTGAAAGATAAACATAACAAGAAAGGGAACAAAAATGACAAGAAGAGGAAGTCATTTGATAAGGCAACTACTGAAGGTTTTAGGTGTTACCACTTTCATAATGAAGGGCGTAAAAGAAAGTATTGCCCTGAGAGGCAGAAGAACACTGGTCTTGAAACTAAAAAGGAGAGTGCTAGTGTTGCTATAGGGCAAGATGGATATAGGTATGATGATGTTTTGATGGTGTCAGAATGTGATCATGAGTTAGAAGGGGTTATGGATTTTGACTGCTCATTTCACATGACACCAAATAAGGCATGGTTTAAGGCATGGTTTGTGGAATATGAGGAAAGAGAATGAGGCTATGTCCTTCTGGGTAGTAATAAGCCATGTAAAATTTTTAGTATGAGATCTTTACGAATAAAGTTCATGACGGCAACACAAAACTATTGAAAGAGGTTAGGTATGTTCTAGAAATAAAGAGGAACTTGACATCTCTACGAGAATTAGATAGGAAAGTCATCAATTCAAGCGTCATCAGAGTGTTTCGAAAGTCTTGAATGGATTCATGATCCTGATGAAAGGATTCAGAAAGAACTGTTTATATACATTACAAGGTGAAGTTGTTTTGGGATCTGCAGCTGTTGCAACATAAAAAACTGTTACAAGCACTTAACTATGGCATAAATTATTAGTAGATATCATTAATAAAGGTCTGGTGGGGCTAAGTAACCAAGGCTTACTAGGAGCTGCAAACTTGAGAAGTTGAATTTCTGTGAGAATTGTGTTTATGGTGAACTTTGTAGAGTCGGACTATGTACATGCTGATTTGTAGGGTCCCTTAAGAACAGCCTCACACTCTGGTGCCAAATACTATATATGCATATTAAATGATCACTCAAGGAACATATGGGTGTATATACTGAAAAACAAGGATGAAAGCTTTGAGATATTTAAAGTTTAAAAAACATTGATTGAAAATCAGGCCGAGAGAAAGGTCAAAAGGTTTATGACTGACAATTGGCTTGAGTTTTGCTCTGAATAGTTTAAGAAATTTGCAAACAATGGATTATAAGGCATAGAACAGTAGCTGGAACTCCCATAATAAAATAGGCCATCTGAGAGGTTTAACATAACTTTGCTTGAAAGGGTAAGGTTCATGCTTCAAAGTGTTGTACTACCAAAAGTGTTATGGGCTGAAGTTGTGGTTACATCTGTTTATATGATAAGTAGATGTCCTTCTGCAGCTTATGATTTGAAGACTCCTAAGGAAGTTTGGTCACAACATGCACCTAATCTTGATCATCAAATCATATTTAGGTGAGTGGCTTATGCACACATACAAAAACACAAGCTAAAGCCTAGAGTTCTGAAGTAGATGTTTATTGGCTACCCTGATGGAGTGAAGGGTTATAAACTTTGGTGTTTGGAGTCAGTGTATAAAACATGTATCACCAATAGAGATTTTGTGTTTAAGGATCTTGAGATGGCTCATAAAATAAGAGGAACTGAAAGTGATGCTAAGGACATAGGTGTGTCTGAGATCCATGAGAAATTACATATTGAGGTGGAGCCAAGGGATCATGAAACTTAGGTTCAAGCTAAAAATTGGATGTGAGAAGATGAGGATGAACCCATTACACAACCTGAAGCTCCTGAACATTTTGATATTGAAGAACAACCAAAAGAAAACACTTATATGCTAACTAGAGATAGAATAAGGAAACAAACAATGGCATCTTAAAAGTATGGTTATGCAGATTTGCTTGTATACTCATTGATTATAGCCACTGATGTGCTTTAAGATGATCCTAAGAATGTTCATGATGCACTTACTGGTAAAGACAAGGATACATGGATTGGATCCATGAATAAAGAACTAAGATCTTTTGGGCTGAATAAAACATGGAGTCTGAACAAGAAACCTTAAGGTGCTACGCTAGTCAGTTGCAAATGGATTTTGAAGAAAAAACAAGGGATACCAGGTATTGAGGATAGCAAGTTAAAGGCTAGATTGGTTGTAAGGGTATTCATACAGAGAGAAGGAATTGACTATAATGATGTTTTCTCACTTGTAGTTAAGCATATATCAATAAGGATAATGTTGGCTATGACAACATAACAAGACTTGGAGCTTGAGCAAATCGATGTGAAGACAACATTCTTTTATGGAGAACTTGATGAAAACATTTTGATGAATCAACGTGAAAGGCTCATAGTGAAAGGGAAGGAAGACCATGCCTGCAAGCTGAACATATCTCTATATGGTTTGAAGTAGTCTTTGAGAGAATGGAACAACATGTTCATGTCAAAATCAAGTTTAACAGAAATAAGTTTAATAAATTTGTTTATACTAGAACACAGACGACAAAGTATTTGCTACTCTTTTCTTGTATGTTGATGATGTACTTCTGGTTAGTAGCAAAAAGAATAAGATTGCATAAATAAAATTCAAGTTGAGAGGCGAATTTGAGATGAAAAATCTTGGACACCTGCAAGAATTTTCGGAACGGAGATAAATAGAAACATGTCTAAGAGACTTTTATACTTATCTCATGAGACTTATATAAGAAAAACTCGAGAAGTTTGGTATGAAAATGCAAAGGCTGTGACTACACCTTTATCTCAACAACTCAGATGAAGTAGTGAACAACCACCTGCTACTGAGGAGGAGAAGATGTTCATGAAATCAATCCCATATGCTAAGGTAGTGGGATCTTTGATCTATGTCATGGTCTGCACTAGACCATACTTGACTTATTCTGTCAATATGATAAGCAAATTCATGGCAAATGCAGGGAAGGTACGTTGACATGCTCTTAAGTGGATACTTAGATACATAAAAGGTACCCTCAACAAAGTTATTGTTTATGGTGGAATTGGAAAAGAATGTATACATTCAAATGGTATTGAAGGCTTTGTGGATTTTGACTATGCTGGATGTTTCAACTCAAGGAAGTCCTTGACTAGTTATGTATTCCTACTTTTGACACAACTATCACCTCGAAAGACAGCCTTCAGAGAATAGTGGGGCAGAGTAAATTGCTTTAACCGAGGCTATTAAATAGGCTTTGTGGCTTGAAGGGATAACTCAAGAGCTAAAGCTACAGGACCAGGTTATCACAGTCCATTGTGATAATTAGAGTACTATACATCTTTCTAAAAATCAAATGTATCTTAAAGGACAAAGCATATAGATATTCAACTACACTTTGTGAGGGAAGTGGTTGTAAAGGAATCAATTAATTTTTATTAATGTGAAGAAGATCTCCATTGACCATAACCCTGCAGATATGATCACCAAGGTTTTAACAAGCAAAAAGTTCACTCACTACTTGGACCTGATTCAAATTAAATGTTGTTAGATGATGAGCTAGGATTGGATATGGTTCTGTTGATGGCAAGCTTGTGAACCAAGGTGGAGAATTGTTAGAAGTTGGTTCAAACGACTTGAGGGGTATTACTATCTTTCTACTCGTGCAGTTAATTATGTTAGTTGAGGCACATGTTAGCTTTAGATTGAGTACAACTCATTTTAGCATCCTCGAGCCTGTTACAATTTGATTTGTAGTTGCAGTTTATAAGCAGCAGAGCTCGTGTTTTTTGAGTGTGATTCTCATTCAATCAGATCTCAAATTCCCAGCTTTATAAAACACTCGATTATTCAGAAACTCAGCTCCCTTAGATGTAGATCACAACACACATTGTGTTTGTGATTGAACCAAGAAAAAATGCGTATTGCATATCATTTGATCTTGTGATTTCCGTTTCGATTGTGTTCGATTGTTCTTGTTCTATTCGTACTTGATCTAGTTGTGTTATTGGTTAATCGTGTCATTTGTTGGTGATTCAATTTGATTAGGCGCTACACATAAAAGTTACTTTTTGACCCAAAATAAAAAAGAAAGAAAGATAAATACCGTACATGGCTTTTGTTGAGCAATATTTGCATGAAATACTACAAAGCGGATATATACTGACCGAGGAAAGCAAATAAAGCACTTGACTTAGTTGGAGACTAGAAAGCCATGCAAAATATACGCATATATTTGTGAACCAAGAATTTGATTGCTTAGGATAAGCATTGTGAAGTCTTGGCCTCGGTTCAACGAGTAATTATTTAATGGGACCCTATTATGGATTAATTCGTGGCTTATATATCTCGGAAGCAAAATGTTGAGTTTATTCATTATTCTCGGGGGTTGTTTTATTATTTAGGTTGAGTGGAATATGAGACGGAAATTATAATGGTGATCAATTCTCATCCGATTTATGTGGTTTTCTTTTTCTAGATGTTGATAGCGTATCTACAAAAAGGAACCTATGATGCACCGATACCGATACCAAGACGGCTATGCAGTACCCGATACATATCGATACTGATTCAGATACCGATACTAGTTCTGACGTATCCGATACGCCACGTGGCGTATCCTTTAATTTTGAAATTTAAAAAATCTCGATACGCATCCGATACGTTTTTTTAGGCGTATCAGAACTATTATGGGTCTTTTTTATAAACTTTTAATATTTTATGGGTTAAAAATTTAAATATAAATTCCACCAAATATAAAATGAAATAAAAAATGAAAATTCATTTATCAAGGGCACGATTCAGGTCTCATTATTTTTGCAATTATACTTTTTTTTTCTATTCATAATCACCACCACCACCATGCACCATCTTCACCCCACCACCATGCGCCACCACAATTATACTTTTGTTTTTCTGTTCATAATCACCACCACCACCATGCGCCATCTTAAAACTTGTTATGTTGTAGTTTAACTTATTAGTCATAAATAATTCACGTTTATATGTCTTTTTTCATATTTGATGCATTACTTTTTTTAATGTTAAACCTTTTTTTGTGTATTTTTAATTTTTTTGTTTAAGTTTTAAATTTTATTGCTTTTTTAAAAATAAAAAATACATATAATAAATATTAATAATTATTTATATATAGACGTATCCTTGCCGTAACATTATCTGCTGTTTTTATAAAATATCGTATCTGCGTATCCGTACTATACCGTACCCGTACCGCCGTACTCGAACCCGTGCAACATAGAAGGAACAATATGAAAAACTTTTACGAAACTAAATACGTTTGATTAAAAAGAATATAGTGGATTAGATTGATGACACAGAATGACGGAAAGATATATATATATATATATATATATATATATATATATGGCTAATATCCAAAAACTTCCTCATGTATTTTAATATTTTATAATGGTAGGACTTTTAGTTATATAGTACAGGCGGAGACTGAAACGTACACGTAGGACTAGCTAGTATTAGGATTTAGGAAGACGACAAAAAAATAGTTGCTGCGGTGGCACCAGATGAGGCTGACGCTGACCACACCTTGGCTATATAGCATCGAGTTCTAGCATTTTTGGTGGATTCGCTTCTGTCTGGAATTAAACATATTAATAATGTATGTCCACTTAATTTACTTAATGTACCTTTTTTAGACACTTACTTTTCTATTAATTATAACACGGTTAAAAACTTAAAACTATACTAAGCATTATGTTGGATATAATATACATTTATGAGGATAAAGGGCGTGTGGGCACCGAACAATTTTTAGTAACAAACTATTTCATTTAGAAGAAATCAAGAAATATGACTTAAACACAGCTTGTTCCATGATTTACAAACTACAATATCGAAAATGAGATCATATAAAAAAATAAAAATCCTCGCAAGTGAGAGTGAGGTTGATTCGTATCAGTTCATGCATTAGAAATTCGCATAATTTCGTACACAACGGTCAAAAATTTCCGATTTATGATGCAAATGAAAGGAAATTATTGTACAATTTTGAAACTATAGTCTCTATGGAATCGGTGCCTTTCTGTTGTATACTTAACAATAGCCATAGCATTGTATGCTTCATAGTTTAATTTGTCATGCGCATTTAATGTTATTACATCAAAGTTTATTAAAGTATATTTCATATATGTCAAGACCTTATATCCTTAATCTTATTGGTCCTCTGCGATTTGATTTCCTAATTAAACTTGAAGCACTCTTGAAAATCCGGTCGGTAACAAAAAAAAAAATCCCGACAGGTATATTTTTATCCCCGACTGAATCCGGTAGGGGAAAATTGTTTCCGACCGGGACCCGATCATGAATATTATTCCCGACTAGAATCCGGTCGGGAATAACAACGGTAGAAAATAGAGTTTAGGGTTTAGGGTAGTGCGGTCGAAAATGCAAGAAATTCCGACCGGAATACGGTTGGTAATAATATTCATATTTTTTATTTTCCAATTTTGCTATCCAATTTTAGATAAATCGTTGGTTTAATGATCAATTACAAAAATATTAGGTATATATAAGTTACAATAAAAAAAACTTATTTTCTCGCACGTTGAATAAACATTTAAATCGTCGGTTGATAATGTCACTTGTAAATACATTAGTATATTTTGCTAATTAACTACTTATGAATGTAACATCTAAACACACACACACACACACACACACACACACACACACACACACACACATATATATATATATATATATATATATATATATATATATATATATATATATCACAAGTGCCTTCTCTATCCTAACGTTTCTACCGAATGCTAATCGCAAATGAGAGATTACTCTATACTACATATGATGAATATATGTAGAACTTCAACCAAATTTAATCGTAATCTTACTATGTTAATCAATATTAACTAAATACTAGTTCAAAATGACATTAAACTACATGAGTATTAATTCAATTCATGTATTTTTAGTAAATTTTATAGTTAAACTCACAAATAAATCAACATTTGTTTTAAATCAAGCAAAAAAAAAGTTTACATATTTTCGACCGGATTCCAGTCGAAAATAATATTCATGATTATTTTCGACCGAAATCCAGTCGGAAATAATCATGAATTTTATTTTCGACCGAAATTCGTTCGGGAATTCTGGCGCTATTTCGAATATTTCAAATTTTAAACTTTTTTCGACCGAAATTCGGTTGGAAAATATCGAAAATTTTGGCGGGCACGGGTGGAAAATTTAAAAATTCTGAAAAATCAAATTCTACCCCAAATTCTATATATACACTTCATTTTTCACCCTATTTTCATAAAAATACTATCTTCATCTTTAAATACTCTCCAAACACAAATATTTCACCAACAATTTCAACTTCAACACTTTTTTCATCTTTAAATATTCTTCAAACACAAAATTTCAATATATGTCAATTTTTCAATATTTCATTTCATCTTGAAATAAATACTCATTTCTTTCTTTCATCTTCAAAATAAACACTTTATTCTTCCTTTCATCTTTAATGAACACTTTTTTATTTCATCTTTAAAATAAACACTTTTTTCTTCCTTTCATCTTAAATAAATACTTTTTGACTAACAATCATTTTTTATGTTTTAGATTGGTGCAATAAATCGAAATATTTCAAAAAACGAAAAAACAATATTCCGATAATTTTTACCGGAATATTAATTTTTTTTTTAATTCTGTTGAATATTATTTCCGACCGGAATCTGGTCGGAAATACTTTAAATATTATTTCCGACCGGATTCCCGTCAGAAATACCATAAATATTACTTCCGACCGCGATCCGGTCGGAATGTGTTACATACCGACCGATTTCCGGTCGGAAATATTCTGACCGGACTCCGGTCGGGGTAAAATATCCCAACCGGATTCTGGTCGGAAATTCGGTCGGGAAAAGTGGCGACCGGACTTCGGTTGAAAAAAGTGATTTTCGACCGCAATGCCGTCAGAAAAACTTTTTCGACCGAAGCATCGCCGACCGGATTTTTTCGACCGGCGTGCGGTTGGGAAAGACCCTTTTCTAACCGCATCGGGGTCATTTCCGATCGAATTTCCGGTCAGAAATGACCCTTTTTTTCTTGTAGTGAGATGGCTAGTTGTAACATTTTTTCCCCTACAAATAGTTCTGTTTCTCTGGCTAATATGATTTTCAGATTAGTATACGTTAAAATCAGTTCCACCATGAGCTAAATGTGGTGTAATTTTTGGATGTTAATTACATATTATCCACACGAAGATAAGGACATGTCTCATTGTGACTAGGGTGTGAGAAACGTGTGGCATATAACATAGCTAGCTGCAAATGGCTACTCCTTGAGTCTTGATTTCAATTGTCCCTGTCCGAATTAATTAACAATGAGGTTCTATAGTAGAAGGAAGAAATGAAGTGAATTGTTTTTGTTTTTAAAGCCAAAAACAGCAGTACAATGGTGCACATTTAATTACTAAAATTAGTTACATTACTAGCGAAAAATTGCTCAATAATATTTTATATTTTGGAAGTCTAGGTTTTATGCATATTGCTTACTAGTGAGATCGAGCTTCAAACGTGGATGCCATTATCATAATTAAGGGGATTCGGTCCCCGCCACCAATGACGATCTTCTCTCAAGAGAAAGCGACCGGTCACAAATATTGGGGATCCACTGTCTGTACTATGGACTTTATAACTTTCAAGCTCTTTCATTTTATTAATTTTCTTTTAGCTAGTAGAGTAAGAGTCGGTTGATTCTGTTAGCTCCTTTTTTTTTTAATCAGTAATTGATACGTTTTATTGAATGAGAGAAGAATACGAGGTATACTCCACTCAGTTACAGACCAATACAATGCCTACGAGAGTTACTCCAATCAGAAAAAGAGTACATGAAATCCTTATTGAATGATTTAATCTAGCACCAAGATATGAGCTTGATAAACTTGACCATATATGAGATTTCCTACGTTTCTCCATTGAAAATAGCCTTATTCCTACTTGTCCACACCGTCCAGAGTGCACAGAACCAAATGCATCTCCAATTTTTATGACCCTTTTAGCTTTTGAACAGTTGTCTGTCTTGCAAGAAGTGATTCTTCAAGTTGTTAGCTCCTTGTTAAAACATACCAACGTCTACTAGTTTTTGTCCCCACCAAAAGATTAAGTTAATTAAAGAACAAAAGTCATGCGACTACGACAATGGAGTGTATCAATAAAAGTCATTGAACATTTTAACTTACAATTTTTTTTACAATGGCCTCATCCAGTAAAGCAATAAAAGTACAAAAAATAGAACCATATGATACACTAGTTACAATATAAACATAATTAAAAATGAGTATAAGTCGCATCCAAGATGGACAAATGTCTCACATACTGTGCATGTGCAAGTAAGTTTTATCGAGTATGTTCTTCATTTGGCATGGTGGAGGCTCTACTGGCTAGGACGTCTTCAATCTGATTGATCTCTCGGTAGCAAAAATATTCTAGTTACACTGCTGAAATCTGTGATGCTATTCTGAATCTCCCTGAGAAAGCCCATAAGGTGAGCCAATGTATCCTAAGTCATGGATATGGGTGTGTCGGCCGGGGCACCCGACCCAACCAGATGGGTTTTTTTCCCAACGAGAAAAACCTGCGGAATTCCTCTCCCCCCTTTCACCTAAGTCGCACCCCTCCCCTCTCACACACTCAAGTCACTCACAAACAGACCCTAACAGACACAAATACTCTCTTCTTCACTCACACACTCACCTCACAAAACACTCACAAACTCCCCTCACAACACACTCACAAATTCCACTCACAAAACACACACAAACACATGACCCAAACACCACCACTTCCGCCGCACGTCACCACCACCCTACACCGCCAACACACCCAATCCAACAAAACCACCCCCAAACCCAAAAATCAAAGGTAATTTATCATTTCTTAAAACTTATAATATTGTTGTTAAGCTTTTAAAAGCTTCTTGAATGCTTTATGGTTTGTTAAATCTTTGTATACTTATTACTTTGAATTACAATGTAGGAATTATGGTATATGAGTTTTAAAATTAGGTTTATAAATTGAGAATTTTTAGCAGTTATGGCTTGATTTTAAAAATTGATATAATTAGAGGCATCATAGTGAAATTAAAGTTTGTTAAGAAGTTGAATGGAATGAGTTAAATCAAGATTATAGATATTTTGGTTGAAACTAGAAACTTTTAATCGAGATATTCATCCATTTAATGTGAAATTGCACAAACACCTTGAAATTGATCATATTGTGTAGATCTTGTTGTAATTGTTGAAAGTTTGTGCGAAATTGATTATTTTAGATATCATTTGTGTTGAAATCGGTCATATTTGGTGTTAAAATTGAAATCGATCAAATTGTGTATTATAGATATTGTGTATCCTTGGTATTGAGTCGTGTAATTGTCTCTTTTGTTTATAGAGATGGTAAGAAGAACAACATGTGGCCGTGGTCGTGGCCGCGGTAAATCCTCTGCTTGAGCTTTCACAAGTACTACGATTTCGCGTTCTCCTCTTAAATGAGCTTCTACTTCCAAAGCACCATCTACTTCCATGGAACCATGTACTTCTCGTGCTAAACCAACACCGTCTTCCCGTCCTCCCAAGGCATCGTTAACTTCTTTTCTTGTCTCGGAACCATCTACTTCTAAAGACCCTCAACCTCTTTCTCTTAAAGAAGAGGGAGAAGAAGAGAACGGAGCGGCCGACGGTGATGACATTAAGAAATTAAACAAGACTTGCATGACTCATCACATGACATTGTTATGAAATTGAATGAGAAATCTAAAGAAGTAGTTCATGTCCTTACATTTAAATATTGAAGATACTTTGAGCCATTCGAGTGCCAAAAGAGCACTTCGTCAGAGGACGGTGCATTCACTGAAGTACGAAGATTACACCAATGGAATTAGACACGTCATAAGAGGATTGAAAAGTCATAACGAGAGGTGCCCTTCGAAGCCTAAGAAGAACACAATAAAGAAACAAAATCCGGAGGATAATGGTGTTATCAATAATTTGAATTTTATCAAGAGTGGGTGCTCGAGGGTGTGGTTATGTTTTGATTGAGAATGAGATGCCGTTCATCATAGTTGAAAAGAATTCATTCAGGTATGATGACCTGAGCTTGTCTGTTCTTGAGATTACCTTACTAACATACCATAACCGATATGTGTCATGATTTGTATATTCAAGAGAGATAAACTTGATTATTTTCATAAAGGAGAAATCTCGGATGGTCTGCCCAACCACCAACACTTGGACTTCCATGGACAACAAAATGTGTCTCATGGTTCATTTCACTAAGAATCAGTGAAAGTTAAAGAAAACATCATAAGATTTAGTTTAACGTTTGGTCATACGGGGAAAGATATAATGAATGATGTCAGTAAGATTTTGAGAGATTACAAAACTAAGAAGGTTTTCACGATCACGGTTGACAATGCTATGTCTGATGACACGGCTATTGAAGATTTGGTGTCGTGGTAGGTGGATAAAGGCGACATTACTAAATAAAATGGAAATCTCATGCAAATAAGGTGCATTGCACACATCTTGAACCTCGTGGTTCAAGATGGCTTGAAGTGCAGCGGCGGTGACATTTCAGTAGACCGCATTAGAAGTTCCATTAGGTACATATAGGGTTTTATGAGTCGCTACAAGACGTTCAAAGATTGTGTGGTGGAAGCTGGAATATAATGTCAGAAATTGCTTTGCTTAGACATCACAACACGTTAGAACTCCACATACATGATGCTTAGTGTCGCCTATGATTTAAGGTCCGTGTTTCTTGGTTACTAGCAGTGTGATGCAAACTATGACAATGAGTTCAAGGATTGTTTACCAAATGAAGACGATTGGGAGGGGGCGAAGATGTTTTTTGATTTCTTAGAGGGTTTCCAAAAGAGAATGAGATGATGTGGTTATGTTTTGATTGAGAATGAGATGCCGTTCATCACAATTTAAAAGAATTCATTCAGGCATATGATGACCCGAGCTTATCTGTTCTTGAGATTACCTTACTAACATAACATAACCGATATGTGTAACGATTTGTATATTCAAGAGAGATAAACTTGATTATTTTCATAAAGGAGAAGTCTCGGAGGGTTTGCCCAACCACCAACACTTGGACTTCCATGGACAACTAAATGTGTCTCACGGTTCATTTCATCGAGAATCGGTGAAAGTTAAAGAAAACATCATAAGATTTAGTTTGACGGTTGGTCATACGGAGAAAGATATAACGAATGATGTCAGTAAGATTTTGAGAGATTACAAAACTAAGAAGGTTATCACGATCACGGTTGACAATGCTATGTCTGATGACACGACTATTGATACCATGGTGTCATGGTAGGTGGATAAAGGCGACATTACTAAATAAAATGGAAATCTCATGCATATAAGGTGCATTGCACACATCTTGAACCTCATGGTTCAAGATGGCTTGAAGTGCAGCGGCGGTGACATTTCAGTAGACCGCATTAGAAGTTCCATTAGGTACATAAAGGGGTTTTGAGTCGCTACAAGACGTTCAAAGATTGTGTGGTGGAAGCTGGAATAGAATGTCTAAAATTGCTTTGCTTAGACATCACAACACGGTAGAACTCCACATACACGATGCTTAGTGTCGCCTATGATTTAAGGGTCGTGTTTCTTGGTTACTAGAAGTGTGATGCAAACTATGACAATGAGTTCAAGGATTGTTTACCAAATGAAGCTGATTGGGAGGGGGCGAAGATGTTTTTTGATTTCTTAGAAGGTTTCCAAAAGTTAACGGAGCTTCTCTCGGGCACCACTTATGTAACATCGCATATGGTGCTAACCCAACGTTGTTGCATATGTCACCATTTGAATTTATGGTTGAAACGATTAACGATGTACCCTAAAACCGGTAAAAAGTACAATTGAAAGCAATGGCAATGACAGTGAAGGAGAAATGCAACCAGTATTGGGGTGTTTCGGGCAAGATAAATAACTTTTTGTATTATGCCACCATTGCAGATCCCCGCCTCAAGTGGAAATATATCACAACAATGTTTGAAGATGTGTTAATTCTTACGACAAATAATGATGGGTTTAAGCGGTTGTTTAAGGTCATGTACGAAGAAAATGCAACAAGAAGTACCTTTCCAACTTCTACCTCGTTTACAAGTATGACTCCTTGGATTGTAGAAGACCACATTACTTTGGGGCACTGGCGGTCTTACCATCTCGACTTTAAGCATTTTTTGTTTTTATGAAACTTTTCAAATTGTGTCTTAATTCTCCTTGAAAATGTGTTAGGTCGCTGGAAGAAGATGAAACCCAACTAACGTGCTAATATGAAATATATTTGGGAATAGGCTCGAAACCCATCATGACAAGTTTGACATCCTATCTTGGTTGAGAGTCAATAACCATCGATATTCTTTTATTTCCAAAATGGCTCGCAATTTATTAGCAATATCTGTCTCAACAGTTGCCTCGAAATCAGCCTTTAGTACATGAGGGCGTGTCCTTGATCGTTTTAGGAGCTCATTAACTTCGGGACTAGTATGCTCACATGATTTCCTACGAGATTATGTAACTCCCATTCAAATTGAGGAGTACTTGTCAGGCTTGGAGAAACGCAAATCAGTTATATGGCCCTAATAGTTAATTGATGTTCTATTTATTTATTTTTTTAACTTTAGATTGGTAATATTTCAATTTTTGCACAGAGTTTGCGGAGATGGATGATGATGCAACTATTCTGGGTGGATTTTCATGAAAGAAACAGGTAAAAACTTAATTGATGAATGACGGAGGGTGTTTTTAAATTCTTATATTTGATGAAGGATTTACATATTTTGATATGCTTAATCAAGATTTTTGGATTTGTGGTGCAAACATCGTATATTTGTCGTGTTGAATGATTGATATGTTGGTGATGAATGATTTTTATTGGTATTTACTTGTTAATGTCTTGTTGGTGAATGGATGATGCTGGTGATTGTTTTTGTTGAATGATTGAGCATGATTGATAATTGATATGTTGGTGAATGTTTTGTTGTGATCAGTTATGTTCAATTTGGCTTGTGTTTTGTCATTGGGTGTACGGATTTGTAGTGAAGTGGTCGTTGTCTTGTTGACACCGTATTTACTATGTATATAGCCGAAATACAGGTACATGGCACGAATGGGGAAGCCGACTTCCCCGTAACTGCTTTGTGTTTCTTAAATATGGGGTATGCGTGGATAAATATAATGGATACCAAGATTGGGATAGGGAAATTGTAAAATAGGTGGTCAATGGTACAATTTCACCTCTCAAAACATAATAATCCAGAAAACACCTCTGCATCAGGATTCAACTCTTCATTGTGAAAATTGTCATCAACAAAGCGTCCTTAAAAAGCATCTTCAACCATTTCACTTTATGAATCAAAATTCTCAATGACAATACTGTGATTATCAGTTATTAATGAAGTGCACGGCTCGCCTAAATTTGTTGTAGAATCCTTGTACTGAGGAACAAAATCCTACCTACAAAGGTGAATAACAGCTTCATCTAGTTTTAAAAACTTTTTGTTGTCACATTTAGACACGACCACCTATCATGGTTGCTAAGACCTATGAAGTTTGTTTCCTATAAAGCATTGCTATGAACTTTCGAACGTAATAAGAGAATCTCTCATCCAAATGACCACTTCTGTGTACTCTATGTGTACTCTATCGTACATCCAACTTCTATCTCTGTGAGAATGCATTATTTATCTAGTTAATTAAAAATAATCAATTATTATATATACTATTAATTAGTTGTAATTGAAACGTGACCAATCCTAACCATCAAGAATATATAATTAAATTAAAAATGTAAAGTTACATCCTTATTTGAGGTTGTTTATACGTGTAATTGAAATATTATGTTGTGACTGTTAAGCCTCGTTGTGCTTATTTCTATAAATAACAATAATAACATGATATCTCAAAAACAAAAATGAGTGTTTATTTAGAAATATTACTAAAAACATTTCATATAAGTTGATTGCGTTTATTTAACGTGATTTTAAGTACTTGCTTTCTTATACTTTTGATGAATCCTTGTGCATATTATTGGTTTATGTTAAATTTTGTCATTTTGTAGATTTGAGTTGAGACAAAACAAGGAAAAAAGAGCACATGATGGATGTTATTTGAATGGATTAAATTAGGAGTGCACGATGCCCCAACTTAGTGCTACGATGCTACGAGGATGAAGAATGCAATCCTAGAACCGCTCACGAGGAGAGGCCTAGTAGCCGACCCAACTAGAAAAGAGGCCACGCAACATGCATCACAATCATGCGACCTGACAAAGGCAGAAAACCGCATGGCTCGCAATGGGCAAAGACCGGCACGACTCACGCCATTAGAGCAGCGCGATCCGTGCCACTGTCAAGGTGTCGTGGACATGAGTTTGGCCGCGGGACTTCGAACAAATCGACAATTACTATGTTCAAAGTGACGACTAGATATCTGGCCTAGGGCAACATGACCTATCTATAAAAGGCGTTAAGACAACCAACACCTAAAACGCCACTTCCAATTGCTCACAATAGATTACAATTGCCTACAATTGCATCCAAACTTGAGAAAGAGAGAATTGTGAGAGAGAAAGTGTGAAGAGAGTTGAGAGAAACACCATTGTAACTATATCTTCCATAGTTTTGTTCTTATATTTTGAGAGTCAATATTTTTGAGGGAGAAAAAAAAGCAAAGGAGTCCAGAAAAATAAAAAAAAAAGGCAAAAATGAGTCAATACTTTCGTTCTATGTTTATGTTGTTTAATTCTTTATCTGTTGTTTAATTCTTTATCTGTTGTTGAACTTATGACTATGAATAGCTAAACTACTCCGTGTTTCGAGAAAAGAGGTAGCTCTGATTTATGAATTTGTGTATTTGACTTATTTGAGCGTTTATGTGTTTAGATTGATTGGTTATATATGTTTCATGTTAGGATTAACTATCACTGGAATAACGAAAGCGCTAACCTGATACTGCCATAATGTAGATGTTAAACAAAATATGTATACATGCGATTTGTGACATTGATGTGCTAACGCGATCATGCACAACCTTAGATCACACGAATACAATCTTTGCTAAGTACACTATGATAACACGAATGGATGAGTAGATTGGGTTGCAGACTTAATTTCTCTTTTAAGACCATTGATAACCGGACTGATTATGCTAGCATGATATGTCATTAATAAGTTAAGGATTTATAGATTTAGGATAACTCCGGCTATAGATCACGGATCCATTAGACACAAAAGAACTCAAACAAATCTTAGTAGATCAAGGAAATATAGGTAATTTGTCTATGATTTACTAAAGTAAGTCAGTAGTAAACTCGAACTCTGAACACCTCGTTAACCATCTATTTTACAATCAAAAATCAATCACCTCAATCATTTTAGATGTTGTTTGTTTCTATTTATGTTTTACATTCTCTTTCATTCAAGTTGCATTCAACTATTTTCTTGGATTCTCATTTATTTGCATTGTGTTTTTAGTATTTTCATTCAAAATCATCTTTCAAAATATGCATTCATAGTTCTGTGTTAACACAAAGAGGTAGTAACCCGTGACAACCATCACTGTTTTTGTAATTAAGTGATTCAGAGCCAATCCACCATTGCTCAAGGATATGATACGTGGATTCTAAATACACTTACCATTTTATTATTACTTGACTTTGCACTTGCGACAGCATAGGCGTAGCAATTCATTGCAATATAGATTTAAGAAACTACACACTTCACCATGCATCATAAGTAAAAAAAAGTAAAGAAAGTACACAATGTAAATACTAAGTAAACATATCTATCACAATTATAGTGATGGAATGAATTCTCTAAAGTTATGAAGTAGTATGAATAAGAGGTTCAATAATATTATTGATGGAAAATCCATTGTTAATAACAGTGGTAACATCCAACAACTTTTAGTAACAACCTTGTCATTGCTACTAATAACGAAAAAAAAGCATTAGTAGCAACGACCGAGTCGAGCTATTAGGATTTAATGTAGTAGCGACCAAAATGGCTGCTACTACTTTGAATATTAGTAACAACGACTCGGTTGTGGCTACTATGCCTTTAGTTTGAGCAAGATCTTAAAAACTTCAAAACAATTAGGCAGTAGTGGTGAAAAATCTATCACTACTACTATTAAATGAGTGGGAATTCAAAAGTTTCTAAATCTTGAATGTTCCCAACTCATCTCCTAGAAGTACCTCAATCCTACACAATAAATTTCATCCAAAAATGGATGAAAACATGAAGACATCAATTTGATGACCAAAGGAGGAAAAAACGAAGAACTGCATTAGAGGCATGACCAATGCCATGGAGACCACATGCAATAGTTGGGGCCATAGCCCTAGAAATTATCACCAACCACCAAATGAAGGGGCAAGTGTAACAATCGTGACAAGCACCGAGACAAAATATGGTGCGGTGTCACGCCTGTGACCGACAAGTGAGACGCGTTTGATGTAAAGAGGTGCGCGAGTCCCATGACATGGGTTGCGAGTAGAGTCCTTGCAGAAGGAGGCGCACGACTAACGCTTTACCAAGCGCGACTTGAGAAATAAATTTCAAATTATGCAATTAAAGTGACAGTTGTAGCTTCAACCCAGAGAATACCAAAAAATTTAAAAAGAGGAGTCGAACCAAGCCTAAAACGTGTGTGAAGTCAAGACTTGCAAACCAAAGACAAAGCAAAGGAGATCTAGAGATCAAGAGCATCGACGTTGGTGTGCCATAATTATGATACCTCAAAACGCAAAACTAAAACCTAGCTTATTCAAAATCGAGGGGACAAAAAGGAAAATAATATCACTACTGAATAGCCCAAAACATGCCAAGACGAAGTCATCCTGGACCACGTCGGCCAAGGTTCATGTGGCAACAATCGGGTGCATCGACTACATCGATCAAGGGCTGAAGTGGCCCGCGATTGAGGATCAGTCGGGGCCAACGTGTTGCATTAGCCAAGGGCTGATGCGGAACATTGGCCGCTTATGTGGCACGTCGGCCAACCAACATGCCACATCACTACCACTCTTGGTGGGAAAGGTCCCACCACTAAAGGCACATCCTCTTGCCTATAAATACCCCCTCACCTCCTTCTATTTGAAGGTTGGTACACCTCAGAGCACCTACTCTTTCTCTCTAGAAAGCGCATAAGCATTTCACGTCACTCTTTCACGTAGGCATTTCATGTCTACCTTTCACGTAGGCATTTCATGTCTATTGATGGGTGGTTTAAATGTAGTAAAATAGAATATAAGTTAACACGGGAATATTACACCTAAATCCCACTTTGTCGCAAGTGCATGAGTCAATTAATAATAAAATGATAAGTATGGTTACGAACCAAGTATCATATCCCAAGGGAGTGCTGAATTAATGAATGAATCACTTAAATATAAATCACTGAACAATTGTCACCGTCTTTTCTCTTGTGTTTACAAGATGTAATGAATGCTTATGAATGATGTGAATGCTTTCTATACTAAGGATGCTTTGAATACTTTTAATGCTAAGACTGCTAGATCTAGAATGCGATGAAAATCTGTATATAATGCAGAAAACAGTAATTTGATATTTTTGGTTTTGAATGCTAGAAAACAAGTAAAACAATTAAATAAGTAAACCAATAAACGCTGGAAGAAAGGTTGTATAACAAAGTTAACTAACTAAACTGAAGACATAATTTAATGATTAATTTATTGAATGATTGTGGTTGTAAACAATAATTAGAAGCTTGTTCAGAGGTGGGGTTTCACAATGACTTAACCATGATAAATCATAGACAAGCTACCTGTATCTACTTACAGTACTTGATAGTTATTTGATGTTTGCATTCTAATGGGTCCGTGACATATGGTAGAAGTTATCCCAACTATACAACCACGAGTCTCTAATAACCTACCGTGTTAATGGATCAACCTAGTTGTCAGTTTTTTTAGAAGAGATATCAAACCTGCAATCAAAACAACTCATCTGAATCATGTTAACAAAACGTACATAAACAAGATTGATCTAGTGTGATCTAAAGGTTGTGCACCGGTTGCTTTATATATATATATATATATATATATATATATATATATATATAACTATCCTTTGCACTCTATACTCCGGGCAACCCCACACATGTGCTTTCGTTTTATCCCAGCAAGGGTAAGGTCAGTTGATGGGCGTGTAGGGTGTAATAGAATAGGATATAAGACAACACGAGAATGGTACACCTAAATCCCACGTTGTCGCAAGTGCACAAATCAAGTAATAATAAAATAATAAGTATAGTTACGAACCAAGTATCGTATCCCAAGGGAGTGAGGGATGAATCTATAAATCACTTAAATGCAAAACACTAACAATTGTCGAGACCTTATCTCTTGTGTTTGCAGAATGTAATGAATGCTTGTAAACCCTATGAGTGCTTTATATGCTAAAGATGCTTTGAATGATTTTTATGCTAAGAATGCTTAATCTAGAATGCAATGGATATTAATCTAAGAATGCAAAAATTGTAATTGAATATCTTTTTAGTGTTTTTGTGTTTTTGAATGCAAGAACAATTAATCTAAGAATTGTGCATCAGCTGCTTTCGCATATCCAAAGTCACAAATCGAACACACACACACACACACACACACACACACATATATATATATATTTATATATATATATATATAAATATAACTATCCTTAGCATCCTACACTGCGGGCGGCCCCGTACCGGTGCTTTCCTGTTATCCTAGCCTGGGGCGGAGGTGTGTAGGGGCTGGGGGGCTAGGGTACCCCCCCCCCCCCAATTCTTTTTGGAGTTTTCTTACATATATATATGTATGTATATATCTAAATTCCAAAGTTGAAAAAATATTTAAAAAACTACGTATAATATGTTTAATTTGAAATTAACCTCAAGTCTTGTTTTAATAAGTTAAAATCCCCTTTTGTTGTCAAGATATTCGCAAAGAAAGACTCTTATTTCTTGCAAAAACCCATATGATGTTAAAATATTAGCCAAACAAATTACCAAAATATCTATTTGAGCATGAAAAAATTAGCATAAAATCTTTTTTGATGTTACAAAGTTATCGAAAACACTTATTTGATGTTAAAAAATAGCAAAAAATGTCTATTTGATATTAAAAAAAATCACGAAAAAACCTCTTTGATGTTAAGAAATTAGCAAGAAAATCTTTTTGATATTAACAATTTAGCGAAAAGCTCTTTTTGAACTTAAAATTAGCAAAACAAAACCCCTTTCATGTTACGAGCTCGCAAGAAAAAACTTTTCTTTTTATTTCTTGTGTATTGTTCTTTACAAAAAAAAAATTTAGCCCCCTTAATTACGAATCCTGGAGACGCCACTGATCCCAGTGAGAGTATGGTCAGTCACACAACATAAGTAACTATTCAATCTAGACATTCAAGATCATCAAACACACATCAAGTAAATCAAATGAACATTTTCATTAATCAGAGTTACTCCCCTACTCTAAACAACAAGTAGGTTAGCTCCTCATAGTCATGAGTTCAACTAAAGAGAGAAAGAAAAGTTACTCGGATCCGGTAGAACGTTGTTGCTTGACCCTATTCTTACTCCCTTTTCGTATCTTCTTCTTCACAAACTATTTTCTCTCAAACAATGACTCAACTAAACTAGAACAAGAATTTGATGGTGTTTTCTCTTCGGTGACAAACTCGTTTCTCTATGGGAAAGTGGTTGAGAGTGGTGAAAAGCTCGTGCCCTAACGGCTGAACATAACTTCTTATTTAAAGTTTTTCTCTACTATGTGCTTTGTTTTAGGGTTATCGACAATCGACCCAATTTTCCTTCTCCTCCTACACTACCCGCGCAATGCGGTGCTGGTCGCATGACATTCTAATTTCCTCACTACGGTCTCCTTGTGTCTTTTCTTCAATCACGCTATGTTCGGTATTTTGCCTTTTTGAGGTGTCGCAGCTCTCCTGTAGTGCCTAAACATCCTGAAATACCGTCTTGACTAATTTTTGCCCAAAATATCCATTTTTAGCCTATTTAGCCACGTTTTGTCTCGGCTCTATAAATTCCTAAGAAAACATAAAACAATAATAAAACAAGTAAATATGCCAACATAAGTACTCAAAAGCATAAGTAAACGGATACTTAAATCACGCTACTAAGATGCTTATCAAATACCCCCAAACTTAAACCTTTGCTTGTCCAGCAAACTTACTTAACTAACTCGACCTAAGTTAGAATGTAATCATTGACACGCCAACATGCATAAGTGGGAATTCTCAAAATACAATCGATTGTTAGAACAAGAGATGAGATGAAATAGATGAACACGAGCACATCAAGTTTAAACAGTATTCTTCACATCTGTTTCATGTGCACTAATAGTTGTGTGATACTATTATTGATGCATAAGAGTTATTTTTGTATTGCAAACTCATAAATCATAGCTCTTAACATATAATTACTTCAGTTTTCACTCTTCACTCTTCAATTGCCATTGATTCAAGTAGATTTCATATGTAGGACTTTGTAAGCTTGTGATGTAGGCTCTAGTGTGCGCTATAATGGAGAAAATCATATATGAGTTCTAGAGATGTATGTAGTAAATCAATCATGTATTACTCTTTCCTCCATTGTTTGTGCCTTCTTAATTTGGCCATACATTTTAGGTTCTTTTTGGCATCTTTTCATTTGCGTTTTTATTTTCGCAAGTATGAAACCATCTTATACTTCATGATTCTCAAGAAACACCCACGAACTTAAAGTTTTTGCACTAGTTGTTTGTGTTTAATGGATTAATTTCTTCTTGGGGGAAATGTAATGAGATTAGAATAGGATAGGGGGGGGGGGGGGTTAAGTGATAAAAAAATAGGATAGGGGGGTAAGTGATAAAAAAATAGGATAGGGGGGGGGTTATGTGTTGACTTATATTCTATTTTATTACACCCTACACGCCCATCAAGTGTTTAGTGTCGTTGCCTGGGAGTAACAGTATTATTATTGTTTGGTGTGAGTTAACAAGCTTATCTGTCAAAGTACTAACTTTTTTTTTTATTTTCAGGAATAACAAATGGATGAAATCAGAAATTCGGCAGCGGTACCACCGTGGGGTAGCAGGATGAGGTATTGCAACATCGGGATAACTTACATACAGGAACCACTTCTGTAACCAAAACACATGGGAGGAAAAGATCAAGCCGACTGGTGCACTGCGAGGTACACGAGCATATCAATAAATTTGCTTTGCCACATCCAAAATTTGACATCAACACTGTTGATGAAGAATTGATGAAGGTGATTAGGAAGGACCAATTTAAAGGAGAACCACCTGACAACCCTCATATAGATGTTGAGGTATTCAAAGAAACATGTAACTTCTTTGGTATTACGGAGGAGTAAATAATGGCAAAAATATTCCATCAATCATTGACAATAAAAGAAAGAGAATGGTATTATACTGAAGTCAACTATAGAGGAGATTGGTCTATAACAATCAAGGAATTCAAATTTAGATTTCGTGGAGGTGTGCACACAAAATCGTGGAAGGAAAGAATTTTAAATTTCAAGTAGACATAAGGTGCAACATTTGTTGAAGCTTGGATAGACTTTCAAGTGATGCTAGGAAAATCAAAGGATGACTACCTTGAAAGGGATAACACTAGATCTAATGTGTCATGATTAGAAGAGAAACATGTGAATGACATCTATTATTGGGGGTTAAGTAAAGTTAGCCGACATGTCGTGGATACGCTAAGTGGAGAACTCTATTATGGGGTAGAATTTTAACGGTTACCACCTGATGCAACATTCCAATTGATGTACGATGTTGCAAGGGCCACAAAGGAACACGACGTTGTTACAACAGGCAATACATATTTCAACATTGTTAATGGATTCTTGCATATAACAATCAGAGAAGACGAAAAAGTGAAGAAATGAGCTAAAGAGGAGAAAGGCCACAGTACAATCGGTGCGCCAAAGAAACCCTGATTCTTCACCAAAATTGTTGAGCTAACCGACAATAAACTCAACGATGTGTGGGAGGCTCAGGCAACCCACAATAGTAAGTTTTTAATTATTGAGTCTTTAATTTAGTTATATTTTGAGTCATATATAGCATTTTATTTCAATTTCTCGTTGAGTTATACATTGAGATAAGAAAAATGAAGAAAGTGTAGGAAACCATAAGTGGAGAGAAGAACAGAACAAATGCAAGATGGTATTGGACAAAAGTAAGTACAACACAAATTAGAGCACAGAAAGCAGGTTTTCCAATAGCATGCGCGATCACTGTTCATATCGCACCTTACACCATAATTCCAGAAGATACCGCGTTCAATAGTGCGTCAAAGCTTAAATTGCGCCTCAGCAGCGAGATCAGGGTGCGATATGGCCACATCGCACCTAAATCTTTTCTTGTAGCACACGTTTCTCAGTTCGAAAAGTAATAGGAGACATGTAAAAATCAGAATCTACGAAATTTTGCTAAGCAATCTCTATCTTTACCATTACATTCTAATGAAGAACTCCTTTATTTATAACTCTATTCAGTTTTATGATTCTATTATCTCTCCAAATTCATAAGGCTTTTTTTCTTTACTTGTCCTATCTATTTATTTTCTTTAAAGAAACAATTATTTTTTTATTTGTTCTTTGAAGAAGAACATGTCATCTGGAAGATACTACACTTTTGAGCCAGCAACATGAACACCACGAAGAGCATCAAAACTCTCTTTGGCTAAACCGACATTCGATCGCTATCGATTCCTCAGTGACAACTGTTTCAACCTATATGAGGCACTATTGAAAATCCATTGTGTTGAGGAACAAGAAGTACAAGGGTTGGAAAAGACATTGGAGCGTGTGGGTTTAGGGCGCATGATGAGGAGACTGGGTATTGTGAACAACATAGTTGTTCTCGAATACTATGCTCATTATGAAGAAGGCGATGGTAATGTCTGGTTTAGGGGAGATCAGTTGCAATCACATAGAGAGACATATACAAATACTACAAATTGAAGGCTATCAGATGATACTTTGGGACATGGGCTCACACCATAAGTTTACAAGAGAGCATGCCTCAAAATATCTTCTATAACCATTCTTTAGCATAAAAAAACATTCTTAGCATAAAAAGCGTTCAAAGCATCTTTAATATAGAAAGCATTGTTATCATTCATAAGCATTCATTACATCCTGCAAACACAAGAGAAAAGATCGTTACAATTGTTTGTGTTTTGCATTTAAGTGATTCATACATTCATCCATCACTCTCTTGTGATACGGTACCTGGTCGTAACTATGCTTACAATTTTATTATTACTTGATACGTGCACTTGTGATAAAGTGGGATTTATGTGTAATATTTATGTGTTGACTTATATTCTATTTTATTACACCCTACACGCCCATCAGTGGGTAAAACTTCACGTACTAGGTTGTCAGTAACAATCCATGGTCTTAGTGGAACTTGATCCAAGTTGATTTTCTTCATGCTAATACATGGAATTGCAAAACCTTGCCCATCCACAAAATCATTGTGCAACAACTTGATGTACTTCTCATAGTATCGTCTTGATGTAAATTTCTTCAACTCGTAGCTCGGTTGTGCTATCTAAGCTTCTTCATTATTGTTGGTCTTCCTTTCTTTGGAACAATCGCCATGTTCTTCTACAAAGAACAAATAGAAAAATAAAATTTTCTTGAAAGAAAATAAATAGATAGGAGAAATAAAGAAGAAATCACCTTTTGAATAAAATAGAATTTAAGTCAACAAAGAAATGTTACACCTAAATCTCACTTAGTCGCAAGTGCACGAATCAAGTAATATTTAGATGGTAAGTATAGTTACGAACCAAGTATCGCATCCCAAGGGAGTGTGGGATTAATGAATGAATCACTTAAATGCAAATACTAACAATTGTCACTATCTTTTCTCTTATGTTTGCAGAATGTAATGAATGCTTATGAATGATGTCAATGCTTTCTATACTAATGATGCTTTGAATGCTAAGAATGCTAAATCTAGAATGCAATGGAAATCTATCTATAATGCAGAAAATAGGTATTTGATATTTTGGGTTTTGAATGCAAGAAACCAAGTAAAGCAATTAAATAAGTAAACTAATGAATGCCAGAAGAAAGGCTGGAAAACTAAATGAACTAACTAACTAAAGATAAAATTTAATGATTGATTGATTGATTGTGGTTGTAAATAATAATTGAAAAGATTGTTTAGAGGTCGGGTTTCACAATGATTTAACAATAATAGTTCATAGACAAACGACATATATCTACTTACAATACTTGATAGTTATTTAATGTTTGCATGTATAATGGATCAATGACATATGACAGGAGTTATCCCAACCATACATCTATGAGTCTCTAAGAACCTACCGTGCTAACGGATTAAACCAGCTGCTAGTTATTTTAGAAGAGATATCAAATCTGCAATCCAATTAACTCATCCAAATCGTGTTAACAAAACGTACATAATCAAGATTGATCTAGTGTGATCTAAAGGTTGTGCATCAGTTGCTTTCACAAATCCAAAGTCACAAATGGCACACACATACACACACATACATCTACATATATAACTATCCTTAGCAATCTACAGTCCGGGTGGCCCTACACGGGTAAAGTCATGTCATATATCATAAGTAACTATTCAATCTAGACATTCAAGATCATCAAACACATATTAAGTAAAGAAAATAAACATATTCATAAATCACAGTTACTCCCCTACTCTAAACAAAGAGTATGTTAGCTTCTCATAGTCATGAGTTCATCAAAGAATTAAGGGATAAAAGCATCAAACCCCCTAAACTATACACGTTTTTGCGACTTGCCCCTTAAATATCATAGACAAAGTAAAGAGATAACGAAAACCTTATCCCATTCGGTAAAACAGTGTTGCTTGACTCTCTTCTGGACTTCCTTTGGCTATCTTCTTCCTCACAAACTATTTTCTCTCAAAACAATGAGTCAACTAAACTAGAACCAGACTTTGATGGTGTTTTCTCTCTGGTGATACTCTTAGGGTTTCTCGTTCGAAAAGTGGTTGTACATGGTGAATGGTGAAACCTTGTACCCTAACTGCTGAACGTAGCCTTCTATTTATAGTTTTTTCTTTGCTCTGCGCTTCGATTTAGGGTTTCTGACATTGGCCCATTTTTCGTCCTAATCGCATGCCACACACGCGATGCACCTTTAATCGCGCGACCTTCTATTTTCTCCATGCGGTCTCCTAATGTCTTTCTCTTCAATCACGTTATCTTTGGTATTTTTCCTTTGTGTTGTGCCATAGTGCTTCCTTAGTGCTTGTACATTCCAAAATAGCGTCTTGACTCATTGTCGCCTAGAACCATCCGTTTTTGGCCTCTTTTAGCCTCGTTTTATCTAGACTATATAAAGTCCTAAGAAAAACAGAAACAATAATAAAACAAGTTAATATGCCATAATAAGTATTCCAAAGTATAAGAAAACAGATACTGAAATCACGCTAAATAAACCATTCTGATTTACTTTTCACGTAGGTAATTTCACGTCTACCTTTCATGTAGGCAATTCCAAGTCTACCAAGTACGTTGGCATTTCCACGTCTACAATTGGAAGTAGTACAAGGTGTGAATATTACAATTTCATCTACATTATGTACTTTGGCTCGTAAATCGACTATCTACTAGATTGATCACTCGATGCCCTCTAATACCGAGCCCCTAAAGAGCTCGATGTCTATAGACCAGTCTAGTGCTACAAGAAAGCACTCTAAATGAGACTTGACACCCTGCATGGTTATTTTAACAGCCAAAAGGGCCTTCACTACAACGCGAACACCCTACGGTGTCATCCAATCGAGCTATAATGGCCTATAAACCCTCACCCACTTTTTAGCAGGCACGATCTGAACAAAGACCCTCTTACGGGAACATATTAATAATGAAGTGTGCCTTGCCCGATTCTATCTTCTCCGAAAGATATTTAGGCAGTTTGGCCTCGTGTCAAGTTCAGTAACATTGATATGGGCATTTCCCGCATATTGGGCCTGGCCCAAAACAGGCCTATATTTGACCATATCGGGGACCACTTTCGATATCATATCGGTAATAATCGCCGATATGTTACTGTGGTCCCCGGATCCCGAGGTCTATAAATACACGGTACCTGGATCCCAAAGTAAGCAATTATTATCCCTCAGCTACCACGCATCACATCGAAACAAATCCCCGATCTCACTCTCGATATCGTACTCGATATCGGGATAACCTGGTGCTCTACTGATACGTCATACAACCACACTACCGATATCACATCGAGGGGCGTCCTCAATATCATGTCAAAGACAATCACCGATGTACGTCTGATCTAGTCACCGATATACCACTGCCGTCCAAGCACCGAAGCGTTAGTTCGAGGTGTTCCAGACCAAGTCTACGCGAGATACATAGTGTAGGCCTGATTTGAGATAGATTCGTTATATTATTAGATCACTCACTTGTAACCGACTCACATATATATATAATACGATCTATCGCCAAATGAGTGGCGCCGTCTGTGGGAACACTAGTTCACGGACGAGGACGCCAAGATGCAAGGAAGGAGGACCCGATCCGATTTTAATGGAGTTGTGACTAGAAGCACGAGGATTGAGGATACACCACTCCCTCAACAGCCGATTGACCAAGAACAGACAATGACCCAAGCCGAGATGGAGCTTCCCCCAGCACAGAATGAACCACGACGAAGGCGCGGGCCCGGGAGGCCGCCGTGAGCCACGAATGCAGGTCCAACCTTTGTCGCGCCAAATACGGCGGAACCTACTACCGAGGGCCCGGCCACTGAAAACCCGGCGACGGATGTCCCATTGACCGAGATGCCAAACACGGATCCTCTCGGCTCAGAGGAGGTGAGGGCTTCAAGACAGAGCGTCGTTCCCCCTGCCGCCAGAACCCCATAGATGTTAGCGCAGATCAATGCTTATGTGAAAGCAGCGCTTGGCGCTACAATGGAGACTTTGCTGCAATGTATAATGGAACGAAGGACAAGGTAAGAGCGGGACGAAGAGGAGATCCCGGAAGGGGGTCGAAGGGATAACGCGGGAAGAGGGTGTTGGACAAGAGCCAGAAGTGAATAGAGGGTAGAAGTAAGCGATGATACAGAGAATGACCGGAGAGCCAGGAAGTTCGAGGAGGACATATGTAACATGATAAGGGAAACAGTTAAAATGACGAAGGACATGGAAGCCGGGAGAAGGAACAAAAACCGTGGAGCGACAACAGTTGGATACCGACGGTCGTTGACTCCCTTCTGTTTTGAAATCGAGAAGGAAGTATTGTGCAGAGGAGACAAGATTCCGACCATAAAACCATATGATGGGAAGAGTGACCCAAGGGATCACATCCACGCCGTGGAGAGTCTCTTGAACTTACAAAACTTTTCCGAGGGCATTAAGGAAAAAATAATGGCAACAACACTGATAGGGGCGGCGTTAGACTGGTTTAACAGAATAGAAGCGGGATCTATTTCTAGCTTCGAGCAGATGAAAGAGAGGTTGGAGAACCACTTTTCCAGTCAGAAGCGAATGAAGACAAGCATGTACCATCTGGAAGTGTTGAAACCAGAGAGAGAGGGAAACTCTCTGTGAATTCATGAACAGATTCAATGAGGAGCTATTGAAGGTGGACAACCCCTACGGAGGACAAGTGTTACAAACCCTATTCAGGGCAACGGCGCACAACAGATTTGCCAAAGAGTTGATCAAGCTCACAGAACCTACCATCAATCGGATAAACGAGTTGGCACATACTATGATTTACGAAGACGCAATGATGGTAGCTAAGCTTAGACCCCAGGAATCCGGCAGGGAAAGGGGTAGAGAGGCATGGAACAGGAGCAAGTGAGGAAGAGACAGGTCGCCGAAGAGATATACCCCCCTCAACCAGGACATCCGCACTATCTTGGCCGTCGCACAAATCAGGAATTGGTTAAATGCGCCTCGGAAAATCAAGGAGACGGATTTCACCAAGAAATCTAGGAGCTACTGTCAGTACCACCACCAGAAAGGCCATGACACGAAGGATTACTATGCCCTGAAGGATGAGATCGAGAGATTGATTAAGGACGGGAGGTTAATAGAGTTCGTTAAGGCGAGCGGGCAGTATGCTGAATCGAGAGATCGGTCCCAATCCCCAAGAAGGGAGGGCCTTAAGGCAATTGAGAGTGGACAAGGACGCGATACAATAAATAATGCACCTTCGAGGGGGTGATTAATGTGATAAGCGGTGGGACTGCGGGAGCAGATTCCACCAACCAGAGGAAGAAGATAAATCGTGGATTGAAAAAGGACCGATTCGTCGGATTCACGACGCTAATTGAGGAGCTTCCAGACGAGGTTATCATGTTTTCCGGCAGGGACCTCTTGGATCTCAGCCCCGAAGCCATCCAGGTAGGCAAGCTCGACTGCCCCTTGGTTGTTCAGCTTGATATCGCTAACTACGCTGTACACAAGGTACTGATAGACAATGGTAGTTCCACCAATGTTATATTTGCGCATGCTTTGGAGAAGATGGCACTCGGCCACCATGTAGTTGAACAGGTCCGTACGCCACTGGTGGGATTCGGTGGAGCAGAAACAATCCCCTAGGGTAAGTGAACCTTCCCACATCATTTGGACAAGAACCGCACAGGTGAACTATCAATGTTCAATATACAATCGTGGACCAACCATTCGCATACAATGTCATAATCGGCAGGCCGGCCCTGAACGCGATAAGAGCGGTGGTGTCCACATTCCATTAGAATGTGAAATTCCCAGCAGGAGGAGGGGTCGGAGAAGTGGTCGCTAACCAGGAGGAGGCTTGGTTCTGCTACATCACTTCTCTTACGTTGCCAAGAATTAGAGAAGCGGAGGAAGAAGCAATCGGGCCAAATCAGGATCAACAAGCTATGGAGTGATCACCATGAGGAACAAACAGGACAATATTTTAGATTTCGGTAGTTTTTAAATTACGCTTGAACATTTGAAATATTGCCCTATCGCAGGTTAGTTTGTAAACCTAAAACAGGGGGAACTACGCCGGTCTGATTCCCCACTCAACGGGATACGTAGGCGGGTTAGGTTTACCTAGCCTTCGACCGTTATCTTTTATTTTGCCCCTCTGTGGGTCGGCATGTAACTAAAACAGGGGGAACTACGTCGGTCTGATTCCCCATTCAACGGGATACGTAGGCGGTTGGGTTTACCTAGCCTTCGACCGTTATCCGTCACTACTTTTTATTTTTGCTTTATAGAATCTCATATTTCATGCAGGGATATGTCTTAATCGGATATTATGGAAGTGCAGAGAATTGCACGAAGAATTTGGGGAGTATTCCAATAGATATGTGTTTAACACATCGCCCTCTTACAGGTACATCACCCGAAGGATCACACATTCCTATGTCTAAAAAGGACAGAGGGAATATTAAACCATCGCTTCTTAAAAGAAGAGATTCATGGGGCATCGCCCCAGATTATTCAATGTTATCCATCTAAACAGGTACAACAGGCACGTTAGAACACAGTGGAAACTGAAACTCCCAGATTGAGGGAACACTCCGCAGATAACACATGCACATCATTTCGTGCTTTCACATAAGCTTTTACATTGAAAAACCTTTCTTTTCTGTGATGTTTTACAGGGCCTAACGACCCATAGACTCCACGACGACAGAGTCACCAAGGGACATAGACAAAAAGACAAAAGAAAAGGCTCCTACCCATGAGCGGTAACGGGTCATCTACAAAGAAAAGGCTCCTATCCATGAGCGGTAACGGGTTCCCTTGTGATAACGGGCGGGCTCCTACCCATGAGCGGTAACGGGTCAACTATAAATAAAAGGCTCCTACCCATGAGCGGTAATGGGTTCCCCTGTGATAACGGACGGGCTCCTACCCATGAGCGATAACGGGTCATCTACAAAGAAAATGCTCCTACCCATGAGCGGTAACGGGTTCCCCTGTGATAATGGGGTCGACCGTAAACATTTGAACGACAGCGGGTTCCCTATAATAACGGGATGCGCCCCTACCCACAAGAAAAATATCCCCTGTGATAACGGGGTCGACCGTAAACATTTGAACGGTAGCAGGTTCCCTGTGATAACGGGATGCGCCCCTACCCACAAGAAAAATATCCCCTGTGAAAACGGGGTCGACCGTAAACATTTGAACGATAGCGGGTTCCCTGTGATAACGGGATGCGCCCCTACCCACAAGAAAAATATCCCCTGTGATAACGGGGTCGACCGTAAACATTTGAACGGTAGTGGGTTCCCTGTGATAACGGGATGCGCCCCTACCCACAAGAAAAATATCCCATGTGATAACGGGGTCGTCCGTAAACATTTCAACGGTAGCGGATTCCCTGTGATAACGGGATGCGCCCCTACCCACAAGAAAAAATACCCTGTGATAACGGGGTTGATCCTAAGAATTTGAACGGTAGCAGGTTCACCTGTGATAACGGGACGGGCCCCTACCTACAAGAAAAAAAATCCCCGTGATAACGGGACGGGCCCCTACCCACAAGAAAACATCCCTTGTGATAACGAGGTCGACTTTAAAACATGTGAGCAATAACGGTTTCCCTGTGATAACGGGGTCGGACTCTAAAGAACAGAAACAAAAGCACCTCCATGCGATTAGGGTGATTAGTCAATATAATCCGGTATAACCGATAGGCGACACAGCAAGGAGGCGTAATAACAACACAAGCAATCACACCATTGAATACGTATGAACAAATATAAATCAGGACACGCAGAAAGGATTGATAGAATTAACGAGTAAAATCATAAGGTTATATACAGAGGCAATTGGGCCAAAAGAAAAAATACAAATCCCTAAATTCTCAACCGGAATAACGAGGAGCCCCTTTAATATGGATTAACGCCAGACTCTTCTGCTCGATAATATCGCGGTACTCCACTTCCGGCTCCAGATCTTCGTCGTCATCGTCAGAATCTTTAGGAAATTGCCCGTTTGGCCCTTTCAACGGATTTATGGCTGAAGGGTCGTAACCGTCTTTAAAACCACCTTTCAGCTGAATTTGACCTATAACGGAGGCTTTGGCCTCCTCCTGCTCGAGCAAGCCCCGCTCAGCACACATTATCTTATAGGACCGACTCAGAAGGAATTGTTTGGCCGCACTGGTCAATTGGTTCTTGCTCAGCGTCATACACCGCATGTGCCTTTCAGCCTGGGCTAATCGGTCCTTCAGAATTGCGGCCTCGGCTTCAACTGCCTCCCGACGAGATGCCTCACGACCAGCAATAAGTCGAGACTCATCGAGCTCTGCGATCAACTTTTTACTATTATTTAACATGCCTCTCACATTACTCTCGCTGGCCTTCAAAATATCCAGGGCCTCGTCTCTCTCGTGCTGGAGCTGCACGGCAGCAACGGGATCGTATTCACCCAGTTTCTCGAGCAAACCTTTGGTAAACCGGAGCGACTCGGCGTGATCCGATTGGCCTTTAACAGCCATCGCCAAGAAACCTTTCAAAAAGCCCGCCACCTGCACATCCACAATAAGGAGTTGGTTGCTCAATCGAATGAAAACCCAAAGGAAATACACATCCAATAGACATAAATACTACTTACAGATCGGAAGAGACCGTTGTGATCCCCGCTTGAACTACCCTCCTCCCTCTTTCTTTTTGGCCCCGTGGACATCCCGACATCAACGTCATGTTGAGACTGTGCGGCACCACCCACCCCGGAAGTATTTCCGCTCGATGAGGGAACAGTTTTCTTCGCGTTCTTGCGTACGCCCTCACGACCCCTCTTCTTGACGAGTGGAGGTACATCATCTGTAGCGGCATCGGACCCCAGCTGTCTACGTTCCGCTATCGCATCCAGACTACAGTACTCTACCAAATCGGCTGCAAGACACATGAAATATAGGATCAAGAGATAAATCGGGATGAAGATATCAATTTATAAAGATATAACACTTACCGAGTGTAGAGGGACCGTTATAACATACGGGAGATATCCCACTTGCTCGCAAAACTATGTCACTGCAAAGCAGGGTACCGTCGTACGGATGGTTGATCAATTTCTTTAGAAATTCGAGGCTATGTGCAGTTGGCCCGACAGCGGCTCGCCTCTCATATTTGATGTCTTCACACCACACACTAGGAAACGCATCCAATTCGTCAGCCGTCCTCTCCTGGATGTACATATACTTACACTTATTTCCAAATCCATAACTAGATTGAGTATATTGCACGAACCTAAGTCCCGCCTGGGCCCGCACACAAAAGAACCCTTTGTCACCACCCTTGATGTTGACCATGACACTAAAGAGTTGCCAGAACTCATTAGCTCCGCAAGGGGCACCCAACGCTCTCATGACATAAATAAAAGCCACGATGTACCCCAGAGAATTGGGGGATAGTTGTCCCAAGCAGACCCGATGCTCGCCACAATAGCACTAACCGCATGATCGATCGGGAAGCGCAGTTCGTTCTTAAAATGCTTGGCATTAACAGTAATGCAGCCTTTTGGTGGAGTATGCATTTGTTGATCCGCACTAGGGAATATGACCTTATACCCCTCGGAGATGTCATACTCGTCAGAGTAATAACCAGCATGATGAGGAACATGAGACGTCATATCCTTATATTTCTCCGAGGTCTTGTATTTCGGGGGGCTGACCCCAAATCTCATTCATCTACATTGGGGCTGTCAGCTTCTGGCGGAGCAGAGAATTCAGCACCGTACTGGTCGCCAGTCAACTGGTCAGGCCCAAACATCTCATTTTCTGAAAATCTCATTCCGACCTCATCGAAATCCATATCGGGCAAACCTGAGCCAACATTGTCCCCGACAAACGACATACTGACGCGCTAAAGGAGGAAAATCAACATCGAAAGAGATATCAAAAGTAATATCGAAAACGATATCGAAAGTGAAATTCGACGTACTTTGCAGAAGAACAACGAATTTTCGCTAAAAGCCAAAGTGAGTTTCACCTCCTTGGAAGCCCTATTTATAGATATCGGAGATGCTAGATAGAAACAAAGTTTCGATCTCACATCGGTAATGATATTCGATATAGATAAAAGGATAGGGGCAAGCACAGACGCACTGAGGGGTTCATCAAAGTTTATCACAGAGCGCAATCCCGAGATGTGCGGGGAATTTAAAATCCCGTACGGCGAACGAAGAATTCAAATGAGGACCTCAAATTATACATCCATTGTACTTGGGAGTCCAGCAAAATTTATCACAAAGTGCATTCCCTGCAAATTTGACCTCCGTCATTTGAACTGGCGGGACGAGGGGTACAGGTAACCCAGAAATTCAAAATTAAATTTGTGAATTTTTAGCTCTAAGATAAGAATCCCCAAACTGGGGGACTACATGATATGGGCATTTCCCGCATATTGGGCCTGGCCCAAACCAAGCCCATATTTGACCATATCGGGGACCACTTTTGATATCATATCGGTAATAATCACTGATATGTTACTGTGGTCCCCGGATCCCGAGGTCTATAAATATGCGGTACCCGGATCCCAAAGTAAGCAATTATTATCCCTCAGCTACCACGCATCACATAGAAACAAATCCCCGATCTCACTCTCGATATCGTACTCGATATCGGGATAACCTGGTGCTCTACTGATACGTCATACAACCACACTACCGATATCACATCGAGGGGCGTCCTCGGTATCATGTCGAAGACAATCACCGATATACGTCTGATCTAGTCACCGATATACGACTGCCGTCCAAGCATCGAAGCGTTAGTTCAAGGTGTTCCGGACCAATTCTACGCGATATACATAGTATATGCCTAATTTGAGACAGATTCGTTGTATTATTAGATCACTCACTTGTAACCGACTCACATATATATATAATACGATCTATCGCCAAATCAGACATGCATATAAAGCTCCATATCCTCTAGCTGAGAATGTGTTTTTGTTAACATCGCAACATCTTGACCAAATAATGGCAATGATAAGAGAACACTTGGCTCGGAATTCAATTTCACCTCCAGTTTGTGTTACAAACCCTAGCCTGTCAAGAGATCATTCTCAAGACTCGAGCCCAATGGCTCGTTCTCATGAAAAAAAATCCACTATAGGTCCCTCTGAGGATAGGAGAGATCCTCGTGGAAAGAGAAACCTCTCATCACCATCTGTCTCTGCTACCTCTACGGTATGCATAAGATCATGAGAGAATCGTAAATCTAATAGAGAAAGACAACAAATAAGGGAAAGGCAAAACTCACCGGCGAACCAGAACCCTTTCTCCAAGAGAGGAGGTAAGGTGATCCGCCTCATACAACTCCACGCAACCTTAATGCAAGGAGTACTTTACAGGCCGGGGATGATTTGATTGATGAAACACTGTCTTTCTCTCATAACCTACAACGCATTTTACTAAAAAGCAGACGCAAAATTCCAAAAATGGCTACCTACAATGGCAATGGGAGTCCAATGCTCATTTTCACATTCCCGATGGAATGCTTAACCTGGGAGGCTACAACAGAGGCAGCCAAATTCAACTATTTTCTATCACCTTGTTCGATGTCGCCCATGATTGGGAATGCGTATTGTATATGTGTTCTAATCTTATCTCAATACACACTCTATCGCAAGTATAGGAGCCAAGTAATAATAAAATAAAAATATAGTTACTACCCGAGTATCGAATCCCAAGAGAGTAGATATTTGTAATTTTAGCAATTATATTGTTGCACACTCAATGAGTTGATTTCTTTACTTTTTGCTTTTATCGTTAAAGAAATAAATAAAGACAGAAATGTTAATTAAATAACTAACAACTAAAGGTCTAAACAGAAATGCGAAAGCAAGATTAACTAAAGATTGTAGTTGGAAATATTTATAAAAGAACTAAAACTAAACTAACTAACTAAAATAGGATTTAGTTGATTGATTGAGTGATTTCTATCTAAGGTTGTGAAACAGATTCAGTAAAAGGTATCTAGGAGATGGATTTTATTAATCTCGGATGCATGTATTTCATAAACAAAATACCAATGACTCCTATGCAAGACGCTGTCTATTGATGATTGTTTTGTTTCCAAGTTAATGTAGTAAATTAGCCACCATTTGATGTACTATGTACCCTCTAATTTCTAATGATGCTAGGCGGTTAAGCACTTTCCCCTCACCAGAAGTTCACCATGTCATAGGATACATACGATGTTTTAGAAGTGAATTAGAGTTATTAACTATGATTTAGATTCCATGAACACGCTAATAATGTCGAAAGTCTAAAGATTTATCCACTTGATCGATTATGCAAGTGTTGCATCAACAATCTCCTATGCATAATTCAACATAATACAAGATTATTCAGTGTCACTACTCTGCCTCATAGAAACGCGTGCATTAAACAAACCAAGTAGTATAAGCAACAAACCAAGGTTATTCAATCCACCATATATTGCATAGATTTTCAATATGCACCTCCAAACTTAAAGTTTTTGCAAAGGGTTATTTGTGATCTCTATTATATTCATCCTCATTATCTGTTAATATATCTTTTTAGCTCATGCTTTTGTTTTGAGCTCCTACCTTATTCTCCTTCAATCCACTACGTCCATCTCTAGAAATGTGTAGGATATAAATTTTTTCTTTTGGCTCATGGTAGGTGAGTAGTTTTCATAAACAAAGTCTCCATAGAAAAAGCTTAAGTGGGGTTTAGTGGATATTCCTTCATTAAAGGGTTTAGGGCTTAGAAGGCTAAAACTCAAATATAGAAAAGATGGCCTATTCCATTTCTTCAAAAAATCAAATTCACAGTTACTAGTACTACGTTTCCAGGATCTCTAAAGGCCCAACATGCAGAGATTCCAACAAGGTGCAAAAAAGCCTCACGAGACTTGTTCAAGAACACTATCAACGAGTGACTCATGCTATCACTATCGAGGATGTTGTTACCTATTATAAGGATGACGAGAAAAAACTTGACCCACAAGCAAATAAATGTAGCATATTGAATGGCCCACTTATGGTAAGCCTTCCTATCGCCAACTACGACATCAAGAAGATATTTACCCACAATGGAAGCTTGGAAAACTTCATTTCTTTATATTGGTTATAGCAAATGAGGCTCGGCGATACTCATGAAAAGATTGTTTAATCCACTATTCGACTTTGGTGGCTCCAAATTCACAGACATAGGTACAGCTGTATTACCTACCTTATTCGGCAACTCGCCAAGAGAAAATACATGTAACCTTGAGTACCTTGTGGTCGACACGCCATTCGCCTATGATGAGCATTGATTTAGCGTGATTTAGGTAGTTGTTTTCTTAAGATTTTGTAAACTTCTTGATGCATATTTAATGGTTTTGGTATTGTTTTGTGATTTTCCAGGACTGTGTCTAGTCAACAGAAAACGATGGAAAAGAGCACAAAATGAATATTTTTGGAATGACTTACAAAGAGGGCGCGATGACACTGATAAGAGTCTCATTAACATGATTTAAGTATCTGCTTACTTATCCTTTTGAATACTTATGATGGCTTATTTACTTGTTTTATTATTGTTTTATGTTTTCTTAGATATTTAGGGAGTCGAGACGAAACGAGGCTAAGTAAGGCAAAAAATGACTGTTTCGGGCGAAAATTTATCAAGACACTATTTCGGGATATTCAAGTGCTACGGGAGCGCTACGACACTACAAAAAGGTGAAATCCCAAACATAGCGTGATTAAAGAGAAGACACCAGGAGATCGCAACGAAGAAATCAGAAGGTAGTGCGATCAGCACCGCATAGCGAGGGTGGTGCGTCATCAGAAATTTACATCACACGGGGGTCACACGATCAGAAGAAAATTGGGTTGCAAGTCAGAAACCCTAAAATGTAGCCCATAGCAAAGAAAAACTATAAATAGGAGGCTACGTTCAACAGTTATGGTAACAAGTTCTACCACTTTCGCCCACTTTCCAATAGAGAAACCCTGAGAGTTGTCACCAGAGAGAAAATACCATCAAAGTCTTGTTCTAGTTTAGTTAAGTCATTGTTAGAGAAAAAATAGTTTGTGAAGAAGAAAATAGCAAAAAGGAGTACGAAGAGGGCCAAGCAACAAAGTTCCACCATACCCGAGAAGGTTTTCTTTACCTTTTTACTTTGTCTATGATATTTACTTATTTATTGATTATTTAACTAATGACTATGATGAGCTAACTTACTTGTTGTTTGAGTAGAAGAGTAACTCTTATTTATGAATATGTTGATTTGTGTTTGATGATATTTTATGTCTAGATCGAATAGTTACTTACGTTGTGTGACTGGCCTTACTCTCGCGGGGATAAAATGGAAGCACCCGTGTAGGGCAGCTCGGAGTGTGGAATGCTAGGGATAGTTATATATATGTGATTTGTGTCTTTCAATTATCAAAAGCAATTAATGCACAATCTTTAGACCACACTAGGTCAATCTTGACTAAGTACATTCTGCTAACACGATTCAGATGAGTTAATTGGATTGGAGATTTGATATCTCTTCTAAAATAACTGACAATTGGGCTGATCCGTTAACACAGTAGGTTATTAGAGACTCATATGTGTATGATTGGGATAACTCTTGCCAGATGTCACGGATCCCTTAGACAATCAAGCACCCAATAACTATCAAGTACTGTAAGTAGATATAGGTAGTTTATCTATGAAATTTTATTGTTAAGTCATTGTGAAACTCTACCTCTAAACAATATTTCCAATTATTGCTTACAACCACACTCGATCATTAAAATTTGTTTTCTAGTTTAGTTTAGTTTAGTTTAATTTAGTTAGTTATTCAATCTCTTTCAAGCATTCTTAGTTTAATTATTTTTAATAGTTTAATTAGTTTATTTTCTTGATTGCTTTAATTGTTTTCTTGCATTGTAAACCAAAAACCCAAAAAGATATTTAATTACTCTTATTGCATTCTTAGATTAAATTCCATTGCTTTTTGGTTTAAGCATTCTCAGAATAAAAAGCATTTAAATCATCTTTAATTTAGAAAGCATTGATACCATTCATAAGCATGCATCCTCCAAGCACAAGAAAAAAGATCATGACAATTGTTCGTGATTTTGCACTTAAGTGATTCATACATACAACCATCACTTCTTTGGGATACAATACTTGGTTCATAACCATACTTACCATTTTATTATTACTTGATTCGTGCACTTGTGACAAAGTGGGATTTAGCTATAACATTCATATCTTGACTTATATTCTATTTTATTACATCTCACACGCCCATCAGACACAACTTCACGCGCTACAACACCATGCAGACCGAGGCAACCATAGTCTCATTAAGCGAAGAAGTCCAACTATCGACCTAGTCGAGGAAGGATCTACGCGACAACACACAACATGCAGTAGGTTGCACGACCCGTGGAGCATCATGTGTCATCACGCCAAATTGGCAAATAGTCGCGCCACATCGTACAAAGCTAAGCAGGTCGCACAAGTACCCGCGCGACATGCGAAGTCGCCCGTCTAAAAGGCTAACCATCTTTCTTTGTAGTTTAAGTTGCAACTATTTGCAAAACTTGGGCAACACTACTTTGCTCATAAAAAGGAATGACTAGCACTTAAGACACCACTTACAAACCGCTTACAAGACTTATAATTATGAGTAGTTACTTTTTTGTTAGTTGTGAGAAAGTTGTGAAGAGAGAGAAAATACCATTACATTTATGTTCTTAGTTTTTTTTTTTCACATTCTAGAGTTAATAGTTTGTGAAGAAGAAGATAGCACATAGGAATTGAAGAAGATAGCGAGACATCAATGTTCCACCAGATCTAACAAGTTTTCCCTATCTCTTTTACTTTCTTTAAGATATATAAATCTTTATTGATTGTGGAACTTTTGATTATTAGTAGCTAGGATACTCCGTGTTTGGAATAGGGTAGTATCTCTTATTTATGAATATGTTTATTTTTTATTTTGTTTGATGTGCTCATGTGTCTAGAATGATTAGTCTTGTTGTACATAATTAGTCTTGCTCTCGTTAGATGAACAAATGTACTACCCTAGGACCATCGGAATGTAGATGTTAAGCTAGTTATATATACATGTGATTTGTGACTTTGGTACGCTAATGCAACTGATGCACAACCCCTAGATCACACTAGATCCATCTTCATTATTTACTTTTATGTTAACACGATTCAGATGAGTTAATCGGATTGCAGAATTGATATCTATACTAAAACAACTGACAATTGGGTTGAACCCGCTACGTGGTAGGTTATTAGAAGCTCATAGATTTTACAGGTAGGATAGGTCTAGCTATAGGTCACGAGTCCATTACACATACATGCTTCAAACCATCATCAAGAATCTCAAGTAAATATAGGTAGTTTGTCTATGAACTACTATTGTTAAATCAGTTGTGAAACCAACCTTTAAACATCTTTTAATCATTTATTTACAACCAAAGCATTCAATCACTCAATCATCTTAAATTATGTTTTGTTTACATTCTTGCATTGATTAGCTTAGTATAATGGATTTCTGTATGCATTCAATCTATTTCCATTATTAGTTCCTTTTGCATTCAAGCTATTTTCTTGCATTAAAGTCATTCATAGCTTTCATGCATTGTTTTCATTGCATTATAGTTTAGTATTCATTGGCATTCAAAATTGTTTTTATAAAATCAACATTCAATGTTTTCGGCATTCAAAGCATTCTGCATTTACATCATCATGCATACACAAAGATAGCAATCGTGACAACCATTAATGTTCTTATATTTTAGTGATTCAAGCATATGTCAACCACTACCTTGGAATACGATACTTGGTTCGTACCTATACTTATCATTTTATTATTACTTGACTCGTGCTCTTGCGAAGGGAACGAATTTAGGTGTAGCAGTTCAATTGTTAACCGAGTGTTTTTATAAAACCTAATTCTATACTTTAAACACAAGAGCTACAAGCACCATATCAGCCTACAACATCATCATCGATCGCCCAGGCTTGAATGATTTTAGAGCAGTGGTTTCAGCGTACCATCGAAAGTTGAAATTCCCCATCAAGAGTTGTGTCGGCATGGTCCACGGTGACTTAAAGTGCCATGGACATGCTACATATCCTCGTTGAAAGGAAATCCAATCCAAGAGGTAAGCATGATTCACAATCTCGGTGATAGGGAGAGATGCTAGCCCCCCCTGTACTAAGTTACGACAACACACCCGACAACATTGTCGAGATTGAGATCCCATCAGAGTTGGAGGACAAAAAACTTCGCAAAATTAGACAACAACTAGCCAATACGACTAACCGAGCCTCTTCACGTATCAAAATAAATATCTGTATTACTCGAGTAAAATAACATGCATCATGACAAGCATGCCAAAAGATGTGGATAAAAGCTCATCCAATGTCTACACAGCAATAACGATATATTTTCTTGGATGGGTCGAGACCTAAATGGCATTGATCTCCATATTGTCGTACACAAACCAAAACTTGATCATGAGGCTAAGCCCGTCAGAAAAAATAAATGCAATTTTAGTAAAGAGAAAATGTTGTAGCAAATTGAAAAGTAACCACCAAGCTTGCCGCAAAGCACATTTACGAGGTACGCTTTTCAGAGTGGCACAACCACATAGTAGTCGTACCAAAGCCCCACAAATATTGGTACAAGTGCATGGACTAGGTCGACTTGAACAAGCGCTATCCCAGGGATCCGTTCCCCCTATTGAGGATAGACTTGGTCGATTCAACAATAGGATGCGCTCTTCTAAACATGATGGATGCTCAAAGTGGATTCTATCAAATATTGATGGTTGTCTACAACACGTGCAAAACTACATTTTCCACAGATAAAGGCTTATTTGGCTACAAGGTTATCCCATTTGGTTTAAAGAATGCATGCGCCACCCTTCAAATGTTGGTGGCCAAAATGTTTTACGACCACATCAGAAAAACCATGGAGGTCTATGACTGGCGTGTAGGGTATAATAAAACAGAATATAAGTCAACACATAAATGTTACACCTAAATCCCACTTTTTCGCAAGTGAACAAATCAAGTAATAATAACATAGTAAGTATAGTTACGAATCAAGTCTTGTATCTCAAGGGAGTGATGGATGAATGTATGAATCACTTAAATGCAAAACACTAACAATTGTTCACGATCTTTTCTCTTGTGTTTGCAAGATGTAATGAATTCTTGTGAATATTATAAATGATTTCTTTACTAAGGATGTCTTGAATACTTTTTTATGCTAAGAATGCAAAGGAAATTAATTGAAGAATGCAAAAATAATAATTAAATATTTTTTGGATTTTTTGGATTTCGAATGCAAAAAAACAATTAAAGCAATGAAATTAATTAAAATATTAAACTAGTGAAAGCAAATAAACAATTAAACTAAGAATGCGGAAGAAAGATTGATTAACTAACTTAACTAAACTAAACTAAAGAACGAAAGTTAATGATTAATTGTGGTTGTAAACAATAATTGGAAAGATCATTTAGAGGTCGGGTTTCACAATAATTTAAGGGAAAATTAAAGAATCATAGACAAACTATGGTTGTTTTTGCACTTTCATACTTGAGACTTAACACTTGGGTTGCTAAACTATCATCCGGGCAGCACTATCATAGACAAACTTTTAAAAAGTAAATTTCGGTTAAATTTTGGCCCAAAAACATCACGATGACTTTATTTTACAGGGGCAAAATAGGTAGTCCATTAACAATTCATAATAAAAAAACGCATCATCTTCTTCCCCTTCACGTAACCACTCCCCCTCCCCAACACCAACAACAATGGCGAACAACCACCATCGACAATGGCGAACAACCCCTACAACACTTCAAATCAAAGCTCAAACACGACACCATTCCATAGAAGAATTGAGCACGGCGGTGCCGCACCGTCGAACGCCCCTCTCCTCATACCCCTTTCCTCCTCCTCACCAACACTTCTACGGCTGCTGATCTGTACCGACATCAACTGAATTTGATTATGATTGACAATTTGGCAAAAATACGGTAAATGAGGCGGAGGAGGAGACGGCGATTGATGATGGTGATCGTCGGAGATAGTGTGAGTTGTAATGATTTTACCTAAGGACATATTTTCAGGCGGGGGAAATGTGATTATCACTACCTATATTCCGTCGGATTTTCTGGAGGTGTGTGTGAGAGAAAGGAGGATGAAGATGATGTTTTTTATTTTTATTTTATGAATTGTTAATGGACTACCTATTTTGCCCCAAAATCTTCCGAATTCACCTTTTTAAAGTTTGGCTATGATAGTGCTGCTTGGATGAAAGTTTGGCAACCCAAGTGTTAAGTCTCAAAGTTCAGCTATGAAAGTGCAAAAATGGCCATAGTTTGGCTATGATTCTATAATTTTCCCACTAACCATAATTGTTCATAGACAAACTACCTATATTTACATACAATACTTGATAGTTATTTGATGTTTGCATGTCTAATGGATCTGTGACATATGACAGGAATTATCCCAACCATACACCTATGAGTCTTTAATAACCTACCATGTTAACATATCATCCCAGTTGTCATTTATTATAGAATAGGTATCACATCTGCAATCCAGTTAACTCATAACAAAACGTACTTAGTCAAAATTGATCTAGCGTGATATAAAGGTTGTGCATCCGTTGGTTCTGCAAATCCAAAGTTACCAATCGCCTATATGTCTATATAACTATCCTTAGCATTTTACACTCCTGGTGGCCCCGCACAGGTGCTTATGTGTTATCCTAGCGAGAGTAAGGTCATACACACAGCATAAGTAACTATTCCATCTAGACATTCAAGATCATCAAACACACATCAAGTAAAGAAAATAAATATATTCATAAATCAGAGTTATTTCCTTACTCTATTGGTTAGCACCTCATAGTCATGAGGTCAACAATTAATAAAGAAGTAAATTTCATAGATAAAGTAAAGACATAAAGAAAAGCTTCTCGGATCCGGTGGAATGTTGTTGCTTAACTCTCTTCTTACTCACTTTTGCTATCTTCTTCTTCACAAATATTTTCTCTCAAACAATTACCCGACTAAACTAGAACAAGATTTTTAATGGTGATTTCTCTCTGGTGACAAAGTCTCTGGGTTCATTTGTCGGAAAATGGTTGAAAGTAATTGTTAATGGTTGTGAACTTGTTGTGAGTGTTTTGAGCGAGTTGCCTTATTCCTGAATGTAGCCTTCTATTTATAGTTTTTCTCTACTCTGGGCTGCGTTTTAGGGTTTTTGACAATCATCCCAATTTATGTCTTGATCAAGTGCCACCTGCGCGATGTGATGCCAGTAGCATGACATTTTTATTTCCTCAATGCGGTCTCCTTGTATCTTCTCTTCAATCGCACTATGTTTGGAATTTTGCCTTTTGGTAATTGCATAGCACCTAAACATCCTGAAATAGTGTATGGACTAATTATTGTCCAAACATCCAGTTTTGGCCTTATTTAGCCTCATTTTGTTTTGACTCCATATATTCCTAAGAAAGCATAAAACAATAATAGAACAAGTAAATATGCCATCATAAGTATTCAAAAGCATAAGCATATGACGACATCCTCGTCAAAAGCATCAAGGCTGAAGATGTGATCATCTGAGTACCGTGTTCACAATCATGAGATCATATAGTATGAAAGTAAACTCAAGGAACTGTACCTTTGTCGTAAATGGAGGTAAATTTCTCGGCTACATGGTGAAACAAAGAGGAATTAAAGCAAATCCTGATAAGATAAAATCCATAGCAGATTTACCCTCTCGCAAAAAAAAATTACATGTCGTACAATGTATTGTCGAACGCATGACAGCATTAGGGAGATCCCCACTACAATTGAAAAAAGTGCACCCTTCTTCAAAGTTCTCAAGAAGAATCAGTACTTCGTATGGACCGAGGAATGTGAACAAGATTTCATATAACTAAAGCAATATTTTTCGTCCCCACTGGTGCTGGCCAAACCAGTCGAGGGAGAGATTTTGTACCTCTACCTAGTGGTCTAGAAATGCTTTAAGAACAATATTAGTGTGAATGGAAGGCACCATCCATCAACCCTTTTACTACGTCTCAAAGGTATTTCAGGCCGCTAATAACAAGTATCTTGAGATTGATATTTTTATGTTGGCTGTCGTTGTCACGGCACGCAAACTATGCCCATACTTTCTGGCACACCCCATAGCGGTGCTGACGGGCAAACCACTCAATCTAGTGATGCTAAAGCCTGAGACATCCGGAAGACTAGTAAAATGGGCGATAAAACTCGACAAATATGGCATTGAATACCACATGAGAACAACAATAAAACTCCAAGTCCTTATAGACTTTGTGTAGAAACCTTGGGAAAAACACAAGCTTCATAGGCACAAATTGCCACGGTGAAAATGACAAAGCTGCATGGACTCTACACATCAATAGCTTGGCCACAATACCGGAGGAGGCCTAGGTATTTACCTACGGCCCTAGATGTAAGAGAGTTTGAGTACAAAATAAGTATAAACTTTATTGTAACCAACAACGAGAGAAAATACAAAGTTATTCTTGTCTAAAACTCAATGGCAAACTCATTGGGAGTACAATGCTTGTAGTCTTCACAAACTCGCAACTTGTGGAAAATCACTTCAACATCTCCTATGAAGCCAAAGAGGACACGATGATACTATACTTGAACAAACTCAAGGAATTTTGAAACCTTTCACAATATTTACATTGTGCCAAATTTTCAAAGGCAAGAATGTCAAAGGTGATTCGCTTTCATGATTTGTATCTTCGACCGATATCTTCACAGAAAGGAGAGTCGTCTTACTAGCGACAGAAGAATCTGCTATAGGAAGTACATGATATTCTATAATGATGAAGAGAGTCAAGCATGATATACCTATAATCTTAGAACCTTCATGGAAGGACGAAATCTAATACCTAGACGAAGGTAAACTTTCGAGCGATCAAGTCGCATCAAAAAGACTAAAATACAATATTCACCGCTTCACCATCTTCAATGATGAGTTATACATAAGGTCTTTCGAAGAACCGCTCTTGAGGTGTCTATCAGCCTGACAAGCTGAAATAGTATCGAACGAAATCTACGAAGGATGTTGTGGTAATTACCCAGGAAAGCTTTCATTACCACAAAAGGTTCTACGCCAAGTGTAACACCCCTCATTTATATTAATGTTATCACAACTTTGAATAATATATTTATACATAATTAGTGTTTTGTTATTTATTCTCTAACGGGCATGCCATTAATCACTTTTGAGGCTATACATGATTTTATCAATTACCTTCTACTGATATTCGGCTAGACTTGTCCCATACAACCAACTCTAAGTTTTCCCCTTATAAATCTGGAATGAAAACATGGAAATATCTCGATGAGTCATTAGTCAACACAGTGTCCAACTATAAGGATAACATGCTGGTTGATCAGGCCAGTAACAATCCATTATTCGTTAGGACTGAGTTTGTAATAACCATCACAACTCAATATTAAATTGGGACAAGTCGCCTTCTAGACACTCAACAACTACAAATTAGAATCGTATTCCCGCTCGGATACCACTTGTAGCGCCCCTCACCAAGCACCCAACTCGACTCGAAGCGCCACTACTACAAAATTTATCAGAGAACATCTCGCTTCTCCTTTGAAAGTTGCAGCTAATCCAAAATAACATAGAACGGGAGCTAATAACCAAAAGTTGCATTTCAAATCAGTCGACAATTACCTCCAACAAGTATTCAACTAAACTTGTCCCATACAAAGACCTCTAGGCTTTTCCCTTGTAAATCAGGAATAGAAACATTAAAATACTTTTATGAGTCAAAAAGACTAAGTGAGATTTAATGCATGAGGATTTTCTATAAAAATGTATTTTCGCAAAACATGATTTCACAAGAATTATTTTCAAAAGAAGATTATGCTTTCATGGCAAGTCATAACACTTATTAGATCAATCATGTCACAACACGTCAGCCTTATGACTTCCGACCTAATACCTCCCCTCTAGGAGCGACCCGAATAAAGGTGAGGACGTGACCAGGTACACGCCTCAACTCTGATTCACCCCACCGGAACACTTCGTCCAGACGCAGAATAGAGTTTGCTCAAAGCGGCGATGGATTGTGAAACCTACCTTATAGCCCTGTGCTATCCAATAGAATTCCACACATCCATGCCAGGGCCCAATCAATAGCCGTCAAGCGGCATACCATCAAGTGGCTTTAATTTGGCCATCAAAGTGGCTTTAAGAGTTGACCAATCATGAAGCTAATTTCATGTACAATAGTGGAATGCTTTTAAAATAGGAAGCTCAGTACACAGATCAAGATTCCTCCAGGGATAATCTAATATGATATGATTGCCATAATATCAACGACAATTCATGATTCGTAAATAAGTACTTGAACATTCATTAAATCGATACTATTTGTAAACAATTATTCTTTGAAACAACATGCTTGCATAGTAGGCAGAATAAACATTTTTGATATAATACATATAATTTCCATTCCAGCGAGAAAATATATAATTTTAATCTCACCTTAATTTGGCGTCATAATCACATAAGTGACCTCTACATTCTCATGTATCTATATTAAATCGAATCACCTACAACAATGTCTACTTGACTAATATTTTGTATGCCTCTCACTTATGTTCAAATACCATTCGTTCGCTTCAATATTTCAATTTCAAAGTGTCCGATCATTTTCAACTATTTTAGCCATATATATGCTAACTTCTTTCATACTAAATGTTTACTTTAAAAGTTTGACACATTAGGGAAAAATATCTACTTTTAACATATTACTTAAATTTGACCAAGTCTAAACCAACATATACTACGTTCATAAACTAGTTATTTTAAGAAAAGGATTAACAATCAGTTTGTATGCTTTAATTATGGTGCCAAATATAGTCCAATTTGTTGGGGATTTGTTTAACAGGAAATCGCTACTCATTAAGACATTCTTATAATCAGTGTTTTCAAAACCGGACCGAACGTCGACCTGGTACATCACTGGTTACTGGTTTTATTGGTTCGAACCGTTGAACCACTGGTCCGACCAGTCAATGTAGTCAAGTAGTCAAACCTCCTTCACAGTGACATATATGATGTAGTACAACATATTCATTATCATAATTTCAAATATTACCTTCAAAGTTGATTTTTCTACTCCTAATTCATAATAAATAAACACAACTCTACTCCCACAATCACATCAAGAATTTACAATATCAAACCAATAATCATCACTCACCAAAATATATCATTGTTTACATCCAAAACTTGAATCCAAAATCATTAAATCCAACCAACAATATCGAAATCCGAACTAAGTACCAAAAGCATTCTATCATCACAATAATGTCATAACTCAAAATACGTAAAAAGTAAAAACATCTCAAAAGTCAAAAGGTACACCCTCAATAATCTTAATTGAACAATATCACTTAAAAGTTAAAATTGAAATCACCCAATCATCATCATCATCATGAATGTATGTCCCCATATCCCTATTTGTATCTTCAGTGCATAAACAAAGTAGCATAAAAATATATAAGTGAATTATTTAAAGTATTGAAACTTAAAAGAATAAAATATGTACTATATAAGAGAATTACCTATTGATGGTTGAGAACTAGATTTGCCGTCATAGTTGTCCTCCAAGCATTTCTTCTAACTCATTGTAGTCAAGTTCTTGATCACCACTTGCATCTTCTTCAATAACCCAATGCTCCACATTATCAATAGACTCATAATCAATTGGATCATAGTACTTCTTTTTCACGTCTCTTCAGAATTGCACCATCTTATATAAGTTAATAACATCGCCAAATAGAAATAATAAATTAAATTAAATCTTATATGAAAGAACAACACAAATAAAAAAAACATACCGTTTCTCCAAACGCAAATTATAGTGCACAAATACCAAATCATTTAATCTTGTATGCTCCAACCTATTCCTCTTTTTGGTATGAATCCGCTCAAACACACTCCAGTTACGCTCACATCCAGATGATGATGATGTCTGGCTTAACAATTTAACAATAGTTTTTGGCAAATTTGGCGCATCACCACCAAATAGACTCCACCATACATCTTAAAAAAAACAAATTAATAAAGATCAAAGCTATAAAGTTAATCAATAATAAAATAAATATAAATGACAAGAATACCTGAGCGAGTATCTTTTAAATTCTCTTTTGCTATGTCACGTCCAAAGATTCCTTCACGCTCTCGAAACATGGTCATTTCCATAATCAAATTCTCCGATGTAGGACAAAGCTTCTCCATGACATCATATACACATGTCAAAACCGCAATATTATGGCAGGACTATTGTCACCGTACTGAAAAATAGGATTCAACCAGTAAGTTGTCGCGTGAAGATTTTTTCGTAGCATTTTATTCCGTCGTGCATTGAGTATATCCACATACACTTTATATTCATGTCCTCTGTCCTACATATTTGCCTTTACCCCATTTATTGCTCTCGGCATCCCCTCATAAACAAAACCCATATAAAGTTTCGCATCTGAATCACAAATTCGCAACAATTTTATGATCGAAATCATGACTTTCACAATTTTCTCACAATATTTCCAAAAGTCATGAGCCAGAATGATTCTCCTAACTTCTACACCCTTGGCCTCGTTCAAGAATTTCTTAAAACCCGAATCAACCACCAGTCGTGCCAAGAAATCTTGCCTCTCACATTAACTCTGCAATGATAAAAATGTTGTGCCAAATCGAGTCGTACCAGGAACTATTATTTCAGTCCACCCAGGTTGTTGCTTTAACCATGCACTATGCCATTTACGGTTATAAACAAAACTTATTATTCTTGTATCATTATGCGCTAAACTCTTAACTTTGGGAAGATCTGAAACGTCCTTCAAGATTAAATTTATTCAACAGGCAGAACAAGGAGACCAAAAAAATAGTTGGATACTTTTCTGAGAGCAATTTTCCTGCTTTTTTATGGTTAGCGGCATTATCTGTCACCATATGCACTACATTCTCAACACCTACCATCTCAACAATTTCAGAAAAAAAGTTCGCATAAATTTTCCGAGCTTGAAACTATAGTAGATGCATCAACCGGCTTTATGAATGATATACCTTTTGAATAATAGACCAAAATATTTATCAATAATCTATGCCTTCGATCTGTCCAACCATCAGCCATGATAGTGCAACCGCTAATAACCCACTGACTTCTAAGAGCATCAATAGACAAACATACTTCAGTTTTAACCTCTTGAGGTAAAGAAATTCTCAAAGCATGATAGCTAGGACCCAAATACCCAGGACCTATCGCTGATATTCTATTCATTGCCTCTACAAAATGTGGAGAATTCACAGCATTTAACGGAATACATGCATAGTCGTACCAGGAACTATTATTTCAGTCCACCCAGGTTGTTGCTTTAACCATACATTAGGCCATTTACGGATATAAACAAAACTTATTATTCTTGTATCATTATGGCTAAACTCTTAACTTTGGGAAGATCTGAAACGTCCTTCAAGATTAAATTTATGCAACAGGCAGAACAAGGAGACCAAAAAAATAGTTGGATACTTTTCTGAGAGCAATTTTCCTACTTTTTTATGGTTAGCGGCATTATCTGTCACCATATGCACTACATTCTCAACACCTACCATCTCAACAATTTCAGAAAAAAAGTTTGCATAAATTTTCCGAGCTTGAAACTATAGTAGATGCATCAACCGGCTTTATGAATGATATACCTTTTGAATAATAGACCAAAATATTTATCAATAATCTATACCTTCGATCTGTCCGACCATCAGCCATGATAGTGCAACCGCTAATAACCCACTGACTTCTAAGAGCATCAATAGACAAACATACTTCAATTTTAACCTCTTGAGGTAAAGAAATTCTCAAAGCATGATAGCTAGGACCCGAATACCCAGGACCTATCGCTGATATTCTATTCATTGCCTCTACAAAATGTGGAGAATTCACAGCATTTAACGGAATACATGCATCATACCACCATTTAGCAACGGCCACATCAACATTCTTAATCATTTCTTTACTTTGTAGTTTGAACTTTATACCAGGTTGAGAAGTATTTACCTCTCCTCGCCCTTTCAAAAAACTCCTTATACCACCTGTCTTTTGTTTCTTGGCATTAACATTTGTTTCTATTTAATTTTGAGTTTCTTCTTCTTCATTTTCATCAAAAAGTGACATATGTGCTCTTTTATCTTTCTTAGCCTTATCTAGCGCCATAAGAATTCCATGGATTTCTAATTTCACCTCAGGAGGAACTGCTAAACATTTCGCGACATTACCTATAACTCTAGCAAGGTGTCGCTTCATGCAATTAATGCCTCCACCACACATTATGCGATTGCAATAATTACATCGGATAGGTTGTCCCTTCCCATTAGTTGACCCTAATGGAGTACAATGATTCCATGCTATATCATTCCGACGTCGAGGATTTACGTTAATTGGTTGATCTGCTTCATTGCTTGGAGGTTGTTCTTGACCTTCTGGTGTACTTGAAGTATTGCTTGACATCACCTATATCAATTTCAAACATAATAAAGTAATAAACAAAAAAAATACAATTATACATTTATACTATTTTGTAGCATTAAAACCAAAAGTAGCAGAACTGAAACATAAGAAGGCATGAATGATCATGAAACACATTTTTTTTCCCTTTTTCTCTTATCTTCATTTACTACTCAACTTTGTATCCTCCAAAAAAGGTACAAATCAATTAAAGAACAACACATGAATGATCATGAAACAACTTTTTTACCACTTACTCATCATAAACACTGGAACATATTCTTTTAAGTTTTTTTTTAAATAATAACATATGCATGGTTGCATCACTGCATGCCATAACAATTAACAAGTAAGAACACATTATAAACAAAGTACCAAAAATGATATTGATTACTGATTCTTGAAGAACAAAATAAAATCATTACAAGCATGAAAATCATAATCTGAATTTTAAAATTGTGTATGATATTTAGAACGAGAAATTAGAATTTATAAGTTATAATTATAACAAATATAAATCAATAGCTTAAATCACTACAAGAAAACTGCACAATTGGAACCATTAATTAGGTTCCAATTACCCCTTTTTTTGGTTCCCGTAGACCATATGGGAACCACTTATGGGCACCAAAGGCTCTGTCTCCGTTACCCCCTTGGCGATTGCCTTGGGAACGAATTAAGTGGTTCCCATTGCTAATAGGAACGAACGTGTTTGGTTTCCGTTACGCCTGGGTACCAAAGCTTCTGTTCCCATGTAGAAAACCAATATTTCGTTTCTATTGCTTTATAGGAACGAATATCTGGTTCCCATTGCTTAGGACTGGGACCCCCAATATGGTCATAGGAAACACACTGTTCATAGTAACGGGAACTAACTGAGCCAAAGAATGGGAACGAAATATTCGTTCCTATTGCTGTTTCGAAATTTATAAAAAAAATTGGCGGAAATCCGCCATTTTTCAATGAAAAATTCGAAAATTTCAAAATTTTCAAAATGTGGGAAATCATGGCGCCTTTTTCAATTAATTTGATTTAAAATTTTCAGTTTGGTGTAAGAAAGTGCCGCCAATTTATTTTTGGTTGATTCAAAAATTTTGATTGTGTAAGATGGTGCTAATTTTAATTTTAAATTCTAATTTATTTGTATTTTTAATTTGATTGTATTTTCTGAAACTTGATTATTTGGTGTAAATTCGTTTAATTTCAAACTATAATCCCCACAAAGTTTATTGTATTGATTAATAGGAATAATGTGTAAAAATAAAATTTATACATTACAAAAGAAATTTAGGAGGAATTGAAGAATGTTAGATAATACAACTCAACACAAATTATAACAATGAATTGTAGATATACAACATCTTTGATTTCGGTTTGGTTTCATCTTCTTCACCACCTCTTCAATTTCGGTTTTTTGGTTCATCTTGTTCTTCACCTCTTCGATTTTGGTTTTTGGTTTCATGTTGTTTTTGACTATTTTGTAAGCTTCACCTATAAGATAAAATGTTAGTTGAAGATATAGATAAAAAGGAGATGAAGGAGATGAATTAATAAAGTTGAAAAAAAAAAATACCTGCAACTGAAAAATGGCGCTTGCTGCTCTCTGCTCACTGCTCTCTGCTCTCTGCTCTCTGCTATCTATTTTGCAAAGAAAAAAAGCTACTGGAGTGGTATATATAGAGAAAAGTGTATCTGCAATGGGAACGAAGTTTTAGTTCCCATTGCCAGAAACATTGGTTTTCTTTGCTAATTGGTCCACCAACTTATTAATTTTCATAATTACATTTTCGACCACAAATAAATTTTAAACGTGTTTTGTTTGTCCATTTTTTGATAAAATTTAAATGTGCATGTCTCATTAGTGTTGTGAAAATAGTGGTTAAAAAAATTAGAATTTGAAGTTGTTTTGCATCTTTTGCATAATTACACTTTCTTCCCCAAAACTTTTTCGAATGACTTTCGTAACTCCGTTTTTAACAAAATTTAGGAGGACACACTAATTTTCCATAAGATATTGTATGATGAAAAAAAATTAGGATCGAAGGTGTGTAACAACCTCTATGTAAGAAAATACAATTTAGACATGTAAAGTGTGTTGTGTAGGGTTTAGGGTTCAGGGTTAAGGGTTTAGGGTTTAGGGTTTAGAATTGAAGAGAGATATAGTATTTGTATTATTATGTTTGTTTAACGTATTCCGTTACTCCGATTTGGCCGATATTTGAAATTACACACATACTTAGCGTTTAGAATGCACCGGTGAAAAAAGAAATGAATTCGAAGATGTTTAATAACTTTTCTATATTTAAAGTTTCTTCCCCAATGTTTATTTATCGTATTTCGTTACTCCGATTTGGCCGAGATTTGAAACGACACACCTACTTAGCGTTTTGAATGCACCGGTTTTAAAAAACTGGAATTCGGAGATGTTTTTTAACTTTTCCATATTTTTATTTTCTTCCCCAAATTTTATTTACTGTGTTTCGTTACTCCGATTTGGACGAGATTTGAAACGACACACCTACTTAGCGTTTTAAATGCACCGGTGAAAAAAAAAAATGGAATTCGGAGATGTTTTTTAACTTTTCCCTATTTATATTTTCTTCCCCAAATTATATTTACCGTATTTCGTTACACCAATTTTGACGAGATTTAAAACAACACACCTACTTAGCGTTTTGAATGCACCGGTGAAAAAAAAATGGAATTCGGAGATGTTTTTTAACTTTTCTATATTTATATATTCTTCCCCAAATTTTATTTACCGTATTTCGTTACTCCGATTTGGACGAGATTTGAAACGACACACCTACTTAGCGTTTTGAATGCACCGGTGAAAAAAAAATGGAATTCGGAGATGTTCTTTAACTTTTTCATATTTATATTTTCTTCCCCAAACGTTTATTTACCGTATTTTGCCACATTGATATGGACGAGACTTTCCTAGTTAGTGTTTTGAATGTAATGGTATTTAAAAAAACATAAAAATATTTGGAGTTGATTTGGAATATAAGTGTAATTACATTTCCCCCCTTTGAATATATCCAAATAAGAGAAACAAAATCAAAATTCTACAATTGACCAACATTATTATTAAAGAGAATAAAAATAATTAATCTTATCCTAAATGTGACCCACACAATTTTGAGAAGAGTGTGAGCCACATATTTCGCATGGTATTGCTTCCTTCCACGAATTTGGTCCAATTTGAAGCAATGAGAACCAAAAATATGGTTCCCATTGCTAATGGATCTGAAAATTGGCAATGGTTCCTGTTACTGGCCAGCTATTTTTGTACGGCTTCCTCAATTATTGGTGTCAATGGGAACTAAATATTTAGTTCCCATTAATTGGTTTCCATTAGAACCCATACTTATAAAAAAATTAAACATTTTTTACCACAAATATATTTTAAACGTGTTTCGTTTCTCCATTTGTCGATAAAATTTGAATTTACATGCCTCATTAGTGTTGGGAAAATAGTTGTTCAAGAAAAAACTGAATTTGAAGTTGTTTTGCATCTTTTGTATAATTGCACTTTCTTCCCCAAATTTTTTTTAAACATCTTCTAACATTCCGTTTTGTACGAAATTTGGAGGAACACTCCTATTTTACATATCTTAGTGTATGGTTAACAAAAATTAAGGATTGAAGGCGTTTTACAACCTTTATGTAAGAAAATTCAAGTTAGAACTATGTTGTCTATAGGTTTTAAGGATAGGGTTTAGGGTTTATAGGGTTTATTGTTTAGGGTTTAGGGTTGAAGAGAGGTATAATATTTTATATTATAATATTTATTTATCGTATTTCGTTACTTCGTTTCGGATATTTCTTTAACTATTCTATAATTACATAAACCCCCCGTTTATTTGTTTATCGTATTTTGTTATTCCGTTTTGGACAAGATTTGGAATGACACGCGTAATTAGTATTTCCAAAGGATCGGTAAAAGAAAAAACGTAATTTGGATATTTCTTTAACTTTTTTATAATTACATGTTCCTCCCGTTTCTTTGTTTAACGTATTTCGTTACTTCGTTTTGGACGAGATTTGGATTGACACGCTTAATTAGTGTTTTTAAAGGATTGGTAAAAGAAAAAACTTAATTTGGATATTTCTTTAACTTTTCTATAATTACATAAACCCCCCGTTTATTTGTTTATCTTATTTCGTTACTTCGTTTTGGACGAGATTTGGAATGACACGCTTAATTTGTGTTTTCAAATGATTGGTGAAAGAAAAAACGTAATTCGGATATTTTCTTTAACTTTTCTATAATTACATAAACCCCACTTTTCTTTGTTTATCGTATTTCGTTACTTCGTTTTGCACGAGATTTAGAATGACACGCTTAATTTGTATTTTCAAAGGATTGGTAAAAGAAAAAACGTAATTCTGATATTTTCTTTAACTTTTCTATAATTACATCAACCCCCTTTTCTTTGTTTATCGTATTTCGTTATTTCGTTTTGCACGAGATTTGGAATGACACGCTTTATTTGTGTTTTCAAAGGATTGGTAAAAGAAAAAACTTAATTCAGATATTTCTTTAACTTTTCTATAATTACATAAACCCCATTTTCTTTGTTTATCGTATTTCGTTACTTCGTTTTGCACGAGATTTGGAATGACACGCTTAATTTGTGTTTTCAAAGGATTGGTAGAAGAAAGAACTTAATTCGGATATTTCTTTAACTTTTCTATAATTACATAAACCCCCATTTTCTTTGTTTATCGTATTTCGTTACTTCGTTTGCACGAGATTTGGAATGACACGCTTAATTTGTGTTTTCAAAGGATTAGTAAAAGAAAAAACTTAATTCAGATATTTCTTTAACTTTTCTATAATTACATAAACACCCTGTTTATTTGTTTATCGTATTTCGTTACTTCGTTTTGGACGAGATTTGGAATGACACGCTTAATTTGTGTTTTCAAATGATTGGTAAAAGAACAAACGCAATTCAGATATTTTCTTTAACTTTTCTATAATTACATAAACCCCCCTTTTCTTTGTTTATCGTATTTCGTTACTTCGTTTTGCACGAGATTTGGAATGACACGCTTAATTTGTATTTTCAAATGATTGGTAAAAGAAAAAACTTAATTCGGATATTTCTTTAACTTTTCTATAATTACATAAACCCCCCGTTTATTTGTTTATCGTATTTCGTTACTTCGTTTTGCACGAGATTTGAAATGACACGCTTAATTAGTATTTCCAAAGGATCAGTAAAAGAAAAAACTTAATTCGGATATTTCTTTAACTTTTTTATAATTACATATTCCTCCCGTTTATTTGTTTAACGTATTTCGTTACTTCGTTTTGGACGAGATTTGGAATGACACACTTAATTTGTGTTTTCAAATGATTGAAAAAAGGAAAAACTTAATTTGGATATTTCTTTAACTTTTCTATAATTACATAAGCCCCATTTTCTTTGTTTATCGTATTTCGTTACTTCGTTTTGCACGAGATTTGGAATGACACGCTTAATTTGTGTTTTCAAAGGATTGGTAAAGAAAAAACTTAATTCGGATATTTCTTTAACTTTTCTATAATTACATATTCCTCCCGTTTCTTTGTTTAACGTATTTCGTTACTTCGTTTTGGACCGGATTTGGAATGACACGCTTAATTTGTGTTATCAAATGATTGGTAAAAGAAAAAACTTAATTCAGATGTTTCTTTAACTTTTTATAATTACATAAACCCCCCGTTTATTTGTTTATCGTATTTCGTTACTTTGTTTTGGACGAGATTTGGAATGACACGCTTAATTTGTGTTTTCAAATGATTGGTAAAAGAAAAAACGTAATTCGGATATTTTCTTTAACTTTTTTATAATTTCATAAACCCTCATTTTATTTGTTTATCGTATTTCATTTCTTCGTTTTGCACGAGATTTGGAATGACACGCTTAATTTGTGTTTTCAAATGATTGGTAAAAGAAAAAACTTAATTCGGATATTTCTTTAACTTTTCTATAATTACATAAACCCCCCGTTTATTTGTTTATCGTATTTCGTTACTTCGTTTTGCACGAGATTTGAAATGGCACGCTTAATTAGTATTTCCAAAGGATCGGTAAAAGAAAAAACTTAATTCGGTATTTCTTTAACTTTTTTATAATTACATATTCCTCCCGTTTCTTTGTTTAACGTATTTCGTTACTTCGTTTTGGACGAGATTTGGAATGACACGGTTAATTTGTGTTTTCAAATGATTGGTAAAAGAAAAAACTTAATTCGGATATTTCTTTAACTTTTTTATAATTACATATTCCTCCCGTTTCTTTGTTTAACGTATTTCGTTACATCGTTTTGGACGAGATTTGGAAAGACAAACTTAATTTGTGTTTTCAAATGATTGGTAAAAGAAAAAATTTAATTCGGATATTTCTTTAACTTTTCTATAATTATATAAACCCCCCGTTTATTTGTTTATCGTATTTCGTTACTTCGTTTTGGACGAGATTTGGAATGACACGCTTAATTAGTGTTTTGAAATGATTGGTAAAAGAAAAAACTTAATTCGGATATTTCTTTAAGTTTTCTATAATTATATATTCTTCCCGTTTATTTATTTATCGTATTTCGTTAAACAATACGTATTTTAAATAAGTGATTGATTTGTGAAATAAAATATACAAGAGTTTGAATTGTAGTAATTACCCTTTACAAGATAAAAAAACATAAGGTATTTATTAAATATGAGTCCAACTAAAAGAGATTAAATCATAATACTACCAATTAACAATCATTATTTATCCAAACAGTATAAAATAAACCACCACCACAAAGTTGTTCCAAAGGTTATTATTTTTTGTTTTTTTAATCAATGGGAACCACATTTTGGTTCCCATTGCGATGAGGTGTCACTAACGGGCACAACACTCAATGGGAACCAAATACTAGTCCCCTTTAATATGTGCATATAGTGCTTTAATATATAATATGGATAACAGGCAATGGGAACGACATTGGAACGAAAATATGGGCACCAAAATCCGTATTATATATTAAAGCACTATATGCACATATTAAAGGGGACTAGTATTTGGTTCCCATTGAGTGTTGTGCCCGTTAGTGACACCTCATCGCAATGGGAACCCAAATGTGGTTCCCATTGATTAAAAAAAAACCAAAAAATAATAACTTTTGGAACAACTTTGTGGTGGTGGTTTATTTTATACTGTTTGGATAAATAATGATTGTTAATTGGTAGTATTATGATTTAATCTCTTTTAGTTGGACTCATATTTAATAAATACCTTATGTTTTTTTATCTTGTAAAGGGTAATTACTACAATTGAAACTCTTGTATATTTTATTTCACAAATCAATCACTTATTTAAAATACGTAATATTTAACGAAATATGATAAATAAATAAACGGGAAGAATATATAATTATAGAAAACTTAAATAAATATCCGAATTAAGTTTTTTCTTTTACCAATCCTTTGAAAACACAAATTAAGCGTGTAATTACAAATCTCGTGCAAAATAAAGTAACGAAATACGATAAACAAAGAAAAGGGGGGTTAATGTAATTATAGAAAAGTTAAAGAAATATCCCAATTAAGTTTTTTCTTTTACCGATCCTTTGGAAATACTAATTAAGCGTGTCATTCCAAATCTCGTGCGAAACGAAGTAACAAAATACGATAAACAAAGAAAATGGGGGTTTATGTAATTATAGAAAAGTTAAAGAAATATCCGAATTAAGTTCTTTCTTTTACCAATCCTTCGAAAACACAAATTAAGCGTGTCATTCCAAATCTCGTCCAAAACGAAGTAATGAAATACGATAAACAAATAAAGGGGGGATTTATGTAATTATAGAATAGTCTATTACATATTGATAAACACCTCATTCGTAATCAGGGTCGCTATCATCATAGACAATCTCTTCTCCTTCCTCCTCATCTTCAGCGTCATCGCTGTTGCTGGACTCAGGTTCTACCTCGTCTTCATTTGCTTCCTCAAACTCATCATCAGCTAATTGGCTCATATTGAAGCCACTGAAGTCAACAACCACCTCCACAGTTGGCACATTGGTTTCTTGAAAAACCGGAGGAATAGGAATCGATATTGACGGATTTTTCATTGAACTTGTGTCGACAATGTGTCTAGCACGAGTGTGGACAACTGCCCACCAACCTCTTTGAAATCTCGTAGACTGGCATGGGTACAGAGTGTAGTATACCTGTTGGGCTTGAAATGCTAGAATGTAGGGGTCTGCTTCGCCTGATGGAAGGCGACGTCGAGGATCTCTCTCTATCAATCGATGTACCGGGTGAACATATAAACCTTGAGGCGAAATATCATACCACACACACTTAAATAGAATTGCTCGGCACTTTGTTTCTCCCGGATAGTCTAGTTCTAAGACCTCCTGCAGCATTCCATAATAGAAAATTTCTTCTAGTTCCCCCCACTAGCTTTGACACACACACCGCAATTCATCTTTTTCTTACCAACGGCATGCTCCTCCGTATGAAAACGAAGACCGTTAATTCTATAACCATTGTACGAATGTGCAATGTAATTCGGACCATGCCCCAACGAACGTAGACGCGAATCTCCACTGAATCGACTTGACATCACTATTTTTTTGAACCACCTAACAAATTTAGTATTGCGTTTCTGGTGAATCTGATAATCACTCAATCCAACGCACATCTGCTCGTCAAATAACCTGTTACAAAAATAATGAGGTGCTTAATATGTCAACAATTAAGTAGAATTTTTCGCTAGTTGAAAAGTAATTAATACACAACAATAACTAATATCGTACTGTAGGTAAGGGTCCACTTCAATACAATTGAGAAGAATATACAACTCTGCCGATCGATACTCATCTCTTGATAAATGTCTGTCATTAGATTTACCAATAGTGTCTCCGGAACCCTGAAACACTGATATTTGAAAAGCCAAACTTGGATCAGCCCTAGTCTCATTCCTGTTCAACCGATTTGCCCTAGTTTCAACATCATGCTTGAAGTAATGAGAAGTAAAGTTTGTGAGCTCTGAAGTAAGATATGCTTGAGCAATAGAGCCCTCAACACGCGCCTTGTTGCCGACAGAATTCTTAAATTCGAACATTCTCCTAAATGATGTCATAAAATAGAAACAATGAGACAATATTTTCCAACAATAGTGTAACGACAATGTATATATAAAATTACTTTTGTTACCTTTCGAAGGGATACATCCATCGGTATTGCACTGGACCACCCACTTTTGCCTCCCACGGGAGATGTATAGCCAAATGCTCCATAGAGTCAATAAAAGCGGGCGGAAAAATTTGCTCTAGCTTGCAGATCGTCTCCACAATGGTTGTTTCGAGGCGCTCCATATCAGATTTGGGAAGAACAGTAGCACACAAAGATCTAAAGAAGTTACTAACTTCTACAAGTGGATCCCACACTGTATCTTCTAAGAACCCACGAAAAGCAATTGGAATTAGGCGTTGCATGAACACGTGACAATCATGACTCTTCATCCCTGTCACCCGGAGGTGTTGCATCTGAACACAACGAGATATGTTAGAAGAGTAACCGTCCGGAAATCTCAAATCACACAACCATTCACAAATTACCCTCTTCTGATCTTTAGTAAGACAATATTTTGCCTTCCGCTTGTAATCTCGACCATCCCGGCCAGTTACCAGGAAAAGGTCACTTCGGGTTGTGTACAACCGCAAATCCTTTCTAGCATTCAAGTTATCTTTCGTCTTCTCATGATCATCCATTACAGTATTCTTAATATTGTCAAAAAAGTTTTTCTCACAATGCATTACGTCTAAATTGTGTCGGATCAAGTTACTAGACCAATACGGTAGCTCCCAAAATATGCTCTGCCGACACCAATTATGTTCCACCCCAAATCCCTCGATTATTCCACGACTTTCTCCGAATCCCACTGGTGGAAGATCACAAACGTGGGCATTCATTTGTAGCCCTGTTCTTCTCTTAAATGGTGGATCATGTTCCATTTTTTCCTTGTAAAAATCAGTGACATTGAATCTCAAAGGGTGGTTATGACGTAGAAATCGTCGGTGACAATCGAAGAAAGTTGTTTTTCGACCATGTTTCAACTGAAACGATTTCGTCTTCTCCATGCAATAAGGACAGGCCAACTTACCATGTGTACTCCACTGCGATAACATGCCATATGCGGGAAAATCACTGATAGTCCAAAGCAAAGAGGCACGCAGTTGAAAGGTTTCCTTTCTGAAGCTATCGTATGTTGGGACACCTACAACCCACAATGATTTTAGCTCGTCAATCAGTGGACGAAGGAACAAATCTAGATTTTTTCCTGGACTTTTTGGCCCCGAAATAAGCAAACTAAGGAATATATATTCTTGTCTCATGCAAAGATCGGGTGGTAGATTGAACGGCGTTACGAGAACAGGCCAACACGAATATTGTGATGCGTTACCAAAGGGCGAAAATCCATCCGTGCAAAGTCCTAGCCTCACGTTTCTTGCCTCAACGGCAAAACTAGGATAGGTCCTGTCAAAGTGCTTCCAAGCTTCGCCATGTGCCGGATGAATCATTTGATCAGTATCACCTCGACAATTTGTATGCCACGTCATATGCTCCGATGTGGTGCGAGACATGTACAATCGTTGTAGGCGTGGTGTCAACGGAAAGTACCACAACTTCTTGCGAGCAACGAGCTTCGCTTTTTTACTCGTATTTTGTTTTACCTCATACCGGGGATCTCCGCATTCGGGGCATGTAGTAATAGTGCTACTTTTGGATTCCCCATAAAATAGGAAGCAATTATTAAAACATACGTCAAAAGTTTTGACCCCAAGACCCAACCTCTTCATGAATCTCTTCATCTCGTACAAACTGTCAGGCAAAGTTTCTCGGGCAGCCTGAGGTAAGAACCTATGTTCTTGCTTAATTAGCTTGTCACAAGCAACGGTGCTAATCCTGTGTAATGTTTTAATTGCCATAAATTCGGAAACCCACTCTAATTTAGACATTTCTAAACCTTCTCCTATGGGTGTCTCAGCTGCACGCAACATTTCAAAGAATTCATCTGCTTCGGCACATGTTGGCTCATTATTTTCAACATCATTGGAATCCATGTGTTCAAATTGGCCACCAAACATATCATTTACCATATCCCTGAGATGAACGTCGTTACTTTGTGACGACTCGCCTACATTTTCATTTTCATTTTGTGACGACTCGCCTACATTTTCATTTTCATGCCTTGAAGATATGCCCGACTCTCCATGTGCAATCCATACCATATATTGGGAAACAAATCCCCACGAGTAAAGATGTCTAAGAATAACGTCCCTTGTAAAAATTCTAGCATTTGTACATTTAGAACATGGACATTTAACTTTTCTTCCCGAATAACGTTGCGAGAATGCATAATTAAGGAAATACTCAACACCAACCTCAAAATACTCGGTCAAATTACCATCATCATCGAGTCCATCATACATCCAACTTCGATTGCCATTGTTAAACATATTTCAATCTAATAACAAAGATAAATAAACTATATTAAGATATATTTCATAAAATCCTACAAAACAATAACAACAATTAGTGAAATAATAGCAAAATAGGTTAGAAACTAAACATACCTTGTAAAGACGTTTCTATTCACGAATTGAGCATTCAAGAGTGAAATGAAAAAAAAAACAAAGGAAGAGCTTTCAAGTACTTTACAAATGAAATGAGGAAGAATGTTAACACTACCTATATGAAGAACTTACTCACTGTCAATTTTCAGATCCATTAGCAATGGGAACCATATTTTTGGTTCCCATTGCTTCAAATTGGACCAGATTCATGGAATGAAGCAATATCGTACGTGGCTCACACTCTTCTCAAAATTTTCAGATCCATTAGCAATGGGAACCATATTTTTGGTTCCCATTGCTTCAAATTGGACCAGATTCATGGAAGGAAGCAATACCGTACGTGGCTCACACTCTTCTCAAAATTGTCAGATCCATTAGCAATGGGAACCATATTTTTGGTTCCCATTGCTTCAAATTGGACCAGATTCGTGGAAGGAAGCAATACCATACGAAATATGTGGCTCACACTCTTCTCAAAATTGTGTGGGTCACCTTTAGGATAAGATTAATTATTTTTATTCTCTTTAATAATAATGTTGGTCAATTGTAGAATTTTGATTTTGTTTCTCTTATTTGGATATATTCAAAGGGGGAAATGTAATTACACTTATATTCCAAATCAACTCCAAATATTTTTATTTTTTTTAAATACCATTACTTTCAAAACACTAACTAGGAAAGTCTCGTTCATATCAATGTGGCAAAATACGGTAAATAAACGTTTGGGGAAGAAAATATAAATATGAAAAAGTTAAAGAACATCTCTGAATTCCATTTTTTTTTCACCGGTGCATTCAAAACGCTAAGTAGGTGTGTCGTTTCAAATCTCGTCCAAATCGGAGTAACGAAATACGGTAAATAAACGTTTGGGGAAGAAAATATAAATATGAAAAAGTTAAAGAACATCTCTGAATTCCATTTTTTTTTCACCGGTGCATTCAAAACGCTAAGTAGGTGTGTCGTTTCAAATCTCGTCCAAATCGGAGTAACGAAATACGGTAAATAAACGTTTGGGGAAGAAAATATAAATATGAAAAAGTTAAAGAACATCTCTGAATTCCATTTTTTTTTCACCGGTGCATTCAAAACGCTAAGTAGGTGTGTCGTTTCAAATCTCGTCTAAATCGGAGTAACGAAATACGGTAAATAAAATTTGGGGAAGAAAATATAAATAGGGAAAAGTTAAAAAACATCTCCGAATTCCATTTTTTTTTCACATGTGCATTCAAAACGCTAAGTAGGTGTGTCGTTTCAAATCTCGTCCAAATTGGAGTAACGAAATACGGTAAATATAATTTGGGGAAGAAAATATAAATAGGGAAAAGTTAAAAAACATCTCCGAATTCCATTTTTTTTTCACCGGTGCATTTAAAACGCTAAGTAGGTGTGTCGTTTCAAATCTCGTCCAAATCGGAGTAACGAAACACGGTAAATAAAATTTGGGGAAGAAAATAAAAATATGGAAAAGTTAAAAACATCTCCGAATTCCAGTTTTTTAAAACCGGTGCATTCAAAACGCTAAGTAGGTGTGTCGTTTCAAATCTCGGCCAAATCGGAGTAACGAAATACGATAAATAAACATTTGGGAAGAAACTTTAAATATAGAAAAGTTATTAAACATCTTCGAATTCATTTTTTTTTTCACCGGTGCATTCTAAACGCTAAGTATGTGTGTAATTTCAAATATCGGCCAAATCGAAGTAACGAAATACGTTAAACAAATATAATAATACAAATACTATATCTCTCTTCAATCCTAAACCCTAAACCCTAAACCCTAAATCCTTAACCCTAAACCCTAAACCCTACACAACACACTTTACATGTCTAAATTGTATTTTCTTACATAGAGGTTGTTACACACCTTCGATCCTAATTTTTTTTTCATCATACAATATCTTATGAAAAATTAGTGTGTCCTCCTAAATTTTGTTAAAAACGGAGTTACGAAAGTCCTTCGAAAAAGTTTTGGGGAAGAAAGTGTAATTATGCAAAAGATGCAAAACAACTTCAAATTCTAATTTTTTTTAACCACTATTTTCACAACACTAATGAGACATGCACATTTAAATTTTATCAAAAAATGGATTAACGAAACACGTTTAAAATTTATTTGTGGTCGAAAATTTAATTATAAAAATTAATAAGTTGGTGGACCAATTAGCAAAGAAAACCAATATTTCTGGCAATGGGAACTAAAACTTCGTTCCTATTGCTGGTCGGCGGGCGGGTCGCGGGTTACCCGTTCTACCCGCCCGCCTCTTATTAATAAAAAAAATTATATATATATTTATATATATATATATATATATATTATCCTTCATTTAGGTTTTTTTTCCAGCCTTCCAGCCGCCCCCTCTCTCTTCTCTCTTCTATCTTCTTCTCCATTCCAGCCGCCCCTTCTCTCTTCTTCTCCACGAAGCCACGCTGCTGTGTCAACTTCACCTCCGCCATTGCCACCACGGCAAACACCGCTGCTCCACCCCATCAAACACCGCTGCTCCACCACAGATCCACCGCGGCACGGCTGCTCTGCTGCTCCACGACGCCACGACGCGGTCTCCATCTGCTCCACCACGACGCCACGACGCGATCTCCATCTGCTCCACCCCATCAAACACCGCTGCTCCACCACGGATCCACCGCGGCACGGCTGCGCTGCTGCTCCACGACGCCACGACGCGGTCTCCATCTGCTCCACCACGACGCCACGACGCGGTCTCCATCTGCTCCACCCCATCAAACACCGCTGCTCCACCACGGATCCACCACGGCACGGCTGCGACTGCTCCGCTGCTCCGCTGCTCCACCACGACGCCATCAAACTCCATCTGCTCCACCACGAAGCGGTCTCCATCTGCTCCACCACGACGCCACGACTGCTCCGCTGTCCACCACGACTGGTAACTGCCTTTGTATATTAGAATGTAACTGTTGATTCATGATGTATATTAGAATGTATATATTCTTCTTAATATATTAGACTATAACTGCTGATTCATGATGTATATTAGAATGTATATATTCTGCTGATTCACGATGTATATTAGAATGTATATATTCTTCTTAACTGATTGTTAATATTGATTCTAATATATCATGAAAGGTCTATTCTAATATAACTGCTGATACATATTATACGTTGTTGTGCTATTTTTTGGGTAATCTATTTAATGCAACCCGCCCACCACCCGCTCAACCCGCTCAACCCGTCACCCTCATGGTTGGGTATGGTGTCTTTTTTCGTTGCCACCCGCTATAACCCACCCTCGTACACCCCTATCTAACATTCTTCAATTTACACCAAATAATCAAGTTTCCGAAAATACAATCAAATTAAAAATATAAATAAATTAGAATTTAAAATTAAAATTAGCACCATCTTACACAATCAAAATTTTTGAATCAACCAAAAAAAAATTGGCGGCACTTTCTAACACCAAACTGAAAATTTTGAATCAAATTAATTGAAAAAGGCGCCATGATTTCCCACATTTTGAAATGTTTGAAATTTTCGAATTTTTCATTGAAAAATGGCGGATTTCCGCCAATTTTTTTATAAATTTCGAAACAGCAATAGGAACGAATATTTCGTTCCCATTCTTTGGCTCAGTTAGTTCCCGTTACTATGAACAGTGTGTTTCATATGACCATATTGGGGGTCCCAGTCCTAAGCAATGGGAACCAGATATTCGTTCTTATAAAGCAATAGAAACGAAATATTGGTTTTCTACATGGGAACAGAAGCTTTGGTACCCAGGCGTAACGGAAACCAAACACGTTCGTTCCTATTAGCAATGGGAACCACTTAATTCGTTCCCAAGGCAATCGCCACGGGGGTAACGGAGACAGAGTCTTTGGTGTCCATAAGTGGTTCCCATATGGTCTACGGGAACCAAAAAAGGGACAATTGGAACCTAATTAATGGTTCCAATTGTGCAGTTTTCTTGTAGTCTCTCTCTCTATATATATAGAGAGAGTATATATGTATTATGTATCTCCCATTTTTCCAGCAAGCTTTGTCCCTTAGTTTCTTAAATTTCATCCCTCGATCTAGTGCTACACGAGATGTATCGAACTTGCTACTGTGTTTTGTGCAGACGAAAGAATAACGAAGGAGGTGTGTGATGAAACACACATGATAAAGTGTTTTATGCAGATTTTGCAACATGTGGCATTTTATACAAATCAGGTTTTGTTCCTACAGCTACGTGGATGGCATAAGAGATAATAGAATTGGAATTTATCTATTTGATTCCTCATATTGCATATGGAGTCCTCCATCAGTTCATGTATCTACTTTATGGTCTATAACTATTGTTTGAAATATTTCTTGCATCTCTCATAAAATATTATTTGGTATACATACATACACACACCTAGATATATATTTATATATTAAGAGAATCAACGTCTCTATGTTATCAAAGAAATCGTGATTTTCATATGCATATTACAAACATTCAGCTTATCTAATTAATGGGCAAATAGGGTGTTACAATTATCCTCCAAAGGAATAATTAGTTAGACTTTTGATAAAATCATGTATAGCTTCCTCAAAAGTGATTAATGGCTTGCCAATTAGAAAATAAATAACAAAACACTAATTATGTATACATATATTATTCAAAGTTGTGATAAAATTAATATAAAGGTGGGGTGTTACGCCAAGGTTACTACTGGCCAACCTTTCCAAAAGACGCCTTCAACCTTGTCCAAATGTGCAAAGGTTGTTAAGTATACGGCCACATAACCCATGCACAAACTCTCAGTCAATTGCATTCATCATGCCCATTTGACCAATGGGGCATTAACATTGTGGAACCCTTCTCTAGAGCAAGAAGACAACGGAGATTCTTAGTTTTCAAGTCAAATACTCCTCAAGATGGGTTGAAGCACAAATACTATCCTCCATCATAGAGAGGAACATTATATAATTCATATGACAACACATAGTATGCCTTTTTGGTATATCTGGCGTGCTTGTCTCATATGATGAGAACCAGTTCGCGGGTCAAAATATAAGAGTTGGTGCAAAGACTTGAACATTACACAACACTTCACAATGGTGTACTACTCTCAGGCAAATAACCAAGTGAAAATACCAACAAAACTCTTGTTGAGTATTTCGAGAAAAGAATGCAAAAGCTAGGGCAATCGTGGACCGAAAGATTTCCTAGAATACCGTGGTCTTATTCACCACTCCATGCACTTCAACGAATCAAACACAACATCTTTTGGTATACGGCTCTAAGGCTGTAATTCTGGTCAAAATCACGATGCCCACTCAACATATTTTAACATAAAGTTAAGAAGACGCAGCGAGAATGCACCAAGAATACTTATAAGTTATCGGCTCTACACGCGATCAAGCGTACGCGTGCATTCATGCCTACAATACCATGATGGTAAAGGCTTATGATAGAAAAAGTCAACTCTCGTCAATTCCAAGTGGGGGGTTGGGCTTAAGGAAAGTCGAGACATACAAGCGAGTTGGCAAACTCCAACCCCATTGGAAAGGACCTTACAAGGTCACTAAATCTAGCTCAAAAGGCTATACTATATCTAAAAACAGACGGTTGCAATATAGCTCATCCTTAGAATGTTCAGAATCTCAAAGAATACTACGGGTAAAGTCCACACATAATTATTTGTAATTCATATATGTTTTTAAAACTCCACAAAAAAAAAAGATGTAATAAAAACAATGAACCAAAGAGACTTTATTCCTGGGTTTTACCGGGGCTACGTAGGCAGCCTGGCCACAAGCCACATGTAGTCAAAAAGTAAATTAAATTCATTTAACTTTTTTCTTTTCTATAATAGATTTTGTGCAAGGACACTTCAACCCATCTTCCGAAGAAAGGAAGGAGTAGCACACCACGGCTTGAAAAGCCCTTGCGTCGTCGATTGACAGAAAAGCAAGGAGTAGCATCCCATAGGTGGGTTACACTCATACTTGCACCTTGAAGCAAACATCGTTCTGTTCTTTTTCAAGGAAAAAAAGGAAGGAGTAGCACCCTATTAAGGCTTCATATTTTTGAAGCAAAAAAAAAACACAAAAATTGTACTAAGGTGGAGAGCCTTTGTAGCAATTATTCAAATACTCCACATAAGTGAAGTCCTTTGTTGCAACTACTTACTCTCGCAGGGTGAAGACCCAACTCCTATTTTCGGTTGGTGACATATCACACAAGGCGGTGAGATATTGGTTGGGATTAGGTATAGCCTATCATATGATTCCAAAGGATTGGTTGCACTTGAGAATGCATAAATCTAAGAAATTAGTTGAACTCAAGAATGCGTAAATCCACACGGTAGTTTTCATGGAAACAATGAACACGTAAAACCACGAGCAAAATATTGGTTGCACTTGAGAAAGCATAAATCCAATCAATTGGTTGTATTAAAAAATGCGTAAATCCACACGACAGTTGTGTCATGTGAAACCATGAACTCGTAAAACAACAAGCAAAGAAATGGTTGACCTTGAAAATGCCAAATCCAAGGAATTGGTTGCATTGAAGAATGAGTAAAGCCACACGATTTTTGTGTCATTGGAAACCATGAACACTAAAACCATGAGCAAAAGAATGGTTTCACTTGAGAATGCATAAATCCAACCAATGGGTTGCACTCAAGAATGCGGAAAGCCACACGATGGTTGTGTCATGGAAAACCATGAAATCGTAAAACCATGAGCAAAGGAATGGTTGCAATTGAGAATGCATAAACCCAATCAATTGGTTGCACTCAAGAATGCGTAAAGCCATACAAAGCTTGTGTCATGGGAAACCATGAACACGTAAAACCATGAGCAAAAGAATTGGTTTCACTCAAGAATGCATAATGCCACAAGTTTGTTGTGCCATAGAAAGTCATAGACACCTAATACCATAAGAAGACCAAAAAAAGCCATACACGACACACATCGCGATACTAACAGGTACATGGCCCCGTAAGACAGCCTCTCACGCCTTACACACCTACCCGGTGTTAAAACTATATGGAGCTTAGTGCTCATCTAACGCACACTCCCTAAGGATGTCATGATCTGCAGGCTAACATTTCGAACATACCTATTCCGATGTACATGTAAGATCGAGATCATCTCATCTACTACTATAGGGGAAAGATTATACCTTGCAACCATTCTATATAGGGATTGCTAGTTGTACTGTTCATACAGATTCATAATCCCATATCAACATTCCTTTATTCACATACATCTTCTCAATACACAAGGATCGATAAAAGCTACAAGTCACTCTATCAATCATGATTAGTCGACAAAGGGTATCAAGAATAATCAAGTAAAAGCATGTAAGACTTATTCAAAAATTCCAAACTAAGTTGGAAGTATGCTGACGCAAAAGCCCACTACACAATCAAACAAGTAAAAAGTACAAGCTTTTAAATGTAAATGCCATCATCGGTGGGAAACAAAGGGTACCAACACCCAAAACATTCAAAGTACCAAACATAAAGTACGAATAAGTGGAACATGCGCCAAATAATGAGCCAACATGTCCTTATCAAAATATGAGTAAACACTCAAATAGCAGGCTTGCTCACACCGTCAGCATCAATGCTATCGCCTATAAAGGGTCCATCCTTAAATCTCTCCAACCTTAGACTCCACCTCATTCTCAATAGATGGGATGTCCACAATACGGGGTACTCCTCCCTTGTAAGGGCTATATCTGCGGCATGCCCATTAGTAATCTGAAGCTTAGTAGAGCTCAGAGTAGTGGAGGTTATGTATAAAGGGGAATACCCTCTATAGTGGGGTAAATACGAGCTAGAGTAGAAATTAATACCTCAAGCGTCCCAAGCACCGTAACAAGAGCACCTGCATAAGCTATAGTCGTATATATGCATACCCTTAGAAATCAAAAATCTGCTAGGAGTGGCCAGAATAGCTTCGTGCACATCTTCTTCCACCTCCATAGTCTTAGCTACAACATCTTCTACATCGGTCTCCTCATCCCACTCCTCATCGGCTGCCATTGAATCTATGTCATGTAGCCGCAAACTAGACTTTGACATCAAACTCTTGAATGCATCATGAGTAGTTACCACATGAACTAAAGTAGAGGAAGATGCAAGATCAGGCAACATCACCTCTTGACACATTTCCTCTTTGTAAGACTCCAACAAAATTCCATAACCAAAGTAGTATGAGTCTCAAAGCTTGGACCTATGTTCTTAAAAATATTTACACCTTCAATAGCCCCTTGTACCCTTTGTTGGTGTCTATGGCACCTCATTTCATGGCTATGTGGCCCCAAGTCTACGACGCAAGAAATTCCTCTAAAACCCCAACCTTACAATCGTCAACTAATGGTTGTCAAGTAAAGGAGGTAAGGAGTTAATAATGCTTAAAAAAAAGACAAGTCCAAAAGCACTTGAAAAAGTGACTTACCACAGACTGTCCTTGTTTAGAGACCTCAGCTTGCTCCTCACGAGCAATAGCTAGATCAGCCTCTAATCTCTTTATGGTAGCATCCCGCCCATCCAATGATTGCTTCCTATCATCATAAATGGCATGAGCAACGATCAAATACTCTTCGACCGCATTCTTTTGCTTGATCACAACATCCAAGAGCTCAACAAGTTTCTTGGCCTTTGCTATCTCTTAATCCAAGCGCTCCTTCGTAGCCTTAATCTTAGCATCATGTGCCACCATAGCCTTATCCTCCCTCCTAGAAATGTTTCTTTGATCTCCCAACGATTTCTCATGCTCCAGTTGCTTGTTCATGAGATCATTATATTGGTTGATAAGGACACGAGTGGTGAAGATTGAAAATACAAATAACATAACAAGTTTTCAAATCAACAACATACAATTTGCTATAATATACAAAAACGAAATGAGTATATAATTTATGATTGTATCATAGTGGCTACCAAGGCGCCTGAAACCCTCAGGGCCTTGTAGCGTGGCCAGAAACTCGGCTTCATTGAGTCGTGGCATCACACTTCATGTGAACTTCAAAGAATAAGAGTTAGTGAGCTCTTCATTTACTCTCACCTTTGTATTGAGATGCACCTCATCATTAGGATGGTCCTCAGGATCCCCACCAAGGAACCATGTTGTCCTCCAACCACTTTGACGAATGCGTCGAGTGTCGCTATTAGGGCTATCAGTCTGTTCATTTCTAGCTAATGGCTTGGCAAATCATGAAGTTTCTTCAATATGTATGCAATTAATTGCTATGACTACGTGTTCCCAAGTGCACAGTCAAGTAATAATAAAATGATAAGTATAGTTACTTTCCAAGTATGGTATCCCAAAGAAGTGGTTGATCGACTCTAGAATCACTTAAGTGTATAAGCAGTGATAGTTATCATAGGTTACTTACTTCATTGTATTAATGTTGAATGGTTTGAATGCTTTGAAGGCAGAAAACAATAAACGTAGAAAATAAGAATGCAAGTTTTGGAAAGATGGTTTTGAATGTAAACAACAATGAAGAACGCTTTGAATGCTTTGAATGCAGAAAACAATGGATGCAGAAAATGTGAATGCAGATTGAATTGATGGTGATTGCTTTTGATTATAAATAGATGACTAAAGAGGTGTTCAGAGTTCAGGTTTCACAATTAATTTATTTTGATAGTTCATAAACAAACTACTTATGTTTCTTTGATCTATTGAGCCTTGTTTAAGTTATGTGTCTAATGAATCTGCGACCTATTTATCCTAATCTATAAATCCTTAACGCCTCATGACCTATTGCGCTAGCATAATCAGTCCAAGTGTCAATCGTCTTAAGTCTGCAATAAAATTCACTTATCCGTTAGTGCTAGTATAATGTACTTAGAAAATATTGTATTTGTGTTATCTAAGGCTGTGCAAGATTGCGTTAGCGCATCAGTGCCCCAAATCATATGTATACATAATTATTTTAACATCTACTCCCTCGCAGTCTCTCAAGGCAGTGCTTCTATTCTTCGAGCGAGAGTTAATCCTAACATGCAACATATAAAACCAATGAGTCTAGACACATGAAAGCTCAAATAAATCTCAGCTAAATTACATACACCTATTCATAAATTAAAGCGACCTCCCTACTCCAAACACAGAGTATTTTAGCTATTCACAGTCATACGTTCAACAGTAAATAAAGAATTAAACAACATAAACAGAGAGCAAACATTAAAAAAGCTTCTCATATCTGGAGGAACGTTGATGCCTCTAATCTTTTATACTCTTTTGCTTTGTCTTCTCCCTCACAACTATTGACTCTTTGAATATAAAAACAAAACTATAGAAGATAGAGTTACAACGATGTTTCATTAACCTCTCTTCGCACTTTTGATATATAATTCTCTCTCTCACAACTTTGACTGCAATTGTAAACAATAAAAAGCAATACTTTAAGTGCTGGTCGTCCTCTCTTTTCTATAGATAAGTTGTGTCGCCCAAAGTTAGGTCTTTAGTTGTTAGTTAAAATGTTGAAATTATTTATTTTGCCCCAAGTCGTAGGGGGTCTTTTTTCCCAGCCTTGAGTTGCAACACTCTAATGAGCGGGTCGAGTCGTCTCCTACCCAATGCGTGCTTGTTGTGTTGCTTCCTACACGGTTCACACCTTTTTCTGCCTGAGGTGCGCCAGTTGCACGCCTTCATGTCTATATTGCACTGGTCATGTAGCAATGATGTGTGTTGCTTGGCCTCGCCTTCAGCTAGGCTGGATCCTAGTCTCTTCTTACGTGCGGATCTGGGACTATATTCTTCATTCACATAGCGGCATGGTTCTCGGTCGTGGAGTCATAGCATTGCTAATGCAATTCCTTCTAAAACATGTGTTTTGTGATCATTTTCCTTTGTTTTGACTTGACTTGACTCAAACCCACAAAATGAAAAAAACAAATATGCGCCAAGGATTCATCAAAAGAGTAAGAAACAAGTACGTAAATCAGGCTAAAGAAACGCTTATCACTAGCTCTCTTCTTCTTCCTAATTTCCTTTTCATTTTCCTAGATAGAAGCTTTACCCTTCTCTTATCCTTAGCACATGTGGCAACCTCATCTGCCAACTTCTTGGCTCTTCGATCAATGGGAACTCGAGTAGGATACTCTTCTAGAAGGCATTGTCCACCCCGTGATCCACCATTACCATGAGGGGCACTAGCAACTCCCGTGGTCTATGCACCTACAATAGGCGGCTCCGCCCCTATCTCACATGGCTCAAGGCTATCATTATCAAAGCTTGTCTCAACAATGGGATCCACATCAGCAGGAGTAACATCCTCATTAACGCCCATCATTAGGTCAACGCTAAGAGGTGGATCATCCCTCAATGGAAAATATCTCCTCTTAGTAGGAAGTAGGAACATCAATAGCTGGAGGTGCACCCATTATTTGATCATCCTTTAAATCCACAATAGTAAGGCCTTAAGTGCCGACTTTTTCCCCCACCTCGTGCTCTTCCTCGCGAACTACTCTTGCAGGCACCAAGAGCCTTCATCTCATTGTCCATGTCCCTAACCATATTCATGGCACAAGTTGAAATAATGGTTAGTATTCTTAAAAATAATTCTACAATGTAAGATATATCAAACAATTGCAAAGGCAAATAAATATATAGATCACACGTGCTATAAAGTAATATCTAAAGTCGACTATGCGGTATACGCAACAGGTGAGACACCTCTCACCCTTAGTATGTCATCTGACAGCAAGGGTAACAATGCAAAACCATGGTGTTGAAAGCTAGCTAGTCTATCATTACCATCTCCATCGATTGGTCTGGCAAGCCGTCTTGTTACACCAACTACCCAATGATGACTGAAGAGGTTGAATTCACCTTGTTCTGTCTCCTCGATAAACATAAATCATACTTCCAACTAGAGCCATAGTTGTTGTGTGTTTCGTTCAAGAACGAGCAGTTCGATCTGGCCAATATGTAGTAAAAACCCAAACATTTACCTCCCTTGTTGAAGTTCATACGGAACAAAGACCATAAGTCATCCAACCACAAGGTAATCATAGCGTTTTCATGACAATAACAAACCCAATAATGGTTGCATAGCCCTTGGGAGTGAACTGGGTTGGGTTCAAACCAATGCTGAGCAAGATAACTCTCACCTCGGGTATATTCAGAATCTTAAGTCCTTTAGCCAAATACTTGGCAAAATAATAATACACCCAGGCAGGGGAAGATGCATCCTAGCCTCGGGGTCATAGTCTATGAGATCATACCCAACCAGTATGTCGAACTCCTTCCTATAAGAATTAGCCATCCAATACAACATATACTTACTCAAGATTTGGTCAAAAGAAATTAGAGCATAAAGGATCATCGTTAGACGTTTATACTCCCCATCTTTCTCCTCCTCTTCTGCTTCCTCTCTAGGTGAATAATCTCTATCAACATTTGCCTCCATCTTGGCATCCTCCATAGCACCGGTGGCATCTCCCTTATCATGAGCCTCAGCCTCGTAATCACAATCATCCTCGCTGTATGAACCACTAGTAGAGGTCTTGCCCTCATAAACACCGGTGATATCCAACGACTGCCTAGCATCACTCTTAGAACTAAATGAATCATTCTATGATGAATGGTCACTACCACTCACAGACCCAGAACTTGACTCAAACTAAGTTTCACTATCGCTACCCACACTAACATTAGATAAAGGAATCTTCTTCCAAGATGTCATTGTAAATAATGAGAGGGGGTATGGATTAATTACTCGTATACGATGAGTACTCGAATTCCCATGAAGGTCTTCGTACTTTGCACGCCTCAAAGATGAACGTCTTGACCTAACACGCATTTCCACTCGAGGATATGGTGTATAACGCCTCATATCATAGTATCGTAGTGCCACAGTCTTGGAAATAATGCAAACAAATACTTCGTGGATACTTAATCTTGGCTAAATCTCATTCAAAAGTGCATGAAAATAGTTAAAAGCGAGGTATATAACGCACAAACACATACTAGGATAAGTAGACTCGAAAAAAGAGGGAATTTTATACAAACCAAAATCCCTCAAATAATTCTAAGTACCACGTCGGGAAAATGTCTATGCAACACAAGGAGGATGACCACGTCAGCCTTTGCCCAACATGGTGCACATCGTCCAACGACTGATGTGCAATGCACCGGCCAAGGCAGATGAACTTTGTCTCTCGCCCGACGTGCCCCGTAGTACTTAATCGACATGGCCAAAAACGTCGAGATATGTGCAAAAATATCCGGGCATGCTTACTCTTTGATTTCGTGCAAAGATAATGCTCTAAGATCCATTTTGTGTGCAAAAAAAACCCATTTCATCCCGCAGAAAGTGTTCACTTATAGTGTTCACTTTATAGACAACGATAAAACAAGTAATAAGAAGATTTGAATAGTTCAGAAACAATTAAATATTATTGATGAAGTGTATTTGATGATCAATTTCATAACTATTTATTATGTTATTCATAGACAACCCACCTGTTCCCCTTTAGTTAGTTTCATCATGACAATCTTATATGTGTACAATGAATTATCGAAATTCTAGTGTCACACAAGTGACAACTAAATCCCCTCGCCTCCTCTTAAAGATCTGCTCATAAGGTGATCAATCTAAAAGAATTAATGTTTGGTAACCAACTTAAGCGTTAACTATATCGAATAATCAAAGACTTGGATTCGTGTAATCTAGCTTATGTGCGAGTTGCATTAGCTTACTTCTAGCACATAAATCAGACATGTAGCTTAACCGCGAGGCACATTAATGCACATCAAGTGTATAAATCAAATATGTAGTATGTAAAACAAATCACATTTAAACACATAAAACTCAACATGAGTTCATAATTAAAAAAAACCGTTGGGAGAGCCGCCCCCTCAAAAAGGGTCCGATAGAGCTCGGCTGGATTAGTGGCATAAGCGGACACTAGTGGGAAAAGAAAAGGTTCATTGTGCATAAATAGGCATTACTCTGTTCTCCAATTATGGAGAACATTACCACATAAAGATTCAAGTTCAAGAACACAAATGAAAAAAATCATCATAATAAAATAGCTAAATGAGAATGAATGCACCCAAGGCTCTATCAATGGCACGCCTATTGGGCCGATGTCCCACGTCACTAGCTTCGTTAATGGGTCGGGTCCCACCACCTAAGGCTCATTCTTTTGCCTATAAATACCCCATCTCATTTGAAGGTTGGAGCACTTGAGAGCTCAGAGCACCTATTCATTCTCTCTAGTGAGCACGTCGGCATTTTACGTCTACCTTTCACGTAGGCATTTCACGTCTACCTTTCACGTAGGCATTTTACATCTACCTTCTATGTCTACCTTTCATGTAGGAAATTCCACATCTACCAAGCACGTTGGCAACTCAACGGCTACCCTTCCACGTCTACTATTCCATATATTTATCCATGTCAACAATTGGAAGTAGCACAAGGTGAATATGAGAAGCACATCTGCATTACGTATTTTTTAGCTCATAAATAGACAGTCTACTATATTGATCACTTGATGCCCTCTAATACCGAGCCTCTAAGGAGCTCGGCATCTATACTGCACTCTAGTGCTACAATAAAGCTCTCTAAATGAGACTAATACCCTATGGGGTTATTGTAACAGCTGAAAGAGCTCGACTACGGGACGAACACCCTTCGGCTTCATCCAACCGAGTTCTAAGGGGCTATAGACGCTCAAACACTTCTTAGCAAGCATGACCTCAACAAAAGACTGTCTCAACATAACATCTTAATAATGAATTATGTCTTGCTTGATTCTCTCTTGTCAATGAGATACGTAGGCAGCTTGACCCCGTGTCAAGTTTAGTCACACGCATACGCAACCCCGTATCCTCCCATAGTTTATTCTACTTACTTATTAAATATTATTGTCTAACTTTATTTCTGGAAGTGCGGGTTTCAATTGAACCAAAAGCTCTTCTTATAGGCTATAAGGTGCAAGAGAGCAGAGTGAAGTTACTCGAGTTAGCGAAAACACCCAGCGCCAGACATTCCACTGGATCCAAGTGTTTTTCTAATTTTTGTTCGTTAATTATGTTGCTTTATTCGTTGTTCAACTTGAGATTATGAGTAGCTAAAGCACCTTGTGTTTGGAGTAGGGAGTAGCTCAAATTTATGAATATGATTCTTTTTTCTTTCTTTCTTTTTGCGTTCTAGTCTTTTTTTGTTTAATGACATGATAGATGTGATTTATTTTGTATGTTGCATGATATGATTAACGACTACAAGTTTTTAAGAAGCCAAATCATTAATATTAAGCTATCTATGTTAGAACTGATTATGTGATGTACCTTGCTAACGTAAATCCTACATAATACTAAGACGCAAATACATGTGTTTGCAAGTATTAGCAAATGCCAGCGGATAGTGAATTGGATTGAAAATTTAATATTTCTTCTAAAATGAGTGACAACAGGACAGTGCAAGCTAACCCTCTAGGTAATTAGAGAGATTATAGGTTTAGGGTGCGGCTAACGCCAACACTAGATTACAGATCCATTGAACACGTGAAGTTCAACAATACCCAATAGATTAAACGACATAGGTGATTTGTCTATGAACTACTAAGTGAATTTGTAGTTTTTGTTATCAATCTGCTTTACAACCACAACAATCAACCAATTAATTTTGTTCTATTATGCTCACTAATTGCATCTAGTTAATCTAGTAGTTAAGTTAATTATCATTAATCACATCTTACATATTAGTTTGATTCTAGGCATTAACTACACACTAACTGTGTGATTCGATACGTTGGGATTTAATTTATTTTCTATTTTATTATTACTTGATTGTGCACTTGCAAACACGTAGGCCTAGATTTACTCTTAGATTATTCACACTACACATACGCTCACCAGGTATCACGTTTTTCTTTGTTGCTTATCAAAAATAATTTTTGTACTTACTATGTTAGACTATTTGAATAGTGTGTTACATTTTTTTACATCAAGATTATTAATTAGTTGATACTCTTATTTGATTTAAACAAGTACATTAGCTTACGCTCTAGAGCTATAATATCTTGATCATTATTGTAATTTTCAGTTTTTCAGTAGTGATGGCAAGAGTCTTATTAATAGTTCGTCAATAGTGATGGTCGGACCGTCACTAATGACGATAAAAACTTAAAGGTTAATAGTGACGGACAATTCGTCCCCACACCGGTATCGAATGGCATACCTTTCACCATGATGTCAATTATGGCGACCTCTAGCAACTTTCTCTTTGAAACTTACCAATAGCAACAGAAAAGTCTCTCATTCGCAACACAAAACCCGGGAGCATGTGATATGTACCCTGTAATGCGTCTTGCACTCTTGCACTGACACATGAGTACATTTAAGACAAATCCACAAAACCCCGTTACTATTGAGAAAGACTACTAGTAGCTATAGTGACTAGCGTCAGAATAATTAAGCTTGTAAAAACAGTTGGTTTTGTGATGGTATTTTCACTTTGATGGACAACTACTTGTTGCGAGTTCCAATGCATTCTTAATTCAAGAATACAAACATAAATTCTACTGCATTGTGGACGAACCACATGACACGGTAATGCATATTCAACGTACGTATAAATTTTTTATTAATTTTAATTGCCTAACAATTTAAATAATATAAGACACCACTCGTGTTCAGAAAATATATCTCGTGTCTACCACGTGAGAAATAAATGATTTGGCAGACATGCTTAATTGTAGGAGTGGCCAAATTGCGGTCGTGTCGGCCGAACCGACCGCAACCGCACCAAACCGCACAACCGACATTGCGAGAAGGCACACTATGCTGCAGACTCACACATTAATGGTACTACTAGCCTGTGGAATCACCTAAGTAGTTGTGCTACATATTTGAAGAAAAAGGCACAAGCCAACAACACACTGGATTCATACCTTGGGCAGATGACGGGGGAGCATGCAAATGAGGGTGCTAGACAGTTGGGTAAGCATTGGGAGCTTCATCTAGTAGCTATCAGAAGGGCATTAATGGAGATGATAATTATGGACGAGTTGCCTTTCTAATTTGTTGAGAATGAGGGATTTAGGAAATTCATGATGATAGTTTGTCCTCTGTTTCAGACCATCTCGAGAAAGACAGCTACAAGAGATTGCTTAGAAATTTTTGCGTCTGAGCAAGCAAAGTTGATGGCCTACTTTGCAAAATCTGATATAATGATATGTTTGACGACGGATACATGGACCTCAAACCAGAGATTGACATATCTTTGCTTGACGGGGCACTTTATTGACGATGATTGGAAATTATGTAAGAGGATTCTGATATGAACATGTTATTGTATATCCCTGTCATTTTAGACCCTCGCAAGAAATTAACTTATGTTGAGGCAATCTTGATTGAGATGCATGGTATGCTTGCTGGGATTCGAATGACAAAGCAGGCAAAGTTATGTCTTGAGCACTTATATGTCGAGTATAAAGATAACTATGCTCCTAGCCCTCCAGAAACATCTTCTACTTCTTCTTCGTCACAGCTTCTAAGGCCAGAAACCAATATGAACAATCTTAGTGCTTCTGAACAACTTAGATTGCAAAAACAAGCTGATAGGATGAAATTGATTCAACGAAGAACTAGTATGGGGCTCGATGTAGTGATCGAGGTGCAAAAGTATTTGGATGAGATGCCAGAAAGTTGGGCCGAGGTGGATGTTGTAGAGAAATTTGATATTTTGGGATGGTGGAGAGTACTGAGTCCTAGATATCCGATATTGGCCAAGATTGCTCGGGATATATTTCCTATGCTAATATCAAGTGTGGCGTCTGAATCAGTTTTCAGTACTGGAGGTCGAGTTATTTCAGATTTTAGGTCCTCTTTGACTCCGTTTTCAGCACAAGCCTTGATATGTGCACAAAATTGGCTAAGGGAGTCACCTTTGATATCTATTGAAGAAAACTTTGAGAAGTTAAGCCTTCTTGAAAAAGTAAGAATATATTACATGTGAACTTAGGTGTTTTATTGTATTTGTGTGTATTGTTATTTGATTAACTGTCAATTTCATAATCTTGTATTCTTCTATGATTGATGTGTAGGAGCCCCCAATCCAAAAAGATGCGACGGTTGAGACAGAAGGAACTACCGAGGGTAGTAGTAGGACATAGCAAATGGAGGCATATTTCGACGTTTTATTATTTCTTCTGAAATATGATATTTTGATTTTCCGACTATTTCGTATTGATCTACGAGTTGTTTAAGCATTATGGATTCTGCCTATGTTAGACTTATTTTGTATTACGGTTTAATGGATCTTTACTCTTTTGAATGGAACTATGAATTATTTTGATTATAAACTTATGATTGAGGACCTAATTTGTGATTGTGCTTTGTCATTGATGATATTGATAATGTAGTGTTTTTTAATAGTTTGTTATTTTGTTTATAGATTGTTAATTGGGTATTTAATGTTTAGGCATTTTATAATATAATTGTATAGCAAAGGTCTATTTAGATAATGAATATAAGATAAGTATGGAATAATTTAACGAAGGTTCTTGTATTCTTGTGAATCAAAAGGACAAGCTTTCAAGAATCGATTTTTTAATAAAACTATAAAAGGGGAAAAAAATTAATTCACAAATAAAAAAACCAAAAACCGCAAACCGCACCGCACCGCACCGCTTTGGATGCGGTTTAACCGAACCGCACCGAATAGATTGCGGTGCAGTTTCGGTCCGATTATTTTGCTTGTTCGGTTTTGCGGCTTCGCGGTGAACCGCACCGCACCGAACTGACCGATGGCCAGTCCTACTTAATTAGCTTCGCGATTTGCTACGCTGATTTGGTGAGAGAATGGACCATACTTAGTATGTACGGCATCCCGTCATGATTTTACGTAAGCTGTAATTCTATTTTATTTTGACAAGTAACTTATATAAGTCGTAGCCTTGTAGTTCAAAAGATTACCACATACAAGGTTACATTTAAAAGTATTCCTATTTTTCCCACGCATTATCTCATATGCGAAATATTATTCATGTAGGAAAGCACAACGAGTGAAACGTTATGGTCCTAAAACAAAGTTAATTCGGGAAACAGAGTGGTTAGCATAGCACATGGATTTTCGTGGTTGTGCACCCTAGCTCTCAAGTTCTATTTGTGGCTGCTTTGGTGGAGGGACCATTTTGCTATTCTGGATTCCTCCCTCACGTATACCAACCGTACATATAGCCCACTATGTTCCATAAAGAAATATTTACAAGTTTTCTCTTACAAGTTTCAACTAAAAATGTACTTAATTTATGCATCTGGTTATCAAATAGCTTGAGTCGTACTACATTATATTGGTGCAACATGTGAGTTTTAGTATATAATCTTATGTAGTGGGCAATCTTGTGTCAACTAGTCCTAAAAGAAACCGAGATTCGAAATAAACCAATGCTTAATATTCAGTATTTAAATCTTTGGTAAATTGCTTGACGTTACTGTGTATAATTTATTACATCAATCACGAAGAATAGTTTGTTTGAGTATACTGATATTACCAAGTTCGAACTGAAGATATATACATACTAATATACATATTCATGTGCCAAGCGTCTCCATGGCGAGTGCCTATATCAGAATGTTAGGACAAGCACAACGTAATTTGATGAAATTCATATAGAACGATATGGTCACAAAAATACTAGATAGCATGCTCCACCCAACCAAAAACGACAGACTTTACATGTTCAACTCAACATAATTCTCGTTTAGTTCATATGGTGTATTCTTGGCATCAAAAACTTTTGTGATTGGCTGCTTGTTTATCAGTGCACGAGTTTGCTCGCTCCAACATTGTAACGACAAATTTTTGAATTTTAAAAATAAAAGACGAGAAAAGATTACAAAATAAAGAGTAAATTTAAAGTACAATTGTGGTGCAATCTCTCTATTTGATCATCTAATTCTTTTCTCAAGTTGAATGGATTTGATTTTGATCTCTTCCACGTGTATTTGAGTTGAGCATTAATCCAAGGACTTTGAGCTTGATCTTGAATTGACGATCTACTTGACTTGATACTTGCGACGAACAATTTGATCTTCGTCTTGAACTTGTTGAGTGTTAATCTTCTTTGGAGGAATCTTGATCTTCAAAGTACTTAGATATTTGACAAACGTTGATTCCAGGGCTTGGCGGCTTGATCTCGGATCGAACGGAAATTTAATTTGGAATTTGACTTGAAGGTTGATAAAGATTGGTATGATCTTCGTCTTCAGTTCTTTGAATTTTTTGGGTTTTGATCTTCTTGAATGGACTTCAATCTTCAAAAACGGTTTTCTGAGGGTCTTAGGACTTGATCTCGGATTAAACGGATTTGTGACTTGAAGACGAATGAAGAACGGTATGAACTTGGTTTCGGATTTGTTGAACTTTTTGGAGTTTAATCTTCCTCGGCAGAAGTGCAATCTTCAAAAATGATTTTGGATGAAATTGAGACTTGACGGCGGATTGAAAGGAGTTATTTACGAAGAACACCTTGAAGCTTGTTGAAGAATGCCTTGAATGCCGCGAAGAACGCTTGAAGATGGATGAATTTGGTGGAGCGAAAAACTTAAAGCTTTTCCCTCTTCAACTTGTGAATATTTTATGTGTTTTTTCTTTATGAGATGACCCCTATTTATAGTTTTAAAAACCTAGAGGTCCTTGTTTGTGATTGGTCGATTTTATTTTCAAGATAAACATGGATTTAATTTGGCTTGCCTATCAAGAAACACATCATATTTCCACATGTAATAATGTGATTGGTTGAAATATATCATCTTTTCCACATGGTCTTGTTTGATTTGTTGAATCACATCATCATTGTGGCTTTATTTGATTGGTTGCAATTTTCCATCTTTTTCATGCGGCTTTATTTGATTGGCCCATCAAATAGACATTAGAAAATCAATTAATTAACCTATTAATAATTAGAATTTAATTTAGTAAAATTCTAAATTAAAAATAAAAATAGTTAATTTAATTTCTAATAATCTAATTTGACATTTGTCGATATTTAATTAAAGTAGACAAATTATTTGTCTACAAACATATAAGCAACTTGATCATGTTCACAAAAGTAAGAGAAAAGGAAGTGCTTAAACAGGTTGGGCAGGGCATCATTCTTTGTACGACTTCAATGACTAAGATGAAAAAGATGGGGTTTTAGTTTCCCATATTTTGGTGAAAAAAGAATTGATAAAAAAAGTATCATAGCTGCACATGTAACATGCTCATGCCAGAATGTGACCTCCTTTGACAGTGGTGATACCCTATTTTGAATATTTCAGTGAGATGATGATCCAACTTGCTCTTGTATGCCTCCTTTCATCACTATGATCAGTTGGCTATTTACCAACTCCATGTTGCAGTTACCTATTTATTCATGTCCAGTCATTTTCACCCCCAAATTCTTGTCCACGGGCCATAAATTACCTATTTCATCATATACATTAAATATATTTTCTAAAAGCATTGACATTTTAATGTAGTGCTTAGGGGTGTTATGGGCCGGGATCCCGCCGGGACGGGATCCCGGCCCATCGGGAACTGCCGGGACGGGAGCCGTTGGGCAGTTCCCGTCCCTCCCGCCGGGAACAACGTTCCCGGTGGCGCGGGACTCCCGCCGGGACGGGAGGGCTCCCGTAATCCCGGCGGGCAGTTTTCCCCCCATGCCCATCCCATTTTTTTTTTTTTTTTTTCATACTCCGATCAAATCATCTCAACAAAATCCACCAAAAAAGAAAAAAAGAACTCATCAATTCAACAAAAAAGAGGCATAAATGAGGAGTTTTATCCGATCACCAACAAGAACATTCAAATCCACAATACAATTCATCATAAACATAAAATTTAAACAAACTAGCAGTCTCATTCAAATCCATTAAAAAAGGATGCATCCTTTCCCATTGCCGCAAATTCTGCTTCGCGTTTCTCCAAATCCTCCAAGCACTCCTCGATTTGAATTGGTGTATTATCCTTGCGTAGCCAATCTTGAGAGCATATAAGTGCTTGAACTATTCTCGGAGTCAATGAACTCCTAAATTTGTCAAGCACACGACCCCCGGTACTAAAAGCCGATTCGGATGCAACCGTCGAGATTGGAATAGCCAATAAATCGCGAGCCATCTTGGCAATAATAGGATATCGATAGCCATTGACCTTCCACCAATCGAGGATATTGAAATCTATTTGACCCTTTTCACGCCTATCCCCAAAGTATAAATCCATCTCGCATTGTGTTGCTTCCTCCTCGTCATTATCTTCCCTACGAAATTCATAAATGATTGTTAATAACACAAATAGAGAATTTTTCAATATACATAGAAAACTTAAAAGACTTCTAGAGTGTACCTTGCCCATTGTTCGTGCCTCGTAAGCAATAGGTCTTCTTCGATCCAAGGAGCCGTACTTGCAAAAGTAGAAAATGAAGTTGGAGGAGTGGGAATTGTTGGTGCATTTGCTTCGAGCATGGCCTTATACTCGTCAAATAATCGACGAAACCCGTGTTTAACTGACGCTACCAAGGTAGGTTCTTTGTCAAACATTTTCTCAACATAGCTAAGCTTGAGGCGGGGATCTACCATGGCGGCATAATACAACAAGTGATTCATCTTCCCATTAACACCCCAATACTTGTCGTATTTTTCTTTCATAACCATAGCCATTGCTTTCAAACCATCCCTTTTCCCCGTCCTAGGATCTATTGTCGGTCGTCTCATCCACACAGTCAATCGATCGTCGATAATGCAAAGTTGGGTAAGTACCATATGCGATGTCACATAAGTTGTGCCCGAAACAACCTCTGTTAACTTCTTGAAAGGCTCCAAAAAGTCGATAAACATCTTCGCTCTATCCCAATCATCATCGGTTGGTATACGATCACGTAACTCAGTGGCATAGGTAGCATCTTTTTGCTTGTATACAACGAAAGACATCCTCAAATCATAAGCGGCACTAAGCATTGTGTAAGTGGAGTTCCAACGTGTTGAGACGTCTAAGCATAGCATTTTGCCACATTCTATTTTTGCGGCCGTCACACACTTTTTGAACAATGTATAACGACTCGGAGAAGCCTTAATGTACCTGATGCAATCTCTAATACCGTCTACCGAGTTGTCACCGGCATTGCATTTCAAGCCATCTTGAACCACGAGGTTAAGAATGTGAGCAATGCACCTAATTTGCACAAGAGCCCCATTTGTTGTCGATATGTCGCCTTTCTCCACCCACCATTTCACCAAATCATTAATAGCCGTGTCATTGGACGAAGCATTATCAACAGTGATTGTGAAAACACGGTCAATCTCGTAATCACCCAACACTGCATTAATATCATTTGCTATTGCCGCTCCCGTATGACCGGATGTCAAGCTAAAGCTTATGATTTTCTTCTTTAAATTCCACATATTATCAATGAAGTGGACTGTGACACACATGTAGTTGTCTCTCGTGATGGATGTCCAAGTGTCGGTGGTCAGACAAACCCTATGCATTAATAAGCATTAATCATTAATGTCAACAATTGAAAAGTTAAAAGAAAAAAACAATAGAAAACTTAAAGATGATTAGAGACTTAGAGTGTACCTTTGTGCATTATCCTTTATAAACCGAATCAACGTCTCCCTCTCCTTTAGGTACAACTCATAACAAGCTTGGCGTATGGATTGCCGACAAGGTAGTTTCAAATTCGGTTGAGCTCGATACATCATTTCAACAAATGATTCCTTTTCCACCGTTATGAACGGCATCTCGTTCTTAATCAAGTACAAAACCACGCCCTCGAGCACCCACTCTTGATTAAACTCCCAATTACTAATTGAACCATTAGGCTCCACTTTAAGTTTTTGTTGTCTTCCCCCCTTCGCCATAATTTGTTTTAACACTTTACACCTCTCGGTGTGACTTCTCAATCCTTTAGTGCCATGTGCATTACTATCGGCCATTATGCATTTTCCGCAATGAAGGCATCGACCCATAACAATGTGTTTATGTATATCCTCGTACGGTTGAAATTCCCTCCACCATGGTGACGTTAGTGTATGTTTTATTTTTCCCCATACCACCTTTCCATGTTCGTTAGGTCTACTACCGTAGGTAATGCAAGTCTTGTGTACCTTTGCCATGTTAAATTTCCCCCCAGCACCTCCCCATTCTTCTTCAACGACATCTTCATGTTTTTCTGTATCCTCTTCGATAACATCTTCATGGGGCGATTGTGCAGTCTCTAGTGTCACATCATCTTCATCTGATTCTGCACTGTTATACGGCGCATCATCCCTCATTGCTTCCGTAGCCTCTTGAATTGAGAGTTCTCGAGTTTGGCCTTTAGGAGGACGAGAAGACTTAACCGGGGCACCACGAGAAGTAGATGGCTTCGTGGATTTATTGGAAGCTTTGACCGCTTTCAAATTAGTTGGTGCCGCCGTGGAAGTAGAGGCCCGTTTACGAGGAGAAACTCTAATTGCGGTCCTTGTAGAAGCTCCGGCGGAGGACTTAGTTTGCTTCTTAGTGGCTACCATCTAAAGAACCAAAATAAAAATATTCAATACCAAGGAATTGGATATCTATATCAATATAAAAGCCTCAACGATCAATTCAACACCAAACGACAATATCCAATATCAATATCTTAATTAATAATCAATTTTGCAAACTTCAATCTACACAACGCGATCAATTTCACGTTAACTCGTCTCATTTATCCTACTAACCAACTATAATGAATATAATCGCATCAATTTTCTAAATATAATGAATATTTTCGAAATCAATCCCTAATTGCACAAAACCCCTAATTAGTAAACTCTAATTGAGAATTCATAAACCCTAATTTTTCATATGTAACTCAATAATAAGTAACCTAAGCAAACTATGATTCAATGAAGTCATGTAATTAAACAATAATTTAAAGATTTAAAAAAAATAAGGGTTTGAAAATCGACCTCTAAATATTGCGGGTTGGTGAGGCGGGGTCGTGGCGGTGGGGTGGTGGCGCAGCGGCGGGGTCGTGACTGGTGAGGCGGGTCGTGGCGGCTTGAATTGAGCGTGTGTGTGTGTGTGTGAGGCGGGTCGTGGCGGCGGGGACGCGGGGTCGGTCGCGACTGCACTGCAGTGTGTGTGTGTGTTTTTGTTGTGTGTGTTTGTGTTGTGTGTGTGTTTTTGTTAGCTGATAAGAAATAAAAAAAAAAACATAACAGCCCCCCCCTCTGTCTCCCGGGATCCCGCGGGAGGGAACGGGACCCGGTTCAGGTCCCGGTTCCCTCCCGACGGGAGCCAGACCGGGACCTAATTTCCGGTCTGGCCGGGAGACAATTTGTCGGGTTTTTCCCGGACCGGGAAAAACCCGACGGGTCGGGTCGGAATCCAAGATCCCGACCCGGCCCAAACAGCCCTAGTAGTGCTGCTTCTTATTCGACTAATAATGCTACGGTTAAAGTAAGATTATTAGAAATCTAAAATCATGTTACTCAATAAAATTGCAGTTTTGGTAATTTGTTAGAAGTTATGAAGCAGGCCCTTTGTGTCTAATAGTTTAAATAATAGAACCAGCCGTTGCACAGGACTTAGTGTTGGGTTGTGGAATCTACAATGATATAAATCAAACACACAGCTTACGGTGAAATTAGTATTAGGACTACGCCTCATATAATATTCATCTTATTTGTAATTGTTACTGACGACTCATCAAAATATAGTGAAAAATCTTGATTTGGAGCCGTTCTCAAAATATTCATTTATAAACGAATTGGGTTGAGAAGTTAATTCTTGTGTCTTAAGGCTTTTCGAGTTGTACAATTTTTTATTTTGCGTATTGGTGGTGTGCAACATAAAGTTGAGATGATGTAAGGATTTTTTTTTTAAAAGTAGTTCAGATATTGGAGCACCTGGCGGCGAGCTGTAGTACGGAATGCCTAAATTAACTTTTGCCAAACGAAAGGAATCTTAGAAGTCCGAAAATAATCAGAAAGTGGCTCAAATAAATTTGTACAATCATTTAGGAACATACAATCTAATTAACAATGAAAGTTAACTACCATGACTGAAAGAAACTGCCGTGAATCAATCTAGTAACCGTAATAACTGCCATTTGTCAAAATCAAAGGCAGAACTACACAATAACCAATCAATCAAAGTAAAATCTCGCAATGAATTTTACTTTTTTTCGTTGATAACAATATTTCAAGAAATAGCAACACAGAATGGCAAACTCGGCAGCCTTTTGCTCCCATTCCTATCACCATTGCACCTACTACTCGACGACCATTCACCATTCATTATTTTGCACCCGACTCCCCTCCCTTCATTCTCTTTAACATGTTCGTCCCACAAACAACCACTAAAATCGGCTTCATTTTCACTTCCGTCCCCGTTTTCTTCGGTTTCTTCTTCTTCGGATTCTTCTTCTTGGTCGTTTTCTCTGCGAAGCAATGAGAGCCTGAGCCTCCCGTTCTCGCGTTCCGTTTGAAAATAACTACCACAAAAAGAATAACTAACGGCCTTAATCACCAGTCGACCGCCCTCCCGATGCGTCTGAACTTGAACGCCCTCGTTTCCACTGATGGAGCTCAGTGGCGGCGGAAAGCTGCTGCTGTGCTTAACTCTGCGGCCCAATTCTTGGGTTTTTGATGGCTTATTCATTCGATAACTCTGCTTTCCCAATCCCATGTAGGAAAACTCGTCGGTAAACGAATCAATGCCGTTGCCAGTTTCGCTTCCCAAGCTCTCAGTGCACATTTCAAGGCTCTTTGTGCTCAATGAACACGACGAACGCTTCAACAGTGGGTGAATGTATACTTGCTCATTAGTTAATTTTGCGGAGTTGTGTGAAGTGTTTGTGCGTGATTGAATGAGATTCCAGTTCTTTGGATTTTCAACTTGTTTTTGAGGCCAAGGAGGAGATAAGTCTTGTTTGGATGGAGCCATTTGGTGCGCTAAAAAGCTCGGTTCGAGTATGATAGGTTCCAAACAAGACTGTAACCCTTGACAAACACTTGAAGCAGAGGACATTCTTGTGCTATGTTTTTCAATGAGAATTAATGAAAATAGTTAAGAGAAAACAGAGCAAAAAACAGGGGAAATTGGTTATATTGAGAAGTGAATTGCATGAAAGAGAAGTGAAAGGAGAGGTGGTTAATTTATAGGCGCAAAAAGTGTATAATTGGAGGGGTTGGGGGGAGGGGAGGGGGGGTCTCTACTACATTTGCATGGAGATGAACGAATGCTTTTCATGCCACTAGGAATCCTTGTCTTTTTGAACTTTATATTTTGCCACACAAAAAAAATTAATTAGGGGACAAAACAAAACAGCAGAGAATTAGACGAATATATCCATATTTGTGATATAAGCTTCCACAAAATTGACATGTCACAACTCACAATTCAAGAATCAACAAACTACGATTAGTTGGTGTGGGAATTATTTATTAAGAAAAAGTAGGTTAAGGCAGCTTGTTTTGGATCCTAAAGTGAGCCAGCAAATGTCCAAAAGCAGTGGGATTTACTTCATCATAACTTTTGATACGCATTGTTCTTTTTTTTCTTCGTTGTGGTTTTCCACTTCAGTCACCGGCGTAAATTTTCTTGACTAGGGTCAAAAGCCTAAACCGATCCTTGCTCATAGCCATTATGAAGAAATCTATCAAGATGCTAGGGGCAAGAACACTACTCTTTTCTGACTCATTTACCGAAATACCCTACTCTCCTTTGGCAAAAGAGAAGCTTATTTTATGAAATTAAAAATTTAACCCCGATAAATTAAATAGTTTCTATTTTCAGTATCTTTAACAATGGGTATAGTCCATTACGACCATATCAGGCCCAGCATACTTCCAAATAAATGACCAAACATAACATTAAAGGGTACCTCGTTTGACCGTACTACCGTCGGGTATTCCACCAGGTTTTACAAAGACTCCTCGCCTTCAACTACTCGATCGCAACCGATGGTTCTGCAATGGCTCCTTCAACGATAATCAGCACAGCCCTGGTTCGTTTCCTACATCGGGCGTAAAAGTACGACTTTGAATGAATGCTTGGAATCTCTACGAAACAACATGCTTAGGCGAAAGCCAAGATTTTATTTATTTGTGGAAAAATTTTTATTACATAACACACCTCACTTCTTTAGAGAGGAGCAAACTAGTTTAGCTACTCATAGTAGCTATGTTTTTCTCGTACATACACACTCAGAGCAGAACTATGAAACTATTACACACTCGTATTTTACAGTAGAAATAAAACACTCAACTATTACAAACTTATTGAAAGACTCTCTTATTATTTTTGTAAGAAACAGAGGGGAATCGTCGATGTCCTTTGCTTTCTTCAGTTGGTCTTTATATAGATGAGGTCTCGGATTTGAAATGCGGACTTCATCAATACTTGTAAGTGGAATTGGCGTGTTCCACTTGTTCCAATGGTCCCTCCCTGGTGGAGGTTGTCCTGTCTTGATCACATGGCTCCTTTCTTATCTTCTGAGTCACATGGTCCCTCCATTATTGATTTGTTAGTGGAGATTGTCTTGATTGTTCACGTGGGTGGCCCTGGTTGTTCAGCTGTCCTGGTCACTCACATGGCCTCCTTTCCTTTCCCAGCAAAAGTTATTCCTTTGCTAGCACGCGGCATCTTTCATTTTCACGAAGGGCCCTCCTTGTCACTTTCCCATTTGTCCCGTTTCACCGGGAATCCTTTTTCGAAAAGTGGCTCCTTTTGATCGGGACACTTGTCGCAAATCTGTTCTTTCCATCGGCCGGCGTGTATCATATTGCATAGTTTCCGGCGTATCTTGGCTGTCGCCGGGATCTCGTTCTTCCATAATGCTTGTCTTTTATTTTCAAACATTGTTTCGGCAAATCTCGTGGTATTGTTGGTCATGCTGTTAAGCATGAATGATCCGTTCCCAGATTTTTGGGAAATCTTGAACGAATATTTGACTTTGTCCATCTTCGTGAGACAGACCCATAATCCCCATGATCTTCTGGTAGAAACTTCATCTTCCGAAATGGGGGAAATAAGAAATTGCCCCTCTGGTGGAGGCTTGACGTATTCCATCGCCTTCAGGTTGGGTCTTTGAAGTTTGATGAAATGGAAGCTTGGCTGGAAACTCTTGTCTGTAATCTCTGGAGCTGCTGAGATGAATTTTAGCTCTAGAGTATCCCCCGTTCGAGTGTCGGATTCATTTTCCATGTATCATACACATTCTTGTAAATCCATTCTGGTAATTTGAAAATTTCCAGAAATCCTGGTGATGTGGTGAATACTGAGGCCAATCAGCCAAAGTCAAACCACTCTCGTATACTATCAGGTTTTGATCCTGGCAGTGCCCAAATTCTTGGATATTTCCCGGACCAATCGGCCACGGATTTTCCTGGGATCAATCCAATTCTTGTGTGAAGCCTGTCCCATATCCTTTGATATTCTACCAAAGGTGATTTCTGCTTGTTTTTGTTAATCTTAGAGGTTCCCTCTTTCGGTCTAAGACTAATCTTGTCCTCTTTAGTTTCAGAGGTATTTTTCGATTCCTCAGGGGTTTCCACCTTTGAATCCACTTGTTTCCCAGTGTTTTCCTCGAAAGGATCACAGACTGGACCTGTTTTGCTCGGATCATCATCTTCGAGCATTACTACTTGTAGCTCAGCTTCTACTTTTGATGTAGAAGCATCCCGTAGTAAGGGTTCCATAAGGCTATCCCATAGACTCGTACTACCCATTAAGGTAGATTTCATCGCGTTTTGGACCTTAGTAAGGTCCCTTTCCTGTACATGACCTGAGGCCTTGGCATTAATTGCCAGACCATCTATCGACTTGCTGAGTTCCTCCAGGTTTTCCCTGAGGTGCCTTCATCTTGTAAGAATGGTATCGGCCTCATGTGCCTCCATCCCTTGTTAAGAAATCTGCAAGAACATTTTCATGAGATTTTATAACAATAACATCAAAATCATAGTATTGACATTCAGCCTACCATCTAAGCAATCTAGCCTTTTCCGGTTTGCTTTCAATTTTATTTTTAAGGAAAGCTTTAACACTCGTGTTATCAATTTTCAATAAGAATTTTTTTTTTGGAACAAAGTTAGCGTTTTATTCCATTGGCTTGAAAACCATCATCTCAATTACATTTCCATTGGCTTGAAAACCATCATCTCAATTACATCAGTATTCTACACTGCAAAAATATCAGGTACATATAATAACCATGTACTAATCTTCCAACTAGTCCTACACTCTAGGATAATCTGTCCAGCTCTGGCATACTCGGAGCAGTTTCAAATCACCTGAGCATCGACCAACAACTCGTTGCACACATGTTCGCATCATGTGGTTGTATTCCTGTCTCTTATCTTGGAAAATCCTACGATTTCTTTCCATCCAAATCTCATAAACAACTCTGCTCCTTGGACTTCTTCCTCTAACCTTAGCACTCATTACTTGTGTAATCTGTTCCCAGGTCCCTTGCACACATGGCTCACCATACCATTGAAGAAGCTTGTTCCATGCAGTTTGGAGGACAGGGCAAGAAAAGAGCAAGTGGTCAATGTCTTCATCGCCTAAACCACAGAACACACATTTCAGATCAACAACAATGTTGAATTTCTGCAATCTTGCTTTTGTTGCTAATCTTTGCCATAGGGCCATCCACAGGCAGAACCTTGCTTTTGGTGTAGCCCTATTGTTGAGAACCATTTCTCGCCAAGGCACATTCACTGTAGGAGGCCGAAGACATGAGTAGATTTCTTTACCATCAAATATGTCCTGATTCTGCATCTGTACTACTCTAGTTGCTCCCAATTGGTTTCTGCACTTTAACACTTTCTTTACTAACACAGAAAATTGAGTATTGGCTTCCATGGTGGTCACATCCTGCCCTCTTATATAGTAGGAGTGCATCCATTTCACCCAAAGCTTTTCTGCTTTCTTACTAATTGCCCACAGTAGTTTACAATAAGCAAGTTTGTTCCAAGTTGGGAGGTGAACCAGCCCTAACCCCCCCCCCCCCCCTCCTTCCTTGGCCTGCAAATAGAGTCCCATGCAACCACTGATTTCTTACTGTCTCCAGCTTCTCCTGACCACAAAAACCTTCTACATAAACTCTCCACAGCCTGCATCACCTTTTTTGGAAGATAGAAAATCTGCGCCCAATAATGTTGTACAACATATAGTACACTTTGGATTAATTGCAGCCTTCCACCATAACTCAACAACTTGGATGTCCAGTGTGTGATCTTAGCCACCATCTTCTCTAGCAGGGGTTGATATTGCAGTATAGACAATCTCTTTGCACTCAGAGGCACTCCAAGATATCTAAATGGCAACTTCCCTTCCTGAAGTTGACTGTAAGCCAAAATGCTATCTTTAACCTCCCTCTTCACACCAGAAAAATAATGGCAATAAGATTTTTTTAGCAAGTAAAAATAATGGCCATTTTTTAAAGGCCTTTCTGACTGCAAAGAATTCTTTCTCGTTGATGTGCCATCTTGCTGCTTCGTCTTTGCTAAAGAGACCGCTGCAGTATCTACATGGCACTTCTCCTTTTGGTTCCATCTTTGTTAGAACCGCCGCCCACCAATGATCGCTTGCATCCGTATAGAGTACAAGGTCATCTTCATCGTTGGGAATTGCTAGTTTGGGGAGGTCTTGACAGATCTCTTTGAGCTTTTGTACTGTCCCCTTGTGTTCTTCTGTCCATCTGAACTCTGCATCCTTTTTTAGCAATGGACTGAAAACTTTCCTATAACTTGCCATATTGTTAATAAACATCCCAGCAAAATTAACTAACCCCATAAAACTTTGGAGTTGTTTCACTGTCTTGAGATCGTCGGGAAAATCACGTACCTTTTCCACCAAATGATTTTGGAGAATGATACCTGATTCGTCAATCTCGACTCCAAGGAACTCAGTCTTCCTTGTTAGGATTACCGCCTTCTTTTCAGATAGCACCAATCCTTCTTCGTGACAAACATCTGAGAAGATTTCCAGGTGCCTGATGTGTTCCTTGACATTCTTTGAGCCAATGAGAATATTGTCGACATATACGAACATGAACTTGAAATAATCCTTAAAAAGATTATCCATCTTCCTTTGGAAAATCTGGGGTGCATTTGCCAACCCCATTGGCATCACATTCCAGATGTAATGTCCTTGTGGTGTAGAGAAGGCTATAAACTTCTTGCTTTCCTCTTCCATCCTGATTTGATAGAATCCTGATTTACAATCAAACTTGGAGAAGACCTTTGCGTTTTGGACGCAGTTGATCAAGTGTTCTCGGTTTGGGATGTAATATCCGTCGAATTCCAAAATCTTGTTGATCCCTTGGTAGTTAATTACCAACCTCGGTTTTCCTCTTTTGCTTTCTCCATGATTCATGACTAGGAATCCAGTGCTGTTGTATGGAGAGACCCCTGGTGAGATAAGCTTAAGGTCTAGATGTTCCTTAAGAATCTTCTTCATATCCTCCCGATCATCTTGATTCATCAGGATAGGTCTGTATCTGACAAGTTCGTTTTCCTTTCCCTTTTGAACTCTTAGGGTTGCTTTGAGTTCATTCTTGTTCCACCATGCCAGAGGATCTTTTTCGTAATTCCTCCGAATTTTCTTCTTGACATCTTCCATCGAAATCTGTTATTCGTTGGTGACGTCTATGTGAGGACTTGGTTCCAAACTGGCCTTCATGATCTCAATCGTTTCATCTCTGATCCTTTTGGTTTTTTGGCCACCCAAGCTTTCAATCCTAAATTGCAAGATTGCCTTACCATATTTTCTCTGATCCTTCATTTTTGGGTGTAGAAGTCTTCCTTCATCACCACGCTTGTTGCGGAATTGAATCGGCAATTTGCGGTAAATTCATGCGTTAATCTTTGCACCAATATCTTATGATCACAAGTGGTTGTGAGGATAAGACGTCTTGTTTCATTATCCTGCGTAAAACGTTTGAACGTTTGCAGGAAGTTGTTACCGAGTAAAATATCGGCTCCGGTATCGTGGAAATAGATTGGAGGCGTCTTGACTTTGTACCATGGGGTACCTCCTGCTCCTCCAATTAATATTTCTGCCTGTTTTATTCCTCGTTTGAAGATGATGATCTTCCTTGAGAAATCTCTGCCTGCAATTGCTGGCAAATCTTCTCCGATTTCTCCGGGGAAAACTCCTGGTTTAGCTGTGCAAATCCCTGCTCCCGAGTCGATATACGCTGCAAAGTATTTGGCTCGATATTTCTCGTATAACATCCCCACCGAGATGTAAATTGAGAATGGACTGGTGGTCATCGGAATCTGTATCTTTTTCCTTCCACCGTGAACTCCATTCCTTCTGGGATCCTTTCCCAAGGCTTGTGATCCTCGAGAAATTCAACCCCAAGAACAAGTTGTTTTGGGACTTTTCCTGCTCGCCCGTTGATTATGAAATCAATTACTCCTAGTTTTAAGTTTCCTTGATATCTTCCAACGAATGGTTGCTTTAGATAATACAATGTGTCGCTTGGAAATGTATTATCTTTCTGAGTGGTGTCGAAGATTACCTCGACTTCTCCCCATCCTCCTGGACACTGGAGTTCTCCTTTAGTTGTAAACTTCTTTGGTTCGGTTACAACTTCTACAATTGGTTTCTTTCCCCAGGTGAGGCTGTGCATCCTATTTTCACGGAAAGCGACCGTTCTTGACTCAAATCTTTGGCTCGTATCTTTGCCAAATACTGGTTGATCTCGGATGATCATATCCATTTCATGAATATGAGGTAAATTGGAAATCTATGGTCTGACCGCATGGGCGACCTTATCAAAGATTTCTGGTATCGCTACAAACTCATTTCTTCGGAAAAGATCTGAATGATGAGTGTTAGAGAGCGCGTAAGAGATGATGTATGTAATGGAGTAAGGCCTATTTCCTTCCTTCATTAACTCCTTGTTTTTGAAGTCTTGGTGCAGAGTGAGGACTGTTGAAATCACGATCTGCAATATTGTAAGCAATCTTCAGATAGATGAATGTTGCCACATTTCCAGCAAACAAATTTCCTGAAATTCCTCCAAGACAGGCGTCCCACAGATTCTGGATTCTTCTATCAAAGATGGAAATATTAATTGGGGAATTGATTCCTTCTTTGAACGTTGCCTTGAGCAGAATTCGAATGGCTCCGATATGGATCCATGACATTTTATGCGCAACTTCTGGCTTGAGTCTCCCTAGTTCCTCTTTGATCTCATTCATAGGAACTAGTTGCATTTCCATTACATTACTGGTCAGCTCCATTGGGATGGCCATCTCTCCCGCTGTAACCTTGTAAATGATGTGATGTTTTCTTTGTCTGAAGCTTAGCTGGGCTAAGATTCTCTCCATTTTTTCGATAGTGAAACCATCGTAAACTCGCAGTTTTGGATCTTCTCGCATGATTCTCATCAAAGCTTTGTGAGAGATGCTGGTTTGTGAGAAGAATCCTGACAAGTCCTCCTGCACTTCCTGCCGGAAGCTCTCCTCGTCTTCAGTTCGATTCCGATTCTGATTCTGAAGACTCATCTTCTCGTTCCTCTTCGTCGTATATACTTTCGTCTGAGGGAATATCCTCAAACTGGTATACTTGAACGATGTACTGGAAGTAGACAGCTTCTTCGAACTCTGTTGTAGCTTCGAACTGCCTAACCCCTCTTTTCTGGTTTTCCGGGCAGTCTGTCGAGATGTGTCCTTTGGCACCACACGTCCAACAGTTGCAGTCTTTGAAACTCTCATTAGCACAGGTATGTGCCCTTCTGAAAGTCCTCTTTGTTGGAGGTCTGTTGGTACTTCCTTGTCTGGAAGTTGTCCTTTCACGGCTGGGGCCTGGTCTTTGCCCAGATTTGTAACTTCGGGCTTTCTGTTTTGACCAGAATTTCCTTGGTCTCCAGGGAGATCTTTTGTGGAACCTTCTTCCCTTCTGTTCATAGGGGTGGTCCCTATGTTTCTTCTTTCGATGTCTTTCCGGTGCTCCAATGACTGTCGGGATGTCATTGTCGTCGCAGCAAATACGGGCTGATTTATTGATCCTTTTCAGCCTCTTGAAATTCTTTTGAATTGCCGCCTTATGGCACCATTCGCTCAGCTTGACTTTGAGAAAAGACATCCTTTGGGCAACTGTATCAATCTCCACCGGTATGTATTCTCGAAGTAACATTTCGCGCCTAGGGCTCAGAATCTTGGCAAAGAACAAGGGAATGGCCGTGTCTTCGTTAATTCGGCTCTTCCATTGGTACTCGATGAAAAGTTTGATGTATAGATCAATGCTACATATGTCGTGTAGCTCCAAGCTATATAATGCTTGCTCGTATCTTCTAACCTTTTCATGGTCACCTCCTCCGGTTTGGGGATCAACGAAGTATCCTTCTCCGATGAAGTATATCTTGAACAGTCTCGCCATTCTGTCCACAATATCCTTGAGGGCATCACCAGATAGAACCCCATCTCTCATTTCTGGTGTGGCATATTCCCATCCAATCTTTATTGATCCTTCAAGGCTCATTTGCAACATCATAATGAAGCCTTCTTTGTTGAGCTCAAGCATTGCTGCCGCAATTCTCATCGCCGATGCCCATTCGTTGATCAGGGCTTCTTGATTCTTGAAATCCAAAATATCCAGATTGATCATAAGTCCATACGGATGTATCAGATCGAGTTGGGATCTTCCGTAAGGGGTCTCATAAACATCTGGCCTTCTTGCCCTTGATCTGGTTGGTACACGATTGTACATGGATCCTGCCACGAAGTCATGCTGGTGTGGCATGGGTTCTTCCCGGATTGGCTCTGGATTTGGGATGGAAGATCCAACGCCTTCTGTAACCGTTGACTGCCCATGGGGAGGATCTTGTCTTGGCACAACTGCACTTTCAAGAGCCTGAACGCTTTCGAGGTTTAAACCCGAAAATGATTCCGCAAGGTCGGAAAGATCTTGCAGATTTCCGAAGTTGAACTCGTCAAGCCTGATTCTGGACATGCTTTTACGCCGCGCTGGGCTTTCCCCGTATCAGAGCTTCGAGCCTCTCGTTTGTGGTCAACACCTTATTGACCTCGATTGCTTTACCCTTTTGATGTAGTAAGGGCTCCCTTCCGAAAGATGGTGGTAACCATCCTCCACGTCTCCTTTCAGATGACCTTGGCATGGATTTCAAATTCCTCATCCTTTGCTGGATATCCTGCAGATTTTTCAAAATCTCCTTCTGGCGCCTGGACATGGTCTCAAGCTTGTCCTCTAGTCTTTGGAGGTGCTCGTGCATATGGTATTGATGGTTACCATATGATTGAACAATTTTTTGGATTTCTCTAAGGTCTTGGGACAACTTAGATCCATTCGTCTCAAGCTCGTTGAAGTTTGGTAACACCAGATTGCTCATCTATTGTTTCTTTCGATGATCAATCTCCTAATCCTTCCGATCTCCGCCGTAAGACCATTAACCGCCGTGTACTTGGCTCGGACGCTGTGGATGTTAATCGGTCTTTATCTAGTCAGGTCCTCAAGCTTTTGCATCAAAAGATCGAGCTCGTGTTCAAGAGTGATACCAGGCATTATAAGCTTAGTACCGCACTTTGCTTGTCGGCCTTTTTAAGGCTAAGTTTTATTTGCTTGACTCTTTCAAGTCTAGCTTTATTCATGGTGCAAGTTTCTTGTTCTAGGTCGCAACATAGAACATTGTGGTGTTTAATGTAATTCTCGTGGAGTCCAAGATATTGATTTAAAGTATAAATAAAATACTTTATACTCGTAGTTTTTGGTCCTCTAAAAGAGAACTGAACTTGGGGAAACCAAATTTCATCCATTTTCGGATTGTTCATACTTGTAAAATACTCCTCTCATGAAGTAGTTAGGTGTTAAATAATAAATTTCCACATAAATAAATAAACCTAGGCTCTGATACCATTTTTCAAGCCCAAAAATAGAGACATTTAATATATAGGGGTGTAAATGAAATAACATAAGTCTTGAGGGGAAAAGGAAGAAAGGGTATAATAGTAAGAAAGTAGAGAAGGAGCAGTGCTATCGGGAGTAGCATCTAATTTCACGTAGAATGTCTTAGTTTCCGTTAACATGTGGGTCGTTATTAATTTATATCACATCACGACAGTAGGGTCAGAACTGTCATTAGTTATTAGCTGGATAAACTCTTGCTAATCATTAAAAAAACTTAAAATTCCTTTTTATTGCTCTAATTTATAGGGTATATCAAAAGACAATGAAATGAGGTATGTGGCTAACCCAATATTTATTTATTTGTTCTTTTGAACCTCCATCCCATATTGACCAATATTTAGTGTGAACAAAACACAAACATTTTTGTGAAACACCATCACTTGTAAAAGGGACTAGCTATTTTAAATGCAGTCTTGTAAGATGGCATAGAGATTGGTAGCAATTGCACATTACTGATTCATCTTTCCTTTCACTAAATTTGCAAAAGTATAAAGAGAAACACTCCTCCGACCCACACCACAAAGTGCCATATCAGTCATATTTTGTTTTTTAAATCAATGGAAGACATCATCCGTAGATTTTGAACTTAGTAAAAAAATGAAAAAAAATACTATTGACATTCTCTGTGATGCAGATTTATAATCAATATTTTATCAAAATACCTTGAAAGTTGAAACCAAAGATTAAATAACAAACAAAAGAAAAAGGAAAAAGAAATATAACCATCACTGACACAAATTTGTTCGCGTAAAAAATTATTGTTGGAGTACAGAGGGGCAACTTTAGTTATTGATTGGTTAGTTTTAGCCTCCAGTTATTCTCCTTGTTAGCATTTATGAGTCATGATCTGTAGTGTAGGGAAGACAAAGGTGGTTCCTATGGGTGCACAAAGCTAGTTTTAGCTATAAGGCTTTAACATGTTGCTAAATCAAAAACTTACAATGTCAAAATCAACCAAATATATCATAAACAAATTAAATCAAATCTTTTAAATAACTCAAAATCCATCACCAATGTCCAAAAAGTAACACTTTAACAGCATATAGTCATATACCATTTTCTCCACCAATAGTCAATAAATGTCCAAAAAGAAAAACATTAATGTAACAACAAAAAAGAGAAGAATGATTGATCATTTGGCAACTTCCACAAAATACCAATGGACCTACATCACAAAAAGAAAAGAAAAAAATGGTAAGTTCATGTTCTACAAAGAAAATCATAAAAAAAGAAGAGAAAAATGATTAGTCCTACAAAGAAAAACAAAAAACAAATATAAGCATACTTATAAGAATTAGTCATTAGTTACTCACCAACAACACATATCATCCTTCTAGCACAATATTACGCTTTGAAACTTGAGGCACACGACCATTTATCCTCTACAATAAAAAACACAACGATGTATTAATATAATTTATAAATTGGTGTACAATATTAATCTAAAAAATAAATAAGTAGTACCTTGAATCATTGTATTATACTCCTCGAATTCTTCAAGTGACAAAACCTTCATACATTCTTGAATGTCAAGCATCGAAGGAGTTGATCTCAACCAATTTTGACCACATACAAGTGCTTCCACCAATTCCGGATTAAGAGAGCTTTTAAATGGATCAAGAATGCGACCACTCGTACTTAAGGCGGATTCGGAAGCGGCCGATGAAACCGGAATAGCCAAAACATCTTTGGCAACTTGAGAGAGAATGGGAAATTTAGTTGCATTAACTTTCCACCACAACCATACATTCTTGAATGTCAAGCATCGAAGGAGTTGATCTCAACCAATTTTGACCACATACAAGTGCTTCCACCAATTCCGGATTAAGAGAGCTTTTAAATGGATCAAGAATGCGACCACTCGTACTTAAGGCGGATTCGAAAGCGGCCGATGAAACCGGAATAGCCAAAACATCTTTGGCAACTTGAGAGAGAATGGGAAATTTAGTTGCATTAACTTTCCACCACAACAATACGTCAAATGTTTTCACACTCTTCTCCCAAGTATCTAGCAATTTCGGATTGATTCTTGCTATGTTCATCCTTTTTCAAGTGTTTAGAAAATTGAGAAGCCAAATCATCATCCGTGTCTTCATCCATATCCACATCCCCCAAGACTTCATTCGAAGCACTTTGTTTGGAATTACACTTTTCATAGTAATCATACAAACCATTTAGTACCTTCTTAGATGTTTCCTCCACCAAACTAGGCATGCTACTACTCTTTTCATATACTTGACCAAGGAAAAAACTCACAAACTTCAATTTGGATCGTGGATCCAAAATTGTGGCAACTAACAATAAGAAATTAAGTTTATCAAAAGATTCCCAATACTTTGAAAACTTTTTCTTCATATTAGTTGCCATGATCTTCACATGGTCATCATATTCTTTAGCACAAGCATTTAGACTCTTTAGAACCATCACAAGTTCTTGAAAGAACGTATTAGAGGTTGCATGCAAAGTGGCGGAAAATTTCCTTGTAACATCATAAAAAAGTTTCAAAAATTGACAAAAAGACTTAGCCACTTCCCAATATTCTTCACAAGGAGGACCAATACTCTTAGTTGCTTTCTTTTTTCCACTTTCAACTCCAACTCCATCGAATACCACATCATCCTCACATGAGATTCTTTCATCACCTTCATCAAACTCATTATCCCCACAAGCAAAATGTAACTTGAAACTAACACCATCCTCCATAAGTCGCTCAAATGCTTTTTCGAACTTAATTGCCGCCTCTAACATTAAATAAGTTGAATTCCACCTAGTCTCCACATCAAGGCAAACAAGACTTCGACTTTCAATCTTTTCGATAGCAACATACTTCTTAAATGTTTCAAGCCTAGAAGGGGATGAACGCACATATCTAACAACATTTCTTATCTTGAGGATTGATTCACTTTGAACTTTTAATCCATCTTTCACAATGAGATTCAAAATATGCGCATAACACCTTAAGTGAAGGAACTCGTGATTCAAGATGGTTGATTTCCAATTCATTGTGTTTTTCTTCCAATAATTTATCGCCCCATCATTAGAACTTGCATTATCAACAGTGATGGTCAATATCTTATCTATCCCCCACTCTAACATACAATTTTCAAGCTTTTTACCAATGGTCTTCCCTTTATGGTCAGTGATGATGCAAAAACTAAAAATTATTTTTTGCAATTGTCATTCACTATCAATCCAATGTGCTGTGACACACATATAATTTTTATTTTGTATGGAAGTCCATGTATCCGTGGTGAGAGAAACACAATGCATATTAATAAGCTTTTTAAGCTTCAACTTCTCTTCTTTAAAAATCTTCAAAATGTCCCTAGCAACAGTCATACGACTAGGAAGTTTGAACCTAGGTTTCAAAGCCTCTACAAATTCTCTAAACCCTTCTCCTTCTACACATCTAAAGGCATACTCATCTCGAATAATCATGTGAGACAATTTTTTTCTACAATACTCATAAGAATACGTGATCATTTTAAAACCACCTTCATCTTTATAACTAAATGAGAAAGTTTTCTGTTTAGGATCAACATGCTTTCCATCATACTTCGGGCATTGTTTGAGCACATGGTTTATCAAATTATTTGTGCCATGTTGCTTAGGATGAGCCGCATATGTTGTTAACTTGCAGTGATTACACCTAGCCCTTATGTCTTTGCCATCCTTGTATCGTTCGAAATGCTTATCACAAAACACCCACGACTCTTTGCTTCAACTACATCACCTTCTTCTCCGGATGTCTCCATTTTTTTTGGTGGAGGAGCCTCTTTAGGCTTGATGATTTTTTTTCCTTTTCCTAATAGGTGGCTTCCAAGTAAGTGCTTTTGGACGTGGAGGAGCAGGTGCAACTGGTGCATCGGGTGCAACAGGTGTTTGTTGAGGGTTTTCTTGAGGCATTACTTGAGTTTCATTTGTTGCCTCCATACTTGTTGATCCCCCCTGTTCAAATTGGTTTTCCATTCTAAAAAATAAACGCATTATAAGTACAGTGATTTCATAGACAATTAACAGCAACAATTGACAGCAACTAACAACAACAAGTGATTTCATAGGCAATTAACAGCAACTAACAACAACAAGTGATTTCATAGGCAATTAACAGCAACAATTAACAATAATATTCATGATCATCAGTATTCAATCATGAATCAACATTCAACAATAATATTCATCATCATCAGTATTCATCAACATTCAACAATAATATTCATCATATAATCATATTCATCATAAGTATTCATCTCAATTGGAAATAAATTGAAAACGAAAAAAATGATAAGTAACTTACTGATTCAGGCGGGGAAAGTGGTGGCGTGGCGGCGTCGGTCGTGGAGTGGTGGTGCGGAGGTACGGAGGTGCGGATTGCAGAGCAGTGGTGGCGGTGCAGACTGTCGTGGAGTGGACTGGCTATGCGGACTGCGGCGTCGCGGTGGCGGTGTCATTCGTGCAGAAGCAGGGCGTCGCGGCATTGCGGCAATGAGTGGGAGAGAAGAGCGGCGTCGCAGCTTTCGTGGTGGATCGCGACTGTCGTGGTGGTGGTAGTCTGGTGGAGCAGCGGTGGAGCGTGGCGTCATGGTGGTGATGGAGCAGCGGCTTCGTGGTGGTGGTGCGCGGCTGTCATGGTGGTGCGGCTTTCGTGGTGGATCGCGGCTGTCATGGTGGTGTTAGTCTGGTAGAGAAGTGGTGGAGCGTGGCTTCGTGGTGGTGATGGAGCAGTGGAGTCGCCGTGGTGGTGCGGCTTTCGTGGACCGTGGTGGTGGTGGCGGCGGCTAGAAGATGGTAAGTGACTAAGTGAGAGAAAGAAAGAGATGGAGGCTGGTGAGTGGTGAGGAATAAAAACCTAATGTGGGTACATGGTACTGGACTACTGGGTAGGATGTTTTATTAATTAGATATGTATATTTAAGGGGCGGGCGGGTGGGCTGGATAACCCGCCACCCGCCCGCGAGAAGGCGGGTTACCATAATTTTGAACTGCCAGCATTGTGTTAAAAAAAAGAACTGCGGGTTTGCGAGTGGCGGGTGGCGGGCGGGTGACAGTTTTTTGAACACCCCTACTGCAGCCACACCAATAAACAAGATGATAGATAATATTTGTTTTTATTGATTTATGAGTACATTTGCCAATCAACAAATCAGTTATTTACCCTAAATTCCTCCTCAAATCAAAGGGAAGTCAACAAAAGCTTTCCATCGCCTATATTTGTTTTTACCTTAATAACATCTTAGTTCTTGTAATATCTTTCCAATTTAAACATAATAATTTATAATATGTAGGTGTAAGAAACACTGCTAACTCATAAGCGTAGAAAGTCCTCCTTTTAAAATATGAACAAACCAAGAAAAGGGGTTCATAGCGCAAGTAAAGCCTCGAAGAAAGAGAACCACCCCTCAACAATAGTCACCATACGAAACAAAGGTAAGGCCTCGTATTAGAAGGTCGTTACCAAAACTTGTAGTTACATGTGAATGCCTCGTACAAAGACTGCATATCATATTTGAAAATACTGAAAAGATCCAATGCTATATAGACCTACTTGCTCATGAAGCGGGAAGCATTATTTGACCAACACAACTCAATCAGAAGACATGTGTTACAGGGACAATCCAAATTTAAGGTTGTCAGCATATCCGCCTACTTCAGTTTAAAAGTAAACAGAGTCTACTTCTACATAATGAAGACCAAGTAGCCCACTATAAATAGAAAAAGATTCTATATGAAGCTAATTTCAACTCAACTTTAACCTCAACTTTTAAAATTGTACAAATAGTCAAAATAAACCTAAAACTCTATAAAGTTTATTATAACCTCAAAATTTTAAAAAAAATACTCCAAAAAAAAGCATAAAAAATCACAAAAACCTCATTTTTTTTTATAAATAGCTCAAAACCTAAAAACACATATTTCGTTTACAATTACAAAATAAAAATAAAAAATCTCCCTAATAATAGAAAAAGTGACATTTTCGCCCTCCAAACGTTGCGATTTTGCTAAAATTACGTTGGCGTAAAGAGACGTTAAGTCTTTACGTTATGCTCAGATGGTATCGTTTGTCAAAACGGGCTCCATTACACCTAAAAATTACAAAAAAATATAGAAACGCTACAAATATAGATTTTTGTGTCATTTTACGTGTATCGTGTATCTTTTCTAGTAAATTTTGGTTGTACTGTGCGTTATAGGTGTAGTGCATATTGTTTTCATGAATTTTAGGTGTATTGTGTGTTTTTTGTGTAGTGCATTTTTTACGTAAATTGAGATTTTCAAAAAAAATAAAGAATATGTTAATAATAAATAATAATTATCACAAGTTGGGCTCTGATCTGGTTCTGGTTAAGATTTAAGTTGAACTTAAATATGCTTCTAGTTGAAATATATCTCAACCTATTATGGATCCCAAATAAACCAGGTTGAGTTGGGATCCATCTCAGCCATATATAATCTGGATCTGATCTAGATGATCTATAGAACGAGATCCATATTGCCACCCCTATTGATTGAGATTGAGTTGCGGTTGATATTGGATCAATATATGTGGGTCCAATATCAACTCAGTATCGAATCTCAACGATTCGAATGGTAGTTGGTAGTATCAAATCGTACGCGTTCGATACTTATTTCTCGAACTCACCTTATTGAATCAAGTACCATTTTTGAGGCGGGGTTGGGGCCTATATAGAAGGCCCATGGCCGTCATGTCATTTGTCATTGTCTGGAAAACCTTACTCTGTTTGAGAATAACAAGCAAACAGAGCGTAGTGTCGAACCAGAATTAGTATCAAACGCTAGTTTAGTATCGAACTAGAATAACGATCAAACAAAAAAAGTGTCGAACTCCAGGAGTATCAAACGTAAAAATGATCGAACACCGGTAGTATTGATTTTGTGAGGGATGATCTATTTTACTGTGTGATGGCTCGGAGGAGGTCGAGGGGTCAAAGCAAGGTGGTGAAGCCTCTGGTGAACATTCATGCAATCAAGGGTCACAGTAACGTTCCTCCCGTGGGTAATTCAAACGTGAGTGCTTCGACGAGTCAGGATGCCCTGCCTTCCAGGCCCGTAGGTGGCACCTCTAGAGGTTCGGTGCCTAGGAAGCTTTAGGAAGTTTGCCCGCAAGCTGGGGTGCAGGTCACATGGTTACAGACTTGGAGGACGAGGCCGTCGGGATCCCGTCTTGGCCATCCAAACGTCCACGGCCTTCTGGTAATTCGAGGCATGCACCCTCAGGCAACAGGTCTCATTATAGCTTCCTTAATGAAGAGGACTTCGAGTCCTTGAATATTATGTTATTGAATATTATGTTAATGGGATATAGAATAAGGGAAGATAAGGCTAATCATATTATGAGGGGCCCGTGGCCCTGGCTTGATCGTAGTGTGGCCAATGAAAAAATTGGGTATCGCGATCTAGCTTGTTTCATTTGTATGTTTGGTGCTGCCACGACAATTGTTGTGTATAGGTTTTGTCGTGATTATCGGTCATTAAGGGAGATGCAGAATTATCATAACGGAATTATTGACAAAATGGAAGACAAGTTTAGAAGAGTCGATTGCAGCCATCTTGCAACCACCGTCGAGCTCGCAATGTCGAGAAAGTAAAGGTTAAAGATGTGCAAGAAGCACATGCGACTGTGGAATTACTGCATGCTGAGATTGCGGCCTTACTTTACGAAAGGAAAGGGATATGTTGAGGCGGGAGATGGACTCCTATAGGGAATCATATTCGGAGGCCGAGTTTGTTGTTTGAAGGCTAGGGTCCAGCATTTGGAATCCAAAGTTATCGGTGCGAGGTAACGAGGTCTTTTATGACGAGCTGTGTATCTGGGATCTACGTCAAGCGACAGAGAATGTGAAGTTTGGGATGAATCTTGGTGCCTACCAGATTGACTATCTGGGATTCTTGAAAGAGGGGTTCTTGAAGGAAATGCTCGACATGAGCTGTGTCTCTCACATGGAAATACCCAAGGTTTCTGATGAAGATGAAGAAGATTTGATTCATCTTAAAGTAGGTGATCCTTTTTTATCATATTTGGTAGGAGGAAATGGGTCTTGATGGGACCACGCCTGAAAGGGGGTATGGGTGAGCTCGTGGGTGAAGTAGGCCATGCTAACAAAAATATTGAGGCAGATATCGATCTGGGTGAAATGGCAGCCGTGGTTGTTGAACTCCACCAACTAGCGCATTTAGAGGTAGTGATGTTGAATCAATTACTTCTTTTGTTGTATCTGGTGGTGGTGGTTGAACTCCACCAACTTCTTGTGTAGAGGAAATCATTGATCGCCCTTATGGTACTGTTGTTGGTTTAGCGGATTTGGTCTCTGATAAGACTTTACCTTCTATTTGTGTCGGTCCCACTAGCGGAAGTGATAGGTAAATTGGTTGGGTCATCTAGCAATGTTGTGCCCTCGACTGTTAGCTTAATGGGCCTCTTATGTGCCTTCAATTTGTGTCGGAGAAATGGTGTCGCCGAGTATCTACCAGGTGGAAGGGTCGATGGGTGAGATCGTTGAAGAGGGTGTTGGGGTTTGGCGAGAGGGATGGCATGACTTTGATGGTGATGGGCTCAGTATGTCTGAGAGGCAAATAGAGAAAAATTGTACGAGGTTTGCTCGATCATTCAAAATAATATTATAACCAGACTCACCTAGACCCCGGGATATGAGTGATGAAAGAGATTCTTACTGGCACCTTTCCTAGATTTGTAGTAAGTTTCTATTATTTACCAACAACTTTATTGTGCTGGTTATGGGTTCATGTGTATAAGAAAAAATTTGTTGTCCTGTTGCCATTCTGTCTTGAGTTGTTCCGCTTAGTTAGACGAGGAATTTTAGAATTACAATGGTGTAACTCTATTTTTACGAGATTTTTATTTGCGTTTGACGACGTTGGGTCGAATGTTTATCTCTCTTATTTGACAAGATAATAGGTTTGCATTTGACCGCGTCGGGTAGGATGTGCATTTGTCTTTCTTTGTGGAGATATCAGGTTTGCATTTGGCCGCGTTTGGTAATATGTCCATCTCAGTTTTTTGGAGATAATAGGTTTGCATTTGACCGCGTCGGATAGGATGTGCATTTCTCTTTCTTTTTGGAGATATCAGGTTTGCAATTGACTGCGTCGGGTCAAATGTCCATCTCTCTTCCTATCTGGAGATATTAGGTTTGCATTTGACTGCGTCGGGTCAAATGTCCATCGCTCGTTCTTTTTGACCTCTTTGGGTTTGTGGGCTACGAAAGCCATGTTGTTCTACCTGTAGAATCATCATTCGTTTTGGCAAATAACAACAAATATCGCATAAACACATATATGAATTTAAATAAGGATAAGGCTGAGCCTAGCATAGAGCTGAGTTGCCTACGTTTCTTGAATGGTGCCTCGAGACTCAAGACGTCGTAGTTTCTGTATTAAGCATTACATGCCATCCAATAAACATAAGGAATTAATCTAGGCATAGTAATGCCTTAAGTGCTGCACATTCCAATGACAAGTCAACTTACATCCCTCTAGATCTTCAAAGTAGTATTAGCCTCTGGCGCTTGCTTGTACGACCCAAAAAGGACCATCCCATCGAAGTTGTAACTTCCCCTCATGCTTTCTAGCTTCGATACTTTTTAGAACTATGTCTCCGACTTCAAAGTTCTTGAAACGAACCTTCTTGTAAAAACTTTTGGCCATGGCCGCCTTAAAGGCCACCATGTGCTGGTATGTTTGTTCTCTCGTGGACCCAATCATGTCGAGATCCATATGGCATAATCTACTTGATTGTTCCAGATTGTAGTCATGTACTCGGCTGGTTGGCATCCCGATCTCGGCTGGTAAAACTACCTCAAAACCATATACCAATACGAAGGGAGTTTCTCAAAGTCGACGTACTTGGGGTGGTTCTATAGGCCCATAGGATACCGTGCAACTCATCGGTCCAACTTCTTCCCGTACCTTTTTGTCTTTGTTTGAGGTAATCTTTCAATATTTTGTTGGTCGATTCTACTTGCTCGTTGGCTTGAGGATGTGACACCCACATGACATGCTAAAAACAATTCAGTTCCTCGCACCAAGATTTGATCTCATTCCCTAAAAATTGCCGACCATTACCGAATACGAGGCCCCTCGGTATGCCGAAATGGCGTATTATATTTTCCCAAATGAACTCAGTCGTGTTGTTTTTTGTGATAATTGCCATCGCCTCTGTTTCTACCCATTACGTATAATACTCCACTACCACAACCAAAAACTTCTTTTGCCCTTTTGCAATTAGGAGTGGCTCAACAATGCCGATCCCCCATTGATCGAATGGGCATGCAACATCCAAGGGTTTCATTGGTTGGGGTAGCATGTGAATCTATCTAGCATGAAACTATAAACTTTCACACCGTGTTGGATAAGTGGTGGCATCCTTGACGAGTGTGGGCCAATAATATCCTTGATGGAGGATGCGTTGCACCAGCGCCCGTCCCTTGAATGGTTCCCGCAACTCCCCGCGTGAATTTCCTTCATCATATAGTCCACTTGAGGCAAAGTCGGTCATCACAGAAGAGGTCTCTCGAATGAGAACTTATAGGGCTCGCCGTTATGGATCTTAAACTTAAAGGCCTTACACCATAATCTACGTCAGGCAGTAGGATCATCGGGCAGAGTTCCATTGATAAGGTACATAAATATCTCATCCTTCCATGATGTTGATTCGATAATGTGTAGTATATAATCCACTTCAACCTACGCTCCCAATTGCGGGCTTTTCCATTGCAAAAAGTGGCATGCACTTCTGCACATAGATTTCAGATGAGCTGGCAAACTTTGATAATGCATATGTCTTGGTGTTCTCAAAGCACGGAATCTGCAGAAGATCGAAAAAGAAGAACTTGCCAGCCAGATCCTTAAGCTTAGTCAAATACAGTATCATCTTTTCCTCTCTTGCTTCGTATTTCCATGAGCAATGATTCACCACCAGTTGGGAATCAGTGAATACTTCCAGATGATAAACATTTAGTGTTCGGTCCATTCAAACAACTGCTAGCACTGCATTGTATGCCTGATTGTTGGTTACATGAAAGTTTAAACTTATAGCAAATTCAAATTCGTAGTGGTCAGGTGAGAGAAGGTGCACATCGACCCCTCATTCGTAGTTGGTTGTCGATCCATCCACATGTAGCAACCAAGTGATGATGCACGGTTGGTGTTTGGCTCATCAAGTATCACCCAAACGAAATTTGTAGAGCTAGCCACGCTATTCCCTAGTGACTATGCCATAAAATTTGTCAATGCTTGGGCCTTGATCACTGTTCGTGAGAGGAACTCGAGGCCAAACTCACTAAGTTGAATTGCCCATTTGACATGGTGCATGTAAGTTTCAGGCCTTGCCATCGCATGTTTCAAAGGTTTATCCGTCACAATCTTAATGGGATGCAACTAAAAGTATGGTCATAATTTTCTTATTGTTGCCACTATTACCAAGGCGAAAAGCTTTATCTCCAAGTAATTTTTCTTCGCTCCCTGCAGTACCCTGCTCACATAATGTATGCTCCCTTCTCCTTTACTAACATCGTGCTAATGGCATGTGAAGATACTGCCAAGTACAAGTACGACATTTCCCCCTGCTCGGGCTTTGCTAAAAGGGGTGGGCTCACTAGATATCTTTTCATTTGCTGGAAAGCCACCTCGCATTCCATTGTCCAAACAAAATCCTTGCTCTTCCTCATTACCTTGAATAAAGGTAAATTCTTCTCCGTTGAAGCTGATATAAACCTTTCCAAAGCAGTCAGTCGCTCTACTAAGCATTGTACGTCTTTGACTGTCCTCGAAGAGTGTAGCTCTAGAACCGCCCTTATCTTATCAGGATTTTCCTCTATGCCTATTTCATTCACCACATAAACAAGGAACTTGCCCGCTGTTACCCTGAATGTGCATTTCTTTGGGTTTAGTTTCATACCATAGTTTCTCATGATTGAGAAGGCCTCATCCAAATGCTAGATGCGTTCCTCCGCCTTTAAGCTTTTGACCAACATGTCAATAATGTATACTTCCATCGACTTTCCAATCAAGTTGTAGAATATCTTGGCAACTAACCTTTGAAAGGTCGGACTTGCATTTTTAAAACAGAATGGCATTACCCGATAATAGTATACCCCTCTGTCCATTACGAAAGTTGTCTTGCTCTGATCATTAACAGCCATAAAAATCTGATGAAATTCGATCTTGGCATCCATCATACTCAGGAGTGTGCAGCCTAATGTCGAGTCTACCAGCAAATCGATCATCGATAGAGGGAAAGAATCACGCCGACAATGCTTATTCAAATCCGTGTTGTCAACACACATCCTCCATGTCGCTTCCTTCATGAGTACGAGCAATATATTGTTCAACTATTCCAAGAATCAAATCTCATAAATGAATCATGCTAACAACAACTCCTGCACCTTCTCTTATGCTGCCTCATTCTTTTCTTTACTGAAGTTACATTTCTTCTACCTAACCGGCTTAGCATCCAGGTTCACATTCAACATGTGTACAATTATCCTTGGATCGATTCCGTGTAAATTTGAACTTTTCCAAGCAAATATATTTTCTTTATGCCTAAAACAGTCCACCAAAGCACTTTCTACATATTGCTTCATTGTCGTTCCAATCCTTATGGTCTTTCGAGTATCTTTCCTGAATAGTTGCACGGACTTGAACTCTTCCAGCGGTTCCATTTTTTATTCATCCATTTGTCTCATATCCTGACGCTCACGCATATCTCTGCCTTACTCTTATGGATGCGGCTTTATGGTGTTCTCCAGCTTCTCGATCTTGGTCTTCTTCCCCTAGGTTGAAGTTACTGTAATAGTTATGTATGTCTTCGCCACCAATCTAAACTCCCACGTGTAGTTGACAATGCTTTCCAAAGACGACACTAATAATTTGTTGTTATTTTGTCTAGGTTACAAGATAATAAAAATACGATGCAAACGGGCTTGAAATATACCAAACTATATTAATCTATTATAATGAATGTACTAGCTTTGTCCAAAATACCTATTACACGGTTAGAGAGCCTAGAATGACTAAAAATAATCCTAGAGAGTCGCAATGGGAACAATCAAATGAAGACTAATTCGATACTAAAATAACTGTCGAATCCCAGGGCAATCAAACGGTCTTGAATTCAATCTTGAAAACTCTTGAACTGAAGACACTGGCTGATAACGATCAATCAAACAAAATAACTCTCGAACTGAAATAACAATCGAATGGTTGGTTTCATTCTTGTAGAATTGGTGAACAGTATTCTATGATGCACCGACACTTCAAAACATCAGTTGTGTCTATGTCCGACGCCTATTCGACATCGACACTCGTCCGACACGTATCTGACACACAACGTGACGTGTCTCTATTAAAATAATTAAAAATTAATCTGACACCAGTGTCCGACACATAATAAAGGCGTGTCCAACATGTTTTTGACTTGTTCAAGAAAAATTGTATATTTTAATAATTTGAAATATAAAATTTATTTAATATAATATTATAAATTGACAAATAAAAGATAAAAGTGTTAGAATACTAAAACTTAAAAAAATTTAAGTGAACGGCCTAAACGTAAATGATTTCCAATTAAAGTATGGTTTGGTTTCAATTAATGTATGGTCTAGGGTTTTCAATATTATTAATAATTTATTTTAGTTATTATGTCTAACAATGATAGTTGAATTTAAGAAAGTGTATTTTGAACGTTATTTTGATTAATAACTAGTGAGTCATAAGTGATATTTTATTTGAATTTAGGTATTTTATGAGTTTTTACTTGTTTTTAAAGATATTAGTTCTCTACGTTTTAGTAATATTTAATGTATTTTAATAAAAAAAAAATGAAGTCGTGTCACAGTCGTGTCAAAGTTTTTAAAAAACCGTGTCCCCATGTTCGTGTCACCGTGTCTGTGTCCTGCAGTGTCCACGTCTGTGCAACATAAATAGTAATTAATGATTAGCGTGAATCTAGGGGTTCGGGTTACTTATAGATCTCGGGATGCGGGTTGAATTCCTCAAACATGCAATAATAATCGAACGGCTTATGTTCGACTCTTTTTTGTTTGGGCCAATAATGGGTCGGGCCAGGCCTAGTCTATTTCTGGGCCACCTTAATCACTTCCCCCCAAAACCATTTAAAGAAGAAGACACGAAAGAGTAAGATTATTGAGCTAAATCGAACAAGTTAACATTAGGTAGAAAATTGAATCTACAACAAATGATAAAACAAAATGAAACTAAACCTTAGTAACAATTTGAAGAGAGTGAGAGAGCGAGAGTAATAATTAATGAGTATACTAATAAACTAGTAGTCATCTTCATCAATAGAAACTACACAAGTACCATAGGTCTAATCACAACTAAAGTCATGCAACTATCAAGGAATATTTGTCCAATACAATCAATCCAGAGGAAAATCGTTACTTAAGTATATGACATGCAATATGAAATGCATGACTTAGGGTAGTTAAGGATGATGAATTTGTGCAAGTGGTGAATGATGAAGAAGACTCAAAACTCTAGAGAGAGTAGTGCAAAGCGGATGGCGAAGATGATATATATGAAATCAAAGACTAAGTGAAGACAACAACGAAGCCGAGGAAAGTAGTGCACATAGGATGATGATAGCAGTGACCCCGATTATGAGTAGTTTAAACTTAGATACAAGGACTAAATTATCACTTTTCAAAACTTTTGGGGTGCTATTTCAGTTTCATAATAGTTTTATGAATTCAAGAACTTGCTTAATTCAGTCTAATATTAGTTCTTCGTGCTTGAAAATCAACGTAGTGTATGGAATTCGTGTGGTTTAAACTTGTTTTAGGGAGGAACGTATCATTTTTCAAGACATTGGAGGTGCTACTATAATTTTTCACAAGGTATCCAAATTCAATAAATTGCTTAACCCAGTCTAATTTTTTTACTTAGTTCTTTAAATTACGTAACCCATTCTAATTTTCTTACTTAGTTCTTTTCAATCAACGATATTTGTGGAATTCGCGTGGTTTAACTTGCAAATATGTACTAAATTGCCACTTTCAATATTTAAGGGGTGCTAGTGTAATTATTCAAAAGTTATCTTAATTCCAAAACTAAATGTTCAAAGCCTAAGTTTGTATGTCGTGCTTCTTAATCAAAGAAATTTGTGGGATTCTAGCAGTTTAACTTGCAAATCTGAACTAAATTGACGCTTTTTAGTACTTTGGGGCGTAATTATTCATTAATAATTTTTATTAATGAAATTTTAAGAACAATATATCTATATTTATATTTTAAATTTATAACTGAAGTTTCATTTTCATTGATTTCACTTTATACTTTTTTGACAATTCAAAGTATATAATAAAAGATATATATGCATAAAATATATGTTTTTTTTTTTATAAATTTGGTCTAATTTGCAAATTTAGACTAAATTGTTACTTTCCTATAGTTTTAGGCGTACAAGTGTCGAATGTTAGTAGCTTAAGCTATTGAGGCCTTAATCCCCCAAGTCCAACCCTAGCCTGTGAACCCAAAAAGCGTAAGGGTGTGGGATAGGGAGGGGGGGGGGATAAGCCCGCAAAAAGTGACCCAAGACGTAGCAAGGGAATGACTCATTAGTTAGGGGCACGACCAATAATGTGGGACTCGCGCACGCACGAAGCTAACCACTCTGAAAAGAAAAATTGAGTGTCATACTTGCGCCCCCTCTCGCAAAATATCAACCAACAACTACAAATAAAAGCATCTTGCATTCGTGTGTCGAGATAAAAAAAATTAAAAAAAATTAGGCCTCTTCCCGTAACAGTTTAATTCGTATTGAGCCATTGTTTTTGGTATGTTGCATCCCTATAATTTAAATTTTATTTTCATTTTTAGATTTATTGTATACTTTTTTTGACAATTCATTTTACAAGAATAATAGTTTGTGGGTTGTAATTCAAAATGAAAATTGAGTTTTCGGTTGTCATGTGGAAACAAAATACTCGATTTTCATGGAATGAACTATTTAGTTCTGACTCAACGAAATCAAATATCTTGTTCGCACATAGGGCAATGCATTTGGATCGGATTGGATCGAATCAGATCGAATCGAGGCTATAGTCGATTTCGATCCTAGAGAAATGAGGATCGAAATCAAATCAATTTAAAACGATTCGATTCGATCCAAAATCATTCGATTTCGATGCAATTCGATTCAATTTCGATCCTTTTTTCTTTTTTTTTTCTTATTTATTTTAATATCAATGGAACAAAAATACATGATTTATTATTTTGCACCTAAAATTAAAGAAAACTTAAATAAACATGAATACAATAACAATTTAAAACAAATTAAATGCATTAGTGGATTTCTTCTTACAAAATATTAACTCAATGTTCAAATAGAAATCCCAAAAGAAAGACGAGTCATAGTTAGTGCTAGTAATGAATATGTTACAATTCAAGATTGTACATATGTTACAAAAGTATTATAACTCTAAGAAAGGGTTTGTTGTGCTAGCCTTGTAAGTGAGGTTTAGAGGATTTTACACTATTGTTTTGTTTCATTCCTACTTTTTCCAAAACAAAAACGTTGCCTTTTTTTTACCAAGGAAAAAATGTTAAGTGTTACATTCTTTTCAATATATTAAGTTAATTAGTAGCATATTATTAGCATTATATATAAATATATAATATTATACATATATATACTATTATATATATACAATATTATATACATATATATACTATTATATATTTATTTATTTAAAAAAAATAAGATGAGTATTTTATTCGATCCGATTCTTAACCTCTGAAATCGAGGATCAAATCAAAGAGGGTTTGATCCTAAGGCAAAAATCAAAAGTCGAATTAAATATTCGATTCGACTTTTGGATCGGATCCTTCGATCGATTTTCACCCGATTCGATCGATCCGATTTTTTTTGCACATCCCTATTCGCACAAGACAAAATCTAATATTCGTTCTCATGTTGAAGGAAATAAAATTTGTGCACGTGGGAACGAGATTTTTTTTTGTTCCCATGCTTTGACTGGATTGGTAAAAGTCTTAATTACTTGACTTATTTTGATTTCCTTTTTTTTTTCTTTTAGCTAGGCCCCGTTTGTTTCACTAGAAAATGGAGGAAAAGAAAAATAAAAATAGAAAAAAATAAAAGGAAAATAAGGTTTTTCAGGATTTGTTTATATTCTATGTGTTTGGCTCATACTGACATTGTAGAAAAACAGGAGAAAAATGTTTTCTTTCATTTTTTTTCCTTTATCCTTAGTTTCCGGAGAAACAAACTGGCCTTACATGGAAATGAAATTATTTGGTCTCATATCTTAGGAAACGTAAATTTAAATTTCATTTCAATACATATAGCGGTTGATTTGTTGTAGTTGTCACTCCCGTCCAAAAAGGTCATACCAGTGTTTTGAAACCCGGCCCGGACTGGCCGGTTCGACCGGGAATCGGTACCTTGGCCGGGCCGGTTTCACCTAAATAGCGGGTTGCAAGATGTTTCGGGCGAACCGGCGCTTTAGGCCGGTTCGCCCGGCGACCCGGTCGCCCGGTTCCGCTCACGAACCGGGCGACCCTGTTTTTTTCTTTTTTTTTTACGAAAGTACAAATTTGCCATGCTGATTTCCAGCTTTTAACAAAATAAAAATCAGAAAACCTTCTGACTGTGCCCTAAGCTGCTCCCGATAGAGAAAGAAAGAAAAGGGGAAAAATAGAAAGAAAGAAAAAAAAAACCCTAGCCTCACCTCAACCAAATCCGCCGCTGCTCTGTTTTTTTCCTTTTAGCATAATAATAGAGTTTATTCATTTATATATATGCAGGAGAGAGAGCAGCCTTTTGAGCCTTGGCATCAATTCCATGCATTAAAAAATGGAAACAAAAAAGATTGTGAGCAGCCTTTTGGGCCTTGGCATCAATTTTTATTTACTGGCCCAATATTTATTTTTTTATAGCATTCATAGAAACGAAAAAGAAGAGAATTTCACAATTAATTCAGATTATTATGATTTTTGTTATACACTTGAATATTTTCTATATATTTTATTAAATGTTGACTTTAGTCAACAAACTGGTTCAACCAGCGGTTCGACCGGTCCGACCTGTTGACCCACTACCCGGTAGCCTCACCGAGTCGCTCATCGGGCCGGGTTTCAGAACACTGGGTCATACTGCATACATTATAGTTCGACACCTGTTAATCAGTACTTTAATTTTTATTAAGTTTAGGCTACGGGGCCAATTAATTTTAATTACAAATATACTGCATGTAGTTCATAATCTTACAATCCCAAACATAAAAAATTGTTCGTTCCGACCATTTATGCGCTTTGCTTTCCGTTATATGTTAATGTTTTCCCATTGTATTACAACCTTATCACCAGTAAAACTTAGTACACGTGCAATCATTCTGTTTATTCAGTCACCTTTGCATGATCAACAAAAAGCTTGTTATTTCCTCTATATAGGGCGTTTTCTTTCTAAAATATAACTTCAACCAATTCCTTAAGGCTTAATATAGAAAAGTGACATCCTTTTGACCTGATTATTAGTGGAAACTTTTCTTGCTCCAATGTTTCAGCTTGTAAAGGAAAAACAAAACGCCAAAGCGAAGGAAAAGGTTCCACTGAAAAAAGACATGCAGAAACCTAAGAACGAGATTGGTGAATTTTTACATTGATTATTCTCGACAACCTTTAAGTCTGAATATTAAAATTTTGAAAACTTAAAGCATAACAGTGCGGAATAAATTTTACCATGCAAGGAATCTCATCGCGGGGACATGATTAATTACTACATTATAGCATAGATATATACATTCGGTTGGATGTTGAAATTATGCATGAAAACGTTGGGCGTGTGGCATGATGCGCTTTGTTTGGTTGGCCTTGCTCATTTGTGGGAAGGTTTCACAGAGTTTCTTTGCATTTTGTAATGCACGGAATATTAAAAATGCCCGCTAACTTTTTTTAAAAAGTTAAAATGCCCGTTTTCTTGAGGCATTGACAAAATGCCGCGTATATTTAAAAAAAGCTTTCAAAAATGTCAGTGACCCTTATTCGGGCTAAAACTGCCTATGTGGCGGTACAGTTAATGTCACATCAATAAATTGCTCCGCCACGTCATATTTTCAGCCAAATAACATTTTTTACGCAAGCCCTTATAATTTTAAAAATTGTACTTACACCCCCATAGTAAATTACACTTTGCACCCCAAAATATATATACATAAAAAATAATAATAAAGATATATATATATATATATATATATAACTATTTGTAAAATAATAAATATATATGAATAATAATAATATAAACATATATATATAACATAATAATAAACATATATATATATAAAATTATATATATATATGTTTAAAAAAAAAACTAATCATCATCTTCATCACTAGTACCACTGTTGCCCCCCACCCCCGTCGTCGCCGCAGCCACCACCACCACCATCTTCATCGGATACTGATTACCACCACCATCTTCTTCCCCACTACCACCCCCTCCCCCCACCACCGAACACCACCACCATCTTAATCGGCGCCACCACCTATCGCACCGCCACCACTTATCCCAAAATCGCACCACCACCATCACCATTCACTACAAAAAAAGTTTTTTATTGTGACAATATCTTGTGACAAAAAATAAATTCGTCACAACAGTAAAAGCTATTGTGATGAAAATAAAAAGTGTGACATTAGCCAATGCTATTGTGACGAAATTTATTTCGTCACAACAATTCAGCTTTATTGTGACAAATAATAAAGAATCGTCACAACAGTGCATGTAATAAAATTTTCAAATTTGACAAATTAAAATATCTATGTGACATCTTTGTAGTGACAAAAATTAATGTCGTCACATGCGCTTAGAGTTGTAACCTGGGCCGGGCCAACCCAGTTCGACCGAGCCAGCTCAGATGCAGCCTAGACACAGGGACGATATTTTAAAGCTCGGGTCGGGCCATATTTTGAGTCGGGGCGAACTGGGCCAATTATGGGCCCGGCTAGGCCAATTATGGGCCTGAGTTTGAGATTTGTTTTTATTATTATTTTTTGAAACTGGGCCCAAAATTAATTCTGGGCCAGAGCACCTTAATGGTGCCTATTTAATTGGGCCTAAAGGGCCAAAATAAAGTAAAATAAGCACCATTAATGGTGCTTATTGGATAAAAAAATTAGATAGGCATCTATATAATTTGGCCTAAACCAATTTGGAACGTCCATAAATTGAACTTCATATATTTGAATGTTGCAAATTGCAACTTTTAGATTTGTATTTTGGGGTATAAATTTTTATCCCCAATTTATTTTTATTTTCCATTGTTTTGCCTTTTTTTTTATGTTCCCTTCATCTATTGAAGTTTTGCTCTAAATTTTTATTTTAGTTGTGAATAATATATATACCATATATCTTACTCTAAAATGAATTAATATACTTTTTATTGTTTTCTTATTCTTTATAACTAGTTATTTTCGGTAATAGGTACATTTATATTATTAAAACATTTTATAAATAAGTATATATTTGGTTAATCTTCATCACAAGGTACATTAATCTTCACTATTCAAATGATACATGAGAGTAGAGCTTTGGTCTACTAAACTCAACTTACTCTTCTAATTGCGTCCTATATGGGTTTCAACAGACATGTTCGCGTATTTGGTCTAGTGATACTTCAAAGTGCTTTTTGTGATCCATAATTTATTCCAATGCATCGTTTAATATGATATCTCTCCACTTTTGACCAATGAAAGTTTTCTCCTATCATTATTTCAACTTATCATATTCTTCGTTGGCCAAAGACTTCCGTAGCTGTTATGGACTTAGGCATCAAAGTCCACACATCTAATGACGACTTTTTCATACTTCGTGTTATCGTGCAAGGATCTTGACTCAAAGCTAGCTCAATATAAATTAAGAGCTTGAGTAACCTATTGAAGTTTTCACATATCACTATTTTGATTTATCATATTTTGGAACTATAGCACACAACATATAATAGAGACTCCAAATTCTCTTACGGACTTAGGCTTCAAAATTCAAACATAGAGCCAGTTTCAACTTAGTTCACGCTTTGTGTTATCATGCGAGAAGATCGACTCAACAATATGTACTCCATATTATAAACACTTTAACAAAGTGCATTAATTTTCATTATTCAAAAGATAACTAAAGTCGAGCTCTGGTCTACTAAAACTCAACTTATTCCACAAATTTCGTCCTACATGGGTTTTGACTTGTAAGACTATTTTGCCTAGGGGTACTTCGAAGTGCTTTGATTTGATTTATAATATAATTCAATATATCTTTCAATTTTGGTCTCTCGTATTTATATCAATCGAAGTTTCCTCCTATCACTATTTAACCTTATCACATATTGGAAACTATGGCCGCCACCATATATTGGAGACTTCATAGGCTATTTACATATTTAAGATTCAGGACTCAAACATAGAATCAGTCTTGACTTTGTTGACCATCCGTGTTATCATGCGAGAAGATGTATCCAATTGACTTTAGATTCGCGGGGATCTGGATCCGAGTTGGATACACTGGATCAAAGATGGATCTGAATTCGTCCAGATTCGAATGCGGATCTGCGCGCGGATCTGTGCAGATTCACTTATTGATCCACTTGGATCCGCGTGAATTCAGGTATGGATCCGCACCAGTCTTGGAAAATCGAGAAATCTAAGTTCGTTCACCCGAAAACAATCTAATTTTATATAAATCTAACAACTTAATCTAATTTTGATCTTCGATTTTAGTTTCGAAGAAGAATATAGCGACTTAACCTTACATAGAAAACTGAAGTAAATGAGCATTCATGCATCATAGCTTAATTGCTTACATGTCCTAAATCTAATAGAAAACTTAGATTTTTAATTTAATTTAATATTTTGATGCATATGTAATCCACTAGTTGAAATAAAATATATGAAAGAGAGTAAGATTTCTTAAATTATCATTGTTATTACTAGTTGTTTTTAACAACAGGTATGCCAAGAAAAATAAATACTACATAAATATTCTTTTTAATATTAGAAGTTCAGAATGATTCATGATAAAAAAAAATGGTTTAATATAAAATTATTATTATTATCGTTCGACATGTCTAATATAAAGTTATGAAAGTGAAAATATTATTAGCGGCAAAATGAAAAAGGGTTAGGCGCCATTACGAAAACACCAAAACATATACACCCACATTCCTTTTCTCTCAATTTCTAGGGTTCATGATTTCTTTCCATTGAGGCCACCGAACGGCGAGACAAAAATAAAGCATGAACCCTTATTTTCATCATTTTCTTTCCATTCCCTTTCTCTCTAATATGTAAATTATTAGTCTTATTAATTCTTGCATCTGCACGTTTTTTTTTCTTTTTTTTTTTGGATCTTGGTATTTCCGGGGCCAACAAACAGGAATGAGAGAAACAATTATTCAAAATTTCTCCACAATCTGAAGATTTTCAGTCTAATCGACTCTATATTCTTTATTTGTTTTTCAGGTCATTGATTTTCGGGGCTCCAATCCGAGTCAGTGAGATTTTGACCTTACTGAAGATTGAAGAACAAGGTTAGTAACCTCTCTTTTTTGCTTCATTATTTCTACTGAACATGCTATTTGTTGTTTGTGTCTTTTTAGCCAGTTCAAGTGTGTACATATATAATACAAATCTATTTGGAAAAACTGAATTTGAACTGCCTTTTCATTATCTAGTTATTTGTTTGATTCATGGAACTCCCTGGATGAAACCTTGTTGCTTGGAGATTTGCAGGAGGGACTATTGTGGATGTTTTTAGAATTTAATTTCTGCAAAAATTGACAACTTCTTGGCCTACTTAGTAAGTCTAATTTGCATCCTTACATGCCTAAGTTTAGTACTACTTAGTTTTGTGATAAAAATCTACGGACATGAGCTGCTATAGTTGGTTTTGCGAATGTTAACTCTTTGTGTTTGCTGAATTGCATGACTTTTTAGGTAGTATATTGATATTTTTAAAATCTATATTTGTCTTTAGGAAACTGATATATCATGTTCAATAAGTTTTTGATATGCATATCAATACTTTTGCATTAACTTATTGATTTTTATTGTCTTTATGAAAAGAAATAATGAAATGTAACTTTTGGGTTTCATATATATTGCAAATGTTTAGTTCTATTTGTCAAGGATTGCTCATGAATGTTTTTTTCAACATTCTGAAATAGATAAAAAAAATGGGACATATTTGCTTTTTCAAGACTCACTATAGTGAACCGGATCCTAAGACATGGATAAATGGGATTTCGTTTCAATACTAGTTGATCATATCTTCGGCTGCCTTGCCATTTTGTTTTTATGCTCTTTCATTTTCATTTTATGTTCTACAAGCTCTGATCCTTTTTTGTTTGTTATTGTATTACCCAGTTAATAACGGAATTAGGATATTGTTTTTACTCTTTAAAGTGTAATAGCAGTCAGCAGATGCCTGGTCCTTCATAATTTCTTGTGCATATACATGTTGCCTCCTTAAAGAATAGCTAGTCAAATATGTATATCTAAGAAACTGTATAAGTTTGTTACATGCATAATTAAGAGAGATATTTGAGTAATATGAAGGTGCATATGGAAAAAGGTATATTAACCCTTAATAGTGTTGATACATTAGGATTTGTTCATAACTTGGGACTAGTTTTGATAACTCAAGATTCTGTTAACTTAATATGTTTGAAAGAGGGATAAGTTAGTTAAGATATACCAAAGTGTAGTTTAAATCAAGGAAATCGGAATACACACAACATCATAAAATAGAGAAGTTCCATTCTTTATGTATTAAACCTCTCTTCTTTTTCTTAATCTGTAACTTCCTGTAAAAATGTGATTAGTTTTAGAAGATTTGCTTACTGGTGTCTCTGAAATTTTCTTTTAGGAACAGAATAAGAGTCGGTGAATGTGGATGCTAGGAGATGCTAAATAAGCTTTAGCATTATGTATACATTGATGCTATGGCTTTTGTTATTGTAGCTTGAGTTGTTTGGTCTATTGCAAAAGGAAGATATCATTTTATATATGTTCATGTTGATCGAATGCTTTCTTATATATTTGTTTGGCTTGTTAATGTAACTTTGTTTTGTTTATGAAGGTACATCCCGTGTTGAGTGAGTTGGAGAAACATGGAAGAGTGAGTTGGAGAAGCATGGAAGGATGGTTGTCTTTATAGGTGTTAAATCTTCGTAGTTTTCCTAGTAGTACATAGCATTTGAAATGTAATTTTGAATTATGCGTATTTTGGCAGGATACTTAGTATCATGTACATATAATGTTCGATACTTCTGTTGTTTATTCAATTGAAGATTATTTTCTTTCAGTGTTGTTTTAATGAGTTTTTAATTATTCTTGTTAATTGGTTGAATATTAGATTTATGTATTACCAGTGCATATTAGAGCTTATAATAATTATATATAAAAAAATAAAATAATGAATGCAGCTCTTGTGATGAATATATAAAACACTGTAACGACAATTACTACAATGAATTTGTCATTTTAGGTTGTGAAACGTGTAACACTGTTGTGGCGAAATTATTGTCACGAGAGAACTAGAATAGTTTCGTATCTTGTGACGAAAGCATTCGTCACCACATCCATAAGGCTTGTGACACAACACTCGTCACGAAAGCGCTGTGCAAATGTCAAATTCTTGTGACGAAAAAGGCTTTCGGTGACGAAAATCATTGGTTATTGTGGCGAAATTATCGTCACAAGAGTAAAGACTGTAGTGACAATTTGCCCATTTCGTCACAACCTATTGTGACGAACAGAAATTTCGTCATTAGAACCCTATTGTGACGGGCCTAAAGCGACAACTCCAAATGTGCAGATTTTTGTCACAATCAACCTTACGTGACGATTTTGTAGTCTATTATGACGATAATTTCTGCCATATTAGACGATTTTTTTTTGTAGTGATTGCTACAAATCACGCCACCACCCTTTCAATCGTGCCACCACCATCGCTGCAAATCACGCCGCCACCCTTCCAATTGCGCCACCACCTCTCCCAAAATTGCGACACCACCTCTCCCAATGACGCCACCACACTTCATCAATCAAATCGGCACCGCAAACGCTGCAATTCACGGCTCTAATCGCGCCACCAACCGAGGGCCCATCCAAATAAGGAAAAAATAGAGCGAAAGTGGATGATCGAAAAACAAGATCCAATTCGATCGAAGTGCAGTCAAGGAGGCACCATGGCGAGAGAAGACGAGAGGAAAGTCGTGAGAACGACCCGAGAAGGGAGCGAGCGGAAGTCGCAAGAAAATTGGAGAGATTGGAAAAGGAAAGGACGGAGGTATATAACAGGATGGTGCTGTTGGGAAAGACTCGTAGAAGCACACCATTCTGCGATGAGATAGAGGGAGAGATTCTGGGGCACAATGAAAAGATACCAGTGCTGAAGTCATATGACGGGAAGACAGACCCACAAAAGCATATTTTCCATATGGACACTACGATCAACTAGTACGGATTCAAGGAAAACGTACATGCCCAAATATTTGCCACCACTCTGGTCGGAGTGGCATTAGATTGGTTCACCAGAATCACCGCTGTGGAAGAAGTTTGAAAATCAATTCTCAAGCCAATCAAGGATAGTGTTGGACCATTCCCGCCTATACTCAATCAACCAAGGAGAGAAAGAAACCTTAAAAGATTTCATGAGCGATTCAATGTCGAGCTGTTAAACATAGACGATCCAAAGAGAGAGATGGTCGCGAAGATATCATGCGAACCCAGAATGTAGCCTTCACGAAGATTTGCTTAGGTTGAAGCCTAGGACGATTAAGTAGATCAACAAGCTCGCGCATCAAGTGTTGTAACACGAGGAGATGATGGCAACCAAAAAGTTGTAGTTTATGCCCCGAGGGTCAGAAAAATAAGAAGAGAGGAACAAAGCCACAACAGGAACAAGAGCAACAGGTACAGAAACTCATCTCCAAGGCGATATACACCGCTGAACGTTGATATCATGACAGTGTACGGGGCAACAAAGAGGAAAGGTTGGCTGAAAGAGCCAAGGAAAATGAGAGACTCTCCAGCGACCAGATTATCAACCCTTTACTGCAAATTTCACAGGCCGAACGGACATGAAACTGGGGGTTGCAAAGACCTCAAAGATGAAATAGAACGGTTGAATAAGGATGGCAAGCTCGTGGAGTATGTCAGGGGTTTAAAATTAGAAGAAGCCAAGCCAAATAGGGATAGATCTTGTTCTTTCAGGAAGGATAACCAAAAGATAACGGATAGGCCGCAAGTGTTGAATTATCCCCAGCTAATGGATAACGATCATAGGAAAGGAATTATACACATGATATCGGGGGGTCAAGTGGGTGCTGATTCCGCAAAGGGGAGAAAAAGGATTACAAGAGATATCGATGCAGACTGTTATGCGGGGTTTGTCGATCTAATAAGAATAGAGGAGATGGGACTGGAAGAAGTTGTCTTCTCAAGAGCAGATATGCTGAAGCTAAGCCCCAAAGCAATTCAAGCTGGGAAGTTGGACTACCGTTGGTGATAACGATTGATATAGCCAACTTCGGCGTGATGAAAGTGTTGGTGAACAATGGAAGTTCGGTCAATGTATTGATGACCTCGACATGGGAAAAATTGGGCTTGGGGGACGGAAAAATAGAGGCAGTCAAAACCTCACTGCACGGATTTAGCGGAGTGGAAGTAGTACCCCCATCGAATGGTCTCTCTCCCTACATCGCTGGTAACCAAGCCTCCAAGAAAGACAATGCTAGTCGACTATATGGTGGTTGACCTACCCTTCCCATACAACGCAATCTTGGGAAGGCTGGCGCTCAACGTTTTTTGAGAATTTCCATCAACGTACCATCAGATGGTAAAATTCCCTACCCAACTGGGACAGACGAGGTAATAGTCGATCACATGCAAGGTTAGCTATGCTATGTGGCTTCACTCAGACTGCCACCACAAGAGGAGCAAGAGGCACTCCCAGCTTTAGGGCCCATGGAGATGGAACAAATCGACTAAACTTCTCTTTTAATTCTGTCACTTATTTAAATTTCTGCAATTTTTCAACAATTTCCATTCGTCCCCTCGATCGCCTTGTGTGATAGGGGCTGGCATGTAATGACCTAAAACAGGAACTACGAAGGCTTGAGTCTCGGGGAACCACCTCGGGAAACATAGGCAACATGGCCTTGATCTAGGATCAGCTCTATCTATTATCTAAATTCAATCTCCACAGGGAATATTTTTGACCTCTAATGACAAGTTCATTTGAGGATTACTACAGCTATATCCAAGGTGAAGTCGCAAGGCCTACAATGATCAAATGTTATGTATATTCTCTACCACACAGAATATCTAAAAATAAGCAGTGGTACTTTAAGAATTATTCTTACAAAAGCAGCCAAAGTGGAACCCCACACTGCAAAAACATATATGTTATACGACATTGATCATATGCAGGAATTCGTAATGAGGGCCACAAAGAAAAAATGGACGGACACTTCGCCAAAAATACGGCAAGTGCAAACCAAAAGTATCATGAAGGAGAAAGTGATGGACACTTCGCCAAAATACGGCAAGTGCAAACCAAAAAGTCCCATGAAGAAGAAAGTGATGGACACTTCGCCAAAAATACGGCAAGTGCAAACTAAAAAGTCTCACGAACAAAAAGGGATGGACATTTCGCCAAAAATGTGGCAAGTGCAAACCAAAAAATCCCATAAACAAAAAAGGAAAGGACACTTCACCAAAAACACGGCAAGTGCAAACCAGAAAAGCCCCACAAAGGAAAAAGAAACAAACGTTTTGCCAAAAATATGGCTTATGTGACAAAGGCCCCACAAAACAAAGAGAACATTATGCTCAAAGAGCAACATATGCTTAAACACTTCTACAATACGATGCGGATTAGAATCAACAAACTAATACAAAAATAGCGATACGCTTACGAAGCTCGCACTTTAAAGAACGAGCAAGCATGAAATGCGCAGAGTTAACGATTCACCCAAACATAAAACAATATTTTCAAAATATTCAGTGAAATGAGAATTCGAAGCAAACAAATTGTTCAAGACGAAGAGCGATGCAGCGCCAAAACAAAGATAAATAAATTGTTCACAAAAACATAAAATTAAGCCAAGGTACCTAGCCCTCAGCGTTGTCCTCATCCTTTGAGGAAGGATAAGTAGCAGGTATGGGAGGGGGTGGAGACATTCTACGATTGATCAAGCCCTCATTTTCCAACAAGCTAGCAAATTAGGGGCAGGGGCTGGAGATCGGCACCCAACAATAAATCTAACCACCTTGGATCAAAATCCCCACGCAGATATCGAGTATTGTGAATCTGTTGCACCGTAAGCACTTGGGCCTTCTTGGCATCTATAGATCCACGCTAGAGACTGGTCTCTTGAAAAGTATTGCTCCCCAAAAATTGCTCGGCAATCTCCACTCGCTCCTGCGTGGTGGGAGGCTGTTCGAAAATCACAACAAAAGTTATCAAAGGGAAAGAAATAGAATTGTAATCAGCCACGATAAATAGCATACTTGGCTCAACCCGCGGGAATACCCAAGTTGCTCAGCGATCGCGGCCTTTTGTTTCTCAGCGGCAAGTTCTCTTTCAAGCTCTGCAACCCGCAACTCCAGTGCGGTTTTTCCAGCCCTTAGTGTGTTGACTTGCGTCTCGAGCTGTTGAATGCTCTCCTCCGCAAGTTTCACAGCCTCTCGATCGCCGCTCGCCCAGATAGTACAATCTTTAGCGTACTGCAATGCCTTTTCCTTCTCAGCTACATCAGCCCTTAGCGCCTCGTGATCGCTAGCCTGAAACTCTGTCCGCAAACGCTCGAGCATACCTGTCCTTTCTTCGTGAGCCTGTATCAATCCATCGAACATGGCATCGAAAACACCACTATTCTAAAAAGGAAACAACAAAAGTCATAAGTAATTTGAGCATGCATTAAAGCAACGATATCAAATTCAAACATCACATTACCAAGCTGATTAAGTGATGCGTGAGCCGCTACACCTTCACTCTTTCATCCACCGAGGTCGGGAAAGCCATAACAAGGTGAGGAAAGATCACACTTAATGCATTAATGGCCTCCTATTCAGAATGTTCGAACTCCCCGACGCGGGTGCGCGGGCCTTAAATAGGGGGGACTGAGCCACCAGTGGACATGAAACCAGTTGAACGAGGCGCAGGGGATGCAGCACCTCTAGTTTGAGACCGAGTTTGGGGAACTTTTCTTCTTTTTAGGGGCGCAGTCACCTCTGCTCTTTCCGCTGCCCCACCATCATCTAAAACGGGTGCCTCAAACCTTTCCGTTTGATTGAAATCAACCGAATGAGGAGACTCTTCGCGACCTCCATTGAGCTTCTCCTCAAAAGGATCACACGACGCACCGAAACATGTGGACACTGCGGGCTCGACATCTGGTTTTTTTCCCATAACTTTCCTATTTATATGGATCATCGTACAGGAAGCCTCAGCATCTGTGGCGAGAACTTGACTCACGTGGGCGTGGCGACTCACTATGAAAGACTCTGCAAAAGAAGAACACCCAGGATTACTATCATTCAAAGTTAAACGCAAGATAAAATTCGTGGTAGTTAACAAGATATATACCAAGAGTATGTCTCCATGTATAGAGAACCGGAGATAACCCCACAAGTGACAAAATCGCTCTTTTAACAAGAGCCTTTATATTAAGTTGATGGTTAGTTATCAAATTCGCCCTAAAATGATCATCCCGTCTAGGACCACTCACCCCATGCGATATTAGGATTTTTGGAACATCCACCCAGTCCCGTCGACATATAGAAAACTCCTTCCGCCAACTCTCCTTGATATAGAAATATCAGTTTTTCCAGTTCTTCCCATAACCGGAAGGTTCTCCGTTCAAGAACTTATGATGTTTCCTTTACATGATAAAAAACTTTCCCCTTCCGGGAAACTTCGAACAAGGCCCAAAGCTCATTAGGCCTGCAAGGCGCCCCTAAGCCCTTCATGGCGATGATGAAACCAATTATATGCCCCGATCGAGTTTGGCGTTAACTGGCTTGGGACCAGCGCGATGGTCAATATAATTTCCCTCACTTCGTATGGCATGGTAAATCTTAGACCATTGGCCAACTGCCCAACAAAAATAGTAAGATAACGGGGTGGCGCAGTATGCACACGCTGCTCTGAACTGGGATAACTATCTTATAGTTAATCCCTATATCAAAGATTTCCCGAAGAACGGGTCGGCCATGCTGCAAGCGTGACACATAGCCAGTATACGCCATGCCCGCAACCTCATCATCATAATCATCAAAGTCAATGTCGATAATCTCATCTGCTTCATCTACTTCACTATCGACACGATTGTCCACTATATCGAGCAAAGGTACACCACCGACCCCCGCTGCAGAGCTGGTGGCTGTTCTTCTGGCGATTCGCTATCAACTGCATCTATATCGATGGGATCGTGGACATTCTCTTCACCCAGCGTATTATCTGCGAACCCCGCGTTGGGACCCCTCACCGAACTACTAGAATCAGTACTCGAGGTACTACTCGACTCACTCACATATATAGAGCCAGCACTCACCATCTCGTTCGACACAAATTGAAATAAAAATAAAAATAAAGAGAAAAAAACCTAACTACGAATGTATGTCACCCTCGACACTCACAACAGCTACGTGATGCACGCGTAGCACAAATAAACTAGCATACAATTAACGATAAATAAGAAATAAACAATTGACTACATTGATTAAAGTCGCAAATTCACCAAATCAGCTACGAGATTGCACTGCATAAAATAAGAAACATGAAGCTAATTAGAGAAAAGAAAGGCAAAATGTTCAGAAAAATTTAAAAAACGTTTCTAAGGCAAACAGTCGAATGGTTTGTCGTTCGATACAAAAAGTATCAAACGGGGCTCGTTCGATGCTTTTTAATTTTAGCGTAAGATATCCAAAGCTGCGAAATGAGCTATCCCACCTCTTCTCGCCCTTATATAGAGGGAGGCCGGCCCATAAGGCCCACCAAAAGAACAATCGAATCTGCTTCGTTCGATTGTGATTTTCAATCGAATTCGCGTCGGTTCGATTGATAGCAATGACCAATTCGAACGAAAAATTACGATCAAATTCACTACTGTTCGATTGTATTTTTCAATAGAACTCGCATTTGTTCGATCGCAAGAAACAGTCTGAAGCTACACATTCAACACTTTAAAAAACCATCGAATCAGATGCAATTCGACAATAATTATTGAACAAAGATGCAATTCTATTGTAGCATAATGCTCGAACTCCACTTAGTTCGACAGTTCATAACAATCGAATTCCTGCAATTCGACACTTCCTAACAGTCGAACTCAGAGATATGATGTAATAAAACAATTGAATCATGTACAATTCGATAATAAGTTACAATCGAACTGGTCCCAGTTCGATTGTTTTAGAAATCTACTTTTTACGATTCTGACATTTCATGGAATCTAGCTTCATTTGGCACCTGTGCTTTCGAGTAACGGCTCCCAAATGGGGGGGGGTATTTTCAACACTGGCTAAATCTCGCTGCTAATTCACTTGGCAAAGAAACAGCCCACGCGCGTAAGGGCAAAATCTGAAATCTAAAGCAAACAGCACGGACTTTAGAGTTTGGAACCAGCTCCTTACTCAAGACCGACTCCTAAACTGAGGGGACTATATGATGGGGGTATTTTATGAAGGCCCACAATGTGTTTGGGCCGGCCTAGAAGAGAAAGGCCTAGAAATTGAAGTGTCAAATATGGGTCGTTCGACTGTTATAAAAACAATCGGACTGAACTCGTTTGACTGTTAATCTTCAGTTACCACTGAGGCTCGCGGGACGGAGTCTATAAATATCGCGTCTTCCGACTTTAATTGGACGCATTCATTACTATCGAGAAACTACCCAATATCGAATCGAGCTATTCGATCAATCTCAGTTCGATTGTTATCAATTCGACTGTTCCAAATTTGACCGATCCCAATTCAACCCTAACGATCGAGTGCTCACGAGTCGACAGTCACAACAACCGAATCACTTCCGTTCGACCGATCAGCCAGTTCGAGAGTTATACCATCGAACAACCTTGATTTGACAGTTCCTGCTGTTCGAGGGTTTTATCATTGAATCATCCCCATTCGAATGTTATCTAATTTAGGTCATTTCTACTTGTATTGCCTGGTCAAATTGTATAAGGTGTTCCGGATCAAGCTATTTCATTTCTTGTAATGGAATAACATTATTTTGGCATTAGTTAGGCTCATTGTAATCAATTTGAAGTGTATCGTAACTTAGACGAAATAAGACCAAAATAGAAGATACAACAGATATGTCAAGTTTAGTGAACCGGAGTTTTCTTACAACAAATTCACAAATGCCAAGTCTAGTGAATCAAAGTTTTCTTACAACAAATTCGTCATTATATTTCTGCATGTTTGAGAAAATGTAAGCGTTTGTCTTTCAGAGTAAAACTATCATGGTTTCTACGGAAAAGAACTGATTTGACAAACTCGATCTATGGCTTTCCTCTATCGTCAAATGATACTTGGAAAAATTAAAGTACTTGATCTATTACTTTCTTCTCTCGCCAAATGACACTTGGAAAAACCATTTATGAACGGCCCAAGAAAATTCTTTATGTGTATGTTTTATTTCTATTAGAGCGGTACTTCTTTAAAAATTTTGATAGGTATAAAAGCATCAAACCCATGTACTATGACTACTTTTGGACCTTACCCCCGAACTAATTAAATAAACACTTCTTCCCCTAACCTTCGCCAACCTGTTCCATTTGTCCTCTGCAATTTTTCGACCAAAAAATTGCCTATATTTATTTTTTTGAATCTTCTCCTCGTCGAGACGGTTCCGTTAGTAGTGACGGTATTGCAAAATTCAAAGTCATAACACGAAAAATGTAGTTTAATTCTAGAAGTTTTCAAAAAATGTGAAGAACACCAGCAAATTTCATGTAATGGCTTTGACGATTGCAATATCGTCACCACTACCGGAACCGTCTCGATGAGCAGAATAGTCGATTTAAATAAAAAAAGGTTCGGCAAAAAAATTTCGGCAATCGGCAGTGGTGTAGTGGCGAGTTGCCAGAATTGTTTTGCCGAAACTCTTAGAGTTTGACTCAATCTTCTCCTCGTCGAGACGATTCCGGTGGTGGTGACTGTATCAAAAAATTCAAAGCCATTACATGGAAAATGTAGTTTTGATTCATCGAATTTTGGGAAATTATGAAGAACACTTGAATGTGCTCTTCACATTTTTTGGAAAATTTTCGAATTAAAACTACATTTCCCGTTTAATAGCTTTGAATTTAGCAATATAGTCACCACTACCGGAACAATCTCAACGAGGAGAAGATTTTGAAAAAAAAAATCGGCAATTTTTTGGTCAGAAATTTTCGCAGGGGCAAATCGAACATGTTGATGAATGTTATGTAGCAAAGTGCTTATTTAATTAGTTTGAGGAGTAAGGTCCAAAAAGAGTTATAATAATGGGGATTGATACTTTTATCCATTTTAGATAATAGTTTAAGTTCAAAAGTTAGTTTTGCTAGCTATTGCAAACACCCCTAATGTAATAGGCTTAGAATCGCCATAGCTATTTCAAGTTAGTTTTTGTATTATTCATAACATGGTAACTCCAAGAACTAGGTTTAAATAGGTTTATTTTTATACGCGTATATCAACATATTTAGAATTAAATAAATTTCTTTGTGCCGAGTCGGTTAAAAGATTTTGTACTCAGTGATTTATTATTTTCTTGACTTGTAAATTTGGGTTTTTGGTGTATGTGACTATAATTTCTTTCAGATGTTCGATTTCCCATTAGATGCACCACAATTTACCTTAGTTAGGTTTGAACTTTTTAAGTTGCAAGTTTGATCAGGATAGTGACATTACATTACACTCTTGAAGATTGCCTAATTATACAGCCTTGTTGCTTGACAGTCGCATATCTCTTCTAAATTTCGAGAAAGACGTTATATTCAGACTCCCTTAAAGTTTGAGTTACAAAAATACTCCTAAAGTTTGAAAAATATCACGAAATAATCCTTATTTTACTAACGTGTTTTTTTTATATACCAATAATAAGTTTTTTTGTGATTGTTCCAACAATATAAGAAGATCGTATACCCGAATAATAAGTTTTATGGGGCGTAAGGGTAGTTATACATTTCATTTAGCTAACTAGTAAAATATTCATACATCGTCTTATCTATGTTTAGTTGGAACTTGGAAGCACTAGTTGTTGATAATATACCTATATCTTAGGTGGTGTTTGCAAACTTTTAAAAAAATTATAATCAGTTTTTTATGTGAACAAGTGATTTTTGGGTGTTTGCAAATCTAGCTTTTTTGGTTACAATTGTTTTTTTTAGCTGAAAGCCCCCACAATCTAAAGCTGGTGTAGGGGTGCTTTTAGCTTAACTTAAAATTGTGAACTTCTACTTTTCCATTAGAGTTTGTAAACACCACCTTAGTTTAGGAAAAACACAAGTGGTCAATCTCAGATTGACTATACCAAGAAAGAAGGAAGGTTTGGAACCATTTGATGGGCTTGGCCGCTTGAGACTCGAGAGACTTAAACTAGACGTAAAATCATTACAAAGCCCCCAAAACTCGACATGCTTAACAATATATTTTTCTTAGGAATGATGTGCAGAACATTGAATGACAAATCTTATTGATGAAAATACAATAGAAGAGTCATATATTTACTGTATTTTAATAAAAGTATTACTCCAAAACTAACAACTATAATACATTATAACAAAATAATTACAAATACAATTACACAACTTTACACGGTCTAATATGCCGCTGCAAATCAACGACAACAAATAATCACAACTTCAATAAGACTTGAACCAACAGTAGTTGGTTCAGTTAGAGATAAGGAAATCAAACCCCCCAACCTATTGTTACTTTTGCGCGTTACCCCCTCAACTAGTTTTACAAGCACTTTGATCCGTGAACTTAGGGGTGTCTGTTCGATTTGCACCATTGGTGCATTTTCGGCCATTTTTGGCCAAATATTCTCCCTTACCCGACTCATATGTGTTGTACTAGATGTATATTGGTAGTGGGTGACAAAAAATAGGCAAAAGAAACACCTCAAATTGGGGAATATTATGGCCAAAAAGGCCAAAAATACACTAATGGTGCAAATCGAACAGACACCTCTAAGTTCAGGGACCAAAGTGCTTATAGAATTAGTTAAGAGGTCAAGGCGCAGTAGTACCAATAAGTTGGGGGCCTTGATGTTTTTGTCTCATTCATTTATGCATTGTTTGATACTTTTATCATCTGTTATATTGAGCAAATACCATTAATTTGTTGAGAAGTTAAATGAGTGTTAAACCGTGCACTATACCATCAACTAAGGAATAAAAAGATTCCAAACTCTCCATTTCATAAAAGAACTAATTAACTAAACGCAACCTAAATAAAGTTTGAAGAAGAAGATAACGATGGAAGAAATCCAAGCTTTACGCAGCCACCACCATCCTCCCCCTCCCTAGCGTCCCTTCCATTCGACCCGCCTCCCCGATCGTCAACTCTGCAACCACCTCCTCTACCCCCCTCAACCGTCTGCAATCACCCGCAACACACTCCCCACTTCCACCCTCCCCACCAGGCCACCCCCACAACCCATGCAACTAATAGCCCTCATATTAATCTCGTCTTCTTCCCTCCACCAACCACTCCTACGTCCCCACTTGGTTATGAGCATTAGTGGAACAGGATGATTCGGTGATGTCCAACCCTTACAACGACGACACGATGAACGCTAGCCCTTAGATAGTCTTTACTGCTTCAAAAAATGTTGCAACTCAGTCAACCATGGAAGAAATCTTTAAAAGTACAAACAGTGGGTGTCAATCGTTTGATCGCCAACATGGACATGCATGTGCAAAGTCTTCGGAAGACCTCCCAACCGATCGGTATCATGGATATGAACTAAGGCGCATATGTGGCACGCATGACGATTACATAGTAGCACTGGTGGCGGCCCATGGTATTTTCGAAACCACTACCGTGATGTCCGTCAGTGGCACCTAAATTTTCCCAGGTACCACAATGCCCCCAGAAAGATTTGCACGTGGATCCAACTTCCGGGTCTCCCCCTTGAGTTCTATGAATTTGATGCGTTGTTTCACGTTACGAGCCTATTTGACATACCCATAATAATTGATATGCATATTACTACTTGAGCCCGAGCACGATTTGCCAAACTCTGCATGGAACTCGATACAACCACTCCTTTTGTCGACCCATATTCACATTAACAAATGTAAACAAAGGGTGATTTATGAATTCAAGGTCGGATTATGCCTTGATTGTGGCCGACATGATCACATGTACGATATGTGTGATACCTCAAGGCAACATATGAAGCCGAAAGAAGCAAAAGCAAGCCCAGAACCCTAAGATCCGATTGGAACATTATTATCAGACGTTTTTCATCTCGTCGCCCAAGTACCCCGACATCCCCTCCCTCGCAATCCTCTGCCCGCCCAAACCACCCCTTTGATCCCGAACGACCACCTCCGTCCAAAAAGGCTGGTATCAAAACCCCTGCCCTAGACACTAGCTCTTCGGGACGCCAAAGTACCCAATGGGTCCCAAAAACAATAACACAACCCATACTCCCAATCACAGTCTCAAGGACTGCGAACAACATCCCAAAAACACCTATAAACCGTAATCACACACGGGAAGCATGTGACAGGCACACTTGCACGTTAACAACATCTCATGACATAGCGTCATCTGGCACTACGTTGTCGATGGCAGGGCCTGCAGTTGACTAACTGGCCAAGTCGATCCCGTGTCACACGGGTGCAACTTGTGTCACGCAGACGTGGCAAATCTATTTGCCACATCCACAAAGGGCCCCCACGTGGAAACACTTGACTCCATGATGATCCCATATGGACAAGTGGCAATTGGGCCCCCACTCGGCCTTCTCCTCTCCCTTCTCGGTAGATTGACTATCGCCTCCCTTCCTACCTCGCCAATGTTCCACCACCATCACCCGCCTCTCTGCTGACCACCGACCTGCCCCCGTCATTCCCCACCTTTGGCCACTACCCCACCCTCCATCACAATTGTCGGTCCACACCACCCCTTGAAATAACCCCAACAACCCCTTCATCTCGGCCCCACTCCTCCCCCACCTCACCCGTCACCCACCACCGCCTCAAACCGCCTATCATCACCACCAAACTGCCGCATGCCACATGCCAAATGTCACCGCCTTCCCCTCCTACCGCCACCTCCACCTCCGTCGTCGTCGCCCACCCCTTAGCCCGAACCTCCCGCAGACACCATCTGATCCACCTACAAATGTCGTCGTTACGACCACCACCGCGCCTCCTCCCCCAGCCACCAAATGACAATATTATGTTGGCACAAAGCTCTGACAGCTCCAACGACGATCTCCCACTGCTAAACCTTAGAGTCGACTAGACCATGATAGAAATAACAAGTTCCAAAGAGCTATACGCCCAGGTAGATGCAATACGACCCATAAATCGTCTCCAAAAATCATGTGGCCATCCATCGATCCAGGTTGGGGATATCAATGACCATCTCAAAGATGCCCTCTACATACTTCCACTCTGAGAGCTCGACATCACAAGAATGATGCCAGGGCACTGAGTTTACGCCCTTGAGGGCCACGATTCTGCCAACACATCCAACTGACACCGCATCCCACATTGTGCCAATCCAACTAGACCTCATGCCTCGAATGATGCCTCAGTATTTCTCCGCTCACCCACTGACTCCGTTTTCATCCTCGTTCCCACATTCCATTCAACACCTAAGACTGCCCCGCCACCCGAACCATTGTTGGGCATAGAGGAACTCGCACAGTAACTAGAAGGTCGCGTCGCACAATATAGGTTTTACATTTTGTCAACCACCTCCACGATCTAGTTATTGCATCTGATCCTTCTGAGAGTCAAAAATGGGCTCCCAAGCTTGTCAGCTTCCATCTCAACCAACGACCCCGCGTTTTCGGCACCACGCCCCCTACCATTGCCTATGAGGATAATCAGTTGAATTGTTTGAGGAGCTAGCCGATTATACTTTCCACCTGCCGTTCGTTCTCTTATCTCCCAACATAATCCCACTACCCTAATCGTGTTAAAAACTCGTTGCAGAGGGGACCGCTCCATGAATATTATAAGCTGGCTATCATTTCACGGGTATATCATGATCCCTCCTCTAGGATTATTTGGGTGCTCTACCACATGCAACATGTAATAATCTAGACTCTGGTGAATAATGCCCGATCCATGCATATAGAGGTAACGTTTTACACAAATCGCACTTTTCTACTTAGTACCATTTACAATCGGGCACACCCTTCTAGTCGAGACCAGGTATGGACTTCCCTCACTTTATATTCTCGTAATGTTACCTTTTCTTGGTTACTAGGTGGTGACTGTGATGCAAAATTACACCAACATGAAAACATGGTGGTAACCCCAAAGTATGGTCCTCTATGGCCTGTTTCCAGCCATGCATAGAATCATGCGATATTTTAGACAATGGCTTTTAGGGCTCCCATTTACTTGGATAAACCGCCAACTTGGTCGTGATTTTATTTGTAAACACTTGGATGGATAATTTGTAGAGCGACCCTCTTTCCTTGTATTTGCTAATTCTCTGCATGGAACTGCTCGTTGCTACATTCATGTAGGCCACCTATAATGGTTGATTTTGGGCTGGTCATGCCAGTCGAGGTGGTATGCCAGTGCCCATCCTTAATTTTGCATATGACTGCTTCATCTTCTATGAAGACCATACAGTGATCCTCCACTTCTTTTACCCGCTCATCGATCACTTTACCCACCGATTGGATGTCTAGTAGACTAGACACCTATCCTACGTCTGGTATACTTTACACCTATCCTCATCTTCCACACTTCAATCCAGCCCCTGTTGAACCATAAGAATGCTTCACCTTCCCCGTACGATCCTCACCATATTCACTAAACTCTCTAAATCCTTTTTGCAGAACGGGGACCCCATAGGCACCGAAAAGGGTCGATCTGCTGGCACACTATTTGTACCCCCTCCAAGAGGTGGAGGCTTGGATTCTGGCATCTAGACCACCTCAACGACGCCTTTATGCTCAAGCTTGGGTGGCGACTATTCCACAACTCGGAGTTCCTATGGGCCAGGGTGATGCAGGAAAAGTACTTCCCCGATCGAAGACCATTCATGGCCCCCGCGCTCGGCTACTCAAGTACATTCATTTTTTTCTTTTCACCTTCTACACATTACCGTTCGAGACGTTATCCACCTCTAGCTGTTGGGACCTCTCATTGGTCGGTCCACTCATTCCACGCCACATTGCAGACAAAGTCGTGGTATTCACTCTCAGTTATCAACAACCCGAACATTAGTAGTTGGGTTTGGAACCCCGATGGATCTTTATAATCAATTCTGCATACCGTTGGCTTTCCGAGTTAGTTGCGGGGTACCCTTGAAGTGCCTTATGGCACTCCTGGGCTCTCCTATGTGTTAAATTCTTCGGTTGGCTTTGGGGCCAAAGAGCCTTCACGACATGAGACTTTCTTTGTCGACGCCACATTCCAATCTCAAATCTTTGTCCTCTCTACCACTCGGCTTTGAAATCTACGGACCATATCTTTAGCGAATGCCCCTCTTCTCAGAAGTTCAAGCCGCCTTTCCTAACCCATCATCGCTACCGAAGGGAGAAAACATCATTCCCCACCTGACTCGCACCATTTACCCAACCGTTACCTTAATTGGATGTTGGGTACTTTGACGCGCTTGAAGCGAGCTGGTCTTCCTCCATAAACCTATCTCGACCCCCGGTATCATTGCCTACATTCACAAGACCTTGTTTGAGTTTGGTCTTGCCCCACCCCCCAGGCCACTTAAATCCAATCTTTCTCTCCCTGACTTGGAGCACACCCCCACGTGGGGTCATCAAGCTTAATTATGATGTATCGGCCTTGAGAAATCATTGGCCTATGGGTATCGGAGGTGTGTTACGTGATTTTCCAAGTATGACAAGTGAAGCTTTTTTTGAAGCGATGGGATGCAACACCAACAATATGACTGAACTTTTGGTATTCGCGACGGAGTACCTTTTACTATAAGTACTTCGGTTTCTCATCTCATTATCGAGGCTAATTATGAATTTGTGTTTTGCAGCCTGGCCCAGCCGCGGGGTCGTATGGCCTCGACAGAGAGACAAATACTCCACCACGAGATATGGAGGATGTGGACTAGCTTCAACGTCCTAGCCGTATCATGCACATATAGAGAGACGAATAGGTTCGCGGGTGTGTTGGCCTGACATGGTTCTAGTCGAGCCTAGGTGGATTGCCCCATGTAACCACCCTTTTGTGCAGCTTGGATGAGTTGCTCGCCCAGCCTGAAAGATATGGCTTTGTGTGATATCTCATGTGCATATACGCGCTTGTCGCGTCAGCCCCAACCCCGCACCCCTATGTATGTACATTATCTGATTTCTGCCTAATAAATAAATAAACAAGTTCTGACTACAAAATATAAAATACATCATATATTTTATATTATTAAAAACATATTATGAAGAAGTAAGTCTGTTTAAAGTTTGTTTTCTTTCGTTTATACGTGAAATTTATATACAAGAAAAATATGAAGTAAGTGAAAGCAATAAATTTTCGGCTCTAAATATTATACAACTATATCTTTAACTATCATGATTTTCACCTTCATAATACAATGCGGAAGTAAGTGAACCATAACATACCAGAGTCTATATTCAGAGCATTCTTGTGTTCCTCCTTAGCCCCTTTTGTTTATAGTTTTGCTTGAAGAAGGAAACTTTTATAGGGAACCCTATTTCTCTCTCTTAACCTTTACATTTTGGTGTGTCAAAATCAATGGGAAACCTTGACTACATATAAGTAGAGAGAGGACAATTTTCCGAGGTGAAATAATCCCCATTAGAACATGAAAACATTCCCCTTTACCACACCTAAGATAATATATGTTCTCTTAAGGAGCTAATTTATTACCTCATAATATTATATTCTCGTATTATCTAAAGTTATATTATTTGAAAAGTCATATTTCATTATTCATGGTACATGTACCTAAAAGACTTCAATTCAAGAATCATCATTTCTAGAGTCATGATACATGAACTATTGAATCAAATTCCAAGAGTCATAAACTCATAATTCATCTGTTTCATGCACTTTAGTTCATGTAGTCAACTTAATATGCAAGATTCATGAAATTCAAAATGTACCATGTACTCAGGAATCATAAACTCAAAAGTCATGTGGGACAAAATTCTTACGTTCTCCCACTTGGCCCATATGACGGCGATACATATTTGCGTTGATGAGATAACTTTGATATGCGCATAACATTAGCTTTATTTCTATATAAGTGTGATTACTTTACTATCATAATTAAATAACTTACTAATATGAGTCATGGCGGTAAATATCATTAAACTGACATCCTCCCATCCATGTACTACCATACTAGTAAATTACATCATAATCCGTTATGGGAATTTCTATAACATCCCTTTAATGTATTTTTCATAGACTATTCATGTTGTCAATAATCCATTTCTATTAGTACTAGTAATTCATGATCAACAGGAAATATCAGAAACAATATTGAGATCTCATAAATATCAAAAAGAACAAATACATAAAGATCCATAAGTAATATTAGAGATTGCCTACAAGACCCATTCGATTTGCATGCTTTTTAAATGTCTTTGGCGTTAACCCTTTTAGTTAAAGGATCTGTTATCATAAGCTCAATCCTAATATATTCTATAGACATCGTTTGTTTCTAAACCTCCTCCTTCACGGCCAAATATTTGAGCTTCATATGCTTAGCGCCATTAGTATATTCTCGTGTTTAGAGAACATGACTGCTGCGGAATTATCACAATACAATCTCAGCAGCCTCGCTATACTGTCGCTAATTCCAAGTCCTAAGATAAATTTTTGCAACCACAAAGCTTGATTTGTAGCCTCAAAGCATGTAACAAATTCTGCTTCCATAGTAGGTGTTGCTATAATACTCTGTTTGGCCATTTTCCATGATATTGCTCCTCCAGCTAATAGGAACAAGGAACCAATAGTTGATTTTCAACTGTTAACACATCCAGCAAAATCTGATTAAAAATAGCCAATAACCTCCAATTGGTCGGACTTTCGATACGTTAACATATAATATCTCGTTCCCTTGAGGTATCTTAACACCTTCTTTGCAGCTTTCCAATGCTCCATTCCAGGATTGCTTTGGCATCTCCCAAGCATACCTACAACAAAGCTAATGTTTGGCCTTGTACAAGTTTGTGCATACATCAAACTTCCAACAACAGATGCATATGGAATATTTTCCATTTTATTCTTTTCAAGAGCATTTTTTGGACAATCTGCACAATTGGACATATTAAATCTCTCAAGAACATTATCGATATAATCTTTTTGAGAGAGCCCTAATATTCTGCGTGATCTATCACGATAAATTTCAATTCCAATCACGTAAGATGCTTCTCGTAAATCTTTCATTTCAAAGTTCTTTGAAAGAAATCTTTTAGTTTCATGCAACAAACTGAGATCACTTCTAGGAAGCAAAATATTATCAACATACAAAATTAGGAAAATAAACATGCTCCCGGTGACCTTTAGGTATATGCACTGATCAACAGTGTTTTCTTTAAACCCAAAAGTATTAATTGTATTATGAAACTTTAGATACCATTGTCTTGAAGCCTGTTTCAGTCAATAAATTGATTTCTTTAACTTGCACACCATATGCTCTTTCCTTCAAGAAGAAACCCTCGGGTAGATCCATGTAGATCTCTTCATCTAAACTCCCATACAAAAATGTTGTTTTCACGTCCATTTGGTGTAACTCTAAATCGAAATGAGCTACAAGTGCCATTATGATCCGTAAAGAGTTCTTTTTTAATACAGAAGAGGAGGTCTCCTTATAGACAAAGCCTCTTACTTGAGTTAAGCCTTTGGCAACGAGCCTGGCTTTATGTCGCTCAATGTTTCCATTATAGTCACGTTTGGTTTTAAAACCCCATTTGCAACCGACTATTTTAAAACCTTTAGGCAATTGAACAACATCCCAAACTTCAATCTGCTCCATTGATTTCAGCTCCTCTTTTATGACATTAATCCACTTTTCAAAATCATTAACTTCTATGGCTTGTGAAAACGTAATCGAATCTTTACTTGATCCTAAGACATAATCAAGTTCTTGCATATACACAACAGAATCATCCGAAATAGCTGATCTCCTTTCTCTTTGTGATCTCCTTAATGTTATTTCTTGTGGTTGTTATGTAAATGATTCATTAGGAGAAATATCATTATGAAGTGTTTGATCATTAACTTATTGATCTTCGTTGTCATGTAATTCGACATCTAAAGAGATAACTTTCACCAAAGTTTTGGGTATTGGAACATTCACCCTAACTTCTTGAATAATCACTTCTCGTGAATTATCACTCCCTCAAGAAATCTGGCATTTTCGGTTTCTATAATTCTTGTACTGTGATTAGGACAGTAAAACCTATACCTCTTGGACTTCTCTGGGTAACCAATAAAATACCCACTTACAGTTCGAGAATCCAACTTTTTTCATATGGAGTATACAGTCTTGCCTCTGCAGGATAACCTCAAATATGAAGGTGTCTTAAGCTCGATTTCCTTCCCGCCCATAATTTAAAAGGGGTCTTTTGAACTGCCTTACTAGGAACCCGATTAAGCAAATATATAACAATCTTAAGAGCTTCCATCCATAATGAAATAGGCATAGAAGAATTACTTAACATGCTCCACATTTCTATTAGAGTACGATTACGCCTTTCAGCTACACCATTCTGCTGTGGCGTTCCAGGCATTGTGTACTAAGCATAAATACCATTCTCTTCTATGAATTTAGCAAACGGTCCAAGATATTGTCGCATTCTATCATACCTTTCGTAGTATTCACCACCCCTATCAGATCGAAGGATTTTCACTGTTCTATCTAATTGTCGCTCAACTTCAACAACATAAGCTTTTACGGCATTTATTGCTTTAGACTTTTCACGCAATAAGTAGACATAGCAGTAACGTGAAAAATCAACGGTAAATGTGATGAAATATTTTTCTCCACCATAAGATGGTGAATTGAAAGGCCCACATATATCAGTATGGACAATCTCCAAAAGTTCTTTACTTCTTATAGCACCTTTCTTTGTGTGTTTAGTTTGCTTTCCTTTTATGCAATCTACACAAACATCAAAATCAGCGAAATCAAGATCCATAAGAATCCCTTCTTTTATCAATCTATTTATCCTTTCTATGGATATATGATCTAGTCTTTTATGCCACAAGATTGAAGAACGTTCATTAACCCGACTACGTTTAGTTCCAACTTTATCATGCAAGGTAAGAAGAGTTTGAGCAAAAGTTTTATTCAAATTAATGCTATATAAACTTTCAAATAAAGTACCAAAACCAACAAATGAGTTATTTCTAAATAAACGGAAGCTCTTATTCTGAAACATAAACGAGTATCCATCACAATTGAGTCTTGATATAGAAATTAAATTTCTAGAGATACTAGGAACATAAAGAGTATCAATCAAATCTAAAAAATGATATTATTCCAAAACTAAATGTAAGGTTCCAACACCAACTACATGTACTTGAGCTGTATGTTCTGGATTGAACGGTATCCCTGCCCTGAATTTGAAACATGGACGGTTGAACCTGAGTCAATCCACCAAGTATTTGAAGAAACTTGAGTCATATTTGATTCGAAACATACATAAGCTAATTGCTTACCCATTTCTCGAACCATGCTCTTCTACTCTTTCTTTACATGCCCAGAGTGCTGGCAAAAGTAACACGTTGGCCCTTTTTGCTCTTTATTGCTAGCTTCAATAACATGAGAAGGCTTAGCAACCTTTAATTGATCTTTCTTTGAGTTCTTCTTTTATTTCTTTCCTTTCTTTCCTGCTCCGTTGACTTACAAAGTTAACTAAATGGTGGCCCTTTCGTTTAAGCCTAGCCTCTTCCTGAACAAGCATACTTGTCAATTCATTCACATTTCGCTTTTCCTTAGTAGCGTTATAGTGAATCTGAAATGGCCCATACACAGGAGGCAAGGAGTTCATAACAAACTGAACAAGAAGACCTTCATCAACAGTCATCCCTAAACTTTTAAGTTTGGTAGCTAGACTTGTCATCTCAAGGACGTGTTCGTTCATTCCACGGTTACCATCATATTTCATGGTGGTAAGCTCAGCCATCAGTTTTCCACTAAGAGACTTATCAGCTGAACAGCAACGGTTCTCAATAGACGTGAGATATTCCTTAGCATCAGCAATTTGAGGAAGTGTTGACTTAATGTTGCTTGACATACACATTCCTATAAACATTATGCTCATTTTGTTTGATCTTTCCCATGACTTAAACAAAGCCTTCTCTTCCTCACTGCTTGTTTCAGTTATAGAAGCCGGCTTTTCAGTTTGAAGTGTTGAGTCAAGATCCAAAACACCAAGGTGAAAATGGATGTGTTATATCCATTCAGAGAGGTTAGATCCATTAAAGATCGAAACAAAAGAAGAAAGTAAATGTAGAGCAATGGGTGGTGATACTGCAAATATATTATCATAAGAATAACCATTAGTGATTGAGAAAACATTAACTTAGTACTATTGTGTTCGATCTTTGGATTAACTAATGCAATATATTAACTTTCTAACATAACATTCAACTAGGCATGATTGATAACAAGTTAATTCACAATTGGTTTGTTACCTTTGGGTATACTCCTCAATTCCACTAATTTATCAATTAGCTAGCTTTTTTGTAAAATAATGATTACTTGAAAATTGATGCACCTTTGGATCAAACCATAACAAACAAATAATCATTCAATTATTCTGCAAATTATTTCATCTCAACATTTATAAATTTTCTGCTCCAAATATTATACAACTATATCTTTAACTATCATGATGTTTACCTTCATAATGTAATGCATAAGTGAACTACAACATACCAGAGTCCATATGCAGAGTATTCTTGTGTTCCTCCTTAGCTCCTTTTGTTTTATAGTTTTGGTTCAATAAGAATTTTTTTATAGGGAACACTATTTCTCTCTCTTAACCTTTATATTCATAGTATTCTTGTGTTCCTCCTTAGGTCCTTTTGTTTTATAGTTTTGTTTCAAGAAGGAAAATTTTATAGGGAACACTATTTCTCTCTCTTAACCTTTATATTTTGGTGTCTCAAAATCAATGGGAGACCTTGACTATATATAGGTAGAGAGAGGACAGTTTTTTTCCCGAGGTGAAATAATCTTACTCCTCATTAGAGTAGGAAAAACATTCCCCTTTATTGCACTTAAGATAATATACATTCCTTTTTAGGAGTTAATGTATTACCTCATAATAATATATTCACGTATTATCTAAAGTCATATTATTTGAAGAGTCATATTTCATTTCTAGATTCATTGTTGGTGACGGAATATCGTCCGAGCCCGTATAGCCGGGGTGTTTGGAGATATTGTTACTCAAGTATTTGTGTTAGGAATGTCAATCTCGAGCTTGAGGAAAGGAGGCACGATATTTTATTAAGAATTTTGAGTAAAGTACAAGAGGTCGTGTGGAGTGCACGAGTTAGAGCTAGAAAAATGCAATAAATTTTAAGTACAAGTGGAGTGTATGACAATGGAGAATATTGTTGCTTTCGTGTGCAGAGGATCAGTGCTTGAGTTCGAGCCCCCTTCCTTCCCTCCTCTTTGCTGAGAAAAAGGACTATTTATAGTGTAAGTTCAAGGGTCTTTGGCCAATGAGGGCTGATCTTGTCGCTTTTGCTGGTGCCCAATGGTGTGGGAGTCTTTCGCACCAATGGTCTTCGAGGATAATCTGTGCCAATGCATGCAGTCTGATCAGCACCAATGAATAGTCTACACCAATGGTGTTTGTTGCTTTCTGCCCCAATGAATGAGTTGGACCAATGTGGGATGGTCTTTCCTCGTTATTGGGGTAGTCGTGGTGTTGGGAGAGTTGGACCAATGAGGGATGGTCTTTACTCGTTATTAGGGTAGTCGTGACGTTGGGAGTGGTGATGACCAATAGTGCGTCCTTTGAGTTGAGTCGTGGTCAATTTGGGCTGTCTTTACGGGTCGTTTGTCGTGAAGGAGACCCGAGGCTGTTCTTCGATCTTGGACTGCTAATATGAGATTATGGTGGGTCTTTGACCATGCATTGTCTTTACTCGTGTCCTTAATGTTTGTTGGGTGCTCTTGTTTCCTCAATTTTGGCTAAGTGTTGGTGACAGCTCGTCGGGCGCCTCGTGGGGTGTCGATTGCTCCGAGGGCGGTTATTCTTTCGGATTAGGGGATCTCAGGTCGTTTTGTCGTGGGTACCCTGATCTTAAGGAGTTCTTAGGTCGTTGGGGGGAGGGGGAGTAATGTGTTCGAGCCTTTGTGGCCTCACCCCATCCCCTCTAAGAGGCATTGGCCGGGTCTAGGGGTACCTTTCTCTGAGTGTTTAGATCGAGTACCCTTGGAGGGTATTTTTGTGTCGTGACTCGGGGGTACCGTCTCCAGAGTTTGGACCGTCTACCTTTATTTGGGCGGAAGTGGGTCGTGGCCGTTACGTACTTTCCCGCAAGACTGTGGAATTCTAAGAGGCATTGGCCGGGTCTAGGGGTACCTTTCTCTGAGTGTTTAGATCGAGTACCCTTGGAGGGTATTTTTGTGTCGTGACTCGGGGGTACCGTCTCCAGAGTTTGGACCGTCTACCTTTATTTGGGCGGAAGTGGGTCGTGGCCGTTACGTACTTTCCCGCAAGACCGTGGAATTGTTTTTTATAAGGTACCCGCTTTTTCGCCCCTCGCCGAGGGTGGAGTAGATTATGCATCATCAATGGTATATGTACATGAAAGACTTAAATTCAAGAATCATTCTAGAGTCATGATACATGAACTATTGAATCAAAATCCAAGAGTCATAAACTCATAATTCATCTGTTCATGCACTTTTACTATGTACTCAATTTAATACGCAAGATTCATGAAATTCAATATGTACCACATATACTCATAAATCAAAAACTCAAAAGTCATGTGGAACAAAATTCTTACAGTAAGTACATTTGGAGTTTCTTTTCTTCTGTTTAAAGCGGAATAAATTAGTGTAACATGTGAAATGGATATTTAATTTTATTTTCTGGTTTTTTACGAACGTAAGCCTATAACAATGAAAAGAGTTTTATATCGGCTCAATCACTTAAAAGAAAAATCAGAACATGTAGATAAATAAAAGAAAAAAAGAGAGGCAAAAGACCATTATAATTGTGGTCTTGTAACTCAAGCAACGAGGTGATGAGATACTTAATTACAATGCCTCGCAATAAATTTTAATTTTCGCATCGAGTAAAGATGCAAAACACGTTACATTAGGGGGGTTTTCTCATAAAAAGTATCCGACGATCTCTTTAGACTTTAATATTTTATAACAAAATATATAAGTAAATAAAATACATGCATTAAATTGATTTTTTCTTGTGAATTTGGTTGGTAGTTAAGATTATATAGTCCAAAAATGTGATACGCTAAATTTAAAATATAAACTTAACATTTTCAAAGATATTTGCAACACTGTCCCAATATTTGGGGAAGTTTTTGCGCATATTGCCAAGAAAGATCTTGAGAGAAAAATAAAGCCATACAAGACAACAAAATAATGATGAAAAGTTGAGTTTTCATAAACTTGAAGTAAGAAAGAACAAATAAGAGAAAAATACAAATTAATTTTGTTAAGAAAAGAGAAATACAAATTCCAACATTTCAATTTAATACTAGCATTAGAGGAGAAGTCAGAGAGAAGTCAAATCACATTAATTGAGGGGACTAGAATCTTTGAAATAGACGGTTAGGATTAACACTTGCCAAAGATGCGTATTTTTATTGTTTTCAAGTAGTGAATAAAAGAATAAAATCACACACACGCACACACACACGTAATTATCGTACCCTGCCCTACCCCGCCCCTGTCCTTCTCTCCACTCACCACTACAAGGCACTGCTCTTGTTCTTCTTCTGCACGCTCTTTTGAATTTCAAAACCCACACTACAATCCAATCTCGAGGTACCTAAGGTGTTTTTTTGTGCGTGTTTTTATTTATTTATTTACTTACTTATAAATATTGTTGCATTTCTGAATCTTGTGTTTGTTTTTTCTTTTTTGGGTAAATAATAATTAAGAAGAGAAGAAGAATGGGTCGGAAAAGAAAGGCGACCACCACTTCCAAAGAGGTACAAAAATAAAAATAAAAACCCTTCTCTCTGTTATTATGTTGTGTTTTTGTGCGCATGCATGGTCAACCAGTTCCTATATTTGGTTTTGTGTTGGTGAAATACATACTTGTGGCCATTTTCTGTTTGTTTCATTTTCTTTTAAAAAGATATGACTAACCCACAATTTTTCTTTCTCAAAAAGAACCATACTTGGTCAGTATTTGAGACTCATTTGCTTGGTTTTTATTAGGTTTTGTCCGTAGATGCATTTGCTGTTTGTGCCCTCTTTGTTATTTGTATTCAAGATTACGTGTTATTTGTATCCCGTTTTCTCATTAAGCTCTTAAAGATGTATGGACAAGTATTTATTTATAAAATAAAAGATCTGAGTGCTCATAAGTGAGAGTGATTATGTGAGATTTTGCAATTTATGTGGTCTAATCAGTTGGTGAATGCAAGTAAAAAAGAAGGGCTGGGAAGATTTCTTTAAGGGAGCTTATTGTATATTTGGATCTTTCTTGTACCAACCAGATATTATATATGAGCTCTCAATTCCATCTTGTTGTTTTTACTTTTACGTAAATATTTTTGGGCTGTGAAAGAATATATTTAGAAACCATTCAAATGGTGTCTTCTAACTGATATCAGGGGAAGGGAGCCTCACTTGTTTGGAGATGTCAGCATAGAATTTGTATTCATTTCGTTATTGATATGAGGTAAACCAGATGAACTCCACACTATCCTCACACCCTTCAACTCTTTTGCTACAGGTGAACTCCTCTGATGCGCGTCCTCAGATGGCCGGGGAGGACGAAGTGCGTGCTCCTGCTAACGGCAAAGCAAATGTTAAACAAGCTACTAGTGTTGGAAAGTCAGTGCATCAGGATTCTATCATCTTACCAACTAAGGAGAAAACTTCGACGCCTGCGATTGTAGAAACCAGACGGTCTGCTCGTGCTAAAAAATCAGTGTCATACACTCCTGGGAGCCCAAAGGTTAAACGCGTTGTGGAGCATGTAAGTGTCATTGAGAGTGAAAGTAAAGAAGCCGAAGAAAGTCATCAAGGTAACCCTTCACCAGCTGTTACTGAAAAAATCTTGGAACAAGAGGCGCCAAAAACTCAGGAACTTAACACTGTGCTTCCCGTGGATGAAGTTGACGAAAAAGTTTGTGGTATAGCTCAAACAGTTGATGAATTGAAGTCTTTGGTAAGATTCCACAGTTCAGATTATCATTGCTTTGCTATTCTTTTTTTAAACTATGCTAATAAATACTATGTTCTCAACAAATTATTAACCAGGCCACAGAAAGCCAAGATGAGGAACAGTGTTGTGAATTAAGCTACAAAAGCTTGTACATTGAGTCACAGAAGAAGGTGATATCGCTTATTCACACTTGCCTTCGTTCACTAAATAATTTTAATTTTGGTCTTATCTAAACCTTTTGTTTCTTGACTAGATTGAGGAAATGATGGAGAATAATTATGAACTAGTCAGGAAGTTGGACTTTGCTCGTGGAAAACTTGAAGCGGTAATTATGCTCTGTTACATCAATTTAAGTTTGATTTTCTTCTTAAATATTTATTTCTTTCAAAAAATTATGAAGAGCAAAATGTACTTGCCTGATTAGCTCTCTCTACTTCGATCCTTTCCTTTTATATGTTGAGCTCCCTCTACTTGCCTGTTATTGCGGCATTTGATATGCAAGCATATAGTTGAAAATTGAAATACCTACAACGAAAAAACACTCCTGATATCTTATATGCATTACAGCTGCACAGATTCACCCAAATTCGGGTCATGCTTCTTCTTAACTTTTGTGCTTGTGCATCATCTCCGCATATGCATGCAACTTGTGTTTTGACAATTTTCCATTTAGTATTCTAACCTTTGACCATTCATTTACTGGAACAGTATGAGAAGATGATGGGTGCTTTCGTCGCGAATCAGGGAAAACCTACTGAAGCTGAAGTAAGTTTATCACCGCAGTGCCTGTCTCCAGTTGTTGCTGCTGATAAAAAAGATGCAAAGAGAAAGAAGAAGAACTAACAAATGTTACTGAAGGTCCCCAATGCTTTTTCTAAGTAACAGAAGAACAGCAAGAGTAACGGCAACTTTTGATTGCCACCAAGTTTCTTTATGTTTAGACTCTTGGAACAGATTTTTAAAGACTCGTTATCTGTTGGTAAAGCTGAGTATTCTAGCCTGATGCATGTTTATGCAAGTCTTTTGTGAATGGTGAATGGTGATGTTGAATTTAGCAGGCTATCATGATTCCATTTAGTGCATCAGTGTGTAAGAGATCTTGGATGCATTTTGCTTGCAAAAAATCTTCCATTGCTTGAATAACCATTATACCAAGTCATTGCATTTGTATTTGGTATTTATTCATGTTGCAAGGATTTAACTTGACCTTCTAACTAGAATAATTTGAGTTGCAATATGCAGTTGCAGCAAAATATTTATTTGGTAGTTGTTCATGTCACCAAGGGTTTAACTTGATTGTGGTTCACTAGATTTGCTGCATGATGTATTTGTGTAACACTCATTGATGCGCAAGGACGTGCTCACAAGGACTTAATGGAACCCCTAGAACCCCAAATCTGTATTTTAAGTGTGATTAAATATTTGTGAAGACGATCAAAGAACTAGGATGCTTAATGCTTAATAATATGTGACTCCATTTTGATGGTGGCTCTAGTACTACTCTTATGGAAATCCACACAGCGTGCAATTATTAGTTCTAATTATAGTAATCTTTCCAAAATTATTGGCACTCAAAAGATCTACAAAAATAACCTTGAGGCAATTGCGATGATTTCATATTTTGAATTTCACTAGGGAGTCTTAAGATTTCGATTAAAATTTTGATACATTACAGTGGAAGAAACAAAACAAGCAATTATACTCATTGGTTGCTCGTATTGATAAGGATTTACTATCTTCTAATATGTCTACACAAGCATATGATTTTAGAAGTTTCCACGTTTCATGACTTCGTTTTTTTATGTTTACTTTTGGTGAAATTTTTGAACTTGTGGTCTTGAAGTTTAGTATTGTATAATAATGAATTATATTTTTACTTTAGTTACCCTTTTTATTTTTTCTAACCTTATGGAGTACATGTTTAATATGTAAATTCCTAGTTTTAATATTTTACCATTTATGTTTCTTTTTCACTTTATATATGCATGAGTTCATAATGTAATCATTTGTAGTTATATAAAATTGAAGTATTATGTTTCGTAATTATAGGGTTATAGCCTTAAGAAAGTTTAGGCCCCAGGCCTGGGTCGACCAAGCTTTCTTCTCGAGTAATAACCGCGATCTAGGGAACGGTGAGGTCTATGGTGGGGGGAGGACCAGTGGTCCTCCTTCCTTAGGATCATGCCAAGTGTCCAGTTTTAAGTGGCTTTAAAGTGTAATTTATAAGTCTAGTCTTTACGTTGTATTATTTTCATTTTAGACCCCACAAATAATGGAAATAGTCCATTACGACTATATCAGGCCCAACATGCTTCTGTATCAATGACTTTAGAACATAAATTCTAAAAGTACCTCGTTTTGACCGTGATATTGTCGGGTATCCCACTAGGTTTTACAAAGACCGACGGCCTTCAACCACTCGATCACAACCGATTGTTCTGCAATGGTTCCTTCAACGATAAACAATGCAACCCTGCTCAGTTTCCTACTCAGGGTGTAAGAGATATAATTCAGAATGAATGTTTAAAGAACACGATGCTTCAACACACTCAAGCAAAAGCCCAGATTTTATTTATAAGTGAAAACTTATTTATTACATAACAACCATAACTCCTTTAGAGAGGAGTTACTTATTTAGCTACACATAGTAGCTTTGTTTTCTACACACATAAACTCGGAATTTTACAATAGTACTTAAAATTATAGACACTCAACTATTACAAACTATTTTAGGCTTCTTTTATTTTTGTAAGAAACAATGGGGAATGCTCAATGCCCTTTGCTTTCTTCAGCTTGTTCAATATATAGATGAAGTCCCGGACTTCAAATGCGGACTTCAACTACATGGGAAAGTGGAATCGTCAATGCTTACGTTTTCTTCCACTAAAGCTCGTGGTCCCTCCATTATCAATCTGAATTTTAGTGGAGGTGGTTCTGGCCCTTATCACATGGCTCATTTTGCTTTGCCTGTAAAATTTGTTCACTTTCCAGCACGCGGAATCCTTCCCTTCCCTGTCTTGAGGGGCCCTCTATGTCGTTTTTCCATTTGTCTCTTTTTACGGGGAATCCCTTTCCAAAAAGTGGCTCTTTCTGATCGGGACATTTTGGACAGATATGTTCCTTCCACCCGCCGACGTGCATCATATTGCAAAATTTTCGACTGGTTTCTGCCATTGCCGGAATCTTGTTTTTCCACAGCGTTTGCCTTTTGTTTTCAAAGGTTGTTTCTGCAAATTGCATGGTATTGTTTGTCATGCTATTCAGCATAAACGATCCGTTCTCTGATTTTTGAAAGATCTTGAACGAATACTTGACTTTGTCCATCTCAGTGAGACAGACCCAAAGTCCCCACGCTCTTCTGGTAGAAATATCATCCTCAGAAATTGGGGAGACTAAGAATTGTCCTTCTGGTGGTGGCTTTATATAATCCATCGCCTTCATGTTGGGTCTCTGTAGCTTGATGAAATGGAAGCTTGGATGGAAACCCTTTCCTGTAATTTATAGAGCTGCTGATATAAACTTTAACTGCAAAACGTCTCCTCTTGTAATTCTTCTGGAACGCTGCCTTCTTGCACCATTCACTCAGCTTTACTTTGAGAAAAGACATCCTACGAGCTATTGTGTCCATCCCGACATGTGTATATTCTCGTAGTAGCATCTCTCGCCATGGGCTTGGTATTTTGGCGAAGAACAATGGGATCGTCGTTTCTTAGTTGATTCGGCTCTTCCATTTATATTCAGTAAAGAGCTTGATGTATAGATCGACGTTACATATATCATGTAACTCCAAGCTATACAAGGCTTGCTCGTATCTTCTGGCCCTTTCTTGGTCACCTTCTCCGGTTTGGGGATCAATAATATATGCTTCTCTGATGAAGTAAATTTTGAAAAGTCTGGCCAGCCTGTCAACAATGTCTTTGAGGGCCTCACCGGATAGAACATCGTCTCTAACTTCTAGGGTGGCATGTTTCCATCCGAGTTTGGCTGACCCTTCGAGGCTCATTTCTAACATCATTATGAACCCTTCCTTGTTGAGTTCCAGCCGATGCCCATTCATCGATCAGTGTTTCTCGGTTTTTGAAATCCAATATATCGAGATTGAGCATGAGCCCATAAGGATGAATCATATCAAGTTGGGATCTTCTGTATGGTGTCCGATGGATGTCTGGTCTCCGTGGTCTTGATCTGGTTGGCACCGCCATAAACATCGATCCTGCTACAAAATCATTCTGATGTGGCATGGGTTCATCTCGAATTGGATTCTGATTTGGATTATGAGATCCAAAAGTTTCAATTACTGTCGACTGCTCCTGGGGAGGATTTTTCCTTGGCACAATTGCGTCCTTCAGAGCCTGAACATTAACGAGTTTTAAACCAAAAAATGATTCTGATAGATTAGAAAGATCTTGCAGATCTCCGTAGTTGATCTCGTCTATCTTGATTCTGGACGTAATCTTAAGAAGTATTGGGTTTCCCTCGTATCAAGGCCTCTAGCTTCTCGTTTCTTGTCAATTCTCTTTTGGCCTCAACCGTTTTACCCTTTTGGTGTAGTAAGGGCTCACTTCCAAAAGATGGTGGTAACCATCCTCCTTTCCTTCTTTTTGACGACCTTGGAAGGAATTCCAAGTTCGTCATTCATCGCTGGATCTCTTGAAGAGTTTCAAAGATCTTCTTCTAGCGTCGGGACATAGTCTCCAGTTTGGTCTGGATTTCTTGAAGGTGCTCGGGCATATGGTATTGATGGTTACCATATGATTGGACCGTTTTCTGAAATTTCCTAAGTTCCTGAGACAACTTAGAGCCATCGGTCTCAAGCACGTGAAAATTTAATAGGGCCAAATTACTCATCTTGTGCGATAGTTTTCAACTATCACTATAATTTATTTTCGTGTTTCCCAATTGCTCGAAAAACTTCATGTTGAGAATATATCTCGAACTTTCGTTCGGACTCATAATTATAAATTACTCCCCTCATGAGGTGATTAGATGTTAACATAATAAATAAATTTCCACATCTAATAAATGAACCTAGGCTCTGATACCAATTAAGTTATGTGATCTAAAATTAAATAAGTAACAAACTTTTGGGCTAGAATTGAGATCTTCGAAATTAATGGATTAGCCAAGTAAATAGGTTACAAGTGGTCCATGCCATGTGGCATCATCCAAGCAAGGGGGTGCAGTAGTACCCCACCCCCCACCATAGACTATAGCCTAGAGAACACACTTTTAACTGACGTGACCTAGGCCTATAAATTCTATGATCCTATTAGTTCTTTGTTATCCGTCCTCCTCTTAAAGTTGAATAGAAATAGGATCATGATTGATTAACAATTTGTTTAAATATAATATAATTAATTTATATGATAAAGATTATAAATTAAATAAATATAAAAAATCTATATATCTGAATTTTATTTTTCTGTAAGAAAAAAATTAAGTAATACATTTTCTTTTAATGAGAAGGTTTAATTAAAAATAAAGTTAAAATAAATAGCATTTATATCTGAACTAATTACAAAAATTAATAGTGTGTCGAGGGGAACATAAGAAAATCAAAAGATTAGTGTCAACATGCCTTCCTTTATATAATAGTATAGATAATTTTCAGAATTTTTGGCAAATTACCTCCATGTATTATGTTAACTGGCAAGTTACCTTCTTGTGAAAAAAAAGTTAGCCAAAATGTGATTTCAAAAGTAAAAATTATGGAGGAAGTTGTAGTTGACTCTCCATAGATTAGAATGAGGGTTAGATTTTTTTTTTTGGAAAAAAACACATTTATACCCTTATTATTTAAAAAAAAAAAATATCTTTTAATTCTATATTTAAAACCATCAAAAATACAAATTTGGATTTAAATTACGTGTCTACACATGTAAATGCCTTTTTTATAATTTCATTTTTATTAAAATAGAAACCTGTAGTAAATACACAAATGAAAATATTAGCAAGGGTAGCCATAGTCTTTTAATATAAAATGAACAATTTTAGGGAGCTGGTATGTCAACTTTTGAGATCTTTTTTTGACTACACTGAAATCCCATCCTAAAAACGGGGCACTCAAGCTCGAACTTCCTTTGTTCAACGACATCTTTTTTGCCTTGTCCAATAGGCTGTTTGCAAGATAGACTTACTAAAACTCATGCAAACAAGATTTTTAGCAGTGGTTTTGAGTTGATTTTTACACAAAAGTCTTTTTCTTGTTTCACAATTAAAGAAAATAAAGAAATTTCAGCTTTGGAAGAGTTTGTTCGGGTTATTCGACTAACTTATTTTTACAAAGGTAACTTGTCAATTTAGCATAACACAATGAGGTAATTTGTCAAAAACTTTAATTTTATCTTCATTAACCAACACATTTCAGTAAATAACATTCATAAAGTATATTATTGTTTGTGAAACTATCCTAAGTAAAGTTACCTATTTGACAAATAAATATTAACACTTTCGAGAGTTCTTTGAGATTGTAAAATTGTGATTTTTAAGAGAATATGATCCCAAGATCAGTTAAATGTTCTTTAATAGATCAAACTAAAAGTGTAAGTTTACTGCTACATTTCAAATGCATAAATTCCATTATTTCATACTCGTACAACCTAAACCTAAATATTTGATTAAATTATTTTAGAATTTCAAGGCGAGTCACATATATCTTTCTAGATAGATGAGTTAAACTAGAAAAACAATCAATTATAACATTAATCAGCATTTTCATTCTCATGAGCAAAAGTCATTTATAGAAAAGCTGCCTAAATTCAGTCACTAAGCAGCATGATAATAATATAATAAAATAAAAACACCCAATTTACAGTGTCCCATCTTTTCAACCCCACTCTTATTTGTCAATACCTATGATGCACGGATACTCCAAAAAAATGGGCCGGTCAGTGTCGGATACGTATCGGATACCGATACTCTCCAGATACTCTCCGGATACGTATCAGATACGCCACGTGGCGTATCCTGCATTAAAAATAATTTAAAAAGACGGATACACGTATCGGATACCATGTGAAGCGTATCCGAGGAGCATCCGATACGTATCAGCAATTTATAAGAGTAACGTGGTAGTTTTCTTAAACTAGAAAAGACCCTACAAGAACCAACTTGCAATATCTTTTCAGAAAATTAAATATAAAATCATGAAAACCCTCTATTTCAAACCAAAATAAAAAACAACACACAAAGTTTTGATATCTTTCATAATAGTATGTGACTAATGAATGTGCAAGTGATTAGATATAATGTTATTTGATATTTTTATTAAAATTATATCCTTATATATAATTATTAATATTAAATATTTAACGTATCGCATACGTATCGTATCTTGTAAATTTAAAAAAAATCGTATCCACGTATCCGTATCCGGCGGATACCGATACTCGTATCCGTATCCGTGCAACCTAGGTCAATACCCTTCAATCATCTTATAATAAGCTCTTTAATCTGGTGAAACCTTTTTAGAGCCCATTAATTGTTATATCTTATTTATTAAAAAGAATTAAGGTGTTTGGACAATATATAGGCAAGTATGCTTGTAAGTTAATAAAATTCCAAAAATGGTGTTTATTCTGCCTTGCATGAATAAGTGAAAAAAAAACATATAATAAGATGTTCAAACGAAAGGGGAGCTTTGCCTTTATTGAAGCTTATCTCAGATTTGAGGAACTTATAGCCTCTGTTTGGTATTCCCCTAAGAGATTTTTTTCACAAAACAAATCATTTTCGGAGATATTGGACTTCTCAGGTTTTTTTAATTTCAGCCCATTTGCATATCTCAATTCAAGTTTTTATATTTCTGGAATATAAGAGAAAATAAAAAATGAGGAAAAAATTGTAACTTTTCATTTTTGCCGATGTGTGATGGTGATATAAAGCTATTGCTTTATGTACTGTGACCCCACCATGTACCTTGTCTTTCCCATTTTTATATTGTTTTTATCTCTCCTCACTCCTATTTTACGTAATAAGCTTATTTATATTATTTTATCTCTTCTCTCTCCTCCCTAATGCAATTAAAACTAAAATTTCTATTTTATATGGTAAACTTTTGTGAAATCTTAATATTTTCTCTTTATTTCAAGATTTCCTCCCTAATGCAATTAAAACTAAAATTTCTATTTTATATGGTAAACTTTTGTGAAATCTTAATATTTTCTCTTTATTTCAAGATTACGCCAATTTATTAGGAAACTTACAAAACTAATAAAGTAAAATATATTTTCATTATTCATCATCTTTATTTTTTAATGAGTAAGTTAGATACTTATATATTTTAATTTATTTTATTTTTACATGTTCATACCTCTTTCATTTGTATGTCTATCGACATAGCAAAACACCACCACACACGTTATGTACTAGTCCATTATTTGAGATTATCTTTTAAAGTTAAATTTTATTTCTTCCAACAAAATTATCAAATTTTGAATCCACTTTATGATATTTGGACTTATATTTGAACATGTTCAGTAAATGAAAAAAAAAATGCAGCTCAGTGGTTTCTATGTAAGTGAATATGATAATTTTAGTATATTGCAAGTATTTATTGTAAAAGTATATTCAATAATTGCAAATCTTTATATTAAACCAATAATACTTTTGTATTTTGAATTTAGTTTCTAAAGACTCAAAAAATGGTAAAACTTATTATCTCCATGTTTGTTGTCATATTATATAGCAACGTCTAACTTTTTTTTCCATGTAATAATATCTCCAAGTTTGTATTATTGTGGAAATAAAAAAGGTACCAATTGTCTACATAATTTTCTTTACACATTCTCTAATGAATAAGTTAAGCTATAGCATAACATCATATTAAAATGTAATTTTAGAATTAAAATTTTATTTTTTAGTGATCCTTTAAAAAAGGATAAAAGATTATGTATGATTTAAGAAATTTTTGCAGATGAGAAGATTTTATGTGATTTATACGAAAATATAACTGATAATGGAAAGTAAATAATTTTGTTAAGTTTGGTTTAATAAGAGAGAGAGAGAGAGAGAGAGAGAGAGAGAGAGAGAGAGAGAGAGAGAGAGAGAGAGAGAGAGAGAGAGAGAGAGAGAGAGAGAGAGAGAGAGAGAGAGAGAGAGAGAGAGAGAAGAGAAGAGATAAAAAAATAATATAAATGGGGGAGAGATGTGATATATGGTGGGGTCACAAGTTAGGGAAAGTAGTGTAGCATATATATTACCCTTAATAATTATGTAACTGAAGTATGAGGATACGACGCGCCATTACACACATTCAAACCGTACGACATTTTGTATTCTTTTGTTGTGGTGACCCACTTTGTTTGCTGGTTGAAACTTACTCCTGGTAAGTTTATGAATTCCATAAAATCTTGATATCGCATCCAAATAGTCTGGTAATGTTTGTAACCTAAAACATATGATATTCCAACTGATGGATGAATCTCGCATATCATGAAGTGGACGCGATCTAAAGCACTGTCAAGTCCTGTCGGGGTTGAAATGTCAATCTCTTTGGTGACTCTGCGTAAGGTCCTTATGTAGCTCTCATCTAATGAACGGTCCCAAAAACCTTTGTATAGATAGATGGTCTTCTCATTTAAGTTGAGTGCGCGTCTGCATTTGTTGTATTCATGATCACAGTAAAGAGTGTATGTTGTTAGACATTTGGTCATTATTTTGATGGTTCACATACTCTTGATGTGTAAACCATTGGCGTTATAATTCTTGCCACTTTATGGCTCATTTATTTTTAAATATAAGACTTACTTCCTTTATTGTGAATTAAAGTTATTAGCTAGTTATTATTCTGTGATGAATGAGATAATACGATAGCTTAAAAAGGTATTGAGAGTTACAATAGAGGGTCCCTAGTCTTGTATAAATAGGGCTTGTGTTTTTCCATTAGAACCACCCCATTAAGTTATAATCAAGACTAGAAGTCCCTCACCCATAAAGTAGTATTATATAAATATATTCGTACAAATATATTTCTTTTTCACATGTTATATATAATAAAGGATTCAAGCACAAATGGCCGGTGGTATACGATCCTTCCGCTGCTAAGTTGTTGTTTTATATATATACTTATATATTTTTCTTTCATGTGGTATCAGAGCCACCACTAAGCCGTTGTGTTTGAAGTTTATATTCATGCATGTGACTAATTTATCGTTATCATATATATTTCTTATGATTACATGAACCATCCGTATGAAGTACTTTGATTTTCTTTTATTTTGTAGTTGTTACTCATATACATGTCTAAATAGAAGTACGTCATGGTGGTGAGGGTTAAAATAATTACATGCACTCATAATGATGATGATTATTATTATCTAACAATATTTTAATCATCTAACAAGTATATGTATTGACTAAAAGGTTTCATAATATGCTTTACGTTATAAAGAATATACATATGTGATTTTAAAATTATTGTTAGTAATGCCACAGTATTCACATTGTTTTTCAATCACGTATGGTTAACATCATAACTTTATTTGCTTGTAATTAGATCATTTTATTAAGGAACAGTCTCCACAAAGAAATACTTGATTTTAATGATTTAATTAGTGTAGGAAAATGAATTTTAGGCATTTATGGTGAGGTTTTCTTCTACCTACAGGTGTGGGCGATTTTACTTATTAATGTTGAAAATTCATTTGTCCTATAAATAAAGAATAAGTAAATTCATGCACATTTTGCAACCTTTGCCCACAGGTAGGAAGGAATTTACTTAGATACATTGCACTAATATTATCCTTGGATTTTTTTGCAGTTTTCTCTCAATCCTTAGCCGATGGTGGTGCTTTTATTCCAATGCTTGATGGTACTAATTTTTCTGACTGGAAAGAATCTTTTGGATTTGCTTTAGGGTATATGGCCCTTGACTATGCGCTTCGTGAGGAGCAACCACCCATCCCCACGGATACAGATACGCAAGAGATTATCGATAAGTACCATTGGTGGGAGAGGTCTAACCGCCTAAGTCTAATGCTCCTAAAGTCTCGCATTAACAAGAGCATTAGGGGTGCTATCGGTGAATGCAACACTGTCAAGGAATTTATGCAGGCAATTGAAGAACAATTTGCTCGTTCAGATAAAGCCTTGGCTAGTACCCTTATGAAGCAACTTACTGGCAAAACTTTTGACAATTCTAAAGGTGTACGTGTTTATATTACTGAGATGAGAGACTTGGCCTCTCAACTTAAGGCATTAAAGATAGAGATATCTGAGCCATTCTTGGTGAATTTCATCCTTAACTCACTTCCATCTGAGTATGGTCCTTTCAAAATCTCTTATAATACACATAAAGAAAACTGGTCAATTACAGATCTCTTGACCATGTGTGTACAAGAGGAAGAAAGGATGAAGCATGATCAACCTGAAAGTGCAAATATGGTTGTTCATGAAAAGAATAAAACAGAGAAGAAAGAAAATGAACCTCATAACAAAGGAAAGCAGAAGGGGTCATCCAAATCAAATGACAAAAAGATGATCTGCTACTTTTGCAAGAAGGAGGGTCATAAGAAGAAAGAATGCTATAAGTATAAAAGATGGCTCGAAAAGAAAGGTAAATCTACTTTTGTTATGTGTCATGAATCTTTTTTTGTAGATGCTCCAAAGAATTCATGGTGGATTGACTCTGGCTCTTCAATCCATATTGTGACAACTTCGCAGGGATTTCTCCACAAAAGGAAGCCAACAACAAGTGAACTTTGGGTTTTCTCAGGAAATAAAAGTCGTTCACAAGTCATGGCTGTTGGGACTTTTAGAATAAATCTGAAATCGAGACATGTCTTAGATTTAGAAAATGTCTTTTACATTCCAAGTTTTAGTAGAAATTTAATTTCCGTTTCAAGAATGATTGTCAAAGGCTATAATTTTCTTTTTTCAAGTGTTTTAACTATTATGAAAACTAATATTATTGTTGGTTCTGGAACTTTGGTTGAAAGTTTATTAAAATTAGATGTGCATCCCGATTTTGAGCAGAATTATATGTCTCTGCATACAGTTGGTATTAAAAGGAACATTTTGAATGAAAACTCTTCTCTTTTATGGCATAAGAGATTAGGACACATCTCTTTAGAGAGAATAAAGAGGTTGGTAAAAGAGGGAATCCTACGGGAGCTCAATTTTTCTGGCCTTAAAGATTGCGTGGAATGCATAAAGAGAAAGCAAACCACTAAAAGTAATAAAGGTTCTAAAAGTAGCTCAAGTGTTCTTGAGATCATACACACAGATATTTGTGGACCTTTTTCTACTCCTTGCCTAAATGGTAAGAGATATTTTATCCCATTTATTGATGATCATTCCAGATATATGTATATATATCTTTTGAATGAAAAGGCAGAAGCGCTAGACGCTTTCAAGTCCTATAAAGTGGAAGTTGAGAATCAACTTGAAAAGAAAATCAAGATCGTAAGATCTGATAGAGGAGGGGAGTATTACGGAAGGTACATAGAACATGGACAAATGAAAGGTCCATTTGCAAAATTCCTTGAAGAAGAAGGCATTGTTCCACAATATACCATGCCTGGCACACCACAACAAAATGGTGTTGCAGAAAGAAGGAATCGTACACTAATGGATATGGTTAGAAGCATGATTAGTAAATCTAACATGCCTATATATCTGTGGAGTGAAGCTCTTAAAACCGCAATGTACTTATTAAATAGGGTTCCATCCAAGGCTGTCTCTAAGACACCTTTTGAATTATGGAAAGGATGGAAACCTAGTTTAAATCATATACACATATGGGGTTGTCCTGTCGAGGTTAGGGTTTATAATCCTAACATAAGGAAATATATCTTTCTAGTCCTTTATGTAGATGATATTCTTCTTGCTAGCAGTGATTATGGTTTGCTACTTGAGATAAAACAGTTTCTCTCAAAGAACTTTGAAATAAAGGATATGGGTGAAGCTTCTTATGTCATTGGCATAGAAATTCACAGAGACCGACAACAAAGAATATTAAGGTTGTCTCAAAGGGCCTACATTGAAAAAGTTTTAGAGAGATTTGGTATGAAATATTGTAAACCTTCAGTAGCTCCCATAGTCAAAGGTGAAAATTTGCATAAAGGTCAATCACCGCAAAATGCTTTAGAGCAAGAACAGATGAAAAGTATCCCTTATGCATCTGTTGTGGGCAGCTTAATGTATGCCCAAATTTGCACCCGTCCAGATATAAGTTTCGTTGTTGGGCTATTGGGTCGATTTCAAAGTAACCATGGTTTCCAACACTGGGTAGCTGCAAAGAAGATTATGCGATATTTACAAGGAACGAAGGATTATATGTTGACCTACAAGCATACAGATAACTTGCAAGTGGTAGGCTATTCAGACTCAGATTTTGCCGGATGTGTAGATAGTAGGAAGTCTACTTCAGGATATGTTTTTCTTCTTGGAGGAGGAGCCGTATCTTGAAAGAGTACTAAACAAACAATGGTTGCTACTTCAACCATGGAGGCAGAATTTATTGCATGCTATGAAGCTACGACACAAGCCATTTGGTTAAAGAATATTTTACGTGGTCTTAAAGTTGTCGATTCCATTGAAAGACCAATAAAGATTCTTTGTGACAACACCGCTGCAGCGTTCTTTTCAAAACATAACAAGAGCGGGAGCAGAAGCAAACATATCGACATCAAGTATTTAAGTGTGAGAGAAAGTATGAAGAATGAAGTAGTGTATATTGAGCACACTAGTACAAATTTGATGATAGCATATCCCATGACCAAAGGTTTACCGGTAAAACTGTTTCAAGGTCATGTTGATCAAATGGGCCTAATCAAAGAGTAATATCTCTCATGATGTTTTGAAAGAACACTTAATAATGAAATTATTGTATAAAGCTTAGAATTTTGTGCATAAAGTAATGAATTCATTGCATCCATCAGGGTGATTAAGGTGGACCCGAATGATTATTAGTCATTCGTAAAGTTAACAAGTTCAAGTAAGGTGTATTATGCATTATAACACATGGAAGGGAAAAGCTCACCTAAAGAGCATTACCGCCATGGTTCATATGTAGTGTATCTTATTTGAGTTTAAAAGGTTAAAATTCACATTTAAAAGGGATTATATGGCCACTTCAGTTTTGTCTATCTTGATTAAGTCAATAGTATGAGAACCAATTGGGAGAATGTTAGACATTTGGTCATTATTTTGATGGTTCACATACTCTTGATGTGTAAACCATTGGCGTTATAATTCTTGCCACTTTATGGCTCATTTATTTTTAAAGATAAGACTTACTTCCTTTATTGTGAATTAAAGTTATTAGCTAGTTATTATTCTGTGATGGATGGGATAATACGATAGCTTAAAAAGGTATTGGGAGTTACAATAGAGGGTCCCTAGTCTTGTATAAATAGGGCTTGTGTTTTTCCATTAGAACCACCCCATTAAGTTATAATCAAGACTAGAAGTCCCTTACCCATAAAGTAGTATTATATAAATATATTCGTATAAATATATTTCTTTTTCACAGGTTATATATAATAAAGGATTCAAGCACAAATGGTCGGTGGTATACGATCCTTCCGTTGCTAAGTTGTTGTTTTATATATATACTTATATATTTTTCTTTCATATGTCACCTTGTTAGGGGAACTTTCTTAATGACTATCATCACATAAGCATTATACGCATTGTCAGATAATCTAGAAACACCCCATTATTTACAGCAGCTGTATATTCTTCCATATACCCATAATACATAATTCTATCAATATTACTGACAGTACAAATTGTACTCGAAACAATGTTGGACCGATGTTAGGCCAACATCAGGTCAACATTGATACCAGAATATTTTCAAGCAATCTGTTTTTTCTTTAAGTTTTGTCTTTATTCCCTTATTGCCGATTTCCACGGTTTTAGCCCTATTTGATTACGATCAGGGGTCATAATAAAGAGCATTACATGCAGATTCAAACGCTCAACACAGTCACGCATTTGAAGACAAAAATATTTGAGCTTCGAGTGCAACTAGGATTTATTCATATCATAGTATGAATTGGAGAATGAAGCTATTATTCAAGAACGAGACCAAGTTCGTTCAAGAAGGAAAGAAGGGTTCAACTAGTAAACAACATACGTTACCGCATCTGTGTATTCGTGTACCTTTTTGAAAATTCAGTATGATTTATGACCTTAATTTTTGGACTGCAGGCACATGCGCTTGTCGTGGCATATCATAATGAGGGTAAACTGACCTGGAATGAACTCTTGTCCATCTTTGGGCAACTTGAACCGGGCGGGACGGGACTCACTCTCCTAGTGGTCGACCTCACTGTTGATCCATTTAGGTTCGACGAGGTCGACATTGAGGATAAGTACGGTTCACTGTCCACGACCAATAACTTTCTTGAGTTCCCAAGCCCAGACAAAAAACTCCAACGGCAAGTCTTTCTTCATTTTTAGAGCAAGAAGCGGAACTCGTTTTTTCTCAATCAATACACTATGCGACGCATTTTCTTTCTTTGATGAAGAAAGTCTTCAATCAAGTTCCAGTGATACATCTTTTAGAACTCCAAGTCAATCTCAATCCACGACGACTATTAACGACTATAGTTTTCAAGAAAGTTCCACAATACTCCCAGTGACTTACAAGCGAAAGGCGATCACACTCGATGACCTTCTCGAGTCGACGCTTCCCTTAAAAGACCTTAGTGCAGAGGACCTTAACCCCAAGAGGAAGAGAGTCTCCATGGCAAAGTGTTTGTTTCCCATGAAGGAAGAACAAACAATCTGAGTCGAAGCCAAACCATGTCGTCAACATCGACTCTAGCCCTGAAACTCCTCTAGTCAAAAAGTGATATCTCGGTGCATATTATGTATCAACTCACTTATTTTGGAATAGCCCTTGGGTGTATTATAGTACTATCCACCACAATCCTCTTTGGTTAGGGTGTATTTTGGATTATGACAGTATTTTGAAGGTTTATTTTTGTGTCTGGAACCACAATTTCGCAAAACAATTTATGTACAACATTAACAGAACAAACAAAATCATAAATAAGCCGCCTTATGTAGATTCATACACAAACCGCCTTTTGTAGATTCATACACAAACAGATTATACTCGGACATAAGTTTTGGAATATACTCACAACAAATTGATTATGACTGTTGAACAAAATTTTAAAACAATTGTAACGATATGGATTATTCTCTTTCCTTTCTTCTTGTTCTAACATTTTTTTTTGTTAATGAATGCGAAATGCTAATGGGTAGGCTCCTTTATATAGGGAAAGTAGCGTAGTCCTTCATTTAAATAATCATTTTACGTAGATTATTTATTCATTCATAAATTCATTAATTGGAAAATAAATCACAACTTATTTATTCCCAATTAATATAGTATCCAGTATACTAATTAATAGGGTACGAAATGTTGCTATTAAGGATATAATGATAATTATTATGAATCTCATTAGGAGATAATCGTATTTCCCATTTTTATCAAAAATAGTGTCGTATGGGATTCTCATTTTTCTTTTGATATAGCTAATAGTGTATAGTGTTTTGTTTATAAGATTATAATTTATGTGTTTTAGTATGATTGTATATCTAACTGTCTGCATAGCTTTGCTTATTTTCGTGCAAGTGCTTTAGTAAAAAACACTTGGATTATCATGACCAGTATTACTTTAGTATACAAATAGTACTTTTAAAAATAATGCAAATTATTTGGTTTGCCTAATTTATCATAATATAAAATGTAGTGATTCTTGCGTAAAAGAAGATTTGTCCATCTTTAAAAATCAAATTACAAAATAACTTAAGTTTACAAAATGATTAAGAAATTTCAGGGTTTTATTTATTAATTTGACGTGTAACAAATTTAAAACCATATAATAATGACACATCTCTCTTTCTTTATTAATATATAACACAAATTAAATTAATTGAATTTTTCTTCATTTTAATTAGCAGGAGGAAAGAGAAAACAAAAGAATGATGAAATACTTTTTTATATTAGGACACATGTCAGGCTATAAAAAGTGGAGGAGAGGGTGGAGGAGAATGTGGTATAAAGGATTTGAACCCATTTCTTTTTCGGTCCAATCAATTTTTGGGGGCTGTCATTTGACATGAGAAGCTATTTTCAAGCTTATTTGTTATTTAATTTAATTTAAATTTTAGAGACACCAATTGGACCAATTTAAATGTGTTTTGGGCCGTTTTCAGAAATCTTAAATCAAACATTTTTTTTTGTTTTCTGAAAATTTCCAAATGTCTTGCGAAATGAACACCAAATAGGAGGCTCTTTCTATACATATACTAAGATGTTTTAAGTAGCATATAAGCTTTAGCCAACTACCCTCATAACATAGCAAATACATAACTAAAGAGAGAAGAGATTATAAGTTTATAACACATAATTTAGTAGATCAAATTCCATTGTTAAGAATTCTTAATTCTCTTAAGGAGATAGAACCATGATCTTCGAAAGTTGTTTTTCTCAACACCTCATTCCAGGTTAGGCTGTGAAAGACTTGACATGCAAATGAAAACCATGAGAAATAGGGTCTTCAAAATGAGTCTAACTTGTTTGAACTAAACAAGTTACAACTGTTGGGAAATTCAGTGCATCAAGATTCGAATCTCATTTCATCTAAGGAGGAAATTTCAACTCCTACAATTGTAACTACTAGACGGTCCTTTGGTGTTAAAATATCAGGATCACTTACTGCTGGGGGCCAAAAAGTAAATCCTATTTTGGAGCACGCACATGTTGTTGGGAGTGAGAAGACAGACAGAAGAAGTTGAAGGTCATCATGTTAGTTTTGCTAGCTAATAATGGAAAGAGCATTGGGACGACAGGCTTCAGGAAACAACCACAGAAAAGCCAAAGTAAGTTTATCATAGCAAAAAGTTCAAAGATTCGTCTCACCCCAATTGATGCTGCTGCTGTGATCAAAATATTGTCTTCGAAGAGAAAGAACAATAGCAAAAGCGTAGTAGATTCGCTGTTGAATAGCTTCGCTAGTTATGTTTAGACTCGTTCTAACAAAATATTAAATACTTCTTAGTGAGAGTGTAGTGAATGGTTGAGTTTTAGGGCTACTATTTAGATGATGAATGAATGAAAGAAATATTAGACACTTTGAATATGCATAGTCCATTGCTAGAATTGTCATATGAGGTACATTGGTATTTTATTCATGTTGCCAAGATTACAACTCCAGCAATTAAGTAGAGAATAAAGGGCAATAGATGTGCACGAAATCTTAACTAGTTTGAAGCACAAAGAATCGTGCATTTTTAACCCTACTCTTGTTCTTCGTCGTAGCACTCATCCAAAGATTTGCAAAATCCCAATGCATCTCCCCGTGGTGTTTCAGGATTTCTCATATCACAGCATTCATCAGCAGTTTCCAGTGGTGAAGAGAAATCGAGGCACATTCCGTTGACTAGATTTTCATAAGACGCAGATAAATCTTGTGAGGTGAGCTGGTGGTACTCCACAAGCTGATTCAAGCATTGATTTTCCCTCTTCAAGTTTGCATTCTCGTTCGCCAACCGCGACTTCTCAGCTAGAAGTGTCTCCAGTTGAAGTCTTACCTGCACAAGTTTATAATGAACAGACGAACACTTAAGGAACAGCAGAACAGCACAAAGACTGGAACATTTCAATTTCAGCCTGTTAGAGATTAATAATTAATTACCAAATCATCTTCCTCTGGTCTGATTCCTTTTCCTAGACCATCGCGAAGTTTCCTGTTCTCTTCTTCCAACAGGCCACATCGCTCCTGCATAAAGCTCAAATCGGACCGAATCGACTTCAATTCTCTTGCTAACGTTGATGCTTTTGTCGCCATAGTAATTGCCAGCTATTGAATGACAACAATGTTACTTAGTTCAATCATTATCAGTTACAAATAAACACAAAACCCTTTAATCATTAAACACAGCACAATAATAGTGTTGGAAGGATAAGGAACATACATTTTTTGCTTTCTTCATGTTGTCAAATTCTTGTGGGCTCTTCTTCTTTTCTTTCGCTTTGTCGGAAACTTCTCCTCCATCCTCGGAACATTCTTCAGATTCCAATTTCCTCTTCAACCCTCTCCCCTCTTCTTCTTCTTCTTCTTCTTCTTCTTCTTCTTCTTCTTCTTCTTCTTCTTCTTCTTCTAGTTGGTCATTGTTTTCTTCAGTCTGAGGCTTTTGAAGAGTGGCTTGAACTATTTCTGTCAATGTGGGTGGCCTAGCTAAATCTCTAGCACCCTAAAACATAAGACAGCATATATTATAAACCCCTGATCTTGTAAAGCATCAATCAATCTTTATAACCAAACACAAAGATTCCAACTAAATTAACACATTTTCAAGGTAATTAATTGATGGGCAAGTGTAACTTTGTTAGAATCTGAAACAGTAGAAAAAGATTGGATTTTTAACTTTATTATTACCTGAAGGGCATTTTCCAGATTGTTGGATAGCTGAGAAAGTGATTGAGCTACCGAATCAAAACCCCTGAGCAAAAGCATTGAGTCCTCCTTCAGTCGCTTACTCGCACCGCCATCAATCGCTTCCGCTTTCTACACCAATCAAAAGTAAATAACTCCAATCAACCACACACAAAATAAAAATGGGATAGTCATAAATCATATATATTTTGTGAGCCTTTAAAAAAGTCTTTTTACCTTTTTTGAAGAGGGGGAGAGATCAAGGTGGGTTGTTCGATTCTCGATAAGGGTATCGATACGGCTATGAAGAGCGCTCCAGTATCGCTTATCAGATGAAGGGCTGAACAGAGGAGGAGAAGAAGCGGCCATCTTTAAGAATGGAGATGATGATGATCCCTGTTAAGAAAATTAGTGAAATGGGGTTTAATTAAATGAAGAGGCGAATTGAATTAAGGGAGAGAAGATTGAATGAATGAATAAGTTTGCTTACCTTGTTGAGATTGAGAGAAGGGGATGATGGAGATTCGACTGCCATTAGAGAGCTTTTTTCTTGGATTCGGAGAGAGAAAGTAAAAGAGAAAGATTTGAGTTTGTAACGGCTAGTGAGTGATGTGTTGTGTTGTGTTATGAGACTTTATTTATTTATTTATATTCACGCGCTCTCAACGTTCTTATGATCGGACGGCTACCAAAGTTTGATATGTTATTTTAATGAATCCTAAACCTTAAAAAGGAAATTTACCAAAAAGGAACAATATTTGTTATATGGCGTGGGAAAAGAAACTGGACATTTTTAACGTTTGGAATGACCCAGCTTAATTATGACATGTTATATTGTTGTTTTACGAGAAATCACCTTAACAAATTATCACTAATTTATACTTTTTAGTTTTTACCCAAAAAAAACATTGGAGAAAAAAAAAATAACAAATTGTGGCTGCTGGGATTCGAGCCCAGGTCTCCACGGCCACAACGTGGAATTCTCACCACTAAACTACAGCCACTGTGATGTTATACTCCCGTTTCATTTTGTTCATATTGTTGCACTAAAAACATAATCAAACAAGTAAGTGCACTTCAAATTTAATAAGTTTTTTGACAAGTTATTAGGTCCAACGATTGGACGAGGTGACACAACTAATTGGTTATTTCTACTAAGACTAGGAATGGAGTTATTGGTTATTATTTTCTAATTCCTATCATAACCCTTTGTTGCACCATATCATCATTACAACGACTTTAGATAATATTTTTTAAGCTTTTGAGCCAACAATTTATAAGTTAAGAGCTCATTTACTGCGTCAATTTCGAATTAGTTTGATTCAACATTATGTGTATAGGGTGATTAGAAATTTGCTCCCTTAGCATTTCGAATTAGTTTGATTCAACATTATGTGTATAGGGTGATTAGAAATTTGCTCCCTTAGCATAAGGTATGCACATTCTATAAAAAATGATACTTTGGTAAAGTGTGCCCGAAAATTGTGTATTCCTTGGCACCGTGCACCATTAAAACATAACTTTTGGTCAATTGAAGCAATTGTTTGTGACCATAAGGGTAACTCTGTCATATTGGCTTATGTCATACTTATTTAATTATAGTTTTTTTAAATCAAAATTAATGAATGAGTTTAACAAATTAGTTGATACTATCAAATATCCTTATATTGTCCTTTCTTATGAATATAAATATACTATGAGAAGCAAAAATGAAAGGGGAAAAAAAAACAACCCAACAAACAAAAGATTAACAGAAAACAATAAACTAAAATGAAATTAATAGAATCTATAACCAGATAGCTAATAATTCATAAGTTGATGATACATATCAGTGTTTTTAAACCTGGCCAATGATAGACCCGGTGAAACTACTAGGTAATGGGTCAACAGGTCAAACCACTGGTTGGACCAGTTTGTTGACTTTAGTCACCATTCAATAAAATATAAAAAAAATACTTAATTGTATAACAAAAGTCATAACAAAATACTTAATTTCTCAACTACAAAATCTCTAAATAAATATATCATGTTATTATATTATCATAACTAATCACTAAATAAGTAAACAAAATATTAAACAACTACAAATCCAAATCCAAAACTCGCATTCATTGTACCAAAACAACAAAGTAACAAACAAAAATACAAAATAGTCCACAATAAAAAAAACTTCAACATATAATTCCAAATTTAAAGTTATAACAAGCCAAAAATAATGGTAACTTACAAAAAAAAAAAAAAAAAAAAGAGTCACACCAGTTCGCTAGCCGAACCGGTCGTCCGGGTCTCCGGCGGAATTTGCTGGTTCGCTCGCCAGAGTCAACAACCAATTTTTTGGCCTGAATCATGCCGTTTAGACTATCGGTTCCCAGTCGAACCGACCGATACGGGTCGATTTCAAAACAGTGATACATATAACCAACATCCTTTTCTATCTCCAGAAAATCTAACCCGTCAGGATTTAAATGCACACACCCTAGTTCAAATTCTCACCAAAAAGACAAAGGGATTAACTTATTTAAGATGAATACTTTGTCACCACATGTTACTTGCCTCCTACCCTCTAAAGCGAAGGTTGAAGACCACAAGGTATGGATATGGGTTTAATTGCAAAAAACGACCCCCGTGTTATTTCTATTTGACGAATAAATCTTTGCATTATTTCTATTAGTAAATACCCCTTCTGAATTTTTAAAAGTCGCACAAGAAACCTTTACCATTATATGTCATTTGATAGTGTTAATGTCCAATGATTTTAATGCGTTTAAATCAAATATATATTGACAACTAAACATTATAAGTTTTCTTATAAACTTTTGAGATTTTTCTGGAATTCTTCAAGAAAAGCAGTACCATATCTTTTTGCCTTAATAAAAAGTAATGTTTTCTTTAAAACAGTTTGATAGCATATATAATCGTATTTACCATAAATTTGAACAACGTCAATTGTCATGCATCTAATAAATACTATAAAAATCAAGTTTTTGTTAGCAATTTTAGTACGTAGAGATTATTAATTAAGTGCAGTAGTGGTTGCTAATTTTTAACATCATCACAGGGGATTATTTGCTAATTAAAGATTATACAGGGGGTAGTTTATTCAATTAACGCATGCAGATATCTGAAACCAGGAAAAGAAAAGAAAGAGATATTCAACTGTCATAACAAGAGTTACCGGGTAGTTAACTGTAAATAGAAACAAGACTAGGAAACGCATCATCATCCCAATACAGTTATCTTCAAAGGTACTTAAACAAACTCCCTCGTTCATACAACATCAATCATCAACAGAGGAACAATGGCTGCTGCTGTTGCTTCATCCTCCCTCATCTTCTTCTCCTCTCTTTCTTCTTCTTCTTCTTCTTCTTCTTCTTCATCATCATCATCTTCTCTCTCGCCTCTTGCACGTCTTTCTCTCCCTTCCTCCTCCCATCACTCTCTCTCCTCTTCTCTCTCCATTTCTCCATATTCTCTTTCTTTCTCCACTAAAAGTCTTAAGAGGGTTCCTTCGTCTCTTGTTCCGTCTTTCAGCGTCAGAGCAGAGAAGAAGAATGTGCTCATTGTCAACACAAACAGCGGTGGCCACGCAGTCATTGGCTTCTACTTCGCCAAGGAACTTCTGGCCGCTGGTCACGGTGTTACGATCTTGACCGTTGGTGAGGAGGGCTCCGACAAGATGAAGAAGCCTCCTTTCAACAGATTCTCAGTTAAGATTCATGTTAACGTTTAAGTAATAGCAAAGTAATGTTTTGGGATATTAAAAAAAGGATCTTGAGCGAGTTTTACAATGGAAGATCGGGATTAGTGGCTAACATATGTGTTGTTGTACAGGAAATTGTGAGTGCTGGTGGCAAAACAGCATGGGGCGAGCCGGCAGATATTGGAAAGGTTTTGGAGGGTGCTGCATTTGATGTGGTGTTGGATAACAATGGCAAAGATTTGGACACTGTCAGGTTTGAATCTCATGAAAAAACTCATCCTTGTAGATGATAATGCATCCTGAGTCTTGTTCATCTTTATACTGACTAAAGCACGTACAAGAAGAAAACAAAAATAGCTATATGAACGCTCAATTTATGTAAGACCAGAAGAGAACCACAAAATTCCAATAGCTATGTATGTATAATTGTAAAATGATCAATAGCCATCTAGATATGAACACAAGTTTTCCTCAAAGAAACATGAAACGGGAGAAGTCTTAACTCAAAAGTGTTTTAACTTTTCAGGAATTACACTTGAAAATGATCTTAGCTTGAAAGGATGTGAAAGATAATTGTGTGGTCTTCAGAATTCTTGTGCTACTGTTCTTCCACCAATTTCATATGTGAAAAAGCTTTTTTCTATAATTTAGATGTTGCCGGACATGATCGTCTGGAAATTAACTAATTTTATCATTTCCACCTGCCTAACTTTAATATTGGTGATAGGCCTGTAGCAGATTGGGGCAAGAGCTCAGGTGTAAAGCAATTTTTGTTTATCAGCAGTGCGGGGATTTACAAGGCAACGGATGAACCTCCTCATGTTGAAGGGGTATATTTTCCTGAAAGAATTCCAACTGGCACCTTGGGAAATAGAGTGTTTTTTTTCTTTAATCATTAAAAAAAGAAGCACAAGGGGTTACACATAATTTAATCAACAATACAATTGTGCCCCAAACAAATATGCGGTTGATTACACCATTCGTAAAGAGAACAATTAAAGTTATCATGTTTTGTTCTAATCCACGTCCAACCTTTTAGAGTGTTCAACAAAGAACTAAAATCTCAAATCTTAAAATTACAGGATACTGTCAAAGCAGATGCTGGTCATGTTGGAGTTGAGAAATATATCTCGGAGACCTTTGGTAACTGGGCATCATTCCGTCCACAATACATGATTGGTTCCGGTAACAACAAAGACTGCGAGGAATGGTTTTTTGACCGTAAGTGTAAACCTTGAAAACAATTTTTTTTTTTCAAGGGCAGTAGGTACTAGTGCACTTTAATCAACATATCGAAGATAAGATTGCAATCAATTGTTAGATTAGATTCATTTCATGAACACATATTGTTACTGACTCTTGATATGGTATCATTTGCTGAATAGATTATTTCTAGAATCCAAGATCATGTCATCCAGTGTAGCAAGTTATAGCATCATTCATACAAAAGGGAATAATAAGATACTCGGTTTCAGTATGCAAGAGTAGAAAACTATGAGATATACCCGAGTGTCAGATGCTTATCAGCTCTACATTTACGCATGTTCTTCAATCCTTGGCAGGTATCGTACGAGGGAGACCAGTCCTGATTCCTGGTTCCGGGATGCAATTAACCAACATTTCCCATGTCAGGGACTTGTCTTCCATGCTTACTTTGGCAGTCGAAAAGCCAGAAATAGCAGGCGGTAACATATTCAACTGTGTTAGTGACCGTGCTGTGACACTGGATGGAATGGCAAAATCTTGTGCTCAAGCTGCCGGATTACCTGTTGAGATAGTTCATTATGATCCAAAAGCAGTAGGAGTAGATGCAAAGAAAGCATTTCCCTTCCGTAACATGGTATGTCTTAATCATCACTTGGAATCTCAAGTAGACCTGGTTAAATTTATTTAGACGAAAGTTGAAACATCCCCCCTAAGTCACAAATCAAAAAAAGAACTTAAAGTGAGGACAGTATGATAACAATGTAATGGCCGCAGTATAGTAACCGTTATCTAAAAGTACTGAAAAATTGTATTAACCCTGAAGGCATTAAATTCTTAGAAAGAAAAAAAAAAAAAAAAAAAAGAGAACTTACTCAATCAATCACCCGCTAGCCGGAAATGGGTCATGAGATTGATGGTAACAATTTTTTGCAGCATTTTTATGCCGAACCACGAGCTGCTAAGGAGCTTCTTGGATGGAGGAGCACCACAAACCTATCAGTGGACTTGAAAGAGCGGTTTGATGAGTATGTCAAGATTGGTAGAGACAAGAAACAAATCCAATTTGAACTAGATGATAAGATTCTAGCAGCACTAAAAGTACCTGTAACTGTTTGATCAGGGTTTGCCGAACAAACTGAGATAAGTGGCAGGCCTTCCAATATGTGGAAGCAATAGCAATTTTCTGATATTTTCCTGTAAAATTTATGAATAAAATGAGTTCGGACTTCGTGATTTATATATATATTGAAACAGGAATAAATTGTACAATACATGTCTTGATCTCATATTTAATTTCACTCTGTTATTATATTTGAATCTAAAGCAATTACGTGCTGTGCTCTTAAGTGTTTGCGCATTCCATTTCTCCTCTTACCTGTTTCATCTTTCATTCGCAATATGAACCTTTTAAGATTTAATGGTTTTCTAACACAGTATCTTTTCAGCCACATATTCCTCCTCAAAAGGAAGTACGTCAGAAATAAATTGCAGCATCAAAAGCCAGCTGAATATATTTAGAAGAAATAGGAAATAAATGATCTTCTACGAAGTATTCATGAGGGCTTACAGTCTGACGAAGTACGAAGTATTCATGAATGCTTTCTTCTGTTAACTTAAAACTTTAAACAAAAACAAAATTGTAATTCCAAAACTCCTGATTCAGATGATATTACTTGCCAAATCGTAACTGAAATACCCAAAATATTCTACAGGAAACTTAAATACTTAAATTTTCCAGGAAAGACTGCAATGTGATTAACAGATCATCCTTATATTCAACAAATTTATTAACTTCACCAAAATTTGATTCACAATGCACGTACTACAGTTGATAGTACTGAAATTATGCATCAAGATATGAAAGGTCCCAATTGCTGCTCCCTATCATTTTTTTGTGGAGCAAATCCAACAATAAACATACAACACCAGAGAAATGGAGATAGAAAGATCAAAGAAAAGCCTAACAATATTGAGCATTAACCATGTTAGTTTGATTGAAACGACATCATGGTGCGCAAAGAATACTCTAATTACTGAACGAAATTGATAATATGTTGCAATTAGGGGAATACTGGACTCCTGCAACACCAAATAAGCAAGTACTAATCCACCCAATTTTAAAGCAACCTCGTGGAGGTAGTCGGATGGAAATAACAAATAGAAGCACAAAGTGCTTCGTATATTTTTAAATCAGTAGAATAATGTTCACAGGATTTCTAGCCTGTAACTGTATTCCAATTCCAAGTTCAGGACAGATTCCGGCTCGCTTCATGAATGACAGTACATTAAGCATTCCTAAAGAACATCGGCCGCCGTGCAGTGAAAGCTGGTCAATTTTCCCACGTCATGAGAAAACCTAAGCTTTTGAGAGAGGGATCAGAAGCCTGAATAATCCCAAGTGCTACTAAGTGCACAAGTAATTACATTTACAACAGCTCCCACCAAACCAGGAGATCCTTCTTTTGCGCAATATAATAATTAAGTAAAGACTGATATATTAGCTATGAAACTAACTGAATTAGACTCCAAATATGCCGATCTGCCAGTCAACTAATTGGAGCTAATGGTAAATGAATGGTACTTCAACAAGAGAAGTTACAGCTATAGCAAGTTTGGGCAGTAAAGCTCATCAAACTTCATGAAATTCGGAAAAATAAAACCAGAAAGTATCATATTATGTTCGTAGTTGTATAAAGTCAAAGAGCTGGCAAAAAGTGTTTTCCACTGAAAGCGAGATTTAGTTTCCAGCTAAAACTACTGGTCTAATGACACATACTAATACAAACAACCAGACAAATCTAGAAAGCCATGAAACAGATAATGTAAAGCTACAGGAACTGCGTAAATCTTATTCTTCTTGTTTGATATCAAGGCCTTTAAGTTTGGATTCCAACTCATCCTCATGCTCACCACCTTGTTCTTCATCTTCATCATTATAGTCTTCTCCTTCAGGATCATTCTCATCGAGCGGACCAAGGAGATTTGAGCAACTCTTGAAGACGTCTTTCACCTCGTCAATACCTTCATCTGATATGAAGTTTCCATTAATGTTCAGCAATTTAAGTCCCGGTTTACTTACAACTGCCTGGGCCAAGCATCTGGCACCAGCCCTTCGTATCAAGTTGGTACTCATATCTACTTCACATAACTGCCCATGACCCTCCTCCAGTGCTTTTGCAATCAAGATAGCACCCTCGTCCTTAAACTCATTTTCAGACAAATATAGTTTGGAAAGAAACTGTTTAGATGTTATGCAGGAAGCGAGAGCTGGAGCAGCCTGAACAGTAATATCATTTCCAGCCATGTCCAGAACTTCTAGAGATGGAGCATATTCCTTTAGGGCATTTGCCAGAGCAATAGAGCCCTCGTCTTCCAAATTCAAATAGCTCAGATATATTTCTGATAGATCGGAAAATGCAGATAACGAGTTGCTCAAAGCCAGCCCGGCATCAACACCAAACATATTGTCTCGCAAATCGAGCTTCTTTAAATGGGTACATGCTGCGAGTGCTTCAGCTAAGGCAACGCCTCCTTCAGATCCTACCCTGGTAGAGGAACACCGGAAGTCTTCAAGCAGGGGAGAATTCTGCACCATTTTAGATATAGCAATTGCCCCTTCATCTCCTGTCATGTTGTTGTGAAACTGAAGGACTTTAAGTTTGTCAGTCGAGGGAATTAGCTCACGTACTGCTAATGCAGCCTCCTCCGAGATGCCATCGTTCATCAGATACAGCTCTTCCAGGTTGTCTTGTGACTTCAACAACGCCTGAAATGCCCTGATACCCTTCTCACCCAAAGCATTGTTTGACAGGTTAAGGCACCTCAATTTAGATCCTTCCAGAGCCGAGGAGAATATTTCCATGACTTCAAGAGCTTCTTCCTCCTGCCTTCCAGCCACAAAATCAGAAAGGTCTACTTCAGTCAATTGATCTTTAAGAGAAGACAATATAGGGTGGGCAACAAGGGCTGCATCTCGACCAAAACTTGTATTACTCAAACAGATCTTAGTATATTTATTTCCAGGTTCAGCCAAGAACTTCAACAGTTTCTCGGCATCAGATGCATTAATTGGGCTCCTAGGATCACCAGATATATCAAAAACAGTTCCATCAGATTGTATAATTTTGTCCAATACAGTAGGCTCTTGGTCGGTTAGCGTAACAGGGCCACGCTTGATAACTTCAATCATAAGCCTACTCGACTCCTTGGCATACAGTTGAACTGCAGAACTTCCATCTCCATCTGATTCTTTCTCGAACAGTTGGTTCGCTGCAAGAAAAGCCGTAGCCTCTATTTTCTTGGCATCTAGCTGGGCTTCTTTTTGAGTCAAAAGGCCGTACTTTCTCGACCAAATGGAGGGAGTTGTCAGATTCTTGGTCATCCTATCAACGAGACTCAGCCGTGTTCTTTGGCTAGGGGGCCATAATTTGACTGACGAAGTTGCCAACTCCATAAGGGAATAATAATAACCTAAAAAGGAAATCACTAGATCAGAAAATGTGCAACATCGAAAAACCGAACAAAAATGCTAGTGACATTGGAAGTAAAAATCAAGCAAGATAAATGCAATTAACCAAAATGACAAATGGAAACAAGTAAAAATAAACAGATCAGAGTATTAACACTAAAATCACTGCAACGATATTGAAAGAATAGATCCATAATTACAAAGAACATCATTAATTGAGAAGAATTACCGGCCGGTCAACGGGAAGCAACAATGGCAGCGACAGAAACTTGAACGATAAGAAATGGTACGGAGAGCAGTAAAAATGTGTAACCTAATTAAGGTTACAATTTTGAATTTGGGGACACAATACGAGGTAGTGAGAATTCCCGCTATGCTCAATTGCTCATGAGAGAGGATTCAGCCCAAATTAATGGGCTTCTTTCGGCCCAAAAAGAGTATTATTATTATTATTATTATTATTATTATTATTATTATTATTATTATTATTATGACTTTAAATCTTTCTTTTTTTATTTTGCTGATGATTAATGATAGACTTCATCGGCATCCACTACTATAATTTACAAGTACACCTATTCATGCTTTCTTTTTCGTAACCTTTTCCTTTTTATTTTGTTTATTGTATGATTGACCTGTGTTGATTGCATCTATTGGCTCGTTTGTAGTAGAAACCAAGTTGTTTTTTATATTAAAACTATTAGCGAGTGCTGTTACATAGGTCAAATTTGCAGACATATCATTTCAAAATAATAATAATAATATTAAAAGAACGGAAAGATGATAGTCATACAATCCGATAATTAAAGAATGTGTTGTCTTGTCTAGCAAATGTAACAACTTTTCGTCATTGTGCGGGAAATTTTATACTTTGGTCCCTTAAATTGGCTCTAGCTCGATTTTGGTCCCATAAGTTGGCAGGTCTTTATTTTGGTCCCATAAGTTGGCACCTTGACTCGATTTTGGTCCCATGGTCAACACTCCGCCCAATTTTGCCGGAAAATGCATACGTGGCACCCGTTGACCGATTTTGACCTATTTTCTGGGCCCACTTGTACACATGGCAACCATGTGGAAAAAAAACAAAAAAATATTATAAACACCTTACATTTATATATGATCTAAAATCATTCAAAATTATTTTAAATACTTATTAATTTTATATTTAATACCAAATATTAAAAATTAATATATAAAATAAGATATATATATATATATATTTCAATTATATTTATCTAAATATAAAATTAATAAGTATTTTTAAATTTAGAAACTTAATTTCTATAACTTATATAATTAACAAAAAACAGAAAAAAGAAAAACCGCCGGTCACAACCACCATTTCAGTCACAACCACCGGTCACCACCCATCACCACCACCGGTCACAACCACCATTTCAACCACCATCACAACCGCCAATACCAATCACAAAACAAGAAAAAAGAAAAAGAAGAACAAAAAAATGAAGCTCAGGGCACGCACTGCCGGAGTGCACTGGTGCGGCGGCGGGCCTTCTCCCCGGAGAATCGAGATCTGATTGGTCGTCGTTGTTGGTGACCGGCAAGAAAGGTGACCACCCCAATCCCACCGTCACCGCCTGCGAACCCGTCAGTCGTGGAGGGCCGCCGCGCAAGGACCGCCGCCTGCGAACCCGTCAGTCGTGGAGGGCCACCGCGCAAGGACCGCCGCCTGCTTCACCATTGCACCACCACACACTGACACACACCACCGCACCAGTGCACACCGCCGCACCACGACACACGCACCACCTCATAGACCGCACCGCCGCATTGCTATTAATTAGATCTCGGGTTTTGTGGAATCGGGTTCGGTTTCCCATTGTGGGATATGGACGGTTGGATTAGAACGAGGGGGATCACCGATCATCATCATCATTTTAATATTTTGGGGTGTAGGGGATTTGTGCTAGTTTTTGTTTTGAGTTGAAGGATTTTGAGTTGAGGTGGTAATGATGGTGGAGCTGTTAAACCCTAGGTGTGGAGAAGAGTGGAGGAAGAAGAAGATGTTTTTTTTTATTTATTTATTATAGATTATTAACTTTTAAATTGTTTATTATATAGTATTTAAGATATGTTTTTGTTAAAATATAAGAATAAATTAAATATTTCAGTTTTTTTTTGTTATATAAGTATTCTGACATTTTTTTTATATTCCACATGGCTGCCATGTGTACAAGTGGGCCCAGAAAATAGGTCAAAATCGGTCAACGGGTGCCACGTATGCATTTTCCGGCAGAATTGGGCGGAGTGTTGACCATGGGACCAAAATCGAGTCAAGGTGCCAACTTATGGGACCAAAATAAAGGCCTGCCAACTTATGGGACCAAAATCGAGCTAGAGCCAACTTAAGGGACCAAAGTATAAAATTTCCCTCATTGTGCAGCATCCACGCGCAGTCCATACATTGCGTACATGGACTCAGTTAAGTAAAACTTTATTTAAGAATTTATATTTTGATCAATTTCACCTCACTTCATTTCGTTCTAGACATTTGATCTCACCAGACCAAGCAAAGGCATGGATTAAGATTTTCGTGTGTTTTCTCGAAAAATTTTGAATTTTTTTTTTTACTCTATTGAAACGAAACATACATGTAATTTTTAGGCTCATTATAACAACAGTTTTCACGAATTGTTCAAAACATGTCGAAAAAATCTCGAAACATTACGAAATATTTCTAATTTTTAGTGAACCGAAACCTAATTCGAAATCGAAACTTTTCTTTCCCACGCCTTTTTCCACCCTTCCCCCCTCCTAGTATATCGTTTTCTGTTAGCAAACCGATGGCAAATACTCTAATCGAGCGCATATATCTGTGCTAAATAGCAAATTAAATCTTGATAAGCTAAATCATGTAGATTCATTGGACGAGCTCACAACACAATAATACAAGAAATAGTTTTGCAGGTAAGTCGCCTCCTACCAATTGTCGTTAAAATGACATCAATAAGTATTCCAACCGCCTATCAAATCTTAGAGCTTTCAATGGACTAAACCAAGGCAAGAATGCATTCTTGAGAGGTTTGATCCAAGTCTAATCTTGTTAGAAAGAAGTGCGTATGCTTTAGGCCCTACTTTAGATTACTTTCTTTTTCATGATTTTCTTCGATTAAAAACTCTTACAAACTCCCTGTTTAGTTCTATAATCAGTTCAGAGCACATATGACTTCAAGTATAATTATGTCTACAATCTCAAAGGTTTAATTTAATTATAAATACTTTATATTTTAATTAAATGCAAAATATTCTTTAGAGGTGCTCAACATTGCGGGCATGTTTATTTCGAAAAAGCTATATAATATGAAATGTTGGAAACTATATATCTTTCTATTAAGATTTTGTAAATATTTACTCTCTGTTTAACTATATTGCAATATGTCCTCTCTATTTTACTACAGGCTAGTGATACTGTTAGCGCAAAAGGATAACGATACAACAATATTATTTTCTTGTAATATGAGAACCCACATTCGTTATTTTCGGGGCACACTAGGTAAACACGTGAGTAGGCACAATAGTATTGCTACAACAAGTTGTTAAACTCTCTATTTCTTTTTGTCTCATCAAATACTATTGAAACTATGAAAGTTTCTCAGTATAATAATTTTCATTAATACATACTTCTAAATAACAAATTCAATATAAGCACTCATTAATACAAAATTTCATGTTTCCAACTTCCAACTGAATATATGATTCATTAAAAAGATATAGAAAAGGTTAGTAAATCAACAATAGATTTTCACAAATATCTATATTTATGCAATGAACTAGAATTATGTATGAGACTTTATGTTATTTACTAGCCAGCTGGTTAAGCAAAATAAATAGAGAAAATGAAGCTGAAAGTGGAATATTTGTTGTAGTTGCCTTCTTCTTTGTCAATTCATACTTTCTTATGATCCATCAGTTATCACTAATGTTTAGGAAAGGGAATTAATTATGAAACTAATCACTTTGGGCCCGTCACAAGTTTAGCCAATACTTACTTTCAATTCAAATTAATGTAATACCTTAGAGTTTTGTTTTATTTCAAACTGGCTTAATTAATTTAATTTTAAGATGAGTTTATATGTAATTGTTTTTTAATCTTATCAATTGGATAAAGAAGATGATCATTTAACATTATTAAAGATAAATTGCAGATTTATAGAAATATATGTGCAACCACTTTGATTTTTGGTACTTGTTTTTTAGTTTATCTGCTTTTTAATTTCTCAGCTACATATCAATTTATACTTCGTAATGAATTGTTGTTTATCAATACACAAACCAATTATATTTGATTAAAGAAAATGCCATATATAACTAAATACAAGTTTGTAATTTTGAGAAAGTTTTTAACGTTATTTCGCTCCCTCTAAACTATATTCCTAGCTTTGCCCCCGGTAACCCATCGCACTTGCTCCCCTCTCATTTTTCTTCTTCCTTGATTGCTCTATCAATTTGCTTATTTAGTGATTAGTTGTGATAATATAATAGCATGATATATTTATTTAGAGATTTTATAGTTGAGCAATTGAGTATTTTGTAATAATTTCTGTTATACAATTTGAAGTTTGAAACTTTGAATAAGATATTTTATTGAATGTTGACTAAAGTCAACAAATCGGTCCAACCAGTGGTCCAACCGGTTCGACATGTTGACCCACTACCTAGTAGCCTCACCGGTTATGTGACCGGGCCAGGTCTAAAAACACTGGTGTAGTGCCCAGTATACTCACAAACATGTGGGCTCCACTTGTGGGAGCCAAAACCCCATGTGAGTGCACTAGGCACTACATACTGTGTAAATCTGGAAAAGTTATTATGTACAACGACTATATAAATTAAGTGGTGCAGCCAAGGGCTGAGATTAAAAGAAATTCCTAAATTATAGAAAAATAAACACCTATAACACTCATCCACATCGTGTATTGGTAGCAATAACCAACTGGATATACCTTCTCATCGTGGAGCGACTGCATTTAATAATTTCTCGTACATCTGGCATATGATACTCAGTTTCTAAGAAGTTGGTAGGAAGTCCTTTGTCAATTTAGGGGGTGTTTGCAAGAGCTTATGAAGGCTACTTCTTTATAACTTTCACTTTAAGTTACTTAAAGCTGCGTTTGACTTAAAGTAGTGAGTTTTTGCAGACATGTTATTAAAAGTTTTTGTGGTGTTTGCAACAGCTAGCGAAAAGCAGATTTTGAATATTAATTGCAATAAGATTTAATTGTCCTTATTTAAAGTATAAAAACTATTAATATTTCACTCACACTCACACAATGATGACTATATTTAAAAATAAAATCATTTAATTTTAATATAATTAAATTAATATATACACTAATTGCAACACGTTGCACAATTTATTTAGCATTTTTTCATAAAAAGTATAACTTTATTTAAAAGATGTTAATATAAATATTTATTTTCTACTCTTTCATCATTATTGCTTCTTTACTTGGTTTTCATGATTAATTTATTACTCTTAAAGATGCTTCAACTTAAAATTATAGAAAATATCACATAAACTAGAAAATAGAATTATAAGATTTCTTTTTTAGTAATTGAGGCAAAAATATGATATTTTATAGAAATTTAAGGGATATAAGGAGGAATTTCTTATGGAAGCACTTCATAACATTCTCTTAGGGTATTATTTATTTATTTATTTATTTATTTTTGAATTTTTTAAGAGAAAGAAAAGCAAAAACATCAACTGCAAACACTAAAAGTTAGTGTTAGAATCTCTTTCAAACAACCTTTAATAGTGCTTCTTCACAAATCACAAATCCAATTCTCATGATCTTGCACACAAATGATGAAGATTATGAGTTGTTCAAGGCTGAAATTATAAGAATTGGAAGAAAAAAGAAGAAATTAGAAGGAAGTGTTATAGAAAAGCTAAAACTATTGGGGTTTATAACAATATAATAAGGAGTATATTACTTGTGAATGGGTGTTCTTCTCTTCATCTTGATGACTCCTTATATAGAAAAGAATTTCCAACATCTTACACTATTTACAACAACTACTACTATTATTGAATAGTATTTGTACATAATTTTCAACAATTGCCACTAGGCATATCCCACTAACCATATTTATAACACTCCCCCTTGGCCATTTGAAGATTTTGTTATGTACATGATCCGTCTTCTGCACAGGTCTTATGCTGCTTCGTTAAAAACCTTATAAGGAAAACCCAGCGGGATAAAAACCTTAATAAGAGAAAAAGTGTGCAGTCGTGTGAACTCCCATCAAGTTGGCATCTCTAATTCTTCATAAGTCTCGTAGGTGACGCATCCCAATACTTTGAACATGTTTTTTAAAAGTTACAGTGAGGAGTGCTTTTGTAAAAAGATATGCCATATTGTCACATGATTGAACATATTGGATATTAATTTCTTTGTTCTTCTCGAATTCCTGAGTGTAGGCAAAATATCTTGGGGGTATGTGTTTGGTTCGGTCACTCTTGACATAGCTTCCTTTCATCTGTGTAATACATGCAGAATTGTCTTCATATAATGTTGTAGGACCCTCTCTAATAGGTAAGCCAAATGTACTTTTTATATGATGTGTCATTGATCGTAACCATACATATTCCCTGCTTGCTTCATGGAGTGCAATAATCTCAACATTATTCGATGATGTTGCAACAAGTGTCTGTTTCTGAGAACGCCATGAAATCGCAGTGCCTCCATACATGAATACATATCCAGTTTGAGATCTGGATTTATGTGTGTCTGATAGAAAACCTGCATCTGCATAACCAATTAAATCATGGTGTGCATTGTTAGGATAAAATAGACCAAGATCCACAGTTCCTTGCAAATAACGGAATAAATGTTTAATTCATTTCCAATGCCTTTTTGTGGGTGATGAGCTAAACCTGGCTAATAAATTCACAATAAATGATATATCAAGTCTAGTACAATTAGCTAGATACATTATAGCTCCAATGGCACTTAAATACGGAACTTCAGAACCAAGAATTTCTTCATTTTCTTCACAAGAACGAAATTGATCTTTATCTATAGTTAATGATCTTGCAACCATATGATGGTTCAAAGGTGTTGCTTTATTCATGTTAAAACGTTTCAATATTTTTTTAGTATAATTTGATTGATGCACAAGTATTCTATTTTTAACATGCTCAATTTACAAACCAAGACAATATTTAGTCTTTCCAAGATCTTTCATTTTAAATTCATCCTTTAAATAATTCATTGTTGAATGAATTTCTTTGTCAGTGACAATGATATTTAAATCATCTACATAAACCGCAATAATTGCAAAATCAGATGATGTTTTCTTAATAAAAAGCGCATGGACGCAAAGAATTATTTATATATCCTTCTTTTAATAAATCTTCACTCAAACGATTGTACCACATGCGACCTGATTGCTTTAATCCATATAATGATCTTTGCAATTTAATTGAGTACATTTTTCTAGGTTTGGAACTTGATGTTGCGGGTGATTTAAGTCCATCATGGACCTTCATGTAAATATCATTATCAAGTGATCCGTAGAGATAAGCAATGACAACATCCATGAGATGCATGTTTAGATTTTCATAGACCGTTAGACTGATCAAGAATCGAAATGTAATCGTATCCATTACAGGAGAATACATTTCTTCATAATCGACTCCAGGTCTTTGAGAAAACCCATGTGCGATAAGGCGAGCTTTGTACCTTATAATTTCATTTTTCTCATTTCGTTTGCGAACGAAGACCCATTTGAACCCTACGGGTTTCACACTTTTCGTGTGTGAACAATGGGTCCAAATACCATTCGCTTATTAAGCGAATCTAATTCAGCTTGCATAACATCTTTTTAGTTATCCCAATCATTCCTATTGTGGCATTCAATTACAGATTTGGGTTCAGGATCATCATTTTCATTCACAATTTCATAAGCGACTAAATATGAAAATATTTCATCCATATTTTCCATCTCATTTCGATCCAATACCATTTCTGTATTGATATAATTTATAGAGATTTCAATGTTCTCTTCATTTATAGGATCTGATTGGCTAACTTCTTGAGATATCTCATATGTCACATTTTGCGACTCATGAGGCATAGATTACTCAATAATAGGATCATTAGGTTTTGATGCTCCTTTCTTTTCGAGGATTTTTGTCCTTTGAGCCAACATGACGTCCACGTTTCTTAGATATATCAAAGATTTCATCATTTGATGTTTCTTTTGGAATTACAATATGAGCAGGAGCATTTGCAGCTGGTATATGTAATTTTGTTACCCTGATTATATCAGTAAATGCATCGGGTAATTGATTTGCAATAGCTTGTAAATGCAAGATTTTATTTACTTCCAAATCACATTGCTTTGTTAACATATCAAAGCTTGTCAAAGATGGATTATACCATGATATATCTTTTTTCAACTGCTTCTTTTCTCCCCCCTAAGGTTGGAGAATTTGCCTCATTAAAATGGCAATCGGCAAAACATGCCGTAAAGACATCACATGTTAGAGGCTCAAGATATCTGATTATTGATGGTGAGTCAAATCCAACATATATTCCCAACCTTCTTTGTGGTCCCATTTTTGTTCGCTTTGGTGGTGCAATAAGAACATAAACCGCACAACCAAAAATCTTTATATGAGAAATATTGGGTTCATGACCAAAAGTAAGTTGTAATGGGGAATATTCATGATACGAGCTTGGTCTAATGCGAATTAGTGATGTAGTATGTAAAATTGCATGACCCCATAGAGAACTTGGCAATTTAGCTTTCATCAATAATGGCCTAGCAATTAATTGAAGACGTTTAATTAGTGATTCAGCTAAACCATTTTGAGTATGTACATGTGCAACACTATGTTCAATCGTAATTCCAGTTGACATACAATAATTATTGAAAGCTTGAGATGTGAATTCACCAGCATTGTCAAGTCTGGCTTTCTTGATCGTATAGTCAGGAAATTGGGCTCTTATTTTAATTATTTGAGCCAAAAATCTCGCAAATGCCATATTGCGAGTAGACAATAGACAAACATGTGACCATCGACTTGAGGCATCAATTAATACCATAAAATATTGAAATGATCCACATGATGGATGAATATGTCCACATATATCACCTTGAATTCTTTCAAGAAATATGGGTAATTCTGTCTTAATTTTAACTCATGAATGCTTTATAATTAGCTTTCCAAGAGAACATGCTTCACATGGACTCTTGTTGCTCAGATTGAGTTTGGATCCTTTTAATAAATGTCCATGTGTAGTTTCAATTATCCTTCACATCATTGTTGAACTAGGATGGCCTAGTCGATCATGCCATATAGTCAATAATTCTGGATTTTCATTGACTACCATATTTGATTCGATTTCATTAATATATGTATAGTGCAACCCTGATGAGATATATGGTAGTTTTTCAAGAAAATGTTTCTTTCTTGGCATATGCTTAGTAATGAAAACATATTTAGTGTTATTTGCAGTCATTGACTCGGTATCATATCCATGACAATATATATCTTTAAAACACAATAAATTCCTTCAAGATTTTGGGGGCAAATAAGGCATCATTGATGATAAACTTTGTTCCATTTGGTAAGTAAAAGTAGCTCTACCAGATCCTTCAATCAATTTAATAGGATCTCTTATCGTACCGACTTGAAATTTTGAGGGTTCTAAATATGTAAAATACTTCTTACTTGTGAGAATTGTATGAGTTGTACAGCAGTCAAGTAGGCAGAAATCACCGGTATGCTCCATATCATGCTTCAGTTCAAATAAACAATATTAAAATAAATATTGCAATAAATAAGGTAAATATTTGAAAAGAAATTATTTTATTGAAAGCACACAAAAGAAATGCAAGAAGCAGATAATACAACTTTAAACATAAATCACACTAAGCATATTCAGCCAGAAGATCACAAAACACATATTAAGCTAAACGAACATCATAGTCATCAGTATAGTCTGTCGCCTCCATAAAAGTGGAATCATCATTTGGATTTTGTTCGATAAGGTTAACTTCCTTTTCTTTACCCTTCAAACTTTCTTGGTACATCTTACAAAGAGGTTTTGGTGTACGACATTTGTTGGCCCAATGTCCTTCCATTCCACATTAAAAACAATAACCTTGAGAGTTTTTATATTTTCCTTTGTTCTGGTGGTTATTCTTAAAAACGGTGTTGGTATGCGAGGGATTGTGAAAACCCCCTCGACCACGACCACCCCTTTTACCGCGTACACCTCTATAGCCATATCCTCATCTATGACCACATCTACCTTGACCACGACCACGACCTCGATTGACATTATCATTGTTACCTCGTCCATAGGAGTTTGAAAAATTAATGGCATTTGCCTCAAGTAATGCATGTGCTCCAAGAGGATGAGATTGATAATTTTTCATTAATAAGTTATTGTAACTTTCTGCCATTAACAACCTTTGTTGCAAGTCGTGATGTTTTGAAATATTCAGCAATCTGTATTGTTGTTGGACATTTATCATGGACACATGGAAAGTAGAAAGTGTTTTATCTATCATTTCTCTATCAGAAAGCTTTCTTCCACAATAAATTAAATCTGAAGGAATCTCCATAAGCGCAGAGTTGTATGCGCTTGCAATTTCAAAATCTTGGAACCTTAAATTGTTCCAATCATCAGTTGCTTTTGGCAATATGGTTTCCTTTTGATGGTCATATCTTTCCAGTAGGTTTGTCCATAATTCATGAGGATCGGTAACATCGAGATATTCCCTCTTTAAGATTTCATCTAAATGTTTTCACAATATAGATCACAGCCTCACATTTTTCTGGATTCGTATTTGTATTTACTGCAGTAAGAGTTTCAACGATACTCTTTGATCTGAGGTACAATTTTGTATCTGATTTTTATTGTCCATAATTCTTGCCAGTGATATTGAGTATACAATTAACTATACTCGTGAGGTTAGATATTTTTCCAGCTAAATACATAACCAAAAAATATAATTAGGATCGAAACATTTTATTTAACACATAATCATAAAAGCCCCACTACAAAAAAACAGGCCAACAGCGATGCCAAATTCTGTTGGTAAAGCTTCAATTTCCGTTGGTAATAAGATTTACCGATGACCATTTCCGTTGGTTGCTTGGTTGGTGAAAGCTTCGTCACTAAATTCAGCGACGAATGAATGATTTCGTTGGTATACATTGTAACGAATTTTTATGTTGGTATTGACATAAAAATCCGTTGGGCAATCCACCTACCTCGGGTACACAATTATTACAATAATACAATGTAATTATCTCATCTTAAGCCAAATCTTGAACTCGAACATTATTATGATAAAATGGAGGAATATCATAGGGACAAACATAGCAGTGTCCTCATCTACTAGCATAAACATAAAAATTGAAAGGTAAATAAGGATCAAGATCGCTGTTGTTGTAGAGATCATTTTACAAGATGAGAGAAATAAGGTAAAGATTTGTGTGAAATTTGTGTTATAGTTTTTGTGTATTTATAGAGGAAAAATGTAAGTAGCCGTTTATAGTCATTAGAAAAACTTTCATTTTGGCATGTTTTATGAACAGTAATGTCTTTAATAATTTAGAAACAAAAATTAATTGTAATAACATGTAAAATAATTTCCGCCGCATTAGTGATATTTTAACGGGCATATTGAATAATATTACGATAAGTAAATACATATATATTTTCCGCCACATTATTATGTAAAAACTTTCATGGGCTTAAGGAATAATGTAAATGAGTAAAATAATTGCAATGAATTAAGTGAGTAAATAATTTCCGCCACATTACTATGTAAAAACTTTCATGGGCTTATGGAATAAAATAAGCAATATAATAGGAGGTAACATCTTCCATAATAATAAATTGTCAGCAGTAATAGGAGGTAAAACCTTCCATAATAATAAATTGTCAGTAGTCGTTTCTAGCTTGGGGTTAACTCAAGCATCAACGAAAGTTAAAATTAGCGTTAGTGTTAGAGTTAGATGACAGTAAAATATAAATTGTCAGTAGTCGTTTCTAGCTTGGGGTTAACTCAAGCATCAACGAAAGTTAAAATTAGCGTTAGTGTTAGAGTTAGATGACAGTAAAATATAAATAGAGATAATCCGCCTTGTCTATAATAACGGAGATAGATGAACAAGTAAATATAAACTTTCGTACCTTTTAACGTTGAACGTTTTCTTTAACGAATGAACTGAATTCTTTCGGATCGAGCACTATTGTGCTGATAACATGTTATAGAAGAGCTAAAACTATTAGGGTTTATAACAATATATTTAAAAGTACATAGGGAAAGAAGAGCAAATAAGAAGTATATTACTTGTGAATGGGTGTTCTTCTCTTCATCTTGATGGCTCCTTACATAGGAAAGAATTTCCAACATCTTACACTATTTACAACAACTACTACTATTATAAAATAGTATTTGTACATAATTTTCAACAATGGCCACTAGGCATATCCTACTAATCATATTTATAACAGGAAGCACTTATGTGTAAGGAGAAAATAATGAAGAAGACTGTAGGACAAGAATAGGGTTTGATTTGACTAAGGTTGCGGAAATGACGACGTGTCACTTAAGGATGGCGGTCGAGATTGTTACACGTGTTGCACATCTGTCTATTACTGAGTTTAATAAATAGACTCGTCTTTTTAATTGTATCTCTTATACGTTTTTAGCTGTTGAAGAGTTTAGTTGGGGAATAGTCCTTTTTACCCCTGGGTTGTTATGCTAATTTGTCAGCTAGTGCCTAGTGAGCACATTCACGTATAAGCTCGGCTGAGAGTCTGCGGCCGTCTTTTCATTTTATGCAAAAAAAAAAAGTGTTATCTAATTCTCTTCTTTCTTCTTCTTCTCCGAAGTTATCCCTCTTTTAATTAATTACATGCAATTAAGAAAATTACATAAACTATAACACAAAACTTGATACCAATTTTGCTCTTTTAATAATGTCAGGATCGTGAGAAGAAGATTGGAGTTTGGAGGCAAAGATTAGATTTTTGAAGTCAATTGCGAATTAGAGATCAAATTGAAGAGAAATTGGTAATTCAAGAGTCAAATTGCGGATCATAGCGTTTTGAGAAGAGAGGCCTGCGTTTTGATTTTAGAGTCTTTTTACATTATTGTCCTTGTCAAGATATTTACGTTTTTACCCTTAGTTGCTAGTACTTATTAGAAGCGTCTTTGTACATGTGTTACGATTAATCACGAATTTGAGGGAATCTTGTGAGGTCAGCAAATGATGTCATGGCAGTATATACGCCAGGTTCATGCATTGTTTTATTCATTCACAAAATTAATCAAAAGTAATTTAACTAAACTCTCTTCTCTCTATTATCTGCAATTCTCTCTTTAGCAGATTTCCCCTTCTTTCTCTATTATTGTATCAAGTTCGTTACAAATGACTAAACATTTTACAATAGCGCAATGGCGTTACCTTAATGATTGCATCGCTCGAGGTCTTGCGCGGCCGCGGATACCGCACCCGCCGCCCACTATTTTCGTTGATGAGAGCATTCGTGTGGTTCACGAAGGAATCACCTACCGTGATGCCAAACGCCTGCTCCGCGATGATTTAATTTTGGTAAGATTAGTGAATTTCAGTTGTTTATTATTTGTGATGATCTAGCGATCTTTCTCATTTGATTCTTGTCATTTTTTTTTTTCATCTGAGGTTAGAGGTAAGTTGTTATAGTACATATCGGATAGGCAGGGGTGGAGCCACCATAAGGGCTAGGGTTGGCTCCAACCCGGGGTCAATTTCGACCCCAATTGTAATAGATATTTATAATAAAAGAAAAGAAAACTTAGGCAATTTCAGAGAAAAATTTAGTGAAACAAAAATATTGTTGAAAAGTTTTTCTTGATGTGTAAAAAAGTGAAAGCCAAGTAGTATCTATACATGGGTCTAAGCTCAATGAATGGCTCATATCAATCTAATCTAAGGCTAAAGAAAGGTTCTACACTTTTCTTACAATAAAATGAGTTGGCCAATTCTAGCCATGTTTTAGAGAATTCTAACATTATTATATATAAGAAAGAACCTAGAGTTGCACTATTTATAAGAAAGAGCCTAAGTGTTGAAAAATTAGGAGCGACACTAGAATTCTGGTTGTTGGATCGGTCAACCAAAGTGTGGGGTCCTTGTGATTGCGGCGCATGCGTTGTTTGTTCTACTCGACAAACTTTGTGTGCGTCATGGTGCCTTGCTCTTCCTTCCTTGAGAAATTTGACTTGTGAAAAAGAGAAGTGGCTTGGATTCTTTCACTTAGGACTTCATCAAACTCTTGAGCTTCGACTCCTTGAGTAGCATTTTCATGTGCCATGCTTTGATAGCCGCTTTCCACGAGCTCTTGATTTTGGAGATGAGGAGAGACTTCAATTTTGTTGGTTTTATTCTTGATACATCCTTGAACTCCAATGTTGTTGGTGACTTCTTTAGAATTTTCAATCCCTTCTTGGCACTCTAGCTTTTGGAGAAGGCGATTCAAATGTCCATCACATTTATGAGTTTGATTTGTAAGATTATCAATGGCTCTTGAAAGCGCCGCAACTTGATCTTCTAATGAGGATGCTTGATCATGTTCTTTAGCTTCATGTCTTGCCCCCGGTGCGAGTGTATATTTCATCATCGGTTGCGAAGAGCCTCGACTTGCTGCCCCCATTGACTTGTCCATTGTTGAGCAACACTGACTTCTTGTTACTTCAAATTTGATACTTGTTGGAAAAGAGATGAGAGTTAGAGATGGTCCCACTGGCCGTGCCAAATTCGTAATGAAAAATTCTTGATCTCTGTAATTAAAAGACAAGAAAAGATTACAAAGTAAATTTAAATAAATTTAAAGTACAATTGTGGTTCAATCTATATTTAATCCTCTAATTATTTTCTACAAGAACAATGTTGAGATTTGGTTGATTTGAAAGTGGATTTGATTTTGATCTCTTCCACGTGTATTTGAGTTGAACGTTAATCCAAGGGCTTTTGAGTTTGATCTTGAATCAACAATCTACTTGACTTGATTTGGTGACGAACAATTTGATCTTCGTCTTGAATTTCTTGAACTTTTTGAATGGCAATCTTCTTTGGAGGAATCTTGATCTTCAAAATATTTGAATATTTGGTAAACGTTGATTCGAGGGCTTGACGGCTTGATCTCGGATCGAACAAAAATTTGATTTGAAATTTGATTTGAAGGTTTGATGAAGAACGATATGAACTTGGTTTTGGATTTGTTGAACTTCTTAGAGTTTGATCTTACTCGGCATAAGTGCAATCTTGAAAAATGGTTTTTGGATAGAATTGAGACTTGGCGGCGGATTGAAAGGAGTTCTTTACGAAGAACACCTTGAAGATTATTGAAAAATGCCTTGAATGCCGCGAAGAACGCTTGAAGATGGATGAATTTGGTGGAGCGAAAAACTTAGAGCTTTTCCCTCTTCAACTTGTGAATATTTTGTGTGTGTTTTTTTTCTTCTTCAAGACCACCTCTATTTATAGTTGTAGAGTGAATTTCAATTAGAATCTCCTGATAAGATGAACGGTCGTGATCGCGTCTACAATTCCTTGATATGGAAGACTTTATCTAAGAGAATCTTCTTTCCATCTCTTGAAGATTGAGACTTGGTGGGGAATTCTTTCCTTGAGTTGAGATTTGGTGGAAAATTCTTTCCATCTCCTGAAGATTGAGACTTGGAGGAGAAGACTTTCCATGTCTTGAGATTTGATGAGCAATTATTTCCTTGGCTTAAGATTTAATTAATATATTTATTTTAAGGGGAAAATGCAATTTACTATCCAATCTTTGGCCCGTTTTGCACTTACCTATCCAACCTTTTTTTTTTTACACTTTACTGTCCAACTTTGTATTTTTTGACACGCGACTGTCCGATCTTTGTTTTCCGGCAAGTCTCCACCGAAAAACGTCACTATGCGACCAATGACGTCACTTCGTAAGGGTATTTTCGGTACTTCCACTTAAATCTTAAAAAAAAAAAAGGGGCAAAGTATATTATCCCGTTTACCCGCGAGATTGTTCTTACTTACCCGCGAAAATCTAAAACCCTAGATCACCAAACGCCAAACGCATCAAGGCCAAACGCCAAACGCGGATCCTCACAATCCACACTCAATTTCGTTAATCTACTACGAAATCAACCAAAATTAGTCATGGTCTGGCAAGTAAGAACACCAAATGACGTTATTCCCGACGGTCAAGCCACGCCCAATTATGGTAAGAGACACATTTTTATGCATGCCACTATTTTACTGTATTTGTAGCATTATCTTGTTGTGTGGTCCCTCGATCTACAATCACTACATGATGCCAATGGAAGGATCAAGTTCATGGCCCATGCCAGCTACTGAAATGAACAATATTGTTCCACCTCCTGTTGAAGCCATGCCTGGTAGACCAAAGAAACATGCTAGAAGAATTGATCATGCTGAATTGGCTGAAAGAAGACTGAGAAATGAAGAGATAGGTAGATTGACCAAGGATGGCATGAAAATTCATTGTGGTTACTGCCATAAAGAAGGCCACAATTACGGGAGCTGTGAAGCAAGAAAATCCAACCATTTGGCAAAGGATTGGAAGCCCAAGTGCAGAAAGCCAAATGGGAAGGGTAGGCCAAAGAAAGGAAGTGGTAAAGGGAAATCCAAGAATGGGAGCAAAAAAGCTCAAACAGCAACTAATGGTGAGATTGATAGAACAACTGCAAAGAGAGCAGGAAAGAAAAGGCAAAGTCAGGTAATCATTTGTTACTGTGTGATGTCAAGAATTAGGTTGAATCTGTTATTTATCAAGACTATTTGTAATGATTATGTTACTGTCTTGTAGCATGAAGAACAGATGGTTAATAATAAGAAGAAGAAAGCTGAAAGTAAGGTTGTGGCTTCTAATATTCCTCCTTTGATTCCAAGACCAGCAACAAGAAGAAACTTTGTGCCAGCATCACAAGTTCCAACAACTACTGCACAAGAGTCAGCCCATCCTCTTCCTCCTGTGAAACAATTTAGAAGACCATCTACAAGAAGTACCATTGAGCCACCAAAGCAAGTGACATCAGATACTGCACCTGTGCCTAGTAGGCCTAAAACAAGGAGTCAGACGCCTGAAAGGTTGGTGAGTTTATCTACTGTGAAAGAAGCAAGCAAAGCAAAGAAACAAATAGATTTCACAGAAGTCCCAGCCTCAAGAAACAAATTCAAGGCTCCTGCACTCTCCCTGAGAAATGGCTTTGCCCCAAAGCCAAGTAAAGTGCAGCGCACTACTGTCCAAACTGATGAGGATGGTACAAATTAAGTTGCATGTTGATCATGTGATTGTTGGTTTTGATTCTGAACATTTTGGCATGAGAGCAAGATATAGTTGCTTTTGTGTGTTATTTTGGCTCTACGTTTGAACAATCTATACTTTTGGTAGCTTTTGATTCTGAAGTTTGGCCCAACATTTGTGAGAAGGTTTTGGGCATAAATATTGTATTTGGATTCATACGTTTGATGCTAATTATGATGTTGGGCCTAATTGCATTAGAGAATGTTATTTTACTGCTTTACATGTTGTTTTACAAGTTCTTCTACGAATTGAGTTATGTACTAGTATATTTGGAAAACTTGGCGACATGAGTTTCAATTTTTTTAACACTAGACAACATGTATTTCTAAACGTTTTACAATCGACTACATCTATTTCTAAAATGTTTACACTCGACAACATGTATTTTTAAAAGTGTTACACTCGACTACTTCTATTTCTAGAAGTTTTACACTTTACGGTCTGATCTTTGAAATAAATTAAATCCGAATGCCTTTCATTTAACAATTGCGTCATTAAGCAGCAACGTTTCAAAGTAAATGCGTCCCTTCAACTACCCTGCTCTATTAACGCCACAGATCATAATGGGAGTTATAGGGTTGTCTAGTGAACTGATGAAACATTTAACTCCATCCGTCATTTCCAATAAGTCACTAATTCCACACCACAAAACTTACTTTTCATCTTTTACCCTAAACTGAAATCTGCAGAAATGGCCGCCCCACTCCTTCCCCTTCCCAACATCCAATCTACACTTAGAAACACCTACAATGAAGAACTAGAAGATGTTAGTCTAATTTTCTATAATTTCCACAACTTCAGCAGACAAGATGAGAAGTTCCTTCTCAAAAACCTTCGATTCTTGGTCAAAGAATCCACCTGGTACACTGAAGAAATGATGCAGCCCATTTACAGAAGATTGGCAGTGTTGATGACCGCTCGCATGGGTCATGATGTTACCCCTGTGGACATCCTTGACAGGCTTCGCATAATGCGAGCGCGTCTCGACCTTTTCCACGACATGCGCAAAAAACCAGGGATCAAGTTCAACCCCAGAACTGGAAGGTTGACTTTGAAGCCTCGCTATACAGAGAGAATTCACTTTGTAAGTTTCAACTTTGCTCTTTACTCACTTTCCCACCCCCAACCATTTTTGCATGCACTTTTATGAACCAAATTTTAACTATTTCTAATTCTACTACATATAGCCAACTGACATGGAGCGAGCCTTCGCACGTAGTGGAATGCCAAACTACAACCGGTCCCTATATTGCCTTGTCGTGAAGGGCCTGCCAATCCCACCGATTAGAGTGTTCACCCGTTATGATTTCTATTACGAGAACCACCTCTAAATCAGTTGTAGTTTCTATTTTGGGCTGTGTAATTATCTACTCTGCTTTTGAACATTTTTCATTTATGCTGCTGAACTGTGGAGTTATTAAGGTTTGTAATACAACACTTCATTATTAACACAACAAAAAACAGAGCCCTTTATTATAACCTTCATTATTATTCATCACAACCAGCATTTTCAAGGCTACACAAACACTTCACACCATACACAAACATTTTCCACCCTACACAACCAAAAGTTTGTAAACAACACAACAAATGAAGAAACAGAGACAAAAGCTCAATTTTCTGTTTTTTGATTCAACCATGGCTACATGCTTCTCGAGTTTCTTGTTCCTCTTCTTGAGCTTACTAACATCCAACTCCAACTTCGTGTTCTTTTCCATCAACTCAGGCTCCAATTTGCCCCTTTAATTTTCCTTCAATTTAGCTTCGGCCCTTTCAAATCTCCTCCTTAATGCTGGAATTACAACTCGTGCTCTGTCGCAAAGGGGTTCATCGACCCATTCCCATAGCCCACAACCTGCGTCTCCCTTGTAACATGTTGTGAATCGACGACCAGGATTCCGATCGGAAAGAGATAGCTTGGTAACGGCAAGTCGACCGCACCTGCATTCAAAATCGGCCATGGTAGTAAATTCAGACATCGATTGATTCGAGTGTGGAAGTGTTAATTTGCTGAATTGATTTCTAATTTCGTGTTTGGGATTTTAGGGTTCTTGTAGATTATTGAATTGGGGGAAAAAATGTGTTTAAATAAAATTTTAAACGAGTTAGCCGTTGAAAAAGTGGAAGTACCGAAAATACCCTTACGAAGTGACGTCATTGGTCGCATAGTGACGTTTTTCGGTGGAGACTTGCCGGAAAACAAAGATCGGACAGTCGCGTGTCAAAAAATGCAAAGTTGGACAGTAAAGTGTAAAAAAAAAGGTTGGATAGGTAAGTGCAAAACGGGCCAAAGATTGGATAGTAAATTGCATTTTTCCCTTATTTTAATCCCTCGAAATATTAAGATTAAATAAAATATATTTTGTATTTCTTTTATCTTAAGAGTTACCATCATTTAATTTAATTAGATACATAATTAATGTGTCTACAACATCTTTATTTAACATGTATTTTTTATAATTTTGTACCGAACGGAAAGTATTTTCATTGTATTGCATACATTTTAATATATGTATATATATACTTTATTTAAGTTAATTGTAGCCCGGGGTCCAAAAAGATTATGGCTCCGCCCTGTGGATAGGTCAAAACTCAAAAGCAACTAAATTATGAATCTATTATGTAGATAGATACGTGAAACTTACCCGTAATCTGGATATGAGGATCTTTTTGTTTCGCCTCTGATACTTTTAAAGCTTGAATTATCGTACTATATATGTTGTTGTTTACACTCATATGAATAATATATGTTGTCATGTAGGTTGGATTGTTGAATCCAAGATGCAAGGTGGATGAGATTCTGACTCTACCTATTGAATATTCTCCGAACATATTCGAAAAAAAAATACCCCAATACGGCTAATACAACAGTGATATATGAACCTGCACCATTTGCAGCTAAAGCTATTATGAACTGGATTTGGTTGTATGCATCACAGAAGGAATACCCCAGCGTGATATGGTTCGAAACTTTATTCATCTATTTGTTCACATTTTATTCACTAAATGATCTGAAGCCAGTTCTAATGGCCCACATGATTGTTTTATGTAACACATGTGAGTTGCATACAAAGGGAAATGTTGCATACAAAGGTATTCTTGCATGGGCTAGACATAGTGGATCCGAGTTGGAACCTGGTTATGTAACACATGTTAGTTAAATTATTGGAAATAGTTGTTAGCCGGGGTGCTTCTTTATGAAATCTGCAACTAGAAGATTCCTGGAATGAAATTCTAATATCTTGGATATTCTCAGACATCCTTATAAGTACATCGACTAAAGGATCTAATCCATGTTGGATTCAAAAAGAATCCGGGTTAATCCATGCCATAATCTGAACCGAAATGGATTCATCTGGGATCAAGTATATTTTCTCTTTTATCAACTCTAGGTCATTTGTTTTTGTGAATGCATTAGTTGTTCGATCGATTTTGTTGTGGTGTAGGAGGGGCGGGGTAGGGGGTAGGGTGGGGTGGAGGATTATGCAGATGCATGTAAGAAAAATGGGACGAGGGGAGTGATGCTGGTGGGGCTTCGGGCTGATACTTAGGGAAGAGAGAGTAAAAGGTGCAGATGAATTGGAGGGAAATATGCGGGTCCAAAGGGAAACATGCATCGGGGAACTAGTAGTAGGAGTGGATAATAATCCATGTGTTCGAGTCGACGACGTGATTCATGTTTGGTATGGCCTACCCCAATAAATTGGGATTACAGGTTTAATTGTCTTTGTTACAAGATATATCGTTTTATTCGATACAGTTCTAAACCATTTAAAATTTTCTCAAATAGAGAAACTGTAAACCAGGTTATGAGAGTTCATATCCACACACCCGCTTCTAGTGCATGCTTTTTGATATTAGACATCCTCAACTTCCAAATAGGTTTTGTGGTAGTAACATATCCAAGTTATGGAGTAGGAATCTACTCAGATTTCGCTTTATCTTTTTTACTAGCTTATATCGTTTTGGTCACTCTTCTGTTTTAAGCGCTCAGACTAAAAATGACAGGGCGATTTATAATTTTTGCCCATTAATTTATTAGAACTTCAAGTTTTGCCCTTTTTTATCGGGCTTTTTTTTGTCCGGTAATTTATTTTTTTTGTTTAAAATTTGCCCTGTGGTGGCGGCGGTGGCGGTGGTGGTGGGCTTTTTTTTGGTTTAATAAATATATAATTAAATATAATTTTGAATATCAAGTTATTTTTAATATTTACTAGTAAATATAAATTTATTTTAATTTTTTATTAATAAATATAAATTTTATAAATATTTTAAGATGAACTAGGCTTATTGGTCCAAATTGCCCTGGAATTATCTCACGTGAAAAGTGCCGACTTGGAATTATGCCTCCATGCATTTATCGACAAGGGCATGTTGGAATTGCTTCACGGTCTGGTGCATTGTCTTATAAGGCGATAATAGTTCATTTTCCTTTGACCAACCTACTTTTTGAAACCATTAGTTATTGTATTAACATACTTATTTGTTCAAGCCTCTGCAAGCTGTAGGAAATTAGATACTTTGTGTATTATATATTTCATTTTCTACCCAATGATAACGGTACTAATTAATTATTTATAATAGCAATGACAGCAGGGGCGGAGCCACCTTGAAGGCTAGGGTGGGCTTCAGCCTGGGGTAAGTTTTTGACACCAATGTAAGAAGTATTTATCAAAAAGAAAAAGAAAAAACCCCACGATGATATCATGTGGCATGTACTTAGTTCTTTTCCACTTGAGAAGCTAAGACATGCGGCTTACTAAGTGCCTTGATATCAGCATAACTCTAAAACTAATGGGATCTTAGAGCAAGAGAAAGAGATAAAAAGATTGTTCAAAGTTATGCAATTGAGTTGAGAAAATATTCTCGATGTCTGTAAAAGTGAAAATCATGGGGTATATATACAAGGAGTTGGACTCAATAAACGATCCAGATCAATCTAATCTAACGGTGTAAAGGCTAAAGGAATGTTCTACACTATTCTTACAATAAAATGAGTTGGCCACGCTCTAGAGAATTCTAAGATTATTATACACAATGAATAATCTAGAGTTTGCCTATTTACATCATAGAGCCTAAGTGTTAGAAAAATTCTGGAGCGGCCTTAGAACTTCTCTTGTTGGATCGGTGAGCCAAAGTGCGGGGCGTTTGTACATGCTTCACGCGCGTCGTTTGGTCTGTTACGTGTCTAACGCGCACTGTTGACTAGATGATGCAGGCTCCTACTCGCCAGATCAGACGGAAGTGTGGTCACCCGTGAAATCCTCCCCTACTGGAATAGGCGACATCGCGACACGTGGAAACTCCGAAACGGTTGAACCTCTTTTCTAGACTGCCATAACTCATTCTCGATCTCTTAGCCCTCGGCAGTCCATTCCATCGGATTAAGTATTCTCGCCAAGGCTTGACAGCTCAGGATTGATGGTCCGCTCGGCCAATGATCTGATAAATTGTGGTTATTATAAAATATACCAGGGGCAGAGTCAGGATTTTTTTGGACCCCATGCTACAGTAACTTAAATAATATATATACATATATATATATGTATATATATTATTTAAGTTACTGTAGCCCAGGGTCCAAAAACATCCTGACTCCGCCCCTGGTCATAAGCAAGACCCCTTTCGTCAAAGGCTTTAGCCATTGTGATGCCTATCTTATGGGGTGACTCAACTACAGTATCCCCAGCTTCTTTCAGTGTCTCAACTACAATGTTATGACCAAATTACCTATATATGAGATGCAACTATAAAAAAATCCAACACGAATCCAAACTATAATATGGAATTAAATAGCGTGAATCCAAATTTATTGTACAATAGAAATCGACCACTAAACTATAATCGCACGCTATTCATACATACTATCCTCAGACTCTGAGTCACTCATTAACTCTTCCTCTTTCTCTTCCTCATTGTCCTCCTCATCCTCGTTGCCTTCCTCTGCCTCATCCTCGTGTCTTCTCTCATCAACCACGCCAATCCCTCATCGGCCAATTAGATATTCATATTGAATGATGAAAGGTCTACACATAAGTTAAACCCTTCAGATGCATTCTCATGTAGCACTTGGTTCGGCATCCCCGCGTCGACATCGTTTGATCCGGCAATTGATGACATATCGATTATGTGTCTGGCAGAAATAGTGGATACGGCCAACCATCCTCTCTATCTCGGTCGCCCCGTCGTCTTCTTTGGATAGGTCACATAGTACGCCTATTTTGCTTGGTTAGAAAATACAAATTCATTGGTGCCGAGGGTACGCCTCGGGTCGATGTCAACCAACTTGCAAATGCAAATTGTATGAATGCAAGAACCCCAACCACATAATGTTGATTCAAATAACCAGTATTTCTATCTATCCTATCGTACATCCGAGATCTATCGGCAAGATAATCCATTTATAATCTAAGAAAATTAAAAAGAAATTGTTAAATTAATTCCACCAATCAATATCTTTATCATCTATATTAAATTTCTAAAATATGAGTACATAGAAGTCAAAGAAATACTTACTTGTTGTAGCGTAGAAAATACTTAGATCAAGTATTTTTTGCACACTGACGCCCCTCGTTGCATTTACCACAATATCTAATAATACACAAACAAATATATATATATAAAAAAATTAGCAGTAATCGTTTTAATAAGAAAATATTGAGAAAACAAACACAAAATAGTTATAACAAGGGAAAACCGTGAATACCTTGCAAATGAGGAAGAATGTGATGTTTTTTACAATTGGAATGGGGTGGGTATTTATAGGGACATCCGACCACTTTTTTGACCGCAATGCGGTCGGAAATGAAAATATTCGTTGTTATTCGCGACCGGAATGCGGTCGGGAATAACAACGATTATTTTCATTTCAGACCGCATTGCGGTCGGAAATATTAGGGTTTAGGGTTTAGGCCTTTTCCGACCGCAATGCATGAAATTCTGACCGAAATGCGACCGGTAATAATATTCATATTTTTAATTTTCCAATTTCGCTATCCAATTTTAGATAAATCGTTGGTTTAAGGATCAATTACAACAATATTAGGTATATATAAGTTACAAAATAAAAAAAAAAACCTTATTTTCTCGCAAATTGAATAATCATTTAAAGCGTCGGTTGATAATGTCACTTGTAAATACATTAGTATATTTTGCTAATTAACTACTTATGATTATGTGTTAATTGAATGTAACATCTAAACACACACACACACACACACACACATATATATATATATATATATATATATATATATCACAATTGCCATCTCTATACTAACGTTTCTAACGAATGCTAATCGCAAATGAGAGATTACTATATACTACATATGATTAATATATGTAGAACTTCAAACGAATTTAATCGTAATCTTACTATGGTAATCAATATTAACTAAATACTAGTTCAAAATAACATTAAACTACCTAAGTATTATTTTAATTCATGTATTTTTAGTAAATTTTATAGTTAAACTCACAAACAAATCAACATTTGTTTTAGATCAAGCAAAAAAAAAAATTTACATTATTTTCGACCGAATTTGGGTCGGAAATTTTGGCGCTATTTCGAAAATTTCAAATTTTAAACTTTTTCCGACCGGAATTCGGTCGGAAAATATCGAAAATTTTGGCGGGCAATGGTGGAAAATTCAAAAATTCTAAAAATTCAAATTTTTACCCCAAATTCTATATATACACTTAATTTTTCACTCCATTTTCATAAAAATACTCTCTTCATCTTTAAATAACTCTTCGAACACAAATATTTCACCAACAAATTTCAAATTAAACAATTTTTTCATCTTTCAATATTCTCCAAAGACAAAATTTTAATTTTTTGATTTTTTAATATTTCATTTCCTCTTGAAATAAAGACTCATTTCTTTCTTTCATCTTCAAAATAAACATTTTTTTCTTTCTTTCATCTTTAATAAACATTTTTTTTTCATCTTTAAAATAAACAATTTTTTCTTCCTTTCATCTTAAATAAATATTTTTGACTAACAATCACTTTTTATGTTTTAGATTGGTGCAATAAATCAAAATATTTCAAAAATCGAAAAAATACTATTCTGGTAATTATTACCGAAATATTAATTTTTTTACTCTGTTGAATATTATTTCCGACGGGATTGCGGTCAAAAATACTTTAAATATTAATCCCGACCGGATTACGGTCGGAAATCCCATAAATATTAGTTCGGACCGGATTTCGGTCAGAAATGTCAAAAATATTATTTCCGATCGGTATCCGGTTGAAAATGGTGCAACCATCTTTTTCGATCGGATACCGGTCGGTAGGTTACAGGTTTCGACCGCGGTCCGGTCAAAAATTTGGCCACCGGACCGCGGTCAGAATAGTTTCTTCCTACCGAAGTCCGGTCGGAATACTTCCGACCGCGATCTGGTCGGAATGTGTTATATACTGACCGGATTCTGATCAGAAATATTCCGACCGAACTCCGGTCGGGATAAAATATTCCCACAGGAATTTGGTCGGAAAAAGTGCCGACCGGCCTTCGGTCGAAAAAAGTAATTTCTGACCGGATTTCGGTCGGAAAAACTTTTCCGACCGAAGTATCGCCGACCAGATTTTTCGGACCTGAGTGCGGTCGGGAAAGGGTCTTTCCCGACCGAATCGGGGTCATTTCCGATCTGATTTCCGGTCGGAAATGACCCTATTTTCTTGTAGTGTGTGGTCTGGTGTTATGTTTTGAAGTAAGTTCTTTTATTTTATGTATGCCTTTCCTTAGAGATATTGTTATGTTCTTGAGCATTGGCGACAATGCTATATCTGTTTTTGCTTTGGACTCTTGTGTCCATTGCTCTAATATTGAATTTGTGGCCTGCACTCCTTATGCCCTTGACTAGGGTCATATTCTTTCCAGAACCTAAATTACCTACCTGAAGTGTTTGCTGAGAGCCTCTTATTCATGTATTCAACAGAGAATGTCCCCTGCGGGTGCACTACATTCACGAGCTTCTTGACTCGGTGGTCTCCTTGCTAATACTAAAAAGTCATGTATAGTCTCATGTTTTTGATATTCTGTTGAGTGCGTCTGGGAGCTCAACTGATAACAAGAAAAAATCCAACAACGAAGTCACGTTGACACTATATTAGCATGTAACTAGGAAGTGCACACTTACTGTTTCATAATGAAAGGATTTTCTAACATGGCCAACACAAACTTACAGTCACACTAGTTTACTAGAAAACGCCACGTATTGTGTTTAGAAGGCTTAATTTTGTAGCATGTATGATTTTCTATCGAAAAGTCTTTGCCCAACCTATTCAACTTGAACCCTCCAACTGTGGTTGAGGTTGCGTCTTATTAGTTGGATAGTTAAGCTTATTTGTTTCCTACCCCTAGCCGAGGCTTTGGTTATTCTGGATGTCAGTCTGTAATGAAGTAAAATTCTTTCCCAACAATTTGTGCTCCCTTTGTTTTGTTTCCTTGACACAATCTTCTGTTAGCTACCTAATTTTGAAACCGTTTGGGTGACCTTCTGAAAGTTTTGTTTGGCCAATGTTATAGGAGAGTGAACTGAAAAGCCCGTAGTTGCTTATATTGCTGGAGATACTGCTCCACCTGGGCGAAGAATAGGTGGTCATGCTGGAGGTATAATTTTCCTTGCATAGTCTGTTTAATATGCAAATTGTTGTTGATATCTATTTTAACATCTAGCTAGTTGGGGGGAAATAGGTAAAAGCTGTCTCTGCAACATATTTATTCCTCAAATAATGTAGTGAAAAGCTGAACTGGTTATCTTAATCTGGTTTAACTAATGGAAAATCAAGTTAATTCAATGAAGCAGCATGCTTTCTGTATTTTTCTCTTACTGGAAAGTGTAGCAAATATATCGAGAAAGGTAATGTTCAATTGGTGAATCTGCAATATTTCTGCATTGGATATCATAAATCCCTTTAATTCGGTGAAGTATGGATTGCATGTCTGGTGAGCATACAGACAATAAGGCTCGTGCTTTAACTCAAAGCAAGTTCTGTAACGTTGCTACAGCCGGATGTACACCATATTTTTGTTCCACATCTTTTCCCTTCTTTTGTTATCAGAATTTCATTATGTTTCTTATTTTGGTCTTATTTCGTCTAGAATACAATACACCGAGAAATCGATACAGTGGGGCCTGACTTAACCAAAATAATGCTATCCTATTACAATGAATGGACTAGTTTGGGTCGGAACACCTATTACACATAAGGAAATATAAGATGACAAGAAATAATCCCTAAATGGCCAAGTTGATGGAACAGTCGAATGGGAGAGATTCGACGTTTGATTGTTGTATTGTGGGCATTAGATACTTATGATATCAGACTGAACTTGGGAACTAGCCAAACTGCCTACGTATCCCATTGAGGGAATCAAGCCGAACGTAGTTCATTTGTCTCTTTTGAGTTGCTTCTATTAGGTCAACCCCTGGTTGGGCTGCCTGGTTCACAGGGTTCAGCATTGGCGTAACTTCACGATTTTGATCATATATCCTTGTAGGATGATCGAAACCTCGATCCGCTTCTCGATTACAGACCTTGACTCATGCAGATTTCAGGCCATGTATGGGTTCGATATTGGTGTGCATGGCATTGGCTTTGTTCGATGCATCTATATCGAACAGGGTGAATTCGAGACAGCTTGGCGCGACTCCACGTAACCTCGATCCATTTCTTGATTATGGACCCTGACTCATGTAGCTTTCTGGGCCGATGCATTGAAATGGCTTGGTTCGATGCGTGCGCATTGAATTCGATCCCTCAATGTCGAACTGGGTGAATTCGATGCGCTGTGCGCGACTTCACGGTTTCGATCATATCTCCCTCATGGATGATCAAAATCTCAATCCGCTTCTTGATTCGGGACCCTAACTCGTGTAGCTTTCAGGGAATATAAGGTTTTGATCTTGTTGAGCATCGAATTGGCTTGGTTTGATGCGTCCATGTCGAACAAGGTGAATTCGAGGCATGATAGATTGCGCATCAAACCAACTTGGTTCGATGCGCATGTCGAGTTGACTTGGATTCGATGCGTGGCATCTTCGTCGGTCCCCCTTACTTGTGAGAAGTGATGTGGTATATGTAGGCTTGCTTAGAGGGTCTTAAAGGTCATTTTGTGCCCGCATCGAACCGAGGTGGTTCGATGCGCTCTCCGCATCGAATTGTGCAAATTCGATGCTGATCTGCGCAGTTCTATTATTTTGAGCATAACTTTATCTCTGGACCTCCGAATTGCATTCCGCTTGTTGCGTTGCAACCTAGACTCATGTGTCTTTCCAATGACATATTACTCAATGTATAACTAGCTATATATATATAATGATGAACCGAATACGGCTAAGGTAGCTTTACCTTTAAGCCTTCCCGACACTTATCAGTCAGTTTCGCGCCATCGTGGCCTCTTCTTGACATGACACATTATGCTACACCATTACTGATTGATATAGTGTTTGCCTCTGGATATGCAGCTATTGTCTCGGGAGGGAAGGGTACTCCACAAGCCAAAATTAAGACACTGAAAGAAGTAGGGGTTACTGTAGTTTAGTTACCCCATAAGATAGGCATCACAATGGCTAACGCCTTCGACGAAAGGGGTCTTGCTTATGACCAGGGGTGGAGCCATGATTTTTTTAGACCCCGGGCTACAGTAACTTAAATAATATATATATATATATATATATATATATATATATATATATACACACACACACACACACATATATATATATATATATATATATATATATATACACACACACACACACACATATATATATATATATATATATTATAATGACCACAATTTGTCAGATCATTGGTTGAGCAGGCCATCAATCCTGAGCTGTAAAGCCTTGGCGAGAATACTTAATCCGATGGAATGGACTGCCAGGGGCTGAGAGACCGAGAATGAGTTATGGCAGTCTAGAGAAGAGGTTCAAACTTTTTGGAGTTTCCACGTGTCACGATGTCTCTTATTCCGGTAGGGGAGGATTTCACGGGCGACCACACTTCCGTTTGATCTAGCGAGTAGGAGCTTGCATCATCCAGTCAGCAGCGCGCGTCATGCACGTAACAGACCAAACGACGCACGTGAAAACATCCCGCACTTTGGCTCACCGATCCAATAAGAGAAGTTCTAGGGCTGCTCCAGAATTTTCTAACACTTAGGTTGTATGATGTAAATAGGCAAACTCTATATTGTTCATTGTGTATAATAATCTTAGAGTTCTCTAGAGCGTGGCCAACGCATTTTATTGTAAGAATAGTGTAGAACATTTCTTTAGCCTTTAGACCGTTAGATTAGATTGATCTGGGTCGTTTATTGAGCCCAACTCCTTATATATATACCCCATGATTTTTTACTTTTTCAGACATCGAGAAACTTTTTCAACTCAATTGCATAACTTTGAACAATTGTCTCTTTCTCTTACTCTAAGATCCCATTAGTTTTAGAGTTATGCTAATATGAGGGCACTTAGTAAGCTGCATGTCTTAGCTTCTCAAGTGGAAAAGAACTAAGTACATGCCACATGATATCATCGTGGGGGTTTTTTCTTTTTCTTTTTGATAAATACTTATTACATGATATCATCGTGGGTGTTTTTTAATTTTCTTTTTGATAAATACTTCTTACATTGGGGGTCAAAAATTTACCCCAGGCTGAAGCCCACCCTAGCCCTCAAGGTGGCTCCACCCCTGCTTATGACGGGATTGGGTTCAAAACTTAGTTCCTTCTCTTGTAGTTTCTTCCCTGGATGAAAAGTAAGGGTACAACTCAAAGGCTTCAACACTTAAGAAAGATTGAGACACGATTTCGATGGTCTAGCCCGAAATGTGAGTGCGAAGTCTCTAAAGCTGCTATGGTCTGTCAAATATTCGAAAATTGATAGAAGAATCTTAAGAGTCCTTCCTCCAATCAATGCTTTGGTCAATTCCTTCTCTCGAGAGTCGGGGTTCCGGTACCAGATGACGAGAAAGTATTTTTCTTAACCTCCTAAAGAACTCTAAAAAGCCCTAGCCCATGAGCCCAAAAAGCGTGAGGGCACATATCGAATCCGAACAAAAGAGTCTATTTGGCTCGATCTACAAATGGGTAAGTAAGGCTTCGGCCTCAATAGCTAAATACATGGCAGTTGAATTATTTACTGAAATCTTTCTCCTAATTAAAGAGGAAAGTCTCATTAAAACATCTGGGAAATGCATTTCACGCGCTCATATTGATTTTATAGTTGTATCTGGTATGTATGAAAGCAATTTGAAGGTTTCTTGTCTCCAACGTTTGGCAATATACTATTTGGATAGGTTCAGAAAGAGTTACAACATTCATAATTGCTTGATGTAGGGCAATAGCTGCATGAAATAAAAGATCTGGGAAATACATTTCATGAACTTATATATGGATTTTATAGTTGTATCTGATATGTATGAAAGCTATATGAAGGTTTCTTTCCTTCCAACGTTTGACACTATACGGTTTGGATAGGTTCAAAAAGAGTTGCAACATTCATAATTGCTTGCTGCACGGCAATAGTTAAATGAAATAAGTTGCTCTTGTGTTTTCTAGCTTTATGGGGAAACAGAGTCGGCTGTCTCAATGTAACTGACTAAGTCTTTGTTAGTTAAAGAGTACAATAACAAAGTGCAAGATTAGTTGGAACAATTATTGTGGTCTTTTTACTATTTTATAGAATATGGGGCACTTTGCGGCTTCAAGTAGGTGGTTGGGGGAGATTCCCTCTTCCAATTATTAGCGATTATCTCTTAAAACTATTTTTGCCTAGATACGAAAAAACGTCATTTTGTGTGAGTCACAAAAAACACATTAAAAAACATTTTTTTTTCTTTTTTCTATTTCTGCGAAAGAATTTCCCAACGCATATTTAGAGTCGGGCGACAAGAAATACAAAATCACAAAACTGGGGGGAAATCAACATTGGTACCTTAACTTGGCCTAATAGCAGAATTGGTACCTTAACTTGTCCAGCCTCGCAAATGGTATCATAACTTTCCATTTCTTCTCAAAAGTGGTACCCAAAGGGCGGGGCTACACAATATTTTGCCCCAAATGTACATGTGGACCTCTTAAAATTACGGACTTTAACCATCATTTTGCCAAAATGGACTTGCTAACTATATTAATAAACAAAAAAAAATTAAGTAAAAAGATGAACAAAACTACTATATCCCTCTCATTGTCACAACCCCACCCATTTCAGCTCACACTCGCTTATTCTAAGGTCAACGGAGGTCCACATGTGCATTTGGGGTAAAAATCGTGAAGCTCCCGCCACGGGGGTACCACTCTTGAAGAGAAATGAAAACTTAGGGTACCATTTGCGAGGTTGGACAAGTTAAGGTACCAAGTCTGTTTAGTAGACAAATTAAGGTACTCACATTTATTTTTTCCCAACAAAAAATTATTTTATCAGAACACGTGTGATGGTTAAAAAACACCATACTATTGAATGTACAGTACGAGGGAAAAATCACGTTTGGTACCTTAATTTGGCCTATGTCTCCTTTTGGTACCTTAATTTGTCACACCAACTTTTTGGTACCCTATGTTTGCAAACTTAATCACGATTGGTACCCACCAGGCGGCGTCCCCAATTTAACCACCGTAATGTCTACGTGGCTCACCGTTGACCAGTCCAAACTCAATTTTGACCAAATTAAGCCCACATGGACAAGCTGACTGGAATAAAAAAAATCATATAACTAATGTAAATTATAAACATATTTATATATAAATAACATATATATATAGGGTTTTTGGCAGAAAGCCCCCCTGTGTTGTTCGAAACAGGCAAGAAACCCCCCTGTGAAATGAAAAGAAGCAGAAAACCCCCTTGTGTATTGAAATACGTAGCAAATAACCCCTTTGTGTACGAGAGTGTGTTACACTTGCCAAGAAGTGAGAGTGGGAATTAATATTCTCTTATAAAATGACTTTTCTACCCTTATTCTTAGTAGAATTTTTGGCAGAAAACCCCCCTATGTTATTTGAAACGGGCAAAAAAACCCCCTCTGAAAAAAAAAAAAAAAAACACTTTTGCCTACATTTTTGGCTGTAATTTTTAGTATTGTTAAAAATTTATCGGTAAAACTCTTATTTAGAAATGTATCTCTTCTAACATATTTTGAAATGTAAATTTTCTTTTGGACTTTTACGTACAATTAAATCATAGAAGCTCATCACATGAAATAACAAAATTTTACATACAATTATTTTCGGTATAAAAAAAATGAGAGAATTATTATTTCTGCCCAATAATAATTATTTATGCGTGGGGAAGATGACCCTTTTCACTTTTCTTTTGGATTTCACTAATTAAAAAAAATCTTCATTTAATTATATTTAATTTATTAAAGTATTTATATATTTTAATAAATATTACGAAAATATATGTTCATTTAAATATTAGAATAAGTTAATTTTAAAATTTACAGTAACATAATTAGATGGGTTCAAGAATCCAATATTTTTTTTAAAAATAATTAGGCATAAATATAAAATGGGAAAAATGGTGGGAGAAGAAATGACTATTTTTAATTTGGGGGTAAATGAGTCATTTCTGGTGAAAATACGTATAAAGAAAGAGAAGGGGGCTGTGAGCTACAATTTGTTTAACACAGGGGGTGTTTTTGCCTATTTTATTTTCATAGGGGGGTTTCTTGCCTCTTTTCCATAACACAGGGGGGTTTCTTGCTAGTGGCTCATATATATATAAGTAAAAAATAATCATGTAACTAGTTGAAAAAATAATAAACATGTTTATCTATATAAATAATAACATTAAATTTATTTATGTAATAATAATAAACATTTTAATACAAAAATAAAATAAAAACAAAAAAAAAAAGAAATTTAATCATCATCTTCATCACCACCACTGCTGCCCCCCTCCCCCGTCGCCGTCGAAGCCGTCACGAACACCACCACAAATTGTCGGACACCACCCCAAATCGAACACCACCACAAATCGCCGCACACCACCACCACCCAAATCAAAAATCGCCGCACATCGACTGAAGAGGATCTGAAACAACACTCCGTCCCCTCCGACGAGCACGAGTCTATTACCCTAAGTCCCTAACGCACAAATCTGACGTCGTATCGGGTTCTATTAACGAGATTTTTACCTATTTGGCGGAGGACATGGCAGCGCGTGGGGGAAAGGTGAAGGGGAATTCGTGGATGGGGATGCCAAAGATGGAGGTGAGGAAGTTCGGGAAGATACTCGACCACCGTGTTGTTTCAGATCCTCTGTGTGTGGGGGCGGGGGGGCGGGGGGTGGGGGGTGGGGGGGTGGCGATGATGTGGTTTTTGGGGTTGGAGAAGAAGAAGATAATTTTTTTTTTCTTTTTACAAATTATTTAATTGAAATCTTTTTATGGTTTGGTTAATTTCAGTTATTTCAATGTTTTAATTATTTTATATATTTATAGTCATTTTTTTTAGTTTTTTATGACATTTTATGATTTTTTTTTTCTTGATTTTTTATCAAGTCAGCATGTTCGGATGGACTTTATTTGGTCAAAATTGAGGACTTACGGGTCAACGGCGAGCCACGTAGACATTAGGGGTGATAATTTGGAGCCGCCGCCGTGGGGGTACCGATTTTGATTAAGTTGGCAACATAGGGTACCAAAAAGCCGGTGTGACAAGTTAAGGTACCAAAAGAAAACATAGGTCAAATTAAGGTACCAAACATGATTTTTTTCCTACAGTACGACATATTTGTTCTTACAAGTTGAATTTGACATAGTAACTAGCAACAATGAGATGTGGTACCCCGCTGGTGTGCATATAATCGAAGATATTTGGCATAGTAATTATGCAACAACAAATTGGTCAATAATCAAAGACATCAAGTTACCATTTAATCAAGGGTAAAGTGTTCATTGTCCTACAACGAAATCTCAGATCGAAAAAAATGCCAATGCAAATTTAGATCGAAAACCATGCTTGAATCCCCAAAGTAGAACGCTAGCTCATAGTTTTGGTGTGGGGCAACTCCATGTTGGATATTTTACTAAAAATATCATATTTTGAGAATTATTGTGAATAATTAAAAAGGATTTATTTCTATGGTTAGTGGGGGTCAAAGTCTTGTATTTTATAAGTATTATTGAGAAATAATGGGGTAGGACTCATAACCTACACATTTATCACCCCTACTAATGTTCTGATTAAATCCCCTACTTATGATATGTATAAAGATTACATTTATATACTCATTTATATTATGCATTAAACTAAAAATTATTTTGATGTTACAAGACCAACTATTGAAACACTATTGAAAATAGTGGTATTGCAAATCTTTGTTCAACAAGAAGGAGAAAACCATAAGAATAATACTCTCTTTCAAAATAAGTACTATTCAATAATATATGTATAATATACATGAGTATCTATTAATAATATAAGCAAAGTCATCCCTCTAAACAAAATGGTAGTTTGTGACACCTAGGTACAAAACTTCCGCACTTCCTCAGTAGGAAAAAAAAAAGAGAAAAGAAAAAGATAAGCTTTAATTTGAATTAAAATAGTCACCCCATATATATCTTTATCTCTCAAATTTCACAATTAGTATACACACGGTCACAAAGTTTCTCTCTCTTCACAAAAAAAAATTCCAATTTGCTTCCTATATTTTAGCACACCGTAGTTTTTAGTTTTTTTTTTGTATATATACAAATGAAGCAAATAAACTTACATAATATCCTTAGCTAACAAACTAATAATACTAGAAGATGGAGGGTACTCCAAAAAGTGCTCAACATCATGATAAGCTCTATGCCACTTTGCTAAAGCATCAGCAACCAAGTTAGCATCTCTAGGAATCCACTTGATTGTATAGTTCCATAGCTTGTGTAGTCTAATTTTGCATTCATTTACAAGGCCCACCAAATTAGCAACTGGTTCTACCTCATTAGTTAGGAGTTTGTAGGCAACCGGAGAATCAGTTTCCACTTCAATGTTGATCAGGCCTTCTCCAATCCTTTGTGAGTGCGTGAATTTCAGCTTCATAAGAGGTTGGTGATGTCACAGAGCAGAAAAATCCCCAACACCAACTACCCTTATCATCTCTAAGAACTCATGCTGCTGGTCCATTAATTTGATATGTATGAACACTGCCATCATTGTTCAGCTTAAACCATCCAGGCTTTGGTTTGCTCCACTTCACTGAGTTCTTGTCAACCACATTCCTTCTTCTTCCAAGGAAAAGATCAAGACTAAGTTGCTTGATCTAGAACAATCTTCCCTGGACTGTGACTTCTGGTTTGTGAAATACTCTGGCATTCCTATTCTTCCAGCATATCCAGATGTGTTGTAATGAACATCCATTTCCACTGAGAGCCTGGTCTGAGAATGTTCCTGAACTTTTGTTCAACTAAGTTTGCTTTCAACCACTCTTCGTCAGGCAAGCTGTCAAAGATAGCCAGATCGGCGTGGTGAATGATCTTTAACCATAATGATCTTGTTTCCTTACAATACCTGAAGAGATGCATCTCAGATTCCTCAAAGTAATTTTACATAGTACACATAGCAGTAAGAGCTAGATTTGTTTCGAACCTCATAGCATTTGTGGCAAGTCTCTCCTGAGTAAGTAACCACAAGAAGTGTTGCAACTTGTTACTGATATCAACTGTCCATAACCAGCTATTGTGCACTTGTTTCTCCCTTGAACCTCCTGATTCTCCAGAAATAGTTTGTAAGCAGATTAGCAGGTAAATATACCATTAGATGTACCAACCCATAGGATTTTATCTTCCTGATTAGTGAGAGTGATTGAGGAATTCACAAAACTATCAAGGATTTCTTGTGGAAGTTGAGTGTTTAGTTTTTTCAGTTGCCACTCTCCATCACTACTCAGAACTTCATTCAACTTCAGATACTACTCAGAAGGGTGAATGTTTATAGATTTATCACATAGACCTCCTACTCCTCTCCAATTGTCAATTGTCAAACCAGAAGGAAATTCTTCCCCATTTTCCAACTTTCCATCTAAAATGGGATTTCATGAGTTCCATACATTTCATCACTCCTTTCCAAGAAGGGTTGTCTGAACTCTGAGTTTTATACTGAAAGATGACTTTACCTCTCAGGTATTTTGCACAAATAAGTTCAGACCAGATAGAATGTTCCCGTGATAGTAATTTCGATGACAGTTTAGCAAGTAAGGATTCATTACCAATCCTTATAATTCTGATCCCAAGTCCCTCCCCTATTTCTTAGGCATGGTAACAACCCTCCAATTGATCAGATGCAGTTTCCTCTAGTTAATATCATTAGACCACAGAAAGCTTATGTTGTGCTTATTAAGACTCTCACAGATTTGTTCTGGAAGAAAGGAAGATTGCATAATGTAAGTAGACATAGATGATGACACATAAGAGATTAGAGTATCTCGTCCTGCCAATAATAGAAGTTCGCCTTTCCAAGAATCAAACTTGTTCATTACTCTGTCAAAGGTTTATGCATAATCCTATTTGGTAACTATACCGTGGATTAACTTGACTCCAAGGTATTTTCCTAGATTTCTGGTCTGACCAAATCCCAGAACCTCACTAATGTATCTTTTAATGTTAGCTCCATGAGATTTTGAGATGAATATTTTGCACTTATGATGACTGAGCTTGAGACCAGAAGATTCACAGAAAGAATCAAGAACTCACTTAATAGCATAAGAAGTCCCAGAATTTGCCTTCTCCGTGATGATTCAATCATCAGTAAAAAAACAAGTGAGAGAGTTGGGTCCTCCTCTGCAGGGAATAATAACCCTAAACCCTAAACCCTGGTAGAAACTAGCATTGAGACCATCAGGTCCTGGAGCTTTTAAGGGGTACATGGCAAATAATGCAGCCTTAATTTCCTCCCTATCAATAGTTGCTCCCAGAAATTCTTGGTCTTCATAGTTTAAGGCCAACTGGAATGAAGATATATGTTTATCACTCCCGTGAGAAGAAGTGTCAGATCTGATCCTTGAGAATAGTTGCATGAAATAGTGTCTGACATGTTCTTTAAGAACAATTCCCTCATTCTTCCATGTTCCTTCAATCCTCAAAGCCATAATCTTATATCTCTTCCTCCTTATCAGTGTAGATTTGTGAAAAAAATTAATATTCCTCTCTCCATTGATGATAGAATCTCCCCATTGTTTATGCATACGGTTTCTAAGTTCCTCACTGAAGTGAATTTGCTTGAAAGGGATGTTAGCATTGGCTTCCTTTACTTCAATTTTAGTGCGTTCTTTGGCTGTCTTTGCAACATCAATCTTAACATCCTTACGATTGTGTTGATGAAGCCCTCATATAGGGCTTCACCGGCTTCACCAGAGTAATGTCATTCCGACCAAGATCTTCAGTGTAAACCTCCTGTCCCAATCCAGTACATTCAATGGATTGTCTGGACCTTTTCCGGGTCCTAGCGTCAGCCCTTTCAATACTAGGTGAAGCAAACACATACACTTCCGTTACCGGAACGTATAGTCGTGGTGGTGGTGGAAGACCGTAGTTCTCCTCCATGTTAGCAATTTTAGTTTCCATACCGATTATTATCAGTTTTGGCGGTTATCAGCGTTTTAAAAATGGGGTTTCAAACTTCCGAGAGAGAGAGAGAGAGAGAGAGAGAGAGAGAGAGAGAGAGAGAGAAAATGGTTAATTTTTTAAATTTAACCTTTTAGCACACGGTAGTTATTTAAGCGATTTTTGTTAGTTTCCACCTATAAATTTGGGGGAAAAAATCGTTATAATTAGCTTTAGAGGAGTAATAAAATTGGAAATGAGTAAAAAGAATTGGTAGTTGATTCTCCACTTCCCCACTTTCTCAAACAAAATTTGAAATTTGAAATGATAACACGCGGCATAACGACTCTTATTTTTTATCATCTTCAAAATACAAGATCACAGTGTGACCACTCACTTTCCTCCTTAAAAGAACATTCTTCTAATTTATCTACAACTTTTGGTGTTTTTGCGAAATTTCAGGTAATTTAATGTTTGTTATTTTACCGGTTTCTCATTATTTCATATTTGAGAATTATTCTGTTAATTTTTATTGTTATTTTCCTATGAGTTAATCTCTTTGAAATTGCATTTAACTTTTTTTTTATCTTGAAATGTGCAAGTCACATAATTTTATTTGCCATTTACTAAAGATCTTCAATTTGCCACTATAAGTTTATTATCCAAATGCTTTTTTTAATTATAAATTTTCGACCAATTGAAAATGATTGATAAAAGAGATGAAAGTCATCTATTTTGAAGTTTATAGTTTGAAACCGATTTCAATTCATATGATGATATCGTGTTATATGGTTGTTATTTTTGTTTTCTGTTGCATTTTACATATTTCTTCTACTTTCAAATTCATGGTTTTTTTTGTTTTTTTCTTGTTTTTTTTTTTTTTTTGCATTTGCATTTTATCGGTTTCTTGCAATTACAAAGAGAGTTTAATCAACAACAAGCTAAGTTCATGTTCTGTATAATCTTCTACGTACTTCCTAAATTCATTTTACAAGTTTGGAAGAAAGGAAACAACAAACCATTGCTTAATGCAAAATTAGAACTCGAGTGAATTTGTAGTTCGATATTTTAAGTTGATTTTAAATTCTTTAATGTACTAACTGTTCTCATTTTTTATACACTTCATTCATCTATTATATGAAACTGCAAATGCTATTGTGAAAACCTACCACCTTTTTATTTTTCCAAAAAATCAAAGGAAATAATTTAAGGTATTCAACAAACAATATTGTTGGATTTCTCTAATTTAAGAGATGTGAAAAATTAATTAATGAAATATTTCGTGCAACAATAAAAAACTTAATATAAGATTAAGGAAAAAACTCTCATATATATATAAAACAAAGAACCAAAAAGAGAAAATGAAACATTTTGCAAGAATACAAGTGAGTCAAGCATTATGATTTTTAAAAGAACCCAGATTAGGTGAAGGAAACTATACTGCAATAAAAACAAACTTATATAGACAATTATTATTATGGGATAATGCATTAAACCCCCTAAACTATGCAGGTTTTTGCGTTTTCATCCTTAAACTAAATAAATAAGCGTTTTGCCCCATAAACTATGCCATTCTGTGCGATTTGCCCCCTGGCCGGGTTTTCGGTTATTTTTGGCCATTCTTGGCCTGAATTTTTCCCCTTACCCGACACATATGTATTGTACTATGGCGACCGCCAAGCGGTTCCAACTCATTCGGGACCACTTAGTGGTCGCAGCTAATGAACCGCGACCGCTTATCGGTCCCAAGCCCATTAGCGGGATAAATCCAGCCAATGGGCCTCGAATCTTCGGCCGATTAGGGCAAACAATACCCAAAATTAGGGCATGTCGCCCTAATTTTGGATGCCTCCCTCGCGATCGTCGAGAGAGGGTATTCGCGGCTTCTCAACGGTCACGGATATGAGGTATATAAAAAAAACCACCATTTGTTTTCATTCTTCCATTCTCCTCTCCATTTCTCTCCTCTCCGATTCGACCCGACCCAAGGTTGTCCGTCGTCCCGATTCCAACACCGTAAAGCGATCGCCGCCCCGTCCCTCCACTCCGCCGCCGCGTTACTCCACCGCCACCCCGTTGCTTTGTCGGAAAGTTGTTAGTTTTCATCTTTTTTTGATTTATGTTTTAATATTATTTTAATATGTTAAATTGTTATTAGTTTAGTTAATTATTAGTTTAAATGTGTAATTGTTAGATTAAAGTAAAGATTCAAAGAATGATTAGTTTAAAGTAAAGAATGGTTAGTTTAGATGTTAACGTCAAATAAAGCTCAAAACTTTGGCGGTCTATAAGGCTTCCCATGCCTTTCATCACAAGAATAAAACCAAGGATAATACCAATAGCCTTCGGCGTAAGTTAGCTTGGGGGAAGTTCTATACTACGAATGATTGTTTCAACGGGGACAGAAAGGGGGAAACGCATACCGTTCATCAACCACCCAACAAAGCTAGTGAGATGACCTGGGAGCGAAGTGTGCATCCTTCGACCCTCGCCGAAAAGCTCAATTCGATAACCTCTATCGATGTGATAAGTGTGCGATAGTATGCTCATTTTTTTACTAGCGCAAAAACCAAAATTTGTGTAGCTCATCTTCGCCGCCACTTCCTCGTTATCGTCAGACTCTCCATCAACCTCGTTAGCCTCTCTCTCGGTGCGATTATCGACGACATTAGGCTCTGGGACCTCCAAGTCAAAAACTATCTCGTGGATTTACCCAAAATTTGCCATTAAATTATAATAGATTAATGAAATTAGGTCCTCCAAAATTGGACCCCGATTTCTAATTGAGATCGTCTCCCAATCGGGGGTATGATTTTCAAATACATAAAAACGAGGCGCATGATTTCTTGAGTTTGGAAGCCGCTCCCTAATCGACATTGTCTCCCAAACTAAGGGGACTATGTGATGGGGATTATTTAGGATAGGTCCAAATTCGACATTGGGTCGGCCTAGCAACGAAGGCCCACAGAAATTGGCGCATCAAACGGATGAGGTTCGATGCGGATTTAGCATCGAACCACACCTGTTCGACGATTACTCTCTTACGCCTGAAGGGTCCCGCGGGATGGGGTCTATAAATACCCCGCCCCTTAACCTTCTGACGATTCGTTATACGCACACAACATATATTACCACATCTAACACAAGGGTTCGATATACTTTATTGCTTGACTTAAACTCAGCTTACTTTGACTGAGATCGAACCGATCCCCGTTCGAGGTTCTACTGTATCGAGTCGGCTCAGTTCGACACGCCAACATCGAACCAGGACGGTTCGGCACTTCATCAATTTGACCGACAACACTCTCGAACCAATCGAGTTCGACTTACAACAGCATCGAACCAGCCACGTTCGATGCGCACATCGAATGCCTTCTATTCGATCTACACGATTGTTTGTCTTATCAGGATATCTGGAGTAATTCAATACTTGTAATAGACAGTATGTATTCCAGACCAAGTTAGTCTACTTATTATATTGGATTAGCATTATTTTCATTATTTTGGCACTGTCAGACCCATTTGTAATTATCTCTGGTGTATTGTAACCCGGACGAAATAAGACTAAAATAAACTTTGTACATATATTACCATAACCATTTTAAATCTAAAATTAACTAACACAAAATCACACATTATGCAAGTATATACCGCATGCAGGGTTCGAAATATTCCAAAAAAATAATCGTAACCTGGTCGAGAAAACTTATTTTAGATCAAACTTAACTGACAACAATGAGTATCTATATGTCCTTGACCTAAAATATTGGTACGCCATGGATCAGATAACAATGAGTCGCCCAATCGTGATCATCTAATTCAAACAAGAACAAGTTTAATCCGTTACTTAAATATCTAAAGAGAAATAAGGGTATAAATCATGTTTGGTTCTATAAGTTGACAACCTATTGGGATTGCTCCCATAACTTGTGAAGCCTCTAATTTAGTCTCTTAATTCGACAATCAGACTCCATCTTGGTCTCATCGCGACGATGACTACCAATTGTCAGCCCCCCAAAGCTGGTGTGGACGGTTGTTAACCACTATGACCAAAAAGTTTACTAAATTAATCCTACATGGCGTACTCGTGGCGATTTCTAATAAAAGAAATAGATCAATTTTTTAATTATTTAATTTGTATATTCTTTAAAAAGAAATAATAAATGCTTAACATAATATTCCTAAAATATAATAAATTCATTCTTACATTTTTTTAATACTTATTACTTATATTATTAAGTTCAGTTCTTACTTTGAATATTAATTAATCTCTAACTCTTTATATTTATTTATATTTATAATCAATTTTGGTACAACGTCCCCTCCCCCCCTACACACACACCCCTCCACCTCCCTTTTACGGCGCCACCAACCTGCTCCGCTAGCTGGCTCTGGTCCAAGTGTGTAATTTTGTGCACGATCTTCTCATCAAACAAGATACACAATACAATAGAGACACACAAGAAGTTTGTGCATGTATATATTCCAATTTCAGAGACTCTAAATACAAAGATTAGAAGATGTTTTTGGTTTATTTGTGTTGGCCCGAAACCCCAAAACAAAAGCCCAATTCTCTTTATGCCCTAATGTATTCTTGTGAATCCTTATCTTCCAATACACGCTTCTTTGTGTACGTCACGATTTTTCTTATCTTAGTGAGAGAAATATTGGAGTGAGAGAGAAGAGAGAAAAGAGAATCTTTGTGGGTACTCTTCACCTTTGTGGGTTTTCTTCTTCCCTCTATTCACCTAAACACTTTGTGTGAGAGGTCTAATTAGTGTAGTGTGTTAAGATACTTAGTGTAAGCTTGTTAGTTGGTGTAGACTTTGTGGTCTTGGTGGTGCACTTAAGAGAAGTGGGAAACGACGAGGGTTTTTGAGCCGAAACGAGAAAGGAACGAACACCCAACATATACGAGTGGATTGAGGGTTGATTTTACAATTGGCGGAAGAAATATTATGGATCCCGTTAGTCATGTAACAGAATGAGTAAGTTGTGGACGCGTTGTATGTGGGACTTTATGAGCTAGGATTTTGTTGTTATCGGAGTTGTTGTCAATGGTGGCTCAATGGTGGACAAGTTATAGTATGTTGTCAATTTATGGGACCAAACATAATTCTTACATGGAATAACAACTTAGACTTTGTTGTTCATACAATACGCAAAATCATAGAAGCTTGTGAAACATCACATGAGTTGTTGGGTCTTATTTCAACAAGGGTATGTTTTTACCAGATTACTCTTACAATTTTAAATGGGTATTTGTAGGAGTTCGGTAGTTTATTTTTAATTTTGTTTTATGTTACTTGAAACTACTTTTTCCTACATGTTCGAAGTGCTTGTAAATCTTACGACATCAACTTAATTAAAGTAATTAACATAAAATTTGGAGTATTCACATTAATAGAAATAACTTTTAAACAAAGAAATATGATAGTTTGGTATAAATTCGTTTGGGTTACACATTAGAGATACAAATACAATATAATCCTCAATCACCAATCCATGCAAATCTATTACAATAACTGACTAACTTAGTCCGTAACACCAAACAAACGCTTAAGATTAGTCGAAAGCAGACAACGAACAACTTAACCTCGAACTGGGAACAAATCGAATCCTGGCAGAATGTCCAACTGTGTGCCACCTCAAATCCTGGAGCAAACCGAACTTACAAACATGTCGAACAGCTCAGATCGAATCCCACTCCGAACTGCTCAGATCAAATCCTAAAATCAAACAATCCACACACCGAATGCTATCCAATATCCAACCTGTACTCATAGATCGAATCCTAATACAGAACTGCGTGGTTAGATCGAAGAGCGATGGGGCTACAATAATTAATGGCGTACGTGTTTCTCAGGATCCACGATATTTATAGTCTTCGACACATGGGCCCGGAATCATATCGAACCGTGGCAATTTGATGTGGGCAATCTTGACATTGAATTAGGTATTTCGACGTGGAAGGCCCCGCGCCAACGTTGTCACCATCAGGTGCCATGGCGATATATATTCTCGGAGTTCGGTGATAACTAGCCCTCTAGGGCTCGCACTAAGAGAAGTGATCTAATTGGCATTTTGATTGTTTAGGTTGGCTTTAGTGGAGCTTGCCTCCTCGTTTTCACCACTTGTGATACCAGCAATTCGCTCTCTAGCCTTGAGGTACCAATAATTATCTAAAGCATCCGGAGGTAGTGGCGGAAACGCCGGTAAACGAGGCAGATTCACGCCAAATCGCTCTTTGGACACAACTTCAATACGCGCATTGCGTCGTTCATTAGCCTCAATGGTCATATCATTTTGAACTTGTCCACGATTCCCAACAAATATGCAACCTCCCTCTTTTGTTGGTCTAAACATTTGTAGAATTTCATTCTTAGCCATACCACTACCATCCTTAAAGAAAGCGGAACAGTATAAATACGGGATGCCTTCATTTGCGAACAATTAAGAAGAGTTGAACTGCCAAGAGAGTATCAAAAGGTACAATCTAATATCAAAATACAAAATAACTCACCATGATAAACAGTGCAAAATTATGCAACTAAAACATCTATTGAAAGGGATACACTTACATATAAAAACAATAAAAAAAATAGTAAATACATAAACCTCCACGAACCAAAACCCAACTGCACCATATTCAACAAAGCTTTTCGTACTATAAATACATGATTCAAGATGACTCACTCGTGATTTTTAACCATAATCATATTTGTATTCTCCTCGGACCATATCTGATATAGGCCAAAAGCTTTACTAAACTCCCCCATCTTAAAGTATTTCTTCATAAGCAGTAAAAATGGCACATGATCAACTAATAAATTTGATCTCTTTACCATTAAAAGTAACTTTTCTGCCTCCGTCATATTGCCTTGTTTGCAATAACATTTAATTAATTCAGTAAATGTTATTATATATGGATTAAACCCTCTGTGTATCATTTCATTACATAGGTGGATTGCTAAAGAAGTATGACCACGATCACAAAAAGCACCAATAAAAAGATTGTAAGTCACCAAATCAGGGGAAACACCATTTAAAAGCATCTCTTTCTTCAGATAGTGTGCTTTTACAATATCTCCTTCTCTCTTGCACGTGTAAATCAAGGCATTGTATGTATATACGTTAGGCATGATGCCAAATGCAATCATCTGATCCTTCATAGAAAATGCTTTTTCTGAATCTCCAGATTTGCCATATGCATCAATTACAGTATTCCAAATGATAGGCTTAGGTATACTTAAGGTTTTCAACATGTAGGAAAGAAACATATTTGCTTTAATTGCATCCCCATTACGGCACAAACCCTGAATAATGATCTTGTATGTAATCTCATCAGGTTGAACACCCATCCTTGACATAACATTGAAGACATAACAAGCCTCGTCCATACAGCCAGTCTTACATAGCTTAGAAATAAGGGTGTTAGAGGTAAAAATATCTGGCAGGAATCCACTTTTAATCATTTCACACAAAGTTTTGTAGACATGATTCATGTACCCCCTCTGACAGAAACCATGTAAAATAACATTGTACGCTATAACGTCCAACTCAATACCCTTTTCGAGTACATTATTCCAACAACTGAGGCCTTTAACCATGTTTCCCGTTTTAAAATATCCGTCTATTCTTGAAGTTGATGTCATCAAATTTGATATTTTTCCATCTTCAGAATTATCCAATAATTTCTCAAGAAAGTCTTTTGATTCGTCTGATAATCCCTTGTGGCAAAGAGCACGTACAAGAATAATACAAGAGACTTTATTTGGTCGTATTCCATTCCTATCCATGATAGATAAAAGACCTAAAGCTTTACTGACTTTATCAACGAGTAAATAGCCCTTCATTAAAGTGTTGTAGGTAGCACAACTGGGAAAAGGACCCTGACTTTCCATGTTTCTCACAAGTCTCTCTGCCCATTCTAGTTCACCACAATGACAAAGAGCATTCACGAGGTAATTATGAGTTAGGAGATTGGGTTTCCTAAACTGTTGAACCAACTTATTCCAAAGGCATAAAGCTGCAACTGACTTACCTTCCAAACACAAGGCTCTTAGTACAGTTGCATCACAACTAAGACTTTTCCAAAAGATAGCACCACTTCTAATGCTATGCACCGAAGCAATGGTTTCCCTGCAATATTCAATGTCGATTAGAAAAGTGATCTCTCCCTGGAGTAACCCTTTAAAATATATAAGTATATTTTAGCACTATTCCAACAAAAAGCAACAACCAATCTGAGTATGCAATATTATGAAAAATAATCTGACTAAATTTAAAGAAACCATTGTAAAAACAGCTCTGCAAATAAATTGACAATCTACTGAAACAAACCTCATCGTTTTTAAGCGATCCAAACTACCCTTGAGCATTGTATCCAATGCGTTGAAAACTGCACCACTCGGCTCGCCTTGAGCATTATTCGATAATATTTCTTTCTTCTCTTCTTCACGACCGCCAGACAAACTCCTAAATATGCAGCAAATAAACTAACTCTACTCAATCCTTTCGCTATTAACAAACTGAAAAACGTTTTATGTAACATGTCTGTCAATCAAACCTTGAGGAGAGAAGTGCGTCAAATAAAGGGTAATTTGTTCCTTTAGGATTTGGGAGCTCTCCTCAAGATAATTTGCAATGGACCGTGGGGGGGCGCAAGAAGAGGAGAAGACGGCGGCTCTCAGCTGAGTAAGTAGACTGGTGAAAGGTGTCGCTAGATACGTAGCCACCGCCATACTTCCTCTTTGTCCGGCAAGGTTGTCTACTCTATGCCGATGGCGTTACAAAAACTGTTTCTTAGTGGGCGGGCCGGGCCCAATCATCAATAATTTGAATTTTTAGGCATTATATATACCAACACGGAGTGGAATTTTTGAGCTTTCAGTATCAATAGTAAAATTAATATTTATAGTACTTAAAGTAACCAAAATTTATTTGTGTTCGTTATTTCCGCCGCCATGCACATAACGTCAAATCCTACGTTGCACGGACACGGATACAAAGAACAAATTTTTCTAAAATCACACATTGAGATACGTCAATGATACGTCGAATATTTGTTGTTAAAAAATTATATATGTATATATGTATTATTTAAGTAAATATGTAAAATAATGAATATTAAACACTTATAAAACTCAAAAAATAATTAACATATAACCATATACAAAGATCCACCATTCCACAAACTCAAATATTAATTGATAAACATGTTCAACACGAATATTACAAAGTTTCATAATATAACAAACAAGATTAATATTGCAATAGCTTATTTATTGTTAAACAAAATCATCAACAAACAAAACCGACTTTGAAACAAACAAAACCAACTCAAAGTCGGTTTCATCAAGAGAAAGATTTGCAATTTCATGAGTGAAAACTATTATATGAGTTAGATTAATAAATCAAGAAATTGCATATTGGTTTTGTAGTATAAACAAATTACTTTTTGACCCTTAAGTTTTCAAAACTAATAAAATAAATTTTCTATTGAGGACACGTATCGGATACACCTTAGAATAGTATCCGATACGTATCCCATTTATTAAAAAAAAAATAGGATACGCCACGTAGCGTATCCAACACGTATCCTTATCAGTTTGGTATTCGATACGAGATACATAGCCACTTTCGAAGTATCCGTGCAACATAGGTCAAATCTCTATTTCCTTATTGTATTTCCCATCTAAAAACTTTATATACTACACTCACACCCTATTATTTTTTAAATAAGCATGTTTGCCACCAAGTTTGAGTCTGGTTTTTTTTCATTGTGTTCTGAATATTTCATATAATGTAACTCAAAATCAAATAAAAAAAATCTTGAATTAATGTTTCCAATTCATAAAGTAACTTAGTATTTTTACTAATTAACCAAATAACAAAAAAAAGGAAAAATAAATATAAATATATCTTAAAATAAACTTAACACTAGAAATCCTGGCACGAGGTCCTCGCGTGAATATATTTTAAATTTGTATAGGGAAGAAAATAACTTTAATGAGAAAAGACTACATATATAAGGATATATAATTAATATAGAAATATTCTAATTTTGGGAAACTAAATCACCAATCACCATAATAATTACTGTAGTTAATGATTTTACTTAAGTTATAAGGCTAGATTAGGAACTTAATAATAAATTTCCTTTGCAACACTTAAATTATAAGGCTAAAATTAAAAATCAAAAGTTAGGTGTCAGAGTTTGCCTTTCTTTATATAATAGTATAGATAACAGTATACATGATAAAGATTGCCTTCAAAACAAAAACAAATAATAAAGGAAAAGACATTCTTTAAAACTTATAAATCTATTTATGTCAGTAATGAGAATTGATTATAAAATTTATTTTATTTAGTTAAAAGAAAGAATTTATTTTATTCAACCCCACCCCTAACCCGCCCCTGCACCACCACCACCCACCTCCATCAATGAGATAAATTCAAAAAAAAATGTCTTTAAGTTAAAATTATGAAATTTGAAAATATTTTTCTTCCTTTTTTTGTTCTTTTGTTATTTGGTCAATTAGTAAAAACATTGAGTTATTTTATCAATAGAAACATTAATTCAAGATTACTTTTACTTGAATTTCAGTGTAAGGTGGTCTTTGCAAACTCTTAAAAAAATTATAATCAGTTTTTTATTTGAGTAAGTGATTTTGGAGTGTTTGCAAATCTAGCTTTTTCGGTTACACAACTTTTTTAAGCTAAAACACCCCACAATCTTAAAGCTTATGTAGGGGTGCTTTTGGCTTATGAACTTCTACTTTTACACTAGAGTTTGCAAACACCACCTAAGTATATGAAGTGTTTGGAACACAATGAAAAAAAAAAACCCAACTTAAATTCGAAGGCAAATATGCTTATTAAAAAATATTGGGGTGTGAGTGAAGTCATATAACTTTTTTGGATGGAAAATGCAAAAAAGTAACAAAGATTTGAAGTCATGTGTAAGGCGCATGCATAATTTCAGGGAATAATGGAGTAGTCCATCGCCGAAGGACAAAAAATGAAACTTGATTACTTTAGAGGATCATAAAAGGCACGATGTACTATAAATGACTAATTTTGAAAGGTGGTTACTATATATAGAGGACTAAAAAGTCAAAGTTCTTACACGGTTGAGTAACATAATAAAGTTTAATTTTTAAAAAAAACATAATGAATTATAATTTTTTGAATGTTTGAATTTCTTTGTTTTTTAGTGTCATTTTAAATGCATATCTCTCCGTCCCCGAGAAAATATTATTGTAACAACATGAAAATTCCAAGCTAAACAGAACAATATAAGACCAAATATTACAAGTTTTCAACACTAACTGTTAAATATCTAAACAGAATACCCTGAAGTATAAAAATAATGAAAAATAATAAACCATGAGCACTCCCCAATGCAACCGCCAATGTCCTGACACAATAGAACCCTAATTTATTTTAATCTGGAAGGAAGAAAAAGAATCAAAAAAAATTTCAGTGAAATAAAAAATTCAGTGAATGCTCATGTGTGTGTGGAAGTGTGAAAATACTATTTTGCTTAAAGACCTTCATTTAACAAAAGTTCAAAAAAAGGGGACTTGAAAGCACACACATGTCTAGTAAATTATTATAACATAAACCCTCTTTGATAGAAGAACAAAACCGTGTATTGATAATTGGTGTCTAGTTTTTTTACCAGTGCCAGTCAACCTTATATCAACATACATACTGTCCTTATCTCTAGGAGCGGGCACTGTCGGGAACCCTGCCGATTGGGTTCCCATTTTGGGTAGTTTCGAGATCTGGTCATAAGAAATCTCTTCCCGACTTTGAATCTAAACATGTTTATACATCAACAATTTAACACCACGAATCACAATATTCCATCACAACTTAAACATATTGTTAAACATCAACAAAATAGTCAAAGTACAAAACTAAATAAAAAACCAAACAAAAAAAAGCCAACATGGCATGACACCAACCATTGCAATCCTCAAAATAACAAAAGAAGTTAATATCTCAAATGCAAAACAAGATGTTAGATCAATCTAGATCAACTCATTCTTCAACTTGAACACTTGTACATCATGTGCTCTCAATCTTTCACAAAAAAACATCATATCATAACAAATAAGTTAGTAAACTAAATATTTTAAGTTTATCGAATTATAAATAATGTGCACATAAGTAATTACTACATTTGATTCCTTTATACGCTATTAACCGTCGATGGCGACATTGGAAATGAACAAGTGGTAGCGGTCGATGAATTCGAATATGGGCTTATGCATACAAATTATTATGATGCTTTTATATATAATGAAAGATAAATTAAATTGATCTTTTATACTTAAACTTATTCAAATTCAATACCTTCTTCAAAGAAGCGAATCTCGTCGATTTCCTCCTCTATACTACTAATCGTTCTCATCATAAGAATTCAATCTTGAGTTCATATCAATGCTTCAATGTCTAGCACTATTTTTTAGCGTCTAGCAGTATTCTGCCATTATATAGTTGTTATCTTCAGTTTATTATAATTATGCGGAGTAGGTGTCTAGCTAACTGCTTGACCTTTGGATCCTCGGGCCATATCTAGAGGAGGCATTTGCAACGATATGCCCTTGAGAGTCGGGGTCTCATTTTAGTGCTTTACTGCGCCTTAAGAGGCGGGTACCGAATAGGTACTTGTTTTTGTGCCGTTTGAGGCGGGTTACCGTGTAGGTACATGTTTTGTTGCCATTTTAGGCAGGTTACCGCGTAGGTATAAATTTGTTTGCATTTTAGGTTTGGTACCGCGTAGGTAGATATTCCTCTTGTCAATTTAGGCATGAAACTGTATATGTAGACGTTGCTCTACCATTTATGTGGTGTTACCGTGTGGGTAGATGTGACTCTTGCCATTTCTGTATCCGTAAAGGTACATGTTACTCTTGACATTTCGGGCATAATACTATATAGATCGTTGTTACTCTGCCATTTCTGGAATTTTACCATATAGGCAGATGTTCCTCTGCCATTTTTGGCGTTTTACCGTATTGGTGGTAGAAGTGACGTTGCCATTGCTTGCTTTTTACCTTATAGGTAGATGTGGTTCTGCCATTGCTGGCATTTTACTGTATTGGTAGAAGTGACGCTGCCATTTTTAGCATATCTCATTTGTGTTGTCTGCATCGTCCGTTTCCTCGTTTGAATTCATGAATAAAAGAGGGTTTCTGAGTCTATTTGAATATTTTCTGGCATATCCTGTAGGATAGTAAATAAATAAATAAATTACCTGTTACGGCATTCCTATGCCTACTCCGTAACTTTGTATTTCTTGTATGCCGACTTGTCTTCTGCCTGTCTCGGTAGATAGCGGAGTTATGCCAGGGCATTTGTAGATTTCTTATGCCAACTTGTCTCCTGCCTATCTCAGTGTATGGCGGAGTTATGCCAGGGCATTTGAAAATTTCTTATGCTGACTTGTCTCTTGTCTATCTCGGTGGATAGCGGAGTTATGCCATGACATTTGTAAATTTCTTATGCTGACTTGTCTCCTGCCTATCTCGGTGGATAGCGGAGTTATGCCATAACATTTGTAAATTTATTATGCCGACTTGTCTCCTGCCTATCTCGTTGGATAGCACAGTTATGCCAGGGCATTTTTTATTTTATATTTTTTTTTATCTCGATGGATAGGGGATCTCTTCTTCTCATTGTTTTGTTGACGGAGGATGTCTGTGTTCCTGTCATTTAAACGAATAACAATGTATGCAACAATATATATCTCAATATAAAACTTCAAGATAGATAACAGGCAAGAACCGGATAGTCTCCGATTTGCTATCCTTTTGGATATGAGATACTTTTACCCATTAAGGTATATTTCTGTCTTATCCCATAAGATATGTTTGTTCCTGCAATCAATCTATCAATATGAAAGAGAGAGAGAGAGAGAGAGAGAGAGAGAGAGAGAGAGAGAGAGAGAGAGAGAGAGAGAGAGAGAGAGAGAGAGAGAGAGAGAGAGAGAGAGATAACATTCTATAGATAAAGATTAATAACGGGTAACAGTTGAGAACCAGACAAATCCTAGTTCGCCTATATATCCCGTAATAAGGGAATAAGACCTACGTGGTTCTTACAGGCCAGCCCCGGAGGGTGATTTAAGTAAACTAACATTGTTCCAATAATAATTAAAGATAGAAGTTAATGGATAACGTAATTAATTGTAGAATATGCAGGTGAATAATATAATGTAATTGATATGACTTATCTTTGATTCGCGAGGCGGAGTCCAAACTTGATATGCTCCCGGGTTTTGATGAGTCTGAGTTAGCCCAAAGTCCTAAGGATGAGCATGAAAAGAATAGGTCCAATGGCGCTCCAATTTGCCATTGTTCTTAACGAACTCGATTGAATTTTACGGTTGCGTGCTTGTTTTCAAGTACATTCCAGTGTGTTTCCCACAGACGGCACCAATGATTTGGTGCATTATCGTCTGCTGGCTTGGCGGGTTGACGAAACACTCAACATCATGATCATTCTAGGCTGCACTGGAACCAGCTTTGTCCTCAGCACACATGTACTCCAAGCGACATGGTGAGGGGACGGATATATCTTTTATGATTTCGGACTAAACTTGGGTTATCCCAAGCTGCCTACGTATCCCCTTGAGGGAATCAAGTTGAAAGTAGTTCATTAGCAGTAGGTTAGTTGTACAATCAAGTATAATGATATGTCGAGTATCTTGTGGATATCGAATGTGATATTGGGGATGAGATCGGATATGATGTCAGTGATACATCGTAGAAATATATCGGAGATATATATCGAGTATTATGTTGAATCTGATATCAGTTGTATAGTGTCTGAGGATAATCATTACTTACTTTGGTTATCGAAGCCCGGATATTTATAGACCTCGGGATGCAGGGACCACTGTATTATATCGAATGTTATATTCGATATACATATCGGGGGCCATTCCCGATATAGATGAACATGGGCGTTGCCCATGGGCCAGCCCAATACGAGAATTACCCATATCAGGAGGCTAGATACTGCTTGAGTTGCATGAAAGCATCTTCGCATTCGTCGGTCCATTCGAAGTTCTGATTCTTCTTGAGAACATTGAAGAATGGAAAGCTTTTCTCTACCGCCATTGAGATGAACCTTCCTAAAGTTGTCATTTGACCCACGAGGCATTGTACATCTTGCACGATTTTCGAAGAAGGTAACTCTATGATTACTTTTATTTTGTCAGGATTTTCTTCTATCCCTCTTTGGTTGACCACATAGCCAAGAAATTTTCCTCCATTGAATCTGAATATGCGTTTCTTTGGATTTAGTTTCATGTCTTATTGTCTCATAATCGAGAAGGCAGTTGTGAGATGATCAACGTGATCTTTAGCTTTGACGATTTTGACAACCATGCATTCTTTGTAAAACTACATGGTTTTGTCGATGTGGTCGTAGAACATCTTGGCTACCAACCGTTGAAAGGTGGCGCCAACATTTTTGAGACCGAAAGGCATGAATCTGTAGCAAAATACTCTTATGTCTGTGACAAATGCAGTTATGCTCGTATCGTTAATGGCCATCAGTATTTGATGAAATCCACTTTGAGTATCCATCATGCTTAGGAGTGCGCATCCCGCATTTGAGTCGACTAGTAAATCGATATGCAGTAGAGAGAAAGGATCCATAGGACAATTCTTGTTGAGATATGTGTAGTCTATGCACATGGGCCAATCTTGGTTGGGCTTTGGTACGAGAAAAATATTGTTGACCCTTTCTGAGAAGTGTACTTCATAGATGTGGTGAGCGACCAATTTTACGGTTACTTCTTTGTCGACTACAATGTTCTTTTATTTGCTGAAGTCCCGTTTCTTTTGTCTAACGAGCCTAGATTTTGGATCGATGTTTAACTTGTGTACAATAATACGAGGATCAATACATTTTAGGTCACGGTCAGTGCACGCGAATATATCCATGTTCTCGCGTAGACATTGGATAAGCTTGCATTTCACATCCCATGTTATGCTAGTGTTGATGCATGTTATTTTGTCAAATAGGATAGAGATAAACATATCTCTTTTGATTCGCCCAGAGGTTCGACTCTAGCCATTCTAGCCAGTGGTTGTCTGATTTTGCGGAGTCTCTTGTCCTCCAACTCTGGTGATATCTTTGTATCAATGATGTTTTTGGGAGGATTGATGCTTGATGGCTCTTGCGGTTGTAGCATGATTCATTTATCATCAAGAACATTGATCAGGTTGACTTGCGGTGTTGGATCTGCTTGAAATGGTTCCATATAACATAGTCTCCGTGGACTTCACTCGCACCACATTTGGGGGGAATTTAATCTTCCTATGATAGGTTGATATCACTGCCTTGAAATCATTAGGACCTGGGCGGACGATGATTATGTTGGAAGAAAATGGTATGTCATCAACGAGGTACTCTAAGTTTCGAGTCCTTCTTTTCGGAGTAGTTCCGAATGATGTTGGAAGCACAACTGTTTTAACTGCTGTAACTCTTGATCCTTCAAAGCTGTATAGCGAAGTTGTCACTGTTTTCAAATGCGTGTCGTCTAATTCCATTTGTTCTAGTGCATATAAAGAGATGACGTTGACCGAGCTTCCGTTTTCAATCATGATTTTCTTGATTTTGTAGTTTGCAATGTCTAGGCATACGAATAGCAGGCAATTCAAAGACGCGGCTTCCATAGCTTAAGGATCGAGCTTAATGTTGAATCCTCAATTGTTTCTATACTGGATATTATAGAGATACACGCTGATAGTCTTCTTGTGCCAGATTGAGTGTAATCATCTTGCGTGCTTCATTCAAGTCTCCACCTGTTGGTCCTCTAGAGATCATAGCGACGTCGTTCGGGATTGGGATTCAGGCAATCATGTAACCTTTCTAGCTTAAGGAACCATACGAAAGAGTGTGCGGCATGTTCAACGTCTGCTTTCTTGGTGAAGAATATTGAACTATAGAATTCGTACTCTTCTTGTTTTAGTTTGTCGACGCGTATTCTCACTTTGAAAGTGAACTTGCGGAGGTGACTTGGTCCCTCTTCTTTGCAGCGTTCAAAGACTGGGGATTTCCAAAGTCATATGGCACATAGCTTATAGAGTTGGGCTCGTGTTGTAGTAGCATCTGGCTCTAGTGCAACCTTTTGTTTGTGCAGATTTTGTCTCGCCCATTCTTTGATGGTGGTACCTACAATTATATTAATAACTTCCTTAACATGCATATTGGCAGTATCGTCCCTTATGATAGGGACTGAGATTGTATGTCCTCATTCGGTTGGAGAGGGGGTATCGAAATTGGGGTTTGCTAGCTTGTTCTGATTGTCAAGTTGTTTGTAACCTTTAACATATTCTGATGGGTAGCCCTCCTTTATCAAGCGTTCTATCTCAACATATAGTGCACAATATTTCAATGTGCCTTGGCCATATTCCTCGTGGTACTTGTAATAGAACTTTGATTTGTGTTTTTCCTTTGTTTCTCGAATATTTTTTGGAGTATTGTGGAGATTTTGCTTTTTGGCGACGTTGTAGATGTCATGCATGCTAGTGGTATTTGGGAGTCTTTTCTCTCGGTGGAGATGTTATGTGCTTTGTACCACTCTTGTCGTTCTATTTTTGTTGCAATGTGAGTGGTTCTTCTTGGACTGAGTATTGTTGCTTCCGACATTTGTCATCTTTTTGCGCTCCTCAATTTCCATATCTCTTTGAGCTATCACGTTAATTTGATTGATGGTTTTCGGTTTTCTACCTCAAAAGCTCATGGGCTAGAAATCTATTTCTCAAGGTGTTGAATAAGATGTTTGCAACACTCTGGAGGGCATTTCAACTCGCAGCATCTCGGTATTGAACCGTCTTATGCAATCTCTAGTTGATTCATTGTTTCCTTGCATGATAGTCTTCAAGTATTTTTGTGTTAACTATGTCCGTTGTGACTTCAACTACATCGACGAGAATGATAATAAACAAACGTGCTTGTATGCCTTTTGAGTAGCCTCCTAAGTTGTGCATTCCGTCTAGAAGATGCAAGTGAGCACTATGGTCCCCTTTACCATCATAGGTCGGCATCTTTGGGATTTCAAAGCTTCGGCCTAGCACGATTTACTACATGTTAGGCGAGAATGGAGAAGCCTCATCAAAGAACTCATCGACTTCCTGAAGAGTCCTTCTAGTGAGGTTGAGATGAGTGATTCTAGCCAGATCTCCTCCTTTTGTTTCTTGGAGCAAAGGTTCCAGCTTTCCAACGTGTTGTTGACCTTGTCTCTCGTAGCCATGGTCATTGCATGATCTAGTTCGTGCAGTTGATGTAGCGAAACATGATGGTGACAGTAAGGGTTGAGGTCTCCTACCACGAGGATGTATGCGATCCTCGAAAGGTATTACATTAGCAATAGTTCTTCTTTTACGTGTGTGCTCTCGTGGTGTTGAACTTTGGGATTGGCTGTCAGTCCGGCGCAAATTTGTAACACGAATCGGAGGTGGTGGTACCATATTTGCAGTCATGTGTTGGTTAAGCATATTCATCAGTTGATCAAACCGCTCAGGAGGAAGTAGAGGTGCACTAGTTGGCGTATTGTTTCTAGCTTGCACATTAGTAGCCGCGGCATGCACAGCTTGTTGATTAGCTGCATGTGGTTGTTGATGTTGAGTCGCTGCTTGAGATGCCGTGTTGGAATAAGTCGAAGAGTTGTTTCGTGAGGTAGTACATGTCTACGTGGTGTAACCATGATTCCCTATAAATAGCGCATCTAGTGGTTTCCCATAGACAACACTTCTGGCGTGGAGTATTTTTGCTAGTCTCGAGATTACCTCCGCACCAGACTCTTTTGCCCCTTATAGAAAACAAAAGAGGAGCTTTTGGTTCGATCGAAACCTGCACTAAAAACATAATTGTTATAAGTAAATAGTTTATATAAGTGAGTAACATATTCTAGGGAAGGATACGGGTATTGTATTCTTGCGATTGGGCTGAACGGAGGGTCGAGCTGTCTATGTATCTCTTTGAGAAGAAAGAATCAAGCTGGACGTAGTTCATTTTTAATTGTGCCTGTGAGGGGTCTTAGATGATGTAATGCAAGCTCGAGAGCTATTTGCATTGTATTGGCCCTTAGACTCGATTTGGACTATCCTTAAGGATGTACATCTCGAGCTTATCATTGTTGGGTTTATCAAGATCGGAGATTATTTGGGCGGCCTAACAACGCTGCAAATCATTGAGCCTTAGAGGCTCGAGATCGAACATCAGGCGATTTGCACCATGGACTAGTAAAATCACGATTAAAGCTTTCTCGTACTTAAGTCCAATTGTTGACGTTTGAATGTTTATGGATAATTAGAGGAGAAAATACTCTAAGTATTTTGGTTGACGTTCTTTCGGTTGACATGGAATTGTTGACATGCCAAAAGCGTTGACGTGGAATGCAAGACGTGGATTCTGTAAGAAGTGGATTCCGTAAGATGTAGAGTCCTTGACGTGGAATTCGTAAGACGTGGAATGTGAGATGGGCCTTCTTTCATTAGAATGCTAGAGAAAAGTCAAAGCATTCCAAGCTTCCAAGTGAACTACCCCTCAAGTGTCCAACCTATCAATGAAAGGGTATTTATAGAAAATGGGAAAGGTTAAGGCATGAGAGAGCATGCTTACACATACTAAAGTTGAAGTAGGTGAAGGGGTGCATTATAAGACTAGTATACCAGCAACCACACCAGGCCGAAACCCCGGAGGGAGGGGTCCAGATGACCGATGTTCCATGTGGCACATTGGCGTTGACCGACATTCCATGGAACGTCGTTGTTGATGAACATGCCACGGTACGTTGAGTTGACCAACGTGAACTGGTTTGGTCGAAGTACCACGTCAGTTTGACCGACGTTGCAAGGGTTTCTGAGTTAAGACACGATGTTGCAATGTTTGGACTCTATTGCCAACATTTTTCCATAGTAGACCATTTTCTCGAGGTTAAGAGTATCATCCCAAGGGTCGCATTGATTCTATATCTCGGTTATCTAATTAGATCGAGAGAAAGTTTCCTTTCGGTCACTTTACACCGAGTTATCGCCAAAATAATCGTGTATTTTAAAAGTGTCGTAATTCTGATACACCACGAAATAACTCAAAGATGGCACCTCCAACGTGGCAAATATCCCCCTGCCACGCGTTCTTCACAAAATCATCTGGTTAGGCCCTCAAAAAGAAAGACCTTCCTTAAAAACAAAAATCTCCCACAAAGAGTAGGACCCCCTCGATTAGGAAGGATATGAAGGAGAAGGGGATAAGAAAAGGAAGAGGGTATTGTTTGGGGGTAATTCCTGGTTAAGGGGAACCAAGAGGTGCAGGTTCGTCATGGAGGGCAGAAGAGGATGTCCCTCCCCTTTCGGGAGTCTATTTGGCGAGGGAGGTGGCTGCGGAAAACGCTTTTTTCTTCCACCAGAAGACACTTCAACGTTCTTTGTAGGAAGCATTGACGGATGTCCCTCATTGTAGTTTTTGGGGGGGATCAATTTCATAAGGGAATTTTGGCGATATTATAACTAGTATTGCTATGGGACCTCCGGTTATCTCTTCTTCACCTTCTCCACCCTGGGTAAGGGAAGCGGTGGAGCCTACCGAGGGGGTTGGGATAGTTCCTGGTTTAGCGTTAAGAATAGTGATGAGTCGGCTGGTGGGGTTGGGCTCCCGTTATAGGGGGAGGTGCCCAGGGCGCATGTCGATGCCTGAGAGGTCTAGGAGTTAGGATAGACAGCTCCTTCCCGTCCTTTAGCAAATTTGTCTACGGCGGTAGAGGTGCATTGTCCTTCGCGCAAAGCCTTTGATGCGGTAAGCGTGTACAAAATATTAGTTATTTTCTTTTTCTAAACATGCACTTGATGACTTACAAGGCAGTAAAAAGTCCCAGGTTCTTTCTTTATCCTTATTTTGATTTTGTTCTTAGGCATTTGCTTCGATGGGGGAGATGTGGGGCTTATATGATTGAGCCCAAGATCAGATAGGCGAGCTGGAACGAAGGGTGCAAGAGTTAGAGGCGGGGAAGGCTCATTATCAAGGCATTAGTTTGGATCATTTGGATGGGCATATGCAGGAGTATGATGCAATAGAAGGATGCATGGAAGAAGCGACGGAGCCCGAGGCCTGTTGGGATCAGCTAAGGGGTGGCAGGAGTGACTTCGTCAGTTAGTTCAATTCCCGAAGTGGGTGATAAAAAAAGAGAAAGGGAAGCATAGGTGTGGAGGTTGGTGACCCAGAAGGCAGGGAAGAGAAGCGACCAACCTCATAGTTTTAGAAATAATGTATTTGCTATTTTTTTGTGTTTTTATGTTTTGTCTTATTTTTTGTTGGAAGACAAGTTGAGTATTTTACTTGTTTGTATGAATGAATAATTTTCTTTTTTTAGGTTTTTTCAGATATATATGGGATATGCTTCTGAATAGAGGAAATGTGGAGTGCAAAGCATAGCCTTTCTAGCTGGGTTAGTATGCATAGATCAATTTTTTTTTTATAGAAGAAAGATTCACAGGTTATGACAGTTGTTTTAAAACTTTCTTGTTAAAAGAAAAAAGAACAATTATAGGAGATAGGTTGTAGTCTACACTTCGAGGGGAGAGATTAAAGAACTCTATACTTTGTGCGGAGGGATTAAAGGACTAGCGAGTGTTTTTTGAAAGGAGAAGGCACTTCTGTAGGTATGTACAGCAAGGGGTTAGGGCGAAAGTGAGGATTTCTCTCTTTCCTCTTTCTTTTTGATGATAGGTTTATTTGAGCCTTGGGTGTTTCTATCGAGCTCGTATATTTGTTTTTATAAATAGGTGTGCAGTGTTGTGGTAAAGTCTGCAAATTCATGAAATCGTAACAAGTAAGAAAGTGATATATAGGATTGGCGAGAATATTAGAAGCATTATATTCACAAATAAATACACCAACTATTTTGACATTGTAACAATACGTTTAATTTAGATTGGATCATCATAATTAGGCTACGTCAGTGTCCCATCAAGGTAAATTTAGCACATAATGGAATAAAAAACAAGTCTATAAAGTAAATATAACATCGTCGAGTAAAGAAAGAAAAGTAAAGAGAGTTTAGAGATCGTTACAGATTTTTACTTACGTAAAGCCTCCCATGGATTCCCCCGTACAAACTCCGAATTACTCCTCCAAAATTACAAACTACTAGCCAATACTACTACTATAGAAATATTACTTATTGAATAAAGAATGAAGAAGATTGGTGTGTTGAAATATTAAAAATGTGATGTCTATTTATAGCTAAACCGAAAAGATAAGACGACATCTCGACCGTTCATCATGTTTTGATCCAATGGTCCAAAGTTGTCATATAAATGATGAATTATGGACCAAATGATTCATGACACTGTAGAGCCTTCCATTTGAAAGTTGCAAGACTGAATATAGACCATTTATTAGCCATTTTAATCCGACGATCATGGAGCGCGCGAATTGCATACGTACATTTCAGCTTTGCGCAACTTCATCGTTTTGGTCATAACTTCCTCTCTAGATCTCAAAATCACAAACCGCTTGTTGCGTTGGAAAATAGACACATGTAGCTTTCCAGTGATATATAAAACTTAACATAAATCAATATACATAGGTGTCAGTGAATTTTGAAGTTTCAGTTCTTTATTGCCAAATCATATTTCAACCTACTAAACATGAAAATAGACATATAAATACCACGAAACTATCAAGAATAATCAAGTTAACAAGTGTAAAAGCATGATAATGATGAGCATTTTTCAAACTCATAACACCCCCAAACTTGTTCATTTGCTTGTCCTCGAGCAAAATGCACAAAGCAAACAATGCAATAACGCTATTCTAGGCTTAGAAACTAAAACAAAGACAAAGTTAAAAATTATATCACATTATCATTGAAATCATGGATCAATTCTTAGAGTTTCTTTACTGTTTGATGAGAATGCAAATAATCAGAGATGATGACATACTTATTCACAACCTGACGGTTAGTCAAGTTTCCACACACAAATCTCCATGTGCAACGTGTGTGAACAATAAATGCAATGATTATTAAGTTTACTTGGATAAATTTATCAAAACAAGTTCACCAAAGTTAATCACCCTAACTCCATACATCTCTCCACTAATGTGGATAAGATTCATTAAAGATCAATAGGACTTTTCCAGCTTGTAACGATAGGCTCGAGTATGGGCTCACTGAAGGATAAGTAAAAGCAATGCTAGAGACATACATATTACATTCAGAAATTTTTTGTACTTCGGTTCTTTCTCCTTTTCTTTAATCACCACATTCCTATCCCTCATTTCTTCTTCTTAATTTTTTTCTTTCTTTCTTCACCACAATTCATATCCCTCATTTCATTTTTTTTTCATTTCCTTCATATTTCTCCTAAACTGATTCATTTTGATATTTAGCAAACGGGTGTTCTTCATATTTCTTTTCTTTTCTTTTCTTTTCTTTACTTTTTCAATTTTTTTTTTCAACATTTTCTTTTCCACATATTTCCTTCCATTTCAAGTTCATGAATGCAATACAGTCCTAAGTCACCTAATCCTCCACGCATAGAACGTTGCAAGCGCACCGGGCGAGCGACTTCAGTGCCTGTTCTTCGTGCTAAGACGCTTTACAAATTCTTAGTTCTCGCACTAAGATTTCTTAGTTCTTATGTTAAAATCTTATGAATAATCATAGTTGGTAGAAGACAAACAAAAGAGTGATATTGAAGAAGGAGCAAGAGGAGAACAAAACTAACTCAAAGATATTATAATTACAAAAAATTAGAAGTGATTTAAGGCTTATACATTTGTCTTTCCACCATAATAATTTAGAAGATATTATACGAAATTAATAACCATGAGGAGTTATGTATTTTTCTTTCATTATAATCCATTTCTTTGTGTGAAAATTTTATATATACTTTTATTTTGTGTGTTTATAACATACTAATTCAGGTAATAATGGTTTTATTTTTATATATAAGTTATTTTTCTTTTTCTTAGAAACGCATTACAATGGTGCACTAAGACTGTAATTTTTTAAAATTGCCGCACTGGGGCAACCGCACCGGCACTCACACCCGCACTCGCCTCAGATGACTTAGATCCAGTCTCTAGAAGGTTAGGATAACTGTTTGTGGCTACATGGGGTAGGTAAATGGACTCATAAAATAAAAATTCTTTAATGAAGGCTCAAAGGGGTTCTGGTGATTATTTTATTTGTGAAGCGTATGGCTTGAAAGGCTCAAACATGTTAAAGAAACGATGGTCTAAATCATTTCTATAATGAATCATCATCAACGATTTTGCTTCAAGAGGTGATCAATTATTTATGAAGCTCTGGTGTATCTCCCTTAGTTTACTTATCTCAATAACCGTTCTCTAAGTATAATCGACCACCAATACAAATTTATGTGTTAAAAGTGTATATGAAGATAGGCATGCTCAAACATAGACTAAACGACATGTTGTTCACATAGTATATCATGCTCATCATCATCACAAAAATTGCCATAAGTATCAAATTTTCTCATCATTAATCCATAATTTGAACAATTATGTAAAGTAAAGTGGTAGTTTTTTTTATTATTATTATAAAGACAATAGAAGCCATCACAATCAAAAACGTCCCCCAAACTTAGATGAGACATTGCCCCTAATGCCTACAAACCAAAGAAATAAATATAAACAATACTAAAAATGATGTCACCTGATAGGAAAATAGTAGTTGTGATTGTGGCTCACATCTTCCTTTGGTTTTACGTTCAGAAACGGCATAAACGCCTTCTATGAGTCGAGGATTGGCTTCCCATCCAATTTTCTAAAAAATTGGCAAACATGGTCTTTTAATGTTAGATTCCCAACAAGACAATAGTTGCTTCCATGTTAACTGTAAAGAACATAAAAGAAAAAAAATTAGTATATATACAATACAACTGAAAATAACAATAAAAATAAAGAATTAATATGGGTTGCCTCCCAAACAACGCTTGATTTATAGTCACCTGCTTGACTTCTGGTAATGACTTAAGCAAGACTATGTAGACTTCTGAAACTCGCTTCCAATGTAGTGCTTCAGTCTTTGACCGTTAACTTTGGATTCTTCCTTGTCATTGTTTTGAATTTCAACAACTCCATATGGAAAGTCTTTCGTGATTGTAAATGGGCCAGACCATCTTAATTTCAACTTTCTAGGAAAAAGTCGAAGACGTGAGTTATACAGAAGTACTTGTTGACCAGGGTCAATATCACGTTGTAGAATGCGTTTGTCATGCCATCGCTTTGTTCTCTCTTTGTATATTTTGGCATTTTCATAAGCTTCATTTTTGAATTCTTCTTAAGCACTGAGTTGTAGCATTCTCTTTTCTCCAGCTAATTTCATATTGATGTTCAGGCTTTTCACAACCCAATAAGCCTTATGTTCAAATTTGACCGGCAAGTGACAATCCTTTTCAAAAACCAAACGATATGGTGACATACCTATTGGAGTTTTCTAAGCAGTGTGATAAGCCCAAAATTCATCATCAAGCTTTTAAGCTCAATCTTTTCTTGAAGAATTCACTGTTTTCTCCAATATTCGTTTTATTTCTCTGTTTGAGATTTTCACTTGGCCACTGGTTTGCAGATGATAAGCAGTTGCAACTTTTTGGCGTACTCCATATTTAGCCAATAAAGATTCAAAGTAGTGGTTAAGGAAGTGTTTACCTCCATCACTGATGATTGATCTAGGTGTGCCATATCGGGTGAATATGTACTTTCGAAGAAAATTTATCACCACCTTGGCATCGTTAGTTCGTAAAGCATTAGCTTTCACCCACTTTGAGACATAGTCAACTGCTACCAAACAATATTTATTATTGTATGAGGATGGAAATGGTCCCATGAAGTCAATGCCGCAAACATCAAATAATTCAACTTCAAGAATGTTTTTCAAGGGCATTTCATTACATCTTGAAATATTTCCAGTTCTTTGACATCGATCACAGGAACTAACAAAATGGTGAGCATCTTTAAACAAAGTTGGCCAATAGAGTCCACACTGAAGTACCTTTGTTGTAGTTCTTGTTCCACCAAAATGTCCTACATATTCTGAAGAATGACAATATTATAATACCTCAACAATTTATTCTTCTAGAACACATCTTCTTAAAAGTTGATCAGGGTATTTCTTGTAGAGGTATGAATAATTCCACAAGAAAATTTTGACTTTGAAAAAGAATTTATTCTTCTACTGGTAAGTTGGTTCAGGTGGAATAATGTTGCATGCAAGGTAATTAACAATATCAGCGTACCATGGAGCATTGGTTGCTTGCATAGCGTATAGCCTCTCATCAGGGAATTCTTCATTGATTGGTTGAAGTTCATGTGCTTCTTCAACTTTCAATTGAGATAAATGATATGCAACAACATTTTCTGGGCTCTTTTTGTCATGGATTTCCACATTAAATTCTTGAAGAAGCATGATCCATCAAATCAACCTTGGTTTTGCATCTTTCTTTGAAAGAAACTACTTGATTGCTTAATGATCTGTGTACACAATTACTTCAGAACCAATCAAATATGAACGAAATTTATCAAATGCAAAAACAATTGCTAATAACTCCTTCTTTGTTGTTGAATAATTTATCTGAGCATCATTTTGAGTTCGATTGGCATAGTAGATCACATGTAAGACTTTGTTCTTTCTTTGGCCCATCACTACTCCAATAGCATAATCATTTACATCACACATCAGTTCAAATGGAAGATTCCAATTGGAAGTGGACATTACTTGTACTTCTGTTAGCTTCTTTTTCAGCAAGTTGAAGGCTTTGTGACATTCTTCATCAAATGGGAATGTGGATTCCTTTGCCAACAAGTTGCACAAAGGTTTTGTGACTTGAGAAAAGTCTTTAATGATACGCCTATAAAATCATGCATGTCCAAGAAAACTACAAATACCTTTTACTAATGTAGGAGGTGGAAGTTTTTCGATTACCTCAATGTTGGCTCGATCGACTTAAATGCCTCTGGGAGATATATGGTATCCTATGACAATTCCTTATTGTACCATGAAGTGACACTTTTCCAGTTCAAGACCAAGTTTGTTTCTTCACATCTCTTCAGTACAACATACAAGTTAGTCAAACAGTTATCAAATGACATACCAAAGACAGAAAAATTGTATATGAAAAGCTCAATGAATATTTCCACCATGTTAGAAAAAAATAGACATCATGCACCTTTGAAAAGTAGGAGGGGCATTACAAAGACCAGAAGGCATTCTTCTAAATGCAAATGTACCATATGAGCAAGTGAAGGTTGTGTTCTCCTGATCCTCAGATGCAATGGGTATTTGATTATAGCCAGAATAACCATCAAGAAAGTAACGATAAGGGTGACTTGCAAGTCGATCCAATATTTGATCAATGAAGGGTAAAGGAAAATTATATATGTGGGTTACTTTATTTAGTTTCCGATAATCAATGCACAACCTCTATCTAGTGATTGTTCTTGTGGGAATATCTTCACTGTGTTTGTTATTCACTATAGTCGTTCCTCCTTTATTGGGCACAACATGTATTGGACTCACCCATGAGCTATCCGAAATTGGGTAAATAATTCCAGCATCCAGAAGCTTTAATACTTCATCCTTTACAACTTCCTTCATATTAGGATTCAGGCAGTGTTGATGTTCGACAGTTGGTTTGTAGTTCTCCTCCGTCAGTATTTTTTGTATACAAGTTGAAGGACGGATACCTTTGATATCGGCAATGGACCACCCTAAGGCAGTATAGTGATCTCTGAGAACTCGCAACAACTTATCTGTTTCAACGTTAGTCAATAATGATGAGATGATAATAGGTAGAGTTGAATTATTTGCCAAAACTGTATACTTTAAATGAGACGGAATTTTTTTAAAATCTAGAGTTGGTGGCTTGATAATAGATGGGATGCGATATTCGTACCTTTCTCATCTCTTCGACCTTTCCTTTGTAATCAATTAGTATTACATCAAAGGCTACAATACCTCTTTCAATATCACCATTATCAAAATTAATTTCTTCTTTTATTAGACATACCTCGAGTGAATCCTCCAAGTGGCTCTTGTCGAGCATTTGTTCAACCATCTTATCAAGAATGTCAAGTTTGAAGCAACTATCAGCCTATGATGGGAATTTGATAGCCTTGAAGACATTGAACGTGATTTGTTCATCTTGAACTCTCATTGTAAGTTCTCATTTTTGCACATCAATTTGAGTTCTCCCAGTAGCAAGGAATGGGCGACCAAGAATGATTGGAATATCATGATCTTATTCCATGTTCAGGACGATGAAATCTGGAAGGAAGATAAACTTATCAACTTTAACCAATACATTTCAACCATACCTCTAGGATACTTGATTGATCTGTTTGCTTGTTGAAGGGACACGGTGGTTGGTTTGGCATCTCCAAGTTCCAACTTCTTGTACACTGAAAGAGGCATGAGGTTAATGCTTGCACCTAAGTCACACAATGCTTTCTCAAAATGTGAATTCCCAATTACACATGGAATTGTAAAACTCCTTGTGTCGTTAAGCTTTGGTGGTAATTTCTTCTATAGGATGGCACTGCACTCTTCGGTTAGGCATACAGTTTCATGTTCTTCCAGCTTTTTCTTAATTGATAAAATTTCTTTCATGAATTTGACATAGCTGGACATTTGTTCAAGGGCATCTACAAAAGGAATGTTAGTGTGCAGGTTTTTAAAGAGATCGAGAAATTTAGAAAATTTCTTATCCAATTTAGTTTTCTTGAATCTTTGTGGAAATGGGATTCCTTACACATTTGGCAGTCGCGCCGCGATGGAACTTTGCTTTAGCTTGGCTTCACATCCCTGTTCATGTGTATGAAACTTCTCTTGTGATGCAACAGGTTCTGGTAACACTTTTTCACTTTTGAGTGTAGTTGCCTGCACATGTTCTCAAGGGTTGGTTTCTGTGTTGCTCGACAATTCTCCTTGTGCTCTTTCAGCTAAAGTTGTGGCAAGTTGACCCAATTGTACTTCTAATTTTCCGATTGATGCACCTTAGGGTTGGAACGGTTGCTTGGTTTCATTGATGAATTGGCCGGTTCTTAAGGCTAATTGGTTTGTGGTAGTGTCTAACTGAGCGATAATGTCCGCCAGGGAAGGATTTTTTTCTTAGTGTAGTGGAAATCCAGGGGGAGGCCTGCCATGGTTCTGGTTATTATTGAGCAGAATTTTCAGAATTGCTTACCAGATGGCAGTTGGCAGTTGAATGTGAGTTTCCATAAAAATCACATATTGTTGATGTGAATTGAATGGCATTTACCCTCATAGTTCTCAGTTGTTTGGTGAGAGTAGCGACTTGTGCTGTTAATGTCGTGATAGCATATATCTCGTTCACCATCAACTGGTATCTTCTGTCGTTCAGACAGCCATTGATGATTGTTCGATACCATTTCCTCCAATAGTTGATGGGAATCATCAATGGTTTTCCCCCATTAAAGCTCCTCCTACAACCGCATCTACTACGACTCTAGTGTTTCGCTCAACCCATTATAGAATGTTTGAACTTGCAAACATTTGGAAAGTCCATGGCGAGGGCACTTCCTTAGCATTTTCTTGTACCTTTCCCATACTTCGTACATAGTCTCCATGTCGTGTTGCACAAACTAAGTTATGTCGTTCCTTATTTTTGCTGTTTTAGCTGGGGGGAAAGAACTTAGCTACAATTTTTTGTGCTAATTCTTCCCAGGAAGTGAATTGAGTCAGTTATTCGCCTTGTCCCGTAATGAGAATGGGAATACTCTCACCTTGATAACATCTTCTAAAACTCCATTGTGTTTAAAAGTATCACATATTTGTAAAAAGTTAGCTATATGTGCATTGGGATCTTCACTTGGGAGTCCACATAATTAAACCGATGTTTGTTTCCTCTGAATAATTGCTGGTTTAATTTCAAAATTATTTGCAGTGATTGACGGATTTTAGATGCTTGTGTTTGCACCTAAGATTGTTGGGACATCGTAGTCCCGCAAGACTTTCGGTTCATTTTCTATAAGTCCACTCATTTTGCTTTTACCCTTTTTCTATCCTACACAGTATTTGTAAAGTTTTTTCAATTTCAGGATCAAATGGTAAAAGTGTTGAGTTCTTGCTCCTTGTAACTTGTTAACAGGTTTGGTATTTTAACCGGATTAACGAGATAATAAGGGTTAGAACGCCCTGTCCCAAGGTTCAGAAGCTTGCTTATTACGAAAACATCCCTCTTTTTATTCAGTGATAACCTTATGTCTTGCTTGTGTTGAGTTGAATTGAGTCTGATTATTTTGACAAGGGATACCCTTTATATAGGGGTATTTGGGGACATGTGTCACTCTGCATATTTTTAGTAAAGTACAGGTGTTGCAATATGCGTGAGAGGATAAGATAAACTTTATATTTGTCTACTAGGCGCTGACTGGGACATATTCTTTCCGGTCCGATGGCTTTAAGGAGCTCCGATGGATTGGCTTTTAGGTTCTTCTCCCCGATGAGGTACATCTTTCGGGAAAACTTTATAAAAGTGGCTAGAGATTCATCTGATAGCATTACAGTATCAATGGGGTTCTCTTCTTGCGTGATCCTCTTCGTGATATGTATTTCGATAGGTGACTGAGTGGATTGGTGAGCTCTGATGGCTTCTTAGCTTTAATTGGGCAATGTTCTCTGGCTTTGTTTTTCGGGGCATGTGCTCTGATGGCCTTCTGACCTCAAATAGGGCTTTGTATATTATTCACAGTATATGCTTCGATGGATGTTCTACTCCGATAGATGGTTGGTTCCGATCAGAGGTTGTCTTGGTGTTTTGCTTTTCGTAATAGGTTCTCCGATGGCTTTCTGACCTCAATAGGGCTTAGTTGCTCTTCGTCATATATTGTTCTGAGGGCTCTTCTCCTTGAGTTTGTTCAGTGAGGGGATGTTCTCGTATTTTTGGGGGACTCGGGGTCCTCGTTGTGGTCCATTTTGGTGCATTGATGGATATCGGAGTCTTGCGGGTCCATCGGGATTTACTCTTTTTCCGATGCCGCGTGGATATCTTATTTTTATTTATCGTGACTTCCCAAGGGATGCTTAAGTGCCTATTCGGGTGTCACTTCCAACCACTTTTGGTTGGTGACACTCGGTGGGCCCCCTCAATACTACGTGGCATTGGGAGTATATGTGAAAGAAGGGTGTGTATCGTCCTTGAGTTAATCCCTATTTTTAGGTTTAACATTTTGGTTAATCCTTTTATTTATATTTTAGGGTTAACACTAGCCCCCTACAAATTTCGATCGCCATCGTAGAGGCGAGAGGAATTTTTATTCTCTTTATTTTTTGCCTTCAGTGAGGAGAGGGGTTTTTTCCTATTTTTCTTTTGTCCTTTTTCTCTCTCTATCACTCTCTTTTTTTCCTGATGATTTAAAGAAGGGTGTGTATATATATATATATATATATATATATATATATATATATCACAAACGTAAAGATGGAAATTACCTTTTAGCCCTTGGGAGTTTTGTCCTCGGTTGAGCAGCACCTCCGAGTATTCCAAATGGTTTTTTAGTGGCGGCGTAACGGCCTATCTTTTTGACCGTTGGTGGTGTAACGTGTCCATTATCCGGCCGTTGGTAACGGCTGGATTCATTTGACCATTGGGGCGGACGTGTCCAGGCACGTGTCACTTGCGGGGGTTACGCGGGGAGTTATTTACTCCCCACGACCGTTGTGGTGTTGGCTATAAATATAGCCAACACATTCCTCTTTTCTCATTTCTCACTTTCAATCTTTCTAACAAACACTTTAGCAAGAGATTTTTCTGTTCTTTTTTACGATTTCGCAAGTCCTCTTTTTTTCTGACTCTTCGCGAATAATTGCAAGTTTTCTCCGAATCTTTGCAAACAATTTCGCGTATCTTTTCTCTGTAGAGATGGCTTTATCTGCTACCGATCTCATCACTGCCGCCTCGGCCTCGGGGGCTGTGGCTTTCACTTCCGCCATTGATTCACCGGCGGTCACTGGTAGCGTTGCTGTGAGTGGTCCTGCTGCCTCCACTCGTAAAGAAATGGGGGAACTTCTGCTTCCGCGAAGGAGAGTGAGGTTTCTCCTTTGAAGAAAGCTAGGGCTTCGAAAGCAAAAAAGCCCGATAATCTCAATCTCCAGAAAGCCGAGGAGACTGCGAGTACGGCTACTCAGAAAGAGGTGTCCTCTCTTTTCAAGAGTTTGGGGGCGTACAAGAAGAATATGTCCTTTAAAATTCCGACGAAGGCGGAGAGGGCTATTAATCCTCCCGAGTGGCGATCCTTCATGCCCTTTTTCTTCTGTGAAATTTTCAAGGCGTGCAATGTTTGTCCGAGTCAGGTGACTCTGAATAGCTTTGGGCACTTTGTATCTTTGATTTTTGGTGCCAAGTGAAGGGACTAAGTTGCATTGTGTCTCGGTTCTTTTCAATTTTTGATATCACGGTCTCACCCGGGGGGCTTTCCTTTTACCATTTTTGTCATCGGGATTCTGCCAAGAACTCGACGAAGAAGATTCTAGAGGGGACACTCAGCTCCCACAGTACTTGGAAGAACAAGTACTTTTTCGTGAAGCCTGTGGAAGGTGAATGGGATATGCCATACATTTGGGGGGGGGGGGGGGGCAAAGCTCTAGTGTACCCTCTGGACTCGGAGATGACTTTCTCTCCAATTATTTCGGCAAAAGCTCTGATGGAGTCGGAGGATTTTGGGGAGTTGTATGAGAGATCGGGGGTTCATCAGGTGGTGTTTACTTATGCTGCCGTTCATGATCCTTTATCCCTATCTTCCGAGGAGCTGACTTCTTTTGGTAAGTAATTTTACTTTATTGATTTGGCGATAGATCGTTATATATATATATATATACAAGTGTCGATTACAAATGAGTAGTCTGGCAATACAACGAGCCTATCTCAAATCAGACCTACACTACGTGTCTCGTGTAGGCTTGGTCCGGAACACCTCGGACCAACTCTTCGATGCTTTGATGGGAGAGGAATATCGGTAAATAGATCGAACGGACGTCGGTGATTGCCTTCGATGTGATGTCGGGGATGACCCCCGATGTGAGATCGGTGATGGGGTGGTATGACGTGTCACAGACGTGTGTTGTAGTCACGATATCGTATGAGACATCAAAAGTAACATCGGTGATGTATTTCGATATGAAGAGTGGTAGCTGAGGGATAATAATTGCTTGTTTTGGGATCCGGGGACCACAGTAACATATCGGTGATGATTACCGATATGACATCGAAAGTTATCCCCGATATGCTCCAAAATGGGCCTGGTTTGGGCCTGGCCCAATATGCGGGAAATGCCCATATCATGTAGTCCTCTAATTTTGGGATTCTTATCTTAGAGATAATGATTCGCAAATTTAATTTAAAATTTCTGGGTTACCTGTACCCTTCGTCCCGCCAGTTCAAATGACGGAGATCAAACTTGTGGGGAGTGCACTTGTGATGAACACCGAGTTTGAGGTCCTCGTTTGAATTCTAGTTCTCTTGGTATCTAGGTTCCTTGAAAATTGTGATGGGGTTGCGGGGGCTGTTGTTATATTCTCGCAGCTCTTCGCGTAGTAGGGTAAGATGTCGGGTTTTAGCTTCGATCTTATGTCGAAATTCACATTCGATATGATGTCGAAAGTGTATTTTGATGTAGTTGAGGCTTCTGTCTATAAGTATGGCTTGCAGGAGACTCTGAAGTTCATAGCTTTCTGTGTTTTCTCTGTCGTCTAGTGTAACCACATCGGTAAGTATATTGGTAATTATATTCGATATATCCCCCGACGTGTATTTCGATATCTTTGTTGTAGTTGGCTTATTATTGTTTTCTTCTACTGATATTCCCATTATTCTGCAGGTATATTACCTTTTTCTGAGATACTTCGTTAAAATGGGGTTTAGACAATTGATGCTCAAGCTTCAAGCCGATCGTGAAGCTCAGAAAGCTGCTGAAGCGGAGGCAGTCGTTGTGGTGCCTGAAACAAGGTCTGCGTCTAGCTTTAACCTGAATAATGCAGCTGTTGAGTTTCTAGAAGAGGCATATGGAGTCGAGCGACCTCCCCCTGGCACTGTAGTGTCTGGACGTGTTAATGAAGAACATTTTAACAATGTTCCTGCGATGGTTGGGTCACTTAGCCAGGACATCCTTGGCGTGGTAGGAGGCCCGGATGGTGTAGCCAGCCTCTTGGAAGTGTTGGCCTCGAATCGAGAGGGTGTGCTTCCTCGACCTGACGGGGATAAGGCGAAAGAGAGACAAGCTACAGAGTCTCCTTCCGGTGAGTATGTCGCTCCACGTTCTGAATTGTTGGCCGACGCACATTTGACCAGGGACGTTGGAGGTTCGGAATCGAATACCCATGTCAATTTGGGTGATTTTGCGGATGCGCCTTTCATAGCGGGATCGGGTTCTTCACGCCCGGATCCTATTAGTGACAAGGGAAAGGCGGCCGTTTCAGGCATGACCGACAAGGGTAAGGGGCCATTGCGGAAACCCTCGATATTGGGGGGTCGTGCCCCTATTTTTCCTAGGATTCCGGTTACAAAACCTGCCGTTGACCTGACTAGGATAGCAGGTAATAAAAGGTCTCGTGAGGGGACTGTCCATAGTGTTCACTTATCTTCGAGTTCTGGCCCTCGGAAGGCGGGTGCGGTCAAACCTTCAAAATTAGTAGAATTTCCTGAAGCAGACGATGTGCGGGGCATGATGCGGGCTTTTCCTCCGCCTGCGAATGTGCAGGTGCTTTTAGAATTTGAGCGGGCCCAGAACATACGTCGCAGCACTCACCTGTTCCAATGTGTACGTGCCTAAGCACGTCCTTGATTGTTTTCATTTGAATGTTTAACATAATGTTATGTATTGTATTGTGCAGACGGCCACGATGTCAGTCTCGTGTCTGAAGACCATTTGCGAGTCCAAGGGTGACCCTGACGCTGTTGCTGCCGAGCTTGAGGCTGATATCTTGAAGATGGAGGAGTTCAACCCCATGGTGTTGGAGAGGTTAGAGGCTGAAAAAGAGGATGCACTGAAGACATGTCGTGTGCTCCGGGGGGAGTACGATTTGTTGAAGGGCAACTTAAAAACAGTAGTGACTGAGCTCGATCAAGGAAAGGCGCGTGAATTTGCAGCCAATAAAGAGCTGGAATCACTGAAGGCTGAGGTGGCGGCGGTGAAGGCTGCTAATGAACGTCTCTCATCGGAGCTCTCCACTGCCCGATTAGCTCCCTTAGACTTGGTATGTATCTTGTGTATGATATCTGTTCCCATTTTTTGTGCTCTTGTATTTAATAGAGTTCAGTTTGTAGGAACGTCGTCTTGATCTTCTCCGGGTTGGGGCGGAGAAGTTTATGGAAAGCTCGAGCTTTTGAAATTTAATTTTGAAGATTCGGGACACAGCCTTTCATGCTTGCGTGGGGCAAGTGTTGAGAAACGACGGTTTCAAGGACTCCCTCGAGTTGAGTGGGCTGAACCCAAAGCGTGATCATAATGATCTGCCGATTGGCGGCCTAGATGAGATGGAAGAAAATCCGGCCGACCCTGACGTGTTTTCCGAGGTCGTGGAGAGAAAGACTAAAGGGTCCTCGTGGGAGTAGCTGTTTACTGCCTTCATTGTAATTTGACTTTATCCCTTTCCGGACTATCTTTGATTCGTGTTTCTGTAACTAAATATCTATTTCTCTGTTGATTTCATAGTATGTGACTATTCGTGGCCTTGTTGTTTGATAATTTGTCGGTTTTCTTTTATTGTCATGATGGTGGAATATGCAGTATCCTGATGTCTGAAGCGCAGTCATTTCGTTCTCGTATTTGATGAGATCTGTTCAATCTGTCTGTTGTCAATCAAGGACTGATTAGAATTTCCTTGGTGTTGGTAGAAACGTGTGTAAGCTGCCACTGTTCCTGTGTTTAGGATTGACCGCATTGTTACAGGGTATATTCTTCTTGCGGTTAGGGGCCCATAGAACCTGCCTCTTCACCTAGTTTGCTTTATGGAATTTTCACCCAATAGGCTCTTCGCCTAACGTAATGTTATGGGATTTCCACCCAATAGGCTCTTCACCTAGCCCATTACCTAACGTAATTTATGGGATTTCCGCCCAATAGGCTCTTCACCTAGCTTGATTTATGGGATTTTCACCCAATAGGCTCTTTACCTAGTTTGCTTTATGGAATTTTCACCCAATAGGCTCTTCACCTAACGTAATGTTATGGGATTTCCACCCAATAGGCTCTTTACCTAGCTTGATTTATGGGATTTTCACCCAATAGGCTCTTCACCTAACGTAATTTATGGGATTTCCACCCAATAGGCTCTTCACCTAGCTTGATTTATGGGATTTTCACCCAATAGGCTCTTCACCTAACGTAATTTTATGGGATTTCCACCCAATAGGCTCTTCACCCAGCTTGATTTATGGGATTTTTACCCAATAGGCTCTTCACCTAACGTAATTTTATGGGATTTCCACCCAATAGGCTCTTCACCTAGCTTGATTTATGGGATTTTCACCCAATAGGCTCTTCACCTAACGTAATTTTATGGGATTTCCACCCAATAGGCTCTTCACCTAGCTTGATTTATGGGATTTTCACCCAATAGACTCTTCACCTAACGTAATTTTATGGGATTTCCACCCAATAGGCTCTTCACCTAGCTTGATTTATGGGATTTTCACCCAATAGGCTCTTCACTTAACATAATTTTATGGGATTTCCACCCAATAGGCTCTTCACCTAGCTTGATTTATGGGATTTTCACCCAATAGGCTCTTCACCTAACGTACAATCGACCCCGTTATCACAGGAGAGTTTTTCTTGGATTGGCCCCTTTATCACAGGGAATTTTTTCTTTAATCGACCCTGTTATCACAGAGGATTTTTTCTTGGATTGGCCCCGTTATCACAGGGAATTTTTTCTTTAATCGACCCTGTTATCACATGGGATTTTTTCTTGTGTTGTAGGCGAGCCTTTTCGTTGTCTTTTTGACTGTGTCTCTTGGTGACTATGTTGTCGTTGAATATGTAGGTCATTGAGCCATGCAAAACATCATAGACAAGAAAGATTTTTGACGTAAAAGCTAATACGGAAGCACGAAATGACATGCATGTGTTATTTGAGGGATGTTCCCTCAATCTGGGAATATCAGTTTTACACAAGAAATAGTGTTTCCGTTGTGCTCTATCGTGCCTGTTGTACCTGTTTGTACATGTTGTACCTGTTTGTACATGTAAGAGGGCGATGTGTTAAATATATATCTAGGGGAATGTTCCCCAATTGTTTGTGCCATTCTCTGCACTTCTATAATGTCCGCTTAGGACATATCCCTGCATGAAATATGAGATTGCGCCAAGCAACAAATAAAAAATAAAAAGGTAGTAACGGATAATGGTCGAAGGCCAGGTAAACCCAGCCTGCCTAGGTATCCCGTTGCATGGGGAATCAGACCGGCGTAGTTCCCCCTGTTTTAAGTTACATGCCGACCCACGAAGGGGCTAAATAAGAGATAACGGTCGAGGGCTAGGTAAACCTAACCCGCTTACGTATCCCGTTGAGTGGGGAATCAGACCGGCGTAGTTCTCCCTGTTTTAAGTTTATAGACCAACCCGCGATGGGGCAATGTTTCAAATGTTCGAACACAATTTAAAAAGTGCGGAAATTTAAAACATTGTTCGGTTTGCTCCTCATGGCGATCACTCCGTGCGGGGAAGGTATTCTTGGTGTGGGACTTGTATTTCCTGCCTTCTTCTGATTCTTAGATGCCTCAGTGAGTCCACATAGCACATCCATCCCTGTACTTGGTCACCTATTATCTCACCACTCCTTGAGGCGTCGGGAATTTAACCTTCTGATAATAAGTAGATACCACAGCCCCGATCTGGTTGAGCGTCGGTCGGCCAACGATGGCGTGGTAGAGAAATGGGGTGTTGACAATTGTGTATTTTATCGGTGTGACCCGAGTGCATGGGCTCCTGCCAAACATGGTGGGCAATGTGACTTGTCCAAGTGGCACTACCTCTGCTCCACCAAACCCGGTCAACGGGGTGGATATCGGCTTCAGTCGGTCTGGGGCTATCCCCATCTGCTCGTAGGCTTTTGAGAATATCAGGTTTGCAGAACTACCGCTATCCACCAACACCTTATGCACCTGATATCCGTCCACGTTGATCGTGATAACCAGTGGGCAATCTAATTTCCCTGCAGTCAAGGCCAATGGGCTAAGCTGCTCCAAGTCTTTCCTAGTGAAAGAGATCTCCTGCATGATTGCGTTGGTGTACCCAACATAGGCTCCACCGTGGAGTCTTCTTGTTATGGTTTCTCGGCCGTGAGCCATGTCAGCTCCCAACCCTCCGCCGTTGATCACATTTATAACGCCTCTACTCGGGGCATTCACAATGGCCCTACCTCGTTCCTCGGGTGCCTCAATCATTTTCTGCTCTCCTCTGATGGGTGAGTAGTCCCTTCTAGGGGGTGAGGAATGCTCTGCTCTTCTAGCATCCTCCCTGGCGCCCCTGACAAACTCGACCAGTTTCCCTTCTTTGATCAATATTTCGATTTTGTTCCTCAGGTGTGTGTAGTATTTGTCGGATGACTTCATCCTGGGAGTCTCATTCAACGGCCTGGGTTCCGTCAACCATCTGTTTCTCTTCGCCACAGCCATCACCTCCAGAATACCTCTGTTTAACGGGGTGTACGTCCGTGGGGGCCTTTCTCTATTGCACTCTCTGCCTGATTTCCCGCTGGAAAACGAACCCTGACGTGTTGCCATCATTTCGTCCTCGTAGACCATTTGGTTGGCAAGCATGTTGATATGTGCTATGGTGGGCTTCGTTAATTTTATTAGCTCCCCGGCAAACCTACGGTGGGTTGTACCATTAAACAACATCATCATGACCTGCCCGCCATATGGCTCATCCACCTTCAATAATTCGTCGTTGAACCTTTTCATATAGTCTCGGAGGTTCTCCCTTTCTTTTTGCTGTACAGCGCCGAGGTGTAGCAGGTTGGTCTTCATTCTCTTTTGGCTAGAGAATTGGTTCTCAAATCTCTCCCTCAGCTGCTCATAGTCCGTTAAGGATCTGGCCTCCAGCCTAGCTAACCAATCTAGTGCAGCACCCGTTAAAGTGGTGGAGAGGATCTTTGCCTTTATGTTTCTAGAGTAGTTGTGCAGGTTCAGGATGCTATCAACCTGATGGAGATGATCCGTAGGATCGCCTCTTCCGTCGTATGGCTTTATGGTCAGAATCTTGTCTCCCATGTGTAGTACCTCTGCCTCTATCTCATCTGAGAATGGGGTCCTACTGCGACCCTTCCCCTTACTCTGAGTCAGCTTTCTCGACAATTCCGCCCTCTCGCGGTCTAGCTGTTCCATCCTCCTTGAGATCACCTGCAGTATCTCTGCATCCTCATTCTTTGGATACACAACCTCGGCGCGGTCGCGACCGCGTTCCATTCTCCGGACTACTTCTGCCCTCTCACGGTCCAGCCATTCCATTTTCCTCGCTAGCTCCCGATCTAGGGTCCAGGGGTCCCGTCTCTCTGCCCTGTCGTAAGCAGCGGGTGATATCTCCCTGAAGGAGTCCCCCGTGTCCTCATGTTCGTCGCATCCTTGCCTTGCCCTTCTCTCATCCGCTCTGGAATCAGTGGGCCTCGCCCGGATGTCCCTTGCCCTTTGCTCCACCAGACGTGGGAGCAAGGTCTCCAATGTGGAATTCAGCGCTGCTCTCACAGTGGCGTTGATCTGAGCTTGCATCTCCGGGTTTATAGCGGCGGGATGGACGGTGCTTTGTCCCGCGGGCATCGTCTCCTCTTGGCCGAGAAAACCCGCATTTGGCGCTTCGGTCATTGGAATGTCAGTTGCGTGGTTCTCGATGGGCGGGCCCTCAGTCTCGGGTTCTGCCGCACTTGGTGCAACAAGGGTCGGACCTGCATTTGCGGCTCGCGGCGGCCTCCTGGGCCCGCGCCTTCGTTGCACTTGTGGTGGAGGGAGCTCCATCTCAGCTCGAGCCACTGTCTGTTCTCGGTGTTGTGGGGTTTGCGTGTTCTCCATCCTGGCGCTCCTAGTCACCACTCCGCTAACTTCGGATCGGGTCCTCCTTCCTTGCATCTCGGTGTCCTTGTCCGGGGACTGGGGTTCCCACGGACGGCGCCACTGATTTGGCGATAGATCGTTATATATATATATATATATATATATATATATATATGCAAGTGTCGATTACAAATGAGTAGTCTGGAAATACAACGAGCCTATCTCAAATCAGACCTACACTACGTGTCTCGTGTAGGCTTGGTCCGGAACACCTCGGACAACGCTTCGATGCTTGGATGGGAGAGGAATATCGGTAAATAGATCGAACGAACGTCGGTGATTGCCTTCGATGTGATGTCGGGGATGACCCCCGATGTGAGATCGGTGATGAGGTGGTATGACGTGTCACAGGCGTGTGTTGTAGTCACGATATCGTATGAGACATCGAAAGTAACATCGGTGATGTATTTCGATATGACGAGTGGTAGCTGAGGGATAATAATTGCTTGTTTTGGGATCCGGGCACCGCGTATTTATAGACCTCGGGATCTGGGGACCACAGTGACATATCGGTGATGATTACCGATATGACATCGAAAGTTATCCCCGATATGCTCCAAAATGGGCCTGGTTTGGGCCTGGCCCAATATGCGGGAAATGCCCATATCATTTATTTTCTTTCATAAAGAGGAGGCAAAGCTTGCCATATGAATAAGAGGCTTTAGCCTTTCATAATAATATAGTAATAACCGTAATATTATAAATGATGGCATAACCATCCTTATTTATAAAAAGGTAATAATTAATAAAAATAACAAATTGTGTACCTTTTTCTTTTTGGAACTCAAACAATTGAATGTCGACAAAATATCGAGCCTCCTGTGCTGATAACGTGTTATAAATGTTTAGAACTCAAAGGAAAATAAAAGATAGTAATATTATTTGTCAAACTCTTTCTTATTCCATAATGTAAATGTGTATTTACAAAGCTAATGAGCTTTCTATTTATAGAAAGTCCTTGAGAAATACGTCATAGTCTTTCTATGTGGGACAAGGACATACACATATATTTTCATAACAAATAATAGTTTCTTGTCTTATGGGATTTATATATTGGAGCTATTAGCAAAAATGTTATTTTTTATGGATCTTGTTTCAAAGAAATAAAACTACCCCTGTGTTATCTCTAATTGGCAAAAAAATCCCCTGTATTCTTTTTATTAACAAATACCCCTTGTGTAATTTAAAAATTGACAAAAAAACCCTTGATGACATTTTTTATAATGAAATTATCAATAACTAAGGATTTTTAAGCATTGTGATTTTATAATAAATATTTTCTTCTTCCAATAGATCCTATAAATCATACTATATTTGTTTAGATTTTTTAAAAATTGTGGGAAAATATAATAAAATTAATTGGTAGCACACTTTTTTTTACAAATATAAAAATTATAGTTTTTTTAAATGAATAATAAAAAATATGTCTATAATTTATTTTGAACTTCATTAGTTCCATATATATCAAAAACAAAATACAGTAAAAATGACCTTTTGGGATAAATTTAAGTACGTGAGGATCAATTCGATTAAGAAGGGGAATTTTTGCAACTTTTGAATAACACAAGGGCATTTTCCAGTTAAATAACACAAGGGGTTATTTTTCAATTATGCATAACACATGAGTGATTTTTGCTATTTTCCCATTTTCATTGTGAGGATATACTAGTCAAACCTCTATGAACAATCAGGAAATTCTTCAACGGTGTCTATTTCTTAAACGTTTGAATAATAAGACGAAAGTATTATTGTTCCTTTATTTGAACACACAAACTTTTATTTATTTACTAAGGCCGAGGCCAGGTAATGTACAACGCTATGTGAGGTCGGGGCTTGTGGGATAGGAAAATATATGTACAACTTATATCACACAACTCAAAACTTGCCAAATAGGGCGGACAATGAAGCCAAGCATCCGCGAACCGTGGTTGTTGAGGGCAGTCAACTGCGTCCCAAGCACATCCTTGCTTCGCAAGTACATATACGAACCTATTCCCCTCTCATTATGAACATGAGAGAAATAGGATTTGTACTCTTCCTCATAAACTTCGTATGTCACGGAGCATGGGTCGCACTTCTACCGAGGCCATGGCGTCGTGCATCTTGGTCAAATAAGAGTAGAGTCAGTCTCAATAATGAGTGCAGTAATAGAAACATGTAGTGCAAGTAGTATTCCATGTCATATGGCCCTGAGTTTGGCGACATTGTTGGTGTTGTGTCATGTCATCTCTGAGAATGCACCCACTATCTTGCCTATCCAGTCGCGAATTGCACCGCTGATACCTGTCGGACCTGGCTTGGAAAGCGTTAATCCGTCTGTGTTAAGCTTGTACATTCCTCTAGGGGGTGGAATACAACGAACCGCAAACCTGTAAGCTTTAGGGGGCCGTAGAGGAGGACCTGGCAGGGATTCCGCCAGGGGTTTGGAGATACGATGGGAGATTAATTCAGTAGAGATGGGAGTTCCTTGAAAGAGGAACTCATGTAGGGCCCTCTAAATGGATCAGGAACCAATGAGTTGCAGCTGGGTTCGAAAGCGCAATAGGTGAGGGATTATATAAGTGCCATTTTGTGGGGGGTTGAATAGGGGAAATTAGTGTCGGATGTCATGAAATAAGGGGCAGGGCGGGAACAAGTATTTAGTCGTTTCTACGTTTGAGTGGCAAAGGGGACAAATGTTGCTTATAAGGATATGGTTTGGAGGGTAGATATGATCAAGACGCGGCGTCCCGCGTAGGACATGTGACGGGTATGCCAGATGCTTATTCGGAGCTGGAACGTTTCAATAACCGTGTCAAGAAATCCAACCCGGAACTGCCCTTGCCAGATTGGAACACCTAAGTACACATTTCAATGACCGGGTCCTCGTATGGAGACCCCGAGGGTTGATGAAGCGGATGAGGTAGAGTTTGGGCCTCCAAAAATTAGTGACCCCTTCTATCGCGTTTGGCGAGAGCGGCTACCTAACATGGTGCCTTATTTGAGTAGGCAAAATTCTTTTCCCTCACCACAATGGAAGAACAAAACCTACTTGGTTTAAGCGGCTTGAGTGGAGTCCCAAACGTGGCCCTGGACACGATTCGAGCCGTCTTTGGCAGCAGTGGTGATGAGTTAATCTCATCACATTTGATACCTTCACCGCACTTTGTTGAGGAGCTTTTAGGACGCGTCAATGATCAAAATAGCGCAACCTCTGGTGGATGGATTGATCTGAGCGTTAGGGTTGGTCATGGCCTTGTGTTGTCAGAAAAAATGATCGAGAAGTACCTGTCATTTGTAAGTCCCTCGGCCTTGTGTGGTCTATCGGCCTCATATTGCATCTAGAGTCTCCCCAGTCACCAGAGTAATTGTCATTTGTAAGTGGACCCCATTTTTTATTTGTTTGCCTAGCATTGGGCGCTCTTTCCTTTATTTCGTAGTGTCACGTCTTTTTTGACGATGTAGTTGTAATATTGTCCTTTGCAATGGCCAATTTGTGCTTATGCTTAATGTTGACCCCTTCCGTTATGCTTTTGTTGTTCTTTTCCTTTTGTTGAGACTTCACCACACTTTGTTTCGCATCGATACGATAGGTTCGCATTTGACCTCGTCGAGTTCAACATCCATCCCGACGAGTGAGATGCTACATTTGCATTTGGCATTGTCGGCTCAAATGTCCATTCCAACTTATGTGAGTCAGATATTAGGTTTGCATCTGATCTCGTCGGGTCAAATGTCCATCTCAGCTTCTTTGAGTGAGATATTAGGTTTGCATTTAACCTCGTCGGGTTAAATGTCCATCTCAATTTCTTCGAGTGAGATATTTGGTTTGCATTTCACCTCTAATTTGACAACATGTCGTATATATATAGAATAAGGTCGATGACAATTGTATTGCAAAGAATCTATCTCAAACTATGTCTCATATCTTTAGCCATAGGATAAGTTTGGTTTCAAACACTAGGTACTCGAAGTAGAGGTCGAGCCGGATAGTCTTGTCAATGTCGAGAGTGATGTCGAGGGTAGGTTGAATGTAATGTAGGAATTATATCGGAGATTATGTCGAGAGTATATCGAGAATGATCTCGGGAGTGACTTCGGATGAAATAAGTGGTATTATGTCGAATCCTATACTCGGCGGTATGTTAGGATGTACGTCGAATACTATGTCGAATACGAGTATTCGATAGCTGCGGGTAAATCTAGGCGTTATTAATTGTCGCTCTTCTCGGTATGTGGAGCGGGGTGTTTATAGAGATTGGATTGTACCATATCGAAGATGAACTTCGATATACATGTCGGGAATGATCCCCGATATAAGTAAACCTAGGCCTGGCCCATGGCCGGCCCAATACGGGAAATATCCCTATCATGTAGTCCCCCAATTCATGAACTATTATTTTATGATAATTTATGAATTCTGCCTGTATATCTCTTTTTCTTTGGGGCACCCATAACTCCCCTTCAAGTCCGCGATTGATTGGCGATTTTTTGAGTTTTGGGAAAAAAAATTGTTACGATACTCCCCTATTTTTTCTCAATGTTTCTGCTATCAATCAGTTGGGAACTTGTATATCGAATGTATATTGAATATGTTATTCGATATTTCACCCAACATCCGAGCATTAATTGCTTTGTGGGGCCCGATAATTCTTGCTTATATAGGTCGGCTCCCCACTTTCGTCATCATTTGATTATTTTTATTCCGAAGTTTTGTCGCTTTCACGGTTCGATATCAAGTTTTATATCGATGAAAGGTGAGGTATGTCGAATTTCATTTTTGACATAATGCAGTTGTTATTTTCGACTAGTATTTCGATGTCTTTCCCGATGTATTTTCGATGCAATTTTGACATTTGTTTTCTAGTTTCTAACCCTGAGTTTATTCTTGTTTTAGTGTTGAGGATGGTTCGAGTGAAGAATCCCCCTCATAGGAAGTGTGTCGTGTCCCCGCGGCCACATGAGTCGGTATCCTTACAGCGGAATGCATTTGTAGTCTCAGATGATGACTCCTCCGATTCCAGTTTTTTTACTGACAATGCAAATTTGTCAGATCCCCCACCTGTGGGCACTCCGCTAGACGATGGTCTTACGTGGGTTCCTAGTATTGCTGCTGATGTTAGGCTTTCTCGTGTTCGCCTTCATAAACAAAACTCTCAGTTTCTGAGTCGTTTCTTAGTATTGCAACCAAATGAAAATGGCGGTAGTATTGTTGTCGGAAGGCGTGCAACAATGAAGGAAGGGTTGATATTAGAGCAAGAGAGACTGCGAGCTATGGAAGTAGAGTTGTTATCACAACAACGTCTCACTTCCAGCCCCCCTAGAGTTGTTGTGAGGCCACTTCTGGATGGAGCACCCTCAAACAATTGGCATCCGAGCGTTAAGGCATGCTTCGAAAGTGAACGAGCGAAAGAGGGTTCCCGATTTAATGACCTTGATAATAGTGCTCCCCCATCGGTGGTACGAATGGTAGTTCAATGCATACACATGCTAGAGAAATGGGAGGGCTTGAGCCAGGGGAATTTGTTCCTTCGCCTGATAGGGTTAATAATATCAATATAGGTGAGACTACATCCCGTATGCCGACTCCCCCTATTGTGTCAACTGTGTCGGCATCTCGTAGGCCTGGTTCCCATCATCGAAAAATGTCGCAAAGGTCTCCGGGTCTATCCCGCCTTTGATCGAAAAATATGACTTCCTACGGGATCTTACTTCTGAGCAGTTGGTTATAAGAATAGGAGGTGAAACGATTCGTTAGCAGGATGCTATTGAAAGCATGAACAAAATTTATGCAAATTGTGATCCTACTGAGTTGTGTCGAAATCTGGAGGCTACCCTAGCACCACGCATGTGCGTAATGCTTTAATATGTAGTATGGTCTAGGGATGTTCGCGGTCGGGTTTTAGCGGGTTGTCGTCTGAAAAGACACTATTCCCAATACTTGCGGGTTACCAATTTTCTCACCCGTGCGGGTGGGTTTATTTTTTAGACCATGCGGGTTGCGGTTTAGGCAGGTGCGGGTGGATTGACGGGTGTGTTAGCGGGTTATGTTATAGATCAAATCACAAAATAGAAGTTTTTTATTTTTTCATGTTTTAAGACATACAAGTTAGATAGTAGAATAGTCTCATATTCTCGAATTAAAGAAACATGCTCTCATTTTTTTCTCTTGTTTTTGTTTCATATGCTCATACTATATTCAAGTAAATTCATATATTAACGAATATTAAGTTTCATCTATCCGTATATAACGTTTTCCCCTCCATTTGCGTCTAATTATTAACTTGTCAAGTTATATATGAACTACAATGTTGTGTAGTTATCTTTATTATTTGACTAATAATGCACAACTTTTTTTTCTTTTTGATTATAGTGTTCAGTGAAATAAACTAAGATTATTATTATTTTCTTTCGTATGCGGGTGGGCGCGCGGGTGTACGACTCAATCCACAACCCACCCGTTCAAGGACAGATTGCCATTCTTTCCAACCGCAATACAAGTTACAAAAATAAAAACATGCGGGTGGCGGATTGAGCGGTACGGGTTTAGGCAGGTCTGGTGGGTGAGCGAGTTTATGAACACCCCTAGTATGGTCTTCCATTCTTGCCACTTTGTTTAGTTTTATGACTGATCACTTATTTTGTGATGTATGATGTGTTTTGATGTTTCATCAGTTTGGGCATATGTTCCATGCTCTCTGCAACGATTACATGTTGCTTGTAGAGGTGTAGTCTGGTCACGATGCTAGAATCGATGAGTTACGAGCTATGATTTCTCGTCGTAATGTTTTTCAGAATCGAGCTAATATGTGAGCACGTTCGGTTGAGACTCGTGTGCGAAGAGCCGATAACAAAGCTTGGAAGGCTCAAGTTGATAAGGAGAAGATGGCCAAAGAGTTGTTAGAGGCTAAGGCTGAAGCTCGTAGGCTTCGTGTAGAGAAATTGCTTTTGGAGCGAGAACACAATTCCTATCGGGATTCCATTGCATCGCTCGAAATTCAAAATGCCAAGTTGACAGAGGCGCTAACTCGTAACGAGATCGTGGTGACACCTTCTAACCCGAGTGGGAGTCTGAGTCGTGCTAGATCTGAAGATGGTGATGTGCCATATTCGGACTACGTCAGACGGGCTCCTTCTCCTGATTATGTGGTTCAAGGGTTCTCTGCGAAATTGGGTAGCAACTCTGATCATTCTATGGATTTGGATGTATCAGGTGACAATAGTCCTGCTCCCAGTCAACCTATATTTTGGGCTTTACCAGGGTCATATCCGAGGGCAAGTTGTTGAGTACCTCGTGCCCTGCAATATGTTCCTCCCGCCATAGATCCTGAGAGTGATAGTCCGAAATGGTATAAGTATCTAGAGTTTCTATCAACTAGATGAATGGATGAGCTTGACGCTGATATGTGTGATGAACCATGGAAGTTTCCTGTGGACGGGACGGGAATGGATATGTCCTGTCTTGGCCCTTTTAATAGAGACAAAATTTGGAATGGGCTATTTAAGGACTTCGAGGGGGATGAGTTTTTTTAAAACCTGTAGGTAATCTCTGATTCCTGTAAAGGTGGGTGGATAGTATTTTGACATTTGATTATCTGATGAACTGCATGCATATCATGTGGTGTAGTTTGTAGTTTACTTTTGTATCATTGTCCCATTGTTGTTGAATGCCATTTTCTCGTTATATGATATTTGGTAAGGTTGTTACCTATCAAGCGTATGTGTCGCCCTATGTTTGTTTTAGGCCTTCTCCACCTGATGTGGTTTCTTTATTGAAATTCTAGACAATTTTTTTCATCCTCTGTGGGGATGTGGACAGTCGCATTTTCAAGCAAAATATCCTGAGGGTGATACCTCTGAGGGCGAAACCTCTGTGCTATTTTGTCAGCATCTTTTCTGCCGTATAGGCATGTGGATAGTCGCTTGTTCAAGCGATATGTCTTGAGGGCGATACCTCTGAGGGTGAAACCTCTGTGTTGTTTTGTCAACATCTTTTCTGCCATATAGGCATGTGGACAGTCGCCTTTTCAAGAGATATGTCCTAAGGTGAAACCTCTGTGCTGTTTGTCAGCATCTTTTCCCCTTTAATGCCTCGTGGCGGTTGGCTTTTTGGGATAAACATGTTCCTGCAATTAAGCAAGATAGTTTCTAACATTAAATTAGTGTTGGGCCATGGATGTGGCTGCCTATGTATCTCATATAGGGAATCAAACTTTGCGTAGTTCTTTTACAGAATATGGTAAATTTAACAGTAAAACCGACGTAGATGTTGCACGTTCCATGGTTGGGGTAGTGGGTCACCATGCATGACCTCCAAATAATAATAGCCCTTTGAACTTGTGTGGGTGACCCTGTAAGGTTCATCCCAATTTGCCTGTTGTTTTCCCACATGTTTGCTAGCCCTTACACTTTTCAATACTAGGTCCCCCACTTGGGAACTGCGAACATGTACTCGTTTATCGAAAGTGCTTGCCATGGCTGATTTGAAAGCCACAGTGCGCTGGTAAGCATGTTCCCTTGTGGACCCTATCATATCTAGGTCCATTTGGCGCATGCGTGCTGGGTGTTCAGGATTATATTATGCAATGCGATAGGTTGGCATATCTATTTCAACTGGTACTACTACCTCCGAGCCGTATACTAAGGTATATGGTGCCTCGCCAGTCAAAGTTCTAGGGGTGGTTCTATATGCCCAAAGGATGTCTGGGAGTTCCTCTATCCAACTCTTATCGGTAGCATGCAGACGACGCTCGAGATATTCTTTTAACGTCTTGTTGGTGGACTCCACTTGCCCATTGGCTTGCGGGTGTGCCACTGCTGCAAAATGTTGAGAAATCTTTAATTCTTTGCAGCATGAAACCATTGCCTTTCTGCGGATTTGAGTTCCGTTATTCGAAACTAGGATCTTGGGTAAGCCGAAGCGGCATATAACGTTCCTTCATATGAATTCTCTGTTATGTGTGCCAGAGCTTCAGCTTCCACCCACTTAGTGAAGTACTCAACTGCCACTAGGAGGAATTTATTTTGTCCTTTCGCTATTGAGAGGGGGGCTACTATGTCAATTCCCCACTGATCGAAAGAGCATGTGATTTCCAAGGGTTGCATCATAACTGCGGGTTTGTGAATGAGCCTCGCGTGGTATTGGCAGTTTTCACAAGTTCGACAGTACTGAGTTACGTCCTTTTGCAGTGTCGGCCAGAAATAGCCTTGTCTTAGGATCTTCTGTGCTAAAGCTCTCCCGCCAAAGTGATTAACGCAACTTTCTGCGTGTATTTCCATCATAATGTATTGTGCATCCACTGGTGATATACACCTCAATAAGGGCCCTTCGAATGATTGTTTGTGAAGTTCGCCCTGATAAATGGTGAATCCATAAGCATTGTATTTGAGACGCCTTTGTCCGTTACCATTATCCGACAGCGTCCTGTTTGATAGATATTGGAGAATTTCATCCTTCCAGCAAGAAGTGTCTGCAATAGGAAAAATAAATCCAATGTCAGCCCACACTATACTAGCTTTAGTAATATCAATTGCAGGTCTCGTGGTAGCCAATAGCGTGACACGCTTTTCAACATAATTATCCGATGAGCTTGCAAACTTTGATAATACGTCTGCCTTGGTATTCTCAAATTTGGGGATCTGGGTTAGGTTGAATGTAGTGAATTCAGAGGCCAACTCCTTTAGCTTTGCCAAATATAAGACCATCGTCCCTTATTTTGCTTCACAAAATCCTGAGAAATGGTTTGCCACCAACTGCGAATTCGTGAAGACTTCTAGGTGGTCTGAGCATAGGGGTTTTTCCATCCTTACTCCCGCCAGGACCGCCTCGTACTCCGCCTTGTTGTTTGTTATTGGGAAGTTCAGACTTATAGCGAAATCAAATTCTCTTCGATCTGGTGAGATTAGGTGGATTCCTGCGCCTCCCCCATTTGCAGTCAAGAACCCGTCCAAATGGAGCAACCACGCTTATTGTCGCGTACTGGACCCCGAATCTTGCGTTATGGTAAAGATGTGATTACATGAATAATCCAAGTTGTTCCCTAATGTCTCTGCCATAAAGTTTACCAAAACATGTGCTTTAATGGCGGTACGCGGGCGGTATTCAATCCTGAATTCACTCAATTCAATCGCCCATTTCACTAGTCTCCCAGAAGTTTATGGGCTTGCCACAATCCGACGGAGCGGTTTATCTGTTATAACCATTATAGGATGTGATTGAAAATACGGCTTTAACTTCCGTGTTGTCATTACGATCGCCAACGCGAACAGTTCTATCTGCAAGTAATTTCTCTCTGCTCCATGTAGTACGCGACTAACATAATGTATGGGATACTGCTTGTCGGTCACTTCCTTGACCAAAACCCTACTGATGGCATTGGTTGAGACCGCAAGGTATAGGTAAAGCATCTCTCTCGGCTCGGGTTTTGCCAGCAATGGTGGGGCCATCAAATACCTCTTCATTTGCTGGAAAGCAATCACACACTCATCTGTCCACTGAAAATCTGTCGCCTTTTTCAATACCTTGAAGAAAGGAAGGCTCTTATCTGCTGATGTTGCAATGAATCGCCCTAGTGCCGTTATCCGTCCTACCAAACATTGTACATCTCGTACAAAACGCGGGGAAGGGAGACTCATTACTGCTTGAATTTTGTCGGGGTTGGCTTCTACTCCCCTTTCATTAACCATATATCCCAGGAATTTCCCCGCTAGGACGCCAAAAGTGCATTTCTTTGGGTTGAGTTTCATACCGTAGTTACTCATTATGCCAAGGGATTTTTCCAAATGCGCTACATGATCTTGTGCCTTCAAGCTCTTGATTAGCATATAGTCTACATAGACCTCCATGGACTTTCCGATCAATTCATAGAACATCTTTGCGACCAATCTCTGAAATGTAGCGCCTGCATTTCTCAGCCCGAAGGGCATCACACGGTAGCAGTATACGCTAGTGTCCGTGATAAAAGCTGTTTTAGGCTGATATTCTATCACCATAAAAATCTGATGGAACCCACTCATTGCATCCACAAAGCTGAACAAAGCACACCTTGTCGTCGAGTCCACGAAGAGGTTTATACTTGGCAATGGGAAGGGGTCACGTGTACAGTGTTTATTTAGGTCGGTGTAATCCACACACATTCTCCACTATGCCTCCTTCTTCAGGACTAGAACTATGTTACTAAGCCATTCTAAGTAGCGTATTTCATAAATATGACTTGCTTTGAGCTTCTCTATCACTTTTTTTTTCTGTTGCTTCATTCTTTTCCTTACTGAAATTTCTCTTCTTCTGCCTCACCAGTTTGGCCCGAGGATCAACATTCAATATGTGCACAATGATTTTGGGATCGATCCTCTTCAGATCCGAGTCGCACCACGCGAATATGTCGGTGTTTCTTCTTAAACATTCCACCAATGCAGTACGTATGTCAAGTGCCATCATTACCCCGATCCGTAGGGTGTGCTCCATGTGCGTTGGGTCAATCCCAACTGTAATAAAGTCCTCTATAGGCTCCATCTTTGGTTCATTCTGATGTGGCACAACTACCTTTTCTCTTTTAGTGAGTTCGCATGTCGGTTCATTTTCTGATCTCTTTTTATTCTTGCCCATCTTCCTCTTCTTCTTCTGGTCCAAATCTTTCACAATCTGGGGTCTCTTCATTGTTAAGGTATCATGTGAGCCTCCAATCTCAAGAACCGGTGTTCCCACGGATGGCGCCACTAATTTGACAACAGGTCGTATATATATATATATATATATATATATATATATATATATATATATATATAGAATAAGGTCGGTTACAAGTGTATTACAATGAATCTATCTCAAACTATGTCTCATATCTTTAACCATAGGATGACTTTGGTCTGGAACACTATGTACTCAAGGTAGAGGTCCAGCTGGATAGTCTTCTCAATGTCGAGAGTGATGTCGAGGGTAGGTCAAATGTAATGTCAGGAGTATATCGGAGATTATGTCGGGAGTATATCGAGAATGATCTCGGGGGTGACTTCGAATGAGATAAGTGGTATTATATCGAATCCTGTACTCGGCGGTATGTTGGGACGTACATCAAATACTCTGTCGAATATGAGTATTCGATATCTGCGGGTAAATCTAGGTGTTATTAATTGTCTCTCTTCTCGGTATATCGGGCGGGGTATTTATAGAGATTGGATTGTACCATATCGAAGATGAACTTCGATATACATGTAGAGAATGATCCTCGATATAAGTAAACCTAGGCCTGGCCCATGGCCGACCCAATACGAGAAATATCCCTATCAACCTAGTTGGACCAAATGTCCATCTCAGGTTCTTTAAGTGAGATAGTAGGTTTGCATTTGACCTCGTCAGGTCAAATGTCCATCTCAGCTGTTTAAGTGTTGTCAAAGTCATGCCTTTCAGATCTGGTCCCCCAAGCGTTTTATGGTTGCGATGCTAGCAACATTGGTCTTCCGTACATGTCATATTAATGTGCTTTTGATAACGTCATGACTTACCAGATTGGAATTTTTTTTAGAATAGGGTTGAGCTCAGTGATATGCAGAGTTGCTTATGTTTCGCAATTGTTGTTTAGGGACTTAAGCCATTGTAGTTCATTCTACCTCCATTACATTCCGATTCATTTATGGAGATTCAGTGCTCACGCGTAATAGCGCCTTAGATGCTACACATTCTGATACCGAGGCAACTTACGACCCTCAAGGTCTTCAAAATAGTAGTATCCGCGTAGGCTTGCCTAAATAACCTTATACGGTCCTTCCCATTTTGGTTGCAGTTTGCCCACATGCTTGCTTGCCTCGATACTCTTTAGTATCAAGTCCCCTACCTCAAAGTTTCTAAATTTGACTTTCTTGTCATAGCTTTTGGTCAATGCCGCCTTAAAGGCCACTATGCGCTGGTATGCCTGCTCCCTAGTCGAGCCGATCATATCAAGATCCATTTGGCACAACCTGGCTGACTATTTTGAGTCACAGTCATGTATCATGCGGGTTGGCGTAAGACCACTTTGGATCCATACACCAGTACGAAAGGATTTTCCCACATCGACGTCCATGAGGTCATTCTGTAGGCCCACAGAATTTCATGTAGTTCGTCAATCCAACTTCTTCCGGTGCCCTTTAATCTCCTTTCAAGGTAGTCTTTCAATGTTTTGTTGGTTGACTTTACTTGCCCGTTTGATGGGGGTGATATACGGGAGTTACGTGTTGGGAGATTCATAGTTCGTCGAACCAAGACTTCATCTCTTTCCCAATGAATTGCAGACCGTTGTCCGATACCAAAACCCTAGGAATGCCAAAGCGGCAAATGATATTCTTCCATATGAACTCTATCATATTCTTCTCCATAATCGTCGCCATCGCCTTGGGCTTCATCCATTTGGTGTACTCCACCGCCACTACCAATAACTTCTTCTAACCCTTTGCAATCGGTAATGGTCACAAGATGTCGATTCCCTATTGGTCAAACGGGCATGGCACACCCATAGGTTGTGTTGCCTGCACTGGTATATGGATAAATAGAGCATGAAATTGGCAATTGTCGCAGTAATGCGAGAATGTCGTGACGTCCTTCAGCAGAGTTGGCTAGTAGTATACTTGATGGAGCATTCGTTGTGCCATTGCTCTACCCCCAAATGATTTCCACAGCTCATTGCGTGTATCTCATGTATCACGTAATCTTCTTGCGGTGGTGTCATACAGCGTAGAAGGGGTCCCTCAAATGATTATTTGTATAGCTCGCCATTGTGGATCGTGAATCTGTGGGCCTTATAGTGCATTCTGCGTCGGGCATTGGGATCCGTGGGTAGGACCCCATTAGTGAGATATCGCATGATCTCATCCTTCCAAGACAGTAATTCCACAACTGGCAATACATAATCGACCCTTGCCCATATTTTATTGTATCTTGATATCCCAATGGACGGCTTATCCGTCACCAGGAATGTTACTCATTTCTGCACATATATCTCTCACGAGCTGGCAAGTTTCGACAAGGCATCGGCCTTGGTGTTCTCACTGCGTGAGATCTGTGGGAGATCGAAGAAACTGAACTTACCGGCAAGACCCTTCAGCTTGGTTGCGTACAGTTTCATCGTCTCCTCCCTTATTTCGTATTTTCCTGAAAAGTGGTTAGCCAGCAATTGTGGATCCGTGAACACCTCTAAATGTTCCACGATGAGGGTTAGTGCCAAGTTAACTCCTTCTATCACCGCTTCGTATTTGGCCTCGTTTTGTTTTACCTATAAGTTTAAACTTATAACTAATTCAAATTCTCGACGATCAGGAGAGAGTAGGTGTACCCCACCTCCGCAGTTCGTCGTTGATCCATCCGTGTTGAACATCCATGTGGTAGTCACCCGACTTGTGTTTGGCTGGTCGGAGATCGACCAGATGAGATTTGTTGATCCTGTTATGTTGTTTCCCAATATCTCTGCTAAGGCATGAGCTTTGATTGAAGTGTGATGTCGAAACTCAAGTCAATGTGCTAAGTTCAACTACCCATTTGAGCAATCGACCTGAAGTTTTGGGTCTGGCCAACACCTTCTTCAAAGGCTTGTCCGTTACGACCGTAATCGGGTGTGACTAAAATACAGTCTCGGTTTCCTGGTCATTGCTACTATGGCGAGGGCAATTAGCTCTATCTTTAAATAATTCCTCTATGCGCCTTGCAAGACTCGACTCACATAATGTATGGGGAGTTGTTGGACCTCTTTTTTGTTTACTAACACCGTACTAATGGCGTGTGAAGATACCGCCAAGTACAAGTATAACATTTCTCCCTTGTCCGGCTTGGCCAGAAGTGGAGGACTCATTAAATACCTCTTCATCTGTTGGAAATCTGCTTCACACTCTGCAGTTAAGGCAAAATATTTATTTTTTCTCATAACCTTGAATAAAGGCAAGCTCTTCTTTGCTGCGATTGATACAAATCTTCCTAGGACCGTCAATCGACTTACCAAACACTGTACATCTTTTGTTGTCTTTGGTGAGGGCAGATCCATCACTGCCTTGATTTTATCTGGGTTTGCCTCGATACCCCTTTCATTTACCACATAACCAAGGAATTTTCTCGTTGTGACTCCAATGTGCAGTTCTTCAGATTTAGCTTCATCCCATATGTTCTCGTGATAGCGAATGCCTCATCCAAATGCTGGACATACTCTTCGGCTTTTAGGCCCTTGACCAGCATGTCGTCTATGTAGACCTCAATGGACTTTCCGATTTGATGGTAGAACATCTAAGTGAGCAACCTGTGGAACATCGCCCCAACGTTCTTAAGACCGAACGACATCATCATGTAGCAGTAGACCCCGGATGATGTCTTTCTTTGGTCATTTACGGCCATGAAAATCTGATGAAAACTGCTCTTGGCGTCCACCATACTCAACAGGGTGCAACCCGCCGTCAAATCCACCAGCAATTCAATCATGGGCAAAGGAAATGGATCGCGTGGGGTGCTTATTTAACTCAGTGTAGTCCACACACATCCTCCATGTTGCCTCTTTCTTGATCACCAACACCACATTGCTCAACCATTCGAAAAACTTATTTCATAGACGTGTCATGCAGCCAGGAGTTCTTGAACCTCTTTTTCTGCTGGATCGCTATTTTCCTTACTGAAATCTCGCTTCATCTGTCTGATCGGCATAGCGTCGGGATCCACATTTAATCGTTTCACTATAATCATGGGTTCTATCTAGTGTAAATTTGAGTCTGCCCAGGCAAATATATGAGCATTCCGCCTCAGGCAATCCACCAGTGCGCTCTCTATCTCTGAACTCATTACTCCTCTAATTTTAATTGTTCTAGCACCATTCTCCATTAACAATGGCACTGTCTTGAATTCCCCAAGTGGCTCAATTTTTAACTCCTCCCACTGTTTCATAAACTAGAGCTCACATTTTTCTTTGCCCTGCCTGTGGGACTCAGGTCCTTTCTCTCTTTCCAGGTTACCAAACTTGGTCTTCTTACCTCCTCGTGCTTATTCCCTTGTAGAGCCATTCCCTCTCTTTTCCATCTTACCTAAATAGCTCTAAAGTGTAAACAAAGTGGTGTTCCAACAGACATCGTTAATATTTTGGTCTTATTTCCTCTGAGTTACAGTACACCGAGAAATCAATACAATGGGGCCTAACTCAACCAAAATAATACTGGTCGTTCCAGGGTTATATAATTCTTGGCACTTCCTCAATAGCCTCTAAAATATTGTTTTTCCCTTCTCAAATTTTGTGCAGGAGAGAAGAACACTCCTCATGAGAAAACCACGTGGCCTGAAATTTGAAGGGTCTCTTCTCAAGCTGTTTATCTCTACCAAGACATCTTATGATCACAGGGTTATGATCATAGTGTGTTCTTGGTAAGTGTTCCACTTTATAATAGGAAACTTTTCCAACCATTTGTGATTAGCTAGGGCCCTGTCCAACCGAGCTTGAATTAAGGCACCAACCTACCTTCTTCTCATGGCCATAGCTTACTTCATTAAAGTCTCTTGTGATCAACCATGGCACTGGTTCTGAACTAGACTCCTTTATCAGGCTATCAAATACACTGTTCTTAGCAGCTTTCCTAGGTTGAGCATAGATACTAGAAAGTTTCCAAACATCATAAGAGCTAGATCTAATAATAGCAGTTATGGCCTCGTAATCTGTACTAATAATTTCAACATCAACATCACAATCATTCTAGAGCATCCATATGCCTCCAATCATACCATTAGTAATAGAAATCTCATATGAGTTAAATCCAAGAAAATGGACAATATCTCATGCCTGATTTGGACTCATCCTAGTTTCAAGAACAAAGACAACAGAAGGTTGGTGAAACCTTACCAAATCCCTGAAGTTTCTTCTAAACTCCTCATCACCTGCCCCCTGACAATTCCAGGAGATGATCTTCATATGTGGATTCTACATGTGGGTAGGGTGTATTGGATCCTCAACCTGAATCCCTCTCCATATCATTGCTAGTTGACTCAGCCTCTCCAACATTAGTGTTCTCTGTCGGTTCAGCTCCCATCTTGTCAGTTTGAACTTCTGCTACTACTTGTGGTTGCCAATCATTTGATCTATCTTGTAGACATTAGCTTCTATCTCCCATATTGTTGCTGGAAATGATACAACTCTCACTAACCTATCTTATGTCTGAGTTTGTAATATCAGAGATGGGCAGTGAAAGTTTGTGAATTGAGTTTCGAATTCCCATGGGAGCATCATTCCCTCGAATTCCCACTCGAATCCGTTGAGATTGTTGTTTGCCATGTGGTATTGTTTGCTTATCTTTGATGGAGGTGTCAGATGTTTCACCAAAATTTGTTGTTGCAAGAATTTCAAAAGGATTCAAAGAAGATACTTCTGACCTCTTATTAATTTTATAATTAATAGCAACCTTTGGTGTTCTTTTAATTGTAATAAATGTCACACGATCAGGCTTATGCACGTTCTTCCTAAGCCCTGGATTAAGTGATGCAGGAAGGATACGTGTTCCCTTAATTCCTGAGTTACCACTGAGACTTGGAGCAACTAAAGGACCAGAATTCTCTTTTCCCTTATTTTTCTCAAGAGTTGATAACTTAGAGATGAATTTGTTATTGCTTTTCTCAACCAATTTCTGACCATTCTTGTATTTTCTTCTGTTGGTCAACACCCAATCACCAAACTATTTACCCTTAGCTTTATCAGTTAACCATGCAAACTCCTTATCTATTTCTGCAGGTAGTTCCTCTTGTATATGCATGGAGTTATTGTCCACTTCTTTTTCATTTGACTTTGTGAACTTGCAACCACTTTTAGCATGACCAATTCTTCCACATGCATGGCACAAACTTGTTATATTCTCATAAAGTATCTGATATACCTTGTTATCAATACATAGCCCTAATTCAAGAGGCTTATCAGTCTGAATTTGCACACAGAAACGGGAAAAGTTACCTCTTTGTTGCATTGTAAGTATTCCCATCAATCTTGATGGGATCTCTAATGTAGGAGGCTAGAGTTTGAACTACTGGTTCTCTTAAATACTCTATAGGTGCGTTCAGAATGCGCACCCAAGTAATGGTGCTTTCGACTGCATCAGTGTCTGCCCTGAAGTTAGGGCTCCACTTTCTTATGGACATGAAGCTACCTGCCAACTGCCAAGTCCCTAAGTGAGGATCATATCCCTATTAAGCGCAGACATTCCTCTCATACAATAGCAGCCTTTTCCAAGATCTATCAAATCAAACTCATTGTGGAGTTTCCACATGATATCAAGCCTTGTTTGCAGTGCAGTTAAGTACCACGGTTTGCCTAATCTGCGAAATATGATTGCATCTTCCCATTGTTGGCGCATTCTGACTCTAAGTGCATGTTTGAACCGAACTTTCTTGAAGGGAGTGATTTGATCTGCTTCATGAACTTCGATCAGTTCCCTTTCCATAGCAGTCTTTGATTCATCAACACGCGCATCATTGCGTTTGATCCTTTGCATCACCATACTAGCGTACGAGGATTTGATCTTGTCCAAACCATCCTCCTCAGAATGTTTCTGAAAGAACAAAGGTTCGGAATTTATGCCATATGTGTGTCTTTGTCGCAAATTAGGATTGTCTTTGGATAGGATCCTTTGAGCGTTGAACTCCGAAAAGACAGAATTCGGTGGTTGTGGTGGAATCAAAATCGTCGTCGTTGCTTCCATGGTGGTTAAATTGTCAGACATAGCAATTTTTTGTTTGAGAAAAAAAAAACGGTTAAGAAGAACGATTATTTCAAAATGAGTGACCGTGTTAAAAACCTACCGAAGATTATTTTTAATACTTAATTACTTTAAGACTCTTTTTTATCCTATATTATAACAAGATTTAAAACAAATTTGGCGGGCCCATCACCGCATCGGTAGTAAAATAAAAAAGACAACCGACGCTATCTTCCAAAATGTTTTTTCTATGCTGCGCACAGGGCATTGTGCGCAACCCCCTAGGATGGTGACATGTGGACTGATGTTTTGTCTTCTTGTCCACGTGTCACCATCCCAGAGGAGCTGCGCACAAGACCTGTGCGCAGCATGGAATAGACCCTTCCAAAAACACACTCACAGACAGGGGGGGCCTGACTTGGAAGTATTTTCCTTCATTCCATCTCAAGTGAGTACATATATCTTTTTATTTTTTAATTTAATATAATAAATATTTATTTGCTCCTCCAGTCCAACTAACTATAATAATTAGAATGGCAAGAGAATAAAAAAGAAAGGTGGGGTTTAATTTTCCATGTGAAGTCACATAAAAGACAGCCAAATTTAAAGGGAAGAAGAAGGGAATATACCTTACCCATAGATCTACTTTGTCACAAAAAGCCATTAGTTTGTGGGAGGTGAAGTTGTGACTTGTGACAAGTAAATAATTAATACACATTTCATTAATCTTTATGCTGCTAATGTACACATTTCATTAATCTTTATGCTGCTAATGTAGGGGTTTAGAGTTAAGCTTGCAGATGCGGATCTCGAGAGAAAATGTACATCTTTGTGTAACCTTATTCACTTACTTTAAGTTTTTAAGTAATGGGTTTTTGGAAATGTGTATGCTTTAGTGGAAAAGATTGTATCTTGTTTGTTTTTCTTTGAATGTAATGTTTTTTGGGCAATTATACTTGTTTGTTTCTAATTGGTTCTGCTAATTAATTTATATTTATGTGGCTCTTGGTGTTGATTATATTCATTGGAGTGGTTATTGCATGAACTAAGTATTTTGGATTTAGAGTTCAGTGTTTTTTTTGTGTGTGTGTGTGTGTGTGTTGTAAACTAAAGAGCCTTTAGGTTCATAAATTGGAAATAATACTGATTTGTCTTAAAGCTGGAGGATAATGAGTAGCAGGTAAGTGCTTTGAGAAACCCAATGTATGTAGACTGTAATGAATTAGTGAGCATCGAACCCCGCTGCAATTTATGAACAACATGCTTCTCCCGGTTTGTGTTCCGCAAAACTATAACCCTTATCTAAAGAAGAAACCTAGGTATTAGTCAATGGATGAGTGTTTTCGGAATCACTTAGTATCAGTTAGCTTCTTTTTATGGCAATGTATAAGTTTCCAAACTTTGAGGAATTCTCTTAGGGATGGGAAAAACAGAAAATAATATTAAACTGAATATATGAGAATTTCCTTGAGGGCGTGAACTTTGAACACATTCCTAAAAGCAATATTTTCACTATATAATAAGAAAATCTGCTTCCCAGGATACAACAATGAATTTAGGAATATTTATGAAATGTAGAAAATGGCTAAGTGAATAAAAACGAATCTGTAACATTATATTTATATAACACGAAAAGTTATATATAACAGACATATTTATTCATAATGGTTGTGTCACGTAGGATATATTTGCACCCTTTCACCAATTAATTCAGATTTTAAATATAACAGAATCTGAAAATAAAATACTACGAGTTGCAACTCTTCACCAATTTATTTCGAATTAAAACAAAATAAAATCCAAAAATAAATTATTATAAGTATAAGTTTTGAACTTTATTATTGTCCCAGGGCCCCAAGGTGCCGCAAGTGCCCAAGTACTTATCATAGACTTATAATATTATATATATATATATATATATAAAGCCCAAATAGACCTAGCCCAACACAATGTACAAATACTAGAATTAACTCTTTAAGAGTCCAATTCTAAATAAGGTGTTCAAAACTCTTATCTCCTACCAATGTGGGATACTACATTGTTCACAACTAAAATACACAACAATCCCCCACTAGTTGTGAACAATTATTTCTGCTTAATGAATGACACACGTACGAGAAGGTATCTTTCGATTTGAACCTTCAATTAGTGTAAATACTTTAAAGTTCTAACGAAGTTATAGGTGTCCGTAGATTGAACCTCAACTCCTAATGTTAGTACCAAAAATATCACACATATATCAATCACTTTAGTGTCTCATAGATTTCCTTCAACAACCTTAGCACTATTATATATGGCCATGTGCTAATCCCGTATGTCTGTGAACATTTATAAGAAAAAACACATTTTCCTTACCGAAGCGGCACCACTTCTATGTTCACATAGGTAGAGTTTCTGCTTTTGTCTCAGTTGCTAAAGACATTTAGCTCACTCCATTAAGAGCAACTGCTCATCCTACTTTTATTCGCAATTGTTGGCACTATTTATTTATAGCGCTCTCAAGCACATGTAAATGACTTGTTTGTACCCATTGAACTTTAGAGTCAGAAGTTTACTGATTTAAAGTTGGGTTCCCATCATTGGTGCTTAATTTAACATTTTAAGTCTCATTCCCTTAGTCGTACTTCTTACTAATTCTTTTGTAAGCTGTTCAGTGAGGGGATCGGCTAAGTTATCACCGGACTTCACATATATTATGGTGATCACCTCATTTGATACTAATTCACGAATATATGAATGTCTCCTGCTCATATGTCTAGACTTTCAATTATATATATCACTGTATGCACGAGACATTACCGCTTCATTATCACAGTACAAAGAAGTTGTTATCGTAGGTTGTGGCCACAACCTAATATCTGCTAACAGATCTTGTAACCATTCTGCTTCATTGCCTGTTGCTGCAAGAGCAATAAATTTAGATTCCATAGTTGAATGTGCAATGCAAGTTTGCTTTTTGGAAGCCCAACCAATGGCTACTCCACCTAAAGTGAAAATCCAACCCGGCGTGGATTTACTTTCACTATTATTTGTCAACCAAGTTGCATCACAATATCCTTCTAGCACGGCTGGATAATCATTATAAACAAGACTTAAAGACTTTGTTTTCTTTAAGTATCTGAATATCTACTAACCGCTTTCTAATGATTTGTGCTAGGTTTACTTGTAAATCTTGCCATCATACACAAAGCATATGCTATGTCAGGCCTTGTACAATACATTGCATACAGAAGGCTACCAATGGCACTGGCATAATCTAATTGTGCAATAATCCTTCCATGATTTTCAGACTGTTTGACACTGGAGTCAAATGGAGTATTTTCTTCTTTTATACCAAGGTGTATGAACTTATTAAGCATTTTCTCAATGTAGTGAGCTTGGTTCAAGGAATAACCCTTTTCATGTTTGGTTACCTTAATACCTAAAATAGTATCTACTTCCTCTAGGTCTTTCATTTGAAAGTTCGAAGTCAAATACATTTTGGTATCCTCAATGCCTTTGATATTTGTACTAAAAATTAGCATATCATCAACGTAAAGGCACAATATTACTCCATACTTATTTGTTACTTTACAATAGATACACTTATCAGCATTATTGTGTCTGAACCCGTTTGATAAGATTACTTCATCAAATTTCTTATACCATTGTTTTGGAGCTTGTTTCAAGCCATATAATGACTTGACTAGCTTACAAATTTTTGATTCATTCCCTGGAAGAACAAAATACACCTCTTCACTTAAATCACCGTTTAAGAATGCAGTTTTAACATCCATTTGATGCATACATAATTTGTGAATCGACGCCAAAGCAAATAATGTTCTAATGGATGTTGTCCTTGCCACAGGTGCATAAGTATCAAAATAATCTATGTCTTCTCTTTGAGAAAAACCTTTAGCCACTAAACGTGCTTTGAAGGTTTGTACTGAACCATCAGTTCTATATTTTCTTTTAAATACTCATTTACTACCAATTGGTTTAGAACCAGGAGGTAAATCAACTAAGATCCAAGTACCGTTGGATATTATAGAGTCCAATTCATCGTTTATTGCTTCTTTCCAGAAAAGAGCATCTCTTGCAGTCATTGCTTCATTAAAAGTATTTGAATCATTTTCTAAGTTTAACACTATAGGTATTTTGTTTAGAACTTTGGTTCTATCTCCTTCAACAAGAAAGGCAATGGAATCTGGTGAGATAAAATCAGAATCCAAGAATTTGTCTTTTCTCATTCTTTGACTTCTTCTTGGTTCTATAGGTTCATCGATTTCTTTTCTTTTCTCACCGACCCCCACAGTTAGTCGATTTGATACAACCTAATTTTGTATTTCATTTCTATCTTGAGATGGAACCGAATCATGAATGAATTTATTTTCAAATAATTCGACATGAATGGATCCAACAATGAAATTTGAACTTAAATCTAATATTCTATATGCTTTTGAATTATGTGCATATCCAACAAAAATACTTTTAATGCCTCTCGATCCTAACTTCGACTTATGAGGATCAATAACTTTATAAAAAGTAACACACCCCCACACTTAAAAATAATTCAAGTTAGGCTTTCTACCGTTGTTCCAAAGTTCATAAGGTGAATACTTATATTTCTTAAATGGAACACGGTTATAAATATGGCATGTTGTCAACAAGGCTTCACCCCAAAGTGAGAAAGGCAACTTTGCATTCGTTAACATGGAATTAATCATTTCTATCAAGGATCTATTTTTTCTTTCTGCTAGTCCATTTTGTTGAGGACTATATGGCGCAGTTCTTTGATGAATAATTCCATAATTCTCACAAAATTTATTAAAAGAATCTGAAAAATATTCACCATCTCTGTCACTTCTTAAGATTTTGATCTTTTTTTCTTTTTGATTTTCGACAATGACATTAAGTCGTTAAATTTATCAAATGTTTCATTCTTGGTTCTCATTAAGTATACATAAGTATATCTTGAATGATTGTCAATAAAAGTAATAAAATATCTTTTCCCACCTCTTGTTAATTGACCATTTAATTCACATATATCTGAATGTATAAGTTCTAATAATTCAGAACTTCTTTCTACTTTTAAAAAGGGTTTCTTTGTCATTTTTGCTTCTACACAAATTTTGCATTTTCCATCATGTTTATCATTAATTGTAATATGATTATTTTTTGACATATAGTGCAAATAATTATAATTTAAATGGCCTAGTCTAGCATGCCATAAATTAGAAGAATGCTCAACATAAGCAACAATATTTATTTCATTAATAGATAGTTTAAACATGTCATCACATGAGTATCCTTTTCCAACGAATACTCCATGCTTGGTTACAATCACTTTGTCCGCTTCTAGAACAATTTTAAAGCCATTCTTACACAACAAATTTGCAGAAATTAAATTCTTCCTAAGATCGGGTTCATGAAGGACATTCAAAAGGGTAAGTTTATTTCCCGAAGTAAAATTCAGATCCACACGTCCTTTCCCTTAACTTCTGCAGCAATATGATTTCCCTTGAGCACTTGTTCGAGTTCCTCCAATTCATTGTACGTCTCGAACAGAGACTTGTTGTTGCAAACATGAACGGTAGCCCCAGAATCGAGCCACCAATCTTGCGTCACGGCAATAGATGCTATGTGAAGTTCTGTGATCATTGCCACAAACTCTTTGTTTTATGTTTCAACAACATTTGCTTTGTTTTGACCCGAATTAGGACCACCACCATTATTATTCATAGTGATGTTGTTTCGGTATCTGCACTCTTTGATGTAGTGTCCCTTCTTACCACAATGATGACAGTGGCGATTCTTTTTGACGTTATCGACTTTGTTGTTGTTCTTCTTCTTGAAGTTCTTGCCCTTTAGTTGCAGATTATTCGGAGTTCCGCTAGTGGATGAATTTCCAATATTTGGAACAGCAAGCACATGGTTCACTTTTGAACCCATAAGTAATTAATCTCTAGTACGATTTTCACACTCAATCTGCATGTGCCTAATGAATTGCTCTATAGAAAAAGTTTCTGCCGAATGCATAATCTTTCTTCTATAGTCATTCCAAGTTAAGGAAAGTTTAGATAATATCGCCCCCACTTGTAGTGCATCCGGAATGCTTATTTGCAATTTATTCATTTGAGAGAGAAGTACTTCTAACTCTCGAACTTGATCCATTATATGCATGTTATCAAAAAAACTAAATTCAAAATACTTTAAAGCAAGGAACCTATCAGTACCTTTCTTCAAGTCTTTGTATTAAGTTTCAAGTGCATGTCAAACTTCTTTTGGTGTCTTATACTTTCTATAAATATCATACAACTTACTTGTAAGAAAATTCAGAATGTAGCCCCTACATAGCTTCTGATCCGTATCACGCTTCGCTTGATCTGTGACTAATTTAGCCTTTTCTGCATCGGTGGCGTCGGCACTGGGTTTTCCAACATCCTTCAAATTCGGGTCCAATATGTAGAACAGATTCAGTGACGTTAGAAACCAAGTCATGCGATCCTGCCAGCGGGGATAGTTCGTTCCATCAAACCTGTCTAGTTTAACGGATTCATTTTCATGAAACTGAAATGCTTTCTTTTCTGTTGCTATTGAAGATATTGCTTTTAGATTGTTAGGAATGGGAAAAATATAAAAGAATACTAAACTGAATATATGAGAATTTCCTTGAGGGCGTGAACTTTGAACACTTTCCTAAAATTAATATTTTCACTATATAATAAGAAAAACTACTTCCCATGATACAACAAGGAATTTAGGAATATTTATGAGATGCAGAAAATGGCTAACTGAATAAAAACGAATCTATAACATTATATTTATATAACACGAAAAGTTATATATGAACAGACATATTTATTCATAATGGTTGTGTCCCGTAGGATATTGATTTGACGATAGATCGCATTTTATATATATATATATATATATATATATATATGTGTGTGTGTGTGTGTGTGTGTCGGTTACAAGAGTGTAATCTAATAATACAGTGAGTCTATCTCAAATCAGGCCTACACTACGTATCTCGTGTAGACTTGGTCCGGAACACCCCGAACTAACGCCTCGATGCTTGGATGGCAATAGTATATCGGTGACTATATCGGTTGTACGTCGGTGATCGTCTTCGATATGATATCGAGGATTACCCTCGATGTGAGATCGGTAATGTGGTGGTGTGACGTATCAGTGGAACACAAGGTAGTCCCGATGTCGAATGTGATATCGAGAGTGAGATCGATAACGTATTTCGATGTGATGCGTGGTAGCTGAGGGATCATAAATTGCCTGTTTTGGATCCGGGCGCCGCGTATTTATAGACCTCGGGATCCGGGGACCACAGTAACATATCGGTGATTATTACCGATATGATATCAAAAGTGATCCCCGATATGGCCTAATATGGGCCTGATTTGGGCCAGGCCCAATATGCGGGAAATGCCCATATCATGTAGTCTCCCAATTTGGGGATTCTTGTCTTAGAGATAAGAATTCGCAAATTTAATTTTAAATTTCTGGGTTACCTGTACCCTTCGTCCCGCCAGTTCAAATGACGGAGATCAAATTTGCGGGGAATGCACTTGTGATGAACTTCGGTGGGCTCTCCAGTGAAGTGGATGTATAATTTGAGGTCCGTTTTTTGAATTTTTTATCCGCCACACGGGATTTTTGAATTGCCCGTACGTCTCGGGATTGCGCTCTGTGATGCACTTTGGCAGTCTCCCTGTGCGTCTGTCCTTGCCCATTTCCTTTTATCTATATCGAATATGAGTACCGATGTGAGATCGAAACTGTGTTTCGATCTAGCATCTCCGATATCTATAAATAGTGATGTCAGGAAAATGAAAAACCCACTTTGGCTTTTAGCGAACTTTCGTTGTTCCTTCGAAAAGCACATCGAATTTGACTTCCGACATAGCATTCGATCTCGTTTTCGATATCTTCCTTTGATTTTAATCATCGATATCGTATTCCATACCTTTTTCGATATCTCGTCCGATTTTGACTTTCATCCTTTAGCGCGTTGATATGTCGTTTGCCGGGGACCGTGTTGGCGCAGGTTTGTCCGAGATGGATTTCGAAGAGGGCAGAATGGAATACTCTGAAAACGAGATGTTTGGGCCTGATCAATTGACTGGAGAACAGGGTGGTGCTGACTTTTCTACTCTGCCCGAAGCTGCCGGCCCCAATGTGGACGAATGGGGCTTTGAGGTCAGTCCCCCGAAATATAAGACCTCAGAGAAGTACGAGGACATGATGCATACTCCACCAAAAGGCTGCATTACTGTTAATGCCAAGCATTTCAAGAATGGACTGCACTTCCCAATTGATCATGCGGTTAGCGCTATCGTAGCAAGCATCGGGGTCTGCTTGGGACAGCTATCCACCAATTCTCTGGGGTACATTGTGGCTTTTATCTGTGTCATGAGGGCGTTGGGTGCCCCTTGTGGAGCTAATGAGTTCTGGGAACTCTTTAGTGTCATGGTCAACAGAAAGGGTGCTGATAGAGGGTTCTTCTGTGTACGAGCCCAGGCGGGACTTAGGTTCGTGCAATATACTCAATCTAGCTATGGATTTGGAAATAAGTGCGAGTATATGTACATCCAGGAGAGGACAGCTGACGAGTTTGATGCGCTTCCGAGTGTGTGGTGTGAAGACACCAAGTATGAGAGATGAGTCGTTGTCGGGCCTACTGCACATAGCCTCGAGTTTCTGAGGAAACTGATTAACCATCCGTACGACGGTACCCTGCTTTGTAGTGACATAGTTTTGTGAGCAAGTGGGATATCTCTCGTACGGTATAACGGTCCCTCTACACTCGGTAAGTGTTATACCTTGTAAATTGATATCTTCCTCCCGATTTATTTTTTGATCCTCTATTTTATGTGTTTCGCAGCCGATTTGGTGGAGTATTGTAGTCTGGATGCGATAACGGAACGTAGACAGCCGGGGGCCGAAGTCTCTACAGATGACGCACCTCCCCTCGTCAAGAAGAGGGGTCGTGAGGGCGTGCGCAAGAACACAAAGAAATCTGTTCCCTCGTCAAGTGGAAATACTGTCGGGGTGGGTAGTGCTTCGCAGTCTCAACATGATGTTGATGTTGGGATGTCCACAGGGGGAAAGAGAAGGAAGGAAGAGGGTAGTTCCAGTGGGGATCACAACGGTCTCTTCCGCTCTGTAAGTAGTCTTTGTGTCTATTGGATGTGTATTTCCTTTGGGTTTTCATTTAACTGAGCAATCGACTCCTTATTGTGAATGTGCAGGTTGCGGGTTTTTTGAAAGGTTTCTTGGCGATGGCTGTTAAGGGTCAATCGGATCACGCCGAGTCGCTCCGAGTTACCAACTGTTTGCTCGAGAAACTGGGCGAATACGATCATGTTGCTGCCGTACAACTCCAGCATGAGAGAGACGAGGCCATTGATATTTTGAAAGCCAGCGAGAATAATGTGGGAGGCCTGTTAAATGATAATAAAAGGTTGATCGCAGAGCTCAATGAGTCTCGACTTATCGCTGGGAAAGAGGCATCTCGTCGGGAGGCACTTGAAGTTGAGACCGCGATTCTGAAGGACCAACTAGCCCAGGCTGAAAGGCACATGCGGTGCATGACGCTGAGCAAAAGCCAATTGACCAGTGCGGCCAAGCAGTTCCTTCTGAGTCGGTCGTATAAGATGATGTGTGCTGAGCGGGGCTTGCTCGAGCAGGAGGAAGCCAAGGCCTCTGTCATAGGTCAAATTCAACTGGAAGATGGTTTCAAGGACGGCTACGATCCTTCAGCCATAAATCCGTTGAAGGGGCCGGACGGGAAATTTTCTGAGGACTCCGACGATGACGACGAAGATTTGGAGCCAGAAACGGAATACCGCGAGATTATCGAGCAGAAGAGTTTGGCGTTAATCCACATTAAAGGGGCCCCTCGTTATCCCGGTTGAGAGTTTTAGCATTCTATATCTTTTCTTTCGGCGCAGTTGCCTCTGTAATATGACTCATTGTGTTGCTCGTTAATTCAATCGATCTTTTCTGCGTGTCCTGATATATATGTGTTCATACATATCCCATGGTATGATTGCTTGTGTTATTGTTACTCTTCTTTGTTGTGTCACCTATCGGTTATACCGGATTGTGTTGACTAATCAGCCTAATCGCATGAAGCTGCTTATGTTTCCGTGCTTTAGAGTGCGACCCCGTTATCACAGGGAATTTTTTCTTGGGTCAACCCCGTTGACACAGGGGATTTTTTCTTGATCGACCCCGTTATCACAGGGGATTTTTTCTTGGATTGGCCCCGTTATCCCAGGGAATTTTTTCTTGGTCGACCCCGTTATCACAGGGGATTTTTTCTTGATCGACCCCGTTATCACAGGGGATTTTTTCTTGGATTGGCCCCGTTATCATAGGAATTTTTTTCTTGGTCGGCCCCGTTATCACAGGGGATTTTTTCTTGATCGACCCCGTTATCACAGGGGATATTTTTCTTGTGTCGGCCCCGTTATCACAGGGAATTTTTTCTTGGTCGACCCCGTTATCACATGGGATATTTTTCTTGATCGACCCCGTTATCACAAGGGATATTTTTCTTGTGGGTAGGGGTGCATCCCGTTATCACAAGGAACCCGCTACCATTGAAATGTTTATGATCGACCCCGTTATCACATGGGATATTCTCTTGTGGGTAGGGGTGCATCCCGTTATCACAGGGAACCCGCTACCGTTGAAATATTTATGATCGAGCCTGTTATCACAAGGGATATGAGTCTTTTCTTTGTCTTTTTGACTATGTCTCTTGGTGACTCTGTCGTCGTGGAAGCTATGTGTCATTGAACCCTGTAAAACATCACAGACAAGAAAGATTTTCGATGTAACAACTAATATGAAAGCACGAAATGATGTGCATGTGTTGTCTGCGGGATGTTCCCTCAATCTGGGAATATCAGGTTTATACAAGAAAAGGTGTTTCCATTGTGTTCTATCGTGCCAGTTGTACATGTTTGTACCTGTTGTACCTGTTTAAATGGATAATATGGAATAATCTGAGGCAATGCCCCATGAATCCCTCTTTTAATATTTCCTATGTCCTTTTCGGATATAGTAATGTGTGATCCTTCGAGCCACGTACCTGTAAGAGGGTGATGTGTTAAACATATATATAGGGGAATACCCCCCAATTCTTCGTGCCATTCTATGCACTTCCGTAATGTCCGCTTAGGAAATATCCCTGCATGAAATATGAGATTCCACAAAGCAACAAATAAAAGTGTAATGACGGATAACGGTCGAAGGCTAGGTAACCCTAACCCGCCTACGTATCCCGTTGAATGGGGAATCAGACCGGCGTAGTTTCCCCTGTTTTAGGTTACATGCCGACCCACGAAGGGGCAAAATAAGAGATAACGGTCGAGGGCTAGGTAAACCTAACCCGCCTACGTATCCCGTTGCATGGGGAATCAGACCGGCGTAGTTCCCCCTGTTTTAAGTTTACAGGCTAACCCGCGATGGGGCAATGTTTCAATTGTTCGAGCATAATTTAAAACTATTGAAATTTAAAGTGTTGTTCTGTTGTTCCTCATGGTGATCACTCCGTAGCTTGTTGATCCTGATTTGTCCCAATTGCTTCTTCCTCCGCTTCTCTAATTCTCGGCAACGTAAGAGAAGTGATGTAGTAGAACCAAGCCTCCTCCTGGTTAGCGACCACTTCTCCGACCCATCCTCCTGCTGGGAATTTCATCTTCTGATGGAATGTGGATACCACCGCTCTTATCGCGTTCAGGGCGGGCCTGCCGATTATGACATTGTATGCAAATGGTTGGTCCACGATTGTGTATTGAACATTAATAGTTCGCTTGTGCGGTTCTTGTCCAAATGATGTGGGAAGGTTCACTTGCCCTAGGGGAATTGTCTCTGCTCCACCAAATCCTACCAGTGGAGTATGAACCTGTTCAACTACGTGGTGGCCGAGTGCCATCTTCTCCAAAGCATGCGCAAAAATAACGTTGGTGGAGCTACCGTTGTCTATAAGTACCTTGTGTACAGCGTAGTTAGCGATATCAAGCTGAACAACCAGGGGACAGTCGAGCTCGCCTGCCTGGATGGCTTCGGGGCTGAGATCTAAGAGGTCCCTACCGAAAAACGTGGTAACCTCGTCTGGAAGCTCCTCAATCAACGTCGTGAATCCGACGAATCGGTCCTCGTTCAACCCACGAGTTATCTTCTTCCTCTGGTTGGTAGAATCCGCTCCCGCGGTCCCACTGCTTATCATATTAATCACCCCCTCGAAGGCGCATTATTTATCGTATCGCGTCCTTGTCCACTCTCAATTGCCCTAAGGCCCTCTTTTCTTGGGGACTGGGACCGCTCTCTTGATGCAGCATACTGCCCGCTCGCCTTAACGAACTCTATTAACCTCACATCCTTAATCAATCTCTCAATCTCATCCTTCAGCTCATAGCAGTCCTTCGTGTCATGGCCTTTTTGGCGGTGATACTCGCAGTAGCGTCTAGATTTCTTGGTGAACTCCGTCTCCTTGATTTTCCGAGGTGCGCTTAGCCAATTCCTACTTTGCGCGACGGCCAAAATAGTGCGAATGTCCTGATTGAGGGGGGTATATCTCTTTGGGGACCTATCTCTTCTTCCCCTGCTCTTGTTCCATAGCTCTCTACCCCTTTCCCGGCCGGATTCCTGGGGTCTGAACTTAGCTGCCATCATCGCGTCTTCGTAAATCACAGTATGTGCCAACTCGTTTATCCGATTCATAGTAGGGTCCGCGAGCTTGATCAACTCTTTGGCAAATCTGTTGTGTGTCGTTGCCCTAAACAGGGTCTGCAACACTTGTCCCCCGTAGGGGTTGTCCACCTTCAGTAGATCCTCATTGAATCTGTTCATGAACTCGCCGAGAGTTTCTCTCTCTTTCTGTTTCACCGCTTCCAGATGGTACATGCTTGTCTTCATCCGCTTCTGACTGGAAAAGTTGTTCTCCAACCTCTCCTTCATCTGCTTGAAGCTCGAAATAAATCCTACTTCGATTCTGTTAAACCAGTCTAATGCTGCTCCTATCAGTGTTGTCGCCATTATTTTTGCCTTAATACCCTCGGAGAAATCTTGTAGGTTCAAGAGACTCTCCACGGCGTGGATGTGATCCCTCGGGTCACTCTTCCCATCATATGGTTTTATGGTTGGAATCTTGTTTCCTCTGTGCAGTACCTCTGCCTCTATCTCATCCGAAAACGGGGTCCTACTGCGACCCTTCCCATGACTCTGAGTCACCTTCCTGGTTAACTCCGCCCTCTCGCGGTCAAGCTGTTCCATCCTCCTTGAAATTACCCGCAGTATTTCTACATCCTCATTTTTTAAACAATTAATCTCGGCGCGGTCGCGACCACGTTCCATTCTCCGGATCACTTCCGCCCTCTCGCGGTCAAGCCGTTCCATCTTTCTTGTTACCTCTCGATCCAGGGTCCCGAAGCCCCGTCTCTCCGCTCTGTCGTAAGCTGCGGGCGATATCTCCCTGAAGGAGTCCCCTGTATCCTCATGTTCATTATATCCTTGCCTTGCCCTTCCTTCACCCGTTTCGGATTCATGGGGCCTTGCGCGAACGTCATTTGTCCTTTGCTCCGCCACTTGTGGAAGCAAAGTCTCCAATGTAGAATCCAGTGCCGCTCTTACATAGGCGTTGATCTACGCTTGCATCTCCGGGGTTATGGCTGCGGGGTGAAAGGCGCTTCGTCCCGCAGGCATTGTCTCCGCAGGCGCTTCCGCATTTGGTGCCTCGGATATTGGAACGTCTGCTGCGGGGTTCTCGGTGGGCGGGCCCTCAGTCGCAACAGGGGTCGAACCTGCATTCGCGGCTCGCGGCGGCCCCCCCGGGCCCGCGCCTTCGTCGCGGGTCGTTGTGTGGTGGAGGGAGCTCCATCTCGGCTTGAGCCACTGTCTGTTCTTGGTCAGTCGGGTGTTGAGGGAGTTGCGTGTCCTCCATCCTGGTGCTCCTAGTCACAATTCCGCTAAACTCGGATCGTGTCCTCCTTCCTTGCATCTTGGCGTCCTTGTCCGGGAACTGGTGTTCCCACAGACGGCGCCACTGATTTGATGATAGATCGTATTATATATATATATATGCGTGTGTCGGTTACAAGAGTGTAATCTAATAATACAGTGAGTCTATCTCAAATCAGGCCTACACTACGTATCTCGTGTAGACTTGGTCCGGAACACCCGAACTAACACCTCGATGCTTGGATGGCAATAGTATATCGGTGACTATATCGGTTGTACGTCGGTGATCGTCTTCGATATGATATCGAGGATTACCCTCGATGTGAGATCGGTAATGTGGTGGTGTGACGTATCAGTGGAACACAAGGTAGTCCCGATGTCGAATGTGATATCGAGAGTGAGATCGGTAACGTATTTCGATGTGATGCGTGGTAGCTGAGGGATCATAAATTGCCTGTTTTGGGATCCGGGCGCCACGTATTTATAGACCTCGGGATCCGGGGACCACAGTAACATATCGGTGATTATTACCGATATGATATCAAAAGTAATCCCCGATATGGCCTAATATGGGCCTGATTTGGGTCAGGCCCAATATGCGGGAAATGCCCATATCAGATATATTTGCACCATTTCACCAATTAATTCAGATTTTAAATATAACATAATCTGAAAAATAAAATATTACGGGTTGCAACTCTTCACCAATTTATTTCGAATTAAAACAAAATAAAATCTGAAAATAAATTATTATAAGTATAAGTTTTGAACTTTATTATTGCCCCAGGGCCCCAAGGTGCCCCAAGTGTCCAAGTGCCTATATATATATATATATATATATATATATATATATATATATATCAAGCCCAAATAGACCTAGCCCAACACAATGTATAAATACTAGAATTAACTCTTTTAGAGTCCAATTCTAAATAAGGTGTTCAAAACTCTTATCTCCTACCAATGTGGGATACTACATTGTTCACAACTAAAATACACAACAAATTCTACCTAGTTGACTCAGAGGGATCGATGCCCTGTGAGACCGTAATGCGGCACGTTGCGTAGTCATACGCGCAGTGTTCTATAAATATTTATCTACTTATGAACTTTCTATATCGGGTGACGCCACGTAGAATAGAAGCCGGTTTTTGTGGATTGAGTTTGTGTCGTCTCTAGTTAAAACGGTTTATGCTTTCTTTTGTCGGTTATTCTTTCCATTTTTTTGTGTGGATTTCAAGTGTTGAATAGGAAGATCGTGTGTCACGTTGGATAGAAGCCGATTTTTGTGGATTACATTTTTGTCGTCTCTAGTAAAGACAATTTATGCTTTCTTTTGTCCATGATTCTTTCCAGTTTTTCTTGTTGATTTCACGTATTCAACAACATAGTTTATTGACCGGTCTACTCATTTGGCAGAACCTCAGCACGTGGATTGGGAGTGTATATTGATACAGATACGAGAAAATCATAAAATGGGGACTCTTTTAACACTTAAGATGGAAATGTTAAGCCCAAAAGACTATATAACGTTGGGGCTTAAGAGTGTTGGGAAGGACAGTCTGGGAAAACCCCAAATCCTATCTCTAGTTTCTACATATCTTGAGCAAGAATGGAAAACGATACAATCAGAGGATTCGTACGTGGTTATACCAAGTAGGATATCTCGTATTACACAATATTTAAGCATCCAAAACCATACAAGATAGCTAAGATCGTTGGACCCGCCACATACATCCTCCAAGACATGGAGGGACGAAAATACCCATTCGGCGACCTATATGAGAAACTAAGTAAGCAACATTTTCTCTCCATCATAATACAACCAGGATTGCGGCACATACACGGCACATATGGTGGTCTTTTACCCTCGTTGGACGAAAAACCTAAAAACTTCAGCTTGGAGTAAGGATAACGACATGCCCGACTCTCGAGCAACAATCCAAGGCCACAAACGCCTATACATAAAGTACCCCGAGACAAAGGTAGAGTCGACACCCCATCGCAAATGTCCTGAAGGAACTCTAGTATGAGGGAACCAAGACCGTCCATTTGCGACAGAACAAGAAAAGTATCACACAACACCTTATAATACATGTTGTAAGTCCCCTCATGAGATAAAGCACATAGTCGATGCCCGAGGGGCAGAAAGTTGCTTACTACACAAAACTTTATAACACATGTTGTACGTTCCTTCAAAACTAAGGTCATAACATATTTCTTAGAAATGACACTTCAATTTTCTAAAGACTGATGGAGAACCCGATGAGATGACCAAAGGAACAACAGATCCAACCATAAAGAATTCACATGGAACCCTTACCTAAGGGAGATGCATAACCCACGAAGAACCGCCACGATAATTGGAATGCCAAACTAAAAGTCCAAAGAATTCACAAGTCTCCCACCCCGTATACTACAAACCAGTAGACTTGGAAGACATTTGATAATGAATAAATACACCGAATAAAAAAAAGACCAAAATATCCCGAGAAGACGAGATGAATAGGTCTCTCGTATACAGAACTCACAAAACATCCTACCATCCTAAGGACTAACGAGGGATCATAAACTCACCCATGCTATATGAAGGACCTCTTCGACACAGTCAGACACATTAATAACCCACTTGGAGGAATCACGTGTGCCATAAAGAAATATCAGTTGTTATTATTGGCACGAACCATCCTTAAAACACGGGCGGTCTACATTAAATACTATCAGCAAATCCATCTCCAATGAGGCAGTATTATTAGACGCCCATCTCCAGCATTAATGAAGGTCAAGTTGCACACTCATAGTTACACTTGAGATTCTATAATTGTAGGAGGATTTCGGCCATTGTAACCAACTCAAATTCACTCAAGATAATGTATTCTAATTTCAGTTATAGCAATACATCTCAATAAGTCTTCCTTATATTTCTTTCTTTTTTAACATTCAAAGCGCCTTCGTAAGTCAAACCTCCTTCATTAAAAAAATTTATACTCAAGTACTACGAATCACATAAATTGTGTCATGAACCTCATCTCTCATGATAATCTAAGAATTACTCAACCTGGAGAATTTTGTGGTATCAAGATCGAAATGAGATAAAAATAAGGGTATTTTCATATATTGTGGTTTATAATCATATGAATGAAAATATTGATCTTAAACCAAAATTTGTGGATGAATGCCGAAATATGAATGATTGGGTTAGCTAGAGAGATGTTATGCATGTTGAATTAAACTCACTTAACAAGCAAAATGTATTTAACTCATTGTTCTCACGCCTAAAGATCTGAAACACGTAGGATACAAATGGGTGTTTGTTCACAAATGAAATGAGAAATACAAAATTGTAAAATACAAAGCACGTCTTGTTGCACAAGATTTTTCTCAAAGACCTAGAGTTGATTATGAAGAAACTTATTCTCCAATAATGGATACATTTACATTTTGATTCTTAATCAGCCTACTTGTTTATAAAAACTTAAACATGCATCTCATGGATATTGACACAGCTTATCTCATGGATCACCTGATAATGACATTTATATGAAAGTTCATGAAGGACTTAGAAAGCCTGAATCATCAAGTTCTAAACCTAGATAATACTCAATTAAATTACAAAGATCATTATATGGGTTAAAACAATCAGGCTGAATGTGCTACAATCGTTTGAGTGATTATTACTGAAATAATGATGTATAAATAATTTGTGTGCTCATGTGTTTTTATTAAAAAACATCATCTGAATTTGGAATTGTTGTGGTTTACTTAGATGGTCTAAATATCATCGACACTGACAAATGAATTCATTCAATGATGAATTATTTAACGGATGATTTTGAAATTAAAGATCTTGGTAAAACTAAATATTGTCTTGGTTAGATTGAGCATACCAAAAGCAGCATACTAGTGCACTGGTGTGATTGTACAAAATATATATATTAAAACATTTTAACATAGATAATGCAACTTCTATAAATCATCATGTCATTGCTAGACCTTTAACTATATACAAAGATCTATTTCGTCCGCGTGAAGAAAATAAAAAAGGTATTGGTTTCGAAGTTCTGTACTTAAGCGTGATTCGAGCCTAAAAGTATCTGGCTAATTGTACTAGACCTGACTTCCTATTTAGTGTAAATTTATTGGCTAGATTTAGCTCATCGCCCACGAAAAGGCATTGAAAATTAATTAACCATTTATTCAGTTGTCTTTGAGGAAATTGATCTCGGCCTATTTTATCCTAACTATGCGAAACAAGAATTAATTGGTTATGCAGATGCAAGTTATCTATCAGACCCTCATAAAGCCAAATCCCAAATTGATATGTTTTTATATATGAAGGCACTGCTACTTCATGGCTCTCACAAAAAAATACACTAGTTTCAACATCCTCACATCATGCCGAAGTTATTGCTTATCATGAGGCAATCAAAGAATGTGTATGGTCACCATCAATGATACATCTTATTAAAGAAACCTCTGGTTTGCCAATTGAGGAAGGTCCTACAACTTTATATGAAGATAACTATGTATGTATTACTCAGATAAATGAATGCTACATCAAGATTGATCGAACTAAACACATATCCCCTAAGTTTTTTGCATTTATTCAAGAACTTGAAATGAACAATGAAGTTGACACCCAATATATTCAACCATATGACAACATGACATATGTCTTTACAAATGATCTCCCTACTGCAACTTTTGAAAAGCATATTCGGAGCATCGAAATACGGCATATGGCATGTACAAGACATATAAAATAACTACAAATGCTAACTTGGGGTAAGCACATATGGCTGTACTCTTTTTCCTTATTAAAGTTTGTATTCTACTAAGTTTTTCCTACTAAGATTTTTAATGAGGTAGCATTGAAACTATGTACAAGATTGATGTATTTTTTTTTCTTCACTATGATTTTATCCCACATAGTTTTCCTTAGGAAGGTATCAATGAGGCACCATGCATTTTGGGCAGCCAAAGGTAAGTGTTATGATAGATGAAGGCAGTGTAATGATAACGTTTAAAATATCGTATGATTTATGTATTTTGTTGGATACCAAAATCTTCACTATTCCCCATGTGAAGTTATACGACACGTACACTATTAGCATTAAATATATGTTTCTTAAGAAGTCATGTAAATAAGACTCTTCAAAGTGAAAAAAAAAATACACTATTCAATTATACTTATTCTTGTAACTTCTTCTCTCATCTTTATAAGCTTTAAAATTCTTTCTCAAATTATAAATTATTAGTATTATAATGAGTAAAATGCAAAAACCCATCATGTGTTATTTCGAATTGACAAAAAAATCCATGTGTTATTTTAATTAGCATAAACCCCATGTATTATTTCATAATTAGCACACTTGCCCTAAATCTGATTTTAACTTTGACTATATCTAGAATGACACTTTTGCCCTTATACATTTACACAAGTCTTAAACTCCATTTTCTTCTTTATTATTGGTGAGACAATATCGTCCGGGCCCGTGTGGTCGGGATATTCGGGGATATCGTCACTTAATTATTTTTATTCGGAACGCCAATCTCGAATTTGAGGGAAGGAGGCACAGTTATTTTATTAAGGACTTTTGAGTGAATTACAAAGGGTCGTGTGGTGAAACAATTTGAGCTAGAAGAGTGTGATAAATTCTAAGTACAATAAAGTATATGAAAATTGTGGAGAATGTTCTTATCTTAGCTTTGTGGTGAGAAGTTGTGCTTAAAGTCCCCTCATTTTCTACTGAAATGAGGGGGAGGGGGGGCTATTTAGAGTGTTAGTCCCAGAGGTCTTTGACCAATGGGGCTGGCCTTTTCGTCTTAACTCCGAATGGTGCTGGAAGCCAATGGCATGATGGTCTATTGTGCCAATGAGGGTTGTCTGTCAAGAGGTGAACAATGGCATGAGTGGACTGACGTTCATCTAAGCCAATGACGTCTGCTCCAATGGTCTTCAGAGGCGGTACTGGGCCAATGAGAGGAGATTGGTCTACCCCAATCATTGATCTGCACCGGTAAAAGTTTTCACTTTCTGCTCCAATAGGTGATTCGGACCGATGTGGCGTGGTATTTCATCATTATTATGGTGGTTGGGAGCTATATTGAATGATGGTGGTTGGCACATATTTCGAGCCGATCGTGGGCTAGGTCCTGCTTGGATGATCGAATGGTCTTGTTGGTTGCCTATTCTGGTCGGGACCCGGGGGGTCCTTCTTTATGAGATTGTTGAGTTGTCTTCTTTTGGCTTGAGTATTTGATGGGTTTTGACTCTTCCTTGTATTCACTCGTGTCCTTAACATTGTGCGGTTTCGTGCTCCCTCCTCCTTAATATTTGGCTAACTGTGGGATGCCGCCTCTCGGGGTTCCGAGAGGTACTTAGCGTTTTGAGTAGTATTCATTCCTCGGTCTGGGGGGGTCCATGGTCTTTCCTTGTAGGTACCCGAATTTTGGGCTGACACCGGGCTGTGGGGAAGGGTGTGTCCGAGTCTTTGGATCCGATCCTTATTTCTTTTGGGGGCGCTGATTAGACGAGGCTCAAGGGTACCTTTTCCGGGTGTTTAGCCCGAATACCCTTTGTGGGGTGATAGTTGGTCGTTTCTCCGAATCCCAGACCATTTACCCCTACTCGGGTAGAGGTTGACCGTGACCTGAGCTGACCCTTCCGCTAGACGGTCATAGTGTTAACAGCCAATACCTATAATTTTTATAACCTACCTGCAACGATTCATGATTCCTAAAATTCCTGGACTCCATCACTAATAATTTTCACGATTCCAACGACAATCGGCATGGCGACACCTCTTTTGGCGCGGGGGGGAGGGGGAGGGGGGCGTGTTGATCACGGGTAGAGGTGGCAAATGAACCCATTTATAACCCAACCCATTAGTGACTCATTTATAACCCAACCCACTAATGACCCATTTATCGTTTTCATATTAAAAATAGTAGAAAAACATCAAAATTAAACATATAACGACAAAAAATACGATGTGTCACGAAATATCGTAAAACACGTGTTTTACACCAAAAAATATGCAACGCTTCGAAAATTTCAAAAAAAAAAAATAAAAAAACCTGCTTCGCCCAAAAATCTAAAAATTAAATAAACATATATGATATAACGACAAAAAATACGATGTGTCACGAAATATCGTAAAACACGCGTTTTACACCAAAGACTATGCAACACTTCGAAAATTTCAAAAAAATAAAAAATAAAAAACCTGCTTCGCCCAAAAGTCTTAAAAAAAAAAAAAATCTTAGTCCAACTCCTTCACATTTGTAATCTTACAATAATATTTGCAACCTCAATTCTTATTATTATGAAGTAGTGTTGTTATTATTATTGTGCATGAAAATACAATGTACTGCATCATGTTAACTTATCCTAATTATATACTTTGTCACGTAATTGACATTACTCGGCTTGTTAATTGTTATTACTTATTAGTGACATTTTTTCTTTTACTATTAGTAACTTATCCTAATTATATACTAAAAAGAACTCTAAAACTTATCCATCTATATGAGATTTGAACTTAATTACTAAATTAATATAAAGCTAATGACACATGAATAAAAATTGCTTTTAAAAAAGCTAACTTCACACAACCCTCGATCCAATCGCCAGTATTCTTCTTCTAAATAAGTACCCTGATTTTAGTGTCGCACTTTGAGTGGTGCGCTTCAATTTTTAATCTTACGACTTCTTTTGTAATTTTTTATTTTATTTTTTTTGTATTACTTATATTTTATATGTTGTCATCAAAAAAATAATAATTTATATGTTAATTTTAATTTTTTCAAAAATAATAACTTAGTGGGTCATAACTGGGTTCATGGGTTACCCATGGGTTTACCTGTTTGTAAATGGGTCACTAATGGGTCACCCATTTTTGACTTATATATTAAATGAGTCACCCATTATCCATTTAATCTTAGTGAGTTAGGTGGGTTAGTGAGTTAGTAGGTCAATGTTGCCACCCCTAATCACGTGCTACAAGTTTTGCTTTTAAAAAATCATCTTTCATTTAACTTTTTTTTCAATTTACCTATAACATATTTTGGCAACATAAATTTAGGGTAATGGAGTTATTTTTCTATCAGAATTTCCTTTCACTGCATTCGCGCGTGGAACACCATGGGGCTAGAGGGGTGTTTTTGCCTTTGACCAAATAAAACAGAGTTTTTTTTAATTAAAATAATATATAATTTTTTTTTTGCTAATTTGAAATAACACAGGTAAGTTTTCACATTTTAATTGTATTATAATTATAACCTATTATAGAGTTTGATACTTGAAATGTTTTGATTTTCTACTCACTCATAATGTAAACACAAACGGCAGGTGGGGTAGTGAGATAGGAGTGAACAAAACTTATACGTGATTTTGGCAAATAATTTCTATTTCACATTCGTGTCATTTTGTGTCGACCTATATACGGCGTAATTTTCGTTCACAAATCTCTGCTTCTTGTTGATCTTTTTTCAGTTTTTGTTCCTCTTTAATGATATCATCGAATTATTGGAAGTGAGGTCAAGTTCCATTGAGTTGCGGCACTGCTAAACTTTAAATGAAAAGAATTAACTAATAGATTATATCGTTTGTTATATATTTATCTCCTTATACTAATCGTGTACTTTCTTCCTTTTATTTGGCAATTAATAATCAAACAACCTCCTTTTATTTTTATCATCTACAGTTTTTAGCACAGTTTCTTTAAGAATTTAAAATAATCTAACAAATCTATAATTTAAAAATTTACGCATAATTGTAGTTAATCATTTAATTTGAAAAGAGCTACATGTAACAAAATATGGATTATAAGTTTAACAGCTAATATTCTTTTATTAGAAGACTAACTTCAGAAGATACTCTCTTTTTTTCCCCCTTAAAGTTTGGCTTAAAGAATCAATTGGATCACGCAATAGATTGTATATTAATGATTGAAAGTATTAAATAATTAAAAGCACTTCTGGCATTATGGATATAAACCATCGTACTATATTATTATAATATGCTTCTCTTATAGATTACTAGTAAGAGCAAATTAGACATTATAAAGAAACTAATCAAAATCTAGAGAGGTAAAATTTCCAATGTTTTCTCGAAAATACATAGCATTTCATCTTTTAGTAATATAATTATATTTCAAACATGATGTATATACATAAAGCAAACAGATGAGATGAATTTCAAACAAATCTTTTAATTTTGATGTGTTTGTATTACAAATACGAACACGATACGACATCAAAAGACGTGATGCTTTGAATTTTTGGACCGTCATGTCCTTCTTTTGTTTGAACAATTACAAAAATCATTAATTGATAGATAGCAATTTTAGTACAAAGAATGAAGAACGGGAATAGTGAATTGCAATATTATTTACGAGAATAGTGAATTGCAATATTATTTAAATAAAATAAAGGGAGAATTACACAAAGTACTCCTCAACTATAGGTAAATTACACAAAGTACCCCTCTCTTTGAGAAATTACACAAACTATTCTTATGACCGATTTTTTTGTAATTTTTTTTATTTCAAATTATTGAATGTAAATTCATGCTCTTCAATTATTTTACATAAAAAACAAAAAATAAGTCAAAGTTATTGCATTAAACCTCATTTATCTCGTTTAAAAAGACAAAAATATTGATAACAAATAATTTCTTCTAAAAATAAATAAATTATCTGCGAATTTTAGTCTCTGCTATGATTTGAATTTGAAAGGTTGTCTTAATTATTTTAATTTTTTTGATCATAAGGGTAGTTTGTGTAATTTCTCAAAGAGGAGGGGTACTTTGTATAATTTACCCATAGTTGAGGGGTACTTTGTGTAATTCTCTCTAAAATAAAATGAAGATTGTATCTAAGTTGAAGATGTATTCCATAAACTGGTAGAAAGAGAGTACACGTATGCAATGTGCCTCTACTTCTTGTAATAGATGTCCCAAAATTTGGCTATTTTGTTTAATTTCTTGGTAGAAGAATGTATCTGCGATGTGATGTACCGAAGATTATATTTTTAAAAACAAGTTTGGCGGGCCCATTACAGCACCGCACCGCTAGCAAAATAAAAAAAGAAAATGACAACCGACACTATCTTCCAAAATACACATCTTCTCTCTCATACTCACTCACTGTGAATGCGAAACAGACAGGGACCTCACTTAATAAAAGTATTTTCCTTCATTCCATCTCAAGTTAAGTGAGTATTTCTTTTATTTTTTAATTTAATAAAAATAAATATTTATTTGCTCCTCCAATCCAACCAACTATAATAATAATTAGAATGGCAAGAGAATAAAAAAGAAAGGTGGGGCTTAATTTTCCATGTGAAGTCACCTAAAAGACAGCCAAATTTAAAGGGAAGAAGAAGGGAAGCTTTTATATACCTTACCCCATTCATTCAATAGATCTACTTTTTTTTTTTTTTGTCACAAAAAGCCATTAGTTTGTGGGGGTGAAGCTGTGAGAAGTAAATAATACACATTTCATTAATCTTCATGCTGCTAATGTAGGGGTTTGGAGTTAAGCTTGCAGCTGCGGATCTCGAGAGAAAAGGTACATCTTTGTGTAACCTTATTCACTTACTTTAAGTGTTTAAGTTTATGGGTTTTATTGGGTTTTTGGAAATGTGTATGCTTCAGTGGAAAAGATTGTACATTTGTTTGTTTCTCTTTGAATGTAATGTTTTTTTTGTGCATTTTTTTGGGCAATTATACTGGTTTCTATATTGATCTACTAATTAATTTACATTTATGCGGCTCTTGGTGTTGATTCATTGGAGTAGTTATTGCATGAACCAAGTATTTTGGATTTATAGTTCAGTGTTTTTGTGTGTGTGTGTGTGTGTGTTTTGTAAACTAAAGAGCCTTTAGGTTCAGAAATTGGAAATAATACTAATTTGTCTTAGGGGTTGAGTAGCAGATAAGTGCTTTGAGAAACCCAATGTCTGTAGGCTGTTATGAATTATTATTGAGCATTGAACCCCCTCTGCAATTTAACATGCTTCTCCCCCTTGGTTTCAGCAGAATTATAACCTTTATCTAAAAAAGAAACCTAGGTATAATTTAGTCAATGGATGAGTATTTTCAGAATCATTTAGTATCAGTTAGCTTCTTTCTATGGCAATGTATAAGTTTCCAAAGTTTGAGGAATTCTACCTAAGTTGACTCAGAGGGATCGATGCTCTGTGTAATGCGGCATGCTGCGTAGTCATACACGCAGTGTTCTATAAATATTTATCTACTTCTGAACTTTCTATATCGGTTGACGGCACGTGGAATAGAAGCCGGTTTTTGTAAATTGAATTTGTGTCGTCTCTAGTAAAAACGGTTTGTGCTTTCTTTCCATTTTTTCTTGTGGATTTCAAGTTTTGAACAGGCAGATTCCTGTGCCACGTGGAATAGAAGCCGATTTTTGTGGATTACATTTTTGTCGTCTCTAGTAAAAACGATTTATGCTTTCTTTTTTCCATGATTCTTTCTAGTTTTTCTTGTTGATTTCACGTATTGAACAACATAGTTTATTTACTGATCTACTCATTTTGCAGCAGCACTGTATACCAGAACCTCAGCACGTGAATTAGGAGTGTATACTGATACAGATACGAGAACATCATAAAATGGGAACTTTAGCACTTGAGATGGAAATGTTAAGCCCAAAAGACTATATAACTTTGGGGCTTAAGAGTTTTGGGAAGGACAGTCTGGGAAAACCCCAAATCTTATCTCTAGTTTCTACATATCTTGAGAGATGTGTTCAGAAAAATGAACGGATACTTGAAACTTCTGAAATCGAAGATGCTATCACCATATTTCATGGTCTAAGAGCACCTTCGTTGAGCATTCAACAATACGTTGATCGTATTTTTAAATATTCATGCTGCAGCCCTTCCTGTTTTGTTATTGCACATATATACTTGGATAGATATATTCAGCGCACAGATATATATGTAACATCCCTCAATGTCCACCGACTTCTTATCACCAGTGTAATGGTGGCGGCCAAATTTATGGACGATGCGTAAGTTACCAAAAGCATTTACGTAATCATCTTTTTTTAAATTTATTCTGCTTATTTTTTATTTTTTTGCAGGGAATAATACATCTTACTACATGAAATCTGTTCTATTTACAAAGTTTCTCCTTAACTTAGAATAGTTACAAAAAAACAACATTTGAAGTTTTAGTAACACAAAGAAGGGGAAATGCCTGGAATATTTTCAAAAGCTGAAGGGGTTGTCTATAATGTTCTTATAGCTTTTAGTGGGTGTTTCAATACTTCTTCAAACAGTGGGCAGATGTTTTTGTATTTCGAGTCTTGGACCAAAGCTCAAATGGTGTGAAATTATTGCTATAAATTTAACATATACATGCTCGTTTTCTACTTGCTGGAACCCCAGACAATTATGGAGAAGCAATTTTCCTTATAACCTAAGATTGTTTGTGAAGTTTGCATGTCTAGTTTCTGTTGATAATGCTTAACATGAGTTTATATTTCTTCAGATTCTTCAACAATGCATATTATGCTAGAGTGGGAGGCATAAGCACCACAGAATTGAACAAGTTGGAGTTGAAATTTTTATTTGGTATAGATTTCCAACTTCATGTAAGTGTTCAGACATTTGGAGAGTACTGTACTGTGTTGAAAAAGGAAGCTACTGGAAGTCTCGTAGAACGACCGATACAAGCATGTGGAACAAAAGGGAGCTGGGCGAACAATGATGACCCCGCCTGTGCTCAGTCAATTGCAAGATGAGGTTTTGGTTGGCGCTAAGAATGTATGATGCGCTTAGTTGCATCAAGAAAAGAGATTTGAGTAAAAAAAAATATCTTGGACATGTAGAAAAGACGGTGATGAGAATGTGTTGGGCATGAATTCTCTTGTATCTTACAAGGTCCTCTGTTGAACTTGGGTGCTTCCTGTTTTGTTGTACAAGAATATAGGTTTCGTTAGGTCTTTATATGTTGTGATATTAGTTTCCCCTTTGAGTTGGTCTGTGTTTCCTCTGTTGCGGCTATTAAATTGCTCAGCCGTATCTTCTGTCCTTTCTTGTAGCTTTTAGGTCAAAGATGAATTATTCGAAAATTTATCAGCTTGAATTTGAGCAATTATTCTTTGTTGACATTGCCTTGTGATTTGCATTCTCAACATTCCCTCGCCGCAGCTAGGATCTTTGCGTCAATGCATATTTCAGATGACAGTGTCATGGTTGCGGTGATCTCGTCTTTGAGTTTCTGTGTTGTTATCCCCTTTACTGCTGTTCAATTCTGGCAGCCTTGGTGCACAATGTTTGTAAGAATCAACTGAAATCTTAAATGGATAAGCAAGAGTGTATAAAATGTAAGCTGAATACTTGAAGTTTATTGTACTGGTAGTTGTTTAGTGCATTTGTTAGGTCATACAATTAATTTTCATGTAATGTCCATGTGAGGTGTTTTGTAACTCCTATTTACTTGCAAAGTGGGTATTGCATTTTTTTTTTCTTCTTGATTTGATTAAACTAAAGAAACAGCGAATTCAATTGATTTTGAAATTCCGGAGCCAACAAATACTCCTGTTTCTTGTAGAATTGAGGAGTTAGTAGGACGTATTTAAGCAAACCTTTTGAGTTTTGTCTAACAAAAACTTACTTCATACATCGGATTTGAGGCAAACAGCCTCGGGGAAAAAAGATGGGTCCAAGTAATTAGATCCATTTACATAAGTAAGCTATCCTAGGTTGCACGTACACGAATATCAGTATCCGCCTGAAACAGATACGTGGTTACGATTTTCTTAAAATTACAAGATACGATACGTATAATACGATAAATATTTAATATTAATAATTATATATATAGATATAATTTAAATAAAAATATTAAATAATATTATATTTAATCACTTGCACAGTCATTAATCACATAGTTACATACTATTATGAAGTATATCAAAACACAAGTTTTCATTTTGGTTTGAGGGTCTTCACGATTTTATAGTTATCTTTTTGAAAAGATATGACAATTTGGTTCTTGTCGATCCTTTTCTAGTTTAAGAAAACTACAACACTATTATAAATTGTTGATATATATCGAATACTCTTCGAATCGCCTCACAGCGTATCTGATACATATATCCTTCTTTTTTAATTATTTTTAACACAGGATATGCCACGTGGCGTATCCGATATGTATTCGAAGAGTATCGGTATCTGATATGTTCACTGACCAACCATTTTTTTGAGTATTCGTGCATCGCAGAAGCTACCAAAATTCCTCAGGCCAGATAGAAAAGATAAACCATACAATTCCCTACATCCACAGAACCAAGTAAAGATGTTTTCAAATAAAGAGTCATTTTCCACTCATCCAGGAGGGCAAGCATCCCAAAGGGCCAAAGCCCATGCATTATGTACAATGCCACAGCAATTATCAATCATCGCAGAATGTACTACAAAAAATGTTACATTACACATAATACACCACGAACATCTTATGTGGCCTAATCGAGACATTCAGTCAGCAAAACATATAAACTGCATTCGGATACCATTTCATGCCAACAGTTGCAAAAAGATATCTGCTGCATTGGGAAAGACCTCTGCATCCCCGACAAAAGAAATGGAGCGCATCTCAAGTTCACCATATTGAGCATTTCATGCCAAGACCGTTGCATGTTAATATAAGGCTCTTGTAGCGATTGAGGTAGTCCTGCAGTTTATTAAATCACAATAAGGTACACGATGATTCTAACAACTAGCAGAAAGCCAAACCACGAACAAATAGGAAAGATAACATGTAACACTCACAGTGATATTAGCATCGGAGGTGTGAAGCATCCCTTGCTTGTCATACTCGTACCGCTTTATTGGATCAATCAGCACTGTGAGACAAAAATCACATATTACACATCAGTTCTTCTTATTAGTCAAGAAATCTGAGTCCCGAGATCAATGTGTAAGCAGCTAATCAATCTGGAGGATGATTGCACAGCTAAATATGAATGCCGAAAGCGCGATCAATTTTTTAAGGGATTTAGATTCCCCGTTAATTACCAAAACTTTGTGTCTAATAATTTAATAAAGATCTTCCAGGGATCTATAATTACAACAGGCATGCCCTAAATAATTACAACACCCGCTAGGGAACGAATAAAACGAGTTTATTATTGTACGAGGTTCAGGAATGTAGTAAACCTTTTTATATTTCTTTTTCTACCTAAATTATAGAAGGCATTACAATTTTTACGCAACTACAGAATACAGTCTTAATATACTATGCTTGCACCTTTCTGTACTGCGCCTTTCGTTTTTTATAATTTTCTCAACATGAAAAACAATATTTTTTTTTCAAATTATTTGTGCAAGCCGGAGTCCTAGAAGGTAATAATTCCTACTAAACAATACCTCCTCAATCAAACGCTGAGCTCAAATTTATATTTTGTACTCTCAACGTTTCTTTCCCCTAAAGAACAAGCTTAATCACTTCTAGCTCCTTTCACTGAGAACTTCATATCAGAAGATCTTCAAGAGGTCCTTTCATCTTGATAAGATTAAAATTAGTTACCCTGAGATTCTTTTAATCAATGCATCTCTATTTCTAATCGTAGATGGTAATATTTGAAACAATCTCACAGAACATTTATATAACATTGCTTTTCGGTATTTGGTTGTTGATCTTATCACACAGACTTGCTCTATCACATCAGTTATAGCCATAAGTTGAAAGTCTGGTCTAGACAGTCTACTCTCTGCTCTTCTATAAATAGACAAATACTCTCATCAACTTATATATGCCACTGATGGTGAACACTTTTTTCTGATTGCAAAATATATCCAACTACAAACTCATACACCAAATACAGGCGACTTTTCAGGATTTCTGATGTATTAGTATGGTATAAAAACCTATATACATAAATATTCTTCATATAATCTCCAGAAAGTTTCTTTTTATTCTGGATTCTTGTATTCGCAGTGTAGCCATATATGTTGAACAGGAAAAGATATCAGCAGAATTAAGCCAAAATAGAGTTAAAATGAAGTGCTAAGTATTCATAGCAACTCTTCCCTATTTTCTAACTTTTATATCCAATGTGCAAAATTAATTCTCTCTCCAGAAGGTAACCCAATTCTCATTTGCCCTGAGAATAGGTCTTTACAAACACGTAGAGACGTCAGAAGGAACTAAACTATAAGAGAAAACTGTAACAATTTCTAGCCAACTAGTTATGGCTGGAGAAGAAGGGCTTGAGATGAGATGCATCACAGGCAAGCAATATAAAGGTTCTGAGCTAACATTGGTAGCTTTGGTAAGAATGATGAAGTAGATAACGTTCTTACCACCTAAATCCACATCCTTTAGCAATTCTAACACAAGATTATTATCTGAAATCGCCTAGAAGCCAGAATGCAAGATACATAACAACGTCTATTATTAAACATTCAAGCCGCTACCTTGTTTTGATCATACGTAAAACGGATGCAAGATACATATTGAATAATATTAAATGACAAGTGAAAAGCAGTTGTGACCTTGATATGCCTCATTAATCTCTTGAAACTTGGAAGTAGCAGAGCCGTCCTCGTCGTCTTTTTGTTTGTCGGGGTGCCATTTCTGCAACAAGGAAAACAAGATTGAGGAGAAATTTCTTTCTTTGTTTGATGTATACTATACTATAGAGTTTGCAGTAGTAACTAACCAAAGCAAGACGGATATAATTGGAGCGAATGACATCGTCCGTCGCATCATAATCCACTTCTAATATCTTGTAGTAATCCTAAACACCAATTCATGAACAAAGATCATTCATTTATTACAATAAAATAAAAGATTGATTAATATGTTTCGCAAAAAAGAATAATAATAATAATAATACCTTTGGTTTGGATACAAGTGAAAGGAAATCGAAGTTGGTATGATGATGATGAGCATCTTCGTCATCGCCATTGCTGTGTGATTCTTCTTGACTTTCCTGAGACTGTTGGAAATCACCAAACCACTCATCCCGCATCATCTTTTTCCCCCACCTCCCCAAAAAAAGAACAAAAAAAATAATAAATAAATAAATAACAGACGCCTGATTTTTCAGCGTTTAATCTCAGCGAAAAAGTGGATAAGGGAACTGTGTTGTAAGGAGCAGAACACGCAATTAATTAATTTAGAAAAAAAAAAGGGAAGAGGGGGTTTTGCTTTTGCACAAGGAGGAGAGAGATAAAGAAAAAGAGGACTTAATTCATAACAAAAATAAGAAAAGAGGACAAGAAGGTGTTATTTATTTATCCACCTCTTGGGTTGTTAGTCTTTATTTAATTAGTGTAGTATTAAAATTTTATTTCATTAAGTTTATTTTGTTTAGATTTATTAATATTACAAACAGGTCAAGTGTTGTAATTTTTTATTCATTCAGAAAAATTAAAGTTTAATTATTTTAATTTTAGTCTTTCTTCTTCTATAAATTCTTTCTTAGAGCTTTTTCTAGTTCGAATAGAACTTTATCTCTAACACCTTCTTTCTTTTTTTTCAAAAAGTACCTAAACCCTTTCATTTTTTAGCTCTACCCTAAGTCACATAAGGCGAATTCGGGTGAGTGCGCCGGTTCGCCAAATTTGAAAAAACATAAATTTCATTGCGCCTTAATGCGTTTATTAAAAATAATTAAATATTAAATATTGATATATAATTCCATAGATATTCTCAATATTGTTTAATATATATACTCATGGTTATTAATTTTGTATAATTATCTTTAATTATTATGGTGGAAAGACAAATGTATAAACCTTAAATTACTTCAAATATTCTGTAATTATTTTATTTTCAACCTAGTTTTGTTCTCCACTCCACCTGCTTCGACTCTTCTTTATTATAACTTATTTGTTTCGTTCTTTACAAATTTTATACGATTATTCATTGGATTTGACTATAAGAACTAAGAAATATTAATGCGAGGACTAAAAATTTATAATATATCACAGTACAAAGCACGGGCACTTGTGATATAAAGCACGGGCACTGAAGTCGCTAGTGCAAGGATAGTGTGCGCGAAAAACAATTAACGACTTGGAGGATTATGTGACCTCTATCTACCTAAGAGAAAACAAGGTCATTTGCGAGTTTTTACAGATTCTCTAACGACATGTCATAAAATATCTCAAAATATTTTTTAAAAAAAAACTTCTAATATTTGGCCTTATCCTCGCCTACTTATATAAGATATATACTAAACTACTTTATAATTCCATCCCACCCCGCATTTACTGATTTACACCAAAAATCAAATTATTGCACCACGAAACAATTTCATAAAATAGGGACTCTGTGTGTATAATATTTTTCAACTTAGAGAATATCTCTCTAATCATTCAAAACTCTGTAAAAGAAATTCAGATTTTCAAACAGTAAATGATGACTCTGGAAAATGGAGAAAGATGGGTCAGCCAAAAGATACCATCATCTCAAGAATTAGGACATCAAAGAAACCCAACCAATGAGTTTCTAAACGAGTTTTGCTTAAGATAACTAATTTCACTTAAATTAAACATATTACATGATTACGATTTAACAGTGTCATTTACAGTGTTGTTACCACAAACAGATCTTATGTGCTTCTTATAGATCTAACTATTGCAAGAAATTTCTCTATTCCAGTGTGATAACGCTCATGGCTCAAACTAATTCCACAGTCGAACATCATCAATCATTATGCTGGGTAGCTGACAGTTATAGATTAACCGACTTTACAAGACTTTAGCAAGCCATACCAACTTTGTATGAGGTGGCATTTTCCGCTTCATCGATATTAAAATACTTCGAAATTCTGATTATTGTGAATCATCTTCACTGCCTTGGAGGTCTCTCTAAAGCCACCCAACCAAATTTTCCCTTCCGGAAGTCTGAAAGAATTCTGAATGCTGCTTGATGAGTGTCTCCGTTGAACAACTGAGTAGCTAGCTTCTGAACAAAACTGCAACCAAAGTAATTTTCAACCTTCATGCACTATAGATTAAATAGATTGAAGGAAACCATGAGAACAAGCTGTTACTCAGCATTAATGCAAGCAATTTCGGTAACTGTTCCAGGAAACCGATCAGAAACATTTGGGTTTTGAAATGTGGAGCATTAGTTTGTGCACAGTCTAACTCAAAATGAACAAGAAGGGAATTAAATGGGATATAAGAGAGCATACATTTTGCCGACTCGACCATCTGTTTCAATCTTGTAGCGGTCGTGAAGAGCTTTGGTACCTGTTTCAAAAAAGGAATCAAATATTTTTCTGTTCGTATTAGTAACAAGGACAATCAAATCAAAACTTCTGGAGGTTTGGTCTGATTAGAGAAACATCCTTTATAATTTGAATAGCTACAGACACCCCTCTAGACATTAAAAAACAAACATGAAAAGAAGGTGCCTATGTGAAATAGTTATCAAACTTTATGGTGTGTTTCTGTAATTATTCAAACAAGGGAGTTCATCTTTAATTCTTTTCTTAATTTCTTAGGTTTTAAAGTCTGTTTCAGTAATAATTTGAAAAAAAGAGATGATATTTCTGTGATTAGACCAATTTCAAAGGGCAGGTGCCTCTGTTAAATTACTCACTGGAAATAAAGATCTTTAGTATGTCTCTACGTACGGTTCTGCATTAAGGAAAAGCGACTTCTGCTGTATGCCTATATAAGCAACTATGCTGTAAAGAACACAATTGTGGCTATCATATGTTGCTAGAAATTGTATTACTGCTAATAACAGACAACTCGGCTCCAAATAAGTACAAAACATACCCACTGTCGGAAGTCTTGCAAGCATCTGGACGAGGATAGCAGCAACTTCACTGAAATCATAAGATCTCTCCCCAATATCATCACATATAGCAAGTTTCACAGCAGCTGCCTGATCATTGATCCTCATTGGAATTATGCCAGGAGAATCTAGCAATTCTAAGTCTGTCCCAAAGCGGACCCATCTTTTTTGGCACAAAACTTGGGTTAGAAAGTACAAATATGTAAAAGTGACCAAGAACCATTACTAACTAGTCTACATAGATCCTGTAAGACAACAATAGGTAGCTCGTGAATTCAAATTTTTTTTTTGGGCAACCCGGTGCACGAAAGCATCCCCGCAATGCGAGGGTCCGGAGAAGGGTCCCACCACAAGGGTGTATAAGGGGCAAGCCTTCCCCTGTCAATTTTTTGACAAGAGGCCGCTCCCAGGACTTGAACCCGTGACCTCTCAGTCACACAGCAACACCTTTACCAGTGCGCCAAGGCTCCCCTTCTAGCTCGTGAATTCAATCCATTCAAATATGTCTATAACTATCATTTTCATATCATAATGAATCCTAATGCAGTCCAATCCCAAATATATTTCAAATGCCAGAACAGAATATGCACCTGGAGCATAGCGGTTTTGTCAATTAAGATCTTCTAGTTTAAAATTGTGATAACAAGTATCATCGCCAGAACAGAATTCTGAACTCTTTGGATGAATATAACATTTGATTCTTAAATTCCCAAACATGTATACTACTGTATGGCAACAGTAAGCTACTTAACATACTTTAGCTCTCTTGTAACACCTGGTCTTGGAGCAGCAGGACACATCCGGCGCTTAAGCAAGCGGTTAATCAGAGATGATTTACCAACATTAGGATAGCCGACTATTCCAGCACGAACCTGTAAAAAAGATGCATAAACACGGCATACAGGAAAGCAATGTACCGTACACAGAAAGGCTACACCAAAGCATACTGACAACATTAACACTTTAACTCCCTTGCCGTGTCTCTTTCGATTAGTCAAACTAAAAATTACAAGTTCACATAGTAGATATACACCACACACAATAAGGAATGGTTATAGTATTAATATCAATTAGCATGCAAGCATCATTCTTTAACACGTGGTCAGCCTTTGGCAAAATAAAACTCACATGAACTCATATAATCTGAATCACAATGTGAAGATATCCATGTGATTAAATTGAGGAGAGTTACTGACAACTGGCAAAAAAGAGTTTCGAGAAACTATATAAAAGGGGCCTTACAACCAAATGAGCTCAGACAACATTGCATTAAGGAAAGTATAACAGAACAGTAGCAATCACAAGAGACTCACGGGACGAGGAAGTAGTCCTTTGGCTTTCCGCTTAATGTTTACACCGGCTGCCAATGACTTCGCTAGCCTACTTAGCTTCAAGGCACCCTGTAGTTCCCCAAGATAGTCCATATTAACAAATGTTATATGGTCACTGCGATACAGCAAACAAGATAAGAAAGGTATCTCTAAATACCATTCCACGTTTCCCATTTGCAAAAACAACTTTGGTTCCCTGCCTGGCATAATAGTTAGCCCAAGCGTTACGATCAGCTGTTGATACCATGTCTTCTCTATTCAAAACAATGATCCTCGTCCTGTTTCCCAACCATGCATCCATCTGTGCATCATTGTGTTAAAGATAACCGCAAATACACTACATTTAAACATGGAACATGGTCTAAATTCAATTGGGAGGATTTACATGATCAACAACAAAAGACTATCGAGCATGGAAATAATCAGGTCTCTGGCATAATTTACTTTACAAGGATATCAAACTTTTTATCAACAAATACAGAAAGAAAAGTTGCAAGTTCTGACAAAAGTTTCTTGGAGGTACATATTAGTTTTATGCCAGAAGCACATATTCAAATGTAGTATTATTCTAACTAAGACATGATTAACCAAAAAAGAAATTAACCTGTGGATGACTAGTGGACATTGGTATCCTTGCATCTCGAACTTCTATAACAACATCCATTAATTTCAGCTGATCCTTGAGTTCCTTTTCAGTTTTTGCAATGTGACCAGGGTACCACTGATGATTGCCGCCAATGTATCATCAGGCGACAAAAACAAAGTTAGATTCAGCAAACGTTAGTATGAGAGATCAGATCACCCACAGGACAGGATTTCATTTCATTTCATACCTGAACTGGACGCAATGCTTTAGTCCAGTGGCTTACATCAGCTTCTAAATCTAGCCAATCAAACTCTTTACGGTCGGTGTCCAATGTTGTAAGCTTTGAGCTCTCAGCTCCATACCATCCCACACTTTTCCCACCAACAATCTGCAAGATATTTCTGTAAATTCATTATTCAAACAAAAGTGCATAAGCTGAAAGGAATGGGGAATGAATGTATTCACAAGTCACAACAACAGATGTGAAGACATACATCCAAATGACATCAATCATGTCAATTCATAGTCTAAATTATAAAGCTTATTATTATTATTATTATTTCAGAGAGGTTAATAGAATTGTAGCCTTCGAAGTGAAAGATAAACGAGTGTACTATCCCAAACACTTAATTGACTTCATTCAACCACTAAGTGCTTATCCATTCAATTCAATTCATGTGCAGTAGAGATATTATTATTATTATTATTATTATTATTATTATTATTATTATTATTATTATTAGCTAGAAAAACAATGGAAATGAAGAAGCAAAATTGAAGAGTATATAGTAGTATGCCTGAATAGTGGGCGACGAGGTAGAAGGATGAGCGGTGGAGAGAGATGCGGAGGGAAAACGGAAGCAACGGCGGTGATGAAAGTTGTTTGGAATTCCGTTCAGCCACACACCGGAAACCTGAGCTGTCATCGATAACATTAGCAGCAGCAGCAGCAGCAATAAGGAGATTGCGTTATTTTTGGCTTCAAATTTCTTTACACGCAAAGTCGCATAAAAGGACGTCACCTAATAACTTGCTATACTTGCAACTTTGAGTTTTTTAGCCATAATAATAACAAAGAATAAGATGAGATGCCCTTGATATTAATAATTTTTTTTTAAAAAAAAACTATTATCAATTTTTGGCCTTAATTATATCATGAACACAAATATACTGCTAATTATAGAGAGAATTAGGGAAGAGAAGTGAGAATAAAGTTGAGATAATTTTAATAAATTTCTAAATTGATTCTCTGGGCACAAAACATGACCCTTGTCATAACTCAGTTTAGCCTAGCTTAGCATGACATCAATGACACTACAGGGCAATTTAGCTTAACTAATAGACGCGTAAAAGAAAGACATAGAAACGTAAATAATAAAATGATAACTAATGGTAAGTTTGTAATTTGCAGGTGCACACTCGGACGACGTCGTTTGGGCTAAAACGTTGGACTTTTAAATACGATTTCTTTTTGTGGGCCGATCCGACAACAACCTCAAACCACCAAACACTTCAGATTCTACTAACTCTCTCTCTCTACTCAACTCGATCCCCCATTCACAGAACAAAAACCTTAGTTCTCTATTTCTTAAAGAGTGTTGTTTATACTGTTTGAGCCTTAAGAAAACCTAGTCCCCTACCTCACATGTCCTTTCTGTTCGACCCTTATCTGCAATTTGTTTCATCCTATGTTGGGCCTGAATCAAATGTTATTTCACCAGTTGAGCATTGGCCTGCCTCTCAGTCATTAATTGTTCCACTCCAATAACCTTAGAACTGTAGTAGGATTCCACCCCCAATTGAGATGCTTTGTAGCCATATAGGACCTCAAAAAGTGTCATCCCCAATGCTGAATGATAGTTGGTATTATACCACCATTCAGCTAGTGAGATCCATCTAGCCCACTACTTAGGGTTGTTGCCAATCATACACCTTAAGTATGATTTTAGGCACTGGTACACCCTCTCAGTCTGGCCATCAGATTGAGGGTGGTAAGAGGTGCTCATATACCGTTCAATTCCCAGTGCCATCATCAATTCCTTCCAAAAGTCACTGTTGAATATCTTATCCCTATAAGTAACAATACTTTTAGGGAGCCCGTGTAGCTTGTAAATTGAATCTAAGAAGACTTGTGATAAGCTGGATGCAATGAAAGGGTGGGTTAAGGGAATAAAGTGAGAGTATTTAGAGAATCTATCAACTACCACCCCAATAGTATCCCTCACTGGGACTTAGGTAACTTTTCAATAAAATCCATATGCTCCCAAGCCTGTTCAGGGATCGGTAAAGGTTGGAGCAATCTCGGATACTTCACCCCTTCATGTTTGCACTGCTGGCATATCATACATTGTGAGACCCTCAAGCCAAGCCACAATAAAATGGCATGAATCCTCTGGTAAGTCCCCAAGACTCCAGAGTGCCCTCCCATACTTCCAGCATGTGACAAATCCAGTACTTGCTCTCTAACCTTTCCAGAGGTTCCAACATAGATCCTTCCTTTGTATCTCAGCAGTTGCTTGTCATAAGAGAATAATGACATGTCCATAGACTGCATGACACAATGTGCTATGGCTTCTTGGGCCATTTCATTCCCACATAGTTGTCCAACACTTCAACTATCCATCATGGCAGGACATTACGCATAGCATCACATGTTCCCTCCTTCATTCCTTTATCTATGTCTTGTCCAAAGAGTGCATCAGCCACTACATTCTCTCTACCCTTCCTGTACTCAATCTTATAAGTGTAGCCCATTAGTTTAGTCATGTATTTCTGTTGTAAAGGAGTAGAGATTTTATGATTCATTAAGAACTTAAGACTGTGTTGACCAGTCTTGATAATAAACTCCCTTTATAGTAAGTATGGCCTTCACTTCTCTACAACTAATAGTATAGCTAGGAACTCCTTTTCATACACAGATAAGCCTAGATTCTTGGGGCCAATAGCCTTACTAACATAAGCTAATGGGTGATTCTCCTGACTCTAAACAGCTCTCAACCCAAAGTAACTAGCATCAGTTTCCACAGTAAAAGTTTTTTTGGAAATTAGGCAATTGTAGAACATGAGCAGTGATCATGGCTACCTGATGGCTACCTTAAGTGCTTATAATGCCTTGTCAGCTGATTCATCTCATTTGATACCCCATTTCTTGGTCAGATTTGTTAATGGTTTAGCAATCAATACATAGTACCATATGAACTTCCTGTAATACTCAATGAGTCCCCAAAACCCCTTTAATGCCTTCACATTCTTAGGAGTTGGCCAATTCACCATACTCTCAATCTTACTGGGGTCTGTCTTAACAGTAGCCCTTTCAATAATGTGACCTGAGTAATCCACTAATCCCACTCCAAAGGTACACTTTGATGCGTTGGCAAACAAAGTGCCCTCCATTAGCGTATGGGAAAACCAGTTTTAAGTGTTCCTCCGTGGTCTTGCTATAGATGAGTATATAATCAAAGAAGACCACCACCATCTTTCTGAGGTACTTTCTGAATATATAGACACACACACACACACACACACACACACACAAACACACACACACACACACACACACACACACGGTCCCATGGTAATGCTTCCGTTCGTCCAGCGAAAGTAAGACTAGTCATACAACATAAATAACTATTCAACCTAGACATACAATTCATGAAACACGCATTCAAACAAAGCAAATAAATAATCATAAATTATAGTTACTCCCATACTCTAGTCAACGAGTAGGTTAGCTCCTCATAGTCATGACTTCAACAATCAATAAAGAATTAAAAAATATAAACAAAGTAAAAAGATAGAGGAAAGCTTCTTTGATCCGGAGGAACGTTGACGCTTTGACTATCTTCTTGACTCCTACGTGCTATCTTCTTCTCTACGAACTATTACCTCTAGAATAATGACAAAACTAAACTAGAATAGAACTTTGATGGTGTTTTCTATCTAAGAACTAAACCATTGTGAGCAATCTAGTGTTTGTAAGCAATCTAGTAGGGTGTAAGTGGTCTGGCCTAGTGCTCTCTGTGTTGGTCGTCCTCTTATATATATAGGAAAGTCTTGATGCCCTAATTTCGTTAATAACTACCACTTAAATTGTAGAATGAGGCGGTGTTGCCCTAGAGACATGTGACCTGGCCTGTCTCGCAGCTACGTCGTATGGTTACCAGCATGGCTCATGGTGCTTTGTCTCCCTCGTCGTGCCACATTCCGTTTCTCCTCTACGATGTTCTGCGTCATTTTGTTGCTCGCGCTACATTTGAATTTTGTGGCGCTCTTGTGTAGCTCCCCACATGTCGCGCCACTCCCTTCTCGGTTTGGGCCAATTTTTGGACTTTTTAACTTGTTTCCATTAGGGTGTGCATCCTTTGCGTAGCACCATGGCCCTTGAAGTTGCATCGTGATGCCATGCTTTCAAAGAAATACCTATTTTGTGCTTGTTTAGCTCCGTTTTGTCTTGGCTCAATAAAATCTTAAGAAACAAGAAACAATACTAAAATTAGTTAATATGCACTAAGAATTATACAAAAGCATAAGTAAATGAGTACTAAAATGACGCTAAATAAATGCTCATTAACAATGCAACTCGTTGTGACCTAGCTTGACCGCGACACGACACTGAATGCCTTTGGCACAACACCAGGAACATCATTCACATATAGTAAATGGCCTCCTCTTCCCTCATAACTCGAACCCCAAATGAGATTGTGGGGCCCTTTGCTTAGCATGAGTTGCACCCCCAACGGGACCAATGTACCCTGTTCCATAACCTGCACAATCAGGAACATATTGCGGACCACCTCTGCTACCTGTCGATGCCACAAGATTGGGCATGCGTCCATGATTAGGTAAGAGCACCCTCGATTATTTTTTCTAACATACCTATAATTTGAGCTACAGAACTTTCGAGTTAAGCGCAATTTCGAGGTAAGAGCAAATTTTGCACAGTTCACCTAAGAGTTAGAATGGCTCAATGGGCCAACACTTCACTATTGATAGACACCATCCTATCCCTTCAATGAATTAATGCAGATACCTCAAAACTATACCTCAAAATCGTGTTTCGATGTATTCTAAAAAAAGTCCTAGATCGAATTGGATCTACCAAAAAATAGATCTTTACAACAACGAGTCCCAAATGGGGGGCATAAGTCACTTCACATACATTTAAGGCTAGTAATTGGATTTGGCACCCGATCTTAACAGCAACTACTCCCAAGTGTGGTGGTAGGGGGGCATACGTCACTTCATGTACATTCTAGGCTAGTAATTGGATCGATCCTTACAAGAACGACTCCAATGGGGGAACTATATGGTATGACTTACATAACTGGCCCAAAGAAATAAGACTTGGGTGGACAAACCTAGTAAAAAGCCCAGCGGCTAATACCTAGAAATCCAGTTTCGAGGTATCCTCACCTCAATACCTCGAAACACACTTTCAAGTACCATACTTTCGACTTACTTGTGAATTCTGGAAAGAGGTCCCGCATTCCGAGGGCTATAAATATCCCAAATACGATAATTAAGGTACGTCATTTATTCCTATAGCAACCACCTTCTCTTATATCAAGATCTTCTTTTGATCTATAGTTCTTTACAGGCTATAGGACATGTCAGACTGGTTGATGCTACTAGATAGCAGGTCAACAGGTCAGACTGGTTGGGCCATTGGGTGGACCGGTTTGTTGACTTTAGTCAACGTTCAATAAAAAATATAATATAAAAATTATTTGTATAAAAAAAATAAGATTGTGAGAAATATTTTAAGTCACTAATATTTTGTTATATTATAAGAAAAATAAGAATATGATTGTCACAATACTAGGACTTGAACACATGACCTCCAACAAAACAAGTTTTTGGGAAGTAGTGGGAACCATTGAACTATCCAACAATTTAATAAATAATCCAACAAATCATATATTTAATACAAGCTAAAAGATTATTTTATTTTTTTTAATGTTGACTAACTGTATCACGAAATTCAAGACAAGAACAACGTCACTTGACGATAAAATCTAGAATATGAAAAACGCATCGGACGAATTACTAGGCTTGAAATTCTAGAATGCATGCGCACTTTTTTTGAAAATTTATTGACCCAAACCGCCGTAGGTAGTTTGCAGTGGATAGATCTCGTCGAGATACCCCAAATAAAAAAAATACGTGCAAAACAGACGCTCTTACGCAAAGTTATGGCTTTGCAAAGTTTTGCATTTTTTTCTTTCTTTTTTTCTTTTTCCAATTTTTGAGGCAGGATTGTAATTAGCAAATAAGCAAAAAATGGGAGGGCTGGTTTGCAATTGACCAAAAGCAAAAAATAAGAAAAAAAATAAAAAAGGTAGACCGGTTCGTAGACCGAACCGGTTCACCGATTCGACTGGAAAATTTTCCAATCAACTCGCTAGAGGCTAGCAACCCTTTTTTGGGTAGAACCGGATCGGACAAGGCACCGGTTTCGGCCAAACCGGCCGGTCCGATTTCAAAACAGAGGTTTGAACTTTGAAGTGCTTTTGGTCAAAACTCACGTGCTTTCTTACCTAGTATATTATTATACATGATTATGTTTGATGTATAAATTTTGGTCGAGTATGTAATTATAGCTCAAAAGAATTGTTAAATTTGCCCACTATGTTTAGATGTTGATTAATTATATGATTGTATAAAACTCATAGGAGTCTCGCCTATACTCTCCCGGGTAAGTACGGGAGAAAATCAACATAAGACCAAATACGTTTGTCCAATGTGTGGACTAAATGGGTGTTTGTACTTTGTAAGAATTAATGAAAATGATTTACGGCTTTTGGGCTCGCATGAATATTTTCTGAAACTGGTGTAAGAAAGAAGTTATAAAATGCTCTCTGAAACTTCTCAAACTGCCTTTAAATATGTGATAATTTGTGAGATTTCTAAAGAAAAAAGCTAATCGTTATTAACTATTCTAAAATAAGTAACTTATATTGAAAGTATTATTTTAAATTTCTTTTGCGGACATTCACAGTCATTAGTCAGAAATAGGAAAAGTTCCTATTAAATACTGTAAACACATGTAAAACCACAATTTGTAATCGAATGATTCTCGCTTTTTAATCCTAGACTTCTGTGGTTTTTAAGTTACTATATCAATTTACAAAATTTTGATGAAGTCATCAAATGATTATCCTGAATTTCATTAAACTAAGCTTCCTTATTTTTGATAAAAATTGAAAGTATAGTTTATTACTGTCCAGAGCCCGGGTACATTTTCAGCTTTTCAAAATCGTCTGATTGTTAATAACCCATGTTTCAACCCAATGGGTTCTGATAATTAGTGACCCATCTAAATGCATTTTACATTTAACGGACCAAGCCATTGCAGACCTAGGACAATACGCAGTTTTTACTTTTTAGTATTCATCAATTAATTTTGGTATTGGACCACTTCACCAAAAATATTGGACTATTGATGAACTTGAGATATTGAGGCCTTGTTTGGATGGCCTCCCGTCCAACTTTTTTAATTTTTCAGTTTTTCAAATTGAGGCCTTGTATTTTGAGATTTTGGTTTGCCCAAATCTTTGAAACAATTTTCGCTACATTAATATCGTATACACCCTAATCTATCCCCTCTTCATAGGACCAATTATTAAATTATCTCGATTGGATTTTATTTTTTCTATTTTTAAATAAGACCCATCTTGAATTATAATCAAATTCATCTATTATAATGGCAACGTATCTATCTTGATTGTTTTGGCAATACACACTACAACAAAAAAGCTGTTTAGAGGCACAAAAATGTGTCTTTATAGGTGTCTGTTAAGGCACTTAAATCATTTGTCGGATAAAACCTATGTCGCGATAGAGTTAGTAGCTTTAAGGACACTTTTTATGTGCCCTTTCAGATCTTTTTTTAGAGACATATAATTATGCCCCAACAACCCTTACATATGCCTCATAAAGTTGTTTTAGAGACAAATACAAATGCCTCAATAATGCTTATATTTGCCCCATAACAACAAATTAGAGACAGATATATGAGCATCAACAACTCTTATATGTGTCCCAAGATGGTCCTCTATTAAGTAACATATCTCCTCTCATTTGAGTTTTATTTTTTAATGTACCGCACACAATAATATATTTTTCCTCCATTTCACATCTCTTTGAAGTGTACAAGATAAAGATAATACCTAAAGATAATAACAATATTAAAATAAAAAAGCAACTTTATTAAAAATTTATTCAATCATTATAGATAACAATAATAGGTACCAAACTATAATGTCATCGGACCAACTCAACATTTTTAAAATCAAAGAAATAACATATAACCACCAATTAACAAGTCACAAGGCTATTATTACAAATATATTAGCATATAATCTCCTACTACAACATCATCCTTGTCTTGATCCTAGTCTCAATCCTCATCCAACGCATCTGTGCAACATAAAATGTCTCGGTTAAGATCAAAACCATCTTAAAGACCACCAACAATCTATACAGTTAGTTTATACTAAAATAGGATAAGAGTGATCGTAAATCTATCCATAATCTTTTGAAGAAAAGGAAATTTATAAAGTTCACAACGTAATACATCAACCATAACTCCATTTAAAAATCAACTTAAATTTTAGCAAATATCATACCTTTTTTAAAACAAGTAGTTGCAAACCTGAGACATAAAAGAAATTGATATGATACAATGAGAAAACTAAAAGTATGAAATAACAATACACAATGCAAAACAAGTAGTTTAGCAGTGAGTTAAATTAACTGAGGTTCAACTTATCGTGTTTCAGGACAAGAATCCGACCCTAGTCCAATCAAATCAGAACAGTTACAATTAACCCACCGCAACCTACATATTCTGTGGTTTAACCTGACAACAATTCCAAACTATATTAAAACTACGGTTCAGCTACCTACTGATTACAATTCCAAACTCGACAACATTCAGCAATCCAAACTCAAATTTCACTTTGCGTTTTCATCTAGCTAGCTCAATAGATTTATCGAACAGTCGGATAAGCAATCAACGGTTACAATCAACTCATAACAAAGCGAATACTCCGCATAATATCAGTGAACAAAACTGTAAATCAATCAAATACAATCCATTCCAATCTAGTAACTAACAAAATCTCAACCTCGATCAACTCAGCACGTATTCAGGCACAAACAGTAGATCCAAGCTAAAAAGCAACAATTCAATCAAAAATCAGATTGAAGATTTACAGTTGGAGCTTCAAAGCAACACACAGAGAATGACAAGAGATGCGAAAATAAGGGTACCTGAAGGAGAATTATAGAATTACTTTGCACGATCATGGCAGCCATCTTCCTTCATTCAACTCAAGCTACACAACAAAGGTGGCAGCAATCCTTTTTAAATAGTCTCCGCATCCTGCTAATGATAAACGCATTTTCTCCCAATTTAGTGGGGGAAAAAAGAAAAAAAAACAAAGTTTAACCAAAACAAATTATGGTGAAAGAAAAATCAAAACAGAAATAGACAAGAAGATAAGACGATAAGCATGGTTTTAACTAGAGTTGCAACGATTAGGATCTTACAGAGTTAGCATGAAGTAAATATATCACGTGGCTTTTATAGGGTCCGAGTAGGCTAATACACATCAGTAAGTTTAGACGAACATTTTTAATTTACGAGACAGCAAAATTGAATTTTTGTTTACCTGGACAGGGAACAGGAGGATCAACAAAAGAGAACCAAGAAGAGCAGCTACACCCAGCTGCTGGTAGAGAAGAACCATGGCCATGGTTATGCGAAATGGGGCCGACCATATAACATGAAGCTGTTTGTTGAAAATAAAACAATATTAATATTGTCTCTGCTGATCAAATAATGACTAAATCTTTGAAGGTGAATAAAATCAATAGACTTAACTAAAACAACGATGAATATGTTATACTCATGTAAATATAAAGACTAGCTAACTGTACATGAAGTGCATTAGCATCTGTAGTTATCATATTTGTTATTTTTCCAGATGGAAACTGCTTACGACCTTCATGCGTTAGCCGCAAGGATTTTTGAAATATTGTAGCCACCTACATGTGATAAACTAGGATGTTAGTAACAAAGTTCGAAAAATGTATAACAAAAAGCATGCCCCTCAAAACATAACTGTTTATGTAAGTTTCCACATTGTCAGCTACTGTAACCAAATTTAATTTAAATCCAGTGGGACATTGATAAACAGATATTTAATAAAATCATCTTGGAGTTGAGCATAGTTACAATAGTTTGTGTGAGCACAAGAAAACTGAAACTTAACATAAATTCAGAAGAAATGATATGCCAATGCTTAAGTTAAAATAAATCTGCATGGAAAGCATTACTTCTTAAGCAAATATGTCTTTTTAAGTTTAATATGATATATGTGCTTGATTCATCATGCCAAGATTAAGAACACAATGATTTCCATGCCACTAAATAAATAAAAATTACCAGGGTAGATCGTAGCCTGAAGCCAACATGCATGACATTCTGAAAATACTGTGCCTCAACAAATTACTCCAAGTGAATGAAAATATTGAAAGATTTGCATCATTGTACTAACAAGGGAACAACAGAAATCCAGAAAAGAAAGTTACAGGTATTGAAAACATGGTAACTAACAAGTGACTTAGAATGTGATATCGACTCCAGCGAGGTTCTTGTAGCAGATAAAGGGAAAACTCTATGCATGTTATCATGATAGATCAATAATCTTTGGTAAGACTTAATGATACTCTCTCTAAGCTTTTGGTTTTGTAAACCAAGAAACGAGAAATTGAAGTTAAATTGGGATATTTCAATAGATGTATGAGTCTTATCTTCTAAGATTTTGAACAAAAGATAAAGGAGTATGCTTCCTGTCAACAAGGTTATGTAAATTGCACTGATATATTAAATCTTTTCAGAAAGTGACTTGTGAAACTATCCGGCGCAAATACAAGCATTATGTCATTGGATGTAATGGATGCCATGCTATAGACTAGGTGGACTTAATTGTTATGGAGTACCTTCAAAAGATGATTCAGTAACACAGGTCCTCCAAGCATGGAAAGATCATTGCCCATCTGCAAGTTTGGAAAACATAGTTCAGTCATAAGGCATCTCACCTCAGCCCAAAAGTACATGCTCTCTGATGATGTTTTCTAACTTTATTTCAGGATAATGATAGGCGACATTCGTATACACTAAAAGAAAGCTATACAATGCCAAATATCACTTGAATTTCAACAATGACTTATTAAGAAAGAAGAAACAGCCACAAACACCTCAAACTAAGAAACAATTGAGAATAAAAACAAGTGAATCATAGCAGTTAAAATGACCCTTGCGTAAAATAACTACATTAATAGTGTACAAGGACTACTCTTCATATGCAATATCAGTCAACTTTTCATGTTGAAGTTTTTTAATCTCAAGTATCTCTAAGCAACAACTATGCTAATTACAGCAAAACAGACTAGGTCTATAGTACAATGAAATAATCGTTTTTGCCAAAAAAATATTTCAAAAAAAAGGCTGGATAGGTAACAAGAACAACTCATTACTTTGAAGAAGCCTCCATACCAGAACCTGTACAGAAAAATATGAACATTCATAAGTACTTGCACCTGCTCATTAGCTACTCAAACGAGAAACCATAGGTAACTAAATCAGACATTAAATAAGCAACAAAATCAATGATACTAATGAGAAATAGTTAGATTAACTGGTGTCTCATAGAAAAGATCAAATTCGTACAGATGATCTTCACTTACTTATCTACACATAGTAAAATCAACAGTGGCGTTCGACGAGAAGATCGGTTAAAGAGCGGTGGCGGAGCTTCGAGTCGGAAGAGGAGATCGCGACGGTGGAGCTTCGAGTCGGAAGAGGAGATCACGACGGCGGAGCTTCGCGTTGGAGGAGGAGACTGATTAAGGAGCGTTGGCAGAGCTACGCGTCGTAGGAGGAGATCGATTAATGGGCGACGACGGAGCTTCACGATGGAGGAGGAGATCGATTAATGAGCGACGACAGAGCTTCGAGTCGGAAGAGGAGATCGCGACGGCGGAGCTTCGAATCGGAGAAGGAGATCGCGACGGCGGAGCTTCGAATCGGAGAAGGAGATCGATTAAGGAGCAATAGCGGAGCTTCGCGTCGGAGGAAGAGACGGATGAAGAAGCAAAGGCGGAGCTTCGCGCAGGAGAAGCGACGACGGGGCTCCGGCGACACCATTGATTTGGGGGCTAGGGTTTTTAGTGTGAGGAAGAGAGGAGTGGTCATTTGATTTCTAAATAATGAGAGTCAAATGTTTTTTTAATTAATAATTCTTCAATATAAAATATTAATTATATTGGGATACTATATTTAAGTGCCCCCCTGATGTTCAAAAAAAAAATATATTTAAGTGTCCTAATAGGTTGTTGAGGAGGCACTTGTATAATATAGCTTAAAATTAAGTGTCCCTACAAGCACTTTTTGTTGTAGTGACACAATTATTTGAAATTGATACGAATCTAATCAGGAAAAAAAAAGTTTACTTGATACAAATATGTCTGTTAATTTTTTATTTTTTTTTCCCGCGGGGGACTTTTCTATTTTGTTTGGTTTAGGAAAAAGATATGCCAATTAAATAATCCACTAGTTTACATTTTTTCTTCCTATTGCTGCATTATTGCTGTGTGAGGTTCTCCTTATAACTCACAACAGAAATACTTTCTTTCGTCGGAGAAAAACAACATAAGGTTTGAAAATTAATAGCTTATTTTATATGTTAATATATTGTGTTATGGTTTCATAATTTTTGTTTTATTAGATTTTTTCAATTACTTTTTATGTTGTGTAGATCAAAAAATACTAATATATAGAAGTTATGGATACTGGCTTAACTTATTCTTACTCATGCGTGTGTTTCTTTTTCTTTCTAATTTACGTAGGTCAAGCTGAAATCTCCAGGTAACAAAATTCCCATTTAATATGTTTGTTTAATTAGTATTCCTTGATTTTAGTGAGATAATATTAAAGCAAATTGATGGTGGCTATTGATTTGTCTCTAACTCTCTATAGTTAAAAATGAGAAATGATATAGACAAGTAAACTATTGGAAAGGTTTAAAAATGAATTATAAATATTTGTAGTTGTTTTAATAATTTAAAGACAGATCAATATGGAAAAAGTTAATTGATCAAAAAGAAATAGATAATGTAATATATATCAATAAAGTAGGTAATATATTATATACTATAGTTATTTTATTAATTTAACAATAGAAAATGGTTTCCACTGGGGCAACTGTACGCTTACACTCCCATTTCAACGATAAAATCCATTTGTTGGAACCGGCAAGTTGTTTAATTACAGGGTTATTAGTATAAAAAAAATTTACTGAAATGTTCCGAAATATTGTGTAAATTAACATGTAAAAGTTGTTAAAATTGAAAATAAAATATGGAATTAGTAAAGGTATAATAAAAATAAAGATTAATGTCCTCAAACTGTTTGTCGAACAAAACATAATAGATATTTTAATTGCTTATACTTGATCAATCAAACACTTGCCCAATTAATAGAAACTTTCTACTTAATAATCAACTTTATATGAGTTTTAAAAAGTTATTGTAAACAATATATATAGAAATGGAAAAAGTAATTATGCATGAATTTTAATTTCTAAATAATAATATATTATTAAACAAACAAGCATTATTAATCAATATTATATATATATATATATATCTATATATGACATTGATTTGATGTTTATACTTACTTTTTTCCCAACACTCAAACATTGAAATTACATCCAAATATACTTCTAATTTTCTATCACGTTTTCTAAAATACTTTTCCAAACATCCAAACAAAACTAAACCAAACCAAATCAGCGAAAATATATCCAAACAACCCTAAATATTATAACAATCCTTGTAATATATATTTAAAATAAATGATACACTATATATTTTTTATTTTATTCTTATTATAATTCATATTAGAGATGAATTAATATTCTACAATTTTGGTACGAATCTATTTTAATTTCTAATCCATGTCGCAAAATCTCATATGATTAGATTAGGCACATCTACAAAACCTTTATATTGCTTCAAAACTGATGGACGTGATAACAAATTCCGATTGCTCCTTATAAATGTGGTTAACAATCGCATTAGAGTTAATACAAATATATGTGGAGGGAAGAGAGTTATTAATAGATCACATATATCGTAGTCCGCGAAAAGAAGCTTGTCTATGCTTTTTTCGGCAAAATCAAAACGTGACTATTCATACGTACAATCACAGCAAGTCATTATGTATATAGCATTATAGTTCCTACTAACCCAGGGCTGGCCACCCCAAGTCTCAACTCTCTCAATCCGCACTTGTAATATATACTACTAATAACTACTAAAGCATTACAATTTACAATGCAATATATATCATGAATACTTTTTGAACACCGACAAGTTAAGATATTGCTTAGTTCATTTAGATACCACGACAAAAATGAATACAAGTTGCCCAAGATTTAACTACACCGATCGTACAGAAACGCTTTCCCCGAATCTCGCCGTGTAGTAGATTTAACCTGTCCTTGATATATCAGAACTGTTCCAAAAAATTAGTTGAGAGTACACGTACACACTAACTCGTTCAACACCAGTAGGCAGTACACCACCTACTCACAAAAGTAAATTAATAAGGTACCAAAGGAAGTAAAGAGAATTCGTATTTTGACATCAATTACATCAAACATCTAGGCATATCCAGAACTATCAGTTAATACACATGCATTAATAGCATTTTAATCAGGTACTCCTTGTTGAATGATAACTATCTAATAACCTAAGTTCATAAAGATACGATAAGATATTTATTTGGTTTATTTCTATGCACAGTCTTTAAGCCGTTTTTGTGTTGGAGAAATTGGTTCCAAGATCAGGTTTTGATCAATTTTAGAAAATCAGTTTGGACGGTTTATGTCGAGTAATTATTTAGCCTAGTGCAATTTATATAATTCGGTACCATTTGTATAGGGTACACGTAATACAAAACAATAGAACTTATACGCGAAATATGCTAAACTATAATCATATACAAGATTATAATGTAACTTTATCTGAAACATCTGCTAAACTATAATCATATACAAGATTATAATGTAGCTTTATCTGAAACATCTGCTGATGGGACGCTAAAACATGAACAAACTTGCAACATCTTCAATGTAGCGCTAACATGGATGTCGAGGATATCAAGCATGTCGAGGATTCCCTAGCATGAAGAAGGATAACATGTCGAGGATGCTGGTATGCCAAATATTCTGGCATGTCGAATATTCAGGTCATATCAAGGATTGTATGTCGAGTGTCGTATGTCGAGGCTATCTCGAGTAGTAATGCTCGACGTGGTGACGTGAAGATTGTTGAGCAATTAATGAACTTACCTTTATTCGTGGAACTAGGATATTTATAGGCCTCGAATCGCAGGGACCACTCCCGCGTTTTCCAAAAATTATCTGGCATGTCGAGGATATGTCGAGCATAACTCTAGACAAAGCGGAGGAACGCTTGGCCGACCCAGACTTATTGGACTCATAAACTGGGCCGCATGATTAGCCCATATCATGTAGCACCCCCCAAATTTGGGAGCCGTTGTCGTAGATAACGATTTCCAAATTTGCATAGGGTACCCCAGGTCCCCCCAATTTACATTTCGGGCGAGACGAAAAAGCGAGGTGCCGATTTATTCGACATACGATGTATGTCGAGCATTAGTTTCTTTCGACATATGCTGGACATGTGGACTATGTCGAGCATTAATTTAGTCCTTATGTCGAGAATAAAAAAATTGGCATATATACAAAATGCTCGTCATATGCAAAATGCCCAGCTTCCTGCCTTAGTCAAATTTCTTGCTGAATTTTGCAAACTTTTCTGAAATCTATCTTGTTTCTACAGGCTTTCTTAGCTTGTTCAATACCAAACAAGGAGGGTTTTGATACCTTTTATGTTTCATCTTTTTTTTTTATATTTATTTTTATGTGTATGTCGTTTAGAATAACTTCGTTTGTTTTGCTTCTAAAAAATGTCTCATCGGGATGTCAGATTACGGGTCGGAGGGCCATCAGCGCGAGTCAGGTGATGAAAGTATGGTCGCGCCTCGTAGTTCAGAAAGTGGATTTACTGCGGGGCGAGGTCCGGAATTTTGGGATGTGTCACCGCATCTCATTGAGGTTCATGACACCCATCAATATGCAAGCTTTCAGAAGGGGTCACAAAGTGTTTATTGTGCCCGATGGAAAAATGAGTACCTTTATATTAAGGAAATAACACAGGGGGAGTTCGAGTCGCTCCCCTGAATTTGGTTGGAGCAGAAAAGTGTCAAAATCCCCAGGGTTGTTGGTGCATCGACATGGGAGGAAGTTTTTTTTTTTTTTTGATATTTTGACCGATCATGAGTTTGATTTTAACAAAGATGACCCAAGATAAGGTAATTAAGGTCTGAGGTTTGTGGCAAAACTTTATGATGGCAAGCACGATCTTGGTATATATTAGAAATTATTAGGATACAAATGCAGAGGTTGTGCCACATTTTAACATATTCTATATTTTATTATGCAGTTATATTGGTGATGGGGCGTCAGAGCTGAATGAGGAAGTTTGTAGCCGCGCAACAGGAACAGGTTCTTGAAAGTCTGGTGGTTGAGAAAACACGTGGGAGGAAAGGGCACTTATCCTAGTCTATAGATTGGATAACGAGGTCCATAAGGAGAATGGAGGTGCAGGGTACGAACGACCAAGGACTAGTCAAGCTGGGGCGGGTGATGCGGGGGAAAGTAGGGGTATTCACACGGTAAATCTAGAACAAGAGAGTGGCGGGGTTTGGCTAGCCGAAAAAGGCCAGTTCTAGAGGGTAGCTCGAGCATGAATGTCAAAGGGTACGACTTTAGTGAGGAGGATGCGGTTCGAGAATGCGAACTTTTTACCTAGTGTGGGCTTAAGAGCCGCTTCAGAATAAGAAGGCGAGGGAAATGCTGGATCGAGAAGGCATTCATGTGATTCATGCTATAAGTCTTAGTTTTTTGGCAGTTAAGATAACAATACCTCAATAAAATAAACTTACTGACTTTTTATGCATGCCTGGCAGTTAGGGAAATTTATGTCTGCATGCAACAGGATCATATCCGATATGGAGGCGGATAAGACCTAAGGTCACTAGGAAATTGATGGAGTAGATTGAGAAGCTCTCGGCCTATGATCCCGCGGTGGGCAAAACTGCTATTAAGGATAAGAAAAAGGCCTTTAAAAAAGTTAAAGAGGCCCAAGAGACTATATGGGCTTATCGAGTCGAGGCTGATAAGGCGAAGTTAGAGTTGGAGCAGATGAAGCAGGTCGCTGATCAAGCTAACAAGGAAAAGGATGTTGCCAAGGGTAGGGTAAAAGTGCTAGATCAGGAGGTTGTCAAGCTTTGAGCCGAACTAGAAGTTGAGCAAGAGGCGGCGTGAAAGAGAGCCTTGACCAAGGTACACAATTTGCCTCGATAAGTCTATAAAAGTGGAATAATTTATTGTTATTAATTGTGTTGTATCGGCCGCAGGATCTGCCTCCAGATGTTGTATTGTAAATCGCTAAACGGTTCATGCTAAGCAACAGTTTCCAAGAGATAAGCATATAATGGGGTCTCTAAGATCGCCTGAAGGCCCAGGAGCTAACCATTAGTCAGATAGCCACCATGAGTGGTTTTAACGCAGGCTTCGATGTCAATCGGTTGGACTTATCACTAGGCCCTGATCTGAAGCCTTAGGAAGAGTTCGATGCTGATGACGACAATCTCGACCCCGACGCATTCTCTTCTATCCTTAAGAACAAAGCCCTAATTATGATCGACATGGAAGGTGCTCCAACCCTTAATGAAATATGAACAATTTAAGTGTTGTGTCACCGTTTTTGGTTTTTGTGGTTTTAGTCTGAACTATTATACTCCAGTTCGAATGAATTTGACTTGATGTTCTTATTCGTTTAGTATTATTTGTCGTATTGCTTAATGTATTCTTAGCGTTGCTATCGTTCTTAACTTTGGAACTTTTGATGGTGCGATGGTGAGTTCTGCCGTACCATCTTGGGTAAGATATATGTTCGATGTCCTATAGGTGGACTTTTCCATATTGCGTTGGGGTAGGGGGTATTTTTGGTTCATTCCCGGGTATGATCTACCATCTCTCTTTTGATATGAGATATTTTTGGTGCCTCATAGTAGGATTCGACTCGTCACCTTGATCAGAGATATATTGGGTACCTTCAAATGTAGGATATGCCATATCACTGATGATAGGAGATATTATGGTACCTTCAAAGGCAAGACCTGCCATATCACATTCGATATGAGATGTTTATGGTACCTTAAGAGGTAGGATCTGTCGTATCACTTTCGATAGGAGATATTTGTGGTACCTCAGAGGTAGGATCTGCCGTATCACTTTTGATTAGCGATGTTTGTGGTACCTTCAGAGGTAGGATTTGCCGTATCACTTTTGATAGGAGATATTTGTGGTACCTTCAGAGGTAGGATCTGCCGTATCACTTTTGATAGGAGATATTTGTAATGTCTTCGTGGTCATTTTTTTATGGCCACGACTCATCGTGGAAGTAAGATATTAAACAACTAAGAGGATGAAGAACATACTTGAGTTGTTGCTGTAAACAAATAGAAATCTTTAAATGATAACGGTTGAGACCAGATATATTCTAGGTTGCCTATGTATCCCATGATATGGGAATCAAGCCGACGTAGTTCCTTGTTTAAGTTACAAACCAACCCACTATGGGGCAATTTAGGTAGATGAAAATTGTCTAGGCATAAAGGAAATTGTTCATGCATTTTAAAAAACAGGAAATAAAATCCAGTGCCATTGCCATATCATTCCACCATGACTTGATGACCTGGAGCTAAGGTCTCCAAGTCTACTTCATTCGAACGCCTTTGGGTTCTGAAGGATGCCACGTAACATAACCATGCCTCCAAGTGATTCTCAGTGATCTCTCCCGTTTCTTCACGGGTGGGGAATTTCATCTTTTGGTGATAAGTGGACAATACCACTCGGATATCATTTAGGGCTGAGCGGCATGTGATAACATTCTATGCAAAGGATTCATCCACGACTAGGTACTTGACATTAATGGTTCTTCTTAGAGGGTATTTGCCAAACAAAGTTGGCAAGGTCACAAATCCCAAATGCAACACTTCTGCACCACCAAAACCATGTAGGGGGAGTAGCGATCGACTGGATAACATTGTTTCCTAGTGCCATCTTGTTCAAGGTGTGATAAAATATAATGTTTTTCGAGCTTCCATTATCAATTAGTACCTTTATGACACCATAATTAGCAATATCTAAGGTGAACGAGAAGACAATTAGGCTTACCTGCCTGGATGGCTTTTGGAAAGAGCTGCAACAAATCCTTCTTAGTAAAGGTTATCTCCTCTTCGAGGAACTCCTCAATTTCTAGTAGGCTAGTGAATCCCTCATATCAGCATCAATCTCTCGGGTTATCCTCTTGCAACCTTTGGTGGAGTTCACTCCTATTGGGCTACCGCTTATCATAGTTATCATCCCCTTGGATGGTGCATTGACGACACTTTGGTTGTAGTGGCTTGGTACCTCAATGGTTTTCTGCTTGTCCTTCTGTGGGGAACGAGAGCGGTGCCTTTAATTCCAATTTTCCAAATCTTTCAAGTCTCTGACATATTCCACCAACTTCCCTTGTCGGACAAACCTTTCAATTTCAGCTTTTGAATCCTTGCAGTCCTCAGTGTTGTGGCCATTCTGGCGGTGATACTGGCAGAATCTCTTTCAGTATCTGGTAGCTGGGGATCTTTCATTCTTCTTGGCTCATTTAACCAACCTTTCTTCTAGGTCACTACAAACACAACAAGTATATATTTCTCAGAGGATTGTATCTTCTGGGTGAGTTATCTCTATTGGGGTCATTTTTACCCTGTTCCATCCCCTCTCATCCTTTCCTCTAGCCCTGTTCTGAGATTTGTTTGGGTTGTTCTTCATTGCCATCATTTCATCGTAGTATACCGTCTTGTAGGCGAGCTTATTGATTTGATCTATAGGCCACGAAGTGCGGGGACCACCCTCACGTTTTCCAAGAATTGTCAAACATGTCGAGGATATGTCGAGCATAACATACTCTAAACAAGGCAGACGAACGTTGGGCCAACCCAGACTTATTGGGTCAAGAAGCTGGGCTACAGGATTAGCCCATATCATTATGTATATATGTTAATAAATCATTTATCTATCCACTAAAAACTATTACCGATATGAGAAGTTAAATGTCAAAATTATTGTGGTGAAACTACAATGAAGGAGACTAGGAGTTGGCGTAGGTAGGGTACCTATCCCATTAGGAAATCAAATAAGGGTACCCGTGTAATCGGGATCGAAAAAACTTTCACGTTCCCATTGCCGCCGTTTTAGTAGAATGCCTGCTGACAGGGGGGGGGGGGGGGTGGTGTTCCTAATTATCTTTTATATATGTATTATTATTAATAAGTATATATTTTATACTACATAATATATATATATATATATTGTAGCTATATATATGCATTTATATTTGATAATATTTTTTTTTCAATTACAACTTCTGTATAACTTGATGTTTTGATTTAATTTTTAGTTAATTTTTTGGAGTAATCACTTTATGTTTCTTCTTAAATTAGTCATGTTTTTATGATGAATTAGAATGATAAAACTGCATATATGGAAAAAAAAAATCTCTCTAATGATACACTCCCTTTCTCCCCACACCCAGAATCATTGTTTTGCCCTCACTTGCAATTGGGTATCCGACAGATGGTACCCTATTACTTCTTGTTTTTAAAAAATAAAAATAAAATTTGCTTGTATGTGAGACAATGAGTTTACCATTAACAAAAAAAGGAAACATATGATATAACTTGTTTTGTTAGGGTAGTTATCTCTTAAGGGGCGCAAATATATGTTGTAATAAAAGCATATATTTACTTAAATCATGAAACACATCATAATAAGAAAAAGAGACATGTATCATATAGAGTATGAGAAATGGACTACAAGTATCTATTTTCATCTCGGCATATGCTTTAAAAGCCTGTAATGTGTGTTAGTATTCTAATATGATGAGCCCGCATTTAGTGTGATCTTAGTACTTGTTTTCTTAGACGGTTGTAGCCTTCTTGGTGCACATTTATTGGATCTAGTAATATTTTGTGTTTTTTATAGGATTTTTTCGAGTCAAGACAAAACGACGGAAAAAGAGCACGAAATGAATGTTTTTGGAATAACTTGCAAATAGGGCGTTATGACACAACTATAGGTGTTACAACATCGTGAACCAGAGAAACCCTAGTTGCAGTAAGAAAAGAAGTCTAGCTGTCGACCTAGTCGAGGAGGGAGCTGCGCCACAACAAGGAAGTCGCGCTACTACCACAAACGGGTAGTAGTCGCGCGACCCACGAAGGATCACATGTCACCATGCAGAACTAGCAGAGAGTCACGCCACATCAAACAAAATCTGCACGATCCACATAGCCACCCGCGCCACTTGTTAAAGTCGTGCGTCTTATAGCAACACCGCCTTACACTGCATAATAAGTTGCGGCTATTTTTGAGACGAGGGAAACACTACTTTCCTATAAATATGGAGAATGACCAACACAACATACACGACTTACCAACCATTCTACACTGCTTTGAAGACTTACAACTACGTTTATTCTTAAACTAGTTGTGAAAAGAGAGAAAACACCATTATAGTTTTGTTCTTAGTTTTGTTTTCATATTCTATAGTGAATAGTTTGTGAAGAAGAAGATAGCACGTAGGAGTTGGAGAAGATAGAAAGACGTCAACGTTCCACCAGATCTGAGATGCTTTCTCTATCCCTTTTACTTTGTTGATGCTATTTAACTCTTTATTAATTGATGAACTTATGACTATGAGTAGCTAAAATACTCCATGTTCGGAGTAGGGGAGTAACTCTTATTTTTGAATATGTATATTTTTTTTGTTTGATGTGTGTTTGATGTACTTATGTGTCAATAATGATTAGTCTTTATTCTGCATGATTAGTTTAGCTCTTGGTGGAATAACGGATGCACCAACCTGGGACTGCCAGAGCGTAGATGTAAGCTAATTATGTATACATGCGATTTGTGACTTTAGTACGCTAAAGCAATTGATGCGCAACCCCTAGATCACACTAAATCATTCTTGACTATGTACGTTTATGTTAACACGATTCAATTGAGTTGATTGGATTGCAGAATTAATATCTCTACCAAAATAACTGACAGTTGGGTTGATTTCGTTAACTGGGTAGGCTATTGCAGACTTAATAATTCTATAGGTAGGATAGGTCCAGCTATAGGCCGCAGATCCATTATACACACATGACTTAAACTATCATCAAGCATCACACGTAAACATAGGTAGTTTGTCTATGAACTATTATGGTTAAATCAATTGTGAAATCCAACCTCCAAACATCTTTTAACAATCTGTTTACAACTAAAGCATTCAACCCCTCAATAATCTTAAATTCCGTTTTGTTTACTTTTTGCATTAGATTATTTTAATATAATGTCTTTCATTCTACGTTCAATCTGCTTTCACATTCAATCTTCTTTCACATTCAATCTGCTTTTTCATTCAATCTGCCTTAATCTTAGTTCCCTTGGATTCAAACTATTTTTAATCATTGTTTTCATTACATTCTAGTTTAATAGTAATCTGCATCCAAAACCGTTTTGATAAAATCTGCATTCATTATTTTCCGCATTCAAAGCATTCTGCATTCACATCATTCTGTACACACAAAGACACCAACCATGACAACCATTAGTGTTCTTGCATATAAGTGATTCAAGCATACGTCCACCACTCCCTTGAGACACGATACTTGGTTTATAATTATACTTACCATTTATTATTACTTGACTCGTCCAATTGTGAAGGGTAGGAATCTAGGTGAAATATATAAGCCTAATTCTAAATACTAGCAAAACGCCAGCCAAGTTTTTGGCGCCGTTACCGGGGAGTAGCGGTATTGTTTTGTTTGAGTCATCAACTTATTTGTTAAGAAACTAATTTTTTGTTGTTGTTTGCAGTTGGAAAGAGTACATTGAGTCATTTGATAAGCATCAGTTTGCACCTCTAAATATAGAAACACATAGAAGTAATTACAACCCTTTCTGCAAAAAATTACCAGTCAACGGACTGATGGGTGAAGGATCATTCAAGGTGACTAATGTAAGGAACACATAAGAAGTGAAGGACTACATTAATCCTGAAGAAGGCACTAAAGGGAAGTACAACTTGGATCTCGTCAAAATTATTAAAGAAAAACAATTTGGAAGAGAACCTAAAGAAGATCCATATCCACGTACTGACATTTTGGACATGAAGTGGAAAGACTTCGGATGGACTGACAGAGACATTGCCGAATGCTGGTTTCCTATTTCACTTAAGGGAGCTACACACGATTGGTACGAAGGAATCTACAACAAGAAGTCCTACTCATGGGAGCAATTGAGGGAGAGACTTTGCCAAATATTCATGACAATCAAAGGGAAGGATGAGAGGCATGAGACTATATTTAGCCTCAAACAATTGCGATGAAGAATCAGTTGTTGAAGTATGGATGAGATATCACAGATGATCATATCTTTTGCATAGTGTGAGTTGGGAGAAGATGAACTTTTGAGAAATTTCTACTGTGGCTTCGAGTTCGAGAATAAGATGATCATGGACTCATTCACTCTGGAAGGGTTTCTAAAGATGCAATCCTAGGAAATTCACAACATGATGCAAAAAATCTGCAAAGACCAATCCAAATGGAAGCAAAGCATCATGATGAATATACTAGTAGATCTTAAAGAAATAGAGGTATCTGTTGAAGAGGGAAGAAGAATCTTAAAAGAAATCCCAACAATGAGATGGTGAGTTCATAGCTACGGCAAGGAGGCGATACAAGATGATCGTCATATTGTGTCCAAATAACGTGCTCTCACCCATGCACTACATCACTACCTTATACTATTGTTTGAATACAATGAAAAAATATACTTTGGATAAATTGGCAAGAGGAGACTTCCTACAACTTCCAAGTAATAAAATGCACAACTTACTAGACAGAATAGCAAGATATGAATATACCCCTTTTCCACCAATGATCAAAGTCCCCACAATTGGAGATCAAAAATTGGAGAAGAAGGAGGCGACATAAAAGGAGAAAGACCAAGGTGCAAACGGTGCACCCGAGAACCCCTAGTTCTTCTTTATATCATCGAGTTAAATGATGTAAAACTAAGCATTGTGTGGGAGGTAACCCACAATAGTAAGTTTTAATTTTTGAGTCTTAACATTTAGATCATTCTTAGATATTTAATTATTTTGTTTAGAGTCATATATCGCATAATGTTTTCAAAGTGTTTTTAAGCTTACAATTAAGACATGAGAGGAGCTATGAAGGAAACAAAGGAAGATTATAAGTGCAGAGATATACAGGAAACCACCGACAGACATGAAGTGCAGCAAGCTATCGTGCGATGGAGCATAAAGATACACGAGTCTCGCGACTCGACCAGTGAGTCGCACGATGATGCAATAACCTGCACGGGCCGTGCCAACCATCCTAAGAAATGTGCGACCCACGACACTTCCATCATCATCACGCAAGTACCCACGTGACTTGGCGTTTGACGTGCATGTCGTGCGTCCCAGTTTCTTGATAAATACGTTTTCTAGAGTACAAAAAGGAAAGAGGAGTCAGAATCTACGAAATTGGGCTGAGCAATCTCTATATTTTACCTTCCCTACTGCACTCATACTTCACTTATGATTAAATTCCATAGATGTACATATATTATTCCTATTGTGGTTACAATTAATATGGAGAGTTGTGCAAATTATAAAAAAATTACATTGCGTTTTAAGAATTATGATATTTATATTTATTGAGCATTAATCACTTTTATAAATTTGACACATCTCTTAGAATTCATAAGGACTTTTCTTCTTTTCCTAACTTCTCAATTCATCTATTTTTCTTGAAAGAACTTTTTATTCTTTCTTTCTTTGTAGAAGAACATGGTATTCGGACATTACTTTACGATTGATCCAATAGCAAGAAAACCAATAACCATGGAAAAACTCAGCATAGTACAACAGAGCTATGAGTTGAACAAATTCACAACACGAAGTTGTTTTGAGAATTACAAGAAGTTGTTGAATAGTAATTTTGTGGATGAGCAAGCATTTGTAGTTTTGGGAGTCAGCATGCACAAGGTAAATATGGAGGAAGTGGAAATGAAACCGGGGGATGTTAATGATAATCTAGTACGCGAGTTCTATGCTCACTATGATCGACAAGACTCATCAACAATTATCCGTCTACATTAAGTACAATTCATTGCACAAAGAATCAATAAACTATAGGTTTAAGAAGCAATCCATGGAGATGTAGAATGAATATATAAATATTTCAAGAGAAGCCGCATCACATCAGCTAACCACCAACTGAGCAGCGTTCCAACCTAACGCAAAAGGTGATCTTGAAGCTGATTATGAAGTACTTAAAACTATTTTCAATGAGCTTTATCTGTTTGTAGTTCGAGAATTATACCACCTGTCAATCTGGGAAGAGTTTCATTGGAGCAAGCAAATATTATAATGTCTATAAAAAAAGAGATACTTCTATCATTGGTGAAATCATAGCCAGAGCTATTGGAGACCACACTGTCGATGGTCCACCACAACAACGTTGGCAATCTTGCACACAGTGGGAGCATCTTTGATCTTGGCATGCGTGGGCTCTTAGAAGCGTTGCACTACTCAAGAGGAGGCCTTCATACCTCTCAATTCATGCTTTTGTTCCACATCAGCATTCAGAACTAGCTGTTCTGACAGAACACGATAAATGAGAGAAGAGAAGCCAAGATAGGGGTTTACCTTGCGCGGGAAGGCCTCCAGACAGATTTGGTCGAAAACAAGTTTCCCCATGTTGATGGGAATCTTCTTTCCAATCCAATAGAGGATTGATGCAACAAGATCATTGACTGAGGAGAGGTGGGTGGCAGGCAACCAGTTAGATGAAAGAGTTTTAAACATGAGGTTGTACTTTACTGATTACCCCATGCTGGGAAGCACACCATTAAGAGGCCACGTCGTGTCTAGGTCCATGAGGTCTGATGCAACAATATCCATGTCATTCTCCAGTCGCAACTTTCACTTACCCTTGTTGTTAATGTTGGGAGTTTCCATATGGATATTGACCAACTCTGGGGAGAAATCATAGACATGTCCACGCAGGTACACCTTGTAACACCTGAGGGAATTTTCAACCGACATCTGTTGCAACAGGTTGGCATAGAGCTCATAGATGACCTCTGGGACAAAAAGAACTACATTTGTGGCCACGGCGTAGAAGCTCTAGTCCCGGAGAAAGTCAAGAACATCTGTAACCCCATACGTCCTTGGAACAAAGGAACACTCTGTGGCAAGAGGTCGGTTTTTATTTTTCATATCAACATACTTTTCTCTTTATTTCATTGTGACAAACTTCCTTGAAAAGATGCGGTTTAGATCAATAGGGGACAAAGCATGTTTTACCGCAAGAGCTGGAGCATACGTGTTGGCTGCATCACTTCATATCTTGACATGGGGAGGAGAAGAGATGGAAAGGACAGTAGTTTTGCCTTTCTTGGTCTGAGAAGGAGGAGAATGGTCCTCAATCTCAACTATCTCGCTTGAGGTGGAGGAATCAGCAGGGCGCTTCTTCTTCTTCCCAGATAATGGGACCAACTTACGTTTAGACCTTGAATGCGTGTTCACATGACGTGGTGGAGGGGGTGGTAGTTTTTGGGCAAACGAGTCAACGTTGGACTCTTCTAATTGTGTACCCGTAAGAGGCCGGGTGTCAGTAGAGCCTTCATTCTCATCATCAACCAACAATTTACCCTTATTGGCGACGATAAGGACACCAGTAGAGCGTAACGGTGACGGAGGTTGAGAGGGGAGAGGACAACAGGAGGGGGGTGGAGACACTTGATCCTCGTCATCGGAGTCAACATAGTCGCCGATATTAAAATTGGTTGAGGCCGACATAGAGTGAATTTTTGTAAATTAGGATTCTCGATTTTGCTGTTAGATTTTGCTCAGAGAGAAGAAAGGTTAAATTGACAAACATCTACTAAGTGTTCCTTATATAGGAATGTGGGATAACACGTAAGGAAACTGAATCTGGTCATGGTGGAGATTGTGGGAAGTTACTCTCCTGCCAAAATTAAAATTCCCGTCCAAAATTAGCTAATCTAGACAAAGAAAGAAAGTATTCGACCACAATTAATAAGTAGAGTTTTGGCAGTTCCTACGACAATTGCGTGGTCATTATTCGTCAACTGACTTTCTATATTATAACTGACACGACAGTAGAGCAGACCTTAAACACATTGAAAATCGTTGGAATAGGAACCTAATTATCTCAACAAAAATCTCTAGCTCAATGAAATTGCACAAATAAGATCAGATTCTGTATGACGATTTTAAATGATCCTTATATCACAAAGTAGATTTTGATTTGCAAAAACATACAAAGCAATTTTTTATTTGGTGAACCTAATGCACTTGGTGCAACACTTGCAGGTAGCTTCCACACTGACTCATTTTTGGTTGAGGTAGCTCTTTTCAATATTGTGACGCGTGAGATAAGAATTGAAGGCTTTCACTCTTAGCCTTTTAGGCCAGGTAGCTCTTTCCATAATACAAGATTTCGTGCACTTGATAGGCAACTTGTTATTATTGAAGGATAAGTGCCTCTTTTCATAGACAACACAAAACAAACATACTAAATAACATAATGGATTGAACATCTGAAAACTTGACATTATGTGTGTTCATCCACTGTTATGACAGCTAGTGTTGGGAATCAGAAGTGGCAGATGCCAAAATATTTTCAAAGTATCTTTAGGCGAGCAACATCCATCGTTTTAGTAATTAAGTCAACTAGTTGACAAGTAAAACCCACATGTTTCAACTCGGCTGCCAAAGTTTCCACAAGATTAATAGTGAGAAGATACCAAATTTCTATATGTTTGACATGATCATATTGAACAAGATAATGATAGTGTGTGAGTCACAGAGGGTCACACTAATATGAGTAATGTCGAGATCTTTTACCAGCAATCTTGACCAATGAGAGTTGGACCAATGTTTACCTACTGCAAAACTTATTGCTTTATGAGTGAAAAAGGCGAGCACATGGTTTTCCCAAGGTACGGAGATGACTTCACATTCATCAGGAGCGCAATATCGAATGTTAGTGTGCCTTGTCCAGTAACTCAGATCTATATAGTGGTACAAATTCAACAGTTGATTAACAAGCCAAAAATAGTTGATCCAAAGTAAAGTCGAATGAGATGTGATTCATTAAAAATGGCAAAACATTTGAGAACTTATCCTATGTCGAGACATTTATCAAGATATATAGTATTTCCTTTCAAATGTAAGTCAGAGGTAAGGTGTTTCATCACTCTATTTATGGTAGAGATATTTAACTTAATTTTGCACGTTGACTTGAAGATACAATTTATATTAGGATGTTCACACATAAGAGTTTTGATATTGCTACCTTGTAAGAATCGATCTTCTATAGAGAGTTGAGATATGTGTTCATACCATGATTTTGTTGATACATTTATGTCGTATGTTGTCTGAATCACCTGCTGTGACAACTGTGGGACATATGGTCTTTTGGGTTCTCCTGCAAGACCTTTCTTATCACAACTGGACAAAGTATAACAGTTAGCATCTTTTATTCCATATAAGACACAATTATCTAACTTGTAAATTACTTTGCATCCATCTTTGGTGAAGTGTACGAACATATCCTGCTTGCATAGTTGTCTGATACTGATGATACTGGTACATAATCCCTCTACATAGAGGACATCCTTTAGATGAGAAAATCCTTTAACATTTAGTGTGCCTCTTCCGATAATTTTCCCTTCATTTCCATCTCCAAACACGACATCTCCTTCTATACTTTCTTCGAAATTGTAGAGGACATCTTTTCTTTCTTTCATATGGTGGGAGCGGCCACTGTCAAAGAACCAGGTATTAGTAGAATAAAGTGAAGAAGAATGTCTGCTAACAAAACAATTAATATTTGACCGTTGAACCCATATTTGTTTGTGCTTTGAGGCATGTGTTGTTGAAGCAATTGTTTTTGAGATAGTTGATTGTCTAGGTTTGGAACGGATATTTTCTTTCTGATTATACTAAAGTTGAAAACAGTGAGGTCGAATGTGTCCTTTGATTCCGCAATGATGATAGACTGGCACAAATTTGAGAGTGTTGGTGAAATCAGAATTATTTACAAGATATTTGTTTGTACCTGCGTGATTTCTCATGATAAGTAGAAGTTGTCTTTCTCTCTACTGCGTCTTAGGGTAGGACACGTCTCATCTTCTCGTCTGTGATGATTGGGGTACCTTGTTTCGTGATCTGAGATTCCTTTGGTTGGGTGTTCCATGAAAGGGCTGATGTGATGATTTACTGCCCTCGTCAACCCTGTGATAATAGATGATTCATGATCATTAGAAGCTCGTTGTGCTTATAATATTTCATTGAGTTTGATTGTTTCATTGCTTAGTCGATTGATATTTTCTTCGATCTTTTTCAAATCATTCAGAGCATTGATCAACTTTTGTTGTGCTTCTTTGGCGGAAGATTGTGTTGGTATTAGGTCTGAGGAGGTTATGTCATTTGTTGTTTTGAGAGTTTCAATCTCTTTTCCTAGTTTTAGGATATGTATGTCTCTTACGAGAGAATTTTCCGCAAGAGAAACGAGTTGCACCTCTAGGCCAGGATTTCTTCTTAAGACAGCTTCACATTTGACAAAGGTTGCATTTATCTAGTCGCAATCTATGTCATGTAATATATCATCTACGTCTGATTCTTCCTCATAATCTATAAGGATGTTTGTGGCAGCAATAATCTTATCTGTTTCCTTAGGAGTGGATGAGATGTGGTAAATTCTGGCGGTGAGGGACAAATCGGGCAGTGTTTCTTCCTCTTCATCTGTCTCATCTCAATCATCATCACTCCATGTTGAGAAAAGAGCACAATTTCTATTTTTCTCAAGTAAGTTTTCACAATCTGCTCTGATATGCCCGAACCCATGACATTCCCTGCATTGAATACCTTTTAATTTTCTTTTGACTTCAAGATAACAGCGGAAGGATTTTTGGTAAAATTAATCAGGTGATGATAATTTACCTCTGCATCTGGATATATTAATCTTCTTGAAGTTTTTTGTTAGAAGAGCCATGGATTTCATGAGATCTATTGCTTGTTCATTCTGTGGAGTCGTTGTAGATTTTAGTGCAATGCTTTTGGTAACATTGTCTCCTTCCTGTTTTATTTTCATTTCACATGTTGCAAGAGATCCCATAAGAATTAATAGGGGCATATTGTCCGTGTCCTTGGCTTCTTCAATGGTCCGAACTTGATTGCAAACTTTGGTGGAGGAGATTTGAGAGTCTTGTGAACCAACTTTGCTTCACTATACTCTTTGCTGAGTAGAGCTGCTTCTCTCGCGATGCGTCTAAGTTTTGCATTGTATTGGGGTATGGTTTCAGTTTCCTGCATCTGCATGTTCTCAAATTGAGTAGTTAGCAGTTGTAACTTAGATCCGCGAACACTAGAGGGATCTTCATGAGCAATACATATAATATCCCACTCTTCTTTCGTAGACACACAATTTGAATTGATACTATATTGATTCATTTCACGACACTTAGGATAGTATTGAGTGCAGTAGAGTTTTGTTCAACAAGAAGATCTTCTTCATTTGACCAACTGAGTTTTTTTTTGCCTTACCGTCTTCATTTGTAGGAGGTGAAAACCTCTTAAAATGCTTTTCCAAGCCTTTTGGTCCTATTTTTTGATGAATTCTTTGAGACGGTTCTTCTAGTATGAATAGTTGGTACTCATCAGCATTGGTGGTTTATTTGTTGACAAACCTTCTTTGATTTATTCCATCCCTGAAAATAAGGTATTTTCAAACCAGAATCTCACTAGAATAAACATTTAGTGACTAACCCTGATATCACTTGTTAGACCTTAGTTGTTTACTTATTACCATTTTCTTTTTCTAATATTTATTACTTGTTAAGACAGGTCAGAGTAAAACAATAACACAACGTTTCATAGTGATTCGGTCACAACAGACCTAGTCCACTCGGTATTCGCTAGTTTTAACAACTCTAGTCTATTTCTTTTAGTACAAGACTTTGACTCACTCAGGCTATTACTTGATACTTGTAATCTAGACTCCCTCTAATTACTTTCTTAAAACCTGGCGTGATGCCTTAATAAAGAAGTCTACTATAATCTGGAAATACTCAAGTTCACACGAAGTTCATTCGCCTTGATATTTTGTACAATTACCATAAATTGTTTCGACTCTCAATCAACTAAATTTACAATTCTTGAATCTAAACTTCAAAAACTTGTCTTCTAATGCCTTCGAGTCTTCTGCTTTTATAGAATGCAGAACCTCCTACGCGGAAGGACAACTGTTGCACCAGATCTTTGATTCTTCGAGATAGCTTGCAACCTTCCTCAATTCATCTAATTTGATCATGTTAAACAAGTAAACAGAATATTCAATTGTATGCATATATAATTTAGTCCAGATACACTTAGAATAAAATCGGATAATACAAAGACAAATATTATTCTAATCTTGTCTCCATAATTAATATGACGCGACAATGTCTAATTCTATAAAGAAAGTACAAGATTCAGTTCCAGAATCTCACCAACCATATTTCCTTATTTATAATGTTACGATAGCATATCTAACTATAAGGAAAGATATCATTAAAACATTCTTGCTAAAATATTCAAAAAGATAATCAATTTAAACACTAATTAAAACATGTATAATTAACAAATTAATCAAACTATCATAGACCAAAATATTCGGTCATAACAAATGTAAAATGTTTAAAGAACAATCCCAAGAGGCGGAGGAGAGGATGAACAAAGACAATGTCGAGTTAGTGAACACGTTGGAAAAAAATCAAGGAGCAAATTTGGAATGTCAGCAGCCATCAATGGATAAAACTGAGGCACATTGAGAGGAAGATAACAAATGAAGAGACCACCGACACCAACAACCCGATGAGTGTCCTTTGAGCTTGATTAGGGAATTACTCTCATCTATGCTTTATTTTATATGCTTTGATGATGAGGGAATCGTTTGATTTTGTGTTGGGAGTGGGAAACTTCACTTTTCGTTATCAATGATATATATTTATCGTGTATTATAGAGTCTAGTTTTTTCTTTTAGGATCGAGTCATTAGAATCAAGTTTGAAGCATAAAAGCATGAATAAGTAGGGATCAACTATGATATATGCATAATATGGTACAAATTTGAGATGCAAGAAATTTATATTTGTGAATTAAGTACATGTTGAGTAATATTGTCAAAAGCATGTTTTATGTTCAGATACACTTATCAATCTGTTACAAGTTTAGAAGAGTGAGAATAATGTTGTTTTCTCATGAGAAAGTAGTGCATAACATGTGATTTATGAGTCTTGAGTATTTTTCTTGATTGTTATTGGAGATGATTGTAGACCTACATGTGTTGAAGAAATGAATTAGGCCGTATTTCTATTACATTTTAGCGTTTCAACCCCAAAACCCTTACAAATAAAGATAAGTCCTCATAACCCCGTTGAAGCCTTTTCTTGTGAAGCCTTTTGTTTATGAAGCCCCAATTACCTACACCCTGAGCCGATGAATTATATCTTACCTTTTTTGTAGAGATAGATGTAGTAAATCTTAAGGAGGGATAATGAATGTGCTAAAAACAAAAGCATGAGCCTATCAAAAATAAAAATGTAAAGGCTTAAATCATTAATGAGGATGAGCATAATAGAGAACACAAATAACCTCGTAGAAAATTATAAGTTTAGGGGTGAATCTCGAAAAATCAATGAAGTATAGGTGGATTGAAAGCTTGCACAAATGAAAACACAAGGAAAATGGCCAATAAAAAATATAATAAGGGAGGAAAAAGAATCAATGAGTTGATTTACTACGCACATCTGTAAAATTCATAAAAGTCTTCTCCTACTATAGCCCACACCGAGCCTAACATTACAAGCAACAAAAGTCCTAACGATCTTCAACATAGGAAGTTTGCAGGAATTGATGGTAACATGAAAAGTAAAGAATGAGAGTGAAGTGTTTATTTGTGAACCGCTATGCTTTTATGAGTTTACAATGTGAATATTATTCTCTTGCATGAGTAACAGTGGCACACACTTTTGAGCACATGAAATTGACATGACAATGATTTTATTAAGCTTGATGTGCTTATGTTTCTTTGTATACTCCCTCTCATCTCTTGTTCTAACCATATGTTGTATTCTGAGAATATATCCCTGTGTAGGAGTGTTGGCATGTGAATAACTTGAATTCTAATATAGAATGAGTCTGATTAGTAGGTTTGCTTGAAGACAAACAAATATTTAAGTTTTAGGGTATTTGATGAGCATTTATTTAGCGTGATTTCAATACTTGTTTTCTTAGACTTTTCTGGACTTCTTGGTGCATATTTATTGGTTCTAGTATTGTTTTGACTTTATATAAGATTTTGCCGAGTCAAGACAAAACAATGAAAAAAGAGCACGAAATGTATGTGTTTAGAATGACTTGCAAAAAGGGCGTCATAACAGGACTATATGCGCTACAATACCGTGAAGGACAACCCTAGTCGCATTACACAAAGAAGTTCAACAGACACCTAGACGAGGAGGGAACCGCGAGATAACAGAAGAAGCCGAGCAACTCGCGTGACCCACGGAGGATCACATGTCACCATGCAGAACTCGCAGAGAGTCGAGCCACCCGCGCAACTTGTCAATGTCGCGTGTCTTCAGGCAACACCGCCTTAAACTGCAGAATAAGTTACGCTTATTTTTTAGGCGAGGGCGACACCACTTTCCTATAAATATAAGATAATGACCAGCACAACAAATAGAGTTTACCAACCATTCTATGGAGCTTGACCATAGAGTCGTGCAACAATACAACAACTTGGGTAGGGCGTGCTAATTGAACTAGAGACACGCGTGACCCACGATACTGTCGCCGCCACATCGCAACACCTGTGCGACATGGTGCGGCAATATGACATGTTGCGCGTCCCTATTTCTTGAAAATCATATTTTCTCAATGCGTATAGAAGGAAGAGTCATGCAAAATCAGAATCTATAGAATTTGGCTGAGCAATCTTTATCTTTTACCTTTCCTACATTACTTATACTTCTCTTACGATTAAATTTCATTGATGTACATGAATGACTCTTAATGTGATTACAATTAATGTTGAAGAGTTTAAGCAAATTAAGAAAAATTACCAATATTTTTTAAGAACTCTATTATATTTCTTGAACCCTAATCACATATATAATTCTCACTTCTCATTACAATTCATAAGACTTTTTCTTTTCTTCCTCCATTCTCAATTTATCTATATTTTTGGATAATTTTTTTATTTTCTTTTCTTTCTTTGTAGAAGAACATGGCATTCAGAAGTTACCACACCATTGACTCAGCCACGGGAACAATGAGGAAAGCATCCAGTCTGTCACTCGCTAAGCCTAGCATAACAATGCAGAGCTAGTGAACAAATTGGAAGAGATCAAGGAACAACTCCAGAATACCAACAACCATCATTTGATGGAATTAAGATACATTAAAGGAAGATAACAAATGAAGAAAGCATCGACACCCACAGCCCGACGAGCGTACTTTGAGCATGATACTCGATTAGGGGAGTCCTCTCATCTATACTTTATTACATATGTTTTGACAATGAGGGCATTGTCTGATTCTACGTTGAGGGTGGGAAAGCATGAAAGCATGGATAAGTAGATATCAATAACATTATACACATAATATGGTACAAATTTCAGATGCAAGAGTATATGGGAATGATATGAATGCATCTTAAGTAATATTGTCAAAATCAAGCTTTATTTTCATATACACCTATCTGTCTGTTACAAGTGTAGAAGATGAGATAATAATGTTGTTTATTCGTAAAAAAGTATTGAATAACATGTGATTTATGAATCCTAGGTAATTTGATTTATTGTTATTAGAGATGATTGTAGACTTTACACGTGTTGAGAAAATGAAATATATCATCTTTACTATTACGTTTTAGCCTTTCAAGCCCAAAATCCTTTACGAATAAAGATAAATCATTGGAACCCCGCTGAAACCTTTTTTTGTGAAGGATTTTGTTTATGAAGCCCCATTTACCTACACTGGGCAATGAATAATATCCTACCCTTTTTTAGAGATGGATGTAGTAAATATGAAGGAGGAATATAGAAGGAGCTAAAAATAAAAGCATGAGCCTTTGAAAAATATATCCCTATGCATGAGTATGAACATGTTGATGATTTGAGTTCTAATTTAGATTTTTAGTTTTGCTTTACTCGAGGATAAGCAACAATTTTAGTTTGGGGTATTTTATGAGTGTGTAATGTATGCACTTTTAGACCTCATTATAAGGGGTTAAATGAAGAATTACTTTAGTAATTAGCATATTTTAGTGTGTTTTTGTGTATTTTAAGGTTTTAGAGACGTTTGGTGAAAACATAGTATTTTCAAGAACAACGAGCTAGAATGGAATTAATTCACACAAGTCTATAAAAGGGGGACCAAAGAAAGAGTTAAATGGATGAAACGATAAGTGATTCAGGCAAGGAACGAAGGATGAAGAGCCAAAGCACCAAAAGCTATACAATTAGGAGAATCTGAATTAAGCCATCAATTTAAATACATGGTGAACGAGTTACATAAAAAATCAGAGGTCGTTCCATATGCCATTGTAAATCCAAAGAAGTCAGTGTTCCAATGCAACAAGCAGATCTAGATTTCCACATCCAGAGAAGAAGTTATAGCCAAAATCGTGAAGCTGCGCAAAGCAGAAGTGAGACGCGTGACGCACCAATACCTGCGCAACCCTCGCCAATAACTGCACGATGCACGCAACTACCCGTGCGACATGCCAAGATGCACGACACTACTAAAAAACATACAAAACCCCTAATTTTGGCCCATCTACTACTTTACCAAAAAATAACACTAAGGCTAGCGATTCTGAGCGGTAAACACACCAGTGAAACACACCACAGAGAGACACCACGATCACCACACATATCACATGCATCCATCATCATCACCAAGTCAAGATTCAGCCGCGAGACACGGAGCAACAGAGATTGAAGACTGAGTTTATCTTATATTTACTCTTTTATTATGATGTTTTCCTTCATTTGTATTACTGAACTTGTTATCATTATACGATAATCTTCTGCGTATATAACGACTATTTATGCACAATGAACCTTTAGTTATGAATTCATGTTGAATTTTATGTGTTTAGATGTGATTCGTTTCATATTTCACATGTTTGATTTATACACTTGATGAGCGCTAACGTGCCTCGTGGCTAAGCTAAACATTTGATTTATGAGCTAGAAGTAGGCTAACACAACTCGAGCATAAGCAAGATCACACAGATTCATGTCTTTGATTATTCAATATAGTTAACACTTGAGAAAGTTGAATTGGTTATCAAACTTTACTTATTTTAGATTGATCGCCCTTAGGCGCATATCTTTAGAAAGAGGCGAAGGAAGATTTAGTGTCACTAGCTTCGCACTAGAATTCTAGTAATTCCATTTAACATATATGAACTCAGCACGATGAAACTAACTAAAGGGGAATTGGTGGTTTGTCTATGAATCACATTATAAATAGTTATGAAACCTAACTTCAAATAACTTTATCAATCTGATTAAATCCTTGTAATTTACTTGCTTTATTAGTTCAAATCAAAACCTTCTTATTTAAATCTTCTTATTACTTGTTTACTGTTGTCTATTAAGTGAACACCATAGTTACACACTCTGTGTGGGGTCGATACCTAGTTAGTAACCACACTTATCATTTTACATTACTTTACCGTGCACTTGAAAATACGCAGGTGTAGCAATTTATTGCATTAATAAAAACTACTCGCTCGCCAGCATCAGTGATCTTATGGATCATGGTAGAGAAGGAGAGACTGGTATTAGAGGTGTTGGCCGCCATGAGGATTGTGGGAAGAAAAACTCCAGAGAAGACTAATACCATGTAAATGTGGGTTAAACCACGTTAATCGCGGTGTATTGCATTGCAAAATTTATACAAGAGATTACAAGATACAAGAAAGAATCTTACATACAAGGACATATATAAACTATATACCAAAAGAATACAATACAACCAAGTAATATCCTTAACACACCCGACCCTATTGAAAATTCTCCATATAGGTGTGATTTGGGAATGCATACCTGCTCCTGTGGCTCAACCCTAATCGAGATATCCAAAGTTACTTTTACATTAAAAGTTATAACGTATTTTGTCACCAAAAGGATATTGTTCAACTATGAGGCTTTGCACTGTGAATCAATAAAGAATAAAGTTAGTTGATTAGTTTGACACATAATTTTCATTTCAAGAGAATCATTCGACGAATATAAGTAGAACCCCTAGAGTGAACGAGAAAAAAAGGTGAGCTCCTAACTTAAGGGGGTGATCATAGGGTGGTGAGTGGTCGGGTTAAGGGGAGGCTCAAAGGTCCTCTGTTCAAAGGAAAAAAAGTTTTTTGGGCCAAGAACAATATCCCAGGTGCAAAGTGAAGGAGGTGAAGTCTCAGTCACGTGAGGCGCGCGTAGGGGCAATTGGGTGGTCCTTTGTTTGAGGGGAGGATTGTCGGGGCAAATATGAGTCCCACATTAGAAAGATGAAAGAGTTGGTCTGGGTTTATAGGATATGAGATATCTCAATTGGTATGAGGCCTTTTGGGGTTTTGACCCAAAAATAAAGCACTGAGGGCTTGGGTTCAGAGAGGACAATATCATACCAATGAGAGGTATTCCTTTACTTTACATTTTCTCTTATTGAATAATAGTGGTGAGCCGGAGTGTTATGCAGAGGCGATGAAGAGTGTTGATTCGAGCAAGTGGGAGCTTGCAATGGATGGTAAGATGAATTCTTTGAAGTCGAATAACACGTGTGAGCTTGTTGATCTTCCAAAGGGGAAAAGGCGTTGCATAAAAAATGAGTTTACAGAATCAAAGAGAAAGCAGATGGTAGCAAATGTTACAAGGCAATGCTAGTTGTGAAGGGCTTTCAACAAAAAGAAGAAGTTGATTACACTAACATTTTTTCTCTCGTGGTGAAGTTTACAACTATTAGTATGGTCCTATAGCATAGTTGTGGGGGAGAATTGTTTGAGTAGATGGATGTGAAGACAACTTTTCTTCATGTTGATCTTGAAGAAGACATTTACATGCATCAACCAAAGGGGTATGTATGTGAAACGTTAAGCTAGTGTGTAAGTCAGAGAAGAGATTGTATGGTTTGAAACAAGATCTAAGAAAATGGTGCATGCTATTTGATGGCTTCATGCATTATATTGGCTTAGGTAGATGCAATGCTGATCATTGCTGCTACTTTATAAGGTTTGTATTATTTTGCTATTATATGTTGATGACATGCCAATAGCATGTTCATGTGTTCAAGAAGTGAACAAGTTGAAGAAGAAACTATCCAAACGGTTTCCATGAAGGATCTTGGCGAGGCAAAAAAGATCTTGGGTATGCGGATTAATTAGGACAAGGTGGCGGGTAAGTTGCATCTTTTGTAGTCTGATTACATTGATAAAGTGTTGAAGAGATTTAATATGCAAGATGTAAAGCGGTACGCTTCTTTAGGTATGCAGTTCAAACTATCTAAAAGGGAGTCAACGATTTGGAGCATGCAAAGATGAAGAAAACTCCACATACTTCAACAGTTGTGAGTAATGTATGCCATGATGTGTACAAGACCGGATATTGTGCATGTAGTGGGAGTTGTAAGCAGATACTTGTGTAGTTTGGGAAAGCAATACTGGGAAACATTGAGGTGGGTCTTTAGGTACTTGTGTGGTACTTATGATAGAGCATTGCATTTTGATGAAAAACACACGAACTTGAATGGTTATGTTGATGCTGATTTGGCGGGTGATCTTGATAGTAGGAAGAGTACTAATGATTATGATTTTACATTGGGTGGTACGACTATTTCTTGCGGATCTAAGTTGCAAAATATTGTGGCTTTGTCTACTACATAAGCAGAGTTTGTCGCGGTGACGGAAGCTAGTAAAAAGATGGTATTGTTGCAGAATTTTTGGAGTGAACGAGAAAACAAAAAGAGCTCGGCCTTAGGAGACACAAAAAATGGTGCATGCGCAGGGTTAAGGGGACTCTCGGAGGCCCTTTGTTCAAGGGAGGAAAAGTCTTTTGTGCCAAGAACAATATCTTAGAAGCAAACTAAAAAAAAAGAGGCGACGTACCAGTCACGTGAGGCGCAAGTAGGGACAATTCAGCGGTCCTTGGTTTGATGGGAGAATTGTTGAGCCAAAAAAAAGTCCCACATTGGAAAGATGAAGAAGTTGATATTTATTTATAGGATTGGAAATAACTCAATTGATATGAGGCCTTTTGAGAAGTTGGACCCAAAAACAAAACCGTCAGCGCTTGGGCCCAAAGTGGACAATATCATACCTAATGATGCAATATCATCTGACACCATGGACATGGCAATTTCAGGATAAGGATCAAGTGAGTATTTTCGGAACGGTGATCCTGAGCCTGAGAGAGGAAAATTTATTTTATTATTATTTGAAGGAAAGAGGGCTACAAGTGGGGAGGGGGTGGGGTGGGGGGGTGGGGTGGGGGAGGGTAAGATTGGGGAGGGAGATATTGCTAAAGGAGTTGAAGGTACAGTACCAAAGTGCTAAAAAAAGTATGCTTTTCTGCTGAAAGTTTAGTGCCAAAGTGTAGTCGAAGCGTTGTTGTTGTGGGAGTGCTAACAAGTTTCCTATTATAAGACGTTCAAGGGCGATGATGGCCAATCACATTTGATATTCTTCTTGGAGTTATTCTATTGGTCGGATCAACCAATGTTGAAGATTCCTTCTGCGCCAACGGGGGTCTCTGATGCGGGTGACCTATAGCAGGATTTCTCCTCCACCAATAGAGATCATCGGTTACGAGAGCCAATCCAGGGTGACTATTTTGACCCAACGTTTGTTTGCCTTCTACGAACTAGACCAATGGTGGTCGTTTCTTTAGGTCCAATAACTTTCTTCTGCGGGGGTGGTTCAATTAGTTTTGATCTTTTTCTTATTTATAGTAGGTAGTTGGGGTTAGTTCCTTCTGAATTTATAAATGTATTATTCCATCTCATAGGCTCTCGTTGACTAATACTTCTCTCATTCTCATTCATGTTAAGAGTAAAAAACATACATATGTACGATTGTTAGTGACTTATTTCTTTAACTGTTGGCGTGATAACTGTTTGGGGTGGGTCGGATGCCCTCAGAATTTTATCCGAACGGGTCATTTTGAGAGAGATTGTTTAGAGTTACTTGGGTAGTACTCCTAAGATGTCTTCTTAGGGAGATTCGTGTGAGGTTTGTCTGGAGTTGCTCAGACGTGACTCGTAAGTTATAGAGTTTCTGAACTAGGACTCAAAAGAGAGGTGTTGGCATGAATGTGACCTTAAGGATCGTGACCCTGTAGAGGCGAGTGTAACAGGCGTTATCTGCAAGGAAGAGGTAGATCTTGGAGAGTCGATCCCTACGACTTACTCAGATAAGTCCCCCAAGAGAGAAGGAGCAACCGAGTGTCACCAAGAGAAGTGATCCTTTGGACGATGCCAGCTAGGAGAGGATCGGGTGAGGCCCAAAGGGCACGACCCTATGCCTCTCTGTTGGCATGGTCGGTGGGTATGTTCAAGAGACTACTCTCTGATCCTACAATGACTCATGTTGTACTTGGATCACCTCTTGTGGGAGAATTTAATTATATTCATAGGATATGCATCATCAGGAGTCCCTTCATTTCCTAGTGTGATTCGAAGAAAACACTTGGAACTAGAGTGTGCTGTCACGCATTCTTAAGTCTAAGGTTTCATGTTGACCACATGGCACTTTGTTATCTACGTGTCTTGATGTGACGGTTACCCTTGCCCGGGCTATAAATAAAACACTTGGTCCCTTTGTCTTTTCTCACTTTAACCGACTGATTTTGCTTATCCTTATTTTTTCTTCTCCTTCTTCTCTTTTCAAAGCTTTTTGCAGCGTAACAATGGCCTTCGAAAATTAAAACGGGGTGGTGATTTGGGGGTCGAGCTTGATGTTTCCTATGCAAAATGGCGCTTCTGATTTCCATGGTTTCTCTGCAAGCGACAGAGACAAATATTGTTTCTCGGCGGCAATGCGCCACCACCGGCGTGTCTAAAACGCCATCCAAAGTCCCAAAAATCAGCAGCACTGTCAAATCCTATGGTTTTGGTATACACAATGTTGAGTACTGCGAGATCTCGCTAGGAGGTTGACGGAGAGTTTACGAAACGAGGGGTCTAACCCATCATACTGGGTACATGACAATCTACTATCCCTGGGTGAAGTCCCGGTTACGATCCCTCATGCCCGTATTCTTCTGTGAGGTCTTCTAGGCCTGCGGGTTGTGTCTGAGTTAGCTTCCACCAATGGGTATGCTACCCTGGCCATTTTTGTTTTCATTTGTTTGGTCTACAACCACCCCTGCACAATGACTAGGTTCTTTGGGGCTATGATTTGGTCATGTCGTCGGGGGCCATGTATTTTACACCTTCACAATGCGAAAGGGAACCAAGGGCATCTTGCACAAGATTCTTGGGTCTCACAACAGATTGAAGGACAAGTTTTTCTTCGTCCGACCCAAGGATAAAAGAGTGGTGTGGGATGTCCCCCTCGAGTGGAATGATGAGCCTTTCATACCAAACTCGATGGCGCAGCTGAATAGCGAGAGCTTCTTTGATCAAGAGTTTGATTGTCATCTTAAGATGAAAAGGGATACTTTCATTTCCCTCTGCACCGCCTCCCAATTGGACGCCCTGAGCATGGAGGGCGTAATAGTTGGCACCAAATACACCATCCTAAATAAGTTTCCTCGCGTTATCTCCTTGTTGTTTTTGTTCCTTGTGTATTTACTTAACTTAGGGTGTGCATATTTCTCTAAGAAACCATTATGGATGGGCTGAAGCTTTCACCTCTGACCCTACCACCGGTTGGCGTACGCCTAGGGCGGGTTAAGAAGAGTCATCCTGCCCCTGAATCCGAGGAACCATGAATCTCCCACCATAATTCCTAGTCATAAGTAGATAGAGATTTATTTTTGTGGTCGTAATGCCCTAATTTTGTAACCTAGGGGGTTGTATCTGGAGTCCCACAGTTCTTATAGTTTATAAACTGACTCTTTGCGGGCTTATTGATCGCTGTCGTTTTCTTCACGGGTTTTCTTGCTATTGTCACGGGCTCTTGTTGTTTTCTATGATGCGCTATTATTTCCTTGCTTGTTTAGATATAATCATTTACATGAGGTGCTTTCCTTGCTCCTGCCATGATTGCTTCCATACATAGCATTTTTTTGTGATTGAAATTTATCGTCTCCACTCGTTTGCGAACGAGTACACCCTGCCACTCTTTTTACGAACTGCTTCTAATTTTGGCTTCACCTCAAAAAGCATGTCAGAGCCTTTTCGTAGGCGACTCTTGGGAGCTGCTATTATTGATAGGCATGATTGAAGATAATTAATGGCACCAATTCCATTTCCCTATCATGACTTCTGACGCTTCAAACCATCTGTCATTAGTGGGATGTCGCAGTTAAATGGGGTCATGACTGGGCAGCTAAAGGGTCTCATCCCCACGTTCAAACACTGGGCGAGAACCTGAAGTATCCTCCCCTCTATAAATGGGATGGCATGGTCTTCTTCTTCCTTACCACACTTAATATTTCTATGTACTTCTTCTTCTTGCAAATTCCTTTCTCCTTTCCAACTGCCATTTCCATTTCTGCAATTATCTTCCTTTTTTTCCATTGCGATCATGGTTTCTTAGGCAACTTTCTTTCATTCAAGTGATGAAAGTTTGCAAAGTGCGCATAGCACTCCTCCTCTGCGGTCAAACCGCCAGTCTGCTGCCGTAGGTGATATGGCAGTATCTCAGCTCACTTGTCATTGACGGGCGACTCTTTCTCCTACGCCTTTGGCTACATCTCCTACCCTGCCTAGCGGTGCTGCTAATAGCGGTTCAAGGGTGGCAGCATCTACACTATTCGCGACTGATCAAATCCGCATGGCTTTTTTGCGTTGACCCTCATATGTCTAACCAACTGATGGGTCAATCTACCTTCGGGGTTGCTTAGAGCCTCCTAGCATGGTTGGGAAGGGACGAGTGGATTCTTGCTTGAGAGTGGAGATGATGGATAGGGCTTGGGCCGTCTGAAGCCTGTCAATAATATCAAGTCTGATGTTCATATACTAATCCCGACTAGCGACCAACGGGCATACGAACCTCCTGAAGAATATATGATTGTATACTCGGAGCAGGTGCATTTTGGCCTTCAGTGCTTTTTCCACCCAACTATGAGTCAATTATTCGCCTTCAAGAGGTGTTCCCGCGTAAGTTTACTCCTCCCTCCTACTGGTATCTTGTCAGTTTCCTTCTCTGTTGTTATTTGCTGAATATTTCATGCACTTATCAAATGGTGGTGGGGGCCGCTGTACTGCGTTCGACCTCTACCAGGTGCCCATTTTTAGCTTATCTATTCGTGATAGCAAACACATGTTTTTGGAGGCCTCCACTCGTTCTGATATGCGCGGTGGTGACTGGCGTCGAAAGTATTTCTACGTGTCCTCTCGGTGTGCACACATATCCCAATGTGATGTACCCACGAGATGAGCAATGGACTATACGGTTCCTTCGTCCGAGGCACACACACAAGCGGTGGTAGAACTAGGCCAGGCTGGCATATTTAGCGGCATATACGACATGTCATCAATGTTGGAAAATCCTATGGCTTTGATTGGTGGGTCTACAAAGGAGGATCAAAACTTGGGAAATTCCATCGGCTCCTTCATATAAACCTGATCTTTCATATGCCTCATGGCCCTTTTCTCTCTTTTTCATCGCATATTTTGTTGGGTAACTCTCATATGTAAAGGTATCTAACTCTTCTTTATCTTTCAGGGGAGGAGATGGCACAACATGCACAGTCTTCCTTTCACGAGATTCACGAGTCCCATGTCGTCGAACTTCTGCTCAGCTTCGAGAATCCTCCTTGTGCTGCTGAGACGTTGTTCTCGACCGTGTATGATGAGGTGCTAGCCTGGGGTCATGCAAGCTTAGTTCGATAGCATCTCGAGCCCACGTTAAGGTAAAGCTCAGCCCATGAGTCCTTCCATGGCTAAACCCTTTGCAAATTACTAGGGTGGGAAATTTTGGGATATCACTTTTCCAAACACGACGCTATTTGATGATGCAATATAGTTCCACACCCTAGCGTGGGAAATTTCGGGATAAGTATCAAATGAGTATTATACGGAACGCTGATCTTGAGCGTGAGAGAGGGAGCCGTATTTTATTATTATTTGAGGGAGAAAGGGCTACAAGTGGGCGAGTATTATTGGGGAGGGAGATATTGCTAAAGGAGTTGAAGGTAAAGTACAAAAGTTGGGAAAAACAAGTCTGACTTTCTGCTGAAAGTTTAGTGCCAATTTGTTGGTGAAAAGTTGTGGTTGTGGGAGTGCTAACAAGTTCCTATTTATATGACGTTCAAGGGGGCAATGGCCAATCACGTTTGATCTTCTACTTGAAGTTATTATCTGGGTCCGATCAACCAATGTTGAAAGATCCTTTTTGCGTCAACGGGGTTCTCTAACGCGGGTGACCAATAACGGGATTTATCCTCCACCAATAGGGATTGGGTGAGCCAATCGATGGTGACTCTTTTGACCCAATGGTTGCCTTCTGCGGACTGGACCAATTGGGGGGGGGGGGGGGTTTCTTTAGGTCCAATAACTTGTCTTCTGCCGGATGGCCAATTAGGTTTGATCTTCTACACATTTATAGTGGGTAGGTAGGGGTTAGTTCCTTTTGAATTTATAGATGTATTGTTCCCTCTCATAGCCTCTCGTTGACTAATATTGGTTCAAGAAAATACATATGTACAAGTGTTAGTGACATATTTTTTTAGGTGTTGGCGTGCTAACTATTTGGGGTGGGTTGGATGCCTTCGGAAGTTTATTCGAGCGGAACATTCCGAGAAAGATTTGTATAAGATTGTTTAGAGTTGGTTGAGTAGTACTCGTAAGATGTCTGCTTAGGGAGATTCGTGTGAGGTTTGTCTGGAGTCGCTCGAACGGGACTTGTAAGATATATGGTTTCCAAAGTAGGACTCGAAATAGATGTGTGGGTATGCGCGTGGGCGTGACCAAAGGGGTCGTGACCTTGTTGAGGAGAGTGTAACGGATGTGATCAGCGAGGGGAAGGTAGATCTTGGAGAGTAGGTCCCTGCGGCTTACTCATATACGTCCCCCGAGAGAGGGGGATCAATCGAGTATCACCGAGAGAAGTAACCATTTGGATGCCGCCAGTTCGGAGAGGATCGAGTGAGGCCCGAAAGGCGCGAGCCAATGTCTTCTTGTTGGCAAAGTCGATAGGTATATTTCAAGAGTCTACTCTCCAATCTTGGAATGCCTCACGTTGTACTTGGATCCACTCTCGTGGGAGGATTGAATTATATTTTTAGGATATGCATCATCAATACCAAAGTGAAGATTCCAATTTCTAAAAACTGGTATCAAAGCCAGTGCTCCAAATCTGTATGGGTGTTCCTGGAGTGAACGAGAAAAAGCTAGTGAGCTCATGGCTTAAGGAGATTATCACATGTGGTGAATAGTTGGGTTAAGAAGTGGCTCGAAGGTCCTTCATTTAAGGGAGAAAAAAGTATTGGGCTAAAAACAATATCTCCTGTACAAAAAAGCGAAGTTCTCGTCACATGAGGCGCATGTAGGGATAGTTCGGTGATCCTTTATTTGAGGGCAAAATTGTTTGGGGCAAACAAGAGTCCCACATCGGAAATATGAAGGAGTTGATATGGGTTTATAGGACTGGAGTCCCACAACGGAAATATCTGGAGTTGATCGTAGGAGTAACGGGGGTTGTTTGCTACTATGATAGGGCGTCCGACTCCTACCTGCCTAATTAGTTCCTTCGAGCTCGAAATATCGATAATGGATTTGCTCGTCAGAAGGGCTGTCGTGTTCAGTCTAGAGGAGCTGCGGGGAGTGTTTGACATGTTGACCGACAATCAGGGAGGTGACCAGTTGGTTTTGGGTGTTATGGGTCTCGGTAATGGTAGTTGGAGGCGGTGGTGGGTTATTACGGTCGATGGTGAGAATTTGGGGTGGTGGCGTGTAGTGCTTTGGAGATTGAGGGGGGTTAGGGTGGTGTTTGGTTGGGGGAGAGTGTGGCGTAGGGTTGGGGTGGGGGGAGGGGGTTAGAAGGGAAAGGTATGGCGGGAAATAGGGTGGGGGAAGGGTTTATATAAGAGAGGGAATAGAGGGTAGGGGGAGGGGGTAGTTTCGGGTAGGGGGTAGTGGGGTGTCGTGCCCCCATTGGGGCACATGACACCCCACATGAGGTCTTGGTGGAGGATAAATCCGCCACCAATTCCCCATCGTGACATGCGGCATGCATGCATGCTGCGTGGCAAGACCTGTCACCGCGTGGTGCCAAGTGGTGGAGTAATCCTTCACTTGGTCTATTTTGCCACCGTGGTGCTTCATTACGCCACACGAAATTTTTCGGGTGACGTGGCATTCCCATCCTCCATGTCATCCTTCGCACTCTGTTCTGCCTCAAGATTTGTTTCGATTGTTGGTGTTGTGGAGGATTGCTTCGTCCGTGATGGGTGTTGTGGCGGATTGCGCAGGGGTATTGTTGTGCCTGGTACTTCACGGTCTTTTTCTTGGACAACTGGTCGTGGACCAGTGGTGCTTCGACATAGCCAAATTCGGAGCTCGACGTAGCCAAATTCGGAGTTGGGGTTTTGGACTTGGTGCAGTGGTTAGATCTTGGACAGTAGCGTCTACCGTACGCTGACGCGACGAGCTTCTGGGCGAGAAGTTATTGCCCGTACATGTTGTGGAACCCGCGGGTCCATTTTGTCATCGAACAAGATGTTTCGTAATTACATGCATGCCATTCCGAGTCTAGTACCGTAGTTTCCTACGGAGATGTTACCTCACCCCGACCCTTTCCATGTTTTGCACAGTTTTTGGTATCGTGGCCCAATCTTCCACAAATCATAGAGGCCCACCTTGACTTCGTACATGACCTCTTGAGAGTGGCCGTTGACATAGATTTTAGTAGGGAGAGGGGCGGAGATATCTATCTCCACACAAATACGGGTGTAACGGGCACGGGCCCGCGACGTAGTGTGGGCGTCGATTTTGATGAGTCGTTAACCTTAACTTTATTAGTATCGAAATTTTAATTAGAGTTGCATACATAATGTAAATAACTCACTTATCTACTTGTAATCTAACTAATAAAAGCTGTGATCTATCTTGATAACGCTCTAAAAAGTACTGAATATGGCGGATTGTGTACTAGAACAAAATATAAAGTTTTTATTTTTTATTTTTCTTGTACGACGGTACGTCTTGATGTTTCATCATCCTATTATGTGTAGCAATTATACTCAATAAATGAAAGTACTGAAACTTATTGTTAGGGATATTAAACTTATTGTCAAACTAAATTCAGTCTAATAATCAGAGATAAATATAAGCTCCGAACATTTGAATAAACATCTCTTCAAAATTCAATTTATTTCAGAAGCACGCAAGTTCCCCTAAATTTGGATAGTTGTGGAGAGTGGAGACACCACTTGAAGTTCGACAAGAATTAGAGACACCCCTATTTCACAATTTAGAACTTTTTTTTATTTAATTTGAATGAAAACTTTGTTTACTAGCAAAGAATTATAAAACTTTGTTTACTAGCAAAGAATTATATAACATTAAGAGAGACTTACAAATAGTTAATGAAACTTTAGGAGCGCAGATGTAAATATCTCAATTAATGCTACGGCTCATTTCCTTCCCCAAGTACGTACTCCACACAATCCTAGTGCCAGCTGTGACTTGATTATTTGTGTTGTGCATTAATACTGAAGTTGAGAACTGATATTCATCAGGTGAAAATCATTGTGAAAATTCGACAGGATCTGTACTTTAGGATTGAATACGTACTCGTGAACTGCAACTGCAACAACATATGTAGATGATCAATATACCAGGTCATGGCCCGCCGCTTCCGCATGTGTTACAAGTGTATTTCTATGAAGGAACCTCGAATACCATAATCTAATTTAATAGGAACTAAACGCTGCATTGCATACATGGGATTCATCAAATTCCTTAGTATTTCGTAGCTTTTTACATCAATCTCAAGACATCCCGTGCATTATATACCCATGAGTTAAATTATTATAATACTTAACGATGGGGGCCTTGTTGTATTAAGCCCCACTCAACCGTGAAATGTTCAGGTTGGAGATATGCTGAAAAGATATATTGTTCTACGTTATTATTACGACAATTTTTGGACTAGTCACACTAAAATATGCCTTCTTGCACATTTAGAGTTCATTTCTGATCCAACATATATAGTAAATTTATCAAGTTACATTTTACTTTTTCACCACAATATGGTCATGTTTTGTCGGATTTCCAAATCTCTATATATATTTGAAGTTGAAATTTTATTCTATGATATATTGTGAACACTTATGATGCGCTAACACTTCAAAATACCAGATGTGTTCGTGTCCAACACGTATCCGACACCCGACCCTCTCCGACACTCGTCCGACACGCCACATGGTGTGTCTCTATTAAAATAAATAATAATTAATTCCGACACCAAAGTCCGTCACTTGAGAGTGGCGTGTTGGAGACTCAAGAAGTGTATATATAATATGTTTTAGACATGTTTGTGAGAAAATTGTGTATTTTAATAGTTTGTGTTATAAAGCGTATTAAAAAAAATTTATAAATTAACAATTAAGAGATAAAGGAGTTATAAAATAAATTTATCAACTTAAACAACTAAATAAAAGGTTTCAATGTATTTTTTTTAATTAATCTATGATTTTGGATTGAGTAGTGTATGTGTTTTTTTTGAATATTGTATAACTTTTGGATTAATTAATTCATTGGTTTGTATTTGTATTTGACATTGATACTTGAATTTAAATAATTAAGCGTCTTATTTAACTTCGTTTGGTTAATAATTAGTGAGTAGTAAATGACTGTTACTTTGATGTTTTAAGTTATTAATTATGTTTAAAGATATTAATTTTATACGTTGTAGTGGTATTATATTTAATATATTTTAATATACAAATACAGCCGTGTCCCACCGTGTCGAGTTTTAAAGAACCCGTGTCACGTTAATCGAATGGTGCACAAAAGATTTTAGTTGTACCCGGCCCGGTCACATACCCGATGAAGTTACTGCGTAGTGGGTCAACAGGTCGAACCGGTCGGACAACTGGTTGGACCGATTTGTTGACTTTAGTCAACCTTCAAGTAAATATAATTATATGGCAAATGCGTATCCACTCTAAGGAAAACATAACTTATACAATGATGTATTTTTTTTAAAGTAGATACGCATTTGCCATATAATTTTATTTTTCAAAATATTATATAACGAAATAATTACGTCACTCATTATATAACGAAATAATTATATTTGGATTTGGATTTGGAGTTGTTTAATATTTTATTTGCTTATTTATTGATTAGTTGTGATAATATAATAGCATGATATATTTATTTAGAGATTTTGTAGTTGGGTAATTAGGTATTTTGTTACGCCTTTTTCTACAATTGAAGTTTGAAACTTTGAATTAGATATTTACTCGAAGGTTGACTAAAGTCAACAAATCGGTCCAATCAGTGGTCCGACCAGTTCGACCTGTTGACCCACTACCCAGTAAACTCATCGGGTCTGTGACCGGACTTGGTCTGAAAACACTAATATATGTAGCATATTTTTAAATTTATATATACACATATACATATGTCATAGGCGGTGGGCCGGAGCTGATTTTGCAAAGGTAAGTTAGGGTAGATTTTGTAATTCGCAGAAAAGGAAATAAAAAAAGAAAAAAAGAAGGGCCAAACTGGTCTGCTAGTTGAATCGGTCAACCGGGTCTCCGAATGTACCGGCCGAATTTGTCAGTTCGCCTGACTATGCTTGCAACCCCTTTTTGGATCAGAACCGGACCGGTTAGCCTACTAGTTCTCAGTCAGACCGATCGAATGACCAGTTCGGTCCCGATCTCAAAACAGTTGTACTACAGGCTAGCTATATTTATAACATATCCAAGAAGCTGAGTCGTATATGATAAATGCCAAATAATAGACGCGGGTTGAAAAGATAGACATGATTTTGGTATGTCGTGATATAATTTTGACAAAAAGCAGCCAGTGACTGAACTGAAAGAAAGGCGTAGACAAGTGGTTCGTCGTTATTATATATGTTAATATATGTATGTAGCGTAGTATAATATAGGCGGTAGAGATGAAAGTGGATCAACCCGTGAATCAGTCCCAGTCCCGCTGCAGGAGACAAGATCTTATCAAAATCTTTTTTTTTTCTTCTTTTATAAACTTAAGTACCGATGTGAATACTTTTGTACACTTGGTATAATCTTGTATTCTCCTTTGTATGTTCATATGAATTAATAAAGTTATGTATATGCATGTTATATATATATAGATATATATAGGATAGATTTTGCGCAAACGTGACAAGTTGATTGAGGGAGATTTTGCTTAACTGTTGGTGCGATGCCAGATTTTTATCTAAAAAAAAAAGCACAAATTTGCTGACAACATATCATTATTACATAATTCATCAAAAAAGAAAATGATCATTATTACTGGTGAGACAATGTCCGTGCCCGAGTGGTCGGGATATTTGTGGATATTGTTACTCAAGGATATTTGTTCAGAACGCCAATCTTGAATTTGAGCAAAGAAAGCACAGTGATTTTATTAAGGACTTTGAATGAATTACAAGGGGTCGTGTGAAAACACGAGTGCGAGCTCGAAGAATGCGATAAATTCTGAGTACAATAATGTAAAATTGTGGGGAGTGTTCTTGTGTTGATATTATGGTGAATAATATGTTTGAAGTTGTTCCTTTTTCTTTGCTGAAAATGGGGAACTATTTATAGTGTTTGTCCCAGGGGTCTTTGGTCAATGGGGGTCGGTCTTGCCGTGTTTACTTCTTGGGGTATTGGTGGCCAATGGCGTGAAGGTCTTCTGCGCCAATGGGGGTCATCTGTCAGGAAGTGACCAATAGTGTGGGTTGACTGTAGTTTGTCTGAGCGGGTAATGACGATATCTGATCCAATGGTCTTCGGTGGTAGTACTGAGCCAATGCATGGGGATCGATCTACTTCAATCATTAATCTGCACCAATTAGGTTTCTTGCTTTTCTGCCCCAATGAATGAGTTGGACCAATATGGTGCAGTCTTTCCTCATCATTATGGTGGGTGGGACGTAGGGTTACTGATGGTGGCTGGCACGTCTTTCGAGTACGGTCGTGGTTCATGGTCAGCCTAAGAATCGGGTAGCTCATCTGGATCGTCTGCTCTGGATGAGACTCGAGGGTCATTCTTTGCTATGGGCATGGATAAGTTGCTTCGGGATTGTGGTAGGTCTTGACTTCTCCTTGTACTTACTCGTGCCCCTAGTATTTGTTATGTGCTCATGTTTCCTCAATTTTGGCTAAGTGTTGGTGATAGTCTCTCGGAAGTTTGAGAGGTACTGAGTGCTCCGAGGAGTATCATCTGCTTGGACTGGGGGAGGGGGGGTGTTCCAGGGTTGTCCCTCATGGGTACCTAATTCGGGTAGGTGCCATGTCGTTGGGAGGGGTGTGTCTAAGCCTTTGGGGTCTTGCCGTACTCCCTTTAAGAGGTGTTGGTCGAGATTTTGGGGTACCTTCTTCGGGTGTTCAGACCGAGTATCCTCTGGGGGTGCTTGCTAGTCGTGACCCGAGGGTACCTTCTCCGAAGCCCGAACCTTTAATCCCAATTTGGGTTGAGGTGGCCGTGACTTAGACGTGTCTCTCCACGCGATGGTGAATCATTTTTGTAAGGTACCCATTTTTTCGCTGCTCTCCGAGGGTGCGGCAGATTATGCATCATCAGGAGTCCCCCCACTTCCGAGTATATTTGATAGAAATCACTTGAAACTCATTAAATGAGTCTATGTGTTGTCGAGCTATTTCTTTAATTGTGGTCTTGCATGCTCCACGTGGCGCTGAGTTGGCCACGCGTCGAAGACATTGTTTGGGCTCCTCCGTCTATATATTGAGGGGACTCATAGTGATTTGTCTCCATTCACCCGAGCTTTCTTGTTTACCCCTTCTTTTCTCTTTTTTCTTTACCTTAAAATTTACGAGCGATTTTATGGCTTCCATGAGCAGTTCCGACGAGGAGGCGACTGATGCGGTGAGACGCCGGACGACATCAGATGTGGCAGTGACAGGAGCGTCGTTGTCGCCTTCTGTTGAAGAGGTGTCGTGACGCCGTCGTGTTGTCTCTGGTTTGACAAAAACTTCCACCAAGAGGCAAAGAATACGGTGGCGGTGGCAGCGGCACCACATAGGGTTTTTGATGGGGATGTGCGAAGCACAGTGAAATCTCTGGATGAGATCGAGGCCAAATGCACGAAGTACGGGGCGAGTACTGAGGGTTTGGAGGTCGTGGTACCTCAGAGTCACGAGAGGGCTACTTCTCCTCGCCCGGGCTACTATACCGCCTACTTTGTTCAGCATAAGGTGTGGTTACGATCCTTCCTCCCAGTTTTCTATCGGGAGGTCTTCAAGGCATATATGCTCTGTTCGAGTCAACTCTCTCCAAACGGATGGTCTGCTCTGGCGGGGTTTGCTTTCATCTGTGCAGCCTACATCTATCCCTGCTCGATGTACATGTTTTTTGGGGCGTTCGACTTGGCGAGCTTGTCCACGGACAAGCTCTTTTACACTTTCACAATGCGGAAGTCGACGGAGAGGATTTTTTACGATCTTCCAGGGTCCCACAATAGTTGGAAGGATAATTTTTTTTTGTCCGGCCCACTGTTGAGGGTTTGCTGGCTGATGTTCCGAGGGAGTGGAATCTAGACCCCCAGATTCCGGCCGACTATGATACTGTAGGGCCACAAATCAATTGGTGGCTGAAGGATTTTTCGAGCAGGGTTTTAGCTGGAACAAGATGTCATAGGTCAGTGTTTTCTCGGCTCTTTACGTGAAATGTGGTCTGAACAACTTGCTGGCTATGGCGCCCTTCGTGGGGGGACATGCATCGTGAAATAGTAAGTATTTTAGGAACCCTTTTGGTAGTTATTTCCTCGTCAGGTTTTTCTTCATTGTTGAATCTGATTTTCTGTTTTATAGAGGTTATCATTGAGACACTGAAGTGCGATGCTCCTTCTCCTCGTCCCTCCAAGAATAAAAACAGGAAGGCCATTGCTCCTAAGCCTCAGAGGATATGGGGGTCGGCTACTTCATCGGCATCGACGAATGATCCCTCTTGTGAGAAGAGTGCTTAGACTGAGGCCATGTCCTACACGAGTCAATCGAGTGAGAAAGAGGCGAGCCTAAGGGGAAGGAAGTGACGTTGGGAGCAGGCCGAGGTTTTTTCCAAGAGTAAAGTCCTTTTGTTGCAAGACTTAGAGGATGAGGGCCCTCTTCTGGCACTGGTGGGAGGGAGTCCAACACCCTCTCGTCTTTCCCCTGTTGCACAAGCAGGGTCCGACGTAGGTGGAGACTGGCTGGCGAGACATTACGAAGAAGCTGTACAAGCTGACATCGGTGGGACTCCGCTGGGTAAGGTATCTACTCCTCAGCCCCCGACTGTTGGGATGGAGTTAGTGGCTGAGAGGTCTTCTTCTCCTCCTCCCAAACGCCAAGGAGTTGGACCTTTTCATTTTTAGGCCACTCCGCTCGGGAGGTCGAAATTGGGGTCATGTCACCCTTTCTTTAGTGCAGTCCTTTCTGAAGAGTGCCGTAGGCTTGGGAGCTCAAATTCCGAGCTTTTCTCAAGAGCTAGCCGCCTTAGGTTCATCTTTGACTTCTTCTCTGTTGGACGCCCAAGAGCTGGGTCTGATTACGCAATTGTGCGCGACCTTGGTAAGCAACATCGTTGTAAACATGTACATTTCTTTCTTTCTTATGTTCCTTCTGCTGATACTCATTTCTTTTGGCAGAGCCCCATCGGAGTGAGAGGTTTGTTTCATTTTTACGAGGAGACGGTTCGTGAGAGGGATGTCCTTAGGGAGTCGGAGCAGCAGTTGAAAGATCGCCTAGCTGCTTCCGAGAAGGAGAAGGAGGCCCTAGTCGCGAAGGAAGCTAAATAGGCCCAAAAACTCGAGACCTCGGAAAAGCTGGTGAAGTCGTTTCGGGTGGTCTTGGAGAAGACCGTGACGGAGCAGGACGAGCGACTGGCGGTTCGCAAGAGAAAGGTGAGAGAGCAACTTGCTCCCTACTTTGAGGGTCATCGTTTGTGGGGCATCCGGTCTTGTTGGTAGTTGGGCTCGCGGAGACGCTTTTTCCGCTCTGACGTTAACATCCAGAAGATGTCCACGATACTGATGATTTGTCCTAAAACCCTGAAGGAGACCCTAAATTTGCTCTCTTGTGGCAGCTCGGGCGTTTGAGGTTCTCCGGCCCCTTCAACCGCAGCGGGCACTTCTCGCACCCTCGGGCGTAGATTACCCTAGGGACTTTTGTGGCCGGACTGACCTTAACTTGTTTTAGTTTTTCCCTTGGTTCTTTCCTTTTGGGGTTGTACCAGGTCGTCCCCCCTGGGCTTTCAACTATTAATGAAGCTTTTCGGATCTCCACATATTTTTTTCTATTGCGTATTTGTTGCCATCGTTCCTTACTTAGAAGATGTTATTAGCTTCTTGAGCCGGTAAGTTTCTTTTTGCGGAAGGGGTTCCTTCCATCGTCGTCTGATGCTCCCGCGTATAACGATTTTGGAGACCTCATATTTTTCCATAAGTAATCACGACCATTGGAGTTGGTTGTCATCGTGGCCTCTTTCGTGCGAGTTATCCGAGGGAGACCCATTTAGGGGGTCTGATGAGGCTTCCCCGCAAGGGCCCTGGGGTATCGTGAGAAGTGCCAGGCGTTAACTCCGATGGTTGATTTACCATACTTAGAAAATATTTGGATTTCATCCATGATCGCTCGTGGGTGTCGTTGGGGTTCATCGTGGGAGGAATGGTCAAGAGAATGGCTTCTGAGGTGGTCGTGAATTTGATCGGCCCGTCTTTTCGTTCTCTCAACCGCCTGTCTTGGGAAGAGGTGTTCATTTAATGTGAAGGGACTTCGGGAGTTAAGGCGCCGGTCTAGATCCCCTATGGTTACGTCTGACATGCTAGAGTCGCAATGATTCGGGGAATGTGGCAGTTCAGATGGGTCATGAGTGGGAAGTTGAAGAGTCCCACCGTTTGAATCGTGGGCGTGGAAACGACACAACTAGGGATACAAACCATTTTTTGTCCTGCCTATAAAATCGCGACCACCTTTACCATTCTTCTTCATCACTTCATTGAAAAGCAAACACTTCCACTGCAAAAATATTTCTCTCCTCTTCTCCTTTTCTGTGATCATGGTTTCTCAGGCCACCACCGGTTTCTCTAGCGATGAAGATTTGCGTGATTCTCCTATCTCTGAGCCTTCTGTTCAACGGGGTAGAGCCGTTGCGTCCCGTCGGAGTCGCCGCAGAAGGGCCATGCGTTGATTCCTCGTCCATTCTTCTTCACGGAGGTGAGCGAGAGGTTCTTATGCTGGTGGTGATGTTGTAGTTCTGCCGACGAAGGTGGCGGACTATGTGTTTGTCGTTTTTGGTTGTCGGGCTCCTTACCGGATTCTAACTTCGGGTGCTGTGTTCCGGAGCCAGAATTTGGACCCGCAGTGTATGACGAGTAGGCTTCGGGTTGGATCCACGGCCTCGGTGATGAACATGGTGGAGGTTAGCTCCTTGTTGGAAGACTTTAACATCCCTTTCGATCAAATGAACGTCATCATTCCCTCGGACATGCAGAGGGCGTTTGACCCACCTGAGAGTTACATGACAGTGTATGCAGAGCAAGTGCATTGTGGTCTTCGCTTTTTTTTTTTCCATCTGGTCGTGAAGGATCTTTTTGTGTTCTGGCAACTGTGCCCGAGTCAACTGACTCCGGGTTTATATTCCGCTGCCATCTAGGGAACATCCTCTGTACTCCACAGACCTTGGCGAGGGTGTTCATACTGCGGTCGACTGCAAACGGATCGCCCTTCTTCTTTTTGTCGGTGCGAGACAACAAGCGAGTGTTCCTGACCACGATGACTAATGGTCCTGCTAGCAATGGGGATTGGCGCCGGAGGTATTTCTTCATGTCTCCCCTCGGAGAGTCGTCCACCCTATGGGAAGGCATACCCCAAGACTGTGGGTTGGGTTTTATTTATCCATCCCCCACGGTGTGCATGGAAACCACTGCCTATTTGGAGGACATAGGTCTCTTTGACAGCCTCTACGATGTGTCCTTGATGCTGAACAGTCCCATGGTCTTGCTCCTTACAGGTCTGCAAGATGGGCTGGTGGGCGAACGCCCTTCTCCGATAGCACTCCGACAACACTCGGAATTTCGTAAATGCCTTATGATTTTTTGAAAAAAAAATCGAATGTGCCCGAAAACCTTATCTGAGTATATACATTATAATCTCTCTCTCTCTCTCTCTCTCTCTCTCTCTCTCTCTCTCTCTCTCTCTCTCTCTCTCTCTCTCTCTCTCTCTCTCTCTCTCTCTCTCTTTTACTGACCCCCACTGCCTTGGCTTGTAGGTGTGGAGATGGCATCGCATACTCGCCGCCTTTTCAGGGGTGATGTTTTATCTCTATCAGATATTGGCTCCGACTTGTCTATTTCTGAGGACCGGGGTTCATCCTCTAATTTTGAATCTTCCAAGTCCTCGAGCACATTGGACAACAAGTACAGCCCCAAGGCTCTTGGGAGTCCGTCCGCTGTTCGCCGCCCTTTTAGGGGTGATGTTTTATCTCTGTCAGATATTGGCTCCGTGCGGTGATGGCATTGCACACTCATCGCCTTTTCAGGGGTGATGTTTTATCACTATCGGATATTGGCTCCGACCTGTCTATTTGTGAGGACCGGGGTTCATGCGTTAATTTTGAATCTTTTGAGTCCTCGAGCTCATTGGTCAACAAGTATTGCCCCAAGGCTCTTGGGAGTTCGTCCGCTGTTGACGCAGACGTGGTAATGGCAGTGGTGGAAGTAGGGATGAACTCCAAATGTATACTCTAACCTATGGATCCCATGATGGCTAAGCACTTCGCCTATCACTTTATGCCTCATTTCCGCATCACTCTTGATTTTGGGCCGTTGTCAATTTCTTCGTTTAACCTGACAGATAAGGCGCATATCGTCGGGAGCCCTTCGAGGAAGCGAGAAGGAGGTCGGGACGGAGGTGCGTCGGCCTCGAGGAAGGTCAAAGGAATGGGGGTGATCGACCCCTTTCTCGCTGTGAAAGACGATTGACGACCCTAGTCTCCCCCCAAGAGGGGAAAGTTTTAGCTAACCTCGGAGGAAGAAGAGTTTATTCGTACCTCCGGTGTGGCTTCGATTTTTTTTAGGGCTATAAAGATCCTACCCACTACACTTCTTTTGTTAGTGGGATCATGAATCCCGGGTACCGTGAGATCTTGGGAGGCTACAATGATACGGCCATGTGGGAGCGCTTTTGTTAGAGCGTTTGTGAGGTACCGCCCTTATTCTTGGTGTATATTTTGATTTCTCCTTGTCACAAATCTCGTAACTCTTTTTTTTTGGTTTTGCAGCTTACTGTGCTTGGGGATGCCTTGGGCACGTATAGGGCCAACCCAACTGTCTTGAAAGCTGCGATAGAGGAGCGTAATGCTCTTCGAGCCTCGCTTAGGCATGCTCGTGAAGAAGCTGCTCAGTTGGAGGCGACTTTGAAGGAGGCTAATGGTCGTATGGCTGAGATGAGAGCATTCTCGGATCGGACTTGGGAGAACTAAATAGTTGCTTGAAGAAGGCTATAGGTAAATATGATTCTAAGGCCGAGAGGTGGGAGCTGACGGCGAGAGAGGCTATACGTACCGCAGAGGAGGTCCCCCCGCTCCGAGAGGAACAGGATCGCTTGCTTTGCCAGCTCGAGGATACAAGGAGAGAGTTTCAGGTGGGCGTCGCCAATGCCCGACTTGACTTGGCCGGGCTACCCCGGAACCATATACAGGCGTCCGAGATGAGGGACCTCGTCCGGGTGCACTACGGAATGGCATTTTCCTCCTTCACGTTTCTCCCTGGTGTTCCTCGAAATCTGGTGCTTCTGAGGATATACTTTTACTCCCCTACTTTTGATGCTCCCTTGTCGGATCCTCGTAGAGCTCCCTCTAGCGTTGTATTGATGCTTGATCCTACCGAACTGTCCACAGAGGAACGACGGGCTTGGATCAAGGCTGAAAAGCGCCATGTAAAGGAGTAGTTTTTAGCTGGGCGTAGCCCTTGTTTTTTATGTGCCACTTTGTATGGGCGTAGTCCCCTTAATTCTCATTCTTGTTGTTGTTTTTTTTTAATGGCGGTGTTCAGCCTGTTTATTGGAAGATCACTTTTCAGCTCTTTTGTTCTTGCAAGTAGTGAGACTATAATTTTTTTTTCAAATGTAGTTAATTTATTGTCGATAGTATATTTGCTTTTACACGGGTATAACCATTAAGTCAAAATACAAATATAATAACTACGCAAAAAAAAATTGAGTCGCCGTAAGGGGTGTACTACAGAGTGTTAAAAGGTAGCACTTCCAGAGATTGAGGCTATTCCAAGCTCGTTCGAGCTCTTGGCCATTTATGTCCTTAAGTAGGTAGGTGGCAGGCCCGAGGATCTTGGCGATATGATAGGGGACATCCCACTTCGGGTCTAGTTTACCGACGTTCTTGGAGGCCTCTTCCCTTTTTAGGATGAGATCTCCGACCTGGAACTATCGGAGTTGGACCCGGGCATTGTAATACTTGGCCATGCGGGCTTTGTAGAATTCTGCATGGGTGGCAGCTCTGATCCGTTGTTCTGAGCTTCCTCGTATTCCTGGACCCGCAGACTTTGTTTTACCACCTCAAAGGGGACTATCAACTCGGTGCCATAGACGAGGTTGTAAGGGGTATTGCCGATTGCCGATCGTGGGGTAGTGTGATAGGCCCACAATACTCCGGGGACCTCTCTGACCCATTTTGACTGGTATTGATCGAGATGGGCCTTTAACGTTTTAGTAGGGTTTTGTTAGTTACCTCTACTTGGCCGTTTCCTTGGGGGTATCCGACCCCTACAAAGCGGTGCTTGATCCCCCATTTGTTGCACCATTTTTCAATGAAGTTGTTACAGAACTACAAGCCGTTGTCGCTCACCAGTTGTTGTGGAACCCCAAATCAAGTCAGAATATTTCTTCATAGGAAGTTTATCATGACCTAACTGGTTATCTTAGAGAGGGGTTCCGCTTCGACCCACTTAGTGAAGTTGTCCACTACCACTAGCAAACATTTCTTTTGGCCTCTATCATGGATCATGGCTCCCACGATGTCTATTCCCCAACAAGCGAACGGGCAAGGGACGTTGTTCGGCTCCAAGGGGGCGTCTGGCTGATGTCTTATAGGGGGTGCAATTGGCATTTTCGACACTTTCATGCGTAGTCTTCACAGTCAGCTGCCATGGTCGGCCACTAATATCCTTGGTGGATAATTTTAGCCCCCTTGCTCCTTCCTCACGAGTTGTTGCGGCAACATCCATCGTGGATCTCCCTCAAGATTAGTCGTGCTTCTTCTTTGTTAACGCACCGGGAGGTCAGATAAGACCATGACCTTCAAAATAGGATTTCGTTCTGTATGTAGTACTGGGCAGTGCGCCGATACATAGCGCGCTGCTTATCTCGATCATGAGCGTACTTCTGAGGGTTCCAAATGAAGTCAATGATCTTGGTCATCCAGTCTTCTTTGATGTGCCATCGTTAGGATTTTTCTTTCCAGGCCATGTCTTTCTGGTTTTACGGCCGAGAAGAAGGCTATCCTTCGACTGCTAATGGTCTGGGTTTGGCTGGCGAGCTTAGATAAGGCGTCAACATCTTGATTTTCCGACCTGGATCTACTTAATTGAAAATTCTTGGAACAGGGTCGTTCCCGCCAGGACATCTTCCAAGCATTTCTTCATATTTTCTTCGCGGGCCCCGTAGGCCCCATTGATCGACTGAACCACGAGCTGGGAATCACTGTGGACCAGTATTCTTTGTATTTTTACCTCGCTAGCTAGGCACATTCCTAGTAAGAGGGCTTCATATTATGCTTCATTGTTGGGCACAGGGTATTCTAGTCGTACGACAAACTCTAAGACAGTATTAGGCTCGCCTGAAGCTTTTTTTTTTGAAGATTATGCCTACCCCCATGTGGGTGTTGGTGGATGACCCATCGATGTAGAGGTTCCATATAGGTTCAGGCTCGTCCTCCTTAGGTTCCTTGTGCATCTCAGTAATGAAGACAACGAGTACCTAAGCTTTGATAGGTGATGTTGAATTCTCCTAACTCAATAGCCCATTTGATCATCCGTCCCGAAACATCGGGGTTATTGAGGATGGTCTGGAGAGGGTGCTCTGTAATTATAGTGATTGGATGGGCCAGGAAGTAGCCCCAAAGCTTCTGCGCCGCTGAAACAAGGGCTAATCCGACCTTCTCGATGCACGAGTATCGGGTCTCAGCATCCAGGAGGGTCTTACTAATATAGTAGACGGGTAGGTGTTCCCTTCCTTGAGCCAGGACAAGGACCGCACTCACCAATTCTTTTCCCACGACTAGGTATATGAAAAACATATCCTTGGGGACGGGCTTCACCAGGAGGGGTGGCCGGACCAAGTAGTCTTTTAGGGTTTTGAAGGCTTCTTCACATTGGTATGTCCACTGGAACTCTTTTATGTTTCTGAGAATCTTAAAGAAGGGAAGGCCTTTCTCTGAGGAGCGATAAGTGAACCTACTCAACGAGGCCATTCTTCCCGTCAGTTTTTGCACATCGCGTACGGTCTCTGGCAACTCCATTTTGAGTATGGCCTCCGCCTTTTCTGGGTTAACCTCGATCCCTTTCTGGGTAACCATGTATCCTAAGAACTTTCCCCCTTGGATGCCGAAAGAGCACTTCCGAGGGTTAATCTTCATTCCAAATGTGTCCATAATTTCGAAGGCACAGGCGAGGTCACGGGCGTGCTCCTCTTCCTGCTGACTTTTCATGATCATGTCGTCGACATAGACCTCCATTCTTTCTCCGATCAGCCCTTCGAACATGAGGTTAACCAACCTCTGATACGTGATGCCGTCATTCTTGAGCCTGAAAGGCATGACTAGGTAGCAGAAGGTACCGATGTCCGTGATGAAGTTGTTCTTCTCTTGGTCGTGGCTTGCCATCGGGATCTGGTTATAACCTTGATCTCCATCCATGGTGGATAGGAGGGCACAACCCGCTGTGGAGTCGACTAACATATCTATGTTGGGCAAGGGGTAACAGTCCTTGGTACAGGCACTGTTGAGGTCAATGAAGTCTATGCACATATGCCATAGACCTTCTGTTTTGGGACGAGGACCTCATTAGGCAACCATTCCGAGTATCGCACTTCCCGAATCTGATGAAGGTCTATTAATCGTTGGACTTCTGCCCGGATTACTTTGTTTCTTTCTGGTCTCATATTCCTCTTCCGCTATTGGACTGGTTTGCCGTAGGGTATACGTTAAGTTCATGTACGCATATCTCTTGGCTGATTCGACCCAGGGGGGCGTCCTTCCAACCGAAGAGGTGGTGGAACGACCTGAGGGTGGCGGGATGGCTTTTTCTCTATCCTTCCCGATGTGGGTACCGATCTTTACCGTTTTACCTTCAGTGCCTTCCACCAGTTCTATCATTTTGAGCTCTTCAGTGGGCTGGACTCGGATCTCCTCCGAGCGGGCCCTTTAGGTCGGGGGTTGAGCCTCAGGGTGGTCAGACTCAATTGGCAAGGCGTTCATGCAGCAGTCACGGGCTAGAGTCTGATCACCTTTGAGTTCTCCTACCCTGAAAAGGGTCAAGAACTTAACCTTTAGATGGAGGGTGGAGGCGACCGCTTCGAAGGTCCGAAGGGCGGGTCGTCCACATATGGCATTGTATGTTTGAGAGGGAGCATCTGCTATCCAGAATTTGGTATTCTCGGTACGACACGTGGCACCCTCTCCCCATGACATCGGAAGGGTTATGATCCCATAATTTGGCAATGTTTTCCTAAGAACCCCACAAGGGGCACCTCGACTGTCTCCATTCAGCTATGGGAGATGCCTAGGGCCAGGAATGTAGGCATGAAAAGGACATTAACTGAGCTTCCCGTGTCCACGAGTATTCTTCTTACTTCGGTCCCCAATATGGTGGCTGTAACCACAAGGGGTTCTTCGTGGGGGTACATGATGCCCAAGAGGTATTCTAGTCCGAAGGAGATGACCGATTGGTTAGCAACCTTGGTGGCAAAGACCTCTAGCTTGCTATCAGCATTTCGTGCTTTTCGGATATAATTTCATTTTTCTTCCACGGTCATAGACAACACTCCTTCTTCGATCATGTTAACAGTGTGACCCGTGGGGGCGTGGTCGCGATACACATGAGGAGGTGGGGGTAGTCATTCCTGCTCTAGAGACTCTTGCTCGTCATCCTCCTCGGGTGTCTCCCAGTGCTGATTTTTCTTTCTAGGTGCCTCCTCTCGCCCCCGCTTCTTTGCGGGGTTACATCTGTTGAGCACCACATATTTTTCCAAGTAGCCCAATTTTAGGAGCCTGAAGATTTCCTGTTGGAGGTGGATGCACTCGTTCGTCATATGCCCATACGTCCGGTGGTACGTGCAATTTTCCTGTGTTTTTGAGACTCTTGGCATCTTTCGCAGCCCGTGGTCACTAAAAAAAGCGCTCTTCCCCCATGATGGTCATGACGTCAGTGGGAGATATTGTCATATTAGGTAAGGGTACCGAATCCAGGTTCTTATTGACTCTTTCCCTCTTACCTCCTTCCTTAATGTCTTTTTTCTCTTTTCCTTTGGAGGGGATCGGGGCTCGCGAGGCCTCGACAGCCTCTAGGGTCTTGCAAGTTTCCTTATGCTCTATGATAGACTCTAACTTTTGCAATAAGTCTTCCATGTTGATGGCCTGATTCCTCACAAGGTAGTTGGCAAAGTCCCCTTGTAATAGCCGTTGGACGATGATGTCTGAGAGCATTCCGGGGTCAAAACGAGTCACTTCTCCTATGACTTGAGAAAATCGGCGCATGTAGTGCCTGAGGGGCTCCTCCACACTTTTCTGAATGTTGAAAAGGTGACCACAAGTCTTCGAGAAGACCCTATTGCTGGCAAATTGCCTTACAATCATTAGGGTTAGTTGTTCGAAGTTGTGGATGGTTGCCGGTGGCAATTGGGAGAACCAAGATTGGGCTCGTCTGGTAAGGGTCGTTCGGAAGACTCGGCACATGGAGTAATTTGGATATGACGCCAGGTCCATACATGATAAGTATTGGTTGATGTGATCACGAGGGTCCCGATTAGTACTTTCTCCAGCGTAAGTCAGGAGTCCTGCTGGCTTCATGGTAAGAGGGACGAGGGGGTCAGCTATGTGGGGTGCAAGATCAGGATACATTGCCCATATCTTTCATTTAGGTGGAATACCCGGATCATATATCTCTAATTATTTTTTCTTATCGGCTATCTCTAATTCTTTCTTAGAAAAGATTGAATCGAGAAGATGACTCTTCTCGGTCTCTAATTGATTGGTTTGATTCCTTTGTGCTCTTATTATTTTGATTCCAATGTGATCTACAGCAGACAAGTCTGAGACTTCCATAGGATCGGTATCAATCCATTTTGGATCTTGAATTATGGAATTGCTCTTTTAGTTCAGCGCTATCCTAAGAGTGGTATGACTTCTTTTCTTGAAATTACGAGGTATGAGGAGATGAGGTCGGTGAGCTAGTAGAGTTGGAGCTAATTGTTGAGCTTGTAACAATCTCACTGGAAGAACAAGCTAGTTATCCAGCCACCAAGAAGAAGGTATGGTTTGCTACCAGGAACCGGATACAAAGACATAAATACAAAGTGCGTGCATGATCATTGCAGATAGTCGAAGACTGAATCTGAGCTTATGAAACTAGAGGGGACGACAAAGAGCATCCTAAGAAATGGGATTCTTTGGGTGGTTTTCTTCAATGACTAGCCATCTCGAACATTTACCCAAGGAAAGATGGAGCAGCCCGTTCTGGATAGCTAGCTTCATCACGAGTAGCTTCACCACTGCAAGTAGAAGAAGCCGCGGGCCTTCCTTTTATAGAAGGTCTTTGGCTTCTGCCAATGCTGCTAGAGGGTGTCTTTATTTATGTAACTTCCATCTTATACCGAAGTACTGATACAAGCTCAATCCCAAAACCTTCTTTGGTTTTTGAGTCCTTCTTGTGCCCCGAGCCCCAAGGGGGGAAGGCATAAGTGGGAATCAGTGGAAAGAAAGAATATGTAGTTGTCGGAGATGCTTTTTTGTGCTTGTTTGATTGGGAATTTGCAGATTGGGAAAGAGATCTGATAGTTCCGACTTCGATAGGTCCTACTTCCACCAAAGCAGGCTTGGCATGAAGCCCATTGTCAATTCCTTTTCCATTTTTAAGGGGATCTCCGTTCCACTTTCAAAAGAATCTGATGCGAAAAGGGTCACTCAAGCAAAAGAAAGGCCCACAACCTATTCGAAATCAAAAGCAACTGACGATGGGAATTCGTGTAGAGCAGATAGATTCTTCTTAAGAAAGCTTTCACGATAGGCGCATCTCTTCGTTGAGCTCCTTTCTACAATAACTCATTTTTGATAAGAACTCACTTTCATTTCGAGATGCGAAGAAAATAGGAAACTTTTAGGATCTCTACTTCCTTAAGAAAAGCGTGGAAATTCACCTTCGTAAGGCCGATGCCTAAACCTTAATAAGGAGAGAAGCGATGAAAAGGAAAGACTGGGAATAATTCCATTTCCTTTCGAAGCAAACCAGACTTATGCAAATAAGCGCATCGTATTGGAAATGTTCTCTTGGTACCAAAAATTGACTCTATTTTTTGAACTGTAAAATCAAATAAAATCCCCTTTCAAGACTGCACAGGAATTCATTCTTCTTCCTCTCTTCGGAGAGCCCTTTCCTTTTGAGTGGGCGTAAAAAAGAGAAATTCCCAGTCGAAGGTCAAATCCTAGTAATACGGATTTGACTTTGCAGCAGATGAAAGAAAGAACTGCGACAAGAGAGCGATTATTGCCCTTTCTAACTCCAGTAGCTGTCTATCGAGAAAAGAAAACTTTTCTCAAGGAATTCAACTCATGCGCCATTTTTTCCTTCTTACCCCGGTCTACAAAGCCTTGAATTCTTCGTGCCTTCAGTTTACTTCAATGGGGCTCCCTTGGAACTAGGTATTCCTTAAGAGATAGCACAGTTCAAGCAGAATCCTAATCATACTCGAGCCTGTCACTTCTAGTAGCGTTGCATACCACAAAAAACGCTCTGACTTGTCTGACACTGCTACTTTTCATTCTAGTATATCTTTACTCGATTATGATATTTATATTAAGAGAAGATAAAGATCCTATTCCCACTCGAGGGGAACTGAGCCATAAGTGACCCAAGAATAATAGGCATATAGAGCATAAAAGGCTTTATTTAAAAGATCAAGGCTTTATAGGGGGAGTTCTGAATATTAGATTAGATTGATGGCAAGCTGGATTCGAAGGAATGAGTTATGCTTCTCTAGAATCGGGCCACTATGCACGTCTGTATTTAATGATTTCTGGTCATGAGCGGTGCACGTCCGGAGCTGGTGTAGAGAGGTGGTGGGAGCTGCATAAGATGACACGGGTCGGGCTCCCTATTTTCTTCTTGCTTTTCCTTCTATGCTCTGCTATCTTAACGTAATCCTAGGGAGTGGGCTTCTAGTCCAGCCTTTTAAGTCGGGGATCGCGCCTTGGCAAAGTGACAGGCACAAGCCTTCCTTGGTTACTAATCACCAGACCCTCAAATAGGGGGTTCAATTTCATCTTCGCTAGCATCAGAATTGCCTAGCTTTCATCTTGCCTTTCTCTCTATCAAGGGAGAGGCCAGGAATTTGGCCTATTCATGCGATATGAAAATGAAAAAGACTTTGCTTTTAAGCTTAAGATAATGCCCAAGAGAATGCCCTTAAGTATTAAGTAGCAGTGCCATAGCCTTTTATTAATGATTTACTAAATATAGGTATGAATCCCAACCTCTGAGAGCACTCCTTAATGCAAAGAGATAAAGAATTAGATTGCATAGGATTTGTAAGAACCTGCTATATCAACATCTTTTCTTAGTCCCCGCTAATCGTTCTCGATGCTTCGAATAGCTATCTGTTCAATCATTCACTTGCAGAAAAGAAGAGCTAAGCGTTCAAAGTCTTACATTTTTTTATATACGAAAAAAGTCTAGCTGCAAAAGGAAAGCTTTTCATGTCACCATGTACACTATGGTCTAACCGCGAAAGGTGCTTAATGTCATTTATCAATTTCATTTCTCAAGAAAGATGATATTCAAAATCAGGATTTACCGTGGCAAGACTCCAATCTTGAACCTTCATTTCATGAAAGTACACGAATTCTCTTAGATTGGGCTGTTTTTCCCTCGTTTTCGGAAGAAAAAGAGGTGCTCCCTGGCTTTCGACTTCGATAAAGATTGCAGAAAGCTTTTTAGTTGAGTTAGAGAGTCGTCTAGGTCTGTCCATGTTGGATTTACTACTGTGTGTCAAGATTCTAAGTGGAAACCTTAGGCGTGTGCCTCGAGGCATGTTAAAGATTGTTCACGAGATTGCTCTGGGAGAATTCAAAGCAAACTACTAGTTGTGCTACCAGGCCCGAAAGCTCACCCCAATTTACACATTTCAATTTACCGTGTTAGAGGGCGGCCTTTGGAACCATTTTGCACTTCTTACTTGCATTCTTAGTTCAAATGAACTTTGTCGGGGCACGACTTTCCTTCTAGTCGCGACATCATCGACCAACACAACACTATGACTTACAGCTATACAAGAGGAGATCCTTCACCCGATAGGATTCCTCCTCCGCTGGGTTGAGGTTACTGCAAAGTTCCCGTATCTCTCTTTGCATTTGTTCCATCATGCCTTGTAGAGGGGCATCCGGGGTTGGTGAGCGCTGGCGCCTTCCAACGGGCTCGGGATAGTAGTATCCGGCAATGGTTGTCTTCTTCTACGACGAGGACGGGATGCACGAGCATTACCTTATGACAGTCCTTCAGATCGGGCTCTCGAAGAAGGCGCATATTGGTGACGCGGAGGGTCTCTTCGTTCCATGGAGTGTTCTCTATCACGACCCCGACTTTGACGCCGTGTCGGTTGAACTGTGCAAACATGTTACGATACATGTCCCCGGGTACCTGCACATAACCCATAGCGGGTCCTGTCTCTTGGGGTACCTGTTGATCAGCTGGTGGTATGAGAGCATCAGTAGAAGGTGTTGTTGGCCCCCACGGGAGACACATGACTGCCTGGTTGTGGAACTTCTTCAGGGGGGCAGAAGGCTCCGTTCCTCCTCTATTTCATTGTTGTGATTTTCCATCAATTCGATTTCCGTATTGGATCGTGAGGGCACTCGCACCGGTACTCTTCTAACTCTTTTCCTAACCATGCAACTTTCTTCAAACTTTTATCAGAGAACTTAAGGCGTTCCCACAGACGGCGCCATTTGGTGAGGCAATATCATCCGGGCCCGTGTAGTCGGGATATTTGGGGATATTGTTACTCAAGTATTTTTGTTCGGAACGCCAATCTCAAATTTGAGGAAATGAGACATAATGATTTTATTAAGGACTTTGAGTGAAGTACAAGGGGTCATGTGAAAACACGAGTGAGAGTTAGAAGAATGCGATAAATTCTAAGTACAATAAAGTGTAAAATTGTAGGGAGTGTTCTTGTGTTGATATTGTGGTGAATAATATGTTAGAAGTTGTTCTTTTTTCTTTGCTGAAAATGGGGGACTATTTATAGTGTTTGTCCCAGGGTCTTTGGCCAATAGGGGCCGGTCTTATTGTCTTTACTCCATGGAGTGTTGGTGGCCAATGGTGTGAAGGTGTTTTGCGCCAATAGGGTCATCGGTCAAAAGATGACCAAGTTCGTCTGAGCGAGTAATGATGATATCTGCTCCAATGGTCTTCGGTGGTAGTACTGAGCCAATGCATGGGGATCGATCTGCCCCAATCATTGATCTGCACCAATAAGGTTTGTTGCTTTTCTACACCGATGAATGAGTCGGACCAATTGGGTGCGGTCTTTCCTCATTATTAGGGTGGTTGGGACCTAGGGTGAATGATGATGGTTGGCACGTTTTTTGAGTAGGGTCGTAGTTCATGGTCGGCCTGAAGGATCGGGTAGCTCATCTAGATCGTCTATTCTAGATGAGACCCAGGGGTCGTTCTTTGCTATGGGCATGGATAAGTTGCTTCGAAATTGTGGTAGGTCTTGACCTCTCCTTGTACTTACTCGTGTCCTTAGTATTTGTTATGTGCTCATGTTTTCTCAATTTTGGCTAAGTGTTGGTGATGGTCTCTCGGGAGTTTGAGAGGTAATGACTGCTCCGAGGAGTATCATCTGCTTGGACTGGGGGGTTCCAGGGTTGTCCCTCGTGGGTACCCGAGTTTGGGTAGGTGCTAGGTCGTTGGGAGGGGTGTGTCCAAGCCTTTGGGGTCTCACCATCCTCCCTTTAAGAGGTGATGGTCGAGATTCCGGGGTACCTTCTCCGGGTGTTCAGACCGAGTATTTTTCTGGAGGTGTTTACTAGTCGTGACCTTGGGGTACCTTCTCTGAAACCCGGACCTTTGACCCTGTTCGGGTAGGGGTGGCCGTGACTTAAACTTGTCTCACCACGAGATGGTGAATCATTTTTTAGGGTACCCATTTTTCCGCCTCTATTCGAGGGTGGAGCATCATCAATTACATATAGGAAAGATAATAATCTAGGTGTACCCTGTTCTGCATACTATTCTACATCTTAATTGAGATTAGCTTTATCTTTCAAACGAGAAAAAAAAACTAAGATTAGCTTTTTAGTTTTTATTTTATTTTACTTTTTTATATATATAATTGAGTGATGGGGATTCACGATCATGCCGACAATGCTATAATCACATATAATATTGATGTGGGTGATTTAAGATTGGTCCAATACTTTCTGATTGGGCCGACCCATAAGCACATCGAATTGAGAGAATTCGATGCGCGCATCGAATCCACAGGCAGATACGTTGTTATTGGGCCAACCCATTAGCGCATCGAATAGCCCTTATTCGATGTGCGCATCGAACAGGCACGATTCGATGCGCCTTTCTATATTGGTTAATGGGCCTCATGGGACGGGTTCTATAAATAACCCGTCCCCTTGAGTTCCGTGCAAGTTTTTGGGAAGATAACCACCTCAGCACAGTCAGCATCGAACCATCTCTCATTCGACATGCACCGGATCGAACAACCATAATCCGACACGCAGTTGAATAGTTTACTTCCATTCGACACGCCAAAGTACGCATCGAATTCGACATCTATTGTACCCATCGAATTCGATACCTTCTAGAACAGCTTTGAACCAGTGGTACTTGTTCCGCATCGAACGAAGACATTCGACACGTCAGCATCGAATACCTACAATTCGATACGCAACATCAATATTGTAATTTAGTTATTCTATCTAATAAGCTTGTAACAAGTGTTCCGGACCAAGCTAGTCTGTTAATAAAGTTGGATAGCATTGTTTTGATCTCATTTTGTAATCTTTTACCGTGTTCTATTACCGTGAGGAAATAAGACCAAAATATTGGCGCCGTCTGTGGAAACACTAAGTTTATTAGTTTGTTAGGCAGTATGTCTAGAATTACCAGATCCCAAAGTAAAGCTATGGAGGGAAATTTTGGGAGAAGCAGGACAAAGCACACCTGAACGAATGACGCAAAATATTGCGGGACCATCAACAGTACCAACTCCAGCGAGGAGGGAGAATCAAGTACCTCAAGGTGAGAAGGTACCTGCCGTTGAAGCAGGTGCAACTGGAGCAACAACAACGAGTGCCTCAATTCCAGATAATTTGAAGAATGAATTAATAGCAATGGTGAAAGCCGTTGTGGCTGAAGTACTGACTCCAGCACTACCAGTTTTCATACCATCCCCTGCTGAACATCCGGAAGTCTTAAGAGAACAAGGATCTGTTGCCCGAATGAAAAAGGGAAAGGAGAAGGAAAAATCCCAACAAGATGACAGAAGAAGCAGACATGTTTCGGAGGAAACAAAAAGCAAGGGAAAATCCACCCGAGATGAACAAGGAAAGGAGTTAGTTTCGGTTGAGGTACAATCAAGAAAACATCTTGAGAAGAAAGAAAGGGAAAAGGAGGCAGAACGTGTTACTGAACGAAGAAGAGAAGATATGAGACGTTCAGAAAGTCATGATTCCAGAAGGGAACGAAATGAGGAAGAGGACCAAAGAGAAGAACTATGAAGAAGAAGAAACAGAGATGACATAAGACATCCAAATGGTCATGATTCACGAGCTGAGCGTGATAGAATGGCCAGGGATAAAGAAAGGCAGGAGAAAGGGAAAGCTACAGTTGAGGTTCAAGCAATGCAGGAGGACAATACTTATAGCCGCAGTCCATTCTGTCGAGAGATAGAGTCAGAAATCTTGGGACAGGGGGATAAGCTTCCGGAACTGTAAACATACGATGGGAAGTCTGATCCCCGAGATCATCTTTTTCAGCTAGATAAAAAGTTGTCCCTTTACAGTTTTAAAGACAATATCCAAGCCAGGATATTTGCAACAACTCTTTTAGGAGTAGCTGTGGATTGGTTTAATCGCATTCCACCAGGAGTGATCAAAAGCTACAGCCAACTCAGGAAAATGTTTGAAGACCAATTCTCTAGTCAATCCAGACTGGTTCTGGATCATTCCCATCTCTACACAATGAAGCAAGAAACTAATGAAAGTCTAAAGGACTTTATGAAACGCTTCAATACGGAGCTATTAAGGATTGATAGACCGTCAGGAGAAATGATTGTGAGCATACTTTTCCGAGCAACCACCAATACAATGTTCGGTGGGGATCTACTCAGACGAAAGCCCACCACCATTGAAGAGATTAACAAAATAGCACAAGAGGTGGTTCATTTCGAGGAAATGATGGCGACTAAAGTACCTGTTGTTACAATTGTGAAAGAAAAGGAAAAAGGTAGAGAAGATCACAATCGTAACAATTACAATAATAGGAACAAGAATTACAAAAGGGATAGCTCGCCTAGAAGGTACACCCTATTAAATGCTCACATCATGGCAGTCATTGGTGCAGCAAAGAGGAAAGGATGGTTGAGGGATCCCAAACCAATGAGGGAGTCCAAGGCAACGATGTACTCAAGTCAATTCTGCAAGTATCACAATCAGAAGGGGCATGATACCGAGGAGTGCATAAATTTAAATGATGAAATTGAACGGCTAGTAAAGGATGGCAAACTTGTGGAGTTTGTCAAAAAGGTGCAGGAGCAGGAAAACAATTTCAACCGGAAAAGAACCCCATCTCCCAGGAAAGATAAGCAAGGGGCACTCGATGAAGCGCAACTTTTCCAATACCCCCAGATTGAAGATGGGAACGCCAGGAGAGGCATGATCAATATGATATCGGGGGGACCGGGGGGAGCAGATTCTACCAATGGTCGGAGAAAGATCACAAGACTGGTTGAATCGGATAATTTCGTCGATATGGCCAGTATACTGAGAATTGAGCAAATGCCGCATGAAGAGGTTACTTTCTCTACAGTAGATCTAAGAAAGCTGAGTCCAGAGGCTATACAAATGTCCAATTTAAATTGCCCTTTGGTGATAACAGTGGATATAGCTAATTATGGAGTCACCAAGATGCTAGTGGACCACGTAAGTTCAGTAAACGTGTTGTTCAATTCTACGTTGGTTAAAATGGGACTGAATAATCAGACACTAGAACCAGTGAAAACATCTCTTCACGGATTTGGAGGTCCAGAGATAGTCCCGCTCGGAATTCTCAAACTCCCAACGTCATTAGGTACTGCACCGCAGAGAAAGACGCTTCTGGAGAATTATGTGATCGTCGACATGCATTTTGCCTACAACGGAATTATAGGGAGGCCAGCACTGAATGCTTTCCGAGCTTTACCATCAACTTATCATCAAATGGTGAAGTTTCCAACTCTTAGCGGCACAGGTGAGGTCATAGCAGACCATATCGAAGGATGGAAATGCTACGTGACTTCACTCCGGGTTCGGCCACAACAACAAGAAGTAGCGGGAAGGGCATTGGCTCCAAGGCAAATGGAGCATATTGATTAAAGATTCTGTTTCTATTTATAAGTGTATTTAGCATTTTGAATATTTTGAACAAGTTTTTATTCGTTCTCTCTACTATGACATGCATGAGGGACAAAAATGTATGAATTTAAAACAGGTACCCCAAACCATGGATCTGGAGGACAGCACTGAAAGTAAGGCAAATGAGCAATGACCCAAGCTCAGATCTATTTATATAATCTAATTTGGATTATTCAAAGAAGAGTACGTCTAATTATTTGGTTTGCATGAATTTTATCTACTATGCATAATAGAAATCTATGCAGGACTGAAGAAAGTAGAAGAACGAAAACTCTGTCCAAAGTGGCACGAGATACCGATAAAAGCTAAAGACAAAAGGGACGGAAACTCTGCCCCAAAGTGGCACGAGATACCAAAAATCCCTAAAGAAATCAGAAGAACGGAGACTCTGCCCCAAAGTGGCATGAGATACCGAAAGAAGCCAGAAATGACAAAAGGGACGGAGACTCTGCCCCAAAGTTTCACGAGATACCGAAATAAGCCAGAAGCGACAAAGGGACGGAAACTCTGCCCCAAAGTGGCACGAGATACCGAAAATCTCTAAAGCAAAAATAAGGGCGGAAGCTCTATCCCAGAGTGGCATGAGATACCGACAATCACTAGGGTGACCAAAAGAAATGAGATTCTGCCAGATGTGTTACGAAATACTGTAATTCCCAATGAATACAAGGAAGGGACGGACACTCTATTTATATACTACAAGACACTCAAAATGTCAAGAACAACGAATTGGAACAAACAATTTTGTCCAGAATGGCAAAGGTCACCGCGACAGGCGACAGACACTACGAATAACATTGTAAGTGCTCATTGAAATCCACAATTGGAGAAAACATGAACAAAACTCTCGTAAAGTGAATAACGATTAAGCGAAAATATAAGAAACAAGAGAACTACGTCTAGATTGATGAGCGAAACCTCTTTTCTAAAATAGAATGATTATAATCCTGCAAGAAGAAACCTGATTCAATGTTTCATTACAAGATAAACAATTTTCATTGAACAACAAAGAACCAGCAGGTTGCCAAAATAAAGTAAAGAACGTAAATGAGAAATTGAAATAAAAGGCAACAAGTATGGGCTTAAATAATTATGCGAATAATGACTAGCGTCCAAAAAAGTTGTTCTGCTAAACATTAAATTGCTCAAACGTACAAGAGCGACACATCGCCACAAATAAAACTAAATTAAAAATGATTAAATTGTTTATAACTATAAAAATAAAAAGCCTCGGGGTCACAATGTCAATCCTCCTCCTCATTGTCAGAGGGGAAATACTGATCAGGCATATCTAGCGGTGGTGATAATCCTCCGAGAATAAGATCCTCCTTCTCTAGCAGTGAGGCGAACTCATCAGGTTCTGCAGGCTCAGAAGTTTCACAAGGTGGCAGTTTTTCTCGATTTGGTCCTAGGGACAGGTCTAACCATTCTGGTTTGAAATCGCCACGAACATACTCTGTGGCGTAAAACTGATGCACAGTCAGAACCTGAGCATTCCGAGCCTCGAGCTTGCCTCGACGAGTGCAGATTTCTCGAAATGTGCTGCTTTGGAAAAACTCTTCAGCTATCCCCACCTTCTGTTGGGGAGTAACCTATAAGAAAAATATATATTAATATGATAACAGGAAAATGGGATGTGAAACGCCATGAAAAGGAATATATTATACCTCTTTGAGGCCGCACAAATAACTGTTGACATCGGCGTTATGGGCTTCTTCTTTGGCTGCACCCACCTCCATCTTAAGGTCATAAATTTCCTTGTTTAGCTCTTCTTTGAGCTTTTTAGCCTCTGCCCGTGCTTCCTTGGCTGCCTCCCGATCAACTTGCGCCTTAGGAACATGGTCTTTGGCCAATTGCAAGGCTTTCTTCTTTTCATCAAGGGCAGCTTGAAGAGCAGCGTTGTTACCACCACTAGCAGTCTCTCGAAACTCCATTAGGGCCGAGAACATGGTGTCCACAAAACCTCCCGCCTAACAATTAATGATCAGTTAGAGCATAATTTACAAAGTCAGTTCAGAGGAAATAAAACTCAAGCGAGGAGATCATTACCGCTGTTAGCAGATGCAGTGTGTTCCGCTCCACCCTCTTCCTTTCTTCGGCAGAGACTGGGAGAGGAACTGCAAGCCCAGACATCAGTGCCCTCAAGTGCTTGATGGCTTCGGACTCCGAGATCTCGTACCCAGCAGCCCGAGCTCGAGGACCTTGGCTAGGCCCAACTCCTGCACTCGGCTCGGTTACATTGGCCGGAGCATTAGAAGCACTAGGCCTGTTTGATCGGCCGACTGATGGAGCAACCCCTCCGGCCTGGGGCCGGGTCTGAGGCATTTTCCTTTTCTTGCGTTGGTTGCCGACTTGGACATCGTCGCATGTTCCAACCACCATGCTTTCTGAGGCCTCACCACCACCTTGCACATTCTCTGGGTTATCCCTCAACAGGTCCTCAAATGGATCAACTGTTGGATCAGCAGCAGTGACAGAAGAGGGACCAACAATGTTTTTCTTGCCCTTACTTTTTCTCTTTCGGGGAGGAGGAATTTCGAGCACAATGTTGGTCTGGGAGCTCGCCAGATCAGCAGCAACAGCTCGATTCATTCTCGCATGACGACACATGAAGTACGTGGCTGCAAGAAACATAAATCGTTAGAATCGTAACAAGCATACATCAAAAATACCAAAAGAGTTACGCAATTATACCAAGGGTCATCCTCCCGTTATATTTCACTAGAGACAATCCAGCTAAAGAGGACTCGATTTTCAACGAGTTGTTTAACATCAAATTGATGTTCTCGAACTAAGCTAGGGACAAAATCACAATCCCATGAAGTTATGGTAACGCCGCCAGGAATCATTACCCTTGCCCCAGTAAACCATTCACGGCGATATCGCCCAAACTCTCCTTCATAACTCTCTTCGATATAAAAATACCTTCTCTTCCAATCTTTTCCATATCCAGTCGCCCCGCCATTCAAAAATTTGCAATTCGTTTGAGCTTTGATATGGTACAATCCTTCTTCACGCCTCGCAATCTCAAATAAAGCATAAAACTCACTGGGGCTTTGTGGCTGGCGCAACGCCTTCAAAACTATAATAAAGCCAATCAAATTTCCGTAAGAATTTGGCGTGAGTTGCGCGGGCACGAGGTTTATCTCTCTTAAAAGCCATCTTAGCTCATACAGGATTGGAAAGCGCAGTCCATTGAGCAGCTGACCAACAAATACAGTTATATGACCGGGTGATGGGGTATGCATCCGATCTTATACTTATCAGGTATATCAAATTTTTTACGAAGCCCCTTACGACTATGCTGGAGACGGGAGATGTACTGATCGTAGGCCATTCCGGGGACCTCGACGTGATCATCGAACTCCCTATTAATATAATCTACGTCTTCTTCGCCCTCTCTTGGAGCGCGGTTATCCTGATAGGATGACGAGGACGGATCATCACTGTCCATTTCGGGCACTGTTGGTTCAATATTTGCAACGGGGCTGTTACTCGCAGGGGAATCAACCGTTACTATATCGATTAAATCATATACATCTACTTCGACTCTGCTCGGGCCCACGGGAGCATTCCAAGGGTTCCCCTTATTAATAGAGCTAGAGCTAGAACCAGTACTCGACTCACTCCCAGGAGTGGATTCACCGCTCACCATCTTTAACGAAAATGAACTGAAATAAATTAAAACGGAGGCTGACTAAGGACGAACACGTCACTCAACACTCTAGCACATCACTCAAACATACATAACGTGAACTTGATAAAAGAAATAACTTAGCAAAATAAAAAGCAAAAATTTTACCTTAATCGAATTTTCGGTAGAAAGAGCTTTTGGTTGATTAAAAATATCCTAAAGAAAAGAGAAACAGTTTAAAAATGCACATATGAACATTTAACGAGAGAAAAGCAACAATTTTAACGCATCGAATCATCCCAATTCGATGTTGATCGCATTGAATCGGTGACCGTTCGATGCGAATCGCATCGAATGACGCAAATTCGATGCGTCTCACCTGAAGAGCGAAGTGTGTTGCCAGAGAAATGAGCTCCTCACGACAGTGTCTTCCTTATATAGGTGTCGCCAGGCCCATCAGGCCCATTTGAGGGCTCGCATCGAATAACCACATCGAACAAGTATAATTCGATGCGAGCTAATTTACGCATCGAATTGCAACTATTCGAGGCGTTAAATTAATGTTCATAGGACCACTGTGAACCGCTCCGAACTATACTATTAATAGGAATATCACAAGTCAGTAAAATAATTGATAATATGTCTAAAAATTTACATGCGTACGGCGAAGACCGTTCAAAAGCTAACCCAAATATAGTTTTTAAAGACTGGGGGGACTATATGATGGGGGTGATTTAAGATTGGCCCAATACTTTCTGATTGGGCCGGCCCATAAGCGCATGGAATTGAGAGAATTCGATGCGCGCATCGAATCCACAGTCAGATACGTTGTTATTGGGCCAGCCCATTAGCGAATCGAATAGCCCTTATTCGATGCGCGCATCGAACATGCACGATTCGATGCGCCTTTCTATATTGGTTAATGGGCCCCATGAGACGGGTTCTATAAATAGCCCGTCCCATTGAGTTCCGTGCAAGTTTTTTGGAAGATAACCACCTCAGCACAGTCAGCATCGAACCATCTCTCATTCGACACGCACCGGATCGAACAGCCATAATTCGACACGCAGTTGAATAGTGTACTTCCATTCGACACGCCAAAGTACGCATCGAATTCGACATCTATTGTACGCATCGAATTCGATACCTTCCAGAATAGATTTGAAGCAGCGGTACTTGTTCCGCATCGAACGAAGACATTCGACACGTCAACATCGAATACCTACAATTCGATACGCAACATTAATATTGTAATTTAGTTATTCTATCTAATAAGCTTGTAACAAGTGTTACGGACCAAGCTAGTCCGTTAATAAAGTTGGATAGCATTGTTTTGATCTCATTTTGTAATCTTTTACCGTGTTCTATTACCGTGACGAGATAAGACCAAAATATATATGATGAAACTCTGAAAGTTGTTAACTTGTGGATTCATCTAGAGACAACTAACCATAGATTTAGTGCATTTTAAAATCCAAAATCTTGTAAGGCTACCTAAGAATTCCAAACGAAACTATATGGAGCTGATATATTTGTCTGTTGGGAAAGGCGCGCCTGCAGCAACGGCTGGGAACGCTCTATGCACTCATGTGCGAGCAACTGGGATGTGATGTTCGTGGGGGCACATGCCCCAAACAATGGTGCATGCGCCTAAGACCCATATAAGCACATAAGCTTGCGCCTCTGTTAAATGTGCACGCCCCACAAAAAAAAACAAAAAAAAAACTACGATTTCTTGTTTATTTTCCTTTAGTTTTCTAGCTTACAAAATAAATTAACAAAAGAAAGGTGGCTCAAACGATAATAGTATAGTCCAAACAAAAGGAAAAAAGTTTCTCAAAAGATTGAGAAATTAAAAGTCAACTCGGACTTCTTGAAGAAACTGTGTCATGTGATGTTGTAGCTCAATCATTTTTCTTCTTCATTTATTATTTTAATAATAAAAGGAAATATGTGTTTCATCTATCAGAAATTGTATATTAATGTTCGTGTGGTCATCTTCTTTCACTAATATTGTTGCATATGAGCAATTTTGTTTTAACACAATTATATTTTGAAGATTCTCAAGGTTATAATTTTTTTTTTATTCATATTTTTTGAATTATTATTATATACTAATTTATAATACTATACTTAAAATAAATCAAAATGACAACATTTATGAGGCTTACCCCCAAGCCTCAGGGCTTACACCTCGCCTCCAACTATGAAAAACGTCTCGCTTACGCCTAATGCTTTTAACAACTATGATATATCCAGAGCAAAATTCCTAACTGTAAAGAAAATGAAGTTTACTATTTTATCATATTTAAATCTTCTTCTTAATTATTCATCTTCTTTTATTCCTCAAAATTATCTCCTAATCTAATAACAAAATCTTTTCATATATTAATGACTGATGAAGGCTTAGGATCATCTCCTATAAAATTATGCTACATCTTCTACTACATTTTCTAGATGGATGCCTAGTGAAAAATATTTAAAATTCCTTAATACCATGTTTGTCAATTATTAAAATTTCTCCCCTTAAATCTTGCAATATCTCTTCTTTAGTTGTTATCCCTTAATTATAGGAACCAATATTTGTTTCCTGGTTCATTATCTAATTAAGGTTTTAAATTCAGAAATAAACAATTCAATTATTTTACTTAATGTAAACGAAACGTATTCTTTTACTTACTTTTTAATATGGTGTTAAAAATTGAATCTTAAAGCACAATTAATTATTCTTAATCTAGGTTGGCATAAAATTAAATTGTATATGCAATATTTTGAAACTCCAGAAAGAGACAACTGAATTATTATTTTAGTGCGACAACTTATTAAAAAGAAAATCCAAGTTAAGTCTAATTTAAATAGTTTCCTAAAATATAAGTTAAGTCTAATTTAAATAGGTTATTAAAATATAAACGAAAAACATTTATTAAATTTAAGCTATATGTACAATAATTATAAATGTCTCAATGTAAGCTACTTATTAAATTATAATAGACATATAAAATATAACTTTGAAATAATCTTTTTAAATATATATATATATATGATTTAAATATTATTACTCTAGATATAATTTCTCTTTTATTTATTATAGTTCTCATATAAAATAAAAAGTATAAATTGAAGGACAAGTTACACACGATTATGGTAAGAAGCCTCAATTCAATACTTTACTTTATTTCTTTGTTAGGAGCTAATTTTCATTGTGTGGTCCCTCTTTTTGGCTGTATTTGAGGGATTAGTTGAACACATGTGCAAAATTATTACTTTTTTCCCTTCGTTGTTTACAGTTTGCCTGCCACTGAGTGTATTTGTGGGATTAGTTTAACTTTGTGTACGTGATAATTGTGTTTCTGTATGTATATGTAGCCGAACATGGTAATATCATAATAACTTTTCTATTATCTTTATTCAGTTGGAGACAGAGATGACCATTTCGCTATAATTTTGCACCATTCGGGCAAGTTAATATTTCTGAGCATTTGGTTTATCGGGAGGGACATGTTAGCTACATAGATTGGTGTATTGAGGATGAAATGTTTATGCTAGAACTACTGCAAATGGTACAAGAAGTTGGTGTTAAAGTTAAGGGATGTGTGGTAAGGATATGTTACATTTCTGATTCTTCACCAAGGGAATTTATGGAAGTAAATAATAATAAAGAAGCACTGGAGATGAAATTGGTGGCATCTACAAGGAAAACAGTAGATGTCTATGTTCTTACAGCTGATGTACCATTAGATGATAGGCAATCACACAGTGAATTGCCAAATCTTCATCCAATGAGTGAAGGATTGGACTACACAGGTGAAAACAATGGACGCAGTGCAAATGTTGGTGAAGATAAGACAGAAGAAGTTGTTGTTGAAAGTGAGAATGACGAGCCTAATGAGGATATAGTGATTTTTTTACAAGACATACAGACAAAATATCAAGAGCAAGTGACCTACCTAGCTGTTCAAGGGCAAATGATGAGAGCCAAAGAGCACCAGCAACTAAACTAAGCAGCCAGAGATATGTACCCCAATTCTTAAGAGACAATACAAATCCATTGTTGGTTTATATAGTCAATATAGAGGACAATGATGATAGTGAAGGTGAAGTCTCAGCTGGTGATGATTCAGAATTTTCACACTCTAAATGATAGTGACAATGATGCAACTGAAGATGACTATCTTAGTAGAGCTAATGAAGTAGTGGGGTTAGAGGAGGAAGAAGGCACTGCCCCTAATGAAGTTGTTCTGCGTATTGTAGAACGAGCTGCTCATGATGGAGTTAGAAGCTCGAGCAGAAATGCTCATGTGCAAGCTGAAAAGGGAAAGAGTTCCAAGAAAGCAACCAAAGTTGTAGACAAAGGTGTGAGTTCAAAGTCAAAGAAAGCAACAAAGGAAATACCCAAAAGACCTACACACCAAGGACATGTTATTTTCAATCCAACACTTGACATGCCTAATGTTGAATTTGAGCTTGGAATGCAGTTTGTGACCACTAAACTATTGAGGGAAGCTATAAACAATTTTGAAATAGCTCAGGGAGGTCTGTTAAGTATCCAATCAACTGTGAGAAGAAGGTTCAAGCAAAATGGTGTAGAGTTGGCCACTGACTAGAAGCCAAACACCTGAAAAGTTTTGTAGTTTATCTACTGAGAAACCTACATGCAAGACAAAGAAGCAACTAGTATTCTCAGAGGTGCCTTCATCAAGCCTCAATTTGACACTCACTCCTCATGATAGAAACCAGTTCAAATCTCCTGTTGCAAAGAAAAAAATTTGTGTCACAAAAAAGGTTGTTCAGTGTATGTCTGTTAGTAATGCAGAAGATGGTACTTGCTAATTCAAGAGAGACTTCTACTATTGTTTGAGCATCTTGTTAGTTTTGTATAATATCCCATCAGTGTATGCAATGTTTGTCAACTATGTTGTATAATTTTGTTGTTAAATTCTATTGGATATTGGTAGGTCATGTTTGTGCTGATAATGCTGAAATGGATAATGTTAAACTTATGCAACAATTCACAAATAATGTTTAAAATTTTTGACACACGACTACCTAAACTTTGAGTATTTCTGCACGCGACTCTTGCCCGCTCACAAAGGGGTTCATCGACCAAGAACTACAAACCGCATCCTCTGTTTCCCTTGTAACATTGAGTGAATCGACGATCCGGATTCTTATCTGTTAAGGACATCTTTGTAACCGATGGACGACCACACTTGCAATCAAATTCCTCCATTACAGTAGTTTCTGACATCGATCGATTAGGGTTGTGGTGTTAATTTGTTGAATTTGTTGTTAATTCTTGAAATTAGATTTTTAGGGTTCGTGGAATAATTCGATATGGGGCTAACTTTAGGTTTAAATTGGGTTTGAATGAGTTAGCCGTTGAAAATAGGTGAACTGCCGATTTTACCCCTCAAGGCTGACATCATTGATGCGTCATTTACTCGAATAATGGTATTTTTTTGGCCGAGATAAGTTGGAATGAAGGTTCAGACCGTCGAGTATAACAAAATTGAATGTTTGGACCGTAAACTGTAAAAAATGAACGTTTGGATAGGTGACTATTAAACGGGCCATAGTTTGGATAGGTAACTGGAAATTTTCCCTTTTTTTGCAATATTGCCGCATACAAGTCAAGAAAAAAAAACAAAAAAAAATATTCATCGGTATAATGTACCCAATAATCTCACAGTGATACATTTGTTCTTTTATTTTTTTTATTCAAAGTGAAATATTGTTCCTCTAAGTAACTTTTGTGTTTTTACTTTTAAAAAAAAAATTAGTTTGAACCGATCTAAATCAACTGATGAATTTATTTGCAAAACAAAACAATGAATATAACGTTAAAAGTAGTGATATTATGAAACCTAAAATCATATGTTTTGTCAATGCAATTGAACATATGTTGTGTTATGCAAAGTACTAACAAATATGGGGATGAGAACTTGCCCAAGGGAGATGACACATGGGATCAAAACCTTTGCACAGTCAAAGTCACAAGGAGCTCACATCTACAAGATCAGAGCAACATCATTTGGAGAGACTATCTCAGCAATATGGATGCTAGGAATGCAAAAATATTTGAAACGAGGAGCCTAACAGAAAACCAAGTTAGTAAAGAGATAGCCTATATATTAGTAGCCAGACTCCAAGGTAAGGGAGGTAAGAAAGCTAACAGATTAACTAAATTCATATGTGCAAACATTAACATAATTAATAATCTTGAGGCTGGGACATGGTATGGCTCTCAACAATAGAACTAATAGTTTGTATTGTTGCTACACTAACTTGGGCTGCAAGAATGGGTTGATTAAACATGTAGGTTCAACAACTAGGAAACTTGAGGAAAATGTAAAACACAGGTATAAGCTTTGTACCCTAACCACCTCTGATCCCCGAAACGGAGGAAAGATGGCTACAAGAGAGCATACCATCAGAAGAATGGTGGACAATGATTACATAGGAAAGCCTAGAGGTAGCTGGCCATAGTCCTGGACTGGAGTCAGAGTGGTAGAGGGCTGCTTCAACCAAGAGTGTATCAAGAGTACACTCACTAATGGAGTGGGCCGAGTGCTGTAATTCGTGTAGGCTTTATCCATAGTTATAGACTTAGTCTAAAGCTAAAGATATTCCCTTAGCCAGATAGTAGTACTCAGTTTTGTTATTGACCTTAGAGTCTTGTGCTTTCTATTTGGGTATACCCATCTTATCTTGTAAACTCTCCGACTTGGGCTTCTATTTAACTTCTTGCAAAAAAAATTATGAATATAACATGTATAGCGTAAGACAATTTAAGAGAGAGAGAGAGAGAGAAAGAGAGAAAATTAGTTTAGTCAAATAAATAGTTATCATGATTTTTAAATCATATTAAAGGAAGACAACCTTTCCATCTTATAATTAGGAGACAAGAGATTTTCTTCTTATTTTGCAAAGATTCTATAATTATTAACATGTATTGATAAAGAAGGTAAAATTGAATAATTCATGTAAAAGGGTATAGTAGAGAACATTAAAACTTTGCTCTGAAATTAAGGATTTTGTTGTGTCTATACCATTTGCCAAACTATATACCTTTGTTTCTTTTCAAACTAGTTACCTAACTAGTGACAATATATGAGGTAATAGAAATTGAAGGTAAACTTTTTTTAATAGAAAATTTGAAAATAAACTACGTGCCACAGTTAACGTAAGTTTAATAAAACTAAATTTTTCTAATCGCAATGAATCAACAAATAGTTTGTCACTGTCTTCGGCATATTATTGTTTTTTTAGTTATTATAAACAATGAATTTATTGGGGGGGGAGGGGGGAACGAAGTATCATGAATACTCCACGATTAAAAAGTGGTTTAACAAACACAACTAACATGAAAGTTTAACCACTCAAAGTGAGAATATGAAAATGCAGTAATGTTCGCTTTATACCAACTTTGAGATCTAAATTTAACATAATCCACCACGTCTTGGATAGGCTTATTCTTTTCTTTCATAAAATATTATTTCTTAAAGTCCAAACTTTCAAAATTGTAAGAAACCAAATACCACGCAAATCCGGCTTTGATTTTTTTTTTTACCACAACTAAGAAGAGGACAAAATTAAACAAAATGATCTTTAGGATTCCGGACCATAATCGAATTCACCACACAATTGGCACATTACTGCGTGTCTGTCTATAGGGCTGCGCATAAAGCAATTGTGCATGAAAGAACGAATATTGAAGACCTGGTTGATAGCATTAAGGCACAATCTTGCTCTTGGATTTGAGTTCATACTCTATATTTTAATAGTCTGTTTGATTGGATTTGTAATCTTCCGATGTGTTTGTAATTTGAACTTGTGAGTGGTTACTTCTTGTATTCCTCACTTTTTTAATGCAATTCTCTTTTCTGATATTAAAAAAAAAACAAAATACATAAAGAAGCTAGAAGCCAGACTTTTCCAATTTAATGATATTGTTTAAAGTGTTGTCACTAATCTCAGTTATTGATGAGTAATTAAGGTCTTTTACCCTATAAAAAGGTCTTCTAATAGGAGAAGGATGGTAAAATGGGTCCATATTCATCGGACAATACACACTCCATAAGTTTCAACTGGATTGAATCCACTATATTCAGGATCCGCTTGGTGTTACTAAGTAATATAAATAATAAAAAAGTTTTAAAATAGAAAAAGCAAATGACACGTGAATTTGTTTACTCCTTTCATTTATGATTATTCTCTGGATACTGTAATTTTTTTTTCCAGTATGTTTATAAGTCTTAGCATTACAATTACATCACAAACACTTGCTATATTAGGCTAATCCCTAATAATAATTTTGCATAAAATTTGTGACTTAATTTGCAGGGCTTGACTTGATTAACGATATGTTTAGGCTTCATAATCCGAACACGTGGAACTGTAATGTTTTCATTGGATCGATCAGTGAAATGGTAATTGCTGTGCCAAATATTTTTAGAACCAATAAAAAGAATACACATGGCGCTGGCGCTCAAGACATGGCGAAAGAGTCACTCACTGCACAATGGACACGACCCGAAACCATAGGTCAATCCCCGTAGGATAACACATATGGGTCGATCATATAGTTGATCCTGGCCATATCCACGTTGGTTTGCCGAGCATAGATCGACCTATAGCGAATTGAACAACAATATACTAAAAACGAGCCCTAGCCCATATCGAGAGGCCCAACACTATGACAATTAAGGAAGCTAATCACCTATGATTACCCGACTAATCATTATTAATTGGGTAGGTTTTAATTAATTACTCTAATAATAGATCGATTGAATTGACCTATAGCAGATTCACTGAGTTTGGGTTGACTCATAGCAGATCGACTTTTAGATATCGACATCTCGGAATTGATTTATCAAGACTGACCTATTCTGAGAGTTTGACCTTTTTCTAGCATTTTTATCGAGCTAACGTTTCCATTATCATACACGACCTATAACTTGCTTATAATGGGTATCATTTTTCCTAAGCATCAAAGTGCAAATGTTGGATCTATTAGGTTTTGTGGAGCCTGAATTACAAGAAATTTCTAGAGTCCTAGTTTAACTAAGAGTTGTATGATAATGATTTCTGAAGTCCTATGAAGGATAAACCGACGAACATGAAAGATGATGATTGGACTGTGTTAGACAAGAAGGCGATGAGTGTCGTTTGCTTGTCTTTGTCGTGGAACATGGCGTTTCATTTGCGAAAGAGGCAACCACGAAAGGGTTATGAAGGTATTGGCAAACATGTCCGAAATACAGCAATTTCTGATCATCTTAATGAGTTTAATGTGGTAACTGTTGTTAATGCCTCTACGAGGAAGGTGAAGGTGAAATTTGATGAAGTGAGAGATCTAAGTGTCAGTTAAGAGATTCACCGAGCGAATCGAGGATTTGTGGTATCACCTCTGGATCAATTTTGAGTACTATAAATAAAAGCAGATCAAAGACAAGTTGCGTAATGAGTTCCATAAAGTGTTGGAAATGTGGAATGTTTGGTCATTAGAGGAACCATTGTAAAGCACCAAAGAAAAAACGGAGAATGTAGACTCAACTAACGTAGTTTTAGAGATTAATGAGGCACTAATCTGGAGTAGAGGTGTGCACAATGGATCGAATCGATTGAATCATTTGGAATCGATTCAATAAATCGACCCTAAAATCGAATCAAATATTTGATACATTTAGAATTAAGCCCCTTCGATTTGATCCTCAATTTTAAAACGTATGATCTTTTTTTTCGTTTCACATTTCTCATCAAATGCGGGATTAAGAATCAGATCGAATCGAATAATTATCTTATTTTTAAAGTTTAAATATATATGTAATAGTATATTGAATTAAATTAAGAAATAATAAATAAATAAATATAAGACTAATGAAATACTAAATATTTGTTTACTTTAGGTTAGTTCAAATATAACACTAACAATAATCATGTTTAATTCGAGTTTATTCTAATTTCATACGCCAAATAAAAATGTTATATAGCTTTTGCTCTTTAAAACTAAAATAAGAATTAAAAGAAAAAATAATCGAAATCAAATCGAAGTCAAAGATTTTCTTATCTTGAGAGTGTTCAGTCCATTAGAATCATGAGTCTTAGATTCTGCATCGTATTATGCCTTCCCAGACCGTAATATAATGTAGAATTATATTTCAGGTAATTTTAGAAATATTTATCTTGCTAATGATGAGTTTTTGAGAATAGGGAAATGAGATGTTAGGATTTAGATGTTGAATGAATCTGTATGGTTGGTGCGTTGAGTGAGAAATATTATGGGTTTGAGGTGAAATCTTACTTCTGTAAGACAACTAGATGATAAAGGTTATCCTTTATCATTTAGCCCAGTTGCTTGAACGATAACCACAAGGGGAATGATTTTTGCTTGAGGTTTCATGGAGAAATTTATGTACTTGACCAATCTTACCATAGATGGCATCGATCTTGGCAATGTATACTTCCACCAAGATGGCATCAATCGTGGTGGTAAAAGTGATGTGGGTTTGTGGCAATATGGACATTGTAACATGAGCGATGATTTAATCAAGTGGGAGTTTGATGATTCCCTTACTAAGGTTGTTGGCTTAGTGAAGTTGAAGTTGTGCGTGGCTTCAACGAGCCTTAAAACTTAAAAGTTTGAATTGACGTCATTGTTGTGAATGTGTTGTTATCTATTGAATTACATATAAATTTAATCTCCAAGTGGGAGATTGTTAGGTCTTGTGGAGCTTGAATTACTGAGAAATTGCAGAGTCCTAGTTCAAATGAGAGTTGTAGAGATGTAGTCTTGAGAATTATAGAGTTTAATTAGGAGTGTGTCCTTATTATAAATAGTCTTCTAATATGTAATTGTTATTTTGCTTTCATTAGAAATCAACGATGCACGGTTACACGAAAAAATGGCCCTTTATAGTATTGGATATGCACATGATACGCCTTGGATACGTATCGGATACGCCTCGTGGCATACATTGCTTTAAAATAATAAAAGACGATGGAAATATGTATCGAATACTCGTGAGCGCGTATCTAATACGTATCAACAATTATTAGGGGCATTGTGTTAGTATTCTTAAACTTGAAGGGAGGTACAAAGCAATATACTTGGAATTAAAACTCAATAAAGAAGTGCTTGAGATGTCAATCTAGCATTGTTATATTGTAAACTCTTTAATTTTGTTGTTGAATACGCTTGATGCATTAATGGTTAGTATCTTGAGTTTTTTTATTTTATGTTCTATTGGTGATCTTTTTATTTATATTTTTTAATTGTGTTTGAATTCAATATGTTATAATAGTATGTACATGTGAACGCGACCAACAACTAAGGTCTAATGACTAACGAGTAATTATTATGCAAGTGATTAAATATAATATTATTTGATGTTTTATTTAAATTATATCTTTATATATAATTATTAATTAATATTAAATATTTGAATTGTCCCATATATATCGAATCCTACAATTCAAAAATAAAATAAAATTATATCCTCGTATTTGTATCCATGCAACCTAGTTAGAAATAATAGAAAACTTTAGCTTCACGATGCCATCATAGGTAGTATGATTGACAATGTGGGTAAACAAATCTTGTATCTTTTGATTGTTTTCGTATTTATAATTTTTTTCGTCATCACATTGCGCAACAAAATCAAACTCGACCTAGTTAACACGTCGCGTTTTTCAGTGCATATCTTAAGCTTAAAGCTAGCTCGAGACGTAAGAAATTTGAGTTAGTTTGTCCTAGAGTGAATAAGAGCAAGATCCAGCTTATTAATTATTTTCTCTCACTAGTGACAACTCGAGCCCTATATATTTGATACACGTAAATCGACAATCTTGATTACATATTATTATTAATAAACTGCCACTAAGCAGCAGGCACCCGTTACATAAGTTGACTAATTAAATCAGATAAAAAATGAAACAATTGCATTTGTTACGCACCAATATCCACGTTCATTAATTTTAGTATATTCGATCGAAAATGACTCATTATGTTTCACACTAACCCTTTAAAAACGACATTGATATGGGTAATTCTCGTCTTGGGCCAGTCCACCCAATTATTTGGGTCAGGCCCAACAAGAAGCTGGCCCAACGCTGGTATATCGGGGATGTCACTCGATATACATCTCGATATCGAATGTCCACATTCGACATACGCGGGATTTACGGGTGTAGTTCCCGCATCTCGATGCCTATATATATTATGGGTCCGCTAATCAATGCAAGATTCATTAACTACTCTACATTGTTCATCCGCATATCGATTACTCATATTCGATATCGAGCACATACTGGACACAGAATATAGACCACCGATACACCTCCCGATATGGACATACTCTCGATATACACCACCGATACACCTACCCGATTTGGACATACTCTCGATATCAGCCACATCTCGGACATAGAATATATTCGATATCTATCTGGATTCCACATATCTTCATCCTCGACATCCTATAGAGAATCCTAGTGTTACTCTGAGGTGTTCCAGACTAAAGTCTACCTAGAACTAGCATAGTTTGTTATAGATTGGTTATCACATTGTTGTAATCCCGCACTTCGTCTGTAATACACGATCTATTGTCAAATTGGTGGCCCCATCTGTGGGAACGCCGTATTTTTAGACAAAGACACTAAGATGCAGATCGGGGTGGCCAGATCACGATCCGCAAGACCTACCATTGATAATTCCACCGCAAAGAATGCCCCACCACAAGTTCCATTGCCTGAGCCCAACATTGAACAACAACACGACCCACCTCCTTCTCTAACACCTGCTGCACCAGCTCATGGTCCCAAACCCACGAGTCCCATCGTGCTCCAGCCAGAGATCATCGCTCAGATTAACACCACAGTGCAGACAACGTTGAATGCCGTATTGGCTACACTGCTACCACACCTGATGAAATAGGGTACCGCCAACCCACCTCCTCAGCCTCAGGAATCTAGGACGAGAGGTCCTGTAGAGGGATCCAGGGCTCAGGAGCATGATGAGATGGCAGAGTCCAATAGGGAGCTTTCGATTTCTAGAGCTCACGGAGGGCGAGATCCGGACCCCAGGGCTGAGATGAGAGACATAGCAAGGAGAATGAAATGATTGAATCAGGAGAAATGGGAGATCAATCGTAGGTTGACATTGGCAAATGGACACAGAAGGTTAACCCCATTCAGTGAGGAAATGGAGGCAGAAGTACTAGAAAATGGGGACAAGATCCCCCCACCCAGGACATTCGACGGTAAGTGCGACCCTCGTGAGCATCTCTATTACATGGACATAATACTGAACCTGCATCGCTTCACCGACAATCTGCATACCGGTATTTTTGCTACGACCCCAACTGGGGCAGCACTAGATTGGTTTACAAGGATTCCATTAGCAACTACAAGTAATTAGGGTGAAAGTTTGAAAGTCAGTTCTCCATCCAGAAGAGAATGCACACCAACATGAACCACGTGAACTCGGTCAAGTAAGAGGAAAAAGAAAGCTTGGAGGAGTTCATGAAAAGTTTCAATGAGGAATTGTTGAAGGTGGATGATCCAAATTGCGAGCAAGTGGCCCTCATCCTCTTCAACGCAATGCTCCACATGAGGTTCACGGTCGATCTGCTAAGGATGAAATCTCCTACAATTGATCAGATCAATATGTTGGCCTATAAGACAGTCTACCAGGACAACACGATGGCAACAAAACAAACTCCATATCAGGTGCAGAATCGCTCCAAAGGAAAGAAAGGTTTGAACAGAGACATGAATAATCGCGACAAATCTCACAAGAGGTACACACAACTGAAAAATTATATTATGACCTTGTTTGTGGTGGCACATATGAAGAAGTGGCTTAATCAATCAAGGAAGTTGAAAGATACCACAGGGACAAGAAACTCCAAGAGGTACTGCGAGTATCACCATCAGAGGGGCCATGACACAGAGGAATGCATAGACTTGAAGAATGAGATAGAGAGGCTCATTTGCAAAGGAAAGTTAGTTGAGTATGTCCGAAATACCAAGGATTCCGGAGATCGGGGCCTCGAGCGGGCATGGGAACGCGATTGTCAATGTACTTTCCATGGGAATAATCAACATGATTAGTTGTGGACTAACAAAAGCCGACTCCACTAATGGGTGCAAAGGATATTACCTGAGAATTGCAGGAGGACATAGACGTTGGCTTCACAACGCTTCTCGATCTGGAGGAACTACCCAATGAAGTGATCACCTTCTCAAGAAAGGACTTGATGGAGCTATCCCCGGACCCTATCGAAGTAGGTAAACTCGACTTCTCTCTTGTTGTTAAGCTAGATATTGCTAAGTACGGGGTACATAAAGTCCTTATAGACAATGGGAGTTCCACCAATGTAATATTTGCACATGCTCTAGAAAAGATGGCTTTGGGCCACACTGTGATAGAGGAAATTTGCTCCCCATTGGTAGGGTTTGGGGGTGCGAGGTAGTCTCGTACGAACAGTTCAGATTGCCAACCTCTTTCGATGAAGAGCCCTACATGAAAACTTTGAACATCCAGTATACAATAGTGGACCAGCTATTTGCCTACAATGTCATCTTTGGGAGGCCAACTTTAAATGCAATCCGAGCAGTGGTCTCCACATACCACTAGAAAATGAAATTCCCAACACCCGGAGGAATCGGTGAATCGTTGCTAATCACACTGGAGGATGCTCTGCTATGTGGCATCTCTTACACTTTCTAGGACCAAGGAAGTTGAAGCATCAGGGCTCATTGATAACGAAGGCTAGCATATGTGGGAGTAATGGCATTCCGTTATCTCCTTAATTTTCAAATTTTTATTACGTCTAAACATTTTATTCTTACCTAAATTTCCCCTTGAGGGCTGGCCTGTAACTAAAATAAGGGGAACTACGCCGGTCTGATTCCCTTATCACGGGATACGTAAGCGAGTTGGGATTTACCCATCTTTCGACCGTTATCTGTTTTGAACCTTTGTCTTGAGAATGTCATATGTCTCTCTGTTCCATAGTATCAATGTGATTGCAAGGACGAACCTATCCTACGTGGTACAACAAAAATATACCTTAACGGGTGAAAATATCTCTTGTCCTACGGGATAGGCAAATGAACAATACCCATCTCCCGGCCATTGTATATCTATTAGTATATCTTTCAGTATGTTGTTATCCACTTAATTGGCAAGAACACATATACACTTCTTCAACAAAAGAAAAGTGACTCTGATATCTTACAAGATACAGAGAAGCGACTTAATAAGGTCGAATATCTTCCATCCTACAAGGTAAAGCAGAAATATATCTTAACGGGTAAAAGATTCATTATCCACCGAGATAAGAAGGAGAAAAATAAAAATAAATAAAAAATGACTCTGATATCTTACAAGATAGGGAGAAGAGTACCTAATAAGGTCGAATATCTTCTATCCTACGGGGTAAGGCAGAAATATACCTTAGCGAGTAAAAGATTCATTATCCACTGTGATAAGGAGGAGAAAAAGGAAAATAAGAGAATAGTGATTGTTAACCATGAAAAATAAAATACGAGATTAAAGAGAATATTAGTCCTAAATATAGGAATTAATATATGGACAATACTATTGTCACGAGTACCTCCGATGAGACGTACCCGCTCCCGATGAGGAGGCACATTGAATGTCACCACACCCCTCGGTCATTGAGCCAAAGCAGTATGAAGGAACACCCGAAGAGGCACCTAAGCGTCCCTTGGAAAGTCAAGATGAATTAAAGATAATATATCAACACGACATCAGAAAAAGAGTAAAACCCGATGGATCCACGAAACTCCGATATCCATCAATGCACCAAGAGGGACCACAACGGACCCCCGAGTCCCAAAATCTCACGAGAACATTCCTTTGCTGAACACTCCTCCCCTTAAACTACCCTCGGAACATCACCCCAAAAATCAAACCCGAAAGACAAAAACCGATCTACATGCAGGAACTACTGAAAGACACACTATGAAAACTGGACAAGAAAGCACCACTTCACAAAGACAAAAAAGTCCTCGGAGTCCAAGTCACGAGCGGAAACACCCCTCGAAAAGCATATCCAGAAGCTAATACACCAGGATAAACCTTTATCGGACCAACAACACTGCCAGAAGAACGCTATAACTTATCCCTCAAGTCACCACCAAATATGAAACCCCTCGGAAAATAGAAACTGGAAGAGCAACCCCTCGGAGATACGAAGAGCTATCATAAGGAACAAAGATCATCCTAGTCAGTGCCTAGTAGATTACAAACATACATTAACTTATCCTTTTACACATATTGCGACACATGTAAACACATGCACAACGACACATGTTCCTAACAAACTCTATATAAAGGGATGTGATCTCACAATTGAAAGGGGAAGGTACTTTTACACACAAACAAACATTAGAAACTTAGGAGAGAAATTCAGTGAATAAAGGATGAAATATTCTCGTATCTTTTTTCTCTTTTATAATATCGTTGCTTTTTGAGTCACGGGCAGGGCGTTCCAACCCTAATTAATTCAGTTAAAGGGGTTATAATTCTAAACCTGTTAACAAAATGACTCTGATATCCTACTAGATACGGAGAAGAATACCTAGTAAGGTCGAATATCTCCTATCCTATGAGGTAAGGCATAAATATACCTTAACGGATAAAGTATCTCCTATCCTACGGGGCAAGGCAGAAATATACCTTAACGGGTAAAGATCTCTCATCCATCGAGATAAGGAGGACTAAAGAAAAGAAAAAGATCCCATATCCTTTGCGATAAAGAGGACAAAAAAAATCCCCTATCCACCAAGATAATGAGGTGAAAAGAAAAGAAAAAATAGACAAATCCTCTATTCACTAAGATAAGGAGAGGAAGAAGATCAACGACAAAGAAAAGTTTTGTTCGTCAATGCAAAGGAATAGTGTTGGGGTACATACATACCCACCTGCACACAGACATACGCAAAAGTATGTCAAGACGATACATATAAAACAAGTAAGGAAATACGCTTTTTCAATTAAAAGGGCGAATACAAACGGTTAGCCATACAAGCGATTGTTCAACTAATTACAAAAGCAATGCCATTATTCTGGAGCATATCGTTAAATAGACAAACAACAAGTACAAATATGAATTTCAGAGGGGGTACTTAGGGGCACCCTTGGTGTGAATCAATACCAGACTTCTTTGCTTCAAGATATCGGTATAGTCATCTGGTCGTGATTCTTCGTTATCATCATCTGACTCAGAATCTTTAGGGATTTTCCCATCCAACCCAAGCAACGGATCAAGTGGGTTGGTATCAAATCCTTCTTTGAACCCGTTCAACAACTTATCCTGATCGATAGTCACATCCTTTGCCTCTTCTCGGTCCTGCAATCCTCGTTTGACGCATATATCTTTGTTAGTCTTGCTCAGGAGGAAACCCTTCATGATGCTCAATTTCTGCTCTCGCGTGGGTTTCTAAAGTGACAAAGCAGGATATTATTAATAAATATTTAATGAATACAACACCCCAGGTACACGCGAAAAAAGACATTACCACGAAACATACAACCCTTTGAGCTTGTGCAAGCTCTGCCTTGACACGTTGGAGTTCTGCCTCTACAGCTTCTCCCTTCTTATTCTCAGAAGTCGTAGTGTCATTGGCTTGGTTCAGTGCGGCTGTCAATCTTCCACTCTCATCCATAAGAGTCTCGACATTACTTTCACAATTGGTAAGTATGCTTAGGGCTTCATCCCATTCAGCTACGACCTTAGCTGCTTCAACAGGATCGTAATTGCCAATCGCCTCTAGATCGGCGACTGTCCGTGCTATGACCTCTACTTTGTTCGGGTCGTTATCACTGGCCACCCTCACGACATTAGAAACAAACATACCTACATGTGCAAGACACATGGTGAAAAATATTACCATGCCAAATGCCCTATATTTTAATTGAACACATACAACAGATCTAGATACGAGCTACAAACTTACAACATGGAAGACCGCACTTCCTTACTCTGTAGCAGGAACTCCAACTAGATCGGCTCTCCCACGAGACATGTGAGGATTAGCAGCCGATGTAGAAGAATTAGTCCATTTCCTCTTCTCTTGGGTAGGGGTTCTACCCGAGGCTTTGGAGACCGTATTTTGACTGGAACTTGTTGTGGCTCTACCTTGGGGAACCACATCACGCCATGTGCCCCCCACCAACCCCACCTTGGGAGCTCGACTCTCCTTGAGATGCGGTAGTGGTCTTTGCCTTCATGCAGTAACTCTCGGCCGCTAGTCTTATGAACTACGGGTAGTGTCGTTTCGGCGCTGGGGCTCGCCTCTACACCACTCATCGCTGAAGCAAGAACATCCAATCTACCACTCATCACGAGTTGATCTATGACAAAGTTGTTAGCAAATGTTAGAATGACTATTTATAATATAGCATACAAAGGTACAACTCAGCACGCACAAAAGACGTACTAAGTTTGTACGGGCCACTATCGGCCTTTAGAGACAGACCAATTGCCTGAAATACGGTTCTCTCTTGGACATAGAAATACTCATTCTTTTCCCCCGAAACCATAGCTAATTTAGGTAAATTTCATAAATTTTCTCCCAGCACGAGACCTCACAAAGAAAAACCCTCTATTCCCATTATTTTGGTTTCTAATGACTGAGAATAACTCAGATGCCACACGCTGCCAACAGTGCCTTCATCACCAGAATAAACGCCACTATAACACCAAATGAATTCGGGGAGAATTGTCCAAAATAGACCCCAATACTCCTCGGAATGGCGACAATCAAAGGATCGCTAGGAAACCGCAACCCATTGACGAAATGTTTAGCGTTCACCGTGATCCAACCCTTAGGGTGCTTGTGCTTCCGCTCGCTTGATTTGGGAATCTTAACCGGTATCCACCGATATGATACTCGGCTCGATAATAATCAGGGTTGTGAGCAACATGAGACACCATATCTTCATACCAAGTAGTTATCTTGTATTTCTTCACCTCTGGCACATCAACCAGACCAGACTCATTTTCCCTTTCTTTCTGAATTTCGATCTCCTTTTCCTCGCCCTCACCTTCGTCCTTATCGACTTCATCCCCATCGCCCTCATAGTAATCTACCAGGGTGTCCAGATCCAGCATCTCAGACGAGAGCGCATAGGACATAGCACCGAAAGAATACTGTTGATGACCACCATCATCACTAGGTTTTAGACCAGGAACAAAGCCAGCATTGTCATGCGACATGTCAACGACTCTTGCTCCAGACATTGCCGTCTCCCAAACTGATAACTCCGATGAAATTAAGAAACTTTTAAGGCTCGACAAATTCAGATCACAGAAATCTGACAAATGAAACTCAAGGTTAACAAAATTAATCAAATTGAGTAACTGTCATAAAATAAGCTAAAGAATACATATTTTTGATATATGTTTGGGAATATCGAAAGTGATTGTCATATATAGCGAGAATAGATTCGATATATAAGGCATATCGAATCTCAAAATTCCCGAGATAAAAATCAATATCGGGTCACAGATCAAAATATTATATCGAGACACTATATCGAAAGTCTATATCAAAGGCTATATTGAAAATACTCAACATGCCTTTCCTAGAAGAGGTAAGCGCTCACTAAAAGACAAATGACTTCTCTCTCTCCTATCATTTCCTATTTATAGACAGTGGGCGCTGGACTCCGTGTTTATGACAAACAATATCGAAATCAAGATTCGACATGAGAACCTTAATATCGAAAATATTCGATATAAAAATCACCTTCGAAATAATTTTGAAATTGTGTTGAGTAATACAACCTTATGCACGGAGAGACTTAGCTCATAATTCAAATGTGAACGTCAGTGCTACGGTAAATTATATTGCAGGTCCACCATTTTTCTAAATAAATTCACGTATCCGAGCTACCACATTTGAACTGGGGAACAAGAGGTACTCGTAATTCAAATTTGATTTAGTTTACGAGTTATTGTTTACAACAATAACTCCTAAACTAGGGGATTACGTGATATGGGTAATTCACGTGTTGGGCCAGCCCACCCAATTATATGGGCTAAGCCCAACAGGAAGTCGGCCCAACGCTGGTATATCGGGGATGGCACCCGATATATATCCCGATATCGAATGTCCACATTTGGTATGTTACAACATATGAGAGAATTACGGGTGCGGTCCCCGCATTTCCAAGCCTACATATATTCTGGTTCCATTAATCAAGGCAAGATTCATTAATTACTCTGCACTGTTCATCCGCATTTCGAATACTCACATTCGATATCGAGCACATACCCGATATACACCCCCGATATACACCACCGCTATACCTACCCGATATGGACATACTCTCCATATCAGCTACATCCCCGACATAGAAGATATTCGATATCTACCTGGATTCGACATATCTTCATCCTCGACATCCTGCAAAGTATCCTAGTGTTACTATGAGGTGTTTCGGACTAAAGTCTGCCTAGAACTAGCATTAGTGATATGTGACATAGTTTGTAGTAGATTGGTTATCACATTATTGTAATCCTGCATTTCATCAGTATTGCACGATTTATTGTCAAATTAAACATATAAAACATAATATAAGCACTCATTGTAAATATATGACTACGGCGTGGGGAGATGCAAATGGTGAAATCAGTGGGTACTTAGATGTAACTTTCAAGATATGATGCACCAACACTTCAAAACAACAGTCGTATTCGTGTTCGACACGTATCCGACATCGGCACACCTCCAACATGCATCGAACACGCCACATGGCGTGTCATATTAATTAAAATAAAGAAAATCTAATTCTCACACTCGTGTCTGACACTTGAGGGTGTCGTGTCCGAACACATGCATGATATGGATGTGTCCAATATATTTTAGACATGTTCTAGAAAAATTGTATATCTTAATCGTTTGCATAATAAAACTTATTTAAAAAAATCGTGTAATAAAACTTATTTAAAAAAATTATAAATCGATAAATAAAGGAAAAAAAGAGTAGGAAAATAAATTGTTAAAACATAAATAACTAAATAAAAAGCGTAAACACAAATAATTTCCTATTAATACATGATTTGGTATGCAAAGTATTTATATTTTTTAGTATTGTATGACTCTTGATTGTTATTTATTTTGATCTTGATCATTATTTATTTTGACTTGTATTTATGTTTGACACTTATAATTGAGTTTAAATTAGGATTTTATTTAAACTTTATTGTGGTCAAACGAGTGAGTGATAACTAATAATTTTATTTGAATGTAGGTGGGTTATAAGTTTCTTAATTAAGTTTAAAAATATTAATTTTATAATTTTTAGTGATATTTGATAGAGTTTAAATTAGCATTTTATTTAAACTTTATTGTGGTCAAACGAGTGAGTGATAGCTAATAATTTTATTTGAATTTAGGTGGGTTATAAGTTTTTAATTAAGTTTAAAAATATTAATTTTATAATTTTTAGTGATATTTGATATAATTAATACAACAACAACAACAACCAAGCCTGTAATCTCAATTAAATTGGGGTAGACTATATGAACCATGAATGAATCACGTCGAGTCGTGAACATGAATCTTCTGCCTCCATAGGTTTCGGTTACCGAGCATGTCTTCATTTAGATCTTTTAGCTTCATGTCGTTCCGTATGACCTCCATCCACGTCTTTTTCGGTCTCCCACGAGCTCTAGCCGTCTGTCTTAAGTCGAGATCTTCAACTCGTCGTACCGGTGCATCTATGGGTCTGCGTTTAACATGCCCAAACCATCTTAAACGATTTTCTCGCATTTTCTCGTCAATGGCCGCCACACCCAATTTATGCCGAATATCTTCATTGCGCACTTTATCTCTCCTTGTGTTACCGCACATCCACCGAAGCATGCGCATCTCTGTAACGTTCATTTTATGTGCATGACTTTGCTTAATAGCCCAGTACTCGGAGCCATAAAGCAAAGCAGGTCTAATAGCCGTACGATAGAACTTTCCTTTAAGCTTTAAAGGAAAGTTACGATCGCACAGGATCCCTGTCACACTCTTTCACTTTGTCCATCCAGCTTGGATGCGGTGGTTGACATCTCCGTCTAACTCTCCATCCATCTGCAGTATGGAGCCTAAATACCGAAAATGCGCACTTCTCGGTACCTCTTGGCCATCCAACTGAACCGTGCCATCGTTGTTTCTTCGTTGTTTGCTAAACTTGCATTCGATGTACTCTGTTTTTGTTCGACTTAGTCGAAATCCTCGTGCTTCTAAAGTTTGTCTCCATCGTTCTAATTTAGCGTTAACTCCCATTCTCGTCTCATCGATGAGGACAATATCATCTGCAAACAACATACACCATGGGACTCTGTCTTGGATAGTTCTGGTGATTTCATCAATTACAATGGCAAACAAAAATTGGCTCAAAGCTGACCCCTGATGTAAGCTAATTGTAATTGGAAAGGCGTCTGTTAAACCGCCACAAGTTCGGACACTTGTCACCACATTCTCAGACATATCTTTTATGATGTTGATATATTTAATGGGTACCCCCTTCTTCACCAAGGTCCACAATAATACATCTCGAAGTACTTTATCATATGCCTTTTCTAAGTCGATAAAGACCATATGCAAATCTCTACTCTTTTCTCGAAAGCGTTCAACGAGCTGACGAATCAGATGGATGGCCTCTATGGTCGTGTCGTGTCGTGTCGTGTGCATTTGCATCATAGATTTGAGGCTGAAAGAAAGATATTATCAAAAAAGAAAAAGTGGAAAGAATGATAAATATAATATATATATATATTAAATAACTTTATTTAGTACGCCACGAGACTTGGGTTGTTGTGTAGGCGCAATGCACGTGTGAATGATATTGGGACAAGACGTAATGGGTGGAAAGTGGTGCATAAATTTCCTGTTGGCACAGATTAATTTGGACTGCGATCTTGTCGACGCCACAATTAAGACCTTTGGCCTGTAAATTATTTTTCTTTTCTTATTTGTTTTTGTTTGCTGTTTATTGCGTGAGGCATTGTACTTGAAACTTTTTTTTTTTTTGAATAGTTATTTGGAACTTTTATTTTCCAGTTTTTTGAGGAAAATAAATCTTAATGTACCGAATTCGATTTTAAAATTTTGGTGAAATGTGGATTTAAATACACTTGTTCAAGAAAAAGAAAAGAAAACTACACATGGTCAATTAACAAATAGTGCTTGACTAACATCGATTAGTTTTCATTTGATAAGAAAAATTAATAATGAATCAAGTTGTGATTTACATTCATGTTGTCGGCAATGTACAAATCTAAAGTCAATTTCGATAACACCTTTTTAGACGTTTTCTTTTACAATCTTTTTTAGAAGTTCTTGAAATATGGTTCAGTAAATTCTAACTCTTAAAACATTGTCGTACGTTGTCGACAAAGTTCTCTGCTATACGCACGATTATGTTCTAGCCATATAAATGATTAAATTCTCGTAGTTACTTGACCCCGAATATAAATTTAGAGTAAAATGTAAAAACCTACCCTGTATTATTTTGAATTGGCAAAAAAAACTCTTGTGTTATTTTTATTAGCAAAACCCCATGCGCGAGCTTGAGAGCGAATGTAGAAGCCTTGTGCGACTTCCGTGGGAGTGCATTGTTGAGTGGATACCGAGGGCGGCCAACAAAGTGGCGGATATGTTAGGTAGATCAAGAATGTATGATAGGAGCAGATAGTCTTTTTGGGAGTCTCCGCCTCCTCATGTTGTTAGCTTATATAGAGCGGACATGGTCTAACGACCCTTTGTGAACTCCTTTACATTACCAAAAAAAAAAAAAAAAAAAACCCCATGCGCTATTAGTTAATTAGCACACTCGATCCAATTCTCTTTTTAGCTTTGACTTTGCAGTAAATGACATTTTTTCCCTTGTACAAAGATTTTAGATTAAAGTTTTAGGAGGTAAATGTTTTTTTTTGTGGTTAATAGATATGCTAAATTGTTTAGATTCAATTTGAATATATAAAACAAGGATAGACAAATCCTTTTTTTTTTTTTTGGTAATTAACATATTTTTGTAAGAAATCGCTCCTGTTTTTGTAACTAAAACTAAGAAATATAATATGAAAAACATCGTACGTCGAAGAAATTAATTATGAAAGAAATTTGTCCTCTTCCTCCTTTCTTCTTCAACCGTCTGTGCACACCCACTCCATGGCCAGAGTCAATGAAAAAAGAGAATATCAGATTTCAGATCTAAGCATTTTGCAGTTCTCGAAGAAGAATATCAATTGCTCGTTCTTGACTTCGACTATGTATATTGCCTCCAGTTTCTGTGAGCTCCGGAGGAGTTTCGCCAACTCAATCACGACGGAGTGAGGGCGGTGTTGGTTTACCGTTCCATCTCTTATTTTTTAGATTCTTTTTTTAAGAAGTTTAGATCATTTAAACTTCCTGATTCTTATTTGTTTATAAAGAACAAGAGGGTAAAAGGGTGTAATATCATGGGAAAATTCTCAAAACCAGGTGCAGTTGTAGCGCGTGTAACATAAATCTAGGCTTTAGGGTTTTTTTGCCTTTGATCAAATAACACTGGGTTTTTTGCTAATAAAAATAACATAAGGGTAAGGGATTTTTTTGCCAATTCAAAATAACACAGAATATATTTTTGCATTTTACTCTATAAATTTATATTATATAAAGCAGTAGAAGAACTCCAAGTGTGCTTGAAAGTTTCAAGGATCTCAACTATTTTGCAAGAATGTTAAGGATTACCTCGGGGACCTGTCATCCAAATTGCATTTACATGATCTTTGATTCATTGTTGGAATTAAGTTAAAATAAACGATATTATAGCTCTATGCAAACTTAGAAACATATGAAACATGTACCTCAAAAACTTAAATTACAATTTAAAAGTTTCTATGCAATTACTAATGGATACTAATTTCCATAGTGTACAAAAATATGTCACCTGCTCGATCTGCATGAACACATCCGCGTTCATTCGTACTCACGTGATATTTTGTTTTTATATATGCCGGCGAGATGATTTTGTGTCAACTCGCTCAACGTTGGTTATATAGTGGGTTAAGCTCTCCACCCGCCCACCACAACATTCTCCACACAATTTTTCTTTTGTTCTAAACATTCTAAGCTAACTTCTAAACTAATGATACAAAACAATAAGGGTTAATTAGATTAGATTGTTGTTCCTCATGAGCTTTTAAGTGCATTAACATTAACAAGATTATAATAAATCATCAAAATGTGAACTTGTTTGAGCTTAGCTTTTGCAACTATTTATTTCTCACTTTTTTTTAGAAAGAGTGGATCGTTGATGCATTTTATTTAAATTTTATGTCACAGTTGGCGCGGGGTATTTTTTATAGTCTCGAGATTACTCTCTCACCAGAATTTCTCGCCCTTTATAAACAACACAAGAAGAGCTTTATGTTTGATGGAAACCTGCAGTTAAGACATAATGGTTAGAAGCAAACACTTATATAAGAGAGTAACCTAATCTATGGGAGGATACGGGTGTTGTATTCCTGTGACTAGGCTCAACACGGGGTTGAGCTTCCTACGTATCTCTATGAGAGGAAAGAATCAAGTCGGACGTAGTTCATTATTTAATTGTGCCCGTTGGAGAGACTTATTTGATGTAATGCGAGCTCGTGAGCTATATGCATTGTATTGTCCCTTAGGCTTGATTTGGACTATCCCGGAGAATGTATGTCTTGTAGTCGAGACTCGGGTGGCCGAATTTTCAACCCTTATCGGGTGATATCAAGATCAGAGATCATTTTGGCAGCCTAATGGCGTTGCAATTCATCAAGCCCCATAGGCTCAGGATCGGGACCTCGGGCGATTTGCACCATGAAGTGGTCAAATCCCTGGTCAAAGCTCTCTCATACTTAAGTCCAATTGTTGACGTTTGAATATCTATGGAAGAATAGAGAAGAAAATACTCTAAGTATTTTGGTTGACATGGAATTGTTGACGTGCCAAAAGTGTTGACGTGAAAACTATTGGCGTGAAAATTGTTGACGTGCCACAGTTTGACGTGCAAAATTGTTGACGTGCCTCGGGTCGGCAAATCAAATGGATTGAGGTAGAAGTCTTGATGTGCCAACAAGTGTTGACGTGGAATGCTTGACGTGTTTTCTCTCACTAGAATTCGAGAGAGAAGTCAGAGCATCCAAGCTTCCAAGTAAGCTCCTCAAGTGTCCAACCCCAAGTCAGAAGATCGTACGTCGATTTTGACCGATGTGGTGACATCATCATATGTCGGTCGTCAGTTCGACATGGGGTTGTTTTAGAGCCTCGTTCCATTAATTGATGTTTCATACGTGTTTGTTTGTGGGCTTTTCGAGTACCTCAAATTTATCTCACTTTCCCTAATTGTGTGAACTCGTTGTCACTTGTGTAGAATTCTTAGATTCTTTACTTGTGTAGTTTTTTGTGTGGATTGGACAATATATCTAACTATGTTCGCAATGTTGAATCGCAGGTAATAGTCAAAATTGGGGTTCCACGTCACTACCATGAGTATTACTCTTTGAGGCTTAGATACCACGAAGAGAGACATTTCCATTCGCCGCTTAGGGTAGATCGACGTTGTTGGTCGAGGCACTCCCCAGTTTGGAGATTGATATACCCCGTTATTCGTCAGACGTTGCATAGATCACCCCTACCACTGTAATTTACTTATTCTCAACTTGACTTTTTGACATTATGGGGTTAGGGAAATGGTTCCCTTGGGAATATTTTGATGAGCATATTGGTTCGCTCTCCGAGCTTAGGTCGGATTATGAGGATGATTACGATGTGGTTGGCCCTTCTAGTTGTGATAGAAGGGAGCACTCTATTGATGATTCGGCTTCATCAGACTATTTGTATATTGATGATGGTGCATCCTTTGAGTCTTCCTCAGAGGGAATAAAGGAGGATGATAGTGATTACGAGGTTACTTCTCTTATTAGACGATGGGATGGCAAAACTGTTGGTGATGTTGTGGAGCACGGGGATCCTGGTAGGGATAGGGATGCGAAGGGTGGGATATAGATGAGGAAGGTGATAGACCTTCGTGTATATTGCAAATCCTTATCGCCATAGAGGACATTGTTCCCAAGCTTGCGAAGAAGCAGACGGCGGAGAACCTGAGGGAGGAGTTTGACATACCGATCGGATATGAGGTGATTATTTCAAGGCATCGTGATAGGATGCACCTCCCCCCGAGGGGGTGCATTACCATTTTCGCCACTTATCTAGCTACATGGCTTAGGTTTCCCGTTGTTACTGAGATTCAGGATATTATAGTGAGGATTGGCTTGAATCCAACTCAGTTGACACCAAACGAATATGCAACCATTGTGGGTTTTGTGGTACCTATGAAAGCCAAAAGATTTCAATGCAGCATTGATGACATTTGGCATCAATTTTGCATTAATTTTAACCAGAAGGGTGGTGCCAATTCTGGCTTCTATTACTTGTCAGCAAGGACAAACTGCACGTACCTTGACGGAGCTTAAAATAGCTATTGTAAGCATTAGAAGGAGCAATTACCTTATGTCAAAGAAAGCACTCGAGGTGAGTTTTATTGCTTCAGTTGGAATTGGACCGACATTGATGTTTGGCTCGAGAGGCCTAGTGATGGGTGTGGTAGGAAAGGGAGGCCAAGTGTTTGGCTCGTGAAGTCTAGTGATAAGCAAAGCACACACGAATCTGTCTGAGGTGCTGAGAGCCAGTGGTATATTGTCTGTTGAGTACACATGGTCTCATACTTTGGGTATAACTTTTATTTTCGCATCTATGTGCTTGATAATTACCTTTGCATGCATACATGACTTGTATCTGACATTTTGGTATTGTTTTCTCATCTGGTCTCTTTTGTCTTTTGTGGTTGACATGGTGAGAGATAGATTGAAGGATATGTGACGACCGCGCTAGAAAATCCATTATACGATCCGAGTTAGTTCAATGATGGCCAGTCACTTTACCCAACTTAGACTGGAACACAACTCAGGAATGGGTATCACTGTCTAGAGTCAACCATACTTGTTATCTTAAAAAAAAATTAACTTTTGATATATACATCGGAAGTCTTGGGAATACAATAATTTGACAACTTTAATTATTGTATTGATGATGCACCTTTTTTAATAATCACACAAAAATTCCAAAAGGCAAGTTTGAAAAGATTATTCACTTGAGCCATGCTGCCACGTCAGTGTTATCCTGATGAATGGACAGACAAGAGAATCGAAGAATAATTCTTTGATGACTTAATGAGATTTATATAAAAGAACCGAAATACAAGAATTAATAGTGATTCGACTGATATATTTTGAGGAGTGATGTTACTAGTAAAACAGTGTAACCTGATAATTTGATGTAACTATAGTACTGGAATATTCAAAGATTAGTTAATGAACATGTGCTTAACAGTAAACAAATCCAACCTTATGACTTCCAATATACTACCTTATACCTCCCAACGAGGATTGACCTCGCAAACAAAACAAGCAACATGCTCGAGTACATGTCGATTCAGCACGCAGGTTACAGCCAACTCCTGACTGCAAGCGGCGACTAGATATATGGATATCAATCAAAATTACTTAAACCAACAGTTCTTACTGCCCGGCAGTAAATCGACTTAATCCTTGGGCTTAACTTCCTAAAATCGTCCTAATGGGTGATAAACAAATAAGCTAGTAAACATGATGATATCCGTTGCTCCTTGAGCTACATGTCACATACATAGTTTGTATTGTAATATAGAAGATTTACCGTGATTATGAATCAATATGTTATAAGTAATTAAGGATTGTGTATGATTTAATGATGAGTACGAAGATCGTGTTGTGATTTGTAATGCAAAAACAGGAATATGAGTAATTATAGGTTGTTTGTGGTTTAGTAATGGAGTGGTGACTTTTCTGTCCAAGTTCCTTAGGCTGGATGCCAAACGGGGCTAACACAAAATCAGAAATTGAACCTCACCTTGTGTAGTAACTTTGTGCTCAGAATAGTCGGCGGTGTGTCCTATATAAATTTAGATATGTTAATAGATTATATAACTATCTTTTGTTATGTTTTCGCATGTGTGTTCAATATCATCGTCAACATTTAATTAATACTAGGTCAAAGTAATATTGACACAAGAAAATAATATGAGCTTCAACTTATTCTATGAAAATTTATCGTAGAGTTAATAATCTCCTTAAAAACATATGTTTGAAACTAGTTATAAATACTCGGTTTTATGTTAATTTGATGCAAATAAGTTATAACAAAAATGGATATTTCGTTTATAGATAAGGTTTATATAACTTATAAAGCTTTTTTCATATTAACTACAATACCTAATACTACACATATTACGTATGAAGATTTATAAAATTACAAGTACATGAAACTCATGAAATAGTTTTGGTAAAAACATAACTACTAAGTTTTCGTTCAAGTTATATGATATAGATAATAATATAGTTGCAACACTTTGAGAGAAATTAAAGAAAATAAATTAAGAATGATGCATATTTCCTAAACTATGTAAATGAAACAAAATTTGCAAATAATACATATACATGTTAAAACTTATAAAATAAAGTTGTTCAATTATATTTATAATGTTATTAAGTTATATTGACCATCAAGTTATATTCTTGAGTGATTATATATAGGTTAATATGAAGTAACAAATATGGTATGTAGATTAGAGTTAAAAATTGCGGCAGTCTCAAGTTTACCTCAAATCGAATTTCTTACTTGATCAGAACTCAAACATTGGTGGCTGGATTTTGTTCGAGACACGTTCGGGAGTATGTGGTTAAAAGGCCTCAGGAAGAGAATATGTTTTACTATTTTTCCCAAATCTTACAAAAACTACCATAAACTGTTTTACATGAGCAGTTTTGGCATTACCTTTGATCGGGTATCCAAATGGACTTTGTATCAAAATCATTTTGTGTATCCTGATCACTAACATCATGATCAATATATGTATCTCAAATTACAAGAAAATACAAACGTTTTCTATGCTAAATAACCTTATAAGAAATACAAGAAGAGCTTCTGGTTTGATGGAAATCTATAGTAAGAGGAAAAAAGTTAGACTTAAATAATTAATAAGAAAGTAAACCTAATCTAGAGGAGGATACAGGTTCACGTTCTAGCGACTTAACTCAGCACAACGTCAAGCTGCCTATTTATCTCCCTCAGAAGAGAAAATCATGTCGGTCGTAGTTCATTATTCAATTATACCTGATGTGAGGTATTAAGAGATATCACGCGTAGCTAAGAAGCCGTGTGCGTTAATCTAGCCATTAGGCTCGTTTGGACGACCATGTAGGGTGTACGTCTCGTAGACGAGGCCTAGTCAACTGTAGATTTAACCTCGGGGGTGTTTGTCCCAATTATTGATAATTTTTGTAGCATTAGGATGCTTTTAGTCATCGAGCACCATGAGAGCTCGGGATTCAGAAGTCAAGTGATTTTCACTACGGGTAGTCAAATTTCACATTGTTAACGTGAATGTTGTATTCATCTCATACTTATTCCAATTGTCAAAATACTAATGTCTATGGAAAAGTAGATGTAAAATGATTGATGTACTATATTTGACGTACGTTTTTTTGATATGTTTTTGTTTAACATGATTTGTTGGACGTGCTCTTGTTTGACGGGCTTGTTTGACGTGCCACGAGAGGCGAACATGTCATCCTTGACTAGTTGACGTGCCGCCGCATGAGTTGACGTGCTTTTCGAGAGAGAAAAAAGTACTCACTTAGATCTCCTAAACGAGGACACATTACGCCCGATGTGCCGCATTGGTTTCCTAACCAATGTGCCCCCAAAGGGGGGCGCACATGGCCCGACCTGGCACATCCTTTTAGGGCCAATGTGCCATGTGTGGTCCCCATGTAGGCCACGTCGACAAGTCCAATGTGGCACGCAATACCTCATGTAGGAGCTATTCGACGTGGCTTTCATGCTTTCTTGAGGGTCGCGTCACTCTGACATCGTCTGTGCATGTTTTTGATATTATCGGGTTGGGTGTGAATTACCTTTCATCCCCTTAGTTCTGTGTTCTAGTGAACATTATTTTCACGATTAAAAGTAATGAAAGTTCACATTAGGAGTGTTCAAATATTGGCCGGTTCAGTCGAACCGACCAAAATAGAGACGAACTGGTACGACCAAAACCGAACAGGTGCAACCTGTTCGGTTTTGGCCGGCCGTTTTACCCTTATTCGATTTTGCGGTTTTTCGGTGGCCGAACCAAAATCGGACCAGTTTGCTTGCAAGAACAAGGGTTGGTGACTAATTATCATTATCTATAAAAGGGAAGAGAAGGTTTCATGGATGTGTGTAAGGAAAAGTTGACTAATCATTATTCATTAACATTCAAATAGCTATAATTATGAAAAAAAGAATGAAAGTTATCAAGAAGAGAAATTTTAGGAATCTGAAAAGAAATAGAAGGTTACATCATTCATGGATATTTGTTAGAAAAAGTTGCCCTTACTATTTGAAAAGCTTTAATCTCAAAATTTCCTCGCTTACGTATTTAAAGTTAATTTAATGTGTTATTTAAGGAATATGTCTGTTTTACCACGAAAATTAATGCCCCCGTATCATTCTATTCCTCTTTTGTGAAATGCGCGCCCCGGGGACGCCTGAGGCATGCCCAAGGCAATTTTGGCCTAAAACCGTCCTTGAACACTGTATTGGGGACTTTTGTGGGGCGCACGCCCCAAATATTGGGGCTTGCGCCCGAAGACCCAAAAGCGCCTGGGCGTGCGCCCCAGATCATTGTAAACGTTCACAAACTGATGGGTATGATCACCCTATGTTGCACGGGTACGAATACGGCAATACGGATACAGTACGGCATGGATACGGCGATACAAACTTTTAGAAAACATGCAATACTGACACGACATGGATACGCCTATATAAAACTATAAATAAATATTAATATTACAAAATTAAGATGCCACATTCATAACAAGCAAATTAATTCGTATATAAAAGATTGAGAAATGTCTGAATTCCAATCGTGAGCTCCTAAATTTGATTACAAGATTCTATTTTTATTTTTGAATTTTAGGTGATAATTATTTTAGTAACCCGTCAATTAAAAAGTTTACAAACAAGACCCAAAATATATCTGATACGACTCAAAATGTGTATCGGATACGTATCGGGAATTTCTTCTTTCTTTAAATTAATCGATACGCCACGTGGTGTATCCGATACGTATCGATATCGGATACGTATCCGATGAATAATAATATCATTTTTAGGAGTATCGGTGCATCATAGTGATCACCTCTTTTGCTTAACTCCCAAGTTTATTTTTTGATTTTACTCCATATTTTTTTGTATTATTATATATTTATTTTATAATATTATATTTAAAATAAATTAAAATCTAACATTTAATGGGCTTACTACCCACGCTTTTAACAACATTGTTCTATTCTATTAGAACGGACTAAGTGTTCTGCATGTACTAAAAAATATTTTTTATTCGTAAGAACCAATATTTTAGTTTTAATTCACTGCTCTTATTGTTAATATTACATACTAAATGAGAATAAGATGCTATATATAAACATTATAAATAAGAAAATTATTGTAACCTAAATTTTTGTTGTCTAAAGTAGTCATTTCCTAGTGTGAAAATAAAAAAAGATTTATAAATAATTAAAAAGGGTAATAAAAAAATTATGCATGTAAATAAAATGCGAAGAGGTACTTAATGAGAAAAAAATAATAAAGTATTTAATTGTATTAATGACAATTTGTATTAGTTGAAAACTTGAAATAGATAATCTCTCGACCTGTATAACATTTCACTGCATTTTATTGTAATATAAATACGTTATCTATGGCACTTATGTAACAAAATAGAGTAGGATATAATTACCAAAATACATTTATAAGTTTCTGCCACAAAAAAAGGAGAAATAACCGTGTGAATTTTCAAATTGTAAATTTTGAAGACTTAGATAAGATATTATTAACTTTGATTGTTGTGATCTTGGATAGAAAAGAGAATAATTGTTGTTAAATAAGATAGCATATTTGGTGGGATATCTTGAAATAAGAAATGAAAAAGTAGATGATTTCGTTAATGGATTAGGAAAAGAAAAAATTGCTCGTAAAACATGGTAAGAAGTAATTACATATAAATCTTATTAAGAACCAAATTTTTTTAAAAGGTGGAAACCAGGTCAAAACAGAAACGAACCGGTTAAAAGCCGGTTTAAACGAAACCGAAGGTTTCGGTAGGCCAAAATAGCGGTGTTCGGAATTTGCGGTTCGGTCACGGGGCCGAACCGGCCGATGAACACCTCTTGCTAGTTCATATGGAGTAACTATGTAAACAGTTTTGAATTCCTTTCTACAAACTTGTGTTACATTTTTCTATTACATCCGGACGAATGCCATGCGCAAACAATTTAGGATTTTTTTTAATACAATATTTGCTTTGTATTAAAATAGTTATAATTAACTTGCCAAACTTAAATACTTAACTTAGAGCTTCCTAATTTTTTGGTCGAACGGTTCTTACTAATTAGAAAATACTTTTAGCTTTCATAATTAGTTTCCTAACTAAATTAATTTGAACAAGCTAAGGATTCATTCCAATTACCGTGCATAATTAATATATAGCTAATAAGTTTATTTTTTTAACTTTTAAAAACTAATTTCTTTAAATTACCGTGCACGCATAATTACTCAGCTACCACGTTTCTTTTTCTAATTAACTCAGTTTATTAAGAATTTCTTCTAATTAACGTTGCATATACTCAAATCAAAACGTAGATGTTTTTTTCTAAATAACTCAATTTATACAAGAATTTCTTCTAATTATTGTTGCACATATAACTAATCGGATCAAAATGTAAACGTTAGAAAATATATACCTCTTCAAAATGTATATATTTAATAGGGATAAAAGCACCAAACCCAGTGAACTATAACGATTTTTGGGCACCACTCCCTAAACTTTGTAAATAAGCACCATGTCCCCTAATCTTCGTCAGCTTGTTCGAGTTATCCCATGGCAATTTCAGACCAAAAAATCACCAAAAGTCTTTAATATTTTTCAGAATCTTCTCCTCGTTTAGACGGTTCCGACAATGGCGATTGTATTGCAAAATTCAAAGTATTACACGGAAAATTTAGTTTAAATTCATCGAATTTCCAGAAAATATGAAGAACACTTGAAGGTGTTCATCACATGTTCCGGAAATTTGACGAATTAAAACTAAGTTTTCCGTGTAATGGCTTTGAATTTTGCGATACCGTCACCACTACCGAAACCGTTTCGATGAGGAGAATATTGAGTCCAACACTAAGAATTCCGGAAAAAAAATCCGGTTGCGGATTGCCCGAAAATTTTTGTCGAACTTTTTTTATTCTAATTGACTTTCTACTCGTCGAGACGGTTCTGGTAGTGGTGACGGTATCATAAAATTCAAAGCCATTACACGGGAAACTTAGTTTTATTTCATCGAATATCCTAAAAAAATGAAAAACACTTGAAGGTGTTCATCACATTTTTCAAAAATCCGACAAATTAAAACTAAATTTCCCGTGTATTGGCTTTGAATTTTCCGATACCGTCACCACTACCAGCACTATCTCGACGAGGAGAAGATTCTAAAAAAAAAATCAGCGATTTTTTGATTAGAAAAATTGCCAGGAGGCAACTTGAACAGGTTGGCAAAGGTCAGGGGACAAAATGCATATTTATAAAGTTTAGGGGGTGGTGTCCAAAAATCGTTAAGATTCAGGGGTTTGGTGCTTTTACCCCTATTTAAATCATATCTATAGTATTTTTTTTTCAGTTTTGGAAAAAACAAATATCTGATAATTGTAAAGATTAACTAAAAAGGAAGAGAAGAAGAATATGACGATTTCTCAAAATCGTTGAAGAATGATTTATTTACTTCATTTGATTCTCGAATTTATAAGACTTGACAATTTTCTCGCTTTTAAGAAATTGGTTTCTATTAAATTGTAGTTCACTTTGAATATGTAGACAAATTAATTTTGTCTCCTCCATTTAAATATTGACAAGTATCAAATTAAATTATTAGGAATTAAATTAATTATTTTTATTTTAATATGGGATTTTACTAAATTAAATTCTAATTATTAATAGATTAATTGATTGATTTTCTAATATATATTGTTGGCTAATCAAATAAAGACACGTGGAAAAGATGGAGTATTCCAACAAATGATGTTAAGCTATGTGGAATTATGATGTGTTTCTTAATTAGCAAGCCAAATTAAATCCATGCTTAAAACCGACCAATCACAAGCAAGGAGCTCTAGGTTTTTACAACTATAAATAGGGGCCCTCTCATAAAAAAAAAAAAGACACAAATATTCACAAGTTGAAGAGGAAAAAGCTCTAAGTTTTTCGCTCCACCAAGTTCATCCATCTTCAAGCGTTTTTCGCGGGATTCAAGGTTTTTCTTCGCGAAAACCTTTGTTTGATCCATCATCAAGCCTCAAGTCCACCAAATAACCGTTTTTGAAGATCACACTTCTGCCAAGGAAGATCGAGCTTCAACAAATTCAGCATATTTGACGTCAAGTTCATATCGTTCTTTAACGATCTTCAAGCCCAAAGTCCGTTTGATTCGAGAACAAGCTGCAAGGCCCTCGAAAAACTGTTTTGAAGATCAAAGTCCCTTTCAAAGAAGATCAAAGTCCACATATCCGAAGAACTGAAGACGAAGATCATATCATTCTTCAAGAATCTTCAAATCAAATTTCAAATCAAGTTTCCGTTCGATCCGAGATCAAGCTGCCAAGCCCTCGCATCAACGTTTGTCTTACATCCAAGATTCCTCCAAAGAAGATTAACGTTCAACAAGTTCGTCGCGAAGATCAAATCAAGTATATTGATAATTCAAGATCAAGCTCAAAAGCCCTTGAATTAACGTTCAACCCAAATACACGTGGAAGAGATCAAAATCAAATCCACTCTCAAATCAACCAAATTTCAAGATTATTTGTTGCAGAAAAGAATCAGAGGATTACTAGAGATTGTAATCGCATATTGTTTGAAGAAATACAAATTTTATTTGTACTTAATTTTTCTTGTCTTTTATTTTAGGGACTTTGAAATTTTGTTGCTACAAATGTTTGGCACGCCCGGTGGGACCATCTCTACCTCTTATCTCTTTTCCAGCAAGTCTCAAATTTGAAGTCACAAGAAGTCATCGTTGCTCCACAATGGACAAGTCAATGGGGGAAACAAGCGGAGGCTCTTCGCAACCGATGATGAAAGCTACACTCGTATCAGAGGCAAGGTACGAAGCTAAAGAAAAGAATCAAGCATCTTCAATGGAGGAGCGAATTGTTGCGCTGGCGAGAGCTATTGAGAGCTTCACAACACAAGTGCATAGACGTGAAGAGCACTGGAATCGTCTTCTCTAAAAGATATATATCCAAGAAGGAAATCACAACATTAAAGAAGTCGCTGACAAAGTTGAAGTTCAAGGATGCATCAAACCTTCGAGCAAAGAAGTTGAAGTTGCCATTCTTCCCGCAAAACAAGAACACAGAACAAGCAACGGTCGAAACATGGAGCATGAAAAGGCTACGCAAGGATTTAAAGCTCAAGAATTTGATGAAGTTCTAAGGGAAAGAAGCCAAGCTACTTCTCTTTTTCACAAGTCAAATTTCTCAAGGAAGGAAGAGCTAGGCATCATGATGCACACAAAGTCTTCTAAAGAAAACATTCAAGAGACTGAAGCTGGAAAATATTCTAAGTCCTCAAGTGAACAAATTCAAGTCTCCTCACAAGGCCTTGTCTCTGCCAATCAATTGAAGAAGCTCATCGAAGAAGTTGCCAAGGAACATAAAGCTCAACATAAGTCTTTCAAATCTTATATGAAGCCTTACACTCAACGAATCGAGCAATTTCAAATGCCGAAAAGCTATCAACCTCCAAAGTTTCAAAGATTTGATGGAAAAGGAGACCCAAGACAACATGTTGCTCACTTCGTCAAAACACGCAGTAATGCCGGAACTGATGGAGACCTTCTAGTTAAGCAATTCGTTCGATCCTTAGAGGACGTTGCTTTTGATTGGTATATTAATCTCGAGCCAAACTCCATTGACAGCTGGAAAGATCTACAAAGTGCGTTCTTCAATCGCTTTTATAGCACTCGGCGTACTGTGAGCATGACTGAGCTAGCAAATTCTCACCAACAAGAAGACGAGCCAGTGATTGAGTACGTCAATAGATGGAGAGATCTATCCTCAAGTTGCAAAAAAAAATTGTCAGAAACTTCAGCCATCGAGATTTGCATTCAAGGGATGAACTGGGGTCTCTCATACATACTTCAAAGAATCAAACCAAGAACCTTTGAAGAGTTGGCGACGCGAGCACATGACATAGAGACAAGTGTAAACTCTATTATAGAAGAAAACTCAACTCATGGCCTTGATATTGAAAGTGATGATACAAACGACGACGATGACAATGAAGAGGGCGCAACATCAAATTTCATTACAACCAATATGCTCCTTGATACGAGCTTAAACTATCTAAAATCTTCAAATTAAGTGTCAAATCATGTACTCCTTGATAAGAGTATAAACTATCAACATTCTCCTTAACACGAGTATAAACTGTTTGCATATTCAAAGTAAATTCTTCAAGCCTTCAAAGCAAATCATTCAAATCTTCAAGTTCTCCTAGACACGAGTCAAAAGGTTTGCAAATCTTTCAAACCCAAGTCTTCAAGCAAACCCTTCAAGTCTTCAAGTCTCCTAGACACGAGCCAAAAGGTCTACAAATCCTTCAAGTCTTCAAACCAAATGCGCAAGTCTTCTAGACACATCGAAGGTCTGGAAATCCCGCAAGTCTTCAAGTCCTCCTAGGCACGAGCAAAAAGGTCTGCATGTTCTTCAAGTGTCCAAGTCTTCAAGTCTTCAAGTCAATTGCTCCATGACGCACGAGTCTAAACTGCACGTTACTCCTGGCCTTTAAGAGTATAAATTGCACCATCTCTAAATCAAATTTGATAAACTTTGAACTACGTTGTGACTTGATTCCTTTGTTGGATACGTAGGCAGCTCAGAAATTCTAAGTTCAGTCATATCCTTTCACCAAGTTGTCTTGAGTCGACGATGCTACATGAAGCTCCTTGATATGTGATGTTCCAATAAAGACGTGTAAAGCTTCTGTCAAGTAGGAAATAAAGAACACCAATGCTTTGAATGTTGACCTCAAAATCATGCTCCAAGCCTCTGAGCGCTTCTTGAGTTTATACTGCAAAGTTCAATAGGATGTTTTAATGTGCGCCTTGATTCCAATCTTCAATCACTACGCTCCAAGAGGATAGTTGCAGTCGTGCTCCAAGCTCATTTGATCATTGACTAGACACTTTTGTGTTGTTAGATCAAAGACGATACCTCTAAACTACCATTCCAATCATGAAAAGGATATGCCTTGCATGTTTAACTAGAGAAGTCCTTTAAGATGGAACGTAGTTTGACAAGTATGTCATTTGACCACTCCCATATCGGCTAGGTTCTTTGGAAAATCGGGGTGGAGAGCAACAAGAAGAACGCATGAGTATGAGTGTGCAACCAAGTCTTGAAAGAAAATATCTTCCTTTCGGATGCTTTTTGATGCCGAGTCGTGAAAACAATGCGCTCCTTCAAGGTGTCTTTGATGCCAAGTCATGAAAATGATGTCTCCTCATTCAAGCGGTCTTTGGTGTAGGGTCAACAATGTCTGCTCTTTCTGAATGACTTTGACGCCAAGTCTTGAGAACAAGTCCACTTTTGCTGAATGTCTTTGATGCCAAGTCTTGAAAATAAGCTGACTCCTGCTGAATGACTTTGATGCCAAGCCTTGATCATCGTTTGATACTCGATGTCTTTTTTTTCGTATCATCTCCTTTGGTGATGCGTCGCCCCACAACAACGAAGGGATGATCATCGTTTGATACTCGATGATGGTGAGCAGCACGTCCAATAGTCTCAGATATTTGCTAGGATCGGGTGTACTCCTTGGGTCATTCGCATGGGCGGTACAACAGCAAGAGCATCCAATTGGTGTCACATGTCGTTGTCGGGTCTTTGACTGTTGATAAGTTTTTCATCTCGTTTGACGAAGGAGCATGTTTTTGTTTTGCAAGGACATTAGCGCCGGCTGCACAAAGAAAAAAAACGAAGTTAGTCTGATGGATGCAATGTAGAAGTATTTATTTTTAGCAATAATATGGATGAACAACAATAGAAAACGGCATGTCTCGATCTCACGCTTGCAATGAAGGCAATTCTTCCTCTCAAAGTTCAAAAGTTGTTGTCAACACGTGCTGCAAAGAAAGAAAGGAAAGAAAAAAAAATAAAAAAAAAGAAAAAAAAAGAGAAAAGTAAAGCACCAAACATAGCAGAATAACGGAGAAGTGGAAGAAATAACAACTGCGACCCAATTCGAACGAGATGGCGAATTCGCACAAAGCCAGTAATTCCGTCTGTCGAAGTCTTTGATCTATTCCGCCGCACAACGAATTAAAATTCTGAAGGATGACGAAGAAAGTCTCGGCTTCGGCTTCCTTATATAGAATTTCTCTTGGAAGAGTTTCAATTCAAATAACTCAGCTTATGGAATTGTAGTTGAGTTATGATTGCTAACTTATAAAGAAGTTTAATTTTTTTACCGATCCTATTGATAAGCCACGAAGTTTTCAGATTTTGCTGAATCCTTGTTCAATTAAATGAGGTGTTTGAGGTCAAACGAAGTTTGATTAGGACTCTCGATTGATTATGGCTTATGGTTGGAATAAGAAGAGTTAAAAAAGGAGTTGAAAACCAATTTGCAGAAATTTGGTGCGTGCACAGTGAGTTCCCTGGAGAAGAAGGAGACATGGATTTAATCTCATGTATGTGGTCTACATGGGCCACCAAAAGGATAATAAAATAAATGGAGCAACTCAACATGTGTCTTGCATAAGGAAAAGAGGTTTGCTCCTTCAATTTCATTTTAGTCCCTCAGAAAATTGACATGGAGGCCTACCAAAGTTTGGTCATTGCAGTGAAGTACACAATCTTCTATGAATCTCAGTCATGGCACGAAAAGAAATATATTGCAACCTATTCACTTCAATACGCTTTTTCTTTGTAATGCTGTTCGTGACAAGTCGCAAGGGGGCATTTGTAGACAAATTAATTTTGTCTCCTCCATTTAAATATTGACAAGTGTCAAATTAAATTATTATAAATTAATTATTTCTATTTTTAATATGGGATTTTACTAAATTAAATTCCAATTATTAATAGATTAATTGATTGATTTTCTAATATATATTGTTGGCCAATCAAATAAATACACATGGAAAAGATGGAGTATTCCAACCAATGATGTTAAGCTATGTGGAAATATGATGTGTTTCCTGATATGCAAGCCAAATTAAATCCATGCTTATCTTGAAAATAAAATCGACCAATCACAAGCAATGAGCTCTAGGTTTTTACAACTATAAATAGGGGCCCTCTCATAAAAAAAAAGACACACAAATATTCACAAGTTGAAGAGGGAAAAGCTCTAAGTTTCTCGCTCCACCAAGTTCATCCATCTTCAAGCGTTCTTCACGGGATTCAAGGCGTTTTTCGCAAAAACCTTTGTTTGATCCATCATCAAGCCTCAAGTCCACCAAATAACCGTTTTTGAAGATCACACTTCTGCCAAGGAAGATCGAGCTTCAACAAATTCAGCATATTCGACGTCAAGTTCATATCGTTCTTCAACGATCTTCAAGCCCAAAGTCCGTTTGATTCGAGAACAAGCTGCAAGGCCCTCGAAAAACTGTTTTGAAGATCAAAGTCCCTTTCAAAGAAGATCAAAGTCCACATACCCGAAGAACTGAAGAGGAAGATCATATCGTTCTTCAATAATCTTCAAATCAAATTCCAAATCAAGTTTCCGTTCGATCCGAGATCAAGCTGCCAAGCCCTCGCATCAACTTTTGTCTTACATCCAAGTATTTTTGAAGATCAAGATTCCTCCAAAGAAGATTGACGTTCAACAAGTTCAACAAGTTCGTCGCGAAGATCAAATCAAGTAGATTGATAATTCAAGATCAAGCTCAAAAACCCTTGAATTAACGTTCAACCCAAATACACGTGGAAGAGATCAAAATCAAATCCACTCACAAATCAACCAAATTTCAAGATTATTTGTTGTAGAAAAGAATCAGAGGATTACTAAAGATTGTAATCACATATTGTTTGAAGAAATACAAACTTTATTTGTACTTAATTTTTCTTGTCTTTTATTTTAGGAACTTGAAATTTTGTTGCTACGGAATATTATAAAGTTTGTAAGGATATCTATTAAATTTTAGTTTGATTTGAGTATTTTGAAATTTATCAAAAGGAATCTGCTAGATTGAAATGTTTTAGTACCAACACAAAATGAAATTTAATAAAATTAGAACAAATGCTTACGTAAATCAAATTAGTTAGAAAAATTAAGGAAGCTAAAATCTCTTCCATTAGCAAGAACCGTGCTACAAACAATTTAGGAAAGTGAAATCTTAAATACCCCGTAGTGAATTTGGTGGAAGTGCACTTGTTCATTTCATGCTGAATGAGGGGCTATTTATAGTGTTGGTTTTGAGGTCTTCGTCCAATAGGAGTCGGTCTCCCTTCTTAACTTCGGGTGGTGGCGATGGCCTATGTTGTTGAGTGTCTTCTGCGCCAATTGGGGTCGTCTGCTACGAGGCGCCCAATAGCGTGAGTTGACTGAGTTTTTTCTAACCAGATAATGATGATGTCTGCTACAATCGTCTTGTAGGATGTTCTGAACCAATGAGGGTGAGTCGGTCCTACACCAATCGTTGGTCTGGACCGATAAGATTTGTCGCATTCTACCCCAATAGGAGTCTTGGACCAATGAGGATGGTATTCCATCATAATGAGGGGTGGTTGGGAGCTACCTTTAACATGGGTAGGTGACACTTCCTTTGAGTCAGGTTGTGCCATCGTGGTGTTTGATTCCGACTTAGGAGGTCTTGTTACCCTCCGAGTAGTGTTTATCCCCGTGTATTCCGAAGGGGTTCTCCGAGTTGTACTTCATCCGAGTAGCTCTTTGTGTATTATGAGAAGATTCTCCAAGTCGTACTTCGTCTGATTAGCTGCAAGAACTTTCAAGTCATGTCTGTCTTCGATCTGTTATATTGAGATCGTGGATGATAGGTCTTTTTCCTTCGACCCTTTCTTGTATTCACTTGTTCCCTCATTACTTTGTATTGTCTTCCTTTCTCAAATATATTTTGGCTAAGTGTTGGATGCCACCACCCGAGGGTCCCATGTTGCGGGTCCTGTGAGATCTCGGTGGAGTTAGCCAGTTTGATGGGTCATCGTATCAAGCATAGGGGCCTCTCGTGACTATCCATGTGGGTAAATCGTGGGTGACTCTACGCTGTTAGGTGAAATATACTCGGGTATTTTGATCCGAGCCGTGTGCCCTTATTAGGGTGTTAGTTGGTTGTGACCCGAGGGTACCTTTTCCCTGGTGTTTGGACCGCATACTCTAATTGGGGTGTTAGTTGGTCGTGTCCCAGAGATACCTTTTTCCTTGCCCTTGGTCGTTTTTGTGGGGTACCCGTTTTGCCTTTTTCCAATGGCGTGGCGGATTATGCATCATCACACATCATTGTCTTAGCAAATATCAAGCACTCCTTATCAAAGAAGTAGCTATCTTCACACGACCCCCCCCCCCCCCCTTGTAAGTAACTCAAAACCCTTAATAAAATAATATTACTTCCTTTTTTCTCAAACTCGGGATAGGCGTTTCGAACAATAATCAGTGATAATATCCCTGAATCTTCCCGACTCTACGGGCCTCGAACGATATTGCATCACCAGTTATCAATCTGTCAGTCCCGTTTGACTCTTTTCAGTATCGAGTCCAAGACCGTTCGATTGTCTTGGAATTCGACATTTGTTTTAGCATCGAACACGCTCATGTTCGACAATTATTCTAGCATCGAATACGCTCTTGTTCAATAGTTCGACAGTCACAGATTCGACAGTTAGGGTTATTCTACTCGTCTCAGGCTTATTCAAAAGAGATAAATAAACTACGTTCATCTTGATTCCCTCAGTGGAGTACGTAGGCAGCTTGACTCGTTCCCAAGTTCAGTCTGAAGTCATTAAAGACCCAACCCCTCATATCGCGATGCTTGGAGTGCAGGCGTGTAAAGGACAAAACTGATTCTAACACAAATATGAATGAGTCTGATGAGAAGTGTCTTATCAGCCTACCAAGTTGGCAGACGAAAAGACCCCAAATTACTATTATATAAAGTACGCCATATTGACACCAATCTTTTGATTTCTATATTTATCCTTAAACACATTATTAAGTTTTGTTACTAGTTGCGATATAACAGTAATTTATTTTAGCTATTATTACTTAATGTTTTTTATTAAAGAAAACAAAACAATTATTATCTAATTCTCTCTTACATAAAATAATGTTAAGACATATAGATTCTCTATCCATATTTAAGTTCTAATTTTTAAAATACAAATTAATTGTATTATACTTAGAATAAATTTTAATTACGCGGAGACCGCGTGCCAACATTTCTATTTTATATATATATATATATATATATATATATATATAACTAAGACAAGCTAATAAGTAATGCATTGATAAAATAATTAAGGTTATAAAGATTTTTTTTCAATTAGAATAAGGATATGTTTCGATACATGTAAAAGGAATCACTATATTCGCTTAGGACTCGTTTGCTTTGCCCAATCAAACTAAATTATATTAATAGTCGTAGCTATAAGGTCGTTTGCTTCACATTACTAACAATCGGGTTGTCCTACGTGGCGGTCTTATTGGGGTATTAATAATTGGGTACCCCCTCCCCCCAATTATTAATACGCCCAATTAAGCCTAATAAGGATAAATTTCATGGACCTAATATATTTGCTTAAATCATTTTTTCATATTGGACTTTCGAACTAGGAATGGAACTTCATTTTTTTTGGGAGAATTATACAAATTACCCCTCAACTATGGGGTAATTACAAAACTACCCCTCATGTTTAAAAAATTACACAAACTACCCTTATAGCCGAAAAAATAAAATAATTAAGACAACCTTTCAACTTCAAATCATATCAAAGACTAAAATTCGCAGATATTTTATTTTACTTTGAGGATATCATTTGTTTAAAATTTTTTTGTCTTTTTGAACGAGATAAATGAGGTTTAATGTAATAATTTTGATTTAATTTTTATTTCATTTGTAATATAAATGAAGAGCATGAATTTACATTCAATAAAATATAAAAAAATTATACAAAAAATCTGCCATAAGGGTAGTTTGTGTAATTTTCCAAACATGAGGGGTGGTTTATGTAATTACCCCATAGTTGAGGGGTAGTTTGTGTAATTCTCCCTATTTTTTATTGTATATATTACGCAACAGTTGCTTAAATATAATGCTTATTAAATTGATCAAACCATTTCCTCTGCTAATTTTTTTTTCATAATTGATCTAGTGTCTTTGGCGAGATACATATATTTAGGAAACTCATCACTTAGTAGTAATTTAGTGGGAACATTGAAATATTAATTGAACTTGAAAATATTTATATTCAACTTGGTAAACAAAACGACACATGAGCAGACTTGCAATTCAACAAACAAATAATATTAATCTCTAAACCTTATATTACAGAATGTCAAGCAAATCAATACATAATTATAAATAAGTTTGAGATAGCACATTACAAATATCAAAACCTCACGCAACAACGATATTAGAAGTGTTGCCTGGCCACAATAGAAATTCAGGCGTATTAGATATTGTATTTATAAGTGGGATCTTTATATTCTAGTGCATATTAAATTGGTTGATATATATCACCAATAATGCAATATGTCATCCTAGACCCGTCTATTGTTTTATTATAATTGGAAATTGTATTTTTTCCTTGTTCTTGTTTAATCTTACCCTAATCAAATCAAATTTTGTGTGTTTGGAGTTATATACCAACACCCGTGATCGATTGTTAGTGGAAATGATCAATTAGTTTAATAATTGGTTGTACCTTCTTGTGTATTATAGCATAAATCCAATAATTATACATGGTTGTGTTATTTTCTCAAAATTGCATGTTTATAATTAGCATAAATCCAATAATTATACATAGTGGTGAAGTTAAAAATTAGAATAAGGGTAAGAAGGTCATTAAATACAAATAAGTGGCAAGATTAAAAATATTTAGTCAATTAGCCCAAGCAAACATATGGTTATTTTTTTTTTGTTGGGATTTAATCTAGGGTACCAATTTGGCTAACCATGCAACCTAATAATAATACCCAAGACTATTAATAAGGGTAAATTAACAGTCATGTGACTATTAATTTTGAAAGCAAACGAGTCCTTAATAAGTGATCCGTATGATTTTGTCGCTAATCGTGTTAAGTTATCCACCATTAACTTAATTATGTACTCGTGCGATTTTACTCAAGATGTCTTTCCTGAGAAGAGTGTTGGCTGTTCAATTTAATGTTTCACTAGTTAGGTAATCAAGGTGATTCATTTTCACCTAGTTTATTGGCGACGACATAAACAAAACTTCCTTTAAGAAAGCAACTATTACAAACAAACAAAGGATAAAATAATAATAGAAGATAGTTTCCATTCTTATCTTTTTGTTCTTTGTCGTGGCACAAAGAATTTTATGTACCTTTATTATTAAAAAGTACGTCAAATTAATGAAGCTCTTTTAGTTTGCAAAGCTATCATCTAGCTTAACTCTATTTGAATGGTTGGTGGGACAACTTTTAGGTTTTACTTTAAATAGTTAACCACCCTTATTGATATAAGCAATGGACTTCTTGTCGTTAAAAGATAATATAATGTAAGATTTTTTATAATTCATATTTGGCCATATCTATGTAATATAATCAATCCTAATTATTAAATCTATGGATATAAATAATAAACCTGACATAATCTATGGAACATCTATTTTGTGTGAATTAATCCATATTCCATGATCATGCCTATAACTTTTTTAAGAGTGAATTACAGGAATTACACCTAAGGTATAGGATAATTACATGGGACACACCATCATTTTAAAAAATTACACAAACACCCTTTATATTTAAAAAAAAAAAAAAAGAAGCTTGAAATGGTTAAAATAACCTTACAACTTTAAATCATAGCAGAAAATAAAATACACATGCAATTCATTTAACTTTTAAAATATTCTTTAAATTTTATTGTACTGTCTTTTTAAACAGAATAGATGGGGCTTATGTTTTTTTTTTCAAAGTAATTTTTGTTTCTTGTGCAAAATAAATAAGGAGCATGAATTTACATTCAACTAAATCTAATAATGTTTAAACAGAAAATAGAATGATTGTTTATGTATTTTCTTAAACAATATGTCACTTGAATTACCTTATACCTTAGAGATAGTTTGTATAACTCTCCTGCTTTAATACTCGTTTCTAACACTAGGGTGGTATATGATTAATATGCCCTCGTGTTGTAGGAACAAAAGAGTAATTCCACACAAAAATATATCCTCCTTTACCAATCAAACATTAAACACTAGACTTTTGTATAAGAAAATCCAGCCACGTCTATATGACCCTATGAAATTTAATTGTTGAGTCACGGTAGATGACTAAGCATGACACAATGTTTATTCCCCATGCCCTTCGTGTCATGATGCTACCACCAACTTTGCCATTAAAGTTAGGATCTCATAGAGTCAAAAGAGTATTAACGACTTTTTAACTGTCCTTAAACTCGCCCTTATTTATATTCCTGCATAAAAAAAAAAAAAAAAACTTCCTCATCTCCGCTATAAAAACCCAATAGCCAATCAACAACTTGATCATATCTATCCTAGGCGTTTACGATCGTGGGCGTCTCCCATCATAGGTATTACCCGGAGCATCTCGTATGCCTCCACCCACACAACCTCCTCTACTCACAGAAGTGTGGGCCCCACACACATGGGGCTTGCATGGGGCCCACACTTCTGTGAGTGCAGGAGGTTGTGCGGGTGGAGGCACTTCAGCCAAATTCGGTATTACCCTCGTGTGCAACAAAAAGTCCATTCAATGTGCACTAAAGGTCAACTCCAAGGATATTCCAGCTTTCTTTTGTCCTCTCAGATTTGACGTGTCCCCAAGTTTGACGTGCTCCCGATTTTGACGTCTCCCCAGATTCGACGTCTCCCCATATTCGACATCAGAGACTCTCGACATCCAACATGACCTAACAATTAGTCTTACGATTATCTTATAATCATTGTACAGTTACGAGGTTTATACTAGTCATTTGTGTAAGTGTTCTAGACAAAGTTAATCTAAGGCGCTTAAGTCATAGATTAACATAGTTCTGTATTGGTTAAATATTCTTATGTAATCTATTAACTTGTACCAAATTATTGGCACCGTCTTGGGGAACACCAGTTCTCTTGACAGAAAAGCCACGGTAAGTTACCACCATGAAGAGTCCACTAAACGACAGCACAGCGAATCACAAGAAGTTAAAGAAGACACGCCAACCTCTTGCCAATCAAGGAACCAGTTGAAGGAATTAAGAGAGAGAGAGAGAGAGGGCACTTCTGCCTTTCCAAGCAGAGCCCAAGATGGAACCTTTGGGCGAATCCATTCCCGTCAGCCTAGATCCTTGGAATTATGATAGGGTGGTTCAGATAGGCACAACCATGTCAGCCAGTGTAAGAGATGTGTTGATAGACTGCATTGAGAAGAAATTAAGATATCTTCACTTGGTCAGACTCAGACTTGAAGGGAAAAGACCCAAAGATCATAATGCACCGACTAAATATGGACCCTACGGCTAAGCTAGTGATGCCGAAGAAAATGAGCTTTAGTAAAGAGAAGAATGAAGCAACATAGAATGAAGTGATCGAGAAGCTGGAGGCTCGACACATTTATGAGATACGTTATTCTGAATGGCTCAGTAACATCGTGTTGGTCATCAAGAAGGAGGCGGCATGGAAGACTTGTGTTGATTACATTGATTTGAACAAGCATTACACACGTGATCATTTTCCTTAACCCAAAATTGATCTACTAGTGGATTCGACCGTTGGATGTGTCCTACTAAGTTTTATGTTCTCCAAGAGTGGTTTCCACCAGATATTCATGGCACTACACGACCATGCCAAAACTGCATTTGTCACAGACACAGAAGTATACTGTTACAGAGTAATACCCTTCGGTTTGCGCAACGTCGGGGCAATCTTTCAGAGGTTAGTAGCCAAGATGTTCTACAATCTCATTTGGGAAGTCTATGGAAGATTACATAGACGATATGTTAATAAAGAGTCTAATGGTTGAGGATCATGTAGAACATTTGAAAGAATCCTTTGGGATAATGAGGAACTATGGCATGAAACTCAACCGAAAGAAGTGTATGTTTGGGGTAACGACGTGGAAATTTTTAGGGTACGTAGTCAACCAGAGAGCCATGAAGGACAACCCGGATAAGATCCAAGTAAGGATGGATCTTTCGTCCCCAAGATCTATCAGAGATGTAAATCATTAAGTCGGCCACATTACGACCCTTTGGCGATTCAAAGCCATGTCAGCAGAAAAGAACCTACCTTTCTTCAAAGTGATAAAAAATGCTACAGATTTCCAATCGACAAAGAAAATGTGAGACTACCTTCTAGCAGCTCAAACGATATTTGATGTCCCCCCCACTCTTGGTGAAACCTGAACTAGTAGAGATGCTTTACTTATACTTGGTAGTTCCGGCTAACGTCGTTAGCATTGTCCTTGTCAAGGAAGTGAAGGGCAAACAATTGCATATACATTATGGCAGTCACATACTTCAAGGTGTAGAGAGGAACTGATTGCATATTGAACTCTTTGCTCTAGCAATAGTCGTGACAACCCGAAAGCTGAAACCTTACTTTCAGTCCCATTCGATAACCGTAATAATAGACACGCCGCTCCAGCAAGTGATGTCCCGCCCAGAAACTTCAGGGTGCTTAGTCAAATGGGCGATAGAGTTGATTGAATTTGGGTTGGAATTTTGTCCCCGAGCCGCTATTAAGGCTCAATTCTTATCATATTTCATGGAAGAGGCCTTGGGAAACAGTATGGAGCATTCGATCAATCATATCTTTTGTATAGAATAGGACCCTGGTTCTAGTAGACAACATTCGGCTTGGTTGTTGCATGTGGATGGTACGTCCATAGCCAATAGAGGGGGAGCATGGATACATCTCGTCTCTCCCGACCATAGAGAATTTAATTTCACCATTAGCCTGAACTTTTCGATTACCAACAATGAGGCCGAGTACGAGACAGTATTAGCCGGTGTACGCATGGAAAAAACTTTCAGTGTGAATCACTTGGAAGTCTTAATTGATTCTTAGTTAGTGGCCAATCATTTTTCAGGACTGCTTGAGGCTAAAGAAGAAACCATGGTCTTGTATTTGTCCAAGCTTAAGGCACTAGCACCAGAATTCAAGTTTTACCTATCACAGATTCTGAGGTGAGTGAATACTAAGGTATATGCACTCTTGAAATTTGCCATTTGATCAGAAAATTTTATGGAGAAAATGGTCACCCTCCTGGCCACTAGTAGGCCAACAATAGGAATCTCCAAATTTAGTAAATTTTGGCACGATGTGGAATTTATTTTCCCAATCCAAGAAGCTCCAAGCTGGAAAGATGATATTTTCCAATATCTATAGAATGGAACGGAACCAAAAGATGCCAATGCGCGACGTCGTCTCAAATACAGAGCATATTGATTCATTATCCACCAAGGACAACTTTATAAGCGATCATTCAAGGGTCCCTTGCTTAGGTGCTTATCCCCTGACCAAGCGGATTATATTATGACATAGAGCCATTGTGGTAGCTGTGGAAACCACTGCGGAGAGCGTGTTGTGGCCCAAAAAAGTTAAAGGAAAGGATACTATTGGGCGACAATGTGGAAGGATGCTACACGATTTTCTCGCAACTGTGAAATTTGCCAATACTACGCTAGGTTGATACACAAGCCTGCAACACCGATGCCAACTAGAGATCACTTACCTCTTTGATCAATGGGACATTGACATAGTAGGTCCCCTACCCATAGCTATGGGTGAGAAATTATTTTGCTAGTAGCAGTTGAATATTTCACGACATGGGTGGAAGTAGAGGCTCTTGCAACCATCACTGAAATCAACATGATAGAGTTTATTTGGAAAAATATTATTTGTCGCTTTGGCCTACCTAGAGCACTTGTGTTAGACAATGAAACCCAGTTCTGCAGAAAGTAAATTGTGGAGTGGTGCACCGAGCTAAACATTAGCCTACACTTTGAATTAGTGGCACACCCTTAGGCTAATGGACAAGTGGGATCCACTAACAAAACTCTGAAGGAATACTTGGAGCGGGGACTTCACGCCATGGGCAAATGTTAGATATATAAGCTTCAGGGTATCCTATGGGCATATCACACCACGCCCCGTACTTCTACAGGTGTAGCTAGTGTATGGCTCAAAGGCAGTTGTACCAGTAGAAATTGGAATGCCCACCTATCGAATCACGGAGTATGACCCTGAACAATATGCGCGTCTACGCCAAATGGACTTGGACATGATTGGCTCCACTAGAGACCATGAATATCAAAAGACGCTGGCATATTCCACTACCCCTGCGGTAACATGCCAATAAAAATAACAGACTTCAATACCCTTGCGGTAATATGCCAAAAACGGCAGATTTCAAGTACCCTCACGGTAGAAGGCCAGTTAAACGGCAGATTTGACTACCCCTAACATGCCAATAAAACGACAGACTTCAATACCCTTGCGGTAACATGCCAAAAAAGACATATTTCAAGTACCCTCGTAGTAGAATGCCAATAAAATGGCACATTTCACTACTACCTTGTGGTAACATGCCAATAAAACGTCAGACTTCAATACCATTGCGGGTAACATGCCAAAAATGGCAGATTTTGAGTCCGTTGGTGGTAACATGCCAAAAGAGGCAAATTTCACTACCCTTGCGGTAACATACCAATAAAACGACATATTTCAATACCCCTGCGGTAACATGTCAATCGAATGGAAAATTCTGCTACACTAGTAGTGACAAGTCGAATCACAACAGATATAAAAGTAAATTATATAGAAATAGACTTACCCCACAATAAAATGGTATGCATGGCGAAGAACAAAAAGTACCTGCACAACAATAGGCAATTTTAAGCAAAGGAACACACTTCACAGATAATGTTCAACTCCAATAATGGCGACGCAAGTTTAGTACACCAGTTCACGGAACAATACAAATTGAGAATACTTCACCCTAAAACTGGATTACTCTCCTAAATCAAAGGGGTATTCACTAAATTAATCCTCAAATACTTCATTACGATAACCCTCATAGATGACAGCGTGAATCTCCTTTGCTGTCAGGGTCATCACAAACGAATAATTTGGATTAACCCCCTCAAAGTTTCTGCTCCGTGGGGACTCCGAGCCAAACCGCTACTCTTTCTTGATCGCGTCTCTGTGCTCACGGCACATGCAATAGGCAAGTTTGCGCTCAAACTCCCATTATCAGGTCTACACTCACTAGGTACACCGGGGTCACTACTAGAACCACACACCTCATCAAGAGTGGTCAGAATGTTCACATCTCCCGCACCCTGATCACCAGCAGCAGCAATGGACCCATCTTGAGTGGCTTGAATGTCCACATCTCGCGCACCCTGCTCACCAAGAACAGTAGGGAATTCAACCCTCTCTCTCCTTTAATTAGAACTTGGGGTAAAACCAACCATAAACAACCATCTTTCGTGCATTAAGGGATATAATGGATCCTCAAAATCGAGAGGTATGAGATCATCGTTCTCTGATTCCGGGAGCATTTGCATATCTAGCCCCAACTCATGATTCATCATAATAGGATGAAACCCAGCCCTAATGAACCCCATAGCTCCAATTGACCCGCTGCGAGGTCCATACCAAATCTTATATCTCTTTCCCCAAGCGCATACCCGATATAGTTGAACGTCGAGGACCTCGAAAACTCCTTGGACACCTCTCGTTATTCGAGATAAGTTATTCGTTCAGCTAAACCCATGTTCCTCGTCTCAAGTCTCTCCACTGAGGCCTTACAAGAGTTTCTTTCCCTCTCCATCGTGCATTCTGCTGTCGTAGCTGGTCTGATTCTTCTTTCGCATGCTGTAACCCTTTCTTCAAGTCTTCCTTTTTCCATAAGAGCCTTCTTGGCCTCTTCTTTGGCCCTGAACTCTTTACCCTCAGCAACACGTCGCCTTCTATGAGCTTTATCTTGAGATACTTTGGCCAATGCAATCTGACGGTGCATATGATCTACAATGCCATGATGTTTGGCTTGAACCTCTGCTAGTTGCATATCATATCGACATATGCCATGGAAATTACTTCCAAGCTGAAATAAGAAGAACAATGTGATCGGCAGCTGCAACAAAAATATGATAACTCAATAATCTATGGCATAAACTCTTTACCGCATAGTATAACATGACGCACATACGAAGCATGTCTGGCACACCAACGTCATGTATTAATGCATCTGGGTCAACGAAAGGATATATTACATCCACGCAAGTAGTCGAGTCTTCGTCCCTCAACACATGCCCATTAAATCTCCTGGTCAGGCTGTTGGGTTTAGGATACCTCAAAATGCTATAGTCAGGCCTTCTTGTCCGAACACCTTCCTCCTCGCGGCGATTGGCTAGCCTCTTACGTTTGGCACCAACGCTATCTGTCGTATTCTCAGGCACATTATCTGAGGATGGTTCCCCGACCTCCTCACTAACCTCAGCCGCTGACCCACTTGCAGTTGGTGGGGCCTCATCCAAATTAGGGATAATGGGCTCATGTTCCTTTGTGTCATTCCTTGATGCATTTTCTGTACGCTCGGTATTAGAACCCGCACCACTTGAACTGGCGCCATTTACCCCATTGCCACTTACCCCTCCGGCATTTCTTCGAACTGCGTTGAGATACCAATAATTGGGCATCACATTTGGTGGCAATGGTTTCAATTAAGTCGGTGTACGCGGCAGACATACAGACGAGCATGTGATTTGGCATCTAAATGTGCATTGCGACGGGCATTGTCTATGAAAATCATATCATTGCTAACTCGGGTCCTGTTCCCTATGAAAATGCAACCCCCATCCTGTGATGGCATGTCACGTTTCAAACCGCGATTCTTGCTTATAGAACCGTAGCCACGACAGTCGCATATGTGCGGTTATGCCAGGGACCACCATGGTCCCAGTATCGAGAATCTCCTTGTTTTCTTCAACGAGGGGTATCTCTCCCTCCTTAACTACATTCTACATAGGTACATTCGGTTGATTTTCTTCCCTCGTTCGTTTCTCAGCAGCGTAAGGTTTGGGAGGCACCACTTTCTTGCACCGTGGAGGATTCTTGACACGAACCATATTTTGCCTAAAAATGCCAAAAATCAGTATTTCAAATAAATTGTTGCATGTCGAACACGGACATATCGGAGACGCATGTCAAAAAAATTCTTCTACATCGAGAAAATGACACATGTCGAATATTGCTCATGTCAAATAACACAATACGTCGAAAATACAAACTCGACATACCTTAGAAATTCGATGTTTTTCCAAATTTGATATCATGCAGCACAAAACACAATGTAGGCCCCAATTAAAATAATGACAAGGGGGCGAACCATCTTATGTTAAGACAAATAATGGGCCTCGGTGGGCCACCGGTGTATTCAATGAGCGTAACATCGAACATAGATGTCAAATCTAGATGTTCGATGTCCGTACTTCATTACGCCGAGCGTAAGAACCATGATATAGAACATACGTCGAATGTTGATCCTCGAAATACAGCAAATTTGATTTATATCCTTTTTGAGTTTTGCTCAAGATAGAGTTCACAATTTTTACTCACTCACCTCACTCCGAGAAAAGTGCAGGAGTAATCAAGTTCTTACTTTCATGTCATTCCCCTTGAGTTTCGTATAATCCGTAAACTCGGGGGAGTCGAGGGTAACAATTATGTAGAAATTAGAAATTTGAAAATCAATAACTTGCGAAAATGGATTTCAAATTTAGGGACTACATGATATGGGTTATTTGCACGGTCCAGAAACGGCCCAACCAATGATAGGCCAAGCCCATAACGCCCAAAATTCAGATTAGATATCGAATATCCACACCCGATTTCCCTCACATATCGAATACCTACATTCGATATGGTACATGTTATTCCAAAAATTCGGGAGCAATCCACCGCTTCGAGATCTATAAATATCCCCCCCCCCCACTCCGCATACCAAGGCAGATTCATTAAATTATTCTCTCAGCTACTAGTGGATAATGAATATACATTCCCGACATCACTATCTTCGGCATCACTATATTCGATGTCCACACCTCCGAAGTACTCACGACCCGATATCCCCTTTACCTGATATCCTTGTGCCTGATATCCTTTTGCAGCACCTGATGTTCAGCAAACCCGACCTCCTCCAGATTCGAAGTTTCCCCAAGTTCGACGTGCTCCCAGTTTCAACGTCTACCCAAATTCGACGTCTCCTCATATTCGACATCAGAGACTCTCGTCATCCAATAGGACCCGACAATCAGTCTTACGATTAGCTTAGAATCACTATACGGTTCTGAGGTTTATCCTAGTCATATGTATAGGTGTTTCGGACAAAGTTAGTATAAACGCTTGCTTAAGTCATAGATTAACATAGTTCTGTATTGGTTCAATATTCGACTGTAATCTATGAACTTGTACCGAATTACATACCAAAATTTTAAGTTAGTAATTTCGACTAATAAAACTTCACAAAATAGACGCATATAACAAGATATTAATTCAGAATTACTCATCTAATTAAGAAGTACAATAAAGATAAAGATAGAACGAAATCCCTATTAACAGTAGAATTTAGTTTTTTTACAATTTGAAAAGTCTGGAAAATTGTCTCTTTTTTTGTTTTTCTTGGCCAAAAGAAAATTTAGTCTTTAAACCCAAATATATAATCAGAACTTAAGCAAAATTGTCTTTTTTTGTTTTTCTTTTTTTGTATTTAATTTAGTTAACAGAGAATATAATGGATGTAACGGTGAGATTATCGGAAAGAAAAATTTCCTAGATTTAGGGGGGAGGTTATTAATTTTAATCTTTGTTTTCCCATGTATAAGAATGGAAAGCACAATCAATATAAAGATTTCCGTATGTTGATGTAGAAGGTTAAGGAAATAAAGATAGGGACTACCCCTGAAATATGGGATAAATACACAAACTAACCCTCATGCTTGTGAAATTAGTTCGTAGTAATGCAAAATTATACCGAACGAAGAAAAAGACTAGACTACCCTCAGAAAAGGACATCGTCATAGTAGCCTTCGTAAAAGGTTCTTGCCACCACCACAGAGCTGAAAAAGAGATCGTCTGTACTAAACGGAAGACCACCGACATCACAAGTTGGGGAAAAGTCACGGGTGCCTTAAAGGAATGTCAGACTTTATCAGCACAGAACTCCTTTACTCACGGGCGGTTCGTATTAAGCTTCTGCCAGTAGATCCATCCCCCATGAAGCAACATTTATGGACGCCCATCCTCACCATTCATGGAGGACAAACAACCAATCCCACTTGCACACCCGATACATTATAAATAGAAAGCTAGATCAACGTTGTATACCAACTCAAATTGAGATAACATACTTGTACTCTATATTAATTTAAAAGTAATATATTTCCTCTTTATTTATCCAAGTTATCTCTCTTTTTACACATAAAAGGGTCTTCATAATTCGGAAACCCTCCCTCGTATAAGCTCTCATATTAATACACTTCCTCTCTACGAATCACGGGAACTGCGTTCCAAAGCACATCTTTCCGATAAATAAGGAACTACCCAACCCGGTTAATTTTGTGTTATTATTGTGGCGCCGACTGTGGGAATGCCATTAGAAAAATTCCTTGAGCACGATTCTCGAGAAAAGCAATTAAGCAAGCAACATGACATCAGCACGCTCCGAGGAACGCCATATACGAAGGGCCTCGCGACCAACCATCCATCATCATTTTGAAAAATGACCGAACCATCGCCTGGATCTACGAAAATACATCATAACCAAGAGGGCTACAGAAAAGATATCCAAACGAACCGTCATGGGCCACTTGGGTGAATTAGCAACCCATAGTCAACGTCCGTGAAACAGCTGCTGCAAAGAACGGAGGTGGCACATCATCCCTCAAAAAGGTCCACAACTTCCCAAGAGAAGGGATCCCAACAGAACCACCCCCTACACGGTAGACCAAAAGGAAGAGTTTGCCATAGAGGAGCAAACAGGAGGCAGAATCGATAAGGCACGAAGAAGGCCCGTGAGCCATAAGACGACTAACTTCACCCCCAAAGAAACAATAGGGGAAGACCCTCATACCAAACCAAAGGGAACCTTCGAAGAACCCAAAGGTGCGTCAAAGAAGATAAGAAGAGAGGTCATTAACTATGTACCATGAGATCGAAGAGGCACCCAAGGTCGGGGGACTGAATACCAACAACCGACCCAGAGGTCCGCCACCACAAAGATCTCTGCAGAAGGCCATACACAACCAATTGCTCGTCGAACAACACCATGATACCCCAGGCTCGACTGTTTTTGATGCCCCACACCGAGGAAGTACCAGAATGACGAACGTTCACATTTTTTTGGTCTTGAAACTTCATAAAGGCGAGGCCAAAACGAGAACAAGTTCAGTCGAACAGCATATATGGTATATAGAAGTGGAAGAGCCTTTCCTTTCGTTTTAAATAATTCTAAGGAGCCACCACAGCTGTATGCACAATGATTGGATTTTGGTGCATACAATACAGAGCGAATCGAAGTGCGAATTTGTGGCACTGTAGTAGAATCATTACCAATGGCACGCTGTGAGCCGAAGTGTGTTATTGAAGAAGGAGACAAGAATCCACGTCAAAGTAGGGACGTAGACAAAGGTTGTATGACATAAGACCTACCTAAGTCTTCAAAGTACAACACCCATGACACCTCATTCAAAACTAAATGTTGGCAGAACATCGACATAACACCATGGCTAAGATCATCAAAGCCCCCTCCCCCCCCCAAAAAAAAAACAAACCGTATCCCCTCGGAAAGCCAAGGAATGAAACTAATAAAAGCATTCAAAAGATAAAACATATGATGATATAAGCCTAATGTAGGAGGAAATTGGGAGAAATGAATTACACTTGAATGATAGGAGTACATTTTATATACAGCATTCAAGATGAACGTAAGTGGAAATTGAGATAATTGTACTGGGTTTATGAGAAAGTAGAGAATGGCATAGAAATAATGGATCTCAAGTAATTTACCATGTTGATATTTGAAAGAAGTGTGAATTTGGAGTGTTGGGAAATGAAATAGAGCATCTTTTCTATTACCTCTTAGCCTTTCAAGACCAAAACCCTTTATTTAAGGATAAATCCTCAGAACCCCGCTGAAGCCTCTTTCTTGTGAAGCCTTTTGATTATGAAGCCCCAATTACCTACCCTGAGCCAATGAATTATATCCTACCCTTTTCTAGAGATGGATGTAGTAAGTCTTAAGGAAGGAAAAGAAAAAAGCTAAAAGCAAAAGCATGAGCCTATGAAAAATAAAAAAGAAAGACTAAAAAAATCAAAAGAAAGATGAATATAATAGAGAACACAAATAACTCCATAGAAAACTTTAAGTTTGGGAGTGCATCTCGAAAATCATGAAGTATAGAGTGAATTGGTAATTGCGTAAATGAAAACTCAAGAAAAAGATGAGAAGAGCCTAAAATGTATGGCCAATAAAAATATAAATAAGGGAAGAAAAAGAATCAATGAGCTGATTTACTGCATGCATCTCTAGAACTCATAAATATCTTTTCCCAATATAGCCCACACCTTAGACTATGCTTTTGTAAATTCTTTATGAAAATCTTATGTTTATATACTTGTGTATCCATGAGCACATTACTTAAAACAATGAAATTTTACTTGAAGACAACTTTATTAACCTTGGTGTGCAATGAGTTACTCGTATGATTCTAACTATTCCAGTTACCAAGCATAAGTGGCATCCGATGTGAAATTTGACTTGCGTACGTTGGCATTATTAGAACTTGATTTCTTTTTTTAAAGTCTTTCTCGAGGACAAGCAATGGTTTAAGTTTTGGAACATTTGATGAGTGATTACATATAGCGATTTGAGTACATGATTTCTTGTACTTTTGATTGTTCTTTGTGGCATTTTTATTGGTTTGAGTCTAGTTTTGTCATTTTACGATTTTTAGTCGAGTCGGAGCAAAATTATGCACATTTGACGAAAAAGAGCATGGAATAGAACAAAGATGAATGGGGAGCATTTTTCAAGGTTAATTAGCAGTTTCAGAGCATAACCTAATCGAGACAATGAGGACACGAGGTAGCGCATCATCAGAAAAGACCAGACAACCTGCAAGAGAACAACACATCTATCTATGTTGCTCCTGCGGATCAGACTGTAGGTCGCACGCCCTACATAATATCATGTGTCATCACGCCAAACATCCAGGGACACGCGCTACAGCGGACAGACTTCCACGGCTCACGCGGCTACATGTGCGACCTTGCACGACATGGATGATTTTGGGCTGAATCGTTCTGGAACCCTAGAGGTTGTTATTTTGGTGTAAATGTTGAAGAAGGGGTTCTTTGGTAACATGGGAAAGAGGATTCTGAGCATCATGGTTATTGTTGCTTTTAAGGACAATAGAATTATGTCATTCCCTTCACTCATCTAGACTTAATGATCTCCCATGGAAAGTCCAAGATGTTATAGGTGGAAGTGGGGCCAAGAGAAGAAAGAAGAAGGCTAAGAAGTTTGGTGTTGCGTCAACAACACCTCCTGGCACTGAAGGAACCCTCCAAATCCACCCTGCCTTTGTCCAATAATAGATTGAATAGCTAAATTAGATGATCAATGAGACAAAAAGAGATTGTTGACAAACAAGAGTCCCTGAATAAGATGGATTCCATGAAGAAGCACCTGATGAGTTTCTCTTATCACAAAAAAGGTGGAGTGGGTTGGTTTGCTTCTTTATGTTCTTATATTTTTTTTGAACGATGTTGTTTTTTCTTTAGTTTGTTTTGATTCGGGGAGTGTGTTCCCTGTGTTTTATTTGGGTATGTGACTAATACTTAACAACTTAGATTTCCTCTACTCATATTCTCGAACTACTAATGTTTTGAGTTTGCTGATATTTTGTGCAGGTGATAGACTAAGTGTTAGGGTAACACCGTTGTAAGTAGTGTTAGCTCAACACCCAATATAACACTTTGTATTAAGGGGGAGTAGCTTAGAATTGATTATTATGTTGTGCATCTAGAGCATTGTGCTATATTTTTGAATAGGTTTTGGTTTTGTGGAGAAAGACAAATGGGGGAGATTGAAAGTGTAAGTGTTAGACACAGTGTTAGGACAACATTGAACTTGTGCAGTGTTAACCCACTGGGTATGACATTGTAACACTACACAATATGGAAGTATTTTTGAATACTTTTTGTTTTGCCTTTATTCACATATTAACTTAGTTTCACAATTTTAGTTATTTGTGTGTGTGCTCCCGGTTGACAAGATCATGCTAGGATTGAGTATAAAGTGAAAGTTTCCATCAATATACTTTCATAATTTGTGAAGACGCATATGGGTGAATGAAGAATGAAAGTGCAAGGCTTGAGGAATGCTACAAGGAAAGAAGATTCATGCTGAATATTTTCCTTAGAAGACGTCGGCATTCAAGATGGATATTTCCTTATCTAAATAAGGAAACCTTCTTTAAATGAAAGACCAGAGCTCAAGATTTGAAACAAAGACTTACAATAAAATCAAGATGATCTAAACTGCGTGATTTATATCTTGGAGTTCAAGAAAGACACATTTATTAAAAGTCATGAAGTACATCAAGAGAAGACACAAGACAATAGCAAAAGAATCTGGAAGATTAGATCTTTAGTGTCGAAAGTCTTGTCTTGCTTTTGTGAGTTTATGTTTAGTGGATTAAGACTAATAGTTTGTTAGAATTAAGGAGCTAAAATTGTAAGGAGTTACATCCTTTGGTGTTAGTTGTTTTTCTTGGGTATTATTAGTGAGGAGCTTAGAGTAATTATTATACTCTTTTGTACAATCATTATTCAATATTGGTTATTTTGCCTAAGGCTCGACATATTATATTTAAATAATTTTCTTAAAAATCAACATCTACTTGTGTTCGTTTTTATTCCCCTTCGTTTTATCATTTTAGTAAAGTAGGTGTTAGGATAATACTGGGTGAGTGTTACCTGCAACATTAGTATTAAGTACTAAGTCCCTATTCGAATAATTTCATATACAATTTTACATTCTTTGTGGGATCAGTGTTACCTGCAGCATTAGTATTACGTACTAAGTTCCGATCCAAATAATTTCATATACAATTTTACATTCTTTGTAGGATAAGCCATGTGATGCATCCAACACTCTTGAGGAGTGGTGGATGATCATTAGAGTCTAAACACATATTCAACTCTACATAGCAAGATGCGATTCGAAGTTATCGTACATATGACTTAGAATTCATAAGTACCTTTGGTTGTATAATTTTAAAATTCGAATTGTTTGTCAAATCAAACTCATTTGATATGATTCAATAATTGATGTGCTTGATTTGATAATTATCATACGATACAATATTTTTACTAAACTTCGTTTGAGATTTTTCTTAAGAAAAAAAACTAATATAATTCAACAATATCAACACCTTCAAAATTAAGAATTATAGCGAAAAGAACTTGTAACAAACAAGCATTGAAAAAAAACAAACATACAAATATATATAATCAACATTCACAAATATGAAAGGTGGAAAATGAGAGTGATAGCTACATGACGACAGTGACGCGACAACAAATACTGGGAGCGGCGCAGGTGATTGCGGGAGTTGACGGTGATACGATCTGGGTATTACTGATTTCGTGAGACTGTAGATCGTGAGTTTTATTCGTTACAGAAGTGAGTTTTGTAATTGGATGAGTCGTGTGGAGTATTGTGTTGATTGTGCTATGTGAAATTTATTTTATTTTTATTCAAATTTGATGTCGGATTTTGATAAGCAGAAACATAAAGTTTAGTTTGTAATTAGGTAGTACTTCAGTATAATAACTTATTTATTTATTAAAGAAAATTATCAGATTTCATAACATCACAGTTGCAACAACCAAAAATAGCCGCTAGAGCAACAACACAAGTATAGCCCAAGTTCAAAAGTAACAATTAAATATTAAAAAAAAACAAAAAAAACAACAACATAGAAAATAGTAAAAGAGAAAAAAAAATCAGGATTATCCATTACAAGCCAATCAGAGTTATGAATCATCGATCGCGCTAACTTGTTCGCATTTTCGTTACCCTCTCTACGTGCCAAATTAAATAAGAAATATGAATTGGCCATGCATGCTAGCTTAATGTCCCAATTCAAGTTTTTGCCCTCTGTACCCAAGTCATTACGGAACTAAATAACGACGATGATCACAAGACAATCTCCCTAAAAAATAACATGTCTCCAACCAAAAGAGATTGCCAAATTAACACAAGTAAGGGCCGCTAAAATTTCAGCATTTTGAGGACCCAACAAACCTAGTGAACAGCTTTGAAGTCGCACAAGACATCTTCCATCCCAATCCCGCACAATGATTTCTATTCCCGCTACCTCGTCTGCCTAAAAAATTGCCTTGTCAAAATTCATCTTAATCCAAGGTTTCCTCGGTTGTTCCCACGTTGTCAATTCCATGTTCCCCAGATCCCGCCCTCCTTTGTACACACCAAGATTTTTATGAAAAAAAAAATCATCGGACAAGAGGCAATAATCATTAGCAATTGTGGCTACTCGCCGGCAACGATCTTATTTATGTTATCCCACAGTGACCAACAACTGATAATGATTTCAATACCAACCAACAGTCCCAATCCCTAGCCACCATCCTACTCCACTCGACAATCACCTCTCTTTCTCTAATATGTGCCCCATAAAGGATACATGCGAGAGCCTAAACTTGCTGAGCAACATGACACAAGAGAAGAATATGAGAAATAGTCCTCGTGTCCATCCCCACATACAGCACATGAAGCGTCATGTGCAATATGCCGCCGAACCAAAATGCTACAAGTTGGTAGAATATAACTACATGCGCGCCACAAAAATAATTTAACCTTATTCAGACATTTAACTCGCCAAACAAAACTTTAATCATGCTCGCTACTACTGATGGTGTTTCTATTCTTCCTCCAAGACCCTAACCAATGACCACATGATACCTGCTTCTAAAGGAAAACTCACCCAATTTGTAATGCCAAAGTCGTACATCCCCGCTACACCAATTCCTAAGTGGTAGTCCGAGAATGATATTAGCATCCACCTCCCAAATCCAATCCAAATATTTTTAGAAAGAAAACAATGGGGACTCTCTCCTTTTTTTCGAACTTTCCAAATAGTTGGAAATCAAAGGATGTGTGGGAGACTTTCCAAAAATATGGAAAGGTTTGGGATGTCTATATCCCTAATAAAAGAGAGAAATGGAGGCAGAGGTTTGGTTCTGCTCGATTTGCTCACATTGGAGATGTTAAAGGTTTGGAAAGGCGGCTTGATTCTATTGTTATTGGTGACAAAAAGATGAAGGTGAGTATTTTTAAATTCAATAGAGAAGAAAATTTATTTGCGAGCAAACAACAGACGAAAGAGAATGCTTGGGTTCATGATGGGAGGCTTAGAGTAGAGCAATTTTACACTAAGGTAACAAGTAACAAACCTCATGTTTCTGGGAGTAGGTTTAAGGAGAGAGGTATGGTCGAAGATAAAGATGAAGAGATGTAGTGGCTTTGCAGTGCTTTTGTGGGAATCCTTAGGCGTTTTGAAGACAAGGAGAATATTGATGGTATCTTAAAAGTTCTAAGGTTCACTTTTGTTAAGGTTTCTACTATGGATAGACAACGCGTGTTGATCTTCAAGGTATGTTGTACACAATTTGGTATTTCTTCAATCTTTCTTGTTGAACTCAACTCCTTTTGGTCTCGGACTGCTTCTTGAATAATGTTCCCTTAAATAAAACGAGTTCTAATCAGGAAAGTCACCTTATTCAGTGTGGAGATCATCCTTGTAAAGTTTCCTTGTTGCATTCGAACTTCAACTTGTTTCCTTCCTTGAAACATGCTTGGTTATGTAAAAAAATAACTGATTGTGGAAACTTCATGCTTTAACTTATGTTTAGTTAAATCCTGAAATAATCAAAGACAACTATAATCGTGGAACTAGATTAATAGGTGAATAATGGCAAAAAAAATATTATGGCAATTAAAACCATGATTGTTTAAGTGTTACAATGTTCGATGATATCCTTACATTTCACTAGCTCAATGTTAAGCTAACATAGGCGCTTCAATGTTGTGATAACATTGACCAAACAATTTGCACTTTCAACGTCGAAGTAAACAAGAAGGTGGATTAGGGGTGAAAGAATTATGTCTTTTTAATAAAGCATTATTGGAAATATGGCGTTGGAGATGGTTGGTGGAAAATGATTATGTTTGGGTTCATGTGTTGAAGGCTAAATATGGTAATGAAGTGTCTAACCTTTTGCTATCAAATGATAATTCAAGAAGCAAAAACAGTTCATTGTGGTGGCGAGATTTACAATTAATTTTGTATAATAATGAGAGGAGTGATTGGTTCTTAGGTGGATTATCTAAAATTATAGGAGAGGTATAGGCACTAAATCTTGGGAGGATATTGGAATGGTGCAGATACTCTAAGAAGAGTTGGGGCAGACTATTTGATATCTCACTCGACAAGAACGAAGCATCGCAGAAATGGGAGTTTGGAGTAATGATGTCTAGAAGCGAGTTGTTTAGGTGGGAACATCAAATCTTCGAAGTTTCTACTCTGGATAGATGGAGAAGCGAGTTGTTTAGGTGGGAACATCAAATCTTCGAGGTTTTTCTCCAAACTTTGCAACATATCCAGCTTGATATCTCAAAAAAAGAAAAGATGAATGGATATGGAGAAAATAATCGAGTAGGAAGTATATCGTTTAACCAACTTATGATTTTCTTATGTCTACTAGGAAAATTCAAGATACGGATTTTTTCAAAGCATTTTGGAAATTATCTTCTCCCCCAGAGATGATGTACATGGGCCGAAAAATGAAACTCGATAGATTACCAACAATGACGAATCTCATGAGAAGAGGTATTGTAGTGGCATATAGAGGGGCGTGTTGTTTTTGTGGAACCAACCCAGAAACTAATTTCTCATTTGTTTTTTGAATGTGTTTTTGCTTATCGAGTGTTGATGTCGATTTATGAGTGGTGGGGAATTCTTACCGTGCTGCCAATCGATCCATCTTCTAATTTTTCTCAACACTCAAAGCTGATGCGGATTCCTCAAGTAAATAAGTTGTGGAACGGTTTCTGGTGTGTTATCATTTGGTAAATCTAGGAGATGAGAAATAAAGTTGTCTTTCAAAAGGAAAACAGTGATATTACAGTAACGTTTTTGTTTGGGGTGTAAAAATTGAATCTTGACAATTATTTAGGAGTTTGAGCATCTCTTGTGCTCTTCTTTTTCTTTGAATGATAAAAAAAAAAAAAAAAAAAAAATTGGCATCCGCCTCCCAAAAAATACTCCGAACCAAAACATGATCCCACCACCCTCTGCCAAACTAATTCAATTGATTTTGCAAGATTGGTTATCATTTGGTACTACTATACGACACAATTTGCACAACTCTAATGCCATAGATTAAGATTTTTTTCGTCAGTGGAAACAAGTGTTAACATTTTGTGATGCTTATTTATGATAAAGTTATTTAAAAAGAAAACAAAATTGTGGCTGCAATTTAAGGGTACTAATTGAGTATTATGCTTCATAAGTAAAAAGTTGAATCAATTAGCTTTGGCTGGGACGGGGAATTCCCATTTGGCAATAAAATACAAGAATGAATATCTTTTTAGCTTTAATTATTGTGCTACTTATCATATGCTACATAAAGAGGGGAATATACTTCCACCTAGCTCTTGGATTTAAGTCATCGCCAAAAAGCTTAAGCTACCTACAATTATGGGTCTGTGTATTTAATAGTTAATAACAACGTAACAATTGTAACTAGATGTACCTACCAAAAGCTCAAGATGGAAATCAAAAGAACATTCATATTTACCATTAAGTTTGTCAATCAGAGAAGAACATTGTCAAAACAGCCAGTTAATTTTAATGAAAATACGTTTCCCTATTTGAATCAGTCATGACCATATTTGATCTTCATCCTGCATGCTGAAAATTGAAATATCCACACAAAAGAAAAAAAAAAATCCAAGTCCAAAAATATAGCTGTAGAGGTTAAATTTAATTAAGGTTGAATATGGCAAAGAAGTAAAATTTAGATTCGGTGATGGAATCTTTTATAGCGTGAAAAAGGTTAGAAACACATGCGGTCAAATCGTGCAGGTACCAATTTAAATTTTAAAGGAATTCTATAATAAACGTCGACAGTTAATAAAAGGGCTTATTAAATTCAATAGATCCCATCTTATTTACTAGGGAGAATTACACAAAGTACCCCTCAACTATGGGTAAATTACACAAAGTACCCCTCCTCTTTGGGAAATTACACAAACTACCCTTATGGTCAAAAAATTTAAAATAATTAAGATAACCTTTCAAATTTAAATCATAACAGAGACTAAAATTCGCAGATAATTTATTTTTTCTTAGAAGAAATTATTTGTTATCAATATTTTTTGTCTTTTTAAACGAGATAAATGAGGTTTAATGCAATAATTTTAATTTATTTTTTGTTTTTTGTGAAAAATAATTGAAGAGCATGAATTTACATTCAATAGTTTGAAATAAAAAAATTACGAAAAATCGGTCATAAGGGTAGTTTGTGTAATTTCCCAAAGAGGAGGGGTACTTTGTGTAATTTACCCATAGTTGAGGGGTACTTTGTGTAATTCTCCCTATTTACTATCTTTCACTTTTTCTTTCTTGGTAACAGCATAACATTAATAATTTTAGATCATAATTTAAAGTGTAGATTAGGGTCTAAACTCGAAACAATTATATATATATGTTAAAACAGTCACTGCTAAATATATTATTTAAAATGTACGGTTACTGGTAAAAAGTTGACAATAGGGACAGTTAGCTACAGCAAAACTGACATGAACTAATATAAAAAACTGAAGAAAGAAAAACAGACTTAGCGGCCGTTAACAAGTGGACTAACGGCCGTTTCCTTGCACGGACTCGGCGGCAGGCTAGTCCTCCCCGTTGCAACAAGCCTTTGCACAAACCCGCCGACCCTCTCGCCGTTAGTCTCCGTCAGCAACCGTTTCCCGCCAAACGGCAAAGACTCCACTCCTCTTTCCGCCAACACCTCTTCAGCTCCTTTCGGAACGCCGTATGCCTGTAGAATTAACACCGTCAACACAGTTACTAACTCCTCCGTTATGCACTGACAAATAGTCGATGTGGTTACCTGAATTCTGACGTAATCATTAGGGTTCCAGCAGAACGAGTTGCCAAGCATTTGATCAACAGTCTCCGAAACGCCGTCGAGGACAATGCCGACGACCGACGCCGTCGAGCACTCGCCGTTACGGTTGAGCTTCGTTTTCGACGGAGTACTTAACGGCCCGTTGCCGATTGAGAGCACCAACAGATCATCTACACCAGTGACGGTTGGGAAATCACGCTTATTGTGCAGCACGTGAGTAACGGCGGCTGCGGTTGGATTGTTCATCACGAGTCCGCCGTCAACCGCCAGGCAAGTGGTCTTTCCGTCGGTGGAGGAGAGGCTGAACGGTTTGAACATCGACGGCGTCGCCGACGTGGCGCGAATCACTTTCCACAGCTCGAAGTCGAAGCTCGGAGACTCGGTTGCGTCGGCGCGGGAGAAGACGAACGGCGCGGAGCTCTTCAAGTCGAAGCACGGCACGAGGAGAGGCTTACACGTGTCCTTCAGCGTCAACACCTTTCCGTCGTCTCTCCGAAACGCCGCCCTCAACACGGCGTCCATGCTCTTGCCGGAGAATCTCGTTCGGCGGCGGAGAACTCCGACGGTTGTCGCTTTGTACAAATCCTCCTGATTTTCCGCCACAAAACTCGCGGCGGCTCTGGCGGAGAAGATCGGACGGCCGAAACCGTCGTCGGCGACGAGCATTACGGCGAGGAGAGCTCCGATGCCGGTACCGACGACAATGTCGAAGAAATCGGCGATACGAGCATTGGAATCGCCGGTTTTGGCGTGGATCTGGTCCTCGAGGTGAACCAGGGCGGCGGAGGCGACAATGCCGGTGGTTCCGCCGCCGTCAATGCTCAAGACACGCGTCTTTTTCCCCTCGCAGTGGTACAACCACTTCTGCTCCAATTTGGAGAAAATCTCCAAAGTGACCTTACTCAGCTCCATATCACTTTCACAAATGGAGAAACTGATCAATTAACTAGCAGTAGATTATACTGTATAGCTATGGAGCTAGTCACAGCTGTAGATATGAGAATGAGAGAGAAAATCCGTGATGAGATTGAGATGAGAATAGATAATTCACGATTTACTACTGAGGCACATTAATGGCGCTAAAATCTCTCTCACATAGAAATACACGTAGTGAGTGTGGGTGTAATTGCGCAGTGCAGTGAAGTGGGAGTGTAGTAGTGTTGGGGAAGAGTGAGAGGAAGTTGTTACGACTTACGAGTGGAGTGGAGTGTATGTATATGTGTATATATATATTTATTTGCACGGATCGGATTCTTTCTTAATTTATTGGGCATTTTTTATTTACGATGCTCGGGTACCGGTGCCACGTTATGCTGTACTTGATTTTTTTTCATTTTGTAGTTTTTTTGTTTTCATGCAATTAATTGCACGCGTTTTTATTGATTCGTGTGGTATTTGGTAATTACAAAAAATGAGGTCAACTAATAAGCGCCTAAATCTATGATGGCCCAACGCACGATTTGTTTTACTGATTTGTCGCTTCAATTAACTTCATCATCAATTTGTTAAACCTGAAGACTACTACATAAGTAGCAAATATTTAGTATGTCGTATTTCGGCTTTCAAACGAGTTTCATCTTTGGTTATTTATTTGCCGCTTTTCTCAACAAGAAAGGAAAATTAAGGAAACCTATTTCGTGGGTTTATTGGAGAAAGAAAATGGGCTGAGGAGATACTATTTGATATGTAATACGAAGTTAACACTAAGATATCAAAGAAGCATGGTGGTTTGACATTACATTACATTTTTTTTTTGAAAAGAACTAACATATTGTAGTTTACTCATTTCCAGAAAACTGGAACTTAATTTCCAACTTTCATTATTTTCACACTTTTAAGGTAAATAAAAATGGAAAACAATTCCAAGAAAAATCTTGAAAAAAAAGGAGTCGCGATTGACAACGATTCTTGTGCTCTATGTGGTGAGAGTTACGAGAATGTGGGGACCACCTTTTCTTTGAATGTAGGATTGTGTATTTGATTTGGATGAAATGTTAAAGAACCACTTTGTTTCAGATAGATTCATCTTTCGTACCAACAAGGAGAACAAATTGGGAGATGCATCTGGTTTTTTGTTTTGGGGTCCATCTGGCTTCTTAGAAACGGAATCTTGTTCAAGGGTGAAAAGCTTGATGTAGCCGACTAGACGCAACGGTTGATCTCATCAAATTAAGATCCTGGAGCTGGATGAGATCAAGAAAATATGGATATTCTTTCATTTTAAGAATTTTTTACTTTTTACTCCTGATTTGGGAGTATTTCTTGTACTCTCCTTTTCAGTAATAAAATTCTTCCTTGCCTATCCGAAAAAAAAAAAAGTTATGTCTACAAGCAAATCAATCCCATATAAAAAATTAAAAACAGCGATACATTGTTTCACTTAGCACAATAATTTGAATGTCTCTCACATGATTTAAAAAATGTATTTCAGAGTCCCGACTTTCTCTTTCTATGTATCATTTGCTTGCAATGCCAAATACCTTTGTATAAATTATGTTCAATCCTTCACCAAATTTAGAGTTTTGTCGCGACTAAACAACGCCCATCTAAAGTTCTTCACCAAATTTAGAATTTTGTCGCGACTCTGCAACGACCATCTAAAGTTAACCAAATCTCCAGATTATATTGATCACAGTACTTAGAACTAAAAGTAGTAAATATTTCAATGCATAATAATTCTCATAGAGAGGTTTTTAATTCGTAAAGATTTAAGCAATAAATTTCGCTTATACCCCCATAAAATAAAAACTTGTCTCCGATGGCTTGTGCAAATCTAGGCTGCAAATTTAACACGGTGAAGAAATGAGTGGGATGTGACTTTCAAACCATTGACATTTGAAGAAAAAATCAAACAAGATCCAGTAGTATCAACGGCAACAAGTGAATTGCATGCAAAATGAGCAAAAGAAATAGTTGAGACATCAGAAAAATGTCGTTTTCTTCACCATAAAAATCAATCCTTTTGGGTCTCATAGTTTGGTGAAAACCACCCACCAATTTGTCACATTCGGAACAGAATACAACGGCCCAACGTACAAAATAATCATATGAGAACCATGCACAACGAACCAATAATTTATAATTCATTTCCTCTACTCGTGATTTTCAACAAATATCTTCCATAATCAATGAGTATGTTCAATATCATTAGCTTAATTTTCTATAAATTATGCCTTAGAGATGAACGGGCAGCTTTATAGCTTGGATACACAAACAACTATTAAGTCTGCGATCCAATGGCCTGAGCCTTGAAAAAAAAAAAAAAATTACAACATCGTATCAGAGCTTACAAAGTAATGTCTGAAACTGAGATTTCTACGGACATATACATACGTGAGAGAATAATGATGAAAATTATCTTACATGACTTCAGAAATAACCTACGGATAACTAACTTCACCTGTGTCCTCAATAAGGCCCACTCTCCATCGTGATAATAGCAAACAATTGCTTGAAACAAGCCTGGCCTTAAAATCTAGTTTGAAAAAATGCTTGAGCCTTCTTAAAGTCATTCATAATTCATGAAATTGGGTTCAATTGTCTCCATTTCAACCTCTTGACATGTTAGTAGGAGAAATGGCACATTTGCATTGTGTTGAACGTTATTCTAATCAATTATACCAGGTTGGCTGCAGCATGAGCAACTTATATTCTTTCCTGAACCGTGGCTATTGCTGACTCCTATCACTTGTTCCTGTAGGAGAGTTACAATAGATGCAGGGACTCACAATGTCAGGCAAATATCAAGTCCAACATGGTACCGCACATTACCAGACAAATCCATGAAAATTTCAAGGAAATTCGTTTGATTCCTTCCTAATCCGGGAGGTGGAGTTTAAGCCTGATTGACATACCTTCTGTATCTTCCACCATTTCCAACAGCGGATAACAAATTCGACAGCTGTGACAATAAGCAAAGATGACATTATTCTCCAAAATGATTTCTTAAAAGTAAAGACCACAGAGTTTCACTGATAAGCCTCTCCCAAAGAAAATGTCATATTTTTTAACAACTGAATGAAAATGAATCCACCTACAATTTTCCCTTGTACACTCCCATTGCCAGCGAAATGGGAAAACGAAATGAAAAAAAAAAACAGATTTAAGTTGTTATCAGAAACAGATAGGCTAATGTTTGACTTGTCAATAAAAAAATTCTCGTCTTCAAGTAAAATGAAGTTCCCTATCAACAGACAATTATAACTTGAACCATAAAATGATTTAGTTGACAGAGTCCAAGTGAGTCATTCAAAAAGAAATCTTCATGTTTTCTCAGTAACAAAGAAAGGGAATTGCTAGCAGTAGGCAAAGTATATCATAAGTGGAACTTATACTCTATTATATCATAACGTATACTACACAAGGATGCCATGATTCAAACGAGAAAAAGAAATAAAGTTGCTGATACGGCCCAAGATGAAGGCCGTAGGGTTTACTAATTAGGAATTTAGTTTATTAAGTTAAGTTATTCTTATATTAGGAGTCTATGTTAGTCTTAGATTATGAATCTTTATTTAATTTGAGTAGTATTAGATTTCTATTTCCTTTAGTAGTCTAGGTTTAATTGGTTAAGGATTATTAGTCTTAGTATAAATAGTCCAAGTTTTGTAACTTTTATTCATTCAGAAAATAAGTAAAACTTTAGTTATCTTAATTTTAGTCTCTCTTCTCCCCCAAATAATTCTTGGAGCCCGTTCTAGCTCGAATAGAACCCTATTCCTAACAATTGGTGCTTTCATCTTTTGAACTCACTATATCAAAAAAAAAATAAAAAATCATGGATGTTTTGTTCTCCAAGACACCCAATTTCATGGAATCGTTCTCTAAAATATCAAAAATGGCGGAAGAAATAAGTATTGACTACAAAGATTTGTCTCGCCGAGCAGAAGCCAACTACAAAGATATGTCTCGCCGGTTCGATCGTATGTCTGGCTTATTGTCAAAAATTGAAAGCGATTTGAGTGCACGTTCACAAAATCCTCCACCACTACAACTGCCGCCTCCACCGCCACCAACATCGCCGCCGTCGTCAACAATCTGCAACACTCAAGATCTTGATTTTGAAGTTTTCTTCGAAAAACCAAAGGAGGCCACACAACTTAAGACCAACGTGGCAATACTGAGATTCAACGTCAACGGGGAAATTAAAACTAAAAGAGCCTTGTTTTTTCTTGCACAGGATACAAGCACTTCAAAGATGGTGAGCCATAACAACAATCTCGTGGTTTTTCATGCTGGTTATAAATGCATAGTGACTATGAATTGGAGAAAGCGAAAAAAAAAATGGTCTTGAGGACAAGACCCTGTTAAGGGGGAAGGATTGATACGGCCCAAGATGAAGGCCGTAGGGTTTACTAATTAGGAATTTAGTTTATTAAGTTAAGTTATTCTTATATTAGGAGTCTATGTTAGTCTTATATTAAGAATCTTTATTTAATTTGAGTAGTATTAGATTTCTATTTCCTTTAGTAGTCTAGGTTTAATTGGTTAAGGATTATTAGTCTTAATATAAATAGTCCAAGTCTTGTAACTTTTATTCATTCAGAAAATAAGTAAAACTTTAGTTATCTTAATTTTAGTCTCTCTTCTCCCCCAAATAATTCTTGGAGCCCGTTCTAGCTCGAATAGAACCCTATCCCTAACAGTTGCTAAGTTTGTCTAGATATGTGAACTACACTTCTAGATTTACTGCAGCAGTTCTGAGAAAAAAACAGGATAAGAACATTGAAGAACAGATTATCGTCCGGTTCAGAACCATATAAACTACAGTTGACAATAATAATAAAAAGCACTGGTAAGAGTGTTGAAATTAAAAGATTCAATCTATGAAAAAGTACAAGAAAACCAGAAAACTAAAGCGAAGTAAACAGATAATTACATACTCAGAAAATTCCAAACAGCGAAAACAACTATAACAACAATTAACCTAAGCTAGTAAGAAATAACATTTTTGAGGTCAATCAACAAATGCAAGTTTCGGCTGCCTTTTTATCCACCTTTAAGATAACAGTTAAACCGTGCTGTGCATTGAGGAAATGGCTTTCACGATATTCATTGATATAACTCCATGGTTAAATAACTGCCATGAATTCTTTTAATATCCAAAAATATTTCAGTAATCTGTTTCACCAATTGATGACTAGATATTACTGAAAAGAACTTGAAGTTGTTACTATCATGTTCACCACCAACAATCACATGCCTCAGGCATAAATTGTGATTGAATCATCAGGTCTTATGGTGATATGTTCTTCCTCTTCTAAAAATCATCCTGAGATATATAACATATTAGTCATGCATAGATAAATTCAAGGATGGCAATAAATTTACCAATATATGCTACCCCGATAAATGGCACTTTTAGGAGATGCCAAGAGTTCAATATCAGTCAACTTACATCCAATCTTCCAAATAAAGTTCCATTCCATAGTAAAGAGAATATTGGCGTATACATTAAGTAAAGGACATCACATCGGAAAAGACTGATACTGATGAACTTGGACCCATTGTCAAGTGCGCCAGCGGCAGCTAATGCACGAGCAAGTTCCTCATCCTACTTTGATGTCTCAACATCCATATTTTCACTATCTTATTCATTCGCTTTCTTCACTGCCAATAACACAAACAGAAGACTTCTCTAAAGTTTGAGAGTCTTATATCTTGTACATTATGGTAATCGGCCATAATATCTGATATATAAACATTTTTATAGACAGATTTCGATTCTAATCTCGTGTCAGACAGAACTCGGCCCAAATCTCATGTGTGAAACTCGTGGCATTTTTTATTCATACTCGATCAAATCACCACATGCCCTCAATGATAAATATCATCAAGTAATAGGAATTCGACTAATGAAGAATTCCTACCTCGTGTGACATTATTCGTACTTGGATACATGTCAGGCTGTTGGAGATAATATACAACAACAACAACAACCAAGCCTGTAATCCCAATTAAATTGGGGTAGGCTATATGAACCATGAATGAATCACGTCGAGTCGTGAACATGAATCTTCTGCCTCCATAGGTTTCGGTTGACGAGCATGTCTTCATTTAGATCTTTTAGCTTCATGTCGTTCCGTATGACCTCCATCCACGTCTTTTTCGGTCTCCCACGAGCTCTAGCCGTCTGTCCTAAGTCGAGATCTTCAACTCGTCATACCGGTGCATCTATGGGTCTGCGTTTAACATGCCCAAACCATCTTAAACGATTTTCTCGCATTTTCTCATCAATGGCCGCCACACCCAATTTATGCCGAATATCTTCATTGCGCACTCTATCTCTCCTAGTGTTACCGCACATCCACCGAAGCATGCGCATCTCTGTAACGTTCATTTTCTGTGCATGACTTTGCTTAATAGCCCAGCACTCGGAGCCATAAAGCAAAGCAGGTCTAATAGCCGTACGATAGAACTTTCCTTTAAGCTTTAAAGGAAAGTTACGATCGCACAGAATCCCTGTCGCACTCTTCCACTTTGTCCATCCAGCTTGGATGCGGTGGTTGACGTCTCCATCTAACTCTCCATCCATCTGCAGTATGGAGCCTAAATACCGAAAATGCGCACTTCTCGGTATCTCTTGGCCATCCAACTGAACCGTGCCATCGTTGTTTCTTCGTTGTTTGCTAAACTTGCATTCGAGGTACTCTGTTTTTGTTCGACTTAGTTGAAATCCTCGTGCTTCTAATGTTTGTCTCCATCGTTCTAATTTAGCGTTAACTCCCATTCTCGTCTCATCGATGAGGACAATATCGTCTGCAAACAACATACACCATGGGACTCGATCTTGGATGGCTCTGGTGATTTCATCAATTACAATGGCAAACAAAAATGGGCTCAAAGGTGACCCCTGGTGTAAGCCAATTGTAATTGGAAAGGCGTCTGTTAAACCGCCACAAGTTCGGACACTTGTCACCACATTCTCATACATATCTTTTATGATGTTGATATATTTAATGGGTACCCCCTTCTTCACCAAGATCCACCATAATACATCTCGAGGTACTTTGTCATATGCCTTTTCTAAGTCGATAAAGACCATATGCAAATCTCTACTCTTTTCTCGAAAGCGCTCAATGAGCTGACGAATCAAATGGATGGCCTCTATGGTCGACCTTCCGGGCATAAATCCAAATTGGTTCTCAGATATGGGAACAATTTGTCTCAATCGGTGTTCGATCACCCTCTCCCATAGCTTCATGGTATGAGACATAAGCTTTATCCCACGATAGTTAGAACAGTTTTGGACATCGCCCTTGTTCTTATATAGAGGTATTAGCGTACTCTTCCTCCACTCTTCTGGTATTTTATTTGTTTGCCATATTTTGTTAAAGAGGTCCGTCAACCAGGTCACCCCTATCTCTCCCATGCTTCTCCAAGCCTCAATAGGGATACCATCTGGGCCAACGGCTTTTCGAGTCTTCATCCTCTTCAAGGCATCTTTGACTTCCGACCTTCTAATACGGCACATAAAATCGCGGTTCAGGTCCTGAGGGGACTGCGAGATGTCACCCACTGCTTGGGTGGGGCCTCCATTGAACAGGCCCTCGAAGTACTCCCTCCACCGTGCTTTGACCTGATCCTCACGCACTAAGACAGACTGACCTTCATCTTTGATGCATTTCACTGCACCTAGGTCTCTAGTCTTCCTCTCTCTAATGCGAGCAATTTTGTATATATCCTTCTCGACCTCCTTGCTATCCCTCTTCTCATAAATTTCCTTGTACACAGCCTCTCGCGCTAGTCCAACAACTTTCTTTGCTTCTTTCCTGGCTAGCTTATACTTTTCAAAGCTTGCTCCATCATGGTTCTTCTTCAAATCCCTGTAGCAATCCTGTTTGGCCTTGATTGCCGCCTTTACTTCTTCATTCCACCATGACGTGTCTTTACCTATCAGGCTACTACCTCCGGATTCACCTAAGAGGTCTTTAGCTACCTTCTTGATACAACAAGCCATTTTGGTCCAAGTTGCATCTGCATCGTCCTCAGTCTTCTAGTCTACCTCTTGAACCACTCGCTCTACGAAGGCCTTTTGGGTAGACTCCTTAAGCCGCCACCACTTAATTCTAGGTTCCAACCGGCGCCTACTCCTCTTCACTCCTTGCCGCAGTCTAATATCCAACACCAAAAGCCTATGTTGTGTAACCACACTTTCCCCGGGGATGACCTTGCAATCTATGCAACGACTTCTATCTGCCCTCCTAGCTAAGAAGAAATCTATTTGGCTCTTATTTGACCCACTCCTATAAGTGACCAAATGAGACTTTCTCTTCTTAAACCAAGTATTTGCTACAAGCAAATCATAGGAGAGGGCGAAGTCTAAGATAGTGTTTCCCGGCTCATTGCGATCCCCAAAGCTATACCCGCCGTGGATGTCCTCGAACCCATCACGGCTAGATCCTACATGACCATTAAAGTCACCTCCAATGAAGAGTTTCTCGCTACTAGGGATCCTTTGTACCATCTCGTCCAAATCTTCCCAAAACTTACGTTTCACGGCTTCGTCTAGTCCTATCTGTGGTGCATAGGCACTAATGACATTCAAGATATCCTCGCCTATGACCAACTTGACCAGTAAGATCCTGTCGCCCTTCCTTCTGACCTCCACCACGTCCTCGAGCCAAAGCTTATCTATGATGATCCCAACACCATTTCGGTTCTTCTCTGTCCCGGTATACCAAAGCTTACAACCCCAAAGGTCTACTACTTTGGCCTTTTCACCAACCCACTTGGTCTCTTGCACGCACAAGATGTTGATCCTCCTCCTAGACATTGCCTCAGCTAGCTCGGCCAATCTTCCTGTGAGTGACCCCACATTCCACGATGCAAGGCGAACTCGTCGTTCCAGGACTAACTTCTTTACCCTCACCCGTCCTGGAAGGTGAGAGAACCCTTGCTCATTTGACACCACACCCGGGCGTCGATGTGGCGCGTCGCTTCCGGGCGACGACCTAGCAACCCTTGCCCATTTATCACTACACCCGGGATCCGATGTAGCGCGTCGCTGAGTAGGGAACGCCCCAACGAAATTCATAGTATGGTTCATATCATAGGATGTGACGGGGTTTTTACGTTGGCTGTCACAAGCCTACCACAACCCTCCTCCTTTATCCTGGCTTGGGACAGGCAGTGAAAGCTCACTGGCGGAGTTATGTTGGAGATAATATATAAATATTAAATGTCTACCCTCTCTAACAACTTAAGCTTTTAGATGAGATGGCAATTTAATATGGTATCAGAGCCTACCCAAGTTGATGTGGGTCTTGCCCGCTATCTAACCCACGTGTTAGGATCCGATGCTCATTCCGGCCTATACGTGAGGGGGCGTCTTGAACTCTCTATCCCACATCGCTTGAGAAATGATCTTGGCTTCTGTTTATCTATACCCTGCTCATCTCCCTCTAATAAGGCCTTTTAGAGGGAAATATGGGGGGATCTAATTTCTAATATGGTATCAGGGCCAGCCACTACTCCCTCTCAGTTGCAATCATGCGGCGTGGGTGATGACATCAGTATTGCAGTGTTAGCCCGGGCTAGATGAAACTAGTGCAAAGCCAGCCCGCATGGGCGCCGCGGCTGCAAAGCGTGGCGAAATGTTATGATCCTAATTGCAAGGTATGGGACTTGGATCCCACATTGTTATTGTGAGATATTAGTGTGGGGTTTATATGGACTTGGGCTCTTTCACCTTAACAACTATCTTTTGAGGTTGGGTTCTCCTAAGCCCATATCAATTGGTATCAGAGCTCAGGCCAAGGAGGAGGTCCTGGGTTCGAATCCCACCGCCACCCGATAATCAAAAAGTGACACGTGACATGCGTAACAAAAAGATTTACAGCTTGCACGTGAGGGGGCGTGTCGGAGATAATATATAAATATTAAATGCCTACCCTCTCTAACAGCTTAAGCTTTTAGATGAGATGGCAATTTAATATGGTATCAGAGCCTACCCAAGTTGATGTGGGTCTTGCCCGCTATCTAACCCACGTGTTAGGATCCGATGCTCATTCCGGCCTACACGTGAGGGGACGTCTTGAACTCTCTATCTCACATCGCTTGAGAAATGATCTTGGCTTCTATTTATCTATACCCTGCCCCTCTCCCTCTAATAAGGCCTTTTAGAAGGAAATATGGGGGGATCTAATTTCTAATACAGGCCCAGCCCCAACTACGACAAACTGGAAAAATGCCAAACAAATTAGTTCGAGGAGATTCTAGCTAAGGCTACTCGCATTCTGCTTGTGCATGAAATCTCGATAACGTAGCTCAATACTTTACGCAAGAGGTCAACAATGTAACATCCAACAAACTGCAAAGTAGCGCCGCCTATTCATCAGAATTCTATAAGCGCCACTTTTACATGTTAGCGGTTACATCGGGAAAAAATCACGTTTGGTACCTTAATTTGGCCTCAATTTCTATTTGGTACCTTAATTTGTCCAACCAACTTTTTGGTACCCTATGTCTGCAAAGATTATCACGGTTGGTACCTCCCTAGCGGCCTCCCCAATTTAACCACCGCGAAGTCTACGTGTCTCACCGTTGACCCGCCCAAACTCGATTTTGACCCAATTTTACACACGTGGACAAGCTGACTGGATTTAAAAAAAATTATAAATATAAATTATAAACTCAAATATAAATATATTATAAATATAAATTATTTTTTTCAAAAAAAAAAAACTCAACTCTAAAAAAAAAAAAAAAAGTACATCATTTTTATCAGCACCCCCCCCCGGCCCCTTTCATCACCACCACCCACCCCATCATCATCATCACCCCCACCACCAGTTCATCACCGCCGCCACCACCATAAATCCATCATCTTCATTAACAGCCCCCCAACCCCTCCATCATCTTCATTAACAGCCCTCCCAACCCCTCCCCCCACGCCCCGCCCTCTTTCTTAAAACCACCCTCGTTTCCTTCTTGTCCGCCGACGACCTAGCTCCGGTGCGCCGCGAAGTGTACGACGGAGGTAGAATCATCGACATCAGCCACCGCATCCACTCGAAGATGCCGACGTGGGAATCGGCCGACGGTATCGGCGAATTCGTGTGGCTCGCCGCGATGGGGGTGAGTGAATTGATGGTGGGGGTGGGTGGCTGTGAGCGGGGGCGGCGGCGGGTGGGGGGGGAGGGTTGTTGATGATGATGAATTGATGGTGGTGGTGGGGGTAGGAGTGATGGGGGTGGGTGGGGGTGATGAATTGGTGGTGTGTGGCGGTGATGGATGGTGGGGGGTGGTGGGTGGCGGTGAGGGGGGGGGGGGGATGTTGAAGAAGATGATGAATTTTTTGTTTTAATTTATTTTGTTTTACTTTTTTTTGTTTTTTTTTTAAATTCATTAGTTATATTTTTTTTAAATAGAATTATATAATAAGTTTTTAAAATTTATATAATAAAATTAATTATAAAGAAATATAAAAATTAGAAATGATAATTTATTAGGAGGGAGAAATGATTTTTTTAAATTTTTTTTATCCAGTCAGCATGTCCACATGGATTTAATTTGGTCAAAATTGAGGGTTTACAGGTCAACGACGAGCCATGTAGATATTAGGTTGGTGAATTTGGGGACGCCGCCGCGTGGGTACCAACCGTGATGAACTTTGCAAACATAGGGTACCAAAAAGTTGGTTGGACAAATTAAGGTATCAAATAGAAAACGAGGCCAAATTAAGGTACCAAACGTGATTTTTTTCCCTAGTTACATCACTTAAAAGTAAGTTTAGACACATTAGAGTTAACAATAACAGTAATGTAATTACATTATGCCACCGATACAGTTGTTAGCACTCTGGAAAATAAAAAGTTTAGAAAATTTAACCTTGAAACCTGAAACAATGACTGAATGAAGGAAACGGGAAAGCGTTTTCAAACTTGAAAAGGGTTGGCCGGCCGGGTCGAAGTTGAGGCCAACTCCAGAGAAATGAATAATTTGGGTCGATTAACTCACTATTATTATTATTATTATTATTATTATTATTATTATTATTATTATTATTATTATTATTATTATTATTATTATTATTATTTTCTTATTTCACTCAAATAACATTATTCTTATTTCCGTGTAATTTTTTTAACGAAAAATCAATTCCACATTTACACTAATTACGGCTACGAAACTACGGATTATAATAAGTGTACGGGCACTTGAAGTCTTCATTTCATATAACAACTGATGTGATGGGTATATATCTGATTCATATATAGACCCAAGCCCATGCCATATCGGGAATTTGCGCCCGATTTCACACCTCATATCGAATTTATTCGATATGGTATACACTCTACGCCGGGAATCTCGGGAGTGGTCCCCGTCCCAAGAGGGAGGTCTATATGTTCCCCTGCTACGCATATCAATGTAAGCTTAATTAATGACCGAACACTGTTCACACTGCATATTGAAAATCATTATTCGATATCCTCTCACTATTCGACATACCCTTTTACCAGATATACACTCACTTTTGATTTGGAGACTATCTTCGATATCTCCTGAGTTTGACATACATATAGCACCCGATATCCACGTGAACCCCAATATCATACAAACCCGATATAATACCCGACATGCACCAAGATTCGACATCCTCAGAGATTCGACATTCACCAGAAGCATTCCGAGCTTCAATCTTTGGTGTTAGGGAAAAAGAACCTAGAAGCTAGCGTTAATGATAGTTTGACATAGTTTGTATTAGGTTCAAGGCTATTCCTATAATCTTCATATTTATCTATAAGCTACATTCTTATACCAAACTATTAGGGTCGTCTGTGGGAACACCACATTCCTAGACGAGGACGCTAAGATGCAACGAAGGACTAGATCAATATCTCAGAGGGCAAAAATGCAAAATTCGACCGCAGAAAATGCTTCATTTGGGTGACCACTACCAAACCCAACTGCCGAGCAACAGCCGCATACCCCACTTCCTCCTCGGGCCACAACGCCTGCTCCCCCACCTGCGGTACCCTCTATTCTACCACCAAAAGTGATCGCTCAGATCAATGCTACCGTTCAAACAACCGTAACTGTAATATCCCGTAAATCTATAATTTAATTCTCTACCAAGAGCGAAGAGAAATTAAATATATCATCAACCCATTAGTTCATGTAATGAATTTGAAGGTACAATTATTACTTGTAAATTATGTTTGACTTTTACTTTATCTATTTGTCAAGAAAAAGACATTCACTGTAAATAATTTTAACTAGAAGATACATATTTCTATTAGCATTTTGATTTAAGTGCATGTATAAATTGTGTTAAAAGTTACTAATATGTCGTGACCTTTTTTTTTCTAACCCTTGACCCCTCAAACTATTTTATAATGTTTGACAAAGCTACTTTTGTAATTTCAGCCAACACTATTTTATTGCTAGAAGCTTGAGAGCCCATAAACATTATAATTATTATAAATGTTTAGAACTCAAAGGAAAATAAAAGAGAGTAATATTATTTATCAAACTCTTTCTTATTCCATAATGTAAAAGTGTATATTACAAAGGTGATAGGCCTTCTATTTATATAAAGGCTAGGATGAATGTCTTCACAATTTTTCAATGTAGGACAAACAACATTCACAATACAATTATATTTCATAACACTCCCCCTTGAATGTTCGTTTGACACATGCCTCATTAAAAACCTTGTTAAGAAAAACCCAATGGGAAAAAACCTTAGCGAAGGGAAAAAGAGTGCAGTGCCTATTTACTCCCCCTGATCATTACTTCCATTGATATCTTTGAAGCGCCGCATTCCAATCTTGTGCACCAGTTTCTCACATGTGGTAGTAGGGAGGGACTTAGTAAATAAATCTGCCAGGTTGTCACTTGAACGAATTTGTTGGACATTAATTTTGCCTTTCTCGTAAAGATCGTGAGTGAAGAAGAATTTGGACGAAATATGCTTTGTTCTATCCTCTTTAATAAATCCTTCCTTCAATTGTGTTATACATGTTGCGTTGTCTTCATAAAAGGTTGTTGGAACTTCTCGCTTGGTCGGTAAACCACAAGAATATGTTGCGTCATAGATCGTAACCAAACACATTCGCGACTAGCTTCATGAATTGCCAATAATTCTGCATGGTTAGTTGATGTAGCGACCAAGGTTTGTTTTACTGATCTCCATGAAATAACTGTTTCACCACAAGTGAAAACATACCCTGTCTGAGAGCGTGCTTTGTGTGGATCTGATAAATATCCTGCATCTGCATAACCAGTTAGATCTGATTCGGAAGAAGATGAATAACACAATCCTAAATCGATTGTCCCTTGAAGATATCGAAACATGTGCTTAATGCCATTCCAATGTTTTCTGGTTGGGGAAGAATTGTATCTTGCTAATAAATTCACCGCAAATGATATATCATGCCTCGTATTATTAGCAAGATACATTAGCGCTCTGATTGCCCTAAGGTATGGTACTTCTGGACCGAGTAGTTCTTCATCATTTTCAGATGGTCGGAATGGATCCTTTTTCACATCAAGAGATCTCACAATCATAGGTATACTTAATGGATGTGTTTTATCCATATAAAACCGTTTAAGTACTTTTGAGGTATAATTAGATTGATGAATGAATATTCTGTCATTTAAGTGCTCAATTTGAAGACCTAAACAAAATTTTGTTTTTCCAAGGTCTTTCATCTCAAACTCATTTTTCAAAGAATTCATAATTCTTTATAACTCTTCATGAGTTCCAATAATATTTTAATCATCAACAAAGACAACAATGATAGCATATTCAGATCCGCATCTTTTGATGAAAACACAAGGGCATATAGGATCATTTTTATAACTTCCTTTCAACAAAAATGTACTCAAGCGATTGTACCACATTCTCCCAGATTGCTTTAATCCATATAAGAATTTATTTAGTTTAATTGAATAAATCTCGTTACGATTTAAAGCTTGTGCTTCAGGCAACTTAAATCCTTCAGTGATTTTCATATAAATATCATTTTCCAAGGATCCGTAGAGATAGGCTGTAACGACATTCATTAATCGCATTTCAAGTTTCTCACGTACTGTCAAACAAATCAAATACCTTAGGGTAATTGCATCAATTACTGGAGAATATGTCTCTTCATAATCAATACCCGGTCTTTGGGTATATCCTTGTGCCACAAGCCTTGCCTTGTATCGCACAACTTTGTTATTTTCATTTCTCTTACGTGCGAATACTCATCGATATCCTACTGGTTGTACGTTATTTGGTGTGCGAACCACACATCCAAATACTTTACGTTTGGCAAGTGAATTTAACTCAACATTTATTGCGTCAATCCTTTCTACGCCAACATTGTGAAATAGATGTCGGCTCAAAATCATCACATTCTTCCATAATGTTGACCACTACAGTGTAAGCGAAAATGTCATCAATGTGAATATTATTGCGATTCCATTTGTTGCATGTTGTGACATAGTTGATTGATATTTCTTCATTTTTAGTAGGTTTTAGCTACTGAGGTTCTTCTAGAACCTTGTCATATATGTCAACAGGTTCTGCGAGAATTGTTGTTTCCTCTTTTTGATCATTTTCAACACGTGGCCCTTTTTTTCAGAGGATTTTTATCCTTGCAACCGATATAGGTCTACCTCTCTTTTGTCATGTTACAGACTCATTGGCAATACTTGGTTGTCCTTCAGGTACATCAATTTTAATTGGAGCATTTAGAGCTGGTATATAAGACTTAATCACTCGTTTCAGATCAGTAAATGCATCTGGCAACTAATTCGCAATATTTTGCATATGAATTATCTTTTGAACTTCAAGTTCATTGTGCTTTGTATGAAGATCTCGAACTGATAGCGATAATTCTCTCCAAGAGATAGTCTTTTCCAACTATTTATTCTCTCCCCCTAATATTGGATAAATAGATTCGTCAAAATGAAAATTAGCAAATCTTGCTGTAAATAAATCTCTAGTCAATGGTCCTAAACACTTTATTAGAGATGGAGATTCATATCCAACATATATTCCAAGTCTTCTTTGTGGACCCATCTTTGTGCGTTGTGGTGGAGATATCGGAACATATACCGCACAACCAAAAATTCTCAGATGGAAAATACTTGGTTCTAGATCGAAAACCATTTGTAAAGGGGAATTAGTATTATAACTTGTTGGTCTAATGTGTACAAGTGTTGCTGCATATAAAATAGCATGTCCCCAAGCAGAAGTGGGAGGCTTAGATTTCATAATTAATGGTCTTGCAATTAACTGAAGACGTTTAATAAATGATTCAGCTAAACCATTTTGTGTATGAACATGAGCAACATGATGTTCAATATCTATTTCAATTGACATGCAATAGTCATTGAAGGCTTGGGATGAGACTCACCAGCATTACCAAGACGAATTTTCTTTATAGTATAATCAAGGAGTTGTGTACGTAAACGAATTATTTGTGCAAGCAATCTCGCAAATGCTAAATTGCGAGTGAATAACAAACACACATGTGACCATCTAGTTGATGCGTCAATCAATACCATAAAGTATCTAAATGGTCCGCACGGTGGATGGATAGGTCCACATATATCACCCTGAATATGTTCAAGAAATTTAGGATTTTTCATGTTTGATTTTGGCTGGTGATGGCCTTGTGACTAGTTTGCCTTGAGAGCAAGCAACACATAAAAGTTCATTAGATTGAAAAATCTTCTGGGTTTTCAATGGGTGACCAACTGAATTCTCAATAATTTTTCGCATCATTATTGAACCAGGATGGCCCAACCGGTCATGCCAAATTTGAAAGTCATTAGTAAACTTCTTGTTTATTGTGACCTAAGTTTCAATAACTTTGATTTTGGTAAAATACAATCCAGGTACCAAAGTTGGGAATTTTTCTAAGACACGTTTATTTCCGAAAACAGTATAAGTAATATAGAAATATTCATTATTTTCTTCCTCTTGTGTTTCAATATGATATCCATTCAAACGAATATCTTTAACACTCAATAAAATTCTTCGAGCCTTTCGAGAAAATAATGCATATTCCATTACCAGCTTTGTTCATTTTGGTAGTAAAATAGTTGCTCTTCCAGAGCCTTCAATCAATTTTGTAGTACTAGATATAGTACTGTCATTTACATTTTCCATATTTAAGTGAGAAAAATATTTTCTATCATTGAATATGGAGTGAGTAGTAGCGCAATCTGCTAGACATATTTCTCCTCCGTTGTTTGAAGATGTTGCTAAATCAATTTCCATGTTTCTAAAAATAAAAGAGTAAGGAGATATATATTAAAAAAAATTATTGAACTTAAAAACGGTTACAAGAAAATTGAAAAAACACACATGACAACAAACAAATGTACATATAAGATAATACTGAACTTAAAACAAAACAACATGCTGAAATAAAAAAACTAGACTTCAAGACCATTTAGTTATTCTCAGAAAATACCACGTGTCCTATTCCACCTTCAGGGCGGTCAAGATAGTTGGCAACATCAAGTTGTGCCATGTCAAATAGTCCATATTCATTTGCATCTTGAACATAATTCGTTTCGATACTTTCACTCGTCGCCTTTGATGCTTGGTAAAGATCAACAAGATGTTTTGCTACTTTGCAAGTTCTTGACCAATGGCCTTTCATACCACATCGGTGACAAGTGCTTTCACAAACCCTTTTCATTGAACCATCATCTCCATTTTTTTCGGTCTCATTGTACGCTCTTTTGTTATAGCCATTTTTAAAATGGTTATGAAGACCTCTTCCTCGACCTTGACCACGTCCACGACCACGTCCATATCCACGTCCACGACCATTTTGTATAATTGGTGTTCTCTCAGATAGGCCAATAGTTCAGTATAATTTTGTATAGGTTACACGTAAGGAATTAGAACATAGACCTCGTACTCTAGCTCCTTTGTTTGATCTGCAATAAGATTTGTTCGAAACACCTTGAGACTCCAACACTGTATGGCTGACTAGGCATGTCGAAACTCTAGGCACATCGGATATAAGGGGCACGTTCAATTTTCTCAGATTTGTCGAGTATTTGGGAACAGATCGGACCCTAATAATACATTGAACTTCCTAAAAGATGTTGAAACTGTAGATGTCGAGTATCCTGATATGTCGAGTATCTAAATACGTTGAATATGGATAATATGTCAAAATGTGTATGTTAAGCGTAACTACTCGATGTGTGTGCGGTGAATAGTAGATGGTAATAAATTCCTTACCTTGAACATCGGAACAGGGGTATTTATAGACCTCATAATGTATGGACAACATCCTGCGGCTCCCGAATATGTTAAGTTTAATGGCACGTTGAGCCTCTTGACTCGACATATTGTTCTGGACATGTCAAGCATAAATACTCGACTTGTCCCGAAAACCTTACTCCTTCTTATTTATTGGGCCGCACCATATTGCACGGGGCCGCTACATTAGTCTATATCAAGCCTAAGCCTATATCTGATTTATTATTTCTTCTCTTGACAAAAGAGGAACTCGATGTAGAGCTCGCCAAGAACATTTCCAAGGACGACTTCATATGTAGGGGAAAACCCTCCACCTTCTCAAAACTTCTCTTTCTCTAAAATCCCATCAAAAAATGTAGACAATCATAAAGATATACTATACCTCTGTTCACCAAATCTTTCTTTGAACGACCATGAAGAAAGGAAAATACTATACATATCTCTTCTTTGAAAAACCATAGAGAAAGGAAGCGCAATCATGGACATATAACTATTCTCTGTACACCATCATCCTTTTTTCTCGAATAAACTAAGAGAATGAAAAACGACCATAGAGAATATACTCTTTGTATTCCTACATTGTCTTTATCCAACATCACTATGGATAAATGTATACCCTCTTCTTACAAACTATGCCACATCATCAAATATAGTGACGATCGCATCACCATTTTCTTGTTTGTTATATTCACTGTTTTGTGCAAGTTGTTGTCTTAAGAATTTATGGCTGTTCATTTTCATGTGAACCTCTGTGCCATAATGATAGCATATCAATGTGTCTTCATACTTATTTACATCGTCCGTGATGTTGTTTGATTCTTGTGATGCACTTTCACTATACTGTCCTCTTCCTCTTCCTCTACGTCGTACTCGTCCACTGACCCCTCCTATATACTCCTAAATGAGGGCATATGACTATTCAATATGATTATTTTTTCTTCGGGCATCCTCATTAAGTAGAGCATCTGTGACCGTCTTCATAGATATTTTACCACCAGGAGCTATGTTATTAAGAGTGATGACAGTCTTCCAATTATCTAGTATAGAACTTAGAAGCATTATGGCTTGTTCTTCATCTTTGAGAACAAGCTGATTCACGAGGTCCTAAAATTGACTCGTGTGCTCCGTTATAGATGTTCCATTTCGTAGTTTGTGGTTAACCAAACGCCTCATCAACAAAGTCTTGTTACGGGTAGTCTTTGCTTTATACATATGTCCAAGTTTTTTTCAAAGATCAAACAACTTTGGTTTTCATGTGCAACATGATGGAACACACAGTGGTCAATCCACTGACGAATCTGAGCCACGATGTTCTTATTCATTTTGACCATGCATCCTCCGTTTTCTTCTCTAGTTTAACGCCTTTACTCTCGATTAAGTCGGCTAAGTCCTTTAGGTTTAGTAAATATTCCATGAGAGGCTTACACATGTTGTAATTTTTTCGCGCAAGTCACATCATGGTTGAATTTTCTAGGATAAAATCCAACAAGTTTGCTTGTACTACAATTTAAAGGATGAATTTAGACAAGTGGAGCTTAGGGGCAAATTCAAAACGGTCGAAAACCTTGAAAACATGTCTTATTTTGTTAAAAATCGATAAGAAATGAATTGAACCAGCCTAAACAAGATTGATGGAACTAAATCGATCCATGTTTGATTTGACAACAATTGACTAGTCAATCCCCGGCTGCTGACCAGATCAGAAAAATGGGTCGATTTGGAATCAGGTCTGGAGTTCGTCTTCTTTGCCCACATGGCGAGGTGGGCTGAGTTAACTTCACACTAACACTGTTGAGTGGTTTTCGAAAACCAAGAATTCTGAAAAATGTATATTCAAAATCCTGGAAAAATGAACTTAAGGTTTTCGAAGGAAAAAATTCGACATCAAATCAGGTCAGCGTTGAACAACACTTTCTGGCAGCCAAACATTAGAAAAACTGGATTAGGAATCTAATCCACAAGAGCTTCGTAATCATGATGATAAAACCAATTATGGAACAAATTTCAAACGAAATTTACAGAGAATTGAAAAACAAAGCACGAAGCTCTAGTACCACTTTGTTACACTCTAAATTTCCATTTTCTCTCACTTTTGTGTTTTTCTCTCTTGTTGTATTTTTCTTCTTCATCTTTGCAGGTTGTTTATAGGAAGTGGGAGGATAAGATGCAATGTCAATGTCTTGCCTATCTCTCTCGAGCAGCTGGAGACGGTGATTGAAGGAGTGAGGTTCACGTGGTGCTGGTTGGTGAGAGGAAGGAGGTCGAAGTCCTTGTTAGGGGCTGGAATATTCTCTACATAGAGTACTCGCTCTGATATACGTTGATACTTGATACACACCATCATGCTAGTAGGATATTATCGATTTAGGGCCTAAATTATCATGAATTTGTTCATGGATACCATTCTAATTTTTAAAAGCCTAACCCAGTTTCAACTTTGTTAACCGCATCATGTTACCTATCGTTATTTGTGATCGCGGTTTTTTTTTAACTATTGTTTGATGGAGTAAAATAATAATCGCAATGATATTCACAAGATAAAAATATGGTTTTCTTTATGAAAAAAGATAAAATTAATTTGAATATTTATGAAGAAATAATAGAAACCTCGAAACATGAATACTTCTTATATCCTTTTATTTTTTCTTTACAAAAAAAATCAAAAAGCTACGTTAGCCTTCAAATCAGTGTTTGCAAACTCTTAAAAAAAGATACAATCAGCTTTTTATTTGAATAAGTGATTTTGGGGTGTTTGCAAATCTAGCTTTTTCAGTTCCAAAACGTTTTTAAGCTAAAAAAACCCCTCACAATCTTAAAGCTGGTGTGGGGTGCTTTTAACTTATGGTGGGTATTTTTAAATAAAATAATTAAATTATTTCAGATTTAAGATTATCTTGCAAACACTCTCAAATTTAAGTATTTTCGAAGCTTAATTTTAAATTGTGAACTTTTACTTTTCCACTAGAGTTTGCAAACACCACCTAAAGCTAGCAAGTTCAACATCTGATCCTCATTGATTTCTTCACTTCGACCTTAGATTAAAGGATCCGGTTAGGTTATGTTTTGATAAAATAGAGCAATATTTGCAAATGGCACATCATAGCTTATTCAAAACCTTGACTTATGGTGGGCTAATATTATAAATAAATTGTACAGTTAAATATTCAATTATATATCTTTTTCTTATTTTCTTAATATTTGCACATAAGAAATGAAAGAATATATATAAATAACTGAACATCAATAAAGTATCATTAGTTAGCAAAGATTTTATAGTAAAGTGGCTTATTCCCTTTGTCAAGTTAAATATCGCAGCAAATATCAAATTTATTTTTATGTTCTTCAGGTTATTGTCTGTACATATTGTTAGCCTAGTGTACATAATTTGTCATATTGACGAGGTTCGTAGGATATGACACTGCCTGGAGTTTGCCTATTGTGCACCTTTAAAGTTAGCAACTCTTTCCAAAAATTTAACATTTTGGTCCCATAATTTTTTTTGAATTTTGGTACATAACTTGGCACCTTGTAATTTTAGTACCGTAACTTGACACTTTATTTGAATTTTGGTCCCCTCACCCTTGATCCACCCAAATCCGCCATTAAATGTCGACGTGGCGCATGTTGACTGTACAGTAAGCAACTTTGACCCGATTGTCAAAATATAACAGTTATATTTTAAAAAAATTAAAAAATTGTTATTCTCAGAATTAGGCAACGAATTACCCCGAATCCTGTTGCTGACCAGAATATCCAACACGTTCGATCTCTGAGCTACTACTCATCGGCGGCGCGTTAGAGTCACGGAGGTGGCGAGTGGAATTCTCTGGCTAGTCTCACGACGCAGATATAATATAACAGTACGGAGTAGGGCTGGGCTGTTCGACTCAAAAAGCGTCACGGCGGCGCTCGATCGCCGGACTGAAATTCCGGCGAACAAATGAGTATAGGTGTGGAAGTTCTGGCAAACAGATTGTGGCAGCGATCGATCGACGACGGAACACTAAAATCGCCGAGAATCGCCGTCGGATTTCTCGAATTTGATGTTAATTTTGTGATTTGCTTCTGAGAGATATGAGATTTGGTTTTGATGGTGATTTTGTGAAATTTGCAGGGGAGAGAAGGCGTTTTTGCTGTGAGGAGTGTTTCGTGCGGGTGTTGGTGGTTGGGTGTTGGTGGTGGCGGTGGCGGTGGTTAGGTGCTGGTGGTGGCGGTGGCAGTGGTTAGGTACTGGTGGTGGCGGTGGTTCGAATGTCCATGACGACGGTTTCCGATCGAGGAGAAGAATGCGGATTTCGAGGAAATTCGGAGTTTCGGATCCGGGTGGTGATGGTTACTGTTGTTGTGGGTGTTTCGTTGCTAGTGGCGGTGGTTGGGTGCTGGTGGTGGTGGTGGTGGTGGTTAGGTGCTGCAACAGTGCGGAGTGTGGAGAGGGTCGTGGCGAAGAGAGCTTGCGGATATGTGTGGAACGGCGGGGAAGGACGATGACGGTGACGTCGCAGCGGCGGTGGAGGTGTCGACAGCGGAGATGAATAAAGAATCGCCATTGTTGATGAAGAGAGAGAGTGATAAGTTTTTTTTTTTTTTTTTAATTATACATGTAGATGCCATGTGTGTGCCAAGTGTACTTGTGGGTCCCAATTTGGGTCAAAATTAATGACTACGCAATCAACGACCGCCACATAAGAATTTCACGGCGGAGTAGGGTGACGATTGGGTCATGGGATCAAAATTCAAATAAAGTACCAAGTTACGGAACTAAAATTGCAAGGTGCTAAGTTAATGTACCAAACTTCAAATGAAGCCAAGTTATGAGACCAAAATGTTAAATTTCCAACTCTTTCACATCAACAAAACTAAATGAAATAATGCTACAGTGTGAAACATATGACTTGATCTAATTACCAACGTTATAACTTGATTGAATAGGCCGGTTTACATAAAAACTCCACACATTATTATTTGAGTTTGTGTAAATAATTGATTTGTAGAAGATATATTATTTTAAATTATTATAGTTTATCACAAAATGTTTAATCGATTTTGTAACTCATCATAAATTCTCTTGAGCTATTTTCTTGTAGTTGATTAATAAAATTAATAAACTCTATATTAATGAAGAGAGCCAAGAAGCCTTTAATTTAGGTGCATACGCCCCTGGGTATACCTATTTTGGTCTTTAAAATTGGTATCACAATCTGAAGTCGATGTCGATAAATGAGCTTTATCCTTACACAAGTTTTTTCATGGTTGACATTCTACCTCCACACAATCCGGATTTTTATGGACAAGAATGGATACAACAAGTTCAAGAGAATATATCCCTGCATGGAGTTGGAAAGTTATGCTACCATTATATATTAGCTTTTGGACGAGGGTAGAGTCAACTGTATATTCTATAATTTTCCTATAAATACACAACGTGCATGGTTGAAAATCAATCTATCTCAGTATCTTTTTTCTTTTTCAAATTCAGTAAATTACAAGGAAGAAAAATCTTACATGAAGAAAAAAGCCTCGTTTACTAGCCAAGAATGGCTTGCCTGCAGTCCTCAAAATATAAAACCCATTGACGTAAAATGGTTTTTGTAGGAAAGTCAGGCAGTCTTCTTGGCTACGTTGACACGCTCTTTTCGATCATGTTAGGCCTTCTCTTCCATACACATTCATGTTTAATTGTACTCATGAAGGTCCGAAGGCTGGGTAACTTTCTGATATAGTGAATATTCTTTCAATCTTCTGCTACACTACCTTATAAGGTTTTTATTTGTAATGTACTAATGTGATCCTCATGAGTGAACTAATAGGCTACTATACTATATAATGTGATCTTAAATCATTTAGAGGCCCTGAGTAGTAGTCAATGGACTTCCATGTGTTTAAGAAAACCTCAAAATGTGCCTTTTAAAAGACTTCTAGCTTTTATATGAGTAAACGGTGAGAAATTTTAGCAAAACTATTTGGGTGATCGCAATCATTACTAAGGGCTCGTTTACTTTGGGGATCCTTAGTGGTTATATTATTAGTTACCACACAAAAGTCTCCATTTTATTAGTAGTATATTGTTTGCTTACCATAACTTCAATGCAATTTATGTGGCAAAGACAAAAACACCCTTAAACGTTGTCTCGATTTTTAGCGGTTATTATACACATCCGCTGTATGTACAATCAATGGTTGAGATTAAAAAGAGATTCCTAAATTGTAGGAATAACCACCAAACACCATATCCCCCGTGTATTGGTAGTGGATGCACATACAACGGCTGTACCTAATAATTAATCTCTCCTCTCCACACCAAGATGCTAAGTTAATTAGCCTTAACTTATCTATAGCACTCCTCTTTGGATCTAACCACAAGAGTTACTCTGATCTGCCGAACGTTCCATTTTTGGTAAATACTAATGAAATCTTGGAAATTTACCATATATATCATGTGCAAACTTAATACCAAGGCCGAAAATTGGGCATACAATCTCAAGCATCTGTTCAACTTTTTCTCTTCCAGATTATAATTTTTAGTTGTTGACTGATTCAAGCGTCCGATGATAATAATCTCTACGTAGTATCTCTATGTTCGTATGGTTGCCAAACGAGACAATTTTCATAATTCTTTATAGTAATAGGGCGCGTTAGCTAAAAAATTAAGAACGAAGATTAATAAGAACAATTCTCATTCTACTAACTTATAATGTACTTAAGCGTTCAAAATTCACAAAAAAATAAACTAAGCATCCAATAATCCAGAGTTGATGATGAAGTCCAATTAATAAAGGAAATAAAACCTTGAATACGAAATCAGCATCCCACTAATGACAAATTTAAACTAGACTAACTGAAATATTAATGCATGATCCAAATGAGAATCCACACAAACTGGATGTAGCAATAGAACAATTTATTGCAATTCACAAGGCATTCTCCACCATTAGGGGATGGGGCGGGTGATACGGGCCCAATTAAAGAGGTCGGTGGTTGTGCATCCAATACAGGTGGGCCTTGAACTGGGCTGGAAGTTGGGCCAACGCGTGGCTGATTTGATTTGGGCACCCTGATATCAACCTTTTGGCCAGCCTGGCAGTGGCCCATAAACCCGCAAATGTAATAGTAGTGACCCGAGCTCCGAATAGGAATCGAGTCGTTGCCCGTGGCGTAGGTTGCTATCGGAGCACTCACGTCGCACAAGTGAAAGTCTGAGCGGCTCACTTGAAGCACATTATGGTAACTTGGATCATACTCGAAAACTAAAAGCACAATTATAACCAATTATTAATATAAAAGTCTCGAAATGAAATAAACGCATTTCAATTATGAATTAATTGGAATTCAAAATAACGGAATCACAGATAAATCATAGCTACTAGCATTTTGTTTTTCACGAGATTTCCATTTTCATTGAATACAACTCACGACCGAAGTCTTCTGCTCCCTATAGTACTAAAACATTGTGAACTACACTTTACGTGACTACCCACCCCTGCCCCATATTAATTTCATGCTACTCAACCCAAGATAATTTCTCAAATTGCGATTACGGATTCAAGTTTCTAGTTTATTTGTGAAAATACCCATTAATCTTTATTTCCAATTTAGTACTATCAAAATTCTAAAATATATATCATGTTCATAGCAAGTAGCAACACATTAAATCTATTTCATTCTATTTTCTTAAAAAATAGCAAGAAAAGGGATTAAAAAAATCCAAGATCTTCAGTAATTATTTTTGCTTCAAAATAATTGTTACTTATATTTGCTTAGATATGCAAAAAAGGTTGAACTCACGGAGGATGTCGCCAACTTGAAAGGTTTTTGAAGAAGCCCATGAGTTGTAATCGACATTACCAATCATAGCCCACCCAGCTGAATCCCCAACTTTGTACGTAACGACCCCCTCGCTAAATTCAAAACTACACAGTACCACGATCAACAAGAACAACACTTGTTTTTTCACCAAACCCATGACTGAATTTTAAAAGTGAACAGGAGATAAATGAAGTGAAGGGAAAATGTTGTATGGGAGAATAATGATTTTTGAATGGTACATACGTTATATAACGGATTTTGCGGGGTGGGGTGGGTAGTGTAAATATCCATGTGCAGTAAAGAGTCACAATATTTGCATGAAGAGAGTGAGCGGGATTTGTTGTGATTGTCTGTGCAGGTGCACACTATTAGTACCAGTAAACGTGAATGTACCTCTATTCTTTGCTCGCATTTTGACTGGCCGTTAGACTTGGTCATTTTCAATGAAAAAGGAAAGGAAAGGAAACATTGTCGAGGAAATATATCAATTTAGATTTCATTAAATGAGGATAGAATTAGTTAACGTGCCCGAAATGGACTCCTAATTATGTTTTGGTTAAAACTTAAAAACAAGATGCAAATTGAGTTAAAGACCAAAAAATGGGATGAGAGTCTATACGCACAAAAAGTTTCAAATTTTTTTTGTTAAAAATTAAATTTTTAACCTTTTTACCGATTTTTGATTAATTCCGAATAGGGAGAAAAACAAAGTGCAAAACTGAATCTAACATCAGAAACTTCTAATTTATAACGGATTTAAGAATTTGGAAGTATCATTTGGATCGTTACAATGAGAAGGATTTTGATATGAACAAATATCGAATAGGTCAGTTTAGCTGGTTTACTGGCCCAAGCCCACTGCATATCGGGGATTTACGTATGATATCTTGCCTCTATATTCGATATGGTACAGGGTTCGACGCAAATCTCGAGAACGAATTCCACCTTCAATATATATATATATAGGCTCGGTCTGCAATTCAAGGTACACTCATAAAAATAATATACACTCTTCACACTGCATATCGAATACATTCCTTCGATATCGATACAATTTTCGACATACTACTTTACCTGATATACAATTATACCCGATATGGAGTCCACCTCCGATATCTCTTAAGTTTGACAACTACGCAATACCGCGTATATTCGACATCCCAAGAAGATTCGAGATCTAACAGAACCATCTTAAGCGATGTCTTTGGTGTTCCGGACAAAGTCAACATATACGCTAGTGTTACCGATAGTTGACATAGTTTGTATTAGGTTAAAGGTTATTTCTGTAATCTACTATACTTGTTTGTAAGCTACGATCTTGTACCAAATTATTGACGCCGTATTTGGGAACACCACATTCTCAAACAAGGACGCTAGGATGCAACGAAGGACTATATCACAATCTTAGAGGGCAACAATGGAAAAATTAATTGCTGAAAATGCTCCAACTAGGGGAACACTATCGGACCCGACTATTGAGCAACAGATATAGGTCCCCCTTCCCCCTCGGGCACCAGCATCGGCTCCCACACCTGCAGTACCTATCGTCCTACCACCAAAAGTGATCACTCAGATCAATGCTACCGTTCAAGCATCTGTGACCGCGGCCCTCTCCGCTACCCTACCACGTCAACAGGCGCCCGATGTTGGAACTTTGCCACCTTGGCCCCAAGAGTCCAGGACAAGGGGCCCCGTCGAGAGGACCAGGGGTCAACACCGAGAAGACGAGGTCGAGTCCACGAGGGATCACCCGATTTCACGAGTCTCAGGGGAGAGAGTCCCCAACCCAAGAGTAGAGATGAGGGAGATAGCTAGAAGAATGGAACAACTGACCCAGAAGAATGAGGAAGTGCACCGCAGACTCGTGCAAGCCTTGGGTCACCATATACTTGTTGGGTACGTGCTGCACATAAACATGTGAAATTATAAATATAAACATATACATAAACTTGATTATATTTCTAGAATCATAACAACATAAAATTAAACAATAACGTATATGTAATTAAACAAATAATAGACAATAAGATAAACTTTGACCTGTCAGCAACTGTAGGAAAATCCTTGGAGTGGATTAGACGAGTCAGAAAAATCCCGTTGAAGCATAGGACGAGTCGAAGGCTTAGCCCTCTCCCCTTAAGATCAATTTTCCCGGCTACCCTTCAAGCCCTCCGTGGGAAACGACCTCCCAAGGTATAACGTCCTCACACAATAAGGTAGTAAGTGAAGGACAATACTACCTTCTCAAATCGGACTCGAATAGTATTTGCAAAACTCAGAAAAAGAAAAAAGCTCATGCTATGAGTATGCAAAAAATATTTTGGTTTTTGGATTCTTGAATTTTTGGATGCTCTTCACAAGACTAGAGAGGCCCCTATTTATAGTTGAGAAAACATGAAACAACCACAAGACAATAAGGGGAATATTTATTCTTGTCATTGAAGCCATTTTGATTTTATTCAAAATGCTTTTGACCACCATAAGTGTGTGATATAATATCCAATAAATCTGAATATTAACTCTTAAATATTATTTAATAAAATAAATAATATCTCATTTGCTTCTCATTAAGCAATTTATAATTCACACACAAAATATTTGGACTCAATTCTAAATATCTCCAACAATACTTACACCATTTTGTGACGAGATTGAGGCCGAAGCATTGGACTGGAGGGACAAAATCCCACAACTCAAAACTTATGATGGAAAAAGTGACCCACGAGAACACCTATTTTATGTAGATGGAATACTAACTCTGCATGGATTTTCTGGTAACGTGCAGGCACGAATATTTTCTACAACCTTGTTTGGTGCGGCGCAAGATTAGTTCACAAGGATACCTATTGGCTCGTTAATAAGCAATGAACAACTGAGAAAGAGGTTTATGAGTCAACTCTCGAGCCAAAAGAGGAAGCATACCAATTTGAACCACCTGAATTTAGTTAAGTAGGATGAGAAGGAAAGTCATGAGGACTTTATGAAAAGATGCAACGAGGAGTTACTGAAGGTGGATGAGCCTAAAGGGGCTCAGAGGCTCTCATTCTCTTCAACGCAACGAAACATAAAAGGTTCACTGCTGACCTTCTTAAGGAAAACCCTGCCACTATAGATCAGATCAATGCATTGGCATATAAGACTGTACTCCATGATAAAATGATGGCCACAAAGCAAGCACCGCACCAGGTACATAGTCACCCCAAGGGAAAAGAAGAATGGAACAGGGATAGAAATGGTCGCGACAAAGACAAATCTCTCCGGAGATACAGCCCATCGAATAGAGACATTCTAATCGTATTCACTGTGGCTCAAAAGAAAGGATGGCTCAATGAGCCGAGGAAACTGACAGAGACCCCAGTAACTAAATACTCGAAAAAATACTGCAAGTACCATCACCAAGTTGGGCACAATACATAGAACCGCAAGGACCTAAATGATGAGATAGAAAGGCTCATCCGTGGAGGGAAGTTGATAGAATACGTTTGTCACTTGAAGGACTCGGTAGAGCAGGAAAACATGAACAGATCCCGTTCCCCGCGAAAGGAAAAGCACAAGGCTATTGAGGCTTCAAGGTGACACGGGCACGAAGCGGTCAATGCACCAACAAGAACGATCAATGGAGGTCCAACGGAAGAAAATTCTTCCAATGGACATAAAAAGATCACGCGGGGGATGCAGGGCGACAAATATGTGAGTTTCACAACCCTACTTGAGCTATAGGAGCTACATGAGGAGAAGATCACCTTTACGAAGCGAGGCCTGATGCACTAACTCTGTTGTTATATTAGATATTGCATTTTATGGGGTCTGGAAAGTTCTAATCCATAACGGAAGCTCAACAAATGTAATATTCGCCCATGTCCTTGAAAAAATGGCATTGTGCCATAATGTGATTGAAAATGTCAATACCTTGCTCATGCGATTTGAGGGAGTCGAGGTCGTCCCATTAGGACATGTCACACTACCAACGTCATTTGGTGAGGAAACGTGCAGGAGGACCCTAACATTGAATACATGATTGTTGACCAACCGTTCGCCTACAATATAATCAAAGGGCGGCCAAAAATGCAATACGTGCAGTGGTATCAACATACCACCAAAAATAAAGTTTCCTACCCCTGGAGGAGTCAGTGAGAACATATGCAATCACAAAAAGGCATGACTCTGCTATGTCGCGTTGCTCAATCTTCCCAAGATCAATGGAGGAGGAGAACCATGGGTTCAACAAATAGCGGACTAGTCATCTCAGAGTCACAGTTTTTCTAAATTTCTACATTTTTAATTATGTTTGAACAATTTGAACTTCCCTAAATTGCCCTATATGGGCTGGCATGTAATTAAAGCAGGGGGAACTGCGTCGGCTTGATTCCCATATCACGGGATGCGTAGGCAAACCAGAATCTACCCGGTTTTTAGCCATTATCTATTATTAATCTTTATTTTGAGAATGCTATATAAATCTCTCTTGCATATTGTCAAATGTGATTGCAGGAATAAAATTATTTCCTATCCTACAGGGTATGGCAGTAATATACCTTAACGAGTAAACTTATTTCCTAACCTACGAGGTATAGCAGAAATATACCTTAACGGGTAAACTTATCCCCTATCCTACGGGGTATGGCAGAAATATACCTTACGAGTAAAGTTATCTCTTATTCTACGGGGTACAACAGAAATATTCCTTAACGGGTAGACTTATCTCCTATCCTACGGGGTACGACAGAAATATACTTTAACAAGTAGACTTATCTCTTATCCTACGGGATACGACATAAAATGATACTATTTTCCTATAAGAAGATATAGGACAGATAGTCCCTTAAAACATGAAAGCATACTCCCCGTTTTCGAATGACAAAAGAACACACACTTCTATTGCAATAATAGAGAGCAAAATCATATAACATTGAAATAAACTATCTGGTCAGAAGGATAGTCAAAATAATGACAGCAAATGTCAGAACAACTAATGTTATCCCAAAATCAGGATCGAGAAATATTCAGTAAAACACAATGATCCAAAGTGATTACAAAAATGGAAAAAAGGCGACGCAGCGCCACGACGACTGTCAGTTCAGGTTTGGAGGCGCACCCTTTATGCCAATCATCACCAAGCTTCAAGATCTCGACGAAGGCATTGGGCTCAGAGTCCTAGTCAACAAGAGGATTCCTATCAAAGCCACACAGGGCATCCAATTGGGTTGTATCGAACCCCTCGCAGAATCCGTTCAGGCTCTCAATCTACCCCACAATCGCCTCATTGCACTCTTCGCGATCGTGCCAACCACGCCTCACATTGATATCCTTTTACGTGTTGTTCTGCATGAACTGCGTCACAATACACTCTTTGATCTCGGGCGAAGGATCCTGGACAACAAAATAAAAAGGTACTAAGGACCAAAATTACCCGTTATAAAAAGACAAAAAAGTTAAAACACGTTAAACAAGAGTTTACCTTTAAATGGAGTGCTCTAAGAGCCTCGACAAGCTCCAATTGAAGGTACAAATTCTCAGCCTTCATCTCTTCCAGGCAAAGCTTGGCACTTTCCCTACCTTTGTTCTCAGTAGAGACATATTTCTTAGCATATTCAAGTTAAGACTTCAGTTTCTCGTTCTCGGCCCGAGCAGCAGCAAGGACTTGGTTGGCACTATGAAGTTGACTTAGAGCGTGGTTCTTCTCCGCGATTGCTCTATCAGCTACAATAGGGTCGAAATTAGCCAACAAATATATGTTCACTGCCATTTGAGCCACCGCCTATGCTTTGTTGATGTCAACATTGTTTTCCACGGTCAGACTCGTGGACAAAAAATTGCCAACCAAAATAAAACCTACAAGGTGCATGATCAGTTAAAGAAAAACACCACATCTCGCAATACTTAACGAAGGTCAAAATCAACCAAAAAACTAGTTCTACTACTTACAGCTTGGAAGACATGAATACCTCTGTGCCAACAAGTGCTCAATCCTGCTCCCCAACAATGGAGTCCTCGCGACATCAGGGAAGGTCTTGCCCATGGCACGAACAACCTCACTCTGACTAAACTCATGGGAATCAACATTAATGTTGGGACCTGAAGTGGCAGGACCAGATGCATGTGGGGCGAAGGGTTCACGAGGGAACGACCTTTTTGTCCCGCTAAGCCTGAACCTGTGTTGCAATGAGCGGGCATGGCCTGAGGGTTGCTGGAATTGGCTACCACATAGGGGAACATCCCCGAAATCCCACCTTGGTCTCATGGGCTAATTTCCATATCGCCTTGAGAGTCACCAACCTCCCTTGCCTGAGAACGTTGACCAGTCCGCCCGCGAGCTTTGAGCATACTTGGATCTTCCCCATGAGCCCCACTACCGGCTGCATCACTAGTTGCTCGCCTTGCAGCAACATATTGTTGCATCTTAGCTTGGCGACCCATCACGAGAGTAACTGCAAGAAAGATATAACAAGTTAGACTCATAACATATGAGATGAATATAGATACATGCTTAAACAAACTAAAAAAAATGCATCTTTAAATATATACCCAAGCTATGGGGACCCTTATAAGGCTTAGGCGATAAGCCACCAGCTCTGAAGACATCATCCTTGACCTACAATGTGTGGTCAGATATACTTAAACAAGTTCTTCCGAACACCCTCTTCCCATGTTAGGGCCCCAACACCTGCTGGAATACCACGCCTTTTAGCCCGTGACGAAGCTTTGTGCAAACAACTAAACTCTCCCTGATTCTTTTCTTTAACATATTAGAATTGCTTCTTTTCTCCGGCCCTATAACTAAATTGGGTGCCAGTCAAAAACTTGTGACCATCATTTGCTCTCACGAAGTAAAACCCCTACCTCCCTTCTTATTAGTGATCACATAAAACAATTTCTGAAATCACCACACGGGGCGTTAAGAGACTTCATCGCTAAGATGAATGCTACCAAAGCCCCAAACGAATTCGGCGACAACTGCGCTAGACAAATGCTTATGCTGCTCAGCAAGGCGCTGATCAATGGATGAATAGGAAACCTCAAGCCATTGACGAAATGCTTGGTATGACCCGCCGGAGGGGTGTGCATCCTTTCATCTTTCTTTGGGAATCTTATCTCATAACCCCCATGCCGTAATTGTCGTAGTAGTGTTTAGGATTATGCAGCACGCTAGATACCATATCTTGGTATCTCTTTCTTATACCGTTTTTTTCGCCTACCCCTGCCAAACCGTATTAATTTTCTTCTTCAGACTCCTCATCTGAGTCATCCTCCTCCTCCACATGCCCATACGAATCACCGATTAGATCGTTGGGGTCCCACATATCATTATCCCTTTGGAACATTGACACATATCCCAGTGGGTGCATAGGACTAGCAATGTCACCTACTAGTTCATCCTTATGAACATCAGCAGTTCCCTGAAGAGCCGACTTAAAATCTCTTGGCTAAAACATTTTCTAGAAAGCACAAAAGATTCCTAGAAACTCAAGCAATAAGATAAAAAGACATACAAAATCCTGCAAATTTCAAATCAGATCTGGAAACCCACCTTTGATTGCGTGTGCAGTAATTAAACTATTTGCTGAGAAAACCTGAAAAGCAAAAGGTAGCCCGGTACGTAGGGGTGGGTAAGTAAACCCGAAATTCAGGTACCCTACCCTACCCGGTCGGGTTTTACCCGAATATCGGGTACTAATACCCGAACCGTATCCGAATATTCGGATACCCTAACCGATTAGGGTATTTCGGGTACGGGTTCGGATAGAGTTTTTCAAAAAAATCGGGTACCCTACCCGATTAGAATATTATATTATTTTTCCCCCTTTTTCTTTTTTCTCTTCTTTTTCTTTTCTTTTCTATTTTATTTCCCACTGACATTCTTTCTTTCCTTTCTTTTCCTTTCTCTTTCTTTCTTTCTTTTCTTTTTCTTTCTTTTTCTTTCCTCTCCTCTTCACTATTCACTCTTCAGCAGGCGGCCGCGACTTCTGCCCTTTGTTTTCTCTCTCTCTCTCTCTCTCTCTCTCGACGGCGCTACGCTCCTTCCCTCTCCCTCTTAACTGCTGGGCCGCGACGCTCTCGAACTCTCGGGAACTCAACCGGCGGCGGCGCGGCGCCTCCCTCTTCGTTTTGGGTTAATTGCTCTTTGTTTTGAGTTGAATGCGTTTGGTTTTCTATCGGATTGAATGCTTTTGTTTGGGCGAATTATTCATGGTTCGAATTGAAAACAGGAGAAAATTACCCCCAAAGAAACGGGGAACGAATTGAAACGAAAAAAATCCCCTGTTTTGAAAACAGGGGACTGAAACTGTCCAGGCGCCACAATGGCGCCTCAACAAATTTTGGGTACCCCAAACCCGATTTTTGGGGTACCCGAACCGATACTCGATCGGATAACCCGGTTTTCACTGCCTTTTTCCCCTGTTTTGTTGCCATTCGGGTACCCTAAACCCGAATGTTAGGGTACCCGAATGTTAGGGTATCCGATCCGATCGGATAACCCATTTGGGGATAGGGTATCGGGTAGGGGTATTCCCCTACCCGTATATTAGGGTACCCTACCCGAAAAAACGGGTACCCTACCCGAAGCTACCCGAACCCACCCCTACCGGTAAGCAAGCTGTTTCAAAATTTGATTTTTTTTACTAAGTACAACCAGGGTATATATATTGTCTCATGTCGAAAAGCGATATCGGGTAAAAGCGGGATATCGAGTAATTCTTATCGAACTCCAGGAATCGCGATATCCATTTCCCATATCATAATATTAATGTCGAAAGTAAACATTAGACATCGGCAGAGATTTCGACATATCTTTGTCAAAAATAGTACACTCTCACTTGAAGACAAATGTTTTCTTTCTCCTCTTTTCTCTTATTTATAGCCAAGAGGCGCATCTGGTATGCATTAAATATGGACGATTCATCTTACATGTCGAAATAAGGGATATTCGATATTGATGCCATATTCGATATCGATATCTCTGATTCGACATTGATGACCATATTCGACGTCGATATACTATATTCGACATCGATCCCTATATTCGACATAGATCCCTATATTCGACTTTTATCTCCGCATTTGATATCGGTGCCCGAATTCGACAACAATTTCAGAATTTTATCATACAATTTTTTTTCCTATGATTAATGGACACAACAAGATCACTTTATTGGAATATTTGCGCGAATTCTCCAAGTCAAGGCGTGAACGGCATACATAGTTTAAATTTGTTTCCCTATATCTACCAGTTTCATATTGTGGGACCTACAATTAGAAATCTCAAACTGACAGACCGTTACGATCCCCACATATAAACTAGGGGACGTGAGGTATCGATACCATAATTTATTTAGTTTAAAAGCTATCATTTACAGTGATACCTCATAAACTGGAGGTGTACGTGATATAGACAAATACCGAATGGGTCAGCCCACCTGGTTTTCTGGCCCAAGCCCACTGCATATCGGAGATTTACGCCCGACATCCTACCTTATATTGAATATATATATATATTGAATATATATATATATATATATATTCAATATATATATATTCAATATATATATATATTCAATATGGTACAAGGTTCGCCGCAAATCTCAAGAACGAACCCCACCTTCGATATCCATATATAGGCCCGGTCCGCAATTTAAGGTACGATTATAAAAATAATATACACTGTTCACACCACATATCGAATACACTCATTTGATATTGATACATTTTTCGACATACAACTTTACCCGATATGGAGTCCACCTTTGATATCTCTTAAGTTTGACATCTACGCAGCACCCGATATCTGCGCTATCCCCGATATCGCGCATATTCGACGTCCTTCAGTATTCGACATCCCTAGAAGATTCGACATCTAACAGAAGCTTCTCAAGCAACGTCTTTGGTGTTACGAACAAATTCAACCTATAGGCTAGTATTAGCGATAGTTGGCCTAGTTTGTATTAGGTTAAAGGCTATTTCCGTAATCTATTGTACTTGTTTGTAAGCTACGATCTTTTACCAAATTAGATTTAATTTTTAGGTCCTTTAATTTTCAAATTTATATTTAGAGTAGTCGCAGTAATCAAGCAAATTAGAGATATGTCATTTATACAAGAGAATCTCTAGTAAAAGTCTGAATAACTGTCGAGTAAGATAATGGATTAAGTCTCCACTCGTTTATTTTACAAAGCATTTCTAGTGGATATATTTCTAACTGGAAGACTTTTTTAAAAATGTTCTATAACTCTTGCTCACTTTACTTAATTCCCGACAACTCTTTTAGCCATTTGTTTGCCCTATAACCTTTTCAAAACTGCCTGACACACTTTTTGTAGCCATGTCATAAAATTTATAATTTTTATATTTCATTATAATTAACTATATTATATAAATTGTAAAAACTTAATAAATAATTATAGAAAAATAAAAACAAAAAACATAACCCCAAAAAATTATAAACTTTAAAATCTTTAACTATTAACTATTAAATCTTTAAATTATTTATAATTATATAACTCTCTATAATTAACTTTAAAATTATAACTATAATTTATAATATAATTCTAATTTTAAGAACTTAATTTTTAATAACTAATAATTTTTAAAGAAAAACAAAAAATAAGCCAAAAACAAAATTATAAACCTTAAAATCTTTAACTATCAATTATTAATCTTTTTATTATTTATAATTTTGTTTTAAATATTTATAATTAATTTAAAATTATAACTATTGTTAAACAAAACTTATTATATAATTCAAATTTAAAATACTTATCTAATAACTAATAAACTTTAAAGAAAACAGAAAAAAAAATAAAAAAGGAAAACAATAAGCCCCCCACCCCCACCCCCACCCCCACCCCCACCCCCACCCCCGAAACCCACGGCCAAAACACCACTGTTTTGACTGTGATTCTCACTAACACTATTATCCCTTTTTGTAGGTAAAAGAAGAGATTGAAGAAAGCTAATAAAGAGGAGATTAGCTCAAAAATGCAGAAATGTGCATGAGAGAGAAATTAAGAGATTCAAAAATTGATTCATAAAACATATTCTGCCTCACCTGGTCTGTTGTTCCCTAAATATAGGCCAAGTACTAAGTGGTCCAGGCAACATTACGAAAATAACAATATCCCATTAATTACATAATTAAAGCAACAAAAAAGGAAATAAGTAGGGCTGAAAAGGTAATCTTGCGCAATGGTCTATGGGCCCAACATATGATTCGATCCGCCAACCCTTTGAGTCCGGCCCAGCATCACTTAGTAGCCCAACGACGAAAGGACCTCGTTTAGCACAAAACGGAGAGCTCCAAACACGCTTCCCTCTTTCCCCAAATAGCAAAACTAACTTAATTCATCAATTCAGAAATTAAACCCTAATTTGGCAATCCCATTCACGACATTGCCCCCTTCTTCTTCAAGCTTGTCCTCAAGCTTGGAATTCTGGAAATTTCTTCATCACCTCTTCATAATCCATCCAAGTAGCCTCGTCCTCTGACATACCCCTCCATTTAATCAACCAATCCGCCCCTGCCGCATTACCCTTCCTCTTCATGTGACGCGCCAGTACTTTCTCTGGTTCTAACTCCCTTTCTTCTTCATCTGCATGTATAAAAGGAGCAACTGATTCCAGCGCACCAACTCTCCGCTTCAATTGGGACACATGGAAGACATGATGCACTTTCGACCCCTCAGGTAACCCTAGTTTGTAAGCCACTGCCCCAATTTTGTCAATAATTTGAAAAGGGCCTGCAAATTTAGCACTTAATTTCCAGTATTTGTCACTTCTTAATGTGTGTTGCCTGTAGAGTTGTAATTTTAGAAAAACCCAATTCCCTATTTCAAAAGATCTCTCACTTCTCCCTCTGTCACTGAATTGCTTCATTCTGCTTTGGGCTTGAACGAAGCTCTGTTTGATTTGCTGGTTAACTAGCTGTCTTTCTTGCACTAAGTGCTCAACTCCCACTACTTTGAGGTCTTGGTAAGGCCTCACTCCAATTTGAGATTGTTTATACCCATAAAGGGCCTCAAATGGTGTCATCTGGATGGTGGTATGGTAATTAGTATTGTACCACCATTCAGCCATTGCCACCCACCTAGCCCAGTGCCTTGGATTACCCCTCACCATACATCTGAGGTAAGACTCCAAGCACTGGTTAACTCTCTCCGATTGCCCATCTGTCTGGGGGTGGTATGCAGTGCTCAAATGCTATTTCACCCCTAGAGTAACCATCAGCTCTCTCCAGAACTCACTAGTAAAAATCTTGTCCCTGTCAGTTGTAATACTGACAGGTAAGCCATGTAACTTGTAAATTGAGTCCAAGAATTTATTAGCTAAGGTTGCAGCAGTGTAGGGGTGGGATAGTAGTATAAAATGGGAATACTTAGTGAACCTGTCTACTATCACCCATATAGTATCCTTTCCCTTAGAATTAGGAAGCTGCTCTATAAAATCCATGGTCAAGTGTTGCCATGCTTGATCAGGACCTTGTAGAGGTTGTAGCAAACCAGGATACTTGGTATGCTCATGTTTACACTGTTGACACACTAAGCATTGTGAAACCATTCTTTTCACCAATTCCTTCATTCCAGGCCAGAGGAAAGTGATAGCTATCCTCTGGTATGTTCCCTGTATCCCTGAATGTCCCCCCATAGTGCTCTCATGCATTAGTTGCACTATAGTTTGCCTTAGTTCAGTGGCTGCACCCACATATAACCTCCCTTTAAACTTGAGAACCCCTTGCCTGTAAGTAAAGTAAGACACATTATAGGGTAGTAAGATACTTTCACTCATAGATTCTTGAGCTAGGTTATCTCCTTGATAACTTAGTTGCAACTCCTTCACCCATTGAGGTTGAGCCTCAATCAGGGCATACCACTCACCATCCTCCCCTAGTGCCTTGCACTCCCCTCCATTAGTATCCCTTCTGGATAAGGAGTCAGCTACTCTATTATCCCTCCCTTTCTTGTACTCTATTTTATAATCATAACACAATAGTTTTGTTAGATACTTATGCTGCATAGGAGTGGACACCTTCTGCCCTAACAAATACTTAAGGCTGTGCTGATCTGTTCTGATAATAAACTGCCCATGAAGAAGATAGGGTCTCCATTTATCCACTGCCAAACTATAGCCAGAAATTCTTTCTCATAGACAGACAACCCCAAGTTCTTAGGTCCTAGTGCTTTACTGATGAAAGCAAGAGGATGCCCCTCCTGACTTAGCACAGCTCCCAGTCCAGTATAGCAAGCATCAGTTTCAATTATAAATGTCTTTTTAAAGTCAGGTAGCTGCAACACAGGGGCTTGTGTCATTGCTTCCTTAAGCTTGTGAAAAGCTTCCTCAGCACTCTCACTCCATATAAACCCCTTCTTCTTAGTCATATCAGTTAAAGGCTTGGCTATTATGCCAAAGTGCCTTATAAACTTCCTGTAATACCCAGTCAAGCCCAAGAAGCCCCTCATGGCTTTCACATTACTGGGCTTGGGCCACTCAACCATACACCTTATCTTTTGTGGGTCTGATCCCACCTTCCCTTCACCAATAGTATGCCCCAAGTATTCTATCTTGGGTTGTCCAAAAGAACATTTGGACCTCTTTGCATACAATCCATTCTGTCTCAATTTCCCAAACACCATCCTTAAATGCTCATGGTGTTCTCCCATGCTTGTGCTATACACCAATATATCATCAAAGAAGACAAACACCATCTTCCTCAACTGTTCTCTGAAGATTTTATTCATCAGAGCTTGGAATGTTGCAGGAGCATTGGTTAGCCCAAAGGGCATGACCTTGAACTCATAATGCCCTGAAACAGTGACAAAAGCTGTTTTAGGGATATCTTCTGTTCTCATTCTGATTTGGTGGTAACCAGCCCTCAAATCCACCTTAGAAAATAATCTAGCTCTTGTCAACTCATCCAATAGATGCTCCACTAATGGTATGGGGTAGTTATCTTTGACTGTGATGGAATTAAGCTTTCTGTAATCCACACAGAAGCGCCAACTTCCATCTTTGTTTTTTACCAACAGCACAGGTGAAGAGAATGGGCTGTTGCTATCTTGTATAAGCCCAGCTTCCAGCATTTCCTTGACCAGCCCTTCTATCTCTTCTCTTTGAATGTAAGGGTACCTATAAGGGTACTGCTTGAAGGCTATAGCTCCTTCTTGCAACTCAATTTTATGCTCCAGCCCTCTCTCAGGAGGCAACTCTTTCGGCTCCTCAAAAAGTCCTTGGAACTCACTCAAGATCCCTTTCAATTCCTCAGGTTCCTTTACCTCTTCTGTTCCTTGTAAAGGTGAAATCATGCACATGCATCCTATTATCTTATCACCCCCTTTCTGAATCATCTTTTTGAGCTTCTCTCCTTGTATAGAGTATAGCCTCACCTTGCTATTAACCCCATACAACTTGTGCTTGACCCCATCTTTCTTGTATTTAACCATTTGCTTCTCAAAATCAAAGGTAATCTTTCCTAGCTTTTTGAGCCAGTCTACCCCTGCTATCATGTCACATCCCCCTAATTGGATGATTCTAGTATCTGTAGTGTAGCTTTGTCCTCCCATCTCCCAAGTAAAGTCACTACACATGGAGTTGCACTTGACTCTACCCCCATCAGCTATGGTTACATTCCTAGGTTTAGTCTGCTCTAGATTACACTTTAGCCTCTTAGCAGTGCTTCTATCTAAGAAACAATGAGTGCTACCAGTGTCTACTAATATGCTGATCTGTTCTCCCTTAATGTTACCCTTCAACATTATAGTCTCAGCCACTTTCTGTCCTGCTAGTGCATGGACAGAGATCTTGCACACCTCCCTTGGTTCACCCTCCGCTGTCTCACTTTCTGCTTCTTCCTCTACTCCCAATATGACAAACAAGTGTTTACACTTGTGCCCTATAGTATAGGGTTCCTCACAATTGAAACATAGCCCTTTCCTCCTCCTAGCATCCATCTCATCAGGAGTCAATCTCTTGAGTGAGGGATACTTCTCAGGCCTACTCATATTCTTACTGTGCTCTGTGTGGGTCTGTAGTGGTTTTGGCCTAAACCCCATGGTTGGTTGCCTGTTATTAGCTCTATAGATTTTATTGAGTGTCTCCAATTGAACTTCCTGTTTCCTTGCCATGTAGATGGCTTGATTTAGGGTGGTGGGTAGAAGCATGTCCACCATACCCCTGATTTCCTCCTTAAGACCACTTGTGAAACTTTTCACAAAGTAGTCTTCATCTAGATTCCTGTTCCTCTGTGACATAAATGATTTGAGTTCCTCAAACTTCTGTATATAATCATCAACAGATCCCATTTGTTTCAACTTGTTGAATTCCCCTATTAGGTTCTCCCCTTTAGCTGAGGTGAACCTTTCAATCACCAAGTCTGCAAACCTGGGTCATCCCATGGCTTCCCTCCCTTCAACATTATCCATATACCATATCCCAGCCACCCCTTCCATACTCATGCCAGCCCCCATTATCTTCTCGAAATCAGAGAGGTGATTTAGGATAAAGTACCTTTGGCATCTTCTTATCCAAGCTCTGGGTTCAGCTCCATCAAACCTAGGGAAGTCAAACCTCATTCCCTTGTTAGCTCCTTCTATTCTTGCAGGGGTGTTGACTAACCCTCCATCTGCTAAGTTCCTTGTTGGGCTGAAAGGGCTAGTGGTTCCTGAGTGAGCAGCAGCAGTAGAAGTTTCTGCTTCTTTTCCCTTATCTAACTTAAGGGCTTGAAGAATCTGCTTCAGTGAACCCTTAACATCCTCCATTTGTTCTTGAAAATCAGCTTGCAAGCGCACTTGCCCTTCTTGTAGTTTCTGTTGCCCTGCTTCCAGTTCCTCTATGCGTACTTTGTGTGATGCCACTTTGTCTGCCATTTTATATCATAGTTGCGCTAGGATCTTTGCTCTGAGGCCAATGTTATGACTTTGATTCTCACTAACACTATTATCCCTTTTTGCAGGTAAAAGAAGAGATTGAAGAAAGCTAATAAAGAGGAGATTAGCTCAAAAATGCAGAAATATGCATGAGAGAGAAATTAAGAGATTCGAAAATTGATTCATAAAACATATTCTGCCTCACCTGGTCTGTTGTTCCCTAAATGCAGGCCAAGTACTAAGTGGTCCAGGCAACATTACGAAAATAGCAATATCCCATTAATTACATAATTAAAGCAACAAAAAAGGAAATAAGTAGGGCTGAAAAGGTAATCTTGCACAATGGTCTTTTGGGCCCAACATATGATTCGATCCGCCAACCCTTTGAGTCCAACCCAGCATCACTTAGTAGCCAGCGACGAAACGACCTCGTTTAGCACAAAACGGAGAGCTCCAAACACGCTTCCCTCTTTCCCCAAATAGCAAAACTAACTTAATTCATCAATTCAGAAATTAAACCCTAATTTGGCAATCCCATTCAAGACAACCACCACACCTTCTCTCCCTTAATTTCGGCAAACCCCACTGCTTCCTCAAAACGACGGCGCCTATGCACGGTGGTAGTGGTACGACGACGGTTGCGGCGGGTGAGAGGTTGCGGTGGTCAAATTAGGGCTAAGTGGAGTGTTCGTGTTGGTTTTGGTGGTTAAATTAGGGCTAATTGTTGTATTAGGGATTAGAGTTTATGTGCGTGTGTATACCTCTGTGTATGTGTGTGTGTGTGTTTAGCTCGAGAGTGAACGTAATCGAGAGTGGAGGTGAAATTGACGGTGGTGGACCAGATTCCGATTGAAGTGGTAGTGGTAGCGACGACTCCAATTCCAATCAAAAATTTGAAGTGGTGGTGACTTGGGTATTGGACTATTGGTGGTGGTGGTGTGGGGGTGGGTGGAAGGGGGGGGGGGGGGTGGGCTTTGAAGAAGGGGACCAATTGTTTTTTTTTTTACTTATTTTAGGATTGAGTTTAGTTTAATCAATTTCTAGGATGAGTTATTGAAAAAATAATTTTAAAGATATATTTATAATAATTAAAGATTTTAAAGTTATAAATTACTTTGGCTTATATTTTTTTGTTTATCTTTAAAATATATTATTTATAAAAAATAAGTTTTAAATTAGAATTATATAAATAAGTTATATTTATATTAGTTATAATTTTAAAGTTAATTAGAAAGACTTAATAAAAATTGATAAATAGTATTAAGATTTAATAGTTAATAGTTAAAGATTTGAAAGTTATATTTTTCGGCTTATTTTTTTCTGATATTTCTTTTAATTTATTAGTTATTAAAAATTAAGTTTTTAAAATTAAAATTATATAATAAATTCTTATAATTGATATAATAAAGTTAATGATAAAGAAATCTAAAAATTATGAATTTGGTGACGTGTAGCCACATTTTTGCCACATATGCCAAATTTTGATGGCATGGCGGCCACGTGGCCAAAAAAAGTGTGCCGGGGATTTTCGAAAATGTTATAGGGCAAACAAAAACCGGCTAAAAAAGTTGTAGGGCATTAAGTAAAGTGAGCAAGAGTTAAAACACATTTTAAAATTGCCCTTTCTAATTTGATGCATACAATTAATTATGTAGTAGCAAAAATAAAATGAAATAAGCAATATAAGATGATGATACTAGATGAAGAGTAATTCGAAAAAGCCCCTGAAATTCGGAAGAGATATTAGAGATTTACAAATTTAAATCAATACACGAGATTTTTAAAATATCAATTTATCTCCAAAATAGTTTTTAAAAAATTCAGTGTATAGTTCAAAATGTTTCCAATTAGCAAAAAGTAACTTAAATATGTTTACAAAATGTACTATGAAGATCAAGCAAGTACACAGCTAGTTATCCTAATTATTTAAGATATATATAATTCAATGTTTGTTCCTAATCAAAATGAAAGAAGTCTTAAACCGGCCATCTATTTGATCCATATAATACTTATGGCATCATTAATATAATAATGATATAAATATTTTTGGAAAAGTTAAAAAGAAATCTTTGTAAGGATGTCTCCTGCTAGCTAATCCAGTAACTGCAGACGAACTCCATTCGCATTCACCATTTCCCTAATTGCACTACAAAGCTTGTTGTTCATACACTTTTTTTTCTTTTCTTTTTAATTAAATTTTAAATGAAGATATATACTTTTTGTTTTTTCACAAATCATGTGCACTTTGTTTTCTCAAACAGCCACTCCAGTTTCTTTTATCTATGCCCTCCCCTAACATCCCCCATAATTCCATAGGCATGATCTTTATACATATTAGTTTGATGTATTTTTCGTTTGGTTATACATAAGTTGCTCAAATAGTTTAAATAGACTGATTTTGAATCACGAGCTCTATCCTATATTACCTTTGTCCGAAACATATGTACACAACAGACAAAGCATGTGAACAAAACTGAAGCAAGTCTGACGTCACCGCTCTGTCGCTTAAATCAACAAAGTGTATTAGGAAGTATATCGAAAATGACCTATACTGAGTCATGATAGTAGTTTGATTTCATCCCTATGTTGAATATGATAGTATTGGGTTGTATATCGAATTCTCCAGATAGGTATAATTCAATAAATTATGATAAATCATCCTCTATATTAAAATTACTTGATCAAAGGCTAGGTTGATGTGGAGTGTGTGAACAATGGAAGATTAATAAATGACTTAACTCGGTTATCAAGGCCTCGAGTAGACACCGCATTTTCTGGTATATTGAATCTTTTTCGTACATCAAATATGATGTTAGATGTACAACCTTTTGATTTTGTTACGAGAAAATTACAAATTAGTATCCTAACTTAGACGGTTTTTGCACTTACATGGCCAAACTTTAAATCGTTGCACTCAACTATCAGAACTTTCTTTCGGTGAGCACTTTACTATGCAAACCTATCCAAACTTTGAAAAATCAATTACACGGACAAAGTGACATCACTTTTCGGCTTTGTGACGTACAAGTTATTGCACTTTACTATCCAAGCTTTCATTTTTTTTCCCCTGCCTATCTGAAGTGACGTCACGAATACGTCACTATACGAAAAAGTTACGTCACATTACCTATGTAATTGATTTTTCAAACTTTGGATAGGTTTAGATAGTAAATTGCTCATCGGAAGCAAATTTTTGATAGTCGGGTGCAACGTTTTAAAGTTTGATCATGTAAATGCAAAAGTGGCTCATATTGGAATACAAATCTGTAATTTTCCTTTTGTTACAGCTACGTCTAACAATAATTGGATGTAGGCATAGGTCGAACATGGTACTCTACGTAGCCCCGAACTATTATAATGGGCAGGGCTGACCGGGTGGCTCAATCTTGAGAGTTGCCACGTAGCCCATGCAATATTAGTATATATATATATAATACATTGCCATTATCTGCCATCCTTCCTTCTTATTTTACAATATCTTTGCCTACACATCTATTTGGGTCAATGACACTAATTTATGGACAACTTCAAGTTTGCTACCCTTCTCTACTATTCTGATCTTCCTCCATAAATTCAGTGGAACAAATAACAGGAATAAAACATATGCAGGCAAAACTACCATATCCATATCACTGTTGTGTATTATACAGACAATGCAAACATTTACACTTTTGAAATGAGAAAATCTCACAAATTCAAAGATAAGATACAATTTTATAATTTAAATTCATAATTTGGAGAAGTCTTCAACCAAATCTGAGTGATATAATTTTTCAATATTCACGCCAACACCCCTCGCAAACTATTAGAAAGGAGACACACCATCAGTTTGGAACGAGAAAAGTGAATTATGTCCCCTTTTGAAAATGTCTGCGACTTGTTCAAAAGTAGAAATATATTTCACAATGACATCCTTGTTAACAACCTTCTCTCAAACAAAATGATAATCAACTTCAACTTGTTTCGTATGACCATGAAAAACGAGATAATAACCAATGCAAGTGTAACAATACTATCACATCCTTTTAAGGTAGCAAAATGACTCGCTTTGCTGCAATTCAATGAGGTAACCGAAGATTAGGAAGAAACTAACAATGTTGGCTCACATTGTAGGCAATACCTTACCCTGCAATACTGTAACGTGCCAGTAACCTTTCGATAGTGAGTAGGATCATCCAATAGATTACCACCTTTGTTGGAATGGTAAGAGCCTGAAAGGCTGGACGAGTTTAACAATTTTGCACCTGACATTTTTCTAGAATCTAACAAATGCGTCACCATTTTTTTTTTATTTTTTTGCCTTAAAGTGAAGACCACTGGAATCACTAGCTCTGAATTCCCGATTCGACCAAGATCTTTTATGATACAACATGCTTCAACCGATTAATGAACAAACGCACGACATGTTCCTTAGATGTCATAACTATAATATCATCTACAAAAATTAGAAAAAAAATCATTAGATGAGTTGTATGTGCACAGAGACTAATCAACCGAAGATTCTGAAAAGTCCAACTCAAGAAACTATTGAGTAAGTTGCCTGAACCATGCCCATGGTGCATGTTTAATACCATAAATAGACTTATGCATCTTGCAAACAAAATAATGATTTTCCGAGTTAGCCAAACCTCTAACTTCTTCATTGTAGGGTTGACCATTTTGATTTGACAATAGATCGTATTATATATATATATATATATATATATATATGAGTGTCGGTTACAAGTGAACGGTCTAGCAATACAATGAGTCTATCTCAAATCAGGCCTACACTATGTATCTCGTGTAGACTTGGTCCGGAACACCCCGAACTAATGCCTCTATGTTTAGATGGCAATAGTATATCGGTGACTAGGTCGGTTGTAAGTCGGTGATCGTCTTCGATATGATATCGGTGATGCCCACCGACGTGAGATCGGTAATGTGGTGGTATGACGTATCAGCGGGACACAAGGTAGTCCCGATATCGAATGTGATATCGAGAGTGAGATCGGTAACGTATTTCGATGTGATGCGTGGTAGCTGAGGGATAATTATTGCTTGTTTTGGGATCCGGGCGCCGCGTATTTGTAGTCCTCAGGATCCGGGGACCACAGTAACATATCGGTGATTATTACCGATATGACATCAAAAGTGATCCCCGATATGGTCTAATATGGGCCTGGTTTGAGTCAGGCCCAGTATGCGGAAGATGCCCATATCATGTAGTCCCCCAATTTGGGGATTCTTACCTTAGAGATAAGAATTCGCAAATTTAATTTTAAATTTCTGGGTTACCTGTACCCTTCGTCCCGCTAGTTCAAATGACGAAGATCAAATTTGCGGGGAATGCACTTGTGATGAACTTCAGTGGGCTCTCCAGTAAAGTGGATGTATAATTTGAGGTCTATTTTTGAATTTTTAATCAGCCACACGGGATTTTTGAATTGCTCGCACATCTCGGGATTGCGCTCTGTGATGCACTTTCGTGATCACCATGTGCGTCTGTCCTTGCCCGTTTCCTTTTATCTATATCGAATATCAGTACCGATGTGAGATCGAAACTATGTTTCGATCTAGCATCTCCGATTTCTATAAATAGGACTGTCAGGAAAGTGAAAACCCACTTTGGCTTTTAGCGAACTTTCGTTGTTCCTTCGAAAAGCACATCGAATTTGACTTCCGATATAGCGTTCGATCTCGGTTTCGATATCTTCCTTTGATTTTAATTTTTGATATCGTATTCGATACCTTTTTCGATATCTCGTCCGATTTTGACTTTCATTCTTTAGCGCGTTAATATGTCATTTGCTGGGGACATTGTTGGCGCAAGTTTGCCCGAGATGGATTTCGAAGAGGGCGGAATGGAATACTCCGAAAACGAGATGTTTGGGCCTGATCAGTTGACTGGCGAACAGGGCGGTGTTGAATTTCCTGCTCCTCCCGAAGCTGCCGGCCCGGATGTGGACGAATAGGGCTTTGAGGTCAGCCCCCCGAAATATAAGACTTCCGAGAAGTATGAGGACATGAGGTCTCATGTTCCTCACCATGCTGGTTATTACTCCGACGAGTATGACATCCCCGAGGGGTATAAGGTCATATTTCCCAGTGCGGATCAGCGAATGCATACTCCACTAAAAGGCTGCATTACTGTTAATGCCAAGCATTTCAAGAACGAACTGCGGTTCCCGATTGATCCTGCAGTTAGTGCTATCGTAGCGAGCATCGGGGTCTGCTTGGGACAGCTATCCCCCAATTCACTGGGGTACATTGTAGCTTTTATTTGTGTTATGAGGGCGTTAGGTGCCCCTTGCGGAGCTAACGAGTTATGGGAACTCTTTAGCGTCATGGTCAACAGGAAGGGTGGTGATAGAGGGTTCTTCTGTGTGCGAGCCCAGACGTGACTTAGGTTCGTGCAATATACTCAATCTAGCTATGGATTTGGAAATAAGTGCGAGTATATGTACATCCAGGAGAGGACGGCTGGCGAGTTTGATGCGCTTCCTAGCGTGTGGTGTGAAGACACCAAATATGAGAGACGAGCCGCTGTCGGGCCTACTGCACACAGCCTCGAGTTTATGAGGAAATTGATTAACCATCCGTACGACGGTGCCCTGCTTTGTAGTGACATAGTTTTTCAAGCAAGTGGGATATCTCCCCTACTGTATAACGGTCCCTCTACACTCGGTAAGTGTTATATCTTTGTAAATTGATATCTTCCTTCCGATTTATTTCTTGATCCTCTATTTTATGTGTTTCGCAGCCGAGCTGGTGGAGTATTGTAGTCTGGACGCGATAGCGGAACGTAGACGGCCAGGGGCCGAAGCCGCTACAGATGACGCACCTCCACTCGTCAAGAAGAGGGGTCGTGAGGGCGTGCGCAAGAATGCAAAAATCTGTTCCCTCATCGAGTGGAAATACTGCCGGGGTAGGTAGTGCTTCGCAGTCTCAACCTGACGTTGATGTTGGGATGTCCATGGGGAAAAAGAGAAGGAAGGAAGAGGGTAGTTCAAGTGGGGATCACAGTGGTCTCTTCCGCTCTGTAAGTAGTCTTTGTGCCATTGGATGTGTATTTCCTTTGGGTTTTCATTAGACTGAGCAATCGACTCCTTGTTGTGGACGTGCAGGTGGCGGGTTTTTTGAAAGGTTTCTTGGCGATGGCTGTTAAGGGCCAATCGGATCACGCTGAGTCGCTCTGAGTTACCAACGGTTTGCTCGAGAAACTGGGCGAATACGAACATGTTGCTGCCGTACAGCTCCAGCATGAGAGAGACGAGTCCATGGATATTTTAAAGGCCAGCGAGAATAATGTGGGAGGCCTATTAAATGATAATAAAAGGTTGATCGCAGAGCTCAATGAGTCTCGACTTATCGCTGGGAAATAGGCATCTCGTCGGGAGGCACTTGAAGTTGAGGCCGTGATTCTGAAGGACCAACTAGCCCAGGCTGAAAGGCACATGCGGTGCATGACGCTGAGCAAAAGCCAATTGACCAGTGCGACCAAGCAGTTCCTTCAGAGTCGGTCGTATAAGATGATGTGTGCTGAGTGGGGCTTGCTCGAGCGGGAGGAAGCCAAGGCCTCTGTCATAGGTCAAATTCAGCTGGAAGGTGGTTTCAAAGACGGTTACGATCCTTCAGCCATAAATCCGGTGAAGGGGCCAGACGTGAAATTTCCTGAGGACTCCGACGATGACGACGAAGATTTGGAGCCAGAAGCAGAATACCGCGAGATTATCGAGCAGAAGAGTTTGGCGTTAATCCACATTAAAGGGGCCCTTCGTTATCCTGGTTGAGAGTTTAGGATTCTGTATCTTTTCTTTCGGCGCAGTTGCCTCTGTAATATGACTCATTGTTTTGCCCGTTAATTCAATCGATCTTTTCTGCGTGTCCTGATATATATATATATATATATATATATATATTTGTTCATACGTATCCCCTGGTATGATTGCTTGTGTTATCGTTACTCCTCCTTGCTGTGTCACCTATCGGTTATACCGGATTGTGTTGACCAATCAACCTAATCGCATGAATGTGCTTCTATTTCCGTGCTTTAGAGTGCGACCCCGTTATCACAGGGAATTTTTTCTTGGATCGACCCCGTTATCACAGGAGATTTTTTCTTGGATCGACCCCGTTATTACAGGGAATTTTTTCTTGATCGACCCCGTTATCACATGGGATTTTTCTTGGATTGGCCCCATTATCACATGGAATTTTTCTTGATCGACCCCGTTATCACAGGGAATTTTCTCTTGATCGACCCCGTTATCACATGGGATTTTTCTTGGATTGGCCCCGTTATCACAGGGAATTTTCCTTGATCGACCCCGTTATCACAGGGTATTTTTCTTGCATTAGCCCCGTTATCACATGTAATTTTTTCTTGATCGACCCCATTATCACAGGGGATTTTTCTTGGATTAGCCCCATTATCACAGGGAATTTTTCTTGATCGACCCCGTTATCACAGGGGATTTTTCTTGGATTGGCCCCGTTATCACAGGGAATTTTTTTTTAATCGACACCGTTATCAAAGGGGATTTTTCTTGGATTGGCCCCATTATCACAAGGAACTTTTCTTAATTGACCCCTTTATCACAGGGGATTTTTATTGGATTGGCCCCGGCCCCGTTATCACAGGGAATTTTCCTTGATCGACCCCGTTATCACAGGGGATTTTTCTTGGATTGGCCCCGTTATCACAAAGAATTTTTCCTGGTCGACCCCATTATCACAGGGGATTTTTTTTCTTTCTTGGGGGTAGGGGCGCATCCCGTTATCACAGGGAACCCGCTACCATTGAAATGTTTATGATCGACCCCATTATCACAGGGGATATTTTTCTTGTTGTAGGTGAGCCTTTTCTTTGTCTTTTTGACTATGTCTCTTGGTGACCCTGTCGTCGTTGAATATGTAGGTCATTAAGCCCTGTAAAATAGCACAGACAAGAAAGATTTTCGATGTAAAAGCTAATATAAAAGCACGGAATGATGTGCATGTGTTATCTGCGGGATGTTCCCTCAATCCGGGAATATCAGTTTTATAAGGAGAAAAGGTGTTTCCACTGTGCTCTATCGTGCCTGTTGTACCTGTTTGTACCTGTTGTACCTGCTTAAATGGATAATATTGAATAATCTGGGGCAATGCACTCTGAATCCCCCTTTTAATATTCTATACGTCCTTTCTGGATATAGTAATGTGTGATCCTTCGAGCCATGTACATGTACGAGGGCGATGTGATAAACATATATCTAGGGGAATACTCCCCAATTCTTAATGCCATCCTCTGCACTTCTGTAATGTCCGCTTAGGACATATCCCTGCATGAAATATGAGATTCCGCCAAGAAACAAATAAAAAGGTGACGACGAATAACGGTCGAAGGCTAGGTAAGCCCAACTCGCCTACGTATCCCGTTGAATGGGGAATCAGACCGGCGTAGTTCCCCCTGTTTTAAGTTACATGCCGACCTACGAAGGGGCAAAATAAGAGATAACGGTCGAGGGCTAGGTAAACCTAACCCGTCTACATATCCCGTTGAATGGGGAATCAGACCGGCGTAGTTCCCCATGTTTTAAGTTTACAACTTAACCCGCGATGGGGCAATGTTTCAAATGTTCAAGCTTAATTTAAAAATTACTGAAATCTAAAATATTGTCCTGTTGTTCACCATGGTGATCACTCCATAGCTTGCCGATCCTGATTTGGTCCGATTGCTTCTTCCTCCGCTTCTCTAATTCTTGGCAACGTAAGAGAAGTGATGTAGCAGAACCAAGCTTCCTCCTGGTTAGCGACCACTTCTCCGACCCCTCCTCCTGCTGGGAATTTCATCTTCTGATGGAATGTGGATACCACCGCTCTTATCGCGTTCAGGGCCGGCCTGCCGATTATGACATTGTATGCAAATGGTTGGTTTACGATTGTGTATTGAACATTAATAGTCCGCCTATGCGGTTCTTGTCCAAATGATGTGGGAAGGTTCACTTGCCCCAGGGGAATTGTCTCTGCTCCACCAAATCCTGCCAGTGGCGTACGGACCTGTTCAACTACGTGGTGGACGAGTGCCACCTTCTCCAAAGCATGCGCAAACATAACATTGGTGGAGCTACCGTTGTCTATAAGTACCTTGTGTACATCATAGTTAGCGATATCAAGCTGAACAACCAGGGGACAGTCGAGCTCGCCTGCCTAGATGGCTTCGGGGCTGAGATCTAAGAGGTCACTGCCGAAAAACGTGATAACCTCGTCTAGAAGCTCCTCAATCAACGTTGTGAATCCGACGAATCGGTCCTCGTTTAATCCACGAGTTATCTTCTTCCTCTGGTTGGTGGAATCCGCTCCTGCGGTCCCACCACTTATCATATTAATCACCCCCTCGAAGGCGCATTATTTATCGTATCGCGTCCTTGTCCACTCTCAATTGCCTTAAGGTCCTCCCTTTTTGGGGATTGGGACCGCTATCTTGATTCAGCATACTGCCCGCTCGCCTTAACAAACTCTATTAATCTCCCGTCCTTAATCAGTCTCTCGATCTCATCCTTCAGGTCATAGCAGTCCTTCGTGTCATGGCCTTTTTGGCGGTGATAATCGCAGTAGCGTCTAGATTTCTTGGTGAAATCCGTCTCCTAGATTTTTTGAGGCGCGCTTAGCTAATTCCTGGTTTGCGCGACGGCCAATATAGTGCGAATGTCCTGATTGAGGGGGGTATATCTCTTTGGGGACCTGTCTCTTCCTCCCCTGCTCTTGTTCCATAGTTCTCTACCCCTTTCCCGGCCGGATTCCTGGGGTCTAAACTTAGCTGCCATCATCGCGTCTTCGTAAATCACAGTATGTGCCAACTCATTTTCCCAATGGATGGTAGGTTCCACGAGCTTGATCAACTCCTTGGCAAATCTGTTGTGCGTCGTTGCCCTGAATAGGGTCTGCAACACAGGTCCCCCGTAGGGGTTGTCCACCTTCAGTAGCTTCTCATTGAATCTGTTCATGAACTCACCGAGAGTTTCTCTCTCTTTCTGTTTCACCGCTTCCAGATGGTACATGCTTGTCTTCATTCGCTTCTGACTGGAAAAGTGGTTCTCCAACCTCTCTTTCATCTGCTCGAAGCTCGAAATAGATCCTGCTTCAATTCTGTTAAACCAGTCTAATGCTGCTCCTATCAGTGTTGTCGCCATTATTTTTGACTTAATACCCTCAGAAAAATCTTGTAGGTTCAAGAGACTCTCCATGGCGTGGATGTGATCCCTCGGGTCACTCTTCCCATCATATGGTTTTATGGTTGGAATCTTGTCTCCTCTGCACAATACCTCCTTCTCGATTTCAAAATAGAAGGGAGTCAACGGCCGTTGGTATCCTGCTGCTGTAGCTCCACGGCTTTCGTTCCTGCTCCCGGTTTCCATGCCCTTCGTCACTTTAACTGTTTCCCTTAGTGTGTTACGTCTGTCCTCCTCGAATGCCCCGGTCCTCTGGTCATTCTCAGTATCGTCACTTACTTCTACCCTCTCTTCACTTCCGACTCTTGTCCAACAGCCTCTTCCCGCGTTGCCCCTTCGACCCCCTTCCAGGATCGCCTCTTCGTCCCGCTCTTGCCTTGTCCTTCGTCCCATCATGTGTGGCAACAAAGTCTCCATTGTAGCGTCTAGCGCCGCTTTCACAGAAGCGTTGATCTGCGATAACATCTCCGAGGTTATGACGGCGGTGGGAATGGCGCTCCGTCCTGCGGCCCTCACCCCCTCTGAGCCGGGAGAATCCGTGTTTGGCACTTCGGTCAACAGAACATCTGTCGCGGGGTTCTCAGTGGTCGGGCCCTCAGTAGTAGGTTCCGCCGTATTTGGCGCGGCAAAGCTTGGACCTGCATTCGTGGCTTACGGCGGCCTCCCGGGCCCGCGCCTTCGTCGAGGTTCATTCTGTGCTGGAGGAAGCTCCATCTCAGCTTGGGTTATTGTCTATTCTTGGTCAGTCGGATGTGGAGAGGGTGGTATGTCCTCAATCCTCGTGTTTCTAGTCACAACCCCGTTAAACTCAGATCGGGTCCTCCTTCCTTGCATCTTAGCGTCCTCGTCAGTGAACTGGTGTTCCCACAGACGGCGCCACTGATTTGACAATAGATCGTATTATATATATATATGAGTGTAGGTTACAAGTGAACGGTCTAGCAATACAACGAGTCTATCTCAAATCAGGCCTACACTATGTATCTCGTGTAGACTTGGTCCGGAACACCCCGAACTAACGCCTCGATGCTTGGATGACAATAGTATATCGGTGACTGGATCGGTTGTATGTCGGTGATCGTCTTCGATATGACATCGGTGATGCTCACCGACGTGAGATCGGTAATGTGGTGGTATGACGTATCAGTGGGACACAAGGTAGTCCCGATATCGAATGTGATATCGAGAGTGACATCGGTAACGTATTTCGATGTGATGCGTGGTAGCTGAGGGATAATTATTGCTTGTTTTGGGATCCGGGCGCCGCGTATTTATAGACCTCGGGATCCAGGAACCACAGTAACATATCGGTGATTATTACCGATATGACATCGAAAGTGGTCCCGGATATGGCCTAATATTGGCCTGATTTGGGTCAGGCCCAATATGCGGGAAATGTCCATATCACATTTGGATCGAATCGACAGTAGTATTCGACTTTGATCCTAGCAAAAAAAAAAAAACAAATATTTGATATCAGCTCAAGTAGGGTTGTGCATTTGGACCAAATCGAATTGAGTATAGTATTTAGTTTGGATCTGGCAAAACAAGACTCAAAATAATACCAATTAAATTGATCCAAAATCATTCAATTTCTATTTGATTCGATCCAATTTTGATCTTTCTTCAATTTCCTTTATATTTTAATTTAAATGTAAAAGAATGTTAAATAGATTATTTATTTTGCATCTAAAAATGCGAGTTAAACAAGTAAAATAATAATCATAACAAATCCAAATTCATTCATAGGTTTCTTATAACAAACTAAAAATTCATAATTCGAACTACAAACCTTATAGAAGACAAGTCATAGGTTCTCTAAGTCATTTGATTTTGATATTTGAGATTAAAATTGAAGAAAAAGAAATTTTGATGGATTATCAAAATACTTGAAAGATCTTAGATCAATATTACTGTGAATATATTACAGTTATAAGCTGGAACAGTTGGAACAATAACAAAAATCAATAAATTGAAGAAAAAAGTAGAACCTATGGAATGTTATCATTCAAAACCCTAAAAGAGAAATGATTAATAATTAAAATCGTTATTTGAAATGCATCAACCCAGTACGTTTTATCTAAATGCAATTGTGCCAGTAGTGTTAATCCAAGCTTTTGAACGTGTCAATGTTTCCTCTTAGCAATACCATTTTCTTGTAACCTATAAGAACATGTACATCTATGTTGTATCCTAAATTTTGTTATAGAATCTTGAAATTCTTTAAATAAAAATTCACATCTATTATTAGTTTGGAATAGTGTTATTAAAACGAAACCTACCCGACCATTCAAATCAATTCAACATTTCACCAGTGTCTTCACCAGTCCGACTGAATTCTAGAATCAGTAACTTTACGAACCATTATTTGCTTAGAACTAGTTAAAAGCTGGACCCAGTGAACCGGTTCGTTGGGGTTAAACAGATTGTGTGTATTCTTTTCTGAAAGTTGAGTATTTGATGGGAGGTGGAATTGAATCTTTGACTTCCAAGTAAAATTGCGATGCTCCAACCAAATGAACTACAATGTAAATATTAATATATACAATAGATAACTAAGATATATATTTCTAATATAAAACAAATATTATATTCATAGCTTATTAGTATAATATTATATAATCGTGTTGTATTTTTTCTTTTTAATTAAATTTTAAATGAAGATATATACTTTTTGTTTTTTCACAAATCATGTGCACTTTGTTTTCTCAAACAGCCACTCCAGTTTCTTTTATCTATGCCCTCCCCTAACAGCCCCCATAATTCCATAGGCATGATCTTTATACATATTAGTTTGATGTATTTTTCGTTTGGTTATACATAAGTTGCTCAAATAGTTTAAATAGACTGATTTTGAATCACGAGCTCTATCCTATATTACCTTTGTCCGAAACATATGTACACAACAGACAAAGCATGTGAACAAAACTGAAGCAAGTCTGACGTCACCGCTCTGTCGCTTAAATCAACAAAGTGTATTAGGAAGTATATCGAAAATGACCTATACTGAGTCATGATAGTAGTTTGATTTCATCCCTATGTTGAATATGATAGTATTGGGTTGTATATCGAATTCTCCAGATAGGTATAATCCAATAAATTATGATAAATCATCCTCTATATTAAAATTACTTGATCAAAGGCTAGGTTGATGTGGAGTGTGTGAACAATGGAAGATTAATAAATGACTTAACTCGGTTATCAAGGCCTCGAGTAGACACCGCATTTTCTGGTATATTGAATTTTTTTCGTACATCAAATATGATGTTAGATGTACAACCTTTTGATTTTGTTACGAGAAAATTACAAATTAGTATCCTAACTTAGACGGTTTTTGCACTTACATAGCCAAACTTTAAATCGTTGCACTCAACTATCAGAACTTTCTTCCGGTGAGCACTTTACTATTCAAACCTATCCAAACCTTGGAAAATTAATTACACGGGCAAAGTGACATCACTTTTCGGCTTTGTGACGTACAAGTTGTTGCACTTTACTATCCAAACTTTCTTTTTTTTTTCACCCTGCCTATCTGAAGTGACATCACGAATACGTCACTATACGAAAAAGTTACGTCACATTGCCTATGTAATTAATTTTTCAAACTTTGGATAGGTTTAGATAGTAAATTGCTCACCATAAGCAAATTTTTGATAGTCGGGTGCAACGTTTTAAAGTTTGATCATGTAAATGAAAAAGTGGCCCATATTGGAACACAAATCTGTAATTTTCCTTTTGTTACGGCTACGTCAAACAATAATTGGATGTAGGCATAGGTCGAACATGGTACTCTACGTAGCCCCGAACTATTATAATCGGTGGGGCTGACCGGGTGGCCCAATCTTGAGAGTTGCCACGTAGCCCAGACAATATTAGTATATATATATATATATATATATATAATACATTGCCATTATCTGCCATCCTTCTTTCTTATTTTACAATATCTTTGCCTACACATCTATTTGGGTCAATGACACTAATTTATGTACAACTTCAAGTTTGCTATCCTTCTCTACTATTCTGATCTTCCTCCATAAATTCAGTGGAACAAATAACAGAAATAAAACATAGGCAGGCAAAACTACCACATCCATATAACTATTTTGTATATACAGACAATGCAAACATTTACACTTTTGAAATGAGAAAATCTCACAAATTCAAAGATAAAATACAATTTTATAATTTAAATTCATAATTTGGAGAAGTCTTCAACCAAATCTGAGTGATATAATTTTTCAATATTCACGCCAACACCCCTCGCAAACTATTAGGATGGAGACACACCATTAGTTTGGAACGAGAAAAGTGAATTATGTCCCCTTTTGAAAATGTCTACGACTTGTTCAAAAGTAGAAATATATTTCACAATGACATCCTTGTTAACAACCTTCTCTCAAACAAAATGATAATCAACTTCAATTTGTTTCGTATGACCATGAAAAACGAGATAATAACCAATGCAAGTGTAACAATACTATCACATCAAATAGTAAGAGGTGTAGACAATACAATGTGTCACTTTTGAAAAAAAAACATATATAACCAATATAATTCAGCTGTTGCTGCTATCGAATGATATTCTGCCTCGATGCTTGATCATGGAATGGTATTTTGCTTCTTTAATGAGCATGTAATAAAATTACTACCTAGAAGAATACCACACCCGCTTGTAGACTTTGGATCATTTGGGTTACCCACCTAATCAGAATGACAAATTACATTAAGAGATATAGTTGAAGACTTGTTATATAAATGGAAATCTACCATCCTTTTAAGGTAGCAAAATGACTCGCTTTGCTGCAATTCAATGAGGTAACCGAAGATTAGGAAGAAACTAACAAAGTTGTCTCACATTGTAGGCAATACCTTACCCTGCAATACTATAACGCGCTAGTAACCTTTCGATAGTGAGTAGGATCATTCAATAGATTACCACCTTTGTTGGAATGGTAAGAGCCTGAAAGGCTGGACGAGTTTAACAATTTTGCACCTGACATTTTTATAGAATCTAACAAATGCGTCACCATTTTTTTATTTTTTTGCCTTAAAGTGAAGGCCACTGGAATCACTAGCTCTGAATTCCCGATTCGACCAAGATCTTCTATGATACAACATGCTTCAACCGATTAATGAACAAACGCACGACATGTCCCTTAGATGTCATAACTATAATATCATCTACAAAAATTAGAACAAAAATCATTAGATGAGTTGTATGTGCACAAAGACTAATCAACCGAAGATTCTGAAAAGTCCAACTCAAGAAACTATTGAGTAAGTTGCCTGAACCATGGCCATGGTGCATGTTTAATACCATAAATAGACTTATGCATCTTGCAAACAAAACAATGATTTTCTGAGTTAGCCAAACCTCTAACTTCTTCATTGTAGGGTTGACCATTTGGATCGAATCGACAATAGTATTCGACTTTGATCCTAGCAAAAAAAAAACAAATATTTGATATCAGGTCAAGTAGGGTTGTGCATTTGGACCAAATCGAATTGAGTATAGTATTTAGTTTGGATCTGGCAAAACAAGACTCAAAATAATACCAAATTAAATTGATCCAAAATCATTCAATTTCTATTTGATTCGATCCAATTTTGATATTTTTTCGTTTTCCTTTATATTTTAATTTAAATGTAAAAGAATGGTAAATAGATTATTTATTTTGCATCTAAAAAAGCGAATTAAACAAGTAAAATAATAATCATAACAAATCCAAATCCATTCAAAGGTTTCTTATAACAAACAAACAATTCATAATTCGAACTACAAACCTTATAGAAGACAAGTCATAGGTTCTCTAAGTCATTTGATTTTGATATTTGAGATTAAAATTGAAGAAAAAGAAATTTTGATGGATTAACAAAATACTTGAAAGATCTTAGTTCAATATTACTGTGAATATATTACAGTTATAAGTTGGAACAGTTGGAACAATAACAAAAATCAATAACGAACACAAAGATTTTAACGTGGTTCGTGCCAACACGGCCTAATCCACGAGGCTTTCTAGTTTTATAGTCAGCATTGAAGAATTAGTTTTCCTTAATTAACTCCAATGTTAAATAAGGAAACTTTACTAAAATGGAGACCAAAGCTCAAGGAAGGAAACAATGGAGTACAAGGAAATCAAAGGCTTTCCAAAAGTGTGTGCTTTATGTTTTGGTGTTCAAGGAAGATACGTCTATATAAAGTCATGAACTACATCAAGCCAAATAACAAGACAAGACCAAAAGAATTCGAGAGATTAGATCATTAAAGTCGCGTGATTTGTCTTGCTTCTACAAGCTTTTTGTTTAGCGAATTAAGTCTAAGTTTTAGAGTTAAGGAGCTTTACTTGTAATGAGTGAATATTTAGTTGCGTGGTTGTCTTGTCCAATCAATTCGTAGTGAGGAGCTTAGAATTGTAAGGATAACTTTTTGTAAAGTCGTTATTTTGATTGTGGTTATTTTTCATGAGGCTCGGTAAAATATTTTTATATATTTGACTTAAAATTACATCTTCTAGTTTGTTTAACTTTTTTTGCGTTATATCATTAAGTCAAGAAGGAGTTAAGATAACACCGACGAAAGATAACACCACGTCGGTGTTAGTGCAACACGTGTGAACAAGTATTGAATCTCTATCCGCACAACATTGTTATTAACTGTAAATTACAACCCCTTTGATAACGAAATATTTAAATTCAAGCTAGAAGAGTTATTTTACTTAGTTGACTCACCTCACAAGTATTATTTCTAGACTAATTGACTAGTTTATCATTGGCTACAAAACTCCCTTCATAAAAAATTACATGTCTAAACATGTATACTCTTCGGTTTGAGAATCCAAACACCGATTACCACGTTAATTTTCAGAATAAACCTAATATGTATTTTTTTTCTTTAAAATCTTCATATATAAGTTGACAATAAAAAAACAGAACCTATGGAATGTTATCATTCAAAATCCTAAAAGAGAAATGATCAACCCAGTACGTTTTATCTAAATGCAATTGTGCCAGTAGTGTTAATCCAAGCTTTTGAACGTGTCAATGTTTCCTCTTAGCAATACCATTTTCTTGTAACCTATAAGAACATGTACATCTATGTTGTATCCTAAATTTTGCTATAGAATCTTGAAATTCTTTAAATAAAAATTCACCTCTATTATTAGTTTGGAATAGTGTTATTAAAACGAAACCTACCCGACCATTCAAATCAATTCAACATGTCACCAGTGTCTTCACCAGTCCGACTGAATTCTAGAATCAGTAACTTTACGAACCATTATTTGCTTAGAACTAGATAAAAGCTGGACCCAGTGAACCGGTTCGTTGGGGTTAAACAAATTGTGTGTATTCTTTCCTGAAAGATGAGTATTTGATGGGAGGTGGAATTGAATCTTTGACTTCCAAGTAAAATTGCGATGCTCCAACCAAATGAACTACAATGTAAATATTAACATATACAATAGATAACTAAGATATATATTTCTAATATAAAACAAATATTATATTCACAGCTTATTAGTATAATATTATATAATCGTGTTGTATTTTTTCTTTAAATTTTATGCATTTGAAGTTAGTGCTTAATTTTATTTCCAAACTCTTGATAAACTATAATTTAGGATATAATACGCATAACTTTTTAAAATATATTCTTTAAAGTTTATTTTATCACTACCTAAATTACAAAACTTATCATTTCAGATGTAATCAAATATTTTCTTGTTTGGTAGATTACCTCGTTTATTATGTAGAAAGTTTTTTTCTATCAACTATTGTAATTTAAACTAGCTTATTTGACAAAATTAAATAAACTAAATAATATCAATCATGAATGTAGATAATATTAATTAAGAGTGAAGCAACAACTAAATTAAGTAGCACAGTATATAATATATAAATTTTGACATATACTATGTCATATTGATCTGCCTAACTAGACTAAATCGAACCATCACTACAAGAATAATCCGCATAGGAGACGAAAATATGGGCACCAAAATCCGTTCCTACCTAATTGGAACGACATTTCCGTTCCCATTGCCTGTTATCCATATTATATATTAAAGCACTATATGCACATATTAAAGGGGACTAGTATTTGGTTCCCATTGAGTGTTGTGTCCGTTAGTGACACCTCATCGCAATGGAAACCCAAATGTGGTTCCCATTGATTAAAAAAAAAAACCAAAAAATAATAACTTTTGGAACAACTTTGTGGTGGTGGTTTATTTTATACTATTTGGATAAATAATGATTGTTAATTGGTAGTATTATGATTTAATCTCTTTTAGTTGGACTCATATTTAATAAATACCTTATGTTTTTTTATCTTGTAAAGGGTAATTACTACAATTGAAAATCTTGTATATTTTATTTCACAAATCAATCACTTATTTAAAATACGTAATGTTTAACGAAATACGATAAATAAATAAACGGGAAGAATATATAATTATAGAAAACTTAAAGAAATATCCGAATTAAGTTTTTTCTTCTACCAATCCTTTGAAAACACAAATTAAGCGTGTCATTACAAATCTCGTGCAAAATGAAGTAACGAAATACGATAAACAAAGAAAATGGGGGTTAATGTAATTATAAAAAAGTTAAAGAAATATCCGAATTAAGTTTTTTCTTTTACCGATCCTTTGGAAATACTAATTAAGCATGTCATTCCAAATCTCGTGCGAAACGAAGTAACAAAATACGATAAACAAAGAAAAGGGGGGTTTATGTAATTATAGAAAAGTTAAAGAAATATCCGAATTAAGTTCTTTCTTTTACCAATCCTTCGAAAACACAAATTAAGCGTGTCATTCCAAATCTCGTCCAAAACGAAGTAATGAAATACGATAAACAAATAAAGGGGGGGGGGTTTATGTAATTATAGAATAGTCTATTACATATTGATAAACACCTCATTCGTAATCAGGGTCGCTATCATCATAGACAATCTCTTCTCCTTCCTCCTCATCTTCAGCGTCATCGCTGTTGCTGGACTCAGGTTCTACCTCGTCTTCATTTGCTTCCTCAAACTCATCATCAGCTAACTGGCTCATATTGAAGCCACTGAAGTCAACAACCACCTCCATAGTTGGCACATTGGTTTCTTGAAAAACCGGAGGAATAGGAATCGATATTGACGGATTTTTCATTGAACTTGTGTCGACAATGTGTCTAGCACGAGTGTGGACAACTGTCCACCAACCTCTTCGCAATCTCGTAGACTGGCATGGGTACAGAGTGTAGTATACCTGTTGGGCTTGAAATGCTAGAATGTAGGGGTCTGCTTCGCCTGATGGAAGGCGACGTCGAGGATCTATCTCTATCAATCGATGTACCGGGTGAACATATAAACCTTGAGGCGAAATATCATAACACACACACTTAAATAGAATTGCTCGGCACTTTGTTTCTCCCGGATAGTCTAGTTCTAAGACCTCCTGCAGCATTCCATAATAGAAAATTTCTTCTAGTTCCCCCCCACTAGCTTTGACACACACACCACAATTCATCTTTTTCTTACCAACGGCATGCTCCTCCATATGAAAACGAAGACCGTTAATTCTATAACCATTGTACGAATGTGCAATGTAATTCGGACCATGCCCCAACGAACGTAGACGCGAATCTCCACTGAATCGACTTGACATCACTATTTTTTTGAACCACCTAACAAATTTAGTATTGCGTTTCTGGTGAATCTGATAATCACTCAATCCAACGCACATCTGCTCGTCAAATAACCTGTTACAAAAATAATGAGGTGCTTAATATGTCAACAATTAAGTAGAATTTTTCGCTAGTTGAAAAGTAATTAATACACAACAATAACTAATATCGTACCGTAGGTAAGGGCCCACTTCAATACAATTGAGAAGAATATACAACTCTGCCGATCGATACTCATCTCTTGATAAATGTCTGTCATTAGCTTTACCAATAGTGTCTCCGGATGCCTGAAACACTGATATTTGAAAAGCCAAACTTGGATCAGCCCTAGTCTCATTCCTGTTCAACCGATTTGCCCTAGTTTCAACATCATGCTTGAAGTAATGAGAAGTAAAGTTTGTCAGCTCTGAAGTAAGATATGCTTGAGCAATAGAGCCCTCAACACGCGCCTTGTTGCCGACAGAATTCTTAAATTCGAACATTCTCCTAAATGATGTCATAAAATAGAAACAATGAGACAATATTTTCCAACAATATTGTAACGACAATGTATATATAAAATTACTTTTGTTACCTTTCGAAGGGATACATCCATCGGTATTGCACTGGACCACCCACCTTTGCCTCCCACGGGAGATGTATAGCCAAATGCTCCATAGAGTCAAAAAAAGCGGGCGGAAAAATTTGCTCTAGCTTTCAGATCGTCTCCACAATGGTTGTTTCGAGGCGCTCCATATCAGATTTGCGAAGAACAGTAGCACACAAAGATCTAAAGAAGTTACTAACTTCTACAAGTGGATCCCACACCGTATCTTCTAAGAACCCACGAAAAGCAATTGGAATTAGGCGTTGCATGAACACGTGACAATCGTGACTCTTCATCCCTGTCACCCGGAGGTGTTGCATCTGAACACAACGAGATATGTTAGAAGAGTAACCGTCCGGAAATCTCAAATCACACAACCATTCACAAATTACCCTCTTCTGATCTTTAGTAAGACAATATTTTGCCTTCCGCTTGTACTCTCGACCATCCCGGCCAGTTACCAGGAAAAGGTCACTTCGGGTTGTGTACAACCGCAAATCCTTTCTAGCATTCAAGTTATCTTTCGTCTTCTCATGATCATCCATTACAGTATTCTTAATATTGTCAAAAAAAGTTTTTCTCACAATGCATTACGTCTAAATTGTGTCGGATCAAGTTACTAGACCAATACGGTAGCTCCCAAAATATGCTCTGCCGACACCAATTATGTTCCACCCCAAATCCCTCGATTATTCCACGACTTTCTCCGAATCCCACTGGTGGAAGATCACAAACGTGGGCATTCATTTGTAGCCCTGTTCTTCTCTTAAATGGTGGATCATGTTCCATTTTTTCCTTGTAAAAATCAGTGACATTGAATCTCAAAGGGTGGTTATGACGTAGAAATCGTCGGTGACAATCGAAGAAAGTTGTTTTTCGACCATGTTTCAACTGAAACGATTTCGTCTTCTCCATGCAATAAGGACAGGCCAACTTACCATGTGTACTCCACTGCGATAACATGCCATATGCGGGAAAATCACTGATAGTCCAAAGCAAAGAGGCACGCAGTTGAAAGGTTTCCTTTCTGAAGCTATCGTATGTTGGGACACCTACAACCCACAATGATTTTAGCTCGTCAATCAGTGGACGAAGGAACAAATCTAGATTTTTTCCTGGACTTTTTGGCCCCGAAATAAGCAAACTAAGGAATATATATTCTTGTCTCATGCAAAGATCGGGTGGTAGATTGTACGGCGTTACGAGAATAGGCCAACACGAATATTGTGATGCGTTACCAAAGGGCAAAAATCCATCCGTGCAAAGTCCTAGCCTCACGTTTCTTGCCTCAACGGCAAAACTAGGATAGGTCCTGTCAAAGTGCTTCCAAGCTTCGCCATGTGCCGGATGAATCATTTGATCAGTATCACCTCGGCAATTTGTATGCCACGTCATATGCTCCGACGTGGTGCGAGACATGTACAATCGTTGTAGGCGTGGTGTCAACGGAAAGTACCACAACTTCTTGTGAGCAACGAGCTTCGCTTTTTTACTCGTATTCTGTTTTACCTCATACCGGGGATCTCCGCATTCGGGGCATGTAGTAATAGTGCTACTTTAGGATTCCCCATAAAATAGGAAGCAATTATTAAAACATACGTCAAAAGTTTTGACCCCAAGACCCAACCTCTTCATGAATCTCTTCATCTCGTACAAACTGTCAGACAAAGTTTCTCGGGCAGCCTGAGGTAAGAACCTATGTTCTTGCTTAATTAGCTTGTCACAAGCAACGGTGCTAATCCTGTGCAATGTTTTAATTGCCATAAATTCGGAAACGCACTCTAATTTAGACATTTCTAAACCTTCTCCTATGGGTGTCTCAGCTGCACGCAACATTTCAAAGAATTCATCTGCTTCGGCACATGTTGGCTCATTATTTTCAACATCATTGGAATCCATGTATTCAAATTGGCCACCAAACATATCATTTACCATATCCCTGAGATGAACGTCGTTACTTTGTGACGACTCGCCTACATTTTCATTTTCATTTTGTGACGACTCGCCTACATTTTCATTTTCATGCCTTGAAGATATGCCCGACTCTCCATGTGCAATCCATACCATATATTGGGAAACAAATCCCCACGAGTAAAGATGTCTAAGAATAACGTCCCTTGTAAAAATTCTAGCATTTGTACATTTAGAACATGGACATTTAACTTTTCTTCCCGAATAACGTTGCGAGAATGCATAATTAAGGAAATACTCAACACCAACCTCAAAATGCTAGGTCAAATTACCATCATCATCGAGTCTATCATACATCCAACTTCGATCGCCATTGTTAAACATATTTCAATCTAATAACAAAGATAAATAAACTATATTAAGATATATTTCATAAAATCCTACAAAACAATAACAACAATTAGTGAAATAATAGCAAAATAAGTTAGAAACTAAACATACCTTGTAAAGACGTTTCTATTCACGAATTGAGCATTCAAGAGTGAAATGAAAAAAAAAAACAAAGGAAGAGCTTTCAAGTACTTTACAAATGAAATGAGGAAGAATGTTAACACTACCTATATGAAGAACTTACTCACTGCCAATTTTCAGATCCATTAGCAATGGGAACCAAATTTTTGGTTCCCATTGCTTCAAATTGGACCAGATTCATGGAAGGAAGCAATACCGTACGTGGCTCACACTCTTCTCAAAATTGTCAGATCCATTAGCAATGGGAACCATATTTTTGGTTCCCATTGCTTCAAATTGGACCAGATTCGTGGAAGGAAGCAATACCATACGAAATATGTGGCTCACACTCTTCTCAAAATTGTGTGGGTCACCTTTAGGATAAGATTAATTATTTTTATTCTCTTTAATAATAATGTTGGTCAATTGTAGAATTTTGATTTTGTTTCTCTTATTTGGATATATTCAAAGGGGGAAATGTAATTACACTTATATTCCAAATCAACTCCAAATATTTTTATTTTTTTTAAATACCATTACTTTCAAAACACTAACTAGGAAAGTCTCGTCCATATCAATGTGGCAAAATACGGTAAATAAACGTTTGGGGGAAGAAAATATAAATATGAAAAAGTTAAAGAACATCTCTGAATTCCATTTTTTTTCATCGGTGCATTCAAAACGCTAAGTAGGTGTGTCGTTTCAAATCTCGTCCAAATCGGAGTAACGAAATATGGTAAATAAAATTTGGGGAAGAAAATATAAATATAGAAAAGTTAAAAAACATCTCCGAATTCCATTTTTTTTTCACCAGTGCATTCAAAACGCTAAGTAGGTGTGTCGTTTCAAATCTCGTCCAAATTGGAGTAACGAAATACGGTAAATATAATTTGGGGAAGAAAATATAAATAGGGAAAAGTTAAAAAACATCTCCGAATTCCATTTTTTTTTCACCGGTGCATTTAAAACGCTAAGTAGGTGTGTCGTTTCAAATCTCGTCCAAATCGGAGTAACGAAACACGGTAAATAAAATTTGGGGAAGAAAATAAAAATATGGAAAAGTTAAAAAACATCTCCGAATTCCAGTTTTTTAAAACCGGTGCATTCAAAACGCTAAGTAGGTGTGTCGTTTCAAATCTCGGCCAAATCGGAGTAACGAAATACGATAAATAAACATTCGGGAAGAAACTTTAAATATAGAAAAGTTATTAAACATCTTCGAATTCATTTTTTTTCACCGGTGCATTCTAAACGCTAAGTATGTGTGTAATTTCAAATATCGGCCAAATCGGAGTAACGAAATACTTAAACAAACATAATAATACAAATACTATATCTATCTTCAATCCTAAACCCTAAACCCTAAACCCTAAACCCTTAACCCTAAACCCTAAACCCTACACAACACACTTTACATGTCTAAATTGTATTTTCTTACATAGAGGTTGTTACACACCTTCGATCCTATTTTTTTTTTTCATCATACAATATCTTATGGAAAATTAGTGTGTCCTCCTAAATTTTGTTAAAAATGGAGTTACGAAAGTCCTTCGAAAAAGTTTTGGGGAACAAAGTGTAATTATGCAAAAGATGCAAAACAACTTCAAATTCTAATTTTTTTAACCACTATTTTCACAACACTAATGAGACATGCACATTTAAATTTTATCAAAAAATGGACTAACGAAACACGTTTAAAATTTATTTGTGGTCGAAAATGTAATTATAAAAATTAATAAGTTGGTGGACCAATTAGCAAAGAAAACCAATATTTCTCGCAATGGGAACTAAAACTTCGTTCCTATTGCTGGTGGGCGGGCGGGTCGCGGGTTACCCGTTCTACCCGCCCGCCTCTTATTAATAAAAAAAATTATATATATATATATATGTATGTATATATATATATATATATATATTATCCTTCATTTAGGTTTTTTTTCCAGCCTTCCAGCCGCCCCCTCTCTCTTCTCTCTTCTATCTTCTTCTCCATTCCAGCCGCCCCTTCTCTCTTCTTCTCCACGAAGCCACGCTGCTGTGTCAACTTCACCTCCGCCATTGCCACCACGGCAAACACCGCTGCTCCACCCCATCAAACACCGCTGCTCCACCACGGATCCACCGCGGCACGGCTGCTCTGCTGCTCCACGACGCCACGACGCGGTCTCCATCTGCTCCACCACGACGCCACGACGCGGTCTCCATCTGCTCCACCCCATCAAACACCGCTGCTCCACCACGGATCCACCGCGGCACGGCTGCTCTGCTGCTCCACGACGCCACGACGCGGTCTCCATCTGCTCCACCACGATGCGGTCTCCATCTGCTCCACCCCATCAAACACTGCTGCTCCACCACGGATCCACCACGACACGGCTGCGACTGCTCCGCTGCTCCACCACGACGCCATCAAACTCCATCTGCTCCACCACGACGCGGTCTCCATCTGCTCCACCACGACGCCACGACTGCTCCGCTGTCCACCACGACTGGTAACTGCCTTTGTATATTAGAATGTAATTGCTGATTCATGATGTATATTAGAATGTATATATTCTTCTTAATATATTAGACTATAACTGCTGATTCATGATGTATATTAGAATGTATATATTCTGCTGATTCACGATGTACATTAGAATGTATATATTCTTCTTAACTGATTGTTAATATTGATTCTAATATATCATGAAAGGTCTATTCTAATATAATTGCTGATACATATTATACGTTGTTGTGTTATTTTTCGGGTAATCTATTTAATGCAACCCGCCCGCCACCCGCCCGCCACCCGCTCAACCCGCTCAACCCGTCACCCTCATGGTTGGGTATGGTATCTTTTTTCGTTGCCACCCGCTATAACCCACCCTCGTACACCCCTATCTAACATTCTTCAATTTACACCAAATAATCAAGTTTCAGAAAATACAATCAAATTAAAAATATAAATAAATTAGAATTTAAAATTAAAATTAGCACCATCTTACACAATCAAAAATTTTGAATCAACCAAAAATAAATTGGTGGCACTTTCTAACACCAAACTGAAAATTTTGAATCAAATTAATTGAAAAAGGCGCCATGATTTCCCACATTTTGAAAATTTTGAAATTTTCGAATTTTTCATTGAAAACTGGCGGATTTCCGCCAATTTTTTTTTATAAATTTCGAAACAGCAATAGGAACGAATATTTCGTTCCCATTCTTTGGCTCAGTTAGTTCCCGTTACTATGAACAGTGTGTTTCATATGACCATATTGGGGGTCCCAGTCCTAAGCAATGGGAACCAGATATTCGTTCCTATAAAGCAATAGAAACGAAATATTGGTTTTCTACATGGGAACAGAAGCTTTGGTACCTAGGCGTAACGGACACCAAACACGTTCGTTCCTATTAGCAATGGGAACCACTTAATTCGTTCCCAAGGCAATCGCCACGGGGGTAACGGAGACAGAGCCTTTGGTGTCCATAAGTGGTTCCCATATGGTCTACGGGAACCAAAAAATGGGCAATTGGAACCTAATTAATGGTTCCAATTGTGCAGTTTTCTTGTAGTGCATTGAAATCAGGACTGATATCACTACAAGATTTTCATGTCATTCCCGACCGCAAAGCTAGTCGGGAATAATACTTTTCGATCGGGAATTGTCTATTCCCAATCGACTTTCGGTCGGTATTGCTTCGGTCGGAAAAAGTTTCCCGACCAGAGTTCGGTCGGCCCGGGCTTTTCCCGACCGGCAATACCGACCGAATCCCGGTCGGAAAATTCCCGACCGATTATCCCGACCGGTCAACGGTCGTAGAATTATATCCCGACCGCTCGGCAGTCGGGAAGTTTTTCCAATCATCCCGACCGATTTTCGGTTGGAACTTCTTCAATTAATTTCCCGACCGAAAATCGGTCGGCCATAATTTTCGTTATTCCCGACCGAATCCCGGTCGGGAATATTTGCGAGTATTCCCGACCGTAACCCGGTCGGGAATTATGTTCATATTATTCCCGACCGATTTTTGGTCGGGAATAATATTCATTCGGTCGGTAATAATATTTATATTATTCCCGACCGATTTTCGGTCGGTAATAAAACTAATCAGAATAAAAAAAATAATATTCCGGTAATAATTACCGGATTATTATTATTTTTTTACTATTTTGAAATATTTTAAAATATTATTTAGCTTTTTTGTGTTTTAGATGAACAATTAAATTTTTGATTCATTGCTCAATCTAAACCAAAAAAAATTAAATAAGTTTTTGATTATTTAAAAGTTGAAGAAAGAAGTGAAAACTTTAATTTTGAGGTTGAAAAAAAAAGTGTTTGAAGATGAAAAAAAGTGTTTGAAAATGTGTTTGAAGATGAAAAAAGTGTTTGAAAAAGTGTTTGAAGATGAAAAAAGTGTTTGAGGATGAAAAAATTGTTTGTAGATGAAAAAATGAGGAGAATAATGAAGTTTATTTATAGAAAAAGTTAAAAAAAAAAATTCGCCAAATTTGAATTTCGCACCGAGTCCCGCCAATTGTTTCGTGTATTCCCGACCGATTTTCGATCGGGAAATTTCAAAATTTTGACAACCCGCCAAATTTTCCAAAATTGCCGACCGAAATTCGGTCGGGAATACATTCCTGCCCAGAAATTTGTGAAATCTCGACCGCATTTCGGTCTGGATATAGTTTAAATATTATTCCCGACCGTTTTTTCGGTCGAGAATAACTTTGAACATTATTTCCGACCGAAAATCGGTCGGGAATAAGTATGAATATTATTCTCGACCGATTTTCGGTCGGTAATAAGAGTCATTCCCGACCGATTTCCGGTCAGGAATGACGTTGAATATTTTTCCTGACCGCAAAGCGGTCGGGAAAAAAGTAAATTTTATTTTTTCGATCTTTTGGAAAAAAATGACATGTTTGTTAAGTATAACTATAGAATCTCACTAAATACATGAATTGCACTAATAGTTAGTTAGTTTAATGTACTTTTAATTATGAAATTAGTATAGATTACCGGAATATAAGTTAAGTTAGTTTGGAGTTTTACATATATTAATCATACGTAGTATAGAGGAGTATTCACAATTGGCGATTAATATTTGTTACAAACGTTAGTACAAAGAGGCTAATTGTGATATATATATATATATATATATATATATATATATATATATATATATATATATATATTAACATATGTTTAACATAATCGTAAGTAGTTACATTATTAGCAGCTACATATAACAATTTATTTATAAGTGACAATATGAATCGACGCTTCAAACGATTAATCAACGTGCAAATAAATTTATTTATTTATTTAGATTTTTAGTAATATATAACTAATATTGATGTACTTGATCATTAAATCAACGATTTATCTAAAAGGGAGAGCGAAATTGTGAAATTAAGAATATGAATATTATTCTCTACCGAAAATCGGTCGCCAATACCCCTAAACCCTAAACCCTAAACCCTAATATTCCCCACCGCAATTCGGTCGGGAATAACTATCAGCCCCCTATAAATACCCCTCCCTATTCTACTTGAGAAATTATTCCAACATTCATCACTTGCTAAGGTATCTACGATTTCCTCTTGTTATAACTATTTTTTGTTAGTTTTTCTCAGTTAAGATCGTTTTTATTAACTTTTTTTAATGTTTCTTTGTTTTAGATATTGCGGTAAATGCAACGAGAGGCGTGTGTTTGCAAAGAATACTCGATCTAAGTATTTTCTACGCTACAACAAGTAAGTATTAATTGCCTTGGCTTCTATGTACTCATGGTTTAAATTTTTTATATAAAATATAAATATATTGATTGGTGTAATTAATTGTAAAAATTTATTTTTAATTTTCTTAGATTAGAAATGTACTCGTGTTTGTAGAAGAGGAGTGCGGTGGACTTAGTCCAATGGAGATACAATCCAAGAGGAACCAAGAGTACGTAGCATGGTTCAAGCAGACATATTCAAGTGGGAAATGCGAGACCGACGTACGAATAGATCCTCTAATCACATGTCCGGCTTATTCAGTGGGAACCTACTAGGGATACATTGTGAATGGGTTCAAATTTCACACCGATAAGATTTTGGGCTCGAAGAAGAGTAATTGTAGCGGTGTTTATGTGAAGGGAGACATGGGAGGATCCGGTGCTACCAACTTCTATGGAACGTTGAAAGACATTATACAGGTAAAATATTGGGGCAGAATCAGACCCCTGTACATAGTCTTGTTCAAATGTGTTTGGTATGATATAAACACAGGTACACAGGAGCAGTCAACGTACAAGTTGGTTGACATTAACCCGAGGCGTACCCTCAGCACTAATGAGCCGTTTATATTTGCTAACCAAGCAAAATAGACGTACTATGTGCCCTATCCAAAGAAGACGACGGGGCGACCAGGACAGAGAGGATGGTTGGACATATCCACTATTCCTGCTAGACACATAATCGATATGTCATCAGTTGCGGGATCAAACGATGTCGACGCGGGGATGCCGAACCAAGTGCTACAAGAGAATGCATCTGAAGGGTTTAACTTATGCGTGGACCTTTCCTCATTTGATATGAATATCCAATTGGCCAACGAGGGATTTGATGTGGTTGACGAGGAGGCAGCAACAGATGGCAACGAGGAAGAGGAGGGCAACGAGGATGACGAGGGCAATGAGGAAGAGGAAGAGATAATGAGTGACTCATATTCTGAGGATAGTATGTATGACTAACATCGAATATGATTTAGTGGTCAATTTCTATTTTATAAAAAAATTTGATCCACGCTGTTTAATTTCATATTATAGTTTGTATTTGTGCTTGTACTAATAACAACATTACATAATTACCAATAAACAAATAAGTAACACAGTTTTCAATACTTAGATAAAACGAACAAATAATACACTACTACTCCGCATAATTATATTATAAATACGAAACTAGTTTAACATTACATAATTGGTCCAAGCATCAAACGAACTACATAAATACAAACAACTAACACAGTTTTCAATACTTAAATAAAACTAACAAATAAAACTACTACTACTCATAATCCTCATCATGAAAGCCAAATGTATCAAGAGATGTGGAAGGTCCAGCACCATCATCGCCATCACCGCCAAGATCGGCTGCATCACCATCGAGAGTGTCATCCTCGGGGTCATCCTCGTACTCATCATCATACATCGTGCAGTCCGGAGCACCATGCGCAAAAGGATCAGGAGGGGGGGCGGAGGAACGCTGGGCGGCTCGACGAGCATCACGCATGAATCCCCTTGTAGGCATGGGTCGAGAAGGAGGAGTACCTATAGTCTGGGTGATGTGCTGGGTCAAGTACTCTACGTGAGTAACAAGCTCGTCAACCCTCTCATCAGTAACAGTCCTAAGACGACGGTTCTCCCTCTCCAACGCCCTCGCATAATCATGTGTCGTGTCTGGCTTCTTCTTCGTCGAGAAACCAAATCGATCGTGACGTGCATCCGTAGGGAGACCCGCAACCTTCCCCTTCTTCAATCCTCCTATCGCCAGACTCCATAACTCCTAATCTAGTGGTGACCACGTAGAACGATCCGCCTCGTACCTATCGGTCATACGGCGCATGTAGTCCTCCTGTTCATTTTGTCATAATTGTTAGTACATAATTAAGAATATGAAATTTAATACAATAATCAGAGAATGCTTTACAAGTTAAATACTTACTTAGATAGACCTATACTTGGGGTGAACCCAAACGCGATGACGTGGAGCTCCCTCTGGCAGACCACTGGGCACATGTGTGTGCTGATAACGATATGCCTCATCGTGCTGAGGCTCAGGGGCCCCTGGAGGTCTAGAAGCAGCCTGCATATTGATATACATTTGTTATTTTAGCTATTTAAATTTAATACAATAATATTATTCGTATATAAACTCAATTTAATAAGACATACCATCCTACGGCGAATCTTCGTGTAGCTCCAGGACCCACTAGCATGAGTAGCTCGTGCAGGACGATTAGGGTCTGGTGCAACTCCCTCTCGCCTGTTCTTCTGGCCCGACACTGATTTCTTCGCATGGTCAGCCGACTCCCAATGCGTCACGAACATCCTCTCTAACTTGTCGCACATCCTGTTCTTTGGACGCGTCGCCCACTTCGGATCATTGAGCATGTCGTAATAGTTCTTCTTCGCATTGTACATGATTTCCTTGTAACATTTCTTAGCCTTCGCTTCGTATGCGGAATGTGCCCGAAGCATGTCAGCCGGATCAATGTAGTATATGCTCTACAATTAAATAAGGGTTTTAATTAAGGTTTCTTTAAATAAAAATCTTACTATGTATATATATTTAGTAAACTTTCAAAATCTCACCTTAAACTTAGCCCACATCTATCCCTGGACTTCTGGATCGACCTCGGTGTATGAAGGAATGTCTTCATAAACCCCCTAATGATTGAGGTAATCGCTGACGCTATCTTGCTCCCATCCATAAATACGCCGTGCTCATGCAGCTCGACCCTACAACTGGCTCTACGGTCAGCCGGAACCTGCGGCCCTCTCGATATGCCTCAGCCCGGTCTCTACTGCGTCGCTGGAGATGGCCCTGCACTGGCATCGTCTGCAGGGGAAGAAGTACTAGGACCCGCCGGTGTAGACTCAGTAGAGTGTGGCCTAGGTGTCGTAGGCCTCGATGATGACGGTGGCCTCGATGATGACGATGGCCTAGATAATGGCGATGGCGTCGATGCTAGGTGATCATCATCTAGTCGAAATGGTACTACTAGATCTGGTGGAGTACCGCCGCTCGGTCTGATACTCCTATGTGGATGTGAAGAACCAGGGGACTCGCCCAGATCGGTATCAGGTGCATCGACAGGATCGAGTGTTGCACCACCAGAATGAATGATCTGTAGACGAGGACCTATCCTTGGTGGACCAGTAGGTGGAGTACTCGATGAAGTGCTCGATGGACCACTACGCCCTCTCTTCGAGGGCTGGCCACGATCGCTATCACGGGAAGACATGTCGTCGAAGAGGAGTGCTACGGACTAAGTAAAAGCATCTAAGTTAGAATTTTTCTAATTATATAGATGACCTAAATTTAATCAATACTAAGTTATATAGTTTTTTCCTAAAGTCATAAATAATTACTAAACTATAACATTTCCTAAAGCCTAACAATTCCTAAAGGCATAAATAATTACTAAAATAATAAAGGTATAACATTTCCTAAAGCCTAACAATTCCTAAAGGCATAAACATCTAACATTTCCCAAAGCCTAACAATTCCTAAAGGCATTTCCTAATTAAATCCTAACAATTTCTACAATATCTAACAATTAATATTAAAACATTAAATATAACATAAATAATTAATATTAAAACATTAAGTATAACATAAATACCTCCATAATTAACGTCCTAATAAATAAATTAACACATATAAAAATCATATATAGTTTTCCTAAAGTCCTAAATAATTACTAAACTATAACATTTTCCAAAGCCTAACAATTCTTAAAGGCATAAATAATTACTATAAAATCATAAAACTATAACATTTCCTAAAGCCTAACAATTCTTAAAGGCATAAAAATGTAATATTTTCTCAAAGCCTAACAATTCCTAAAGGTATTTCCTAATTAAATTCTAACAACTTCTACAATATCTAACAATTAATATTAAAACATTAAAGATAACATAAATAAATAATATTAAAACATTAAATAAAATATAAAATACAAGAAAAAGCGAAAAAACTTACCGGATCTGAAGTGGCGACGGATTTTCGGTTGCGAAAGACTAGGAGGCGGTCGGGAATTGTATGGGAGAGAGAAAATAGAGTGTGAGAATGAAGAGGAGGAGGGAGGTATTTATAGAAATACCTCCCTCTTTCCCGACCGAAATTTCGATCGGGAAGTCTCAGGCCAGCTGCGCGGCCCAGCTGGGCCGAGATTAGGGTTACACCCTGGGCTGAAAATTTCTCGCCTAGGGTTTCCCGACCGCAATTCGGTCGGGAAAAAAATTCCCGACCGAATTGCAGTCGGGAATATGTTTTCCCGACCGATGTCCGGTCGGGAATTTTTTTTAGAGAATTTCCGACCGATACTCGGTCGGAAAAAGTCGTCCCGACCGATATGCGGTCGGGAATGAACCCAGAATCTTGTAGTGTATGTAATGCTATCAATTCGTTGTTTGGTCCATCTCTGAAAACGCTAGTTTGGAATTCTTTAATCGTGGTTGCGATTAGTTTTTGTTTTTCTTTTCAAAAAGAGTCTTGAATTTCAAAAAAGTGATCAAAATATCAGATTTGTAGTGTAGCGGGTACAACCACAGAAACCTAGAAAAATCATAAACACTTTACATAAAATTTGCAACCACGAACAAACAGAACAGAACAAGCTAAGTCTAAACATCCAAGTGAAAAAATCTAAAGGTTTATTGAATGGCGATCACAAATCGGAAAAAGGTAACTACTTTGCTTTACCAAGAGGACAAGATTCTCAAAAGCTTAATTTATTAATAAAATTTGAAAGAGAAAACCTAAAAACTTGAAGTATCTGTTTCAAAGGTGATGTGGCTGGATGGCCTAGCAGAGAGTGCCAGTGATTAGTTGATGTTTCGAAGCCTACAATAGCAGTGAGACACTTTCATTTTATTATGAGGAGCTTTAATTGATTGACAAAGGATAAATTCAATTACCAGCTAGTCCTTGAAGGATTACCTTGCCCGTGGGGTTCTCTTTCAGAGTAAAATCTGAAATTGCGTGGATCGGGATTGATACTTTCTTGCAACGATTTGGCAGCCACGTTGGACAAATATCCCGAATAAGAGCCATGGCATTTTTAACAGAAAGTACGTATAGTTACGGGGCATTTTCGAAAACCGAAATTCTTTTGGGCATTTTCATCAAAATGACAAACATACTAGGCAATTTTATTAATTCATCCTTAATTTGACCTAGGTCTGTTTAAATAAAATAAATCTACAAGAAATTGAACAAATTCTGTTCATGAATTAGTGGGGAGTTTTTTTTTATTATTATTTAATCCTGGAGGACCACTGAGGCTATAAGGGATCAAAGACGGGAGCGTCGGGGCTGCTGTTAACTGCACAGCAGCCCAACCCCAATATTTTTTCTTTTCCTGTTACTTAAGCCCCAATACTTTATTTTTCTACTATCAAGTCCTCAAATAGAATTAATCTTCTTTTCTATCATATATATTATATTCTATATTTTATTTTTATTGAATATGCTTTTATAAAATTGATGGTCTACTTAAATATTTAGTTTCCTCGAATGCGCTTTATGTATTTTGAGATGAATAATTGATACCCCTCATTTTGTCTTATGCTTGTAACATTTTTAGAATAGAAAAAACAATCACTTATAAATTAATACTTCGGAGTTTTTATATTTTTTTTCTTATAATACGACTAAATTAAATTATGACATAAAATTATCAATGTAATAGATCTTTGCATATCAATCTCGTAGCATAATTGTTTTATCTTCTAATCTGTTTCAAATACATTTTATTAAATAACCATATCTTTCCATTAAACCCACAATTAGTTTTAAATCCGTTGCAGTACAAAAAAAATGAAATCTATTACTGTAATTATGTAAAGTAATTAAGGTAAGAAATTTCTCAAAAGATGAATAATTTTATTTGACCTTTATTGTAGTATAAGATGATATAAAATTGTTCTTCTTAAAATAAAACAAAGCGTGTTAAACCAAATTAGATGTTTAGGAAACAGTAAATTTTGTAAAAGTGTATTCAAGAAAAATAATATATTTAACAAAAGATAAATGTTAGAAAAGAAGAATAGTCTTATTGAGGACTTGATGGTAAAATAGATAAAAGTTTTGGGGCCTTAAATTATAACAGAAAATAAGATAGTGGGGCTGGGCTGCTGTGCAGTTAACAGCAGCCCCGATGCTCCCGATCAAAGACGGAACGAAAACATACTGAAGGACCACAATGAATAAAACTTTACATATATGTCCAGATATGTATTTCTTGTGCATTTGATTGCATATATTTTGTACGTAATAAGTTGCATATATGACAATGTAACATGCTAAATTGAAAGAAATATAAAAGATACGATTAGCAGTGTTTTAGTGAAAAATTTCTATCAATTAATAAAATTTATATAAAAATTAGTTACAATAATGAGTCATCCATTTGGCATGCATGCATAATGCTTTTGGGCGAGCATACATTAATAATCAGGCACATGCATTAATGATTTTAGGTGAGCAGATGAGTTTTTGTAAGCATTGTAACTTCTAAATTTGATTCGATCAACAGCTAGCGTTAACTGCAGTAGAACTATGTCGTAGAAAAATACTTTCAAAAGAAAACATTAAATATGTTGGCAAACTGACAAGTTACGAGACTAAAATCTCATGTCATATTCAACAAAGGCAGGGAGCTACATACTAGAAGAAGTCAGGTTCAACAAACTGCATTAACAACATAGTACAACGTCTGGGACGAAATCAAATCCATACCCTATGATTTTTTTTTTTTTGTTTTTTTGAGATGGATACCCTATAAATTCACTAGGTATAACTTAATACAGCTTCAGTGCACCAACATCTACAACAACCTTAATACGCTACATACATAAAAGCACGCGAGTTTAATCCTTTTTCAATTATCGAGCAATATTTGATAGAATGAATCCTTTGTACTCTTTTGCATCCGTTGTTGGCAGTCTTGCGTGCTTTCTTCCTTTAGTTTCGTGCCAAGAACAATTAAATTCCAAATTTTATGATAGTACATGTCCGAATGCGCAGAGTATAATTCGAACTTCAATAAGACAAGCAGTAATGCGTGAGCGCAGGATGGCTGCATCCCTTATTCGCCTCCATTTTCACGATTGCTTTGTTCAGGTTTACAGATTGACTAATATCTCATATTATGTGTACACATATTTGGGATTATTGCATTAAATTGATGCATAAATGACTTTTGTGAAGTGAAAATGAAAAGGCACGGATTCTTGTTTGACTACATGATTAGAGCTATATATATATTTATAGCTGTGGCAAATCCAATATTTTCTCCATAGCCACTTCCTGATGATGCGGAAAATTAATTAAGCTCATTAAAACATCTTCAAGTTATCTTGACGCTTACTTATTAAGAATATTAATAGCACACAAAAGGACCAAAAGTACGTTATATTAATATCAAATCTGTAGCATATAATTACTGTTAGAAAGTGTACATGAAAAGTGGTTCTAAGTTTAATACACTTTACTTAACTATCATTTCTAGTTGATCGACTAGGCTTATTTTAGGCTGTGTCTAAATATGTAGGCCAAATACAAAGATATATTGATATTTATCTTAAATCTCGTAACACAATGAAATGAATAACACCTAAACAAGTAGCAATGAAATAGAAGTTTATTCAAATATTTAAGAGTGGGGCTATCTATGCTTGACCATTAACAAGAACAAAATAACGTAACCTTGAGGCTTGTACAAATACTTAACAAACTTTTGTTTTCCATTCGGGTGCTGTGCAGGGATGTGATGCATCTATTCTACTGGATGAGAGCCCTTCCATTAAATGCGAAAAGTTTGCATCACCAAACAACAATTCGACAAGAGGCTACGAAGTTATTGATGCTGCCAAAAGCGCGGTGGAGCACATATGTCCAGGGGTTGTTTCTTGTGCTGACATCTTGGCTGTGGCGGCACGTGATGCATCTGTGGCGGTTGGTGGCCCTTCGTGGATAGTGAGACTCGGACGAAGGGATTCCACTGGTGCGAGCCCCGCGCTTGCAGAAAGAAATCTTCCCGGTTTTAGGGACAATCTACGTCGTCTTATTTCCACCTTTGCCAAGCATGGGCTTAGCACCAGAGACATGGTCGCTTTATCAGGTAAAATATGGGGAAATGCATAAAACTCCTATATTTTTAAACAATTTTCGCCAAACCCTTTGTGTTATTTTCATCACAAAATCTACTCGCGTCTTAAAATTAAAGTTATGCACTAAACCTCGTTTTTATCTAATGAAGCAATCACTTTAAATATATAAGAAAAAGGAGAAATGAAAAACAATTAAGTGAGAATTATTATCAAATCTCAGAGTTAAGAGTTAATAGCAGAAACTATCCTTCTGTTACGTTATTTCTAATTGGCTATGAATTGCCTTTGTTACTTTTATTAGGAAAATACCTCTTTATAACATTCCAAAATTAGCAGAAAAAACTCCTTGATAGAATTTCTAACAATGAATGTATAGATATCTAAGGATATTTATGCCTTACAATCATATACTAAGCATATATTTAACAGCATAAATACTATAAACTATGTTATAATTTTTTAAATTTATTTTATAAAAGCATAGTAAAATTAAGTAGTACCATACTACCATGTTTATGTTTTAACGGATCTAGAAACTAATGATTTCTTCAAAATAAATGATAAGCAATATGCATATAATTCAATTTAAACAACATTAGTTTCATATATATGGTATATTACATGGGCACAAGTCAGTCTTGTGCGCACCCCCTCCACGATTGTGACATGTGGACAAAAAAAATTTATCAACGTGTCACAATCGTGGAGGGGTGCGCACAAGACTTGTGCCCAACATGTAATAGACCCATATATACATCAAATAAAGGCAATAAAAAAAGTTTTGTGTTCAATTTCCTTATGTGCCAATTAATTAGACATATAATGCAGGGGTAGTATTTGCATTTTATCTCAAATCTTAAGATGTTTGAACTTTTTTATTTTCTTTTTCTAGAAAATGGGTGGGAGAAATTATTCAAATTTCAAACCTGTTACGATTTTCAAAACTTCCTGGTACCAATTCATAAAAAAAAAAAAAAAAAAAAAAACTTCCTGGTACCACCAAGATTAAAGATAATAAATCGACTGAAACTCTATATATATAATATAGAGAATAGTATTCTTTATACAATCTCCTGGGGCCTCAAGAATCATATAAGATGTAAGGAATCTTTTACTTTTATTTTTGTTTGTTTGTTGTAAAAAGTAGTTTATATTTATAATTTTATTTTATATGTATTGGGAAAATAAATAATTTGGTAGAATAAAACAACAACATACATCAGGTCAAATATATAATAAATTCCCCTATCACATTCAGTCGGTTGAGTATGACCTCTTTCTTTTCTTTTTTTTTAAAAAACTTTTTTTTTATATATATCAACAAAGTAAGAATGTTATTAAAAAAGAGGAACAGAAGTATAAGACATACTTCCTCCTTTAAGTACATTACACCTTGGCGAAAAATCACTCATAATTCACAAGACCCAAACATGCCTTTGGTTGAGTATGACCTCTTAATGTTGTCCTATATTATTTTCATCTATTCTAATTGTCCTTTTACTCTATTTATCTACCATAAGTCGCGTGTATCAACACATTAATTATTCTGGTAAGTCTCTAGGTACTACACCTAATTTATGGTGAATGTCTTAATTTTCATTGTCTCTAACACACATTCATTATGAATTCACATTACAAATGTGCTCATCTCATGTGCATATGACTCTACACTCTGCAATGTTTAGTAAAATATAAGACTGCATATAATTTCTGTAACGTTCTTCTTTTTTGTCCAACAAGCTCTACTGTGATGGTGAACAAAAGTATCTATTTCTCCATCCTTTTAGAATGCAAAGCCTACATATCAAACTGTACTTGTCGGTACCTGTTGGGCATTCAACATTATTAAATAATAACCGTTGAACACTAGAGATCTCTATTTTACAAGGTTTCAATTTTATGGCATTGTATAGTTGTTCAAGAAAAAGGGAAAGTTCTCCTATCAAAACAAAAAAAGGAAAATTTTGATAATTATAAGAACCTTCATAGGTATAAATGTAATTGCCCCTACAAACAATGTTTAAACGATTTTTTATCTTATTTCGTGGCGCATAATTATCCTACATCATTTACAAGTTTTACATGTTAAAGAGCCCGCATTAAGAACATTCTTTTTTACTTTTTTTTTTCTCTGTTTCAAACTACTCCTTTTAAAATTCTAGACAGTGTTCTTTGTCGTATCCTAAATCTAAATAAGTCCTGTTATTGAAATTTACTGACTCGGCTCCCCGTCCGTAATTAATTTTTAGGGGCGCACACGATCGGGCAAGCGCAGTGTTTTACATTCCGCGACAGAATATATAACAAGAAAACAAATATTGACGCCAAATTTGCCAGCATGCGGTGGCGCCAGTGTCGAAGACATGGTCGGGACGACAGTTTGGCGCCTCTGGATACACTGACGCCAAATTCATTTGACAATAACTACTTCAAGAATTTGGTGCAGGGTAAGGGGCTTCTGGCATCGGACCAAGTTCTTTTCAGCGGAGGATCAACGGATAGAATCGTGAGGGAATATAGTAACAACGGTACAGCTTTTTCATCTGATTTCGCAGCAGCCATGGTCCGGTTGGGAAACATTCAACCACTCACAGGTCGAAATGGGATCATAAGGAGGAATTGTCGTGTTATCAGTTAATTGATAAAGCTAATTACATGTTATCTTTTCGTGTTATGTTTAAGAGACATATTATGTTTGGTATAGTTTGAAAAATAAGATATTTGGACGAGTATTGAAATATATTATTGAGGTTTTTGCCACTCTCATTAGTAGGATTTATATTTCCGCATCAACCTGCATATCACAAGCCACTTGCTAAAAGTATATCGGGCACTGAATAAGCATTTAGGTACTGTTTGCAAACTCTTTAAAAGAATAATCTAATACTTTAAGTTAAAATTATAAAACACTGTGGAAGTCACTCATAGATAGTTAAAGGATTTTCATAGAAAAGTCTAAAAAATTCAAAAAAAACTATAAAATATTAATAATAGAAAAACTCGCACAAGTTAAAAACAAGCATTTATTAGATATATGTAACTTATATAGTGTACACTATTGCTTAATGAAATTCATTCACTCCTCATATCTTGCAACCCTAGTATAGTATCAGAGCTCATGCCAAGGAGGAGGTCTTGGGTTCGAATCTCACCGTCACCCGATTATCAAAAAAGTGTCACGTGACAGGCGTAACAAAAGATTTACAGTCTGCACGTGAGGGGGAGTGTTGGAGATAATATATAAATATTAAATGCCTACCATCTCTAATAGCTTAAGATTTTAGATGAGATGGCAATTCAATATGGTATCAAGACGCCAAAATCTCCAACAAGATATTGATCCATGACAAACCCTACGGAATCCACTTCCTACCCGTTTGACTCCAATTTTGGCGACCACACTATGGACGACTCCTCATCCACGACTCAGTCTCGCCCGTCTCCCATCGCGGCAGGCCCCTCCGTGGGAATCAAGCATTGATTCCGATCAATGCTCACCAACAACTCCCACTGCAACTTACTGGGAGCAACTATGCCTCATGGTGTTCTCAAATCTGTCATCTCTTATACGGCTACGAACTCTTTGGCTTTTTTGAGGGCACGATTCCCTGTCCTCCTTGGGTTCCACACGGGAAAGCATGGCGGCTCATTCCTATTGGATGTGTCAAGATTCGCTCTTAATTTTTGCAGTTTTTGGCTCGGTTTCGTTGAAGGAAGTCCAACTTATCTCCAACGCCGAATCCTCGGCTGATGTGCGGGGTATTCTTTAAAGAAACTATGCCAATCGCTCTCGCTCGACAATCATGCAATGGAGGGATGACTTGAACTCCCTCAAATTGGGTTAAAAATCAGTCTTCGAGTTCCTCCAATTGATGAAATCAAAAACGGACGAACTCGCCATCATCGATGGTCCTATGAAAGCTGACGACATTACTCTCTATGTTCTCAACGGTCTCAGATCTGCCTATAGGGACATCGCCGACTCTATTCGTGCACGTGAGACATCAATTCAGTTTTCAGAACTTTTTGATTTGTTGGTTGGTCATGAAGCTTACCTGCTTTGTTTGGAATCTGACGCTACGACGTTCGTCGCCACCCGCCAACATGGCGTTATCCCAGCAGCGCTCCTTCTTGTTGCACCGCAGATCTGAAACCGTAGAGGTTCGAACCGTGGCTAGCAACACAGCCACGGTCGTGGCTTCTCACAGAATTACCGTGGACAGCCCCACGGCCAGCCTCGGCCCTCCGGTTCCAACAGTAAGCGGCCGCCGATCACCTGTCAATTGTATGGTATTTATGGCCACGGAGAGCGTACGTGTAGAAAATTTCCGACCCCGAGTGCGAACTTTGCTGCTTCGCCCTCGGTCCCGACCTCTTCCAATAACGAGTGGCTCGTTGATTCCGGGGCATCCCACTCTCTGACATCCAACCTTAACAACCTCTCCGTTCATTCCGAATACGAGGGCCCCGATGAGGTTAACACTGCCTATGGCACAGGTTTGCATATATCCCACACTGGTACTTCTCGATTTGTTTATGCCGATGGAACGTTCAAACTTCATAATATATTATGTGTGCCTCGCTCGCGGCGTAATTTCTTTTATGTTCATCAATTTACTAAGGCAAATGATATTTTTATTGAGTTTTATCGCAGTTCGGGGGCTAAACAGATGCGTGGTGACTCTGTGGATGGGGTGTATTATGTTCGTATTCCGTGCACCATGTGCCCTCCTGTGGAAACTTTGGTTGGGGAACATGTTCGTAAAAATTGTTGACATAAGCGCTTTGGCCATCCATCTTTGAAGATTAGTTCTTTAATTTTTCAAAAGTGCAATTTACCTTTATTGTCGTCGAATAATGCGGACTTTGAGCATTGTAGCTCATGTTTTTTGAATAAGAGTCAATAATTGGTTTTTCATAGTTCGTCTCTTATTTATGTTCATGTGTTGCAATATATTTATGGTGATGTTTAGGGACCGTCTCCTGTGGTATCTATTTCTGGTGCTCGTTATTATTTGATCATTGTTGACCACTTTATTAAATACTGTTGGGTTTATATGCTATATGCGAAATCTGACGTGTGCATGATTTTTGTACAATTTTGTGCTCTTGTTGAAAAGGAATTTGGCACCGCTATCAAAATTGTTTATTTAGATAATGGTGGCGAATTTATAGCACTTCACAGTTATTTATCTCAGCATGGTATTAGTTGGTTAACCACCGCGTCACATACACCTCAGCAGAATGGTACTAGTGAGCAGCGTCATCGACATCAAGTCACGATGGGTCGCAACCTTCTCACGCGTGCGAATTTCACACCTGACTATTGGGATTATGTGTTCCTCATGGCCGCTTATCTATACAATCAGCTTCCCACTCCCGTATTGCATCATAAATCTCCGTTTGAGATGCTACCTGGTCGTGCACCCAACTATCTTCGGCTTCGAATATTTGGTTGTCTTTGCTATCCGTACTTGCACCCATATCTCCTGGGAAAATTAACTCCACCATCTCACGAATGCATTATTATTAGCTATTCTACCTCGCAGGTGGAATATAAGTGTCTCGATCCTCTTTCTGGTCGTATATTTATATCTCGCCATGTTTGATTTGTGGAATTATTTTTTTTGGGCACTCAATCATGGCCAACATCCGTTCTCGGCCCTGTTATAACAAAGACTCCACTTTCGTTGCCTTCTCTGCTGCCTATCTCTGTTCCTCAGCCACAGTCCACTGCTCCGGTTGCCTTACCTTCTGAGTCTGCACCTCATGCAGCACCGGGATCTCCAAATGTGTCTCTCTCCGGTTATTGATCCCTCATCTCCTGCTCCCGTCGCTCCCCTACCTCCGGAACGCACTCATTCCATGGTTACTCGATCCCGCAATAACATATTCAAGGCAAAAATTCTCAATCTTGTCACTAAGCATCCGGTTCAGGGACCAATTGAGCCTACTTGCACCACTCAGGCTATGAGTGATCCGAAGTGGTGGACGGCCATGGCTGAGGAAATCACGGCTCTTACCAAACATGGTACTTGGTCCTTAGTTGCATCGCCCACTACTCGCGGTGTTATTGGCTCCAAATTGGTTTTCCGAAGCAAGTGACATCGTAATGGGTCCATTGACTAATACAAGGCCCACCTTGTGGCGAAGGGTTTTCATCAGCGGCCTAGTCTCGACTATAAGGAAACCTTCAGTCCAGTCGGAAACCGGTAACTATTCACACTATTCTCTCCTTATCTACTATGAACAATTAGTCACTTCAGCAATTGGATGTTAGTTATACTTTTTTACATGGTGATTTATCTGAAACTGTCTACATGTGCCAACCGTCTAGCTTAGTTGATGAGGCCCATCCTGATTATGTCTGCCTTCTTCATATGACAATTTATGGCCTTAAGTAGGAGCCATGCGCTTGGTATCTTGCCCTCAGCGCTGCTCTCGTCTCCTTTGGTTTTGTTCAAACCAAGTCTGACACATCTTTCTTTGTGTTCTCTCGGGCCTCTGTTCGTCTCTTCGTCCTTGTATATGTGGACAACATTATTGTGACTGGCTCGTGTGACTCTATGATATCTGCTCTCGTGTCCCAACTTGCCATGAAATTTCCCGTTAAGGATATGAGTGATCTTTCTTATTTCTTGGGTGTTGAAGTTCGTGAAGGGCTTTTCTTATCACAACAGAAGTACATTCATGACTTATTAGTGCGTCAAAAAATGGATGGTGCTAAGTCGCTCGCCACTCCTATGGCAACCAATCCTACTCTTTTGACGACGTCATCTTCTGTTGAATCGATTGAGTTTAGGAAAATTATTGGGCGTCTTCAGTATCTTGACATCACACGTCCCGACGCATGGCTTCTCCGGCTGATTTAGACTGGACTGCACTCAAACGAACGCTCCGCTACCTCAAGGGTACTCTTGCATTTGGAGTTCTTCTACGACGCGACAAATCTTTTGCCCTCACAGCCTTCTCGGATTCGGACTGGGCCAGTGACACTCAAACGACACATCTACCTCGACCTACATTATTTTTCTTTGTCCTAATCCTATGTCCTGGTCTTCTCCGAAACAAAAAGCTGTTGCTCGTTCTTCCACTAAGGCGGAATATCGAGCCCTTGCCACTGTCTCAGTCGAGGCCCGATGGTTACAACATCTATTTGGGGAAATTGGACTCTCGTTACCTTTGCCGCCTCTTATTCTTTGTGATAACATGGGCGCACTTCGTCTTTCTCTGCATCCGGTACAACATTCCCACATTATGCACATATCGGTGGACATTCACTTTGTTCGTGACCTTGTGGCTAAAGGTCTTATCCGCGTGTCGTATGTCAACACTCTCGACCAACTTGCAGACTTTCTCACCAAGCCTCTCGCTCGCTCTCTGTTTTGCCTTATTCGTTCCAAAATCTCCGTTCCTGATGGAACGTCCATTTTGCGGGGGCGTATTAGATAGAATTATATTCTAGTGTATATCCTCCCTTATTTAGATCCGCTAAATATATTGTAATTATCTTTTTCATATTTACCTTGTATGTAACTTATATAAGTATATACTCTTGCTTAATGAAATTCATTCACTCCTCATATCTTGCAACCATTATAGCATTTACCAACTTTAAATTTGTAGCTATTACTAGCTTTAAAAAAGTGTTTTTTTATGACTTTACCTGGTTGATCAAACAATTCTAAATGCCTAAATTAAATTAAAAAGCATATTACATTTTTTATTAAGATTTGCAAACACACATTTTATAACCTCAAACTTGATATCGTTTAATTTATGCCAAAATAAGATCCAATAATATAATTGTCTAGTCTGAATATATTGGTCATACAACTTTCAGGAAAAATCGGCCCAGACCAATCGCGCGAGCCAGTACTACTAGTTTTAGACCATGAACCATTAGCATCAAATGCAACACACAGTTCGTGAAATGTGTAGCTTGAACAAGTTCAGTGTAACTCTAAAAGCCCATATATGTAATTGTTGGCGCAGCTTTCCAATTGGGCTGAGCCATTTAGTAGACCAAAAAACTTTGAATCAGTAATAGTACACCCACTTTTAGTTACGGTTCAAAAATATCAACGTCAACAAATCACAAAAAACTTGAAGTAAAACTTCAATATCTACAAATGCCCCCCATGAAAATGCCAATCACTCTCAGTAAAACCGTCAAGGTTATGTCAATGGTAATAGTCATTAGGTAAATTGCAAATACTTAGCTTACATGGAAGATGAGTGGTAGTTTAATACATGAAGTGCCAAAGAAAATAGGGACTTAGGCGATCTATTTTAGTACTGTAAGTCTATTGTGTGCTTATATATTAGTAGTAATACCACATGAATTAACCGGCCGACATTTATCAGAAAATATTTGAACTAGCCAATTATATACGGTTGTGAGATAAAGTATAATGCTTGTTAAGAAATTAAATGTTCCTGCAAATCCAATGACCATCAACTTGCGCGAACCATTCAGGTCTATGTATAAAACTTATAAGTAAATCGCTTAAGATTATTCTGGCACTACTAAGTCCAAAAATTCCTAAGAATCATGATTACCTTAAATACAAAGGTATTTTTTGTTTGATTAGTTTGGTTAATTAGTGGTTGTCTCATTCAGAGAAAACAAAACGTTACCCCCCCCCCCCCCCCCCCCCCCCCCCCGCTCCCCGCTAATATCCTAATGCTGAAGTGTAATATATATATATAAGAATGGCAAACAACAGCTATCAGAAGCTCTATTTGCTTTCTATTTAATTAAGATAAAATATAAGCTCAGTTTTGCCATAGAGCACATACTGAACTCTTTCAATGATTCGCATTTGCGGAAGAAATAAAATATGGGTGGAGTGAACAGTATAATAATATATGACTTACTATATATATGTATACTTTAGGAGATGATCTCTGTCGAATGTATAGTAAGTAAACTTAACAATAGAGCCAAGTTCCAAACTCGAAGGAATATTGCGTAAAGATGCCTCGGTATTAAAATAAATAAATTTTGTCATCTTCACAACTTCCGGATTATTAGATTAATTTATTGAGCAATTAACTTTATTGTTAGCAATATAACCCGACATAGGCTAGGAAGGGAATTCGACAAAATTTTGTCCTCTTTTTATACACCTACATATACACCTACATATATGAATGCATGTGTGAGTGAGTGCTCATATCACCACACATCTCACATTGATTAAAGATCAAATGGCAAATTATATCTCTATAATTTATGAAATTGGCCCATTACTCCATGTAATCCTAAAATAGGCAAATTATCTCATTGTAATCTTAAAATTGGTGCACACCACATTCCTATCGAATTTTCCATGTATTTATACTTATACTTTGTCAACTTCTATTATTTGATTATTTATTTTTTGTTTATTTAGTAATTTATTAAAATATTATATCATATATTTGTAATTTAAAGTAAAAAGAACTAAAAAAATAAAAATGTAAGAGAAAATGATAACAAGAAGGACGAAATATTAAAAATGCCCGCTAACTTTTCAAAAAAGTTAAAATGCCCGTTTTTTTCGGGCCTTGCGAAAATGCCCTGTATGTTTTAAAAAAACTTTCAAAAATGCTCGATGGCCTTATTCGGGCTAAAACTGCCATTCAATGCTACAACTTTGGAGGAACAACTCGCTGCAATAACGAAGGCAATGGAGTGGCTTACAAGGCGTACTGTTGAGCAAGATGCAAAGATTGAGAAACTTCTAAGCAAAGGAGAAGTTGTTGAGACAACTGACGTAGCACAAAAGCGCCCGCAACATCTCGAGGAAGGGGAGACGTCTATCAGGCGCAGTACAATTGAAAAGGAGAAGTCCACAAGTAAAGAGCTCCAAGTCTTTCCCGGCGACATGATCCACGCTGCGCAGTTGAAAGAGTTCATCATGGGAGCAATCAAGGAAAACATTGGAGGAAGTTCTAGGTCCTCATTCACATACTCAAAGCCGTATACTAGAAGGATTGACATTCTGAAATTACCAAGCGGATATCAACCCCCGAAGTTTCAATAGTTTGATGGCAAAGGCAGCCCTAAGCAACACGTTGCTCACTTTGTGGATACATGCAACAACGCATGGACTTACGGGGATCAATTGGTGAAACAATTCGTCCGATCACTCAAAGGGAATGCATTCGACTGGTACATTGACTTAGAAGCAGAGTCCATTGATTGTTGGGACCAATTAGAGCAAGAATTCCTCAACCATTTCTACAGCACTCGAAGAACTGTCAGCATGGTTGAACTCACAAGCACTCGTCAATGGAAGGAGGAACTCGTCGTTGACTACATCGACCGTTGGAGAAACTTGAGCCTTAATTGCAAAGATCGATTATCCGAGACCTCGGCCATTGAGATGTGCATCCAAGGAATGCATTGGGGACTTCGATACATACTTCAAGGTATTCAACCTAGATCATTGGAAGAGCTGGCAACTAGAGCACATGACATGGAGTTGAGCATGACTGCAAGTGGAGCTGATGGGCCGCTCATTGGTGACCCTACCAAAGTACAAAGTAAATCAGAGCCAAGAAAGGGGGGCAAGTTCTTTGCTAAGGCACCATCCAAAGACTCCATGGCCGTGACTACCACACCTCTCAAGATTTCAACTAGGGCAAATGAAGGAAAGAAGTCATATGTGACATCTGAAAGGAAGAATTCCCTGCAAGACAAGGAGCAAACAAAGTTAACTCTAAAAGAGATGCAATCAAAAGATTATCCATTCCTTAACTCTGATGTTCCTAGGATTTTTGACGACTTACTTGGATCTGGTCTTATTGAATTGCCCGAAATGAAGAGACCCGAAGAAGCCGGACGTTCAAGTGATCCGAAGTATTGCAGATATCATCGCCTTCTTGGACATTCGATTGAAGACTGCTTCGTGTTCAAGGACAAAGTTATGCGATTGGCTCGTGAAGGCAAGATAACACTAGAGGAAGATAAGGCGACCGCAAATATTACAACAATCCCTCTCGAGACTTTGGAGGATGAAACAAGCAAAGAGAATGAACCAAGTTGGTTTTGTGAAGAAGACATTGGCAAGTCATGCAACGTGACTCATGTACAAGATTCCTTATCAAATGAAACATGCCTAAAGACTTCCATGAACACCAACCAATGTGCGGCAACAATTTTCTTTGGAGATGAAGATCTTTTACTTGGTTCGAAGCCCCATAATAGGCCACTCTTTGTAGCTGGTTTCAGTCGCGAGCAAAGGATTAGTCGAATCTTGAACGATGGAGGTTCAGCCGTCAACATATTACCCTTGCATGTGATGAAAGAAATGGGAATACCAAATGAAGAGCTCACGAGTAGTCGCTTAATGATACAAGGCTTCAACCAAGGGGCGCAAAGGGCTATAGGCATCATACGACTGAAGCTGTTAATGGGAGATATGTCATCAAGCGCATTATTTTACGTCATAGATGCCAAGACTTCATATAATATGCTTCTTGGATGGCCTTGGATACATGAGAACGGTGCTGTCCTCTTAACTCTACATCAATGCTTTCAATATTGCCAAAACGGGACAACAAAGAAGGTGCTCGCGGATGACAGGCCATTTACTGAAGCCGAATCTCACTTTGTTGATGCCAAGTACTATGTTTCACAAATGAATGCGCCAAAGGTTGAGGCAAGATCATTTCATGAGGAGTCCAAGAAGACAAACGACCTAGAAAGTGAGAAGAGCAATGATGAAACTCATTCATTAGACGGAAGCCACACGCAAGGCGACGTGTCCGCTCAAAAAGATGTCTCATTGGAAGATTTGATTGTGCCTTTAACAAAGCTTGACATAAAGACGCCATCTTCTCCTCCTCTTCTTAAAGGTTTTGTCCGCCCAACAAAAGGCCCTCAAGTCGAACATGATCCTTCAATCGAGAAACAAATGGAAAAATGTTATGATGCAAAAGCATTTAAACTCTTCATCAAGGCTGGCTATAATCCTCAGGAAAGATCTCACATGGGAAAACTTCTTCCTGAAGCCATTATTCCAAATCCTCAGGCAGGTCTAGGGTTTCCTCCGCGAGAGCCTATACGCATCACCATCAAAATAGCCAATGCCAATTACATAGGTGAAGGAGAGAATTTGTCAATAATTGAAGGGAAATTGTCACAAGTATCAGTCTTTGATAGACTTGGACCATTTGGTAAGACATTATCTCGAACTTCGGTCTTTAAGAGACTTGGTCCTCGCAAAAGACCCATGCATCAAAGGTTGGGACCCTCATGTTCATCAAGGCGTCGAAAGGGCAATCGTAATCCATGTTTTCCTGAAAGACTTCAAAGTGCAATTCCTTCTCGCATGAGGCGCCATGATGAGTTGATTATATCACACGATAAATGCATCAAGGTTAAGTGGCAAACCATTGTACTTACGCAAGCTCAACGCAAGAAAGAAGATGATGAGGAGAGCGTAGGATCATCACACCATATAACTTTGAAAGATGGGAACATCGAAGAGGAAGATGCCGAAGAAGCACCCCCAGAGCTCGATGAAGGCATCAAGAACAGTATTGACGAACTGAAGGAAATCAACCTTGGCGATGAGAATGATCCTCGATCCATATATGTCAGCGCATTGCTGAAAAGGGAGGAAGAACAAGCATATGTTGCCTTATTAAAAGAATTTAAAGATGTATTTGCTTGGTCTTATAAGGAATGCCGGGTCTAAACCCAAAAGTTGTCGTCCATCAACTAGCTGTAAAAAGGACGACACATCCAATCAAGCAAGCTCAACGAAAGTTCCACCCCGAGTTGGTCCCTTCGATTGAAGCTGAGGTGAACAAACTCATTGAAGCCGGATTCATTCGAGAAGTTAGATACCCGACGTGGATATCAAGTATAGTCCCAGTGAGGAAGAAGAACGACCAAATTTGGGTTTGCGTCGACTTTAGGGACCTTAATGCTATATGCTCCAAAGACGACTTTCCATTACAAATCCCAGAATTGATGATTGATGCCACCACCGGTCACGAAGCCTTGTCTTTCATGGATGGCTCCTCCGGCTATAACCAAATTCGCATGGCCCCAAAGGATGAAGAATTGACATCATTTCGAACTCCAAAAGGGATATATTGTTACAAGGTGATGCCGTTTGGACTAAAGAACGCCGGCGCTACCTATCAAAGAACCATGCAAAAGATTTTCGATGACATGCTACAAAAGAATGTCGAGTGTTACGTCGATGATTTGGTCGTGAAGTCGAAGAAAAGAGAAGACCATCTCAATGATTTGAGAAAAGTGTTTGAGCGGTTGCGAAAATATCAGTTGAAGATGAATCCTTTGAAGTGTGCCTTTGGCGTGACATCTGGAAAGTTTCTTGGCTTTGTTGTTCGTCAACAAGGAATTGAGATCGAGCAAGCTAAGATTGATGCAATCCTCAGGATGCCAGAGCCACGAAACATACATGAACTCAAAAGTTCTCCAAGGAAAACTGGCATACATCCGACGGTTCATCTCAAATTTAGCCGGTCGATGTCAACCGTTTAGTTGTCTCATGAAGAAAGACGTTCCGTTCAAGTGGGATGAGGCCTGTACCAATGCCCTTGAGCGTATAAAGTCGTATCTGATGAAGTCGCCCGTGTTGGTTGCACCAGTGTCTGGACGCCCATTAATTCTATACATTTCCGCCCAAGAAAGTTCCGTAGGGGCGTTGCTAGCCCAAGAGAATGATAGCGGGAAAGAAAGTGCATTGTACTACTTAAGTCGAAGGATGACGCCAAATGAGTTAAACAATTCCCCAATCGAGAAGTTGTGTTTGGCTCTTATATTCGCGATTCAAAAGTTGAAGCACTACTTTCAAACTCACACTATTCGTTTGGTCTCTAAAGCTAATCCACTGAAGTACGTCATGTCAAGGCCGGTACTCTCTGATCGACTTGCTAGGTGGTACTTGCAACTGCAACAGCTCGGGATAGCATACATCCCTTAAAAGGCCGTAAAGGGACAAGTGTTGGCCGACTTCTTAGTTGACCACCCAATTCCTGCTGAGTGGGAACTAGTTGATGATTTGCCCGATGAAGAGGTGCTCCTAGTTGAAGTTACTCCACCATGGAAGATGTATTTTGATGGAGCCGCTCATCGAGAAGGCGCCGGCGCGGGGATTGTCTTTCTTATGCCTGATGGAGAAGTGATGCCCTATTCTTTCACCCTTACACAAAAGTGTTCCAACAATGTTGCAGAATATCAAGCTCTCATATTTGGGGTTGGAATTAGCAATTGGAATGGACCATTTGAATCTTGAGGTATATGGAGACTTGAAGTTGGTGATCAGTCAAGTACTTGGTGATTATGAAGTGAAGAAGCCTAAATTGCTTCCATATCGTGACTACGCTCGAAAGTTGGTTGAACAACTAGGGGGCATATCAATTGAACATGTACCAAGGAGAAAGAACGGACATGCAGACGCATTAGCGAAACTTGCTTTGACCCTTCTTATGACTGAAAAGTAGTTCAACGTTCCTAGATGCCAAAGTTGGGTGATACCATCCGCAATGAGTGAAGAAGAAAGAAGTACTGAAGAATACCATGTTGTGGAAGTCTATGAGATTGAGAAGGAAGACTGGAGGCAACCTTTTGTCGATTACTTGAAGTACGAGAATCTTCCTGATGACCCACGTAGAAGAGTCGATATTAGGCGTCGTGCTAGTCGCTTCCTATATAACAAAGGCACTCTTTACAGACGTTCATTCGAAGGGATCTTTTTGCGTTGCCTAAGTGATGACGAAGCTGCTCAAGCCATGGAAGAAGCTCATTCCGGAGTATGTGGTGCTCACCAGTTTGGACCTAAGTTACACTTCCGAATTAAGAGGATGGGATATTACTGGCCCACCATGGTCATTGACTGCATGGAATACACGCGCCGATGTCAACCTTGCCAATTTCACGCAAATCTTATTCATCAACCACCAGAACCTTTGCATCCAACTGTAGCTTCTTGGCCTTTCGATGCATGGGGATTAGATGCCGTCGGTCCCATGACTAAGTCTTCCGGTGGACATTTGTACATCTTGGCCGCCACTGACTACTTCTCTATGCGGGCTGAAGCAATACCTCTCAAGGAAGTAATGAAAGAAAATGTTGCTGACTTTATCCGCAATAATATCATATATCGCTATGGAGTTCCGCGATACATCATCACCGATAATGGGACACCATTTTGCAATAGCATCATCAACAAGCTTTGTCAAAAGTTTGAGTTCAAGCAAAGAAACTCTTCGGCCTACTACGCTGCTGCTAACGGCCTCGCTGAAGCTTTTAATAAAACTTTATGCAATTTGTTGAAGAAGGTGGTCGCAAAGTCGAAGAAGGACTGGCACGAAAGAATTGGAGAAGCTTTGTGGGCTTATAGAACAACTTATAGAACACCGACTCAAGCAACTCCCTACGCCTTGGTATACGGAGTTGAGGCGGTACTCCCTCTTGAGCGACAAATCCCATCTCTCAGAATAGCGATACAAGAATGCCTTACTGAAGAAGAAAATGCACGTTTGCGATTGGGAGAATTGGAAGCTCTAGATGAGAGAAGATTAGAGGCGCAACAAAGATTGGAGTGTTATCAAGCCCGCATCTCAAGAGCATTTAATAAGAAGGTTCGCTTGCGATCATTTCAAGTTGGTGACTTGGTGCTCACTGTGAGAAGGCCTATCATCATCACCCATCGCACTGGGAACAAATTCACATCAAAATGAGATGGTCCATATGTGGTTCAAGAAGTCTACACAAATGGCGCATATAAGTTGATTGCTGAAGATGGTTTAAGAATTGGCCCGATAAATGGGAAATTCTTGAAGAAGTACTACCCTTGATGATTGAAGCATGCTCCATGACGCATGAGCTTAAACTGCATGTTACTCCTGGCCCACATGAGTATAAAATGTGAACGGCACTCACTTTGTCCGAAGTGATTAATAAATGGATACTCCTGGCCCGCATGAGTATAAACTGTGCACGGCACCCACCAATTGTAAATTATGTGGTTAAAATGATAACTTACCCCACTAACGGTATTTTATGTGGTTAAATTTTAAATACCCCACTTTGTTCAAAGTGGTTAAAGAATGAATACTCCTGGCCCGCATGAGTATAAACTGTGCACGGCACCACCCCCTAAATCAATCTTGATTTATTTTAAACTACGTTATGACTTGATCCTTTTATTAAGGTACGTAGGCAGCTTAGAATTGTTCTAAGTTTAGTCATGAAATTTGCTTAAGTTGGTTTTGTTGCACTATGCTACATTTGCTCATGGAAAATAAGGATGATGCCAAATACGAAAGAATAATTCAAAGCGAGATAAATGAAGGAAAACTCTTATTAAATCTCAAAGTTCGGTGATACTACGAGTCCAAAGCATAAAGCAAAACAAAATAAAGCAAACAAATAAAGAAAAGAACAAAAGACTCAAGCAAAAGGTCTCGCATCCCTCAACTCGCGTTGTGCGGCTTCCAGCTCCGCTCTCAAAGTGACCAAGTCTTCATTGTTAATCTGGTCATCAAGTACCCTCAGCTCTTCTTCAAAGGTGGAGAGGTCACTCTCGGCAGCGCTAAACAATTCTTCTTGGCGTTTTAAGCAAGAGTTGAGCTTCTTTTGCTTCTTCTTCAAGCCTTGCAACCTCTTCGCGATGCTTTGAAGCTCATCTTTGGTAGATTGGAGGTGGATTGCTTCTTTTTCTTTCCTTTCCGTGGCTCCTCAGATACGGTCTTTAACTTCATCACGTTGCACCTCGACTCGCTCAATGGATGTGGAGTTCGCCTTGTCAAAAGCAGCGGCTTTCTCGACTAAAGGTTCCAGTAAAGCTTCCAAAGGAGAGATGTTTATGCCCTTCATCTTAAGTGAGTCAAGAAGAATATGAAATTCACCTTTCATAGAAGAAATGGCTTCAATGGGGGTACGTGAAATCCTCTCACTTAGTCGCTCCCACAAACCAGTGGCATACTCCTTGTCGTAGTCGCTTAGAAAACTCCTACCATCAAAAACTGAAGTAGCGGGAATAGGAGGTGATATGAATCTTGCCACGAATGACTTAATTCAATTATTGGTATGCCCAAGATCGATATAAGATAAGGATGGATGGATGGAAACCTCAACCCCTATTTCACAAAAAGACAAGAACCTCGGTATAAGAACCTCAACCCCAGCCCTCAACGAAAATAAGAACCTTGGTATGTGAAGACGCCACAAACGGGGATGGAAATCCGTTTGATAAGTCGATGATGAACGCCACGGAAAATTCCGATAAGTTCGAAAAGTTCTTTAGAGAACCAAGAGAATTAGTCTCACAAATATTTAGCAAATAAAATATGTTCTTTTTCCATTAAATAAAGCCCTAATATAGGCTGATATTACATGAATTCCAATAGGAAAGAAGACATAGTCCTGCTTGAAAAAGGAAACTTAAATAAACTAGGAAACTAGTTAAATAAAGAAACTAAGCCTCATAAAGGAAACTAACTAAACTGGAAAACTTATTTAATAAGGAAACTTATTAAATAAGGAAACTTATTAAATAAGAAAACTAAGAAATAAGGAAACTAATAAATATGGAAACTAAGAAATAAGGAAACTAATAAATATGGAAACTTATTAAATAAGGAAACTAAATAAGCCTAATATAACTAGGACTCATTTTCTTGATCTCCAAGTAATCGAGTACTCCTAGTATAACATGGAGTCTTGCTCTTCAAGAACTTGAATCATATTGATGCATCTTTGCTTATTTGATGGATCATCCTCCTTGGGGCTGCCAAGATTTGCTTCGGCCCAAACCTTTTGAATTAGCCCATTAAGTAGCTCTCTAAACTTCTTTGCTCGTGCTCTTGTAACGGGCCCAATTAGTACTTGATTTGGATCTTGTGGAATCGTGACATGATCTGCGTCATTCCCCTCCTCTTGAAAAACATTTGTCCTCAAATCTTCACCTACATCGAAGGGACTCAAATCAGTCACATTAAAAGTAGCACTTACATTGTACTCACCAGGTAAATCTAACTTGTAGGCATTATCATTCAGGCGCTCCAAGACTTGAAAAGGACCATCTCCCCTTGGAAGTAATTTGGATCGACGCTGCAACGGGAATCTCTCCTTTCTCATATGCAACCAAACCCAATCTCCGAGTTCAAAAGTTAACTTGTGACGCCCTTTGTTGGCTTGTTTTGCATATTGCTCTGTTCTTCACTCAATGTTTTGTTTTGCTTTCTCATGAATCTGTTTCACAAATTCAGCTTTTCTTTTGGCATCTAAATTCACATGCTCAGAGAGTGGTAAAGGTGATAAATCCAATGGAGGTAATGGATTAAAACCATACACAATTTCAAATGGTGAATATTTAGTCGCAGAATGGACAGATCTATTATAAGCAAACTCAACATGTGGCAAACATTCTTCCCAAGTCTTAATATTTTTCTTGATTATTGTTCTCAATAAAGTAGACAAAGTTCTATTTACTACTTCAGTTTGACCATCAGTTTGTGGGTGGCAAGTTGTTGAAAATAATAGCTTAGTACCCAATTTACATCACAAAGTCTTCCAAAAATAGCTTAAGAACTGAGCATCTCTATCTGAAACAATTGTCCTAGGCATACCATGTAGTTTCACAACCTCCTTAAAGAATAAATCAGCAACACGTGAAGCATCATCTATTTTGTGATATGGAATAAAGTGTGCCATCTTAGAAAATCTATCCACAACCACAAAAATTGAATCTCTACCATGCTTAGTCCTAGGCAATCCTAGCAAAAATCCATCGAAATGTCAGTCCAAGGCATGCTAGGAATCGGTAAAGGGGTATACAAACCATTTGGCTGCACTCTAGATTTAGCTTGCCTACATGTGATACATCTTCCACAAATTCTCTCAACATCTCTTTTCATGTGTGGCCAGTAGAAGTGTTCTTGTAGAATGGCTAAAGTTTTTGCAACTCCAAAATGTCCCATTAGCCCCCCACCATGTGATTCTTTCATTAACAACTCCCTTAAGGAACAATTAGGCACACATAATTTATTCTCTCGGAACAAGAATCCATGATGCCTAAAGAACTTACCACTAGCTGTTTTCTCATAAGCTTGAAACTCCTCACAAAATTCTTTATCACTATCATACAAATCTTTAATGTGCTCAAAACCAAGCAATTTTGCATCAAGTGTGGAAAGTAACGCATACCTGCGAGAGAGTGCATCAACAACAACATTCTCTTTTCCTTGCTTATATCGAATGACGTATGGAAAAGTTTCAATGAATTCTACCCATCTAGCATGCCTTTTGTTTAGTTTGTGCTGCCCTTTCAAATGTTTCAAGGACTCATGATCAATATGAATAACAAACTCCTTAGGCCATAAGTAATGTTGCCACGTCTCTAAAGCCCGAACTAGTGCATACAACTCCTTGTCATAAGTTGGGTACTTTAAGGATGCCCCGCTTAGTTTTTCACTAAAGTATGCAATTGGTCGTCCTTCCTGCATAAGAACTGCACCTATGCCAATACCTGAAGCATCACATTCAATCTCAAATGTTTTAGAAAAGTTAGGTAAAGACAATAAGGGGGCATTAGTAAGTTTCTCTTTGATCAACTGAAATGCCTTCTCTTGTTCTTCTCCCCATCTAAATCCAAGATCCTTCTTGATTACTTCGGTAAGTGGAGCAGCAATACTACTAAAGTCCTTCACAAACCGTCTGTAAAAACTAGCAAGTCCATGAAAACTTCGAACATTACCTAAACTTGTCGAACTCGGCCAGTCTTGGATTGCACGTACCTTTTCTTCGACAACCTGTATACCATGTGTACTAACAACAAAACCCAAAAATACAAGCTTATCTATGGAAAAAGTACACTTTTTCATATTAGCAAATAACTTCTCCTTCCTAAGCACATCTAAAACAGCTTTCAAGTGTTCTTCATGTTCAAAAAAGTTTTTGCGATAAATGAGTATGTCATCAAAGTACACAACAACAAATCTTCCTATATAAGCACGCAAAACATGATTCATAAGCCTCATAAAAGTACTCGGAGCATTAGTCAACCCAAAAGGCATAACTAACCATTCATATAAACCATATTTTGTTTTAAAAGCAGTTTTCCATTCATCTCCTTCTTTCATTCTAATCCGATGATAACCACTCTTTAAATCAATCTTAGAAAACACACAAGAACCATGCAATTCATCTAACATGTCATCCAAACGAGAAATAGGGTGACGATAATTTACCGTGATGTTGTTGATAGCTCGACAGTCAACACACATTCTCCACGTCCCATCTTTCTTAGGTACAAGTATAACTAGGACTGCACATGGACTCATACTCTCCCTTACATGCCCTTTCTCCAACAATTCACTTACTTGTCGTTGAAGCTCTTTGGTCTCCTCGGGATTGCTCCTATAGGCTGGTCGATTTGGAATTGATGAACCAGGAACAAAGTCAATTTGATGTTCAATCCCCCGAATTGGAGGCAATCCAGGTGGTGTTTCTTCGGGAAAAACATCCTCATATTCCCGCAAAAGAGATACAACAAAATTAGGAAAAATAGTGTTAATATCATCAGTGTTCACTAATGCCTCTTTGTACAAAAGTACAATCATCGGCTGTTGTGAAAACATCGCTCGCTTAAGCTCACTCTCCTTTGCATAAAAATTCTTTTGTATCCTCTCTAATTTTTTTCCCAATACCAATTCTTTATTTTCTTCCTCTCTTTTCTCTCCAGCCCCTCTTTCAATCTCACTCTTCTTTTTTTGCTCACTCTCTTTTTGTAGCCACACTTGGTCTTCATATACTTGTTATGGTATCAAAAGTACCAGTGTGATGGGTCGTTGATTAAGTACTAAAGAGTACTTATTTGTATATCCATCATGCTTCAAACGCCGATCAAATTGCCATGGACGCCCTAACAATAGGTGCCCCGCTTGCATTGGCACTACATCACACAACACTTCATCTTCATATTTGCCAATCTTGAATGCAACCAACACTTGCTTATTTACTCTTGTTTCACCACTATCATTCAACCACTGCAACTTATACGACCTCGGGTGTTTCATCATTGGAAGCCCTAACTTTTCCACCATTATTGTACTTGCAACATTTGTACAACTACCACCATCAATAATCATGCTGCAAACTTTATCTTTCACATAAAGGCTTATTTAGTTTCCTTATTTAATAAGTTTCCATATTTATTAGTTTCCTTATTTCTTAGTTTCCATATTTATTAGTTTCCTTATTTCTTAGTTTTCTTATTTAATAAGTTTCCTTATTTAATAAGTTTCCTTATTAAATAAGTTTCCCAGTTTAGTTAGTTTCCTTTATGAGGCTTAGTTTCTTTATTTAACTAGTTTCCTGGTTTATTTAAGTTTCCTTTTTCAAGAAGGACTATGTCTTCTTTCCTATTGGAATTCATGTAATATCAGCCTATATATAGGGCTTTATTTAATGGAAAAAGAACATATCTTATTTGCTAAATATTTGTGAGACTAATTCTCTTGGTTCTCTAAAGAACTTTTCGAACTTATCGAAATTTTCCGTGGCGTTCATCATCAACTTATCAAACGGATTTCCATCCCCGTTTGTGGCGTCTTCACATACCAAGGTTCTTATTTTCGTTGAGGGATGGGGTTGAGGTTCTTATACCGAGGTTCTTGTCTTTTCGTGAAATAGGGGTTGAGGTTTCCATCCATCCATCCTTGTCTTATATCGATATTGGGCATACCAATAATTGAATTAAGTCATTCGTGGCAAGATTCATATCAATTGGCACCAGAGCCAGGTTCTGTTAAGTTTTCTTCGTATCTTCTTATTAGTTTGCTTGTCTTCTTCAAGTTTCGTTTACCTATTGAAATTTGAACGATTTTTTCCTTTCCTTTCCCATTCCTACTTTGTTCCTTAGTCTAAAAAAAGGCAGGAACGTAAAAAAAAAAAAAAAAAAAAAACGAAAAAAAAGGCAAGAAAAGAAAAGCACAAAAAAGAAGAAGAAGAAGAAAAACAAAAGTGAAAAGGGGGAAGTTTTGGTATTTTTTCTTTTACTTTCAAAAATTTGTTGATAAGTTCTTGGTGATCGCTTTTAGATATTCCTTTGTTGTTTGACTAGTTCCGAAAGAACTGAAGAGAATTATTGAGTGGAAAAAGGCAAGAGAGTTGTGAGCTTATTAGAGGGTGAAAAAAGCCATTGAATTTGTGTGAAATACGAGCGTAGTGTGACGAACTTTTGGAGTGAAACACGTGAGGGAGTGCTGTGAGAACTACTCTTTTATATTATTATTGCTACTAACCCTTTTCTTTTTGCAGCAAGTATGTCTAAAGCTAGTGATTCTGAAGATTTTTCGACAAAAAAAGAGAACAAGTTTCTCTTAGAAGCATTGAGGAGCGAAATTGGTAAGATGATAAATAATGCGATGGAGTCTTTTAATGAGAGATTAGATAAGGTTGAGAACTCTCATTCTAAGCAACCCCAAAATACTTCTCGTGCACGTAGGAAAGAGAAGGTTTTGCATAGGGAAGAGGATATCTCTGATCTTGATTCTGAGGGAGATGAGGAATATGATCGAGATTTTGTTACTAGTAATAGAAGGCATGTTGGGCCGGTAAGAGAATTTAGAACCCGTGAGGACAATAATTTGGGTAGTATTAAGATGAACATCCCTTCGTTCAAGGAAAGAATGATCCGAAAGTATACCTTGAGTGGGAGAAAAAAGTGGAGCTAGTTTTTGATTGTCACAATTATTCTGATCTTACGAAAGTAAAATTAGCAGCCATTGAATTCTCGGATTATGCAATTGTATGGTGGGATCAATTGATGATAAATCGGCGTAGGAATAGAGAGTCACCAATAGAAAGGCGGGAAGAGATGAAAAGAGTAATGAGAAAACGGTTTGTTCCTAGTTACTACTATCGAGAGTTATACAATAAGTTGCAAAGCCTTAGACAAGGCAACCGCAATATTGAAGAATATTATAAGGAGATGGAAGTAGCCATGATTCGAGCAAACATAGAGGAGGATCGAGAGGCTACTATGGCAAGGTTTTTGGCAGGTTTAAATAGAGAGATTCAGAATGCTGTTGAATTACACCACTATGTGGAATTGGAAGAGATGGTGCACATGGCCACAAAGATTGAGAATCAAGTTAAGAGGAGGGGCAACTTTAAATCTAGAAATCGAATTTTGATAAAAAAAATTGCAAATAATTAGAAGTAAATCCAAGTCTGCCTACATGGAAACCAAATCCATGGAAGAAAGATGAGAAGCCTACCATGACAAACAGCCAAGGAAATCAAGGCAATTATGATTCTTCCACTACTCGAAATTGTGATATTAAATGTTTTAGATGTCAAGGTAGAGGTCATGTAGCAAGCCAATGTCCAAACAAAAGAGTAATGTTGTTGCAAGATGACGGGGAGATTGTCACTGATAATGAGTGTTCGGACACTGATGACATGCCACCTTTGGAGGACGATTCTAATGAAGAATTTGTGGCACCTGATGCATTGACATTGGTTGCAAGGAGAGCCTTGAGTTTGCGAACAAGAGGAGCAGAAGAAGAACAACGTGAGAATATTTTTTACTCTAGGTGTTCAGTACGACGGTCTTGCTAGAGGCATCATTCTTCTCTTGCTTTGAAGAACTTAAGTCCCTCTTGGATCTTTTCCAATGGCGATCGGCGTTGCCCGAATTTCACATGTGGCACTCAAAGGGCATTTTCTACAAAAAATGGCAAAGATCCAGGGCATTTTCAATAATTCGAAAGATAACGGGCATTTTCATAAAAAATTGAAACATACATGGCACAAATAATAATTCGTCCTATTTATTCACATTGTTAGTACTTTTGAGATAAAATTATTTTATCCCACAAAGAATGCAAATAGGTCTCTCCTCGTGAGAGTGTGAGTCTCTTCTCGTGAGAGTGAAATTGCCTTCCGGTAAGGCCCTCATCGAGCTCTGCATGGCGATCTCATCCGATTTGGGGGATTAGGCTCGGTTTCCACGTTCATCATTCTTCGTTTATTGATTTATTTCTCGGGTGATATCAATTTTCTCTTCCTTTTTTTCGTTTTGTCTGTTCGTCACCGGTTAGGTTTTGTCATCATCGTGATTGTTCTCTAATTCTGTCCATCGTTCTTACTGTTCTTTTGATAGTGTACCTCGGGTTTTCCGTTCCGTTCTAGGGTTTTTGTGGTGCGATCGATCTCACTTAGGTTTTATTTATTTTTTTCCGTATTTAGGGTTGTAGGAGTTCGCTTGTGGCGCTGGTTTCTGACTGATTTCGTACTACACCATCACGCCTCTACGTCATCAACACCTGGGCATGGAATTAAATATCGATCAGCTGTGCAAGAAACTCTCCATCTCAGAAGAGGAGGCTGGAATTGATCTTCCACAAGAGACATGGAGTAAGACTAACGGATCGGTATAGTTAATCTTGGTGGGAAGGTTACTCACGAATCGAAACTACAATTTTAACTCCTTCTGTACCGTGATCAAAGGTCTTTTCAAATCTGGGAAGGGGATAGAAATTCAGAAAATCAGCGAGGATCGTCTTCTGTTCCAGTTCTTTCATGTCATAGATAAAAATCGGGCGCTAGCGGGATGTCCGTGGTCATTTGATAAACAGATCTTAATCCTCAACTCAGTGAAGGAAGACGAAAATCCGGCAGACGTAAACCTTGATTTCTGCAGTTTTTTTGTCTATCTTTACAATATTCCGTTTCTGCGTCAAACGAAGGAAATAACGACAGTGATTGGTGACAGAATGGGGGGGGTTTGAGGAGCTGGATCCGAATGAGGCAGGAGGGATTAGAATGCGTATTCGTGCTAAAATAAATGTGACAAAACCTCTGTTCCGTTTCTTGAAAGTTCGTGGCAAAGGAGGAGGGGAGATGACCGTCAAGTTTAAATATGAGCGCCTCCCGAACTTTTGCTACCTATGCGGTATCATTGGTCATATTGTCGACGATTGCGAGAGACGCTATGAGTTCGACGGCGAGGTGCAGACAGATAACCTCATTTATGGAGCATGGTTACGGGAATTACCTGATCGCATGGGGGGCTTTCGCGTTCAAAAATTTTGTGATATGCCAAAGATGAGCCGTGCGTCCATGTCTGATAATTGGCGGAATAAAGCATCTAATATCCCAGCAGGCATGTCCAGCAAACAGAAGGAATTTGGAAATGAATTTTCCTTTTCTTCCTCAGGAGGAGGGATGCGCAATGTCCAGCGAATTAATGAGAATTGTCCGGAAAAACTGAATGAAGTGGAGTCGAGTGGGGTGAGCAAGAATGCTGATGGAAGTAGAAAAGGGGCTGCTTTTACACGGGGAAATAGGGAGGAGGGGCAGTTTACAGATCTGGTTTTGACAGGAAAAGAAAAGGAGAACAGCGGGGAAAGGGATATTCAAGGACTGGGGTTCGATCAGAATGGTGATGGCGATAAGGGGAGCGAGACAGAACTGATGCATGCTAGGATCAATGGGAAAGAAAAGGAGACTGGGGGGTCAATGCTGCGAGACATTACAAATGTACTGGACGGGGATAGAGGATCAACAAGTGGGGGCTCTATAACAGCGAGAAAAAAGAAAAAAAGTGGTGGCACGGCGGCGGAACGCAGATTTGGCTCCTATGGAGGGCGTTCAATACACTCCCTCGAAAAGATTGGCGGAAGACAGCGAAAGTAGTTTACCGAAGAGAAAGATGAAAGGAAAAAATTCAGCGTTGTCTATCTATGATGTGTCCACGACGGCGGTGGTTGCGGTGTAGCCCCGCCGAGAATCATGAGTTGTTTGAGCTGGAACTGTCAGGGAATAGGGCGCCCTTGGACAGTTCGTGAGTTGAAGGAAACGATAAATTCCTTCCAGCCCTCTTTAGTTTTCATCATGGAAACTAAATGCAGACAAAAAAAGATTGAAAAAATAAAAGAGCAAGTTGGTTACTTTGGGATTTCTGTGGACTCAAGAGGAAAGTCGGGAGGTTTGGCTCTTCTCTGGAGGAAAGATGCGAACGTGCACTTGATGAGCATGTCTTTCTACCATATTGACGAACTCGTTTCGCTTGAGAAGGGAGGGGCCGAGTGGAGATTTACTGGATTCTACGGGGAACCAGACGGGTCGAATAGGAAAGTCACTTGGGATTTGCTTCGACATCTTCGGACCGTCTCTAATAAACCGTGGGTGTGTGCGGGGGATTTTAATGAGGTGTTATGCCACTCAGAGAAGCAAGGGGGCAATCAAAAACCGAATTGGGCTTTACGCCAATTTAGAGAAGCACTGAGCGATGCAGGTTTGAGTGATCTTGGTTTTCATGGGTCGAGATTCACGTGGTGTAATAGGAGACTAGAACCGGATACTATCTGGGAGAGGCTTGATCGAGTTTGCGCCGATATGGAGTGGAGACGATTGTTTGAAACGGCTCGGGTGGATCATTTGGCGATGAGTTATTCCGATCATATGGCCCTACTTGTGTCCTTAAAAGCAGAGCTCTTCGTGAATAAACGCAAGCAAAAGCCACGTAGATTTCGGTTTGAAGCAGTCTGGATTAAGAAAGAGGAATGTAGGAAGGTGATTGAGCAAATTTGGCGGGACATTGGGGAGGGGCAGATAAATGATATGCTGGTGGAGAAGCTTGACAAGTGCCGGTTGGGTCTCATTAAATGGGGCAGAGTCAGCGGGATTGACTTTAAGAGGAAGATGGAAAAGCTCTCGCACAGGATCGCTGAAATTCGTAAGGGACCATTAACTCGTGTTTTGAGAGAGGAGGAGCGTGAGCTGAAATATAAATTGGAGAGACTCAAGGACTCAGAAGAGCTTTTTTGGAAGCAACGTGCTAAGGTACAATGGCAGCGCGAAGGGGACCGAAACACATCCTATTTTCATAGGAGGGCTAGTAATCGGCGAGAGAAAAATGAGATCAAGGGACTGAGGGATTGCAATGAGGAATGGAAAACAGAACCGCATGAAGTGGATCAGATTGTGAATGACTACTTTAGAGGTATTTTTGCTTCTAACGGCACCTCTGTTGAGGATATGGAGGACGTGTTGCGTGTAGTACGAACTAAAGTCAGTGCCGGCATGAACGAGCAACTTCTCCAACCTTACTCACCGGAAGAGGTAAAATATTCCCTGAATGAGATGTATCCTTACAAATCCCCAGGCCCGGATGGTTTTTCTGTAGTATTCTATCAAAAATTCTGGGACATTATTAGTCACGATGTTATCTCTTTTGTGCTTGATTTTTTAAATAATCAGTCTTTTAATCCCTCTCTGAATTTTACTCATATCGTCCTTATTCCTAAATGTGAAACTCCTGAGAATGTCCAACAGTTCAGACCGATCAGCTTGAGTAACGTGAGCTTCAAAATTGCTTCTAAAACTATTGCTAATAGGCTAAAACCGTTACTCAACAACATTATTTCCTATTCCCAATCCGCTTTTATTCCTGGACGGTTAATAACTGACAATATATTGGTTGCCTTTGAAATTAATCACTTCTTGAAGAATAAAAGAACAGGGAAACGGAGTTTTATGACGCTAAAGCTGGACATGAGCAAAGCCTATGACAGAGTCGAGTGGTCCTTCCTGGAGCAGGTAATGATTAGATTAGGCTTTGATTCTTCTTTTGTGAGGTTAATTATGATTGGAGTCAGGACAGTTTCGTATTCTGTGATTGTCAATGGTCGTGATACACCTGTGTTCTACCCTCAGAGAGGTCTTCGTCAGGGGGATCCTTTATCCCCTTATTTGTTTCTAATTGTTTGTGAGGTGTTTTCTGCACTTATCAGGGAGGCCGAGATTAACGGCTCGATCATAGGAATCTCTATTTGTCGTCAGGCACCAGTTGTTTCACACCTTCTGTTTGCTGATGACACTCTCATTTGTTGTGATGCGAACCCAAATTCAGCCCGAGAGATTGTTTCTATCCTTCAAAAGTATGAAAAGGCATCGGGGCAGAAGATTAACTTGGACAAATCTGTAGTTGTCTTTAGCCGTAATATGGGGGAGGATGCGATACGGGAGGTCACGGATATCCTTGGGGTGAAGGTAGCAACTAAGCATGAGAAGTATCTTGGCCTTCCGTCGGTGGTGGGAAAGTCGAAGAAAGCGCTCTTTGATTATATTAGGGAACGGGTTTGGAAGAGAGTGCAAGGACTAAAGGGGCAGAATTTATCTAGTGCGGGTAAGGAAATTCTCATAAAGGCTGTTTTTCAAGCTATTCCATCCTTTGCTATGAGTTGCTTTCGGCTGCCAGATACGTTCATAGCTGAACTTGAATCGGTAATCTGTAACTTCTGGTGGGGAAACGGGACCTCAAATAAGATACATTGGGTTGCGTGGGATAAACTCTGTATGGGGAAGAAAGAGGGTGGTATGGGATTTCGCAGCTTGAAGGCGTTTAATTTGGCGTTACTAGCTAAACAAGCTTGGCGTATTTTCAAGAATCCGGACAGCCTGGTGGGACAAATTTATAAGGCTAAATACTTCCATAGCTGCTCTCTTTTTGATGCGAAAGTGGGTAATAATCCGTCATTCTCATGGCGTTGTATCCGGGAATCAGTTCCTATCCTTGAGCGAGGCCTTAGGTGGCGAGTGGGAAATGGGGAAGCCATCTCTATTTGGACGGATATGTGGGTGCCGCGACCATATCTTTTTCGGATTTTCTCTCCGAGACCGGTCGATACGGAAGTGGAACTGGTTAAGGACCTGGTGGATGCCGAAACAGGAGAGTGGGACGTTAATTTAGTGAAGGAATTATTTTGGGAGGAGGATACGAAACTCATTCTTTCGATACCGTTGGGAAGGGCAAATAATGAGGACAAGATCGTATGGCACTACGAGAAAAGTGGGATGTTTACTGTTAGAAGTGCATACCATCTTATATTGGAGAATGGACTACATCATCGAGAGGCTCGAGCAACTTCCAGCCACTCCGGGTCTAGGCCATGGAAAGTCATATGGAATCTGAAATGTCCGCGAAAGATTAACATATTCTTATGGAGAGCGTGCTTGGACAGCTTACCGACGAGGAGGAATTTAGTGAGAAGGAGGGTGATAACAGATGATTTATGCCCCGTATGTCATGGCGGTAAGGAAGATCTATACCATTGCTTGTTTACGTGTGACGTGGCACGGCAGATGTGGGCTCTTGCGCACTGTCCATTGAACGAGAGAATCCGGGAAGGTGAGGATTTCCTCGCGTGGCTGCAGCGTGCAGCGGGGAAAAAATCAAGGCTGGAATTCTTTCAAGTTGCGGTGCTTTGTTGGTCCCTGTGGGGAAATCGAAATCGAATCGTCGCCGGGGAAGAAGCATTAAGTCCAGCTGCGATTGTGGAGTTTGCAGGCAACTTTGGTAGATCGTGGATAGCTGCAAATGCGCCAGTGATGGAGATGGAGCGAGAGCGATCAGTTCTTACTTGGCAAAAACCGGGGGATGGAACAATTAAAATAAATTTCGATGGTGCCTATTTTCCGGATTCAAATGCGAGTGGCTTAGGGGTGTTGGCAAGAGATAGCTCCGGGAAAATGATTGCATGGGCGCGACGTCGAGTTTCAACTCTGTTGGATGCGAATGTAGCTGAAATATTGGCGGCTCGTCTTGCGGTTGTTTTGGCGCTGAATACGCAATGGGATGATGTGATCTTTGAAGGGGACTGTTTGGGAGTGATCAACGATCTTTCCTACAATACGGACGGAGGCGCGGAATACTTCAATATTGCTAGAGATATTCGAGAGCTCTGCGCAAACAAAAGAGACTTTATCTTCCGGTGGGTGTTTCGCGAGGCGAACATTGATGCACACATGATTGCTCGGAATGCGTTCTCTAATTTGGAATTCCCTTTAGATTGTGTTTGAATGGCGTCTTGGTTTATTTTCAGTATGTTTTGTTAGTGTCGTTGTTCTTCCAAGTGATGTAATGCACGTTGGGTTTGTTTTACTGGCTTAATGCAATTGCCTTCAAAAAAAAAAAAAAAAAAAAAGATAAAATTATTTTCAAAATTCCATTAATCAAATATATATATATATATATATATATTTATCGCGGACTCACACGTACATTTACGCACAACCTTACGTACTTAATGTAATCAATAAATTATGGCTCTTAAGTTAGATTTGCAAAGGATGAATCTAAACACATCTAAACTAAGTTGATAATTAACGAATGTCACCAAGTTCACAAAATTGACCAGGCCACCGATTTCTGCAAAACCAACTTATTCACTTCTTAATCCTTGTTGCGACTGCCATTGTTCCGTTATGTAGATATCTTAGTTCTCAACACATACAACATTGATCAGATGACAAATATATTTTATTTATTACAAAATAATTTTTCCTGATTTCATATATATGGTTGATATATTACTCTATTAAGCACAACGATCAGAAATAAAAGGACCAAAATGAACACACCGACTCCGACATCCCGCATCCACGCAATCCTTATCCGACTTGCACGTGATGATCAAATAACACCACGGCCACGTCCAAGCTAGTAATTTTGAAGAAGAAACCCCCAATTGTTTCTCAACTTGCACTTCCATTTGTGTCTCTTCACACTTCACTGCAAAATATGAAATATAAATACATAAATATTACTACATTTACTACTAAATATTACTACACTTCACTGCAAAAAACAAATTACTTCATTGCCTTCCACGGTTTCAAAGTTCTATTACTATATTAAAAGCAAAGCCCTCCAACTCACAAAATGACAGTTTGGATACCAAATTTTGAGTTTCCAAAAATACTCCTGCTTTGACTTTTCAACAATTAAAAAATAAGTAATTAAAATAAGTAACTACCACCACTCCTAAAATTCATCTACATATTTAGCAAATTTTTTACGTGATTTTTAATGTGTGCAGAACATATTAGTTTTCTTATTATTTGCATCAATTTTATAAATTATATTAAAGTTGTGTTACATTAAAATTTCTTTGATAATTTATACAGTTTACACGCGATCTCTGCGTGTGTCAAAGTTGCTAGTAAGTTACGTAATATAAAGACAAGATCAACTGCTAAACCTACACAATAAGTACAAACTGCACATAACTTCTAATCTCTAGTTAACCACGCAATTACAGTAATTAGGAATTACAAATTTAGAATATAATTAAACTGAACTTGAATTGAAACATTGGGTTGCATTGCCCAAATAGAAGTGCCCTTTTTACGATCTGATTTGCGTCTTTGAATTAGCCCACTCAGAATTGGGTATATTAACATGATGTTAATACATTTTTTTTAACAAATTAAATGATGTTAATACATTATTTCTTAAACTGTGCTAAGAGATCGGCATCGGTTATTCGACCTATGTATTTATTCGGATGAATTATTATTTGTGTCCTGTATGTTTCAAATGTTTATGAAAATACCCGTTATCTTTCGAATTATTGAAAATGCCCAGGATCTTTGCCATTTTTTTTTGTAAAAAACGCCCTTTGAGTGCCACATGTGAAATTCGGGCGACGTGGCATCCACCGTGGAGGAGACGTGGATGCCACGTCGCCCGAATTTCACATGTGGCACTCAAAGGGCATTTTCTACAAAAGATGGAAAAGATCTAGGGCATTTTCAATAATTCGAAAGATAACGAGCATTTTCATAAAAAAATGAAATATACAGGGCACAAATAATAATTCGTCCTTATATTTTTCATCCTAAATGAAAGTGCATGCTTTGTCAGGAAGTGTTGGTCCAATATTCTGGAAAGTAGTGTTGGCACAACACTGAACTCAACAATGCTCTGTTCGATTTATTTAAGTTAAATATTTTATTGCCTTTATTCTTAAACTCACCTCGTTCCACAAGTTGTAGTTATCTGTGATCATTTCAGAAGTCTGAGGATCGTGCGGATCCATGCTTGGAGAAAGAGGATAAGCTGAAGATACTTGAAGATTGTATTAGAAGATCTCATGAAGATAACAACAAAGGAAATTTCAAAATTATCCATTAAAGAAGAGGATGATCACCAACTCGTGTCTATCACGCTACAGAACAAGGACGGTCAAATCCTATAAGACTAGAATTAAGTTCTGATAGATTAAAAGAAATTCTTGTATTGTATTGGTCTTGTTTTATTGAGTTTTATCTAGCTAAGTTATAAACTCAATTGCTTATAGATTAGTTAGTGTTAGGATTTGGTTCCTTGCTCAGTTGTATTTGCTAAGATCATTAAATTAACATTTAGAGATTATTTGGCTGTAAGGCTCGATAGGTTATATTCATATAACCTGCTTAAAATTCATCTCACTGTGTTCATTATTCCGCTGCATTATTGCTCTACAAGGAGTGTTGGGATAACAACGAATACAATCAGAATTGGCACAACATTCAGTGTGTGAATCAAGTAAAAAGGGTACCAATCCCGGTCCATACATCTACAATTGGCGTTAGAGCCAAGCACCTAATTCATTGGTGTTTGGATTTGGTACCAAACCATGGATAATGTGAACTCCAATACTAACAACAGGTTACGAGTGCTAGATGGAACAAACTATGCTTACTGGAAGAACAGGCTCAGACAATACATCAAATCCTTAGACCTACGGGCATGGAAATCAAGCATTGATGGGTACACTCCACCAATGATGGCCAGAGACAATGACAATGATGTACACATGAAGCATGAAGCTGACTGGACTCCAGTAGAAGTCAATGAAGCAGCCTACAATGAGAAAGCACTGAATGTTATCTTCAGTTGCATTTATCCACATATGTTCAGGTAAGTACAATTATGTACAACTGCTAAACAAGCTTGGGTGCTCCTTCAAACTTACTGTAAAGGAGATGCTAGTGTCAAAGAAGCTAGACTTCAAATTGTTTTGCAAAATTTTGAGAGCATTAGGATGGGTGTTGATGAGCCTGTTACTTCATACTTTGCAAAATTAATAATTTTATAAAATGAATGTCCAAGTCTGGGTGATCCTCTAATTAATAAACAACTTATTTACAAAGCTATGAGAACATTGTCTCATATGTTTGAGGTTAAGAAGATTGCTATGCCAGAAGCCAGACACATGTCATCACTTAACTTTCATACTCTTCTAAATGTGTTACAAGAATTTGAAATGAACTCAGAACCCACTAACAAACATAGAGGCCTTGCTTTGAAAGCTACTGAAGAAGAAGTAGATGATGAAACTGAAATAAGTGCCTATCTAGGTTCCATGGTGAAAAAGTTCAATAAAATTGCTTTAAATGATATAGTCAGAAAAAAAGCCCAATGCTTTGAGTGTAAAGGCTATGGACACATGTCATATGAGTGTTAATACTTTCAGAATCAAATGTAGCTCTAATTGGGTATGCATAGATGATATAGATGATGAGACAGGTTTGGATGAGTTACCAGATGAACATGTGTTCGAGGAAGTTCACACATCAGCCCTGTCTGCTCAAGTTAACTGGACCGAGTGCCAAGACATCATCGGGATGAACAGATGTTGGCCCAACACTCAGACGGACCCAGAGGAACAGAAAGAATACTTTGACAACTGGGAGGATGATGACTATATCTCTAACCCTCAATGTCTTATAACTGATATAAATAAATATGAGGAACATTCTAACCTTGTTTGCTTTGGTGGATCTGTAGATTTGGATGAAGAGTACTTCTTTGAAGGGGAAGTGGATCAAGACAAGGTGGTTAATGAACTAAAGGTTGTCTACAGGGAACTTCTTGATGAGGACAAGAAAACCATAAAAGGGAAAATGAGCCCATCAAGGAGAACCATTTCTTAATTGAAATTATAACTGAACTGGAAAGAAACCTCACTACAAAGGAGTGTCAAATGGAAAAAGATGGAGATAAAGCTGGAAGAAGCAGAGAGAACCATTGGCAAGTGGAACTCTTGTACAAAAAGGCTTGATGAAGCACTGAGTGTTGGCAATGAAGGAACTACAAGTTTGGAATACCAAGAAAGCTCAAGTATATATGAAAATGTTATACCTGGTTTATGAAGGCTGGTTTTTGTAAAAATAATGGCAACTCTAATCAACCTTAGAAAGTAACCTATATGTGCCAATATTGTTTTCAGCCAGGTCATTTAAAACCATACTGCTATAGGTACATAAAGTTCTATGAGAAATGTAATTATGATAGCAGTAATGTTGCATCTGATGTTGGGACAGCATCGGATCGCTGAGATGTTGGCACAACATTCCAAAGCAACACCAGGGAACAAAATAACAGTTTTCAAAAGAACAGACTTTGGCCTTCTAAAATCAAAATCATCTTTAATATTGTGTTCTCAGCTACACATACTCTTACTAGTGATTGGTATTTTGACAATGGCTGTTTTAGACATACAACAGGTACCAAGACTAATCTTATGAACATTGTGCCTGTATTCACTGGTACTGTTACATATGGTGGAGCAAGCAAAGGAAATATCATAGGAAAAAGGGTTCTCAATGTGAATGGTTTCCCTGATCTAACTGAGTTTCTGTTGGTGGATGGTCTAAAAGCTAACCTCATCAGCATTAGCCAGCTTTGTGATGACAATTTGATTGTTAAATTTGATAAGTATTCCTGTGATGTGTTTGTTAAATCTAAAAACTGTGTTATGACAGAAAAAGGTCAAAATACAATTGCTGCCTGGTGGACGAGGATGCTGAATGCCTACATGTGAAGGTTGGTGAATTAGTGGTTTGGCACATAAGGCTAGGACATGTCCACTACAGGAATTTGGAAAAGATCATCAAGCTAGAAGCTGTGAGAGGCATACCTAAACTCTCCATTCTCAGGTAAACTGGTTTGTGGTGATTGTCTGCAAGGTAAACAAACCAAATCTACACATACACCCATACATGTGGAAGGTATCACTGATAATCAACTGGGACTGCCTCAAACTAGAGATGTGGTGAAAACACCATCGAGTGACAATGTGGACTCAACCCCAGAGACTGAAGTAGAAGACACATGGAATGAGGACGTTGAGCTGACACCGACATATGCTGATATTGGACCAACACCAGTCTACACAGACTTCGACACTGGAGAATTTGCTTGTGAAAATGTTAGGAGAGACACTCCTGCTATAAGATAGAGGAATCATCCCATTTCTCAGGTTATAAGGAATCTTACTGAAGGTGTAAGAACGAGAAACAAAGAAAGAGTAAACTATAAGAATATGACTAAACTTAGTGTTTGCATGTCATCTGTGTGTGATGCTGTTACTTTTTTTTGTTTTTGCTATTGTACCTAAGAATGTTAATGATGCCCTCAAAGATTCTCACTGGATAAAAGCTATGCAGGGAGAACTCATGCAATTTTTTAAGAATAAAGTGTGGAAATTAGTTCCTAGGCCTACTCATGCTAATGTAATTGGAACTAAGTGGATCTTTAAAAATAAAAGTGATGAAAATTGAGTGATAGTGAGGAATAAGGCTAGATTAGTAGCCCAAGGGTACACTCAGTTAAAGGAATTGATTTGATGAAATATTTGCCCATGTGGCCAGAATAGAATCCATTAGACTTCTACTTACCATTACTTGTTTCATGAAAATAAAATTATACCAAATAGATTTTAAGGGAGCATTTTTGAATGGTTATATAGACAAATAAGCTTTTGTTGAGCAACGAAAAGGATTCACAGATCCCCATCACCCTGATATGTCTATAAACCTGAAAAAGCTTTATAGTTTGAAACAAGCTACTAGAGCTTGGTATGAGAGGTTAACCGAATTCTTATTATGTTTTGGTTTTTCAAGAGGTGAAGGTGACAGGACAATGTTTATCATGAAAAATAAAAAAGAAGTTTATATAGCTCAAATTTATGTTGATGATATAGTATTTGGCTTTTCTAATCAGTCCATCTTGGACAAGTTTGTTAGTACTATAACAAGTACATTTGAAATGAGTATGATAGGGGAGCTCACATTTTTCCTAAGACTGTAAGTGAAACAAAAGGAAACATGAATGTTTCTATCTCAGGAGAAGTATGCTAGGAATTACGTGAAGAGATTTGGATTGATGGAATCCAAGCCATGCAAGACACCAATGTCCACTACTATGAAGATTGAGAAGGATGTAGCTGGTGAGTACAAATCAATGACTGGGAGTCTCCTGTACTTATCAGCCACCAGACGTGACATAATATACTTAGTGTGTGTCTATGCCAGGTATCAGGCAACGGCAAAGGTATCTCACTTAACTATTGTAAAAAGAGTTTTAAGATATATTTCAGGAACAACATAGTTAGGAATCTGGTAGTCTCATGATACAAATTCAAACTTGGTTGACTTTAGTGATAGTGACTGGGTAGGGGATTTAGATGATAGAAAATCCACTAGTGGAGGGTGTTTTTATCTAGGAAATAATTTGCTTTCGTGGTACAGTAAGAAACAAAATTGTGTGTCTTTGCCTACTGTAAAGTCAGAGTATATTGAAACTGGCAGCTGTGTAACCTAACTGATATGGTTGAAACATATGCATTGTGATTATGGATTAACTAGTAATACTCTTTTCATGTTCTGTGATAACTTGAGTGCCATTAGCATATCAAAAAATCTTGTACAACATTATAGAAAATAATACACTGACATTATATATCAGTTTTTGAGAGATTTGGTTAAAGATAAAACAATCACAATTGAACATATTGAAACCAACAACCAACTAGCTGACATATTCACAAAACCCTTAGATAATGAGAGGTTCATCAGTTTGAGGAAGACTCTTGGCATTCGTGTGTTGTGAACACATTAACCATACAAGTGTTGCCTTAATATCAAATTCTAACACCAGTGATTGGTTGTGATGACCCAGATTGTTCTCTTGTTTGTTTGGTTAGTTCTTGTGATTTTCTTGTTTATCTCATGACTGTTTATCTGCATTCTTGAATATTGAGAAGTCCTACTGGCCTGTTCGTATGTTTGGATAACTTGCTCTTTACAAATTCTCTTTGAAATTTTGCGAACACTTTCTTGACTTTGAGGTAGTGTTTACACTTGGAAAAGCTGGGGTACACAGAGCTGACTGCTATGTTGTATTCAATTGTGTCCTATTCAGGTTGTAGACACACAAAACAATATAAAGAAGCTAGGGTGCACAGAGTCGACAACTATGCTGTAAACAGTTGTGACTTATTTATGTTGTTTTGCTTGCAGAGGGAACATATGATGGTGAACTCTTTTACTGGGTGTCTGGGGTCCTGTATTGCCTTTCATGCAGTATAATTGCTCACTTGGTGCTAAAACCTTCTTATTGGCGCTCAGTAACCAAGTATGTGCTAGAAAACTGGGGTGTTGGGGTCTTGTACTGCCTGCATCCAGCCCTATGTACTTGCATGTGCATCGGCATTGATTGTGTTGACATTGGGGTGTTAGGGGTCCTATTATTGCCTACATTCCATGAAATGATTCCTTTTTTCCTCAAAGTATAATGCTTTGAAGTTATTTATTTGAAAGGATCTAAAAATGAAATAAGTAAAGGATTTCTATCTGTGATTGCTGATATGCTGTGTTGAGACAACACTGTGCTCATCAATGTCGGGCAAACATTCATCTTCGCATATTTCTTACCCTACTCCTTGTATCTCTTGGTTTTATTCAGCTTATAATGTCATATGTAAGGCATATCTCTTGGGTTGTCAGCTGTCAGTAACACACAAGTCTATTTCTCATTGAACTATAGTAGCTGAATTATCTCTGTGATGTTAACCCCTTTACTGTTTACTTAGTTTGTTCTTCTGTTGTCTAACTCCCACTCCTATTTTAGATCTAAGCTAAGCTACTGGATTTGAATGATTCATTCTAATTCTTGAAGTTCCAATTATGTTGCTCAGATTTTGCTTATGCTAGTATGCGAAGAAAATCTTGGTAAGAACTTGACCACACAGACACTTGGTACATACCGAATGTGGACTCAGGATGTTCTGCCAACACTGCCTCACCAAATGTTGTCTCAACACTCACCACAATACTGTGACTTATAAGTTATACTCATTAACTGCGCCGGTCATGTGTCATGCCAACACATTCAACACATGTTCACTCAACATGGAATAGCACACATTCTCATTTTTTTACCCGCCCATTACTCCTTCATTAACCCCCACTTTCCTTATTCATAGTCTTTTTATTGTGCTTGATTTTTGCAAAATCAATTAGACCCTAGATTCTTACTCTCTTCCTAACTTACTCACACGCTATAATGGGAAAAAAAATCCACAATTGCTGATCTTGCTAACGTTGCAGCTGCCATGTCGTTAGATGTAGGGGGGTTCAACCCCGTAGAAACACCTGCACCTACAACATAGCGGTGGTACCTGAACAACCCAAAAGAAAGGCGGCTCATGTCTATGATAGGAGAAACGTGAAATCAAATAAGGGTGCATCTACTAGTGCTGAGCCAACATCTGCTCTAGAAGATGTTGCGCCAGTACGCGAACCCACTAATGTTGTCATAGCACCAGCTCCAGAGGATGCTGTCACAAGACTGGAACCTGCAGATACTGAAGCAACTCTGAATCAACCCAACATCTCTGAGGATGTCCCCCCTATAGATGAACAAGGGATTTCAGAGGCAAGGGGTGCCTGAGTAGAATCAACCACCCGCTTCTCCTTTCGAAACTGCGGAGGAGAAGGAAGGTGAACATGCACAAGATCAGGAGGAAGCTGCTGAGGAAGGAGTTACTGAGAAAGATGTTGTTGAGGAAGAAAATGTTGTTGCTAAAGAAGAAGAATCCTCATCTTCTGAAGAAGATGATTCTGCTGATGAAGATGATGAGGAGGGTTCTGATGAAGAAGAGGAAGAGGATGATGAAGGAACAAAGGAAGAGCAAAAAGCTGAGGAACTGGACGAGTTTGATGCTGTGCCAACATCGGCTGGCTGAAATGTTGGCCAACACCCACTGATCAGAATACTGATCCTACACCAGCCGAACAAGATCTGGACAGAACACTGGAGTTGGAGTAGGAGTCTGAGCCTGAACCACCAGAATCGTTTGAGGCAGATTTTCCTGCTGAGCGTCATAATAGGTATTTATTGACCAAAAATGCGAGTGAGAACTACGATATTATGAATGTTAGGAAAATTAGGGTTGAGAGGAAAATTGTTGTTGGTGTCTAAGTTTCTTGAGTCTAGGACCCTGTTATACTCTTTGATTGATGTTATCCCTTATGTCCCTGAGGTAGTTAGATAATTTTACTATAACTTGTCTAAGTTTGTGCATGCCGAAGGTTCTCCCAAGTATGGGAGGGTGTATGTGAGGGAAAAAATTTACAAATTCAATTCCACTATTATTAACAAAACTTGGAGGATGCCAAGAGGACAGGAAAAAGAGGAGGAAATTGATGAAGACAACATGATGAGAGAGTTAACAGGTGGACTGGTGAATAAGTGGAAGAACAAGCAGAAGGTGACTAGACACATATCCCTCACTGTCATTCTGTGCAAAGCCGCCTCATTCAACTGGATACCCTCAACTAAATCTACAATCCTCACTCATGAGATGGTTGTGCTGATATAAAAACTACATAAAGGGCATCCAATAAAAATGTGAGAGAGAATTTTCAGGACTATGGATGAGGCTGCACACAAGAAGAATGAAATCTTGCCCTTCCCTTCCTTAATCTACAAAATTTTCATTGATCAAGTATTTAAAAAGGGTAAACATGAGACCTTTGTGGACGACACTGGATAGCTGTCCATCACTAATAACTACTTCAGAGGAGAAAGAATCAATGATCTTCCATGGAAGGATCCAAATGCTTCAGAAAGTAGTGGTGCACAGCAGGGGAAGAAGAAGGCACAGAGCTTCATTACTGCCTCAGTTGCTGAGGATGAATCCACCCCCACTATCGCTATCAGCTCTGCCTTCATTCAAGAAAAGGTGGAGTGGTGTGATAGGATGGTTGCTGACAAAAGAAGGGAGATTGTTGTCAGAGAGGAGGAGATCAAGGAGGTGGACACCATCAAGAAGCACCTGTTGGTGGTACTTTCCTCAAAAAAAAAAGGGGGGGGGGGGAGATTAAGGCCACCAATTTTTTGTTTCTTGTACTTATGAAGTTGTTTGAACAATTTAAATTTTAGCACATAGAGCATGCTCTCTGTTTTGTTTCTGATGGGAATATAATCTGAATATTACTCTGCACGTTTGTTAATTATTCTAGTTTACTTTGGTTAGTATTGTTGAACTAATTGCAGGTGTTGAAATGACATATGAAAATGTTGGGACAACGCAAGTATTAACTGTGTTGGCTCAATACTGCAGTTCTTCAGTCAAAAATTAAGGGGGAGCAAATTAGAATAAGTATTGTTCCTTATATTCTAAAATACATGTACATAAACAAAATTGGTTGCAGGTGGAGTTTTGTGAAGAAAGGCAAAAATGGGGAGATTGAAAGTGCAGGTGTTGTCAGGAAGTGTTGGTCCAACATTCTGGAAACTAGTGTTGGCACAACACTGAACTCAACACTGCTCTGTTCAATTTATTTAAGTTAAATATTTTATTTTGGCTTTATTCTTAAACTCACCTAGTTCCACAAGTTGTAGTTATTTGTGGTCATTTCAGGATTCTGAGGATCATGCAGATCCATGCTTGGAGAAAGAGGATAAGCTAAAGATACTTGAATATAATACTAGAAGTTCTCATGAAGATAGCAGCAAAGGAGATTTCGGAATTATCCATTGAAGAAGAGGATGATCACCAAATCGTATCTATCACGCCACATAACATGGACAATCAAATCCTATAAAAAGGCGTGCTCGACATCAGACTACAATAAGACTAGAATTAAGTTCTGAGAGATTAGAAGAAATTCTTGTGTTGTATTGGTCTTGTTTTACTGAGATTTATCTAGCTAAGCTATAAACTCCATTGTTTATGGATTACTTAGTGTTAGAATTGGGTTCCTTGCTCAGTTGTATTTGGTAAGATCATTAAAGTATCATTTCGTGATTATTTGGCCGTAAGGCTTGGCCGGTTACATTCATATAACCTACTTAAAATTTATCTCACTGTATTCATTATTTCGCTGCTTTATTACTCAACAACGAGTTTTGGGACAACACCGAATACGATCGGTGTTGGCACAATATTCAATGTACACACAATGTGTGAATCACGTAAAAATTGTACCAATCCCTGTCCATACATTTACACTAAATGTTTTTTCTTTTATTTCGTTACTATATTTTTGACGAGATTTGAAAGTACACACATACTTTGTGTTTTAAAACAGTGGTGGAAGAAAATTTGAATTTGAAGTTGTTTTGTAACTTTTACATAAATAACATTTTTCCCCAAATAATTTTCTTATAATATTCTAGGATTTATGCTGTAATGCGAAATTCCATTGCAATTGCTTATTTTCCCTTGCAATTGCACACTTTATCGAAAATTTTGAAATCATGTTTTTCTATGCAATGAAATATTGCTTTTCATAGCTATTACATGTTACATTGAAGTGGAAAATTTTCAGTCGTCCAATATAATTGTTAACATGTTTGATATTATTTCCTATTTAACGGATTTGTTTTGGGGTTGTAACGTCGTGCCCGTGGTTCAAAAGCTTGTAAAATTATGAAAATATAACATTACGAGAATATTTCTCTTTTTATTCACTGAAATCCACTCTGAATTTTCTATTACCTTGGTGTATATGTGTATGTGTAAAATCTTGAGCTTGTTCTTTCGTTTCTTCTGCCCCTCTTTTTATAGAGGTTTTTTAGGGACATGTGTCGTTATGCATGTTAAATAAAGTAAACGTATTGTTGTTTGCGTATAGAGGAATATATCATTCATCTTATCTTTTCATTCTTCATCTACTAGGCACTGACTATGATTAACTTTGATCTATTCCGAGGACAACAAAGGTTCCGAGGGGCTGATTCTTCTTATCTCTTTTCCACGAGGGGTTGTAGCCCTCTGAAAGACTGGATCATTTGGGGCGGTATGTTTGTTCGATGGAGTTGTTGCTTCCGCGGTGGTTAATTATGGGTTGTCTTCTTCGGGAGGTGAACCCCGAGGAGTATGCTTGGTTTCTTTTATGGGTGGTGTCTGTTCCGATGACTCATTTGCTTCAGTAGGCTACTGTTCTCGTACTCTGGTTGTAATAAGTATTCCGAAAACATCGTTCTTCGAGCTTGGCCTTCGTGGTGGGTGTTCCAAGGATTTTTGTACCTCAATAGGACATTGTTCATCGTTCTCGGCCTTCGGGTATGTGGTCCGAGGATTTTTGTGTTATGGAGTGTTCAGCGGGGAGATATTCTCACAGGTTCTGGGACTCGGGGTCCGTTGTGGTCCCTCTTGGCGCATTGATGGATATCGGAGTTGCGCGGATCCATCGGGGTTCACTATTTTTCCGATGTCGTATTGATATCTTTCTTTATTCATCGTTGACTTTCCAAGGGACGCTTTGGTGTCTCTTCGGGTGCCCCTTTATACCGCTTCGGGTCAGTGACCGAGCGGATTGGTAACACTCAGAGGGCCTCCTCGTTGGGAGTGGGCACTACTCATCGGAAGTGCACGTGATGATAGTATTGCCCATATATTGGTCCCTATTTTAGGTTTGTCATTTTTGTGTAATCTTTTCATTTGTTTTAGGGTTAACTCTAGCCCCCCCAAATTTCGGTCGCCATCATAGAGGCGAGGGAAATTTTATTTCGTGACCACTGTGAGGCAAGGGGCTTCTTTATTTGTTCCTTTGTTATCTTCATTTTTTGGGTAATTGTACGAGAGGGCATGCATATATTTATAGATATTAAAAATGAATCATATGGAAATTACCTTATTATCCTCGGGAGCATTGTCCTCGGGTGAGCAGCGGTTTCGGAATATTTATTGCGGATGGTAAAGATGGAGGAATAACGGTCGTTGACTGGTCATACCTATTCAAAATATTTAACCGTTGGTAACGGTCAGACTTTAACGGCTCGATAGCGATTAACGTGCCGAGCGGCACGTGTTAGGTGAGGGAGTTATGTGGGGTGTTAAACGCGATCCACATTTAATTAAGATCGGCTATAAATAGCAACCCTATTCATCTTTCTTCTCACTTTTATTTTTCACTCCTTAGCAAATTTCGACGAGCAAAAATTCTCTTTGTGTTTTCTCTCGATTTCGCAATTTCTTCTCCAAAATTTTCACAAACACTTTCCCTTCCTTTTTAACTAAACACGATGGCATCTTCAACTGCCACTGATCCCATCACTGTCGCTTCTGCCTCGGGGCCGTAGCATTCACCCCCATCACCGATTCGCCGGTGGTTACGAGTGGTGTTGCTGTAGGTGGTCCCGCCGCTGGTACTCGTAAGATAAGGGCCGATGCTTCTTCGGCGGCGGAAGAGGGTAATGTTGGGCCCTCTAAGAAGGCTAGGGTTTCCAAGTCGAAAAAGCCCGTTGTTCCAAGTCGAAAAACCCTCTATAGATATTCAGAGTACTGCTACCCGAGGGCAAGTGTCTGCTTCGTTCAAGAGCTTGGGAGCTTTTAATAAGAATATGACTTTCTGGATTCTGACAAGGGATAAGAGGGCGTGCAATCCTCCCGAAGGCTGGTTTACAGTTTATTTTGCACAAATGCGGTTCAGGTGGCAATCTTTTATGCCCCCTTTCTTCTGTGATGTTTTTAAGGCGTGCAACATAAGTCCGAGTCAGCTGACTCCGAATGGGTTTGCTGCCTTATGTATTTTTGTGTTTTGGTGCCATGTGAATGGTTTGGGTTGCAGCGTTGATCGTTTTTCTCCATTTTTGATATGGTGATTTCGCCCCGGGGGTTTCCCTTTTATCTCCTCCGCCATCGGGACAACTCTAAGAATAAAAGGATTATGGAGGGGTCACTTAGCTCCCATAGCACCTGGAAGGATAAATACTTCTTCGTGCAGCCTGAGAAGGGAGTGTGGGATATGCCCTTCGACTGGAGGGAGGGTGAAGCTCCAGAAGAGACTTTGGATCCGTAGGTAAGCTTATCTCCGGTAATTTTGCAGAAGGCCTTGATGGAATCGGAGGACTTCATGATATTGTTTGAGATGTCGGGACTACATAATGTGGTCTTTGCCGATGCCGCCATCAAGAATCCGTTGTCTCTAAGTTTCGATGCGCTGGTTCCTTTCAGTAACTAATTCTGTACTTAGCTATTGTTTTTTCTTTTACATGATGGTAGGTTTAATAGATACTATTCACGCCAAGGTCCTTCGGTCTCGACTCCGAATGGTCGAAAGAGGTCGAAAGCTTCTATGACTTCCTCGGCTCGTTCTTCAAGTGGCACTTCTGATGCTCCCGAGGAGGAGGATCCTGCCGATGAGGAGGTTGACACCCCCGGGGACACAAACATGCCTCCGAGGGAGGAGAAAGAGGAGGATCATTCCCCCTTTATCATCAGAGCAAATGGTATAATCTACGATGCCGTCCTCCTGACTTTGGTGGATCCTCAATCAGCTCTGGTGTTGGCGCAGGCCCCAACATATAATACAAGGAGTTCTTCTAAGGGTTCGGAGGAAGGACTTGCATCCGAGGGTGGTCCTTCTCCGAAAGTTGCTGAGGAGGAGCCTGTGCCAGATCTGGTGATTCGTAAGTCCTCGGAGAGTACAATTTATGAGTCTCTTCTTCATGGTAAGTCCTTATTGGTCCTCAGGTTCTTATGTTATGTACTAAGATTCTTTTTCTTGTGCAGATATCGTGGATAAGGGGAAGGCTCCGATGGGAGAAGGGGTTTCTGTTTTTGGTAATTAACCTTTGCCCAGCACTTTCTTTTTTGCTCATTTATTGTTTGATGATATTTCTTGGTCCCTTCTCTCTCATTATATATATACATTCTTCGCAGGAGAGGAGTTTTTAGCACAGTTTCTCCAGCCCGGATAGGAGGCTTTGTTGGGTCACTCCGAGGATATTCCCAAGGAGTTTAACGCGCTATCCATTGATAGGAACGTGAAGGTAGAGCTTCTGAGCTCATTATTTGAGGAGGCGGGCCCTTCAACTGCTATTGAGGGTCCTCGTGCATTGTTTACCGACACGGATACCGTGACTCCAACTCTGGGGATCCTTCCTCCGGGGAGCCATATCCCCGTAACACTTTCTCCGAGGGGTCTCACTTTTCAGCCTCCTATGGCTCCTCGTAGGTTAGAAGACCTTCCCTCGATGCACGTTTTGGAGGGAGCTTTTCAAGAGTTCCTCCGTTTCTTTGCCTCTTCTAATGCAACCCCTGCTGATGGGTTTCCTTTCATGCACACGAGTCTTAATTGGATGGCTCTTATGGTAAGCTTGACCCATTTTCTTTTTTCTTTCTGTCCATCTTTCTTGTAGGTAATCTGCTTTAAATCCTTATGCTTTTCTCTCTTTATTGTAGGTCAGAAAGACTCGGGACGCGGCTGTGGCGGTAGAGCAAGGGTATCAAAGGGAGGGAGAAGAAGTAAAACTTCTCCGAGCACAAGTGGTGTCTCTCCTTTCCAAGGAGAAGGAAGACCATATGAAGATGGAGGTTCTTCAGACGAAGATTCCCGACTACGACTTCCAATGGAAAGTGGACCAGAAGAAGGAGGTCTTGAGTCTTCAAGTGAAGCGCTTGCAGTCTTCACACGAGGAGTTGCAAGAGTTAGAAAGGGCTCCTAAGGACCGAATTGCCCTTCTTGAGAAAGATTTGGAGGCGGGTCAAGCTAGGGAGGCTGAACTCCAGAGGTTGTTGGGCAAAGGACAGGGCCGAGTCAGCCGATGAGAGATTGACTAGGGCCGTTTCTTCTGAGGAGGTGCAAGCAAAGGTAGATGTGGCAGTCCGGTTCGCTTAGCGGGAGAACCTGCGGCAGCACACGGAGTCTTCTGATAGGCAGCAACAGGAGCTTCTGACAGGCCACATGTTATGGGGCTATTTGGACTGTGCTAGAATTGCACAGACGTTAGTGCGGTCGGATGTGGACTTTTCTAAGTCCTTTGATATCTGTAGGCTGAAGAAGCCTACCCCCGTGAAGGCCCGCGTCCTTTCCGAGAGGTTTAGCGGTCTGTTATCTCCTCGGGTTTCTCCAGCGCCTTCTCCGATGCGGTTAATGAGCAGTCTAAGTCCGAGGCCCAGTGGTTCTAGAGAGATATTGTCGTCATCCTCTCGCCTGGCTCCGACGACTCTTTACAAGGTGACGGCTCCTTCGCATTCGGCCTAGCATCCATCGACCACGGGGGCATAGCTTAGGACTTCTATTTTCCTGCTCTTAGTTATAGTTTTTTTTAATACTTTTAATTTAATAGTTTGACATTGGTAGTTATTTTTTGCAATTTCGAATGTACCCCGAGGACTTCTCGAGTTCCAATAATGAACAGTTATTTTGCTCTTTTATCTTTTGTCTTGTTCATTTTTATCCACTATCACTAAATATTTAATCATTCCTTTAAGATAAAACTTTAATCTTGTTGACTAAGCTTGCCACTAAATAGGACGTGTCAGCTTGCATGGTAATCTTAAGGATGAGTCTTCCTTAAGTAGGAGCATCTTGTTGGCACGTGTCCTTCACTTTAGATAATGGAGCTTTAAGTTTAATTCTTTAATCAAAGGGTTATGAGTATATATGTGCTAAGTGTTTAGCATATATGTTTATACTCACTTCAAAGGAAACTCACTTTAGATATTGAGCTCACTGATTCTCTTGCAGATTTACTTTCTTACTTTCACATAGCTAGTTTCTGCATTTCCATTCTTCTTCCTCTTTCATTTTCAAATAATCGTGAGAAAAGAGTAAAAACTTACTTGGAAAGATGAGGCCCCCACATTATAGGCGAGGAGGATCCGTCTCTTCTCATAATTCCACTCGGTTCGGACTCATTCGCTGTCGCCAGGGGTCCGTCATGCTTCCTCATATAGTTTTTCTTCCAGGTGAGATAGTTTGGATGATGATATAGCTGCCATTTTGGGGAGTTCTTCGAGGGGAGCAGCTTCAAGGTCTTCGTATATAGATTCTCTTAGGAGGAATCACATCTGAGAAGTATTCATGGGCAGGGGGTCTTATACCCTGGCGGATCAATCATCGGTGTTGGATATGCTTCCCTTGAATCCCTCGAAGTTAATGGGTCGGGGACGTGTTGGGATAGCCGTGAGCACCGACCACGAGGGGTCTATTATGACCCTTTTTGCCGAATATAACTTGGATTTCAGCAAGTACGATGTAGTCATACCGTACTGTGATTAGGGGGCTTACGATCCCTCATCGGGTTATTTGACTGTGTATTGCGAACATGTACGTTGTGGATTAAGGGTGTTTTTCCTCCCCTTTATTCAAACCCTTTTCCGATATTGGCAAATATGCCCTAGTCAGCTGATGCCGAATTCTTACCGCCAATTGTTCGGGTATATCTTGTGTTATGAGCTTTTGAATCTCTCGGTGTCTCCTCATCGGGTGGGGGCTATTTTTTCCTTACGCCCATGTTCGGGTGGTCCTCCTTTCTTTAGCCTGGCCTATCGGGAAAACATTAAATCCTTCACTCATTTATCCAACCCTCGCTCTCGTAGAGGGAATTGGAGGCGAAGGTTCTTTTTTGTTCGCTCGAAGGGCCAATCAACTAATGTGTGGGGAGTTCCTCTCCGATGGGGTTTGTGTTATGTTACCCCCAAATCCGACACTTTGGTGCGTGAGGAGATGGTGCTACCCCATTTCGGGCTGTTCTCGGGGACTTATGATGTGAGCGGTTTATTGGAGTTCTCCGAATCTCTGATCTTGGCGCGTCTTCAAGAAGGGGTAGAGTTGTTTAATCTCCATGTTCAGCCGCTTTGTAGTAATTTATTTTTTCGTAAGTTCTTCTTCTTGTCTTTGTTATATATGGTGTTCTTTGTTGCTTTGGGCTCATAGCATGTTCATCTTTTCGATAGGTTCAGAGATGGCAGCGTTTGCGATCGAGCCCTTTGACAAGGCTTTTTTGGCGCAAACGTCACATGATGGTTATACGTTGTCGGAGGATGATGTTTCTGATCGGCAAAGCTTTGAAGAGGTGACGAGGCCTTCATCGGATAGGAGGAATCAAAGGGTTTTGCCTATTGCAGCCCCCTCAGGGAACTTTCAAGCTTCTGTGGTTGTAGAGGATCCGATTGCCACCCTTCTTTGAATGGATTTTCCGATACCTCAGCGGGTATTGCACTCCTCTCCTCCGGGAGGGGTTATCATTATAAATGTCGTGGAGGAAGATCTCCCTTCCTCTATTCTAGGCGAATCTTAGCCCTTAAGGGAAGGTCCTGATCGTGTTCCTCGTCCACCCCTCGAGGGCAATCCTCTTCTTACGGGGATACGGCCCCTCAGAGAAGGTAGTTCTGTCCCTTCCGCTTCTTTTATAGCGGATTTTTGTCGGAATTATTTCAGCGGGCTTTTGAACGCAACATATTGTGAGTTGATGAAGGTCCTCCCTCTGTCTAGTCTTCAAGATCTAGCCTGCAAGGATTTTTGCGAGGTATAGTAATTTTTCATTTGTTCTATTTAGTACTAACCTTTTTACCATCTATGTGGTAATGGGCTATCTTCATACAAATTTATATGGTCTTGAATGCTATCGGATCCCGAGGGGATTCCTCTTCTGGCCCCAACTTGGTGTACCGCCATCAGGATGAGCTGGAGAGGGGTTTGCTAGAGGCTCACGAAGAGATAGCTCAGTCGACTACGGGCAGGGAGACCGCTCTGGAAGTTTGCGATGGGCTATTGCAGGTCGAGAAGGACAAGTCTTGGGAATTGGAGCGTCGGTTGGTGCTCGATAAGGCCCAAGTGCTTGCTTTAGAGAAGAGGATGGATGACTTGAGGGATCAGATACGGTTATCTGATGAGCAGCTGATGCGTGTTACGAGTGATAGAGATATGGCAAGCCAAAAGTTGCTAGAGTCCACCCGTATTCGCGAGGTGGCACTGGTGATGGCTCAACTCAGAAAGGCAAAACAAGGATGGCGAGGTCCAGATGGTGGTGGCCATTGAGGAAAGCTGGATGATGGAAATTATCGACTTCATCAAAGATCCGAGAAAGTTCGCCCATGATTGGGCCAAGCAACAAGCTCTGTACTGCTGGACTGCACGATAATATATACAAAACTAAGTGCTCTTCTTATGTTTGTTGTCCTATCCGACCTTCTGATGCGATAACAAGGAAGAATACGGTATATGATTAGGGAAATCCATGATGGGTATTGCGTCAACCATTTCGGGGGAAGAAGCATGGCATCCAAGATTATTAGACAAGGGTACTACTGGCCGACCATGGCAGTTGACTGCAAAGTATGCTCGAAAGTGCTAGAAATGCCATGGTCCCCAATAAAAGTCAGAAGAGATTCTTAGTAGTTGTTGTAGACTACTTCACAAAGTCGGACGAGGCCGAGCCCCTCTCAAAGATCACCAATCAGGTCGAGATAAATGTACTCTAGAGAAAATCCTATGCCGCTTTGGCGTACCTCAACAGCTTGTAAGCGACAATGATCTCCAATTTCATAACAATCTTGTGGAAAAATGGTGTGATAAATGGGGTATCAGGCACCGCTTTAAGGTCGTAGGATACCGACAGGGAAATGGCCAAGTAGATGTAACTAATTGAATCCTCCTAAAAATTGTCAAGGCTCGCTTAGACCAGTATCAATCTAAGTGGGAAGAAGTCCCCTAAGTGCTATGGGCCTACCGTACGACCCCACGATAGGCTATTGGAGAACCCCATACAACCTTGTATATGAGACAATGTGGGTGGTCCCTTCAGAGGTCGTAAAACAAAGTCATCGGGTATGGGAATACGAGGAAGCCCAGAACAGTGATAATCTCATCTTGGTCCTAGACTTAGTCAAAGAAAAAAGGATCTGAGCTGCCACCCACAATGAGTTTTACAAGGTACGAATGGCCAAGTTTTACAACGCTGGGGTCGACCGCAATCCTTTCAAGTCGGGGACCTCATCCTAAGACGAGTAAAAGCCTCTAAAAACGTGGGTTATTAAATCCAAAATAGAGCGGCCCCTACCAGATCTTCAAGATCCTCGGGCGAGCTACCTACATGCTAAAAGACATGAATGGCCGGTGTTAACCGTAAAAAATAAATATAAGATTAAGTGAAGCATTAACCCTAAATCTAGGGATTAATGCATGGACGATACTATCGTCACATGCACTTCCGATGAGGAGTGCACACTCCCGATGAGGAGGCCCATCCGGTGTCACCAACCCAAAGCTGTTTAAAGTGTCACCCGAAGAGGCACCTAAGCGTCCCTTGGAAAGTCACGATGATTAAAGAAAAGATATCAACGCGGCATCGGGAAAAGAGTAAACTCCGATGGACCCGAGCGACTCTGATATCCAAAAATGCGCCAAGAGGGACCACAACGGACCTCGAGTCCCAGAATATACGAGAACATCTCTCACTGAACACTCCGAAGTCTAAAAAGCCATCGAAACACTCATCCTGAAAGACAGAGCACGAAAACAATGCCCAATTAAAGTCCAAAAGCCCTAGAGGACACATCACAAAGACCAAAACACAAGAATATCACTCCTCTAAAATAAAGAAGCCATCGGAGCCCACCCCACATGCAAAAAAGAGCATATTTACCTATCAGAGCATTTGCCAAGAAGAAACAACATAACAACATGCCACTATCAAAACCGCAATCACATCGGATGAGTACCCCGTCTCACTCATCAGGCCTTCCTAACAGACCTGGCTTATTAGAAAGAAGAAGCTAAAAGAGCAAACTCATCGGAATCCCCTGAAGCCATCGGAGGAGATAAAATTTCATCCCAGTCAGCGTCTAGTCAACAAATATAAAGTTTATCCTATCCATTTATGCAAATTCCAACACCTGTAATTTATTTAAGCATGCATAATGACACATGTCCCTAAAAAACCTTTATAAAATGAGGGGCATATTGAGAAGAAGAGGTAGAGAGAGAGAGAAAAAAAAACACACATACACACCAATGTACTAAAAGATCCAGAGGAAAATTCAGTGAATATAAAGAGGGATATTTTCGTAACTTCACAAGCTTCTGAACCACGGACAAGGCGTTCCAACCCTAAATAAATCTGTTAATTAGGTAGTAATATCAAACCTATTAACAAAATGGCGCAGTCTGTGGGAATGCCATAGAATCTGTCTTTGAGCGTTTTCAATAAGTGTTGAAATATTATGAACAATCTATTTGACAGCGAGAGTCGCTGGACCCAACAAGAGGATTCAGAAACCGCCCCTTCGATTCATTGTTCCGGAGAAAGAGATTTTGTCAACATTCCTCGATCCGTCTTCGAGAGACTCATGGAAGCTACCATCCAAAGAACTCCACGAAGGTTGGAGAATCCCCATAATATACCCTCCGAATCCCCTTATCGGAGGAATTACCATTTTGAAGAAGGCTAACTCCTTGTAGGAGGGAATTACCATTCCGAAGAGGCTAACTCCTTGTAGGAGGGTGCCCTATGCCCGTATCTTGGCACCATGAGCCCCTACAAGAGCCACGGATGTACGATAATAACGAAGAAACCCCGATGGCAGGCTAGAGATACGAAAGGCTGTAGCCCTCGGATTACTCGGTAGACGAAGACAATACCATATAGGGAATACTTGATGGATTACAAAAGAGGATGGGTGACATTAAGAATACCATGGCCCCCAAGGAACAGTCAACGTTTAAAACCTATCCTTTTGTCCCCGAGATTGCCCAAGAGTCCATCCATTTAGGGATGCGGCCCATCAACGTCCCCTAATATATCGGGGACATCGATGGGAGATACCCCCAAGATCACATCCACAAATACTTGGCCAGGATAGAACTATCCTCCGCCCCCGACCATGCCCTATGCTGAGTATTTCATGTTACCCTCGGAGGTCGGGCTCAGGCCTGGTTTACCCACCTTCCTCCTAACTCTATAGTTAGCTTTGACCGGTTGGCCAACATATTCGTAAGACAGTTTGGTTCCAATCGACGATACCCAAAACCTGCCACACACCTCTTTATGGTTAAGCAGCAAAGGAATGAACCTTTGTAGAGATACATAAAATGCTTCTCCGATGAAGCGTTAGATGTCCCCAATGTTAGCCCAACTACCTTGGCCGACATCCTAACTCAAGGACTCCGAGCAGGAGACTTCTTCCAATACCTTATGAGGAACCATGAAAATTGTCTGATCGTGGATTGACACAACAACTTTGAGAGTTAAGCTGGCGTTGCCTTAACCCTATTGTGATCTTCTTGATTAGAGTAACATGCAGCGAAATTAAGAACACAAGAAGAAATAATTTTAAGAAGTTTTCAATATTATTAAAAACTTCCGAGCCTTAGGCCAAATAACCATGAAGGTTTTAACAAAAATGTTATCACAACAATTCACTCACGCTCTTTTTTGATCAGACTCAACGAAGCAGACAAGTACGAACTACTTAACCTCTATGAACTAGACGTAAATAGTTGATACAAAAACTTCGCAAAAGCAAGACAAAGACAATACAAAGAATTTAATCTCTCAGATTATTTAGCACTATTGTCTTATATTCATCTTGATGAACTTCACATCTTTTATAGATTTCATGAGACTTGCACGCCAAGATGTGTTGTTCACACTTCACATGTCCTATACACCTTTCATATGAATAAGACACAACTGAATAGACATCAAAGTAGTGAACTTTGTGTACCCCAGCTCCTCCATATGTTAGGCTACCACAACCTCAGACAAACAGAAGAGTTTTATTAATTTTTTCACAACAAAGATGTGAAACTGATAACTAGAAAGAGTTGGTAATCACAGAGTTCAACCACACAAACCAAAACTGACAAAACAAAGATGAAATGTGACTCACAAGAAAATAAGTTCAACAAAGGAAAATAACAGAATACCTACTACACTACAACCAATATACCAGTGCTGGACAGTGGTGTTATGTCAACACTGGTTTCCTCAACATTCTTACATATTGCACATGCCAATAGATTTCCTCAAGCTGAAGAATCTCTCACTATCTAAAGGTTTTGTAAACATATCAGCAAGCTGATTTGTTATCTCAATATGTTCAATGTTGATCACTTTGTCCTCTACCATATCTCTTAGGAAATGATTCCATATGTCAATATGCTTAGTTCTAGAATGTTGAACAGGATTCCTAGAGATACTTATGGCACTTAGATTGTCACAGAACATGAGAACTGTATCACTATCTGGCCTATAATCTGAAAGCATGTGTTTGAGCCACACAAGTTGGGTAACACAACTGCTAGCTGCTACATATTCCGATTCAGCAGTTGATAATGAAACACAGTTCTGCTTCTTGCTATACAGGAGACCAAATTATTCCCCAAATAAAAACAGCCCCCACTTGTGGATTTCCTGTCATCCACATCACCTGCCCAGTCAGAGTCACTGAAACCAACCAAGTTAGTGTTAGTGTCATAAGAATACCAAATGCCTAAAGGTTAAGTTCCAGAGATATATCTAAGAATCCTCTTCACAACAATCAAGTGAGATTGCCTTGGCTCAGCTTAGTACCTAGCACAAACACACACTGAAAACATGATGTCAGGTCTAGAGGCAGAAAGATATAGCAAACTACCAATCATGGATCTGTACAATGTTGGATCAACATTGCTGCCAGTGCCATCTTTTGTTATTTTCACTAAAGAGGACATAGGAGTTTTGCAAGGCTTGGACTCTTGTAGCTCAAATCTCTTCACCAGATTTCTTGCATACTTCTCCTGGTTCAGGAAGATACCAATCTCCATCTGCTTAACATGTAGTCCCAGAAAGTAATTGAGCTCACCAATCATGCTCATCTCAAATGTTCTTGTCATAGACTAAACAAATTTGTCTAAGGTAGACTTGTTAGTAGAGCCAAATACAATATCATCCACATAAATTTGAGCAATGCATATATCAGATATTTTTCTAAGGACAAACAATGTTCTATCACCATCTCCTCTATTGAAACCTAGGCCTAACAGAAAGTCAGTTAGCCTCTCATACCAAGCTCTAAGAGCATGTTTTAAGCCATACAAAGCCTTCTCAGGTCTGTACACATGGTCAGGATGTTTAGGATCAGCAAAGCCTTTAGGTTGTTCTACATAAACCTCTTGGTCAACTAAACCATTCAGAAAAGCACCTTTAACATCCATTTGGTGAAGTTTAACCCTAAGACAGCAAGCAATGGCAAGAAGTAATCTAATTGATTCTATCCTAGCTACTGGAGCAAAAGTCTCATCAAAATCTATACATTCTACCTGAGTATAACCTTGTGCTACCAACCTAGCTTTGTTCCTCATAATTACACCATTCTCATCAGTTTTATTTTTGAAAATCCATTGTGTACCTATTACATTCACATGTGATGGCCAAGGTACTAGATCCCAAACTCTGTTTTTGGTGAATTGTAAGAGTTCCTCTTGCATGGCATTAATCCAGTAACTATCCTTAAGGGCTTCAGTTACATTCTTAGGTTCAATGGAGGACACAAAACAAGATGCATTATCAACAGTGCATGAAGAAGACATACAAACACACAACTTAGCCATATTTTTGTAATTGACCCTTTCTTTGTTGCGTATTCTAACTCTTTCAGTAATTTGTCCAATTACTTTAGAGGTTGGATGATCTCTTTGTATCCTAAGAGGAGGATCTCTTCTGGATACATGCACAACTTCATCTTCAGAATCTGACAGCACAGATCTTGGCCTAACATTGGGGGTTTATGGTGTTAAGTCAACATTTGTTCCAGTTTCCAGTTCAGCATCTCCAGCGTCTGTGTTCAATGTTGCGTCCAATGTTGGAGCAACATCTGAACCAGTGACATCTTTAGTACCTGCAGAAACAGTTAAATCATCAAAAAATGACATTCACTGATTCTTGAACAGTATGCAATCTTGGATTGTAGACCCTGAAAGCAGCGTTATTAGGAGAATGTCCAACAAATATACACTTTTCACTTTTGGGATCAAATTTGCTCAAATAGTCTCTATCCTTTAGCAAATAGCGGTTAATACCAAATTCATAAAAGTGTGCTACTGTTGGTTTTGAACCCTTCAAAATTTCATTAGGTGTCATAGTAGTACCAGGTCTAAGATAAACTCTATTACTAATATGACATGCAGTATTCAAAGCTTCAACCCAGAGTTTCTTAAATAGGTTTCAAGAATTCAGCATCACTCTAGCCATCTCTTGAAGTCTTCTATTCTTCCTCTCAGAAATCCCATTTTGCTGAGGTGTTTTAGTTGCAGAGAACTCATGGAAAATGCCTTTAGTTTCACAAAAATTAGCAAAGCTTACATTTTCAAACTTTTTTCCATGGTCATACCTAATTCTTCCTATAGAAGTGCCATACAGATTTTTAATACTAGCATGCAAAATCTTGAATGTGTTGAAAGCCTCTTATTTTTCTTTCAAAAACTTAATCCATGTATATCTTGAAAAATCATCAACAATTACAAAAGCATACTTCTTACCATTCAGGCTACGAACTTCAATAGGACCCATGAGATCCATATGTAGCAAATCAAAGCACTTATTAGTTCTAGGGTTAGTACTCTGTACCTGAAGTGGTGGATGGACAGCTTTTGTTTGTTTACCTTTCAGGCAGTCTTCACAAACAATTTTACCTGGGCTAGTCAACTTAGGCAATCCTCTCACAGCCTCTAACTTCTGTAGTTTCTCCAGATTTCTATAGTGCACATGTCCTAACTTCTTGTGCCAAATGACAGATTCATCTACCTTGGCATGGTAGCATTCAGCTTCATCTTGAGCAAGATTACAGTTATCCTTTGATCTTGTACCTGTCATGACACGGACATTGTCACTATTAAACACATCACATGAACTTTTATCAAAAGTAACTAGCAAGTTATCATCACAAATTTGACTTATGCTAATTAAATTTGCTTTCAATCCTTCAACCAACAACACATCCTTGTGTGGTGAAAATCGTTCAACATCCAGTACTCATTTTCCAATGTTTTTCTCTTTTGTGCCTCCTCCATAGGTAACTGTTCCAACAGTTAAGGGGATTGCATCTTTCAGGTTGTTAATGTTTCCAGTCATGTGCCTTGAGCATCCACTGTCAAAATACCACTTACCTGCAAGGTTAGAGTAAACAGCAGAGAAGACAACATTGCAAACAATTTTAACCTTAGGAGTTTTTAGCTTTTCTATCCAAGTTCTACTTTTATGTCCTTCAGCTTTGTTACCTAATGTTGGGATAACATTCAGATCAGAGGTTCTCCTAAAATTGGTACTGCTATTAATTCCTGTTTTCTTCTCAATCACACTTCTGAATTTTTTACAATAAGGCTTAATGTGACCAGGTTGAAAACAATATTGACACATAAAAGCAGGCTTTTTTACAGTGTTGATAGGAATTTCACTACTCACACTACTACTTTCCTTGATAAAACTAGCTATTAAATAGGCAGAATCAACATCTTCAGAGGAAGGTTTCTCAACATAGCCCAAACCATTTTTACCTTGATATCCCATACTCAACACTTCATCAAGCATAGAGCTAGAGGAGTTCCATTTGTCAATGGTTTGTTCAACTTTATCTAATTTTACCTTTACCTCTTTCAGTTCAGCCTCAGTTTTGTCAAGGTCTTTCTCATACAGTTTAGCATCTCCTTCATGCATCCAATCTCTTCCTTCAAGCTTTTGTTGCTCTTGATGAGTTTGTGATTCTCAAGCAGCAGTTTACGATAGATATACTTCAGGTCTTCAATGATTTCCTCCTGGAATATTTCACCTTCAAAGAAGTATTCTTCATCTAGATCCATTGTGCCATGAAAATAATCAAAGTTAGATTCATCAAAGTAGGACGCAAGATAAGGTTCAGAATCAGTATCATATTCATCCCAATCTGCAAAGAAGGTCTCCTGTTCGGATGTTGGATCCTGAATGTTGGGGTAACATTGAGATCCGAAGCAGTTCAGGGAGTCTTCTGGTGTCCAGTCAATCTGAGTGAGTAGCACAGCAGTTTGAACATCTTCTAATTGTTCTTCAGCTTCTCCACAACTAAAGTCATCTTCTTTGAAATCGTCTACAAAAACCCAATGATAATTTTCTTTTTTTCTAAGAGTGTTAGCACATTCATTAGCCATGTGACCATACCCTTTACATTCAAAACATTGAACGTCTTTTAACTTATCAGCTTCTAAAGGAGTAGGTTTTGATGCCATGTACTTCACAAAATTATGAGGTAATTTCTTATAACATGCATAACTATTACTAAGATTCTTTTCTTTACCTTTTCCTTTAAGGTTTAGCTTATCAAATTTCTTAGTAATTTTACCATAGTTTGAAGAAATTAATTCACATTCATGATCACTTTCAATGTCAAGACTTGATCCTCTTAAAGCAACATCCCTATGTTTGCTAGGTTGTGAGGAAAGCTCCATATCAAATTCTCTAAGAGTATTCATCAAGACTTGAAACTGTAGATTAGCAAGGTTCCTAGATTCACTCATTGCAATTTTCTTGAGAGCAAATTTAGATGACAATGTTCTCATAGCTTTATAGACTATTTCTTGATTAGTCATAGCAAAACCTAGATTTTCACATTGGTTAGCAATATCAAGAATTTTCTCAAAATAAATGTCAACACTTTCATCTTCACCCATCTCAAGTTTTTCAAATTGTAGAAGCAGTTGTCTATATTTAGAATCTTTAACAGCAGAATCTCCTTCACAATGTAATTCCAGTATATCCCAAGCATGTTTGGCTTTTGTACAATTCTGGATTAACTTGAACATGTGATGATTAACCCAACTAAAGATAGCATTAAGAGCCTTTTCATTAGAGTTATAGAGACTTACCTCTGCTGCTGTCCAGTCTGCTTCTGGTTTTGGTACTAGATCACCTTCACCATATCTTGGTAATGTTGGAAGAGAGTATCCATTGATCACGGATTGCCAGGCTCGAATATCAATAGCTTTGATATGAGACCTCATCCTGATCTTCCAATATGCATAATTGGAGCCATCCAAAACTGGAATCCTGTTCGTATTAGGATTGACACTGTCCATGGTGTTGTATCACCTCCAAACCACCAGTGTAGTCGGTGTTTGGCTCTGACGCCAATTGAAAATTGTCGGATCTTGGATTGACACAACAACTTTGAGAGTTAAGCTGGCATCGCCTTAACTCCATTGTGATCTTCTTGATTAGAGTAACATGCAGCGGAATTAAGAACACAAGAAGATATAATTTTAAGAAGTTTTCAATATTATTAAAAACTTTCGAGCCTTAGGCCAAATAACTATAAAGGTTTTAACAAAAATATTCCTCACAATAATTCACTCACGCTCTTTGTTGATCGGACTCAACGAAGCAGACAAGTACGAACTACTTAACCTCTATGAACTACACGTAAATAGTTGATACAAAAACTTCGCAAAAGCAAGACAAAGACAATACAAATAATTTAATCTCTCAGATTATTTAGCACTATTGTCTCGTATTAATCTTGATAAACTTCACATCTTTTATAGATTTCATGAGACTTGCACGCCAAGATGTGTTGTTCACAGTTTTGGTAACTCTTGTTGTTTCCTTGTTGAATTTTGCCTTCTTTGTGAACTTCATATCTTTCCTGAATATGTGTTTCCTTTATTACCAATCTAACAAGGCAACACATCTTCTTCAAATTGGAGAATCCTGGAAAGAATCAAAGTTGCAGAGAATCCAATTTGTTTCCTTCTTTTGAAAGCGTGTTGAGTTGACTAATTCAACTTAGCTTGAATTAGGGAAACTTCAAGTAAGGAATCATCCATAGCTCTTCCTTATGATTAAGATACCTTCCTGGACATAAACATAAACAACTAAAACCGTGGAACTTGATTAATAGGTGAATAAAGGCAAAACTTAAATTTGGCAACTAAAGCACAATTTTCGCACAAACTCTCGGCTTTCAATGTTATCCTCAATGTTGACCCAACATCGTCTAACATTGCATCGTTTAACATTGCATCGTCTAACATTAATTCCAGAAAACCCTGCACTTTCAAACCATGTCACATCCATGAATGAGCTTATGCAAAAGGCGGAAACTTACATCCTCATAGAAGAAGCTGAGGGAACAAAGAGGAGTATGAAAGACGATGATAACAAACACCACGAACGTGCTGAACAAGAAGCAAAAACCAAAGAGAAGGGTACAGAAGGGAAACTCTTCCAACGCAAAGACAATGGCGGCGCGGTCAAGTAGTTCCTTCGACCCGTACCTCTTCCCCCGATGACTATCGCTCCTGAAGAAGTTCTCAACGTGATGAGAGGTAATAACGAATGTACATTGGCCTACGCCTGCCATATTTCCTTATAGGGATAAAACTTGGGGAATTGTAAGTACCATAAAACCTATAGACATACTACCGAGGAATGTACCACGCTGAAAAAGAAGTACTTCGTCTCTTAGAGGCAGGATACTTGAAAAATTATCTAAAGGAAAACAATCTCGAGGAATCCAGGCAGAATGTATGAAAAAGACTCCGAGAGAAGTAGAGAGAAGAAGAAAGGGCCCCTAGTAGGCGGTCCTGAGAGAAGACAACAGGGCATCGGAGTTTACCTCCCCCCCAGAATCTTACGAAGACAACGCCCCATCTGGACGAACCATTAACATGATAGAAGAGGGAGACATTTCGATGACACCCCAAAGTAAGAAGAAAAAATACCTAAAGGAAGCAAGATAAGCGGAACAAGGACTCCCTGTGTGCTCCGTTCAAGGAGCAAGGCTACCTAGCATCACCTTCGGACCCAAGGACCTTAAAAGGATAATCTGTCCCCACGAAGATCCCTTGGTAATTGAAGCTACCATCCACAGATTCAGGATCCAACGAATCCTAATAGATACGGGCAGTTCCATGGATGTCTTATTTCTACCTACTTATATAGCTATAGGACTAAAAAGGGAACAACTAGAGGCGGCTGAAGTCCCCCTCGTAGGCTTTTCAGGAGAAGCCTGTAATACCCTTGGAACCATAACTCTTCCCATGTCATGGGGAGAGGGGGCCCTTTGAAGAACGGAACCTACCAAATTTTGGATGGTGGAGGCCTCATCCCGGACGTACAACTCCATGTGTGGACGGCCCTCCATTCCGACCTTCGAAGTAATTCCCTCTACCCTTCACCTTAAGGTAAAGTTCCCCACGTGTTCAGGTATCGGAGAAGTCTGAGGAAGTCAGGCCAGGGCCAGAGAGTGTCGCATGATCGCCATCCCTACGGAAGAAGATGAACCCCTCTTTGGCAATAATAAAAAGCGTATGACCGAAGAAATACGGGTTCAACCCGTGAAGGAACTAAAGATGATAGATTTGTGGAAGGAGAACCAGAGAAGATGATTAAAATGGACACTAATATGGAGCCTGAGGTAGAAGCTCAGCTAACTGTCATCCTCAAACAATTTCACATTATCTTCACATGGGAGGGAGGCCCGCCTGGGCAATTAACAATATGGTCTGCCAACATTTTCTTAACATAAAGCCTGGGGCTCAACCGATCCAGCTAAGGAAAAGAAAAATGGGGCCAGAGCACAATAAGATTACTCGATCGGAGATACAACGCCTCATTAGCCTAAGGCACATCAGGGAAGTCATATACCCCGAATAGCTGTAGTCCTAGGCCCCAATCATGGAGGAAGATGGCGGATGTGCGTGGACTTCACCAACCTTAATGAAGCCTGCCCTAAGGATTGCTATCCCCTGCCTAGCGTAGATCAGTTGGTTGACTCCACCGATGGTTGTGCACTCCTATCAACCGTGGATGGAGATCAGGGATACAACCAAATCTCGATGGGAGCATTTGACCAGGATAAAACCAACTTCATCATCGACGCATGCACCTTTTGTTATTTAATAATGCCCTTTGGACTCAAGAATGTCGGGGCCACTATTCAAAGGTTGGTAAACCTTATGTTTGTCGGACTCTTGGAAAGTCAGTGGAGGTATATGTGGACGACACAGTTGTTAAATGCCACTTCGCCAAAGATCACCCCGAGGATCTACGAAAGGCGCTAGTCATCATGGACAACTTCGGAATGAAGGTTAACCCAAGAAAGTGCTCATTTGGAATACGAGGGGGAAAGTTCTTGGGGTTCATGGTCACAAAAAAGGGGATAGAGGTTAACCCCGAAAAGGCAGAAGCCATCGTAGGGTTACCTACTCCGAGGAAAATAAAAGATGTCCAAAAATTGACCGGCCGAATGGCCTCCTTAAGTCGATTTGTTTCCAAATCAGCGAAAATGGGACTTTCATTTTTTAAGGTACTCAGAAACATCAAAGAGTTCCAGTGGACGACACAGTGTGAAGAGGCTATGAGGGAGTTAAAGAATTATATGGTGAAACCGCCCTTGTTGGCAAAACCAACAGCCGAAGAAGAGCTCTTCGTCTACTTATCCGTCGGAGAGGAAGCCGTTGTTGCCATATTAGTCAAAGAACAGGACATGGAGCACCATCCCGTGTACTATGTTAGTAAGTCCCTCCTCGGAGCTGAAACCAGCTGAAACTTGTCTTAACTTTGATCACCACGGCACAAAAACTGCGCCCATTTTTTCTCCCATCGGATCACTGTCTTGACCAAACATCCATTGTGAAAGATTCTCAACAAACTCGAGACATCGGGGAGACTGATAAAGTGGGAGATGGAACTTACGGAGTATGATATCTCCTATGTTCCGAGGCCCTTTATCAAAGCGCAAGTCCTGGCAGACTTTGTGACGGAACTAGCGAGCATTGGGGTAGAAGATAAGACGCCTCTATGGCATGCCTACGTGGATGGCTCCTCTGTAAACACCCACTGGGGGAGCAGGGGTAGTCCTAGTAAATAAGGAAGTCGAAGAGGAAATGCTCCATTTCGCGGTCAGAATTGACTATCCCTTATCAAATAATGAAGCCGAATATGAAGCCCTTCTCATCGGGTTGAGACTCGCGCAAGAAGGAGGGATAAAAAGGATACTCATCCACATCGATTCCCAACTAATCGTTCAACAAGTCAACGGCTCCTACGAAACCAATGAAGAAAGAATACGAGATTACCTTCGGGTAGTCAACCAAAGGCAAGGATGGTTTGACGAATATAGCGTAATCCAGATTCCCCGAGAGGAAAATCAGGAATCGAACGCCTTGTCTAAAATGTTTACCCAAACAATCGACATCCACACCCGAAGAATCACTCTCCTCCATGTAAGCGAGTCGAAAAAAATAGAAAGTAAAGGAGTAAACACCGTGGAAGACTCCCCGATGAGTTGAATAACCTCCATCAAGGCCTATCTACAAGACCCCGAGGGTTATTCCGAGGACAAATATGTACAACGAATTATATCGATGAAAACCATACGATACGTTCTTAAGGATGGAGTACTATTTTGAAGAACTTACCCTTGTCCGCATGCCCGATGCCTAAATGAGGAAGAGGCACAACATGTCCTATCGAAAGTTCAAGGAGGAACTTGTGGGAGCCACACTGGAGGCGAAAGCATGGCTGGACGGTTGATTCGACAAGGCTACAACTGGCCGACAATGGCTAGAGAGTGCAAAGAACACGCTGAAAAGTGCAAGTCGTGCCAGGCTTACACCCCGAGGACCTACCAGCCAGCGGTTCCATGAGAGCCTGACCTCACACCATGCATGTAGCGCCCCAAACCAAGCACCCTGCTTGGCTCAAAGCGTCACTACTACAAAATTTATTAGAGAACACCTCGCTTCTCTTTTGAAAGCTGCAGTTAACCGAAAATCATCGTAGAGCGGAAGCTATACCCAAAGGTGGCATCTCAACACGTTCATAAATCAATCACTCACATCAATATTTCGCTAGGCTTGTACCACACAATGACCTCTAAGCTTTTCTGGTAAATCTGGAATGAAAACATGGAAAAAATATCTTTATGAGTCAAAAGGACTCAGTGAGATTTAATGCATGAGGATTTTCGATAAAACATATTTTCGTGAAAAAATATTTCACAAGAATGTATTTCCAAGATAAGTTCGTACTTTCATGAGTATTTCACGAGAATTTATTTCAAAACAAGTTCATGTTTTCATGAGGGTTTTACAAGAATGCCGTTTAAAACAAGTTCACATTTTCATGAGAATTACACAAGATGCTTTTCAAACAGTTGATAGTTTCATGCCAAATCATAACATGTATCAGATCAATCATGTCACGATCACGATTTACTTATGACTCCCATTCGGCTTATGCCTCCCTCAATACCGGGCGCGACCCGGAGACAAGACGACATGCCTAGGTACATGTCCAAACTCAGTTTCAAAGCTAAAACACTCCGTCCCAACTTTGATTAATGTTTTCAAACAGCATTGTACGCTGGAGACTGCAACTGATAGCCCAATGCTATCTAGGAGAACACCACGCGTCCAAGCCAGGGCCCAACAATAACGACCAAGTAGCTAGGTTGGCTTCAAGATTAAATTATGAGACCAATTCATGTACGATATTGGCATTAGTTCAATCGAGAAGCTTAATACGTGGATTAGAATATCCACCGATGCATTTTTAACAAGATCAGTCAATTCCACGAGATTTCAGTATAGAAATCAAGTCATGTATTCAAGTCATTGAGCATTCCTTCAATAAACAAGCTTCTCAATAATCATTTCCGAAAATACCATGCATGCGTAATTTATAAAACAAATATTTTGATATATAATACGTATAATTTTCATTCCAGCGAGAAAATATATAATTTTAATCTCACCTTATTCGTAACAAGCTCGAGAGTTTCTCGAAACCATTTCACCGTGCAAAACCTTTTGGGGTTAAACCACCAATATCACCGATATTTGCTAATCTCCCTATCAGAATAAACACAGTAAGATTACACAACCACGTCTTGCTTATCACCTTACATTTCTAACAAATCACTAGGCAACTAATTGAAAAGCACGAGTGCCTACTTAAACCTATTATTGACGCTCATGTTCATTTTATCATCCTCATGGCCTACGTATGAATATATGAACAAAATATCGAATACTATATTTTGTAATTTTAGCTTTCTATTAAGACATAAACTTAGAAATTCTTGTCAAAATTGGATTTTGGATAATTACAACTAAGTACTTTACTTAAGATTTCAAACTCGTGATTACTCAAATCTATCATGAGTCCTTATTTATTTCATATATTCAAAACTATGTCGATCCCGGCTCTTTTCTGAAATATTGAATCGTATTTTAAGTTCGAATTGCCTAAGGTATGATTATGGCACAATTACGAAAATCACCAAACAGTTGTCTAACACAGATCTGAGACTTTTATTTTATTATTTTATTAGTGATCAAGTAATTTGTATCCAATAAGATAAATGCTTAGGCGAGCGATTTCCGTTGTAATTGTCATCTATTACATCTAGATATATTAATGTGATGTATCTCAACTTACTGGCTCACATATTTTCAAACACGTATAACTATTTGGACCATATACTTTAGTTCTGACATTTAGTCCCTGGATGAATCTAATTAATATAAGCAACTTATACTTGAATCCCAAATCAATTCTTGGACCTTTACAGAACTCGTGACTTCATGAAATGTTCAATATGGTTCAGATTCAGCTGTCTACATTCCTAATTCATAAACACCCAATTTATTATAATTAAGTTCAAAGTCCCATTTCTGTATTTACGATCAATAAATGTTCGTTAGCAATATGTACGATAAATATATACGATTAATCAAGCATCATTTATCCCTTTGTTCTTCTACTGTGAATTCTGAATGTAAGTAGCCTACGGCTTTAGTATTTCATTACATGAAATCTGAGTTTTGACAAGTGGTTATTATATTTATCATCACAAGTTTAATCTGGCCAATTATTAAAACAAAGGTTAGATTTATTTGATGGTATATTATGCATAGTGAGATTCTACTACCACTATCAATTATAACTATTTATCTAGGATGGTGAATATGGTCTACATTTATCATGAAATTTCATGCAGTACAACAAGGTAAATCACCAAACTAAAGGAACTATAATTTAAAATAATAACTTTAACATTCGGTTAATTAAGAACTTGAAGAATCAACTTCTCATTCCATTAATTTTCAGATCAGCAGTTCTTTCCTATAAATCAAGATTTCGATTAACTAATCTAAAATATAAGATCAAAGCATAAAATGCATAACCTATTACCATAGTTTCTTTCGATGATACGTCTTCAGCATGATACAACATAACTATCTTGATCCAATTCGTCCTTAACCGAATACTCCTTTTACATGCTTTAACATCACCTCTGAGACATAAATCCTACTCTTAAATATAAAGTGATATCTATTATGAGTTTCAGCAACAATTTTCCATATGAAGTATGCCTCGAACGTACAAAATTCTCATTTGCGGTTAAATATTATGTAAGTGAGTGCGAATAGGGAGGAGTTGATGAAATGAATAGTCAGTTAAAAGAAGTGAAACATGATGAGGGAACGATTGGAGTCATTCTCTTCTCATTTATTAATTATGTCTAAATTATGCAAGACTGCCATCATGAATAAGCATGCACTACAAGAATGGGCGGTCATTAGCGACCGCCCATTAGCGACTGCCAAGCAGTCGCTTGTCTTCAGCGACTGCTGAAGACAACAGCGACTGTTTAGCAGTCGCTAACCGAAACATCGATTGCTATACAGTCACTGTCAAAATTTCCGACTGCTAAGCAGTGGCTATTGTCCTAATGGACAATCAGCGACTGCTTAGCAGTCTCTAGTAATTTAAAAATTACTGCGCCAAACATTTTGGCCCCAGTTGGGCCAATATGTGGGCCAATTTAAGGGCCGAATTTACCCTAATTCGGCCCTTAACAAATCAGCGACCGTTAAGCGGTCGCTGATTTAGGTGTATAAATAAAAAAAAATCTTTTTTTATTTCCTCATCTTCTTCCCCAAATCAGCGACCCTTATAACATCAATTTGCGACCGAAAAAACGGTCATTAACTTATAACATCATTTTCCCCTCCCAAAATCTCCGGTATTTTTAAGCTCCGCCTCAAATCTTGCTTGCTCCGACGACTCCGCCGTTCGAAACACCTCCTTGCGCCGCCTCCTTTGCCTATCTCCGCCTCTCACCGCCGGTAATGTTAAATTAGATTAGTTTTTCGATTTTTTTTGTGTTTTACTAATATTTTAATTTAAATCCGAAAATTGCCTAATTTAAATCCGAAAATTGGTATTGATAGATTGTTAGATTTGTTGTATGATTGTTAGATTTGTTGTTAGATTTGAAATAGAAATAGAAATAGATTTTTGTGAAATTAGAAATAGATTAGAAATATATTATTGCGAAATTGTGAAATTATAAATAGATTAGAAATAGATTATTGTTAAATTGTGAACTTATAAATAGATTAGAAATAGATTATTGTAAAATTGTGAAACTAGAAATCGATTAGAAATTAGATTAAGGAAAAAAAATAGAAATAGATTAGCAATAGATTAGGGATTAGATTAAGGAAAAAAAATAGTAATAGATTAGAAATAGATTAGAAATGAGATTAAGGAGAAAAATAGATTTGTGAAATTGATTAATGAATGATTAAAGGAAAAAAAATAGAAATAGATTTGTGAAAATTAGATTATATATTAGATTAAATTAGATTAGTTTTTACTTAGATTTTTTAATTAGATTGTAAAAATGAGATTAAGTTTATAATTAGATTCTTTAAATAGATTGTAAAAATTAGATTAAGTTTATACTTAGATTTCTTAAAATAGATTGTAAAAATTGAATTGTTCAATTTGAAATAGTTTTGTGTTAGATTGTTAAATTGTTAAATTAGATTCAAATGTTGATTTGATTTTCTAAATGTTATATTTTCATTTTTACAGTATATAGTGATTTTCGGCATGACGTCACGTAAGACCACTAGTGGTACTGGAGGTCGAGGTCGAGGTCGAGGTCGTGGAGACGGAGGTCGTACTGGGGTGTCGGGTACTCGTAGCGGTGGACGAGTCACGAGTAGTGGCAGTGTAGGTCGTGGCAGTGTAGGTCGTGGTGGTGTTGGTCGTGGTGGTGTTGGCCGTGGTGGGGTTGGTGCCAGTGCTAGTGGCGGAGTAGGTGATAACGGTGTTGGCCGTGGTGATAGTAGCAGTCGGGGGGGTCGAGGTAGTCTCGGACCTATACGGATTGTCCGATCGGCGACTCGTGCATCAGATGGCCATGCAGCCGAGCCATCCGATGCGGCACTAGGGTCAGGTGTTGCAGCGGCAGTTATTAGCAGAGTTTGAGACCGCCGAGGTGCCATAGGTGCCACTACCCCGATCATCAGAGTCCACCAGGTCCGAGGTGCCACGACCACCTACTTTAGCTTCAGTAGGGACTCACGTGCCCCCATCTGCCGAGTCTACCAGACTTCAGACTCCATCACCTGTACACGACATCGGAGCTGGACAGAGTCAGAGGTCGAGTGAGTCACCACTACCGAGCCAGTCTCGCCCACCGAGGGGACCAAATGCACCATGTACGACGGTCTCGGCGGGACAGAAGATTCCGCTTATAGAATTGCATCGGGGTTGTTTTTCCAAGCCCCCTAGTCGTGAGATCTCGAAGGTGATCACTGGCCTCATTCGTCAGTTTATGACTGAGTTTTGGCTCTCCTACACAAAGATTCCCGAGGATATACGGAAGGAGATGTATGCTCGATTTACGGTGAGTTTTTAATTTATTGTTTAATATCTCTTAATTTAGTTTATTAAATTAGGGCTTTTTTAAAAAAAATTATGTTGAATTTAGTTTATTAATTTATTGTCGTAATTAATTGTTGAATATTATTTTTTTTTTTGCAGAATAGGTTTGGGATTCGTTACTCCGATAGGGGTGCAGTACACAGGGCATACCAGGAGAAGGCGAGGGAGCTTTACAAACGAGCGATGAACAAGGCGCATAGCTATTACATGGAGAGGAAGGATTTGGAGAAGTATCGCGACAAGACAAAGACGCCGTGGATGAGCGAAAGTATTGAGAAGGCGGCGACAAAACATTGGGAGACGGAAGAATTTAAGAAGAAATCTGTCAAGGGAAAGAAAGCTAGGAGAGGCGGTAAGGAGGATGGCCCGGCGCCCGGCACCTTTTACGGTGGTTCTATTGATTACGAGGAGATCAGGCAGCGCCTGGTATTTTTTTTTTAATTATATATTTTTAATTGTTCTTAAGTTATATATTTTAAGATGTTAATTTTTTAAAATTATTGTTCTTAAAAAGAAATCCATTGATTAGTATTTTTAATATAATTTTAACCCCACTTTTATTTTCAATTTAAAGATAAGGAATCAGCCCGGTCGCACGCACCCTATCAGGCACGACGAGATATACAAGGCGGGACATACTAAGAAGGTGTCGGGGACTGGGAGAGGTACCGACCAACCCTTGAGGCGGATGTGGAAGTCAGAGGCGACGAAACTGATTTACGTAAGTGTTTCGACTTTTGTACTTGTTTACCGCTTATTAATTCTCATTTAATTTTAAATTATATTTCGAACTAATTCATCTTTTTCATCACATTTTTGATAATTCAACAGAAATTATACAAGAGGGAGTTGAGGAGGAAAAATCCCGACGCCGTGGAGGACAAGGATTTGGATGAATGGGACCCCGAGGCGTGGAAGAAGGCCATAGGGACGATCAGCAAGGGGAAAGCGAAGGGTTTACCGACTTATGCCGATCCACGTGACTGGGACATTGAGATGACACGGGCGAGAAACTGGGATCAGGAATTGCTTAGGCAGGTCCAGTCCGAGAACCTAGAGTTGAGGACGACACCGGACCCGAGAGTCGACGCACTGACGACATGGGCACATGGCTTTGTCGAGGACCAGATTGCAGAGGGCCGACCAGTGCGAGAGCTTCCTAGTGAGTTGTTCATGGGGAGTGCTATTAAGACCGGAGACGCATTCAGGGTTCCGAGAAAGGTCCGTCAGAGAGTTGATCCTTTTGCTCCACGTACTTCTACCGCCTCTCAGTATGTTGATGATTTTGAGGCTGATGAGTGGTATAGTGATTGTGATGGTGTTGCTGGTGATGAGGATCCTGAGGCCGGTGTTGATGGTGAGGAGAACCTAGATGAGATATATAGAATGTGGGAGAGTTCCGGTGATGAGGGGGTCGAGTATTCGCCTAGCGATGATGAGGGGGTGATGTTGGGGTCGGTGATGTTGGGGTCGGTGATGTTGGAGACGGTGATGATTTGGTCGGTGATGATTGGGAGGGTGATGATTAGGGGGGTCATGATGACCCGGCTCATTGATCGGGTGGATGTTAGTGGTTTGTATTTTGTTTGGGATTATGATACTATAGTTTTTTGATTATCGCGTTATGAACGGTGATTGTAATTATTGTGTTGAAACAGGTTTTGAATTGTGATTGTGATTGTGATTGTGTTTGTGTTTGGATATACAAGTTTGTGAGTAGCTAGCGATTTGGAAATTATTGTGTTGAAACAGGTATTTAACTATTATTAGGTCCAACTCATGCCAATTTTTTTTTGAAAATGTATTTTTTATCGGTTGCAACAGGTTTCCGTTATGAACTATTAGTTGTAGTAGTTTGAAACAGGTTTGTGATTAAACAATGAATATACAATAAATGAATAAGTATAAACCCATAATACATAAGTAAGTATATGTCTTCATTATATGACATTAGTATAAACCCATAATACTGAGCGGTCCCTAATGATACTATCTGTTGTCAATAGGGACCGCCCAGGCGGTCCCTAATGACAACGGATACTAACAATTTTCGACGAATGACATAATGACAAATTAATTCGATCTACATATATACGTATAATTAATGAATACTTAATCTAATGTGAAAGTGCAAGTTTTCTGGATGTTAGGATAACATTGAGATTTTCAATGTTAGAGTAACATTGCACGTCCAGAAACTGTTTTACAATCTAGTTATTATTATTATTATTTTTTTGCCTTATTCACTTAACTAACTGAGTTCCACAGTTGTAGTTGTCTTTGATTATTATTCAGGAAACAAACTTGCATTAGGTTGGATGCTCAAAGTTTCCAAGATGAGAAGTTTCCTTAATTAAAGCAAACGGCTTATAAAAGGAAAGAAGAAGTCTAGTGCGACTAGGAAAGCTTCCAAGGGAAAGTCCTGAATTGAAGAAGGAGTCTTTCCTTAGCTAGATCACTGGCGAAGGAACTTTTATTCAAGAAGGACTGCGAGAACAAGGAAGAGGAGTTCGAGAAGGAAACAAAGAGAATTACCAACCGTGTACAACACACCTTGAAGTCGAAGATCAATAACCTATATATAGGTGTGAAGTACATCAAGACAAACAACGAGACAAGAGCTAATCAATCCGAGAGATTAATTTACAGTTGTTGAGTGTTGTCTTGCTTTAGCAAAGTTTTTAAGTTGTTAGAATAGATATAAGAGTGATGAGCTTTTAGAGATAGTCGAAGCAACTCTTGTGTGTTTTGCTTAGTTTGAACAATTCGAGAGTGAGGAGCTTGAGAGTTGTGAGAACGCCTTTGTTAAACCCTTGTGGTATTTTGCCTACGGCTCGGAAGTTAATATAATCATATATTCACTTCTTAAATTCGTGTTTGTTTATTCCGCTGCAAACTGTTACTCTGGTCTGCTGTTAAAGTAACATCGTCGAACTAACAGCGAACACAAACTGCTGTTAGAACTTCAGTGTTAAGTTAACATCAACAACGTATCAACCCGATCCACAATTTCAATTGGTATCAGAGCCAAGCACCAACTTCACCGGTGTTTGGCGTTGATACGACAAGATGGACAGCTCCAACCCCAATACCAGCAGGTTGCCAGTATTGGAAGGTCCCAATAACTATGCCTACTGGAAGATCAGACTCAGCGTCCACATCAAATCCATCGACCTCAAAGCTTGGGAAGCTGTACTAGAAGGCTATACCATCCCTTATCTGCCAAGAGATGGAGATGCTGACCTGGTGCCAAAGCCAAGGGGACAATGGACAGCCGCTGAAATTGCTCTCTACAACTACAATGAGAAGGCTCTCAATGCTATTTTTAGCTGGATAGGTAATCATATTTTTAAACTTGTTCAAACTTGTGATACTGCTAAAGCTGCATGGGAAACACTTGAGTTACATTGTGAGGGTGATGTGGCTGTGAGGGATTCTAAATATAGGAAACTTTTGAGAGACTTTGAGAAGATTGAGATGGGAGAAGAGGAAACTATTGATAGTTATTTTGAGAAACTTCTTGATATATCTAATCAATGTCAGAACTTAGGTTTTGTGATTCCTAATCAGACCATGGTGTATAAAGCCTTTAGAACACTATCTTCTAAGTTTACAGTCAAAAGAATTGCTATGAATGAGTCTAAAGATCTTGCCAACATGAGTTTCCAGACCTTGATGAACACTATGAAAGAATTTGAATTAGAATTCCTAGGAAAGTCTAGCAAGCAATTAGCTTTAGCCCTTCTTGGAACTAGTTCAGATTCTGCAGGTAGTGATGAGGATGAATATGAGTTGATATGTTCTAACTATGGCAATATTACCAAAAAGTTTAGTAAATTAGGTTTCAAAGGTAAACAGAAAGAAAAACTAACTGGTAATGATGGCCCCGGTTACAAGAAATTGCCCCCTAAATTTGTTAAGTACATGGCATCTAAGAGCACACCTCAAGATGTAGAAAAATTAAAGGATGTTCAGTGCTATGAATGTAAGGGGTATGGTCACTATAAACATGAATGTGCTAACACCCTCAGAACAAGAGGGAATTCTCATTGGGTTTGTGTAGATGACTTCAATGAAGATGATTTTGAATCTGGAACAAGTACCGAAGAACACTCAGAGGAAATCAAAACTCCTGCGCTATGCACAAGGATCACCTGGACCAATGAAGACTCCAGAAATTGTTCAAAAGTCAGAAGCTTTTGATCAGTTCAAAATTCTTTGTGCTAGTATTAAAAACTTATATGGCTCTTCTGTGACTAAAATTAGGTCTGACCATGGTAAAGAATTTTAGAATGCTAGTTTTGATAACTATTGCAATGTTAAAGGAATTTTCCATGAATACTCAGCACCTAAGACACCTCAGCAGAATGGGATTGCTGAAAGGAAGAACAGGACACTTCAAGAGATGGCCAGAGTCATGTTGAATGCCAAAAATATATCCAAGAGACTCTGGGCTGAAGCTTTAAACACTGCTTGTCATATTAGTAACCGGGTGTACCTCAGACCTGGAACTAACATGACTCCATATGAACTCTTGAAGGGTGTGAAACCAAATATTGCACATTTTCATGAATTTGGATGTGACTGTTATCTGCTAAATGACAGGGATTATCTTAATAAATTTGATCCAAAAATGTGAAAAATGCATATTTGTAGGATATTCTGCCAATAGTACTTCCTTTAGAGTCTACAATCCTAGATTGAAGACAATTCAGGAATCAGTGAATGTTGTGTTTGATGATTTCATACTTGATACAGGTACTGGTAATATTAATGTCTCCAATGTTGAACCAACAGTGGAGATTGATGATGTTACTCCTTCCAATGGTACTCCAACATTGGACCATGAAGCTGGAAATGCAGAACAGGAGACAGAACCCAATGTTAGACTAACACCAGCTAGATCTGATGTTAGACTAACAGCAGAAGATTCTGACTCTGAAGTTGAAGTTGTCACTGGATCTAGAAGGGACCCTCCAACTAGGATTCAGAAAGACCATCCAGCATCACAGGTAATAGGTGAGATCACTGAACGGGTAAGGACACGCAACAAAGAAAGAATTGACTATAGTGATATGGTCAAGATGTGTGTCTGCATGAATTTCACTTGTACTGTTGACAATGCCTCATGTTTTGTTTCCTCTATTGAAGTATATGTTGAACATCCTAAGGGATTCACAGATCCTAAGTATCCAAACCATGTGTACAAGCTTGAAAAAGCCCTTTATGGTCTTAAACAAGCACCTAGAGCATGGTATGAAAGGCTTACATAATTTCTATTAAGTCTTGGTTTTGTTAGAGGTGGAGGAGATAGAACTCTGTTTGTTTTAAAGAAAGATTCTCATATCTGTATTGCTCAAATCTACGTTGATGATATTGTGTTTGGCTCAACTAACAATTCTATGTTAGAAAAGTTTGTTGAATCAATGACAGGGCAGTTTGAAATGAGTATGATGGGAGAATTGAATTTCTTCCTTGGTCTTCAAGTGAAACAAACAGGTACTGGCATATTCCTTTGTCAGGTAAAGTATGCAAAGAATTTGGTAAAAAGGTTTGAATTAGCAGATTCAAAGCCTTGTAAGACTCCCATGGCATCTGCAGTGAAGATGGCCAGGGATGATACTGGTGTCAATGTTGATCCAACATTGTACCGTTCAATGATAGGAAGCTTGTTATACTTGTCTGCTTCAAGACCTGATATTATGTTCTCTGTGTGTGTATGTGCAAGGTACCAGGCATGTCCAAAGCAGTCACATCTGATTGCTGTGAAGAGAATACTTAGATACATATCTGGCACTTTGGCCCTTGGCATATGGTACTCTTATGATACTAACACAAATCTTGTAGGTTTCAGTGACTCAGATTGGGCAGGTGATACTGATGACAGGAAGTCTACAAGTGGAGGATGTTTTTATCTGGGGAACAACTTGGTCTCATGGTACAGTAGAAAGCAAAACTGTGTGTCACTATCCACTGCTGAGGCTGAATACATTGCAGCAGGTAGTTGTGTCACCCAGTTGGTATGGCTCAAACATATGCTACTGGACTATGGGTTGGACAGTGATACCTTACTTATGTTTTGTGATAACCTTAGTGCTATAAGCATCTCTAAGAATCCTGTTCAGCATTCTAGGACAAAACATATAGACATTAGGCATCACTTTCTGAGAAACATGGTAGAAGACAAGCTTATTGACATTGAACATATAGAAACTAACAATCAGCTTGCTGATATGTTCACTAAACCATTAGATACTGAGAGGTTCTTCAGTCTGAGGAACTCTCTTGGCATGTGCATTGTTTAGAGATGTTAGTTCACCAGTGTTGACATAACACCACTGTCTAACATTGGTTATTGGTTGTGGTGTAGCTGTAATTCTTTTATGTTCCTTTGTTTTTTTTGCATTCTTCTTTCTTGCATATTACATCTTTGTTAGAGAAACTGTTGGTTGTGTGGTTAATCTGTATGAATAGCTAAGGTGATTGGTGAACAGGTACATATCAAGAGTTTTGGAAAGAAATAACTCTGATGTTAGTCTGTGAATGTTAACCTAACATCATGGGAGAAGCTGGGATACACAGAGCTCACTACTCTGATGCTATTCAGTTGTGACTTATCCATGTTAGGTTTGACAAGGTATGAAGAGAAGCTGGGGTACATGATGTTGAAGGCCTCATTGTCATTCAGTTGTGCTTATTTTCATATTTTTGTCTATGGCCAAGGTTTTTACATGATAGTGATCTTTCCTACTGGGGTGTATAAAGTTTAGACTGTGTGCATTCAGTAGCATTGATTACTTAGTATTTCCTTGATAAACAGGTTAGTAAACAAGTATGCATGAGGAGTTGGGGTGGAGAAATATTTGATAAAAGTGTTGTCTTCATTCAATTTCTTTGTACTTGCCTGATCTGTAGCTGATGGTTAAGTTGTTGGGGTGTGTGGAGTCATGAGCTGCCCACATTCAGTGATGAGACTGTCCTTTAACATTCATCAGTTTTTTTTATTCAAAAGAGTTTCTCAAAATAGTGAAAGTTAAAGATAAATTGATATGTCCTGATCCTAGTTACCAAGGCGGTTTGTATGTGGTTACCATCTCTCAAATGTTAATCTAACATGGTTGCATTCATTCTAGTTCTGCATATTTCCTTTTGTCGGTTTGGGCTTAGGGGGAGTAGTTAAGTATCTTGTGTTGAGGCATACTTCTTGGGTGACCAGCTACAGGTAAAAGCACTATGTTTTGTGATCTTCTTGCTGTGGGAAAATCCTTTCCCTGGATAAGTATATCATCTATGTTTTTCCCTGTTTGATTTGTCACTTGCTTATACTGATGATCTTAAGCTTTGTCATTGTACCTGTGTACGTGGTTGAAGCTTCAGATTAGTACAGGAATATCTCACGCTCTCACAAGATGATGCTACTTTGGATGAAGCCCTGCACCTCCAACTTCCCTCCCTGATGTTAACTTGCCAATGTTAGTCCAACATTGTAACATTGTAACTTATAAGTTTTCAGGAACGAAGACTGCTCTGGTTACGTGTTAACCTAACACTGACACGTGGTAAGAACAACATGTAGGGGACGTGTGATAGTGGTCAGATTATTATGGTAACATGTTACAACACCACAATTCCATGCTCTTCATCTGAATCATATATATAATTTGCCCTAATTTCTTCTTCATTCTAACGCTAACAATTGTGCAAAGCAAATTACTCTCTAAATTTTCAAAATCTTCAATCTTTTATCTCAAAGTTACTCTAACAATGGCACGCAAGTCCAATATTGATGCTCTTGCAGAAGCAGCTGCGCAAATCGAGCGAGCGCCACGACGCAGTACCAGACGCACCACCGCTGAAACCACAGTCGCCGCCTCTCCAAAGAGGAAAGCTACCACTCAACGGCGCAAGGGCAAAAAGATTTCAAAGAAAGATGTTGGTTCAACATCAGATGCTGTCGAGCAAGCCCCTGCTCCCACCAATCCTGAAATCGAGGTAACAATGGCTAACCCTACTCCGAGTATACCTGCTGATGTTGATGTTGGTATTGAGGGGGAGAATGAGGCCCCTGTGATTGGGTTGAGTAGTGCTGTGATTGAGCCAGCTGAGGCTAATGTGGTTGAGGAAGTGGTGGAGCCAACTGTGGTTAGTTCTGTTGAGCCTAATGAGGCTAATGATGATGAGCTTGCTGCTGATGAGGAGAGTGGACATGCTACTGGTGAGCATGATGAGGATTTGTCTGAGGAGATTGCTGCTGATGGCAATCTTGGTGTAAATAATGGGGTTACTACTGAAGGTAACCAAGCTGTTGTGAGTGATCAACCAGCTGAGGTTGAAGGAGAAGAAGAGGATGAGGATGAAAACCTTTCCTTGGCTGCTCTTGCAAATGCTGCCAGGAAGAAGAAGGGTAAGGAGGTGATGGCTGAGTCTTCTGAGGATGAGTCAGAAGAAGAAAAAGAAGAAGAAGAGGTTGAGGAGGAAGAGGAAGAGGAAGTTGAGGAAGAAGAGCTTGTGGCTGATGAGCCAGAGGAAGCTGATGTTACTCTAACATCAGATGATGATCAGTTTACTGATCTGATGATGAAAGAGTATCCACATGAAGCTTACTCTGACTTCTATGTGTCTCCTGATGCTGAGGAGCAATGGGAGGCATACCAAGCCAGGGTAATCCACAAGGAAAGGGCTATTGAGGAGGGTATTTTCAAAGAAAACAGGGTGTTTGAGTTGCTTGAGGCTAGAGGAGTCTTGGGCTCTGTGCAGAATCTGTCTGCATATGTTCCTGATGTAGTGAGAGAGTTCTACATGAATCTCTCTGAGTGGGTGATCAACCTGGATTCTCCTAAGTATGGGAAGGCTTGGGTTAGGAAGAAGATCTATGACATCACTCCTGCCATGATCAATGAGGCTTGGGGGCTTCCTGATCCTGAAGAGTCTGAGGATCCTACTATGGAGGAGATCATCACCGATCTTACAGGTGGTCTCACTAGGCAATGGAGAGAGAGCTTTCCCACAACCAGGCTGACTTCTCTTAGTTCCATCCTTCACAAGATCAGCACTTACAATTGGCTTCCTTCTTCCAACACTACTGTGATGACAAAAGAGTCAGCAAAGTTGGTGTACAAGCTGAAGAATGGACTGAGTGTAAACATTGGTGAAAAAGTGCTGAGACACATGAAGGAAGTCACTACAAAGCCCAAAGGAATCCTTCCCTATCCCTCTCTGATCTCATGCCTATTGGTGAAGCAAGGCTTCAAAACCAAGAAGACTGAAGGATGGATCAGCAACAAAGGCTGTAATGTCAATCACCAGGAGCTACTTCACTAATGTGAGGATCCAGGATTTGCCTTGGAACCCTCAAGGAGAAGCTGGTCCCAGCAGGAAGAAGAAGAAGAAGACACACAAGTTTGCTGCTTCTTCAGTCCCAGTGAGCAGTGGTGACAGCTGCTCAGTGATTGCAGATGCTTTTGTTGAGGAAACCTTGGTCTGGCTGGATAGGGAGTACAAGGACACCCAGAGGGAAATAGCTGACAAGCAAGTCAGACTGCAGGAACTGGACAGCTTGAGGAAACACTTGAAGGATCTGCCATACTCACAAAAAGGGGGAGAGTAGATCAAATTTCAAAATTTCCTGCAAGTTTTTTAGTTTCTGTTTCTAATGCCTTTTGAACAATTGTTTTCTTTTTATTCTGATCAAGGAGTCTGTTCCTTGCTGCTAGTATGGACTGTAATTAAGTACTTCTTAATTTTGGGTACTTAGTGTTTCTGCTTATGCTATTATTGAACTGTGATTAATGGTACTAACTCTGTTTTGCAGGTGTTAACTTTCTGATGTTAAACCAACATTGATAAAGCTGGATGTTATAACATCGAGAGTATCAGTGTTAGAATAACATTGGATTAGTCCCTTCTGATATTCAGGGGGAGAGTACTTAGTTTTTCATTGTTATGATATAATGAAGTTTTTCTGAATAATTTGATCTGATAAGAACTGTTTCTTAGGTTTTGTGATTAAGGCAAAAAGGGGGAGATTGAAAGTGCAAGTTTTCTGGATGTTAGGATAACATTGAGATTTTCAATGTTAGAGTAACATTGCACGTCCAGAAACTGTTTTACAATCTAGTTATTATTATTATTATTGTTTTGCCTTATTCACTTAACTAACTGAGTTCCACAGTTGTAGTTGTCTTTGATTATTATTCAGGAAACAAACTTGCATTAGGTTGGACGCTCAAAGTTTCCAAGATGAGAAGTTTCCTTAATTAAAGCAAACGGCTTATAAAAGGAAAGAAGAAGTCTAGTGCGACTAGGAAAGCTTCCAAGGGAAAGTCCTGAATTGAAGAAGGAGTCTTTCCTTAGCTAGATCACTGGCGAAGGAACTTTTATTCAAGAAGGACTGCGAGAACAAGGAAGAGGAGTTCGAGAAGGAAACAAAGAGAATTACCAACCGTGTACAACACACCTTGAAGTCGAAGATCAAGAACCTATATATAGGTGTGAAGTACATCAAGACAAACAACGAGACAAGAGCTAATCAATCCGAGAGATTAATTTACAGTTGTTGAGTGTTGTCTTGCTTTAGCAAAGTTTTTAAGTTGTTAGAATAGATCTAAGAGTGAGGAGCTTTTAGAGATAGTCGAAGCAACTCTTGTGTGCTTTGCTTAGTTTGAACAATTCGAGAGTGAGGAGCTTGAGAGTTGTGAGAACGCCTTTGTTAAACCCTTGTGGTATTTTGCCTACGGCTCGGAAGTTAATATAATCCTATATTCACTTCTTAAATTCGTGTTTGTTTATTCCGCTGCAAACTGTTACTCTGGTCTGCTGTTAAAGTAACATCGTCGAACTAACAGCGAACACAAACTGCTGTTAGAACTTCAGTGTTAAGTTAACATCAACAACGTATCAACCCGATCCACAATTTCATAATGATTATGCCTCGTAATCGTATCTATGCTAACGTTTGTGAAGTAAATCATAAACAAGGATAACAATTACAACTAACTAATTAGTTATTTGTACATTTGTGAAATATATCTTGAACGTTAATAACTCGATCGATCTCAATTAATCTATTATTTCACAACTAATCTACTATAAGGTTGGTTTTGCAATCATTTATTACTTAAATTTACATAGTACAATGAGTTTGGTTGCTTACAATCACAAACACAACAACATCAATAAAAAAAATCGATTTTTAAGTACGAATATTAGTAGGGACCGCTTAACGGTCCCTATTGTGACATTAGCAACCGCTTAACGGTCCCTATTGTCATATTAGGGACCGCTTGGCAGTCCCTATTGTCAATTTAGGGACCGCTTAGCAGTCCTTACTAATATTCATACATCAAAATTATGAATTTTTCGATGGTTCGAGGTGCCGCGTTGTATGTTTAGTTCATAATAACCATTGGAATAGTTAAAATAACAATAAGTACAACGAGACATTCTATATCCAAACATTATACAATTTTGAAGATTCTCCTACTATTTTGTACGACGAATGACATAATGACAAATTAATTCGATCTACATATATACGTATAATTAATGAATACTTAATCTAATGATTATGCATCATAATCGTATCTATGCTAACGTTTGTGAAGTAAATCATAAACACGCATAACAATTACAACTAAGTAATTAGTTAGTTGTACATTTGTGAAATATATCTTGAACGTTAATAACTCGATCGATCTCAATTAATCTATTATTTCACAACTAATCTACTATAAGGTTGGTTTTGCAATCATTTATTACTTAAATTTACATAGTACAATGAGTTTGGTTGCTTACAATCACAAACACAACAACATCAATAAAAAAAATCGATTTTTAAGTACGAATATTAGTAGGGACCGTTAAGCGGTCCCTATTGTGACATTAGCGACCGCTTAACGGTCCCTATTGTCATATTAGGGACCGCTTGACAGTCCCTATTGTCAATTTAGGGACCGCTTAGCAGTCCCTACTAATATTCATACATCAAAATTATGAATTTTTCGATGGTTCGAGGTGCCGCGTTGTATGTTTAGTTCATAATAACCATTGGAATAGTTAAAATAACAATAAGTACAACGAGACATTGTATATCCAAACATTATACAATTTTGAAGATTCTCCTACTATTTTGTACGACGAATGACATAATGACAAATTAATTCGATCTACATATATACGTATAATTAATGAATACTTAATCTAATGATTATGCCTCATAATCGTATCTATGCTAACGTTTGTGAAGTAAATCATAAACACGGATAACAATTACAACTAACTAATTAGTTAGTTGTACATTTGTGAAATATATCTTGAACGTTAATAACTCGATCGATCTCAATTAATCTATTATTTCACAACTAATCTACTATAAGGTTGGTTTTGCAATCATTTATTACTTAAATTTACATAGTACAATGAGTTTGGTTGCTTACAATCACAAACACAACAACATCAATAAAAAAAAATCGATTTTTAAGTACGAATATTAGTAGGGACCGTTAAGCGGTCCCTATTGTGACATTAGCGACCGCTTAACGGTCCCTATTGTCATATTAGGGACCGCTTGACAGTCCCTATTGTCAATTTAGGGACCGCTTAGCAGTCCCTACTAATATTCATACATCAAAATTATGATTTTTTCGATGGTTCGAGGTGCCGCGTTGTATGTTTAGTTCATAATAACCATTGGAATAGTTAAAATAACAATAAGTACAACGAGACATTGTATATCCAAACATTATACAATTTTGAAGATTCTCCTACTATTTTGTACGACGAATGACATAATGACAAATTAATTCGATCTACATATATACGTATAATTAATGAATACTTAATCTAATGATTATGCCTCATAATCGTATCTATGCTAACGTTTGTGAAGTAAATCATAAACACGGATAACAATTACAACTAACTAATTAGTTAGTTGTACATTTGTGAAATATATCTTGAACGTTAATAACTCGATCGATCTCAATTAATCTATTATTTCACAACTAATCTACTATAAGGTTGGTTTTGCAATCATTTATTACTTAAATTTACATAGTACAATGAGTTTGGTTGCTTACAATCACAAACACAACAACATCAATAAAAAAAAAATCGATTTTTAAGTACGAATATTAGTAGGGACCGTTTAACGGTCCCTATTGTGACATTAGTGACCGCTTAGCGGTCCCTATTGTCATATTATGGACCGCTTGGCAGTCCCTATTGTTAGTTTAGGGACCGCTTAGCAGTCCCTACTAATATTCATACATAAAAATTATGAATATTAGTAGGGACCGTTAAGCGGTCCCTAATATGACATTAGGGACCGCTTAACGGTCACTAAAATCGTAAATTTTGAATTTTTGGCAAAATTTTTTGGCGGAAATGAGGGGGAAATTTGAATGTCACCAAAGCAATTCTAAACCGTCGATTAAATCCTAATCTACGGTCATAAGTACCCCATCATGTCTTTAACACGGATCGCCATCTCAAACCGTCGATCATCTAAAATCATCCAACGGACAAAAACTAATTGAATCCTATATATAACCTCACCACTCTTTACACCGATTTTATTATCTCCAAAAAATACTCTCTTTTTTTCTTCTTTCACCAACACAAAGACACTATCTTTTTTTCTTCTTTTCACAAACACAAAAACACTATCTTTTTTTTCTTCTTTTCACCAACACAAAAACTTTTCTTCTTTTCACCAACACAATCTTTTCTTCATTTTTTTTTTCACTTTCTTTATTTTGGATTTTTATTTTCTTTTTTTGACCAATACAATCTTTTTTTCTTATACTTTTTTTTATTTTGGATCTTCATTTACTATTCTTCACTTTTGATTTCATTCATGTTTTTTATTTCATTCATTTTATATTATTACTTATTTTATTCATATTTTCACATTCTTTTATTCTTTCATATCAATTGTCATTATATTAATTTTTTATTCATCATTTTATTGTTTTGATCTTGTTAAAATTACAATTTTACAAAAAAAAAAAACAATTATATTCCGGATTTAATCCGGAATATAATTGTATATTTTTTTTTCTGGAGGTCATTAGGGACCGCTTAACGGTCCCTACTAATATTCATAGTATGAATATTAGTAGGGACCGTTAAGCGGTCCCTATTTTTGATATTAGGGACCGTCAAACGGTCCCTACTAATATTCATAGAAAATATACGAATATTAGTAGGGACCGTTAAACGGTCCCTATTGTAAAATTAGGGACCGTCTAACGGTCCCTAATATTTTTTCAGAATATAGCGACCGTTAAGCGGTCGCTACGTTCTGAAGCACATTAGGGACCGCTCAAACAAGTTTAATCTGGCCAATTATTAAAACAAAGGTTAGATTTATTTGATGGGATATTATGCATAGTGAGATTCTACTACCACTATCAATTATAACTATTTATCTAGGATGGTGAATATGGTCTACATTTATCATGAAATTTCATGCAGTACAACAAGGTAAATCACCAAACTAAAGGAACTATAATTTAAAATAATAACTTTAACATTCGGTTAATTAAGAATTTGAAGAATCAACTTCTCATTCCATTAATTTTCAGATCAGCAGTTCTTTCCTATAAATCAAGATTTCGATTAACTAATCTAAAATATAAGATCAAAGCATAATACGCATAACCTATTACCATAGTTTCTTTCGATGATACGTCTTCAGCATGATACAACATAACTACTATCTTGATCCAATTCGTCCTTAACCGAATACAACTCCTTTTACATGCTTTAGCATCACCTCTGAGACATAAATCCTACTCTTAAATATAAAGTGATATCTATTATGAGTTTCAGCAACAATTTTCCGTATGAAGTATATGCCTCGAACGTACAAAATTCTCATTTGCGATTAAATATTATGTAAGTGAGTGCGAATAGAGAGGAGTTGATGAAATGAATAGTCAGCTAAAAGAAGTGAAACATGATGAGGGAACGATTGGAGTCATTCTCTTCTCATTTATTAATTTTGTCTAAATTATGCAAGACTGCCATCATGAATAAGCATGTAACGTGTAAATTAAAGGAAGCTTTACCAACTTGATATTATCCTAGAATTACATATTTAAATTGTTATTTATTATTATTATCATTGTTATTATTTAACTATGTGCATGTACAAATTTAAGGTGTAACATGCAGAACTGTGGTAATGTGTGTGTACGTGTATATTGTTGGACTTAGTCCATATAGTAGGCGTACATGCATATACGTTTCAATTAAATGAACTAATAGTCATATATTTCAAATCACATTTAATTTTTAATGCTTGGACTTAGTGTGTCCATATAGTATTATTTATGACTTTCCTATAGTTAAGAAACTAAGACTTACATAATTATTTAATTTGATAATTTGAGCACAAAGAATCAACCATATTTTTATAAGTCTAGCAAAAGTAAGATTTAAAGACTCCTCGCTTTTGTTTTATAGGATATAAATAACAGGAGGTTAAAATAAATTTGACGGACGTTACAATGCCCCTTTGCAAAATAAGGTATCGATATAGTGGGATCCCTTATTGCCGACGCCGGTCAAAAGAAATTTTTGCTAGTAGTGGTGGATTACTTCACCAAATGGGTAGAGGCATAACTCCTAGCCCGAGTCACAGCAGGTGCGGTCATTAATTTCCTATGGAGAAACATCATGTGCCGATTCGACATTCCTCAGAGTCTTGTGAGCAATAAAGGACTACAATTTACTAGTAAAGTGTTAGAAGACTGGAGTAGCCATTGGGAAGTCAAGCACTATTTTGCTTCAGCGGGATATCCCCAAGCAAATGGCGAAGTGGAGAGGATTAATCAAACCCTCCTGAAAAACATAAAGGCTAGACTGGATTGGCACAAAGCCAAATGGGTCGAGGAACTACCCGGCATCCTGTGGGCTTATCAGACCACGCAAAGGAAGACGACGAGCGAAACTCCCTATAGCCTGGCGTACGGTAGCGGAGCCTTCGTGCCCCCAGAAGTTGTTGTAGAAAGCTGCGTCAGGGAGTATGAAGAAGTAGCTAATAGCTCGAATTTAGCCCTTGCCCTTGATCTCCTCGAAGGGAGAGCCCAAGCCGTTGTCCAAATAGAGGAGTACAAGGCCCGAATGTCGCGGTACTACAACACCAAGGTAAAATCTAGGACTTTCCAAGTTGGAGACCTAGTACTAAAAAGAGTCGGAGCTTCCAAGAACGTGGAAAAACTTGATCCCCGATGGGAAGGACCCTACAAAACTGCGAGAATCATCAGACTGGCAACATATCAGCTTGCCAATTCCGAAAGCGCAATACTCCACAATACTTGGAATGCTCTTAACCTTAGAAAATACTATGCTTAATGTAAAGTAGAAATTTGTACATAAATAAAAGAGTTTTTTTATATATAAATGGGGCCTACACAACAGAAAATGGGGAAAGGATGGTTGCACGACAAAACAATGACCCTACATCTGGTCATTTAAGCAACCCAGTCCCATGGGACCATCTATTACAAAACAAGCTCTTACAAAACAAGCTCTTATAGGAATATCAGACCCTACCCTATACAAAGGTCATTGTACCATCAAAACAAACCCCATACACCCTAATCCTCCACCACCGGACGCTTTTCCTCCCTGATAAGACGATGTCGTTGCTCCTCGGACAAATTCACGGGGTCATCAATCACCACCGTTGGAACCACGAAGTCCTCACGAACCGTCGGATGGGCCTCTGGAAGAACTTGACGAATGCTTAGTTCAGGGATCACCAGTTCCGAGGGAAATCCTGGTAAAACTTGCACAACATCCTGGCATAACCGATATCCGATACGGACCAAGTCACGCATCTCTCTGTGAAAGGACTCACAAAGAGCGGGCGAACTCGCTATGTCCAAAACAGCTTTAACTTTGGCCATCACCACTTCTACCTCATTAGTACGGGACACCTCTAGCACCCTCTGATTGGTCGCATCCTGTTCTCTCGTAGTACGCAACAATTGCTCATCGGAGAAGCGGATTTGGTCCCTTAGGTCTCCCAGCCTTCTAAACCTAATACCCGAGCCTTTTCCAAAACCAACTGGCGCTCCAGCTCCCATAACCTATTCTTTTCACGTTGTAAGATCTCACTATAAACTTCCTTAGAAGACTCGCGGTCCGCCTTTCCAACTCGTCCCGACGACGATACACCAAGCCCGTATCGGAGGAAGAACGCCCTCGAGAACCGATTGAGTTCAAAACCATATAAATCTGCATTAAGAAAGCCTATTACCACGACGAAGGCGTAAAGGTTAGTAGTATATGAATAAATAAATAATGTACCTCACATAATCCTTGTAGGCCAAATCTTGAAGACTGGATAAAGTGAGAGTTTTTATTAACTCGCAATCCAACATGTTCAATAAACCACTTAGATAGTTCCTACAAAAGTCCGCGGCTGACGTAGTCAGAGGAACGAAGTTATCGCCCTCCCCAAAGGGATGGGACCCCTCGAGAATGGGATTCCCCTCGACAGACGGGGAGCCCACGTAACCAGAACCTTTCCCGAGGGGAGGAGGCCCCTCAAGAGTAGGAGACGGAAGACCCTCCTCCACCATATTGAGCATGTCAAAAATATCTCCCTCAGGAGAAGACCGAACCATCAAAGGGGGTGTAGAGGGATCCATCCAAAAAGCGGCAGCCCTTGGACCCTCAGGCACCCTCAGTTCTACTTGATTAACTGGGGGCTGCGATAGGCAAAACCCCCGGATCCCCTTCTTCGTAGAAGAGCTTGGTACTACCTCCAAATTTGAATGATAAGAGCCCTCGTCCTCGGATAAGGCATAGGCACCATTTGATATTTGCCATAAAAAAGCCTTGTCAAATAGCTTAATAGCAAACATTTCCATCTCCGCACCTACCAAAAATACAAATATATTATAAACCCGAATCATTGATGAATATCTCAAATAGAAGACAAAAAGAGAAGCACTTACGAAAAAAGAAGTTGTCATGAAGGGGCATATGAGAGAGATTGAAGATCTTCACCCCCTCTTGAAGACCTGCGAGGACTAGAGATTCGGGAGGCTCTAGCAAACCATTGATATCATAAGAACCCGAAAACAAACCCAAACCCGACAAAACCTCCGATTCCCGTACCGATATCTAAGGATTAGGGACGATATATCCTAAGCCCCATCGGAGAGGCACCCCCCACGCGCTAGCCGGTAGGCCCTTAGAAAGGATAAAAAAGAACATGTGCCTCCAATCCCCCCAATGAGAATGGTGATTGGAAACGTGCATGAAGGCTCTACTATTATCCCGATAGGCCAGGCTGAAAAGGGGAGGGCTACCCGAACAAGGGGGAGGATGAATATCCCCCCACCTGATAGGGAGACATCGGGAGGTTTAGGGGTTCACAACACAAAACATACCCCACCAAATTACGATAAGAGTTAGGCGTCAGTTGACTGGGGCATATCTGCTAGTATCGGAACAATACCTGAAGAAAAGGGTGGAAAAATACCCGCATCCCACACCGTATTTGCTCACAATAAACAGTTAAATACCCCGACGCAGGATCATAGGCCCTCTGATCGGGGTGAGGAATAATTACATCATACTTATCAAAGTCTATAGCATATTCGCCAAAAAATGTAATAATAGACCCTCCGTCTTCGGTACTTACCGCAGACCCGACGCGCCTTCATTCCATCATCCTCGATGGACTCAAAGGGAGCATATTAAACACCGATGAACGGTCAGCAGGAGAGTAAGACTCCTTGTCCGTAAAAACCTCTCTAATATGATCCATTCTACAGGAATCCTCGTACGAAGGCCCTGGCGTGGCCCTAATCGAAGAACTCCCAATGAAGGTTGCAGAACCTTCATCGGATGCATGACGAATGCGCAGCCGCAGTGAAAGATTCTGAGAGGAATTGTGAGAAGAATTCCTCGAGGAAACAGAACCACCGGGTTTGTCATGGGGAGGCATCATCTTGCCAGGTAAGTTTTGTATTACTCTTTTGAATACTTAGTTAAAAACTAGCTCGATAGAAAGCCAAAAGCGAAAGAAGATAATCTGGCTTATTTTAAAAAAAGAGGGAAACAGCTAGGTAAAATAAACTTGGAAAGTTTTTAGGTGAGAATACTCACTAAAGAATCGGGTGTAAGCTTGAGCTGTCAAAGTAAAAATATAGGTAGGAACACGTGTCAGCGGTTATCTCTATATAGAGAAAAGTAATTCCATGCATACGGGCATGTCCTACTGAACAACTTACTTGGCCGCCAAGGATGAAAAGTAACTTGAGATTAATTAAGAGGGCCCCAGTATTTATATAATAAGGAATTTCCTTCTTTATTTAACTATGAATGTGGAAAAAGACAAAAGAAAGAACCGAACAAAATAACCATTCATTCACAAATAAAAACCGAGAAGTCCTCGGAATACATTCAAAATAGCAAAAAAATAAATACAAGTGCTAAACTACAAAATTAAAAGTTCTAAAAATCTTGAAACTAAAAGACAAGAAAAACAAATCCTATACTGTGCACCCTGTGGTAGGAAGAGAGGGTGCCGAAGTTGCAGAAGGTATCCCCTCGGAGGAAAGAGTCGTCGGAGGTAATTGAGCAGGGGGGAAGGGATCTCTCCAGAACCACTGGCAAACCTCATCGGAGAAGGAGAGGGAGAGGCCCGAGGAGATAAAATTGTATTGTGCCTCTCAAAAAGGGCATATGCCTCCTCAGGAGTAGGCCTCTTCAACTTGCGGACGTCGAAGGCCCTCACGTAGTCAATCCCCAGCCGCAACAACCCTATTGCCAACTTGGCACACCCCATATACCCCCACAGTGTATGCCCTGTCAAGATCCCTTGCTGACGACTATCGGAGAACCTTGACAACTGTCGCGCCATCTCCTTTTGAGCATATTGGACCGCCACGTCCACCTTAGCTTGCAACTCTTCAGAGAGATGGCCATGGATAATTTCCCCTCGGCTGATTCCGCGCGATCAAGGGCCTAACCCAGCTACTCCTGAAGGCTCATCTCTCTTGATTGAGCCTCCTCCTTCTCCTTTTGGAGAAGATTGATCCTTGACTGGAAAATTTTCTCTAAGTCTTCCAACTTCTCATAAGAAGCTTGAAAGCTCTTCATGAGCTCCTCCTGCTTCTTGAGCTCCTTCTGGTCCTCCCCCCATCGGAACTCGTAATCGGATATCCTTGTCCGAAGGATGTCCATCTGCACCAGATCCTCCTATCTCTTAGAAAGGAGTGCAGCCACCTACCCTCGGAGGATCTTCATCTTCTCCCCACTGCGGTTGTATCCTCGTTCGGCCACAGTAGCCGCTTCCCAAGCCTTTTTCTACCTGAAAGAAAAAAGGAATCAGGAATAAGTTTTATCCTACAAAGATAAATTTTCTAGAAAATATAGGTAGGGAAAAGGAACAAGAGACTCACCATAAGCCCCATCCAGTTGAGGCACGTCTGCATAAAATGAAAACCATCAGAGGGCGCAGCGTTAGACAAAATGAAGAAGCGGAGGACTTCCTGAAAGGAAGCCTCCAATGACTCAGGGAGGGCAAATCGTCCAGACGGGGAGGACCCCCTGGAATAGGTATCCCGAAGGAAATGCCTTAAGGAGAAAGTTTCACCGAGACCGAGGCAATTGTCTCGGAATTAGTGAACAGCACCCGACGAACTCCCGCAGCAGCCGAGGGACCCGCCATCCCCATGAGAGAATCCAAGAGCAAAACCTTGACGTCCAAAGACTCGTCAGGCTGCGCCTCGGGAACCTCCGGGACCTCCTCTGAGTCACCCAGCGAAAAGTCCAAATGAGATTTGAGGAGCTGTGCCATCAGGTCCACTCCTACAAAGATGCGAAGAAATAATTTAGCCTTTCAAAAAACAAAACAAGAATATCGGAGAATACTTATGAAAAAATCACAAAAACTTACTGGGAGCAGAAGGCTCAGAAACTGCCCCCAACGAAGGCGCCAAAGAGTGTTCCTCTACTTCCTTTTGAGGGGAAGAGGAAGGATCGTCGGAGGAAATGGTCACGTACTCCGGCGCCACCGCCGAAGACGTCCTCTCTGCATTCGAACTCCTCTCCGACGGAAAACATCCCTCTGAAGCAAATTCTCCACCTAAAGTCTTTGGAGAGCCTCCCGCAGCAGAACCTGAGCCGGAGACTAAAACCATAGCCAATTGTGGATCAACAGTGGTAAGGGGGACAACCCCATAAATCACGCCATCCGCCCCTATAACAAATGGCGAATGGTCTTTCTCCACTTTTACCATCGGATGTGCACCAGCGCCCTCAAGAGTATTGACCTGCTCGTCCTCCGGATCCTCTTCATCGGGAATGTCTGAAGTACCGCTAGATGAACGGGCCGACAAAGTCAACTAGGCCTTAGACTTTTTTCGACGACTCGCTGCTGCTATGTCCTGCCCCGATAGCATCGGGGTCACAAGTGGATCCGAGGGGCTCTTGTGCAAAAAATATTTCGCCAAAATTTCTAATGCATCACAAAAAAACACATAAGAGCCATGAAAAATCAAAAGAATTATTCGAAAGAAAACATAAACAAAGTTGAATCAAATAATACTTACCAAAAACAGTTCGCCCCTCCGAGGACATAGATAGAGGCTCTTCGACGGAGTCATCGGAGAACACCACGTGATGCAGCCCTGCCATCTCGTACAATATGCCGAAATCATCCGACTCCATCAGAGACTTCTACAAAATTATCGGAGAAAGGATGATCTCCGAGCCCAAAGATTAAGCCGGTGGATCAGCCTCCCTCCAGTCAAAGGGCATGTCCCACTACCCCTCCTCAGGCTTCACGAATAACTACTTGTCCTTCCAAGTACTGTGGGACCTAAGTGTCTCCTTCAATATTTTCTTCGTGGAATTTTTTGTGGCATCCCGATGGCAGAAATGATAAAAGGGAAGACCCCCGGGCGAACTCACGATGTCAAAAATTGAAAAAAATTAGGCCACAGTCCACCCCAAACCCTTCACTTGGCACCAGAAAACGAACATACACAAAAGGGCAAAACTATTCGGGGTTACCTGGCTTGCACAAACATTGCATGCCTTGAAAACCTCGCAAAAGAAGGGAAGCATAAACGAACGCCAATCGTACTTTATCTGGGCAAAGTACACCATGAGGTAACCCATCAGAGGGTTGTTGGCCCTCTCCTCCTTCTTCGGGATTTTGAACGTCATGTTCTTCTGATACGCCCCCAAATCTTTGAAAAAATAAACCACCTCGCTCCGGGTAGCAGTACTCACGGTCTTCTTGGCTTTCTAAAGGTTGCGGGTATCAAGCTTCTTCGATTTAGAAACCCTAGTTCTCTTTGGAGTCGCAGCAGTGCCCTCCTTCGCCGCAGAGGTTCCCGCTTTCCTTTTCCGAGTAGCCGCAGCAGGACCGCTAGCTGAAGCGCCACCAATAACAACCGATAAATCGGTGGCGAAGGTGAAAGCCACGGTTCCAGAAGCCGAGGCGGTAGTGGTAAGGTCGGTAGTAGAGGATGCCATTTGAAGTAATTAAGAAGAATTGAAAAGTGCTTGTGAAAATTTTGAGAAAAATCACGAAAGAGAAGAAATAGTTGGAGAATTCTTTGCTCGGTAAATATTGCTGGAAAATTGAAGAAAGAAAAGTGAGAGAAAGGGGTGGCGTGAGGACTATTTATAAATCGACTCTATTAATAACGTGGAACGCGATCAACACATCACGTCGTCCACTCACTTGACGTGTGCCTCACGCACGTTCCAACTAGCCGTTGGAGGCAAGCGTTACCAATGGTCGACAATGAGCCGTTACGCCCTTAATGGAGCAGATCGTTACCTTTCCCTATCTGTAACAATAAATAAATCACCAAGCCTGCTCATCCGAGGATCACACGCCCAGGGGCAACAAGCTCTGTACTGTTGGACGGCCCGATAATATATACAAAACGAAGTGTTCTTTCTTATGTTCGTTGTCCTATCCGACCTTCCGATGCGTTAACAAAGAAGAATCCGACATATGATTAGGGCAATCCATGACAGGTATTGCGTCAACTATTTAGGGGGAAGAAGCATGGCAGCCAAGATTATCAGACAAGGGTATTACTGGCCGACCATGGCAGCTCACTGTCAAGTATGCTCGAAAGTGCTGGAAATGCCATAGATGCATGCCCCCATGATACACCAGCCTATCACCCCCCGAGAACTTAAGACAGCCCCTTGTCCATTCGCCCGATGGGGAATTGACATTGTAGAAGACATGATCCCTAATAAAGGTCAAAAGATTTTCTTAGTAGTTGTTGTAGACTACTTCACAAAGTTAGTTAAGCCGAGCCCCTCTCTAAGATCACCATTCAGGTCGTGACAAATGTACATTAGAGAAAATCCTATGCCGCTTTGGGGTACCCCAACAACTTGTAAGTGACAATGATCTCCAATTTCGTAACAACCTCGTGGAAAAATGGTGTGATAAGTGGGGTATCAGGCACCACTTTAAGGGCATAGAATACCCATAGGGAAATGGCCAAGTAGATGTAACTAATTGAATCCTCCTAAAAAATTGTCAAGGCTCGCTTAGACCAGTATCAATCTAAGTGGGAAGAAGTCCCCTGAGTGCTATGGGCCTACCGTACGACCCCACAGTAGGCTATTGGAGAACCCCCTACAACCTTGTATATGAGACAATGTGGGTGGTCCCTTCAGAGGTCGTAAAACAAAGTCTTCGGGTACAGGAATACGAGGAAGCCCAGAACAGTGATAATCGCATCTTGGTCCTAGACTTAGTCAAAGAAAAAAGGATCTGAGCTGCCACCCACAATGAGTTTTATAAGGTACGAATGGCCAAGTCTTACAACGCTTGGGTCGACCGCAATCCTTTCAAGTCGGGGACCTCGTCCTAAGACGAGTGAAAGCCTCTAAAAATGTAGGTTATTAAATCCAAAATAGAGCGACCCCTACCAGATCTCTAAGCTCCTAAAATATATGAATGGCCGGTGTTAACCGTAAAAAATAAATATAAGATTAAGTGAAGCATTAACCATAAATATAGGGATTAATGCATGGACGATACTGTCCCCTCACTGAACACTCTGAAGTCTAAAAAGCCCTCGGAACACTCATCCCGAATGACAGAGCACAAAAACAATGCCCTATTAAAGTCCAAAAGCCCTCGGAGCACACATCACAAAGACCAAAACACAAGAATATCACTCTTCTAAAATAAAGAAGCCATCGGAGCCCACCCCGCATGCGAAAAAAAACAGATTTACCTATCGGAGCATATGCCAAGAAGGAACAACATAAAATCCAACCGCTATCAAAACCACAATCACATCGGACGAGTACCCCGTCTCACTCATCGAGGCTTCCTAAGAGACCTGGCTTATCAGAAAGAAGAAGCTAAAAGACCTAACTCATCGAAATCCCCTGAAGCCATCGTAGGAGATAAAATTTCATCCTAGTCAGCGTCTAGTCAGCAAATATAAAGTTTATCCTATCCTATCAATTTCATGCCAGTCAGCGTCTAGTCACCTGTAATTTATTTAAACATGCATAACGACATCTGTCCCTAAAAAACCTCTACAAAAGGAGGGGCAGATTGAGAAGAAGAGGCAGAGAGAGAGAAAAAAAACACACACATACACACCAATGTACAAAAAGATCCAGAGGGAAATTCATTGAATATAAAGAGGGATATTTTTGTAATTTCACAAGCTTCTGAACCACGGACAAGGCATTCCAATCCTAAATAAATCCGTTAATTAGGTAGTAATATCAAACTTGTTAACAGCCGGGAACACACCCGAGCCTCGAATAGTTTCAACCTCTGGAAGTATTATCATTGAAGATTTGGGAAAAACCTTTTACGACGACTTTATTTTGTTCATGTAGTTAAAATTTTGTATTTTGACCTAGCGGTCATACCCATGTAAAGCAAACATACTATCAGAAATAAAAGAACTACGTTGAAAAGTCTATCAACTTGTGAAAAAATGCTAAAAATAAATATTTTATTCAAGGCAGTGAAACTGCCATAATAGAAAAAATGGGGGACTAGACTCTTACAAAATAGGTCCTGAGAAAACAAGGTCAACACACGCCCAAGTAACATTATTCCCTCGCAGGATGTTTCCCGGCCTTGATCCATTTCCAACGCTCCTCCTCCAAGAGCTCTTTCGGGTCAGATATCTACACCATTGGGGCATTACGGTTCGGCCATTGAGAGGCAGGAGGAGGATTGGTAGAAGGGAGCATGGAGTAAAATTACAGTTGATAGAGTACCAAGTCCTCGGGAAAAATAGGGAGAGCCTTAGTAGTTGATTGCGCCATCCTATAGCCCACTCGGACTAGATCCTTGAGCTTAGAAGCTGAATCTACTTGGCTCTTCGAGGACTTGGTTGAACACAATCGGGTAGAAGCAAGGCTAGCTCGGTGCTCCGCTCCTAGTCCTTGATCTACAAAGCATTCGGTCCTGCTCCTACTATAGTGGTGGGGTTTCTTCTAGAGCCTGGGTTGCCTCCCTCGCCTTTTCCTCTTATTTCTCAAACTTGGTGCTGGCTTGGGCAATCGCCTCCCCTATAACACTCTTAAGTTCCCACATGTCCCGATCCGTGGACTGTCTTACCCCAATGGCGAGTCCACGAGCTTCTTCACAGGCCCTCTTCAGAGCATTCCTCAAAGATGCTCGTAGGGCATCACGCTCCTAGACGACAGTCGTCAGAACAGTCGGAATTGCCCTTCATGTGCCCATGGCATAACCAAGCACCATGAGATACGATAAAAATAATAAAGGTCAAAAGTCAAACAATGGTGAAAAGATCACAAAACGAAAACTTAAAATGGAAATGAAGAAAACTAGGTATCAAATCGCAGTGCTCTTGCAGAACTTCTCCCACAAGGCTCCATCACTAAGGCCACAAAGAAGCTCGCGGTCGCCTAGGTGAACAATACTGCTCACGAAAACGCGGTAATAAAAGGAATCCACATAACTGTCTAGAAAATTGAGGGTGCAACAGGGTCACAGAGTAAATTCTCATCTGACAAGGGTCCCTTCCTCCTTTCCAACCTCATTGGAGGTAGAGGGTGTATAAGGCCCTTCCCTTTGCTCCTCTCTGGTGACCGAGCTGACGCACCTTCATTATCGCTCCTTGAACAACCCCCAACAATAGGGATCCAACCTGCCAAATGATTTGGGGAAGACGGAAGCGGACCAAAGTTAAGCACGGTACCAAAAGGCGGCATGAAATAATTAGCAAAATGTTTTGCCATTGCGGGATCCATGGGATGTGGCATACTTTTGACAGAAGTCTCCTCGCCTATAGGACGAGTCTTCGCCATAATTCCCAGGACCTCATCCACATGAGTAGACGTCAGACTACCGGAGGAACAAGGGTAACCTTTAGCATGAAAAGAGGCGGAAGATACATCTGCAACAACCTCCGAAGACTTTGCAAGCTTACGACATATCTCTATGCTATGCATTTCTCAATCGCCAGAGTAGCCCAAGACGAAGTAGTCTAGGTCAATATCGGTCAGTGCTAGGAAGTTCCCCTGGAATGGGGCCCGAGCATGTCTAGCCATCTTCGCACCTAAAAAGAAGAGCATATATCCAGTTGAGAGAGAGAGAGAGAGAGAGAGAGAGAGAGAGAGAGAGAGAGAGAGAGTATACTATATATATTATGGAACACATTGTGAAGACGAAGCATGGTCGTAGATGGATGCTCAGTAAAGCCACCATGCAGACGCTCTAACAGCATGGCCATCCAATGGCGTAGCAACATGGATGTGTCCTATACCCTGCTAAAAAGCCCCATCCGACTCAGGAATGTGGTAGCCTCTGCGTACACCTCGTTGGAAGGAAAAACATACCCTAGACCCCTTTGGGTCGGTACACCCGCCACTCGAAGACCGATTCTCCAACGGGGTCCACGAAAAAATACCTCTAACGCCTATCCCCATTGCTGGTGGAATCATTCATTCATGTCGACACCAAGAACATGCTCTTATTATCGCGAGTAAACAAGGAGAAGAAAGGCAAGCCGTGTGCAGTCGTCCTCAACACAAATACCCCAACCACATTTTTAGCGGGATGTTCAGCAGGTCGCAACAGAGTATGAATCCCACAAGATGACGATAGAAAGCAATAGTCCATTGACTCGGACAGACTTGCTAGAATGTGAAAAAACCCCTTAGGATAGGGTGGAAAATGTAGCGGAGCCCACATCGAACTTGCTCCAAGTATACAGTCATTTAGCCCTCTGAGGGATTATACTTATTCCGCATGCCGGAAGGAATTATCACATCCACATGTTCCAGAAAAATGCTAAACGACCCAAACAAAGCACGAGCCTCCTCTATGCTCTTCTCCAAGTAAAGGGATTGGAAAAAGCTCAGCCATAACATCGCGAGGGGCAAGCAGGTAAGTGGACCTAATCCAAAGTCTACTTGTCATATTCTTTGACTCTGGGTTCTCCCGGGTAAAGACAGAGCAATCGGTGTGGGGATGATAAGGAGCACGACCAGAAAATACCATGAAAACACGATCCGCTGCAGTAGCCGACAAAACTCGACCCTCAGAAATAGAGGTGCCACCGCCACACACGCCACCAGAACATGAGCTCCCCACATATCTCTCATAATAGAACATGCAGACAACAAATGAGTAGCCCCTCGCAAGTGACTCATTGGGGACGCTGCAACACTACTGCGGACGGGAGATAGTGGAGTGCTAAGAGAATCATGAGAGTTCTCCTCACTAGAGTAAACAGAGGTGGCGAGAAACCATGGTAGGAAAATAACAAGGCTTGATGAAAGGAAATATTTATAGAAAATGGAGAAGAGAGGAGTGTGAGAACGAAAGGTAGAAGAGGCCCCTCTTTTATAGGCGGAGGAGATGGTTTGTGTTCATAGGCGCATCGAATTCCCGCCCATGATTCCAACAGTGAGACACTCCATTCGCCCACTCACGACCCCTCAGAACCGCCACATTTACTAAATTATTGCTACCCTAGAATGTCAGACATCGCCATAGGGGAGATAGACCGGCGCTTCAACTCCCCACGTCTATTTAATGAATGCCCCTTCCCAGGGTTGCCAGTTGAACAAACTTACAAGCATAACGATTCAAAAAAACGACCACCCTGGGAACCTGTATCCAGGACTACCCCCTATGAAGAGTTCGTAAAACACCCATTATGTCACGATATCTACGAGTGATTGTGCAAGAAATCAAAAAATTTCTAAGTACGGTAGCCTCGGGCATTGGAATCCAAGTTAAGTACCTTCATGGCATGACACTCAAGGATACTCATAAGGAGATCATAAAAACTCCCACAAATGATGTCCACAAGCACCCACCTAAAGAGTCAAGAAAGCTTCTATGTACGATGACCGTGGCTACCCACGCAAAAAGTGGAGAAAATTGTAAAATGCAATACGCTTGTGAATACCCACAAAAAGGAAAGGGGGAGTGGAAACCTTCCACGCAAGGTAATATCGGGTACCCATGTGGAAAAACAATTTTTTTCTAACTATAAAATCACTAAAGCCATATATGTCAAAAAATAAAAGCTTGGTCGTAATGCCAACCATGAATACACGAGTTGGTAGCCAAGAAATTCCATTAAACATAAAAACCAAGGGGGGAGGGGGGCTTCCCGGTACAACCCCAAAATAAGGCCATACAGCCACAAAATCATCCATACACTACCTACAGCTAAGGGGGAAGGGAAGATCTGGGAACAAAAGAAGGGGTCGGAGAATCCCGAGAGCTTGGACCACCCTTTTGGAACAACGGCAACGCTGCGTCAGGATTCTGGGGATGCGTCATCTTGGAGGAGGCCAACCTCCCCAGGCTGAACATCCCTAGCTGCGTGCCCATCTTCTCATAGGCCTTGAACCATCACAAAAGATGCAGAATACAGTAATGGATAGGTCGCTAACGAGCCTCCTTCTCCGCGAGTGCCTTTTGAGCTACTAATTTCTCGTCGTGTTGTAGCACAGTAGAGGCCAACTCACCACAAAGTAACTTCACCACTCCTTTTGCAACTTGTAGCATCCGCGCCCACTCGGCCTCTTTCCCCAACAAAGACTCCCTCTCCCCCTCTACGGTGGCCAAGCACTCCTTTAAAAGCCGCTCCGATTCCTCTAGTCCCCTCAATCGAGCCAACCGACCCTTAACTTGGGCGTATAGCTCAGTGCAACAAAGAAATCTGGCACGTCCCTCCGCCTCGTCCTCTTCAAGCTTGTTCTTTAGGGCATCCCTCTCACGAGTAACCTCATTGTAAGCGTGTGTGAGCCCCTTCGACCTTATTGGACCATACGCATGCAACATAAAAACAAGTGTTAGCATTTAACCCATAAATTAGGTGAAAGTGCAGAAAGATATATACTCACCAAGGCCGTGCACATCTGCACCACGGGACTGTCCTCTAAAGGGCAAAAAAGAGACGGGGTCAAAAAAGACGCCAAAGAGGCCACTTCATCGGTTAGGTTGAGAGATTGCTCTCCCAAACCCATAAAACCCTTTAGAATGGAATGCAACATGGGAGGCACGATGGAGCCTAAGTAATGGCTTTCTCGGTTGGGGCCACCAAATTAAGAGCCTCTAGAGAACCAAAAGACTCGGCCTCACGATGCTCGGGCACTAGAGGTGATGACCTCTGGGCTACCGATACCACACCATTAATCAGAGGTTGGGGCATAGACATACCACCCTCCTCGATTTCACCAATACCCGCCCCACCTTGAGTCTTGAACATGTCTTTGAACTAGTCCTCATCTCCCTATAACCCCTCAAGAAAATTTGCCAAGGGATGAGAAGCTGCAAGACTTCCCCCAGCCTAAGCCGGTAGGGTCGCCTCCTCGTCGGAATCCAGCATCAAAATATACGATTCCCTAGAGTGCACCTCAGGCTACTCACCGGGAGGCTTCGACACAGATGGGCCAGGACATTTTTTGCTCGAGCGACTAGTATAAAATATAGCCTCACGAACAACGCTTCCCCCCTCCAAGGGCCCATCTACCGATGTACTTGAAACTCCAAACCTTCTTGTCTATAGCCTTTTTCTTAGCCAAAACAGGGAGAAGGAGCACTACACTTTAGTTTGCCCATGTCCACCTCCGCAAACAAACTAGAAAAGAAAAGGCAAAGGGCAAAAGGCAAAGTCAAAAGCTTGAAGAAGAATAATTTAGGAAATTTTTAGGGCAAGGAAACTTACTTATACGAACACGTTTGTCCTCGATGCCAGGAACCATAGTTGTAGCATTGTTTAGGCCACAGTCGAAGAAAATGGACTTGAAGACATCAATATGCGACATCTTACTCCAACTGAAGCCCTGACAAAGGAACCTTTCTACTAAAACATGTGCCATGGCTTCTGTAATGTCGTACTTAGCCAAAATCCGATGATCCATATTCCATGCCCTTGGAACCCCCTCCAGGACATTCTCATTCGAGTGACGAAGGAAAACAAACTTGTCATTCCAGTTGTTGTGGGATCGGAAAAGCTCGTGGATGACCCTCTTGGTCGACTTTCGCACGGAGATGGTGTAGAAGAGCTTATCCCAGGAAAAGCACATCAGATCGAAGGCCACTAAAAATTGGCCTACGGTGCAAGGATAGTTGTAGGTTGTGTAAAGTTGACCACCTGTTCAGAGAAAGCTTACTCGGACCACGTAGACATGCCTTAAAAACCTCCCGATAAAGCAGCAGAAGGAAAGATGTTAACCCATCCTTAATTTGGATAAAGTAGACCATGACTAATCCCTCACGAGGGCATGTCTGCTTCTCATTCTCCCAAAGCACCTTAATCTCCAGGCCAGTGTCATATGCCATGTACATGGTGAATTTGACTTCAACCTCCTTACGAGACCTAACAATACTTCTCACCATCTTCGCCAAAACCGTGGGTGGCGCCGTCGTAGCTGTCGACTTCTTCGCCCTTTTGGGAGATGTCTCGACCATCTCTGAGGCTGCGTGATGATGTGGCATGGTCCCTTCGGCCACAGAAGACGTCGTCTCTGCCAAAATTGCCACATCTGATGCCGCCTCGCATTTTTCCGCATCAGTAACCATCTTGCCTGAACTGCTCTCGGATGCCATTAAAATTCTGGAGTTTTTCGAAAGAGAGGGAAAGAAAATGAAGCACTTGTAGAATGAGGACAAAAAGTGTCGAGCCACTTCAATTTATAGGCGGAGAAGCTGGATTGACGCACTTGACGTGTGGTCAGCTCAGCTCCACGTGCCACATGCAGGACCACAACTCCACGAAGCACATGACAACACATCACTCATTTATAGTTCCAACTGATTTCTAAAAAATACACTCAGAACTATAAGGACTCATAATGATGCATAATCTTACCCGCCATCGGGAATAAATAAAATAGGTACCCCACAAAAATGACCAAGGGCAGGGAAAAATGATACCCCGTGTCAGAACCAACTAAAACTCCGTCGAGGATATACAGTCTAGACAAAAAGATCGGGGTATGCCGCAGCTAGCCGTCCAGAGTCACTCGCAATCCAGGGTACCCCAAAAGAACCCATGAGAGCTCCCCCACCTCGGGGACTATCTGGGTCTCACGGGACCCGCAACAAGGGACTCCCGGGAGGTAGCGTATAACACTTAGCTGGATTTTTCTGAAAAGGGAAAGTAGTAAAAAGTAATAAGGGAACAAGTGAATGCAAGGAAGGGTCATAGAAACAAGACCTCTCATCCATGACCTCAATGTAACAAACACTGAGATAGACACAGCTTAGAAAATCTCACTCCTACTCGGAAGGAGTACGACTCAAAGGGACCTCTCTCTGGCAACACGAAGATGAACGCAACTCGGGGATTCTACCGCCCCAAGATCCTAAACAAGCACGACTATGATACGACTTGACTCAAAGAAACTGTCAACTACCCACTTTAAAGGCAGCTCCCAACCACGCATCATTATAACGAAAGACCTAGCCTCATTGGTTCAAGACTACCATTCGGACAATATGTGAGAAACCTTATCGGTCCTCTCCTGCCTTGAATGGCAATTAGAGAATGGCCAACTCATCCTCATATGCTAAAAAGCCCCACAAGACGAGTGGAGCAGAAATAATCATTATTCGGGTAGAAGAATTTAGTTATGCTCATATTATTGGGCATCTCCCCCCGACCGACACTCATTGGCGCAAAAGGTCCTTTACAACATTGGTCAGCGCCACCACCTTAAATTATAAGGGAAGGCCAACCTTCATTGGACAGGAGACATTCGGATCATCACTATAAATAGCACCTCACTCAACATCAAATGGGCAAGTTCACTCTCGCCAAATTCTCTATACGTATCTTTGTAATTAGAAAAATACTAAAAGCATTCTCTGTAGTGGATGAAACTATCCCTGCACACGACCCCCTCCTCTCTTAATTCACTTAAACCCCTTAGTAAAATCACGTTGCTTCCTTTCTCAAACTCAGGATTGGTGTTTTGAACAATATCAGTGATAATATCCCCGAATTCCCGCGTATTTTTGGACCTCGGATGATATTGCATCACCACCGAGCAACAGTAATAAACCCATTACGCATAAGATGTTGTTGTACTTTCTGTTGACTGCCAGACTCCAACAAATGTACATGTTTCGTTCAAATGCTGAGCATATGACATGGCAGACCAGTTGTCGAGAAAACACCAATCATATGCTTCATCCGACACCTAGGGATGCCTTCAAATACTTTGATCATTGTCATCCTGATTGTCTACAGAGTCTAAAGATGTAAGGCGAGGATTTTACACAAAAATATTCACCCTGTGGGGCAGCTCATCGGGCCCTTGTTCTTGTTGGCCCATTTCTGTAACATTGTACAACCTCCCCACCCCCCCCCCCCCCCCCGCCCATCCCATCGATCTTTGCATGAGGCAAGAGTACTTGTTTCTAAGTTTACTCATTTCCATTAAGAGCGTTGATGTGTTCTTCCAACTTTTGATTAATGAACTATTTTCTCTATGTCAAAATGGTGCTCGAACTTATGATAGCTGGCGTAGGGTACTTTCGCTAGTCTAGAGATTACCTCCCCACCAGTCTCTTGCCCCTTATAGGCAACACAAGAAGAGCTTTTGGTTCGATGAAAATCGGCACTAAGAACTAAATGGTTAGAAGTAAACAGTTTATATAAGTAAGTAACCTATGATAGTGAAGAATACGGGGGTTGTATTCTTGCGACTAGGCTCAACGCAGGGTTGAGCTGCCTACGTATCTCTCTGAGAAGAAATAATCAAGTCGGACATAGTTCATTATTAACATATGCCCACAGAGGGTTCTTAGATGTTGTAATGCTAGCGCAAGAGTTGTGTGCATTGTATTGGCCCTTAGGTTTGGTTTGGACTATCCCTAAGGATGTTTATCTCGTAGTGTAGGCCTAGGTGTCTGTAGTATCGTCCCATGTGGGGTTCATCAAGATCAAAGTCATTTGGGGTAGCCTAATGGCATAGAAATTCATCGAACTGCGTAGGCCCGGTATCGGACCTCGACCAATTTGCACCACAAAGTTGTCAAATCCTGGGTCAAAGCTTTCTCGTACTTCAGTCCAATTGTTGACATTTGAATGTCTATAGAAAAGTAGAGGAGAAAATACTCTAACTATTTTCGTTAACATACTTCGGTTGACGTAGAATCATTGACGTGGAAACTGTTGACATGCCAAAAGTATTAACATAGGAATTGTTGACATGGATTCCGTACGATGTGGAATCCTTGACGTGAAATTCCGTAAGACGTGGAATGCAATACATGCTTTCTCTCACTAGAATTCTAGAGAGGAGTCAGAACTACCTGAGCAACAAAGTGACCTACCCCTCAACTATCCAATCCCACAAATGAAGAAGTGCGGGGGGTATTTATAGAAAATAAGGAAGGGTAAGGCATGAGACAGTGTCTACACCTAATAAAGGTGTACTAGGTAAAAAAAGTGCACCATATAGCCTGTGCACCAGCCTCGGTGCGGTCCGAATGGTCGACATGCCATGCAGCACGGTGGGCTTGACCGACGTGGTCAATCATGCCACATCGATTTAACCAACGTGGTCGGGTTCGATCATCGTGCCACGTTGCGTCACTTTGACTCTGTGCCCGATATTTTTTCGTAACAGACCATTTTCTTGAGGTAAACAGTATTTTCATGAGGGTCATGTTGATTCGATACCTAGGTTATCTAATCGCATTGGGAGAAAATTGCCTTTTGATTTCTAAGATGATTGTGTATTTAGGAGATGTCGTAATTATGGTAGAACATAAGTCCCACAGTTTGAGATGGGCTTGATTTGTTCAGCGTATTTCAAACTAGGAATAATTACCATTCCCATTTGTCGGTATTTCGCAAGACCTAATCTTTTAGCCATTCTTGATAATTAGCAAGAACTTTGGCCAATTTTAAAAGTTGTGAAAGTTTTTGGGCCATGACATAGATATTCCTCTAAGAAATATTTTGGGCCATAAATATCATCGCATCAATTGTTTGATGCATTGGACCTCTAGCATACGGGCTAGAAGGTTTTTTTTGAGTTATGGGCCTTTAAGGCATTTGGAGTCCATCATGGCTACCTCTTAAGAGGATGACTCTTCCAACTTGCCTCATTTTCCCAACTTTAGAGAGAAAGAGTTAGAGAGATGATAGAGCTCAAGGAGAGAACTAAGTAGAAGATCAAGAGAACATCTCATCTCTAAATGGAAAGGTAAAGAATGGCACGTTGTGTCCATTGACGTGGCCACATTGATGCTTGTCGACGTGATCCACATCGATCACATCACGATTCCCACGTCGAATTTCGTCTGACACGGAACCGACGTGGTGACATCACAACCTCAATGTGGTGACATCATCCGCTCGATGTGCCACGTCGGTTTTGACCAAGTGGTGTTTTTTTTGCGGCTCGTCACTCCGATTATCGTAACGTGAGATGCTTGCTCGTGGTCTTTCTTGAACATATTGAATACACCTCACTTTTTTTAATTGTGTGAACTTGTCGCCACTTTTGTAGAATTCGTACATTCTTTACTTGTGTAGTCTTTTTCGTGAATTTTCAACTTGAATTTCACTATATTAACATTAGTGAATCGTAGGTAATAGCCAATATTGGGATTCCACATCACTACCGTAAAGACTACTCTCTGAGGCCTAGAAATCATGAAAAAAGCCATTTTCGTTCGCCACATAGGGTAGATCAACGTTGTAGGTCTAGGTATTCACTTGTTTGGAGATAGAGATACCCCTACTCGTGAGATGTCTCGTAGATCTCCTTGCAAAGGTAATTTTCTTATTCTCAACTTGCTTTATTGTGATTCTGGGGGTAGAGAAACGATTTTCTTAAGGAATATTTTGGTGAGCATATTGGTTCCCTTTCCGAGCATGGGTCGAATTACGAAGATGCTTATGATGAGTTTGGCTTCTCTAGTTATGAGACGGGGAGCACTTTTTTGATAATTCGGTTTCGTCTGACAATTTATATGTTGATCACGGTGCATCTAGTGAGTTGTTCTCGGCGGGAGGAGATGAGGATGATAGTGATTACGAGGTTACTCCTCGCGTTAGACGCCGGGATGACGATACTGTTGAGGATGCGGTGGAGCATGTGGAACCTGGTAGGGATAGCGACGAGGGGGATGATGTATATGATGTGGAAGATGATAGACCTTGGTGCATATTTCAAACCCTTATACCGATAGAGGACATCGTTCCGAAACTTTACAGAAGCAAACATCTGAGAACCTGATGGAAGAGTTTGACATATCGATTGGTGATCATTCCAGTGATCAGTGATAGAATGCATCTTCCCCCGAGGAAATGCATTACCATTTTTGCAAATTATCTGGCTAGGGGCCTTAGATTCCTTGTCATCCTTGAGGTTCGGGATATTATAGTGAGGATTGGGTTAAATCCTACTTAGTTCACCCCAAATGGGTATGCAGCCATTGTGGGTTTTATGGTGGCGATGAAAGCTACAGGTTTTCAATGTAATATTGATGACTTTTGGTATCAGTTTTTATGAATTTCAACCAAAAGGGTGGCGCCAATTCAGGCTTTGATTATTTGTTGGGTAGGACAAATTGTGCGTACCATGACGTTGTAAATGACAACTATGGTCGGGATTAAAAACAACAGTTCGTCTATATTAACTAACCAAATATTAGTACAAGTCTTCTAAATATCAAATTCCCACTAAAAGTTTCCCTAATTTGCATTTTAACCCCAACGATATTAAAAGTTGACAATTTAATCCTTTTTTTCAATCAATCATACTTCGTTTTTAAACTACAAATTAACCCCTAAAAGCACAACTTTTCTAAACATAGCCCAAATGATATCTTAAAAACAACATAAAACAACAATAACAACAATTATATTCACAATAGAAACGAATTCTAATTAATAAGAAATGTAAATATATTTTCTATCATATCTATAATTTTCTTAACTAACTAAATATTTGCAAACACGCCCAAAATATTCTAAATATCATATTCCTACCAAAAGTTTTTCTAAATATCAATTTGCTCCACGCATAAAGTTCAATATTGAGAATGGAATTCTAATTTAGACATCTAATCATATTTTATACCCTATAGTTTTTGGTGTACTACTAAATAATTGCAAAACAGTCCAAAGCTTTTTAAATACCATATTCTTACAAGAAACTCTAGAAAAATTACATTTCAACCTCAAATAAACTTTGATATTGACAATTAAAGCCAAAGCTTTTATCAACCAAACTAACTATATTTGTTCCCACACATATTTTTCTAAACTTCAAGTTAACCCCTAAAACCATAATATTTCTAAAATTATCCAAATTAATTCTAAAGTCGTACCTAACGCAACAAACATCATATCATGTAATAAACAACAATAACAACAACTATAATCACCATAGAAACAAAATTACTGGAGACTCGAAACTTTGAAAATTAACGAACGAAATTAATGGACGAATCTTAAAGTAAATTACATCAAAATGATCATTGAGATTACTAGAGTTGATCATTGAAATGATTACCGAGTTTTTTCTTTCCTTTTTTTTTTGGTCTCATGCGGTTTGTGTAGTGTGTGTTGTGTGTGGAGGGGAAGAATTTGTTGTGGCTTCTTCCCCTTTTAGGGCTGCATCGAAATTTCTCGATGAAACATAGAAGTTGCATCGAAAATTTTGATAAAGTACTGATTGCGTGGCAAAATTTCGTCGCAGCCTACATGGCCACGACGGAATTTGCCGAAGCGGGCTGCTACTTTTTAAGACTATTGGGTCTAAATTCTTTATTCAATTCGTTTTGGATCCAAAATTAAAATTCCCTTGCAAGAATTTCGCTCCAATTTCCCTTGTAAAAACAATTTCAAGAATTTACCATTAGGGCTATGTTTTCAGATAAAACTGGTTTGAGGTAAATATTTCAGCGGCATATTTTGGAATTTCTCGAAGTTATTTGTCTTTTTTCATACTCGTTTATCATGTAGTGTTTCAACTCTTTCCATGTTTTTTAAATGTTCACCGTCTATTCTTTTCCTTAATTATGTAGTGTTTCAACTCTTCCCATGTTTTTTAAATGTTTACCGTCTATTCTTTTCCTTAATTATATTGGTAGCACATAAACTGAAAATGTGGTTCGGTTTTCTAACCGCCAAGGAAACTCACGATTGATTGATTGATTACATAATCTGAAATAAACTCGTCGGGATTGGACCAAACACCAAAGGTCCAAACCCAAACACCAAAGGTCCAAACCCAAAGATCAAAGGTTCAAACCCAAATCTTGGGTCTGCTGACAGATGCGTGCAGAACAGTACAGTTTCTCTCAGAATATAAAACGATTGCTTCAAAAAAAAAAAAAAATCTAACTTATTATACAGAAGAGAATAGAGTATATAATATTTACGAATTTGTATTTATCTAACTAAAGGCACAAGTTTTTTTGGCATGTAACTTCACCCATATCAAATTATATATCGAATTAAAAACGATGACCGTGTAATAGGTAAATAATCTGAAGTAGTTTAGTCATGTTTCCTACAATGGGTGATCAGATTGTATTAATTACCTCAAAAGGTAATTTGATGATTAAATTTGGGCATTGTGTTGTGTTGTTTAGTAATACCTATAAAATAATACTACAGTAATTAAATTATTTCTTGCACTTCGTTTTAAATTCATTTTACACCTAGATATTTTGAAAAAGTTAGTAAAAACTACCATGTCTTATGGTCAATTTGAAACTATCCAGACGTATAATTTTAATTGGCCAAAAACCACTTGCCATGTTAACAACTCACCAAAGAAAGGGAATTTTAATGGTTTTGTTAACTTGGCTCTTTTTTTATTTTGGTACAATAACTTGGCACACCTTTATTTTGATCACTTAACTTGGCACATTGACTCAGTGCTCCGCCCAAATTCGCCGGAAAAATCATACGTGGCACCCGTTGACCACCCATTGACCTATTTTGACCAAATTTCTGACCACACATGTACACATGGCACTCGTGTGAAAAAGAAAATACCTCACATCACTCTTATATCTAGTCAACTTATTAAATTAAAAGTAATATTACTTTCAATAGCAAAGATACGAAAAATATGTATACTTTTTATAATTCAAAATTATATTTAAGTTATTATATATTATCTAAATTGTAAAAAACTCGTTATACAATTTAAATTTAAATAACTTATTTCTCAATAAATAAATAAGCATAAAAAAAAGGTTAGTATGTTAACCCCCCAAAATCGAGTAAATATGTCAAGTTGAGTGATCAAAATTAAGGTGTGCCAAGTTCTTGTACCAAAATAAAAAAAGAGTCAAGTTATAGAACCAAACCATTAAAATTCCACCAAAAAAATAAAAAACCTATGGCACTTAATTAATTCGCATGCATGGAAATTTATCACAAAACTCGAACTATATTTTGTTTAATATTGTTCAATTTGAATTATATGCAATTTTTGTTTTACTTCTTAAGAAAACTAAAATTGTAGGACCCAGATTGACACAACAAACGTTCAAAGTTAAGCTGGAGTTGCCTTAACTCTTTCACAATGATCTTTTTGATTAGAGTAAATATGCAGCGGAATTAAAACACAGGAAGATAGTTTTCAAAAGTTTTCAATATTATTAAAAACTTCCTAGCCTTAGGCAAAATAACACAAACGGTTTTATCAAAAACGTTTCTCACAACAGATCACTCACGCTCTTCGTTGATCGGACTCAACGAAGCAGACAAGCACTGTCTACTTAAATCTAAGAACTAGACTTAATTAGCTAATACAAAAGCTTCGCAAAGCAAGGCAAAACAATACAGCTTGTATGAATTAATCTTTAACATTATTTAGCACTATTGTCTTGACGCACTTCACATCAATAAATACGTTTCTTGAAACTTGCACTGCAAGGTGTGTTGTTCACTGTTTTGGTAACTGTTGTTGTTTCCTTGTTGAATTGGACTTCATTGTGAACTAGGTCTCTTTCTTGAATAATTGTTCCATTTTTTAGAGCCCTAATAAGGTAATACATCTTCTTCAATTCGGAGTAAATTTGGAAATAATCCTAGTTGCAGTAGACCTCCAATTTGTTTTCTTTTATGAAACTGTGTTGTTGATTTTTTTTCTCAACTTGAATTGTAGAAGCTTCAAATAAGAAATCTTCTGAAGCTCTTCCATATGATAAAGAAGTGTTCCTGGACATAATCATAAACAACCTAAATCGTGAAACTTGATTAATAAGTGAATAAAGACAAAACCAAAATAAAACAGTTAAAGCACAAATTGCATGCAGGTCCTCTGGTTTCAATGTTATCATCGATGTTGTCCCAACATCTGATAACCTTGTTTCCAGAATACCTTGCACTTTCAATCTCTCCCTTTTTGCCTTTCTTCACAAAACCAATACATGTTCCAATCAAGTTATATATCTAGAAATTAAGATTCAACAAGAAACAAATTAAAACTACTGAACTGATCTCCCTCAATGCAAACTAACAAATTCAAAGTTAAAAAACAAAGACATACTCCTTAACAACCTGAGACAAACATAAGAGTTTTATTACTTTTCAAAACAAAGATGTGAAATTGATAACTAAGAAAGAGTTGTTCACCACAGAGTTCAACCACACAACCCAAAAATGGCAAAATAAGGATTAATGAGACTCACAAGGAAATAAAATAAAATAAAGAAACACAACAGAATTACAGAATACACCACGACCAATAAACCAGTAGTAGACATTGGTGTTATGTCAACACTGGTGATCTAATATTCTCACATATTTCACATGCCAAGAGATTTCCTCAAACTGAAGAAACTCTCACTATCAAAAGGTTTTGTAAACATATCATCAAGCTGATTAGTTATCTCTACTCAATGTTGATCATCTTGTCCTCTACCATGTCTCTCAAGAAATGATGCCTTATATCTATATGCTTTGTTCTAGAATGCCGAACAGGATTCCTTGAGATACTAATGGCAATAAGATTGTCACAAAACATGAGTATCATTATCTAACCCATAGTCAGACAACATGTGTTTGAGCCATACAAGCTGGGTACCACAACTGCCTGCAGCTACATATTCAGATCCAGCTATAGATAATGAAACACAGTTCTATTTCTTGTTATACCATGAAACCAAATTATTACCAAAATAGAAACAGCCCCCACTTGTGGATTTGCTTGTCATCTACATCAGCTGCCCAATCAGAATCACTAAAACCAACAAGATTAGTGTTTGTGTCATAAGAGTACCAAATGCCTAAAGATGAAGTTCTAGATATTTACTTAAAATTCTTTTCACAACAATTAAGTGAGATTGCCTTGGATCAGCTTGATACCTAGCACGAACACACACTAAAAACATAATGTTAGGTCTAGATGCACAGAGATACAGCAAACTGCCAACCATAGATTTGTACAATGTTGGGTCAACATTGCTGCCAGTGCCATCTTTTGTAACCTTCAGTGAAGGGGACATTGGAGTTTTGCAGCGCTTTGACTCTTGTAGCTCAAATCTCTTCACCAGATTCCCTGCATACTTCTCATGATTTGGGAAGATGCCATTCTCCATCTACTTCACTTGTAGGCCAACAAAGAATTTTACTCCACCTATCATGCTCATTTCAAAGGTTCATGTCATGGATTTAACAAAATGTATCTAGAGAAGACTTGTTCGTGGATCCAAAAACAATGTCATCAACATACAATAAGCAATACAAATATCACTATTCTTTCATAAAATAAACAAGCTTCTATCTCCATCACCCCTTGAATCCGATATTTAACAAACATTATGTTATTTTTTGATTCCATGTTCTTGGAGCCTATTTTAAACCATAGAATGCTTTCTCAAGTTTATACACATCATTAGGATGTTTAGGATCAGCAAACCCCATAGGTTTTTCAACAAATACTTCTTTATCTATTAAACCATTAACGAAGGCACCTTTTACATCCACTTGGTAGAGCTTAATTTTATGACAACATGCAATAGCTATGAGTAATCTAAGAGATTCTATTCTGGCTACATGAGCAAATGTCTCATCAAAGTCTATGCCTTCTACCTGAGTATAAGCTTGTGCAACTAACCTAGCTTTATTCCTCACAATCACACCATTCTCATCAGTTTTATTCTTAAAAATTCATTTTGTTCCTATAACATTCACATTAGAAGGCCTAGGCACAAGGTTCCAAACATTACTTTTGGTGAATTGTAAAAGTTCATCTTGCATAGCATTGATCCAGCGACTATCCTTAAGAGCTTCATTCACATTCTTAGGTTCAATGGAAGACATAACAAGAAGCATTATCAATTGTACATGTGGCAGACATAAAACACACAGCCTCACCATGTCCTAGTAATTTACCCTTCCTTTGTTGCGTGTTTTCATCCCTTCTGTAAATTTGACCAATTACTTGAGTGATTGGATGGTCCCTCTGAATTCTAGCAGCGGGATCTCTTCTAGGTTCAGGAATTGTTTCTTCATCAAAATCAAACTATGCAGATGTCGGCCTAACATTAGATCTATGTGGAGTTAAGTCAACATTTGTTCCAGTCTTCAGTTCATATTATGTATTCAATGTTGGGTCCAATGTTGTAGCAAAATCAGAAATAGTGTCTTCCTCAGTACCTGCATCAATGGTCAAACCATCAAAGACCACATTAATTGATACTTGAATAGTATGCAATCTTGCATTGTAAACCCGTAAGCAGCATTATTAGGAGAATAACCAACAAATAAACAATATCTATCTTTCAATAAATAACAGTCACATCCAAACTCATGAATATGTTCAACATTTGGTTTCAAACCCTTCAGGATTTCATAAGGTGTCATAGTACTACTAGGTCTAAGGTAAACTCTATTACTAATATGACATGCAGTATTCAAAGATTCAGCCCAGAGTTTCTTAGACAAGTTTCTAGCATTTAACATCACTCTAACCATCTCTTGAAGTGTTCCATTCTTCCTCTCAGCAATGTCATACTACTAAGGTGTCTTATGTGCAGAGAACTCATGGAAAATACACTTAGTTTCACAAAACTAAGCAAAGCTTACATTCTCAAACTCGTTTCCATGATCAGGCCTGATTCTTCCTACAGAAGTGCCATAAAGATTTTTAATGCTAGCATATAAAATCTTGAATGTGTTGAATGCTTCTAATTTTTCTTTCAAAAATTTAACCCATGTATATCTTGAGTAATCATCAACAATGTCAAAAACATATTTCTTACCATTCAGGCTACTAACCTCAATATGACCCATAAGATCCATATGTAGCAGTTTAAAACACTTGTTAGTTCTAGGAGTAGTACTCTGTACCTGAAGTGGTGTATGAACAGCTTTAGTTTGTTTACCTTTCAGGTAGTCTCCACAAACAATTTTACCTAGGCTAGTCAACTTAGGTAGACCACTTACAACTTCTAACTTATGTAGTTTCTCAAGATTTCTGTAGTGCACATGTCTTAGCTTTTTGTGCCACATGCATATTCATCTACCTTGGCATGGTAGCATTCTACTTTATCTTGAGTAAGATAACAATTATCCTTTGATCTTGTACCGGTCATGACATAGACATTATCACTATTAAACACATCACATGAACTTTTATCAAAAGTAACTAGCAAATTATCATCACAAAGTTGACTAATGCTAATTAAATCTGCTATCAATCCATCAACCAACAACGCATCCTTGAGAGGTGAAAATCCTTCAACATTCAGTACTCTGAGATGTGTGTTTGGCACTAGATCACCTTCACCATCTCTTGGTAATGTAGGAAGAGAGTATCCATTGATTACAGATTGCGAGGCTCTAGTGTCAATGGCTTTGATGTGAGATCTGAACCTGATCTTCTAGGATGCATAATTGGAGCCATCCAAAACTGGTATCCTGTTGGTATTAGGATTAACACTATCCATTGTGTTGTATCACCTCTAAACCACCAGTGTAGTCAGTGTTTGGCACTGACGCTAATTGGGATTGTAGGACCGGGATTGACACAACAATCGTTCAGAGTTAAGCTGAAGTTGCCTTAACTCTTTCACAATGATCTTCTTGATTAGAGTAAATATGCAACAGAATTAAAACACAAGAATATAGATTTTTTAGAAGTTTTCAATATTAACTTCCTAACCTTAGGCAAAATAAACATAAACATTTTTATCAAAAATGTTCCTCACAATAATTTACTCACGCTCTTTGTTGACCATACTCAAACGAAGCAGACAAGCGCTAACTACTTAAATCTAAGAATTAGACTTAATTAGCAAATACAAAAACTTCGCAAAGCAAAACGAAACAATCCAACTTGTAAGAATTAATCTCTAAGATTATTTAGTACTATTGTCTTGATGAACTTCACATCTATAAATGGGTTTCTTGAAACTTGCACACCAAGGTGAGTTATTCACTGTTTTGGTAACTTTTATTGTTTCCTTGTTGAATTAGACTTCCTTGTAAACTCGGTATCGTTACTGAATAAGTATTCCCTTTATTAGAGTCTAATAAGGTAATACATCTTCTTCAATTCAGAGTAAATCCTGGAAAGAATCCTAGTTGCAGTGGAACCCCAATTTGTTTTCTTTTATGAAACCGTGTTGTTGACTTTTCTTCTCAACTTTAATTATGGAAACTTTAAATAAGGAATCTTTTAAAGCTCTTCGTTATGATTAAGATGTGTCCGTGGACATAATCATAAACAACTTAAACCTTGGAATTTGATTAATAAGTGAATAAAGGTAAATTCAAAATAAAGGAGTTGAAGCACATATTGCCTGCAGGTCCTCTGGTTTCAATGTTATCATCGATGTTGTCCTAACTTCTCATAAAATTATTTCCAGAATACCTCGCAGTTTCAAAAACATTAGTTTTGGGTTGTGAAAAAATGTATAATTAATTATATAGTTGAGTAGTTTTATCATGTTTCTACACAATTTCAAACAATTTCTTCAAACATAATATAGCTTATAGTGTCCATTTTATAAAATATATGTTTCATAGAAAACATATGCATAAAAATCCTTGATTTTTCGACAAAATTGCATCAACAAATAAATTATCAAAAGATTATTTTCTTAGGAACTAAAAGTTGAAATAAAGCACAACCCCTATGCGCATACATATCATTCAAATTAAGAGCCCCATAACCCAATTCCGAAAAATGATTTTCAAGTATTGCTTCATTTTTTTTCTCCTATTAGTTCTCTTTTAATTTCTTCAAAAGAATTAAGTGTCCCCTAAATACAATTCCTGGATTTATACGCAGTACAGTTATAATACACGTACAATGAGCTTTTCCTATACAATGAATTTTTGAATTGTCTCGTGAACATGTACATATTATTGGTCTAAGATAGGAGATCAACCCCATTTGTTAAATTACCACAACACTAGCGAGTCTGATATTATAATTGGTCGGATCCTTCAAAATTATTGATTAATCAATCCTACTTGATACCACTTCAGAAAGGTAAGGACATTTGGATCTCTATTTGGTTTTTCACTATTTGGAGCATTTGGAATTGTAGAAATAAAGCTTAATTCAAGGGAGAGCGGTTAGATATTCAAGATATTTGTGAATCGATCAAGATTAAAACATGGTCTTGGATTAAGGCGACTAGGAAGGATTTTGCTTTTTCTTTTGTCGATTGGTATAACTCCCCGATGCACTGCTTGTAATTTTGACATTTTGGTGTACATATTGTACCCTTTATCAATGAAAATTTTCTTTTATTGATCAAAAAAAAAAACATAGTTATATACGATAGAGATAAATGTCTTTGAGAAGTAACATGCTGCAAATTAAAACAAATTAAAGTTAAGAGAGTAAAAAGTAAAATGTCCGTACTTCAAAATTAAAGGTTTGGTACTGCGTTTATTCCAAATGAAATATTACACTACAAGACTGGGCGGTCAATAGGGACCGCCCAGTTAGCGACTCAAGGTGAGTCGCTAGCCTTCAGCGACTTCTGAAGGCAACAGCGACTCACCTTGAGTCGCAGAACATTTCGAGAGAAACATCGACTCACATTGAGTCGCTGAAATAAATACGTGACGTTCAGCGACCCACGTTGGGTTGCTGAACTAAATACGTGACTTTCAGCGACCCACGTTGGGTCGCTGAACTCCTTTTTTTACGTGGGCCACAGAATTTGGCCCAAAATTGGGCCAAAATCTGGGCCTCCTCCGCCCTAATTAGCGTGGAGGCAATCAGCAACTCAAATTGAGTCGCTGATTCCTTCCTATAAATAACAAAAAAAAAACAAAATTCATAAAGTCATGAGGTAATTTGCGCAACAATATAACAAGAATTTTAAAGAGCTAAATAGAATGATCAACGTACTTCTTGAAGCGTGAAAAAATGCGACGCAAGAATGTTTTGTACACCACGATTACTCTCGGTGTGTGTAATATTACCTATCACCAAATAAATAAATTTAAGTTAGAATAATTAAATAACAAATTACATTGAAAATAAACATTTGGGATAGCGTAAGGCAAAAAAACGTGCATACCTTAAGGTTTAGTAAAGGATGTAATGAATTTTAGAGGAGAATGGAGTGGCCTTTTTATAGGCCACTAACAGTCAATAGGTCTGTGTAGTTGTTATTCATAGTTTAATTTTTTGTTTAACAACTACAAATAACATGATTAGTTGATTAGTTAATAACTACAAATAACTATAATTAGCTATTGATGATTAGTTGTAGAACATGAAATATATGTTGAACGTTCATAACTCGATCAATTTCATTCAATCTATTATTTCACAACTAAACTATTATGAGGTTGGTTTTGCAATCATTTATTACTTCAATTCACATGTTGCAATGAGTTTGGTTGCTAGGAATCACAAACACACCAACATCAATCCAAAAAAATCAAACTTCAAGGATGAATATTAGTAGGGACCGCACTTAGGTCCCTAATAAGGAAACAGGGGCCGCAGTGCGGTCACTATTAACAATTAGTGACCTAACTGCGGTCACTAATAATAATTAGGGACCACACTTAGGTCACTAATATACAAAAATTTGAAATTTTGGCGAAAATTTTAGGCGGGATTGAGGGGGAAATTTGAATTTTACGAAAATTTGAAAATTTCACCCTCTACTCTATATATACTCACCACTATTACACATCAAATTTACTTAATCTCATAAAACACCCAACACAAAAATACTATCTTCTTTTCCAACACCAAAACACTATCTTCTTTTCTCCAAACACAAAAACTTTTCTTCTTTTTACCAACACAAATCCAAAACAAAAACTACACAATATAAAAAACAAATCACCAACTCAATCTTTCATTGTTATTATTTTGGATCTACACTTTCTTTTGTTACTTTTCTATTATTTTGGATCTACACTTTCTTTTCTTACTTTTCTATTATTTTGAATCTACACATTCTTTTCTTATTTTTCTATTTTTTTGGATCTACAATTTCTTTTATTTCACTTGTTTTTTTATTCATTCATCTTTTTGTTTTTATTCATATTTTATATTCTATTATTAGTCATATTTCATTAATTTTTTTACATTTTAATACTTTCATTTTATTGTTTTGATCTTGTTATAATCATATTTCAACAAAAAAAACAATAATATTTCGGAATATTTCCGAAATATTATTGTTTTTTTTATTTTTGTCGCAAACTATTAGGGACCGCAGTTAGGTCCCTAATAATATTCTTAGAGTTCAATGAATATTATTAGGGACCTAATTGCGGTCCCTAATAATCGTAATAGGGACCGCAGTTAGGTCCCTACTAATATTCATAGAGTACACTATGAATATTAGTAGGGACCTAACTGCGGTCCCTATTACAATTATTAGGGACCGTATCTAGGTCGCTACAAATATTCATAGAAACTCTATGAATATTAGTAGCGACCTACTTGCGGTCCCTAATAATAGTAATAGGGACCGCAGTTAGGTCCCTACTAATATTCATAGATTACTTTATGAATATTAGTAGCGACCTACTTGCGGTCCCTATTATTATTATTAGGGACCGCAATTAGGTCGCTAATATTTATTATAGCGACCGCAGTTAGGTCCCTATTGACGAAAAGCAATAGGGACCGATGTTAGGTCCCTATTGTTTTTGCGACAATAGGGACCTAATGACGGTCCCTATTGTTTTTGCGACAATAGGGACCTAATGACGGTCCCTATTGTGTGAAAAAAATAGTGACCCAAAAACACAATAGGGACCGCCTTTAGGTCGCTATTGTTTTAAAGTATCAGGGACCGGAAAGCGGTCCCTGATACTCCGGTCGCTATTTCCCTCATCAGAGACCTAATTGCGGTCCCTAATGGCAAGCGACCGAGGTCAATAGGGACCGCACAATAGCGACCTACGTGCGGTCGCTATTGACCTTTAGGGACCGCTGGAGGGGTCAATAGGGACCTAATTTTGGTCCCTATTGACCCCTTTTTTCTTGTAGTGTTAACGCACTATAAGTTACATGAAAAATTTAGCTATAGTACAGAAACGTGACTACGCTAGATTTCCCTAGTGAAGTTAAGTACAAGACGAAGTTTTATTATTCTATCTTATATTTCAAATCAGGGAGAGTATTATAGATGAGGAACCGATCGCAAAATGGAATTTAATTTTTCCTCCTTATATAGGTAAGGACTCGTTTGCTTTGCCCAATCAAACCAAATTATAATAATAGTCGTAGCTATAAGGTCGTTTGCTTCGCATTACTAATAATCGGGTTGTCCTACGTGGCGGTCTTATTGGGATATTAATAATTGGGTACCCCCTCCCCCCAATTATTAATACCCCCAATCAAACCTAATAAGGATAAATTGCATGGACCTAAATACCCACATCTTTTTAATTTATTAGACTAAAGTATCCTTGTGGATATTGTTATTTACCAAGTTGTACCATTGTAAAATAGCATTGTACCTCGTTCCAATAAATAAAATATCCTTATTAGTAAATCTATCATTATTTCCTTATATTTGCTTAAATCATTTTTGCATATTGGACTTTCGAACTAGGAATGGAACTTCATATTTTATATTGTATATATTACGCAACAGTTGCTTAAATATAATACTTATTATATTGATCAAACCATTTCCTCTGCTAATTTTTTTTTCATAATTGATCTAGTGTCTTTGGCGAGATACACATATTTAAGAAACTCATCACTTAGTAGTAATTTAGTGGGAACATGGAAATATTAATTGAACTTGAAAATATTTATATTCAACTTGGTAAACAAAACGACACATGAGCAAACTCGCAATTCAGCAAACAAATAATATTAAATCTCCAAACCTTATATTACAGAATGTCAAGCAAATCAATACATAAATATAAATAAGTTTGAGATAGCACATTACAAATATCAAAACCTCACACAACAACGATATTAGAAGTGTTGTCTGGCCACAATAGAAATTCAGTCGTATTAGATATTGTATTTATAAGTGGGATCTTTATATTCTAGTGCATATTAAATTGGTTGATATATATCACCAATAATGCAATATGTCATCCTGAACCCGTATATTGTTTTATTATAATTTGAAATTGTATTTTTTCCTCGTTCTTGTTTAATCTTACCCCAATCAAATCAAATTTTGTGTGTTTGGAGTTATATACCAACGCTCGTGATCGATTGTTAGTGGAAATGAGCTTTTAACGTAATAATTGGTTGTGACCTTCTTGTGTATTATAGCATAAATCCAATAATTATACATGGTTGTGTTATTTTCTAAAAATGGCATGTTTATAATTAGCATAAATTTAATAATTATATTTAGTGGTGAAGTTAAAAATTAGAATAAGGGTAATAAGGTCATTAAACACAAATAAGTGGCAAGATTAAAAATATTTGGTCAATTAGCCCAAGCAAACATATGGTAATTTTTTTTGTTGGGTTTAATTTAGGGTACCAATTTGGCTAACCATGCAACCTAATAATAATAACCAAGAGTATTAATAAGGGTAAATTAATAGTCATGTGACTATTAATTTTGAAACCAAACTAGCCCTAATAGTTTATTAAATGAACCGCAACAATTGGAGAATGAATACACCTATAGATAACCCTCTTTATTGTACATACAGTCTTTGTCGTCGTTCACACGTCACGCACACTCTGCTTTAACTCTATTAACTGGGGACGACCCTTTTTTGTTACAATACAAAAGAGATTATAATATAGTAATGAATGAATAATCTAGAAATTTGACAGTATATGCAAAGAGTGAGCCAATAAGAAAGGAAAAATTGGAGTTAAAGAAAAAGAAACAGAAGCGGTCTCTCGTTTCATGGATTTACATGATCCCCATGCATTCATTCGGGTATCTCTTCGGAAATCGTTTTTGTCTTGTTCCTCTTCTATCTGTTTTATTTTCGATTAAAACCCAACACTACTAATTCTACTATGTTCTCCACTATATATATATATATATATATATATACATATATTCTCATTGGCATCAATTGATAAAGAAGTGTACACCGAGAAACAACCAAATAGCTACACCGCCCACCGAATAAACATGACATTTGCTTCCCTTTCCAGTTATTTCATTCAGTCATCAACCACTCAGGGTGGTGTTAAAGCGGTGTTGTCCAATCCGGCTACTTATCATCTACCTCACACCACCACCGGTATGTACAACTAGCTAACTCCGATCCCTTCTCCCTGTTTGTTAAACCGACTACAGTTTTTACTTGAAATGGGATAGGGTCATTTTCACAATTGAGTATTTGCAGCTAAAAGTGGAGCTTCCTTAATTGTTTGCAGCTTTGTTCTTTCTCATCTGTTCTTAATATGATTGATGATGGTAACATATGGTGTTGCAGGTCCTTTGCTCTCTACATGGAAACGAGTTACTAGTACACCTAGTCCTTCTCCGTCATGTCATGCAATTTTCAGACCACGTACGGAAGGTGTGCAAATATATAGATGAAGCTTCATTATGTTATTAGTTTTTTCATTAAATCATTCTGAGTTATTGATTTGCATTTATCTTTAATTTTATGTGAAATAATGCAGAATACATAGATGTGATTCAGAATGATTTACAAGTAAAGTGGCACGAGATTGTGGAAGATGGCACTGAAAAAGAAACATATGAGGTGGGAAAACTCAATAACATTCTTTTTACTTCCCATGATCATGTTTCAAATAACCTTTTTCTCTTAACTTCTTTTTCCTTTTTGGTTGTTGTCACTAAAATAAATAAAGGGGTTCGAATCGGATGAGATAAAGGGACTTGTGGAAACGATTAGATCCAAGCTGAAATCGATGGACGATGGCGAGATAAGTGTATCTCCATACGACACTGCATGGGTGGCGTTGGTGGAGGATATTAATGGAAAAAAGGAGCCAGAGTTTCCAAAGAGTCTTGAGTGGATCTCGAATAACCAACTTTGTGATGGATCGTGGGGCGACAGCGCCATCTTTTCAGCTCACGATCGGATAATCAACACATTAGCGTGTGTAATTGCGTTGAGATCATGGAACATGCATCCTGACAAAAGTGATAAAGGTTCTTCACTTTCTTTTCTTTCCCTTGAAATTGAAAATTCATTTTCCATGATCTTGTAACATCTGGTTTAATTGACTTTCTTGACTTGTTTTTATCTAATAAAGTTCTTGTAAATTAATACTTCTGTAACCATTTCATGTCAAATCGTGTCTTGTCTACATAATACAATCGAAACCATTAGGAGAAGATGCACTTAATCTATTCTTTAATGCACATAATACACACTCACACCATTTGAATTGACAACCAATTTCTAAAGTGTTTTTGAAAATAAATATAGTGGAATCTTCGGCAGAAGCAATCATTAATAATGCGTGTGAGTTTTTATGATTAGTACCATGCCTATATTATCACGCATCCTCTTTATTTTTTATTTTTATTCCACAGGGATTTCATTTGTTGGAGAGAATATTTGCAAGCTCGAGGATGAAAATGAAGAGCATATGCCTATCGGGTTCGAAGTGGCACTCCCATCACTCATTGAAATAGCCAAAAAGCTGAGCATTGATATCCCTTATGATTCGCCGTGCTTGCAACAGATTTATGCAAGTAGAGATTTAAAGCTCACAAGGTACGTAATTATTGATAGTTTAGGTAAAAAGAGAACTATACAATGTTAGCTAGCCTTGGTAATAATTTGTCTAGCTATCTGATTGCATCATGCATGATGTAAGTTAATAAACAAAGCCATTTACCTTTTCTTTGGCTGAAAAAAGAAATCTAGTAAAGCTGGATTAGAAATTGAAAGTGAAGCAATAATAACTTTGTGCATGTAATGATGAATGTGTAGGATACCAAGGGACATAATGCACAAAGTGCCCACAACATTACTTCACAGCTTGGAAGGAATGCCTTGCCTAGATTGGCCAAAATTATTAAACTTACAGTCGGCTGATGGGTCGTTCCTTTTCTCTCCATCCTCCACTGCCTTTGCACTTCAGCAAACCAACGACCAAAAATGTCTCCAATATCTTGCCAAACATGTCAACAAATTCAACGGCGGAGGTAAACAAAATATTAAACCATTCATTAGTTTTAATAGTTGTTTTATCTTCACCTAATCTTACATTAGTACCAATTTAATCTGTTTGTGTGAATTCTCATTTTGGTGCATCACTTTTAATATTAACAGTTCCGAATGTGTACCCCGTGGACTTGTTCGAACACATATGGGTTGTTGACAGATTACAAAGGCTAGGAATATCTCGCTATTTTCAGCAAGAAATTGAGGAATGCATCGCTTATGTTCATAGGTAAATATTGATGATTAATACATAATATAATATATATAGACACATATACATATATATACATATACATATACATATAATTGAAACGTACATCTTCGTTCTGCTTCACCTCTCAGTAAAATTCTCTTTGTTTCATATAAAATTATGTATATATATATAATTTGAAGTTACACGATGTTATATAATATATTAGTTGTTCACACATTGTTAGAAAGTAAGGTTAAACTTATAGATAAGATAAACATTTATTACATATATAAATAGAATCATATCCATAACGGGCGCACGCGTGCGCGATATAGGCTTTACGAAAAGATTACAACAGGCAAGTGGAAGACTAAAGTAATTATAAAACTTTACCCGTTGTACAAGTTTAAATAATGTGAGATGTATACATATACACACACACATATATATATATAATATATATAGTTATGCTTGATTTGTTTAATTAAAATTCAATAACTTCAGAAACTGGACGGATAAAGGAATATGTTGGGCAAGAAACTCCGAGGTTCAAGATATTGACGACACGGCAATGGGATTCAGGCTGTTAAGGATGCATGGCTACGACGTTTCTGCAGGTAAGAACAAAAAAAAAAAAAAAAAAACAACAAAAAAGAGAAAGAAAAAAAACTTAGCACAATTGAAATTGATATGTACACTAAGGACAAAACATTTGAAATTAATTACCATGCATATCAACAGTTGCTATGTCTCTCCATGAGCTGGATTGCAATATTGAATTTTGATGCTTAATAATTATTATGAAATTACTTACGCGAACTAATCAACAGATGTGTTCAAGCATTTCGAAAACAGAGGGGAATTCTTCTGCTTCGCGGGGCAGTCGAATCAGGCCGTGACCGGAATGTACAACTTGCTGAGGGCTTCTCAGGTGAAGTTCCCCGGAGAAGACATACTCTCACACGCCAAGAATTTTGCTTCAGAGTTTCTGCAACATAAACGAGCTAACAATCAACTCTTGGATAAATGGATTATCACCAAAGACCTTCCAGGCGAGGTACATAATAGAATATAATTAATAGTTGCGTCTTTAATCAAGCCATGATTATTTATTTGACTTTAGTAACTGTTTGGTTAGTTGGTGTTTGATTTTAATAATATAGTTTATGCGTGGGGTGAAAAATCAATATCTAAGAATTTAAAATATAAAAGAGGATAGTGGTTTACCTTAGAAGAACGACTAAACTTGGTGGAAGTTCAATTACAGTATAAAGATGTCACGGGCACTTTCGATATTGAAATATTTTTGAGTTTGACGAATAAATTTTATAGACCAATAATATATAATATATATGTGTATGTATATTATATATATTTATCACAATAAATGTTCCTAAGGAGCTGAAAACTTGTGGTGGTGAGTTTTTATGGATGGTAGGCCTTGATTAGAACACCTGGTCCATTTATAAGACCCCATAATAAGGCCAAACAACAATGTCCGAGTTAATCCTGTTTAGAGAATTGTGAGCTTTACACGAATACGCAAGGAATGCCGTACAAGATATATATAAGAATATTGAATAATTAATAGTTGTTACTATATCTCAACTATTATGGCAAAAAATCGAACTCGTTAACATATATGCATGAGGTGTCCCGTAATGTTATATGTAGGAAAAAACCATGGAGGTAAAAAATACAGGTTCGACAAGTGTATAGTAAAGCGCCGATAATAATAAAGAATTGTATATTGAAAGCGCTTGTCTAAAGTCTAAAAATGTGAATCACATAATCATCAAAAATAAAAAAAAAAAAGAAAAAAAGAAACGAAGTGTGGAGTACATGTGTACTGCATTAAAGAAGGTCAAATGAAATGAATATATATACATACATATATATATATGTCATTAGAGATGGCCAAATTCTAGTGTCATTTGTAATCTTTCTTTTAATCCATTTTCCATTTAATTGCTTTTAAAAAAGAGATGAGAAAAAACAGAGAAAAAGGAGAATAACATGGAGCAAAATAAGTGATATAACCACTTTATATGGAGAGGGAGGCTTGACACCACTTCTTTATAACTTTAGTATTCTTTGTATGGTAGTAATAAGAAGGATACGTAGATGCTATTTGCAATAGTTTAGGTCCTTTGGAGAAAACAAAGAGACCAATTCAAACTTTGTACCACAAGGAATATGCATGGTTCAATTCTTCTTTGGCGTTTTGTTGACCTAGTACGACATTTAAATATGAACATTTTCTTAATATTTTTATTTATAATTTTTAGTAGTTAGCGACTGGTTCATCAGTGGGTCATAAATTCGATAGTCATGTAATACCATGATCCGTGAAAATTTAGAAGCTTATCTCAAAATATTGCAGGTCGGATACGCTTTAGATGTGCCATGGTACGCAAGTCTACCGCGAATGGAAGCAAGATTCTACTTAGAACAATATGGTGGTGAAGATGACGTTTGGATCGGCAAAACCTTGTACAGGTAACTAAGTATTTCTCCCACCGTTCTTTTTTATAAGGTTTAATAATCATTTACACCACATATTTAACTAAACACCACATATTGAACTAAATATAAAAGAAGTATTTTAACTATTGACATTGACCATATGCTATCTTTCTCTCGCTCGTGAGGGACGCAGGTTGGTCAAGAAATATATACATTATAATTTGCTAGAGTGAAGTCCCGTTTAGTAGTTAAAAAAAGGACTTAATAGCAGTCAAAACTGAAAATGTTTCTCTATCCAAATCGTGTGGTGCAACAGTGTAAAATAGCAGTCAAAATTGATCTCTTCGAGCCCTGCCGAATTTTTGGTTGCTCAACGCCGCATATAATTACAAGGCAGTGCGTTCCATGTAAATTTCGCTTTTCCATCACTATATTTTCCACCTGCTAAAATTCGATACACGCGTGAGAGATGTTTGTTTTAACAAAAAAAAAAAAAAAAAAAATCAAGGCCGCCGATATTAAAACAATCTATCTGGATCAAGATGATGTTACCTTAAATAAAGACAATCGTTTCTGCCATCAAATTCCTCTATATGTGTTTTTTTTTTCAGAACCTAGGAAAGTTTTGACTTTAGTAGAGGTACAAAGTTTTAGTTTTTAGAAAATGATGCCTTTGTTTGTCGTTTAGGCTATGTGGTTACCTTATTATATTGTTGAATCGGAAACGTGTGATAAGTTTTCGGACATATTATTATTTGTGTCACGTAAATTTGTCATTTTCAAAAAAATATTTAATGAGTTCCAAGTTTTTAGAAATGCCACGTAACTATGCTATTTGCAGGTTTTTTCATCCCGTGTCCAATGTGAATAAAATTATTTTTATTTCTCCCCTTTATATTTCGTTTTTTAAATAAATCTGCCTAGTAAATAGGACAATCTATATATGTTATGTCCTTTAAGTTAGACTTAATTTTAAAATATGTCCAATTTGGAAGACAATAAATATTTTTGCAAGATTTGGGGTGCAAATGTAAAAAATGAAAAAAAGAGGGTCAAAATCGGTCAAAATTGCCTTAAATTGGTCAAAATTAGTCAAAATCCCCAATTTGGTCAAAATAGGACCAAAATTGGATCAAGAAACGCGATAAAGGACCAAAATTAGGCAATGCCTCAATAAATGACTATTTTTGTAATGAGCCCACAATAACAGACCAATTTTGAAAAAACCCCCTTTATTTTGACACGTGGCAAAAAAATCAGCAAAATGCATAGTTACAGGGTATTTCTAAAAACTTGAAACTTATTTGGCATTTTTTTTAAAGGAACAAACATACAGGGCATAAATAATAATTTGTCATAAATTTTATACCATTGGTAATTATTTGTCGGCTAAGTACAAGAATAGTTAATTGTTTTAGAGATTACATGGTAGTCAAATACTTGTCATCCGGTCTGAAATTTATTTTAATGGGAATTGATGCCACAATTTAGTTTTGTTGGGTTTAAACACACTATTTTATTTAACACAAATCACAATTTACAAATACTCAAATACTTATATTTTCACTCACACAATAAGTATTACAAATTTCACTCTTTTTTCTTGTTTTCTCTAGCTCCCTCGGTTACATTTTTCTCTCTCTACTTCTATTTTCTTCATCATTTGCACTCGGTTGTTATAGGAGGATAAACTAGGTGGTGAGACGTATAAGTCACCGAGCTGGATCCGATAGCAACTTCTTGTGCGTAAATTATGTTGTCAAAGTTGGCGGCTCGAGATTTCACACCCAACAGTCTCCCCCTCCAGCCACAACTTCACTTAATTATTTCTTCTCTTGCCAAAAGAGGAACATGATTTATCGCTCGCTATGATCATTCTTTGAAACAACTTTATATGTAGGGGAGAATGCTTCCCCTTGCTCAAAATTTCTCTTTCTCCGTAATCCCTTAAAGAAAGGCAATCAAACACGGAGATATACAACACTTCTGTATACCCGGTCATGCTTCGAATAACCCTGAAGAAAGACAGAAAAACATGAAGATATACCCCTATCTTCGTATACCCTTTCTTTTTCGAATTACCCTGAAGAAAGGAAACAAAACATGGAGATATGCCGTATCTTCGAATACTCCTTCTTTCTTCGAATGACCCTAAAGAGAGGCAAACACAACACTTATCTCTTTCTCCGAAACCCATAGAGGAAGGAAATCCAATCGTGGAGATATAATGATTCTCCATACACCTCCATTCTCTTTTCTTGACTCAACAAAAAAGAATGGAAATCACCATAGAGAATTTAATCTTTGTACTCCTTCGTGCTCTTTCTCCACCATCACTTGGAGAAAGGTATGCCATCTTCTTACGCGCTATGCCATCTTATCAAAGCTAGTGACCATTGCATCAACACTTTCCAAAGTAGTTTTCACGAAAAGTTTGCTTTCACGAAAAGTTTGCTTTCACTGTTATTTCAGAGCATAATATAGGCAAACGGAGCGCACGGTTGAATCTAGAAGGTCAAAAACCTTGAGAACCGTTCTCACCTTGTCGAAGACCGACGAAAAATAAGTTGAACCGGGCTGAAACAAGTTGGAAGGAACTATACCATACCAAATCTGGTTGGACCAGCGTTGACCGATCATACTAGCAGCTGACCGGATCAGAATCTAAGTGGGTCGGATCTCTTCTTCTCTTCTTCTTCACCCGCCACTTTGAGTTGGAGTCGAGTTAACTCGCCGTTAACTCGGTCCGTGTGACATGATGCTTTCCGATGACTGAAATATTCGGAAAATTATATTTTCGAAATCCTCGCAACACGAGCTTCACAATGATAGTAACAAACACGATTTTGGAACGAAAAAGTTTTAACGTGGAATCGGGTCGGCCTCGAATGCCACTCTTTGACGATCGAAATCCTTCGAAAACTATATTTTCGAAATCGTTGGAACGAGAGCTTTGCAACCGTGATAAGAAATCACAGTTTCGAGACAAACAATTTTGGACGAATGTCTACAGAGAAGGAAGAAACATAACCTTAGCTCTTGATACGAGTTGTTGGGTTTAAACACACTCTTTTATTTCACACAAATCACAATTTACAAACGCTCAAGTACTTATATTTTCTTTCACTCACACAATAAGTATTACAAATTTCTCTCTTTTTTTCTTGTTTTCTCCCTTGGTTACATCATTCTCTCTCTTGTTCTATTTTCTTCATCATTTGCACTCGGTTGTTATAGGAGGAGAAACCAGGTGGTGAGACGTCTAAGTCACCGAGCTGGATCCGATAGCAACTTCTTGTGCGTGAATTATGTTGTCAAAATTGGCGGCTGAAAATTTCACATCCAACAAGTTTTTCCTTGTATACAATATATATCTCGGATTAATTTTTAGTGCTATGAGACACTTTCAATCACACGACAAGTGTCCTATCACGTAGATAGATCGAAACTCTAAAGTACGTAGTTGGTTGGCAGTAATATATCAAAATAAAATTTTTCAAATAATATATAAGTGGTGTTTATACAATTGCATAAGTTATTTCACGTGATGTGGCAGATTTGATCTATAATCCCTTGCAATTATGTAAAATTATTATGCTTAAATATAACATCCTTTTGTTCTTTTGCTGTGATGCTCCAGGATGCCATATGTTAACTGTAATGCATACCTTGAGCTTGCGAAATTAGACTACAACGATTGCCAGGCTTTACATCTACAAGAGTGGAAAAGTATTCAAAAGTAATAAGACACTGAAATTTGCTTCAACCTTTCCAGTTTAACTTAACGTATTTGGTAATTTAGATAGCGTTCTTATAACTTTGTTGAATTGTACTTTATTTTTGTGGTTACAGATGGTACGGAAATTGCAGGCTTGGGGAATTTGGATTGAGTAAACGAAGGCTTCTTCTAGCGTACTACTTAGCAGCTGCCAGCATATTTGAGCCAGAAAGATCAGAAGAGCGGCTTGCTTGGGCCAAAACCGCAATTTTAATGGAGACAATTGAGTCGGCTTTCGACCAAAGACAACTCTCCAGAGAACAAAAGCTTGCTTTTGTAGATGAATTCCAACAGGGCAACATTCCCTTCGACCCGAACCTGGAGAGGTAAGTATAAACGTTTATTAGTATTTACCACTTACCCGGCACAGATTAAGGTAAAAAATACGTGTTATAATAACATAAACACAACAAAGTGAAATAATGTGCAAAAACTGAAACATTCTTACTAATTTATATAAAATACGGTATTTGCATGTTTCCAAAAGGATCGGAAACACCAAAATATGTATCGCATATAGCTCTTAAAACCACATTCAGGTCTCAGTTCTAATTATAGAAAATCGATCACACCAGTTTCCTTTTAAATAATTATATAAACCAATGATTGACCAAGGAATATATATATATATATATATATATATATATATTTGGTAATAAATAACATGTTCGAGTCCAAGTCATTATTGTATTGTCGGACGCGCGTTTTATAAGTCAAATTCCAAATGGGCATCCATTTCCACGAAAATATATACGGCGACCGAAACAATTTGTGGCATGTTATTTGTGTGAATTTGAGTTTTGCCCTTTCGAATGTACTAAAACATATATATACCAAATTTGTTCCCTAATAAAACATTCGTGGCACAGGTACAAAACAAATAGTCTTGTGGCAGTTTTGTTCAGAACACTAAATCAGCTATCATTGGACGCGGTACTCGCACATGGCCGAGATATTCATCAACAATTACACTATGCGGTAATTCATATATCGACACATTATTTTTTCTTATAATATTCTTTTAAGTGGAGTGAATCACTTAAATTTAATTAGTTTTGTTGTTGGTGTAAAAACTTAATTATATGGTAAATGGAAATTGGGATGTATTTACAGTGGACAAATTGGCTGAGAAAAAGTGAAGAAGGCGGAGAAATGGGACAAGGGGACGCAGAGTTGTTGGTGCGCACGTTAAATTTGTGCGGAAAAGGTTGTTCGGACAGCCTCTGGGTCAAAGAAGATGTAGCATCTTCGCATCCTAAATATGAAGAGCTCATGAAGATAATTAGTAGACTTGGACATCAACTCCGTCTATTTCAGCTTGGAAAGGTTAGTGACATGAAGACAAAACTACTACTACTCCTTGGTGTTAGCAATTTTTGGCATTATGTGTAGCAAATGATTTTGAACTCATCTATGCTGCCAATTTCTTCATTTATCATTATCTGCCAGTTGTCATAAACAATGTCACTTTCTTCACCACATATACAACATGAAAATTGTCACTCGCTATAGACCAATATATATTCCTTGCCTAAGCGGTCTATTTCTCTACGCCCTTTTTCTCTCAAAAGGCAAATTATAAATCATAAAGCACAAGTTTTATTAGGACTATTACACCAAATGAACAAGAGAAGTTTGGTGATGCCGCTTTATGCTTATATGTTATATTGTTGCCCTTCAAAAAGCAATGCCTCATTGCCAAATAAGTTAAATTGCTATACACCACGATAACTTTAAAAAAACTATTTTTCTTTATATCTCAACTTTTTCTTCCACTCATTTAAAATTGAGGCTATGGTATATATATACAATTTTTATTGATTGTGTTTATGAAAAGCTTGGTTTTTATTTCGTTAGACAAAACATATTATTGAAAAATTTAAATATAATTGGTTAAGAACTTGAGCTTTTTAGTAAGACAAAGTGGCTCAATTTTTCTGTAGCACCGATGATTCATCTGAGTGATTTTGGGCACTGTCACGTTTAAGATTTTCTTCAAGAAGTTAATGTCATAAGTTTTTTTCCATTTGGTGAATATGAATCCGGCGCAGGAAACCAATGGTCGTATGACTGACACGGGAGGTATTACAACTGTGGAAATAGAATCAGATATGGAACTACTGGCGAAACTAGTCCTGACGAACTCTGAGGCCGATCTAGATTCTCTTACAAAGCAAAACTTTCTTGCGGTTGCTAGGAGTTTGTTTTATGCGTCATACTGCAACCCCAGAACACTCAACTTTCACATTTCCAAAGTATTGTTTGAGAAAGTACTTTAGTTATGTACATTATTAAGTGCTTGTAATTGATTAATATCGTGACTTATCTTCATTTCCTTAGCTCCATATATATACTCTTAGTTATAACTGGCAATTTTTTTTTATTATTGTAAAGTATATCTCTGTTGTACCAAGTGCCACACCAACAAGAATGTAAAAGTCCGAACCAGAAATCTATAAATATATTTCTTGCTATGATAAGAATGTAAACACTAATTCCTATTATTTTGGTCTTATTTCGTCAAGGTAATAAACACCGTAAAATGATACAATTAGAGCACAAATAGCTAATGCTAATCAATAAATAATCGGATCGGACTAGCTTGGTCCGGAATACCTAATAGAAGCTTACTAGGTAAAACAAGTAAATTACAAAGTCAATGCAACGCATCGAATCTAGGGCGTTCGATGCTGACGTGCCGAATCGCAATCGTTCGATACTAGGTATGCAGTAGAGGTTCTATGTCGAATTATGATGTATCGAATCTGATTGATTCGATGCAGTGCTAATTATCGAATTCAACGTCTTTGATATGATGTCGTGTCGAATGCTCCAGGTTCGATCTAGATGAGTATCGAATGCACTATGTTCGATCTAGATGAGTGTCGAATGCTCTATGTTCGATGTTGAGTAGGTCTTAATGTGTCTTGAATTCGTCCTCAGACTGCTAGGGGACGGGGTATATATAACCTCCATATCGCGGGCCCCATTGGCAGCTAGGGAAGTACATCGAATCGAAGCAGTTTGATGCTCATTCTCTATCGAACAAGCGTCGTTCGATGCACATTTAACATCGAATAGGGCATGTTCGATATACTGTAAAGCAGGCTGATGCTGCTGGGCCGGCCCAATATTTGATATTGTACCAATCTTAAAATATCCCCATCACCTATCCAAGTAAACCAACATTTGTTTAGCGTTCATTTCTGACATAGCAGGCGGAAGCCAGAACAGATAAAACAACACAAGAAATCAAGACGTCGTTAGTTTTGCAGAATATCGAGAAATTGACAAAAGCTGAGAAAATTCTCAAGTTTAGTTTGTTTTTATTCAATTAACAATTGACTACAAAGACTCAAAGCCCACTTATAAAGATGAAACCCCAGACGTAAGAAAATACTGAAAATTACAAAAGACTCTTAAAATAAATAAGAAAACACAAGAATCTCGTAGCAAATAGAAATATAATATTTTCACCCCCCAAACGTTAGAATTTTGCTAAGATTATGTTGGAGTAAAAACTATCTTGCTTAGGTAGCCGTTTCCACTTGGAAAAGTGGTATCGCTTGTCGAAAACTAGCCCCGTTAACTTTTTGGTCAAATATCTAGTTTGTTCTTTTCCATCAAATAATACTCATAGTTCTGAACTCCATCAATTAAGTTTTTTTACGATAAGATAAGAAAAGTCGCCAACATGAGAAAAACTCACACACGAACTCGCAGCGAAAAGTTACGAATGAAAGTGCAGGTTTTCTAGAATCAATGTTAGACAGTGAAATGTTAGACGATGTTGAGATAACATTGAGGATAACATTGAAAGCCGAGAGCTTGTGCGAAAACTGTTCTTTAGTTGCTAAAATTAAGTTTTGCCTTTATTCACTTATTAATCAAGTTCCACGGTTTTGGTTGTTTATGTTTATGTCCAGGAAAGTATCTTAAACATAAGGAAGAGCTTTGGAAGATTCCTTAATTGAAGTTTCCATAATTCAAGCTAAGTTGAATAAGTCAACTCACACGCTTTCAAAAGAAGGAAACAAGTGAGTTGTTCTTTGCAACGCGATTCTTTCCAGGATTCTCCGAATTGAAGAAGACGTGTTACCTTGTTAAATCAGTAATGGTGGAAAAACATATTCTTGAAAGATATGAAGTTCATAAAGAAGGCAAATCTTCAACAAGGAAACAACAAGAGTTACCAAAACTGTGAACAACACATCTTCGCGTTTAAGACTCAAGAAATCTATAAAAGATGTGAAGTTCATCAAGATGAAGACAAGACAATCGTGCCAATAATCCAAGAGATTAACCATACTTTGTATTGTCTTCATTTTGTTTTGCGAAGTTTTTGTATCAACTCCTTAAGTCTAGCTCATAGAAGTTAAGTAGTTCTTACTTGTCTGCTTCGTTGAGTCCGATCAGCAAAGAGCGTGAGTGAATTGTTGTGAGGAACATTTTTGATAAAACCTTTATGGTTATTTCGCCTAAAGCTCGGAAGTTTTTAATAATATTGAAAACTTCTTAAAATTATATCTTCTTGTGTTCTTACTTCCGCTGCACATTATTATTATCAAGAAGATCAAAATAGAGTTAAGGCAATTCCAGCTTAACTCTCAAAAACTGTTGTGTCAATCCACGGTCCTACAATTTCAATCCACGGTCCTACAACTTCAGCTTGAGGAAATCTCTTGGCATGTGTGATATGTGAAAATGTTGAGAAAACCAATGTTGCCATAACACCACTGACTAGCACTGGTATATTGGTTGTGGTGTAGTAGGTATTCTGTTGTTATTCCTTTGTTGAGTTGCATTTCTTTTTGAGTCTCATTTAATCCTTGTTTTGTCATATTTGGTCTGTGTGGTTGAACTCTTTGATGAACAACTCTTTCTAGTTATCAGTTTCACATCTTTGTTTTGAAAAAGTTAATAAAACTCTTCTGTTTGTCTGAGGTTGTGATTGCCTAACATATGGAGAAGCTGGGGTACACAAAGTTTACTACTTTGATGTCTATTCAATTGTGTCGTATTCATATGGAAGGTGTACAGGACATGTGGAGAAGCTGGGGTGCATGATGTTGACAACTTCAGTGTTACTCAATTGTGCTTATTTACATATTCCTGTTTGTTTGGCCGAGGAACACATGAGGGTGATCCTTTCTACTAGGGTGTTTGAGGTTTCGATTTCTTACATTTAGTAGCACTGATCAGTTGGTGATTCTCTTGAATGCAGGTTGGTAAACAAGTATGCATAAGGAATTGGGGTGCATGATAAATGAATTGCCAACATTCAAGGCCTTTGTACTTGCCTAACTTGCTGCTGTTAATGTTGTTACTAGGGTGTGTAGAGTTCAGGCTGCCCTCATTCAGTTGTGACATTAGCTTTGTGTTTAGCAACCTTCATTTTTTGGTTCAAATGAGTTATGAAAATAATAAAGATTATAAAGAGACGTGACTGTGCTGGTTTGAGAAGTTCTTCATAAAGTGTTTACTATCTGCCTATTTGACATTACATTGTTGCATTCATATAGAACTGCATTGTTTTCTTTCTTGTTTGTGAGTTGTGTCGGTTTAAGCTTAGGGGGAGTTTAATTCATGTGTTGAGGCATACAATTTGGGTGACATGCTGTAGGTGACACACTGTTCTGTGACTTTCTGTGGAAGTGAATTGTTCCTTGAATTCATAACTACTTATCTCTGTGTGTTTCTTGTACTCTATGTTGCTTACTCATGATTTTGATCTGAACAATATGTCTGAGGTACTCACTTGCTATATTGGTTAAGTTTTAAATGTATTTTTGGATGTATCTCAAGCTCTCACATGAATTTGCCTTAGTGAAGCCTGTACCTCCACCTTCGGTTTTGAATGTTATCAAATGTTATCCCAACATTATGCACAGTCGCAGGTCAACATTGAAAACATGAACTTATAAGTTTTCAGTTTTTTGAAAACCGCTCTGGTTAACTGTTAATTAAACATCAAAGCATGTGTGCGGGAAAACATAGTGGGAAAGTTTTACATGGTTCAAATTTGGTAACCGCCCACTAACATTCATTCTCTTTCCTTAATTCATGACTAATTCAAAAATCAAAACCCTTGTTTCCTTATTTGTGCTTAAGCTGCAAATTTACTCTCTCAACTCTCAACTTCTCTAAATTTTCTCTGCAAATTTCCTTCAAAACGTCTCTACTAACAATGGCAAGCAAGTCTCCCATGCAAACTCTTGCAGATGTTGCTCTAGGAAGTGAACCCACTGCCGCACACACTCGCTCACATACTAGAGGTGCTGCTGCAAAACCAGTTGAGGTTCCTGTTGCTGCTAAGAGGAAGGCGATTCCCTATGTGCGACGAGGAAAGAAGACCAAACAGGGAGAATCGACCTCCAATGTTGAGCCAACAGTGGAACCAACCACTCTCATCACCAATGAGCCTGAAACTGAGGTAAACACTGCTGAACCCATCCCTGAATTTGATGCTGATATACCTGTTGAGGGGGAGGGTAGTGGCTCTATTGAAAAATCTGTGGAGATATCCGCGGATGTGTCTATTGACAAGATGGTGCGGAAGTGGATTAGGGCTCAAAAGAAAAAGAGAAAGGGCAATGGGGAGAAATTGAAAAATATGTCTGAGTCTGCTGAGGCCAGGAAAACATAGGCTGAGAGATCAGCTAGGAAGAGGGCTGCTGAGGAAGAGAAGAAGGCTGCTGTTGCTGCTGCTGAGAAAAAGAGGAAATGAAAGCAAGTAATGGAAGAGGAAAGTGAGGTGGTAGATGTTGAGGATGAGGAAGAAGAAGAGGAGAAGGAAGAGGAGACTGGGGAGGAGCATGATGTTGCTGCTGATGTTGGGGCAACATCAGGAACAGAGGAGTATACAGATGGGCTATATGTGGTCTACCCTGAGGAGGAGGAGAACTGCTATTCTCCATACTATCTCTCTCAAGAGCTGGAGAAGAAGTGAGATTCCTTTAAAAGAAGGGAGATTCACACTGAAAGAGCTATAGAGATGGCCAGTTTCAAAGAGAACAGGGTGATGGACTTGCTTGAGGCAAGAGGGCTGCAACAGTCAGTGATGGAGCTGAGTGACTATGCTCCTGAGATTATCATGGAGTTCTACCTTAATCTCTCTAAATGGATCAGGGACTACATATCTCCAAAATTTGTAAAGGCTTGGGGTGAGGGGGAGAGTCTTCAACATTGACCCCTACACCATCAACAAGATCTGTGGATTCCCTACTACTGATGAATCTGAGGACCTCTACTATGATGATGTAATGGAAGACTTGACTGGAGGGTTGGTCAAAATCTGGAGAGATGCTTTGCCAACCACAAAACTCACCTCCTCGAGTGCTGTCTTACACAAGATAGCTTGTTTCAACTGGCTGCCAAGCAAGAATGTGATTGTACTTACCAAGGAATCAACAATATTGGTGTACAAAATCAAGAATGGGCTAGCTGTAAACCTGAGGGAGAGGATTGTGAAGTCTATGTCTGAAGTTGCTGGAAGGAAGAATGGGATTGTACCCTATCCCTCACTCATCTGCAAAATCCTTGGCAGTCAAGGATTGAAGACAAGTGTCACTGTGGGCTGGAGGAAGAATGATTCTGAATTAACTATTCTCCCAAGCTACTTGTCTGGATCAAGGGTGAGAGACCTTCCATGGAACCCAAAAGGAGTGGTGAGACCAAGGGCTGAAAAGAAGAAGGCTCAGGAGTTTGCTGGAACTTCAGTGCCTATGTCCAAGGAGGAAGATTGCATGGTCATTACTTCTGCTTTCGTGGATCATATGCTGAATTGGTATATGGGGCAGATTGCTGACACTCAGAGGGAGATCGAGGAGAGGAAGTAACACCTCAAAGAACTGGAGGACATTGTGAAAAATTTGGAGGAACTCCCTTCTTCACAAAAAGGGGGAGAGTAGTTCCAATTTTAATTTTAGTCTTCTAGTTTATGGTCTGTTTCTATGAACTGCTAATTTCTTTGAACTGCTGGTACATTTTGGTTTTATTTAATCAAGGGATATGTCCTTGATATTTTAGCTATGGCATGTAAATCTAAGTACTGCTGTTGAACTGCTCTAACTAACCTTAATTGCTATTTCTTATGAATGAACTTTTTGAACTGTTTTTCTTGTTAGCCTTTATGCAGGAAACTTACTGGTTTCAATGTTGAGGCAACATTGATGAATGTTGAGGTCTGAATATGTGTACATATGTGAATGTAGTGATGACCTTAATGCTTGTCTTGGTTAATTTAACTTTGATTATGATATATTGTATTAAGGGGGAGCAGTTTGGTAGTTTAAATTGTTTCTTGTTGATTATAACTTTTTGGATATAAGACTTGATTGGAACATGTATTGGTTTTGTGAAGAAAGGCAAAAAGGGGGAGATTGAAAGTGCAGGTTTTCTGGAATCAATGTTAGACAGTGAAATGTTAGACGATGTTGAGATAACATTGAGGACAACATTGAAAGGCTAGAGCTTGTACGAAAACTGTTCTTTAGTTGCCAAAATTAAGTTTTGCCTTTATTCACTTATTAGTCAAGTTCCACGATTTTGGTTGTTTATGTTTATGTCCAGGAAAGTATCTTAAACATAAGGAAGAGCTTTGGAAGATTCTTTACTTGAAGTTTCAATTCAAGCTAAGTTGAATAAGTCAACTCACACGTTTTCAAAAGAAGGAAACAAGTGAGATGTTCTTTGCAACGCGATTCTTTCCAGGATTCTCTGAATTGAAGAAGATGTGTTACCTTGTTAAATCAGTAATGAAGGAAACACATATTCTGGAAAGATATGAAGTTCACAAAGAAGGCAAATCTTCAACAAGGAAACAACAAGAGTTACCAAAACTGTGAACAACACATCTTGTCGTTCAAGACTCAAGAAATCTATAAAAGATGTGAAGTTCATCAAGATGAAGACAAGACAATCGTGCCAATAATCCAAGAGATTAATCATACTTTGTATTGTCTTCATTTTTTTTTGCGAAGTTTTTGTATCAACTGCTTAAGTCTAGTTCATAGAAGTTAAGTAGTTCTTACTTGTCTGCTTCGTTGAGTCCGATCAACAAAAAGCGTGAGTGAATTGTTGTGAGGACCATTTTTGATAAAACCTTTATGGTTATTTCGCCTAAGGCTCGGAAGTTTTTAATAATATTGAAAACTTCTTAAAATTATATCTTCTTGTGTTCTTACTTCCGCTGCACATTATTATGTCAATCCAACTTAACTCTCAAAAAGTGTTGTGTCAATCCACGGTCCTACAATTTCAACGAACAACAAAATTAGCAACAAACCCATGAACTCGTAAATTCACACCACACGAAAAGTGACAAAATAATGAAATAACACAAAACAAATTTTGTTTACCCAATCTACTATATCTACCTCTGAGGACAATCCAATCCATGATTTTCACTATAATGATGATCGATCCCAAAATAAAATACAAAAATTATCTCTCACAATGTTCTCTCAAATTTTACAAGTGTATTCTTTCTTATTTTTAAGCTCACACATTCTTTCTTTTGGAGGCTATACAATCACACAATATTCAGCCGCACAAAACTACATATAAACAATACCTACAATGAATTAGGGTATCATGACAAAAATAGACCAAAACTGGGAAAACAAACCCGCGCAACCTGCTATGTTGCGTGGTACCGTGCACAGCCAGTGACGCAGCGTCGCGGGTCGTGCGACTCTCAAGACGTTCCCCGCGACGATGTAGCTTTCTGCGCCGCCCACCTGGACTCGGGTCGTCTTGCGCTTGCCCCAATGGTTTCTCCCCCTTCACCGTGTTCTGATCTTCGTCGTCGTTTTCCAGAGTCCACAATCCCAACCAAATACTCCTGCCTCAAACTCACCACCGCTGCCCAAGCTACTATTCAAAACCAACTACCGTTGTCCTACCAATCACGCATCCTCTGCTCCACCAATCACCTCTTCTTCCTTACCTTGCTATAGACGCTAGACCCGCGAAGTGGAACCAATGGTTAACCCCTCCGATGAAGAGATGGCGAATTTTGTCCCCCAAATCACCTTTACTATTTTAAAGATGCGGTGCTTGAGGCAACCATGGAAAAAGTCCATCATCGTGCAAACGGTGGGCATTAACGCTATCGATCCCTAGAAGGGTATCCAAAGTACAACCTCTCTCAAAAATCACTCAACTAATCAGGATCATGGATATTGGTAAGGGCACTTATGTGTCCCATCTGAGTAACAAATACGGTAATACCACATCTTGGAGGGTGGACTCTAGTTACTACTAAACTACTAATTGGCCATCTGCCAATGGCATCTGAACTTATCCGGGCCAGTAGCCCTGCACCGCAAAAAATGTAATTGGATCCAAATTCTCAGCCAACCATTAGTACTCTACAACTTCAATGTCCCTTTTTGCATAACCATATTGTTTGAATGCCTGACCCACTGGTGGGCGGCGCACTACTACCTACCGACTCATATCTATATTAACGGATGTCTGTAGGAGGTCATCTACGAACTTAAGATGGAGTTTTGTCTAGATTTTGACGGTTTGGGTCAAACGTGCGATAAATGTACCTCGACGCCTCCAATGGAAAAGACTACCTTGCCTACAACTACACATATTTCCCCGAAGCCTGAATGACACTTTATGACCAAACGCCTGTCATATTGGCGTTCTAGTGGCCTGGTATCCTCGTCATCTTGCATCTCTTCGTGCCTAGAAGCAACCCGTACCTAAGGTAACCCACCAATAGTTGAACACAACATGCCTATCTCCAATCTCCCTACCACTTGGAAACCAGCACACCGTTTATGTACCTAAACTCTCCAAACCCCATGCCCATAAAGAAGATGGTTACGAAAGGACCCCAGAGCCACTTCTACCACAGAATTTTAAGTTTGTACTGCCCAAAAATGGCGCATGTATGGGAACAGAAACGACGATGTGTTAGGCACGTGCCCCGTCGCCGGTGGAAAGCCATGTAGGTGACTAAATGGCAAACCACGTCCAAGTTTCATGCAAGGGAGATACGTGGATGCATAATGTGGCAATTGAAATAGCCACATCCACGAAAAAATTCCACATGACGCCACGTCAAATACAGATAGCCATGTGGCAAATAATCCCGTCACATGGCTTTGTGGAGGATAAATCTGCTGTGGACCCTCACGGCTGCCACGTGGCTCCATATAGCCTCCGCGGCCCCATACCCCTACTTCACTCCTCCCCTATAACACTATAAATCCCCCTCCCTTCTGCCCGACCATACTCAATACCTTCCACCCATCTCGGGCCACCAATATCCACCAACCCCTTTGCCTCTTGCCACAACAACCCCATCTTCTACTACTGTCACCTGCCTCGCGCACCGCTCACCTTACAACCTTCTCCACAGCTAGACACCACCACACATAGCCCCTACCTCTACAAGTGTCGCACCACCACCATACCACCACCGGGAAAACCTGGCCACCACCACTTCAACCATCAACCACCACCCCCTGCAACCACTACCACGCCTTAGCTATCCGTTGCTGCCGCAGCCCTCGCCATGTCGATCCACAATGCCAAAAGCTCTTTCTACTCGAAAGGAGAGCTTCTAATGCTAAACCTCGGAGCCGATGAATTCTTCAAAAAATTCACAAGCTCTGATGAACTCTTTTCTGAGGTAGTTGTGGGACAACCCGTCACTGTCTTTAAGAATTCGTCGGCCATTCGTAGTCGTTGATGGGAGCGTGCGTAGGTGTAAATATAGTAGAATATATTTTAGCACATAATTATTACACCTAAATCCCGCTATGTCGCAAGTGCACGGACCAAGTAATTATAAAATGGTAAGTATAGTTACGACCAAGTAACGTATCCTAAGGGAGTGATGGTTGTATGTACGAATCACTTAAATGCAAAAACACTAAATACTGTCGCTTTCTTTTCTCTTGTGTTTGCCAAATATGTTGAATGCTATGAATGATTCCTAAACTAAGAATGCTATGAATGCTTTTTATGCTAAGAGTGCTTAATCTAGAATGCAATGGACTAATCTAAGAATACAAGAATAATAAGATGTCTTATTGGTTTTTAAATGCAAGAAAAAAATTAAACTACCTAATCTAATAAAACTTATTAAACTAAAGATGTTGGAAAGATGAAAGATTAACTAAGCTAGACTAAACTAAACTAGAATGATTGATTGATGGCATTTAGGTTGTGAACAATAGTTGATAAGATTGTTTAGAGGTCGGGTTTCACAATGACTTAACTTAGTAGTTTATAGACAAACCACCTATATTCATTTACAGTACTTGATAATTATTTGATGTTTGCATGTCTAATTGATTCGTGCCATATGGCATGAGCTATCACAACCACATCTCTATGAGTCTCTAATAACCTACCGTGTTAACAGAATCAACACAGTTGTTAATTATTTTAGAAGAGATATCAAATCTGCAATCCAATTAACTCATCTGAATCATGCTAACAAAATGTACATAGTCAAGATTGATCAAGTGTGATCTAAAGGTTGTATAATAGTTTCTTTCGTAAATCCAAAGTCACCGCATAACTCCCTTAGCATTCTACACTCCGGGGGACCCCACTCGGGTGCTTTCATTTTACCCCAACAAGAGTAAGGTTTGTTATTAAGCATAAGTAACTATTCAATCTAGACATTCAAGGTTATCAAACACACATCAAATAAAGCAAATAAATATATTCATAATATTAGAGTTACTCCCCTACTCTAAACAACGAGTAGCTTAGCTCCTCACAGTCATGAGTTCAACATTCAACAATGAGTTAAATATCATATACAAAGTAAAAAGGTAAATAAAAGCTTCTTGGATCTAGTGGAACGTTGTGGTTTGACCCTCTTTGTACTCCCTTTTGCTATCTTCTTCTTCACAAATTATCTTCTCTCAGAAAATGACTCGGCTAATCTAGAAAAAGACTTTGATGGTGTTTTCTCTCTAGTGACAACTCTTAGGGTTTCTTCTCGTTTGAAAGTTGTTATAAAGGCTACGAAAGGTGTTGTGAAAGTTGCACCCTAACTGCTAAACGTAGCCCCTTATTAATAGTTTTTCTTTCCGTTCTGGGGTGCGATTTAGGGTTTCTGACTTGCGGCACAAACTTCTTCTAATCGTGCAACCCCCGCGCGGTCTCCTGGTGTTCTCTCTTCAATCGCTCTATATTCGACATTCCACTTCTTGTAATTCAGTAGCGCTTGAACATACAAACACAGTGTCTCTGACTAACTGTTGTCTAAAGCATCCATTTTTTTCCTCGTTTAACCTCGTTTTACCCTAACTCCTTCAATATCTAAGAAAACATGAAATAACACTAAAACTAGTATTATGCTATCATAAGTATTCAAAAGCACAAGTAAGCAAATACTTAAATAATGATAATGAGTCGCTTATCAAATACCCCAAAACTTAAAGCTTTGCTTGTCCTCAAGCAAACTTACTTAACTGGCTCGATCTAAATTAGAATGTAATTATTGACAGGCCAACATGCATAAGCGGGAATTCTCAAAATGCAACCTACGGTCAAAACAAGAGATGAAATAGAACAAATGATCACGAGCACATCGACTTTAATATAGTCATCTTCAGATCTGTTTCATGTGCTCTATTAGTGAGTGATACCTTTGTTAATGCATAAAAGTTATTTTCATGTTACAAACTTTTAAAAACAGAGCTCTTAACATGTAATCACTTCCATTTCCACTCTTCACTCCTCTATTGCTGTTGACTTAAGTAGATTTCATATGTTGAGGATCATTTAAGACTTTGTAAGATTGTAATGTAGGATCGGGTCTGGGCTATAACGGAAAAAGTAATATATGAGTTCTAGAGATGTATGTTGTAAACCACTCATGTATTACTCTTTTCTCCCCCGTTTGTGCCTTATTCTTTTGGCCATACATTTTAGTCTCTTTTTGGCATCTTTTCATTTGTGTCTTCATTTTCGCAAGTATTCAAACCATCCTATACTTAATGATTCTTCGAGAAACACCATCAAATTTACAGTTTTTGAACGGGTTATTTGTGTTCTCTATTATATTCATCCTCCTTTTCTATTTTGATTTTTCTATTTAGCTCATGCTTTTGTTTTGGCTCCTACATTATCCCTCCTTGGATTTACTACATCCATCTCCAGAAATGGGTAGGATATAATTATTTTCTTTTTAGGCTCATAGAAAAGGCTTTAGCGGGGTTCTGCGGCTTCAAAGGCTAAAACTCAAGTTTTTTAAACGATGACCTATTTCGTTTCCTCGACAAATTAACATCTACCTTTATCTCCAACAATAGTCAAGCCATTTGTTTCAAAAGTCTAATTACATGATTCATTTCTCTACTCTCATAAATAAGAAACATTATATTCCCAATTATACACAACAACACATTGAAATGTGTATATGAAATTATAACATGCTTTAAATCATATTACTCATGATGTATGAAAGGTGTTCACGTATTCATACATCTTAAATTCGTACAATATTATGTATATCTACTATCATAGATTCCTACTTATTCATGCTTTCATGCTTCAAAATCCATTCTAATACCCTATTCGAAAGAATAGACTCAAAACTAGACACTAATGATAAATTTATAGCAAAATAAGTAAAGCAAACAACGTAGCTACCACCCCTAGAGATGTAAACTGTGTTGGGCTGGCCCAATTTGGCCAGCCCGACCCGGACCGACAACCCATATTTTAGAACTTTAGCCCGACCCACATTTCGAGTCGGGCCAAACTAGGGAGCAGATTGCAACTTCTAATTTATCTTTTTAGGGGGTAGATTCTGCCCCTAAATTTTTTGTTTTTTTTTTTGTCTATCAAGTATAAATATTTTTTTCATTTTTCACACATTTTTTCTATATTTAACCCCTTGGTTACATATAATATAACATCATTAAAAGTCTTTTTTAATTTAACTTTTTGAATTTTTCTTTCTTAAAAAAAATATTTTTGTTTTAAGTTTGAGTTTTATTTTGGGAAAATTTCAGGAACCTATCCAACGTTTGCCCGCTTTTACAGTTTACGGTCCAACGTTTCAACGGCTAACTCATTCAAAAATATTTTAAAACAAACTTAAACCTAAATTCGGCGCCAAATTGCTTTTTTTCACGAACCCTAAAAATTCCAAACCAAAAATTACCAACAAATTCACCAAATTAACGCCACAAACATAATCGAGTAATGTCAAAGACTACTGTTACGGAGGATTTTCATTGCAAGTGCGGGTTTCCAGCGGTTACCCACCTCTTATTAATCGATAAAGTGTAAAAAATGAAATGTTGGACCGCAAAGTGTAAAAAATGAAACGTTGGATCGTAAACTGTAAAAGCGGCTAAACGTTGGATAGGTTCCTGAAATTTTCCCTTTTATTTTACATTTAAGCTCTATTTCATTTTAATTACACAAGTCTTACATTTGCTATTTATATAAAAATTTCATTTGTTCATTTTATCAATGTATATTCTAGTTTACAACAACTACAACAACAACCAAGCTTGTAATCCAATTAAATCAGGGCAGGCTATATGAACCATGAATGAATCATGTTGAGTCGTGAACATGAATCTTCTGCCTCCATATATTTCGGTTGACGAGCATGTCTTCATTTAGATCTTTTAGCTTCATTTCGTTCCGTATGACCTCCATCCACGTCATTTTCAGTCTCCCACGAGCTCTAGTCATCTGTCCTAAGTCGAGATCTTCAACTCGTCGTACAAGTGCATTTATGGGTCTGCGTTAACATGCCAAACCATCTTAAATGGTTTTCTCGCATTTTTTTGTCGATGGCCGCCACACCCAATTTATACTGAATATATTCATTGCGCACCTTATCTCTCCTGGTGTTATCGCACATCCACCAAAGCATGCGCATCTTTGTAACGTTCATTTTTTGTGCATGACTTTGCTTAATAGCCCAGCACTCAGATCCATAAAGCAAAGCGGGTCAAATAGCCGTACCATAGATGGATACATAAAGAAAGTCCACTATAATACCTCTCGAGGTACTTTGTCATATACCTTTTCTAAGTCGATAAAGACCATATGCAAATCTTTAATCTTTTCTTGAAAGCGTTCAATGAGCTGACGAATCAAATGGTTGGCCTCTATGGTCGACCTTCTGGGCAAAAATCCAAAATTAGTTCTCAGATATAGGAACATTTTGTCTCAATCGGTATTCAATCACCCTCTCACATAGCTTCATAGTATGAGATATAAGATTTATCCCACAATATTTAGAATAGTTTCTTATATTCTCGTTTAAAAAAAAATTAAAGCCCAGTCCGGACCGACCTAAGGTTCGGACCGGCCCACTTTCTATCCGGGCTCAGCCTGACCCACTTGTCACTTTTATCTAGGTGAGAGTGGGCCTGGGCCAGGTCAGCCCAGCCCGACCCACTTGTCATCTCTAACCACCGCCACCTCAAACTTAAAATTTTGTGATGTTCTCATTGCATTAAAACAGAAAAAATTAAAGTAAGATCAGAGGACTCCCCTTATCGAGCTAAAAGGACACTCGTTAGACTGGTGGTGGTGCTTTCTTCTTTTGCAAAAATTTATTCAATTTCTCTCAACTATGTCCAATGGAGAGTGTTGTTGTTCTAGAAGTGCTCCTTGATTTTTTCCAAGTCTTCGTTTCTAGCCTCTCTTTCACCTCTTTTAATTGCCCGCATGCTGTTTTCTGTCTCTTCGACGAAGGTGATAGAGTTTCTTCAATTGCCTCTATTGCTGATCTCTCGTTAGTGGAGAATGTAGTTTCTCGCAATGTGATTGATGGGATATGTATTTCGATGATTAATATATGTATCAAGTTTTGGACATACTTCTTTGATAGTTGATGGCTCCCTACTAACATAGTGATGATCTTCGACTTTAATGCAACTTGTTTAAACTTGATCTTCTTCATGATAATCCTCAGGACTGCAAAAGCTTGCTCTTTCACAAAGTCACTGTGCAACAACTAGATGTACTTCTCATAGAACTTTCTTGATTTGAATTTTGTCAGATCGTAGCTCGGTTGTGCTATGCTAAGTTTCTCATAAATTGTTGGTCTTACTGTCTTTGGGTCAATTGTATAGTAGTGTCCAGATGCCATGTCCTTCTACAAAGAGCAATTAGAAAAATAAAATTCTTTTTTTTTGAGAAATTTCTATTGGTAGGAGAAGGAGAGAATAAATAGCATTATGAATTCTGAGAGATTAGAATTATAAATAAGAGAATTTTTAATTAGATTTTAGAAATTTTCATTAAGTTGCATAACTCTCCTATAATAAATAAACTTACAATGAAAATAACTCATTTATAAATGGAATTTAATCATAAGAAAAATATAAGTATGGTAAGAAAGGAAAGGATAGAGATTGCTCAGCTAAATTCCGTTGATTCTGGTTTCTACATTTCTCCTATTGCCATTCGAACTGAGAGACGCATACTGCAAGAAAAGGTTAGCGCGCGATCAAGGCTGATCGTGTGTCCTGATCGCGTGGCTGGGACGCGATCAAAACTTTGACATGGTAGAGGACTTTGTAGGTTCTGGAATGTTGGCGGTACCAAATCAGATCGCACTACTGATCGCGCGTCTCAAGCGCGATGGGAGTAATGGTCACGCGGCTGATCGAGCTTGCTACTGGAAAATCTGCTCTGCGTGCTCTTAATTTTGATGTTCTCACTTTACCCATTATCGTCTTGCTTTTGTCCTATTCGTCTCTTCACTTAAGTTTTTTTTTTACTTTCTTCCTTTTTCATATCTCAATAGCTCACCAAGAAATTGAAATATAATGTTATATATGACTCAAAACAGAATTAAACTAAAGATTCAATAATTAAAAAATATTATTGTGGGTTGCCTCCCACGCAACGCTGAGTTTATTGTCGGTTAACTACACAATAATGGTGAAGAATCAGGGGTCCTTTGGTGCACCAATTGCACCATGGTCTTTTTCCTCATGTGCTATGTTCGTCACTTTCCATTCTTCTTATCTTTTCCAATTCATTTTTTAAAAAATGTAATTTCTGTTACGAGATCTCTCTTGTAGTTCTTGCAGCAAATGCATGCCCTCGTAACTAGGGATTTTGATAAAGATACTTTTATCTCGTGAGTTCAGACTAATTTCATTCAATATGCACTATTTCACTATGCTCAGATCAAGATAGAAATTCTCCCTATATTGTTCATTAGTAAGCCAATAGGGTGACATGGCGCGGTGTTTGTGTCTCTCCTATTGTTTGGTTATATCCTTACGTATCTTTTTCCATATCATCCCATGCTTCATTGATAGTTGCCCTTTGTTTTTGACAAATTCATGTGGGAACATCTTCACGACTTCACTACATGATATGATGGGTTTGATGGAGTCATTATACCACTTATTTTCTTTTTCCTTCAAAGAGTATGGGAAGATTTCACAAAATTGTTGTTCATCCAAAATTCTAAAATAGTGGTAAGTCTCCTTGAATTCCTCAATGTGCTAAAGAGGGTGTTCCTGGGCTTCTCCATAAAATTTTATGTGCCTCACCATGCACTTCCATTCTTATTTCACTGAGGTGTAACCAAACATCGATGAGTGCTTGGTTGTTTTTCTACGTGGTCGTGCTTCTGTCCCGTCATCAGTTTCATTGTGTTTCTTCTGGGATCGGAAAGTTCAGAGGCTTTGCTTTCATGTAGTTTCCTCGACTACCAAAAGTTATCCCTCTTACCGAACTAGGTAAGCCGGGTGCTATTTTAACTAGTTCAGATTCCATTTCTTGTGGAAAATAAGAGAAAACACTTCAGTGATTATGCATTTCAGTTTTACAATTCACATACAACAATGAGAATACCGTTACTCCCCGACAATGGTGCAAAAAACCTAATGGGAGAATGCTTAGGTGTATATATAGTAGAATATATTTTCGCACAACATTATTACACTTAAATCCCACTATGTCGCAAGTGCACAAATAAAGTAATAATAAAATGGTAAGTACAGTTACAAACCAGGTATCGTATCTCAAGGGAGTGATGGTTGCATGCATGAATAACTTAAATGCAAAACCACTAATTATTGTCACTTTTTTTTCTCGTTTGTTTGCCAACTTTGATGAACTCTATGAATAATTTCTAAACTAAGAATGCTATGAATGCTTTTTAGGCTAAGAGTGCTTAATCTATAATGCAATGGACTAATCTAAGAATGTAAGAATGATCAAACATCTTTTTGGTTTTTAATGTTTTTAAATGCAAGAAAACAATTAAACTGCCTAGTCTAATAAAAGCTATTAAACTATAGATGTTGGGAAGATGAGAGATTAACTAAGCTAGACTAAACTAAACTAGAATGATTGATTGATTACTTTTAGGTTGTGAACAATGATTGTAAATATTATTTAGAGGTTGGGTTTCAAAAGGACTTAACTAAGTACTTCATAGACAAACCACTTATATTCAGTTACAATACTTGATAGTTATTTGGTGTTTGTATGTCTAATGGATCCGTGAAATATGGCAAGAGCTATGACAACCACATCTCTACGAGTCTCTAATAACATATCGTGTTAACGGAATCGTCCTAGTTGTCAATTGTTTTAGAAGAGATATCAAGTCTCCAATCAAATTAACTCATCTGTATCATGCTAACAAACACACACATAGTCAAGATTGATCTACTGTGATCTGAAGGTTGCACAATAGTCGCTATCGCAAATCCAAAGTCACAAATTGCATATATATATATATATATATATATATATATATATATATATAACTCCCTTAACATTCTACACTCTGGGCGGCCCCACTTTGGGGCTTCCGTTTTGTCCCAGCGAGTGTAATGTTCATCATACAACATAAATAACTATTCAATCTAGATATTCAAAGTCATGAAACACCCATCGAGTAAAGAAAATAAATTTATTCATAATATCAGAGTTACTCCCCTAATATGAATAACGAGTAGGTTAGCTCCTCATAGTCATGAGCTCAACAAGTTGTCTGGTCAATGTTAGATCAACATTGGAGCTACAATGTTGGGTTAACATTGGCAACATGAACTTTCTCACATTTTGGGTTTAACACTGCGAAAATTATTGTTTTGCCATAATTACTAACTTAATTCCACAAACTGTAGTTGGTATTTTTATGTGCTCCGCGTCTAGATACGTCAAGGATGGATCTATTTCCTTAAAGAAAAGTTTTTGTTCAAAGACAAGTTTCCAACGACAAATTTTCCATAATTACAGAAGGAAAAATGTGTGCGCTGCAATGGAAAGTACAAGGTGTGTGAAGTGCAAAAAGAAAAGAAGATTACATGTAGTAGTATTCTTTCCAAAGAAGACTACAAGATGGAGAAGGATACTTTCCATAGAAGACTACAAGGTGAAAAAGGATTCTTTCCTGAGAAGATTTCAAGTCAAAAAAGAAAAGCTTTCCAAAGAGAACTTCTAGTTGGACAAGGAAACCTTTTCTTATTGAAGAAGACTTATTCACGAACAAAATCAGAGTAACAAAAGGAGATCTAAAGCATTCCAAAAATGTACACAACATGTTTTGGACATCTAGGAAGACTACATTATAAATAGACATGTTGGGCATCAAGAAAAACACACGAAGACAGGAGAAAAAATATCTCGTTATGAAATTATTAAAGTCCAGTGTGTTTGTCTTGTTTTTCCAAGTTTTTGTTTAGAAAATTAAGTCTAAGTTTTATGGTTAAGGAACTTTAGTTGTAAGAAGTTACATCCTTAGTTTCTTGGTTGTGTTCGAACAACTTGAGGGTGAGAGCTTGAGAGTTGAGAGAACAACGTTTGTAAAATCATTATTTCGATAGTGGTTATTTCGCCTAAGGCTCAAAAGATCATACTTGTAAATAATCTTCTTAAAATTACATCTACTTGAGGTCTTTACTTTTTCGTTGCTTTATATTCTCTACCAAATAGACTGGTGCTAACGTTAACTGATGTTAAACGGATGTTAAGATAACATCGAATCCAGTGGTATCACAATATTGGAAAAGAGCATAAAGTCCCAATCCAAGAATTTCAATTGGAGTCAGCGCCAAGCACCGATTTCATTGGTGTTCAGATTCGATACTTAAGGATTGATAACATGAATCCGAACACCAACATATTAACTGTCTAGGATGGATCCAACTATTCTTATTGGAAGATCAGAATTTGTGCGCTTATTAAATCATTTAGTTGGCAAGCTTGGAAGATGGTGGTCGAAGGGTATGCAGTTTCTATGTGTTCTCCATGTGAAGATCATGAGGTCTTTCCGAAGCCAAAATCAGAGCGGACTCAAACTGAGACAAGTGACACTTTCCTCAATGAAAAGTCCCTTAAAACCTTATTTAGTTTGGATAATTGTTACATGTTTAGATTATTTAAAGATTGTTCAACTGCTAAGCATGCTTGGGATATCTTACAAAATCATTGTGAAGGTGATTTAAGCCCTCAAACGGCTACGTTGCGCAAGTTTTTGAGCGAATTTGATAATTTAACAATGGGGGACGATGAAAGCATTACTTCATAGTTTGCAGAGCTCATGGATTTGCTAAAGAAATTTGAAACTTAGGTGATCCCCTATCTAATAAGCACCTGGTGTACAAAGATGTGAAAACTCTTTCCAAGAATTTTGAGGTGATTGTTTTACAAGAAGCTATGAATATGTAAACATTAGACTTTCATAATCTACTTAATAAATTGAAAGATTTTGAGATGAACCTTGAAACTCATGAAAAATTAGACGATGAAGAAGAAATTCTAGCTTATAATCAAGTTGTGATTCAAAAGTTTAGTAAGCTTAGTGTAAGAGATAAAAATATTCCTACTGATTTAAATAAAGTACTTTCTCAAAAGATGACCAAATATTCTTGTAAACCTACTCCTCGTGATGCTACACATCTCAAACAGACTCAATGCTATGAACGTAAAGGTTGGGGACATTTTGCTTATGAACGTGCTATCAATCTTAGAATAAAAAGGAATTCTAACTGGGTTTGTGTAGATGATAATGATGAGACAGGTTTTGAAGAATGTGTTGAGGGACAAATACCAGGAATTGATGAAATTCAAACAGTAGTGTTGACTACAAATGTGGATTGAAGTGATAGTGTTAAGACGGAGTGTCAAGCCAACAATTAAACTCAGTGTTTTCTCAACACCCACACATCTCGATGTTGTGACAAATCGAGAAAACAACACTAGTCTAGGAGACTTTCTTTGGCGATTGGGATGAAACCATTTGTTTAGACAACTCTGAATGTTTGATTTCTAATAATGATGAGTTTGGCTATGATTCTGACTTTGAGCGTTTGCATGATTTTGTAGGTATGGAAGATGATTACTTCTATGAAGATGAACTGAGTCAAGAAAAGTTTCTTGATGAACCGAAGATCAACTACCAAGACCTGCTCAAGGAGAAGAACAAGTTGAGTAGAATTGAGAAGGCTATGGAATAGAATGAAAGCTTGAAGGCTAAAATCACACAACTTGAGGTTAGTTTTGACAAAAAAGTGCTGAAATAGAAAAAGTAACTTTTAAGCTAGAAATTGTTGAACATACCATTGCCAAAATGAATACATATACTTATAAACTTGATGAAGTTTTATGCTTTTGCAAGGCTGGTGATTCTGATTTAGGATTTCAAAGTCAAGTTACTTACTCAACTACTTCTGTTAAATCTATTATTCATGGTTTTGTAGAAGTAAAGGTGTATTCTGAAGAGTCTACGAAAATGGCTTATGTTTGTCAATATTTCTTTCAATTTGGATACTTTAAACCATTTTGCTTATAAATATAGAAAGTCTCTTAAAAAGAAAATAGTTGAAGGAAATAGGGATTCATGTAGTGTTGATACTGGTGTTAAGCCAACGCTGGAACCTGGACATTCCAATGTTGGTACTGGTTATTCTAGAGTTGTCACAACATTTGGTTCCAACATTGCTAAACAGAATAGTGAGATGAGGAACAACAGACTTTCAGTTCCTAAAATTAAGATTGTTTGCAATTTTATCTTTTCTCATTTGCATACTAACCTTGCAGGTTAGTGGTACTCTGATAGTGGATGATTGAGGTATATGACTGGATACAAATCTAATTTGAAGGACTGTGCACCACTAACCACTAGAACTTTCACCTATGAAGATGGAAGTTAAAGAAGAATCATTGAGAAAGAAGTGTTGAATGTTAATGGATTCTCACCCTCGAAGGATGTGATGTTGTTAGGATTATGTGAAAACCATATAAGCATCACTAAATTGTGTGATGATGACTCATTGGTAAGGTATAATAAAGATTCTTGTGAAATATTTGTTAGTGCATTTGTGTGTGTTTTGGCAGGTAAAAGGTTTGAAGACAACTACTTGGTGAGGAATCAAGTGAATTGCCTTCAACCAAAGGTGGACACTTCAGTTTCCAGGAACAAGAAACCTGAACACATTCACTAAAAGAATCTGGGCAAAGTGCTGAAACATGAAACTGTGAGAGGAATTCCCAATTTCTCGGGTACTGGTAAGTTGATCTGTGATGATTGCTTGAAAGGTAAGGTGACCAAAGCTTCTCATAATCCAATCCAAGTGGATGAAAACTTTACAAGTACCTCTAATTGCTTTCTAAAAATTCATATAGATCTCTTGGGTCTTATTGAAGTAAGTAGAATTGGGCGTAAACAATATGAATGTGTGATTCTGAATGATTTTTCAGGATATAACTTGATCAAATCTTTCAAAAAACAATTTGAAGCGCTTTATACATTTAGAACATTGCATGTTAGTATTGATAACTTACACGGTGTTTCTGAGGGTAAAATTTGGTCATATCAAGATAGAGAATTAGAGAATAGGTCATTCATTGACTTATGTGTGTTTAGTGAAAATATTCATGAATTCTCTATGCCCACGACTCCTTATGAGAGGTTGAAAAAGAAGAAACTTGATCTTGCTTATTTTTATGTATTTGGATGTGTTTGCTACATTCGAAAAGATAGAGTTTGTTTGAGCAAATATGATCAAAAAAGTGAAGAATGTATCTTTGATCGCTATTCTTTGAACAATACTGTGATTAGAATGTTTAATCCCATATTGAATATTGTTCAAGAATCTGTAAATGTGGTTTTGATGATTTACCAAGTGTTGCTGGTGAGCCAGAGGCAGATGTGCTATGTCTACTGGATTCAGATATTGTGCCAACATTGACTCTAGACAATGTTATTCTAACATCACTTGCTGATCAAGAACATGAACCTGGACCGGAAGTGGATGTTATGCCAACATCGACGGGTCCTGATGTTGACACAACAATCAAACGGTCAAACTTATACAATGAAAATGTTCAATTTCAAGATGTTTGGAGGGATACATTTGATAAGATTCAGAAGAATCATCCTACATCTCAAGTTATGGTCCAAATCATTAATGACATCAAAACACGCAATAAGAAAAGGGTAAATAGTAGAGATATGATAATATTGAGTGTTTGCACATTATTGCCACATGTTCTGATTATTATTTAGCTCGAAAATCTGCTGACGACATTGTCTTGTTTCTACTAACAAGTCTACTTTATAAAAGTTTGGCGAGGCTTTGATAGGTACATTAGAGATGATCCTCATTGGTGAGCATGTTTTCTTCTTGGTGAGAAGATTTGGTTTGGAGGAGTCAAAATCAAGTAAGACTCGAATGTCTTTTACCATACTGATTGGAAAAGGTGGCCCAAGGGACAATGTTGGCACAACATTGTACATATCCAAGACTGGAAGCTTGCTATATCTATCCCCCACTCGCCCATATATTATGTACTCGGTGTTTGTGTTTGCGTTAGGTATTACGTTGAACCTAAAGGTTTTCACTTCACTGATGTGTCGCGAATATTGGATTATATATCTGGTAAGGTAGACTTAATAATTTGGTATACACATGATACAAATACCAACCTTGTTGGTTTTGACAATTCTAATTGGGCTGAAAATTTAGCCTGAGAGAAAATCTACATGTGGGGGTTGTTTTTCTTTTGGAAATAATCTTCTTTCATGTTATAGCAAGAAACATAATTGTGTGTCATTATCAACGGTTGAATATATTGCATCTTGTTTCTGTGTTACCCGGCTTATATGGCTTAAACATATATTGCATGATTATGGAATAAAGAGCGACACATTATTAATGTATTGTGATAGTCTTAGTGCCATTAGCATACCAAGAAATCTGGTGCATCATTCTAGGACAGGGCATATATTTTTTATGCATCCTTTCTTGAGATAATTGGTAGATGACAAGGCAATTAACATTGGTGACATAGCTAATACGTTTAAAATGCCCTTAGATAGCGAGAGGCTCTTCAAGTTGAGGAGTACTCTCAACATAAATGTTATGTGAACATGTTGCATTCTGGTGTTGCCATAACACCACTGGCTAACACCGTAGACTGTTTTGTAGTGTATAGGATTTCATTATATTTTTTCTATTTGATTTTTTTTTGCTTGTCTTCATGAATGTTTGAAATATTTGGTTAGCGTGGTTGAACTCTATGAATAACAAAACTTTATGGTTGACAGTTCACTTCTTTGTTTTGAAAAGCTTAATCTGAGGTTGCTAACCTTACGTTTGGAAAAGCTGGGGTACACAAAGTTTGCTGATTTGATCTCTATTTAGTTGTGTCTTATTGTTTTGTAGGTTTACATGGCATGTGGAGAAGTTGGGGTTCATGATGTTAACATCTTCACTGTATTCAGTTGTGCTTATTTACATGTTTTTATTTTGGCCAAGGGGAACATGATGGTGATCATTTCTACTAGAGTGTTTGGGGGTTTTGACTGCTTGCAGGTTGATAAACAAGTATGCATTAGAAATTTGGGTGTTTGGGTCCAGTATTGTCAACATCTAAGGCCCATGTACTTGCCTAACTTGTTGCTGATAACGGCGTTACTGGGATGTGTGGAGTCTAGTACTGCCATCATTTAGTGGTGTCATTATCCTTTCTTTTGCAATCCCTAATGGTTGTTTAGATGAGTTGTGAAAATTGATAAATATCTGTTGATGTGAAGTGTTGCTGGTTTGAAAAGTTTTTCACAAGTGTGTACCATCTTAGAACGTTGTCTTAACATACTGCATTTTGGATTTCATTTAGGCCTGCATTCATTCATTTTTTTCTTGATGTGATACTGTCAGTTTGGGCTTAAGGGGGAGAAATAGTTATGTTCTCATGTGAAATCATATATTTCAGGTGAATCAACTACGGTGACATACTGAGTTGTCTCTTGTTATGACTTGGAAGAGATTAACTTTTTTAATTCTCACTTCATACATAAAATGTTGGATTTTCCGTTAACTAACTCTCATTTTTATGTACAAGTCTGATATATCTGTGGTGCTAACTTGCTAATATATCTTAAGTTTCAGATATGTGTTTTCATATCTAACTTATGCTTTTACTTGAAAATATCTTGAGGGTAAGCCAAATATCTCCGCATTCACAAGAATCAATGTTGATTCAGAACAGGTGTCTGTAAGCATGTTGTCTCATGAACTGTTATGGTCATGTGTGAAGTAAACTCGGTGCACTTGTTGCCTCAATAGGCGATGATTATGCATGACTTATTTTAAGAAACCGTCGATTGCTTCTTTTCACTTATGATTTTGAATTGTCAACTTTGTTTGTGCCTAACTCTCACAAACGCTAAGAATTTTCACTTTCATCTATTTTTGAAATCCATGGCATCTATCTCTGATCTTGATTATGTAGCCCTTGATACGAACAACCAAGGAGATAACCCTACCCCTGCTTCTATAGTTATTTCTCACAGGTACAACACTCATTCTAGACATTGTTGCTGAAGACAAGACAAGTTAAAGTTGAGAAGATGTGATGTTGGTTTTTGTTACTTCAAACACGGTTGAGGAGACGGTGTTGAAGAACTTGCTACTGCGAAGATTGATTTGATTGAGGGGTAGAACGCTTCAGTGGCTGGCCGCTGGTGTTGATAAAGAAAAAGGAGATGTCAATGCTGTTAGAAAGTTGCAGTGAGATGAGGAGAATGAGGAAAACAACGAGGACAAAGAGGACGGAAGTGGTGAAGAGGAGTAAGACGTTTTTGAAGAAAATGATAAGGAAATTGAGAATGGTAATGATGATGAACCCATTGAGATTAAGAGGACAATGAAGAAGGTCTTGAGAAGTCTGGTGATGCTGACTCTGAGCTAGATGTTATTATAGCATCGTTTGAGATCAGTGTTGATATAACATCAGAGGTAAAACTTGAGGTAATATCTACGATTGAGGCTAACTTTTGTTTTCCTTTTAGGGGGAGAAAACTACGGTTATGGAGGATTTTATGAAACAGCTGATGATAGAGGTTCTAGAGAGATAAATGAAAATAATAGTGGATTTTATCATAGTAAGTGATTCGTCAAGGTTTTGCTTTCCTCACAAAAAGGGGGAGAAGTAAGCAATTTTATCTTCAAGTTTCTTCTACTAGTTCTGCAATTCGTATGTAGCTAATGTTTTCTTAGTTATGCTTATAATTGGGATATTTAACTATTTGTGCTTTCTTATTAGTATCTTAAGGCTATTTGGTTAATAATGTCATATTAAGAGGGAGCAGCTTAGAATATTGATGATGTTGTGTTACTGGAGTATTGCACATGATATGAATGGTGAACATGCTTGGTCATGTTAATAAAGGCAAAAAATGGACATTGAAAGTGCAAGTTGTCTGGTCAAAGTTAGATCAACATTGGAGCTACAATGTTGGGTTAAACAATGAAAATAAAAACTTTCTAACATTTTGGGTCCAAAACTGCAAAAACTATTTTTTTGATTTATTCACATACTAACTTAGTTCCACGAGTTGTAGTTGGTTTTTTATATGCTCCAAGTCTAATTCAAAGATGGATCTATTTCCTTAAAAAAAGTTTCCATTCAAAGAGAAGTTTCCAAAGAAAAATTTTCAATAGTTAAAAAGGGAAAGATGCGTGAGCTGCAATGGAAAAAACAAGGCGTGTGAATTGCAAGAAAGAAAGAAGATTACATGCAGTAGGATTCTTTCCATAGAAGACTACAAGATGGAGAGGGATATTTTCCATAGAAGGCTACAAGATGGAAAAGGATTATTTTCTTAGAAGACTTCAAGTCAACAAAGGAAACCTTTCCATTGAAGACTTCTAGTTGGACAAGGAAACATTTACTTATTGAACAAGACTTGATCATGAATGAAATTAGAATCATACAAAGAGATCTGAAGCATTCCAAAAATGTGCACAAAATATCTTGGACATCAAGGAAGACTACATTATAAATAGACACGTTTGGCATCAAGAAACACAAGAAGACATGAGCAAAAATATCCCGTGAGGAAATTATTAGAGTCTAGTGCGTTTGTCTTGTTTTTCCAAGTTTTTGTTTAGTAAATTAAGTGTAAGTTTTAGAGTTAGGGAGCTTTACTTGTAAGAAGTTACATCCTTAGTTGCTTGGTTGTGTTCGAACAACTTGAGAGTGAGACTTTGAGAGTTGAGAGTACAAAGTTTGTAATATCATTATTTCGGTAGTGGTTATTTTGCCTAAGGCTCAGAAGATTATACTTATATATAATCTTCTTAAAACTATGTATACTTGAGTTCTTTATTTTTCTGCTGAGTTATATTCTCTATCAAGTATATTGGTGCTAATGTTAACGGATATTAAGATAACATCGAATCTAGTGGTATCATAACATTGGAAAAGGAGTATCAAGTCCCGATTCAATAATTTCAACAACAACTATAAGGAAAGGTTCAATAGTATATATTCTACATCATTAGTATACGATTTTCTTTTTTATCAGTTATTATTAATTAACATTTTTTAATATGTTATTTCTTCTTATAATATTGCCGGTAAATACCGGTGGTTATTTCAAAGGTTTTCTAATTTCTCATTTTGTACTAAAGATTTTGTGAGATTTTACACTATAACGGGGTGTTTGGTTAGAAATATCGCTTAGTCGCAAGGGATAGCCCGAATCTCTTATCTCTGCAGACTATTGCTTTATCACTTTGATAGTACACTGTTCGGTTTGCAAGATGAGCACAAAAGATAAGGGTCCTGACACTCTAATATCACGTTTGGTTTGAAATCTAGACCGACACATACATATTTGAAAAGACAAAAATACCCCTGGTGTCGTTTCATTTCCAAATCGACAGGATCAGTCAAAACTCACCATTTCACTCTCATTTTCCATAATTGCTCTAACATTTCACTCCCAAAAATACTAGGGTTTCCTAAATTCTAACGTTTGATCCGAATCTCATCATTTTCGGAAGCAAATCAAGATAAGATCCTAGAATCTTAGTCAATTGTTTTAACTAATCTTATTTTTCTCAAAATTTTGGGGCAAAATCGAAAACCCCAAAATCAAAAATTCGATTTTTCTCTTCGAAATTTTCTAACATTATCTCTTTTTGCCATCTTGTATGTACAACGCGATGCTTGTGGATTGGCGTGGCGTTCATGGAATTTCCAGCAGTTACAATTAAGGTAAACTCATTTTAGGGTTTAATTACAGTGTTTTTTGTATGAGTTTGTTAAAAAATGAAATCACATGCCTTGTGTTATGCTATATGGTGGTGTTATCAGAATTTTCGGACATGTTGTTAACTGTATTGAAATGATTAGTTGAATATTAGGCATTTCATGTAATTTCATGAGGAAAATTTCATGTTTACTGATATTATTGGTTAAAATTGTGCTAGATGATGTTATAATTCTATTTGATGACATGAATATAGAATTATTAGTTGAATTACCTGCCTTCAATGCCATTACATGTCTAAAATATTATGTTTCTTTGTGGTTGAGCTTTGTGTTATGCTTCTTTGTATTTTTATTTGTGTTGAGGAGTAGTTGTTGAATCTATTCAGTTTTTTTAGTTAAAACTCAGGGATTGAATGTGATAACATTAGCAAAATCTCATGTTTCTCAATATGCTTCATTGGTTACTACGTGTGTTTGGGGGGGGGGGGGGGGGGGGGAGGGGAGGGTTACATTTGTAGGCAGTGTAGATGGCCATTGTTGTGCATTGCACTTGTGGAGCTGGTCCAGTGAAGTACCTTCTTACCGGTCCGAATTCAACGCGCTCCGGGTGTCATTACTACCCGTGTCCAAGGAACCGTAGGCACAAATTCCATTTTGTGTGGTCGGATCAACTAGATACCTTTCCCACACCTCGGAGCCATGGATACCAACACACCCCCAAGTGCCCGCAGCCAACATCAGAGCCATACATGTCTCGATGAACCCTACCTTTAGTGACTCAACCCAAAACCAACATGATCAACAATCCAGCCAATGCGTTAACTATAGTGGCCCAATATCATCCACTTCTACAGCTGATTGTGTCAAAGGGGAAAATGTGACTAGGAGGTATTATGAGCTGATGTGGGGGAGGACAAGGCAATTGCCTGGATTGTTGCGTTGTGTTGTTTTCTAGGATGAGTGATGTTTTTCATTATGTTGTTGCTTGTTGTCTTTTGTATGTCAATTATTGGGAAACAAATGTAGTTTAGCCAGTTTGGGGACTGCTAGATGTTAATCGAGTAGTTTTTCTCTTTGTTTTAGTTAGTTTGGTTGGTTTGTAAGTCTAATGCTGATGTGTTGTATTTTGTTTCCCAGACTGTGGTGAATGTAATAAAATTTTGAAGTTCTAGTTTTACCAAGTTGATTATCGATCTTTATTGATTATTCTAATATATGTCATAAATTGTATTTATATTACCCCTATCATCTATATCAACTGTTATTTTAATCCTCATATATATCCTACTCTAATCATTTGTCTATTGTAGGATGGTGTGCACGCGAGCTAAGCGTCATGCATATATGTTCCATGATGACTTCGTCAGCCGAATGGGAGAGACCCTTATCCTCTGCATCCTCAACGACCAAGGTAAACATCGAGACTTTACCAAGTTGGATGAACTGGTGAAGGCACTGGATGTGATGTAGGTCTTCCTATCAAGGTTCCTCCAGACTGATGTATCCACTGACTGACTCCGCAAAAAGATTTATCCTCTGAGGCACAAGTTTCTCATGTTTGTGGAGTTCACCATGACTCCTGGTGTTGGCTTCCTGTATCGTGATAACATGATCTGGATAGGGCCAAATTGTAGGAGGCAGCACAAGGTAAATGACAGCTACAGATTATTCCATAAAATTTGCGTAGTGCTACTAATCTATAAATCCATGATGATATCTGACTTATTTTGAAATTTTATTTTGCTTTAGGAGACTTTTGTCGAGAGGTACTTCAGGCTGGAGGAGCAGGAACGCTAGAACTTGTATGTTGATGTCTTCTAGACTCTCCACATTGCCAGATTCCCTAAGGAGCAGATGGGAACAACTAGCAATCCCCTAGAGCTTGATGATGACTATGAGGATGATGAGAAGCCAGATATAAGTGGATCTGCTAGTGATTTCAGTGCACCTATTGGTGGATGTTCAGTGACTTATGAGAGTGGTTCAGTATACATGTCCTGAGAAAAATCTATCTTATTTTAAGTGATTATAATGGGGTAATATTTAGAACAATTATTTTTAATAGGTGTGGTGGAAAGTACAATTATCTATTTCTATGTTCTGTTTTTTGGCAACATGATCCTCCATATTATTGATCATGGGTTCATGTTGGGTGGAAAGTACAATTATCTATTTCTATGTTCTGTTTTTTTTTTATTACATGATCCTCTACGGTATTGATCATGGAGCAATTTTGAAGGCATGTCTATATGGTAATATTAAGTCTTTATTTTTATGGTTTCCCATTGTGTGTTATTTTTGATTATGCTGATAATTTGGCAGTAGTGTATTTGGTTTCTTTTGAATGTTGTCTCCTTTTGCCTCAGTGATTCGTTTTGAAAGTGGCCAATTGAATGTTGGCCAATTGTTTGCATTTGCTTTTCAGTCACATGTGACCAACTTTATTCATTAAAACTATGGGTTCTGCACATACTACATTGTCATATTTTCCAATGATTTTATGATTAGCAATGCAAAGATTCCCTAGCCTATTATAAATTGTACTCTAGACTTGACACACATTCCATTTAAGAATAAAAACTTGAATACACTCACTCTTGAATACTTGAAAATATATCATTTTAAATGGGTAAGGCTGACTACACTCACACTAGTTACTTCTACTCGTGACTTTGGCTAGAAGAATATGATGAGGAGCTAATACTTGACTTGCAACAGTCCACGAAGTCTGTCTTCGGCTGTGTCCCCCTCTCCGACACAAAGTTCATGGACACCGTACTCGTTAACGGACGTGATCGCATCAATCACTTGTTTGAACTAGATTTTAACCTCGATGAAATCATGGACTGTTTCTTGATGTTGGATGAGCAGTTTCATTGTTTCGAAATGATACTTATGCACGGGAACGTGGTATGGAACAAGTCCAAGAACACAATCTCATTTTATCTGTCAACATGGGACTACTTTGTTGCGGTACCTTTTTTACTAAATCATATTCATGTTATTTGAAATATTTGTATGATAGGACTATGGTTAAGTGCTTATGTTTTATTTATTAACCTACGATGTTTAGTGGAACAAGCTCGCCGAAGCGTACATAGAGAATGGGGAGTTTGCATGGGAAGAGGTGCAATCTATTTTTGGTAAGGTTACGGAGGCCGCGATGATGGTGGATGACAAACCGATTCGAAGCAACGAAGACATTGTTCGTGCAACACGTTCATTACTTCTTTATCCTTCGAAAAATTGCATGTTTTTTGTGTTGGATACTTTTTTGATTGTTGAGTCTCAAGATATACCAATATAAAACTTAATATAATTTTAAATTTCACCTTTCTTTGTAGGCAAGCCTAAAAAAACACCTAAAGAAGAGGTGAAGATAAGAAAGACGTTGTGTGATGAAGGCTCAGACATCTATGGGAAGAAGACTGTTTATGTGAATGTTCCTAGCGATTCGGAGATCGTAAGAATGAATCATGATGGCGAAGAGCATAGCTCACACGCGTCTTGCTCAGCCGTTTCTTACTCGTTTTAGGAATGGAATGTGTGTGTGCCTTATAAAGCGCATGGGCTTATTAGGTTGCGTTATTTTATCCTATTTCAATGTCTAAGTCTTTAATATTCTACATGTACTTATATTTCCCTAAGCTACTGGAGTGAATCACCTATGTTGCTATGCTTACTTCTACATTACAACTATGAATGGTTTGGTTTTAAAACAATTTCTACTTCAATAAGTGCAACGCTCTTAAACAAATTATATGTAAACAGATTTTTGCTCTAAACAACATTGGATAGCTTTGTCAACAACAATATAATATTAACCAATGCATATAAAATAAACAAAACTTTGAGTATAATCTAAATCTTATTATTTCCCATTGAACTCCGCATAAACATGACAAAATATATGACAAAACATCATTGTTTAGGCTGCTCAGACAAAAAAATGGGATCAGTCCTAATGAGTAGACCCCACTGCACTCCTAATAAAAATGCATAACACATGAAACCTATACCAACAATAGAGCCATGGGTGTGGAGCTAACAATGACCTCTCCTATGTAAGACCATATAGACAAAAGATGCACTAAAGTGCAGTTGCCAAACAGGCCAAAAAGGTTAGTTGTTCACAATTTACCAGACAACCAACACACCAAATAAGTTAAAATTGTTCAAAAAACTTCACAAATTATGGAACCAGCAATGTTGGGGAATCAGATCACTTGGAAGGCTTTTTTTTGGGGAGGAACCTGAGGTACTTGGGCTTAGAGCTCTCAGGCATGTTGAAGAATAGGTCAGCATCTTTCTTGTTATGAGCAAGATTGTGTGCAAGGACCATCTTCTGTTCCTCATCAAACTCCCTATGTTTCTCAAGTTCATCAAAGATGCTCTTGCACTGAAGGGTCGATGGATCTTACAGGATAGCTTGAGACTAAGAGAAGAGTGTCACCATCATCTCAATGCTTTGCTCAGTCTTTTTCATGGAATCCTCTATGTATGGGGGCACCGCATTGGCCTCATTCTCAGCCGTCTCCAATGCAAGACTCCTCTTCTCGGCACGAGCCTTCTTGATCTTCTTTATTATGGCCTTAGCACTGTGCTTCTCATCGTGGCAAGATGGATGATTGTAGTCAGTGCCACTAGACCCCACATCAAGATCACTTGGCATATCTTCTCCCCTGACACTGCTTGGGGAAGGAGTCTCAGTCTTCATAATATGTCCTCGGCTCGGACCAACACCATTAGTAACACCATCATTGCCCTTACCAGTCACACCTATGTTTTAATCACATCCTGCACAACTGCAGATGTATCCTCAGCACCACCTCCATTTTCCCTATATTTCTCAAGTAGTTTCTCCCAATCCTCATCGAACGGAAACTTCTTGAGGCGATAGCCTTTCACGTAGTTATGGACCAGTTAATGAGTAGGAATTGACACAAGTTATATATAACAGATACATGACACGATTAAATTGATCTTCCAGAGTTCATGAGAGATCTTGTACTAAGCTGGTACTCAATCCACCAGAGTTCATCAGAGATCTTGATCTTCTGGATTTCTGGATTATAAGTAGCACAACCACCTGTCACCCCAAACAATGAGTAGAGGTGTGAGTAAACCCTCCTCCAGACAGTGACCTTGGACTTTACACGAGGATCTCCAAGAATGTTGGTGTTAGGAAACTCTTTCGTTATGAAATCCTCCAGGCTCCTCAAGTACCTTGCTCTGAAATTGTTATCAACCTTGTTGCCAGCTGCCTTGTACTCATAAAGAGCATTGGTCAGTGCTCTCTCCTCCTCTATTGTCCACACTCGCCTCGAACCTTTGTCTCCATCGACCTTTCATTTGCCGTTCCCTTTCCTTCCTTTCTTCTTTGGTATCGGTACTGAGCTGGCACTTGAAGCCTACATCTCAAATACAAGGTATCTACAAAATATTACAAACAACATGTTAAAAGACATGCCAATTAAGTTAAACATCAAGAAATGTTAATCAAAAGTGGTATCCTGTTGGATCAAAATACCTGTTATATACAAGTGCAGTGTGTCTATTTGAACGAGTTCATGAAGCAAATAACACAATTACCACAGAATAAACACATATATAATTGCTCGACAATTACCACAAAATCAACACATATATAATCTCTGGCATATGCCGCCTGATGAAGTTGTTGAGCAAGGAACATGCCATTATTATATGGTTTTGAATCTTGATCGGGTAATCTTCCACCAGTTTTTGAGCTTAGCAAAGGCCTGCTCCATTACGCTGCGAGCTCTAGAGTGTTTCATGTTAAAATTCCCCATGGTCCTGCGGTGTCGTTCTACCGATCTCCCACCCGTTCAAGTGATAGCGTCTGCCACGGTATGGAGCAAGGAAACCCTCGAAGTTTGCGTAGCCCGAGTCTACCTGGTAGTAGTTTCCTTGCAAACAAAACTAAGAGTCATAATTGAATTTGTAATATAACATCTTACAATGCAGTGTTAGGATGAACTTTGCATGGAGAACGTCATAGACTTACCCTTTGGATTCTTCAATCCATTTGAGGCATGTCAGAACATGGCGTCTCGTAGTACCTTGCCGTCAGCGGCCGAACCCTCCCAACCACACAACAGGTATACAAATTTCATGTTAATATCACAGGCTCCTAGCACGTTAATATTGATTCGACACTTCCTTGATCTATATCTTGCTTGATCAGCCAACGACACCATCACATCGATTAAGGTGCCATCCAGTGCTCCCAGGCAACCCTACGATGCTAGAAAAATAATGCATACTAATTAAAATTTGATATTTAACACTAGTTAAGATTTCAATATAAAACAATTAATCAAGTTAACAAACCTTGAAGTAAGTCCATAGCTCATGACAATTGCCTTTTTCTTCGGCTACGTGTGATGGTGTGACCAGAAAGAGCTCACTAGTCTTCAAGAATGCATTTAGAGCTTTACCAAAGTACCGACTGATCGTATGCCCAGAACGCTGCCAATAGAACCCCATTACCCGATTCGTATCGTGGTGTGCCATTATCTTTATGAACAGTGTCACCTGCTCCCTCAAGCTCACGTACTTTTCATCGCGCAAACCCCCAACCTCTCGAAGAACCTAACAAAGCTTATCAAAACACTCACGATCCATCCTCAAGTCCCTAATTGAATTTATGTCATTCTTTAGGGTTAGCTTGTCCATGTGTTCCCTTACACTAGGAATCTTACTGAGTGGGCTATATCATACAACTTCTCTTCTCCGAAGATTACGTAACTTAATCCGACATTGGTGCATCATGCTCATAAACAAGAAAGCCCGAACCCTCGACATTATAATCTGCAAAAGCACTAACACTAGCATACGCCTCTGATGATGATCCGTATGATGTCCACACAACACAGTATCATCGAAAAATTAAAGCTCAATTGGTCAAATGGTTAGTTTGCTAACTTCCGTCAATGGAGGTTTCGACACTTTCAGGTTTAATGAACCTAATTTCTGACCCTATCATAATAAACACCTAATACTCACCCTAACAGTCATGCTCATCTACAATAACTAGGGTTTACTCTTGAAAACACAATTTTTAATCAATCACAAGCATGTAATCATCACATAAACCACTAATAAATCAATTACAAACAGATTTGCACATATATACATGATAACATAAGACATGCATTAACATTTAATCACTATTTTTATGGTCTAGTGGGTTTGAATCTAACAAATGTGAGTTATTTCATCATAAATAAAAGTGTCAAAAGCGAGATAATACCTGTAAACGTTTGGATTAGGTGTAAAGTTTAGCAGATAAGACATGCTTCGCACGAATTCCTGCAAAGTGAAACCAACACAACCTTAAAAAACTTGAAATCTAGACGAAGACTTGGACATACAACGATTGAGACAGAAGAACATTACCTATGTACGAGGTTCCCGAGAATTGCCGATTGGGCACTGCTCCGTCGTATTTTGGTAAAATGGGGCTAAACGCGAAACCCTAATTTTTTAGAGGGAGAATGACTAGAAAACTGGGGGAAAAGTGTGGTATAATTGTGTGAAATTGTAAGATTTTCGCGGATGAATAACAATGTAACACGTGCAAAAGTAAGGGCAATCTCGACATTTTACAAAAAGTAGTTTTATCCTTCAAGGGCCGAGATAACTTGTCTTTGGGGGGGAGCGAGAGGTGTAAAACGGAGGATAACTCCACTTTTTGGCCGGGCTTCAGCGGGCTATGATAAGAGCCCGTGCGCGCTGACATTCAAAGCAAATGGGATATAGCAATGAATGACGCACCTTATCCATTGCTATATCCGGAACCAAACACCCCCTAAGAAGCATGTTTTCCAAAAGCACGGATATATTGATTTTTGGAATGTATAGTAATCTTTCTCAAAAAAATGGTAAAATAAACTATTCTGGCACTTGCCATTTGAGTGGAGAACAAAGTTAAAGAAAACAAAGAAAAAGGAAAAATAAAAATAGTCAAGTTTGGTTGGAGGATAATAATAAGTAGTAGACACGCATCCAAATTCTAGTTGTGCACAGCTGGTGGTGCCAATTAATCCACTAGGTCACATACTATCCCTGCTGCACTAGCGCACTAGTCTCGAACTGCAAACTGGCAAACTTAGTGCATGTGCTCGAGTCTAAGGCGAACTAAGAATTCTTAATTGTCGAACTAAGAATTCTTACTAAGTTCGTGTATATTTTTCGGTCTATTATGAATTAGATGAGGTTTATGAATCATGAACATCGAGAGAGAAAGATAATACCTTGTGGGATTAGGAGAAATAATAAAGAACATAATAATATTAACTAAATACATTGAAACTTATATCTGGATTAACAAATAAGTCATCGACTAAATTTGACACATGTTTTAATACAAGTAATAAATATTAATTTGATTTATCACATGAATATATAAAGTTGCACAAAAAAAAATATTCAAGTTTGTATTTGATTAATCACGTAAATATTTTATTTTTTAATTAGATGGTAAAAAACGCATAGAAATTTTTGCATTTTTAAAAAGTATTCGCGCTCTCGCACCTGCACACACTCTAGGGACATTATGTGGTCTAGCCACAATGTGTTTCTTCTGAAACTCTTTTAGCTCTCAATTCAATAAATAGGGAACCTCATGTGCAATGAAAAGAATTCCAATTTCTTAATAGAACTTTAGCCCATGATTTTTTATTTTGAACACAAACAAACAACTTTTATTTATTTACGGACCGTAGACTATGGAACATACAACGGGGCGTGGGGATGGGGCTTGCAAGATTGGAAGAAATATGTACAAACTATATCACAAGACACCAAACTAGCCAAACCGGGAGGACAGTGAAGCCAAACAGCCCTGTTACAAGGTTGCTCTTTGCAGTTAACTTCATCCCGGTCTCGTCTTGTAGTCGCAAACACGTCCCCTATCCAATTCCCCTCTTTATGTACATGAGAGGTATAGGTTTGGTACTTGTCTTCCTAGACTACAAACATCATGCAGCAGGCCCAACATCTCGACCGAGACCGTATTGGACGAATTCTTGAACAAAATAGAATAGGCCACCTCTGAGTCAGTCTCAACAATAAGTGCAGAAATAGAGACATGCAATGCAAGTAGCAATACTTGTCGTATAACTCTGAGTTCCACAGCATTGCTGGTAGTGTGACTTGTCGCTTCTGCGAAGGCCACAATGAACTTGCCATTTGAGTCACGGATAACACCTCCAATGTTTGTGGGCCCGGGGTTGCACAGCGCAGCCCCGTCCGTGTTGAGCTCGTACATTCCTATTGGAGGCAGAATCCAATGTATCACAAATCAGAGGATTTGGGGGGGTGGGGGGATGGGGGGGCACGAGCGTGCCTAGAATGGCACGTCTGCCAGGTACCTCGAGGTGCGGGAGAGTATGGTGTCGGGAGTAATGGGGTTATGTTAGAACAGGAATTCGTTCCTTGCTATCCAAATATTCCAGCATCTGACTAAAGTCGCGTTCAGGTTTCGGATGCATCTCAGATGCGGGATAATATGGTTTCCATTTTGTGGGGGTTGGAATTCTGGTAGCTGGCGCTAGACTTTCTCAAGTGCAGGGAAAACCGCGAAGAGGTGTTCTGCTGTTTCCACATTTTCTCGGCACAACGGGCATGTGATGTCAATCGGTATGTGGTGACATGCCAAGAAGTACCAAGTGGCAAGGTCGTTCTGTCCCCATTGCCAGCCGAAGAATTTGATGCGCGGTAGCACGCTCAATTGCCAGAGTACTGGCCATGGGAGTGAGGGCTCTTTGGGACCGCTCGAACGGTGTGCCAGCCATTCATACGCACTTTTGATTGTAAATTTTATGTTATTCGTCCAGGCCCCGCATGGAGAGTTCGAACAGGGTTCCAGTGGTAGGGCAACCTCGTTTGATACAGTTAAAAATGTCAACACAGAGTAAGTGGCGAATCTGGGCCACGTCCCACGTGCCACCGGCCCCGGTGGCTCGCTCTATCATCATGTTGAGGTGGTCCAATGGGAAAGATGTGACGTAATCTGCTAGCGGGGTCCTTCCCAACCATCTGGAGAACCAGAAATTGGTGGACCGACCGTCTTCGATGGCCTACCAGGTGGATTCCATCAAAAAGGGAGGCCGCGGGCTATCGCCTTCCATGTTCGACTTGTATTGAATAGCACAGCAGCAGTCAACGGGTGGCGGTCTACAAAGTATTTCGCTTTTAGGGTCCGCACCCATAGGCTTTCAGGGTTGTTGATGAGCCGCCAGCCGAGCTTAAGCATGTAAGCGTATTTAAGGTCGTCAAGGTATCGTAGTTCGAGTCTGCATTGTGCCAATGGTGTGTAAACCATGTGCCATAGCACCTTTCCTTTACACGTCATGTTCCTGTCAGCATTCCAGAGGAAGGACTTCGTCAATTTGGTGAGTTTGGGGAAGTGGTAGCTTGCTAATCTGGTATGGTTTGTAGTGTGGACTGGATGAGGGTCCACCGTCCTACGTAAGAGAGATGGCGTGTGTGCCACGCTGCGAGGCGTCACAAATATTTGTTGACGAGGGGGTCTAGCATGGTGGACTTGAAACGCCTTTGCCATATTGGAATTCCAAAGCACCTGTCTGGGTTCTTCATTAGTTCCATTCGCAGGCGCTAGAGGATTTTCTGATGCCTTTGACTTGGGATGTTAGGCGAGAAGAGCACCCGACTTTTCTCGTAGGTGACTCCCAGTCCCGCCATGATGTGGAAGGCCTCGAGGAAGTCGAGTAACGTGTTGAGCGTCCCCGCGTGGTCTTCGCAGAAGATGAAACAATCATCCACAAAACAAAGGATAGGAATCGACAACCTCTAACTACTGTCATGGCCCCCCATGAATTGCCCTTCTTTCAACGCTCGAACAAATGTGGCTATGAGTAGTTCCAAGCAGAGAATAAATAGGTATGGGGACAATGGGTCCCCTTGCCGAAATCCCCTACGTGGTTTCCACGACTGCGAGCGGGCACCGTTGATCGCAACATTGAATTGGACCAATTGCACACATTCCACTATCCACTTGATGAACGCCCGGGGAAAGCCACATTGATGGAGGGTATATTCCATGAATGACCAACTGACGTGGTCATATGCGTTGGCGAGATCGATTTTGATCGCCAATAGCCCGCGCTTTTGTAGTGCGGTATTTATTTATTGTGTGGATGAGTTCCTGGGCTACAATGACATTATCGGTGATGGAGTGGTGGGGAACAAAGGCATTTTGGTAAGGGGAGATTAGTGAACTCATTGCCGGCCGCATGCGCTTGATAATGAGTTTAGAGATTATCTTGTAGCTGACGTTGCATAGACAGATCAACATGTAATGTTGGGGAAGGTGAGTGTGATCCCTTATAGGTATCAAAACTATCGTGGTTTGGTTAATGTCTGGGGGCATTTGACATATCTTGAGGAAATCTGTCACCAATGTGGTGACGTGGGGTTGGAATCGGTCCAGTAGTGTTGGAAGAAGTGGCCGTTCAGGCCGTCTAGTCCTGGCGCCTTAGTCTCACCAATCCCGAAGGCCAAGTTTTTAATCCCGTCGTTGCTCGGTTTAGTCAACAACTATTCGTGGAACGAGGTTTTTAATGTTTGTGATGGTGCATTGAGAGTGTCCATGTTTGGTACATCTTTTAGCTGCAGAGACCCCCCCCCGGGAAGAATAAGCAGAATTCACAAAAAATGGAATATGTGTCATGCATCCCGGCTCTGGCAGCGGTCCAAATCCCTTGAATCATATTCATGCGGCGCTAGCGGGAAACGAAGGCATGGTAGAACTTGGTGTTGTTATCGCGTCTGCCAGCCATCGTTCGTGCGTGTATTGTGCCCAATAACGTTCCTTCTAGGCCAGGGCGCAAGTCAAGGCCTCCCGCAGGCCTCGTTCTTGAGGGATGGTTTGGGGGGACGGGTTTTGGATTAATCGGGGTTGTTTGTCTATGAGACGAGCTTGGAGGGAGTTTTTTCTCGCGTCCACATTTCCGTAGTCCATTGTTTTCCACTTGCGTGCCGCTTGTGAAAAGTGGCGGCAAGTTGTAGCGAACGGATGTCCCCATTACCCGTGTCCCTCCAGACCCGCCTTACCAATGGCGGGAATTTGGGTGGAGGGTCCCAAGCTATTTCGTACCAAAACGACCTCGGCCTGGGGTTTCAGGCGAAAATAGATCTAGTAGAATGGGGGAGTGGTCGGACGCGTGTGACGCCAAGTGTTGGACGCGTGTTGTAGGGAAGGAATTAACCCAGTCTAGGCGTTCACAAATGAAGGAACTACCCATGCGACGGTTAGTCCATGTGAACCGATGTCCCGATGATATCGGCCAGGACACACGATTCCGTGCAAGAACAGAACCGGTGTATGGAGGCCCGAGTTTTAGGCCGTCCCCCAAGAAGCAGCGTAACTTTGAAGCGACTCCCATACCTGATCCTAATAGGCTGGTTGCGTCGTGTTGTAAATCGCACTAAGTCGGAAAGTCTCATCGGTGTGGAAGGTAGCCTCCAGGTGGATTGATCGCGCTTCAGTCGCCAAGGTCTGCAAGATAACCTGATTCATATAGTAAATGACACATATACCTCCGGAATGGCCCAGTGGCTGAACAATGGACCGGCCGTCGAACGGCAGAAGGTCAATAATGCATCGGGCGCGGTCCTCGTCGCGACATCTTGTTTATACCAGAATTAATACAGTTGGGTTCACCTCATGAATGAGTTCTCGCGTCGTCCGTGTTGAGCTCGTACATTTCTATTGGAGGCGGAATCCAATGTATCGCAAATCAGTGGATTTGGGCGGAGGGGGGGGGGGGGCACGAGCGTGCCCAGAATGGCGCGTCTGCCAGGTACCTCGAGGTGCGGTAGAGTATGCTGTCAGGAGTAATGGGGTTATGTTAGAACATGAATCCGTTCCTTGTTATCCAAGTATTCCAGCATCCGACTAAAGTCGCGTTCGGGTTTCGGATGCATCTCAGATGCGGGATAATATGGTTGCCATTTTGTGGGGGGCGGAATTCTGGTAGCTCGCGCCGGACTTTCTAAAGGGCAGGGAAAACCGCAAAGAGGTGTTCTGCTGTTTCCACATTTTCTCGGCACAGCGGGCATGTGATGTCAATCGGTATGTGGTGACATGCCAAGCGAGTACCGAGTGGCAAGGTCGTTCTGTCCCCATTGCCAGCCGAAGAATTTGATGCGCGGTAGCACGTTCAATTGCCAGTGTACTGGCCATGGGAGTGAGGGCTCTTTGGGACCGCTCGAACGGTGTGCCAGCCATTCATACGCGCTTTCGATTGTAAATTTTCTGTTATTCGTCCAGGCCCAACGTAGAGTGTTCGAACAGTGTTCCAGTGGCAGGGCGACCTTATTTGATACGGTTAAAAATGTCAACACATAGTAAGTGGCGAATCTGGGCCAAGTCCCACGTGCCGTCGGCCCCGGTCGCTCGCTCTATCATCATGTTGAGGTGCTCCAATGGGATAGATGTGACATAATCTGCTAGCGGGGTCCTTCCCAACCCTTCTGACCCTCACGTGAGTCGCGCGAGAATGGAATATTCCGAGGAATATTCAGCAAAAACCGACGAGGGGGCAAATCGAACAGACGAGGATAGTTCAGGGGGCAAAACGCTTATTAATTTAATTTTAGGGGCAAGTCGCAAAAACGTGTATAGTTCAGGGGGCTTGATGCTTTTATACTTTTATAAAATGTAAAAAAGCACCCACCGATAAAAATCAGATTACGGTACAGAAAAATAGTTCTCAGTCTTTTTGCTTTTTCTTTCTAGAAGTTTAATAAACCAAGTTCCAAGGAGGTGGTATCCAATCAAAATTTGCAAAGTTTTTATGCTATTGGCACGAATTATTAGGTTGGTTGACCTTTCGCATGAATGGAAATATCCGTATGAATCTTCGAATAAAACCTATATATGTAATATTGAAATACCACTTTGGCCATTATGATTATGTCATCACTTTGGCCATTATGATTTACAACCGAGTTTTATGCATAATGGCATTAAAATCACCAAGAAGCAGCGTAACTTTGAAGCGACTCCCATACCTGATCCTAATAGGCTGGTTGCGTCGTGTTGTAAATCGCACTAAGTCGGAAAGTCTCATCGGTGTGGAAGGTAGCCTCCAGGTGGATTGATCGCGCTTCAGTCGCCAAGGTCTGCAAGATAACCTGATTCATATAGTAAATGACCCATATACCTCCGGAATGGCCCAGTGGCTGAACAATGGACCGGCCGTCGAACGGCAGAAGGTCAATAATGCATCGGGCGCGGTCCTCGTCGCGACATCTTGTTTATACCAGAATTAATACAGTTGGGTTCACCTCATGAATGAGTTCTCGCGTCGTCCGTGTTGAGCTCGTACATTTCTATTGGAGGCGGAATCCAATGTATCGCAAATCAGTGGATTTGGGCGGGGGGGGGGGGGGGGGGGGGGGGGCACGAGCGTGCCCAGAATGGCGCGTCTGCCAGGTACCTCGAGGTGCGGTAGAGTATGCTGTCAGGAGTAATGGGGTTATGTTAGAACATGAATCCGTTCCTTGTTATCCAAGTATTCCAGCATCCGACTAAAGTCGCGTTCGGGTTTCGGATGCATCTCAGATGCGGGATAATATGGTTGCCATTTTGTGGGGGGCGGAATTCTGGTAGCTCGCGCCGGACTTTCTAAAGGGCAGGGAAAACCGCAAAGAGGTGTTCTGCTGTTTCCACATTTTCTCGGCACAGCGGGCATGTGATGTCAATCGGTATGTGGTGACATGCCAAGAAGTACCGAGTGGCAAGGTCGTTCTGTCCCCATTGCCAGCCGAAGAATTTGATGCGCGGTAGCACGTTCAATTGCCAGTGTACTGGCCATGGGAGTGAGGGCTCTTTGGGACCGCTCGAACGGTGTGCCAGCCATTCATACGCGCTTTCGATTGTAAATTTTCTGTTATTCGTCCAGGCCCAACGTAGAGTGTTCGAACAGTGTTCCAGTGGCAGGGCGACCTTATTTGATACTGTTAAAAATGTCAACACATAGTAAGTGGCGAATCTGGGCCAAGTCCCACGTGCCGTCATCCCCGGTCGCTCGCTCTATCATCATGTTGAGGTGCTCCAATGGGATAGATGTGACATAATCTGCTAGCGGGGTCCTTCCCAACCCTTCTGACCCTCACGTGAGTCGCGCCAGAATGGAATATTCCGAGGAATATTCAGCAAAAACCGACGAGGGGGCAAATCGAACGGACGAGGATAGTTCAGGGGGCAAAACGCTTATTAATTTAATTTAAGGGGCAAGTCACAAAAACGTGTATAGTTCAGGGGGCTTGATGCTTTTATACTTTTATAAAATGTAAAAAAGCACCCACCGATAAAAATCAGATTACGGTACAGAAAAATAGTTCTCAGTCTTTTTGCTTTTTCTTTCTAGAAGTTTAATAAACCAAGTTCCAAGGAGGTGGTATCCAATCAAAATTTGCAAAGTTTTTATGCTATTGGCACGAATTATTAGGTTGGTTGACCTTTCGCATGAATGGAAATATCCGTATGAATCTTCGAATAAAACCTATATATGTAATATTGAAATACCACTTTGGCCATTATGATTATGTCATCACTTTGGCCATTATGATTTACAACCGAGTTTTATGCATAATGGCATTAAAATCACCAAGAAGCAGCGTAACTTTGAAGCGACTCCCATACCTGATCCTAATAGGCTGGTTGCGTCGTGTTGTAAATCGCACTAAGTCGGAAAGTCTCATCGGTGTGGAAGGTAGCCTCCAGGTGGATTGATCGCGCTTCAGTCGCCAAGGTCTGCAAGATAACCTGATTCATTTAGTAAATAACCCATATACCTCCGGAATGGCCCAGTGGCTGACCAATGGACCGGCCGTCGAACGGCAGAAGGTCAATAATGCATCGGGCGCGGTCCTCGTCGCGACATCTTGTTTATACCAGAATTAATACAGTTGGGTTCACCTCATGAATGAGTTCTCGCGTCGTCCGTGTTGAGCTCGTACATTTCTATTGGAGGCGGAATCCAATGTATCGCAAATCAGTGGATTTGGGCGGGGGGGGGGGGGGGGGGCACGAGCGTGCCCAGAATGGCGCGTCTGCCAGGTACCTCGGGGTGCGGTAGAGTATGCTGTCAGGAGTAATGGGGTTATGTTAGAACATGAATCCGTTCCTTGTTATCCAAGTATTCCAGCATCCGACTAAAGTCGCGTTCGGGTTTCGGATGCATCTCAGATGCGGGATAATATGGTTGCCATTTTGTGGGGGGCGGAATTCTGGTAGCTCGCGCCGGACTTTCTAAAGGGCAGGGAAAACCGCAAAGAGGTGTTCTGCTGTTTCCACATTTTCTCGGCACAGCGGGCATGTGATGTCAATCGGTATGTGGTGACATGCCAAGAAGTACCGAGTGGCAAGGTCTTTCTGTCCCCATTGCCAGCCGAAGAATTTGATGCGCGGTAGCACGTTCAATTGCCAGTGTACTGGCCATGGGAGTGAGGGCTCTTTGGGACCGCTCGAACGGTGTGCCAGCCATTCATACGCGCTTTCGATTGTAAATTTTCTGTTATTCGTCCAGGCCCAACGTAGAGTGTTCGAACAGTGTTCCAGTGGCAGGGCGACCTTATTTGATACGGTTAAAAATGTCAACACATAGTAAGTGGCGAATCTGGGCCAAGTCCCACGTGCCGTCATCCCCGGTCGCTCGCTCTATCATCATGTTGAGGTGCTCCAATGGGATAGATGTGACATAATCTGCTAGCGGGGTCCTTCCCAACCCTTCTGACCCTCACGTGAGTCGCGCGAGAATGGAATATTCCGAGGAATATTCAGCAAAAACCGACGAGGGGGCAAATCGAACAGACGAGGATAGTTCAGGGGGCAAAACGCTTATTAATTTAATTTTAGGGGCAAGTCGCAAAAACGTGTATAGTTCAGGGGGCTTGATGCTTTTATACTTTTATAAAATGTAAAAAAGCACCCACCGATAAAAATCAGATTACGGTACAGAAAAATAGTTCTCAGTCTTTTTGCTTTTTCTTTCTAGAAGTTTAATAAACCAAGTTGCAAGGAGGTGGTATCCAATCAAAATTTGCAAAGTTTTTATGCTATTGGCACGAATTATTAGGTTGGTTGACCTTTCGCATGAATGGAAATATCCGTATGAATCTTCGAATAAAACCTATATATGTAATATTGAAATACCACTTTGGCCATTATGATTATGTCATCACTTTGGCCATTATGATTTACAACCGAGTTTTATGCATAATGGCATTAAAATCACCAAGAAGCAGCATAACTTTGAAGCGACTCCCATACCTGATCCTAATAGGCTGGTTGCGTCGTGTTGTAAATCGCACTAAGTCGGAAAGTCTCATCGGTGTGGAAGGTAGCCTCCAGGTGGATTGATCGCGCTTCAGTCGCCAAGGTCTGCAAGATAACCTGATTCATATAGTAAATGACCCATATACCTCCGGAATGGCCCAGTGGCTGAACAATGGACCGGCCGTCGAACGGCAGAAGGTCAATAATGCATCGGGCGCAGTCCTCGTCGCGACATCTTGTTTATACCAGAATTAATACAGTTGGGTTCACCTCATGAATGAGTTCTCGCGTCGTCCGTGTTGAGCTCGTACATTTCTATTGGAGGCGGAATCCAATGTATCGCAAATCAGTGGATTTGGGCGGGGGGGGGGGGGGGGGGGCACGAGCGTGCCCAGAATGGCGCGTCTGCCAGGTACCTCGAGGTGCGGTAGAGTATGCTGTCAGGAGTAATGGGGTTATGTTAGAACATGAATCCGTTCCTTGTTATCCAAGTATTCCAGCATCCGACTAAAGTCGCATTCGGGTTTCGAATGCATCTCAGATGCGGGATAATATGGTTGCCATTTTGTGGGGGGCGGAATTCTGGTAGCTCGCGCCGGACTTTCTAAAGGGCAGGGAAAACCGCAAAGAGGTGTTCTGCTGTTTCCACATTTTCTCGGCACAGCGGGCATGTGATGTCAATCGGTATGTGGTGACATGCCAAGAAGTACCGAGTGGCAAGGTCGTTCTGTCCCCATTGCCAGCCGAAGAATTTGATGCGCGGTAGCACGTTCAATTGCCAGTGTACTGGCCATGGGAGTGAGGGCTCTTTGGGACCGCTCGAACGGTGTGCCAGCCATTCATACGCGCTTTCGATTGTAAATTTTCTGTTATTCGTCCAGGCCCAACGTAGAGTGTTCGAACAGTGTTCCAGTGGCAGGGCGACCTTATTTGATACGGTTAAAAATGTCAACACATAGTAAGTGGCGAATCTGGGCCAAGTCCCACGTGCCGTCATCCCCGGTCGCTCGCTCTATCATCATGTTGAGGTGCTCCAATGGGATAGATGTGACATAATCTGCTAGCGGGGTCCTTCCCAACCCTTCTGACCCTCACGTGAGTCGCGCGAGAATGGAATATTCCGAGGAATATTCAGCAAAAACCGACGAGGGGGCAAATCGAACAGACGAGGATAGTTTAGGGGGCAAAACGCTTATTAATTTAATTTAAGGGGCAAGTCGCAAAAACGTGTATAGTTCAGGGGGCTTGATGCTTTTATACTTTTATAAAATGTAAAAAAGCACCCACCGATAAAAATCAGATTACGGTACAGAAAAATAGTTCTCAGTCTTTTTGCTTTTTCTTTCTAGAAGTTTAATAAACCAAGTTCCAAGGAGGTGGTATCCAATCAAAATTTGCAAAGTTTTTATGCTATTGGCACGAATTATTAGGTTGGTTGGCCTTTCGCATGAATGGAAATATCCGTATGAATCTTCGAATAAAACCTATATATGTAATATTGAATTACCACTTGTATAAAATAGCAGTTTCATTGTATTTATGCTAAACAAAACAAATCAAATGTGTATCATTGGACGCAATATTAACGCACATCAGAGATTTTAACCAACAATTGTGCCGCATGACAATTCCAAACAGTGATATTTTTCTTGTGCAAGTCGTTATATAGCTTATTCAAATCGGTAATATTAATCTGTACAATTGCATTAAGTTTGTTGGTCACATCTGTTAAGAGGGGAATTCTCGCATGAATGAAGAAAATGCAGAGCAAATGAAAAATGTTTGTATTGAATGATCAATCAAGTGTAATCGGGTACATATGGATCTAACAGATAATTTTGAGTTAGCTTTACAAATAAACAAACTAGTAATTGTCATAAGATTTATCAAAGTACTAATGTTATTATCACCTAAGGTGTATTTATACAAAATATAATTACAGTAATTAAAGAAATTATTAGAAAGAATATTTACTAAAAATAATATACTAGAGACAGTTGTCTAATACACCCCGCAAAATCGACGTCCCATCTACGATGGAGATTGATGGAGATTTTGGAGCTAATAAGAAGAAACCGAGTTCGAGGAAGCAGTCTCGTGAGAGAATCAACCAACTGATATGTCGTATTAATATAAAAATACTAAGAAAAGTAGGTTGTGAGGCCGAGAGAAGTGTTATGTCGGAAGAGAAGGCCATGCGAAAGCGTACCCTTCAGATGTCGCACGTCTGAGGGACGACCAACCAGCCTTAGGAGGTGCCGACGTACGTTGAGCCAAAACAATTAACAGCAGAGCCAATTACACAACAAGTTGAAATAATAATAATAATAATAATAATAATAATAATAATAATAAACTTGATCAATTTATCTAGAGTTATATTGGATGTTCTATCCATTTTTTTGGGAAAATTCATGATTTTGTCTTTTTATTTTCTTCATTAACTAAGTGGAATAGGAAGAATAATGGAATATAAAGAATCATATGATGGTAGATTCATGTTTGCTACCACCTGTAAATACCAGATATATTGGAGTCATTTCCATCAAGTTAGGAAGTGTTATAATAAGATTTATCAAAGTTTCCTCCAAACTTCTCTTCTTATGTTATTTTGTTTTATATGCTCTCCAATTTTTTAACAAATTGATATCACAGCCACCAGTGTTTGGAGACTAAACTTGAAGAAGATGTCAAATGGAACACCATTCCAAGTTCTACCACTTTCTAAGGAGAAATACAACGATTGGTGCATAAGAATGAATGCATTTCTTGGGGCATATTATGTTTTGGATCCCGTGGAGAAAGGCGTTGAAGAAGACGACGCAACCGCCAAGATGAATGACCAAAAGGCGCTTACGCTCATTCATTAAAGTTTGGATGAAAAGATGTCCGAAAAGGTTGTTAGCTCAACCACCTCCAAGAAAGCGTGGAATATTCTTCAAGCCTCATTCGAAGGAGTTGATAAAGTAAAGAAAGTGCATCTCCAAACGTTAAGAGTTGAGTTTGAGTCTCTACATAGGAAAGACTCTGATAGATTTCGACTATATTTCACAAGTTTTGGCCGTCACTAATCAAAAGAAGAGATATGGAGATGATATTCATGACAATCGAATTGTTCGAAAGATTTTGCGATCTTTAGATCCAAAATTCAATTACATTGTTGTAGCCATTGAAGAGGCTAAAGAAGTAGACACCATAATCATTGCTGAATTTCTCAGATCATTGCAAGCACACGAAGAACATGTGAAGAAACAAAATTAAGAATCGGTGGAGCAAGCTTTGAAACAAAAGCTTCCTTTGAAAGAGAGGGAGGCAAATCAAGGAACGTCTCAAAAGGTCGAGGAAGTGGCAGAGGTCGTGGTCAAAACCAAAGTCGAGGCCGTGGTCGTGGAAGAGGTGGATATGCCTGCAATAATTCTTCAAATAATGATGAGACAAGCCAAAACTTCACTCAAGGAAGAGGACGTGGATGAGGTAAATGTCAAAGATGATGAGTGTATAGACCAAATCAGTCGAGGTATAATAAATCAAGCGTTGAATGTTACAACTGTCATCACTTTGGCCATTATGCTTTGGAATCTCGAGGCAATGTGGAGGAGACGAACAATTTCACGGAGAGCAGTGAGAAAGAAGATCTGAATCCCACTTTGCTTCTCGCTTGCAAAAGTAATCAAAATGGGGAAAACAATCTTTTGTACCTTGATTCCGGTGCAAGTAGCCCTATTTGTGGAAAGAAAAACTTGTTCATAAAGCATGATGAATCCTTTTGTGGTGATTAATTCAATCTAAAGATGGAGGCCCCCAATTTATTTCAATGTCTTCTAAGTGTCGGATATGAAGAGTAATATTTTGAGTTTGGGACAACTTTTGGAGAAAAATTATGAAATTTACTTGAGAGATAAAAGTTTAACCACCAAAATGGACATTTACTTGCCAATGTGCCGATGACGAAGAGTAGAATGCTTTTATCGAATATTCAAAGTGATGTTCTAATGTGTTTAAAATCTTTCTTTGGAAATATGATGAGTGTCAAAAGTATGCACTTTTAGCCCTCATTATTTGGAATTTAATGAAGGCTTATGTAAGTAAAAAGCATATTTAAGTACATTTTCGTGTATTTTGGGTTTTCAAAGAAATTTAGTGAAAACGTAGCTTATTGGGGGCAAAATGAGCTAAACTAGAGTCAATGAGTACAAGTATTTAATGTAGGACCAAATGGAGAGGCAAATGGAAGAAACGACAAGTGATTTGGGTAAGCAACGAAGAAGAAATAGCCAAAACATCAAAGTATAAAATGAGAAAAATACGAATGAAGTAATTGATTAAAATACATGGTGATTGAGACGCGTGAAGAATTAGATGCCTTGCTATATATCATTGGATAGCTAAGGATCTCAGCGTTCGAACAAAACAAATGAATCTTAATTTCGGTATCCATAGAAGATGGAGTAGCCAAAAACGTGAAGCCGCAAAGAGCAGACAGAATGCAGCGTAGCCAAGCGCGCGGAACGTCGCACGTAACACGTAACGGGCAGAACATGGTGTGGCTGGAGCACGAGGTGGAGCCCCCGACCCTATATTGTGACCTTATGGGCCCAAATCAACGTCATAAGCCTAATTTTGGGTCCATCCTTGATAATTACTATATAGGGACACTAGCACTACAAATTTAGAGACATCTCATCATAATCTTACACCATTCCTCACCACACGCCACCACAAGCGTCGGGAAAAGCAGAACAACTAAGATTGTGAGATTATTCTTATCTTTTAATCTTTTATTATGATATTCCCGTTCGTTTATATTGTTGAACTTGTTTTCTTTATGTGTTGATCTTCGTCGTATTTGGAGAAGGGAGCAATGACTATTTATGCACAATGAACCTTTATTTATGAATTCATGTTGGTTCTTGTGTTTTTATATGTGATTCATTTTATATTCCACACATTTGATTGGTACACTTGATGAGCATTAACGTGCTCGTGGGTAAACTGCATGTCTGATTTATGTGCTAGAAGTAGGAGTAACGTAACTCGCGCATAAGTAGATCACACAGATCCATGTCTTTGACATGAGAAGGTTGAATTGGTTGCCAAACATTAATTCTTTTATATTGATTACACTTGGGTAGCTGGATCTCCAGGGAAGGCGAAGGGGATCGTAGTTTTAATTAACGTTGCATCTAGAATTCTGGTAATTCATTAAACAAATGAACTTACCATGATGAAACTAGCTATTGTGGAATTGGTGGGATGTCTATGAACCACATAATAAATATATGTTTTAACCTAACAACAAATAACACTTCATCAATCTGATTAAGTCCTTGTTATTTATTTGTTTTCGTAGTTATAATCAAAACCTCTCTATTGAATTCTTGTTATTTATTTGCTTTATTAGTTAGAATTAAAACCGTCTTTTATAAAATAATCTTCTTATTATTTATTTTATCGTTGTCTATTAAGCGGACAATATAGTTCAACACTCTCTGTAGGATCAATACTTGGCTAGTAACTATACTTTTTATTTTATTATTACTTGGCCCGTATACTTGCGAATGTGCGTATTAGGGGAATGTTGCATATTAAATTTAGCACGTGAAAATATGCATCAAGATTTTGGTACCGCTGCCGTTGAGTGGCGGTGATTATAGTGTTTTAAAAATAGACATTAAACTTGACTGTTTTCAATCTATTTTCTTCAATTGATCGAGTGCAACTCTTGAGGTGAAATAAATTGGTCGTTTAGCCACAACTCCAAAAAACAAAAATCATTCAATGGAACATGGAGATTCCTCTGAGCTGAGCTTGGAGGATGGAGTGTTTGAGAATTTTCATGCGCTTCACTTTTATATTAGGGACCTTCAAGTGAAAATCTACTGTGTAGATAGCGGAGTTGCTACGCTAGCTGAACTGGAAAAAATGTTCAAGGAATTATCTAAGTATTGAATACCACAGGGAAGAAAAAGAGAGCTAAATCATACTCGTACACTACTACGACAAGTGTGGCACAAGGTCGAGAATATGCAACAGAAATACATGGCAAGAAAAATTCCCAAACCAAAAAGTTTCGACGATACTGAAATTTTCCACTCATGTCGAAAGCTTCTTTATTTAATTAGAGGGAAGGAAGTATGATAACTACTTATTGACATTAACCGATTGGCTGAAAGAAATTGATACCGGGCTGGAATAATTATCTACCTTTTAGTCGTTAGACAATTGGAAGAAGGAGCTTGCTAATTTAAAACATTATCGATTTCAAATGGCAGATAAGATCAGTCGTATGCAACAAGAGAAGTTTAAAAAGAAAAGAAAAAAGTAAGGAAACGACTTGAGAAACTAGAAAAGGAAGAGAAGTGGAACCGAGAAGTGAAGAGAATGGGAGAAGAAGCTGCCACAATAGAAGTTGTTGAAGCTAAGGATGACACATGGGAAAAGAAGTATGAAGAACGTATGAGAGAAGAATACACTATCATGAAAGTTAATTTTCAAAAGGAGAAAGCGTAAACCAAAAAAAATTCATAACGCAACATCAACCAAAAGAAGAGCAGTTACGCACAATCTCTCTTAAAATTGAACCTGTTTATAAAAAAGAAGAGGAAGTGGAGATGCATGTGATTAGTCATGAGCCAACACCATCAATTCAAGGTGTTGCAGCATTCGGGAGCGAAGAAAAAGTATCATCCAATGTGCTAAAAATAAATCTCTTACATGTGAACAATTGGGATGTGGAAGAAGTGAGCCATCTCAGTAAAAAGTCAAGAATAAGAGCTACCAAGTCCGTTGGAGTTTCTACACAAATACCTATAAGGATAAAAGGTGAGCCGACTCATCAAAATAAGCGGGGAAAGAAAGTATCTCTTAATGTCTAGGCCATAATGTTGACATCGAAAGAACTGCAACATGGAACTTATGCGCCATCTCATACGAAAACTAAAAGAAAGAGAGTTTGTGTACAAGCCTTTGAAGAAAGAAATATGGATTCGGAAAATGAAGTTGTGTATAAGAGTCACAATTGGAAGTAGGTGAAGAGGCTATTTAAAAATGATACATTGACGTATTGGAGTCTCATCAAGTTATTTGAACCTCCATGAGTCCATCAATAGCGTCGAGCTAACTGACGTAAAACTAAGTGTTGTGCGGGAGGCAACACGCAATAGTAAGTTTTTATTTTTGGGTCTTGCATTTAGTTCAATTTTTAGTTATTTTATTTTAAGTCATATATAGTATATTATTTCAATTTTTCTTTGAGCTAACCATTGTGATAAGGAAAATGAAAAAAGTTAGAAAAGATATAAGTATAGAGACGAACAGGACAAAAGCAAGACGACACTGGACGAAAGTAAGGACAACACGAATCAGAGTACGCATAGCAGCATTTTTCACAAGCAAGCATGATCTCATACGCTACCACTGCTCACATCGCGCCTCATACGCGTGATCAAGACTGCGATCTGATTTCAGGGCACCAGAATTTTAGAAGCCACCGCGTCCAATAGCGTGTCCAAAGTTACTTTACGTCTCACACGCGCGATCGAATGTGCGATGGCCACATTGCGCCTCGTACTTTTCTTGTAGTACACATTTGTCAGTTCGAAAGGTAATTGGAGACATGCAGAAATCATAATCTACAAAATTTGGCTGAGCAATCTCTACCTTTACCTTTCCTACCATACGTATACTTCCCTTATGATTAAATTCCATTGATATATGAGTTATTCCCATTGTGATTAATATTATTATGGAGACGTATGCAACTTAATGAAAATTTCAAAATTCTAATTAAGAACTCTTATATTTATAGCTCTAAGAACTTTTATAATTCTATTATCTTTTAGAATTCATAAGACTATTTCTTCTTTATTTCACCTGTTTATTTTGCTACGAGGAACTGCTTTTTTTTCTATTGTTTCTTTGTAGAAGAACATGGAGTCTGGAAGTTACTACACCCTTGATCTAGCCACAGGAAGGAGAACGTGCATATGTCTCTAGCTTTAACAAAAGGCATAAAAATTCAAAGCTAGTAAACATATTGGAAGGGATCAAGGAAAAACTCTTGCTAGATTACTTAAAAACAGACTTGAGAATAATAAAAAGTTTAAATATCATCCTAAATACAGGCAGCTTAAACTTTGCCACATGGCCTTTGCTGATGATCTACTGTTATTTTGTAGGGGTGATATGGAATCTTTGAGGGAAATGAAGAATGCTTTGCGAGAGTTCTCAGACATGTCAGGATTAAAGATAAGTGCAAGCAAAAGTGATATTTTTCTGGCAGGAGTCAATGGAAGGGAGAAAGAGGATATGATCCAACTGATGGGGTTCTCAGAAGGAAAATTCCCCATAAGATACCTAGGAATTCCTCTTAGTCCAAGAGCTTTGAAAATAGCAGATTATGAACAGCTGATTCAGAAAATGGTGCAAAGGATCCAAAGTTGGCAAGCAAAGTACCTTAGCTATGCAGGACGATTACAGCTAATCAAGGCAGTCCTCATGAGTATCCAAAATTTCTGGAGTCATATATTTGTCATTCCAATTGGGGTCATCAAAAGAATTGAAGGAATTTGCAGGAGCTATCTCTGGTCTGGCAATGAGGAAGGAAGGAAGAGTGTGGTAGCATGGAAAGCAGTATGTCAAGAATATAAACATGGGGGATTACAGATCAAAGAAGTGCTTGGATGGAACAAGACTACCATGGCTACGCAGATCCTTAAGCTGGCAAGTATAGTGGAACCACAAACAATTTGGCAACAGTGGGTTAACAGTTACAAACTGAAAGGCCAAACGATTTGGGAAGTGGAGGAAAAACCTAGTGATTCTCCTTGGTGGAAGCATTTACTTGATATGAGGGATAATATGATGGAGATGGGACCAGAAATGAGGCAAGAAGCAAGTAATAAGACATATAAGATAAAGAGGGTTGCAGCTATGTACAAATGGTTTGTCCCTGACAAACCTGAGGTAAATTGGTGGTTTCAAGTCTGGAACACTATTTCCCTCCCTAAGTCTGCATTTATTCATTGGCTAGCTGTACAAAATAGATTAGCACTAAAGATAGAATTAGCAAATTTACTTCTATTACTGATGCTAACTGTGTACTGTGTGAAGGAAACTTTGAAACACACAACCACTTGTTTTTTCAATGCCATTGGTTTTATGCAGTTTTGAGTAGGATCATGGGATGCACTGGAATGAGGAACCCCCCACCACATATGGTAGACTGGACCAGGTTGTTTGCTCTGTCCAAAGCGAAAAAACTCTAGCATTTATCACTTAAGGGCAGCTGCATTAGGTGAGATTGTAGCAGCCATCTGGAAAGCTAGAAATATGAAGTTATTTGAAGGCAAGCCCCAAGAGGTAACACAGCAGGCCAAAGAAATAGCAAGAACTCTGGTAGTGAAAATACAATACAAAGAAGGGGGAAAGGTAAATAGAATTAGTAGAGCAATCTGTGATAATTTGAACCTAGTGTAACTGGTGGTTTTTTTTTTAGTTGGTGTGTATAATTGTGAAGCGAGTGCTGCTTATTTATGAGAATATAGTAATGAAGCATGTGATTATGACTCTTAAACAAATTTCTTGACTATTGCTTGAGATAATCCTAGATGTAAATGTGTTGAAGAAATAAAATAGGCCATCGTTCAAAAAAATTGAGTTATAGCATTTGAAGCCAAGAACCTTTATGAACATAAGATTATTCCCTGAACCCCACTAAAGCCTTTTCTATGAGACTTTGTTAATGAAGCCTACTTACCTACCATGAGCCGAATTTTTATTTTTTTATCCTACCCATTTCTAGAGATGGATGTAGTAGACTGGAAGAGGAACAAGGTAGGGGCTGAAAATGAAAGCATGGGCTACAAAGAAATAAATTGAATAGAAAATGAGTATGAACATAATAGAAAACACAAATAAACCATGCAAAAACTTTAAGTTTGGGGTGTTTCTTGAAAAGTGATGAAGTATAGGATGGTTTGATACCTGTGCAAAATGCAAATAAGAAAATGTCAAAAGTAGCCTAAAATGTATGACCAATGAAGAAGGCACAAACAATGGAGAAAAAATTACTGCATGAGTGGTTTACTACATACATCTCTAGAACTCATATATGAAATCTTTCATTATAGCCCACCCTCGAGCATAACATTACAAGAGTATAACGCCCTAAACGATCCTCAACATATGAAATCTACTTGAATCATTGGCAATAGAAGAGTGAATGGTGAAAAATGAAGTGATTATATGTTAAGAACTATGGTTTTATAAGTTTTCAACAGGGAAATAACTCTTATGCATAAACAATAGTACCACATTTATAGAGCACATGAAATGGATGTGACGATGACTGTACTAAATTTGATGTGCTCGTGTTTATGTCAACTATCTCATCTATTGTTTTGATCATATGGTACAATTTGAGAATTCCTTCTTATACATGTTGACATGTTGATGATTGAATTCTAATTTAGATCGAGTAAGTTGAGTGAGTTAGTTTGAGGACATGCAAAAGCTTAAATTTGGGGGTATTTGATGATGTCTAAAGTATGCACATTTAGCCCTCATTATTTGGGATTTAAAGAAGACTTATCTATGTAAATAGCATATTTAAGTACGTTTTCATGTATTTCAGGTTCTTAGAGACATTTAGTGAAAATGTATCTTATAGGGGAAAATAAGCTAAACTAGAGTCAATGAGTACAAGTCTATAGAGGAGGACCAAATCAAGAGGCAAGTGGAAGAAACGACAAGTGATTTGGGTAAGGAACGAAGGAGGAAGAGTTAAAACACCAAAAGCTACACAATGAGGAGAATCTGAATAAAGTCATTGATTAAAATGCATGGTGACAAAGATACGGGAAGAATCATAGGCCTTGCTATATATCATGGGAAAGCTAAGGACATCAAAGTTCTAACTCAACAAACGGGTCTTAATTACGACATCCATAGAAGACGGTGTAGCCAAAACCGTGAAGCCGCGCAGAGCAGATTGAACGCATCGCAGCCATGCATGTGGAACGCTGCACGTAGCGCGTTCCAGGCAGAATATGGCGAGGCCGGAGCGCAAGGCGGAGTCCCCCGGCCCCTGGGTTGCGACCCTATGGACCCAAATCAGCGCCCTAAACCTACTTTTGGGTCCATCCATTATATTTACTATATTGGGACACTAGGGCTACGAATTTAGAGACGTCTAATTATAACCTTTCACCATTCTTCACCACATACTTCATACCACACGCCACCACTACCACGGGAGAAGCAGAGCAACAAAAATTGAAAGATTATTCTTATCTTTTAATTTTTATTATGATGTTCTTGTCGGTTTATATCGTTGAACTTGTTTTCGTTATGTGTTGTTCGTCTCCATATTTGGAGAAGGGAGTAATGAGTATTTATACACAACGAACCTTTATTCAAGAATTCATGTTGAGTCCTGTGCGTTTTAGATGTAATTTGTTTTATATTTCACATGTTGGATTGATACACTTGATGAGCATTAATGTGCCCCGTGGGTAAACAACAAGTCTGATTTATTTGCTAGAAGTAGGACTAACGTAACTTGTGCATAAGTAGATCACACAGATCCATGTATTTGACTTGAGAAGGTTGAATTGGTTATCAAACATTAATTCTTTTAGATTGATCGCACTTGGGTAGATGGGTCCCAAGGGAAGGCGTGTGGGATTTTAAACCTTGCATTTAGAGTTTCGGTAATTCATTAATACATGAACTTAACATAATAAAACTAGTTATGGGAGAATTGGTGGTTTGTCTATGAGCCATATAATAAATGGTTATGAACCCAACTTAAAAAAAACTTCATTAATTTGATTAAATTCTTGTTGTTTATTTGTTTTAGTAGTTATAATCAAAACCTCTCTATGCAATTCTTGTTATTTATTTGCTTTATTAGTTTGAATTAAAACCATCTTTTATAAAATCAATCTTCTTATTATTTATTTTATCGTTGTCTATTAAGCAAACACTATAGTTCAACACTCTCTATGGAATCGATACTTGGTCAGTAATTATACTTTCTAATTTATTATTACTTGACTTGTATACTTGTGAACCTGTGTATTATAGGAATATTGCATATTAAATTTAGCACGTAAAAATACGCATCCAATTTTTGGCGTCGTTGCCGGAGAGTAACGGTGATTATAGTGTTTTCATAGTAGACGTTAAACTTGACTGTTTTCCTTGTCTCTTTTTAAGTTGACCGAGTGCATTGCCCGAGGTCACAGAAATTGGTCGTTTACCCACAACTACAAAAAAAAAAGTCCATTCAATGGAAGAAAGAGATTCCTCTGAGCCGAGCCCGGTGGATGGAGTGTTTGAAAATTTTCATGCGCTTCACTATTATATTAGGGACATAAAAGGGAAAATCTAATGTATAGATAGCGCAGTTTCTACGCTGGCTAAATTGGAAAAAACATTAGAGGAATTATCTAAGTATCCAATACCACAAGGAATAAAGTGAGAGCTAATCCTACTAGTAGACTGCTACGATCAAGTGAGACGCAATGTTGAGAATATGTAACAGATATACATAGTGGGAAAAATTCGCAAACCAAAAGTTTTCGACGACAAAGCGTGAGAAATGTTCCACTCAATTCGTAAGCTTCTGGATACAATTAGGGGGAAGGGATGTACGATAAGTACTCATTGGATATTGATGTTGACTGATTGGCAGAAAGAAATTGATACCGAGCTTGAAGAATTATCTACCTATGAGTTGTTAGAAAATTGGAAGAACGAGCTTGCTGATTTTAAAGATTATCGAGTGTGAATGGCAGATAAGACCAGTCCTATGAAGCAAAAGAAGATTGTAAAAGAAAAGAAAGAAGAAAAGGAATATGATGAGTACAAGGAGGCTCGGCGGAGATGGAGAATTGTTAGGAACACCCAAAGAGGGGATAGCGAACGAGGAACCCAAAGAGCCCGAAGGAAAGTCAGGTTGGGGATACGCGCGCACCAAGGCTGCTCGTTAGACACTAGTCCCGAAGGTCTAGAGATTTATTTGCTTGATCTACAATGCTAGTGTTGTGTAAACAACCTCCGGAGCATAATTCAACATAATATAAGATAATTCGACATCACTACACTGAATCAAAGAAACTCGTGTGACAAACATACCAAGTAGCATAATCCTCAAATAACATCCAACAAAAAGTCTCGACATATTAAATCAAAACATAGGTTGAAGGAGCATTCATTGAGATGAATACATCATATCATAGACACGGGGAGATTTAGCTACTCATGATCATTTCTCATAATGATAAATCATCATAAAGTTCTACAGTAAGGAAAAAAAAGATTAAACTCATGATCGTGGTGAGATTTCGACCTATCTTCCCCTTTAAACTCTTTGTTGCCTTCCTGCAAATGATTATGTGCTCTTCTTGATCATACTTTGGGTGACATACTGCAGGTGAACATACTGTTTTGTGAATTTCTATGTTGGGGAAGTGAATTATTTTCTGAATTCAAAGTTGTTTATCTTTTTGTGTTTTCTGTTATTTATGTTGCTTACTCATTATGTTGATCTGAATAGTATGCATGTGGTACTCACTTGCTATATTAGTTAAGTTTCAAATGTAATTTTGGATGTATCTCAAGCACTCACATGAATTTGCCTTGGTGAAGCCCTGTACCTCCACCTTCTGGTTTGAATGTTATTGCATGTTATCCCAACATTGAGCACAATCTTAGGTCAACATTGAAAACAGTAACTTATAAGTTTTCAAGTTTTTGAAAACCGGTTTGGTTACTTGTTAGTTAAACATTGACACGTGTACGCGGGAACACATTGTGGGATGAATTTAATTGATAACTACCATTAACTTCCCACTAACATTCATTCTCTCTTCACTACTCATGGTCATAAAAGGAACCAAAAGCCCTAATTTTCTTATTTGTGCTTAAAATATCTGCAATTATACTCTATATTCTCAAAGCTCTCTCAGTTTTTTTCTGCAAATCTCTCTTACTAACAATGGCAAGCAAGTCACCTATAGAAACTTTTACAGATGTTGCACTAAGTAGTGAACCTACAGTAGCGTGCACACACTCTCAGACTCGAGGAGTTGCAGTTAAACCTGATGATGCTCAAATTTCTACAAAGAAGAAGGCGATTCCCTATGTTCGACGCGCAAAGAAATCAAAACAGGGTGAATCAACTTTTAATGTTGCACCAACATCTGAAACCACCACTCCTATCACCAATGATCCTAAAATTGAGGTAAATTTGGCTGACTCTAAGCCTGATATTAATGTTGATGTATCTGTTGAGGGGGAGGACTCAGAATATGTGGAATATTTGGTGAGGAAGTGGATTAGGGCTCAAAAGAAGAGCAAGGGTTATGTTGGTAGTATGGTTGGTGTTATGCAAATGTCTGAGACAAAGCTAGAAAAATGCAAGTAGAGAGATATTCAGAGAAGAGGGTTGCCTAAAAAAAAGGCTGAAGAAAACAAGAAATATGTTGTTGCTGAGAGAAAGAGGAAAGGGAAGCAAGTTATGGAAGGGGAAACTGAGTTTGTGGATGTTCAGGAAGTAGAGGAAGGGGAGAGAGAAGAGGAGAAGACTGAGGAAGAGCAAGATGTTGCTGATGATGTCAAGGAAATATCAGATAAAGAGGAATACTAAGATGGACTATGGGTTGCTTATCCTGAAGATGAGGAGGAGTTCTACTCACTCCATTGCCTGACTAAGGGTTTGGAGAAGAAGTGGGGTGACTTCAAGAGAAGGGAGATCCACCTTGAAAGGGTAATTGAGATGGCCAGCTTCAAAGAACACAAAGTGGTTGACTTGCTTGAGGCAAAAGGAATTCATCAATTTGTGATGGAGTTGAATGATTATGCTTATGAGATTATTATGAAATTCTATCTCAATCTCTCTAAGTGGTTTAGAGATTACAGATCCTCAAAATATGGAAAAGCTTGGGTGAGGGGGAGAGTATTCAATATTGAACCCTCTGTTATCAATAAAATTTGGGGATTTCCACATGTTAACGAGTATGAGGATACTGACCAAGATGATGGGATGAAAAATCTGACTGGTGGGTTGGTCAAAGTCTGGCAAGATGCCCTGCCAACCACTTAGCTCACTTCCATTAACGCTGTCTTACACAAGATTGCATGTTTCAACTGGCTGCCTAGCAAGAATGCTACTGTGCTAACTAAGGATTCTACAACCTTAGTTTTTAAGATAAATAATGGTCTAGTTGTGAATATGGGGGAGAGGATCTTGAAATCTATGTTTGAAGCTGCTGGTAGGAAGAATGGCATTCTGCCTTTTCCCTCACTGATCTCTAAGATCCTTCTCAAACATGGATTGAAGATAACTCAATTTGTGGGATGGACCAAGAATGAGACTGAACTTACCATACTTCCTAGTTACTTGGCTGGTTGAAGAGTGAGAGACCTGCCATGGAATCCTAAAGGAGTAGTAAGACCAAGGAAAGAAAAGAAGAAGGCTTATGAGTTTGCTGGAACTTCAGTGCCAATGTCCAAAGATGAGGACTGCATGGTCATTACCTCCTCTTTTGTGGAGCAGCTGCTGCATTGGTTTAGGGGAAATATTGCTCATACTCAAAGAGAGATTAAGGATAAGAAGGAGCATCTAAAGGAACTAGAAAGTTTGGTTAAAAACTTAGAGACACTTCATTCTTCACAAAAAGGGGGAGAGTAGTTCTAATTTATAATTTATGTTTTCTAGTTTTCTGTTTTGCTTCTTAAACTGCTGTTTTTTTTTTTACAAGATTTTCTTTTGTTTGTTTGATTTGATCAAAGAGTATGTTCCTTGTTATTTTGCTATGGTCTGTAATTCTAAGTATTGCTACTTTTGAACTGCTTTGACTGCTATTGCTTATGAAGGCAATTTAGAACAATTTTTCTCTTTAACTTTTTTCTGCGGGAACTTACTAGTTTCAATGTTGAGGCAACATTGATGAATGTTAAAGTCTGAACATCTTTTATATAGTGATGACTTTAATAAATGTCTTTGTTATTTTAACTTTGAATTAGTTAGTTTACATCGAGGGGGAGCAGTTTAGTAGTTTTAATTTGTTTCTTGTTGAATTTTAACTTCCGGATATATGACTTGATTGAACAGGTATTGGTTTTGTAAAAGAAATGCAAAAAGGGGGAGATTGAAAGTGCAAGGTATTCTGGAAACAATGTTATGAGATGTTGGGACAACATTGGATAACATTGAAACCAGAAGTCCTGTAAGCTACGTTGCACGAACACGGATACGAGGACACGTATCGGACAAGATACGGATACGAAGATATGAAATTTTCAAAAATAACATATTGAGATACGCCAAGGATACGTCAAATATTTAATATTAAGAAATTATATATATATATATATATATTGTTTAAGTAAATATGTAAAATACTCAGTATTAAACACTTATAAAATAAAAAGAATAATTAACATATAGCTATATACAAAGATCCAACCTTCCACAAACTCAAATATTAATTGACAAACATGTTCAACACGAATATTACAAAGTTTCATAGTGTAACAAACACGATTAATATTGCAATAGCTTATTTATTGTTAAAAAACTTCATCAACAAACAAAATCGACTCAAAGTCTGGTTCATCAAGACAAAGAGTTGTAATTTCATGAGTGAAACCCATTTTATGAGTTAAATCAGACTAATAAATTAGAAAATTGCCTTTTGGTGTTTGTAGTATAAAAAGATTACTTTTCGCCCGTAAAGTTTTCAAAAACACTAAAATGACCTATTTCATTGAGGACCTATCGGATACACCTTATAATAGTATCCGATGCGTATCTCATTTATTAAACAATTAATTTTTAAATAGGATTCACCACGTGGCATAAACGACACGTATCTGAGGCGTATCCTAGGTGTATCCTTATCTTTGGTATCTGATACGAGACATTGAGCTATTTTCAGAGTATCCGTGCTACATAGACTGCGAGCAATCTCTTAATTAATTGCTTTATTTTGGTTTTACCTTTATTCAATATTTAATAAAGTTCCACGATTTTAGTTATTTATGATTATGTCCAGGAACACATCTTAATCATAAAGAGAAGCATTGGAACATTCCTTACTTGAACTTTCCATAATTAAAGTTAAGTTAAAAAGTCAACAACACGGTTTCAAAAAAGGAAACAAATTGGAGTTTTACATCAACTAGGATTCTTTATGGGATTTACTCCGAATTGAAGAAGTTGTATTTCCTTATTAGAACTCTAACAAAGGAAACAATTATTCAAGAAGAAGACCGAGTTCACAAGGAAGTCCAATTCAAGAAAGAAACAACAAGAATTACCAAAACTGTGAACAACACACCTTGGAGTGCAAGTTTCATGAAACCTATATATAGATGTGAAATTCATCAAGACAAACACAAGACAATAGTGCTAAATAATCCAAGAGATTAATTCTTCGTTGTATTGTTTTGTCTTGCTTTTGCAAAGTTTTTATATCAACTAATTAAGTCTAGTTTTTAGATTAAGTAGTTCGTGCTTTTCTGCTTGGTTTAGTCCGAGGAACGTTTTGTTAAAATCGTTTTCGATTATTTTGCTTAAAGCTAAGAAGTTTTTAATAATATTGAAAACTTCTGAAAATTTATCTTCTAGCGTTTTTAATATTGCTGCATAAATACTATTATCAAGAAGATTGTTTAAGATCAAGTTAAGGCAACACCAGCTTAACTTGAGCTTTGAAAGTTGTATCAATCTCGATCCAACAATTTTAGTTTTGATTTGTTGTCTTAGCCTTGATTGTACACCTAATTAGATGGGATTCATCACGCATGCTAAGCTAACTATATAAGCATCACAACGCACACACATTGCTTTCATGTTTTTCTCTATGATCCGTTTATCAATTTTGTGTTGTTGTTGATTGATTTCAATGTTTGATTCGATCAAATCACGATTCTAATACAATCTTTTATTAATAAAATGTTGAATTTTATTTTGATTGTTTGCGGCTTGAATCTAGTCAAATCAGTGATTTAGATGTTCACTTGGTAGTATTCGCTAGTGTTTTACGATCTTTCCACTGTGTTCGTAAAAATTTTAGCGACGACTTAGGTCTCTTGCTTTCCCCGATTTTGTAATTTTTATTGCTTTGTCTGATTTTGTGTTAATCACCCTGTTTCACTCTAGCTTTTGTAAAAATGAGTGGAAATTTTTAAAAAAACATTATAGTTCTTGAAAGGGAAAGGAGAAGAAGAAACTCAATATACACACTCGGATTTTCGTGGTAATATCGTTGACCGTTGACTTTAGTTAATTGGGTATCTACCAAGTTTTGAGGATCCTACAAGTAGAAGTAACATTACTTCCAATCAGCTTCAACATCAGTAGAATGAGGACCTCTGGTTCCTCTTGCTATCAATGTTGCTAACAAGGCATTGTTTGATCTGTCTGTGGCTTTCATTAGGTCTCTGGGTGCGGTGCCTCTTTCTCTACAGCATTTCGTAACCACGTTGCTTCTACAATTACCATTAGTACAGACCCCCCCCCCCCCCTCTCATATTATGTCTTGAATCTAGTGAACTCTAATTCTCAATTTTCTCTCAAACCATGGGTTCTTGATACAAGACTCGCAGATGTGATGTGTGATACCCTATTCTATTCAAATCATCCTACAAGTGTTCATGTGCTTATATCTATGCCTAACAATTTGCTGAATATTTCACTGATATCATTCTCAACACAAACTATAATATTAAAAAAATGCATTCTATGTACTTGAGTTCAACTATAACTTGATATACTTTTCAAAACATGCTCATCATTCAACCGTTGTTTTATGATTCTTACATGACTCATGTGTCATCAGGATTTAATCACGAGGAAGCTGATTCATTCTGCTAAAATGCTCACTGGTGTTTAAAAGTTTAACTCCTGCAAACATTTGTAATTATGTTGAAACTTCGTGTAACTCAGTGAGTAATAATAGCCAATTGTGGCATTCTAAGCTTCACTGTCATTTCTGTATGTGATTATTGTGTTGCTTTTAGTGATGTATATGGTTTTGTAAAACATAAATTTGCTCATTTTCGTGTTAGTTCAAGTAATTATGTTTTTTCTTTTGACCTCATATACTGTGATGTATCATAGCCCTATATTGTTACTTCTCTTACGAGTTACATGTTCTTTCTAACTGTCGTAGATGGTTACACTCGATGTACCTGGATCTATTTTGTGAAAACCAAATTTGAAGTTCAGATGTACATACATAAGTTCAAAACCTTATTTAAGAATCAATTTCCTAATAAAATAAAGGATTTTTATAGAAGAATTTGATGATAAATATGGCATTATACATCCTATTGATTTTGGTTAGGTTCAATCTATCTTATATTCTCCTCAATTTATTAAATTGCTTGATAGCTCTTTCACAGCTTGATGCATATATGTTGATTTGTTGGTAATGATCTTTTTGAAGTACGTAATCCTAAGTCTCATCTTCATCAAAATTAACTATTAAAGATATTTGTGCCCTTAAATATATACTTGGTTCTGAAATTGCCTACATCTTCGAAGGTATTTCTTTTTGTGAAAGAAAGTATGATCTTGACATACTTACATAATGAGGATAAATTGGTTGCAAAGCAAGTAACACCACAATCGATTTATCATGTCACTTGAAGGCGGAAGATCCTTCATTTCTTGAAGATATCACTATCTAAAGAAGATAAGTAGTTAGGTTATTGTGTCTTACACTCACTTGACGATACTTAGACTTTAATATTCAAAGCCTTACGCAACTTGTGTCTAAACCAACTGCTTCACACTTGGGGGTAAGCTTCTAAATAAGAACAAAGCAAGTTAATGTTTTCTACCTTAAGTGAAGTGGACGCCGATGATGAAGAAATTCTCAAAAGGAATGTTTTATTTGTATGCATTTAAGTTTGGGAATGACATGTCATAGACTCATGATTAAACTGCTTATTTTACCTATTCTTTCGATCATCTTTATTGCGTCCCTATTGGTTTTGGTTTTATTTTGTTTCTTGGAAGTTTATAGACGAGTCGATACAAAAGAAGGCTGAATAGTCGAGAATAATAGATGACTTAAGCTTACAAACAAGAAGAGAGATAAACAAACATTTTATTCTAATGCAAATAACCATCTACTACGAGTGAATCACCCTTGGATGGTAGGAAGGGGCGTGACGCGCGTTCAATGAGTCATGAATTGGGCGTCGAGGAAGCGTGACTCGCTCGTGCTCACTAGACACAAGGGGCATGACAAGACATGAGAAACAAGCGAAAACACAGGATAACAATACCATGGGGCAGCACTTCTGCGCAATAAAACCTATAAATGGGAGGGGTGTTACTAGTCTAAAGGCATCGCAAAAATACACTCATACAGAGAGAAGCATGGAAGAATCAAGGAAAACACACTATGATGCCTCACCGAGATCAAGAGCTTAAGCTTTTCGGTACTTTTTATTTCGTTTCAAATTAATTGTTGTTTTAAATCTACAATCACAAGTAGCTAATTTATGCGATGTTTGGGATAATGATTTACGCACCTTAAACCTATGTTCTATGGTTTTATATTGTATTTATATTTTTGTTAGATGTTTTTTGTTTTAAATGTTGTTTGATAAGTTTATCAATTACTGGTTTCTAGAAAACTAAAGTATTGAAGTTAAACTATCTCGTATTATTAGAATTATGCAGTAAAAATGTGTTAACGCAACTCAAGCATACTGCATCACACAAATACCCTTCAAATCCCCACGTAGTTAAAACTTAGAGGCACTTGGATTAACGATCCACCTTAATGGTTTTCTAAACTCTAGTTAGATCTTTGACACAATAAACATCGGGGAACCATTCTGTTAAACGATCCAAGTCATTAAAGCATTGGAGGATTACTTAGGCATTGCAAAAGAGAGTGTGACTAGTCATGTGAAATTACGATCAATACGTGAAATTAATAGAAGGAAGTAGTACATAGGAACATTGGTATTTTGTATATGAAACCCACTCATCAATATTGAATGAAACTTGATCCCCATATGTACTTTTCTCATACCCATAAATACCTGAATCATTTCAATTATGTTTTCATTTAGTTTAAGTTCTGTATTTCTAGTAATTATATGTTTCATTCATCTTTTGCACTTAGTTCTATAGTGACTAATCGGACATAACAGATTCTCTGTGGGATTTGACACTTGGGGGCATAACTTACTCTCTATTTCATTATTACTTGACCCTGCACTTGCAAACACAACATGTCGCATCATAAATGCGTACATATCATTTGCAATACATGCTCACAACACATCAATATGCCTTCTTGCAACGTAGTGGTACTCTGTACTTAGCATAAATGGTTTTTCTTTAAGTACTAATTGAAAGAAGTGACTAAACTGTAAGAGACATTCACTACAAAAAAATCGGGTCATTCCCGACCGCAAAGCCGGTCGGGAATGACCCCTCCGCGATCGGGAATGACCCTTTCCCGACCGCTTCGCGGTCGCGAAAGGGCGGTCGGTGTTGCTTTGGTCGGAAAAAGTTTTCCGACCGCCCTTCGGTCGACAAGGACTTTTCGCGACCGTATTTCCCGACTGAAGTTCGGTCGGGAATTTACCGACCGCTAATTCCGACCGGATAACGGTCGGGATATATACCGACCGATGCCCGGTCGGAAAAGCCTTGAACATTATTCTCGACCGCTATCCGGTCGAGATATTATGAATTTTATTCCCGACCGGATATCGGTCGGGAACTTCCCAATTTCCCGACCGAATAACGGTCGGGACTGTTTACGCAACTTCCCGACCAACGGCCGGTCGGGACTTTTCCCGACCGCGTATCGGTCGGGATTAATATGCATGTTATTCCCGACCGATATACGGTCGGGATAAATATTCATCTTATTCCCGACCGAATAGCGGTCGGGAATAATAATCATCAGAACAAAAAAAATAATATTCCGGTAATAAATTACCGGAATATTATTTTTTTAATATTTGCAATATTTTAAAAATATTATTTTTTTTTTGTGTTTTAGATGAGCAATTAAATTTTTGATTCATTGCTCAGTCTCAAACACAAAAAACTTAAATAAGTTTTGATTATTGAAGTTGAAAGAAAGTGTTTGAAAATTAAAAAAGTGTTTGAAAAATTTTTTGAAGAGAAAAAAACTTTGTGGAGATGAAAAAATGAGGAGAATAATGAAGTGTATTTATAGAAAAAGTTGAAAAATTTTGAATTTTCGTCAAATTTGAATTCCCGCCAACTTTTTCGATTATTCCCGACCGATAATCGGTCGTGAATGTTTATTTTTTTCAAAAAATTGAAAAAACCGCCAAATTTTCAAATAATGGCGACCGAAATTCGGTCGGCAATACCTTTGAACATTATTACCGACCGCTATGCGGTCGGGAATAAGTTTGAATATTATTCCCGACCGCATTGCGGTCGGTAATAATGTTGAATATTATACCCGACCGCATTGCGATCGGGAATAAGGTTGAATATTATTCCCGACCGCATTGCGGTCGGGAATAATGGTCAATGCCGACCGAATTGCGGTCAGGAATGGGGTTGAATCTTATTCCCTACCGCATATCGGTCGGGAAAAATAGTAAATTTTACATTTTTTCAATCTTTTGGAAAATCTTGATGTGTTTGTTATGTATAACTATAGAATCTCATTGAATTCAATAATTGCACTATTAGTTAGTTAGTTTAATGTACTTTTAATAATTAAATTAGTATATTTTATCGGAGTATAGGTTAAGTTAGTTTGGAGCTTACATATAATAATCATACGTAGTATATAGGAGTTCACAATTGGCAATTAACATTTGTTACGAACGTTAGTATAGAGAGGCTAATTGTGATATATATATATATTAACATGTGTTTAACATAATCGTAAGTAGTTACATTATTAGCAACTACATATACTATTCTATTTATAAGTGATAATATGAATCGACGCTTCAAACGATTCATCAACGTGCAACTAAATTTAATGTTTTTTGAGATTTTTAGTAATATATAACTAATATTGATTTACTTGATCATTAAATGAACGATTTACCTAAAATTGAGAGCGAAATTGTGAAATTAAGAATATGAATATTATTCCCTACCGAGAATCGGTCGCCAATAAGCCTAAACCCTAAACCCTAAACCCTAATATTCCCGACCGCAACCCGGTCGGGAATCACAACGGTTATTTTTATTCCCGACCGCGTCGCGGTCGGGAATAACAACGATCATTGTTACTCCCGACCGCACTGCGGTCGGGAATAGCTGTTAACGTTGTTATTCCCGACCGCAGTGCGGTCGGGAATAGTTGTTAACGTTGTTATTCCCAACCGCACGGCGGTCGGAAATAATAATAACCGTTGTTATTCCCGACCGCTACGCGGTCGGGAATAACTGTCAGCCCCCCTATAAATACCCCTCCTTATTCCACTTGAGAAATCATTCCAACATTCATCCCTTGTTAAGGTATATACGATTTCCTCTTGTTATAACTGTTTTTGTTAGTTTTTGTCAATGAAGATCGTTTTTATTAACTTTTTTAATGTTTTTATTTGTTTTAGATATTGCGGTAATTGCAACGAGGGGCGTGTGTTTGCAAAGAATACTTGATCTAAGTATTTTCTACGCGACAACAAGTAAGTATTAATTTCCTTGGCCTCGTCGTACTCGAGTTTTAAAATTTTTCTATAAATGATAAATATATTGATTGGTGAAATTAATTGTAACAATTTATTTTTAATTTTCTTATATTAGAAATGGATTATCAACCCGATAGATCTTGGATGTACGATAGGATAGATAGTAACACTGGTTATTTGAATCAACATTACGTGGTTGGGGTTCGTGAATTCATACAATATGCATCACAACAGACAGATTATGTAGATCTAAGAAATCGTATTAGGTGCCCGTGCCAGAGATGCAACAAGTTAAAGTTTTTGGATCGAAACGTAGTACGGGATCATCTTCATAAGTGGGGGTTTGTGTATCAATATTGGATATGGGTGTTGCATGGAGAGATGGCGAGCGAGGCAGCTACATCATATGTACATGAATCACCGTCTGCTAGTATTCACGTTGATAGTCCGGTTCATGCCGATACTTCATTTAGAGAATTGGTTGTGGATGCATATGGGGGTCGATTTGTTGAGGGAGAGGTGCGCAACGAAGATCCAAGTCCCGAGGCAAAGGAGTTCTACAAATTGATGCAGATGGGAGACATAAAAATGAACAGTAAGAAGTCGAAGACTGTGCTCCAGTGGTTTGCCGAGTTCTTAACTACCAAGACGATGCACAAAGTAGTTAATGTCGCTTGCGAAAAGTACTTAAGTTTGTCTAAAGATATTATGGACCCAGAGATTGAGGAAATGCTACCGAATACGGTTCCAAGCATGAATAAGATGCTCGCGGGTTTGGGTTTAGGGTACGAAAAGATCGACGTATGTTGGAATTTTTGTTTCTTGTACTACGGCGATAATGCCAACAAGGATCTCACATCGTGTCCGATATGCAAGACCGATAGGTACGAGGCTGGTAGAAAGTCCAGGATCGCAAGGAAGAAATTGTGGTACTTCCCCCTAGGCCCTCGATTACAGAGGTTGTTTTATACTGTATGCACTTCGAGACATATGACTTGGCATTTGAAGTGCCGAGAGTCAACAGATAGAATGATTCACCCAGCTGCAGGCGAGGCGTGGAGACATTTTGATCGTACGTATCCGGAGTTCGCAGCAGAGCCTAGAAATGTCCGACTCGGCCTATGTACTGATGGGTTCACACCGTTTGGGCCATCTGGGAAGAACTACTCATGTTGGCCCGTGTTTGTTACCCCTTATAACCTTCCGCCGGATTTATGCATGCGACCGGAGTTCATTTTTCTGAGCCTTATTATACCCGGTCCAAAGAGTCCTGGAAAGAACTTGGATCTTTTGCTGAGGCCGTTGATTGATGAGTTGAATGATTTGTGGAGTAATGGTTTGTGGACATATGACAGCTCACGAAAGGAGAACTTCCAAATGCGAGCGACCCTAATGTGGACGATTAGCGATTTCCCTGCTTACGGAATGTTGTCCCAGTGGAGCACGCACGGTAGGCTGGCATGCCCTTATTGCATGGGTGAGACAGATTCTTTTACACTAAAGCATGGAGGAAAAGCCTCGTGGTTCGATTGTCATCGTCGGTTTCTACCAGAGGGTCATAAATGGAGGTACAACAAGAAGGATTTCTACAAGGGTATAGAGGTCCTTGATGCGCCCATTCCAAGGAAGACAGGAGCGCAGATGAGGGCAATTGTGGATAGGCTACGATCGGTTAGATTTGGGGCAAACTCCACAAAGCTCCAAGGCTTTAACACAACTCATAACTGGTGTCGTCGAAGCATCTTTTGGGAACTACCATATTGGTCCACGAACTTGATTCGCCACAATCTAGATGTGATGCATTGTGAGAAGAACTTTTTTGAGAACATCATCAACACGGTGTTGGACGATGCTAAGTCGAAGGACAACATTAAGTCGAGGCACGATCTTATGTTGTTGACCAACCGTAAAGAATTGTTCTTGCAACCCAATGGCAGAGGAAGTGAGTACATAAAGCCAAAGGCAAAATATTGTCTTACGAGGGATCAAAAGAACATGGTGCTTGATTGGCTGACCGAACTGAAGTTTCCTGATGGATATGCCTCGGACTTGGGACGATGTGTGCAAAAACAACAAGGAAAATTGTATGGAATGAAGAGTCATGATTGTCACGTCTTCATTCAGAGATTGATCCCCATTGCATTTTGCGAATTCTTGGAACCCGAGATTTGGGGGACCTTAGTAGAGATTAGCCTTTTTTTAAGGCGATTTGCGCCTCAGAGGTGTCGGCCGAAGATATGGAGCGATTGGAGGAATCGTTTATTGTTACCATGTGCAAGATGGAAATGATATTTCCTCCTTCATTTTTCGACTCTATGGAGCATTTAGCCATACACCTTCCGTATGAGGCTAGAGTTGGTGGTCCAGTTCATTATAGATGGATGTATCCATTCGAGAGGTACGATCTTATATTTATAATAACAATTATTTTTTAAAAATATCGATTCTTTGCCTAATCTTTGATTTCTTTGAACTAGGCGGATGTTCGACATGAAGGGTTCGGTAAAGAACAAGGCGAGGGTGGAGGGATCCATAGCCAATCAATACCTACTTGCTGAGCTTTCCAATATGTGTTCTCAATATTTGGATGTTTCTTTTCAGACTAAATATAAAAAACTCAACAGGAACGAGACACTAGATAGCACGGAGTGGGATGATGAGCTTACAATATTTCAAAAGAAAGGGGCGCTAATAGGGCCAATAAACAAAAGGCGATATTTGACTTCCGATGAGATGGAGCAAATAGAGCTGTACACGCTTCTAAACTGTCCAGAGCTTGACGAATGGGTGGAGTAAGTGGTAGTTAATTATTTTTAATAACAAAATTATTAAGCTCTTTAAAGACCACTAACTTATGATGATTTTCCTATGCAGACTGTTTGTAGAAGAGGAGTGCGGTGGACTAAGTCCAATGGAGATACAATCCAAGAGGAACCAAGAGTACGTAGCATGGTTCAAGCAGACATATTCAAGTGGGAAATACGAGACCGACGTACGAATAGATCCTCTAATCACAGGTCCGACTTATTCAGTGGCAACCTACGAGGGATACATTGTGAATGGGTTCAGATTTCACACCGATATGATTTTGGGCCCGAAGAAGAGTGATTGTAGCGGTGTTTATGTGAAGGGAGATATGGGAGGATCCGATGCTACCAACTTCTATGGAACGTTGAAAGACATAATATAGGTGGAATATTGGGGCAGAATCCGGCCCCTATACATTGTCTTGTTCAAATGTGTTTGGTATGATATACACGCAGGTACGCAGGAGCATTCAACGTACAAGTTGGTTGACATCAACCCAAGGCGTATCCTCAACACCAATGAGCCGTTTGTATTCGCTAACCAAGCAAAACAGGCGTACTATGTGCCCTATCCAAAAAAGACGACAGGGCGACCGGGACAGAGAGGATGGTTGGTCGTATCAACTATTCCTGCCAGACACATAATCGATATGTCATCAGTTGCAGGATCAAAAGATGTCTAGGCAGGGATGCCGAACCAAGTGCTACAAGAGAATGCATCTGAAGGGTTTAACTTATGCGTGGACCTTTCCTCATTCAATATGAATATCCAATTGGCCAACGAGGGATTTGATGTGGTTGTCGAGGAGGTAGCAACGGAGGGCAACGAGGAAGAGGAGGGCTATGAGGAAGAGGAGGGCAATGAGGAAGAGGAAGAGGAAGAGATAATGAGTGACTCAGATTATGAGGATAGTATGTATGAATAGCATCGATTATGGTTTAGTAGGTCGAATTTTATTTTATAAAAAAATTTGATTCACGTTGTTTAATTTCATATTATAGGCATAATTACCAATACTTAGATTAAACGAACAAATAATACACAACATAATTACAGAATAAATACGAAACTAGTTTAACATTACATAATTGGTCCAAGCATCAAACAAATTACATAAATACAAACAACTAACACAGTTTTCAATACTAAAATATCCCTAAAATAAATAAAACTACTACTACTCATAGTCCCGGTCATGAAATCCAAATGTATCAGGAGCTGTGGAGGGTCCAGCACCATCATCACCATCACCGGCAAGATCGGCTGCATCACCACCGAGAGTGTCATCCACGGGGTCCTCATCGAGGTCATCATCGTACTCATCATCATACAGCGGACAATCTGGAGCACCATGCGCAAAAGGATCAGGAGGGGGTGGCGAGGAACGCTGGCCGGCTCGACGAGCTTCACGCATGAGTCCCCCTGTAGGCATGGGTCGAGATGGAGGAGTACCGCCAGTCTGGGTGATGTGCTGGGTCAAGAAATCTACCTGAGTAGCAAGCGCGTCAATCCTCGCATCAGTAACAGTCCTAATACGACGGTTCTCCCTCTCCAACGCCCTCGCATAATCATGTGTCGTGTCTGGTAACTTCTTCGTCGAGAAACCAAACCGATCGTGACGTGCATCTGAAGGGAGACCCGCAGCCTTCCCCTTCTTCAATCCTCCTATCGCCTGAGTCCACAACTCCTGATCTAGCGGTGGCCACGTAGAACGATCCGCCTCGTACCTCTCGGTCATAAGGCGCATGTACTCCTCCTGTTAATTTTGTCATAATTGTTAGTACGTAATTAAGGAAGACATATATTAATACAGTAATCAAAGAATGTGTACAAGTTAAATACTTACGAAGATAGCCCTATACTTGGGATGAACCCAAACGCGGCGACGCGAAGCTCCCTCTGGCAGACCACTAGGCACATGTGTGTGCTGATAACGATATGCCTCATCGTGCCGAGGTGGAGGGGCCCCTGGAGGTCTAGAAGCAGCCTGCATATTGATATACATTTGTTATTTTAGATATTTAAATTTAAGACAATAATATTATTCGTATAGAAACTCAATTTAATAAGACATACCATCCTACGTCGAATCTCCGTGTAGCTCTGGGACCCACTAGCATGAGTAGCTCGTGCAGGATGATCACGGTCTGGTAGCTCTCCCGATCGCCTGTTCTTCTGGCCTGCCGTGGATTTCTTCGCATGGTCCTCCGACTCCCAATGCATCACGAACATCCTCTCTAACTTGTCGCTCATCCAACTGTTCTTCGGACGCGACGCCCACCTCGGATCATGGAGCATGTCGTAATAGTTCTTCTTTGCATTGTGCACGGTTTCCTTGTAACACTTCTTAGCCTTCGCATCGTATGCGGAATGTGCACGAAGCATGTCATCCGGATGAATGTAGTATATGCTCTACAATTAAATAAGGTTGTAATTAAGGTTTCGTTAAATAAAAATCTTACTATTTATATATATAATTAGTAAACTTTCTAAATCTCACCTTAAACTTAGCCCACATCTTTCCCTGGACTGTCGGATCGAGCTCGGTGTATGAAGGAACCATCGTCTTCATAAACTCCCTAATGATCGAGGTAATCGCCGTCGATATCTTTCTCCCATCCATAAATACGCCGTGCTCATCCAGCTGGATCCTATGACGGGCTGTACGGTCAGCCGGAACATGCGGCCCTCTCGATACACCTCGGCCCGGTCTCTGCTGCGTCGCTGAAGATCGTCCTGCACCAGCAACGTCTGCAGGGGAAGAAGTACTAGGACCCGCCGGTGTAGACTCTGTAGAACGTGGCCTAGGTGCCGTAGGCCTCGATGATGACGGTGGCCTCGATGAAGACGATGGCCTAGATGATGACGATGGTGTCGATGCTACGTGATCATCATCTAGGCGAAATGGTACTACTAGATCTGGTGGAGTAGCGCCGCTCGATCCGATACCCCTATATGGATGTGAAGAAGTAGGGGAGTCGCCAAGATCGGTATCAGGTGCATCGACAGGAGCGGGTGGTGCACCGCCAGAATGAATGATCCGTAGACGAGGACCTAGCCTCGGTGGACCAGTCGTAGGTGGAGTACTCGATGGAGTGCTCGATGGACCACTACGCCCTCTCTTCGAGGGCTGGCCACGATCGCTATCACGGGACGACATGTCGTCGATGAGGAGTGCTACGAACTAAGTAAAAGCATCTAACTTATTTTTCTAATTGTAGAGATGACCTAAGTTTAATCAATACTAAGTTATTCCTAAAGGTATAAATATTTCCCAAAGCCCAACAATTTACAAATTAAATCCAAACAATTTCTACAATATCTAATAATTCATATTAAAACATTAAATATAACATTAATAATTAATATTAAAACATATAATATAACATAAATAACTCCATAATTAACGTCCAAATAAATAAATTAACACATATAAAAATCATATATAGTTTTCCTAAAGTCATAAATAATTACTAAACTCTAACATTTCGTAAAGCCTAACAATTTCTAAAGGTATAAATAATTACTAAAATCATAAAACTATAACATTCCCTAAAGGCATAAATAATTACTAAAATCATACAACTATAACATTTCCTAAAATCTAACAATTCCTAAAGACATAAAAGTCTAACATTTCCCAAAACCTAACAATTCCTAAAGGCATTTCCTAATTAAAACTATACTATTTCCTAAAGCCTAACGATTCCTAAAGGCATAAAAATCTAATATTTTTCCAAAGCCTAACAATAGCTAAAGGCATTTCTTAATTAAATTCTAACAATTTCTACAATATCTAACAATTAAGCATAAAAAATAAATATTAAAACATTAAATATAACCTACAAAACAAGAAAAAGCGAAAAAATTTACCGATTTTGAAGTGCCGACGGAACTGCGGTCGCGAAAGGCTGATCGGCGGTCGGCAATAGTAGGGGAGAGAGAAAAATTTTGGGTGAAAATGAAAGAGGAGGGAGGTATTTATAGAAATACCTCCCTCTTTCCCGACCGCATTGCGGTCGGGAATGACCCATTCCCGACCGCAATGCGGTCGGGAACCATCGGCCCAGCTGCGCGGCCCAGCTGGGCCGAGATTAGGGCAACACTCTGGGCGGGAAATTTCCCGCCCAGAGTGTTCCCGACCGCAATGCGGTCGGGAATGGTTTTTTTCAAAATTCCGACCGTATTGCGGTCGGGAAAAGTTTTTCCGACCGCAATGCAGTCGGTAATGCTCCCGACCGAATTCCGGTCGGGATTTTTCGGTCGGGAAAGGGCGAAAAATCTTGTAGTGATTCTAGTCATAAATAAGAGTCTTGATATTTCTTCTCAAGTAGCTCCAAAATAATCCACATTTTTGTACAACACAAGAATCAAAAAATTAATCTAAAAATGTTATCCTACAATCAAATGCGAATACTAGCTTCTGAGAAGAAAAAAAGGTAATCTCACTCTCTAACCCTTGAAATATCTGAAGCTAACATGTCTAGATTGGAATAAACGACTTCAGGATGCCACAAAATAACTTGTTTCTGGCACAGACAACATAAAAGTATTGAGAAGAACGAAAAGGCAATAACCAATCCCACGCAAAGCTGATCTTGGATATACTCTAGAAAAGCTCAAAGAAAAAGTGGAGTTGATATAGGATCCAGAAAAAATAAAAGCTAGTTAAATATAAAAAGAAGAAAAAACAAACCAAACGATTATAAAGATTAGGAGAAAGCACCCCAAGGATAAAAATAAACATGACAAAGGTCAATGAGCTGGCAAAAATAAACTAATTAAGTTGTGTCAAATCCGAACCAACCCCAAAAAAAGTATATTCTTGAACATTAATCCTCGAATTAAAAGTGAAAAGTTTGTTGTTATCTGTCACCAATGTGATATAAAAGTTCATATCAAACCTTATTGTTAACAGTTATTGGAAGAATGCCATGCACGTTTCAGGTAAACCATCACCAACCTCGTGTTGCAACAAGACATCTTATAACGGCTCGATCGCACAAAGAGTTTAAGAGTTTGGCAATTAATGTCCCTTTGTTTCTACTAAGTATTGCTGCCGATAAAAAAAAAAAAAAAAAAAAAAAAAAACTAATGACTCATGAGTGTTTGATAGTGAATGCACCTTGCATATCAAAGGAATCCAAAATCCCTAACAAATTGTATTCAAGATTCAGGAGATGGCCTCATCTTTGGTGACGAAAGAAAGGGCAAAGCAATTGGAATATGGAAATTTCAAAGGGTAAAATCGAAGCTGGTCATTTATTGTTTTGAAGTTACAGTTTTGGTCTTTTATCGTGTCCTTGTTTTTTATTGGTCCCTTATTGTGTATTTTGTTTCAATTTTGGTCTTTCGGGAGAAATTTCAACCGGAAATGTAACGTGGAGTTGGTGCTAGCCAAAATTTGAATTCTTTGAATTCCGACAAGCGAATTCGCACGTGCAATTGTCTGTTTTAATATAATTTTTTTTTATCCATCCGACCCGGTCATCCCGGTCAAACATTTTTTAAAAATTATTTTTATTGCACGACTTCATTTAACAGCATGATTAGGGACGCGTAATATAATTCATAACATGTTTATTATGTTAATGCACGTGTTAGGAAAGAACTATCGCCATTACTAAAAGGGATAAAAGCATCAAGCCCCCTGAACTATGCACGTTTTTGCGACTTGTCCCCTAAACAAATTTAATAAGCGTTTTGCCCCCTAAACTATGCACGTCTGTTCGATTTGCCCCTTCAATGGATTTTTGGCCATTTTTTGCCAGAATATTCCCAGTTCGAAGTGTTTTTTCGCCTACTTTTTGTCATCAACTACCAAAATACATCTAGTACAACATATATGAGTCGGGTAGGGGGGGAATATTTCGACCAAAATGATCGGAAATACACTGAAGCGGCAAATCACATTTTCGACCATTTTTGGCCGAAACACCCGTTCAAGGTATTTTTTTTGTCAACTTTTTGTCATCAACTAGCATAATACATCTTGTACAACACATGAGTTGGGTAGGGGGGAAAATTCCGGCAAAAAATGGCCGAAAATCCATTGAAGGGGCAAATCGAACAGACGTGCATAGTTTAGGGGGCAAAACGCTTATTAAATTTGTTTAGGGGGCAAGTCGCAAAATCGTGCATAGTTCAGGGGCTTGATGCTTTTATCCCTCACTAAAATGAGTTATCTTACTTGCAGCAAGTGCTAGTCAATTTTTGAGTGGATGCCCATTCTGAAGCACTTAACCGTTATGTTCAGAAAGTAGACCAAGCAACTATTTGGAACATGGTTACATGGTCTCATCCATTATGTGCATGCATATCGATCAGAAATCTTGTTGGTCGCTGACCACCGGCAATAAGATAAGCAGCACTTTCAAATGTCTTTGATCTACACAGTTTTTAACATATATGCATAGACAACTCTATGTTTGGTTGGTCACAAAAAATGCTTATGGGTCCCAATAAAGAAATGTTTTGATTGGCTACTGCTTTGGCAACCACACCATTGATGGTATATATTTTTGTTAATCCTTAATCCCTAATCCAAATAAGTTTAACATCCAACCTCTTTAAGATAAATGTTTGGTCATGAATTCTCTTAACATTTTATGAAAGAACAAATAAACAATTTATGTTTCCTGTGTTTTTGTACATGCATGTGTACTACCAATTTTTCAAACAAAATAGCACATGTACATGTACGACTATTTGAACTTGATCATTTGTGGATGAGCGTACCGTATAAATCCACACATTGAAAGGTTTTTTTTGAACAAATTGTATAAAATCTAACGCAATAGAATAAGAAATATGCAAATTGTCTCATATGAAAACTTAAAAAACTAGAAAGTACCATTTTTAGTTATCTGAATAAGACATCGAGCTACTTTTGTAAAATCATAAGGCGATCATTATTTATTAGTTATTACTCTTTACATAAAGTAATACGTTCAAGACAAGTATAAGCATACGACAATTTATTAATCGCGAAAATTTTATTTAATTGATATATAAATTTGAATATGTAGTCCCAGCTCTCAAGCAATATATGTAGATCATGAAAATAAATGCCTTCGTTCTAGCTGGATTTGTTCCATCATAATTGATGAATATGGATGGATCACTATTGAGTACTGAGTCAAATATGGTATGTGGTTCATATTTGGTGTTGCGACTTGCCAATGTACGTATCACTACAATTGTATGTGCTTTTCCTCTATACATCTGTGTCGTGCGAGCGGCCAACATCAAATCTGTAAAGGAGTCCACTTAAGTTCATAACCAGCATCATGGATGAACTAAGTATCATTTCTTCATATGTTTGTGGGTTTCTTTAAACAACCAAAAATGGTGACTATATCTGGTAATTGCAATAAAATTTAATTTCCATGTATATATCATCGTTCATAGCTCCACAACCTGTATCATGAGCGTGCATGAGTACTGGAGCATGGATAGCAATTGGTCATACGACTCATTCAGAATGGCTTGAAATAGATAGATATTTGACGTTTTTACATCAAAGAGCTAGGTCGCGTTGGCTAAAGGAGGGTGATGCAAATACGAGCTACTTCCATCAAAGCATTGCAAAGAGGAAAATCTTTAACGAGGTTAAAGGAATTATGGTGAATGATTGCTGGACAGAAGATGTTGATGAGGTGAGAAAGGGAATTAAAGACCACTTTGCCAAACAATTCACTGAAAACCACAGTTCACGCCCCACCCTTGGTTCGATTGAATTCAGGAAGATTAGTCAGGAAGCTAATGAAAATCTGACCAGGCCATTCTCGGAAGAAGAAGTCAAAGCAGCACTTTGGGCTTGTGATGGGTCAAAGTGTCCAGGCCCTGACGGCTATAACTTGAAGTTTTTCAAAAAGTTTTGGCATATTCTCAGACTTGATATCATGAAATTTATCTCGGATTTCTACACGACTGGATCCTTGTCCCGTGGTGTTAACACTTCGTTCATTATG